>BSYR01000045.1:7753333-10602500 GCA_030270665.1 Hibiscus trionum | reverse complement strand
AAACCATAAATTTTAAAAACAAATATTATTTTCTAAACCGTAAAATATAAAATCTTAATCAGTAAATTACAAGTAATTATGCTTTTCTCATAAAAGAAACAAAAGGTTTACTTAGACGAAATTATTGATGAATTTCAAAAGGGATAATTTGCTTAGAAATAGAATTACATTTAAAATCATAATAATAATTGATCTTTTTATTTTAATAATGTTAGATCTTAAACAAAAACCAAAACACGAGGAATGCAATTTTAAAATCATGGATGGCTTATTCAGACTTGGGGACTATTCATTCGTGAAACCAAATACAGAATAATTTTATCAACACCAAAATAGCTTATATCGACTAAGAATACCATAATCGAATTTTTTATTATTTCGACATAGAATCCGTTTTTCAATGATTTCATATTAGTCGAGATAGATAATTCAAAGAGGCAAAATACAAAAGAGAACCATGCTTTCTTAAATATATTTTATACATGCTAAATTTAAATGGCTCATATGTTACCCACTTGGCATTTGCTTTGAAAATATTTTTGTAACAGCGTTGAATCAAAAAAAGACAAAGTTTTAACTTTCAATAATTCAAATCCAAGTTGATGCGTTTTCCACCATTCAAGAAAGTAATTTTAGTAGCATAAATCAACATCCAATTCTCAAAATATACAGCTTCATTCAATTAAAACCAATAAGTTGTAAACCAAATTTAAAGCATGAAACCTACATAATACATTGTATAGCGAGGACATCAACAACGAAACAGGGCTGTTGATTTGGTGTTCTAATCGAACAAGACAATGGAATTCTAGGCATAATCAAGTTAATATATCATTAAGTTTCTACAAGATACTAAGATGTAATGTTCTGAAGTGCAAAACTTTCTCTACGCTAAACAAAACCAGGTTATTCATTAATAATCACTTTTTTATTCTAACTCAAACAGATTAAGAAAATCAATGAGAAAAAAATATAAAAAGTCAACAAATTTTCAAACATTGGTGGGGAATAAAGCATTCCATAAAAATCACAAAAAACATATTATATTTTTACATCACCAAACCCAATTACTAATTTCTAACCATAAAACCTAAACCATGATCCCTAAATTCTAAAAATTAACCTTAAAGGTTATTTGTTCAATGAAATGTTATATGAATTTTAAATTAGATAAATTGCTTAGAAGTAGAACTACTTTAAAAGTCTAATTGATGTACTTGTTATAATAATATGAGTTCTTAAACTATACCCAAAACTCAAGGACTAGCTTATTTCAACTTGGGGATAGCTAATTGCAACTCAGGGATGGATAATTTCAATTTGAGGTCGCTTGTTTTAATCTGCCGCAATGATGGCTTGTTTTAAGGATAACTTAATCTCATTAAGAGTTAGCTTATTCAAAGTATATTCTAGCAAGGAAATAGCTTTTTCAGACTTGGGGATGATTCATTCTAACTATATTACTATAACCAGTTCAGAATAGCTTCAGACATTTACCAAGAAAATCAGAAAAAGCAAAATATTAAACCAATTAAACATAAAGAACAAAGAAATTAAAGAGAAAAGAAAAGAACACTTACCATAGTTCGGTAAGATAACTTCAGGATCACAGTTGACTGGAAGACATCCGCCGGAGGCGACTAAAGACAGGTAACTTACGTTTGCCCTACAGAATACCAAACATCCCATAAGTTAGGCCCTAAAATGTCCATAACCTGAAATTCCACAACTGAAAGCTAAGCAAAGGATTTAGGATAGATGCACAAATAGAAAGACAATTTGCAGATCATACCATCACAATATAGTCTTCTTGCTTTCCTTTGAAATGCACTTTCGGAACTCCATCACAAACACTCTTTTGTCATCCCAACACTCTTTTGCACTGCCATCTGCATCCTGAAGCAATAAAGAAGGTTTATACATGAAAAATTAATAAATATGACAGAAAACAAAGGATACAACATACATTACTGCAAATTAAAATTTCGCTTTTAATAAATTCTTCAATTTCAGTCTCTCTGGTTTCAAAAACAGGCATTGCAGTCTGAGCTATACATCCCAAAGACTGAAGTACTGCTGGTAAATGTGTCTTTTCCTCCAGCATGTCCACAAGGCTCTGCAAATTGAGCAAAAAAACTGTAGGTTAGGCAAATATATCAAGGCTATGATATTTGTAATGGTTTTTAAAACACACATAACACATTTCAAATATATGACTCATGAGCATGAAGTATAGTGTAACCTTATATAAAACAGATAGAGATTTGAGTCCATCATCCCTTGTTCTAGCTGCTAGTGCATGCACTGCATACTTGGCCTGTCTCCGATTACCTTCTAAACAAAGCCTCTCCAATATAAGATCAATTGAACTGCAAACAAACATTACAAAGATGTTAAGAATAAGGGTAAAAAACTAACTCCAACAAATAAAAGTATCCCACAGTGGTACCTTGATGACACTGCAAGTTGTTCTCAGATGGTACTACCAGCC
Source organism: Hibiscus trionum (assembly GCA_030270665.1). Lineage (NCBI taxonomy): Eukaryota > Viridiplantae > Streptophyta > Magnoliopsida > Malvales > Malvaceae > Hibiscus > Hibiscus trionum. Next base: position 10,600,009 of record BSYR01000045.1, on the reverse strand, counting down.
TTAGCCAAAACTTGCAAAATGCCTTCTTTTATAATTTCATTGTCATCTTTCAGAAAATGAATCAGTTCTTCTTCAGCTCCACCCAGAAGCGATGGACTAAATCGAGCAAGAATCTGAAAACCAGCAAAAAGACATTAAAAAAAACTAGAATATGTTCCCAAGAGGAGAAAGAAGAACATAAACTTCATGGACCAATGTTGAAGGCACTAAACTTGCAAACCCTTAATAACAATGTGAACAGGAGCATAGGAAATGAAAGAAGCACACAAAAGCAAAACACCAAACAAAATTGAACAGCTGGGACTTGTTCACACCCAGAAAAACAAGTTTCATAGGGATACAAATAATTACCACAATAATATTCATGCAAGTTTGAATGTAAAAAGTGGATTTCTTTCACATGCTCCTTGTTAAAAAGTGGATAAGAACACTTCAGAGAAAGCATACTCAGAAAATCATAGAGTTGGTGCCTCTCAGCAAGTACTTTAAGCAATTCATCCTGCAATTTACAAACATATAAATCACAAATAAATGGTACAATAAAAAAACTTAAAATGTAAAAACTTAGATTCCATGGATCAAACTACTCATCATAATTCATTTCCCCCCAAAATCAAAGAGTTCACTTATGAGCTACATCCCATTTAAATTTGCATTTGTCAATATCTTACAACCTACCTGACCACTAATGGAAGCTGGTATTGGGATCCAGTAGATTCAATAAAATTGGAAGAACTTATCTACATTTTTATAATGAAACACATTCACACACACACATATATACATGCATACATTTTTGTTGTCATGTCCCTTCAAGCTGTGTGCTAATTTTTAATCTTCAAGTAAAAAGGAAAATTATAAAAATAAAACTAGTAAAAGAAAATATCCTTCCACTAGAAACCCACAAGAATTTAATATAAATATGATTTTTTGACAAACAACTATGTTGAGCAGCGGTGCAAATCGAAATTAAGTTAGGACTAAAATAGAATGAAAGGCCTAAGAGTTAACGGTTAAAGGACTAAAATAGAATGAATAGATAACATAGAGGACCAAAACTAATATTTCTCAAAATCAGTAATCAAAACAAAACAGACAAAAACCAACAACAAAAAACAAACATTTGAAAAAAAGTTCTAAAATATAAACAAACTAACATCAAAACAAGCTTGAATCTAAACCGATAATTGTTTAAAACAGAAACAACAAGCATATCACATCCTTCTTCCACATCTACCAACCTTTCTACAAGTACTGTCAGTGCGAATGAGAGTAACATCCGTTGAGGTCAAAGGTTTGCAAGTCAATTTACAAGACCAGAAATGAATGGACATTGGACACAATGAAAACTAGAGAAAACAAAGAATAAAAGAATTCATACCTATGTGTCCAATTTTCATGCCTGAACAAGCTAGGGCTCTAAGTGCCGACTATCCAACTCCTGCAATGTAACAAACAAATACTAAATAAGTTCAGCACGCAAATAACCGTGTATTGCACCCCAAGTCAGAGGATATGCAATAAGACCTTGCAGCGTTGGGAAACATCTTGGGCTGCAATGGCAGTATAAGGGGAAGACTCATCTCTATCAGCTTTCACCTTAATCCCACCTACATTCAAAAAATCAAATATCAACAACTCCAAAAAAACATATTCTAAAGATGACCAAAAACTATACCAGCAATGCAAAACATTGTTTCCCTTACCAGGAAATCAGTCACATGCTGAAAATCAAATGACAGGATGTCACACAGAATGAAACACCAAAAAATTCAATGTAAACAGGGGGTTATTGCTTACAATAAATGTGTCATTAAACGAAGCAAAAATGTGAGCCACTCCAAACACGTACTCGACCTCGCAAACAGCAAGCCCGAGGGTAGTAGTCTCCACCTTGGGCTCCCTAGGCTTCCTCCTTGACTAGAAAATACCACAAAATCAATAAGTAAATATTTGAATCTACTATTGCATTAAAGCCTAAAAAGGAAGCAACAAATGTTCCATTTCAAGACTAACACACAAAATTGCACATTTCAAAACATACTTTGATTCAGTTTTACAAGAAACAAACATAATAAAACCTAGAAAAAAATGTAATTTATCTGTGAAGCCAAACATGATTAGATGAAAAGATACACTTATAATGGCTGACGCAAATTGAAGAATCGGTGGGAGACTAGGGTTTTGATGGATGAATTCGCCTCCGACAACTCTAGCTTTCAAAGGGGATATAAGAATACGGGTGCTACTGTTTTATACCTAGGTTTAACATTAAACTAAAGCTTAGATGACCAAAAAGGCATCATCTTTAAAAAGATAAATTGTCAAATTTTTATATAACCCATTGATTTTTAAAGAATTTTTTCTCAAATTAACTAAATCTACAACTCTAACCGTATAAGCCATTTTATTACTCAATATTAGTCTGAAACTTAAGAATTATAAGGTAACCATAGAAGTAAACCCTAAGACCACAAATTAAACTAAAAATATGTAAACATGAAATCCTATACATAGAACAAATACCAGAAAATAATAATGCTGTCTTACCTCAGCTACAGCCTTGAAATAACTTTTCATGCAAACATCAGACTTGACCCAATCAAAATGATAACATTTGCTGCAAAGAAATATCCAAGGACCAAATGAATGTCAGTCCTGATGCTGAAAACTTAACATTGAATATATAAAGAGATTTCAAAAAATAAACTCAAAAATATAAATCGAAAAATAATTTAACATTACCGTGAGTCTTAAACATGCTCCCAGGTGTTGAAGTAGTGCGAATCGAAAACAAACACATGGGATTCAATCCCCCCTGAATAAACAAAGTGCTCGATCTTTTTTTCGATTTCATAAACTTTCATCACAATCTCCACGAAACCAAAGGAATAGCAGAAGAACCACAAATCTTTTTTGCTCTCGTTTTGCTTCTGTTTCTTCTGATTCATAAATAATCTGGGTTGATCGGGTTTATCTCTGCTTCTTTTAGACATGTCAATCAGTTAAGAAGATTTTTTTGAGTGCTTCTTAGGAAAAAATAATGGAGAACAGATTACACAAGAAAACAGAGAATAGAATCGGTAGAGGAAGAGCATGAAATTTTAAGGGGTTACTGGATAGGGGGAACGGCAGAAACAAGCTTTAATAGAAAAAACAAGTCTCGAAAAATGAAGCAATAAATTAGGGCATGGTTTCAAGTAAAGTTTTAAAGTGATTTTTTAACTGCACGACGCAAACCGTTTAATATTCCTGATCCGCGTGAACAAAAGATTAAATATTTTAGACACCGTTGATAAGGACTGCAATCAACGGTTGCGAATTATTTGTATTGAAAGTATTAAAATTTTCAATTTTACTGCTTTAAATTTTTGTGTGATTTTATTTTAGTTAAAATATTAAGTAAATTTTGTTTAAAAATTTAAAATGTTAACCAAATTTAAATAATAGACCATTTAGTACACTATACTTATATTTCAATTGACTTAATTCTAATTTTTCACTAATTTTCTTCGTCTATTTTTTTAAAAAATTAACTCTCAGTCATGATATAAACCTATGACAATAAATTTCATATTATATTTTATTTGAAAACTCTTAAAACTAAAACCAAATAATTAAATGTAGATATTTAAATATATTTTCTATTGTTAAAGTTATGTTCCGTTTTATTTGAAAACACTTAAATTAAAGAATTTTGTATTTTTAACTATTTAAAGTTTATTTATCATTTTAAATTTTTAAATAAAGTTTAATTGTCAGTTTATGTCTTTAACCTTTTATGTTTGTTGATGCCGGAAATAAAACAAGAAAAACAGAAAAGTAAATGTTCTGATTATTTGTTGAATTTTTTGGTTAAATTTTAAAATGTTTTAAATTAGGAACCTAACAAGTGTTCAAGTGAAAAATTTTATGATATGATTCGATTTGAAAATTCAGATATTAAATCTAATTTTTATTTTCTGATTAGATATCTAATCCGATTTTAAATTCCGATCAAGATGCGGATCTCAATATTTCAAGTTCAAAGTTATTTGAAAATTCAAAATTTAATGAATATTAATATTGTTATTTTTAACAATTTCATACTTAAGGAGACTGATAATTATTTGAAAGGTCTCGCTTATCGAATTTTATCTTATGTATGCTTTAATTCGATCTTTCAGGAGGCTATTGTGATGGTGGATGTATTGACAAAGGGGTGTGATTTGGACAACTTGTCTTAGATTATCTGAATGATTAAAGATTTTACCCCATTCAAGTTTGCATTGTTCCTTTGCAACTACAACTATGCAGAGCACAAGAAGTTGTTACCACAACTTGATAAGGCTTATCCCACCAATGAAGCGATGTGTAGAAAGTGTCCTAGAATCTTAAATATCTCAGCATCACCTAAACCCTAATTCCTAAACACAAGACCCTTGGATCCTAAACCTTAAACCCTAAATCTTAATCTCTAAATCTCGTAGGTATGTGGTTCCGATAAGATATTTGAGGATGTCGGAATTTAGAGAATTGATGGATGAAGCAGCTGAAGATTATGGATTTCAAATAGAATATGGATTTCAAATGGAGGAGGACTAGAAATTCCATGTGATGAACAATATTTTGTGTACGTATTGATTAGATGCGTCACTCGGTTGAATGTCTAACATCTTTTTATGGTATGGTGTTCTCCTAACAAGTCACAATGGTAATTTCTTATCATGTAAGATGTAAAACACGAAAATTGAGAGCAATGTAGGGAAATGACAAGTTTTTATTTTTCTTTTTAATGTTAGATTGTTAAGATTCAATCATCAAGGTTATTTAACAAAACAAATGAATCAAAAAGTAAAAACAGAAATTAAAATAAAAAAGGTAAATACTATGCAGTCGAGTGATCAAGATATTTATGTTGTTTCATCTTGTTCGAATCTCAACGTATGCCTTGAAAATGTAATCTCTTTTACTTAATCGAAAAGTTATATACTTCAGTTGCAACAAAGTTTTTAATTTTCATTTAAATAAATTTCATTTGAAATAAAGATATTTTCATTTTAAAAAAACTGCTAACCTTGACAATATTATTGATATTATGTCTCTTAAAAATCATAATATAAGTTCAGCAGTCAGTCTTGCAATAAAGGGTAATAGTAATTCAAACACAAAACAAACTGGTTGCTGAAAATAATATATCTATAACAAGTATGTAACATGCAGGGTCAAGTTTTCATTTGAAGGTGACAACACAAATCCTAATCAATCCGGAGGATCGGATGTTAAGAATCATCTTCCTTGATCACTTGGTTACACGATAACCCTACATCACATGAAATAGTAAAAAGTCGAGTTTCATTCACCGTGAGAGATGAAGAAAGAGGTCTGGCAACTTAAATTATTGGCACGGCCGATCAAGCACCGTAAGGTTGATGAAAATATCATAACTGAAAAGTAGGGAATCACAATATAAGCACCCATACCTTAACCCGTTTGAGCAGGTCCTTGGCCTTAGCATCAATGTTGAAGTGATCACGTACCGGTTGTAGATAAAAGATTCATAAGAAAATTAGATTCATAGTCGTTTAAACAAAATAAGGTGTTGGCCCGACTTTGAATATAAGTTGTATCACCAGCATCAACACAACATGAGAAAACACATTTTAGCCCACAACCTCATTAGTGCCTTAACAACCTCATTGGTATCATGTTGCCTAATGACAACACCTTATCACACATTCACTTTTCAAACAGAGAAACAATGACAACAACTCAAAAAGGATTTGTCTCACGCTTCATTATTCTCAAGTAATTCACAAACCTTATGCTAGAAGAACGGGAAAGAAAGAATAGCATTATCACAGACTGACACAGCACACAGTGAAATACTCAGTCATTCAAATTAATATGTTCGCTCTGTACAACGCTAAAATATTCACAAAAAGAAATTAAAGAACTAAAGGGTTAGCATATCTTTATCTAAGTACACAACTTCAGAACAAAATAAGAAAATAAAAAGAAAAAATTGTAAATTTAAATGACTATGCAAGGTCCATCAAGCCATTACTTCGAGCAATACTCTTTTTGGTATATAGAACTAAAACTTGAAGACATGCTTTACCTTCCCTTCCTAGGCAACAGTTTCTTCAAGCATTACCTAGTTAACCCCAGGTCAAAGATAGACTACATCCTTATCTTCCAAGAATATTGATGATGATGGATCACTTTTGGACATTTTCTCTTGTCCTTGCTGGAGACCGGGAAGCATATCTGTAGGTCATAAAAACCAAGAGCAACTAAGATAAAAGGTCAATGAAAATGAAAATGAAAATGAAAAAAGAACCAAATTATAGATACTGATGTAGAACAATACGATGGGACAAAATGATCGGTTTGTTTTTCCTCTTTATGTCATCACAATACTCTCTTGCAAGCACATTAACCTTCCTTTGATCCATGCCTAGCTGGAAAATTCTGTTGCGACAATTGGAGATGGGAGAAGTTTCAACATCTTTTGCCGTTGCACATTCTATTGCGGATTGTAGCAAATAACGCCCCACTTATCCCGGCGGTAAAGGATTCAATTGGTTGAAAAAGAACAAATAATTTATACTTTTCGGTTAAGTCCGCATATAACGTTCGATGTGGTGCAGCGGCAGAGTCGAATGGAGTTTTGTGGAAACTATTTCATCAATTTCGTCCGTTACAAAAGGTTAAAATCTTTTTGTGGTTACTTTTTAATAAAAATATCATCATGAATAAGGAAAAAGTGTGGTGACACTTTGTGATAGATGCTCAATGCCCAGTGTGTTTGTCAACGGTGGAGGATGTTAATCGTGTTTTCGATAATATGCTAGATCGTTCACAATTTGGGCCATGTTAGTTAAGGTGGATAAATTGGTTGAATTTTAATCGATCTTGTTTCAAGATTGGGTGTTAAGTAACTTAGTTGATTCTTCTTGCTTTGCAATAAATCCACTGGATTGGGATGTCTTATTTGGGTAAATTCTATGAAATATATGGCTCGGCCGTAATGATATGGTGTTCGATTTGGTTGTTACGGATGAGGGGCTACTTTTGGAAAAGAGTTGAAAACTTCAATTACTCTGTCGCCTGAGTCGTGCTGATGGTGGATCGTAACAGCGTCTTGGCATTATATGTGCTCAACCTGGGCCTAAGAGAGCTCGGTTAATTGTGCAGCAAAATTGGGGTCTCATTAACGCCCAGTCTGGTGCTGAGCCTGATAAAGCTGTTGTACGTCCCGTGGCTTCGGTGAGCGAATGAAAGAGGCCGATCACGAGCTGGTATAAAGTTAATGTAGATAAAAGTTGTGAGCGAATACATGACCAAGCTACGCGTTGTGGGATAACACGTGATGATACATGTGAGTGAAAAGCTTGGATTCTATAAATATATTTGTATTTGTTCTAGTTTAGAAGCTGAATTATAGGGCGCATATTCTGGTATAGGATATGCCATTGAGAATGAATTTCAAAAAATAATGATTGAATTAGAGTGTAGTGAGGTGATAAGGCTCCTATGGGGTCTCGGACTGATTGGTAACCATGTCAATCTTATTACATATTAAGGACTTGGTGCGGCAAGTGGAGGATGTTGATTTTAAGCATGTATGTCAGCGTTAGTAATTAAGTAGTGGATCATATGTCTCGCTATACTTGTTCTTCGAATTTTAATGTACATGTCGTTAAACAACCTTCAGAGAGGTTGCAGGAGTTGCTTTCAGCTGATGAAAGAATCAATGAGGTTGGTTAGGTGTTTTAGATTTCGTTGTTATTTGATGCTTTGTCGTTGTTTGATTTAACTTTGGTTATTTGAATTTTATGTGCAGCACTTGGAAAATAACATTTTGATGTTCTATTCATTTCTCTAATTATCTTTAGTGTAGGTATACCCCTGTGGATGGACAACAATCCTTGTATCTATTGACAATGTTGGGGTATGGAGCCTGAGAGTGGAGAATTTGGATAGATGGTACCTATGGCAAAAGACATACATAAGAATTATGAATCTCGAGGAAATTGGCGACACAGAGATGGCTTCACATAAAAATGTTATTTATTGCGGTCCCCTTCAGAGCCTGCAGAAGTAAATCTAACGTCACCTCATAGTCTCGAGGGTCCTCCAACCGAACAAGAAAATAATTATTGGTCAGATCAATAAGGTGAATCTCTCTCTTAAGTTGTCGGAGAGAATAAATTCGGTTCAAGAGAGTCTGGTACCCAATGTTATGCCGTAACAAACGAATGATAACAGATTGGCTCATACTAAGGTCTATTTGATCTTGGACGTGCTCCGAAAAGGTGATTTTATGGAAATCTCCAGAACGATCATCAACACAGTCCTCATCGCGTACCACAACTTTATCTGGGGTAAAGTCCATAAACTCAGAACGAAAAGAATCTGAAGTAGCAATACCCTTGAGCTTACTTGCATAAGAAGCTTTCTTCTGAGTACCCGGTACTTCTTTGGCATCTGCATGTTGGTCCAACTGTGGTTGCTGGACTGGAGACTCAGCCACGCCCTCCCCGGAGTCATCCAGCAGCATCGGAGATGACGCAGCCATAAGAACCGATTCATCCGCAATATTGCAAATTTTCTTTGGCGACGTTCATCCTCAATTGTCGGGGGGAGCCAGGTCGCTCCAAGGTAGGAGGTAAAGACACCTTAGAAATTTGGTTTGGTGGACGGCCGCCAACATGGCCCATAATCGGAGAAGAAGCGACAGTAGTCGCCGCTGGGTTCGAAACACCAAGAGAATTAGGGTTATTCGTCGCTGGGTTTTTCATCGATCGTATACAGTCCGGTGGACGGCCGTTAACAAGGCCCGGAATCGGAGAGGAAACGACGGTAGTCGCCGCTGGGTTCAAAGCACCAAGAGAATTAGGGTTTTCTGCCGCTAGGTTTTCCATTGTTAAATACTCCTGCTGTGATGTTGTATTCTCGGCTGAGTCCTCCCTTGTTGGCGTTGGTTTGTTGGAATCTCGCCAGATCTGAGTTGTCTCTGGTTCAAAGCAACGGCGTTGGTGATGTCGCTTCTTGCCCCTAGGAATATGTTTTCTTGCGATTTCGTTTCCCGATGACTTAAATCGATTTTTTATAGGATAGGATAAATTATATTTATGGTCACTGATGTTTTAATAAATTTTTATTAGTAATTTGAAAGATATCAGCTAAATTCTGTTTTTCCTGCTGTTTCAAACACAACAGAAAATAACAGTAGCATTCACAAATCGTTCAATAAAGAAAGAAATTATTAGTTGGACAGCAAACTACACTAAAAAATCAAGTTCAGCGTGTAAACCTCATCAAACTGAAGCTGTTTGGATCCAAGTACGCTAAGTAAGAAAGCACCAGCATATTTTGCATCCAAGAGCCTGTCCCTTATATATTGAACTCTGCTGAGGAATTGTTTCCTAGCTGAGGGAAAGTGAACTAAAAACCCAGAAAATAACATAAGAGAACAGGCTAAGTGAACTAGAAAAGTTAAAGAAAACAAAGATTAACGATTTATATTTCATAAATGATTTTACCTCTGCTATCCTCAAGGTTAAATAGAAGATATCAACAGGAATCTTTTAATCCCAGTTCCGGGACAGACGAAGAACTGCCTTGGCCGCAGCAAGCCTTAAGTGGGCCTTATCAACTAAACTGAAAGTAAAAATTGTGAGTGAAATTTGAGCCTCCACAAGCAACATATTCCAATAAATTAAGGGAAATTGACACTAGATGTTCAACAGTCATGTACAAAATATATGCAAGTAAAGAAAACAGTGCGTGAGCCGGGGACAGAGAGAGAGTATCTGAGGAGCACAATAATAAATGTCATAGATAACTTCATGATTGTCGATTTCACTTTTTTATGCCAGCTTCAAGTTTTTCTGAACACTGCTCTATAACATTCATAGCAAGTCTTCTGGCAGCTTGTGTAACACCCTGAATTATTGTTTTCAAAAATAAATTCCCTTCCAATTAAGAATTATAACTTCTAAGGAATAAATAGAGGCAGCCACACAATATTTAAAAGTAAACATGAAATTCTTACACTTCTATTACGACCTAATGCAGACAATATAACAAGTAAAAGATCATCTTGAACATCTTCACTCTCTTCTAACACCACAATCATGATTGTTTGCAAGGATGACAAAACACTTCCTGGATGCTCATCCCTTCAATATGTAGTAAAAATCAGACTTCCAGTCCGTGATAATTCAAAATGTAAAGTAAAAAGCTATACAGAACATGCAGATCCTTACTGTAAAAGCAACTTAAGGGAAGATTAAACTTTCAAGCACGACCACCAACCCAACCACAAGACAGATATGCATATATGTATAGATATGGTCAAGATACATACAAGAAGAAAAAGAGGTTCCAGGCATATCTTGGCCACTACACTACAGTGAAATACTAAGACCAATACCATATTGTTCCATAGAGCCATTTTCAAATTTCTACATTTGACAATAATAAAAGCATTCATGTTACTTGCAACACATATTTAGAACTAATGAGTAAATCGTACTGAACATTTTATTAATCAGATTATCAAATTCAAGATCCGACATCACAAAACAAACACTTCCCTCAAAACAGTAAAAATGCTGGAACAAAACATACCTGACAACAGCAAAAAAAGTACTGAACATTTCGTTAACCAAATCATCACATTCAAGATCCAACATCACAACACAAGATCTATATTTCGCAAGAGTCTCCAAAATTACCACTCTCCTTCCAAATGATGGACCACTAGTGACGCTCAATCCATTGAAAGTGCCAACAATCAAGTTAAAAATATCCTGAAGGCATTCCACATATCAAACACCAAAATTTTAGTTGAAAATTTATTAGTTTCTAAGAAAATGAAGACCAAAAACAATAAACCTTCATAAAAGAAAAGCGCCTTTAGAATAACATCACTATAAGGCGCTTCAGGTGCAGTTATCCGAGTTACCCTGCAGCATGTGATTTCAAATTAGTAGAGATAGACAATTCAAAGAGGCAAAATACAAAAGGGAACCATGCTTTCTTCATTGCACTTTAACATGGTATTAGTCAACAAATTCTTTTAAGTTCTTCTTGCTTAAAGAAAACCTTATACTAAACATATGTGAGATAACACCACATAACATTCCCTATCAAATGTTGCTCACAAGGATTACAAATGGACAACCTCACCGAGAGTCATCAACATCATTTGGGGTTAGGCAAAAAGAACAATATAACGTTACCTAAGCCTATCATATCATGTTAACGCATTCAAACATAAAACAAATTGATTATATGTAAGGAACCCAAGTTTAAGACCACATGTGTGTATAAATGGTATAGCATGTTCAACAGTGCAGACAATGGCTCCACTAAAATAGAAACAAAAGAAGACTCAAACACAGAATAAAGTCCAAAAATTTAATCCTAGACATCAAGATCCTGAATATCAATGTATATTTACACATGCAACTAGAAAGATACTAATAAAGAACATTTTCTACTAAAAACACATGAGTGAAAACTGAAAAGATGGAAAAAGACAAAGTCCAGCAGAATGTTACCTTTGCAAAATGTCAAACCAAACAAAAACACCATGAAAGAAAGGGAAGACGAACAAGTAAAGGACCCTTTCGAAAAAATAACTATCTATGTACCTAAATATATATATACACATTATTCTTTTAGATCATATGAACATAATTTTTGCATATTAAACATAAATCTAACACATATAATAGGTTTTCATTATATTTTTATATATTTGACAAACTAAAATTCATATTTAAGCACATAAATATATTATAATCAATCATTAAGATCACCCATCACCAAATAACTAGATTTCTAGTATTATCTTACTTGCAATTTTTTATGGGATTATATTTTACCATTTGAATTATAAATTTGTTGCCCAAAACAGTAAGTTGTAAACCAAATTTAAAGCATGAAACCTACATTATACATTGTACAGCGAGGACGTCAACAACAAAACAGGGCTGTTGTTTTGGTGTTCTAATCGAACAAGACAATGCAATTCTAGGATGCACATTGCTCAGGTATTCTTCTTCATTTCTATTTTATGGAATCGTTTAAGTAATTTTTTTCGTAAAAAATTATGCTCTTATTTTATTGAATCATATCTAAATGTAGAATCTGTATCTCAGAACTGAAACCAATGCTTTATTGGATTTGATTTATACAGAAAAGCTAATTTTGGATTTGCTTGTTATTCCCAACTCATTCTGACAATTTGAAATCTGACAATATTATCATTTTTTGATAATTTGACTTCAAAGATTTTGTAATGCTTTACCGATTTAATTGTTTCTTAAAATTCCTATATGTAATATTTCCCTTTCAATAAATTTATGCTGCTTGCCCGACTTTTACTTTTTCATTATTTTCAGATCTAACACGCTTGTCATTCATTTTGTTTATTTATATACTGTGCCTTAACAGGATCGTATCAACATTTCCTCTTGATGGTGTAGAATGCAATTAGGTTTTGGTGTTTATTTTTTTTATATTTTTCTCTCTCTTCCACTATTTTTTTATTTGTGGTAAACAAGAAGTTGTGAAGGCAATAAATGTCAACAAACTGACCTCTGCTGGGTGTAGAGTGAAAATCTGGATTGCAGATTGGTTTGCACGGCTAAACAATAAAATGGGCGGTGACTTGAAGAAAATCAAAGTAGTTGGCCAGTATTTGATTGAAATCTGGAAGGTAGTCGGCATGGACCTAAAGTTTATTTTGGTTAGAAAAGTAGACGCCAAATTTTTATCCACGCCTATATGCTTATCTTGTCCCCCTCTCTCAATCTCAATTAATACAATATCGTTTCTTTCCTGCTATTAAGTGCTAATCTGTTCTGTTTAACTAGGCACGAGAAATGTTGTTATCTACTTAGAAACAACTCATCAATCTTGCCTTAAAACATTTTAGTAACTAATGTAATTTGTACATCTTGCTTCTCATGCATGGTTGTTGAAAATTGGCTTAAAAAAAAAAGTCAAAAATGGATGCAAATGAAGAAAAAAAAAAGTCAAAAATGGATGCAAAAGCCACCGAAAAAAAGTAGGTGAAATAGTGGCATGGGATAATTAATTTTTGGTCCCTAAAGTTTAGGTTATTTATAAGTTAGTCCCTAAAGCTCAACTATAAATAGCCTAGCCATTTGCCATTCTTACACATCCCAAATCATTCTAACCTCCTCCCAATACTAGAGAAATTAGAGAGTTTTCATAGAGTTGTTTTCTCCTTTTTATCAAGAGAGAATTGTCATTGTTTTCTCCTTGTTAGATTAAGAGAAGTTGTAATTCCTATTTTCTCATAGTGAAATTCTTCTACCTTTGTCCGTGGTTTTTACCCTATATTATTTAGGGGTTTTCCACGTAAAATCTGTGTCTCCTTTATCTTCATTATTATTTTCTCAAATTATCAGTTGCGTTTTTGCTCTATTCGACGACCGTATTCCGCAACAATTGGCATCAGAGCCAGATTTGGGTGCGTATATCTACTTACCGTATTCTCTGTTGGTTGCCACTGAAAAGTGGATCCTCCATCATAAGAAAGTAAGTTAGATATTACTCATTCATTGAAGGTGGTGGGCACTATTCACGTCAAAAAGGTGAAATAGTGGGAGCTATCTGAAATAGAAGCTATGGCAACGAAATTTGATATTGAAAAGTTCAATGGGAGAAATTTCTCACTGTGGAAATTGAAGATAAAGGCCATCCTAAGAAAAAACGGATGTCTGGCGGCTATCAGCGAAAGGCCGGCAGATTTTACGGATAACAAGAAATGGAATGAGATGGACGAGAATGCTATTGCAGACCTTCATTTAGCATTAGCAGATGAAGTACTATCAAGCATCGAGGAGAAGAAGACAGCCAAGGAGATTTGGGATCACCTCGCAAAATTATACGAGGTCAAATCGTTGCACAATAAAATTTTCCTTAAGAGGAAATTGTACACTCTTCGGATGTCAGAATCTACTTCAGTGACAGAGCACTTAAACACGTTGAATACTCTATTTTCTCAGCTTACATCCCTAAGCTATAAAATAGAGTCACAAGAACGTGCTGAACTTCTGCTTCAAAGTCTACCTGATTCGTATGATCAACTCATCATCAACTTGACAAACAACAACCTTACAAGTGATCTAGTCTTCGATGACGTTGCAGCTGCTGTTCTAGAAGAAGAAAATCGGCGCAAGAACAAGGAAGACAAACAAGGAAATCTGCAACAAGCAGAGGCCTTAACTGTGATGAGAGGAAGATCAACAGAACGTGGCCAAAGTAGCAGTCACAATCATGGTAGATCAAAGTTAAGGAGTAAGAAGAATTTAAAGTGCTACAACTGTGGAAAGAAGGGTCACTTGAAGAAGGATTGTTGGAGTTCACCTAAAAACTCCAATCCTCAAGGAAATATGGCAAACACTTCAGATGATGGAGATGCTCTCTGTTGTGAAGCAGCAACAGCCATGGAAGGCAGAAAAAGATTTGCAGACATATGGCTTATTGACTCGGGAGCCACATATCACATGACCTCAAGAAGAGAATGGTTCTATAATTATGAACCTATCTCAGGAGGATCTGTGTACAGCTGCAATAATCATGCCTTGGAGATTGTTGGCGTTGGAACCATCAAATTGAAGATGTATGACGGGACAACCAAAGTTGTTCGAGATGTGCGACACGTGAAAGGCTTGAAGAAAAACTTATTATCCTACGGATTGTTGGATAATAATGCAAGCAAGATTGAAACACAGAAAGGAATCATGAAGGTGTTCCATGGAGCGCTTGTGGTGATGAAAGGTGAAAAGATAGCGGCAAATTTGTACATGCTGAAGGGAGAGACTTTGCTAGAAGCTGAAGCCTCTGTTGCCTCATGTAGTTCAGATTCTACCATGTTATGGCATCGGAAACTTGGACACATGTCAGAACAGGGAATGAAAGTCCTCGTGGAGCAAAAGCTACTTCCGGGTTTAACAAAGGTATCACTTCCTTTGTGTGAACATTGTATTACAAGTAAGCAGCATCGATTAAAATTCAACACATCAAATTCTAGAGGCAAGGCTGTTCTAGAATTGGTTCACTCTGATGTATGGCAAGCACCGGTTACATCCCTAGGCGGAGCAAAGTATTTTGTCTCCTTCATTGATGACTACTCTAGGAGATGTTGGGTGTATCCTATCAAGAGGAAGGCAGATGTGTTTTCAACCTTCAAAGTTTTCAAAGCGCGGGTGGAACTTGATTCTGGAAATAAGATCAAGTGTTTCAGATCAGATAATGGAGGTGAATATACAAGTGATGAATTTGATGACTTCTGCAGAAAAGAAGGCATCAAAAGACAGTTCACAACAGTATACACTCCTCAACAAAATGGAGTGGCAGAGCGGATGAACAGAACTCTGTTAGAAAGAACACGAGCAATGTTGAGAGCTGCAGGGCTAGAAAAAGCTTTCTGGGCAGAAGCAGTCAATACCGCCTGTTATTTGGTGAATCGGGCTCCATCAACTGCAATTGAGTTGAAGACACCGATGGAAATGTGGACTGGTAAACCAGTTGATTATTCAAACCTCCATATATTTGGAAGTATTGTGTACGTGATGTACAATGCCCAAGAAATTTCAAAGTTGGATCCAAAATCCAGAAAATGTAAATTCTTGGGGTATGCTGATGGAGTAAAGGGGTATCGCTTGTGGGATCCCACTGCCCGCAAAGTGATTATCAGCAGGGATGTTATCTTTGTAGAAGATAAGCTACAAAGAAAAGAAGAAGATGATAGCACTGATAAAGAAAAGCCAGAGACTACACAGATACATGTTGAAAATGAGTTTGAACAGAGAGATTGTTCTGAAGCAGAACCAGAGCTCGAGGAATCAGAACCAGAGAATTCTGAAGCTCCAACAACTCGTCAATCAGATCGTGTGAGAAGACGCCCCAATTGGCACTCAGATTATATTATAGAAGGTAATGTTGCATACTGCCTTTTAACGGAGGACGGTGAGCCATCATCATTCGAGGAGGCAATGAACAACTCAGATGCTTCGCAGTGGATGGCAGCAATGCAAGAAGAAATTGAAGCCCTTCATAAAAATAATACATGGGAACTTGTGCCACTACCACAAGGAAGGAAGCCAATTGGTAACAAATGGGTCTTCAAAATCAAGAGAAATGGTGACGATCAAGTGGAGAGGTATCGTGCAAGACTGGTGGTCAAAGGATATGCTCAGAAAGAAGGTATTGATTTCAATGAAATCTTTTCTCCTGTGGTTAGACTAACAACGGTTCGAGTTGTCCTGGCAATGTGTGCTACATTGAATTTACATCTAGAGCAGCTAGATGTTAAAACAGCTTTTCTTCATGGAGATCTTGAAGAAGAGATTTACATGCTCCAGCCTGAAGGTTTTGAAGAAAAAGAAAAGAAGAACTTGGTTTGTAGGTTGAACAAATCTCTGTACGGTTTAAAGCAGGCGCCGAGGTGTTGGTATAAGAGATTTGACTCCTTCATCATGAGCCTTGGATACAACAGACTTAATGCAGACCCTTGTGCTTACTTCAAGAGGTTTGGTGAAAACGACTTTGTTATATTGCTGTTGTATGTAGATGACATGTTGGTTGCAGGCCCCAACAAAGATCATATTGAAGAATTAAAGGCACGACTGGCTAGGGAATTTGAAATGAAGGACTTGGGACCAGCAAACAAGATTCTAGGGATGCAAATTCACCGAGACAGAAGTAGTAGGAAGATTTGGCTTTCACAAAAGAGTTACTTGAAAAAGATCTTGTCACGATTCAGCATGCAAGATTGTAAGCCAATTTATACCCCTCTTCCTATTAACTTTAAATTATCCTCCAGTATGAGTCCTAGCAGTGAAGAAGAGAGGATGGAGATGTCTCGAGTACCGTATGCATCAGCAGTGGGAAGTTTAATGTTCGCTATGATTTGTACAAGACCAGACATTGCACAAGCAGTGGGAGTGGTTAGTCGGTACATGGCGAATCCAGGCAGAGAGCATTGGAATGCTGTGAAAAGGATCCTGAGATACATCAAAGGGACCTTAAATGTTGCATTATGTTACGGGGGATCAGACTTTCTTATCAGCGGGTATGTCGATTCTGACTATGCAGGAGATTTGGATAAAAGCAAATCTACAACAGGGTATGTGTTTACAATTGCTGGTGGAGCTGTAAGCTGGGTTTCAAAACTGCAATCAGTTGTGGCTACGTCAACAACGGAGGCAGAATATGTAGCAGCTACACAAGCCAGTAAAGAAGCAATATGGTTGAAAATGCTATTGGAGGAGCTCGGGCACAAACAAGAGAATGTCTCTTTGTTTTGTGACAGTCAGAGCGCCTTGCATCTTGCAAGGAATCCTGCTTTTCACTCAAGAACAAAACACATTCGGGTCCAATACCACTTCATTCGTGAGAAAGTGGAAGAAGGGACGATAGATATGCAGAAGATCCATACCGATGACAACATAGCAGATTTCATGACAAAAGCAATCAACACTGATAAGTTTACTTGGTGTCAATCCTCTTGTGGCTTGTTAGAGACGTAAGCAACATGGAAAATACGAGGTAGAAAGAATGGTGTGAAGATATGATTGTTCCAATCAAATCTTCAAGTGGGAGATTTGTTGAAAATTGGCTTAAAAAAAAAAGTCAAAAATGGATGCAAATGAAGAAAAAAAAAAGTCAAAAATGGATGCAAAAGCCACCGAAAAAAAGTAGGTGAAATAGTGGCATGGGATAATTAATTTTTGGTCCCTAAAGTTTAGGTTATTTATAAGTTAGTCCCTAAAGCTCAACTATAAATAGCCTAGCCATTTGCCATTCTTACACATCCCAAATCATTCTAACCTCCTCCCAATACTAGAGAAATTAGAGAGTTTTCATAGAGTTGTTTTCTCCTTTTTATCAAGAGAGAATTGTCATTGTTTTCTCCTTGTTAGATTAAGAGAAGTTGTAATTCCTATTTTCTCATAGTGAAATTCTTCTACCTTTGTCCGTGGTTTTTACCCTATATTATTTAGGGGTTTTCCACGTAAAATCTGTGTCTCCTTTATCTTCATTATTATTTTCTCAAATTATCAGTTGCGTTTTTGCTCTATTCGACGACCGTATTCCGCAACAATGGTTTCTTTCCTTTATCACGGTTCATTACAAAATTCACTAGTGTAGAGCACCTTAAACTTACACAGTGTAGTTTATTCGTGAATACTTCTTGATCAGTCATCAACACCATTTTTTTGGATTAATATACCTTGTCAGCTGATTAGATGTCGAGTTTCCACCCACCTTTCAAATGCAATAGTTACAATCGTAGTTAGTATTGTTCTTGAATATGTACTTGATGATGTTTTTGATTTCTTTTTTATGCAATCTACTCTTAGAAAAACGGAGAGAGACGGGAGAAGAAAAAGGTGTCGGCACCAAGTTTTTTCCTCCAAACCACTTGAATACAAGTTGTCTCGACGATTTTCCCTATAGTGATTCATATATGTGAAAACAACAGTGATATGAAAAACAACTCGATCCGAAATTTTAATAAAAAATCGTTTAAACTCGGTCCGCCCAAAAAATATTATTAAAAATGTTAAATACAATATTTAAAAATATTTGTTGCTACAAATAAATCGCGGCAAGGCAGGTAGGGGAATTTTCGCCCTACACCTGAACTAAAATCGACCCGATTCTTTTTTATAAAAGAAAACATGATCCGACCCAAAAATTGAAAATTAAAAGAACCAACCCTATTATATCGGGTCATATCGAAACCCGCCGAATCTTTATGAGCTTCATTGCTCCCGGACATTCCAACTAAGGAGCTTCATTGCTCCCGGCTGACCTGTTTATCCAGGCCTCCCGATAACGATGTGGTTGGTCCATTGGAATCCTTATGACTAGAAACCACAGGAAGTGTACGATGGCGCTTAAGCCCATCCGATGCAGTAATTGGCTGTCCCTCCTCTCCTATGTCCATGGCTGTGTCAAAATTAGAAGATATAGGCCCAGAAGCCCATCCCAGCTGTGGACCGCGACCCTGAACAGAAGGAAATACCATCTTACCCTTTGATTGATTCTCTGAAGAAGCCGGACTCAAATTACTTTGACCTTCCTTATTTGTCGGAGGTGGTTGATTCTCAATCCCTTGATTAAAGCTGGCATATTCCACCACTGAGGAGAGCGGCCGCCGTCCTCCTCCATTAACCAAGGACTAGCTTGTACATTCCGTCGGTATACCGGCGCTTTCAACGACGCATCCCACAAAAAAGTGACCTCTGACTGATCCTGGAGCACCCGGAGCGGGCAAAAATCTTCCCCATGCCCCAATCGACCACATCTATAACAAAACAGCCTCAATTTCTCATACTGGAATGAAACAAACCCATTCTGTCCATTCGATAAAAGAAGTTTCTAACGTCTCTTTAAAGGATTCAGAATCGATAAACAAACTCGGATGCGCATAGAACCACAGATCCCCAACGTAAGGGCCTTGGCATCATACTCCAGAAAAGTACCAATGAAGTTGCCCAATTGTTTAGCCACTGCTTCCTTCACAAACCCCGGGGGCAAATCATTCACCAGAACCCAAAAATTAACTTTATCAAGCGGTACACCCATCGGATCATCACCATCTCTTAATTTATATAAAACCAACAAATGGGAATTAAAATACCAGGGTCCATCCTGCTATATCCGTTCCACATCCACCCCATGGAACAAACGGAACAAATATCGACCAGACCCCAGATCCGAGATCGCAATCCCACCTATCGGATGCCAAACATTAGCCAATGTATTCCTCATGGACTGAAAGTTAATCATGCTCGAAGTCAAAAACGAACCCACAAAACAGTGGGCAAAAGAAATCTGACTCTCAACCGGATCTGGAACAGCAGCGACATCAATCACTTCGTCCTCATCCAACGAAAGATCCTCCAATCCATCTACCACATCCGCCATATCTACCAGAAGCACAATTCCAACACGCAGCAGGGACACAAAAGACTAAGAGAGAGAACTGGCAAAACCAGAGGAAAAGATTGTAAAACTGGCAAAAACCAGAGGAAAAACTGGCAAAAACCAGAGATTTTAACTTTATATTTTTTTCTTATGTCAATACTAACAAATAAAAGATTTTAATAATCATACATTGTATCCGAAGAAATAAAGTCCAATCACGTTAGAAATAATATGCTCAATATTAATGACTGAAAACTGAAGTGATCAGTGTATGCAAGCGTCCACTCTTAAAATTCTTATATTAACTTCTTAAAAATTTCATTTAACTCATTGAAAATCTCATACCCTAACAAATTAAGTAGGGTCAATTGACTACATAATTTGAACATAGACCCGCCCTTAGATTTGGGATATCCGGTAACCTCATAATATTAGGTGAATGCAATTTTAAGACATTAGAATGGTGTTGGTACCTAAGGAAGTAGCTAGGGGAAAATAATCCAGGTTGTAATTCGGGATATCCCGTAACCTCGAGATATTAGGTAAATGTAATTTTAAGACATCGGAATGGTGTTGATACCCTTCCGATTGTGTAACTTAATTGACTAAATAACATCGACTTTGTTTGGCCTTAAACTCAATTAGAGCACATATGATCAGTTATGGGGAAAATAGTAAGTTTACTTATTGCACGATACTGATCTATATTATGTATGTTTTAAAGTTATGATACTAAAGTCCCATGTTAAATTAGTTACTATAAATATGATCAAACTAGTTTTGAATACATTTGTATGCTCTATTCGAATATGACATGAAATTGTAATTTGAAACCTAATATTTTGATCATGATCTTATCCATATTACCCTACTGAAAATTGAATCTCGAATAAGATTAATATATTATGGTTTAAATCGAATGACCTTGCTATGCTATAATCGAATAATTTTATTGTGCCATATTTAAGTGATAACTTGCTGCTTTGATAATAAGGAATCTCGCTCTATATAAATAGAATGGATATATATATATATATGGGTTAGGATCAACTTATACTGTGTAAATTCAATTACTTTTACACAGTTTTTGGACCGTTAGATGATGGTAATTAATGGCTCAGATTATTTCCTTATCTTTTTCCCAAGTGATAATCTTTACATTTTTTACTGTTAATCTCATCCATCCATTTCCCTTATCCAATGGTCATAGATTAGTGTAAAACTAAATGAGTTTTACACCATGTAACCTGATCCCACCCCTATATATATATATATATATAGTATTTTTAATTCACTAATTAGAAACTTACTCTGACATGGATTTAAGCGAAATCTTAAGCTCAACTGTAAATCATTTATTCATTCTTCAACCGCATGGTTTGATTTATGAATGTAATCAAAAACAGTATTAGGTAACTCTAAAATAGGAGCTTTCATATGTCTAATAATAGTATATTTTATTTTTGGATAAATGGAACTTTATTCATCCAAAGAACCTTCCAAGGAACAAATACAAAAAACAATTACACTGTACAAATCGAGAAAAAAAAAACAACCTATACCATCAAGTAATCCCCCATTCAATGACTAAGTAAGAACTTTTAGTATACTTATCTCTACCCAAAAATTTCATACGAATATCACATCTAATTAACAAAAATAAATCAGCAGCTTGCCTCAACCTTGCACCATGCAACCTCATTTTCCTCTCCTGCCAAATGTAATAAGTCATCCAACCCCATGCCAACCTAATTATCAAAGCCAACAATGTTTTCCCTCTACCATATTGTTGCACCTAATCTAACATTTTCCCCCATAAATTACAAATCATGCAATATAAATCTCCAAATTTGAGATGCAAAACTACACTCCCATAACAAGTGGTCACGCGTCTCAAGCCCATTACCACACATCAAACAAACAAGATCAATCTGACATCCCCAAGATATCATTCAACTCTTGGTCGGTAGTCTATCTTGGACCATTAACCACATAATAAAAGCATGACGATGGATTGAAAGGCTACCCCACACGAGCCCATTGCACTTTCTCAAGTTTGTGCCGTAAGACCTCCCAAACAACTCTTGCCTTGTAA
The DNA here is from genome assembly GCA_030270665.1 of Hibiscus trionum. NCBI lineage: Eukaryota > Viridiplantae > Streptophyta > Magnoliopsida > Malvales > Malvaceae > Hibiscus > Hibiscus trionum. The sequence continues at coordinate 10,577,943 of BSYR01000045.1, read as the reverse complement.
ACGCCATCCACAACCCCAATCCGAGTCATGTCATCTCTATGCTTTAATATTTTCTTCCATGTCTAACTATATCTTTGCTTTATAGACAACTACAAAATAAAAATCTCATTCAGCAAATAAGCTTCCACCCAAGCTGCCCAAAGGGAACCCGCTTTTGTTATCAAAAGCTATAAACACTTCAAAATGCAAGCTTTGTTTCAAACAACCATGTCCTTAGCCACAGAATGATGTATTATTAAATACAATAATATGATAAACAGAAGAAGGATAACTACTAGATGACGAAGGTGCACTATTTAATAATAAAGGTTGTTACCATATTAAATAAAGGTTGAGATGAAATATCTTTCTACTGAAAAAAGCTTCTCCCTAGCGAGATTCGGGAAAAGAACTCAAACGATACGTTATCACTCAGCGTGTCCCTGTTTTCACGACTTTTTCACTATGCTAAGAAATTTTCTTTCTTATTAAAAAGGGAGGGATTGAGTTTTTGAGTGATAATGAATTTCAAACGGAAATACTCTGTTGTGATCTAATTCGTCTACGATGTTCTATTTTGAGTTATGATAATATTTGTTGAGTGGATCGAATTAACCAATATGGCCAAGAGTGGGGTAATTTGACACTTTTAAAAATGATGGGAGCAAAAGAAACAATTAAAAATGAGGGACAAGGCACTTATAGTGGTTTAAGCTTCTAAACAAGCTCTACATCCATTACCCTAGCTCTCACTAAGGATTTTCAAAAAGCTCTTCACTAATTTGTTCTTCCCCTTTTCTAGGCTAAGGAGACAACCTTTACAAATTTAATATTTCTACCCAAAGATTGAACTATAAGACTATCAATTACAAAGAATAAAAGGCAATTTAAAATGTATCTCTCACAAGACTAATATATTGCCTAATTACAAACCAACACTTTTCAAACTTGAAAGAAATATGAACAATTTAGAATTTTACAAGTTGGGTACACAATTTGACTCTATATGTTCAAGGGTTTGGAATAATTGATTGAATGTTGCTTGAAGGTTCAATAGTTGTTGTTGTAGCTTTGGAGACTTGTTTTCATACTCTTGCATTGAATTCTAGCCGTTTGGGTGATTGAGGTCATTCATTTAGCCGTTGGGCTGCATTTTTCTACAATAAATGCTCCTCAACTACACACTGTATTGGTACTTGTCTCAAAGAAGAAAGAGCCGTTGTGGCTGAAAAACAGAACGTATCGATACGAGAGAAGGGCGTATCGGTACGGTATATAGGGGAGTATCGATACGAAATATCGCATCGATACGAATTTTTCTCACTAGAATCCTAAATTGTGTTTTAACAAAAAGTGTATCGGTACGCTATCTAGGCGTATCGATACGGTTCAACAACCATTTAAAAATTTAGGATTCCAATAATTGACAAGCCGACGTTCAAATATTAAATGTAAAGGTTTGCAAAGGTCAGCATATCATATCGATACGGTGACATACCGTATCGGTACGCTATAGTATTAAAATATTGGATAAATTACATAAATGGTCCCCCGACTATGATCCAATTATCTTTTGCGTCCTTTGACTATCAAAAGTTACAAACTGCCTCCCGACTTAAGTAAAGTAACAAACCGGTCCAGTGTCGTTAAAATTTTAACGGAAGATGACGTGTAAGTTAATTAAATTGGTATACTAAGAATTTAACTCTCAACTTTTTAACTTTGTTACAATTTAGTCATCATCTTCATCATCCTACTACCGTCACAATCTTTATCATCCTTATTCCTCCTCCACCGTTACTACTACTACTGTCACAACCCTCTAACCCAAGTAAAATAGCTTCTAATTACAAGTGTATACACAGTGCACCATCAAAACATGGCCTTGAGTTTGCAATTGCTTTACATAATCTTCAAGCCAAGCCTTGGATAAAATCCCCAAAATAGATATAATTATTGAAAAAAAATCTATCGGGAATTATAAAATTATCCTAGCATGTGATCCAGATTTCGTTTATTTTTCCTCATAAAAGAATCAATCCAGAATGTTGATTGAAGAATTCTAGATTCACTCGAGGGTATTAATTTATGCAAGGGGGGAATCAAACAAGTACCTTGAATTTGACTTGCTTTAGTATGGGAGCGTCTCCAGTTGCTTTGAGATGAACGACAACTGCATATCAAATTGAAGGGGGAAAACAAATAAAATAAATAAGGATGATGAAGATGGTGACTAAATTGTAATAAAGTTAAAAAGTTGAGAGTTAAATTTTTAGTATACCAATTTGATTAACTTACACGTTATCTTTTGTTAAAATTTTAACGGCACTGGATTAGTTTGTTAATTTATTTAAGTCAGGGGACCAGTTTATAACTTCTGATAGTCGGAAGATGTAAAAGATAATTGGAACATAGTCAAGGGACCATTTATGTCTTACTCTCATTCGCATTTTCATAGGAAGAAGAAAAGCTTAGGAAAAGTTTAGTTTAAGATTTTAGGTTAGGAAAAGTTTGCTTTCTAGTCGATATGCTATAGCTTAAAGTATTACCCAGATGAATATCGTATCGATACGGGGTTTAACCGTATCGATACGCTATGGCCGATTAAAATTCTAGTAATGAAAATCCGTATTGATATGCTATAAGGGTATCGATACGCCTGAGCGTTTTTTTTGAAATTTGGCTTGAAAGTACTTGAAAAGACTTAGTGAAAATTGAACATTTTAATTTGTTTTGTCTTGAAAGAGTACTTGGTTCAAAATGCTTGTCAATTAACAAAGTCTTTGAAATACTTAAAAATTTATTGTATTTTTCAATTAAGTCCCTAAAATAATTTGTTATATCAATTTAGGTTTCACAATATTATATATATATAGTTATTTTTTGTTAATAAAATGATACATTTCACGTTCTGATTGGTACGTGAAATTTTTTTAACGGAAGGGGCATATGAGGTCACGATTTTTAATTTAGGGAGCAAAATATCTCAAAAAAATACTTCAAAGGGCAGTTTCGATATTTTGTGTATACTTCAAGGGCCAAATGGGCATTTAAACCTTTTATAGCATTATAATATTATGTTATGGGTAAAATTTTCCTAACCTAAAATCTTAAACTAAAATTCTAATCTCTAAGACTAAAAGTTACGTGTATCAAACTTTTTTCTTTATATTATATTAAAATATTAATTTTGTATTCTTTTTACATTCAATTAAATTTTAAATTATCTTTCACTAGCCCGCGACTAGAAAGCAAACTTTTGAAAGAAAAAAAAAAACTAAAAGCGTCGCACAACTTTTTTTTTAATTTTATTTAACCGGCGGCGGCATCGACTTTGATGTTAGTTGCCGCCCGCCGAATTTTTTTATTTTTTTTTTAAGAATAACTCTACTTTTGTGACACATTTTTCTCTGCATTTGTGGAACAATTATCTCTACCTTTTGGCACCTTTTTCGTATTCTTTCTCGGTCGTTTGCCTATTTTTTTTATTTTACGTTCTCTTAGAATTAGATTTTACGACACCACGACTGATCAAGATGACGTTTATTTGTAATCATGTTTATCTTCCCTGCTTTGGGCCCTCAGATTGAAGGATACACGATTTGCGTTCGTGGATAGTTTTTCACGAAGCTCGGCTTTAATTTGCTATTCTTGGTGGTCTTCCAATAACTTAATCCTCTTTAGTGGTTTATTTGTCGATGCAATCATATTTATTTGTATCTCTTTTTCGTTTAGTCTATATGATCTAAAGTGGTTAGTATCAATATTTTAGAAAATATCTAAATTATATATTTAGCTTATGATAATCGTTGTTTATAATTTAAAATATTTTCTATTTTTAATAAAACTATAGACTACTATTCAAAAAATATTAATATTCAATCCAGTGATATAAATGTATATTATCCAAAAAAAATTGTGAAATTGAAGTAAAAAAAATTTAATCGGTTTTTTTTACTGGATTTTGACTGCAATTGTTGCTTGTCAAACTGATTTTACCAGTTTTGAAAAAAAATTCCGATCTTGTGATGTTTATCGACAAACTCGGGAAGTTCTAAAATTAGTAAGATTACCGTTAGGCTAAAATTAAGCGAATTTTTGTATAACTACATATATTTTTATCATTTTAGTAAGGATTTGTGTAAGATAAATAAGAAATTGTGTAATTACATAAACTCTTGTGTAACTACATAAATTCTTATCATTTTTTTGTAAGAATTTGTGTAATTACACAAATTCATATGATAACCTAAGTTCTTACCATTTGTGTAAGAATATGTGTAGATTGTAAAGATTTGCGTAACTACACAAATTCTTATCATTTTTGTAAGAATTTGTGTAAATCTGCCTCTTCCCGACAAACTCTATTCTCAACTCAACCGGTCTGTCCAACCTGGTTCTTAGACACTGACTATTTTCAAATCAACCCTCAAATCTCCATCACTTGTTCGCATTTTTGTTTCAGAGATCACATTATCATGTTAGAAATACTCTACATTACTAGAATATCTTTTCAATGCCATAGAAGGAACATGGGCGTTACTTAAAGCAATTATATTGTACTCTCTGGACCCATCTGAAGATGAGTCTGTTGCAGACAGCATCCGCTTGAGCTGAGACCGCTGACAGACAATGCGTCCATTGTTCCACCCAGGAAAAGAAAATGACGATGAGAAATTATCCTGAAGGAATTTATAAGCAGCCTTAGCAACTGGAATATCACGAGCAATTGAGCTTTTCTCCATCTGCCCCCGTCTGCTTAAGATAAAATGTTCTTGTTACATGGAGGAAATTTTGAATCATGAACAATGCAACTGATAGTACAACTGCAGAATAGATGGGGGATATGCTGGAAAATGTAGCAGAAAACCTCCAAACTACGTAAAACACTGTAATGCATTTATACACATTTCCAGTAACAATGCAAAGTTTTCATGATCAATGTAAAGGTAAAACTTTGGCATGAAATAGCTAGCAGATATGCTCCATGTATACAATGTCTATAATGTCACTCATACCTAAGGTATAAAACCAGGTTGTATCTTGACACTTTACTCTGATTCAGTGGCAAAACTCAACATTATTTATTGAGGGGACCATTTAAAGATGTCTAAATTTATGGGGGCAACAATATAAATTATATATTTTTAGTGGACTAAAATACAATTTTACATTACCTCGACTTAAATATTTTTTCCAATTTTTAAATTTTTTTGGGAGGCCGTGGCCCCTGCCGGTCGCTCTTGAGTACCGCCCCTGCTCTGATTAAACCTCATTCTCATGCAGAGTTATATTCATTGAAGGATATGAACCTATTTGTGGAGAGTTATATTCATTGAATATCCACAAAAAGATGGGAATTAACATTTTCATCTCATGCAGATTAAATGTAGCAGATTAAATGTAGCAGATTAAATGTAAGGGATAGGAAAAAGATGAGTAACATGGGGAATATGACTTACGCAACAACCACAGTAGCAAGTTGAGGAAGATCATCGCCACTCAAAAACATTTCCTGCATATTGTTGAGCCAAATTGATAGGGATGTATAAGTGCCACCTTCCCACATCCTGTGAAATGATCAACTTCATTAATCAAATAAAATTAACATGAAAATGGAAAGAAGCAAATTTGAATATGTATCCCATGATACCTGTGCACATCCACAGAAAATACAAGTTTGTTTTGACGGAAAAGTTCAGGGAAGAGGCCTCTCTTTGTTGCTTCCTTGAGCACCCTTGCAGCACGTTCTTTCTGACCTAGCCACCAAAGTGCTTCTAAAAGAGCATTATAGAACCTTATTCCAAAGCCACATCCTTCAGAGTTAAGTTTGTCAAAGATGTACTCTACCATCTGCCAGTTTGCATCACCATCAAAATCTCCACGTATCATCTGTCCAATTACTTGATGAATATTTGACACTTTGTTCGCAAGCATCTCATCGAGTAACTTATAGGCATAATCCCACCTAAACATATTGAATTTAGAAGGTCAGGTAAATTTGCTAATAAGGAGAACAATTCTGCTTCCAAAGTGCTTATATACTCCCCAGACTAATTGTAAGTTGTAACTCAAAGACTAAACAAAGATAAATTTAACACCAAGACATAAACAACTTAGGATTCCTGTTTGTAGTTTGAAATCATTACAAATTTCAAAAAATATATTCATGATAAGTTAGTCTAATTTAACTTACACATGAGGGGGCTATTTCTCACACTTAACTTCCTCTTACACCACGAAATTTCAAATTCTTATCATATAAAAAAGCTCATAATTACTCATAAATTTGTAGCTGTCACGAGGGCTAGCATCACTTGGACTCGTGTGGGAATGTCAGGTATGGTATGTGTCTAACATGGGTACTGTTGAACTTTTTCCTGATTTCTACATGTCTTTGGAGGGTTCTTGGAAGATTCTCTTCATGTCCATGTCCAAAAATTTATTGAACACAAGTTTCAGATTAGGGTAATTCAGGAAAAATGATAAATCAGGGCATCATAGGCTAGTAATCTCTTATCAGGACTCGAGGTACCCTTTCCGGGGTAAAATCCTTGGAACAAATTTATATTCCACAATGTCCTAAGAAAAAGAGTAAAATATTTAACAGAATCAGTACATTAATCTCAACAATAAAAAATAGGTAATGGTCTGGTCCAGGATATTGACGAAATCACCAGATTGCCCCTGCCTGTATGTCTATGTCCTGAATATGATACTCCCTTTCTGCTAGACTACTATAGCATAAATATCATCCATATCACCTAGATGGTTTGGGGAGAAAGGCCAAACACGGAAGCACAGAATGCTTCATTGGCCAATTATTCCTCACATCAGGATTACTCAGCCAAGCCCTATTACCAATTTACCATACCCAAGGACCAAGACATCACTGCTCAGCCAAGCTAAAGGAAACAAAAGTAGTACTCTTTTCATCACCGAACAGAAGAAAAAATACACTTTGAATTAAAGCTAAATCCCTTTAACAACATACTTTCCATGATTGCAAAATAATGAAGCCATTCAATTAACATTTAAGTAGCACCTAACCAAGCTTCTGTACAAAGCTAACTACCTTAAATATGTATACATCTTTTCTTTATTTCTCTTTTTTGTTTTTTTAAGGAAGGCCTTTTTCAAGACCATCATATACCATGCTAAGTATATGACTCCAAAAAGAAGTTAGCATCTACCTTTAACATATTTTTGTTGAAGCAACTATCAAGCCCTCATAAGACATTTTCCTATGATTCATTCTAGGAAGATCCATCACATAGGTATAATAGTCCTTCTCCAATCACAGAAACTAAACTTCTAAGAAAGGAAGACTGGAAAATAGATGAGCACCTTCAGAGATCAAAGAAAAAAAGATGAAATACAAATGGGTCTCTGATTGGGAGGATCAGAGACAATAAGAAACAAGTTGATCTTTTGTCAAGGTTGCAGAGATTTCCTTGTATATATTACACACGTCATTATTGGTCTTTGATAGAGGAATGCAATTGTGAAGGATAATGGTCTGAATCACCAAGGCAAACTACAATTCTCCATATATGGTATAATAACAGATGACTTTTCTTACAAGTCAAGATCATCTCTCAGGGTATATGTGCCAGAATCAAATATACTGATGTACCAAGTTAATTTCTTTCATCAAATTATATTCCTATATAGTTATTACGAAATGCAGGAGCAAATCAGACATTCATCATGTAATTCTCCATGCACACAACATAAACAGCAAGTGGAGTGAAACTGACCTGTCACACTTTGCATAAACAGCCAGCATCATGCAATAGCACATGACACTGGGCAAAACTCCTAAAGCTTTGATTTCCTTGAATTGCTCATTGCTCTCATCGCAAAGGCCTGCAAAGCAATACACACTTAAAACCGCTTCAAGGGTACGTTCATCAGGATCACATCTTGCCTTTTCCATCTCTACATAAGCCTTGATAGCATTCTCAAACTGGCCTCCTTGCCTAAACGCTTCAATCAAAGCATTGAAGGAGTCCCGGCTCTTTGCAACACCAGCCTCATTCATTCTAGACAAAACTGCTTCAGCTTCCTTGTACAATCCACCTCTAGCAAAAGTCTGAAGCAGTGAATTGTAAGTTTCAATGGTCGGTTTGCTCCCTACCTCATTCATTGTGTTGAAGGCAACTAGAGCTTCCTCATATAATGTTGCCTGTCCATAAGCCTCGATAACACCGGTATAAGCCCAGGAACTAGGTACTATCCCTCTTTCATGCATGTGAAGTAGAATTTTCTTGGCATCCTCATGAAGCCCTCCCTTCCCACAGGCAAATATCAAGCCATCATAAGTTTTCAAGTTAGGCTCAACATTCTCCTCTACCATATCATGAAACAAAGTCACTACCTCCTTAAAATACCCACCCTCTCCGAAAACCTGTATCAAAATATTATAAGTTGCTGCATCCGGCTCTGTATTGCTAGCTTTCATCTCAAGAAAAAGCTCACGGACATCATCATACCGCCCATTCCTCCCGTACAAATTCAACAAAATACTATAAGTAGCTGCATTCGGCACACACCCTGCAGCTTGCATCTGCCTAAACACACCCATCGCTTCCTTAATTGAACCTGACTTAGCATAAGCCTCTAACAAAACATTATATGACATAATATCTGGCAAATTCCCACCCAACTCCATTTCCTTAAGTAACTCAGAAACCTTCTCCAGCTTTCCTAACTTCATAAATGTCTCAACAAGATACCTATAAGTAGTTAAATCCGGCAATATCCCACCTTCATTCATATTCCTAAAAACCATTTCCGCTTCATTGCATGAACCCCTATCAGCACAAGCGCTAAGCAAAGTATTATAAGTCACAATATCAGGTTGTATTCCTTCATGTCTCATTTCCGCAAACAACCCTAACAAACCCTCCCAATCCAACCCGCCCCTTGCACACGCATTAATAACAGTGTTATAAGTTAAGATACTGGGCAAAACTTTGTCTTTCTTCATTTTGGCTAGTAACTCAAGAGACACATCATACGCACCGTTGCGTCCGTAGGCATTGATCAATGCGGTATAGGAAAAAACACTGCGAGGAACGCCTTGGCTAGGCATTTCATCGAACACTTCGCGACATTTTTCAAGCAAGCCTTCGCGGCCCAAGAGACTGATCATGATGGTGTAAATGTGTTCGTTCGGCTTGCACCATATCTGCCGCTGCATGTATTTGAAGAGCCGGAGGGACCTTTGCCAATCGCCGCGGTGGGCGAACTCTTTGAACACCAAAGAGAAGTCTTTTAGCGAAAGTTTGTTGCGGAAGACATCGAGACATCTCGCGATGCTGCCACGTGGCGGGAGGCTGCTTAGCTTGTTGATTAGTGTCTCAACGTCGTAGCTGTACTTCCCTTTTTCTACTGTCACTGAGGGGTTTCCGAGGACAATCTCTCGAGCCTTCGCTCTGCATATTCCAGTGCCACCGGAGAAGAAGCTACGGTTACCGCCTGTAAATATTCGAGTGGAAGAGAGCTGCAGCCGGTTGATTGAAAAATTGGGAGGCTGCGTGAGAGCTAGGAAGCTATTAGGAATTGAAGTTGTCATTTGAAATATTTTGCATGGGACTTGGGAGATTTGACGGGGAATTAAAGATGAAAAGGGAATGCTTGCTTGCACAAGGACACTTCGATTATTATTGGATAACACAGCGAGAAGAGAGGGAAGCAATGATAAGAATTTTTTTTTTTTTTTTTTGAGGGGGGTGGGGGGTATTCGGTTATAGAGGAGTTAGTACTTTTTTTAGGGTAAATTACAATCTGTTAGGAAAAATATTAAAAAAATATTATATTTAGGGAGGCTCAAACCAAAGAATTTAAGATAAAAAGTTTACACCAAATCAACTTAAATACTTGATATAATCTTAACAAAAAATAATACTCATGTAAATGACGCTGCATTTGAATTTAAATTTTTTAAATCTTAAATTTTACAAAATGTTCAAATAAGTCTTAAATCCCTAAAAATCCTTAAATCATAAATTCTTAAATCTTCATCGCTGCCGCCGCCGGCAACCGTCTCTGACCCCACTTGTTCGATCGTCGAAATCAGTATGTCATTTCCCCCAACTAGTCGTCGTCAGAAACTAGCGAACGGTGTGCTAATCGAACGGTTATTTCACGTTCGACGTTCAATGTTCGACTAACAGTCTGACACACAGTTCGCCAGTTTTCGGCGACGGCGAGTGGGGAAAATGGTCGGGTGGGTTTGGCGGATATTATGTCAGAATACCACTGAACTTTGTTTTAGGGTGTATGGTTTAGGGGTTTATATGTATGAGTCTTTAATTTAAGGATAATGGTTGAAATTTATAGTTTAGGGTTATAATTTAAGGTTTATAGATTAAAACATAAATCCTCACCATATTACCTTAAAAACTAAACCCTATCCTCTAAACCCTAAATTCTAATCATAAACCTTAAATTCTAGCCACTATCCCTAAATTCTAAATTCCTACACCTAAACCCCTAAACCATACACCATAAACTAAGCCCTTAAACCCTAAAAACTAAGGCATATGTGGAAACTTTTAGTTTCCACCGCTAGTGTATAGAATAATAATCCTATATATATATATATATATATATATATATATATATATTAATATTTGATACACTGCCAGTGTAAAAAAAAGTTTACACATGCATGATTATTTTCAAGCCTAAATCTAAAATATAAATTCTTAACCTTAAAACCTTAAAGATCTAACCATAAAACCTTAAATTCTAATCATAAATCATAAATTCTAAACCCTACAACCTAAACCCCTAACACCTAAACTATAAATAAGAACCCTAAACCCCTAAATAACCCAGCTTGTAGAAACTTTGTTTTCCAATGCAGTGTATAGGATACTTATCATATATATACAGGATAATTGTTTGATACACTACGGTAGAAACTTTTTGTTTCCACAAGTGCCTTAGTTTTAGGGTTTAAGGACTTAGTTTATAGTGTATAGTTTATGGGGTTTAGGTGTATGTGTTTTGAATTTAGGGATAATGGTTGAAATTTATAGTTAATGGTTATAATTTAGGGTTTATAGATGAAAACCTAAATCCTCACCATATTACCCAAAAAACTAAACCCTAAACTCTAAATTCTAACCCTAAACCATAAGTTCCAACCATTATCCATAGATTCTAAATCTCTACACCTAAACCCCTAAACCCCACACTCTAAACTAAGCCCCTAACCCCTAAAACTAAGGCACTTGTGGAAACTTTTAGTTTCCGCCGCTAGTGTATAGGATAATAATCCATATAGAGAGAGAATCGAAAACTTAAATCCCTTAATCTAACATCCTAAAACCTAAATCTTAAACCCTAAACTCTAAATTATAACTATAAACTTTAAATTCTATATATATATATATATATATATATATATGTATATATATAATACTTTGATACACAAGCTTGTGTAAATTATAGTTTACCCAATCCTTTCAATTTTAGAGTTTAGAAATTTAGGTTGTATGGCGTAGAATTTAAGGTTTATGGTTATAATTCAGAGTTTAGTGCTTAGGTTTTAGGGTGTTAGGGCTAGGTATTTAGGTTTCAGATTTTATAGCTTAAATATGAAGGGTTGTGTAATTTTTTTCACACAACTTGTATATCAAAATATACTTCATATATATAATATTGTAGAACTAAGGTTTTGATATAATATTTGAAAATTGTTTTGGACTAAATTGAAAAGAATTTAAAATATGTTTTTAGTCAAAAACAACTTGAAAATATGTTTAAGGGTTTTAAAGGCTTTGGAATGGTTTTAAAATGTATTTAAAGTAGTCAAAACCATGATTTTCAAGTAACTGTACCGATACGGTATTGGACCGTACCGATATGCCTTAGGGTTTTTAAACTACCAAAATTCCAGTAGCCAAAACCCGTACCGATACGCCTAGCCGTATCAATACGGTGGGTTTTGAAATAGCCTAACGGCCATAAATGGTACTATTCCCAACGGCCATAAATGGTACTATTCCAACGGCTATAAATGGTACTATTCCCAACGGCCATAAATGGTACTATTTCCAACGGTCATAAATGGTACTATTCCAACGGCTATAAACGGCTATATTCCCAACGGCTATAAACGACTATATTTCCAACGGCTATAAACGGCAATATTCCCAACGGCTATAAACGGCTACAAACTCATTTGAGACTATAAATTGAAGGCTGGAACACTTGAAGAATGCAAGAGACAACATCCAAGCAATATGGTCAAGAGAATTAGAGTCTAAATCTTTATTTTACTATTCTCTTGTACATAGTCTGTAGAGAGTGATTTTTTATTGTTTTTATCCTTCACTCTTTCTTGTGAGCTAAATTGTGTAAACACCCACCTTGTGAGGTTTATTTGTTTACATCTTTTTACCCTTGTAAAAGGAGAGGTTCTAGTTTAGCCTTGAGAGAAAAACTAGAGTTGATTCTATCTTAGCCAAGTCCAAAAGATAGGGTTGTAACGGTTTCCTCCTGAGCCTGGAAAAGGAGACGAATTCATTGTTGAGTGAATTGGGAAATCCTTAGTGGTGTGCTAAGGTAGTGGATGTAGACTCGGTTGAGTAGTCGAACCACTCTAAAATCCTCGTGCAAATTGTCTACCTTTATTTCGGTTTTAGCCAATTCAACCACCAAACATTTACAACCCTCCTTGACGGTTTCGGTGATCGATTCGAGCGTGCAAAAAACCCAACAAATATAATTATTTAATGGAAAATACTTTGATGCACAAGCTTGTGTAAACTTTAGTTTACACAAGCCCTTTAATTTTAAGGTTTAGGGTTTTAGGTGTGTAAACTATAAAAACGGGTCAAGGTGGATTGTCCCACACTAGCACTTCCACGCAATAACTCTACCAAAGGCGACCCTATTACCGGAATAGCTTCTGGAACGCCTGTTACGATTTTGACTGCCCAATAACCAATTTGGTCCCGAGGTAAGGAATAACCTGTTACGCCAAAAGATGCGGTCAACACAGCCAGAACCACGCCTGTAACCCAAGTTAATTCGCGAGGTTTTTTAAAACCACCAGTGAGATAGACACGAAATACGTGTAGGATCATCATTAAGAGTTTAGTATGTAGGGTATATAATTTAAGGTTTATGATTAGAATTTAGAGTTTAGGGTTTAGAGCTTACGATTTAGGTTTTAGGTTGCTAGGGTTTGTGATTTAAATTTTAAATTTTATAAAATGAGTGTGTAAATTTTTTTACACAACTTGTGCATCAAAATAAAACCCTTATTTAATTACAATTTTATTACAAACCCAACATTCAATCATTAAAATTGAAACACAGTTTAATAAAATAATAATTTTAACATCAAAACTTAAAGAATTTGGTCATAATTAAAAAATTCAATAAATTTAATCCTTTATATTCGAAAAAGTAGGGTTTAGGTTTACTGTACATTAGCTCGAAAACTAAAAAGTGAGATAGTTCGACAGACACAATCACTTCACTCTTAGAAAACTTACAACCTAATGGAATATACTCAATATGATCATAATGTCATGTGCTAGTAGACACAATCACTTCACTAATGAAACTTTTAAATATGAAAAAGTTAAATTTATTTAATTATTTTGAATTTGGACAAATTAAATAGAATGTACAAGTTTTGATATTATATCAAACCACATTAGATGTATGTTCAATTTAAAAGGCAATGTAACATTTTTTTAACAAATTTAACAAAGTGACTAAATTGTAACTTTTAAAAGAAAAGTGTTTTATTTGTAACCTAACATATAATTGAGTGACATGAGGTGTAATTTACTTTTTTTAAAACTATAACTAATGCCTCTTTATTTATAACTTGTCTTATTTCAAAAATTAGGTTTCGGTCACTTACGTTATCAATTAATTCATCATGTCATTAACTCTCATTATATTGTTGACATGTCGCATTAACAAAAAGGATTAATTTAAGGTCAATGGAAACTAAAAATCAGTTGGTCTAGTGTGTGAAGCACTAGATCAATAGCGGAACTTAGGGTAAAATTTTAGGGGGCAACTTAAAATTTAAAAAATTTGGAAGCTTAAAAGTAAAATTTCAAAAATTTTGAGGATTTGACTAATATTTTTTTTTTATTTTAGATTTAATAATAATTTAAAAAATAGGAAACTTAATTAAAAAATCAAATTTTTGAACCATAATATGAAATTTAAAAATTTAAAGGGGTCAAATTAATTTTTTTAAAAAAATTTAAGGGCAGAATTCAAATTTCTTAAAATTGTGGAGGATATGACCCCTACTCCCTTAAAAGCTTCGCCCATACACTGAGTCCCTTAAGCAAGTTTTGACAACTAAAAATATTAAAGGATGAGATTTTGAGTCATTGTAACGACTCAAATTTCAAGAATCTTTAGGTTGTCTCACTCAAGCGTGTGGGCTCGCGTGTTTGGCCAAAGCCTGGTGAGCCTTTGTGTGCTTCATGTACTTTGGGCTTGGACCCCTGAGTTGCCATGTGGGCTTGGAGGACATTGAAAGATTGAATGAGGTTATTTCCTCCATATTTTTGAAGATGAAGAGTGGGAAAACCTTTACGGTTTTGCAAAGTTATAAGAGTAGTAAAATCACTCTTATCTCCCATTCATCTTTTACTCTCTCTTTTTCTTTGAAATTCAAGATAAAAATAAATTTTTTAGTAAATCTAGTGTTATTCTCGATTTAGTTGTTGAGGGTATCTTATTAACATCAAGTAATCTATCCATTAAGGTAAAAATAGTTGAATTTGGTGGGGGTTAGAGTGGATGTGCGAGAATGAAAGTTTAGATTCTATTTCTTGATGTTGAACACTTTCTTTATCATCCATTTTTCATTTAGAAGGGTTGCAAGTCGTTGCAACTTTGGATTTATAGTTAACGAGGTTGGAGAGCACTCAAAAGCTCAAGGTAAGGGAAAGGTTTGAGGCTGGTGCAAGGAGGCTCTTTTTCATTGCTTGGAGGGTGGTTAGTACACTTCCAACTCCTTTTGTTTCTTGCAAATCAAGGATGTATGGTCTTGCATGCTTGTTTGATGTTTTGAGTCTTGGAATGGTTGAATATGGGTGTTAATGACAAATCCTAAATTTGGTGTCAAAACGATGTAAAAATGATAGAAAATCATATAAAGCATCTTTCATAACTTGTAGGCTTGTGTTGGGGTCTTACTGTAGGATATTGGAGGCTTGGGATGAAATTTACGAACTCTAAAAAATAAATTCGGGTTCGAGTATCGATACAGGTTGAGCGCGTATCGATACTATTTGTTAAATGGGATGAAATTAAGCAATTCTTAAAGGGAGTATTAATACACCTTATAAGAGTACCGATATCCCTTGTTTTACTAGAATTTCAGTAGAACAAAATTGATATTGATACGCTCAAGAACGTATCGGTACACTTAGGGGTATCGGTATGAGCTTTGAGTTAAACTTCTTTTTATCGGCAAGCCAAGTATCGATACGTGTAAGAGGGTATCGGTACCCACTGAAGCGTATCGACACCTTTATGTGAGTATCGGTACCCGCGCGCGGGGCTACCCCGATCGAGAGCTGTTGGGCAGCATTCTTCAGCCTACTTATGACGTCGGTGACCGTCACTGGGCCACGTCGGCCGACCTTCATCCCTCTCCAGTCCTGTTCCCGACCTTCGATCAGCCGCTGCCATTTTTTTCGTCGACAACCACCTGCAAGACAAAGAAAAGGGATCAAACCTTAGTTTAAACATGGCAAAATCTTTAGATCCGATCCAAAATTAATGTGGATTCGACACAAAAGGAAGGTCAACAGAGGATTTCGAATTATGGGATGTAATTTCCGAAATCAAGGGATTTGATTCCCATTCTTTGTGTATTTTAGGTTATGAAAATACCTATAAAACCCCCATCCCCTTTGCAAAATAACAACACACAGAATCTGAAATACCACTACTATACATACACAGAATTCAGATTAGGCGTTGAGGTTGTGAAAAAAAGTTTTCGAATCGGCAATCGTTGTAATTGGAATTATTGCAATAAGAAGCAAGCTATTTCGATATTGTATTCTTTTTACTTTGACTGTTTATTTTTTTTAAATTATTCTGAATCTAATAGGTAAAAAAGATTGATGCTAACCTTTGTTTTGAATTACTGTTGTTGAAACTTTATTTTGAATTTTCGGTTGAATTTAAAGGATTTTTTTATTCAAAAAATAAATAATAAAAAGCCACCGCCGTCATACGGTGGCCGGCGCTATGGTAAACATCAAAAATATTGGAGAGGTTTTTGACAAAGTTATTTTGATCGATTTTAGTTGAAAATTAAATTGAGAAGGTGCTTTTAAATGGGTTTTATACCCAAAACAAAATGAGCCAATTCCCTTTATTAAATCCCCCATCCCATTTTCTTTTATCTTACGGATAACCCTATTTACAAATCTTTCAATTTAGTCACAAATTTCTTCTAAATTTGGTCACGGGTTTGAATCTTTTTTAATTTCGGTCACTTCCTTTTTATCCTTTTTTAATTCTGTTTTTAAAGATTTATTTAATTATTTAATAATCTTTTAAATCAGGTTCTATTTTATTTGCATTCTTAAAAAAAACTCCACCTTAAAAATTAAGTATTGACTCGATTCGGAAAGGATACATTCTCTTTTAATTAATCTCACATTCTAATTTGTATCTAATTTAATTTAATTCTTTATAACTTAATTACTTTAAGTATATTTAATTTTACAATTTAGTTATCATGTTTAGATGATTGTCGTGTTTAATAAAAGAAACACATTTAATGCGCTGTCTTATTAAACGAAAATGACGAGTTAGCGCCAGGAGTGTTGGCGGTGATTATAGTTCATTTTTCGAATGGTAAGACCGTTAAAATAGAATTATATTCATAAATGGACAAATAAATTGAGTTTTACGTGAACTTGCAAATTCTGACATTAAAATATTTTGTAATCGACTAAGTACCAATTCTTGGGCGTTGTCGGGTGCTAATATTTCCCTACGCGTAATCGACTTCTGAACCCATTTTCGTGTTTTCGCATACCAAATAGCATCGGATTTTAGGTTAAACTGTATTGGTCTGAATATTAAAGGAAAATAAAATAGAATAAGACGGATTTGAAGTTGAGAGTTGGAAGAAAGACGAATTTAAATCTAAACCAAATTTAATATTTTTCTATATTGTTTATATATATATATAATATATTTAAGTATGAATATAAAATATATATATTTTAAAAGATAAAATAGTGTTAATTCACACCTTTCATTTGCTCTGCGGTTAAAATATTTTTTTCTAATTTTTTTTTTAAAAATTTTTGTTGTATTTTTTCTTCGCCGACGGCGGTCTTTTATCGTTTTGCTTATTTTGTATATAAATAAAATAAATTTTGTTAATGAATATTTTACTTTTAAGTTTTTTTTTTGCTTTGCCAAATTTATATCACATGTGTACTTATAACAATTCTTCTGTCTGCTTTTATGGCAGTTCATTCGTATATTTCTATAGTAGTTATAGTCTGTCTTTGTGATATAATTTGTCTTTTGACAGTTTAACGTTTGAGTGACATGTATCAATAAGCGTTTTTATCAGCGAAAAAAACCGATTTGTATACACTTATATAATTTTTTATTGTAGTTGTGCCGATATGCCAAGAACAAATAGCGGGAAAATTTGTTGATTCATTTAGAAATTTATTCAAATCCTTCTTAAAGGATTAAATTTTGTGTTTTTAATGTTTTTTACTCCCTTAAAATTTTATTTTATATATTTTTGCGAATTATTTGTGGTGTGATACCTTGAAATAAATATATAATCTATTTTTTTAAATTGACTTTTAAATTCGGGATAATACATGGATTTGAACGGGTGACCCGGCCCTCGTGAGGGTAAGAGGAGTATTGAAATTTGCAGTCCCCAAAAGGCCAAAATACGAGCCGGAGACGGTAAAAATCTGCAGAATCCAAAATGCAGAAAACCTCCAAAAGAAAGCATTTTCAGCTCGATGGCCGCAGCCAGAAAACACCCAAAACAACCTCCGAAGATCCCTACCCATTTCACCAAAGACCCACCCCCGAAGAATGTAGAGTCGTTAGAAACGAGCTCTTAGTGCTCCACGGTTTCCCTCCAGAATTCCTCAAGTACCGACGTCACAGACTCGTCATTAACGGCTCAAAATCAGAGCCATTGACCAACATCAATAATGGGGATGATAAGGAAGAGAGCGTGTTGGATGGTCTGGTCAAAATTGTGCTCTCTCAAAATACTACTGAGATTAATTCCCAAAAGGCTTTTGCTTCTCTGAAGTCTGTTTTTCCCACCTGGGAAGATGTAAGCTTTTTTGGATTTTCTCTCATCTTGTTGCAACAATTTTACTTTTATGCTCGTTCTGGCTTGATGGGTATTTTTATCACTTTGGACTTATAGTTTTCATTATTTGCTTTTATTTTTGGCTTCACGGTTTATCCGTTAATAACAAGAATTTCCTTTTCTGTTTAAAGTTCTTATGTATTTGGTTGATTAAGAATTCTATATATCAATATGTAAAGAACATTTTACATGGTTTTAATTGCTTTTCAGAACATTTTATGGTATTGTGTTTTAAGTTAAAATGCTTCTTAAGTTATGTTGGTTTGAGTTGTGAATTCGAATACTTTCGGTTTGCAGGGTGTTCTAATTTGGAGTCACATTTTAATTAAATGTTTTGGTTTATATTTGTAACTTCAGGTACTTTCTGCTGAATCCAAAAGTCTAGAAAATGCAATAAGATGTGGAGGCTTAGCCCCAAGGAAGGCGTCTTGTATTAAGAATGTGTTGAGTTGCCTGCATGAGAGAAAAGGCAAACTATGCTTGGAGTACTTACGAGATTTGTCGATTGATGAAGTGAAGTCTGAACTCTCCAGTTTTAAAGGAGTTGGACCTAAAACTGTAAGTTTACTCGGTTGGACATCAATATGAATGTTAAGTAATATGAATTCAATTCTTCTACTAATGGGAAGGCAATAAGCACTGCTCACTCCTTTTACATGCCGAAGGAAATTAGAGAATGCATGCGCTTAGGATAGTCCTATTTTTCATATGGATGCGTTCTATACCAATGATTAAATATATAGCTTTCTCGTCCATGGCAATTTTGTTTTTGTTGCCCATCTTTTCAAAAGGCATGATTGGTTGTCATGGGCCTCATGGCATATTCAATTGCAGCCTCTAAATCTGTCTATTTTTCCTTTTATGCTGCAAGCTAAAAAATAACGTATTTTTTGCATTACCATCAATGTCCTCGTGGTTATCCCTTTTTTCTTTCTAAAATAAGATCCTGCCAGTTCTGGAATCCTACTTGAGAGTATCCTTAGTTTCGTCTTACTATTAAAAGGAGAAGAATATACCAGCAAAGTTCTTGATTATTAGTAACTCAACTAAATGCCACAGTAGTTAGATGCACACAAGGGAAATACTAATTTGTGGCCTACTAGAATATTCTCTATATCATACTCGTTTTACTGATGATATATCTGAACACGTTATTCACTGGAGATATGTCTTAACCACTAATACAAAACATCAATAAATTTTAGGGAAATGCACATTTATATTGGAAAATGACTCGCCATTTCATTTTCCTCTGGTTTGAACCTAACTCATCAACAATGGTGAATCTTTTAAAAATAAAAAGAAAGAAGAAGAGAACTCAGTTAGTGGTTCCTTGATAATTTATGCACTGCATCTGCTCTCTAATAATGTCTATCTCTTTAGTCTCATATTCCATGTATGAGTACCACAAAGATAATATGAAACTCAAATACTCTAAAAAAAATTGTTATGTGTGCATGATTTGTTGTATTGTATATACCATATTTCGTACCTATGGAAATAATTGTTGAAAAATATCTCGGCATAGAAATGGAACTACCTATCTGATTTCTTTGCTTGACAAGCTGCAGAATCCTGCACTGAACTTTGATGAATTCTATATGCACTTTCACTTGCATAATTTCATGTGTGTGTGCAACAAACATTGTTGCATGAAATCTTTTGAGAAAATTAAAATGGGACATATAAGTTTTTGTTATCAGTGTCAATAATTTTTAAGCCCGCGCTTTTCTCCTGGATCATCTTTCATTTTATCTAATGTATTGTCCATAAATGTTGCCTTCAGTAATTTAATTTGTCATGGGTTCCGAGTTAAATTTCACAATCACCAGAGTATGGTATTACTCTTTTTACTGCCATCATTTAATTGGTGACTTAAATTTATCACATGTTATTGCTATTAAATTAAAAGATTAATGAATAAAAGGCTAAATCACTTAGAAAAATCCATGCTAGTTTGGACCTTGTATCAAACTGACTAGGTTTAGAACAGGATCATGATATGGTATTGCAGCATGTATGTTAATCAGATATCCGCATGCTTTGGACCTTGTATCAAACTGACTAGGTTTAGGTAGTGTGGTGAAGATTTCTAATGCTGGTCTCTGATTTAGATTTAATATTTTATATGTTTTAAACTCTTCTGGATTATGATGTTTTTAAAATTAAGATTGTTCTAAATTGATTAATATTACCAGCAGTCGGATCTCAGATTATCCATACAAATCCTGAACTCTTGATGCATGACAGGTGGCTTGTGTTTTGATGTTCAATCTCCAGCAAGATGATTTCCCTGTAGACACACATGTGAGTAGCATCGGATTGCTCCATTTGCATTACATTGATGTTTAAAACTTATTTATTAGCTCTTAAATATCTCTGCAGGTGTTTGAGATTGCTAGGGCCATAGGTTGGGTCCCAGCTATAGCGGACAGGAATAAGACATACCTTCATCTCAACCAAAGGATCCCAAACAAACTTAAGTTTGATCTGAACTGTCTTCTGTATACACATGGTAAGGTTTGCCGCAAATGCACAATGAAAGGAAGTAACCAGAAAAAGGTTGCACACAAAGATGGTTCCTGCCCTTTAAGTGATTACTGTAGAAATCTTGCATGAACAAAATCAAGTAGTCTTTGTACTTCTTCAGTCTCAGATCCATGATTAACTTCACTTTGGCTGTCTTTTCTCTGCATGACATAGAAAGTATCGATCTTCCGTAATTGTTTGGTTTTGATATTTTGGACCATAGGATTAGAAAGAAAAATCCATGCGCAAGTTACAAATATTGACATCAAACAAGATGAATACTAATAATCATATGAAGGAGACACCACTTTGGTCTCCAGGATAACTGTGGTGCCTGCATATACTTTCTTCCTAAAGCAAAGTACGAATCTTGTAGTACACTATGAAGGAAAAGAAAAGCGGGATGAGAGTGCAGCAAAGACTTCATATCTATCCCCATAAGCTTAAAAGTTCGTTCTCCAATGATTGGATGCATGACTTGTTTAGAATTCAGCATTTACACGGCTTAAATAGACATGATGACCTCTCTTTTTTCTCACTTCGCTAGTAGATAATATTGTTGTATTTTCAGTTGCAGGAAGAGTTGCTATAAAATGGTTCGAATAAGAACCAAAGTCACAGTAAAAGAGGGATCACAATTTGCATGTACCAACTGTGTACATAGAATCAAGTAGATATTTTTGGGAAGATAGTGCTGTCCTAGCTAGCATCCTAACCCTCTTTTTCACTTTTGGGCATTAATTTAGATCTTTAAATGTTATTACTTTAATTATCATATAGAAATTTTAATATGCTCAGCTTGTCATGTAATTGAATGTTGAAGTATAAATATTGTTGGTTATTACATTTTTTATAAGGCAGAGTGGCATTATAATATGCACATCTTCTGGAATAAATTAAAACTTATGATATGCCTTCTGCTGTTCATCCGGGGGCAAGTCTAATCCGACTTTTACTCTGAAAACTTAATAGAAATCAGCTTTCTATAAATAAGAGAACAGCATTTTAGGATGTCTACTTCATATCTAATATAATAGAATAAGAAGAGTAAGATATGTAGAGCGCTGTTTCCAGGCTCCAGCTTTATATATATATATATATATATATAGCTAGCGATCGAAAACTCCAACAATTGATGTTAGACGAGAATCTATCTCGAAAATGAGCAAAATCCCTCTTTTTGTTACGGTCAACTATCGAAGGCATTCCAAGATATGTTTTCGGGTTGTCATTGTCAATGACATTGAGAATATTGCAGACTTCTTCCCTAATTTCTTCGACTACATTCGAACTAAAAAAGGCCCCAAGCTGCTGAAAGTGATAAGCTGCCCAAAGCATTCAAAATATTGGTTTAGAATGGTCTTTAAATTCAAAGCTCCCTCCTTTGGTGTCTTTCCAAAGATAAAATTGTCATCGGCAAAGAAGAGATAAGTGACAAGTAGTGCACTTTGAGTTATGCGAACTCCCTTAGTAAGGTCCCTTTTGGTTGATATACATAAATGTATAAACTACTCCCGTCTGTTTCACTTGTTCATTAAAGTGTCACATGTCGGGTTCTTTGGCTGTTTCGTGAACTTTATCGTCGCCGCCACCAAAACAACTTAACTTTTGAGGTGTTTTTGTTGTTAGAGTTAGTATTTATGTTATACAAAAATTCTCAGGTGGACGATAAGGCTCGATCGTCAACAGAAAATAGTCTTGTTCAAGATTTTTGTAATTACAGTTTGACTTATATATTAGTTGTTTTTAAAACATTTTTAAATATCAAGTTGGTATGTTAGTTAAGACTTTATTTTACTTCTCTTAGCACTTGGGTTCAAATCTCCTCTAATGCAAACTTTATATTTTTTCTCTTGTAAAACGATGATGTTTACAGTGATGTGAGCATTAAAATAACCTCAACAAAACAATGTCATTTTGATTTGACATCCACAAACAGTCACGTTAGCCACGTCATTGTCCAATTAAAGATTTAACAATATAGTGTCAGTTTGACATTGCTTTTGAAAAATACTTTTAAAAATGCTGTTAAAAAGTGATTTTGAAAAGTTAATTGTAAGATCATAGTGTTTGGCATTGCTGTCAAAAAATGCTTTTTAAAAGATAAAATGTCCATTTTAAACATGATATTGTAAATTAAAAATAAATGAACGTAGTTTAAATTCGTTATCATAAATTTTATTAATAATAATTATATTTAATAAATATTATATTTAATATTAAAACATTAGTTTAATATAATATTATTATATTTAATATTATTTTAATATACTACCAGTGTTAATAATTAAAGATAAAAAAGTAACTTCACACCTAAAAGTGATAAAATTCTAAAAGCTAAAAATCTTAACTTTTGAGGTTGGGTGGTAAATCACTTTTTTAAATTATTTTTAGTGTAACACCCCTAAAGTTTTAAGTTAAAATAAATATAGAATGAAAAAAAAAGGAGGTTGTGCTAGCATGGAGCTTCGAACTTGTGACTCAAGCCTAATTAACATAGGCCTTAACCAGTTGAACCAAGGCTTTTCTCTGATTTTTATCCGGTACAAATATTATTTTAAGCATGTGTTATAGGATACCTGGAAATAATAAAATAAACAAAATATCCTACCTACCCTAATTAAGACTCTATTATTTCAGATTTGTTTTTCCCCCAAAACAAAAGGGATCTGCCAACCCTTCATTTTTCTTCATAAACTCGTTCCGGCCACCGCTGCGTCGTGCGTGTCACCGCCACCACCAGCGTGTGTGCCGACCAGCCCCGAGTCCAGCGCCGCCAACCACGCGCGCTACCGAGCCGCCCAACGCCGACGAAAATCTGTTGAAGGTTCGACCTAACAAACCCATCACCGCCTCTGTTTTTCTGCGTTTTCGGCCGATCCACCGCCGTTCTTGGCTCACCGTGGTCACAGCCGAGATCCTTGCATCCGGATCTACAAAACCCCTCTAGTAGCTTACCGTTCCGATGCCGGCAAGCCCTTCATCGGAGCCTCGTCGGAGCTACGTCGACTCCCAAGCGTTTTCTTTTTCGATTTGGTAAGTTTGGTAAGTTTAAGACCAGATTTCGGTTAAACATGAAAGTGGTTGAATTATGGAGTTAATGAACTCTCATTTTCCGGCAGAATCGGTGCCAGAAGTGTCTCCGGCGACCAATTTCGGCGACCGTCCGATGAGGCATTATCGAAAGGTAAAAATCGGGTCCAAACCGGTCTAACCCGGTCTGACTCGGCTGGACCGGTTGAACCGGTCAGCCAGCCGACCCGTCCGACCCGACCCACCCGACCCGTCCGACCCGACCCGTTCGACCCGTCCGCCCGACCCGTCCGACCCGACCCGTCCGCCCGACCCGTCTGACCCGACCCGTCCGACCCGACCCGACCCGTCAACCCGAGTCAACCCGTCCGAGTCAACTCGTCCGAGTCAGTCCGAGTCAACTCAGTTGACTACTGACGTCATGCTGACGTCAGCATTGACTTTGACCAGTTGACTCTGACCCGTTGACCGTGACCTGCTGACGTCAGCGTTGACTTGATGACGTCAGCGTTGACTTTGACCAAAAAGTCAAATTTTTCGAAAAGCCCTATTTTATGTTTTTCGACGTTCTGAGTCCGATTTTGAAGCCCGTTTTGTGAAATTCTAACCCGAAAGCCTCCGAATTGGACCTTGAACTCGAGTCCACTTATGTATTTTAATAATCAATATTGAGTAAGGTGTTTAAAGTCTGAAATGTGAATCTATGTTGATGAAGGTATCATGTATCCTTGAATTTGAGATGTTGGAAGCCGTCGAATATTGGAATTAAGAGCGATCGAATGAGGTGTCATGAATCAACTGTTATAGCTCGGAACTAAGGTAATACCTTACTACCCCTTGTATGCTTTATGCACATGTTGATATCCGGTTAAAGCATGCATGATTGTGATGAAGTGTATCTGTGAACTCTGTGTAAGCCGAATTCGATACGAAAATTTAATATCAGAATCAGTAAGATCAAAGTATTCAGATAAGATTTTAAATAGAATTCAGTTAAGAATATTAATAGACCGGGAGTATCGAAAGTGCTAATAGTAATAAATAATACATTTAAATCTGAAACTCTATTAATGATGTCTAAGAGCCAATGTTCAGAATGTCGAGTACGAGATGTTGGATATGAAATTACGGAAATACCCTTAAAGCATAAGTTTGACTAAACTAATCATCTAATAAAGGAAATGACCTAAAATCTGCTTTCGACATCATTATGCAATACGTGTGATATAAACTTGGATAATCCCTCAACCTCTGTATAGCACATGAATAAGAATTTTCTGGAAATATGTTGAAATCCTAAGTCGACCCTTTTGACAGTAATACGTGAATTTGATAAGAGTGATCGCAATGACCGAAAAGATGGTAATGCCCCGAGCACCGAAATGTCTGATTAATTGGAATGACGATAAACCTCAAGTTCTGAAATAATGAATTTTCTGTAAAGGGCCAGAGAGTTAGGACTCCTTACTCTCGTTTAAGTAAGTGAATGATGGAGGTACCAAATGATAATTCAGAAAGAAATGGTAGATCTATCTCAGTCTAAAATAACCGAAATACCCTCATGAGTTAATCAGTATATATGTCTTTGACGAAATTCTGGATTTGTTAATAAGACTAAAATAACTGAAAGGCCATAATAGCTTAAATAATCAGAACATCACTGAAAATATCTGATAACTTAAAAGACTTTAATTTAGAAATTCTTGAATGTCTGGATAGAAAATTAATGAGCAAATATGATACCCGAGTTCTGTGAACCATTGCTTTCAATGTTGGTATAATTACCAGAATGTCTGTGAACATCAAAATGACCATAATGCCCTTGTATGCTTAAAGGACTAAAGTACCCATAATATATCTGAACTTTCTAAGATCTTGAAGTATCCCCTTCTGAATATCTAGGTTAAACCGTTAGTATGAACCCCCTTTTTAAGAAGAGCCACGTTTTAGAAATCCGTTCAAGTAGTCAAGAGTTCAGTATGTCTCATCCCGTAAATGCCAAACATCTCCAAGAAATGATCTGTCCCACCTAGTGTGTTCCATGTGTGCTACATTCTGTTTATATGGATTGTATGATGATTTGATCATGAATGATAGTGTGTATGTTTGCTCAGTTGTTTACTTGTTATATGATTGCTTGACCTATGATGGTACAATCTGTTTGCATAATGAATACTGAAATGTCTGCTCTGTAATAGTATGCCCATTTATCAGTCAAAAGCATGAATTCTTCCGTTTCTGATGTTATGAATAAAATATCTGTCACATATATTCTGTTAACCATGTCTGGAAATCTGAACACTGATTACTGTCTGGGGTATACTCTCGGGTTATGATTGAAGTGTCTGTCACAGCCCTGATCCAGCTGTTCTGTTGAGCTCCTACGCCCACGGGCCTAGGGTAAGACTTTCTGGACCTAAGGCATTCCCTTAGGTAGGCTCCTACGCCTCAGGCCTAGGATGAGACCTACTGTATACAGTTCTGGGGGACTACACATTGGTGTAAGGTTGGAGGGTAGTTCTTGTAAACTTCTGTTTGAACATTGAACAGTTACATTTAATATGTTATGTGCTCATATAATATGATGCTAAGTATTTATGTTTGTTGTTTTGCAACTTATCAAAACACACTAGGCTTCGTGGTTTAACTTCCCCAACCTGCCACTCTGTTGACTCTCTGAACAATAAGCTCTATCATAATACTCAGTAACATAGAAAGAACAAATCTTGTAGTCCTCAAAAATAGTGTTTCACTAAATCAGCGAAACATAAATGGAGATAAGTATTGCCTGGAACATCATAAAAATGTTATGTCTTCCGTATGTCTGCATGAGCTTATAGCATCTTTTGGTAGTTCTGTATTACTGAGCTTTCCCAAGCTCATGTTGTTTTTACCATCTCAGGATAAAAGATCAGACAAGTTACACCT
Organism: Hibiscus trionum; assembly: GCA_030270665.1. Classification (NCBI taxonomy): domain Eukaryota; kingdom Viridiplantae; phylum Streptophyta; class Magnoliopsida; order Malvales; family Malvaceae; genus Hibiscus; species Hibiscus trionum. The sequence goes on along the minus strand of BSYR01000045.1, from coordinate 10,551,086 downwards.
ATCAACGTCGGTATGGGAGTTACTTCGGCTCGTCAGGGAGTATGGTATCTGTGTAACTAGGGGGCATGTGTGTCGTGTTTGAGTTATACAATTGAGTCTGAAACTTATTTTCTGCAACTGGTATCATGATTGTTTTATCGTTTTAAACGATTTCTGAAATTGTATTTTTTTTTAAATCAGATATTTGTTTTATGATTTTAAAGGTAACTATAGGTTTATTTGAAATCTTACTGTGGGTCGCTCTTGTGACCCTAATGTGACTTCCTAGGATCCGTCGTAACGCATAGGCGGGTCTAGGGGGTTACATTTAGATTCCACACTAATTTAGATGTATTTGACATTGCTTATGGGTGAAAAGTAATTTTTTAAAGCAAAAATTATTTTTTAAGCCATTGCTAAATGGGCTCATAGTGACATTAACGAGTCGAAAGTTAAAGATTAGTATTAATATTGAACCGATTAAAAGTTTAGTGATAAAAATAAGTCTGCACCAATAATTTAAAGTATAACAAAGATAACATTTTAATTATAACTATGAAAAAAAATCATTTCTAATTAATATGAATAATATTATGTAGAATAGAGATTGAACATAAATGAATTAATTTAAATATCACATTTTATTAAACTCAATAATTGGTCTAAAAAGCAGATATAAAATTTTTTAAAATAAAGACTATATCCACCAAAAAATAAAATTAATATAAAAAAATATATAACTCTAAATAAATTAGCCAATCCAAGTCCAAATCATATTGGGCCTAACATACAAATACGTAGGAGTTGTGTTAAAAAAACGTACGAGTTCAATTATTAAACCCTCTTTGGCGTTTTGCTTAGGTCGACAATCGACAATTCCCAGCATCTAATTATTATCTTCATTTTTTTGTTCTTCAATCTGAAAATCTCAGAAATATCAAAGAGATGGCCTTCTTCCTTCGACAAAGTAGCCTTGCGAGCCACTTCCGATCATCTTATCAGGTATAAAAGTATATATTTTTTATGCGTGCGTATGTTTGGCCTTCGCTTGATTTGTTAATACCTCTATAAAATTTATTCACTGATTAAAATCAGAAGACATTGGGCTCCATGGCCGTTCCGAGTCGAGCGTTTCACGTTGAGCTTGGGGATCGTGAGAAAGCTGTGAGTTCCCCCCTTTTCTGTATCTTTCTCCGTTCAACTCTCTTGATATTAAAAAAAACACGTTTTTCGTTTCTTTTGCGTTTTTTCTCTTTTGTTTTGCTTTAATAATTTTCATATCTAGCATCTGGTTACGGTTTTGGGTTTTATAGTGCAATTTCATCCTTTTATTAATTGAGGGAATTATAGAGTAGAAGGATCCTCATTTGAAAAGATTCTGAATGTTCGTTTTCATTAATTCTTTTTATAACGGGTTTCAAATTTTTAAGCTTTTATGTTCAGCTACTGAGTCATGACATTAGATAGGGAAATTGGTATTTGATTACCCATAATCTAGTGGTTCTAATCCTTCAATCAATTTCTTTTTTTATGGCTTGGAAGAGGGAGGCTTAGAAATGATTAGATTAGTACTTCACACACACACACACACACACACACATTCTTAAAAGTGATGCTCTTGTGCCATACATGATCCTGTGTTGATATCGAATACACCCTGTAGCTCTTGGCAGAGGACCCTTCATTACGACGATTTAAATCTTATAAGAAGAGTGTGTGGAAACTGAAGAGAATCGGGGATGTTCTGACAATTGTTGTTGTAGCAGGTGAGGCTACTTTTGCTATAAGTTGAAATGAATTGGCTCATGAATATAACTCCACAAGAAGTTGGATTTGATTTTCTAGGATCCTATTTAGATATGCTCTAAATATGTATTGAATGCTTAATGTAGTTTGAACTGATTTTTGGTAATTTGGACATTAGACGCTATTGTAACCAGAAATGTTCTTTCTTTTGTATTTTTAGGTGTCACTTTCCCCTTCTTTGTAGAAGGGGGGAAAGGCTTGAAATGAAACAAAAATTGTGCAAGATCGTTTAAAAAAAACTTAATTTTTATGGTTTGCAACCCATTTGGCATTGCATCCTCACCTCATCATTGTGGAAACATTTAGTGAGTACTGTCTTAATTATTGTGGAAACATTTTTACCTTGACAGGACACCAAATAATAACATTTAAATAAAATTACTAAAATTTATTATGTTGGGTTTCAAACACGAAAAAAGAATTTTTATAAACAAACTCTCTTATTAAGTTGAGGGCAATCTCCACCCTTATGAAATGGCTTGATGGTAGAATTAATTTGGTTAATGACTTCTCTATTCTTTCTTCCTTCACCTCTTCGTCAATGGGATTGTGAAATTATGAACCGAGTCACAAACAAAAAAATCGTGTTGAATCAATCTTAATGGATTAGATAGTGTTTTTATTTCTAGAGTTTGATGTACCAGACCTTGCATAAGACTAGAAAGAAATATAGTGTTGCTGTTTAAAACAGTCCATGACTAAACATCTTGTATGATGGTATTATGTTTGTTTATTTCAGGGTGTTGTTATGAAATTTATGTGAAGGCAGTACTGAGAGAATAAGTTCGGAGCAAGGTGAAGGCTGCTGAAGGAAATAAATGAGACTGTGAGTGCTTTTGCTTTTGTGCCTAAACGAGAAAGTGTCTTAGCATTTCATCTTGTTTTGGCAGCACTATTTTAGCTTTTAATGATTTTGGCTTATGATAAATAAGTAAAATGGACATGCGTTATGACATTGTTGAAGACACCAGTCAGCTATTTTCTCAGGTTCTCATCTGTTGAATAAAAATGTTTTTGATGATGATTCCAATAATTTGGAAAATTGCCCTGGGTTTGGAGTATGCAGAATGAATGACACGAACGAAATACCCAAAGCCTTGCTGCTAGTGCTGGGTGATATTCGTTGTGTTGGTTATCATCAGCATGATGTCAAACCGACAGATCTGATTGCATTCTAGCAAGTGATTTATTGATACAATACCGGATCTTGGTGTTAGGCAAGAGTTGGGTTTTTGGGAAATTTATGTGGGTAAATTTCAGGAGCAGGAGCGCAGGCTTCACAGCAGTAACCAAATCACGTAGGTTAGTTTGCAGCAGAGAAGATTTTGTTAATTGAAATTGTTTTGGTTATTGAGAGGTTGGCTAGTTGCTATCACTTATAAAAAAAAGAGCTTCAAGAGCTGATTCTAGGTCAGGCTTGAAATATTGCCAGACAGTGAAAGGAACGCTTTGTCAAATTAATAGTTAAACTTTATTTCAAAGCTTTCAGAGCCACATGAGAACAAAGGAAATAGAAGTTTTTATGTACGAAGATGCTGTCAACAATCAATATAGAATGAATCTGATCATGTTAAATAATATGATATATAATTTTGGGTAAAGTTTATAAATGGTAACTAAAATTTGGTCTATTATTCAATTTAGTAACCAAACTTCCAATTGTTTTAACGTTATCATTAAACTTTATATTTTGTTTCAATGTTACCACTTAGCAGTTAACAATTGTTAAAATATTTGGTATAATATCACATTTAGTCCTCTACGTTTACACATTCAAATAATTTAGTCTTAATTCAAAAAAAATTAACTTTTTCTATCTACACATTATTTCAATTTGGTCCTAACCTTTAAACTCAAAACCTTAAAACACTAAAAACTAATTATCAAAGTATTAGTGTGATAATTAATAAGATCAGCACCCTTTCATATAGCTGCTTCAACTTTCATCATTTCCTATCATAAGCCACTTGCATCTTTTCCTCAGCCTGCATTGCATAAAAAAAATTGTAGAAGGTTATGAGACTACTAAAAGAAGAGGCATAAATATGCTTTTCACAATATTTTAGAGCAGTGATTTTCACAATATAAACCAAATTAAACTAAAGTTAGATCAGTATTGTCTAAAAATACAAAATGAAAAATCCAAATCGTTTATGATGCCGCAAAACCCTAAAAACACAGAATACTCGAAAAATTCCTTACTTACATGAGAAATGAAAACCTTTTTCCTCCAAATATAATATTTGTGTAAAAACACACAATTTCCCCACCTCTAGCTAGCTTCGTGCGTTTAGGAAGGAAAGAAGGAAAGCTTCGCGTCTTTTTTGGATGAAAAATAGAAACTTTTTTTTATTTTCCCGCTTTAATATGGGTTTTATTCATTCCAATTTGAGTGTAAACGGTTAACCAAGTCACCCACCTTTTTTCTTTAAATCCAACGGTTATTATTAATTCAGCTCCAATCGGCTCCATCTAACGGTTTATATTAATCCGCTATTTTTAGTTATTTTTTTAAGCCGTTAGTAATTAGAATTTCCCGAATTTAGCCAAACCACGGCACTTGATGGATACTGCTGATGTGAGTTGTTGGTCTTTCACAGATAATTATTTTCATTAATTGGCAAGCTTCTATTTCTCGATGACCCAAAAACTAAAGAGAGTTTATTAGCAACAGAAAGTCAGAGAAAGGGAAAACAAGAGAGTCGAATTCTGGAGCTTAACGAAAATTATATAAATAAAAAAAACCACATTTACAACCAACTAAAATGTGTGGGTTTAGAAAACAATCGAAATTTGAATAGTCATTAACATTAGAAATATACAAAGAAATATGCTTCGAGGTTTATGAACTTACTCGTAAAAGCAACCAAGATTTGCAGTCGGAAAAAGAAAATTGAGGACGACACTGATGCAGAGAGAAAGAAGACAAAACTTCTATTTGGGCAATTTATCAAAATTTTGGGAAGATGGTGAAAATTAAGATTTTAATAGTTTAGGAGTTAAATTAACTTTTTTTTTTATTAACATACCACATCATTATATTAAAATGTGTTAATGGTCGGGTGACCGAAGCAAAACAAAACATAAGTGACAAAAATATTTATTTTTTCAATATAAATGATCAAAATAGAACACTATCCAAACAAAAGAAACTTCTGCTAAAGTTTAACCTTAAAAATCAGTTGTCTATGCAATTATTACTTAAACGTCAAATTCAGTATATGTGAGCTGCAATCGCATTCACGCGAAGTTTGAATTTAGAAAACAAAAAACAAATGGGGGGTAGAGAGGGAGAGAGATTTCGTTTGGAAACAAAAAAAAAAGTCTTCTCATCTTGGTTCTTGGCATCACATCATCAACAGCATGGAAAGAAACTGAATTTGGTGGTGTAAACAAAATTCAAAGGAAAGATCTGAAAGAAAATGGCAACTTTTGCAGGGACTACCCAGAAGTGTAAAGCTTGTGAAAAAACTGTTTACTTGGTCGATCAACTCACTGCTGACAACAAAGTTTATCACAAAGCTTGCTTCAGGTGCCACCATTGCAAGGGTACCCTTAAGGTCATTCAAACCCCCTTTTATTCATTTCACTTGATTTTAATAATTGTCTTTTTGTTAATCAGTTCTCTTCTTAGTTAATACTTGGTTTTGGTATCTGGGGTTGGGTCCTTGATAAGTTAACTAGTATGAGTGTATAATATCTTTTTAATTACTTACAGGGCCTAAAAGTTTAGTCAATCCTTTGTATCCTTGTTTGTTGATGACACGTTGTTAAGATTCTAGAGTAATCTGAATCTGTTAGCTATGCAGTTCGACTGTTAGAAGCTGTTAGTAGTTTGTTAAGAGCTGTTACAAGAAGTTAGGGTTGCTGCATGGGTCCATGCAGACTCTATATATTGTAAGCATGTATTCTTCTCAAAGCAATGAAGTTCAGATTATAATCTTCCATTTTCTTGTTTGTATCAGTTTCTTTACATGGTATCAATCGCCAGAAGGTCCTAAAATTCTTGTTTTTCGTTTGCTAGTTTTCTTCTTCTTTTCTCTCTCGTCTATACATCATGGTTACATCTGGAGACTCGTCACTCACTCCGAATGACTCTACTGGGACTAACTCTGGTTCCAACAAGCCGTTTACCAACAAAAAGATCAGTATCGTTCTAGATGAAACGAACTTTCTTCTGTGGAAACAGCAAGTTCTGTTGGCTGTTCGGAGTCTTCGCTTAGAAAAGCTACTCACCGGTGTTCTTAAAGCTCCTCCTGCCATGGTGACCAACGATCAAGGTGAAAAGGTTGAAAATGAGGCTTATGAAATTTTTGTTGCACAAGATAGTGCCTTAGCTTCTTGGATTCTTTCCACGATAAGCTCACATCTTCTCTCTGAGTTTATGATTGTTGAAACCTCTGCTGAGATTTGGTCAACTGTTCTTACATATTTCTCCAGCAGATCTACAACCACAGTCATGAGTTTGCATTACAAACTCCGTTCCATTCAGAAAGGTGATCTTAGTATGCGTGCTTATATTGCAAAGATCAAAGAAGTTTGCAATATGTTGTCTTCTTGTGGCAGTCCAATTTCGGATCTTGAGAAGATTGCCTCGATTCTCAAAGGTTTACCTGCTGAGTATCAACCGTTTGTGGCGGTGATTACATCCAGTCAATCACCTTTTACGTTAAGTACAGCAATTTCAGTGTTAATGGATGCTGAAACTCAGCTCCTAAATTTTCATCAATTTTCTGATATCACTCCTTCTGTAAATGTTGCTCATGTTACTGGTTCTAGTCAAGAATCCTCTTCTGCAAATAATCAAACATCTTATAGGCCATATCGTGCTCCTATGAGCTCTCGTGGGAGAGGACGATTGCCGTACCGATCAAATGCGAAGCCTCAGTGCCAGCTCTGCGGAAAGATCAGGCATCTTGTAGATAGGTGCTGGCACAGGTTTGATGAAGCGTTCCCTGGTGTGACAGCTCGTACTTCTGATTGCCTGAAGGATGACAACAATGCTCGTGTTCATGTTGCTGAGGTGAATAATGCGCAATGGTTTGTGGATTCAGGGGCCTCGCATCATGTGACTCCTGATGCTGCAAATGTGGATAATTGTGCAGATTATGCTGGTCCAGGTAAGCTCATTGTTGGCAATGGGTCAGGCTTGTCCATTTCCAAAGTTGGTCAGTCTGTGTTAAATTCTTCCCCACGTTCTTTAATTCTCAGCAATGTATTACATGTGCCTACAGTTACTAAGAACCTATTATCTGTTTCGAAGCTTGCTAGTGATAATAGGGTTTTTCTGGAGTTTCATGCTCAGTATTGTCTGGTTCGAGATGAGGTTACAAAAGAAGTCATTCTACAAGGAGATCAAGTAGGTGGTTTATACAGATTTAGGACTTCCTCAACGTCCTTGAAGACTTTGGATGGTTCGTGTCATGCTCATGTGGCTGAAGCAAATAAAGATTGTAATATGGCTGATGTTTTCAAACTGTGGCATCGCAGGCTTGGTCATCCAGCCTTTGATACATTGCTTTCTGTTTGTAAAGAATGTAATATTCATGTTGATTCATCTGTTAATAAAAATGCTGAGATTTGTGTAGCATGTCAAATGGGAAAATCACACAGTCTTCCTTTTCAATCCTCTACTACAGTTTATAAAGATTCTTTTGATTTGGTATTTACAGACTTATGGGGACCAGCTCCCATGTCTTCTCAAGGCTTCATGTACTACGTGTCCTTTGTTGATGCGTTTACACGGCATACATGGGTCTATCTGTTGAAGCACAAGTCGCAAGTAATTGTTGCCTTTCAGTCTTTTCAAAAATTGGTTAAAACTCAGTTCAATAGAGACATTAAAGCTGTCCAGAGTGACTGGGGAGGAGAGTTTCGCAGTTTGTCGTCCTTATTGACAAAAGAAGGGGTTGTTCATCGGGTCACCTGTCCACATACATCCCAGCAGAACGGTGTTGTGGAAAGAAAACACCGTCATGTTATTGACTCAGCCTTGACATTGCTTGCTCAAGCATCGTTGCCTCTGCATTTCTGGTCGTATGCAGTAATCACAGCTGTGTTCTTGATAAACAGATTGCCAACTAGAGTTCTTCAGGGTGTATCTCCTTTTGAAAAATTGCTTGGTCGTAAGCCAGCCTATGACAAGCTAAGGATATTTGTATGTCGATGTTTCCCATGTCTTCGATCTTTCAATGCTCATAAGTTCTCCTTTCGGTCACAGCCATCAACTTTTTTGGGTTATAGCCCTATGCACAAAGGATACCAATGTCTTGATCCCAATGGCAGAATTTTCATTTCAAGAAATGTTGTTTTTGATGAAAGTGTTTTTCCCTTTGCAGGAAAATTTGACAAGAGTAATGAGTCTTCCCATGCTTCTCGTGTGATTTCCAGCAGTGTACCTTTGGTTCCTGGGGTTGGTTGCTTATTCAAAGATTCTCGAAGAACAAGTACTGCCTTACATAGAGATGTTGATCCAGCTGCTGTAACAAGAGAGTCTGATTCAGTTGTTGCTCCTGTGGTTGCTCCTACAATTGTGCCAAGAGAGTCTGATTCAGCTGCTGTGCCTGATGTTGTGATTCCTAATGCCTCTGAAGGTTCTCCAGTTGTTCCTAATGTTCCTGGTGAAGTTGGTGTTGTGGTCGATTCTAAGCTACATGGTTCAAGTCCTCTCGATGTGGGACTTGGTGGGTCAATAGATGATTTTAGTCCTCCTGAGATAGCATCACCACGGTTGCACACTGATCATGCTCAGTCATCAGGTCAGTCTGTGCCTATTGATTCCTCACGAGTGTCTTCTCCACTCGATTCTCAAGTTGTTGGTGATACACATAGTACTATGGTCAGTGGTCATGCACCTGGTCTTGAGGTATGTCCTTCTGAAATTGTTACTTCATTACCTGTGGCACCTCCTAAGTTTGACAACATTCATCATATGACTACAAGAAGTAAAGCTGGGGTTTTTAAACCAAAAATATATGTTGCTACTGTTGATGATGATGTGGTACCATCTTCGATCAATGAGGCTCTCTCTGATCCCAAGTGGAAAGCTGCTGTTGAAGCTGAGTATCATGCACTTGAAAAAAATGGTACGTGGAGGCTTGTTGAACTTCCTGCTGGAAGATCAGTGGTTGGGTGCAAGTGGATCTTCAAGATTAAGAAGAATGCAGATGGCTCTGTTGCTCGTTACAAAGCTCAACTTGTGGCTCAGGGATTTAATCAGGTTCCCGGGCAAGATTTTCATGACACATTTAGCCCAGTTGTGAAGTCTGCCTCAGTGAATGTTGTACTTGCTTTAGCTGTTTCGAACAAGTGAATTCGCAGGCAGATTGATATTGACAATGCCTTCTTAAATGGAGGGTTGAGTGAGGATGTGTTCATGCGACAGCCTCCTGGTTTTGAGGTTTTCTATGATGGTGATAAGCAACTGGTGTGTAAGCTTGAAAAAGCTTTGTATGGACTAAGACAAGCTCCACGAAATTGGTATACACGCTTGAAAGATTTCTTGGTTTCTATTGGATTCAAGAGGCTCCTCCTTGTTTGTTCAAAAAGAATCAGAGGTATTTACTTATGTCTTGGTATATGTCGATGACATAATACTCACAGGCAGCTCCGAGGCAAATGTGACCAATGTCATAGCACTGTTAAGAAAGGAATTCTCACTTAAAGATTTAGGTCAACTAAATTTTTTCCTTGGTATAGAAGTTCAACGATGCAATGGTAGTTTGTTTCTGAGCCAGCGCAAATATGCTCAAGAGCTTCTTCAGAAGACCAAGATGGATGGTGCTAATGCTGCCAATACACCAATGCTAGCTGCATCAAAACTCAATGAAGATGTAGGTAGCCCGATTGAGGATGCTACGGGCTATAGGAGTATTGTTGGTGCTCTTCTCTACTTGTGTCACACAAGGCCTGATATCACCTTCAGTGTGCACAAGGTAGCTCAGTACATGCATTGTCCATGTGAGGGGTATCTTCTTGCTGTAAAAAAGATCTTAAGATACTTAAATGGAACGTTGCAATATGGTTTGGTCTTCAAGCCTTCTGAACCTGGAGCAGGAATTGTCTCTTTCTCGGATGCAGACTGGGGGAGCAATCCTGATGACAGGCGATCTACTACTGGAAGCTGTGTCTACTTGGGAAACAATTTGCTCACGTGGAACTCGAAGAAACAAAAGGTGGTTGCCAGATCAACGATGGAGGCTGAATATCGTAGTATTGCAGACACAGCATCAGAGGTGACCTGGATTCAGGCGTTATTGGCTGACATGGGTGTTGTGCAACATCAAACTGCGGTGATTTGGAGTGATAGTACGAGTGCAGTCTCCTTAAGCATGAATCATGTGTTTCATGCTCAGTCGAAACATGTAGACCTGGATGTTCATTTCGTGAGAGAAAAGATTGCTGATGGATATCTCCGTGTGAACTATGTTCCAGCCATGCATCGAGTTGCAGATGAATTTACAAAGCCATTATCAAACTCCTATTTTGAACTCTTTAGAGAAAAGCTTAATGTAACGTCTGTTAGTTCTTTTTATCAGTTAGGAGAGGAGAAAAAGTAAGGGAAATGTTAAGATTCTAGAGTAATCTGAATCTGTTAGCTATGCAGTTCGACTGTTAGAAGCTGTTAGTAGTTTGTTAAGAGCTGTTACAAGAAGTTAGGGTTGCTGCATGGGTCCATGCAGACTCTATATATTGTGAGCATGTATTCTTCTCAAAGCAATGAAGTTCAGATTATAATCTTCCATTTTCTTGTTTGTATCAGTTTCTTTACACACGTTGCATACAACTTTCTTAGGGATGAACATTAACCAAGCTTCTTGCTGGTATCATCCAAATTGTCTGCAAATTTGTAAATTGTAGTTTAAGATCTGATCAGTTTTTATAGCATGCAGGACATGTATCATGTTGCTTCTACTTTTTTCACTTATATTGCAATGACTCGTTTGAGGAAAAACTTTTCTGCTGAGTTTATAACTTTATATAGGATTTGCACTACTTCAACTCCCTTTACCCATATACAATGCTGATAACTCATAAAACACTACGGCCAAACCCCAAAAATCACATGCGTAGTCAACTGTTTTTAGTAGAGTCAGGAAGATTTTCAAGAATTTAAAATTCAAAGTTTGAAGGTTTCTTACTTTGTGTTCAACTTTAAGTTTGAGGAAAATTCCAAATCAGCCATTAATCTAGATCTCCCTTAGACCTTGAAATTACAAATGGCTGGAAACTGATCACTGATTTCTTGTTTGTACTAGGTGTAAGGGTTATGATATGGTTACTCGAGCTCTACTGGATTTGATGGACAAACAATTTTTCTTTGAGTGTCTAGCAAACAATGGATACAATTTGGATTCATTCACCCTTTTCCAATATTCAATTACGTAATCGTATTTGTGAGAAATATTGGATACTTAAATTGTTGGTAAAGATGAATGCCCTTTTTCATAACTCTAGAGTGTGGTCTAACTGCAATAACAGTAAAAATGTCATAAAAATTCTTGATTGTTCATACAAGAATCATGTCTTCTTGGATATTTTGCTACTTTTCATTAGTTGAATGCCTTTGTTCTTTTATACTATGAGGTGTTTGCTCATCTTCTCTGACAAATATGCAGCTAAGTTTCAAGCATGTTTGCAGGAACTCAAGAGAAATGTGTTGCATGCAAGAAAACTGTTTACCCGATAGAAAAGGTATTTGTGGCAATTTTAATTATTAATTGCATAACTTGTAGTGAAAACAGATTATTTTTTCTCATCAAGTTTCATATCAGCTTTTAAGACATACAGAGCGATAATAACCTTGTTACCTTGATAACTGGCCGAACTAAGTTGGTTTGATTGTTTTCGTTTATGAAACTAAGGTCAGTCAATTTTGGTTGATTTCTCTTTAATGGTCGTTTAAATTGGTTTTTTTTTTTTGTTTGGAATGAAGAGACCGACCACAGAGTCGCCCTAGGTAACAAGGATTTATTTGATTGCTATGGAAATAACACAACCATGCATCATGATAATGATTCGGTGGTTCAAGTTTTATTGGTTGCTTCATAATTCGATTTTTTTTCTATCCTTAGGTGGCAGTTGATGGCACTTCCTACCACAAGGCTTGTTTCAGGTGCACCCATGGAGGTTGTGTTATCAGCCCATCATATTAAGTGGCTCATGAACATCGTTTGTACTGTAGGCATCACCACAATCAGTTATTTAAACAGAAGGGTAACTTCAGCCAACTTGACAAGCACGAAGAAGCCGAAGAGGTGAACGAGAACACTGTGGCCTAGGGAATATGTTTCAGAGCATGAGTCGATTTCAACTTCTGACGCATACAAGTGGTGTTGTTGAGAAAATGTTACTTTATGTAATTTGTCACCGGAGATAAATATTCAGCCGAAGAGTTTGATTTTGTTGATATACTTTTTTGTCGTATGTGGTGAGCTTTTGAATTGATGCATTAAGTAAAAAGTTGGTGTTCAGTCCTTTTCAAAGAACTCTTTAAGATCATCCGGAACGGGTGTGAAATGCTTGTCGTATGAATGGTATTATTATTAACTAAAAGTATTTTTTTATCTACAAGTACTGTAAACATTTGATATTACTTGCTAGATAATGTCCGAGAGAAAGATTTGTTTTGTAAGAAAATTACATTAGTTAATGCTTTGCTATAATAATAAGATATTGGTAAAGCTGTTGAAACCTTATATGGTCATGTCCCTTTCCCTAGCTACCATTTAACGCCTAGCCTCGCAAGGTTTTCTGGAGTAAAGGGTTGTTAGAAGCAGGCCCGGCCCTGGGCAGGGGCAGAAAGGGCACCCGCCCAGGGCCCACAGCTTAAGCAAGTTATTATAATTTTATTCGAATTATATTTGTTTTTAATAGTCTAATTTTTTTAATACTTATTATTAGGGGCCCAATTTTTTTAATATTTGTTAATAGAAATTTAATTTTTTCCAACATTTATTATTAGGGGCCTACTCTTAAAATTCAACTTTTTCTAATATTTGTTATTAGGGGCCTGTTTTTTTTAATATTTGTTATTTTGGGCATACTTTTAAAATTCATTTTTTTCAATTATTGTTATTAGGGGCCCAATTTTTCAATACTTGTTATTATGGACCTACTCTGAAAATTATTATTTTTTTCATTACTTGTTATTAGGGACATAGATTTAAATAATAGTATGCAACCGTAACAACGACTGTTACATGACGATAGTGGTAGTGTCGGAGCTAGAATTTTCTTATAGTGAGGTCACGAGTGAAGTATGATGTATTGAGGATTTCTATACCACTAGAATAAGCATTGTTGACCCAAACAAATTAAGTGGGGTCAAATCTAATATTTCCTATGAAAAATTTATATTACCTCCTTAAAAGTCTTATGCCCCAACAAATCAAGTAGAGTCAATTGCACCCCCAATTTATATGCTACATCCGCTCATGGATATCGACACCATCTTAAACCGCGTTACTTGCAATTTTTATGTCCACAATAACATATGTTATTAAGAGATTTCACAACCACGATATTTGTAGTGACCGAAATAGCATCTATAATGCCCGCAACCACAATAAAACCTAACATGACTGTAAATACGTCAACAATCGCAATTTAAATTTCTAATTTGGGGCCCATATTTTATATTCGCCCTGGGCCACCAAAAATCTAGGACCGGCCCTGGTTAGAAGGCCAAGTCATTTCTTTGCCCTAGACCGAGGGAAATGCAAAGAGGTGAAAGAGGTCATCCTGACAAGTTAGATTTGGTTGTTGAGCCAAAACCTTCACCCTCTTCTATGATAGGACTTAGAGTGGTTTGCAACCCTCAGCAGCCATGCCTTAGTGCAGGAAGGATCAATATAGGATTCGGTGGACTAACACTTAGAAAGCAAAAATCAAACAAAGATGATTGAAACTACCGCATAGCATTGCTTACTTCAAATCCACGTCTCCATTTGATTTACAGCAGAGAATAGAGATAAATTAATCAAGTGTTCGGGACGCCTCTTGCAAAGGGAAATACTATGTTAAACGGACTGCAAAAGCGTGTAATACAGTTCACAACATGGAATTAATAGTAATGATGTGAATCTGTGATCCACAAAGAGCAATTGAGATTTTACAACTTAATAATATACCTCCATTATATCATATTACACTGATGGTAAATATTTGTTTAGGCTGAAGGGGAGAGAATAAAATTCTTCACTCCTCGAATCACTCTTGAATGACCGGAACTTGTCCCACCAGTGCTTACCCCTGTCCTTCCTAATCACATTGTCCTTGCGATGCAATGTGTTATCAAGGAAATATGCCAAGCAACCCGCAATGAATGCTTCTGACGAGAATGGCACATTTACAATGTCATTGAACTGTTATGAAAGATGGATAACCCTTGTTAGAGACACCCACTTCACTCTATAATGACTCTTAACAATATGTTATTTAAGATTAGAAAGTTCAAAAGGTTATACCCATTTTGCGCCTGTGTGAACAGGCCCATAGCCATTAATTGCGGTGTACTCATTGAAGTACTGTGGCACAGATAAGCCCATAAAAATAGAGAAGCCTAATATAAATTTTGTACGGAAGCTGTTGAGGTTGCAGAACTGAAGAAAACTAAGACCCCCAGCACCTGCAGAAGCACAAGAAAATAGCTTATAAATTGAGATCCACGTGTTTCCTTGTGAACAGCTCAAATCAGATACCTACCAACATAGGCAAAGAATAGGCAGTACAATGCAGCAATAAGCCAATAATGGGTGCTGGAATTGAAGCAAAGACGGCTCCGAACTTCCCTGCACATTAAGTATAAAACATAAACAACAAATATGAAAGAGAAAATGCTAAAGGTTTACTTAGAAAAAAGATATTGTAGATCAGAAAATTACCAAGAATGGAGAAGAAAATCATAAACCCTGCTGATATTTGGACAACCCTTCGGCTGCCAACTCGTGTAAAGGCTAAAAGACCGGCATTCTCTCTGTAGAGAGAGATCCATGTCAGTACCCAAATTCTTTTTTTAGATTAGCTGAACAAGGAAAAAGAAGTTCCAACAATAATGTTCATTGCTTGTCAGAGCCTTACACAGAAACTGACGAACCATTGGCAGTTCCAAACAACTCTGAGACCAAAATGGCAACTTTCTAATGCAGGCAACGGAAATTTATGTCACAAAAGATAAAAAATCAAGATCCGCATGAAACTGAAGTTCATCAAATGCAGATGAATTTCTCGAGTGTTATAGGGAAATGCATGGCCCTAGCTCCCACGTGGTCATGGAGTATAAGACAATTTAACTAATAGTATTGATTATACTTCACATTTTAGGCAGATAAATCAATAACAAGTAGTCTTGCTTACAACACTTAACATTCTAGGCGTATGAATCAACAAACTTCTCAAATTACTTGCCAACCAATACCACGGCTAAGAATAGATGGAGGCATTGGGGTTGCACTTGCATATCTTGACACTGCAATAAAAGCTCCGGTGGACTATTCATTTCATTGGAAAGGAAAAAAGTCGGTATATTTTGAATAACACTGCAATTAACCTCCAAAGAGCAAGAAAGAATTTGTTAAGATGTATAACTGAATGAAATAAAATGGCAGTGCAGGGGATTTGATAACAAATGATATGAAAGGAAAAAGGCAGCAATAAGGAAAGGAAGACAATGAAAATGAAATTCCATTCAGTTTTTTGGTTTAGAAACAACAAAATAATAAGAGAATAACACGTTTCAAAACTTAATAAAATTCATAAATAAGAGAAGAAAACAAACCTCTACAAGAGCAACAAAAGAAGCCATCATCATAGCAAAGGATTCACCAGCATCAAATGAAGGTGCTCCCCATTGAAAGGGATATGGAAATCTTATCCTGCAAACCCCTAATTCTTGTAAGCAATTATAACTATGCCATTCTTGACAAATATTTTCATATTATGGTAAAAGAAATCTTAAGGTTGCTATCAAACACAAGTCCGAAGTTTCCTCTGTACCAAAACCATTAGCACTTTTAGATAAATTACTAATTAAAATTTCACTGCAGACAATTTTATCCAATATCAACCAAGATAGTTAGATCTGTACATGCAGAACTTCCTCATATAAAACATATAGTGATAGACCAGTCTTGCCTAGCCCATAATTTAAAATGCATGGCCTTACCCATTCAAGGGATAGTGCACCTCATCTAAAAATAAATTCACCATGAAGCAGCATAAACTCACCATGGAGCAGCATCTATTAGACCAGCACGATCTGTTCTGCAGCTTATTTGTGTCTTTGGTGCCTTACCATTATAAGCTCCACCCACAGTAAGCAAATGAGCATAAATCCAAACAATCGCCACTGAAAACAAGACAGCAAAGCGACCAAAGATGTTTCTTCCAGATTTTATCACATGAGGCACGTACTGCAAAACAAACCCAGACAAGCAATGATTATTTGACAAAAAATAGTTTCTAAACTCAAATGAGATTGAAGTCAGAAATATGCAAGACTATAACTAGAAAATGGATAACTGAATGTAAGACATCACCTGTGAGACAAATACTATAAGAATTAGCTGAGGCAGTCCAATCTCCACACATTTGGCAACCTAATAATTGACACAATAGTCAACATCTATGGTGATGATACAATACTTGCAAAGTTTATTGTATAGAGTGGAGACTCACCCCGGGAAAACCAAACTCATAAAGCCTAAAACCAACTAGAGATACCAAAGGAACAACTGAAAGTGGACTTAAAAATCTGAAAATGGAAAACAAACTCATATGATTAAATGAGTTAAATGAAAAATTTCACTAAAATATTTGACTTTGTTACATTCAAGGGAAGCATCATGAAACATGTATTAGTCCAAGAATCTATACAATATAACCATAACTAATGTTAAACATTTAAGACTAAGATAAAATAAACCTAATTCAAATTTATTTACAAGGAAAAGCATATATAGCCAAGATGTTCAAAACTTCCCCTGAAAATTTACACTATTAAACTAACCTTGTAATGTTACGCCAAAGGCCACTGAAGCCAAGGACAATCTGAAGCGTGGAAGCAACAATGAGGGAGCCTTGCGTTGCCCGCATTATCCTTTTAAATCTCTGAAAAAGCATTAACACACAATAATTAAACGAACCAAAGATAAATCTCTGAAAAGGCATTAAACCACCATACTTAACCAAGACAAAGAAAACACCGAACTGGACAACCTAGTTAATCCTTTTCTGTATTTTAAATTTTCAAGTAGTAAACGACATTAGAGTAAGAATTAAGAAAGGAATGTTTGTTTCAATGGAATTTGAGGAGTGAAGTCATATGATATCACATCAGTAATGCTTGAGATGGAAAGAAACCAGTTTCAAACTGGACGTAGGCAAATACTGGCTTCTCCAAATTCATGAGCAACTTTAGCAATTTCAAAGTCCAAACAATATAGTAAAATGGAGTTTATATCACAAAACCTCGACCGGATCTGTAGTGTCACTGAACCGACCAACAAGAATAATTGAGATTGTTGTTGGGACAAAGGTATAAGACCCTCCAATCACAGCAGGCAATCTAGACCCAAAAAGTGACCGCAACAACGTGTTCAAACCAGCTACAAAGAGAAGAGTCTGGATCACCTTTGCTTTCTCCTCCTATAGAGGTCATTGATATAACATTATGGAAATTATTATGCCAGGCAAATTATCACGATAATCTTGTTACTTGTTGATTCTTTAGGTTGGTTGGTTTTCTTGGGGACTTACATTTCCACCTCCCATCTGGGGAACCAACGAAGTTGGTATGATCACTGCCGTTCCAATCATCACAAGATAATGTTGAAAACCAAGAAGGATAGCCTCAGCTGCATCAAATGCAGATCAAAATTTCAAGAGATTAATTGCAATATTTTTCGACTGCCATGTTAAGGGTGAGATCGGTTCGGTTCGGTTCGGTTCAGTCTTTTAGATTTTTAATTTTCGACATTTTAGACTTTATTTTGAATAAATGAGTTTGTTTTATAGTTTTGAACATAATTTGATAGTTTCAAAGTTATTTTCATAAATATTTCTAAAAAAATTAAATAAAAACAATCAATTAGTATTTTAAAGTTATTTTCATTTACATTATAAAATAACTAAAATTAATTATAAATTAAATAAAAAATAGATTTCGGTTCTGGTTCTGTTAACAGCAGTTTTTAGGCTTGTATTCCATAGTAAGTCCAGACACTACGGTTCAGCTTGGTTTTCGGTTTCTTAACTCACCCTATGCCATGTAAAGGCATATCCACGATAGTTATTTAATATCTTGAATCCACATCAAGACAATAAATGAAAATTTCCTCAATTTGTTTAAAGGGGAGAAAGAACACCCTAAACAAATTGATGACAGTGTGCAGGATATAAATAACAAAATATAATAAGGAAAATGCTAAACAAAATTGAACTAAAATGAAGTTAATTAGCAGAGGGAAGTAAGCTTCAGATAAGTTCTCACCAAATCAATAAGCATATGACTAAAGTTATCATCCTTAGTTACCAAAGTGGAGGAGGGAAAGCTGGAAAAAAGTATATAATATATATACATATATATTACCCAGTCAAGAAAATAAATCGAAGTACATGAATTATGGAAAGGTAGTTTTTTTCCTCTCTTTCTCATCCTCACAGGGAAAAATATTTAAAAAAAGAGTTAATTTTCTGCAGAATATTTGCATTTCACTTTACCAAAAAGGGGCATCCAAGTCGAAAATGAACCCAGAAAAGCTACTTGCTTTCAGCTAAAAGAAGATTTGACATTCTGCAAAATATACATAACCGAAACAATTCAAAAAAATGGCTACTACCTAAAATATTCGTGGAGGATTCACAAGAATCACACTCTAAACCAACCAAAAAGCTAAAATATAATACCTCAGCTGCTGAACGTAAAATTTAGAAACTGAACTGTCATAAGTAGAGGAGAAAAAAAAGGGGAAAATAAAAAATAGAATATTGAAGAAACTCACGCCATGGAGGTGGACTTGTAATGCAGTAAGAAATGTTGGGCAGCTGTTCCTTTGGTGGATGTGGTTGTGGTTCATCTGCCTTTGACATGATTTCCGTCTATACAAAAGAAACCAACTTCTTAAAATCAGCAAATGTAAACTACTAAATCTGAGAACAACCCAGATCCCAAATCCTAAAGGAGGCAACTAAAACATAAAGAAAAAAAAGAAAAAAAACTAGAGAAAGTAAGGGTAAAAAGAAGATGACCCAAAGAGACATACTAATAATAAAGTGACAAAGTTGAACTAAAGATAAGGAAATCTTCACAAAAGATTTGAACTTAAAAGATGATTGAATATGGGGAGAGCAGGAAGGAAAGTGTTAATATTATTTTTATTTTCAAAGAGAAGTGCTAATAATTGCAACATCAAAAATAATGAGCCAAAAGATTAGGTTGTTACAAAGAAAAATGAAAATCTAATCTTTTTTGACAAACTTCAAAACACAATCAAGTAAAAATGTATTAAAGTCAATAATAAATTATGTTACCCCACTACACTTAGAAAAAATGCAAAGATAGCAGGACAAATGGGAAACAACCCAGATGAAAATGGGAATTTTTTATGTGAATTCAGATATGCAAGTGAAGATTAATTGAAGGATAAAATAGTTAAAAAGTAAAGTTTAGTGTTAAATTTAAATTTTTTAAAGTTTGTGATATTTTCAAGTCAATAATAATAATTTAGTGGCATTTGGTGTAGTTTATCCTTATTTTTATTATAAAACTACGTTCAATGGACTGTGATTGAGGAATTATTTTATCTATAACTTAGGAAAGGTGGCAGGGTTAAGTCATTTGTAAACTATTAGTATTTAATTTAAAACTGACTCTGATGTTGTCACACGATAGTTTAACTAATATATCAAAACTAAACTAAGGTGTTAAAATTGTATTGAATACAGGGATTATAAAGTTTCTGGCCCCACAACGACTCTACATCGAATAGAGACATGTTTGTCTCCTTTTTGTAACGTGTTACGTGTGTGTATATATAATATCGCGTAAACCTAACCCGTCTATTATGTTTTCTTTCTTCTATTTTATCGCTTTTAAATCTATTTTAGTTATTAAAATGTCAGAACATTAAATTTACTCACTAAAACTTAAACATTAAATGTATCCATCAATTAATTTTTTGCGGCGTCCATTTATCGACGAACGGAAAAATTTCTCTAATATTAGAACATTAAAAAACTTCATCGAAACGAGAGAAGCAACATATTGAAAAACAGACTTTATTCGACGGTGAAGAAGAGAGATCAACGAGTAAAAAAAAAGAAGATTTTTGGGCGATTCGTGAACTTCTGATATTTTTTTTGGCAAAATAAAAGTTGGATTCAGACTCAGGAGGCAGAAACAAAGTGACTGATGAAATTTGAGACAGAACGACCATCATTTATGACCGTTTAGTGAGAGTGACAAAAAACTTACAATATTTAAACTTTAGTGACAAAAAATTTAACATCTAAATATCAGCGAATAAATAAAACGTTTTAAAACTTTGATGACCAAAGTAGATTTAAAACCAAAACACCCGGACGATGGCTCTACCAAACATGAGCCAGCCCATTTCCAAAACCATATAGTATCTGTTCCTATACAAGTTACAACAACATTTAAACTGGCCCGGGAAATGGGCCCACGCTCATCGAAAAAAGAAGCAATCCATCAGTAACGTTTTGATTGGTTTTTTTTTTTGGTTCAAACATAACTTCCATTAAAACATCAAAAGAAAAATACAGGAATAGGAGAAAAAGGATCTCGTACACGAACGAGATCAACAGAACAACCGAGAAAAAACAAAACAAAAGGCCAATCAAGACCTAACACACCGAAAAGCATAACCACGAGCCAAAAGCTGTCGTGGGGACCATAAACATCGAAAGAAAAACAGCATACACGAGATGCTGAACCAAAGGTAGCGTCCACTGGTGCAACCAGGGATCGCTTCAAACAACAACCGGAACACGGCATAAACAGTAACGATCCATCCACGATCAGTCGGGGCTTGAGACAACAGGGATACGCTCGAAACTCGCCTGAGAGCTCCCTCCGGAGACAGGCTCCCACTCTACACGAGATGGGTCTTATCAAGGCAAGCGGAACATAGCCCATACGTTGCGGCCATGACACATAGGATTGGAACGCATCAGCTGAAGAAAAAAGGCCCAGAGGCCAAAACACAGTGAACCAAAATACACGACTACTCAACAGACGATGCCAAAACAATCGGGATACAACTGTAGCGTTTGATCCTCCCGGGTCCCACTCAAAACTATAATCCAAAATAAAACGGGGCCTGTTAAGAGCCAGAACCAAACTTCGGGTGGGACCACCATATTTCCAAAGATCATCAACCTGCCAAAACCCCAAAGGAGTGAAATTGTTTGACTTTAAAAGGAATAAACTGATCCCAAATCCACCAAAACCGGGAAAGTAAGTGAGAGAGTTTCCCAAAGCAGAAATGTGGGTCCCTAGAGTGAATTGGCATGGCAGGGAAGTGTGAGACCAAATTGCCCCTTCCCTTGTTGACTTCTCCCGTAGGAACACACCCACGTTAACCGATGACTTGCCGGACCACTTTCCAGCGACCTGTCGACCGTCGTGGTGCCAAACTCCTTGACCTGACTCCTCGTCTAGTCTTCGACAAAGTGAAACCAGCATTGTTTGTTTCCATATGTCATGCTTCCAACCAACTTTCACCACCAGGGAGATGGAAACCCAACGAGTGCTGACTGTCATCATCCAAAACACACAAGGCCCTGAATCGGTAAACCTAAGGCCAACATACCTTTCTCTCCTCAAACCGCCAGGATCGAAACAAGCTCTTGCTGAAGGAGAGCTCTGACCGTGTCCATAAAATAGGTACTTCTCAAGAACGCCAAAGAGAAAAAGAGGTTCTATGCCGTGCTCAACGGCCGCCATACCAGTCACAAAGTTCCCTGCCGCAAAAAAAGTTTCAAGGGACACCGGAGGAGAGTTGTAAACGGTGACAGAACAGACCTTCGCATCCGGCAACCACAAGGATCTCGCAGAAGAGCCCGACACCAGCCACGACGGACTTAAAGACGACACCACAACAAAGCTAAGCTTGGGAACGGCTCCCTCCTGCGCTGACCAGCCCGGCCACCCCCCGTTCCGTTGGTCCAAACCACCAGTCGGCGTTGCCGTCCATTGCATCGGTAACCGTCGACCCACGAAGGAGCCGATCGCGAAGACCGTCACAGATCGGTCACAGCACCACCTGAGGGACGCGGAGTTAGGGAAAGCCAAGGTTTTGGGGAGCGCGTGAGGCGCGTTCATTTTTTTTGTAACGTTTTGATTGGTTTTGGGCACTCTTAAGACATTTTTAGATTGGATCAGACATTAGCTTAAAGATGTTTGGACTCCCAAATCTCAAATTCAATATTTGGAGATTGAATTTTATTTTCATATCGGGCCGTGGGCTGTGCTCTTAAAACCCCTATCCCATCACATTTCTCTCCCTCAACTCGCAAAAGTTGCTGCAACAAAGTTTAACCATGTTTCTGTCCAGATTTGTAGGGAGGACAGCTCTCTTGGCAGCTGCTAAATCAGATAGCTCAGCCGCCGCCGCCGCCGCTCCCAACCCTCTTGAGCAGTTTTTTGAGGCTGATAGAAATCTCGATGATCAAAAACCTGTCTACGGTACTTTCTTTCTATACTTTTCTATTTTTCTGAGCACGTGTTTCCATTCGTCATTTCTTATTTGCTATAATAAAGTAGAAACCATCGGAAATCTGTCAACTTCTTTGAATTACTGGTACCACATTCATGCTTGTTTGTGTCATTGTTTTAAAGGTTTAATTGAATTTTAGATTCCATTTATTTGAATAAACGTGTTTCCCTAATGCACTTTAATGGCCACTGTTTCCCAACGTTGGAGTTACATTACAACTTAAAGAGTCCAATCCAAGATGTGATACAAATTGTAGTTTTAAAGGCTTAATTGAATTTTAGGTTCCATTTATTTGAATAAACAATAATCGCTATTGAGAAACTTGCAACCTGTTAAAAATGCAGATAACTGACATTCTAGCAAAAATCCACTTTCTTGTACATCATCGCATAAGGCACGGCTAATTTATATATTAATCAACTTTCAGTCACCTGGATTTTAGTTCTAATTCTAGCGATGTCTAATTTAAGAAATATTAAAGTTATCTCGAACATACACCACATACATCCTTCTACCTGCCACCTCGGGTGAAAGATCTATTCTATCATTCCGTGTTTGTAACGTTATTTACTGCTTGTTGAAACTGTTAAGTCATCTATCGTTTCACTAATTTGGATTCAAGTATTATCCAGTTGAAGTTGTTTGATAGTAGGTGTTGTTGATAGATTACAACTTTGGAATCGCCACAAAAGGGTTCTTTCAGCGGATCTGTATATTTGCCGGAAATGCAGTTCCTTAAGAAGTACAACTTGTTTTAATAACATATATGATTGACTTAAACCTGAAGCTATTATTTCCACTGAATGTTTTAGCTAATAAAGTATATAACAACTGTGCCACTCCTAGAGAAAGGATACACTGATATTCCTGCAAATTTTCCCCTGTTAGACTTAAAATTGAGATTTGATTTTCAATTTTAATATTTTAAGTCATAACAATTTCTAGATATATTTGTATCATACCTGGTAAATTAAACCATAGGCCAAAGTCTTTAGATTTCTGTTTCATTCTGGGTTTTGAATAACTACACCACAGAAAGTTTTCAATCATTGCCCCTAAAGGGCAGGGCTGTAATTCAAGACTCAAGCCTACCATGTATGATGTATCCATCATGCTAGTTCATGTTCAAGGACTTTTTTGATTTGTTCAATTTCTTCTCCTTACAAATTTCAATGCTGTCAGGTCGAAGTTGGAAAGCTTCTGAACTGCGTCTAAAGTCCTGGGATGATCTCCATAAACTATGGTATGTTCTGTTGAAAGAGAAAAACATGCTGATGACACAACGGCAGATGCTTCATGCCCAGAATCTACGCTTTCCCAATCTAGAACGCATCCCCAAGGTATAATCCTGCTGCTTCAGCTTGTTATTTGACCTACTTTGTGATTATTGTTGCTTGAATATCCTCAAGGGTCTACGTGGTTAATGTATTTTAGAAAGTAAATTCATTTGCTAGTATGTTAAATGCTTGAAATCCAATTGCTTGCTGGATATATTTTGATTATGATGAAATTTAGGTGAGGAAGTCGATGTGCCGTATCAAGCAAGTACTTACAGAAAGAGCTATTGAAGACCCTGATCTGAGGAGGTCTGCAGAGATGAAGAGGATGATAAATGCTCTGTGATATTGTACTAAACCGCCTATCACTTTTCTTGAAGCCTCCGATTGTTTTGTTGTGGAGATTTGATGCTGCGTTACTTTTCCATGTGTAGTAGGGAACGAGGATATGAACATTCAAATAAATAATAAAAGTGAGGAAAATGGAGAGTAGTAGTAAAAATATATCCGTATCTACATTCACACCGGTGAACAGTTTTCTAGTGTTGAGTTTGTTTTGGCAACCAATGTGATCAAGCTATTGTTCAAGCTGTACAAGACTGTATGACTGTATTGTATTACGATAAAAGTTGCACGAAAGCAAGACTGATGATAAATATTATACAACATACAAAGCCAACAATTTTAGGTTAGAATGGGATAAAACATGATCCAAATATTAAAAAAAAAAAAAATTGAAATGGGCGATGCTAAAAAAGGGAGGTCTGCAGAGTGAATTGCCAATCCGATGTTTACTTTAGATTGGTTGCAAATCTGAATATCTATATTCTAAGTTGCGGTGTTGTTTATCCACTACCTCTTAACCAATTGCGTTTTCCTTGTGATGAGTTTATTCTCCCGGTAGGGCTGAGATGAAGTAGCCACTGTGATTCCCTTCTCACAGGAAAAGCATGCACCACACGAGGCTGAGAATAGTCCCTTTTAATGAACCCCCCTCCCCCAAACTGAGCTCAGCTCTGCTCTGTCAGTCTGTCTGATAAAAGGAGCGAAAGTGAAATGGAGAATTTGGGTCAGCATTCAGAGCCGGTTTTGATGAATTAATGGTTTTTGAAGATCTATCAGTTTTTTATACCTACCCCGTATCAAAAGCTTGGCCGATTTTAATTACTTCATATATAAACAAACGTATAAGTTCAGTTTTTTCTTCTTCTTTCGTTCCGGTAACCTTCATGACTTTGTTTAAAAATGTGATGAGTACCAAAAACACAAACTGGTTTAATAGCATATCCTTTCATGTATGGACCATCCATGTTGAAGTTCAACTTTAAAAACTAAGAGCTGCCACCTACACATTCAAAGCGCTGCCCTATAGTATTAGTTATAGGCCACTTTGTATTAAATTAAAGATGCAATTGATAATAATACGAATATGACATTATTTCTAGAAACTAGAACAACACACAATAGTACAAGAAAAATCAATTTTATTTGTTAGCCCGTTTTACATCACTTCCTTTATTTCCCTTACTTTTATGTGGGTTGGAACAATCCAGGAGACAACCTTAACTCTTCATCAAGTGAAAACTTGCATATCCTTCCATAAATTACTACTTTGCCCTCATCTAAACATCACTTCCCGTACCCACATGGGTTGCTTTATCACTCCCCGACCCTATAAACCTTAATGTTATCGGCCGTTGAGACTTGAGACTTGAGAATCCATTGCCTACATTACCAAGAAAAAGTCAAAAGGTTTCCCAACACTCACGAGTCAAACACTTTTATACCGGTAGTTTTTAATCTGAAACAAATACAAGTCCAGAATCCCACACAAGCCATTTCATTTCCCTCACAGCTCTGTGACCCTATCCTGCCCCTTGTTAAGTACTTGCCCGAACTGCCCACCCCGTTGCCCGCTCTGCCCTACCATGTACCCCAAGTACACCTTTCCTTTTGCCGTCTCTCTCTGTCCCTGTCCCTGTCTGTCTGTCTCTTTTTAATCTCTCTCTCTCCCTCTCTAAAAATCGATCAAAAACATTTTTTTCTTTAATCACATTCGATTTTCTCTCTCTTTAATTTTTGGTCATCTTTTTTGTTCTTCAATAGATCGAAAGGCAGCTTTCGAAATCGAACGTGGTGGATGGATCTGAGATTGGATTGGATCAGGTAAACGGGAGAATCACTATCGAAGGGAGTTAGGGTTTTGGGTTTGAGATTGAGGAAAATTAGGGTTTGGTTTAGGGGGATTTTTAGGACATGATGAACGGTAGTTTTCTGGGTGGATCTAGGGTTCGGAGTTGGTGAAAGAAAGGGGAGGAAATTGAAGATAGAAATAAGGAGGGGGGATTGATGGTACTCGAAGGTGAAAATGCAAGGCTATGCATGGACGGGGAGGAGGTGAGGAGAGGAAAAAGGCATGGCACATGTGGACGGTCCCTACACGTGTAACGGCTGTTCTGAGTGGTGATGGTGGTGCTTCTCTCGCTTCTTCTTCTTCTTCATCTACCGTTAATTTCTTTTCAAAGGTATAACTTTTTAAAACATTTTCTTCAGATTTAATTTGATTTGATTCTATTATGTTCCCTTTTATTTTCTAGGTTTTTCTCTTTGTTTGCTTCTGTTTTTTTTTCCGTCGGGTGATTTGTAAGAGAGGTTTTGTTAGATTTATTTGGAGAAAATGAAACAAAGGATTCACTTTTTCCTTCGGGAATTTTGAGACGGTTGCTTAGCTGGAGGTGGAGAGTGTGGAATTACTCCTGATTTTCTTGTTTTTTTGCCTGCGTTTTGAATTAGGTGGAATATTGATTAGTAGGAAGCATTTAACTTTTCATCTTTCGTGCGGATTGTTTGGCTGAGGTGCAAGTGTAAGAACTTTTGGCTTGATTTTTGTCGTTCATAAAGTGTTTCAGTTGTGGTAAGCGGTGTACTACATTATAATTTGAGTAATGATTGAGAAGAGTCTGTTTCCTTGGGCCAATTTACATTTTTTTTAAACATTTTTGTGTGCAATACCAGAATGGATTTGTTTCTTTCCATACACTGCAAACTATTCTACAGATGATGTGGTTCTTCCATTGACTTGTTTGAAATTTATGGTTGGACTTTGAGGACTAGCTGCTTAGCATGCAATGGGGTGTTTCTTCTTTATCCAATCCGAAGTAATTAACGGACAGAAGTAGTTGGGAGATGATAGAGATATTAAATACACCATAGGTCAATGTATATGTGCTGAATTATGGGAGTTTGCCTACTATGAAGGAGTGATAAGAAGTAATCACCAGCCTTTATGTTCTCCAGAATATGGGGAAATTTTGCGAAATTAGGACAGCTTGATTCACGAAACTTGTCAGTAAGGAACTAGTTTCCGGTTCATCATTTTGGAAGCAGATAAATAATCACGAGGTTTATAATTCAAAATATGTGAAATGTTGCTTACATTTTGAACATCTTCGATCATGAAGTAATTTTGTCCATTAGGAAATTGTTTCTGTCATTTATTAGTGACATAGAATTGGGAAAATATTAGTATGTAGAGATATGATGCTCGTGCTAGAGACATAGAGACTTTTCTGTTACCTGGTAATTAGAAAGAAGAAAGTGTATAGTGTTACATGTGGTTGATGGGCCTACGCAATGAGTTTTAGTTTATTAAATACTACAAGTAAAAATATTCAAATCTTTAAGTTGAAGCATATACTGGCAGCACTTTCTGTTATGCTACTATTGATAATCTTGGGTGCAATAAATGCAATACATGACTCTTAACTTGAAGTATACAAGTCTGTTTCATATTCATGGTGTATCCTACATGTATATGAGTGAGAAGATATACAAGTTTTGTTATGCCTGGTGTTTTCTGGTAAAATTACAAGGAAATGTATATAATTAAGAGTATTATCTTATTTCTAGCATATAGTATGAATGTAAAATAGTTAATAGAACTGTATTAGCATGCTGTCAATGGAAGCCATATTTGATTATACGTATCCTAGGATTTACTGAGGAGAGTATGACATAACTATTGAACATTCAATATGAGAATAGTCAAATTTCCCTTTTTAGTTCTAAATACAAGTATGGTAAGTTTTGAGCATATCTGAATTGCTGTAACTCCTTTCTGCTTTTAGTGAAGTCTGGTGAGGGGGGGTAATTTGTTTTCAGTTTGCTCTTGATTTGTATTGTAATGATACTGAAATTATGGTTTAAAATCTGTTGAAGTTCTTCACCATCTGATTGTCAATTTACTGCTGAGAAATATATTTGTTTAGAAGTTGACCGGTCATGCTCTATATGGTGTTTTATGCATCTTTTTCCATAAATATGAATCTCAGAAGTTCTTATCTAATAAAGCTGTGTTATTTGAATCACAACATATATGAGTGGTGGAACGACTTGCATTTCTTTTTCATTATCAATTCCTTTTGTTTCTCATTGATAAAATTTGCAAACATGGATAATTCACTACTTTACTGGCATTGCCTGTTTTGCTCCTGATAGGATGGACGCAGGATCAGTGTCGGTGACTGTGCTCTTTTCAAACCACCCCAAGATTCTCCACCTTTCATTGGAATAATTCGTTGTCTAACTTCTGATAAAGAAAACAAGTTAAATTTGTGCGTGAATTGGCTTTATCGACCTGCTGAAGTAAAGCTTGGTAAAGGCATCCCCTTGGAAGCTGCGCCAAACGAAATCTTTTATTCCTTTCATGAGGATGTGATTTCTGCTGCCTCGTTACTCCATCCGTGTAAAGTTACATTCCTTCCTAAAGACGTTGAACTTCCATTGGGGATTTGCTCCTTTGTGTGTCGGCGAGTTTATGACATTACAAACGAGTGTTTATGGTGGCTAACCGATCAAGATTACATTGATGTGAGTCCCAGATGCTCTTGCAAATGTTCTATTGCTGTCAATCTCTCTTAGTTGATATTTTCATTTTTATTTATTTATTTATTTATTTATCAGGAACGACAAGAAGAGGTAGATCAACTGTTGTATAAGACGCGTTTAGAGATGCATGCAACAGTGCAGCAGGGTGGTCGTTCTCCAAAGCCCATAAATGGTCCTACATCAACATCACAGTTAAAACCTGGTTCAGATAGTGTACAAAACAGTGCTTCCTCTTTTCCCTCTCAGGGTAAGGGGAAAAAGAGGGAGCGTGGTGATCAAGGCTTCGAGCCTGTCAAAAGGGAACGCACTAGTAAAATGGATGATGGGAATTCTGGTCATTGTAGACCAGAAGTTAATTTAAAATCTGAGATTGCAAAAATTACTGAAAAGGGGGGACTAGAAGATTTCTCAGGAGTTGAGAAGTTGGTTCAGCTCATGTCATCTGAGAGAAATGAGAAGAAAGTAGATTTGGTGAGCCGGTCAATGCTTGCTGGTGTGATAGCAGCTACAGATAAGTTTGACTGCCTTAGTCATTTTGTTCAGCTCAGAGGGTTGCCTGTTTTTGATGAATGGCTTCAGGAGATCCACAAAGGGAAGATTGGTGATGGTAGCTGCTCCAAGGATGATAGGTCAGTTGATGATTTTCTTTTAACCTTACTCCGAGCTCTTGATAAGCTCCCTGTAAATCTTACTGCTCTGCAAATGTGTAACATTGGCAAGTCTGTGAATCATTTACGTAGTCATAAGAATATAGAAATACAGAAGAAAGCAAGGAGTTTAGTTGATACATGGAAAAAACGAGTTGAGGCTGAAATGGATGCTAAGTCTGGATCAAATCAGGCTGTTCCCTGGTCTGCTAGAGCTCGTCTTTCTGAAGTTTGTCATGGTGGAAGCAAGCACTCTGGATCATCTGAGGTTGCCATGAAGAGTTCAGTAACCCAATTTTCTGCCTCTAAAACTGGTTTGGTTAAGATTGCTCAAGGAGAGACCACAACCAAGTCTGCTGCTGCATCACCAGGATCTGTGAAGGCTGCAACATCACCTGCTTCTGCCAGTACATACTTAAAAGATGGGCAGACACGAAATTCTACTGTCGTTGGCACCTATGATCCTCACTCAACCACAAGGGATGAGAAAAGCAGTAGTTCTAGTCAGTCCCACAACAATAGTCACTCTTGTTCCAGTGACCATGGGAGGACTGGGGGAGTTTCTGGAAAGGAGGATGCAAGAAGTTCGCCAGCTGGTTCTGGAACAGTGGCTAAGATCTCAGGTAGTTCTTCACGTCACCGGAAATCCATTAATGGTTTCCCAGGGCCATCAGGGGTTCAAAGAGAAGCTGGATCAAGCAAAAATTCTTCTTTGCATAGAAATCCCGCTTCAGAAAAAATATCTCAGTCCGGTTTAACATGTGAAAAGGCAGTGGAGCCACCTATG
This sequence comes from Hibiscus trionum, assembly GCA_030270665.1. NCBI lineage: Eukaryota > Viridiplantae > Streptophyta > Magnoliopsida > Malvales > Malvaceae > Hibiscus > Hibiscus trionum. Next base: position 10,520,965 of record BSYR01000045.1, on the reverse strand, counting down.
CCTGACGGTAATAGTCATAAATTCATTGTCAAGATCCCAAATAGAGGTAGAAGTCCTGCACAAAGTGCCAGTGGAGGATCACTTGAAGAGCATTCGGTCATGAATAGCAGAGCATCTTCTCCTGTGCTTTCAGAGAAACATGAGCAATTAGATCGTAACGTGAAAGAGAAAAGTGATAGTTATCGGGCAAATGTTATCAGCGATGTGAATACTGAATCCTGGCAGAGCAATGACTTCAAAGATGTGCTGACTGGGTCTGACGAGGGGGATGGTTCACCTGCAGCTGTTCCTGATGACGGAAACTGTAGGAATGGAGAAGATGCTAGGAAAACGACTGAAGTTACAAAAACTGCTTCCTCGTCATCTGGAAATGAACTTAAATCAGGGAAACTGCAAGAGGCTTCTTTTAGCTCAATAAATGCTTTAATTGATAGTGTTAAGTATTCCGAAGCAAGCGAGTGCATGCCAGTTGGGGATGATGCTGGAATGAATTTGCTTGCTAGTGTGGCTACTGGAGACTTCTCTAATTCAAATGTGACTTCGCCTATTGATTCTCCTCAAAGAAATACCCCTATTGTTGAACATTCTTCCTTGGGAAATGATATAAAACTAAAACCTCCTGGGGATGAGGTTGTTCAAAATCAAAATCAGTTTGTTGAGGGTGCAAATGATGATCATCTAAAGCAGGGGGTTGCTGCTGGTAATTCTTGGGCAAAAGTTGCAGACAACAAGACTGGTTCTGCTCTGGAAAATTTTGGAGAGCTGAATGAGCATTTAACTTCATCAAGTATGGCTTTGCCACAGATTGTGGACCAATGCCTTGAAAATGGTAAATTAAAGGAAATTATTGCGGCTGCCTTAGTTAGTATGCCCTCTGCATGCACTATGGAGAAAACTTCTGATATTGGAGATTCCAAGGAGCATATGGAGAAAAAGTCCGGCGGAATGGATGATCATTGCAGTGTGGATGCTAAACAAAAGGTGAGCACTTCTGTGGTTAATGAAGAGGTCATTGATCCAGTTGTAAAAGTGGACAAAGAAGTGGTTGAAGGATCTTCATCTGTACCTTCAATTGATGTTTATGCTGATAACAAGAAACACGTCACCGAAGGTTTGGAAAGAGGTTCACAGGCTCATCAGAAGTCGGTTGTTATTGGACATTCCATCAATGGAACAGATAAAGAAGCATTGCCTTCTTGCCCTACTAAAGATATGATTTTGGAAAATGTTGATGAAGCCAAGCCCGAGAAGCATGTTGAGATTGATGCACCGAGTCATGGCAGTCACAGTGAGAAACAAAAACCTAAGTCGGAAAGTATGCTTCTCCTATTATTTGTCTTAATTATGTTTGAAATACTTACTATTTTTAAACTTACATTTTGCATTTTTTTTATTTTTTTCCCTCATTAAACGGGCAATTAAATTATTTGGTTCAGTTGTCACTGTCCAGAAAGGTGAGCACATGCAGGAGAACTTGGAATGTAGCGAGGGTCATGAACCACTTGGTGGACCATCTCCTTGTAAGGCATCTCCGGAAACAGTACAACCTAAGAGGACAAGGGGATCTAAGGTGAGTGATATAGAAGCAGAGGAAGCGGAAGAATGCACATCAATTACTACAGGAACTCCTCGTACAGGTGTTGCAGCTACGGATGCAAAAGTAGAATTTGATTTGAATGAAGACTTTAATGCAGAGGAGGGGAAAACTGTGGAACCAAATAACTGGACAACAGTAGAATCCTCAGCTCCTGTCCAATTAATTAGCTCATTGGCTTTCCCTGTGTCTTCTGTTTCTAGCACCCTTCCTGCTTCAATTACTGTTACTGCTGCTGCTAAAGGGCCCTTTGTTCCCCCACACGACCTACTAAGGACTAAAGGGGCACTTGGTTGGAAGGGGTCGGCAGCCACAAGTGCGTTTAGGCCAGCTGAACCCAGAAAAAGTCTAGATATGCCTCTGGTAACAAGTAACACTTCCATTCCTGATGCTACTAACGAGAAACAGAGTCGCCCCCCCTTGGATATTGATTTGAATGTACCTGATGAGAGAGTTCTTGAGGATCTTGCTTTTCGAAGTTCTACTCATGGCACAGACTCTGCACCAGACCTTTCAAACAATCGTGATTTAAAATGTGGATTGGTGGAGTCTGCACCCAATCGCTCCTCTGGCGGACTTGATCTTGATTTGAACAGAGTTGATGAGCCTGTTGATTTGGGTAGTCACTCTAGTGGAAATAGTTCTAGAATAGATGCCCCTATGCATCCAGTAAAGTCATCAGTTGAGGCAAGTTTCCGCAGGGACTTTGATTTGAACAATGGACCTGCAGTGGATGAGGTGAGTGCGGAGCCATCGCTATTTAGCCATCATAGTAGGAACAGCAATGTGCTATCTCAAGCACCAGTTCCCAGCCTGCAGTTAAACAATACTGAGATGGCAAATTTCTCGCCATGGTTTCCTACAGGGAATACATACTCAGCTGTTACTATTCCTTCAATTTTGCCCGATAGGGACCAACCTTTTCCAATTGTTGCAACTGGTGGACAACAAAGGGTGTTGGGCCCCCCTACTGGTACCACCCCTTATAATCCTGATGTCTACAGGGGACCTGTGTTGTCATCTGCACCAGCAGTGCCCTTCCCATCGACTCCTTTCCAGTATCCTGTGTTTCCCTTTGGAACAACTTTTCCTCTTCCTTCAACCAGCTTTTCTGGCAGTTCAACAACTTATGCTGATTCATCTTCTGGTAGGAGGTTTTGTTTCCCCCCTGTCCATACGCAATTGCTGGGACCTGCTGGTTCAGTTCCGTCCCATTACCCAAGGCCGCCCTATGTTGTTAGCCTTCCTGACTGTAGTTATAATAGTGGTGCTGAGACTGGAAGGAAGTGGGGAAGGCAAGGTCTAGACTTAAATGCTGGGCCTGGAGGCCCAGACATTGAAGGAAGAGATGAGAGTGCACCTCTTGCATCTAGGCATCTGTCTGTTGCCAGTTCACAGGCCCTCGCAGAGGAGCAAGCAAGAATGTATCAGGTACCAGGTGGGTTTTTGAAAAGGAAGGAACCTGAGGGGGGATGGGATGGGTACAAGCAATCTTCATGGCAGTAGGAATCATTGAATATCACTGTCTATAGTGGCCCATTAAAGCTTTGTGAGTCATTTATGTTCCTTCTAAGCTCCTTTTTGCAATGACTTCTCTTTCTTCCCTCATTTTGCTACTATGCTCACTCATGATATTTGACAGGGAGAGGAATGATATTAGAAATATGGATTTCTTCATTGACCAATTTCATGTTTTCTTTTTCTTTTTCTTTTTCTTTTTCAGTTCTTCAAGGATGGGAATTGGCCAACCCCCAGTGGTCTTCTAACCTGTGTTCTCTTAGAGGATGGGTGGTAAGTGAGCCATTTGATGTTGTTCATAGTCTGCAACCCCCACCTTTTCTCCGTATCAACTTTACCGTAAAAGAAACTGTCTGGGGGTATTCGAGCTTTGCTCCTTGAACCTGTTCTGGACAAAGATCATTTTCCCTTTGTAGATATCATAACTGTTGGAAATCATGCCCTTGTGTTGCCCAGACATTAGAAATTGGTGCCCATACTGGTTTTTAGTGCATATCTTTCTTGACTTTTTTTCTCCCCCCCCCCCCCCCTCTTTATTTTCTTATTTTCCCGATTAAATTGGTCACCGAATTTTGATACTGAAGCCTTCTCTGATGTGGCATGAGTTAGTTGCTGTGGTTGATGTATTCAAATCGTTTATTTAATTGATAAACTCTAATTGTAGTTTATATGCTACAGTTTTAATTGGTGTCAAGTTTGTTTGCTATCAAATGTTGGAGTGCAGGGAAATTTGATAATAACCGAACACTAGTTTGGGCAAGTATATGTCATCCGTTCTTTTGCAGTGAATATTTTGTTGATTGAAGTAGGTATGTTGAACAGACTAAGTCTGGATTCTGGGGCTTCTGACCAGCCATGGACCTATTCTCATCAAATTTCCGTTTGCCTATATTTCTTTTTATTCGTTAAAGACAATGGCAATGTTTTGTTTTGTTCTGGTCAGATCAGTCCGGCTTGTGTCTATGATTGTGTTAGGATTTAGCAAGTGCTTGAGCGTTTGTGACCCTTTTAAGTAAGGCTAAGGCTGGCATTTGATTCAATTGAATTGAGAAAAAAGCTACTCAATTTGTCAAGATTTGTGCCTATTTCTGAACTGTAGTGGCTTAATTTATGGAGACCAGGATTTGTGCTTCCATTTGTTTAATACGTCCATGGTATGTATGTTAATGCTCTGTATTGAGCACAAAAAGAGATGTGTTGAACGTTAAGATGTGCAGTAGAAACTCTGATAATCTACTGGACATCAAGTTCCTGACATTGTTATAACTCAAACCGGTTCTTTCTGATGCATTGCTTCTTTATATGACTTGGTGATATCTAACTTTTTGGTACCTAAATGCAAAACTTAATCTTGTCGATCGGATTTTTTTTTCTTGATAACTTTAATTAAATTTGAATTTCTGTACTTACAATCTGTTCTCTTACCTGAAGGAAAGAATAATAAAAAGAACACTTGGGCAAAAAAAAATACAGAATTCGATTAAGGTTAAGTTGTATTGAATAACTTTAATTAAATAAAAGATTTTATAACACTTGGGCAAAAATAGAATACAGATTTCGATTAAGGTTGAGGTGTATTTAATAATTTTAATTAAATAAAGATTTTATTGTTGTATTTGATAAGCAAGTAGTTACACCAAATAAAGATAAATATAGGAGTTCTTGCTTTCAAATTCTAGAATCCCCCTCCCCCAAAAAAAGTCTTCTCTTTACTAATTTCCAAGAAACATTTCATTGATTCACTCTTTTTTTTATTGATTTCGATTTTCTTAATTCTTTATTCAATTCAAAATTAGAATATAAATGAAATGTGAAATTTTTGAGTAGTTTTCTTCCCCTCGAATGATGAATTCTCTTCAGTTAAAGGAGTGTCATAAGGGATTTACTTGTCTATGTATCCTTCCATTTGATCTCTTAGATCCTGCGTTAGACGGTTATACCACGATGCCCTTAACTTAAAGCTTAAGCCTATATGTGATGTATAGACTCCTGCAACCATGCTCATTTAATAAGATTTTTTTATTATTAATTTATTTAATCTCTAATTTTAAATCATATCAACATAAACTCTAAATAATAAAATCTTAAACCTTAAAACCATGAAAACCTTAAGTTACATAAACCTTAAACTCAAAAGCTTAAAACTTAAACACTAAATCCTAAACCATGAAAAATAGTGAATTTTAAACTCTAAGTCACAAATCTTAACCCTTAAACACTAAAAGTAATTTTTAAAATTTAAATCTAAACCATAAATTTACAAAACCTTAAACTCTAAAATCATAGTATTTTAAACTTTAAACTCTAAAATTAAACCTTAAACACTAAACACCCTAACCATTAAACTCTAAACACTCTAAATCATAACTTCTAAAACCCTAAACCTTTAAAAACTCAACATGAGAATTAATATTATTAAATGATTTAAATAATCAGAATCTTTTTAAATGAGATTCTTATTAAATGTTTCTAATTAAATGCAATAATAAAATATTTTACTTAATTAATGTTATAAAATACACTTAATTTATGCCTTAAGGCGTAGGTTAGAAAAAGCCCAAGAAATTTAGCGAGAGCTCATGATGAATTGGAAAAGACCAAGAAATCATGCATTACAAAATGAGTAAACATAACATATAGGATTCCTACTTAAAACACATTCTGTTTTCTTTTCAATGCACACCAACAAGAAGTCATAAATCCAAGGAGCCTTAAACTCTATACAAGAAAGAAATCAATATAATAAAATTAGCAGCCGAATATATTACCATAATTAGACCGTAGGATTAGAAATGTAAACAACCACAGTGCGAGTTTGGGGGCATTAGAAGCAAACTCACTTGATCCTGTTTGCTAAAAAGTATCTCTAGGCGGAGACACACAGCAGGAGTATAAGCTTTTGGTTTGAAGGAAGGCAATCTGTTTCATTTACGAGGCACAAAGTTCTTTCCACAGAAGACGTTTCTGCGAATTGAATGAAAAAAAAAATGATCATGCCCGGGAGCTCTGGATTAAAGAAATACAACAGATTCTGGATTGTAAATTTTGTTCAAGAAATATTGCGTTGAACAATATATGTCAAAACAAAAGCAAAGCATGCAATGCAACTAGCAAGTTAGAAAGTTAATAGAATCCAAGAAACTACTCTCATCCCTAATCAAAATGAAATTAGACCGCACACAACTCGTAAATTTTTTGTGCCAAATGTTGATAACATAGAGATCAAATGTGCCATATCATATCTAAACTCCTCAAGATCGAGACTTACTAACAAGTGTTGTATATTCAAAAGCACTGGAAATCACTACTTTCAGGGTAATTTATCTAAAAATTGCACCTCAACAATTGCCCTTAGGCACAGTGGCTTTAAATTTTTCTCAAGCCATGCAAGAAAATTTCACATGTTAGACAATCAGATGGTAATATGACAAGCACCCAGAAATTTAAGAAAAGAAAATACCAACATTAGACATCCTCGACTTGGCTTTTTCTTCTTCTCCTTCTGTTTTTGCGGTGGCTTGATGACAACCTTGATTGCAGCATCAAAAACTGCTTTCACATTCTGCAAATGTAAGGAAATCATAACTGAATAGAGAGATATATTAAATAATGTATGTCCTGTGTTTTGACATAACCTCGGACAGTATATCAATCAATGAACAAATTTGAAATAGGATCTTTATTATTAATTAAATGGTATGGTGCATATCAATAGAAAAAGGTTTAACGAGTTATAAGTTATTTCTATAAACCAGGCCACCAAGAGCTCGTCTGAGATGTCCTTGAGAGACCCAAATCTACCAATCCCATTAGTAGGTTGTAGGTCTCAAGTTTTTGTCATACCTGCTGTGTTTTTGAGCTGCACTCAATGTAATAAGCTGCTCCAATCTGTTTCCGGAGCTCCTCACCCTGTTTTGATAGGATGGTTAAGATACCAAATCACTAATAAATCTCTTACATTTACCACCTGTGAGCGAAATCACACCTGTGCAGTGCTAACAGGCAGTAAACCGGGATGATCAGCCAGGTAATGTTTGTCCTCACGAAGATCTATTTGTCCATTTTAAAAGGGAAATTAGTATGCCATCCAGAAAATGGACACATAAAAGTCACAATATTGCTGAATTCATTGAAACAACTTTGACAGCACCTTTTGAAGGACATGGATCACTCAAATATCAATTCAAAGGGTACCATAAAAGTTGCAGGTTCACTAAAATTATAATCCCCTTTTTAGAAGATGCGATAACCCACAACTTTTTATTTCTACATGAAAGCAGTAAAGTGTCCATGTGGTTGATTAACTGGATAAGTGGTCTGTCCAGCACAACTTTAAAATGCAACACCAAAATAAAGCAAAAAATTCCGGAGGCATATCGAAATGTACTATGAACACTCATTTTCCTCAGGAATAAAAACAATGGAGAGGAGGATACTAAGCTTTTTAACTGGAAGTGTATCACTAAATTCCAAACTTGCTATTGAATTAATCAGATAGTTCTGCAGATGCAATTGACAACTATTCTTTAAACTCTACGTGCCTTCAATTTTGCATTTAGTTTCTGACGAGCATGGCCATTGTTAGATCAAAACAAGATGAAAATAACACACGATATTCAAACAATCCTGAGTTCAGACCTACAGTTATAACAGAATAGCATAGAAATCATAAACAAATTCCTCTCATCTTGGCAGATTCAAGGTAATATTTTCTCTTCATTTGCTCTCCCAAGCCTTAACTGCCTCAGTCTATATCCTTCCTTCTCTACAGGACGCATAACTTTGTCTAAACCAAATCTCTAGCACATCAAGTAGTTTCCGTTGCAAGCATAAATCAGTGCCACTTCCAGTACATCTTCATTATAGTTACTGAATACTCGAGTCTCCTTTGCAGTCTTTACCGAACTAAAATACCAATTTCAGATACACACAAAATTGACAAATTCAGTTTAAGAAAATATCCCTTTCAAAGCTCATTGCTTGCAACATTTACTCATTGCGGTCAGAAATATTACTCCGCTTGAAAGTATGAACATCATTCAAGTAAAGATTAAACTATATCCGGTGATGCTACTGTACTACAAAGTCTAGAATGCAACAACTAAATCTGAGATAAAGTTTGCAAATGAAGTGATCATAGAAATGCTAATGATGTGGTTGCACAATTACCCAATTTGGTGCCAACCAGAACCACAGGGACACCTGGGGCATAATGTTGAAGTTCAGGGATCCACTGTCAAAGAAATCAGTGTCAGGGAATTGCAGAACATTAACATAAAACATCACAATTGTAGAAAGAAGTTCAAGATCCACGATAATCACCTTTTTTAGTACATTCTCATAGCTGGCTCGACTAACTAACGAGAAAGCTAAGACAAACACATCTCCACCTCTGTAGCTCAATGGCCTTAATCTATTGTAATCCTCTTGTCCTACAAAAATTCGTCAAAACTTCAAAACAGGTTTAAATTTTAAGAAAACATTTCATTTGGGAAAAAAAAAAAACTTTCCTTGGACAAGTCAGTGCCATACCGACTGTAAATTTGAACCTTTTTAGCACAGTTTTGAAGAAGTAGAGGATAAACATAAATGCATAAAAGGTCAAGTAGAAATGATACCAGCCGTGTCCCAAAGACCTAAGTTCACAGTTATGCCTTCAACTACAACGTTGGCACTGAAGTTGTCGAAAACCGTCGGTATGTAATCCTGACAACAATTCCAAATAAAATCCCAGATTCAAAAACAAAAGGGTGCAAAAGAAAAAGATCCCATGAAATTGAAGAACAGGAAAAACCCAGGTAAGAAAATTTAGCTAAGTTGCAAGAAGCCAGAAAGACGTACTTTTCATGATCATGAAGAATTAAGCAAGAACATGTTCAGAACTATAGAGCTAGACTCTTTACATGGAACAAGGTGGGGGAAAAAACAAGAAAAATTGGAGAAAAAAAAATTATTACAATCCTATTCTACTTTTCATGATCATGAAGGTAAGGCTCCTGAGGGTCCAGGACCTTAGGGGAAGGGAGTAGAGCAGAGTTGGTGAGAGTGCTCTGACCATCAAGCCATCCTCGCATATGCTCAAAAAAAAATTGGAAACTTGAATAGCTAATGTATACCCAGAGAGAGATAAGAAAGGGGGGGGGGGGGGGGGACACACAGAACATACAGTGGGGAACTTGTTACTTGTGTAGCAAATAAGCATGCAAGTCTTGCCAACAGCTCCATCTCCAACTGTCACACATTTGATAAACCTGGAAGCACTTGAAGCCATTGAAACACAAAACAATAAAGCAAATACTGGGGGGGGGGGGGAGTTGAACAGTTTTTATGGGTGGATAAATTTATGATCTTTCGAGTTGGTTTTTGGATTTAGAGAGAAAGGGAGTTGGGTGGATCACATGATTCTCACTTCTTCTGAAGCAATTCTATTACTACTCTTCTTTTAAGTTTTAACAAATGGAGATTGTGATTTATTGCAACACTCCATCAGATTTTTATTATGCTCCGAATTTACAAATTTCTTCCCTTGTTTTTCATCCTACATCTGCCTGTGGCTGTGTAAGAGCTTTTAGAATAATCATATTATTGCATTAACATATTCTACCGATTTCTATTAAAGGACAGTTCAAGTTCTATTAATCAATTATTTTACCACATCTACTCTTTCTTTTTCAGCTCTTATACTAGAAATTTGTAATAGCCTTTTTTTCACCTTTATTACATATGCTATATATAACTTTGAGGTGTTGTGCAAAAATATAATCTTATTTATTAATAAATATACATGTGATGTTCATATTTAAGTTTTGATAAACGAAATATTTTTTATTATTTATAAACACAAGCATTCCACTTAAATTTTCAGAATATAAACCTTAAAAAGAAAAAACAAAGGGAATATAAATTTGTATATTATTAATATATATATGACAATAGGTTATTATATGCGATTTTTTAAGATCTAATAAAAAGTAAATTACCTGTTAACATTTTATCACACAATATATAATTAATTAACTAAGTAAAGTGGTCCATTGGGATGAAAGCAACTGTAATAGATACATACATGTGATGCACCATAAAATGTTTTTCTTTTTTCTTAGTTTTTTTTCTTTTTGCAAGATAAAGACTTTCTTTTTTTGCGATAGAGACTTAAAATTTGTTTAAGAAGAAATGAAAGGAAATTTATAGGGTTTTCAACAATTCTTTTTCCCCTAGTGTGAGTGTGACGTGACAAATATTATTTAAATGATAATATTTATTAAAAAAAGCCTATTTGTAGCCTAATAAATATGTAAAACAATGAACGATTTAATTGTTTAGTTACATCCCACGTAAACATACATACTAGACTTCTTATTAGATTAATATTATCTTCTTAAGACGTGTTTTGTTTACATTTTTTACTAAATAAGATAATGTCTCTAGATAATATACTGATATCAATACTATAAATTAATTTACTAGATGATGATCCGGGGACGAAGCCAAGATTTGAAGTGGGGGGCAAAACATACATTTTGAAAGGTGGGGTAAATTCATAATTATCTTAATTTTTTTCCGGAAAAATATAAGAAATCAAAAGGTAAAAAAAATCCCTTAACGGGAGGCACGACCTCTCTCATTCAACATGTAGCACCGTCTCTGATGATCCGCCTTTAGTCATTTACTCTTAATAATTTATTTACCTCATTTTTAACATAAAAATATATATTTATAATGAATATGTACCCTTCAAATATTAAGGGAAAACCAATATCTTTTTTAAAATTTATAAAAAAATTATAAATTACAACTCGAAACATAAAAGATTAGGAATTGGTCTACAACTAGAATCCCATTGAAGTGATACCTACTACATTAAATATATAGATGGCATTGTATAGGTGGGGAGACGTTGAGTTTTTATTCCTTAGGACCACAAAAACCATTTATTTGTTTATTATTATTGAAAAGGAGTATAGGCTATTAATTAATATTTTATGAATATTTTAAATTCTAAATGTTAATTCCCATTGGATCATTCTATTTGGACACATTCATTTGTTTTGGTAATAATTCACTTCTTCATTTAATTCAATTTAAAAGTAAAACCGATCACTTAACTATTTTCCCGCATATTCAACTTGTTGTATAGTTAGTAGTTACGCGCCCTTGCACGGTATACGCATGGTCAAGTTGGTTTTGGTTCCAACCATTGGAATCTTATTTCTTAAATGTGCATGTATTTATAACAAAAATCAATCGATTTGAACTAGCAATCAACATGTTAGGTAATCCCTCTTGCAAATGTGTTTCTGAAGGAAGAAATAAACAATACAATACAAGAAACCAAACGAAATAACTCTTTTCGTTTGTTTAGTTTTAATTAATTTGTTTATATCTACTTTAATCCAATGAAATTTACTTGAAAACTGTTATGGAGGAGGCCACCCCAAACATGCAGGACACGGGAGAGACAGCCACCCACCATGCAGGAGATGTAACTAACCGTACGGAAGAGAGACACGTGGCAACCATGAACCGTAAGAGCCAGCGGATTCGTCGACAGCTTGCACACCTTGCTGATTTCATTTTACCTTAGGCCTAGACAATAAAAGGGTAGCTTGTACCTTGTAAAGGACATGAAAAATCTGCTGTAAAACCTTCCCTTTTCTTCAATATAAAGCTTCTTCTTCTTCTTCCTCTACAGACTCTTCTTTCTGAGAATTAGAACCATAACATTTGGTGCTTTCATTTCGAACAACCATGGTCAGCAACAGTGAAGCAATCAAAGCCTTGCAGGACAACCACAACGTGGTCCAGAAACAATTGGAAGATCAGTCCCGTTGGAACGAGACCACCGATCGAACCCTCGACACTCTCACCCGCCACTTAACGGCCATTTCAACTCACTTGGGTCTGAATCCGAACGGTGATGGCGATACTTCCACGACCAAGGGAAAAGCAAAGGTTCGATATGATGCCGACGATGCTTTTCCGTTTGCACCACGCCCAGCTCAGGTGGAGTTGTCTATTTTCACTGGTCTTGATCCGGAGGAATGGATCGCCTCCGCCCAGGATTTTTTTGAATTCTATCGTACGGAGGACCATCATCGGGTGACCATGGCATCATTTCGTATGGAAGGAACGGCGAAGAAGTGGTACCGCTGGATGCAACGCCAACGGCAACTGGCCGGTTGGGACCATCTTGTCGACGCGATTCGGCGTCGTTTTTCTGTTTCTGAGATCGAAACTCCAGAAGGGCAATTGACTAAACTGGTCCAGACTTCATCGGTGGACGATTATCAAACAAAATTTGAGGATCTGGCTCTCCGCACCACAACGGCTTTTTCCGACACCTTCCTCACCTAGTGTTTTATTTCGGGGCTCCGCAACGACATCAAGCATGAGGTTCTCGCGCAACGGTCGGCCACGATGACTGAGGTTTTGGCCTTGGCTCGGTTCCATGAGGTTCGCTTAAACGATAGCAAATGTTACCAACCCAGAGCCACTGGTCCCAAGCTCCCTGCGCTGCTTCCCACCCCCACTAACCCACCTGCTGGTGCTAAACCTCAACCAGGGCATCCACCACCTTTCGAACCTTCTCTTTTTAAAGGTTCTGGCGCTCAACCACTCCGGTTGACCGCTGCTGAAGCACAAGCCCGTCAAGCTCAAGGGCTGTGTTATTACTGTGATGAGAAATATACGCCTGGGCATAAGTGTCGAGACCCTCAACTGTTCATCCTAGACGATGAAACCACCGTGACTATTCCAAACCCAGCTCCACTGTTTCCGGATTCCGCTGAGGACGACGTGACCGATGATTCTCTTCCTGGTCAGGAGCAGTGTTTAGTTTCCTTCAACGCCTTGGCCGGTTGCATTACACCAAACACCCTGCGGGTACAAGGGACGGTTAAGGGAAAGGCAGTGCGTATCCTCATTGATGGAGGAAGCACCCACAATTTCGTCCAATCCCGCACCGCGAAATTTCTCCGACTACCCATCACGCCGTCTCCAAACTTCCGAGTTCTGGTGGGTAATGGTGATAAGATGGTGAATGAAGGCTGCGTTCAAAACCTGCAGCTGCGTGTACAGGACACTGACATTCAAACGGATTTTTATGTCCTTCCGTTGGAAGGTGCTGACATGGTTTTAGGCGTCGCTTGGATGGTAACTCTTGGCCCGGTGACGATGGACTTCTCTAACCTAAGTTTCCGGTTTCAGTTACACGGCAAGACCCATGTCTGGCAAGGTGAAGGCAGTACTGAAATGCAACCTGTGTGTTTCCAAGCACTTCGACGGCTGGCTGAAACCAAGGCAGTTGCTGCTTATTTTTACCTCCAGCTCCAATCCCCTTCCGACACCACGTCTGGTGAAGAATCCCCTGAGATGCAATCCGTGTTGGCAGACTATGCTGATATTTTCGCCGCGAGCTCCAAGCTCCCACCTCCTAAGCCCCACGACCATGCCATCCACGTTCGAGCTAGGGCCCAACCAGTGAACGTGCGTCCCTATCGCACCCCGTACTTTCAGAAACAAGAGGTGGAGCGCCAGGTTCAGCAGTTGTTGGACCAGCAATTGATCCTCCCCAGCCACAGCCCGTACTCATCTCCGGTGATCTTGGTTAAGAAGAAGGACGCCACCTGGCGTTCTTGCGTTGACTATCGCGCCCTGAACGCCATAACCATCAAAGACAAGTTCCCTATTCCTACGGCCGATGAACTGTTCGACGAATTGGGATATGCCCAATACTTCTCCAAATTGGATTTACTCTCCGGTTACCACCAGATTCGTGTTCAGGAAAGTGATATTCCGAAAACTGCCTTCCGCACGCACGCCGGTCACTACGAATTTCTCGTTATGCCCTTTGGCTTAAAGAACGCCCTATCCACCTTTCAGGCCACCATGACTGATATGCTGCGCCCCTTCCTGCGTAAGTTCGTTTTGGTTTTCCTGGACGACATTTTGATATACAGTGGGTCGTGGCAGGAGCATTTGCAGCATGTTCGACAGGTGCTGTGCCTGCAGCGCGAGAATGGGTTTGTAGCTAAGCGTTCGAAGTGTACGTTTGGGCAGACGTCTGTGGAATATCTCGGGCATGTGGTTTCCTGCGATGAGCTTGCCGTTGATCCTTCCAAGGTGGCAGCTATTCGTGATTGGCCAACACCTACCACCGTCTGTGGGGTGCGGGGATTTCTGGGCCTTGCTGGGTACTACAGGAGATTCATCAGGGGCTTTGCTACAATTGCTGCTCCTTTGTCGGACCTGCTGCGACAGGGGGAGAGTTTTGTATGGACCCCAGAGGCACAACAGGCATTCGAAGTATTAAAGGAGCGTATGTGTACTGCTTCTGTCTTAAGCTTGCCTGACTTTTTCTGGGAGTTCGTGGTGGAGACGGATGCATCGGGGGTTGGCATCGGCGCAGTGTTGCACTAAGGACGCCAACCCATTGTGGTTTACAGTCAGAAACTTAGTCCGCGGATGCAGGCAGCTTCCACATACCACCGGGAAATGTTTGCTATCACTCAGGCGGTGGCTAAGTGGCGACAATATTTGCTGGGCCGGCACTTCCTCATCCTCACCGACCAGTGCTCCCTCCGCGAATTGAATCAACAAGTAATTCAGACGCCGGAGCAACAGAAATGGTTGACCAAGCTCATCGGGTATGACTTTGACATAAGATATCGGCCAGAAAAACTGAACGCCATCGCCGATGTGCTATCACGGGACGGAATTACTGCTACACCGGAACCAGCATTGCTTGCCCTCTCTCGACCGGTATTTGGCATTTTGGAGGATATTCGTGCTGCCAGTCAGTCTGATCCTGACATTCTTGCATTATGCCAGCAGGTGCAGTCCGACAACAGTCCGTCAGGGGCATACATGATCCAAGACGGAATCCTTTTGTTTAAAGGCAGGATTGTGGTTCCACGGGAGGTGAGTCTACGCACACAGTTGTTGCGTGAATACCACGACTCCAAGGTTGAGGGTCATGTCGGCGTACATCGAACTCACCGCCGACTTCCTGCTAACTTTTACTGGCCAAAAATGCGTAAGGAAGTCCGAGCTTACATCCGGCGCTGTCAAACATGTCAGCGTATGAAGAGTGAGTGTCTTTCCCCGGCTGGGTTGCTGCAACCGTTGGAAATTCCAGCGAAGGTGTTCGACGATATTGCTTTGGACTTCATCGTGGGCTTACCACCATCCAACGGCAAGGAAGCGATCTTGGTCGTGGTGGACCGTCTGTCCAAATACGAGCATTTCTTTGCTCTTCCCCGGAAGTTTGACAGTAAACTGATTGCTCAGACGTTGGTACGAGGTATTGTCAAACTACATGGCATTCCAAGGTCCATGGTCAGTGACAAGTATCGGATATTCACGAGTGAGGTTTGGTCTGAGATGGCTCGTCTACAGGGAACTCAACTGTGCATGAGTTCAGCGTATCACCCTCAGTCGGACGGCCAAACGGAAGCCCTGAACCGCTGCATGGAAATGTACCTCTGCTGCATGGTCGACGACGAACCTGCTCGATGAGAACAACACCTTCCTTGGGCAAAATTCCGGTACAACACTGCGTACCAAACCTCAGCGAGTATGACACCGTTCAAGGTTCTCTACGGTCGCGATCCTCCGGTGCTCCGTGATTACATGGATACAGGCACAACTAATGAGCAAGTTGACCAGGAACTGCAGGATCGTGATGAACTTCTGCGAGTTCTTAAAGCCAATCTCCAGAGAGCCCAAGCACGCATGAAGTTTCAAGCAGACAAGCACCGTCGTGAAGTCGAGTTTGAAGTGGGCAACTGGGTCTTTGTTCGCCTACAGCCTTACCGTCAATTGTCGCTGCGACTACGCCAGCAACAGAAATTGAGCCCACGCTACTTTGGTTCGTATCAGATCGAATCGAGGGTTGGCGTTGTGGCTTACAAGTTGACACTACCAGCCGCTGCTCGCATCCATCCGGTTTTCCATGTTTCTCAACTGAAGCTCTGCATAGGACACCCTGACCAGCAGATTACACCCTTGCCATTGTTACTGCAGGGAGACGGTGACGACACTATGGCCGCAGACGCATCGGACACGGCTGACGAGGTTGACAACCTTGAGGACAAGGTTGTTGTGCAAGACGAGGACAATGTTATGGAGAAGGCCACCCCAAACATGCAGGACACGGGAGAGACGGCCACCCACCATGCATGAGATGTAACTAACCGTACGGAAGAAAGACACGTGGAAACCATGAACCGTAGGAGCCAGCGGATTCGTCGACAACCTGCACACCTTGCTGATTTCATTTTACCTTAGGCCTAGACTATAAAAGGGTAGCTTGTACCTTGTAAAGGACATGAAAAATCTGCTGTAAAACCTTCCCTTTTCTTCAATATAAAGTTTCTTCTTCTTCTTCTTCCTCTACAGACTCTTCTTTCTGAGAATTAGAACCATAACAAAAACATAACAAGAATGCAATACAATGAACATTTATTTCTATTTCGCTTAAGTGGTTGAAGTTGTTTTTTAATTATGAAACATCAACTGACTTGTGATGATTTTTCAGATGGAATTCAGATACTTTTAGGTTAGATGTCTTCTTGTGAATCGATCATATGCCAAATATATTTTTAACACATCTTGAACCGTTTCAATTGAACGTTGGGAACTCAGCATACACTCTTTTTAGCGGATGGAAATCATCTGCCCCCAAAGTATGCCCCTATTTGTGCCCCCACTTTAAAATAGTGGGTTTAGGGTTTAGAGTTTGGGGTTTAAGGTTGGGGCTTAGGATTAGGGTGTAGGGAATTAGGGGTAGAGTATATTTTTTAGGGTTTGGGGTTTGGGGTTTAGGATATGAAAATTAGGGTTATGGGACAAGATTTAATTTTTAAGTTTTTTTAGGCTGGGGCATAGAAGGAGGCATGGTTAGGGGACAGGAGATTTTTACCCCTTTTTAGCAAAGATAACGCAATTATGAAATTGAATGAGTTAAATAAGAGATAGTTTTAATAATTATGAATTTTTATTAATTATTTATAATTAAATTCAAGTGTTTTAGATAATTTACAATCATATTTATCACTACTTTTTCATTGTTTAGTTGGTAAGGACATGAACCTTAGAAGATCAAGAGTTTTCAATCAAGGCACAAGTTGATCTAAAATGGGGTCTTACGAGGGATGTCTCGTACCTAGTTTATTTTCACTATTTGTTTATTTTTATTTCCTTTTTATTTTATTATTCATGGAGCTTTGGAAATTTGAGTTCTAATCTCCCATTTTTAACTTTCAAATCCAATAAGAATTTTATTCGATCCAAACTTTCGCATTTCCTATCGCAAGACTAATATTAATTTTATTATTTTTATTCGATCCAAGTTTCAAACCATGTATGACACATTTTCTCCTACAAACAAATAAAATGAAAACTTAAAAGTTATAATTTATTTAGTAGTTAAGATTGAATTCAATTATATTAAAAATCTTCAATAAAAAATAAAATATCTCTCATTTTAAATTAAAATTAATTGAAATCAATTTAGATAAAGAAGAAGAAAATGAAATAAGAGAAATCTAATATAGGTGAGTCGGTCATTTCCAAATTTACAAAAGTTAGGAAAAATAAGTTAATTATTGCAAAGCTTTGAAACGACAAGGTGGAGGGTATAAGTAAAGATTAAGTAAACATAATACAAGGAAAGAAAAAGGAAGGATTGCCCACAAACACAAATATAAATAAAAATATCACAAAAGTTGTAGTCATCATCTTAACTTGTTTATTAATATTTTCCTTAAAACCATCAATGCTCTGTGCTCATGCTTATGCTTTAGCTCTTTGCCCAAATATCTCATCATTATATATAAAAGAGAAAAAAAATCATTTTTACATTTTTGTTTACACATTTTGATCTTAACAAATTTAGATGTTTATTATCACATGTAATTTACATATTATAAAATAGAACTAATAAGCTTTCATTTTGTCATTTCTAATGGAATTTATTTTATTTTCTACGTGCTTTTAATTGGAAAATATTATATATATTGAGTTTATAAGAATGAACATCAATTTGATAGGGATAGTTAGATTGGTTTATTTTTAAAGTTCGTAACTATTTTAATCAAATTAACATTTTTTTAGTATTTTTATTATGATCTCATGATTATATTTATTTTTTAAGTCATAAATTTTAGGCACAACGTACAGATAAAACTAGTGTAACCTGATCGCTTAATTATTTTTTACATTAAAATTATTCATCGGACTTAAATTAATCAACTTTAAATACATGTAAAACATAAACTAAAACCCAACACATTAATATTACGAGCCAAACCCAAAGCAAAACTCAAGCCCAAAAATGATCTTATTCAAAACCCAACTCCCAAGAGAACCAAATAGCACGACCCGCCTGTAACCCCCTAAATCCGGCCTAGAAAAAAAATCGAATTTAGGAAGTTACGATTGAAAAATTTAACTCTCAAGAAAACTAATTTTAAAAAGAAATACTTTAAAATAAATAAATAATAAATAAAAATATCATAATAAATATTCGAATGATTATATAAAATCTCCGAATTAAAATAACAGTAAATGAATGCTAAAAATAATCCCAAAACATAAATTGTCTAAAATTATGTCCATGTCCAAAAATAATAAATAAAAATCTGATTAAACTAAAATAGTTCTGTACTGAATAATAAAATAACCAAATAAAATCTAAGATACTCCAAGTACCACGCCGCCTAAAGCCTAAAGATATCTGTAAGAAGAAACTATGGAGAGTAAGCTAAAGAGCTTATTGTGTCTCTAAAGTGCAAGAAAAACCATAATCATAAAATATAATATTATTTTCTTAAAATCCTTTAAAAACATGATACAATATCACAACTGTAATGTAATGCACCCAACTACGTCCGCAAAAAATGAGGAAGGTTCTCATAACCTCCTCACTACGTCCGCCAATTCAAAGTGGAATTCAGCCCGAAGTATGAAACCACTAAACTTTCTCCGTACAAGTCTTAACCCATGCTCATACACATACGATGCTTAAAAACTCAAATTTCATAAACATGGTTTCATAAATCTGATATTCCGTAAACATATTTCATATCATAAGACATAATCCATAAATCATAGTTCCGTAAATCCGATATTTCATAAAATAAATGTTCCATAAATCATAATTAAAAACATATTCAGAAATCATATGCACGTGATGTCAACCATACAATCAATAATGCATATAAATAATCAGACAATGTATAAAACATATGCAGCATAGTAAGAGAACACACCTCAAGCAACAATAGCTCTAACGTCGGGAAGAACGTCTCTCACGTTCAGATCTAGTTGAATCGGGACCTACGATATAAAATTCTACATCAAAATCTAACAATATGCCACCAATTTAACATTAATACTAATCTAAAAGAATACTCACGTGTAGTCCTTGTGGTACGTGCAGGGTTAGATCGAACAAACGAAGGAGGTGATAGTTCATCTTCCTCAAAGTCGATGTCGTCTAAAGCACATTTAAACTGCATCAGATCTCATATCTAAATCCTTCAAAAATTAAGGTTGTGCGATGCTAGAGACTCACAAACGTTCGCTCGAAATAAAAATAATAAAAAAGAGAGTCTTTAACCTAAACTATTTAGGAATTTGTAGAGAAACACCTAAACTTTACCTAATTTACAAAATAACCCTTAAAATTCTAAATTAAGCCATACAATTTTGAATCAACTCAATTTAACCAATAGTGAAAATTAGATTCCCAAAATTAATTTAGGGTCTTTAACCTAAATTCCAAAATTCTAAGGTTTTAGAAATAAAATTTTTACGAATCTAGAGTTTATAATTTGAGTACAATTTTTGAGATGTTACAACCACCTTCGTCGTCCTCTCCTTGCTCTTTCCCACTCTAAGTGAGTAATCGGCTTATCGCTATTCGGTTCAGGCACTTTGACGCAAACAGTATTCATGTGTTTACCTATCCAAACGTTATTCGCAAACTTTCGAGTGTTACGCCTGAAAGGGTGTAATAGGTCCTCTACACTATCTTTATTGTAACTTTGAGATGAAATCGGATAATAATATAAATTAAAAATCCATCTTTTAAATGCACATTAATATTATCCAAAAAAATTAAATTTTATATTGTTTAAAAATTTTAAGTTTATAATTAATTTTGGGTAAAGTACACCAATGGTCACCAAACTTTTAGGTCGCATTCATTTTGATCACCAAACTCTTTAAAATTTTATTGGGGCCACTCAACTTTTATTTCGCTTTTAGTTTGGTCCCTCAACTTTCACTTCACTTTCATTTTGGTCCTTCCAGTTACCTTCCGTTAGAAAATGCTGACGTGGCTCGTTAGTTTTCATTTACTTTAAGGGTAAACTATATAAATGGTCACTGAACTTTTAAAATACTTTAATTTTGGTCACCGAAATTTTAAAACTTTCATTGGAGTCACCAACTTTTGTTTTACTTTAAAGCAACCTCATTGGTTTAAGAAAAAACTCTTTCAATGTATTAAACAACATTAAGAAGTAGATTTTACCTTATGGTTATTATGGGTGTTAAAAAAATACCCAACCTGGTTGATCGGGCCCGTCGACCTGAACCTTTAAAGACCGGGTAATTTTTTTTAAAAAATGCCCTGACCTGAGTTTTTTCCGGGTAGTTGGGTCGGGTATGGGCCAAAAATTTTGTGTGGCTGGGTACCCGACCCATTACTTTTAATATATTTATTTATTAGTTTTAAATTATATTTTTATTTTAGGTTTCTTAATATTTTTACCCTCAAACTAAATTTAAATCTCTAATTTTTCTAAGTTTGAATTGTGTATTATGAACTTTTTAAATTTTTGTGTTTGGTAATTGGTTGAGAAATATAATAAATCAAGATGCTTTAAGAAAATATAGTTATGTTGTGAATAAAATAAAGAAGAACAAGAATAAGAACAAGAAGAACAAAGAGATAAGAGAAAGAGGGAGATTTGTATTATTCTCAAATATAGACTTGTCTACAATGCCTTCAATGAATCATCTATTTATAGGCATAAGAAGTACATAATACATTAAACTCTAATTCATAGAGATAATATTCCTAATAATAAATAAATCAAACTCCTTTGATAAAGTTCTAATCATGATAGACATCCACATAGATAAATATTCATAACACTCCCCCTTGGATGTCTATGAAGATAATGTGCCTCGTTAAAACCTTACTAAGATAAAAACTCAGTGGGAAAAAAATTCTTTAGTGAAGGAAAAAGAGTACACACATCTTTGATACGCATAACATGTTGCCTCATTAAAAACCTTACCAGGAAAACCCATTGGGACAAAACCTCGGTTAAGGGAAAAAGAGTGCAACGCGTATTTACTCCCCCTCATGCAAACATCACAGAAGATCTTTGAATCTTCATAATTTAATCTTGAATATCATTTTTCTAAAGAAGATCGTGAGGGATGAAAACTTTGGAGTAATATGTTCCATGATGTATCCACTTTCAAACTGAGATATACATCTTGTGTTATCTTCACACAAGATAGCTTTTATCATATCTTGTAAAAGTAAATCCACATATCTTTTGGATATGTTGGGTCAATAGTCTTAGCCAAACACATTTTTTTTTGGCTTGCCTCGTGCATAACAATTATTTCTACGACATTTGAGGAGGCATCAACGAATGTTTGAAGATCTAAATGTAATGATCTTTGTATATTCATAGCTTTTATCATATCTTGTAAAAGTAAATCCACATATCTTTTGGATATGTTGGGTCACTATCTTATTGAATAATTTATTTATTTTATTAGATTAAAATTAGGACTAAATTGATATATTGTATAAATATAGAGGACCAAATGTGTAATTATACCAATTTTTTAACAGTTCCGTTAACTTTTTCGTTTTTTTTAACGGCGTGTGGCTAAAATGGAACCATTTAAATAGTTGTGTGGTGCATTTGCCGAAAAAATAATATAGGGGTCATTTTGACACCAAACCCATAGTTAAGTGGTGATCTGTTTAGTTTAACCAAAAATATTAAAAGTCCGTGAAGCAGGTATTAGTTGCAGTATTGTAATACTAAAGACATTTATCGCTAAATCCGTCGAGTGTATCTAGAGGGGAAGCAAATTCAACCCAAGTCTCAACTCAATCCCAAACAAAGAACGCTGCTGTTTTTGGGTACCATCAATCCGTCCCTTGGGCCTGATATAGCTTTTGTGTTTCATGGTTAGATCTCCCGATAATCTCGACATATCTCTGCTAAATTTCTCCCTTTTTGCCTTTAAACCGTATGTTTTTTCATCTTCAGATTTTGATGAAGCCAATCGACTTCTAGTTACTTTTTTTTTCTCTCTCTCAAGGTTATTCACTTTTTTCTTTTATTGAAGACTTCTGCATATGAATTAGAATATATTTATTTTTTCAAGTTAGGCTACATTGATTTAACTGGAAAATTTTCTAATTAACTGGAAAAAATGTTTGTATTAGGTACCTAATGGTAGTGGATTTATGACATTAGTTGATGTATGGGATTCGGTATTTTTAAGTAGTTAGACGGCTAGACATGTAAAGATAATTGCTTGAATTAATGTCTAGCATAATTTAGACATTATCTATGTCATTTCTATGAACTAAGCTCAACAGTAACCTAATAGTTAGACTATGAGTGCTTTTATGATCTAAATGGGCAAGTTTATATGCCTTCATAAATTGTAAAGAGAGACAAGTTTGCTTTTAGAATTTATCTAGACATGTCCGTACTACATGCATAAACACATTCCAAGGACCTCAATTGAGTTGTATGCTGATTTTTTTTTATAAATGTTTGTGGTAAACCAAGTTTGAAGTTAATCTGCTGCATTTATTTATTTTTTCACTTTTCAAATTGTTGGAACCTGTCTTTAGGTTGACTGGTTTTAAAAGAGAGCTTTTTTCCCTTCAGATTTGAGTGAATTAGTCATCATCATTTGCCAACTAATTCGGACAGGTTTTAGGTTTTATGCTATCTCTAGGCTGCTTGAAAAATCAAATTATGGAACCCAAGTTATATTATTATATGAATTGTTTCCCTTGCAACTTAAGTTTATTTATGGACCTAGAACTGTTTCCTAAACCAAGAGAAAGTTTTAGTGCAGAGTTTTAATCTGACTGAAGGAAAATGTTGTCGTAGTCTCATTTACAGTAATATGATATTTTTCATTTATTTGCAGCTGTGACCCTCCATTTTCTTATTTCATGAGATAGAATGTGATTAAAAAATCTTCTTTCTTCTTATTTTATGGTCCTAATTTGTTGCTACTCATCAGAAGAATGAGTTAAACCTGACTTCGCTCTATTCCATGGGTAATTCATGTAATTTGCAATGTTTCTGTTGGGTTGTCTCTGAAAGTATTTTAGCACTTGACATTCTAGTTGAATCAATGAGCTTTTTAATCGTTGTTAGATGAAATTTCACTGAATTGTAACTAAGCTGTGAACTGGAGGTAAGTTTTGTGTTCCCACTTGTTTTTATTTGGTAGCTGAGAAGATGCCGAACCATATATAAAAATACTTAGTGGAGTATTTTACTGGGCATCGATGACTTTTGGTTTTATTTGTGTTCCCGCTTGTTTTTCTTTTCTTCAAATTAAGAACTTTTGGTTGCGATTTCATGTTACTTTTGTTGATTTAATCTATGTCAAATAGATGTCAGAGGGATCAAAATCTTCTCCTGTTAGTAATCTTCCACTCATCCTCGACATTGATGACTTTAAGGTAATGATTCTAACCACTGGTTTGATGTACCTTTAGTTAAAGATTGTCATTAGCCAAAAAGAAGACTGTCAGAGCCTTGTATAGTTTTCTCATTGGATTCCTTTGGATAACTCTATGATTGGATTCCAACTGGTAGGGTAATTTTTCATTTGATGCATTATTTGGGAGCCTGGTTAATGAGCTCCTGCCATCTTTCCAAGAAGAAGAAGCAGATTCAGCAGGTGAACATGGCCTTGGTGGGAGTGAGGTTCTACCAAATGGACATGTCCGTGCCTCTTCTAATGCAGCGAAATTCGCCCAAGGACCCTCTATGCCTCTATTTCCAGAAGTAGATTCTTTATTACTGCTGTTCAAAGATTCTTGTAAAGAGTTGATTGATCTTCGCAACCAGGTCTATTCTGTAATAGTTGGTGAAGGGTTTGACAAAACTGTAAGATTCATATTAATGTTTTAACTTTCTTGATATGGAATGAAGATCAATGGAAAACTCTACAATCTCAAGCAAGAGGTTTCTACTCAAGATGCTAAGCACCGGAAGACACTAACTGAGGTAAGTTGGCAGAATTCCTTCACACCAGTTCTTTTGAATCATTTATGTGAAAATGGTGGGAAAAGAAAGAAGTAATTGTTTCTTTCATGCCTATTAACATTGTTTTAGAAAAAAAATGTATTTGTCTTTTGGGTATTTATTATTTAATGCCTGTCTCTCTATAAGAAAACTAAAAAAAGGAAAGATGAAATTCTATAGTTTCACTGATTTGTTTGCAAGGACAATAGAGAGAACAAATAGTTAATATTGAGATAAAGGTTTACTTTTAAAAAGCACCCTGCCTTGACATTTCTACCTTGAATTGAACAGAAAGAACATGGAATTATGCCATTATGTTAAAAAAAAATCATAAGTTTTGGATCTTTCGAAATACAAGTTCTTAGGTGAATTTCAAAAAGAATGAGTTGTGTAGACTGGATTCTGTTGGATCTCGCAAAACTGATCTGTTTTACTTCTTATTTTTCTCCAGCTGGAAAAAGGTGTAGATGGATTGTTCGACAGTTTTGCGAGACTGGATTCACGTATTTCAAGTGTTGGGCAGACTGCTGCAAAAATAGGAGATCATTTGCAGGTAGGATTATCCGTTGTTTTAGCTACACTGACCAGCTTTTATGCTCCTAGTTGGTTGTCATCACTTGAATAATCGTATTGCTAAAATTTATAGTGATTTATGGCATTTCCCGAATGCATTTATTTGGTATTTTCTTGCCAGAGTGCAGATGCTCAGCGTGAAACTGCTAGTCAAACCATAGAGCTTGTGAAGGTACTTCGAGTTGGTGTGTTTCATTTGCTATCTGCAGCTGAAATTGCTTTAATACTTTGGCAATTTAATGCCTTGCAGTACTTGATGGAGTTTAATAGCAGTCCGGGTGATCTAATGGAACTTTCACCTCTATTTTCTGATGACAGCCGTGTTGCTGAGGCTGCTTCAATTGCACAGAAATTGCGTAAGATGACATTACTTTTCTAATGCTTTAGTTACTGCATATACTCACAAGCTCTTTGATTTACCAAATTTGTGCATGAAAAGTGATAGACTGAATGTGATATCATGAATTGGATATGACCATTCTAAACTGTAGCTGGCAAAATGAAACATTTTATCATGTAACATTTTATTATAGAAACTTATTTTCATACTAGCAAACTGCAAATATACTTTTTATGATTCTTGCAGCTTTATGAACAGTATTTACCTTTCATATATATATTTTTTAAAATTTTAGGATCATTTGCTGAGGAGGATATTGCCAGAGCTGTGCCGTCAGTTGTGGGAAGTGCAACTGCCAGCAGAGGATTGGAAGTTGCAGTTGCTAATCTTCAGGAGTACTGCAATGGTATGCTAATTATTTTGTTAGACTTCCCTAACATGAAAACCGTGTGATCAATGAGATGATAAAAGAGTGAATCAGCGAGTTTTAGTGGATTATGAAAGGGGAAATTTTGATTAAATTATTTTCTTAGCTAAAGGAATAGTCATCTTGATAATTTTTAGAAGCTTTAGAATCAAACTGTGAGGTGAAAAGTTCACAAAATTCTGCCCCCTATTGCAAGGACAAGTCTATCAAATCTCCTGATTTTATCTTTTCCCGAACTCTTTGTAGAATTGGAGAACAGATTATTGGCTCGGTTTGATGCTGCATCACAGAGAAGGGAGTTGTCTACCATGTCTGAATGTGCAAAAATTCTATCTCAGGTATTAATTAAGGGTTATATTTTGATACACCAGCTGTGTAAAAAAAAATCACACAACCCTTCATAATTAAACTTGTGGGTTAGCACTAGTTATGTAGATTACAGATTTATAGGCGTAATTATAGGAGTAAATATTCTGTACTTAATGTGATTGATTATGTTTACTTGTATAGATGTTTTTCTATGTATAAGTATAGGCTGGCTGATCTATAGAGAAATATACAGAGAAAGAATTTCTTCTCTAAAAACAAACCTTCTTATCTTACAAAACTATTAAATCTAAAACCTAAATCCCTAACCCTAACACCCTAAATCCTAAACTCTAAATTCTAATACTAAACCCTAAACTCTAAATCTTACAACATAAATGCAGTTTAACAGGGGCAGCAGTGCCATGCAACACTATGTAGCAACCCGTCCAATGTTCATTGATGTGGAAGTCATGAATTCAGACACGAGATTAGTACTTGGCGACCAGGGTTCTCAAGCTAGTCCTAGCAATGTTGCTCGTGGGCTTTCTTCATTATACAAAGAAATTTCAGGTTGAGAGAGTTGTTGTATTGTTTGCTAAACAAGTGTTTGAGTTCACCAATAGACATGTTGTTCTTTTGTTGTTTGTCTTGCAGATACCGTGCGCAAAGAAGCAGCAACAATTACGGCTGTGTTCCCGTCTCCTAATGATGTTATGTCAATTTTAGTTCAGGTCCCTTGAAGAATCAGTATTTCAAGTTTCCTTGTTATTGAATTTAATAAACTTATATGCAGCACCATTATGTTTACCTGTTTTCTAGTTATATTTTGTTTCCTATGTCTTATGCAGCGACTTTTGGAGCAGAGGGTTACTGCTCTTTTAGACAAATTATTAGTGAAGCCATCTCTTGTGAATCCTCCTCCCATGGAGGAAGGTGGACTTTTATTGGTAAGTGAACTTATAAAATTGCATCCATAATTAGAAGTGGCAAATTTTGACTATACACATATTCTACTTGAGGCTTCAGTATTTGAGGATGCTAGCTGTGGCATATGAGAAGACCCAGGAACTTGCTAGAGAGCTACGAGCTGTTGGATGCGGTGATTTGGATGTTGAAGGTAACAATATGATTAGCTTTTCACAACTCTCCTTGTAGTGCATATTCCGTTCATAATTTTAAATACATTTTGGAATTAAATATAATTAGTTAATTCTAGTAGATTGTTGAATATGGTCATTGGAACTGTTGATGGGATTAAATAGAAAAAGACTAAAGTGGGTGAATGATGGTTGTGTTGGATGAATTAGAAAAGCTGTGGTGTTGTTGGCTTTAGCAAAACCAGCTAAAGATTTTTCACTCAAATAATTGAGAGAGAAGAAAAAACAGAAAAAAAATGGAGCTGTAAAGATCAGCTTGCACACACATTTTTCATTAACTTAATGGTTAAAATACAAGATACAACTATCACCTACTACTGATATTTTCAGACCAGTATGGTCTAGAACAAAATATACAAATCAGCAACAACTATACTGACATCTTTCAACTAACATCTGAGTTTAACCAAAAGTACAACAAAAAATATTGATCACATATAGATTAGCAGCATAGGCAGCCATACTTTCAACACTCCTGCTTGGCTGCTTTGCTGTCAACTCCTATATCTTCCTCAAATCTTCAAATCTGATCTTGCACTTGATCTCTCCAAGAAACTCAGTCACAAAATCTGTCAACTGATTTTCAGAATTGCAATGAACCAGTGTAACTTCATTTTTCTGCTGCATTTCTTTCACAAAATCAGGCTTCATTTCCTCTTGGATGACAATTTTCCATCCTTCTATACTTGCAGCCTCTCTAAAGCTACTAGGTTCCAAAACAACAAGATCACATATCTCAATTTGTTGTGGGCCGTAAATGATATCATGTTGATGCTCCACACCAGCAATAGCACAAAAATCTTCAAAATTTTCCAAATGTCCCAATGTTTTGTGACATGATGATTTCTTATCCACCACACTTGTATATGCCCCAAAAGAATCCCAATTCAGAATGAAACTTCTATCATTCATCACAACGGAAGCAATCTCACAGCCACTTGGATCAAAGATTGTGCAACATTTATCTTTGAAAATGACAGAATAATTCTTCTCAAGAAGTTGAGAAATACTAAGCAAGTTTCGATCAATCTCGGGCACTAAAAGTACATCTTTAATAACTTTAGTACCTGATGGAGTGTTGTTCATCACAACATCTCCTTTTCCTTTTGCTTGAATGTGGCTTTCCTAATTTTACATTTGAAGTGCAAGTTCTGTCAATCTTCTTGAACATGCCTTCATTTGCAGCCATGTGGTTTGTACAACCACTATCAATCAACCAACTAACTTTAGCTTGGTTTTTGTTTGCATAACAAGATGCAACGAACATATGCTCCTCCTCAGCTTGGTTTCCATCAGCAACCTGAACTTGTGCATTTTGCTGCTGTTGGAATTTGTTTTTGCAAACCCTCTCCATGTGACCAAGCTGCTTGCAAGACCTGCATTGTATGTCTGGTCTAAACCAGCAATATTTTTTCAAGTGAGTGGTTTTTTTACAATGCGAACAAGGTGGATACTTCTTTTCACCATCCTTGGCATTGTCTTTCTCTTTTTTATCATAAAAATTCTTTCATTTGTCTTTGTTCCAAGCTTGAAAGGCACCTTCAGCATGTTCTTCTTCTCTGTTTGTTCGTCTTTGCTCTTGAGCATAAAGAGCATTTATCAACTTAGACAAAGAAATGCTTGACAAATCTCTTGAGTCTTCAAGAGATGAGATTTTTGACTCATATTTCTCCGGAAGTGTTGTAATCACCTTCTCCACAGTTCTTTTGTCACTAAATTCATCTCCAAGCAGCCTAATGCTATTAACAATAGCCATTATTCTGTCCGAATACTGCTTGACAGTCTCATTTCTTTCATCTTCAAGTTCTCAAAGTCTCTCCTTAAATTGATGAGTTGCTGCTGCCTAGTCTTCTCTGACCCCATAAATTCCTCTTTCAGCTTGTCCCAAGCTTGCTTTGGAGTCTCACAAGCCATGGTCCTTGTAAAGATAACATCAGAAACACCATCTTGAATGCAAGACATAACTTTGTATTTCTTGGCACACTCTTCACTGTGATGCTTTATCTGAGCTATAGTTGGATTGTCCCATAGGTCATGAGCTTGTAGGTAGGTCCTCATCTTCACTACCCAAATATGGTAGTTTTCCCCCGAAAACACAAAAGGGGGAGGAGGAGAGAAATTACTTGAAGACATTTGTTTCAAGATGAAGAACAAGGCTGTGACTTTTCAAACACAGCTGATGTGCAACAGGTCCCTTGAGAATGAAGCTCTTGATACCAATTGTTGGCTTTAGCAAAACCAGCTAAAGATTTTTCACTCAAATAATTGAGAGATGAAAAAACAGAAAAAATGGAGCTGTAAAGATTAGCTTGCACACTCATTTTTCATTAAACTTAAAGGTTAAAATACAAGATACAACTATCACCTACTACTGATATTTTCAGACCAATATGGTCTAGAACAAAATATACAAATCAGCAACAACTATACTGACATCTTTCAACTAACATCTGAGTTTAACCAAAAGAACAACAAAAAATGTTGATCACATATAGATTAGCAGCATAGGCAGCCATACTTTCAACAGATGTTATCAAGGGCGCAAGGCGCATAAATCTTTATATTGCCCCAGGCACAAGGCGCAAAAATAGCGCTAGCCTGAGTGAAGTGAAGCACAATATCTCTGTGTGTTTTTGTAAAGCTTAAGATTTATGATAAACTCTAAAGCTCTTTTTATTGGTCACAGCATGCACATTTTCCCTATGGTCAATGTTCGTTGTTGAATGCTCAAATATTATAAAGTATAGAGTTTGGTATCATCCTTTTCTTACTAGTAAAGGTATATCAAATGAAAAAAAGTGAAAAATAAAATAAATTAAAGAGAAATTCAATCATGTAGGCATTTTCATGCCTATAGCCTTACCAAAAGGCGCGCCTAAGCGTGCTAGGTGTGCGCATGATCAAATGGGCCTGACCTCTATTGTTGTATAATGCTAAAGCGCTAGACACAGGCTCGTGTATGCACATGCCCTGACAACACCGAGTAGGAAGAAAGTTATGTATTCTTTTAAGCTGAATCTGTAACCGTTTTACTATCCTTATAAAAAAAGTATGACCATTGACGTACATTTAACAATACGAATGTAATAGAAAGGTAAATTGTGTGTATAAAAGATAATAATGTTAACTGGAACCAATTTACAGGTCTCACGGAGTCTCTATTTTCTTCTCACAAGGATGAATATCCTGAACATGAACCAGCATCTCTTGGACAACTGTATCAAGCAAAGGTTTGCAAGCTCGAGTGCTTGATTTGCTTCATCCTTGCAGCTTGTAACATATGTGATCTGGTGCAGTTGGAAGAATTGTGTGCTGAAAACCAGAATGTTTCTGATTCAACTGGAACAATAGGGCGCTCTAAAGGGGCTTCGGTGTCTTCTTCACATCAGCAGATATCCGTTGCAGTTGTGACAGAGTTTGTACGGTGGAATGAAGAAGCATTAACCAGATGCACTTTATTTTCGTCTCAGGTAATAATTTATCCACTAACCAGTGGCATGCTCTGCTACTTGTGTACAATCTTTTTGCAAGAGAGACTGCATAGAGGACTTGGCTGAGCACCAAAAAAAGTGGTTTAAGGAAAAATTTGAGGCTTTTGAATGTTTCTATCATGTATTAGCTATTAATTGTATTGCCCTTAAAGGTTTTATCCAAATCTTAACCTTCCAGTGGGTTTCTTACAGTGCATGCTAATATGTTGTCCGAATAGCTTTGCAATTTTTTATAATTCAGAGGCCCACCATGATTGGTATGATAAATAAAGGGATAGCTAATGTGACATGATTGCATATATAAAAATTAAGCATGCATTATGCAGCAAAATGCTAGTGTGGTAAAAAGAAAAGGCTGGGTGACCAAAAGAAACAAGATATTATGACATAAAAGAGACAAATTGCTAACTTAATTGAAATTTGTTTTTGACAGCCCGCCACACTTGCAGCCAATGTAAAAGCAGTGTTCACTTGCCTGCTTGACCAAGTAAGTTGGTTTTAAACATGTTGGTTCTCTGGATTTTTGTCTGGATACTTAATTGATCTCATTTTTTAGGTCAGCCAATATATAACTGATGGACTTGAACGGGCTAGAGATAGCTTGACTGAGGCTGCAGCCATGAGAGAAAGGTTTGTGCTCGGTACAAGTGTTAGTAGGAGAGTGGCAGCTGCAGCTGCTTCTGCGGTAAATACATGGTTATGATATATTTCATGAATTAAGTTCACTTTAACCAAAAAAGTAATGGAAATAAAGTTGGTTGGTAATTACATGATGTGCAGGCTGAAGCTGCAGCAGCTGCTGGTGAAAGCAGTTTCAGATCTTTCATGGTTGCTGTACAGCGTTGTGGCAGTAGTGTGGCCATAGTTCAGCAAGTATGTTGAGTTTCTTGGTTATTTCTTATAGTAGTGTTCACGATGAAAGAATATTATAGTCTTATGAATATTTGAACCAACCTTACCTTTTATTTCCAGTACTTTGCAAATTCTATATCTCGGCTCTTATTGCCTGTTGATGGTGTTCATGCGGCTTCTTGTGAAGAAATGGCCACAGCAATGTCTAGTGCAGAGGGTGCTGCTCATAAAGGGCTTCAGCAATGCATTGAAACTGTGATGGCTGAGGTCAGTTAACTTCTTTTTTTCCATTTAGATTTTTCTGGGTAATACTGTCGGTAATTGTCAGATACATGCATGACCGTCATGAGTCTGCTCTTTTCTTTTGTTTTTTCTTTTCTGAAGTATTTCCTTATATTTTGAGGGTTGGACTTCCATGCCAATGTTTGTTTGATTTGTTGGCTACATATACTTGTAAGAAAAGGAAGAGTTAGAGCAACATAGCTTAAGAGAGTGCCTATGGACTTGAGTCCTATTTCTTTTATGGGCTTTGTTTTCATTTCATTTCTTCCCTTCTCTCCCACTAAATAGCGAGATTTGCCTAATATTTGTTCTCTTTAGTTTTCTTAATTATCAGCTATTATATCTATGTAAAAAATCCTTTGTAGGTTGAACGACTATTATCAGCTGAACAGAAGGCAACGGATTACCGCTCGCCTGATGATGGAATGGCTCCTGATCATCGTCCTACAAATGCCTGCACAAGGTTTGTCCTTCTAGTCAACTTTTATGGGTCCATACTCTACGAATGTGAAGCTGATTGATTCAGAAACATTAATCATCAAAGTCCATGGGCCATAATTTTTGTTGCTTGGTTATCTTTATGTTACTTATTTGTTGTTTACTTGTTAACTAAAACTCCATTGTTTCCGGATTACAGTAGCTATCTTCTTTAGCAGTGCAGCAATAAAACAAATTATTTTATTTCTTTTCCTTGTCTAGAGTTGTTGCTTATCTTTCTCGGGTTCTGGAGGCTGCTTTCACTGCACTAGAGGGTCTTAATAAACAAGCATTCCTGACGGAACTGGTATGATGTTTTCATTTGATATTCCCGTATATTGTTCTTAATTTTATGACTTCGAGTGTACTAAATATTTGTGCACAAACAAGCAATGTAAGTTATTGACTTCGAGTGCACTAAAATTTTGTGTACAAACAAGATTAGTTTTGATTAATGAATTACCATATTTTGAAAAGTTAAATTATCCTATTTCTTTTCAGGGAAATCGCTTGTACAAAGGACTACTTAATCATTGGCAGAAGTTTACTTTTAATCCGAGGTATCTGACCTTTGCTCTGATGTTCTTATTTTGTTGAACAATGAAATAGCCACAGTGAAGCATATATTTTTTACTGTTTTCTGATCGAGAGAGGGCCTTTGTATGCTTGTTGCATGTCTACCATAGAGATCTTATAAAACGTGTTGTAATACATGTTTGCTTCTGACTTTAGAATGTTTTATGTACTAATTTGAAGTGGAGGACTAAGACTAAAGCGTGACATAACGGAGTATGGAGAATTTGTGCGTAGTTTTAATGCTCCTTCGGTTGATGAGAAATTTGAACTCCTTGGAATGTAAGTTATTGAATTCATTGAACATTGGATCAATGTTTCGTCATTCAAACCTCTATTTCAATGATGAACTGTTTGTCTCCAGCTTGGCCAATGTTTTTATTGTTGCTCCTGAAAGTCTCTCCAGTTTGTTTGAGGGCACACCTAGCATTCGGAAAGATGCACAAAGGTATTGGTATTGCTCATACTATTATTTTTTTGTTTTTAATCACATTTGGTGTTTATGTTTGCGGAAGGTTGCTAGTTTTGACTTTGGCTCATAATTCAGGTTTATTCAGCTTAGAGACGACTACAAGAGTGCAAAACTTGCATCAAGGCTCAGCTCTTTATGGTCGAGCTCTAGTTGATTTAGAGGTGGGTTGTTTGTTTGTATTTGTTGTCGGACTCAATCATATTCCTTGGTTTTGAGCCACCATTACCGAGCAAGAGCTGGTCCGAGATTAAGTTTATTGCGATGATGGTGAGCCCATTATTGAACACAAGAATGGAGTCCAATAGAGTCTTGTTTCTATTTTATTTTGAATGATTTTTTAAAATTATTTCAAAGTGGAAGAGAAGGCAGAATTCATAGGTTTGCTTATGTTAGGACATTGATTTGTGAAGTTAGATTATTTTCAGTTTTTGATTGCAAGACAAAGCAAAGATTTGGTGCCCTGGTTTATTTTATTATGTTTGTGGAAAAGAAAAAAACCCTTAGTTTTATTTATTTATTGTGAGCTAATCAAGTCAGGCCTTGAAATAAGAAAAAGGTTACTTGATAAAAATATTAAAACCGTGTTTAGTAGGACAAAGTACTCTGGTTTGAAGTTCTACCTCTAGTCCTAGCAAGTTCAAAAAATATTAAGTCCAAATGAAAAAAAAAAATCTAAATTTTGGCGACAACGATTGGCTAATACTACAGAAACTTTTACTATCTAGTCACAACATAAAACAAATTTTCTATACATATTTATTCATCAGTTTTGAGTAATGATTTTAAAATTTATATAAATTGTACATTTTCCCCTTCAAAAAATTGATACCGAGCGTACAATTAATGTAGCGAAAAAACCAATCCCAGATGCGTAGCTAACGGAAATGGGTTAGACAGCACTACAGTTCCCCCTAAAATTCCATAATCCATAGTAGTACATTCACGAGAGTAAAAGATTTGGTCATGGATTTATCACTTGAAGGAGTAGGCCTTCTTGGGGACTTAGCGGACTGGTTTCTTTGAATTTCTCAGTTATTTATTCCGACAGTCCATGAAAAGCTCAAGCAATTCATCCTTTGGGTGGCGCTCATCAGCCTGCCCTTGAATAACTTTTCTTAAACCATTGTTCAACTTGTCTCTGCAGGTTCTTAACAAAC
Organism: Hibiscus trionum; assembly: GCA_030270665.1. Classification (NCBI taxonomy): domain Eukaryota; kingdom Viridiplantae; phylum Streptophyta; class Magnoliopsida; order Malvales; family Malvaceae; genus Hibiscus; species Hibiscus trionum. The sequence continues at coordinate 10,486,420 of BSYR01000045.1, read as the reverse complement.
AGCACCATAACTTCATTTCTCCCTCACTGCAAAAACTGTGCTTTGTTGTGTATATATGCAGCACTAAATGTGCATATCTATTGATTAGGGTTTTGGATAAGTTTATGAATGCATTCTTTGGCTTCTTCATATGCTATCATTATCCAGTTCGTACTGATTCAACCTACTATTTGTGTTGAACTGCACAAAATTCTGTTGTTGAATTTTTTTTTCTTCTCCAAAATGGATAGAATTAAGAGCATCGGAAAGGCTCAAATTCTGTTGTTGAAATATTAATCCAGAATTCCAAGGTCTACAAGTAGCATATATACTTGCAGATAGCTGAGAGACTAGGCATGGGATCTTAAGGTAGATAAATGACACTTGAATTTGTGTATGCATAATGGATTTGCAATTTTCGGCATTGAAGCTGCTGACTGGCAGAGAGAAACTATTACTAAGAGATAAATGACAAAGTGATACTTGCTACAATTCGTAGCTGAGTTCACACCAAATTAACCTATTATTTTGGTTTAGGAAATCATTTCCACTCTTTCCAAATTAACCCATTCTTAAATTCTTGGATCCGCCACTGGCCCTGCCCCTATGTATCCTAAACTATATTCCAAACAAATTAAGAGAAGCCAATGTCTTCTTCTTACACTAGGCCTAGCCTGATAATTATAGGTAAATAAAATTATTCCTTGAAAAGGCATGCTTAAATTTGGGAGTAGTGGCAAGTTGTAGCTGGTTGTGGGCCTCAAACTGTTTCCTTTCCTGCAATGAATGTAGCCATTGTCGACCTCTCAAAACCTGTCCAGATAATGTTGAGTAAATTTATTCGGTATTTTTTAAAATTACAAGGTGAAACAAAAAGAGAAGTTGAGTTTATGGGCTGAAGGAATCTGAGTTTTTGTCCTAGTGGTAGTAGGTTTAGCTTCAACTTTGGGTTTGTGTTCAAAGGCCTATTCTGGCACATGATTTGATTGGGTCTAAGACATGTATGTTTGCTGCCAGTTGTTCAACTCTGGGACTGCTATTACATTGTCTGCTAGTTATTGTATTTAACCCTTTCTGAAGATATTAATAATGTTATACCTAACCTATGTTTTTCCCCCTTTCTTTAATGACACTGCATTGTTGAATCCAGCTTGCTTGCTTGCTTTCGCTGTTACCATTTGATATGAGTCACATTTCTGCATTGTAAAAGTTATTCTCTTCTGTTGTCATGTCCTGATCTCTAATTGGTTTTTATCTATATATATATAATATATTATCTGTGAAGGATTGATGGGAGAGGAATGGTAAGGCAAAGAGATAATGTATTTGAGGTTCACCTTACTTACTAGAAACTGCTCATGCATGTAATTGTCAATTTCGACCCTTATTTCAATTTTGTTTTGTTTGTGGGGCCTAACTTCGCCGGACACTTGCTTGCTCGTTAAATCCCTTTTTCTCTTTTAAAATCCACTGCTGAAAGTGATGGTACCCTGCATCAGTCGTCAAGCATGCCTATTTTAATATCTTGGTTTCTGGGATATCATTCTTCTCTTTTGGTATTTAAAGACAGTTAACTTCAAGAAATATTGTTTGTACTAGAATATGAATCCGAATGTATTTTTTTTAACAGTCTCTTGATTATTTGAGTGAAATATTCAACTTCCATGGAAGGAAAAATATACTGGGGTCAAAGTTCCCTATGTCAGAGGCAAAGTAGAGTACAATTCTTATCAACGCAAATTCTACAAAGTGGAGAGCAATAAACCATTGAATTCAATTCTCCAAATTATTATGACATCATTTGCTCAAAATTTTGTATGCTCCTCACATGAGTTGTAATAACAGTAAAAAACAGCAGTTAATACTCTTTAGCCGCGTGTCCTACAAATCCTTGGGGGAATCTCTCTTATCTACACAAAACACGACCTGTCCTGAACTGTCAGTTTCATGTGCACTATGCTTAATCTGGAAAATTATGAACCACTACCATTACTCTCCTTCTAAAATCTAACCCTCTTCTTCTCTTCTCTTCCCTTTATCTCCAGTTTCCACCACATTTCCCCCCTCCATTATTATCGGTAGTTAGTGCATTCCTTTCCTTGTTTTTATTTTAAGGTTGTAGCTAGGCCGACCCCACCAAAATGCCTCTTTTTCTGTGACGAAATCTAACTATCTACTGTACGTTTTGAGACTTCAGTCTGGACTCTGGAGTCTCCTCTGCAATGGCTTTCTCCCACATGTCATGTCTCATTTTTCTTTGTTTGGTTTTGAGTTTCAAAGGGAACTGTGGTGCTTCTCAGTTCTCGGTCAAGTTCTTAAAGGCTCCTCCTACATTTTCACACCGCAACTCAGCCAAATTTGTATTTCAACTACTGGGACCTGCCAATGTTACTTGCTCACACTGTAGCATCACTTGCAAGGTTAGCTTGTTACTCACAACGATTTCTACTTTTTCTTAGCTCCCATTTCTTTATTTTTCGCACAATTTCTAAAGCAAACTCCTTTCATGTGACCCCATGCATGCAGCTGGATTATGGCTCTGCTTCGGATTGTAGAGCTAGAAAGATTTTGTACACAGGCTTACAAGATGGAAACCACTCATTTGGGGTCTGCATAAATGGCTCTCAAGGACCTGCCTGCTCTAGCTATAATTGGACTGTTGGTAAAGAAACCTTCCTTTATTCTTTATAAGTTGTAATCACCTTCCTTTTTTTTCTCACAATGCATACAAATGCTCTGTTTGTGTATATGTAGATTGTTCAATTCAACCTATCTTGAATAATTATAGTATCCTTCACTAAGTTCAACTGTAACTTAATTTTTGCAGATACTGTCCCTCCCACAGCATATATAACCTCATCAACACCTTTCACAAATGCTCTAAACGTTCCTGTAAATATCTCTTTCACTGAATCTTGTTCCGGCAGCAGAGGTTTTAGATGTTCGTCTGTCAATGATTGCAACGTGAGTAGATCGCCTTTAACTTTTTAAACTTCTAAATTATGTTGATTTTTTCTATATGTGTTACCTACATTTGCTTGCGTTGTTCATCAGTTCACAACCCCTTTGTTTTCTGTTTACCAACTGATCAACAACAATGAATGTTCACAAGGTTATTGTGACTTTCTGATGTGTATTTAACGAATTTCCTTGTCAATTAATCCTTGAAATGACCAAGGATAGGATATGATTCTTTTCTTCTTATCGAGCAGTCCTGAGTCTATTCTATCAATTTATGCATAACCAAATTCTGGCAGTTGCTTGTTTATGGTGCTGGCGAAGTTGTGCCATCATCACTCACCATTCTGGAGCCGAACCTCAAGTATTTGCTTTTTGTGAGCATATCATCTGCTTCTCAGTATGGACGATTGGTATTGGTAATGGATAGGGGGTTTTGTGCTGATGCTTCAGGGAACTCATTTACTAGATCACCAAATTCAACTTTCTATGTGCATTATGGTGAGTACTTTCTTCTTTCCTTCAAATTTATTCTCTGTTTCAGTTACCCATTCATGAAATGTTTACATTTTCTAACTCCTAACTTCATGCTTGTGACTGATTGTGTTTCACAGATAGAAGAAGCGTATTTGTTGACCTGAGGGTTCATGTTCCTGAGAAATTGCTTCAACTACAAAGTGAAGTTAGGACAGTGCAGGCAACTAATAATTATAATAACCTGAAGGTGTACCTATACTTCTCAGCGCCTATTCTCAATTCATCGACCGAGATTTTAAGATCTCTGAGCATTAGTCAGGGTAAACTTCTTCCTATTATTGGAGAACATCATGGGAATCGCAGATTCGGCTTTATGGTCAGTAAGTCAGTTCTAAAGTTCCCTTACCTCATGATTTCTTTGACACTTCACTATTCATTTCATTGTTTACTTTCAGGTTGCTAATATATCTAATATATCTATAATAACAATAAGCCTCAATGCAAGTTCTACAATAAGCAGACAAGGGACCCCGGTTTCTCCAGTTGCACCTGTTACTTTCCTTTATGGTACGAGTTACTTTTCTAAAATAAAATTTTAAAGAAATTTCATATTCCATAGAGATAAAATTCACTTCAATTTTTCCAGTACTCTCTTGAGTAAGAACAGTTTTCTCTATTTGATGGAGTTAATAACATTATCTGTGAACACTGATAAGATATGATATTTAGATTCTCAGAGGACCACAGTTAGATTAAGCACAACATCTCATATGAGGACACGAGAAGACAACATCCCAATTTCAATAAAGTTCAAGAAGCCTGTTTTTTATTTTAACTCATCATTGATATCCATCACTGGAGGGCGATTGCGGAGGCAAGTAATTACCAACCTTTATGCTCTAGTTTCTGTAGTAAAATTAGGAACAGCTTAGAAAGAAATATGTACTTGTGCTTTCTGCTTGCATGTTATTGAAGGAAATAGAAATAGAAAATATGCTCAGAATGAGTTATCCTCAACGAACTAACTTGTTTTCCTTGCTTTTGACACATTCCAGCTTCCATGAAATTAGTAGAAGCATATATGCTGCAGAAATATGCGCAGATGATGATGTGGTTTCTGTTAGTGTCCCTGAGAATGTAACTGGGGATGTTGCTGGAAATACGAATTTGGCATCTAATGTTCTTCGAGTGAGGCATTGTAGGAACTTTTTTCCTCATAATCTTTGCTTATTATCAACTCAATCGATCTGAAAATCTACATTCATGAGGTTGTTGCGGCTAACCCTTTTTTGTCTCTCTAATTCAACGTCTGTTATCCGAACTTTATGCAGATACCATACCTGTAATCTCTTCTGTGATTTCCATCTTTGTAACTGCTGTTTTTTTGGTGACCTGTTTCACTGCGGGGCTTCTGACCATGTCGACTGCAAGCCTTCAATCGGTCGGGGCATTTTCAAGACCATCTTCGTCTTTTTCATCTGACCCAGCGAGGATTCTCTTTGTAAGATACCTGTCACTTCTCAACTTGTTTTCTATTTATCCACTTTGATTTTAAGCAATGTACTTGTTTTCTCTTGCTATGATTTTAAAATATATCATCTGCACATGCCACATAGTCTCACCATGAATCATAATGATATATGCCATACTAGAAGAAGCAAATGTACTTGGTTACCTTTCCTTGTATTTTCCTTGACAATACATAAGATTTCATGCCGACAAAACACTTCAAAATTTCGACCAGTCATTTGTCAATATTTTAAACTTCATAAGTCCTAGACCAACAAAAAAAATTCATATATAGATTGTGGAGTAGAATATCAATGCTTTCTTGTAATTATCAAAACAAAAAGTGACAAACAATTCAATCCTGGCGTTTTTCTTTTCTACAGAGAAGTGCATGCCACATTCAGGTTTTTGCACTGATTAGGTGGTTACCAGTAACATTGCCGGTAGAGTATCATGAATTTGCAAGGAGTTTAGAGTGGAGCATTCCTTATTTTAGTCTCCCATGGGAAACTGGGCATGTTCAGCCAGTCATGATGGGTCCAAGCCCCGGCGGAACTTCAAATTCTTTCCTTTCCCGAGCATATGATAGGGAAATCTCCCATCTTTTTCAACCAAAAAAAGATGACTTCAAAATAGCAGCAGCAGTATACGGTTCACCACTTACTCCAATTGAATATAGATCATTTTTTGAGGTCAGAAATCACTTGGTATTTTTCTCATCATAAAATATCATAGGTTAATGCCTTCAAGTAACAAATGTGTGTTTATTTGAGCAGAGCCAAAGCATTATACCAGAAGCAGAATATATTTCGGACACGCTGCATTCAAATGGGTAAGTTGTTAGCATACTTTCTGTTGTGTGTAAATGGATCTTTTCAAAAGAACAAAGCTTAGAATATTCTACTTGACTGTCAATAGCTACAAAGAAGTAGACAAACTGTAAAATTGAAACTCCAAAGTCAGAAATCACATGTTTTAGAAAGATTATAGGATTCAAAAGTGCCATTTTGCCGATCCTGATAGAAATGGCCAATTATGGATATATGTACTTAAAACAATCCATGCCATGCCTTGTCTTCTCATTAGGTGGTTTAGGAAGATTCTTTTGCCTTCTCTCTCACTAAAGTACTAATAATTTATATTGATGATTTATTTTGTTTATCCCATCCAAGCAGGTGGAGGAACTTTGATAGAAGCTTGTTCTGGTTAGCTGTAATTGGTGGCAGCTTGATACTGTTACATGCTTTTCTCTTTCTCATTCTCAAGTACAAGAAGAAAGATGCAGAAAAGCAGAGGAGTTATGGGGCGCTCATATTTCCTAGATTCGAGATATTTCTCGTAATTCTTGCACTCCCTTGTATCTGCCAGGCCTCTGCTGCTCTAGTTGCAGGTATCTTAAACAATCAAAAACTTCCCTAAAAAATTCATGGATCATCATGACAAACTTTCTCTCAACTGCTACATAGCTATATATTTGCTATTTGTTTTGTATCCTTTACTGCATGTCGACTTCAAGTGTCCATAATAGTGTCTATTTCATCTTTCTGCATTGTGGCATTCTATCTCGAGAAACTTCTATTTTCCTTTGATACTGACCTGGAGAATCCAGTATCTAGAAATCCTTGTTTCCTAATATCGAATCTTGTAGGAAGCAGCACCGGTTTGCACTGGTTTTGTTTACATATTGGTAGGTTACTCAGTCACTCATTTTGTTAACTTTTATGATTAAAGGAGGAACACCGTCAGGAGTTGTAGTTGGCATTCTGTTTCTGGGTGTTGTGGCTTTCGTTCTGCTGTCGTTATTTTTGTTCCTGTCGGTTGGAATTACATTTGGAAAGCTGCTTCTGTACAAGGAAGTCCACCAAGAAGGCCAACAATTTCACTGGTACCAAGAGCTCATCCGAGTAACTCTTGGTCCGGGTAAAAGAGGGCAGTGGACTTGGAAAAATGAAGCCACCTCTATTTATCTAACTATGTTAGGTCCCCTATTCGAAGATTTAAGAGGTCCTCCAAAATATATGGTTTCACAAATATCTGGTAGCAGTCTCAGCAGCAGCAGGCCAGGTGACCGTATCATTCCTTCAGATGATGAAACAGAGGATGCTGAAGCACCATTTATTCAGAAGTTGTTCGGAATACTCAGAATATACTATACCATGTTAGAATCTATGAAAAGAGTTACACTGGGAGTTATGGTGGGTGCCTACTTGGATAACCACTGGTCTAAGACTCCAATAATTGTCTTGCTATGCATAACCTCTTTCCAACTATTCTTCCTTGTTCTTAAGAAGCCTTTCATCAAGAAAAGGGTACAGTTGGTTGAAATTATCTCTCTTTGCTGTGAAGTGGGCATGTTCGCTACTTGTCTTGTTCTATTGGAGAAGGAATCTTCGACTACAATTGGGATCTTCATGCTTACATTATTCCTAGTCGGGTTCATGGCACAAATGATTGGTGAAGCGTATGCTTTGTATGAACAAACAAAGCAACTAGACACTGCTGAGAACTCTTTCTTCACAGGTTTAAAAATAGCTTCAGTTGGATTTCTCCTATATTTCATCCCTCAGAAACTTATGAAAAGCTTTGAAAGCAAATTCCCAGTATTTCGATGCATGGAAACGACAGGTTTTCCTGGTGATAGCAACAAAAACACTTCTGAGACATTGGAGAGACCGTGGCCGAAGCAACTAAGGGAAATGGCGAAGGCTAGCTTTAGTAAAGATGGAAGCAATGCTCCAACTGATCCTTCAAGTAGCCAAACCAAATGGAGTGGGCTTTGGGGGACAAAAAGGAGTGGGAGCTCATCTGTAGATTCCCATTCAGAGTTCAAGTCCAAGTCAAAATCAAAAGGACTGTACAAAGATTTAGAAGCAATTTTTTCGTCCAAATGATGCCTATTCATCCCCAAAACCCAAAAATGTAACAGAACTTGACTTCACCACTTGAATGCATAGCTCAGAGTCAGACAACCCATTCTTCAAACTATTCTATTGTTCTTTTAAATTATATGAGAATTGAACATATACTTGTAAGGATATTATTTTATTTTATGAATATCATAACATTAACATAATTTTCTCCATGACAAAGGTCTTCCAAAATATCTATACATGTATAATCACTGCATTTTGTATAAAGAAAATAACAGTCCTGCCCACCAAACGCACACTTTATGAGAAATTAAGAAAATTTTGCTGTTACTTACAAAATGGTTCTTATTGATTTACCTGTCTCAAATTAATAAAATAAGTAGCACTAACTGAAGAAAAAGGAATATAGGGCAATGCCGGTTTTCAGTGATAACCAAGGGGAGCAGGAGCTTCCTTCAGCTGGCATCCCTGATAATGTATATCAGATGCGAAGTGGTTAACATCACGGTGATGTGCCTCGTCTGCCCGCACAGCCAAAACAACATCTCGCAGAGTGGAGTTCGGGGGCAACCGCCAATAATCAATAGCAATGGATGGAGCAGGGACGTTCTCTATGTTACCGTTGTCCAACTCCTTGAGGAACTCAGTGTAGGAGTGAATTGCTTCCTCCTCAAGGTAGCCCACAACTCGATGGGAGAATTTAGGTGAAATAATGTAGCCCAAGAAGTAGGCATTGAAGAAAACACCTTGGACAGCAAACACAAGGGCACGCTCGTACCATCTAGGGTCAGACACCTCCATGAACGTCATGAGGTGCATACGCTCATTCTCAGCCTCTTCCAGCAGTGCTTTGATCCAACCTCCACTGTGCTCGAATCTCCTCAAGGACTTGCAGTGCAGCAGCATTCCTCCCACCATCCCTGGAACCGCTGCCACCGTCTCCAGCATCATTGCACGGCAACCATATCTCCGCTGTAGCAGTCAAATTAGGAAGCAATATATTCGAACATAAGAAGAGTAGGTACAGCACGTGAAAAAATTATCTGAAACAATGGTAACAGTATTTAGACAGGAAAAATACTTGAAAGAAGAGATCTGTGGGCAATCTAAGAGCTTTGACAGTCCAATAAGCCATTTTGTCCAGCAGAGTGGCTGGAGCGTGATGCTTATTCAGATCTATTGACAAGTCTGCCGAGTATGCCTCCCATGGCTGCAAAAATCCAATTAAAAAAAGAAAGGGGTGGAACAAGATCAAGTTACCGAATTAATGAAAGGAACAAATGGTGTACCCTAAAGCAGGTCCACTTCCATGGGGCACCGTCCTCTTTGGACACCCTAGTTGGTTCCAAGCCCCAATAACTGACGATATGCTGTTTGTCACCACCCAGGGCCACAGTGCTCTTGCAGCGCACGCCACCAGCGGGAGCCTTGATGCACTCACTAACAATGTCGTTGGATAGTGTTTGTTAGAAGACTGCTTCAGGACTGAAACATGTCCACGTATTTTTTATGTTTGTTTGTTTCCTATTTTTAGAAAGTAGTTATTTTGTTATTCATGCTCTGTATTAGTGGAGCAACTTTAAGAACATGTTGTTAGTGGTTAGTTCTTATTTTTAAGCTTTAAATATTGTAATGTTTCTGAGATTAATAGATGCAGTATTCTGTTCTTTGCTTCTTCTTGCTGTAGCAATTTTTATTCTACAAATTAAAAACAACAATTGGCATCAGAGCTTTATTCTTAAGGGATCTGTGAGTGTGTAAGGTTGCTGTGTCATGGACTTCGAAGCAAGTTCCGGTTTCTCTTCAATTTCTCCACCGGTGTTTGATGGAGACAACTACCAGGTTTGGGCAGTTCGTATGGAGGCGTATATGGAAGCTTTGGATATTTGGGAAGCAGTGGAAGAGGATTATGAAATTCCTGCTCTCCCAAACAATCCTACCATGGCACAGATCAAATCGCAGAAGGAGAAGAAGACAAAGAAATCCAAGGCAAAGGCCTGCTTGTTCGCTGCAGTCTCATCTACTATCTTCACTCGGATTATGACTCTGAAGTCAGCATATGAGATATGGAACTATCTCAAGTCGGAATATGAGGGAGATGAAAGAATCAAAGGAATGCGTGTGCTAAACTTGATTCGAGAATTCGAGTTGCAGAAGATGAAGGAAACAGAATCAATTAAAGAGTATTCTGATAGGTTATTGGACATTGCAAACCGAATCAGATTACTTGGTTCTACGTTCAAGGACTCAAGAATTGTTGAAAAAATTCTTGTAACAGTGCCTGAAAGATTTGAGGCATCTATTTCAGCCTTGGAAAATACCAAGGATCTAACTCAAATCACTCTTGCAGAGATACTAAATGCTTTGCAAGCACAGGAGCAAAGAAGAGCCATGAGGCAAGAAGGTGCTGTTGAAGGAGCTTTGTCAGCCAAGCACCATGAGAATACGAGGAACAACAAGAAGAAGAAGTTTTTCAAGAAGAATCAAAATTTTACCGGAGAATCTTCAGCCAACAACAAAACAGGAGTCAAGAAGGGATCCTATTCTCCATGTCAACATTGTAATAGAAAGGGTCATCCTCCTTTCAAATGCTGGAGAAGACCAGACGCCAAGTGCACCAAATGTAATCAAATGGGGCATGAAGCTGTAATTTGTAGGAGCAAGAATCAACAGCATGATGAAGAGGCTAAGATTGTTGATCAGGAGGAGGAGGATCAACTGTTTGTGGCTACATGCTTCGTGAGCAGTGAATCAAATGAAAGTTGGCTGATTGACAGTGGTTGCACCAACCATATGACTCATGACAAGGAGTTGTTTAGAGATTTGAAGCCAACCAACATCACCAAAGTCAGAATTGGGAATGGTGAATATATTTCAGTTAAAGGAAAGGGAACAGTTGCTATAACAAGTTGTTCAGGTACAAAATTAATTCCTGATGTTCTCTTTGTCCCTAAAATTCAACAAAACTTGTTAAGTGTTGGCCAACTGATTGAAAGAGGTTTTAAGGTTGTTTTCGAAGACAAATATTGCCTAATTAAAGATGCAGCAAATCAGGATATTTTCAAAGTGAAAATGAAAGGGAAAAGTTTTGCTTTAAATCCATTAGAGGAGGAGCAAACTGCTTTCCCGATTAAAGAAAACATTACAGAAGTGTGGCACAAAAGGCTAGGGCATTACCATCACCAAGGGCTGCTGCAAATGAAGTTCAAGATGATGGCAAATGACCTTCCAGAACTTGATGATCAGATTTCAAGTTGCAAAGCGTGTCAGTTTGGAAAACAGAACAGGAAGCCTTTCTCAAAAGTGACAGGCAGAGCAATGAGGAAGCTGCAATTGATTCACACGGATGTCTCAGGTCCTCAAAGAACATCTTCTCTTAAAGGTAGTCGTTATTACATTGCCTTTATTGATGACTTCACCAGAATGTGCTGGATTTTTTTCTTGAAGTTTAAATCAGAAGTACCTCAAGTTTTTTAGAAGTTCAAGGCAAGAGTTGAGAATGAAAGTGGTTGCAAAATTCAGATTGTAAGGTCTGACAATGGAAAGGAGTACACTTCGATAGAATTCAACAAGTTTTGTGAAGAGGCAGGCATTGAGCATCAACTAACAGCCCCTTACACTTCTCAGCAAAATGGAGTCAGTGAGAGGAGAAATAGGTTCATCATGGAGATGTCAAGATGTATGCTGCATGAGAAAAATTTGCCAAAAAAGTTTTGGGCAGAGGCAGCAAGTACAGCCGTATTTCTTCAAAACAGGCTTCCCACAAAGGCAGTAAAGGATAAAACACCATTTGAGGCATGGAATGACTATAAACCTTCACTTAAGTTTCTTAGAGTGTTCGGTTGCCTGTGTTTTTCTCACATTCCGCAGGCCAAGCGTGATAAACTTGACAAGATGGCTGAACCGGGAATCTTCGTGGGCTACAGTTCTTCCTCTAAGGCCTACAAAGTTTATCAGCCTCAAACTGGGAAGCTAATTGTCAGTAGAGATGTGCACTTTGTAGAAGATGAAGAGTGGAGCTGGAATGATTCAGAAAAAAGAAATCAGACCATGGCAGAGCTGAGATTCAAACTTCCTGTTTCAGACACGGAAGAAAATAGAGATGAAGACTGGCAAAATGAAGTTGTAGATAACACTCCTGTAAGAGGTACTAGACCACTATCTGAGATTTATCAAAGATGCAACATAGCTGTTTGTGAACCTGCAAATTTTGAAGCTGCAAAGAAGAATCAGCATTGGTCGGATGCAATGGAGGATGAGTTGTCCATGATTGAGAAAAACAACACTTGGGAGTTGGTTGATCGACCCCAAAACAGGAAGGTGATTGGAGTTAAGTGGGTATACAGAACCAAGCTTAATGCCGATGGCTCAATCAACAAGCATAAAGCTAGGCTCGTGGTTAAAGGGTATGCTCAAGTGTTTGGCGTGGATTACTCTGATACGTTCGCACCAGTAGCAAGACTTGACACCATCAGACTTTTGCTTGCTGTTGCAGCACAAAAGAATTGGAAAGTGTACCAATTAGATGTCAAGTCAGCGTTTCTAAATGGTTTTCTGCAGGAGGAAATTTATGTAGAACAACCAGAAGGCTTTGCGAAAAAAGGAGAAGAAGATAAAGTTTTTCTTCTCAAGAAGGCTCTTTACGGATTGAAGCAAGCTCCAAGAGCTTGGTATAGCAGAATTGATGATCACCTGCTGAATTTGGGGTTTGCAAAAAGCTTATCCGAATCAACCTTGTATGTCAAGCACAATGATACTGACATTCTTATTGTTTCATTGTATGTTGACGACCTACTGGTTACAGGAAATAATATAGATCATATTCAAAATTTCAAACAAGAGATGATGAAGGTGTTTGAAATGACAGATCTCGGGTTCATGTCCTACTTCCTCGGCATGGAGATCAAGCAAGGGCAAAGTGAAGTCTTTATTTGTCAGAAAAAGTATGCAAAGGAAATACTAAAGAAATTTCAGATGGAGGAATGCAAGGCAGCAATCACTCCAATGAATCAAAAAGAGAAGTTGTGCAAAGAAGATGGTGCTGACAAAGTTGATGAAGGATATTTCAGGAGTTTGATTGGTTGCTTGATGTATCTCACAGCAACAAGGCCTGATATTTTGAATGCTGTAAGTATGTTGTCTCGGTTCATGCATTGTGCAAGTGAATTACATCTCAAGGCTGCCAAAAGAGTGATTCGATATGTCAAAGGCACAAGTGATTTTGGTGTTAAGTTCACAAGGAGCAAGGAGTTCAAGCTGGTTGGTTTTTCTGACAGTGACTGGGGAGGTTCCATTGATGATATGAGGAGCACTTCAGGCTACTGTTTTACTTTTGGATCTGGTGTTTTTTCATGGAGCTCTAAGAAGCAGGAAACAGTGGCTCAATCCACTGCAGAAGCTGAGTTTGTTGCTGCCACAACAGCTGCTAACCAAGCCTTGTGGCTGAGGAAGATCTTGAATGATCTTAACCTGGAGCAGAAGGAAAGCACGAAGATTCTTGTTGACAACCAAGCTGCCATTGCCATCTCTCACAATCCAGTGTTTCACGGAAAGACCAAACACTTCAATATCAAGCTTTTCTTCTTGAGGGAAGTGCAAAAAGAAGGAGATGTTGTGCTGATTTATTGCAGAACAGAGGAACAAGTTGCAGACATCTTCACCAAGTCTTTACCAGCTAAAAAATTTGAAGATTTAAGAACAAAACTTGGTGTTTGCAGCTCCTAAAGCAAGGAGGAGTGTTAGAAGACTGCTTCAGGACTGAAACATGTCCACGTATTTTTTATGTTTGTTTGTTTCCTATTTTTAGAAAGTAGTTATTTTGTTATTCATGCTCTGTATTAGTGGAGCAACTTTAAGAACATGTTGTTAGTGGTTAGTTCTTATTTTTAAGCTTTAAATATTGTAATGTTTCTGAGATTAATAGATGCAGTATTCTGTTCTTTGCTTCTTCTTGCTGTAGCAATTTTTATTCTACAAATTAAAAACAACAGTGTTGCCCTGGACAAGTATGCAGCTGGCTAACCTGGTGCAACCACGACTCATCATCATCGCCAAGACTTCAAGATTAATAAAACAATGCTAGTTTTTTTAAAAAGAAATGATAGGTATTGTTAATTTGTAGGGTTTAAGGAGGGTTTTATATATATTACTGGAATTTTGTTTGGGGTTCAAATTTGTAGTGCTGATTAGTTGGGGAGGGCTTGAATTAATACACTAATAGCATGTTGCATGAGTTAGGCAAGGTGTATGGACTGCAGGACTGGACAGACAGCTGTAGTGTAGTTTGAAGAAAAGTTTGCATTTGCATCGCATCCATCTAGAACGTATTCTTTGATCCATTAAGGCAAATAATAAAAGCGTTTCTTGGGGACCAAGTCCGTCAATGGAGTTGCGTGGCCATCAAGAGTTGGACATTTCCAAATTTCTGCCTTTATTTATTCGCTATTTCAAAATGTAAAACACTATATACATAGTAACAATGATTATTACATAAATCTTATAATATAAAAGCAATCGCATAAAAGTGAAAGTTATTCCATGCACAAGTAGGCCCGGTTCGTCACGTCATCCATGGTCCCAACCAATAAAAATTATTCATTTCATGTTATATTTTTACCAAGTGAATCTTCAATCATATTTACTGTAAATTAAATTAAAAAACGACATCTATCAGATGAAATCAGATCGGTCCGAATTAGTCAGGGCAAAGCGCTAGGAAGCGTGGATCCAAAAATTCAAGAACATGTGATAAATGTAACTTTTTTGAATTTTAAAAACAATGTAAAATGTGTGATAACATGTGATTTACAAAAAGTAAATCGAACCATCATTTTCTCGATGCTAAAAATAATTGGGTTATAATATAGGTTTCGTGGAATGAGAAAAATACAGCCATGAACATGATACTGTTTGTTTTTTGTATTTTATTTGTTGCAGCTGTTGTGGTGAAGCATCAGGCAGGTCGGCTTGTGAATCTGCTTACAAATGCTGGTGCCATTAGCCCATTACCCTCAACCTCAATGCCTGAGACCAAGCCTTTATGCAGGGAGTAAATAGCAGTCTTCTTTCCAATGAAACCATACCAGACTACAATAGATAGATGTTTGTAAATTGTACCGACTGGTGGAATAATGATGGTGCAGCAATCTGTTTGGTTCTTGCAATTCTGAATTTCTGAGACTGCAAATGCTACTATAGAATTGGTTCAGTTTAATTTGGGTAATTTATTATTATTACAATTAATTTCATTGGAATCGGAAGAAATTATTTCATGAAAGGAAAACTCTGAGAATCCAACTGAACAACAATCAAAACAATAATAATAAAACATGACGGAAGCCTAAAGCCTTGCAGCCAATTTCTTGCTGGTATTATTCGAATGTTCCAATGTGACATCAAGTCCCTCAGCAGATAGTTTTATATCTTGTAGAAGAAGAAAAATATAGCATTTGTGTTGAATGTGGACCCAGAGTTTCAAGAGCTTTCTTCTACTTTGACGTTCTGCATTGAAGAAGAGAAGATGTGAGGTGTAGTTGGTAGCCTAGTGAAGCACAACACAAAGGAGGAAACATGGTTTGAGTTTGACTTACATTTGAGATGTCAATCCATGCATCAAGCGTCTTGAGAGCTTTCCCTGATATTTGTGTCTCGCGAGCCAAAGCTACCCCTTCAGAGAGTGACTTCACATGCCCACTCACCAGAAGCGCTGCTGCTGCATTAAGGATCTGACAATTTTGGTATTTTATCAGAATCCATTTCAATTATCCAGCACAAACAAATAATAATACGGCATGCAAACCCAGACAATAACAAGTGGTTTACAAGTGCATCTGCAATGGGCCCTTTCTCCCCTGATAGAATACGCTTCAGCACATCTGCATTGTACTCCTTCCCACCACCTCGCAGGTCCTCTGCAGTACACCGAGGAATGCCAAATTCCACTGTCCAAATATTTATCTTATCAGCACTTTATAAGTAACAAATACAGCAGTTTTAAAATCATTTTCTGCCATTCAATAAATACATCTCACTTCGAGGGTAAAATTAATCTATGGTCTCAATATACAATGAAGATATCATGAATTACAGACGAGATCTTACATGGATCAAACCTAAACTTCTCAATCTTTTCTGGAGTGACATCAAGGACTTGCCCAGGCCCTGTATACATTATGTTGTGAGCTTGTAATGATTTAGAGTTAAGACAACATTGTCTGATGAGAGTGCCAAGGGAAAGGAGAAGGAATGAAGCTTACCAAGGGGACTCATTTCATCTAAACCCTCCGAGTGCACAACTAATGCTCTTTTCATGCCAAACCGCTGTAGCGCTTTAGCCATTTTGAGGACCTATTTCAAACATTAGAACTCATCTCAGTATTGAATTAAAGGAGAAAACTATCAAATTACATAGAAATCCAAATGCTTTATCATGTCTAATTCTTTTGTGCAAGAAAGAAAGTTAAACAGAAGATCACATGTATGACACCATGGTTTGAGGTAGAACCTACAAGACTAGCATCAATCAGATGTTATACGAGCAAGCAACTATGCACGTCTTACGATTTTCCCTTTGTAATATTGGAAATTACTTCTATTTTCAGGAAGGTTAATGGACATAATCATGATTACAAAACCTACTGCAATAGCTAAGGTGGGATTTATATGTGATCTCAAGGTTCCATAGTCGATTAAATAAATGCGTTTTGGAAAAGTTTGAGCCCCTCGTTTCCCTTTACCCTTCATCATAGGGTAGAAACCCTAAAATTTTCAAATTCCATCTTTCTTCTCTTTCCTAAGATTTTATTAACTTTCACCATGATAGCTCATTTTCTTCAAGAAGTTATTCTCATATATTTCTCCCTTAGTATTTGCAGTTTGCAATCTAACTTCTATTCATTGTTTTTTTGTTGATTAAATATAGGAAAGTAAATTTTGCTATTGAAAGTTAGAGAGTTCATATATTGTACAGGATGTCTTTCTTCAGCCTGAAAATGAAAGAGATTGTTGTTGAAACACAAGTTGTGGCAAGTAAAAAGTCATAAATATTGGAATACGTTTTCCAAATATAATAGGTGGAATGTTGGAGATTGAACCCTCAATTATACATGTATTTTTAATCAAATATTGATCAGTAAAAAAAACATGACATGGTACTAATTCCAAAATCAAGATATAATTTCATTGGGTCTGCATGACTGGAAACTACATTGTTCTAAGAACCTCAAATGAGCTATTCAAATGTTATCAATATATCATTTTAGTGGAAGATCTACAGCTCCCAAAATATTTTAATATTGACAAAGAACCTTTGAACATGACCAAGGGAAATAAGCAACTACTAGTTTCAATTATAAGGATATGAATCGAGGATTTCTCAAAAAAAAAAGATATGTTAGCCAAGGTTCGACCAAAAATATGTTCAAGCCAGCAGAGATGGCAGCTGACACCTAGGCCTTGAATTTATCCACATAGTACCTCTAAACCCAACAATTGCATCACAATTCAGGGACACAAAATGCAGGAGAAGGCCCGTTTCAAAAATTAGGTCATGGAAGTGTAATAAAGAAAGTCTGTTTAATAGAACCTGAATGAAATTTTGCAGGTTTGCAATGGAAATGGACTCAATTTGGCCAAATGGAACAAGGTTGATAGCATCACCATATGTATAAGTAGAAGATATGAAATCATAGTGGAAACAACAGAGGAAAAAATCAATGAAACTATTAATAACTTCAATTTAGTATACCCACTCTATGCATGAAAATCTACTCCCCCTCCCCCCCCCCCCCCCCAAAAAAAAAAAAAAATTTGTTATATTCAAAAAGTTAATTAAAAAAAATAAGAAAGTAGATTTTTAAGTTAGGAGTTTTCCGGTGGGTAGTTACAATTTGAATTCGATTTCTATGCAACTTTTGTGATGAGTTGGTTTCACTTGAAGCATAGATGCTAACTTTTAAAAATTAAAAAATAAAAAGGATTATTTTGGTAACTAAAAAAAATCAAGATTCTATAAATCTTTACTTTCTTAGGCTGCGAGGAGAGAGCAAAAGAGATACTTTTTATGAATGCTGTTAAGGCACTAAGAAAACTCACTAGATCTTCATGGTAAACACCAACAACAGCGAAAGGTACTCTTGCAGGGTTCAACATAGGGCCCAGTATATTGAACACGGTTTTAATTTTTAGCTTCTTTCTTACAGGGCTCACAATCTTCATTGCTGGATGATACTTTGGTGACATCATGAAACCAATTCCTGCTTTATTCACACAGCTCAAAATTCCCTTTAAGAGAATGAGAAAAAGGGGGAAATGGATTAATGCCACAATAGTATTAGTAAAGGTTTATATTTATGATATTTTGTACACAATTTACATTCATTTAATTTAGTGGGCCAGCTACTTAATGCTTTTACTTTCCACTGACATATAGTTGCAGATAACATACAAAAAAAAAACAACCAAACAAAATTACAGCATGGATAACATACAAAATAAGTAATATATGATATATTCATGAGTAATGTCATGATGTAAACTATTGAAGCCCATACAAAGTTCTGATACAAGTAATAGATGGTAGTTATGTAAAAGTTATTATATGTATGTTGTGTTATTGAATAGAAATGAAAATCTTCCTAAATTCTGATGCGAGCACCCAGCAGCAGGCCATAAAGAATGTAAAACAAAAAGATTGAAGGCAAGCCTTAGTCTATAAAAACGCATTTCCATTTCACAGAAGAACAAACAGAGTCCAAACTGAAAGCCTTACAGACCATGTAGAATGAGCTCTTTTTGCATTTATACGAAAAACATGCATGTTGTTCTATTAAATATTTTGAGAGCAAAAACAGCAACATGCAATTAGGTACAAGTTTAAGAAACAGTGTGGGGGTATTGAGGTTCTAATAGAGTTCTATATTAGATCTAATAGGGTTATCCATCTGTTGAGTACTGGGCAACTGTTACTACAGCAACTAAGTGAAGTTTGCAACCCCCAAAATGCTAGCATCCCATTTTTTCAAATTAATTAAGAAACCAAATTATTCAACACTTTCCACACAATAACTTGACAAGCATTGTATAGAAAAACCTAGTACTCCCATGGAAGAGCTTTTAACAATTCCCGGCAAGATGCTAGATAGATTTATTCTATAAGTAGCTTTACCTAAGCACCTAGTAGTTGGCATGGGAGGCATACTGATACTACTCACCAGGGGGAAAATGTCATTTACGTTGAACTAATGACAAAAAAGAAAGGGAAAAAATTGTCCCTCCAATGATCATAAAATGGCACACTATAAAAGGCTTCCATGTGACCTATACACATATGGAAGATGAATACCAGCATCACAATGCCATAAATGCAACTATAAATGCTGTGGTTCAAAATGTACCAACCTCAGGATTCAAATCAATAACTATCCCCAAAGCTTCTAATACATCAGCACTGCCACAGGCAGAAGAACTTGATCGGTTCCCTTGCTGCAGCACAGACAAACAAACATTTAAGTGTGTAACAGTGAAAGCAGGCCAATATATGTTGCATCCATGTGCCAACAATTATACAGAAAGAGAAAAAAAGTTTTAAATTGAGGGATTGTGAGTGACCTTGGCAACTTTTGCACCACAAGCAGCAGCCAATATTGAGGCACCTGTTGAAATATTCACAGTGTTAGCTCCATCACCACCCGTTCCAACAATGTCAACTGCATCATTTAACCCTTCTACCTTCAAAGCATGTTTTAACATTGCCCTCGCCAACCCCACAACCTATACAAAAAAAAAAAAACAATATCAGAGGCCACTGCCGGTGTTTTTACTCAGATCAACGCCCCCATTCAAATAGAAAGGGGGGAAGGAACCGTTTGCACGTAAATCACTTAATTTTCTTTAGAAGGCCAAGGAATGTGTTAATAAGGAACTTACTTCTTCAAAAGTCTCGCCTTTGGCTCTCAACAAAACAAGGAAAGCACTAATCAGAGCCTCGTTATCTTCGGTTAACAAAAATTCCAGAGACGACTCCGCCTCGGACTCCGATAAATCAACTCGATTTATCAAACACTCAATCAACTGAAACCCAAAAAAAAAAGAATGTGTTAACATTTGATCATTTTTGAAGACCCCAAACAATTTTTTTTTCTTACCTCCTTAATTGAAGCTATTGATGAGCTTGCGTCTCCACGTAGAGTGGGCAGAGCAGAGACAGAAAGAAGTTTGGAACGAGTGTGGTTTGAGAAAGGGAGAATTGTTGGGGTAGAATCGAGGAGTTTAATTAAAGGGCGGGTCTGAGTAAATGAAGAGAAAGAAAACAGAGAGGAGTGGTGCAGGAACAGTGTTGTTGCCATTGCTCCGTAGGCCAGAAGAATTAAGTCAAACCCGAGGGGGTTGGGTTGTTTTGTGGTTTAATTTGAGATTGCCAATGGTTATGGACCAAATATATAGTATAATTTTGTTTCTACAGCGGGAGCATTCGCATTCGCATTCGCAGTCGCAGGGTGAAGTTGTTTGATTTGGTCTCGGGGTTCTCTGTACATTTTGTTTCACCTTTGCCACCTAAAACTTTAATCAAATCCATCATTGCTATACCTTTTTTGCCTTTCTGGATACCAACCAACCCTTACTCGCTTTACTTGCCTTTTTTTACTTGCCTTCCATTATTGGCAAATTCTTTTTATTGTGGGCAAACCCTTTTGTTTTGGGCTGTTTAATTTTAGTCATTTGTTTTGAAAACATTATATTTTGGTCACTTATATTCTCGATTTATAACATTCTGGTCATTGAGTCGTTAACTTCAATTAGTTTGATCAAAAGAATTTATTTTTAATTTGACCTATGAGATTTAGATAAAATATCAAATTGACCTCTGAACTTTAGCTAAATATCCTGTTGCTAGTTGCCGCCATCGGCCACCGCTCACCATCAATCATCCTGGGCAACAACCGTTGGACCCCAAAACTTTCAGTTCACTCATTTTTCACCTCCTAAACATGAATTCAGTGTCTGATTCATAAGTGGTAACCCCTTTTCAGAGGTGCTCTGTTTATTTATGGGACTATGGTTGCCATTACTATTGATAATTAACTATGTGCAGTCGTTGCAGGGTCAAGTTGAAGTAAACCGAACATTTCCAGTGTCCCCTCCGCTAATTGTACTGCTAACATAAAATTGATTTAATTTTGCAGTTGTTATCTACGAAGTTGGCTACTGTGAATCCAAGGATGAATGTTAAAACCACAAACTTGATATCTTATCAAAATAGTAAACAATCTATCAGTGTATAAATCAAATAATAAACTTCAATGAAATTGGGTTGGGACTTGAGATTGCTTACTTTATCATCACAGACCGGTACAGGGTACCAAATGATGTCGTTAAGTTACTTGAAGTCCCGGTAAACAAACAGATGAGGAAAAAGAAGAGAGGGGAAAAACAAAAGGCAAAGAAACCCATGCCTTAGAGAGAAATCCAGTCTGCTAAAAGAGTATCTGAACCATTAGCAGTTTCGATCAATGTAAGGCTTGAGATCTTCATAAGAAACAATAGCTGCATTCTTTTTGAAAAGTTGCTTGTCGATTTGGCCATGGAGGAACCGACTCAAATAGCATTTTTTTTTCACCCAATAATTGGTCTTCAATTTGCTGGGCATTTGTGCCAAGTCCTTCTAGCATCTTCAACCCAGCTTCATAATTTTTGGTTGCTATTATTTCTTACCTATCTATACGGTCATGCTTACAGCTATTATTTCTTAGGTATTTATATCGCAGCCGTTGTAAATTAATATATTTTTTAAAATTAAGAGATTAAATTGATAGAAATACAATGCAGAACAAAACAACAAAATATAAAAGTGTGAAAGGCATTAAAATACCAAACCTAACATTGTCAAAAAAAAAAATTGAAATAAAAATTTAAAAAAATTACAACTTTACTTTGAGTACTCTTTGAATATAACCAAAATTCTTTCCCTACTTGTTCTTGGCATGTCAACACAACCACAAAAAAGAATCATAACATGTATAAAATGGTCTCCTTCGTTGAAAAAAGTTTGTTGATACTCATCACTCAAACACATAACTGTCAAAAGACAAACTACTGTCATAAAAACAGACAAAAACTATTAAAAAGCAGACAAAAAAACTATCACTAAACAGACAAAAAACTACCATAAAATCATAATAAAAATCCGACAAAATAGAAGAAAAACAAGAAACAAACTTAAAAAACGAAATACTAATTGAAAAAGATAAATTTTATTTATATACAGAATTAACAGAACGGCCAAAGACCGCCGTCGATAAAGAGAAACGAAAAAAAAATTTAGAGAAATTTTATAACCACCTCAAAAAAATAAATCGTTTTACCTAACATGCCACACGTAACTAACGTTAAATGGCCCATAAGTAAATTTTTTAATACCAAACATGTACTTTACCCTTTTATTTCTTTTCTGATCCAAGATTGAAATTCAATTTTCTTTAACACTAACTAAATATACTAAATACATATTGAACCAGGGAAGAAGAAGAAGAAACAAATTGAGCGAATATGTAAAAAAAAGATTAAAATTGGCACAAAATCAAATGTTATAATCTGTTTTTAAACCTGTAATGCTAATACATATTAATTATATTCTTACAAAACGTAAAATCCTGGATTGATCCTCTCAGCTGTCCTAATGTTTGGCTTGCTCTGATCATCAGAAAGCTCGACAGAGTATGTAATGATGTCTGAACCCCATGCCTCCGATGTCTTCCTCCTCCCCCACATTTCACCAAAATTATACTTTGCTACCTGCAAATACTATGAAGAACCAAATTAACTTACAACCAAGAATAGCATGTAGAATACATATACGACAGTGCTCACCTTCATCGCTATTGCGTACAGATGTATTAGCCCGTGGCCTTTTAGCTGCTTTGGCTGTAATCACGGTGCCAAAACTTAAATCACAAAGCATAAAACTTGCATATAATGAACTCAATGGAAACGGCTAGGAAACCAGCAACCAGTGTTTACTGTGTCACCCATGCCTTAGCTAGTACAGAATAATCATTCAATTACATAGCAAGAGACTTATGCTAGTTATTACCCCCTTTTTGTAAAAATAGAAAAAAGATTTGTATGCTAGTGAGAGGTGGTACATTAAATCATTAGCTGGAAAGACATCTGAGAAATTTTCGATATAACAAAGCATGGGAATTTAGACATTCTTAAATCCCACAAGTGCAGAATACTACTTATTCTGAGAAATTTTAATTTTCTTACCCTTAAACTTCCTTTTCTTGTTAGCCCTCCTCTTCTTCCTGTCTGCCTTGGTCATTTCTGCTTCTTCTTTAATGTCACCTTTACCAGAAAAAACTTCCTCGGGAGCCAGCATAGCAGCATCTGAAACGGCCATAGGTGCAATCTGACCAAGAAAAATTAATATACAGTACACACGCATACATGTGTAAGCAATTGTCAAACCATGACAAGACCAAAATTCTTAAAAATAAATAATTAGGAGACGTTCCTACCTCTTCCATTGCAAGAGCGGGGACATTTGTTTGTATGGACATGTCCTCAACAACCTGTAGAAATCAAGACATCATACAACATTACAGAAAAAAACTGATTTTTTGCGACTGTATTTAGTAACCAGGAAACCAAATGAGAGAAGCATACAGGCTTAGGAGTAAAGTGGAAATGAGAGAGAGCATCCAACTTCAAGCAAAGTTTCTTAAACAACATACTGGCCTGGCAAAAGATACAAAAGCAAAACACCTTAGATGTCTGAATGTCAAACATAAGAACTAACACAAAGGCATATTCTTGACTGGAATGTTGTGAGTCTAGGGCATCAAAAGAAAAGAAAAACCATATAATATTTACCTCTTTCTTTAGTTCATCTGAGAAGGTTAACGGGGCAGAGGCTGGATCTGTTTTCTGGACAAACTCTTCCTACAGATTTTGCAATTAAAATGAAGGAAAAGATTAAAATATCCTTGGTTAGAATTGTCACTCATGAATCTTGAGGTGGGCATGCTTAAAAGTTAGTGTACGGATGAGAAATACACAAGTGCTGGAGGGCAATTAAAGAGGATGCTTAATCTAATATAACATTCAAAGGTATGTTCGAATCGGAAAATCATACAAACCTCATAAATCTCAGCAAGACCCTTCTTGCTCTTGTTATCATCCTACAATATTACAAACATAAGATTGAAATAACTAATTTCCTTGATTAATCACGAGAGAAAAGAAGCTATGGGAACCTCCAAAAGAAAATATTAATGATGAATTACAACTTACCAGCTCTTTGACCTCTCTTGGTGCTTTGGATGATAAAGTTGGAGCCTTTTGAACATCATCAAACAGACCCTATATAAATAAAATCATATTACTTCTTGTTAGCACTAATGCGGAACAGCTTAGGATGGTTGCATTGCACAATCTCAATAGCAACAATGCTAAAAATTCTCAATCATTTAAAAGTGGTACATTCTTATTTATATAAGCTACTGCTAGCCTACTACCAAGTACCAACACTAATCCTAAAATAACCAAAAAAGCCAAATCGGAAAAGGAAAGATACTATTCCCAATAAAATGTAAAACACCAAACATAACTTCAGATATTATAATGACACCCGCAAATACAATAAAGGTATCAAAGTAAAACCTTAAGATAATCCACAATTAGCTTACTACTGGTGTTCTATATCAACTAGCAACCATCTGCCTGGAATGTGGAAAATAACGAAACTTAACAATTTTTTGATCCATTAAGACCCCAACAATCAAAGATGCCCTCAATTTGCGTAAGACCATCTCAACAAGCAAACATTATAAAAATACATGAAAATTATGTAAGGCAAGCATAGAACTACATATGCCATGAATTCCTCACTGTCCAGTTCTTTAAAACATGAAAATATAAAAAATACAAGAAAAACAATCATTAATTTAGAGTAAAGTAATTTATCAAAACAAAACCATCTAGAATTTCAGACATTCATCTGACATGCATTGACAGCCACAACTTCAGGGAAATAATACATGCATCTAGAAAAGTAACATAAAACTTTACATAAACTTAATATATGCTAAAACCAACTATGTCTATGTTAGAATTGTTTGTATAGCTTTCCAAGCAGTAAGCAAACTTAACTATATAAAAAACAGAAAGGCAGGCGTGTTGCAGTTTTTAGAGAAAAGTACAGACATTTCACAATTCACAATAATCACGTTGATGAAAACATCTGGCATTATGTTGGAAAATTTAATAAAGAACCTAGAAGATAGGGAAGAAGTTTACCTCACTGATCCTAGTCTTTATCAAATCTTCAAGTGATGCAGTAACCTCCTCTGTGATTACAGGGGCAGGCCTGACATTGTGCTCAAAATCCAAATCAACTTCTAATGCACTATTCTTTTGCCTTTGTGCAGCAGTTACCTGTTAATAAAAATCTTAGTATAAGTATTCTTATTCTCATCCAAAAGCATGTTTACTAGACAATATCAGGACGGCTTATAGATAAAGTTACCTCTCCACGCATTGTCCAAACCTTTGGGTCCAAGTTAGCTTTCTCCATCTGCTCTATTTTAGATCTTAGTTCGTCAAGTTCTTTTTCGTGCTTAGAAAGACCATCCTTTCTCTGTAAAAGGGGGGGAAGAAAACACTGAAACTTAACTTCATAAAATCAATATGTGAAGTGTCATTGATTGAAGTTATTTATATCTGTCCTATGTTTGATTCCACAATTTATGAATCCAGTAACATCAATCTAATTGTAAAATTACCAATGTTTTTTAGAAAAAATAGCAGATATACACAGGAAGACAAATTCCTATTGTCATGTAACTTTTTTTCCTTCACCAGTTCTCTCTTATTATTTTCACTTTAACCATTTCACATCTTCAACCACCATAATGGCGGTGCCAAATTCTAGTTATCCATACTCTGTGTAAAATTCCATCACATATTAGTACTTTAGAGACATCAAGTGTATACAAAACCTGATTTTTTACTTTCTTATCCACATGTTCATCATCTGATCCTGAATCTTCTTCCAACATGTCTCTATATTTAGCTTTGTCCTCAGAATCCTTGCTCTTTTTTCTACTGAAAAAATCTTCGTATCTGAATATAACAAGGGCACAAGGTTAAAGAAAGGGAAATAGAAAGTCTAATGATAATCTAAATTTTGAAAGATGCTAGTCTGAACGATATTAACAATTTTTGCATAAAATGACATCAAAGAAAGATAATGCTTGAGAAATAGAAAGTATACAATCTTTAAGGGAGCATCATTTCTCAGCAGGGTAGAAGAGAGTTGAGAGACGGACTTTTGTTATTCATTCTACTATGACAAAAAACCCAAATAGAAAAGGAGGTGCACAATTTAAAAATAATCACATAGACTGGAGGATCCCTTAAAAATTGCAATTATAACATTGTCAGCTGTAATGGAAGAAGTGCTAGAATTAGTAGTGATGTCCTACAACAGATATTCTGGTACTGCAGTCGGCAACACCATGATAGAGATTGTAACAAATCATTTATAATTGCTTAAAACATTTGTAACCTCAGAAATAATCATGCAACCGAAAGAATGCGGAGACTCATTAGTAATTCATATGTCAATATTATAATGCCAACCATCATGTAACAGTAAAGCACTTCCACCGGGTAGCAAACTTAAGAAATAACTAGATTCAGTTTGTAGATATGGCAAACTTTCACTTCGAATGAGGAAGAACAGAAAGGAAAACAAACTAAAGTTAACAAATACACACAAACACAGGCACAGGTATACATGTATGTATGTATTATAATATTCAGAAATTAGAACCTGGCATTTCCCAAGTCGTCTTCATCAGATTCATCATCCCCACCAAAGAGTCCGAGCTGCATAATATGAACTGCATTAAATTCAGGTAAACCAAATTCTCAAACAACAGCCAAATAGAGAAAAAGGATAATTGCTCTTACCTCGTCTTCCTCCTCCTCTTCAGCCTCATCAGTGTCATCCTCATTTTCTTCATCATCGCCCTCTTCTTCTTCATCTTCTGTGTCTTCTTCGTGCTTCTTAGTTTCTGCCTTTCTTTTCTTCTTGTTCGTTCCAAACTCCCTTGCTTCATCCTCCTCTAAGTACTCTTGCAATTCCTTGATTTTCAAAAACTTATCCTCTATGCCACCTTTTTCTTCTCCTTCATTCTCACTCTCTTCTTCCCTTCCTTTCTCTTTCTCTTCCCCCTCTTCCTCTTCATCCTCGTCTTCTTCATCCATATCAATATCATCATCTTCGTCATCGTCATCATTAACAACCACATTTTCGGTCTCAATTTCTTCTAGAACCTTCTTCTTTCCTCCTTCCACATCTACCTTGAGCTTGGAAATCTCCTCCGGGTGCTTCTCGAACTTCTTGACCTCGCGGCGGAGGGAGGACAGTAGTGGCTGTGATTGGAGGTCAATTTGTTGCCATATCTGCTCCGCATCGAACCCTTCGATCAGAAGCTCATCAAATGGAGACTTTGTACAGTGCGGTTTCAGGCTAGCGAACAGAAGCTTCGACGCCGCTCGAACCGCTTGCGAGAGCTCCTGTTTGGGCACAAGCCATACCGGTGGCTCTGTTGAGATTTGGCGCAGCGATTCAACGGCTGCTTCGACTGGAGTAACCATCGTTTTGCTTTGCGCTTCACTGGGTTTAGGGTTTGTTCTAGCCGCAAAGAAGTGACTTCCCGCTATGAGCCAAGTTTCACTATTTAAACCTTAAAATATCACCATTTAAGTAATTGGTTAAATTACATAAGTGGTCATTAAAGTATAAATAAATACACTCCAAGTCATTCAATTATGTATTCGATTATAAATGAGTAACTGTTTTTCTGAAAGTTACAATTTAATAATTCAATTAAATTTCGTTACAAACATCAACATGTCACTCATCATTAAAACTCGGGATAGTAAAATAATAGTTTTGGTCTTTAAAATTTATATATTTTTATCAATTTTGTATTAATTCAAAATAATTCAAAACAATCAATCTTTAACATTTAAAAATTCTAATATTGGAACAAGCATATTTGGCCGGTTGGTCAAGGTGCTCATCTTTGTTCCCTCATATTCTCTTAGATCATGAATTCTAGACTCACTAAAAGCACCACCTTCTTTCCCCTAGAGTCATCATCCTCCTTCCTCTTGGTAGGATTAGGATTAGATTTAAGATTTATCAAAAAAATATCTAATCCTAATCAAGTTTTGATTTCAGAATCTAAAAACCTTCAACCTTGCCTTACTTGCCAAACAAGTTTAGAGATTATTGTGCAACAAAATTTTTTTATGTTTTAAAGTTCTCTCGGTCATGTACTTCCCCATGCTAATGTGCTCGAAGCTAAGCAAGGTGATAAGACCTCCTTTACTTGGACTAGCATTTTTCAAAGTGAAAAAAAAACAATCAAAGAGAGCTTTTATTAGAGACTTGAGATCAATAGCTCGGTTCGGATCTTTCAAGATAAATGAGGAGGTGTCAAACCAATTGTCATCGAAGGTAACCACTTGAGTAGCAACACTGATCAGATTTGTTGTGGGAAATTTATGATTCCTAATGTGCCTGCTTGAAACGTGGTAAAGCTCAACCAAGTGTTTTCGAATGTCAATGCTCACTCGACCATTCGTTTCCCTACTGCACCCTTCTCAAGAGACGTGCTCATTTGAGAGCACCATTCTTCAAGATGCTACACCATTTGGTCCGGATATAACTAATTGCTTCTTCAAAATCATGAGGTAAGGGACTTTCCTTCTATTTGGAAAGTTATAGCTAAGCTTCCTACCTTGCATCAAATACGTCTATTTGAGTGGAGACTTTGCAACGATGCGTTTCCCATAGGCCATAAGCTGGCAGTCGCGAAACTTGACCTCGACACTTGTAAAATGTGCAACAATAAGCTCGAAACATGACTCCATACTTTTAGAGATTGCCCTACTCTCAAGGAAGCTTTTGTCCTTAGTGCCTTATCAACCTATCTTTCTAATGGCCAGTTTACAAATTGTAATGGATGGTTGGAAAAATCGCTCAAGAACATGAACAGAGAACAATTCATCCTTCTCATCATCCTCCTTTGGAATCTTTAGAACCGGAGTGAAACTGCATTAGTACAGCTCTTAAGTTCGTTGCCTTAGCATCACGTCCTCAGCTCCTTTTTTTCAGTTTGCTTAGAACCAAAACTATTTCCAAATCATTTCCCATGCTTGGACACATAACAACATGCATTTATCACCTCGTGCATTTACCGAATGCAACCACAAACCATAAACTTACCTCATAACACAAACAAAATAACCAACTACATGCATAGGCATAATTGGAAAGAATAATGCAACATGCTTAACATGAGAATTTAGAGCATCACGAGTATATTGATTAGTGGAATCTAACATTACCGGTGAAATCTCACATTACCGTACTCACCCGTCTAGTAAAACATAGCTTTCGGTAGAATCTCACATCACCGTATTCTTGATTAGTGGAATCTAACATTACTAAGGCCACGCGCGACTTTTAGCTCGAGTGCACTCACATAGGATGACCAACTATATCCGGTAACAAGATTTTACATGCCAATACCCACCAAACCAACACTTACCTTGCGTTTTCATATCCACAACCGTAAGTCCGTAACTAACATGGATATCAACTAAGACAATCAAAAGCATAATATATTGATATTCAAGGCAACATGAACTATGAAAAATTGAAAATCATCCAAATGCATAGAAGATATTATAAAAAATAAGGATTAAAAACACTTAAAATTTAAAAAATACTAAAAAAAATTAATCCTTTATCACACCCGCATATTAAAAAAAATATCGAAAGAAGCGAAGCCGATTCACGCATGAGCCAAGTTGAATGTTTCACTTCAACCTTGAGTTCAGGTCAATCGTACCAAACCCTAAGAATGGTCTCTCAGATTCTGTTGAGCTGATTAATCTATCTTTCAATTTGGATCGCAGTCGTGGTGGTTTCATTTCATTTTTAATTTCTCAGTTTCGCTTATCAAATGATTAATGGAGAGGGGACTTGCGAGAACAACCTCGTCCAAGTCGCCTCTGCCGAACCTTTGGATTTATCCCATTTGAGATCGGACGACGCCTCCGAGGCATCGTCGCCGCATTACTCAACTTGCGGAGAATCCCAATTCGAACGTTATTGCAGCGCGAACTCGGTGCTCGGTACTCCGAGTTCAATAGCTACATTCAATGATTGTTTCGGAGAATCCGAGTTCGGGTCAGTGAGGAGTATTAGTGGTTTTGCATTAGGTGATGATTTTGAGAATTTCAGTTTGGAGGGCAACCCAAAAGTTCCATCTAATCGGAGAATTGAGTTTCGTAAAGACAGAACCGAAGAAGGAAGCAGATTTCTTAATGTTAAAAGTGTTGAAGATTTGGATGTGGATTTAAGGGAGGGAGACGGGAATTCGTCAAGATATGAGCATTCAGAAGGGGCAGATTCGACTTATAACTATGGGACGGATGATGACGAGTGTAGGAATTGTTCTTACTACATGAAGAAAGAAGACGAGAATAAAAATGTGAAGGATAATCCTTTGGGGATTAATTCGTCTGTGGCGTTTGGTGCAAGTGACTGGGATGATTTTGAGCATGAAGTGGGCATGAGTGATCTGACTTCTTTCACCCTAGATGCGTCCATCGCCAGGAAACAAGTCCAAGGTAGGGATGAATTGCAAGAGATTTTTTATACTTCTGGTGTATTTCCTACTGGTTTTTTGAGTTCAGGTGAACCCGAATTTGTAGAAGCAAAAGACATTTCTGTCGCTGAAAATACAGTAGAAGAGGCAGAATGTTATTCGATCAATGCATTCAGTTCTCCAATGGCAAAAGATATTGCTGTTACTAGAAGTCAACTCCAAGATGCTGATGATGACATTGGCTATCTAGAAACTTGCTCTGTTACTGATGTCTTTGCAATGGACCCTGATCCGCCAGTAGAAAAAACTCCCGTGGAGATAGGATTGATTGTTGTCGATTCTGATAGGGTAAGGCAGCATCAATCTTCGGATGCTAAGGAAGTGATAGCTGTTGATGAGAGTAAATTATATGAAATACAGGAAATTGTCAAGTGTAAAGGAGAATTGGATGCCCTTGATGATTGTGTCCATCCAGTCTACTCTCCTCAAAAAGCAAATGCAGAGCTGTATGACGATTGCAAACCGGATACACCCACATCTACTAGTGAAAGTGCAACACGGACTACATTCAAGAATTGTCCTCTGCCAGCAGATGAATTTGGAGAACATTCTGGAATGGTTAAGGTCAGTCACTTGTAAAGTTTCTCCTTTAGTTGCTAGTATCCTCATTAGTTTGGAGTACTTAAGATTTATAACATGCTTATGGATTTCAACTGTAAGGTACATGCGCTTATACATTGTTTATAAACTGAACACATATTAACTTAGCCAAAATCATTTTGTTCTGGCTGGAGAAGCCTTTTGCTTTAATATATCTTATTGATCTACTGTTTGGCTGAATACTTTTGTCAAGAAACACGTTGATGCCTGGGGGAATAACTTTGTGACAAACTGTTGAAATGCTCTAAGATGGGCTGCAGCAGTAACTATACTATAGTTTTTCATTGTCTAATATTTTGTGTTATATTGACCTTTATTAAGTGTACTGACTTACTACAGAGTTTTCATTTGTTTGGTGTAGCTGTAAATAAATTGTTTTGCTTGGTAGGAATGATGGATTTTTTTAAACTCAAGTCAATGGTTAGAATTCACAACCACTTTCCTACTTTGTGACACAACCATTTGGTTAATAACATTTCCATCTTTTCTTCCAACCAGATCCTAAGCATTGAATGAGTCCTTTAAGTGACGGTTTATTTTCAAAATCAATATGCATCCTTTTGAGTTTTGTGATATCAACTGTTTTCTTGTAGTTAGGTGGTTACCAACTTTTTGAGTTCTGGCTCACAACCTATATTTTAAGCTGCTGATCTTCTTCTTTGTTCATCCACTCCGCCTTGCAGATGAAGAATCTGGAGCTAAATGAATTTTATGACGAGGTTGTCCATGACATGGAAGAAATTTTGCTTGATTCTATTGACTCTCCTGGAGCCATGTTTTCTCAGGGTAATAGGATTTACCAATCACAGTTACCACTTCCTCAAAGAGATGGAGGTTCAAATCCCTCTACTTCGGGTGCAGACGGTGCTCACCTGCGCTCTGCACGTCTACCGAGAATAGATGATGTTGAAGTGGTGGGCGCAAAGCAGGAGAAAGGGAACGTATCCCTCAGTGAAAGATTGGTTGGGGTAAAGGAATACACCGTGTATAGGATAAGAGTGTTGAGTGGCAATGACCAGTGGGAGGTTGAACGCAGATACCGTGATTTCTGTACTCTCCATCGTCGCTTAAAATCGACATTCTCTGAACAAGGTTGGATTCTTCCTCCTCCCTGGTCATCTGTTGAAACAGAATCTAGAAAGTTATTCGGGAATGTGTCTCCTGATGTTGTTGCTGAAAGAAGTGTTCTTATTCAAGAATGTCTACGGTCCATTATCTATTCCAGGTTTTCTTCTAACCCTCCAAGTGCATTGATCTGGTTTTTGTCTCCTCAAGATCCATTTCCTGGCATCCCTCCATCAAATACCCATTTGTCTCAAACTGCTTTATTTTCAAGAGGGCAAGACACTAAAAAAAATTCTCCTTTAGGGAAGACTATATCGTTTATTGTTGAAATTCGAACACCCAAATCAATGAAACAGATGTTAGAAGCTCAACATTACACTTGTGCTGGATGCCACAAACATTTTGATGAAGGAATGACTTTACTGCGAGATTTGATCCAATCAATTGGATGGGGAAAGCCTAGACTTTGTGAATACACTGGGCAGTTGTTTTGTTCTTCCTGTCATGCAAATGAGATGGCAGTCTTACCAGCAAGAGTATTGCATCATTGGGATTTTACTCGATATCCAGTTTCTCAATTGGCTAAATCATATCTGGATTCTATACGTGACCAGGTAAGGACTGCGGCTCATGTTAGAACATAGGTTTAGGTGAATTGTATGTTAAAGGCAACCAGGACTTAGCATTGATTTACACATTCCCATTTAGGATGGAAATTAGTGTATTCGGGTGGATATCTTTACTCTTATTTATGGAAACAATTGTCTTACTCCCTCTTCATACTTTTCACATATTTAAAAATAAGGATCATCAAATAAACAACTTAGATTCTCATTATATTCCAACAGAGATCTGTTGTGCAGTGCTCATATATATATATATATATATTAGTTAAGGTCAAGCCAAGAGTTTTAACCACAATTCCCCCCTCTTTTGCAGCCCATGCTTTGTGTCAGTGCAGTTAATCCTTTCCTATTTCCAAAGGTTCCAGCTCTGAACCATGTTATGGGCATCAGGAAAAAAATAGGAAAGATGCTTCCCTATGTTCACTGCCCATTCCGTATGTCAATAAACAAAGGACTTGGATCTCGAAGATATCTTCTTGAAAGCAATGATTTTTTTGCACTTAGAGATCTCATTGATCTTTCGAAAGGAGCTTTTGCAGGTTAACTTCCAATCACAGGCATTTGAACTTAATAGCAGATGCTTTATCATATTTTCAGCTTTAACGTATTAATGGTTAACTCCTTTTCGAAGGGCTTTGTTGCTTATCTTATTATTTTGCATTATAAATCTTTGGGTAAAGAATGAAGAAAAGCAAACTGCTGCCAAAGCTGTTTATGAGCACTTTATTTATTTTCTTTCAAGATTAGTGTGCTTTCTCTCTCACATATGATCGTGATGGTGGTTGGGTTAGCCAGTTGTTGCTTAGTGGAAAGAGGTGATATATAAATTTTAAAACCTTGTAAGGATGGACTTTATAACAAATCTAATCATGAAAAGATCATCTAAAAATTGAATCTACCCATTTCCTTTTCAAAGGATACTGGTTTTTTAATCTCTCCCTTTCAGTAAAAGCAGGCAGAATGCCAGGTTTTTGGGAGACTGACCTGCAAATCCATCAAACATGCACAGACTGATATTAATGTTTCGAATTTGACGTTTTTGATTATTAATGTTTTAGAAGTAATAGTATCCATCCCTCTATCTGAGAGTGAATGCGAAGTCAATAAGATAATATGTTATCTCTATCACCTGAGAAATAAGACTGGAGTACTGGACTTCCACTTTGGATCTGGTCCTTTTTCTTTCGGTTTTATTTTTACATAGCGGTATGGGATTAAAATTTATTTTTTCCTAGTACTCTCTTTCATTCTTTTGGCTTTCTTCTCCTATGTTGATTTGGCTTAGAAGTATATGTGTCAATTCTCATTTCAGCTCTTCCTGTTATGGTGGAAACTGTATCAAGGAAAATTGAGGAGCATATTGTGGAGCAGTGCCTCATATGTTGTGACGTGGGAGTCCCCTGCAGTGCTCGCCAGTCTTGTAATGACCCATCTTCTCTCATATTTCCTTTTCAGGTCAGTATAGATGCCATTGGTTATTGCTGTTTAGTGTTTACTATCTATCTAGTCAATCCATAGCTCAAAGATGAATTTTACCTTCAAAATTTTCGTATGATATTTCCCTAGTGTCTTTCATCCCTACTACATTATGCTCTTTGTACTTTCTTGTGGCTTTTAATAATCCCTTGGCATAGTTGGCAAAGGCTGAGTCCCTGGGTCTTTAAGCACGTAGGTTCGAGTCCCACCCTGCATAATCATGTGTGGGTTTTATGGTTAGTTCTAGTTTGAGTTGACTTAGTTGTTGAATTAGTTAGACAATTCAGTGCTTGTAATGACTGGTTCTATCTGTAACTGGGTCTCTCTCTCTCTCTCTCTCTCTCTATATATATATATATATATATATTGCCGGAGAAAGCTTACAATTGTGCATTGTTGGTTATTGTGGGTCCATTTTCGTTGCTACGATCTGACGGCATTGAACATTTAACAGGAAGGTGAGATTGAAAAGTGCATGGTTTGTGGATCAGTGTTCCACAAGACATGCTTTAAAATGATTGCAAACTGTCCTTGTGGGGCACTACTTAGAGCCGATGAGGCTATGAGACATTCAAGTAGTCTTATTGGTGGCTTGAGTTTTGGGGCCAATGGAACATTGGACTTGTTAGGGAAGAGGTCAAGCAGTGAGTTGTTGCCTGTGGGTTTCCTCTCTAGACTATTTCCAAAGACAAAGCAGGAAGGGATGCAGCACAAGGACAACGAAAATACCATTTTAATGGGTTCTCTGCCAAGCAATTATTTGTGATCACGTGTTGTATGCTATGTACATAGTTTGATTTCATGACTGGAAATTCATTGTTTGACCTTGGTTCCTATCATCTAGACAATCAAAACTGCTTGATATCGATATAATCAAGTCTGCGGTGAGGTTCATGACAACTTTTCTTTGACATTTTGTGCATTTGTTATTGATAAATGTACCATCTTCCAATTTGTACCCTTAAGTACCGTTTACTTCATCTCCTTTCTGTTGTATTAAACGGAAGCCTATGTTGTTGCAGCAGGTGCTGACTAACCAGGCCTCTTTAATGAAACATAAACAAAGCTGTCTGAATGGCCATCATAGATTTACCAAGCTGCTGGTGGTCCAAGTTTGCTGAAACTTTCAGAAGGTGATGTTTTAAAAGTTGTGAATATTATTTAGCATAGAGATTGAAATTGAGAGCAATTTGATTATAATTGGATCGAAGAAGGGAGCAAAAAGAATAAAATTCATTGTATTGAATGTGCATATAGGGAGCAGGGTAAGGCGACAGCTGTAAAAGGGGTGAGTTCCTGAATTGGTGGAAGGTATGGATGTCCCTTGAGCAAACAGGATTGTAACCAACAACAAAGCACATCAAAATGCTTAGTGCTGGTTGTTCCTCCCATGATGTGTGCTTTGAAACCCAAGGGTGGCTCCTCTACAAATGTCTTGTAAAGAAACTGCAGTCTGTGGACTTGAAAACTTAATTAATAAGTGGATGTGCCATATGTATCTGTTTGGTTTGCTTGAGTGAGCATCTACAATGCCAATCATGATAATTAATATATGCTTCTCCATGTTTGATCCTTTATTGATACTGGAACTGACACCGATATAAGATAAGATTATCCGCCGTAAAGTAGCCAAATCAAATGGCATGTTCAGTTTTAATGTTGGAGGAAAAACTAAGAATGCGAGCAGCATAAGCTCAAATGAGAGAAATAAGAGATTTCCTTTTGAATTTCTGTGACTTGTTGAGTGAACAAAAGTATCTTCCTGCTTTCTTTGCTAAGCAACTTTGTCTTGTTTTTTACACAGCATCCCAGTATTTCAACATGTTACTTATATCTGACATTTCAAGCTCTCTATTGCATATGTGTCGCTTCCATTACATTCTTCTTCAAAACCTCCCCTAGTCAAATTGACAGCCCAAGTTACCTCACACTGTGGTACGACTCAGGGAACCACCTTGAGAACACATGGTGCTTCAGCTTTATCACCAAAACAAAGGCACCATAGCATGGGAAATGCATCAATGCTACCGAAAAGTACCTTCAAATCCCGATTCAGAGACGATATTAGATGAATATGTAGAAACGACATGACTGGTACAAGCATAAGATGCCCAACCCTACATATTGTTGACAATTATAAAACATCAAGTATGGTTTAGGACACATACCACAAGGGAGCATATGATGATGACAAATCAAGAAATGGATACGGCCACCTGTTTGTAGCAATTGAAAGAAGCATACATTGATCAAATTACAAATGAACATCATATCCCACTACAGAAAGATGGGGTTATGGATTTACCATATATTCACACAAGCATGAACGAGCCACTGGAATATAACATATATCACCGTCCATAGGAAAAAGTATGCGATCCGAAAACAGGGGAAGCGCTGAACAAGACAAAGAAGCAAAATTTAACAAGAAATTGATGGGAAGATTTAGAAACTACGAGTGTTCTAAATTTGAATGTGATTAGGGAAACTTACCAAGCAGTTCAAAGCAGTATCACCAAGCAGGAAAACAGCATTGATAGTATGCATATTAATAGCAAGCTGCCACCAAAAGATTCAAATATAAGAACCAAAGTAACTGAAACATAATGGGGCTTTTTTTTCTTCTTCTTTTTCATCTTATGATGCAAGATGGTTTTTAAATGCTCTAGTCGCCTAAAACGAGATATGAGTGAATGGTGATACTTACTACACTGAGGTTGCAATCTTTAATGGCAAGGAAAGGGACAATTATGAACCAAAAAACACAATCCGTCAGCAAAACAGCACCTGCATTCATCTGATTCACAAGAAAAGAACTGTCACCATCTCTAGGAAGCAAACCGGATAGTTTATGCCGTTTGTAAAATAGGGTTCTAGTGTAAATACTTGAAAAGAAGTTCACTCAAAGAGAGAGTCATGTATGCACCTGGAAAATTATTTGAAAGACATAACCCCAAGTGCCTGCACCTGCACGTTGGCGAACAAAATGTCCTTCAGGACGCGGGTTAACGACTTTCTCTGCATTGATAGGTGTTTCTCCAGATGCAGCACCGGCATCGTCCCCTTGCTCTGCATCTAACTCCACATTACCAACCTTGTCACCAGTAACCGTTTTGTGGTATTGGTAACATCCACGCATGGAGAGAAGTGATCCGAGCTACAAACGAAACATGTTATAAATAAGCTGATAAGAAATCAAAAGGCAGAAGAGTAACATTAATGTTGGTGCAAAATCCAGTGCTTCACCCCAATTGCAACTGACTTAAGCACTGCCCGGTACAACTATGCTAACAATTACTATTACGAAGAAGCATGATTATACGTATAAAATCTCATAGAAGAGAAAAAAAAACATACCCCAAAATAAATGGTGATGAGTGTGAAAGTCCACCTGCACAGAAGGAAGGAAATGCCAAAAAGACTCAGAGACTGGTTGAGTCTGTAACAATCTCAAATGGGGCTAGTAAAATTTTAAGAATTTTTGGGAGATTTAATCTTCTTTTTCCCTAAAATAATAAGTTTTGGGACTTAATTGAATGAATTCAGGTTTGGGAAGCTTGATTTAT
Source organism: Hibiscus trionum (assembly GCA_030270665.1). Taxonomy (NCBI): domain Eukaryota; kingdom Viridiplantae; phylum Streptophyta; class Magnoliopsida; order Malvales; family Malvaceae; genus Hibiscus; species Hibiscus trionum. Next base: position 10,448,543 of record BSYR01000045.1, on the reverse strand, counting down.
AAGGAATTGATGACCAATTTGAAAATGGAATAAAGTTTGGAGACAAAAGTGTGAACTCCCCAACAATTAAATGGCTAAGAGTGTAATTTGACCTTTTTTCTTTGAAGGATAATATATCTGCCAAGTTTAAGCGTTCGCAGAAGGGAAAAAAAAGAGAAAGAAAAATGAAAGTGAGAAAGAAAGAAATAGGTAGAGATTCAATCTCAGATCTACCGAGATCCGACCGTTCATTTTCGACACCTCCACCACCATTTCGTTCATCATGTCGAGTCGAGTTCACCGGTACCAACGACATCATCATCGGAGTCACCGTTGGAGGGGGTGTTTGTTTATCGTCGGAAAACTTAAAAGGTTAGTATTCGAACTTTGAGTTTGAATTTTGAAAATCCGAGGCCACCACCGTGTTCAGAAGGTCGAAAACTATCGGCCTGTAAAATTTGGTGGCCAACGGCCGCCCACAGCCGCCGCACGCGCCCCACGCGCCGCCGGCCGCGAGTGGGATTCGTCTGGGTTGACCGAGCCTGTTGACCGAGCCACTAAGCCGGTTGACCGAGCCGCCGAGCCAGTTGACCGAGCCACTAAGCCGGTTGACCGAGCCGGTTGACCGAGCCGCCGAGCCGGTTGACCGAGCCACTAAGCCGGTTGACCGAGCCGGTTGACCGAGCCGCCGAGCCGTTTGACCGAGCCGCCGAGCCGTTTGACCGAGCCGGTTCCGACCAGTGACGTCAGCATGACGTCAGCGTTGACCGTTGACTTTGACCGTTGACTTTGACCAAAAAGTCAAATTTTCCGAAAACTCATATTTTATGTTTTTCGACGTCCTGAGTCCGTTTTTGAAGCTCGTTTTGCAAAATTCTGACCCGAAGGCCTCCGAATCTGACCTTGAACCCGAAAGTATTAAATTTTGTTAAGAGCTCTACGGATAAGAACTGAAATGTTAATTTGTGTATTTGAAGGTATGCAAGTATCTTGGTATTCGAAATGTCATGGGACATCCAGTCCGGATTCGAATGCGATCGAACGTAGTATCATGAGTCAACCGGTATAACTCGAAATTAAGGTAATACACTACTGCCTCTTGTATGCTTTATGAGCATGTTGGTATGTGTTATTGCATGCATAAAAATGATGATAAGTACTGTTAAATCTGCTCAAGTTAAATCGAATGTAGAAACGAGTATGATAAATTAAGTAAGACCGAAATGCTCGAATAAGGCAGCTAATCTCCAATTCTGAGCATTAGTGTGAAATGTTTAAATGTGAAAAATACCTGGATAGGAAATTACGAATCACCCATAATTGTTAAAAGACCCAAAATAGCCCTGAATGTATCGGATATTGTGAAAAATTATAATGTAGAAATCTCTGAATGCCTGGTTGGATTAGATCTGGCAAACTTGACCCGAGAACCGAAACTCGAACCGAATTACCCGAACCTGGACCCGAACCGAAACCGAAAATCAACTCGAAATTGACTCGAAATCTGATACGAAATTTGATCTGAAACCCGAAATAAACCGAACCGAAACTGAACTGAATTTAGTTGAACCGAATAGACCCGAACCGAATAGACCTGAAATGACCCGAAACACAATAGACCCGAACTAAAACCGAACCGAAACCGAACTAAAACCGAAACCGAATCTGAACCGAAAATATCAGACCCGAAATAACCGAAACCGAAATGACCCGAACCGAACCCGAACCGATTGACCGCTTTCCACCTCTAGGTTGGATACCCGATGAGCAAATAGAATTTCTGAGCTACCGTTTGCGTCTTGTTGGTATACATTACCAAAATGCCCGTGTATGATAAAATGATCATAATGCCCCTGGTAGGCTTAAATGACTAAATCACATATGATATGCCTAAACTCTCAGCGATCTTGATGTATCATCTCCTGACTATTTAGTTTGAACCGTTAGTACAAACCCCTCTTTTAATAGGGGCCTTGTTCCAAAGGTCCGTACAACTATCAAAAGTTAATATGATATCTTCCGTAAATGTCAAGTATCTCCAAGGAAATAAACTATTCCACCTAGTGTGTTCCATATGTTCTACACAACCGTTTTTGTATACTGAGTTACATGTTATAATATCGTTTATGTGCACATGATAGAATAATTGAACTCACATGAACATGACATGTTTATAATTAAACATGACCGTACTGTATTTTTGATATATGCATATGTACATGATATGACCAGTATGCTATATGGATAATGTATTACTAAAAATACTGCTATTGATTAACCGAACCGTTATATAGATTGTTACTGGGGTACTTGGGATAGAATATGAAGTGACCGTAGGTTCAGCTCTGATCCAGCTGGTAATTCCTTTACCGTTACAGGTTCCTATGCTTCGGCTAGGGTAATTCCTCACCGTTACCGTTACAGGTTCCTATGCTTCGGCTAGGGTAATACCTACCATACCGTACCGTACCGTTCCTAAGATGAGGGTTGATAAAAGATTAAACCGTACCGTATTGTTACTTGAACTTTATGTTTTTGAACTGAAAATGTATATTATACTGTTGTTGTACATGTTTTACCTACACCGTTTGGAACACACTAGGAACCGAACTCTCTAATTCCACCTCCGTACATTAATAGCCTATAATTACCGTCTAATTCTCGATGATTGAATAAAGAATAAGTACCGTTATTCTCAAGTATAACGTTACCTGAAATATCGAAAAAGAAATGAAGACCGTTACTACGTAAAGCATCATGAAAATGTTATGCCTACTATATATCTGCATGAGCTTATAGCATCTTTTGGTAGTTTTGTATTACTGAGCTTTTCCAAGCTCACGTTGTTTTTACCATCACAGGTTAAAGGTATAACGTTTGACATCAGTGTTCGGAGTTCTCTCGGCGTTGCTTTTGGAGTACGGTACCGACATAGTTAGTGGGCATGCATATCATCAATGTTTCATGATAGTGTCTGTAAAATGTTTTCTGAAATCCTGTTATATGTTTAAATGCTTTCATGAAAGAGTATTTACAACTAAAGTTACAGTTATAATCTAATATGTATTTTTTTCAGAGAAAATGTTTTATGTGTATTTTTACCGTGGGTCGCTCCTGTGACCCTAATGTGGCTTTCTAGGATCCGTTGTAACGCATAGGCGGGTCTAGGGGGTTACAGAGTCCATAGTTCATACATGAGCACTATTGCAGAAATTCATATTCCTCCCAAATCCTCAAATTTAACGATGCAAGGAACTCTAAAAACACTTTCTGTAGGGAAATCATCTTATGTCTCATTCGAGAAACGTAGACAATCAAAGGTTACATCAAATTTGCATATGTTCAGTCCAAGGAAAAGGAGAGCTTAGCTTACTGAGTATAATAGTAGAAAATGCTGCCTCCATCAACAAAAGCAGTGACTATTAGCAATGTCAAAAGCACGAAGAAAGCAACAAGTCTGAAAGCCATCAACCAAGCAGGGTGAATCCCTTTTAAACATGGCTTCCAAGTCTCATCTTCATGAAGAGATCCCGCCGTGTCTTGCTGAGTTTCTTCGATATCGTGATTCACTTTACGGAAACCTTCACATTTCCATATGAGAACCAAGGAAAAAATTGCAGTAAATAAGACCCAAAGGGCACAAAGCAAGACCCTCCAGTTGAACCAGTAGCCTGGGGTGGTTGTATTGGCAGTCATTGCTAGTTGCCAAGAATCTCCTGCTCCTATTAAAGAACTCATGGTAAAGCAGCGGCTCTGTTTTGTTGTTTGGGTACTAAATAATGAATGAAATTGAAAGATGGTTTGCTGTGTCCAAATTCTTTATGGATAAAGAGAAAGAAGATGAAGAGAGATTTGGTTTTTGAAAGCAGAAAAAAAGGATGATTAAAGTATGGACCTGAATACAATGGTAAAACTCTAACCGTATCTAAGATAAGTCATGAAAATTTTGTGAATAGTTTCTTAAGGAAGCAGTAAACATGAATTGAATGCATGAAACAAACTCCGAGAAAAAACACAAAATTTATGAGATAAGAGCTTCAAAGAATGATCTTTAACATAATAACAAACCAACAGAAAGATAAAGATAAAGAATGAAATAACGCAGGAATAGCTGAAATGACATGGCAAGCTACATCTACATGTGAGAAGAAGAAATGAAAAACAAAACCAGACCAACTTTGAATTTGGCATCATAAACTAATGCATTGCAACAGGCTTTGGAATGAGATTCCAAACTTTAGAAATGTTTTTGCACAGAAAGATATTATATAATACATATTGATGGGATGATAAAGAGCAGAAGCTACACTCTAAGCAAAGAAAAAGTTAAAACTTACAAGGCAAAGCAAGTAAATGTGGAGGATTTGTATTGTAAGAGGAGATGCTTTGCTTCTTTGGTTAAAGAGAGAGAGAGAGAGAACAGTTTAAACTGAGGGAAAGGGGATAAAGGGTGTTGTGCTTTGAGGGCAAGCTTCTGTTTTCTTCTTTTTAATGTATAAAGAAAATTCTTGGGAAATTCACTGCTTTTACAGTCTCTATATGTCCATGCAATGCAAATATTAAATTCTCAGAGCCAGAGGGACGTGCAAGTTTTTTTCTTTTTACTTGGATTTACAGTCTTTGGTAGTCTTTTCAGTAATTTTTAATTAGAAATTTAAAAGAAAGAGAGATATGCTATGAACAGTCAACATTATATTTGGATATTTGTGTTTGATGCTTTGTGACTGTGACTGAAAGTTGTGTGTTCTGATTTCTGAACTGTTTAAGGGAATCAATAAAAGCAACTCAAAGGGTAATTGTATGATAAAGTGAGGCACCATGCAATGGTCATGAACCTTACTTTTGACTATTCAGTGGAGCTGTGGAGCCGTAGATTTGCAGAAAATCATGCTAATTAAGACTCGTCATCATACAATAACATATCTAAATGTTTTTCATGTATTTGTCTGTGGAATTATTATTATTTTTTTGGATAAATATTATTTTATTCATACAAAAAAATCAACTATAACACTATCTAATATAAACCAATCAACCAAAAGTAAAAACATTAATTACATATCAGACCTCATCTATCAACTAAAAAACTAATTTACAAGTTTAGTAAATTCAACCACTCTCATACCAACATCCTTCCGGATACGCAAGAAAAAAGTATCAATTATTTGAAGTAATTTTGAGCTCCTCTCTTACTATTGCAAGTAAACAAAATAACACCAGACAAGCCTCATGACAATTGACATCAAAACTTTACCTTTACCCTCCAACTGCAACCAAAGCTGCAAAGCAGGCCAAGAACTATAGCTATATAAAATACCACAATGCGACAGAATCATCTCAAACAGCTGCCTTGCAAACTGACATTTAGCAAAAATATGACCCCTCGCTTCTATCCCTACACCATATAATAAACATAAAGGATCCATCTCGCAACCCCTTGCAATTAATCTAGACTTAGTAGGAAGTCTATCAAAAACCATCAACAAGCTATAAAGAAGTACATGAGAATAGATAGAGAACCCCACACCACCTTGACCCATGAAACCTTCTCATGCTTATGCCTAAGTTCTTCTCATACCAGCCGAGCTTTGAAGGTACCATGCATATTGAAACTGGCATGCAATTATAATACACACAATTAGGAGTTTCTTCCAAGCCCAGCTATAATAAGTTTTAGCATGGACCTCCCAAACTGTACATCCCCTGAACAAATATCTATCCACTCATGTAACCCAAAGCGAGCCAGAGTTAGAGTGTTTGTCTCTGGAATTAAATTCTTTAATATGAGACGCTATTTTACATTTAAGTTTTTATATAACTTCATTGATGGATTAGATCTAAGGAATATATTTTTATTTGAATTTGATATCTTCTATATTCGTTTTATGGTTCATGTTTAGTGTTTGTGATTGTTCCTCTCAATGATGTTGTTTCTAAGATTCAAACTTAAATTATTTTATTAAGAGTACAACATATCTTATCGTTGCACTCAAAAATTTTCAGTAAAGAACATATTCGATACACTGGTGATAGCTTTAAAAATAAAATTAAAAAAAACCCGGAACGTGTAAAAGAATAATAACAAACAAGTAGTGAAAAAGAATGATATGGCAATGAAAATGATAAAAGATTTTTTAGTTAAAGCATAGAATCAGTTGATGGTCCTATTTCTATTTGGGGGCCTACTACAAACTCCAAAACAAAGCTTGCGAATGGAGAAATTCACAGCTGTGTCGGCAGTGCACAAAAACTTGTTCGGGAAGTTTGGGTCCTACTTGTGGAATCTTCATTGACCTTGCAAATACAAAACTTGTGCATAAAATAAAACAAACAAATCATCAAGGGAAATTGAATTTTTTTAAATATATGGAATGGATTTATAAGAGAATATATACATTGTAACAATTCATCATCGCATATATAGAAATAGAAGAGAGAAAAAAGTAAGAGACAGAATTTCTCTATCTTTTTGGGTATCCGTTCATTAAAAAAAAACATTGTACTCGTTATTAAATAAAGAAGAGTGACGGGTTAAATTATTACTCCTAGTTTTTATTTCTCTTTCATTTAGATTGATGAAAGTGGTGAGGGGAGACGGCCTCTCCAATTTACTTTGTAAAAATATAAAACGTACAGCCGAAGCCAATTGTCTAAACTCCCGGAATCTTGTTTCATGTCATTCCTACTCCTATTCCTGTTGGTATGAGTATCACACCCAAAAAAAAAAAGTGGACTTACAAAACCATAAATCAAAAGTTTAGGCGAAATAGGCGTGGATTGATTTAGAATGACACTCCCGCTCAAATACAAAAACAAAATGGAGCATTTGATTACTCCAACAAAGAATAGCACGACACGACAACAAAGCCCTTCTCAAATCTCAACCCAACATTTGCTGCGGTATTAATGGACCTAACAAATTTCTATCTACCATGCCTTTCCTGCTCACGGATTAGATTAGGCGACTTTCATGCTCTTGACCAATAAATAACAAGTTCAAATATAACTAACCATAACTAATTAAACCAATACATAGTTAACTGAATTCTGCCAAATAAAATTCAACTTAATTCTATAAACATCCAACTTCTCTATCTACTTTTCAACGACGAGGGAAAGTTTTCCAAATCAAATTATTGATAAGATGGGAAGAAATGAATTTTACCATTGACTGCATCCACCTATCTGCATGTAATGTCATGCAAAACACAGAAAATAAAAAAAGTAATAAATTAACCATGTCATCCATGATTAGGTGCTCTGTTACTATAACTTTCACAAAAGATAAAACATTTATACACACACGCGCATATATATCAAGAATATTAACCTATATAATCTCTTATATAAGGATATCTATCTACACACTTGGATCACAAAAGAACATACTTTACAGTGCCGAGCTTAAATTGGAAAATAACCTGGTATGGTTACTCTGCTTATCAAGATAACAACGGGGTTTCCACATTTCAGAATCAGAAGGTATCAGCATCATCCCCTAGTGTGGAGAGAGAAAACGGAGCAATGGCTACGTTGAAACTAGATGACCCTACCTTGTCAATGTGTTTCATTTCAAAGTCTCCTTCCTGCACCGCAGTGAACCCAAGCAAGTAAGAACTTGGACAGCCTTTATAGTCCAAGTAGGCCAAAAGTAATAAAAGTGAATACACAAAAGTTGCAGAAAAAGATATGCATTGCATATAAGGGGCCGGTGCATGGACCCTTAGTGATTGGCATCAGAATTTAAGCTTCCACACCCTCAATGAAGTGGAGAAAATACCAAGAACAAGATTAGGGTCAAGTATCTGACTCATGTCAGTCAGTACACAGATTCCATGATGAATATGCCATTGCCAAAGAAAGATCATCATTAGGGCTGTGTTAGAATTCCTATATATAGCTCAAAAAAATGAAGTATGAATCACAACCAATGGGGAATGAATAAATTCCAAGAAATGTTTTGCACTGCTTCTCCCTCTATCCGTCTATCACAACTATTTTCTACAGGGATCATCAACTTTGACGCAGGAGTTTTGTCTATTTTATAATATTATATTATTAAAACTTTCTTTGAATTAATATTAAAACTAGAGGTTTTCTATAACCCTAAGTTTTCTAGAGTCCCATATTTCTTAATCATTTGTTCAGCCTTATTTATTTTGATACTGTAGTTTCCCATTTAAACCACATCAAACATATTGTGCACTAAGATAATGTATCAATGCAGATTGAAACCTTAGAATATGAACTTTCTTTATTGAAACTTGGAAGCAATTTACCCAATAACTAAAAAGGATTAGAGCAAGTTGCATCAATTAAATCATGAATTAAACATCAAGATAAGTGCTCTTATAAAGGTAAGAACCAAATAAAAAAACACAAGTTAAACAAAAAAGAAATTCTTTTCTAATTCCACTAATTAAACAGTACTTCAATTTTGGAAAAATTAAGCATCTTTTCCAGCAAAAAAACAAGCAAATAAGAGCAGGCCTCTCATACCATTCTCCCACTGGGAGTGCTTAATGGGCACGCAGACGAGTATTCGAAACCTGTATTGGGAAGAATAACTGGTTGTTCACCTATAACTCCAATCCCCCTGCAGGAGTACAAATGCTACAGGATCAGATATTATGATATTAAAGAATAAAATAACTTCCATCCAATTCTTGTCAAACAAAGGAAGGAGACGACTGAAACTATGTTAAAAATGATATGCAAAAGACATCAAAGAAGATAATTTACTTTTTCTTTTGGCTAAAATAGAAGATAATTTGCTAACTCACCAAACATTTTCGGTTTTCCCATTGCCATCTGTGATAATCCAGTGCCTTCTGAGAAGCTGAACAGGACGATCTGAATTATTGGTTATTCTTATTCTGTATGCGAAAAGGTATTGGCCCCTTGAAGGCAGACTACGCCCCTCTATACACACACTCCTAACTTGAACTCTGATTCCCTGAAATATCCAAATATCTTAGAAGACTTACAGTTTTTTCCCTTCCATTTCATCTTTAAATAAGCAATTGTCTTTTGTTGGCTGTCTTCACAGATCCAGATTAACATATATTTTTTTTGAAAGAAAATTGGGCAGATTAACATATTAAAATGTACAATAAGGGGGTGTAAATAGATACTTGGGAAGGAACAGAACAGAAAGAGTATCTCACTTGCAAATCTAGAGTCTTGACAACAGTAATGGGCAAATTCAACCTATATAGCTAGTATACAATTTTAGAGCCTAGAAATGACGACATCTCACACCTTCAATAAGGACACCTCCCAGTTCAAAAAGATCTCTAATTTATTCAAGGCTGTTTACTTATTGCTCACACTGCTTATGTTTTACATTCTAAAATGATATTATCAAGAAAAACATACTAAATTACAGATGAAAAAAAGAAAAAGAAGCCTAAAATGTGAATAAATTCACATGTAAAGGTTGTAAAGTTTCGTTTTTGTTATTTGTGAAAATTTAAACATTTGTTTCTAATTCCTCGAACTTATGTTTGCTTTTGTATCCAAAATCTTTTGTTTATCCAACTCAAAACAAAAAGGAAATCATCAACAAAACTAACACCGAATTGGATCTTAGAAACTAAGTCAAAAGAGGTCAAATCCTGCTAACAGAGATTAAAAACAATCTAATTTATCAACCAATCCAGTGTAGTCCTCTAGAGACTAAAAAAATCCAAAGTAACACTAACATCCTTCTAGAAACCAGCAATGACAGCTGAGTGAAATTAGATTAATTTCATACCAAGGTTGTTGCATCACTTGAACATTTCAGGAGAGAGTGAGGGGCAATTTCCTTCAACTCATCCCTATATCTAGCAGCATCCTGAAGAATTGCAGGCAAGGCAACAGAGTCAACATGTATATCATAAACATGTACTATATAAGATTGTTATCCATAAAAAAATCTCTAATTGTTTAACACTAGAAATGAAAATAGGAACTTGATGTATTTTTAGTAAACTAGAACAGAGATGAATCCAGAAAGAGCTAATGGTATTAAAAGAATAGAAAATGATTTATTCCAGATTCATACAAGTAGAATGAAACAAGCATAGTGCAGCAAGCAACAGTTAATTTCCAATATCTTTCAGTAAGATTTTGCTGCATTCATGATCATTCTCGGGAAAATGAATTGAGGATAAAAGAAATTAAACGGGAGATAAAGTATGAGACCTATGACCTTATCCGTGTTCAAACTATAGAAAATACAGTAGAAAAACTAAAGCGAAACGAATGACTGAGTTCAAAAATGGATATAAAAGGCCATCAAAATGTACAAAAAGGAGTTGAAGAATAAAGTTAGAAGCCAGGCCGAACTACAAAAATATACAAGCATGATGTAAATATATCATAAAGAAACACTGACATAATGCTGAAAACTGAAAACACACTAGCAACCCAAAAAATAATGGGCAAAATTGTGTCCAAACTTACCGATTTGAAAAACTAAAATTGACGTAAGTTTTAATGTATTAACTTATACATTTGTGAAACCTTAAAAAAAGTAAACATGAAATGTGGACTGAATTCCGCCTATACTGCGGTCTGTAGTTGGACTACGGAAACATCTTTAACTGTAACTTAATTAGTAATAATTCAGATAGCATTTCATAGTTCAAACCAAAATGCCACATTCGGTGATTTCAAATCTTTCAAAGCTGATGAACGTGAATCAACAAAGAGGCAGGTAAAAAAAAAAGACATTAAGATTAAGAATGTAGGGGGAAATACCTCAAATCTTTCATCAGCGACTGCCTCTTTGATCAAACTCCTAAATCTCAAAACAGGCTCCTCTTCCTCAAATATTTTCAATGAATCACGTATCCTCGCAGCTTCTTTATAATCCTAAAATCTCAAACAAACCTCTTACCTCGTTTTTATAATTAATAGAAGAAAAAAAAGAACAGACCTCAGATTTAGCAGCAGTCTCCATTTGCTGTTTCAGCATTGCATAAGTTTGGCTCCGAGATAAAAACGAACTCTGATTCTGAGTTGGATCAGGGTCCAAACTCGGTCTCTCCCCTCCACCAGGGTTCCCGTCATTCCCGTTCCTATCCACCGCACAGCCCACTACCCAAGACTTACGACCAGCAGAGCCACGATCCCAACGGCCCGACCCAACCCTTCTCCTCCCAAAGTCCAGGTCAATCGTCAATCCGTGTTCGACCCGAGCAGGAAAGCAGGTGCTCCTCGTTGCCCCGGAATTCAAACCAGTGAAAAACTTAAGGCTGGGCGAATGCATTTTTTTCTTTGATTTAAAATCACCTCAGAAGTTCCGTCACGTTTCCAGCGTCTTGCTGCCAAAGAAGCACGTATGTTTGGATATGAGATGAGGGTATTGTTGTCAGGCTCGGCCCAGCCGTTAAGGAGTAAAATCGACCGCCACAATTTTCATTCACAGCGTCTTATCGTAAGGAAGAGATTGTTGCACGTACGTGTCAACTTAAATGCGGGAAAATTATTAGAGTGACTCGACTCTAGGAATGGATCGAGGGAGTTGACGGGGAGTCGTCCCTCTAAAATTTTAAACTTTCTATACAAATTAAATTTTTTTATTAAAAATTTATTTTCGGCCCCTTAAATTTTTATAAGTTCGCCTTTTAAAAATTTATAAGCTCGTCTCCTAACTTAAAGTTCTGCGTTTGTCCCTATTTGACTCATCACATCATTATCCCAGCCAATAATATCTATTTATAAAAAAAAATCTCCAAGTAATTATTTATTTTTTTATATGTAGGAAAGAGGTGATATTCACCTTAAATAAAAATAATATTGATAAATTTTATTGACTATTACTACAAATGACGTGATGAAACGAATTTATCTAATATTTTTTCCTTAAATGTGTATTTAAATTTACAAGTATGGACTTTCTTCTAACACATAATTCATATCTATCCTTCAACAAAAAATACTACTATACAATCTATTTCTATAGAAGGACCGCCCTGATTCCATTCTAAATCTGGTTTGAGTTTATGGCTAACGTTTTAAAGGTTACTACTGTTCTTCGTTTCTGGGATAAGTTCAAATTATTTTGTTATAATTAGTTAGGTTGACGTGTTGAAAAATATAGACCACTGGTTTTATTTTTTAATGCCTTTGATAATCTATAAATGAACTTATACCTTTGTAAAATATAATTGTAACAATATATTTAAGGGTAAAGTCGGAAAATATTTTTTGGATCGCAATTAAATTATAGGCCATGTTTGGTAAATGAGAGGTTTGAGTTAAAATTAAAAGTTTGACCGGTCAAACTCGTTAATTTGAATGTTTGATAAAAAATAGATTAAAATAACAAATTTGGTTGAAACTTTTAATTAAGAAAAACTACTAATAAGAGTCTTTTGAAATTAGAGGTTTTGACAAATAATGATAAAAAAATACATTATTGTCATTGTGATCCATCCAATTGCATAACACATATCATATTTTCTCTTATTTTACGAGACCAATGATAACAATAGATTTAATTCGAATTGGATAGCTTCGTTACTTACATCAACTTCACGAACAACATAAACTTGGAGCTCATTTTCAATGGATGGCCATCCTTTCGAATCTCAAAATTAATTTTACATATACTCCTAAAAAAGTCCAACACAGTTAAATCGGTAGAAAAATCGTAACAAAAATAATATAACAAAGAAATATAAGAAGATGTTGGATCTTTCTAGAGTTGTAGCCCAACTCTCAAAGGTTCATTTATTTCCTCCTACCCTCTACCTACCCCTAAGAAGGTCCGAAAGCATCAAACTCAACCCCATCTGTCGTTTTACCTTTTTTTTCTTTTCATTTCCTCTAATTTCCCGCTACACCACCACCTACTCCTTTGTTCTTGTCACCACGATTCCTCATTCCCCCACCTCTTTCTTTTACTTAATTCCCCCCCTCCCCCAAAAAAAGTCTTAATACGATCAAATAATAATAATATTAAAACAAATATCTAATATATATTCATTTTTCATACTTTTAAAATAATTTAATAATGTTAATATATTTAAGTAACGAGAACGAAAGATGATTCATACAATGATGTTACAAATTGTTAACGAATAATTAAAATTAAAACGAATTTAGGATAGTTCACAAAATAATCTAACAAGTGTCTATGTGGAAAAGTGGATGATGTTCATCCTAAAAGATACGATTTCATAGATACTACACTATAATCACCTTTAAACTATTTAAAAAATTTAACACAAATTAAAAATTCATGAAATTGCCATAGACAGGAAATGAAGCTGTGTGTGAGTCTCAATGTCCTGCTATGTAGGATCGATGGTTGTGTGTTCAGTATTTTCCTAGGACATGATATTATATTCCCCTTTTAATCCCATTATTTCCATCATTTTCGATAAATTCATAGTTTTCTAGTCTCCTTCAATAGGAAACGCTTTCTATTCTTACCTAAACCAAGTTGGTAGGTCCTCGAGTGTATCCCACGTTAACCACAATACATTATTATTATTTTTTTTTGATAAAAATAGAGATACGCACATGAACCTTATTAAAAATCTCTCTAAACTTAAGTGTAGAAAAAAAGTACCCATAATTGTATTATAAAATAGAGGTTAAAAAACCAAAACTTAAGCATTATTATTATTATTGAAATTAAAAATATTAACAACCAACAAATGTACCTGAAATAATTATATTCTACATACCAACAAAAAAATCTACACTTCAGAAAATACATATTTGTAACATTTATTTAAAAAATGAAAAAGTAAAAAAAATAAAGTAAATATATAAATTAATTTTTTTAATAAAATGTATAAATTAATTTTTATGATTCTAGTAGGCATGACACATATATACGTAGTTCAGGATTGACATGTGCTCACCCTAAATTTTTTAAACTTTACAAATTTTATTTTACTTTTTATTAATTAGTTATTATTATTTTTTAAATTTTTATGAATGATGTACATTTAAGCTTTTGAGACTACCTAAAAAATGTTTTTAAAATCAAAATATCATTTTAATAAAAAAATGAAGGAAAGAGCATGAAATTAAAATAAGAAGGTGCAAAAATTCGTTTGACCTACTTTCGGTTGCATTATATATACGTTTATTAGTAAATATGTTGTGATACGAAAGACTGCGAGTGCGAGGGCTGAGCCTGAGGGAAGTAAAGCAACCCCACTCACTCACTCACTCACTCTTCCCACCCACCCACCCACCCACCAACCCTCTCCCCTCTCTCTCTTTTTCCCGACGGATTTTACGAAGTTCTTTTCCATTTCCTTTCTAAATCCCTTTTTCATTTTGATCTCGTTAATCTCCGATTTAGATCGTTCGTCAAATCAAATCAACAATGCAAAGCGCGGCGTTTTCTTTGTCTTCTCCTTGTTCGATTCCTTCTCTGAAACCGCGAAAATTCGGTTCCACTGCTGGATTCGATCCCATTCGCGTTTCCTGTTCTTCCTCCCTTCCCAAACGCCACCATCATTCTACTTCAAGCCATGCCGTTTCCCTTACTTCTTTGCCTAATCGATCCTGGCCTCTCTCTTCCTCCTCGTCCTTGCCGCTCAGGGCTTGGAACGTAGATTCAAAGCCAGAAGGCTTCCAAGTTAGAGCCACGGCGGCGGAGAGTGCCAGCGAAGGCGAGAAGTCGGCTAGCTTGAAGAAGACATTGGAGCTTGGATTGTTGTTTGGATTGTGGTACCTCTTTAACATCTACTTCAACATCTACAACAAGCAGGTTTCACTTTCTTTATTCGATTTCCTCTTTATTGTTTTAAGATTTAACGTCTCGTTTACTTTTCTTTGTTATTTTAGCTAAGTTCAATTCGAAAATCAGCTTATTGGTAAAATATTTCAGTGGTTTCATTTTTAAATAAAACTGTAAAAGGACATTAAAGTGTAGTGAAGCATTCAGAATCAGAAGAAGAAAACTGCAACCGGACGCAAAGATCAAATAATATTTTAAAGAATTATAGCGAGCTTTTCAGACGACAAAATCTGATAAGCAAGACGAGATCCTAGAACATAATCTAAGAGAATTAACTGTTACTGAATTCTGTTTCTTTGTTCACAGGTTCTTAAGGTCTACCATTACCCTATAACTGTCACTGTCATTCAGTTTGCTGTTGGGACTGTACTTGTTTCCCTGATGTGGACTTTTAACTTGTATAAGAGGCCGAAAATCACTGGTGCACAGGTAATCAGAAAGATATTTTGGTGCAAATACTGATTCTCTTTGGATTGTTGGTTCCTTTCTGGACTGATACTAACTTTTGAATTGTTTATTTGCAGCTAGCAGTAATTCTGCCACTTGCTGTGGTGCATACCTTGGGCAACCTCTTTACTAATATGAGTCTAGGAAAAGTGGCTGTTTCTTTCACTCACACGATTAAAGCTATGGAGCCATTTTTCTCAGTTCTGCTTTCTGCAATGTTTTTAGGAGAGGTGACCTGTTAGTTATTTTCATCATTTTTTTCATTCACATTTTCATACTTATTCTGTATCTATAAATACCTTTTCAAGATTCCTTTCTTTTGTAACATCTCTTGAAGTTTTTCAAATTGTTTATTTCTTTGCATGAGTGATTATTGTGCCTATTTAAAACCCCTTTAGTGTGAAAACTGATGCAGTTTCTTTTGTTTTTTTGGGATTAGTAGTGCAATTTCATGTTG
The DNA here is from genome assembly GCA_030270665.1 of Hibiscus trionum. Lineage (NCBI taxonomy): Eukaryota > Viridiplantae > Streptophyta > Magnoliopsida > Malvales > Malvaceae > Hibiscus > Hibiscus trionum. The sequence goes on along the minus strand of BSYR01000045.1, from coordinate 10,432,905 downwards.
GTTCTAACTTCGAGTATGATATATTACTGTCACAGCTGCCAACTCCTTGGGTAGTTGGTTCCCTTCTACCAATTGTTGGAGGAGTTGTACTTGCATCTGTTACCGAGTCCTCATTCAATTGGTAAGGATTGTACATGCTAGCATGTACTATATTTATATAACTGCAGGAAGTTCTCTCTTATTTGCGATCCATTTCTGATATTGGTACTGATATCTTGATACCAAGTACTTGAATTGGTTACTTCTATATAATTGTAATATAACCCCCTTTTTTATCTATAAAGGGCTGGATTTTGGAGTGCAATGGCTTCCAATTTAACAAACCAATCCCGTAATGTTCTTAGCAAAAAAGTTATGGTTAAGAAAGAGGTAATTTTACTTTTTGATGTTTGTTCTTGGTCACTATGGTGCTAACATTTATTGGAGTACAAATTCTGTTTCCTTGTTTGACTCACTGCAAAGTGGTCTCTCTGAATTGATAATCTAATTTTGGAGTTGATTTTTGTATTAGCGCATAACAAGCTGTTATTATGTTACAGGACTCGATGGACAACATTACCCTCTTCTCAATAATAACAATTATGTCCTTTTTCTTGCTAGCCCCTGTGGCTATCTTCATGGAAGGCATAACATTTACCCCTGCCTACTTGCAATCTGCTGTGAGTATTGTTAATGAGCTAAGTTGCTATAGCTGCCCTGATTTCACTTTTGATAATGTTTTCCTAATCTACTTGTAATGGGTTACACTTGTATCTTTTCTAACAGGGTTTGAATGTTAAAGAAGTTGCTGTAAGATCTCTGTTTGCTGCTCTTTCCTTCCATGCCTATCAGCAGGTGAGGTTTTTTTGCTGTTGATGGTTTTTTGTGATCCTTTAGAATCAAATGCATGGATACAAAGTCACTTCGTAGGGATGGAAGTGTGATGAACGAATTAAAAATGGGACAAGACTTAAGTTTTCTGAGGTATAGTTCTGGAGGTTTCTTGTTGAAAATACTGAAGTGAATTAAATTTGGAAAACAAAATCAATGGATTGAAATACCTTCTGATAAATGCAAAATTAAAAAAAATGTATATGTTTTGATAATTTATATAAGTAGGCATTTTTATTGTAAGTTCTAACAAAGAATCACCGTTCAATACATATATAAAATTATATGCCTAAATGCTATTTTGATTTACTTTCTACATATTATTGATCTTCACATTGAACTCTATTGGTTGGTCTATTGAGGAACCTATATTGAAGTATTTGGCTTAAGATAGAGATTGAGAAAATGATGAATGTAAGGAAGTGCAATGATTAAGTTGGATGTTTGAATGTCTCTATTGTCTTTTCCTTTTACTCTTTTCTTTTATCAAAGTAGTGTGATTTTGAGTTGTGTCAAATCCTTCTAAATTCTGTCTTAAATTTAATTTTTAGTGCAGTATGCTCAAATGCAAAGGTGATTAGTGTTTGATCTAAAACTATGAAATGCAGGTTTCGTATATGATACTGCAAAGGGTATCCCCGGTTACTCATTCTGTGGGCAACTGTGTAAAGCGGGTGGTTGTTATTGTCAGCTCTGTGATTTTCTTTAAGACACCGGTCTCCCCAATCAATGCTCTTGGTAAATTTGCATTATAATAATATTTTATTGAAAACTGTTGCTGCTTTGAGTTTTTTTTTTCCGGCGCCTTAATTGTTAGTTAATGTATCTTATTGTGATGGTTTTCTGCAGGCACCGGAATTGCTCTTGCTGGAGTTTTCCTGTATTCTAGGGTGAAGCGCATTAAGCCAAAGGCAAAGGCAGCATAATGGTTTTGCCGGATAGGTTGCAAGTTTTATTCCACAGATTGAAGGACTTGTTTGTAGTTTAGACGGAACTTAATTTTGGTTTTTGTTTTGGTATTTGGATTATTTTAATTCTTTTTTGTTGATTACTTTGCCAGTTGATCTTTAATCAAAGAGTCAATTGCCATTTATATAAGCTGGTTCCAGTTACTTCTAAGATATGGCGTTTTTACTTAAAGAAAAAAGAAGCTTGTTTTGCAGTTTAGTGTTAACACGTTTAGGATCTCTAGTTTCTTCCTTGAGACACTTACAGGCTTGTTGATCTAATTGGAAGATTTCGTATTGACACGTTTATTGGGTGGGAAGAATTTGAATTGGCTCAATATAGGTGGAATAATTAATAATTTTTTGGTGGAATTAATAAATTTAGGCCTTAAAGGATTTGGATCTGTTTTGGGATTGGGTTGATTTAATGAATTTCAGTTCATATCATTTTGATAGTTTAGGTTGATATAATGTTTTTTTTCTAAAAATTGAATCAGTTTAAAATTAGTTGGATTACTTGGTTAATTCATGTTATTGATTTTTATTGAATTTAAAAATAACAAAATTAAATAAATTTCTATGTTTTAAAAATATAAGTATTGTAATTTGAAATGTATGTTTTAAATTAAAATAAGCTGGTCAACTAAGTCGGTGACCCAGGTTGAAATAAATTTTGAATTTATCTTAAGTATCATATTTGTTTTTTTTTTTTGAATATGCCGGTGTGATACAAAGGTAGTATCTGTTTAATTTTTTTAATTTTTTTAATAAAGCATACTCACTGTACAAGAATGATGCTCGAACTCAAGTCACCTGGATGAATTACATCGAGCATCATATATGTTTTACTATTATCATTTATCGCTATGAAAAAATAACAAAAAATTCCTTACATAAAAAAATGGAAGTGATTTTATTTTGAGTTAATTTTTCTATTGTCTTATTATGAGTAGTTATAAAAAAATTGATTAATTAAGATTTAATATTATAGAATTTTTTATAAAAAAAACCCTCTTTAAAAGCTTAGAATTATATATATATATATATATATATATGCTTCTATAAGCATCCGACACTAGTGGGTGTGAGGTCCTCCATATGTCTACATTGACATGCTTACAACATAGATTTCAAACGAATATAAGCCCCTTTATTAATTTATTTAAAAATGTAAAAACAAGAATTAATAATTATTTTAATCTTTTTGTAAAGATATCATAGCAGTAGCTGCGGTTGATCATACTGGTTTTTGAGGTGTAAATTGGATGTTAGGGTGAGCGGAGATCATCTCGACCAAGTCCATCTCCTTCTTGACGGGCCCCAGCCCCATATCCATCTCATCTGCCATAGGCGCAGTGGGTATTTGATCAAGAAGAGAGTCAATGGTGCAGCCCTCTTGAAGCAGTTTGTCATCAAAAGAGAAGTCGTTAAATTCATATTCTGGCACCACACGGTCTGTGCTATCTGCAGTAGGCTTGGAAGATTTGTGTTGGGATCTGCTTGAGCCTAGGTTTAAGCTCTTGATGTATTCCTGCAGGATGGATCCTCTAGGGTACTTGGAACGACATTTCCTCTTTGAAAATTGCCTCCTTTTGGTTGCATTCCAATGGTTCTTGATGGAGTTTTCTGTTCTTCCATGGAGCCTCTTTGCAATTTCTGCCCATTTGTTTCCTATTTCCATATGGGCTTGTATTAACACCTTATCCTCCTCCTCGCTCCATGTGTCCTTCTGCAATATGTAGGAAATAGGAATACATCAATATTATTGTTTGGTCCGAGACTGAGACTGAGACTGAGTTTAACTAACCTTTATGTCTGGCCTTAGATGATTGTGCCATCTCTCTCTGCATTGCTTCCCTATTCTTCCAGGCAACATCTGAGCAATATGAGACCATTTTCTCACTCCATACTGCTCAACTAACTCAACCAACACCCTGTTCAAGCATGCCAATATTATCCACACATGATGTTCGAATTCGAGAAAAAATAAAATTGGTCCATATATTACCTGTCTTCTTCCATGCTCCATTGTCCCTTCACTCCATTACACTTCTTACGCCCTTTCCAATTACTACTCCTCCTAGACGTTGAATTAGCCAATACCCTATGGCTATTCTTGTTGCAGTAACCATTTTCTGCAGTCACGCACGACATTTCATCCGCCACCACAAAATCAAAGGGCGCCGCCACGTAATTACCCACATCCGATCCCATGTTATTGTTAACATCATTGGACGAGTTCCTCTGATGACAAAGGTTCAACATTCCCACACTCCCGAAGTTGTCCATCACTTGTCCATGTCCGATGCTACCGGCAGCAGCAAACGGCTTACCCTCGTAAAAGTCGACACTATTCGTGGAGCAACCGTAAGGGAATGCATCGAGAGAATCATAGACGAAAACAGGGTTCGAAGACACCTGAATTTGATGATCATGATCCAGGTGGTGAAAGTCTTGCATGTAATAATCCTTTGAGGATGAAGATAGGGTGGTGGTTTCCAAGGGTTTTAGACAGTTTTCGGACAACAACATCGGCTGCTGGCCTTGGGGAGACATGTTTTCCCTATGCTTTGGATCAAACTCCATCCTTCACATTCACAGGACCAAAGTCTTACGTTTTGGCTGTGTCTTGTCAGCTTTGAGTTCCTTAATAAACGAGGGCATTTACTGTGTTGTTTGATCTAGGCCGTCCATTAAGGCTCAATCTCGTGGTTAACATTTGCTTAACATCATGCTTGATTATATTATACTGGCTGGAGACTAAAAGAGTATTTATAAATTAGTATATTGATATGGAAAATCAAGTAAAACAGTAACGCAAAGTGTTGGAAGATAGATTTAAATACTAAAACAATTAATGACCCTTCAATACTTTCTTTGTAACCTTTTTTTTTGCATTTTCTTTCTTTGCAGTAAAGATTATTAAATGGCATAATTTAAAAGGATCCATTTCATCGCAAGGTTTTCAAATCTTGCCGGTAAATTGGATAGACAGTAAAACATGCTAATTAACCAACATAATTACTTAAGATAACCAAATCAAGGAAAACAAAGACTTATTCTATATGAACCATCTCTAATTTGGTTAGCGTTTGTAATTCAACGAATGAAAAAAAAACCACATTCTCTTAAATTAAAACAAGATATATTAAGGGTTAATTTTTTTAATAAAGGAATAATATTTGATACACCAATAGTGTAATATTATATATATATATATAAATCAAATTAAAAAAAAAATCATATATACAAAATCAATATAACAAATATAAATTTTTAAATAAATATTCATTTCATTCCAACAAAGAATTGCTATATTAGAATACTATATAATAGCTTACTATTTAGTTTACAACTAAATTCCAATTTCTACGTACATCAAAACCATATATCTTCTTAATCTTATGAATTTTAATTTTAATTTATTAAAATGACTTCTAAGACAATGTATTTTTTTCAAATGCATTTCGTCAAACTAACCATTTAAGCAAAAAGTTGATCCGCGAAAGAACAAATTAATAATCTATAGATATTAAAATATTCATTCAGGTGACCCGAGTTCGAGCACCACTTTTACAACACGGTGTGCGTGCCTTATTAAAAAAGACTAAGAAAGTTGAACAGATGCTACTCTTGTATTACACCAGAATATTCAAAAAAAATTATGAAAATATCTTTCATAAAAATATAACAAAAATATCGAGGCAATTTGAAACCACATTTAAGTTTATATTGTTAATTTTCATTACACAAATAGATACAATTAATAACTCTGTTAAATAATTAATGACGGTCAGACTCAACAATAACGCATCCCATTCGTCTTAAATTACAGACTTTTAATTACATTTTTGTAATAACTAATAATTAAGAATAGATTTAAATACCCCATGACCAAAACAAGAGACCCAGGCCAGAGAAGCTTAGACGTGTTAGCTTCGAAGGGGCAACAACAATGAGAATTTGGAAGGTGGTTTCAAATGGTCATCCTTATTAATTAGAAAACTGGTTTTGAAGTCAGAAAATAAGTATTTTTAAAGCATTAAGTATTATTTAGAAATACTGTTTTTTTGTATTTAATGTAACTTGTAAGTCACATGTAAATGTAACATTAATGCTTGGAATTCTTGATAAACAAATGTGGTTCAATACATGATGAAGCATCATAAGTGAAATTGTTATCCCATTATTCAAGTGGTGGGAAACGAAAGGAAACTATGAGTATGGGCAGTTGAGTCTGGATTGTTGCCATCGATTTTGGAGTGGTGAGGAAAAGCATAAGGCATTTCTGCAGGGTGAAGCCATGCTTCCTTGAAAACCCTCGCAACTTGTTCGGACACCACCGCATTGCCTTCGGCTGTCAGATGCAATCCATCTCTGCAAAACATACCACCGACTGTCTCCTTAGCAACAACGGTTTGCTGTGCCTAATACCCCAACCATTTAGTTGGCCATTAAACCATACAAGGAAACTACTTAGATGTTAATGAGCCATCATTTGAGAATGGATAACTAAATCGAACCTGATTGATACTGTGCGGTGGATATAAATGTTGCAGATGTGTGTGCACAACTTTTCTTTCGCTATGGATCTTATCTTTTTAGATATGGAGTATCAAGCTTCAAAACTGTACTAGTTTAGTATACCACAAACCTTAGATATTTTCTCTGCCAACCATCTGTCTCCTGCATCTTGGACCAAATGTTGATGGATCGGATACCCAGTTCTTCACCTACTTCAACACACCCTTTCGCAAGCACTCCAGCATTTTCATTGGTTGCTTTCTCACCATAAGTTGCTCTGTTGAACAAAATCAAAAAATATTTGATGTTCATGACAACCAAAGTAATGTTCAATAATCTAGTACAAGAAATGCAACCTGCACCTTGCACGTGTAATTATAGATGCAAGATGAAGTTCATGACAACCAAGGCCGAGTTACGATAGCAACACTGTAGTTATGTGTGCAAGTGCATAAACGACCTTAATAATCTCAAAAAAATATTAAAAAAGATGATAAAGTTCGGTAGTTATTTTGTAAAGATGCATGGTGGAAATAATGTCCTGAACCGTGCATATTCAAGGCGCCCTTCCTCATAAATAGGCGGAGTTATAAGCACAATAAGCATGGTGGGTGAACATTCCTGTGGAGAAACAATGATGATAAGTGAAAAGTAGGTCGCTTCAAATGCATTTTCCTATCAGGAGAAGTATGAAGAAAACTCGGAACTAACTCCTAAGGACTGCACTTGCTAAAATCTTTGGGCAACTAGCTAGAGAAAGAAAGGCGAAATAAAATGCAAAAAGCAACAAACTAATAGTAAACAAGAAAATAAATAAATTAGTTGCTGGCTTTAATTAAGCCAATACTTCAGGTCAGCGTTATCAAGGGCACAAGGTTCACTCTTGGTGCTAAAACTCTTTTATTGCCTTACAAATAAAGACTGTATAGTTTTTTAATGTCTTTGTGTGTAATGGTTCAATTTATCCTACAAAAAATGTCAAATTTTCTTTATCTTTTGTTAGCCAATATACCAGGTTTCCTAATAATCCAATGTTTATTGTTGATTACAAGTATGGTTAGTTCAATCAATCAAAGCTTTTATTGCACTTACCACCTTACAGAAAAAAGAAATAAAAAGCATGCTTAGCGGCAGTAGTCATGCACCTGATCAATGTGTTTCACCCAAAAGGTTCTAAGGTGCTTTTGTTGTTTGGCACTAAAAGGCAGAACCTTGAACTGTCTTGGTTCATGCCTTAACAACATTGCTATAGATCATCACCATATGTGCAGATTAACTTATAGCTTTCGTTTAGCAGTATATATTTTCCGTTGTATTCTCATAATCTACGAAAGATTGTTAAAAATGCAGAATGGATTCTAGAACAGGGATGTCAGTTACAGAAACATATACTATAGTTAAAGCCGTAAGGAATACGCGTTTATTGTGAAATGCCCTCTTAAAAATAATAGTGAAGAGACAAAAAACTTAACCTTCAAATGGCTAACAATTTTTCTGAGGTTCTCCTTGTACTCTTCTATGGGGACATGCTGGTTCTCCCTAGGAGAGCAGCTTCATTAGCGCCAAAGAAAATTGTGGTAGCAATTGGAGGTTTACTCGAGTCCTGAAACAAAGAAAGACTAGTGTGTAATATATGGAGAGCCGGGACAAACAGAATATAACAGTTGAATGTCCTGGAAAAAACAAAGCAAGCAAAAGAAGATATATAAGTGTTGGTGACTATCATTAATGAAATGAACATATCTCGAACAAGATCACCGTACCAGGACAATACAGTAGGTATATATGCATACTTCCTCGGACTTCAGAGACTAAAAAATATGTTACAAAATGCAATTTTTGATCCCTAAATGCACAGCAGTGAAGTGCATAGACCATCCGACCTGTCCTTGATCTATAAGCAAAATGAGTAAATCTTAGTTTTTTCACCAGTGAAATTGAGTATGAGGATCACAACACAAGAGATGTATCCCTCTTTCTAAGAACATCAAACAAAGTTGAAAAGCAGGATCTAAAATTCTAACATTCCAAAGAAATTAAAAGGAAGAAGTGAAGAGGTTTACAAGAGGGAAGAGATGATGCAATCTGGTGTTGTACACGGACTAAAACATGTAAACCAATATATATGTAGTCATGTAGATGACAAGGGTAAAACCAAAAGGAGTGATAGTTATTTAGAAGAAAAAGATAAAGGAAGAACCTTGCGAGAGTAGGTGTTGGCAAGACAAGCACCCCATCCGTCTGATCTAAAGGATTCTTCAGTGATTGAATCTCCAAATAACACTTTGTTTCGTAAATAAAATTTTAAGGTAAATCCATCACTAATTATTTAGTATGTTTGGTCTCATCAGATTCCTTCAATTTTTAATGTAAATTTTAAAATATGTTACGTTCATCTTAAAATTTTAATTTATGAATACGTCGATTCCAAATCTAACAACCACCAAACTGAATGAGATAAGCTAAAAAACCAAAAGCAAACGATGTAAAATTGAGTCCAATAATCAAACAAAAGCACCAAAAGTATGAACATGCGACATGGCCACATAGGAAAGTGAAAGCCTAGCCGAGGCATTAGCTTCCACATCCACACCTCCAGCTTGAAACATTATATTATATGAATCCTTGTCTCAAAACATATAATATATTATTAATATTAGGGTGCATAGGAAGGGAAACTAGGCGCATTTCAGCTGAAAAGCCATGTCTGGATTGTCGGCATCAATTTCGGAGTGGTGGGGAAAATCGTAAGGCATCTCTTCAGGGTGAAGCCTTGCTTCCTTGAAAACCCTCACAATTTGTTCAAACACCACTGCATTGCCTAGTGCCGTCAGATGCAATCCATCACTGAAATACATACCAACAACTCACTCGTTAATTTGATCGAATACCCTGCAGAGTGCAGTGGATATAAATGTTGCAAACGCGTGTGCAGCTAAACATCTTATTTTTGGATTTGGATTATGGAGTAGCAACCTTCTAAAGTGTACTGATGTAGAATACCACAAACCTTAGATATTTTTTCTGCCAACCATCTGTTTCCTGCATCTTGGACCAAATATTGATGGATGGGATGCCCATTTCTCCAGCTACTTCCACACACCCTTTTGCATACACTCCTGCACTTTCATTTGTTCGATCCGCCAATTTCATTGCTTCCTCACCGTAAGTTGCTCTGTCAAACCAAAAAAAGTTAATGTTTCTGAGCGATGACAAACTTAGAATCAGAAGCAACAGTTTCATAACAGAAGTTGATGACAACCTGAGTTAAAGGAAAAAGAAAGGGTGATAACAACATAAACATTGTGGTTATGTTGTTATGTGTACAGATTCATAAATGGACATAATGTGGTACATTACCGTGCATATTCCAGGCGCCTTTCCTCATCAATAGGTGGTGGAGTTATAAGCACAATAAGCATGGTGGGTGAGCATTCCTGTAGAGAGACAATGCTGATAAAGTGAAAAGATGGTCCACAAAGGGTTGCATTTCTTGTGTTCATGAAAAAACTTAACCTTCAAATGGGTAACGATTTTTCTGAGGTTGTCCTTGTACTCTTGTACGGGGACATGATGCCTTTCTCTGAATCCTCCTGGGAGAGCTGCATCATTTGCCCCAAAGAAAATTGTGGTAGCAATTGGAGGTTTGGTTGGCGAGTCCTGAGCCACAACAATGATAAAAATCTAAGACTAGTAGTAGTATGTAATAATCTGGTGCAAAAAGTAGAACACAAGAATCTCCCTGTCCCTGCTGGATAAAAATCTAATGCTGGTGAACATTGAACAGTAGAGTAGAAACTTATGCTATGAAGATATTTAATAGGTGCAAATTCAGAGGTAAAGAGGTTTACAAGAACAAGAGGGAAGAGATGATGCAACAAAAATAGAGCCCATCTGGTGTTGTATCCATCATATCCACGGCATAAAACATCAGCCTGTGTAGTTCATGACAAGATTAGAGGAGTGAAAGTGATAATAATCCTTTGTTTATTTAGAAGAAAAAGAAAAAAGAACCTTGCGAGAGAAGATGTTAGCAAGAGAAGCACCCCATCCGCCTGATCTAAAGGATTCTTCAGTAATTGAATCTCCAAATAACACTATGTTTCCTCTCATTCTTTCTTCTCCCTCCAAATCTTATGTTGATGCTCTCTCCCCACTAGGCCTTACCCTCTGCTCTTATATTACGTACCTGTCAGGGACCACGCCAAAAGTTGTTGACAGTTTTTTTTTAATAAATAAATTCATTAATTATTTAGTATGTGTTGGCTCATTAAATTCATTGATTTTTAAGGTAAGTTCATTAATTATTTATCATATTTGGTCTCATTAAATTCATTAACTTTTAAGGTAAATTCATTAAAGATTGTTTTTCTTATCTAGAATTTAGTTGGAAAATTCAAAATATGAATTAACCATTTGAAAATGGATAAATATTCTATACACATACGATGAAAACTGAAAGTTTTCAGAAGTGTCTTAATTTTAGGGTATAGAGAGTTAGTTTAGAGTATAGGGTTTAGAGGTTTAGGCGTAGGGATTAGAATTTAGGGATAGTTGTTTTAATTTAAGGTTTAGGGATATAATTTAGGGTTTATAGGTTAAAACTTAAATCCTCGCCATATTACCCTAAACCCTAACCTATAAACCTTAAACCTTAAATTGAAACAACTATCCCTAAATTCTAAACTCCTACACCTATACCTCTAAACCCTATACCCTAAACTAACTCTATATACCCTAAAACTAAGGCGCTTGTGGAAATTTTCAGTTTCCACTGCCAGTGTATATGATATTAATCCTATATATATATATATATATATAATGAATGTTATTCTTTCTAGTAGATTTATGTTTGAGCATATTTTTCTGTATAAACTTATAAAGTGTGCTTGATTTTATCAAAAACTAAAAAATAGAACATATGTACCACATTAAAAAATACAATAATATATATATATATATATATATAAAGGCTTTTGATTCATATCAAAATAAAGCGTTAATAATCTATTTGATAAAAAAAATTGTTGGATAATTAGAGTAGAGCCGACATTATAACTTATTAATTAAATGGATAATTTAGTCAGCATATTTGTTAAATAAATCTTGGGAACCCACTCAGATAGGGACAAGTGTAGTTCAAAGTCCAAAACTCGTGGCAGTAAAAATGACGTAACTTTGATTGCGAGTGGAGTATGATTCATTTATTAACTCTGCGGACCAACAATCTAATCCCCCAGATCCCACCCTGCGTTTCTTGTTTGTTTCTATCGTTGATCGGCTTTGCAAATCGCAAATAGCGTTAGCTTTTTGGCCTTCGCTAACAACTCCAACTCCAGACTCTACTAAACATTAAATCAAACAGTTGCTGCTCCAAGGTCTGCTACTGCTTGCTTCTTCTTCTTTTTTTAAACAAAATTTCCCCTGTTTTTGTTTCATGATTTTTCATTCACTCACCGACTCAATGTTTGACCATCTGTGGGTTTAACTTTGATTTTTCGTGTTTATCTTTGATCATTCAATGTCAGCCACGTTTCTGCATTAAATTATAATAAATCCGTTTTCTTCAACTCTATTTTATTCGTAATTGGGACCCTAATCAATCATATGCCCTGTTCTCAAAGGTTTTAGCGACTCAAATCCAACAAACCCATTTCTTATTTTAGCTTATTGATTTGGATAATGATTTAATATTTTAGTTATTGGAGTATTATCTTTGATCCCAGATGTTCTTGACTTGTACTAGACTACTAGTATTTGCTTAATTTTGTTACTCTTTTTTTTTAACCAAATGAATTGACTTTGGTAAATAGAGTACAGGGCAAGGCAAGTGGCCACAGGAAAAAGATAAAAACAAAAAGAAGTGTTAGGTTGACGTGGTTAGGCTGCGCGGGCAGTAAGATTATTGCGGGATTGATGGCTGGTCTAAATGGAGACCCTATTCTTGGTATTGACGATAAGATAGAGAACCTTCAATATAATAATAACAACAACAGCAACGAGGCTATAGACAAAGAAGGGTTGGTGGGAATAGGAGAAGAAAGCAGTACTTGTTATAAAAACAATCAGGGAGGCGAGAAAGACATGGCTGGCAATTCAATTCACCGCTCAGGTTCAAGGCCTCAACTTGACCTTAGCAAGGCTGAAATCCAAGGCAATTCTGAGGAAAGGGATCCTACCATTTTGTTGCCTAATCAATCTGATGATATTTCACATTTGGCTCTTGATATTGGAGGTATCATCATTTCTAATTCAACCTCGTCTTTGTTGCTTTTGCTTTGTACAACTCCTTTTTGGCTTCTTTTTCTCTCTGGTTAGTTTTGGATTTTTTTTTTTCATTTTGTGTTTGTTTTAGTTTAAGCCGTTGACCACTGCTTTCAGGATTGTTTTTTTTTTTCTTTGTGGCAATGGAGGTGAAGATAAACCGAGTTAATTTACCCGTGTTCTCTAGTTTGTACGCCTAGATAACATGCATGCTGTGTGCTTCTCTCTTCTTCTTCTGGTCTTTTGGAAATTTTCTTCCTTTTGAACCACCCTTGTGTGGAAGGAGTTCTACAATGCCAATGCCAAATCTAGTATGAATTATCTTGGAATTTATAGGAGGGGAAGTTTGAACTATTTTAACTGTGAAATGGCGTCCAAATTTATTTTGAGATTGCTATCTTCTGTTTCTTTGAGAAATCCTTCTTACCTGCTTGTGAATTATGCATTTAAACTTTCATAAGAGTTGTCAGTTAGAAAGTTCTTACTGTGTCAGCAGTAGCTGTGCATGTTGGTTCTTTTCTTTTCTTTCTGCTAAGCACAATAGCAATGGTTACCTAGAAGGAATATATTTGTGGCCTCTTGTAGTGCATTCAAAACTTTAAACATCTTCTTTTTCAGGTTCTCTTATTAAGTTGGTCTATTTTTCAAGACATGAAGATCAATCAGTTGAGGATAAGAGGAAGAAAACTGTCAAGGAAAGATTGGGTATTACAAATGGTAACAGGAGAAGCTATCCTGTCCTTGGTGGGAGGCTTCACTTTGTGAAGTTTGAGACAAGCAAATTGAATGAGTGTTTGGATTTTATTTCTTCCAAGCAGCTTCACTGTGGCAGTATATATTCTTATTTCTTTCCGTTTCATTTTTCGTTGATCCATCTTTTCTTGGTTACTAAAAGTTTGAGATTGCACATGATATTTGTGGCTTTATTAACCTGCATTAATATTTATTTTCAGCTGTTTTATTTTCTTCTGAATAGGAATTGATTCTCATCTTTGGAATTCTGAGCCCCCTGCCAACGAAAATGCAGTTATCAAGGTACTTGGACTTAAGACTTCTTCATAGCTTTTTTACATTATAATTTTGTAGAAGTTGGACCGGTTTTATATTGTATGTCAAGGAAGACCCTGTATCAAAACTTTGTTTTCAAAAACATCGAAACAATTATCAATGGACAAAATGGAAATTTGAAAATGATGCTAGTTCTAAGCATTTTTTCTTTTGCTGATGGAAGTGTGACTACTCTTAAGCTGCTGCCTTTTCTTTTACTCTTCATAAAAAATTCCCTCTAATAGATTTTTGAGTTTAGTTGGCTCATTATATGGTCTGACTTAAGTTCTTGGTCATTCATTTTTCCAATATTTAACAGTCTCGTCGCTGCTATGTGAGCAGGTGTTTTATAAAGTATTTTCCTGAGATCGCTTTCAAAACCATAAATTTGAGAATTTCAGGTCTACTCCTTGAACAATAATTGCAATGATAATGTGTTCTTTGTTGGCAGAAGAATTTTTTGACTAAGGTTTAAAATGTTAATACATCAATTGCTTCAAATTTATACTTTTATAAATGCATACTTCAAACAAGTTGTGTTTGTGAGAAGGCCACAGGGGGTGGGGCATACAAGTTTGCAGACCTTTTTAAAGAAAGGCTCGGGGTCAGTATCGAGAAAGAAGATGAAATGGATTGTCTTGTCGCAGGAGCAAATTTCTTACTTAAGGTCAAGTCTTTATCATAATTTCATTCTGATCTTTTATCTAATACTACTCAACATGCACAGAAATCCTTAAGTTTAAACTCTAAATGTGGTGATTTGAAGTTGAACAAATTGGATGAAGCGTTTATGTCTTCTTGGAGATTTCATTGAAGCCTACTAATTATTATATGGTCTTGTCTGTCATTCTTCTTATATAATGAACGTCTGAACATGGAATTGCGGAATGCCTGTTGTTTAAGATGAAAACATGATAATACTGTATTCTTGAGATGGTTGAGTAACTTTTTGGAGGGTAAATATATACAACAATAGTGAGACAGACAATCTTATGTAAACGTAAACAGACACCATGTCGATAATGACTTTAGTACTTTGTGAAAATTGAATCAAATTAAAATTTGTTGTATACAATTGCACAAAATCAAAGTTCATGTGTATAACATTGCACATTTAATGAAAGTTCATGTATAGTTTTGATATTTATCCCATAAGAGTATTGGTGAAAAAGGGATTGACCGTTTGTGGTAATAGCTCCTACAGTGTCTTAATATGTAATGGCTGTCCTGGCTAAGGAGGAAGTTCGAGTAAAAATTCAGAACATTGATTAGGGCTATTTATAACCCTAAGCCAGTTGAACTTTGCCACAATAAACAAATTGGTGTATTTTTAAAACTGATATCTGAGGAGTATTTTTCTCAATTTTTAACAAAATATAAGCTTGATAAATTACTTTACTGCACGGTCACTCAATGTAAATCTGATATGTGTAACTGAGCAGGCTATTCGCCATGAAGCTTTCACGCACATGGAGGGCCACAAAGAGTTTGTGCAGATTGACCACAATGATCTGTTCCCCTATCTTCTTGTTAATGTTGGATCTGGTGTTAGTATAATAAAGGTATTTTTTTGCCCTCATTTTCCAAACTGCTTGAGAATGAGCTTGATTAGAGTATAAAACAATCAACACTCCTGGTCTGGTGCAGGTTGACGGGGATGGCAAATTTCAGCGGGTTAGTGGAACAAATGTTGGAGGTGGTACTTATTGGGGATTGGGAAGACTACTTACGAAGTGCAACAGGTATATGAATCTCCTTTTTGTGTTAACCCAACATGCTACCTCTCTGTGTGTATAATTTTATCCAGATGTTACCCTCTATTCATCCCCTTTCCAGTTTTGATGAACTGCTTGAATTGAGTCAAAGGGGAGACAATAGGACCATAGACATGCTTGTTGGGGACATTTATGGTGGTATGGATTACTCTAAGGTATGTATTACTTGTGATCTTTGCTTTCTGTTACCAGAATGTATAAAAGGCATGGCTACACTAAGATGCATCAATTCTATGATTCATGGATAGCTTGGTTCTCATTTTCTCCGCAGTGGCTACCACCCTCTAATTTTAAATTATGACAGATTGGTCTCTCTGCATCAACCATAGCTTCAAGTTTTGGCAAGGCTATTTCTGACAAGAAGGAGCTTGAAGATTACAGACCTGAAGATATTTCCCTGTCTCTGTTGAGAATGATTTCTTACAATATTGGACAGGTTAACTCTAGAAAACGAACTATCATGTAAAGTCGAATTATCTGATTTGAAATACATTGGTGTTGTTTTCTTTCTCAAGGGAATAGGTATAGTGACTAGGCTTAAAGTCTTGCTTGAATTATCTTCAATGATCTTCTGTGTTATGGTTATACCTTTCCGTTTTCTTTATATTCTTGAGAAGGGTAAAGAATTATATTGTGAAGAACATTTCATTTACTTGTGAAAATTCTTGATGCTCTAGTAACTAGCTTCTAAATTTATTTCCATATTATCTTGAAACTAGCTTCAATTGTGAAATTTCCATTCAAGCTCCTATATAACCAATCAGATAATTAATATTGATTCTACTTCTGACTTGCGTAAATTTGCCATATAGATATCTTATTTAAATGCACTTCGGTTTGGGCTTAAGAGAATCTTTTTCGGAGGATTTTTCATAAGGGGTCATGCGTATACCATGGATACAATCTCCTTTGCTGTTCAATTTTGGTAAGTGTAGAACACTTTGCGGTGCAAGTTTGTCCTTTTCTGTTCTTGTTGATTAGTAGCGATTGTGCTATCAAGAAAATATCAAACAGTTTATCTATGGTTTAGGTCAAAAGGAGAGGCACAAGCTATGTTCTTGAGACATGAAGGATTTTTGGGAGCTTTAGGTGCATTTATGAGTTATCAGAAGCATGGCCTTGATGACTTGATGGTGCATCACTTAGTTGAGAGGTTCCCGATGGGAGCACCATACACTGGAGGAAGAATACATGGACCACCACTTGGTGACTTGAATGAAAAGGCAAGTATAGTGGAATTTTATCATATCGGTTCAGAGTCGATCAACCCTTGTAGATCAATGGGCATGGGTTGAGTTTGGGTTTGTCTCTCAACCTCAACCTTTTTGAAGATATTAGTATAACATTTTGCATATTTATTTTCTAAAATCAGGTTTAATCTTTCGTATGGGGCATGGGGAGTTAATTTCAAACCTATTTCCAGATTATTTAGTCTTGGCATATAAATTTCACTGGGCTTTTAAATCATTTTGAGCAAAAAATCAAAAGAGGATTGTATATTAACAAATCTTGATACAGTACTTTAAAGGATGAACTTTGATCCATTCATGGCATTTGGAATTTTAGTATTTATAAATGTCTTTATTAGTTCCAAGGAGGGCACATTTAGCCTGTTTACTCTGTCATCTGTTAAAATGAGAAAATGCATGCTTTTCTTGTTATAGGAGAAAACATCATTCCTTCTGGACAATGAATTATGGATTATTAATGTTGCACACACACTTTATCACAGGTTTTGCGTACATTCATTAAAAAGATAAAAACAAAAGGCTTAGATGCTTATGATTTAGCCCAAATGGAACAAAGTTTTACATGTAACAATCAGTTCATTTATTTTAGTGCCCTTTATTGATAATTCTTTATATTCAATAGTGTACGATAAGTATTTTATCAAATAAATAAATAATGTACAACCAAACAACTATGGTTTAGCGTTAAAATCAATATATAGGTGTGTGCTTCTAGTTGTAGACAGATAGTCTTGGACAGCAAAAGAAAGTAAAATGGACTTACAGTAAAGAATAAGCTTGAAAGCTTTTTTCCTTTTAAATTTCTGTTTTGAGCTTTGCTTCTCCTACTAGGCCTAACTCCTAGTTTGTGTGTCAACTGCAGATTTCTTGGATGGAAAAATTTGTGCAGAAGGGAACTGAGATCACTGCACCAGTACCGATGGCTCCACCTGGAACCACGGGACTTGGAGGATTTGAAGTTCCCTCTTCCAGAGGTGCTACTCTGCGTTCTGATGCTAGTGCTTTAAACATTGGTGTTCTCCATCTTGTACCCACTTTAGAGGTGTTTCCGTTATTAGCCAACCCAAAAATGTATGTGAATTAGTATAGTTGTGATTACATGCTGACAGGTCTATATGTTTCCATCCATGCAATGTTCTAATCTCATTTTGTGAATTACATGCTAACAGGTACGAGCCCAATACCATTGATCTATCAGATCACAAAGAGCTAGAGTAAGTAACTAAGTATGCACTTCAAATATGCTACTTAATACTTATTATTCTTGGCGTCCTAAGAGTGCTTTTCAAAGTAGATTGTAATAACTTTAACTTTCCAACTGATTCTGCAAACATGGATTCCTCAGCATATTTTTGATGTACATGTTGCTTCAGGTATTGGTTCACTGTGCTTTCGGAGCACTCGCCAGACCTTGTTGATAAGGTAAATATAAACACTATGAGGCAGCTAGGATTCTCTCTCTTAGAAGAGCATTTGCCAATTGTGTTCTAAGAAAGGACTAAGGAGTCATTTTCAAGGAGAGTTCTGAAAACTTTATTGTTGCTGATGGCCAATGGCATTCCATTATAGCAATAAAAAGTTAATGTAAGAATTTGAGCGTGGCTCTGATGTTGCGTGATACCCATTCTATTGTCGAAAGAAATATAAATGAAAACATAAGTCATGTAAGCCTGAGGCTGTGTTGTCCTCTCCAGCATGTCTAGATACTATCCAAAGCAATTAGGGTAGCTAAGATTTAAAAATGCTTAAAATGAAGACCTTGTTGATAAGGTAAATATATATATCTTTAGGATTGGATAAAAGAACTTTCCCTTTTCTAAACAGGCAGAAACTCGAAAGAAGAAAGAAATAATAAAGGGAATTCGCCTCACTTCATTGGCCATATTAAAATAGCATAAAGTCCAACAAGAAAATTATGTTCTTAGTAATTAGTTTAAATAATTTGAAGTCATACTTTTCTACAACTGTTTTTTAATCTGTGAACTTGCTAATGTGTTAGGCAGTAGCAAGTGAAGGTGGAACTGATGATGCTAAAAGAAGAGGTGATGCTTTTGCTCGTGCTTTCTCTGCTCACTTGGCAAGGTGACTAAACCTGTTGAAACATTTAAACTTTTTTTTGGCTCTTATAGACAGTTGATAACTGGTACATCTAATCAAACCATAGAGATGGTAAAGGCAATCCATCATTATTGTAGCTGAAGTTCCTTTTTCTTCTATGTATACGAGGATAAGTATAAAACAAGCGATACTTGGACAAGAAAATAATGTCTATAATTGGGACTTAGGTTACTTAGAAATTTTCATCTGAGAAAAATGTAAATGCCGTATTTCTCAGGATGAACTCCTCAGAGTTAAATAGAGCACAATGGAATGCTGTAATCCATTTAGCTGTCACCACTGACTGGGGAAGGCTTCGTTTGACTGACTTATTGTTGCTAGTGTGAAATCTGCATTGATGATTTGGTGTGTAAATGTAAACACTTGTTATAAAACTTGATTCCTATAATTTTTATAGGGAACTATGTTTATCGGAAGCTTGTGATACTGTTTATTGTTGTTTCTAGATTCTGCTGTGCTAAAAATCATTGGAACAAATTAACTTTTACTTTTGGATGCCTATGCACTTACAACCTCCTGAATAGGTTGATGGAGGAACCAGCTGCTTATGGGAAGTTAGGATTGGCCAATCTTTTGGAACTAAGAGAAGAGTGCTTGAGGGAGTTTCAGTTTCATGATGCTTACAGAAGCATCAAACAGAGGTAACTTGCATTTCAATAGAAGTCTTGATGCTTATAGTGTGTGTGTGTGTGTGTATAGCTCTCCTCTGTCCGTGCAATATACTTTGTTACGCCCGTCTCCAGATTATGCTTGCTTCCTTCCTTGTTACCACCTTGATCTATACATCTTTTTTGTTGTTTACGCACGAGCATCAAGAATATTTTCTATGCTGACTACTTGCATCCTTGTATCACGAATGCAAGATGGTCATTTAAATGCAAATATAAAATCAATAAAAGAATTCCTTGGTAGGGAAAATGTCATGGTATTTTCTTCCTCAATGTGTTAATATTTAAAATAAGAACCCCTAGATATGGTTTCTAGTTCTAAACATATATAAAAACTGAACTGATTAAATTTTTAAATACATAACACATGATCTTAATAATATAGGAGTGTTTAACAGCTAAATATGCATTGGCTTCCTGCATTTACTTGAGTAAAGGAACTGCTGTATACTGTGATTTGATGTTTTCAAAGCCCAGTAGAAAAGGAAAGTGCAACTTTCTCGGAAAATGGCAAGCTAAACTAGATGGGCAGTTGCATCCATTTTTCCATTTATTACTTTGTTTTTGTTTCTTAAAAAGTAAATTTTCATATATTTGTTATTAAAAGAAAAATGGTTTTTGGGAGTGGGTCATATTTTTCTAAATGTTAATACTGGTGTGGTAAATCTAAATAAGCCCAATACTGCATTGACAACTTTGACAACCATTGGAGAGCTTATGGTTGTGAGAAAGGGGCCATTGTGGTCGGAGATGCAATGAATAATGGTGGTTTGTGTGTGATCGGTGGTTAGAGATTTGTTCTTTGAAGAAGATGAACATGATATTTTCCAGAGAGAACAATGTGTTTCTCTGTATTTTCTTATTATTCTTAATTATCAAATGTATACAGAGTAAGCCTTTAAATAGGCCACCATGGCCCCTTTCTCTAATTACTGATTAGTAATATACTCTAATTACACATTAAATAAAAACTCTAACACTCCTCGTCAACTTACACTCCCCCTCAAGCTTTAACACTTCTCGGATAACTTACACTCCCCCTCAAGCTGGTGAACAAACGTAGTAGAGCACCAGCTTGGATCTTGGATGTGACGCCCTACTCATATTTCTTCTGCTGTTTCTTAGAGAAAAATGCTCCCTATTCTCGGGAGTCTTTGATTTGAAGAGTGAGGACAAAACCATGATGTTCTTGCGCAACAATTGTCGATGTCATTCAACTTATGGTACGCTTGAGATGATTGATGCATTAGTTGGAATACAAAGACTGCTCCACAAGATGGTCTAGCATGCAGTTCCTGACTAAAAGGTCTGCTCCACATGATGCTCTAGCATGCAGTTCCTGACTAAAAGGTTTGATGCGAACGATGTAGGAAGTAATCACAGGAATTTACACTCCCCTCAAATTGGTAGTTACACAGATAGAGTTCCAGCTTGGATCTTTGATGTAGAATCCCTTAAAAAAAATATTATCTAGTTTTTAAAGTTAAACTAGAACCTCTTCTCCTATCTTTTAGGATAGATGGCTAAGATAGAACCAAATAGTTTTTAAGGCTAAAATATAACTTTTTCATTTATCTTTTTGATTGGCTAAGATAGAACCATTAAATAGAAAACAAAACAGTAAAATTAAATGAGTAGAAATTTCACCAGAGATGTAAGATTCCATCGAGGGAGAAGCCAAGGAACGAGTGTGGCCTAATGACAGCAGCGGAAAAGAAAAGCGATGTGCATCTGAAAAATCAGGTTGTTGATCTGTTTCATATTAGAGATGGCAGCAGTGGTGACGCCATCAAGATCGTTGTTGGCTCTGATACCATGTGAGAAAAGGGCCATGATAGCCGGAGATGTAATGAATAATGGTGGTTTGTGTGTGATCGGGTGTTAGAGATTTGTTGTTTGAAGAAGATGACCATGATATTTTCCAGAAAGAACAATGTGTTTCTCTGTATTTTCTTATTACTCTTAATTATCAAATATATACAAAATAAGCCTTAAATAGGCTGATATGGAGTTTTAATATAACTAAAACTATACTTTTATATTTAATTTAAATAATACTTATTCCTAATTTAAATAAGACTTCTAGTAAATCTAAACTACTGATTAGGAATAAACTCTAATTACACATTAAATAAGAACTCTAACACTCCTTGTCAACTTACACTCCCCCTCAAACTCTAACACTTCTCGGGTAACTTACAATGGCCTCCCTTGAGCAGTGCTAAAGTCTTCCCCCAAACACAAGGGAGGTCTATGGAGTATATAATATTGTGATTTTTTTCTCTCTTTTCCAAGCCTTTTATCTAGAGTACATGAAAAGGGAATTTTTTTGAAGATCTGTTCAAGTTCCTGCCTGGACAAGTGGTTATACATTACATACAGTTTCATTTATGCATACAGCTGTGCATTTATCAATGTTTCTTGGGACCTCATTCGACTTCATGCTTTTATTAATGTTTTCCCAATCATGACAGGGAAAATGAGGCTTCTCTGGCTGTTTTACCTGATCTACTACTGGAGCTTGACCATATGGATGAGGTATGGTAATGTAGAATTTGGTCCTTTCCTCCTTGAAGTAGCGTCAGGGTAACCAAAACTACTAGGCAGATGCAGTAAATTAACACTGCCTCAGTTTTATTCATTCTTACCTGAAAAATGTTATTTTAGGTTAATAAAAATTCCAACTGAGATCTTCAGTTCGGGTTGCATAATGCACACTAGTTCTATTGCCCTGCCTGTGCCACTATTTTACGGTCATATTAAGTTCTCATTTTGCAGGAGGCAAGGTTGCTTACCTTAATTGAAGGTGTTCTAGCTGCAAACATATTTGACTGGGGATCCCGTGCCTGTGTTGATCTTTATCATAAAGGAACAATTATTGAAATTTATAGAATGAGTCGCAACAAAATGCAAAGACCGTGGCGGGTAAGTGGAGGGGAAATCATCACTTTGGAATCTTGCACTGTATTAGTCCTTGTTGGATGTTTCACAGAAATTTGAGTGCATAAGAAAAATCTTCTTTTATGTACTGCAGGTAGATGATTTTGACCTCTTTAAGGAACGAATGTTAGGATCTGATGGGAAGAAACCTAAGCCCCATAAGAGAGCTTTACTCTTTGTTGATAACTCAGGTGCTGATGTTGTCCTGGGAATGCTTCCACTAGCAAGAGAACTCCTTCGACGCGGAACGGAAGTAAGCTTGTCTCTTTACTTTGCTGGTGAAAGATTTCTGAGTGAATTATTACTTCCACAATAAGATTGTCTCGAGTAGGGCTGTCTTTGCACTTCTGAGCCCTCTATTTCCTTCCGAAATACATCTGAGTGCTCTTTCATTCACTGTGACATGTTAGTTAGTTAGTTAGTTACTTGGGCAATATAATCAGGCTTTTCCGATGATGATGTTTCTTCTTCACAGAATGCCTCAAGTTTGGAACTGAAATAGCAATTACAATTTAAGTTGCAGAATGACTTAGAATGCGACGTATCTGCAGGTTGTTTTGGTTGCAAATTCTCTTCCGGCGCTGAATGATGTAACTGCCATGGAGCTTCCTGATATTGTTGCTGAGGCTGCAAAGGTTTGCCTTTGTTGATATAGCTTTATTTTCCTTTTTCTTCACTTCTACATCATTGTTTATTTCGTCCCTTAGTTGTATATTTTCTTGAGCATCTCATAAATCTTCTCTATTTGATTTTTGGAAAAGGTGGGACTCAGTTTCCCAGATAAAAGTTTTATTATAGATGAACTAGTGTAGGATGTGTACTTAGATGGTGATAAAAGACATTTATAGCAGAGACGGGGTCAGCAGAATAATAATGATGATGATGATGGCATAATTTCTAGTTTTATTTTGCCTTTTGTTGTATTTTATAACGTCATGCATTGTACACAGCATTGTGACGTGCTTCGCAGAGCTGCTGAAGCTGGAGGCCTTCTAGTCGATGCAATGACTAACACAGAAGATGGTTCCAAAGGAAATTCTTCTTCAGTTCCTTTGATGGTTGTTGAGAACGGTTGTGGGAGCCCGTGCATAGACTTAAGGCAGGTCAGCTCTGAGTTAGCTGCAGCAGCCAAGTGTGCTGACCTGGTAGGTTATTTGTTTTCCGATGCATCTCTAACTTTGTGAAGCATTAATTCGGATAAACCTTTTACTGCCGTGCCTTTTTGCTCTTCTGTTTCGAGTATATTAAGAAATGCAGAAAGAAATAAGTATAAATCACGCATTTTGTTACATGCAGGTTATCTTAGAAGGGATGGGTAGATCTCTTCACACCAATTTCAATGCTCGGTTTAAATGTGAAGCCCTGAAGGTATGGTCATCTAATCTTTTGTATTTCTCTCGAATTATCAAATATACGACTTAAAGAGGTTTGCTCGGCTCTTAATTTTAACTCATATACCTTGTTTGCAGCTTGCAATGGTGAAGAATCAGAGGTTGGCAGAAAAACTGATTCAAGGAAAGATATATGATTGTGTTTGCCGATATGAACCAGCTCCTGCCAGTTGATCTTCTATACTAACAACTTGAGAGCTATTGCAAGCCAAATAAAAGACTCCTGGAATGGAATGGAGCAACAGGAATCTCATAGCTTTAGACGATACCATTCATTTGTCAGTTTTAACTTTATGATTTCGTTGAATAGACCAATGCAGACCAATGTTTAGCATTAGCAATCACCAAGCAGCATCTTCAACATTAGTTTCTAAATGTTATCATTTGGGTTATTTGATAGAATTCTTCATGTAGGATCAATTATAATATAATCATGCTTGTAGATGTTGATGCCAACAGCACACAGCTAGCTTAATCCAAAATCTAGATTGCGTTTCCTCTTCGCCTACTCTAAAATGCAACAGCTTATCTTTTATTGACAAATGGAAATGAAGAACAACAGGTCAAATTCAAAAATAATGGCAAATTAAGTTATTGAAAGACCATTTCTTCCTCGTATTATGTAAAAGTGCTTTCCCAGATTATCCAATAACAACCTGCGACGCGGATGAAAAAAGAAAAAGGAAAAAAAATCAAGCAGCTGAGCTCATTCCACGACAGCAACTCCTCCAGCTGCCTCTATCTTCTCCATTATATCATTTGCTTCCTCCTTGGTGACCCCCTGTTTGAGTATAACAGGTGCCTTCTCAACAAGCTCATTGGCCTCTTTCAAACCCAGATTGGTAAAAGCACTCACTTCCTTAATAACCTTGATTTTTGCGGCAGCACTAAACTTCTCCAACTTCACATCAAATGCTGTTTTCTCCTTCTTCTCCTCTACCTTTGCAGCTCCTGCGCCTGCACCCGCTCCGCCCTGTGCACCCAACCCCATTCTTTTCTCTGCAATGATTTGCATTGTTTGGAGCCTTAGCCTCTCAATGAGAGTAGGACGGATTTGTCTGTGCTCTTCTGGTGGTAGTGCTGCAATTCGCTCTGCCAGTTCAACAATCTTATCAGAGGGTTGAGGTCTTGGGCCATATGGATCATAAAATTGTGAACATTTGAACTTCTTAGGTTTAGCTTTGGGATCTCTTGGAACAAAATCATGCTGAAATGTACGGATCTGCAAAGGCCCTATTATTTCACGAACGGAGGGGCGGACACAATTTGCTTTTACAAGTCCAACCAACTTCATTGTTTTGCACCAGATAACACAATCACAGAAAATATGTATAGAGAGGATTTATCTGCTTCACCAATTAAGTAAAAGGTGTCTATCGTTCTAAATACTTTCAATGCTACCTGATAAAGAGCTCGCCTGCAGGGAAAGGAAAAGGTGTCACTATTTAGCAGAGAAAAAAAACACTTCTCACATCTAATAAAACACAACTTATATCTGGCTATCCACACAAAAGATGTTCTGTTGGAACAAATAACTGACCATGAACATTTACCAAGTCATTCAAATGCATTGAAATTACAACTGTCTATATTTTACTTTGTATGGTTATATTTAACTGATGCAATTACTAATCACAGCTATCCCGGATCTTTATCAATGGCTAAGGGAACAAAGAAGTCAAGGCTACTCAGTACTCACAAAATATTACTTGGTCTGAAGTCCCTAAAGCCTAAAACCACAAGTCCACAATATATTTAGCTTCAATAAGTCAGCAATCAACTTGACCTCGATAGCCAGCAATCATGTGGTTTGTTTGTAGACTAATACTTCAAATGCCCTTTTTTTTATCAAGAAATATCAAACCCTGATAATCTCAAATATCAAAAGGCAAGTTCAGCTAGCAGTCATATAGTCTGTTGGTAGAATGCTTGACTCATACTTCTAAGTTCTAACGGCCAAGCATCAAACCCTAAAAATCTCAAATAGCAAAAAACAAGTGTGTGGCCTGTTGGTAGATTGCTTAGCTCATAGCTCTGATGGCCAAGGACCAAACCTTGACAATCTGAAATATCAAAAGAATGTTGAGCCAACAATCATGTGATTTGTTAGCACAGTGTTCGATTCATAGTCCTAATAGCAAAGGATCAATCTCTACAATCTCCAATGTCAACAAACAAGTTGATCTCAATAATCAAGCAAGCCAGCACAAGTATTTCAAAAATTGGCTAGAGCAAGTCACAAGGTTGGGCTGAGCCTAAATAAATGTAAAGCTCGCTCAAACTAAAATCCAAACTTGCGACTTAAAATTCAGCTAAAGTTCAATTTAGTTTTATTGTTCAAGTTCGAGGAACTGAGAGATAACCCAACGACTAGAACTTACTTGATTAGACTAGTTTATCTATTAAAATTCAATTCAATTACAATACAAGACGTCAAGCTCCTTGTATTTGAAAATTTTCTTTTCCACCTAAAAATATATATTTTTTCTTCATATACATCGCGCAGCAAGTCATTCTATTATTTCTATTTCAAACATACAAATAACGGAGGAGAAACTTTAAACGGCCGCTGTTTCACAGTAGCCTCAATAATTTCACATCAATAGCAGGGCATCGGAAACAGAAAATGAAAAATAGCAAGCGAAGCAGATATCACAAACCGAGCTATAACTCAAAATCTTACGGCTTAATAGTAATCTTTGATTTAAGTTCAGGGTTTTAAAAAAAATACCTTATTTGATTTCACGGCCGTCGGAAATCTGAGGGCAAGAAAGGGCTTACGTCAATAACTGGAGTAGTAGGAAGAGAATACGTAGCTGGGAGAGAACGGTGATGAGAGGCTTGCTTGGCGGCATGGATGTGTGAAGAGAGACTAGCAGTTTTTTAGGCAAACCATTTTCATATGATCTAACTATTTTGGGATAATTTTATGGGTAAACTAACTCGATATTTGCTTTTTTTGAAAATTATCCTTAATAACCAAAAAAAATTCAAACCCTTGCGTCTTGGGAGTGCGATTCAACGCCATCCACCGTCGAATCGACCTGAATCTGTAGTACATTGATTTCCTCATCAAAGCACCCCGAATGACCGTTGAAATTCACCAACCAATGGTCCGATCGCCGGAACCAAAATAGAAAGGTAAAACTGAATAACTTTTTTTTTTAATAACTGAATCACTTTTTTATATTTTGAAAGATTGAGAATTAAATTTAAAAATATAAAAAGAGAAAGGTGGAGTAAAATTATAGTATTAATGGAGAAGTAAATTTGTGATTAAGTAAATATTGAACATGTCCAAAAAATAAGTGAGAATTGAAGACCCCATCCATTCAATTCAATGTTGTAAGATAGAATTGAAGACTTATAAAAGGATGGTAAGATGAACATATGGAGATACCATACCAGCCTGCAGATTTAGAGAACAGAGAAATCAAAATATCAAATTACGCATGTTGGATCCGATTCTTCATCTAACTTTAACTCTTCATGTTTTGGTTATTCCTTTGCACTTGCAGAATGCAGAGTAGAAACAAGCTTAAATAAATAATTTCATACAAAGTTTTATGAGAAGGGTCGGTTTGTTTCAACGTGAAAGACCAGAATCCTACAAACAACCATTGCCTAGAAAATATTCAATAAATAAAACAAAAACAATCTAACAAATACGAAACAACGTCTATAATTAAAGCACCTGTCTATTCTACTTGGTTTTCACATCAAAATCGGCAATACCACGTGCTGCCAAAACCAAAACACAATCTAATATTAATTATTAATTATTAAATATAAATTCTCCTTGGAAACTACACACACTCACACTCCCATCCCCATATCAATGACTTTCTTTTCAATGCAAGCTTTATATCAAATACGTTCGTTTTGTCCTCCTGTATACACCCCGATTCAATAAATCCATTATTTATATGATTATAACGTTAAAAGTGAAACAAACATTTAATAATATTTATAGTTTATACAACCATTAATTTTATTTTAATTTGAAATAATTAAATATATTTAACCATTTATATTTAAAAATGTCATCAATTTAGTTTTATCTTGTGACGGTATCAAAGCAACAACTGAATAACGATATTATTCTCATTTAATATAAATTTTGAAATGAGGTCGAAGTAATAGACTATATAAATTTTGAAGACAAAATGTTATTACATCTAGTCACATCTAATATTTAACGATTAATAATTTATTTGTAATAATATTTTAATTGAGTGACATATTTGTAACTTTAAAATAAATAAAGCGTGCTTTATTCAATTGATGCAGAAATTTCTTCTTGGCAGTTACTCATTGTGGATAGCTTGGGTGAGGGAGCATGTTTTTCGAGGGGATGATTTCTGGCAAATAGAATGTAAGCTTCATTTAAGTTGGTGTATGAGAAGGATGCTCAAGCTTCGGGATATTGCTCAACCTCTTATTTCAGCTGGGAATACTTCAACAGTAAAATTTATTTAGGTTGAGATTCAAGCGGTAACTTCACATGTTGCGTGGCATAACTTAATTTAATTTCCCCTTCATATTCCTAAACATGCATTCATAGCATGGCTGACAGTTCTCAATCGACTTTCTACTATGGATCGGTTGAGTCGAATGGAGATTGAAGTAAGGAAGAATTGCATGGAAGAACTGAAAATTAGGGATCACATCTTCTTTACTTGTTCTTATTCGCGAAAGATATGGTCTAAAGTGCTTCAGCTTTGTGGATTGCAAAGAGAAGTAACCAACTGGGATGGTGAGCTACGATGGGGTATACAACAACTTAAGGAGAAGTCTTTCATTGTCTTTGTGCTCAAACTGGCTTGGCAAGCATATGTTTACCACGTGTGGGAAAAAAAGAAATCGGTGATGCTTTCAAGGCAATTCTCGAACTCATGATATTTTGTTGAACTGTATTAAAGATGTCTACAAGAGTACAATATACAAATACTAAATTTCACACTGTAAATAAAAATATTTGTGCCACTCGGAGAATTCTTCGAAATGGCTGCCTAGAGACTTGTATAGGATATAATGTAGCACTTTTCCATTGCTTCTTAGATAATAAAACACAACAATTATCTAAAAAAATTAAGTGGTTTGGAGAGTAATTAACCCATGAATAAATTACTCCATTGCATTAATAGTTAATTAAAACCCTAACGTTCATGGATTACAGTTTAGCAAAGAAATGGAAAAAAATCAAAAACTAAATTAACTTATAATGTTTAAAAAGTTTATGGTTCACGTATTTAAATTTCGTGATTATAAAATCAAACTAAATCCTATCATTTATTTAATTTACAATTAGTTTTGATTTCACATACGTGAAAAAAATTTAGAACTTTACAAAATGAATATAAAAAATTAAACCAAAGTCTTGTCAATTAAAGTTTATAGAGTAAAAGTAATATCGAAAATTAAAAACCGAACTGAACTGGTGTAGTTTGTATTATATTTCGTAACCTTGTTAATCTCAAATAAATTTATTTATGTTCAAATCAAAAATTTATTTAAAAAAAGCATTAAAGTTTCTATATAATCAAAAGAGCCTTGTGAATGCTAAAATATAAAACAATAGCACATGGCATCATAGTATATTGATATTATTGGTACTGCCCTTACTTAACCCCAAAGCCGAATGCAATAACTTAAAAAACTAGTCCAAGTTCAAACCTGTTGACATTAAGCCATATGAATATATAAAAATGACCCGCCTCTTTTATTACCCAAAACGGTAGGCCTCTGACTCAACCACATAATATAATTTAGAAAAGGAAAACAAGAAGCTATAAAGGGAAAAACAAGTAGCGCCCCTCTTCCCCGCCCACCGCTATTTATTTCCTTCCTTGTTTCCCACTGCTTCTAAAACCTCGCTTCTTTTCAATCCCTACGCCTCTTCCTCTTCTCCAAGCAAAGCCCTATATTTAACCTTCAACTGTTTCGAATCTTATCTGTTGCTTAATATACTTATACCAACGCCCCTTCAGAGATGAATCCTTTTTAGTTTCTTCTCCTAATTCCTGCGTACTCTCTGTTTTCTTTTCTTACCAATTTGACGACTATTCCTCGCTCATTGGACCCAATTCTTATTCCAAATTTTACTTCATTCTATTATGGCTTATGTTCAAAACCGATTCTTATTCCAAACAACTCCCACGTCGGCAAACGACGAGGAATCGATTGTTTCCGATTGCGAAAGCAGCGTCTCCGGTCCCTGTTTCGATCAGCCTACCCTCTCAAACAAGGGGTTGATTCGGTTATCCCACGGGGACAAAGCGCATGACGTTATCGCCAAAAGGTTTCTCTCCAATTTGGGTTCTCTGGCGGCTCACACTAAGGATTTGACTATCCAGAAAAATTGTTTTGATAGCCTTACTTGGCAGGCAAAGCTGCAATCTTTCCAGATTTTCATCAAGGCAATGGGAAAAAAATGCGACGGCGACGCCAATGTTAAGTACGCTTGGTGCGCTGCCAGTAGAGACGAGATTTCTAAGATCGTTGAGCATGGCTTTGGCTATAGCGGATTGCCTAAAAACAGCGGTTTGTATGGTCATGGCGTCTACCTTTCCCCTGATGATTCTCCCATGGAATGGTAAAATTCACAACACCATCTGTTAGTAATTATAGAAAAATATTAAATTTTGACCGGTTTGTTGTTTTTGGGTCAGTGTGAAGAATGCGATCGCGGATAATAATGGGATGCGGTATTTGATGCTCTGCCGCGTGATATTGGGGAAGGCAGAGGTGGTGCAGCCTGGTTCTACGCAATGCCATCCGAGTTCAGATGAGTTTGATTCGGGCGTGGATGAGTTGTCAACACCGAACAAGTATATCGTGTGGAGTACGCATTTGAATACTCATATTTTGCCGGAGTACATATTGAGTTTCAGAGCTCCCTCGTCTTGGAAAGGTAAGCAGTAAGCAGTTATGGGTTTGAAAGTGGGTTGTATAGGTATTGGGTTTTGACTTTGGGATTTGGTTATTTTTAGGGATGCAAGATCGGTTGAAGATGCCGACTTCGCCATGGATATCATTTCCAGCTCTTATATCTGCGCTCACCAAGTTTTTACCTCCAACTGCCATGAACTTGATCTCCAAGTATTATAGAGATCACAGGGTAAGCGTCAAGCGTGTCTACTTTTTTATTATTATTATTTATGTTTCCATTTGTTTTGGATTGGGAATGGGGAATGAGAATGTAATGTTTGGTTGTGCAGGATAAGAAAATATCAAGGCGTGAACTCATACAACTTGTAAGACAATTAGCTGGAGACAAGTTGTTGATTGCCGTCATCAAATCATCTAGGACCAAGGTACTCAGTCTTTTTTCCATCTGATTCAAATAGAAAATGTGAATGTGTAATTAACTTTGATAGGCCCTCGCCCTCTTCTATTCCCTAGAGATATTTATTTATTTAGAGTATCCTAAATGTTTTCTTGAGAAAAAAGAAAAGTCTAATTGGGTGTTAGGTATAATGTTGTCAAATATGCAGAATGGGCCACACAACCACATGCTATGTGGCCTAACACCGTCCTCTTAAATCTTAATCTATTAAGAAGCCATAGCCCCTGATTTTATTCTGATTGTGATTGTGCAGCAAATACAAAGAACCAAGTGAGCAGCGGAGGAGGCAAGGCAGATAGATGATCGTGAAAAGCTAGAGTTTCCCTTCAAGTTTCATCAACATTTCTCTTGTTTTTAGTTTGATTGAGAAAGTACATATGTAGACAGCAAATTTTGCAGTTAGCCAACTCCAATTCTTTTCAGAATACCGCCTGCCTCATTTTCCTTTCAGATGTGTTAATTGTCTTTAAAATTAACAAAGATTTGTAAGGAATCTAATAGGTCTTCTCTTGGTATCTTTCACGTCTGTTAATATATATTCTGTTCGTATTCTCTTTTTCATAGTATAATATACTTCACCAGTGCACTGACAAGGACAAAAGGAAAACTTCACAAAGCAAATATCATGTTATAATAACTAATAATGGTTTTTCCTTTAAAAAGGTTCCGAAATTGATTGATCGTCTGAAACAAAACTAATCCCAAGTAGTGGTGCAACTTGGTGGAGGTAAACAATGGTCGGCCTAACTGAAATAAAACAATTCACTTTACAAAAATAAAATAAAGACGATTTAATTTTGTCAAATATTGACCTCCTAAAATGAAAAGTTAATGGAATTATTATGGGGGCCAGGCCAGACAGTCGTATGCACTGACGTGATGTTTATTGGTCGGAGAACGACCTGAAACAATAAAGCCTTAGAGTGGAAGAGCTAATAAGACCCGATGACACTTCCACATAACAGCACTGCCAATGCATCATTCTTACATTTACAACTACTGCGGTATAATAAACAACTACTCATTCTCAGCATATACGATATACTAATACTGCACCAATAGTTTAGATGTCGACACAAATAACTTAGGACTTCTTTATCACTCTTCTACTCCAAACTTCAGCTCCCTTCATACCTGTTTTCCTCTTCTTGTATAACACTAGAGTTCCCCGCCCCATTCATCTCCACTGCACCTGCTGACTCTGACATTTTTGTGATCCTCTGTAACTCGTCACTTACCTCCGAGGGACGAGCTGCTGATTCATCATCATGTGTAGCGGTTTCTTTGGGAGCTGATTTCAGCCGTCGAATGGCTTCAGCTGCTTCCGGCATTGCCACAGGTGGTGGCTGGGGAGGAACCCATGAACGTTGAACGGGTGGTTGTTCATTGGTTCTCACACCATATGGACTAGCACCCTTGGCTTCATCTTCGTTTTCAACCTCTGTGATTCTGACATTTTTCCGTTGCCACCAAGGTGTCGAGCTCTCATCACCCACCAGATAGTTTAATCCATTGTCTTGCCCATTCTGATTCAAGCCTTCAGCACTTGTCTGGGACCGGAGTACCTGGCGGGAGCCATTTTGGGTCTCCCAGGGCTGCTCAATCAGAGAAGGGGACGGGGTCAGATTTGAGCAAATTGGAGGCATATTGACATTACTCTTTACAAGTCGTATTTTTTCAGCACAAAAAACATCCCAAAGAATGAAAATATGGTGGTCATGATTGTATTCAAGTTTTCCTTAGATTGATCCACCCCACACCACGGGATGGATGAAGGAAGTAATGTATGGGACTACCCTTTTTGCCCAATGAAAAAATCAGTAACCCATTTGGTACACATATTGATTATGGCCCCCCAAAACCCTTCAAACACAATACTAACCACACTGAAGTGGAATCCTAGCAGTCTATATGAATAAAATGCAAGAGAAAATGATCCTAAACATAAAAGAGAAACTCCAGAACAAACCTTAGTTCTTGGTGCTATGCGAGGATTTGACAGTTGCTGGTTAGGGTTGGGAGGCATATCATTGACTTCCTGTATATCAATCAGGAATAACAAGGTTAATGTTGATGCAATAAACGAACAAATATCAGCATAGAAATGTTATCGGGATTACTCTGATATTTGAAGGTTTCTCCCCTCTTTGGATCATTTCCATAATCTGCAACATAATCACAAATATCAATTAGCTAAATGTCTTCAAAACCCAGAAAGGTGGTATTTGTTTTAGCAACTGTTAAATATTGCAAGTTATAAGGATAAAGCAAATTACTACCTCCATGTACGACTTTGGGTGAGGTGGTTCTGCAGATGCAGGCGGTGTGGAGGATCTCCCTGCTTAAAAGAGATCATAGTTACAGGATACTGGAATTCAAATTGTTAGAACAGACTAGACAACGAACTCCAGAAAATTAATCAGAGAAAAATTGCCTGGCTGTACATTGACATCCACCTTGCCATTCGCATAGGGTTGCTGTAAAGGCATTTTTATTTAGTAATAGTTCATCTTGCAGAACTCAAATTGGGATCAGAGAATTTATTTTCCAATGCAGATATGAAGCGATTGCGTTTGGAATTAACCTAGTTTCAGCATACCTTTGTACTTGAGGCTGATACTCTATGATCATCATGATCAGAAAATGCCCTGCCAGAGCTAGTAGCTTGTCCTAATAGTAAAAGAAAAAAAAAAGAAAATTAGCAATGAAGTCGAACAACTCACCGATTACAATTGATTTTTCTTCCGAAGAAACTAAATAATAAACGGCAGCATAAGACAATAATTTCAGAAGATCCTCTTGGAAAGCAGTAAGCAAGCAGTAACGATGAAACTAAATAACATCGGATGTTATCCAGTGCCAACTGAAGTCGTTTAGTAATCATCACTATGTTGGTTCTTAGCACCATTAATGCATGAAGATAGTTTGCTGAGTAATTGAGCTAGGTTACTTGCCGGGGCAAAATCCTTTAGCAAACAAATAGTTTCTTCCAAAGCTTAACTTCCTAAGGGACCTGCTATTCTTTTGGGTTCCTTACATCTCTATAAAGTGCAACCAATATTAACAAGGTCGTAGTAGAGGAAAGGTATCAATATCTACAGCTAAATTAATATCCAACACAATGTTTATTAACTAAGGTCATAGTAGACCCTGAATAAAACATTAGTTACTTTAATTATCATTCATTTATTCATTGCTACGAATGAATTGTCTACTATTAGATATAAGAATGGTCACACAAGGAAAAGATCAAGAATCAAATTCCATGAATATTTCACAAGACCCAGCCACACTAAAAATTAATATCAGAGTACCTTCCAACTTTCTTATTGAATTACTCATTGACTTCATCTCTTGCACTTGCGCATCCATCAGATTCATAAATTCCTCAAAGTGCCTTCTCTCTGGCAAGTACCAAACTAGGTTTAGTAAATCAAGAAGATACTTGTGCAAGAACAAAATGACAATTAAGCATAATGAAACAAGTCAGCGAAAAATAAAAGCGCCTTTATAACTCCACCTTCATTTTTGTAGTTCAACATTTCCTGACTCGCTTTTGCAACATCAGCAGCTGCAGCCGCAGCAGCTTTTGCTGCTGCTGCTGCCTCCTCTGCCAAACTTGGTTTTGCATCAATTTTCTTGGCATAGTCATTTTCTTCTTCCAGCACAACTTCACGTATCCACAGCTTCAACTTTGGGATAATAACTTTCTAAAAAAAAGTTATCTGAACGTGAGAAAAATCTAGTTTATGAAATTACACATGAAGCCGGACAAAAGCAGCTCCAAGAGATGGAAACAGAATTGAGCATTTACATATGACACATCTTACCAAATACGAATTGATAAAAAATGTATTTTGTTCTGGGTAATGAAACAGTAGATGATATCAATACCTTGATTAATAAAGCTGTACCACAACCTGAAGCTGCCAATAACCCTACAGCTGAAACCGCATGGTACCAATGAAACTGCATCCGTGCAACTGGACCGGCAGATACAATACCAGTAGGAGCAGCTGCCACAGGCTGGGGTGTTTGAATTGGGGCTTGAGTTTGAACGTTTGATGAAGACTTTGCTTGCCCATCTGATTACATTATGATACAGTCAATAACAAAATAGAATCAGTGACCCAGCAATAAGAAAACAAAGGCTCAACTCCCACTTCACTAATACAATATATTACCTGGATTAAAACTAGCTGGCTGTGAACTAGGAGATGGGTCCTGTTAAGAACCAATGAATGCTTATAAACACTTGTTAACAGAAACAAATTATCAGGATAATGAACAAAAACAAAAGAATTATGTTACCGGCACGCGCCGAAAAGCTTCATCAATCTCCTCCTTTGTAAGGCCTTTCCTCTCCAGAAATGATCTTCTATACATAACAGGAGAACCCTTAACTTTAGGATGCGAAAGAAATTTGACAGCATTCGAAACCTGGTCCTCTCTTATCGGTTCGGAGTTCACAAACACAGATGCTGGAACACTCTGTTTAGTAGCATCTTGCTGAACCTGATTTGCTTGTTGTACAACCTCTGTTGAAATTGGTATCCAAAATTAAAATCCCTTGCTTTTAATAAAAATGAATCAGAATTATTCAGTTTTCCTGAAATATAACGTTTCCCCTTATTTGCTCCGTTTTAATTGGTTCCCACTTTTCACAAATATAAGTCAGCTTTAAAGTAAGCAAATTCATCTAAAAAATTCTGGGTTTTAATTCCATGTTAATAGAAGTCAACGTAAAACTTAGAGAAATGATAAAAAGGGATCAGAGCTGAGAGTGGTTGAGGCTTACCGTCGTTGGAATTGGGAGAAGGGGAGTGAGTCGTCGCCATAGCGGGTCACTGAGATGAAAGACGCAAGAATGAGGAGGATTTTTGCTGATTTGGATGCTTATAATTCTGCTCATCATTTATCCAATCAGGGGCTTTAATTAGGGCCACACCCACACCATGAAAACTCTATACATTGAAACCGAAACATAATGAGCCCAAAATTTAATTAATAATACCAAATGGGATGGACAGAATTACATGAGATGAATTGTGAGTACTAAACACATAAGATGAGTTCAAACAAAACTAAACACATAAAAATAAATTCAAATATCAGATTAAACACATAAAAACGAGTTCAAACGTAAATCTAAACATATAATGTGATTAGTATTATACGAGTCCAAATACAAACTTGAACACATAAAATGAGTTCAAATAAACACATAAAAATGACTTCAAACACAAATCTAAGCATATAATACGAGTTCAAATACAAAGCATGAACACATTAAACAAGTTCAAGCACAAATCTAAATACATAAAACGAGTTCAAACACAGAGTAATTAAAAGTGAGACATACACATGAACATCTAAACCAAGAAAATCATCCATGTCTTCAACTTTAATTTTCTTTCTGCTTCTTTAAAGTTTAACCACACAAATACTATACATCAATGCGTTGAATTAATATATTTAAATAATAATATAATAAGAATAATGAATATGGAATTAATGAATACTTTTATTGCATATAGGGGTGAGTATTTGATCGAGTCAGAGTAAAAGAAATAGAATTAGTTGAATTGACGAGTTTTATTTTAAAATTCAAACTTTATTTTAAAAAAAATTAAGTCAGTTCTAGTTTAGGAATTGTAATTTGAGTCAAGTTGAGTCGGTCGAAAAATTTAACTTTTTCGATTAAAGGCAAGTTTTGTTCACCCTATCGCATATTGATCGGTGGCTCAATTTGATTAACATCTTCATAAGAGGAGTTTATTTCATTTGAAATTTATTATAAAACGACATAAATAAAAATAAAATATAATAAAGAATAATAACTAAAAATATAAGAATGAAAATACTAACAAAGATTTATTTATAAATAAGAGAAAAATCTAACGAAGTTTTATTTTCTACTGCTTATACTCATGAGATTCATATGAGAAAATTTCTTACTAAAACATATAACAAAGTTTCAATAATTTATTGGATCTAAAAACCAAATATAGTAGCGGAAGCAAGAAGGGGTGTTTAAAATTACCCGACCTGAACTATCTGAACATAAATAATTGAGTATATACTCAAATTTTATTATCCGGATTGAGTACCCGAGTTTAGCGGGTACCCGATACTCACTCTGAGTGATTGATTGATAAGGAAGCAGGAAATACATATAATTTTATGTGTAAGAAGTAAGGAGTAAGGATTGAGTGATGATGAAGCGAGGGGCAATCAGGGTTTGGTGG
This sequence comes from Hibiscus trionum, assembly GCA_030270665.1. Lineage (NCBI taxonomy): Eukaryota > Viridiplantae > Streptophyta > Magnoliopsida > Malvales > Malvaceae > Hibiscus > Hibiscus trionum. The sequence continues at coordinate 10,395,515 of BSYR01000045.1, read as the reverse complement.
AACAGGTAGACATGATTGAATTAATTATTAATGAATGTGGAAAGAAAGGGAGTGACCAATGACGTGCGAGCTTCTCTACCTAATACTAGTTTTCTTGTCATTTTAAAACATGTTTAGCCATCCTAAATTTCTACGCTCAAATATCATTTCCATGTTAGCCTCACTATTTCATTCTCTTTTGTTTCATATTTATTATCCTACTTTTATTATATTTTTTAAAAATAAGTTTGCTATCGTTTGTTACAATAAATTTCAGGATGAAATTCACAAATGATGGCTAAATTATTTTAAAATGTTCATTTTAATCATTCAACTTTCTCATGTTATAAAATAATTATTACATTTTAATTTTTGTTACAAACTGGTCATGAGATGTTATTTATATAATAGTACATTTAGTCATCTATATTTATACATTTAATCAATTTAATCCTAATTAAAAAAATCAAGGGTAAAGTTCACAAATGGTAAATAAACTATCCCAAAATGCTCATTCTGGTCACTAAACTTTCAAAAGTTGCATAACGAGCTTTAAACTTTAGTATTTGTTAAAGAAAATAGTCACTGAGCCGTTAACTGTCATTAAAGGGTGACATGACAATTAATAGAATTTGTATAATAGCACATTTAATCCTCTATATTTATACATTAAATCAATTTATTTGTAATTCGAGAAAAAATTAGGGATAAAGTTCACAAACGGTCAATAAATTATTTGACAATGCTCATTTTGGCCAATAAACTTTCAAAAGTTACATAATGAACATTAATCTGTAGTTTTTGTTACAAAAATTGTCATTAAGAGGGTGACGTGGTAGTTAAGGAAATATGGAGGGCTAAATCTGCTATTATACAAGTTTTCTCAACTAGGATATCACCCCTTTACTTTAATGATTATTTTGTAACATTTGAAAGTTAAATAACCAAAATAAACATTTTAAAAATTAATTTAACGATAATGTATAAAACTTTACCCTAAATTTTATTATAAAATACAATTACCCAACTAATATAACCCAAACAATCCAAGATAATCACATATAATGATTTAAACATATATTGTAAATACTTAAAATAAAATTTGGAATTAAATGTTTGGGTGTGCATACATACATTGTCTTTTACGAGGAATCATGGGCTTGACTCAACTCAAAGTTTATAAATTTGATTTGACTTGAAATTTTTTTAAATAAAATATAAGTTATAAGATAAAACTGATAAATTTGATTAATTATAAAAACTTAACTAGAATTGATTGAGTATTCACTCTACCCATGGATAGGGATGGATCGATGAGGACTGGTGGGGGCGGTCTACCCTCCTAAAAATTTGAAATTTCTATAGGATTTAAAAAAAATTAAAATTTTTCTATATATTTTCTATTGAAAATATATTTTTGTCCCTTTCATTTTTTTTTTATAAATTCGCCCCTTAAAAATTTATAAGTTCACATCTTAACTTAAAATTATGCGTATAGGATGCATGCATATTATCTTTTACGAGGCAGTTAGCAGTTGTTGACAAAATATCAAGACTTGAGTGAATAATATAGCCCACGTTACTACGTTAGGGTGTTTAGTAAAAAAGCGATGCATTTGACGGGGTCAACGATAATCAGAGCTACCCTGCTCTGTTGTTATTCAATTTATAACACCTCCACCTCCACGGTTATTTAGACAACAAGTCAAAATTTTACAGCTTTGGCCTTTGAGGATTCCAATTTCCACGAAACCCATGCAGATTCCAGTACGGCATTAATAATTTCATTTGAGTGGACTGTGGACCACTTCCGATTATAATTTATAAAGCAAAAGCCAGTCAGTCAACAAACACTCGCCTCGCCTCCCACAACATTTGTATTTGTATTTCTATATGTAAAAGTAAAAGACGTGTTAGCTTTTGTAGCGAATCAACACTTGTTAATTTGATAAAAAAGAAGAAGAAGACTTGTTAATTTGTATTTATAGATAATAAAGCAAATGGTGTTCTAGAACCCCTCAAGTACTCTGCCTATAAATACCAGCTTCAACCTTGCAAACCGCATCAAACATTGTCTACAAATTAATCCAGTTTTGTTGTAAGACTTGATACCTCTGCTCTTTACATTTTAGAAGAAGGTGAGTTGCTTCATGCTTCATTATAGTTTTCATATATATTAACTCATCAACTATAATATGGGAAGATTTCGTTTCTTCTTCGTTGCTGAGCGTCAACTTTTATACATTTAAATAATCAAATATGTTTCAACTTTTATACGTCTATATATCTTTCATGCATATGTAATTAATTAGCTTTTCTCCATATTGAAAATTTTACTAACTGGCCAGAAGGAAAGGCTTCCAATTCCAAATGGCTACGCAATCTGCTGAAGTTGTTGTTGAAGGGCTGAAGAAGATTCTCATCAGGTGAGCTGCTTTCCATTTTTCTTTCACTGCTCTCAACCTCCTTCTTCTGCCACCTGCCAGTTTGGAAAAACCAAATAAAACCCCTTTCCTCTTCATCTTGACTCCCCCTACCTTTGTAGTTAATCAACTATGTGTTGAGTTGCAGTGAGGAACAAGTACTGGATGAGGAAGTTCAAGCAAAAGTTGAGATGCTTATTGCTGAGCTCCAAGGGAAAAACCACCGTAAGCCTAAGGATCCCGATGCTCGAAAGCTCGACCGTGGGTTTCACCACTTCAAGACCAACATATTTGAGTAAGATATTCATATCATCCCCCAACTCTAATAACTCATCAACGGACAATTCTTTATGGCGTTTTGCTTTTGGCAGCGAACATCCTGAATATTTCAGTGAGCTTGCACAAGGCCAGCATCCCAAGGTACTGTCGTCCTCAATAACAATGGTAATTTCATCTTTACAAAAAAGTAATACTACTAATTAATCCATTACTTGTTCAGTTTTTGGTGTTTGCATGCTCGGATTCACGAGTGAGCCCCTCGGTCGTTTTGAACTTCAAGCCAGGGGAAGCCTTCGTAGGCCGCAATATTGCTAACATGGTTCCTCAATTCGACCAGGTTATTACTTTCCCAAACCCCATTTTTAAGATCCTATGGTTTCTCCAGCTAACCTGATTGATTGCTTATTGCACAGACAAGGCACACCGAAATCGGTTCCGTCATCGAATATGCCGTTAAAAGTCTTCAGGTGTGACTATTCTGTATATATTAGAATTTAGAAGAGATGAGTTGAAGTTTTCTTGTCATGTAATAAAAGGAAGATAATTGCAGGTGGATAACATATTGATCATGGGACATAGTCATTGTGGTGGCATAGACAGGCTGATGAGACTTCCTGATCACACTCAGACTTAGTAAGTCTATAGTTATCCACAGTCCAAAACAACAGCATTTGTGATTCATACTAATACTAATACTAATACTATATTGTGCAGTGAGTTCATAGATGAGTGGGTGAAAATTGGTTTGCCTGCAAAGAAAAAGGTTTTGAAGGAGGCTGGAGACCTGCCTTTTGAAGAACAATTGACCCTGTGCGAGAAGGTAATTAAAACGCATGGATATCAAATTAAGGGGTTGAAAAAGTTGATTAAGAATATGTATACCGTATGCGTGCAGGAATCGGTAAGGAATTCCATGGCAAATCTACTCACCTATCCATTTGTGAGAGACGCTGTGGTGAATGGAACTTTGACACTGAGAGGAGGATACTATGACTTCGTTAATGGGAGCTTTGAGCAATGGAAGATGCGTACCAAACCATGCCACTGAGACTCAGCCCAACACTTTTTATCTGCATTTCTGTGCAACTACCTGCAATAATAACTTACTTATGTCCTTAATTCTGCAATCCATTTTCTTACAAGCTTTGTTTTGTTTGCTCTAAGTAATGAAATAAATTTGTCTTACAAGCTTCCGTCTTCCTTGGAGGATTATCACATCCTCTTTTCGCCATTCTATACATTTCACATGCGCTATAAAATCTACATAAATTAATCAATCAATTTTTATTTAAACTTCAATTCAATCTACCATATTGTTTACTATGTATCTGGGATCGACATTAGGATTTTTATAAACAAATCAATTTGATTTCTTAAATTTCTCAAAACTAATTGTTCACCGATCGATTAATTACATATGACTTATAGCGAATCTTGCAACCTAGATTGAGAGAACCTATTTATTTTATTTTTTTTTAAATTAAATGTCTAATTTAAAATTTTAAAAAAATTAGACTTAATGAGAAATTTCAAAAAATTTACTCATATTTAAAATTTTTGAAGGGACTAAATTAAAATTTTTAAAATGGCTCAAAATTAATTCGAGGCCTCCACAGGCCCTAATGCTTCACCTCTGATGAGGCCTGAGTCCACCAAGAAATCACAACAACCCACGCCATACTCAAAACCATACTCTAAGCAAACGAAGGCCCAATCAGAGATACAATAAAATTGTATACGCCATAAGAAATTGTTTTAATCCAGTATGTATGTGTTTACATGGTTTTGTTTTCAAGGGGAAAAATATTGTAAGAAAAAAAGAGCATGTTCTTGTCTGTACAATAATAAAATCTAAACTTTGCAACTCAAAAGTTGTTTTAATCCGATTGTTAAATACAATTCTGTAATTGGGTCAGAGAGATTCATGGGTCCAGAGTTGGTAACCGGATATAATGGAGCTAAATGCAAAAGCAATGAAAGCCAGGAATGCCATTGCAATGGAGGCAGTAGCCATCTCTGTGAACTCATCTTTGCCCCAGTTTGATTGCCAATCATCCACTCGGCTGGCGGCTGCAGATGCTGCTGAAATCAGAAGATAGGCCAATATCTGCAACATAAACAGCATTTTCTGTCATAAGCTAAAGAAAGAATGAAGCTAATTTGGTGTTTAATTTGAGAAAGGAAAAGTTGCCTGATCCATGAAGAAGGCGAAAGGCAGAAAAAAGTGATGGTGGATGACATGCGTTTCTGTGATGAGATAGTGAGCTACATCATAGGCTTGAAACCCCGCATATACAAACCCAATCACATTTACCGATAAACAGTACCTGCAAAAATCAAACCACAATTGGATATGGAAATTGGAAATATTCACTATTTTGACCAAATTATTCACCAGGGAGAAACCTGTATTCTTTATAGCGATCATATGAGTCACCACTCCACCCTTGCGTTTTATCAGCAGCCATAACAGAGAAAGAAATCAAGCACATAACGATTTCGCTTAGTCGAAACCCTAAAGCTGCCATAATCACCTTATGATGTACCTTCGATCTCTTCAGTACCGCCGCCACTGTTCCCGCTCCTCCTCCTCCTCCAGCCCCGCCACTCACCTTGGTCCTCGTCATCGCCCCCGGTCCCTCCTCCCTCACGGCGCGGTTCACTGTCAAATGCAGCGAGTGTTGCGGTGGAGTACTCGGGGGAGGCGGCGGTGAAAGAAAAGGAGAAGAATTGGCGGTGGACTTGTCCATAGCAACGAGTGCCTTGGAATCGTCGAAAGGAGGTTTAACGGGGAAAGCTTCAGGGGAAGCATAATTGGAGGTGTTGTCGGGGTCGCCCTGGTCGGATCGGAGAGGGGAGTGGAGTCGGAAAGGTGAGTTGGGGGACTCGTAGTGAGTCAATGTGTCGGAATTAGAAGAAGAGGATCGTTTCATGATGTCGTTGGGATTTTGATTCCTTTTCATCGCGGCTTTGGTTTCCATTGCTTTCTCTCGCAATTTAATATGCCGAGCCTGAGCGAGTGAAAGTGTGTGAAAAAAGAAAACAGAGAAAGTCGCGGGAAAAGGATGCGTTAATTACTTCCCGAGTTTTTCCTCGTAGAGACAGGTACCCACGTGGCATCTGTCTGGAAATGTTAAACAAAATGCATGGAATTCTAACCAATAAAAACACGCCACGTTCTACAAAAAATAATTCGAGATTTCATTTGTTTGACGGCGAAATCAGGCCAGATTCTACGTAACTCGAATGCAACAAGTTTTGAATATTTTTGTCCTCAATTAATATTTGATGGTAGCTCTTGTGTCCTGGTGATAAAAGTAGATGTTCATCATCCCTCGAGACCTGGATTCGAGTAAAAGTAGATGTTCATCATCCCTCGAGACCTGGATTCGAGCACCAGTAATACATGTTGTGTGTGTCGTCTTTGAAAAAATTAATCATATTTTTTATAAAGAGGAATATAAAAGAAAAAAGTTGTTGTTTTCCATGCAAGTGGCGGGGGAAAGGGAATTCAATTGCTTAGCAATATCAAAATGGGAACTTTAGAAAAGTAAAGTGATTTCTTTCACTCTTTATGGTTCCTTTAGGAGTGGGCTATGCTTATGCTTTGTGATAAAGAAGGCAGGAGGGCACCACCACCACTACCATCTAACAAAAGATTCCTATTTCCTATTTCCTAAACAAACATAAACAAACCCATTCCAGACTTAATAACCTTATATGTTAGGGTTATTTATGCCAAAGCAAACATCAATACTCAGACACCCGTGCTCCGCAAGTAGCCCCCTCAGCTAGGTTTTATAACTACTCAAAAGGAAAGCAAATGAAAAAGCACCCTCCCCTGTTTGCTTTCCTTTTCACTTTCTCTCTCATATAATCCAATGCTTTTCACTTGTCTAACACAACAAAAAGACAACCTTCCCCCTAATCCCTTCCTACTTTTCTAAATACCCTTTTGGGATCACTGTATCTGTATCAATTATTTGTTAATAAGCAACCAGTTATATATATGCATGACCTAGTTATGATATACCATCACTACTCTGATTATCATGCCACTGTTCAGGAAGCATATGGGATCCTACACAGTAATGTTTCTATCATCACCTCTGGAAGAAGATAAAATCACATATTTCCTTATTACTTGTATATTTGTTCAATCTGCAAAATTCATATACAACATCAAAAGAGTAAGAGAGCAACACTCGTCTCTAAGGACAGATGGTGCCAAAAAAAATTATATCGATCCGCTCTTCCCTTAACCAAAACTAAAAACATTAAACACAAGGGTTACCATAAGACAACATTGTCCTCTACAATATTGTACACAAAATAGTTCCTCAGCGCCGGATTCTTTTATCTCTTCTTGTGTCAAAGGTGATCAAAATCAGTAATAGACTGATTTCAATCTGGCAATATTAAACGGTTGAATAGCACAAGGAAACTTTGCTCAGGCACAATGTAAAGGAAACCTAGATCAGCTCCTTTCACATAGGGTCCAATGCCCTGCATATGGCCAACCGCAAGGATTTCTTTCAATTCAAATTGTTTGAAAAATCAACAAAATAATTTCAGTTGCAACTCGCATCAAAATTATTAATACAAAGTACCATTTTGTTTACCTTGCCATTAAGTTGGAGAAGCTCACCCTGAACCCATCGTGGATTACGGAAACCAAAATCTGCTATTCTTCCCTGACCCTTGTAACATGCAGCCTGTATTTTTTAGAGTTTTCTCCATTAATTGAAGTCTTAAAAGTCCAAATTAATGTTAACCAATATGAGGTCCTGAATAAAGTCCAATTTATATGAACAAGATAGAGGAGATATTTTGGGCAAAATCTTATACCAAAGTCAACACACTACATAGCCTTGCTTCTCACAATGCAACCAAAGGAGAATTGGAAGAATTCAATAACAGGGAACATGATTTTGTCTGTATGAACGACAAATTATGATTAATTATTTACTGAAAGAAGTCCAATAATAGACTGAATAATTAAAATGTTTTCCTGCTAAGTTGCTTTCGCAGCCATAGGATGATAATCTATTTATTTCATTTCATGCAGCTTTAAGGTTCCTATCAGTAAAGTATTAATCCTCCAGGTCTCATACATTTTTGTTAATGACTAAATGAGACTTCCAGGTTAATAGGACCTTGTTTCCAAAGTGATAAAATCACTGGCAAGTGGCAACATGTTGTATTGTAACACCCTTTAGATAGTAACAGAGACACATAAACCGATGGAGAGAAAACGAGAGTAATTAGTAATTACCACTCCTAACTCATCTGGATACAACCCACGGTTTGGGAGGCGGCTCTCTCTTCCAATTTTGGCACGAAAAGTAACCTAAAAATGTAAAAGGCATATCGATTACTACAGGCATGTTCTATCAACAACATTAAAACATAAAATTAACACACTCTCATGCTAGAAATAAGCAAGACAACTATCAATAGATTTGTCTAAGATACAAAAAAAATGAAACAGAACCTGGCCAGCCGGAACATTGAGATCTCCAGTAAGCTTCACTGCTTCAACATACTCAAAGAATTCAACATCTGAAGATTCATCATCTGCATCACTCCAGCGACCATATTTACGTCTCAGTTGAACTATCTCAGTTCCATAAGGACCAAATGCACCAACATAGAGGCCTACAGTTCAATCAGCTTGTATCAATCAATGATGCTTAGTGTGTGGGGGAAGAAAAAAATATACCATAAGAATACCCACCCTCAAATGGGTCCAAATTGCCATTGTCACTGCTAATTCGGTTGAAATTTGTATACTCAGATAATCTGCTCCGCCTCTGTGCCTGACTAACAGCAAGTTTGACAATTTCGCGCACATCTCTAGAAACCTAAAATAACGTTTAACAGTTAGTGTTAAGCTAAATCGAGCTAACAGTTAGTCGTACACTTATCAAACTCAGTCATCCACAGCATCAATTATTTAAGGAAAATATATTATTTAGACCTCAAAATCAGCATTTCCTCCTATTTCTAAATTGGCACAAAGTGGTGAAGAACCATCTACTCAGCACTTCAACAGCACTCAATATGGAGCATGGTGACTACATATAATTTAACAAGTGTCATACAGCCCACAGAAGGAAAAGGATGTCAGGTATTTGTAAGTTGAAAGGGTATGTAGAACCAAACATCTGGACGTGTTGCAGTTATGTTAAGCTTATCCCACTAAAAAAAACCATTGATAACACCAATGAGAAGAATGTCAGTATACTATTTAGATATTAAAGTTAATTATCTGAATCCAGTTGTTCAAATTGAAATCTCACCTTAGAAGAAACCTTATCTGAACCCCAAAATGCCTTGGCAACGTCTGGAGGCATAAGCTCAGAAACACCTTGAGCTGCAATAGCTGCTATTTTCACCTTAGATGCTTTACTTTCTCCAGTATTACTATCTAAACTCCTCTTGGGGACATGTAGCAGAAAAGAATCTCTCTCCAAGCCTTTTATATCAGCTGGAAGACGGATAAATTCGTCCTTAGTAGGAGTGTCCTCATTTTTATGGACAAGCCCACCAATAAAAAGCTTCATATCCAAATCATTTCTTTCATCTGCAAGATTGCCACCCTGCCCCATGGCAACTTCATCAGGCTGAATCTCTTCCAAATCATTAGTTTCATCTTCAGAATTCTCAGTGGCAGCTGTTTTCTCATCGTCTTCTGGTATCAATTCCTCCACAGAATCATTAACTACTACTTCCTCAGAAACATCAACATTCATGACTTTGACTTTCAATCCAGGAATTTTATTTTTAAGAAAATTTATCACACTTTTAATCCCTTCCTCAGTTGCTCCCTCAATATTTATTCCCTTCTCATCACTTCTTTCTGCTTTAGCTTCATCATTCCCCTGAACATCTATAACAGATGCATTCTCAACTTCAGAAGTGGATGGGGTTTTTGTAGGCTTGGACGGTGAGCTCGTACTATTTGTGGAACTTCCTTTTGAACGCTGCAAATAAACTACCTGCAGCATATGCATTGTCAGACACATCTTCCATAAATGAATTAGAAGGCTCCAGAGCACATCGTAGAGCATTTTTCTTGTGTGTGTGTGCAAACATATCTCATGAACTACGACTCAAAGGTCCTTGACTTACTGTTTCATCAATATATTTCTAGACATGGAAAACAAATTATTGTTTTTTTTTTCTTTCTTTTCCTTCACCACTCCCCCTGAAAGAGAGACTGGGTCTTACTAGCACCACCTTCATTTTTATGTTTCTCTTATCAATCCATAGAACTAGATGCAGAACAATCCAATAATAAAGGAAGTTATGAGAAGCAATGGTGTCAACCATTCACTTAACCTCACAACCTGTCTATTGACTTTAACAATCACAAACATTAGCCTAGCAACTGCTGAACTCTCATGTAATGGAATTTGTGGATTAACCTATTCTCCCTCAAGGAGGTTCCATATCTAAGACTCGAGATCTCCCCGGTCATTATAATACCAGTTGATGCCACTAAAGTGGGAAGAAGACAGAAGACGAGACGCCAAAGGATTTCGACTCATATCAACCAGCACAGAGCCATACAAACTAAACAAACCATAGACACCATTTAACCATACTCATGGTATCAATAAGTACACCAAGTTCACCAAATTTTGAACATGTTAATGACATCCCAAAAACAAGATTAACTTTGTTATAAAATGCCTCTGAACTCTTCTTATGGAGGTAGTACACATGATAGATTAACTTTCTGAATCAGGGATAACAAGGGTGAAAGTTATCATAGACGAGAACATCTCAAAATCTATTCATCCAGACAGAGTAGATGTGATCAAACAGACGAAGGAAAAATTCCTCAACTACGTCCAATATATGAAATATATATGTGTGTACACAAATTTTGAAAATTTTCTCCCACAACGGTCTACAAAATTCCAGCATATAAAAATTGATGATGCATCATTAGACATTCACCTGCATAAGATATGTATCTTCATCTTCTTTAACCACAAAAATCTCAAATAACGGAGTTCCAGGTGATGCATTGACCAACTGCCTGCATGCAAATAGTAATTAACAATTATCAATAAATTAACAATACAAAGAACCTTAGTGGAAGAGAGAGGTCTTCTCACCTTGGACTGTAACTCCTAGCAACAAATCTACCTACACCAGGTGTTATGTGCACTAATCTACCAAATGGATCGTCAGAGTCTTTTGAGTAGCCTACCCACCAGCCCACCTGCCCAACAGAAATAACATACAATTAACACCAGAGAGAGATTGATCTTCTAAAGGTCTGGTTTCATAGGCTGGTAGGAGTTCTATGTGAATGTGCTGTGTTACAAACATTTCAGCAATCAACAGACAATGCAAAACATTTCTATGTGAATGTGCTGAGTTACACATCTTAAGAAATGTGTTCTTAAGGAATCTATTTAACCATAGCTTAAAGATGCATCGTAACAAACCATATAACTTGTCAGTAAATATTTATAGAAGCTAACCATCAAATTCAAAGTTTCCTATTTGACGTCATAATTACCAAAAAGAGAGGAGGGCTAGAACATTTATAATTATGCAAGACCCTTAGATAAACATAAACTCATTATTCCCTATCATTCATTTAGAATATCGTATAATTGCCTTTATAGTCATCACTCCTACAGATGTCAAATTTTCATTTCATTTCAGTGACCGCTTTAAATATTAAAGGGGAACACCTTGGAAGATGAAACGGTTATATGATGCTGGCAAGTTATCTCCATTCATAAAATATTTTTCTCAAGAATCTAATATTCTTGCCGAGCTTTGTATTATTAGTCTTCTAGAAGTGCAACAGTGACAAGGAAGGAAATTGTTAGAAAAAAGAATAATAGTAGAAGCTAAACAATGATTTCCTCAATACTGGAAATCCATGGCACTTGACCATTTTTAAGCTATTCACTAGAAGGAACACATCCCGAGAAAAGAGTTAGAAGCAACCAAAGAAATTACCAGTCCACTTCCTGTAAGTCTAGACAACCGCGAAGCATCATGGTACCGCTCTTCATCTATGGCATTCTGCAGATAAACAGCAGAATCCAGTAAAAGCCAAAACATGATAGCACGTTGTTCAATTTAGAGGCTTATACAAGCTCTAACCTTCAACTGAGACATGATTTCAGCTACACTGTCCTTTGAAGAAACCTCTGCAATGGCCAACTTTAACTTTGCAGCTTCTTCAAAGTCTTCCTTATCTATTGCATCTTCAAGTTGGAACTACAAGATGGAGCATTCAATCAAGCATACATTTATACACACATATACATGTATAACATATAAACATATATAACTTAACTAATGCAATTGAATTATATATGTAAAAGTTGAAAGTCCAAACAAACCAAAGTTAAAGGTAAATTAGATGACCTACATTCTATATATTGTTGCACTATACTCACAAGAAAAGAATTGGAATCAAACACAGTCATGTAAGCAGCATATAGCTCTATCTTCTTTCAAATTTTGTGATTTTTTGAAATAGTTGGCATGGCAAAACGTACACGGAGACACAAATTGAACAAGAAACAGGGAAAAGCATGAAATGATAGCCCCAAGATGGAAATTTGAGTTAACAAGTAACTAATCAAAACCCCGTAAAGAAAAGAAAGAAAAGAACTTGTGGCGAGCAGGGGTTACCTTGAGAACAGAGGCGTAACTCTCAGCCTGCTCAATCTCAGAGAAATGGCGGCTCCATCGATTCCAATCCCATTCAGAGGAAGGGCTGTTGCAGCAGCAACGCCAAGAAGAATTGTTGGATTGGTGCCTAAAACATGGCCTGTTGTGAGCAGTAGGAAGAGTCCAATTCGAACGCAAAACAAAGGTGAGATTGGATGATTTGTTGGGCAAAAAATGGAAAGAACAAAAGGGTTTTGGGTGAGGAATTGAAAGTGATTGGGCGACACCACAAACATGGTTGCCAACTATCATCTTTGTGCTCTCTTCTCAATCTCAATGAATCTGGTGCGAAATTAGGGAGGGATGAATGGATAATATTACCGGTTAGAGCAGATACACTTTGGAATTCGGATCATATATAATATCCATACCCATTCAACACGTGGGTTGGGGCCGGGTCATCCAATCTGATCTCGTGTCGTGCCTTTACTATTTACATAATGGTCGAGTTAAGTTAACCCAACCCTCCCAAATTTGGAAGCCCATATCTATTTTTTTTTTTTTAAAATCTTATTCTACTTCTACCTAGAGGGGAGGGGGAAAATTTAGGTGAAGGCAATGCTCCTGAGGGGTCATGAACCCGGGACCTAAGGGGAAGGGAGTGGAGCAAGTGAGCGTGCTCTGACCACCAGGCCATCATCGCATGCTCCATATCTATTTATTTAAACATTAAAAATGTAAACGCTATTAAAATTCTTTTTAATTATGTAATTTAATTCTATACTCTATAATTTAAGATGACTAATCAATTTTTCTTTATTTCATAAAATTAAAATGTATGTGAAATGGTTCATCCCCTTGTGTCCGGTGGCAAAGGTAGATGTTCATCATCCTTTGGGACCCGGGTTTAAGCACTAGTAATGCATGTTGTGTTACCCTATACCTTAAAATTAAGGCACATGTGAAAACTGAATCCAAATATTAATCCATGTTTTAAAACCCCAAACAAAAATTCTCTGCCACTTAAGTATGCCCCACATTAAAATACACTTAAATTAAATCTTAACCATAATTTTTATATTCTAAACCCTAAACTCTACCCTTTAAAAATACACTCTATCTCTAATTTCCTAAACTCTGATCCCTAAACTCATTATTTTAAAACAGGGCACCTAAAAGAGGCATAGTTAGGTATAGAATGCCCGAAACAAGCAATTTAGCAGCATTAGAAGAAAGGTGGATGGTCTGTTTCACAGGACACTGGACAGGTAGTACGAGTGGACGGAAACACTAATACAAGGACATTGCACGTTGAGGTACATCATCCTGATTTGGCATCTATTTCTTACCATTAAGCTGTGGGCTCAGGCTGTCTCTGTCCACAATGCTAAACCACAAAACTACACCTCCCATGCCCATTGAAGTGAATAAATCAGCATGCGAAAATGGTGATATTGTAATATGGCACTCTTACTATTTATAACAAAAATGAACAAAATTTAGCTGTATTTTTTGAACCAACAAATAGGTAGACAATGGTGAAGAACTACGTAATGAAGGTTAAATTCGCCACTTATTTTTGTTGTTGTTGTTGATTACCCACCATTTTTATGAAAAAGAAGTGTAATTCGATTTGTAATATTTGATTGAAGGAGTAAGAAGAGGAGGGCGTAGTGGGTCAGTTACACGTTGTGTTGAGCCTGAGGGCAGGCAATTCCATGTGCCCACATGGATTATTGCGTTTGGTTTTGGAGCAAACTCAACAAACTCTCTGCTTCTCTTCTTTCTTCTCCATCAAAACCATTTCTCTCTTTTCAACCAAACTCCCCTGGTTTTGTGCAAAAAGTTTCAGCATTTTCAATGAGTTCGGAGGAAGGCGGTGCGGGGTTCGTGAGAGCAGATCAGATTGATCTGAAGAGCTTGGATGAGCAGCTCGAGAAGCATCTTAACAGGGTTTGGACCACTGACATCACCAAGGGTAAGTCTAAGAAAGATGATGCTGATGATGGAAAGCTCAGGCTTGCTCGGAGTAACTCCGACAAGCCTGCAACTTTGGCCAAGAGGGAGAGACTGGAGTGGGAGATCGACCCTTCCATGCTCATCATCAAATCTGTCATTGCTCGCGGTACCTTTGGCACTGTTCACCGTGGCATCTATGACGATCTGGATGTTGCTGGTCAGATTCTAAAACAACCCCCTTTCCTTCTTCTTGCAGTTGGATCCTTTTAAATGAATTGACTTTAACTGCTACTCAGATTATCTGCATTTAACCAGATGTTTTTTACTCTAGTTTTTTGGTGCAATTTTGGATTCTCGTAATTGTTGCTTCATTTCATCGTTCATTAGCCTCAGGGAGTGTTGCTATGGGTTATTCATTTCGATCCTCATCCATTTAGTCTAATTCTGGTCTTCTTTCGGCATTTAGTCTAATTCTGATCCTCATCCAAACACGGGTTTGGGTTGAATATTTTTGGCTTTTAATTATTACATTATTTCATGTTGGAAAACAAGGAATGAAAAGAATTATACTGCTCTGATATGTTATTTGCTGGCTTTGATGATTGATCTATTTACCAAGCTTATTTGTTTTACTACAATGGGTTTTCGTGTTCAGTGAAGCTGCTTGACTGGGGTGAGGAGGGCCACAGGACGGAAGCTGAGATTACTGCACTAAGGGCAGCCTTTTCGCAAGAAGTTGCTGTCTGGCATAAACTTGAGCATCCCAATGTTACTAAGGTCAATTTCTACCCGTTTTCTTTTTTCTTATTTTTCTCATGATGAGGTTTGCGGTTGGATCTTTTGCTAACAAGATCTATATGAAGATTTTCTTATGCAACCATGACTCGAAGCTCACTAGTATTGCTGTTAATTTCCTCTCAAGCTTAATGTCTTTAAAGCTATGGGATTGTTGTAATGTACTAATGTCTTCACCTGTTTCTGGCACCATATAGAAACTCCAAACACTTTTCTGCCCCAAACAGAACAAAACCATGAATGAATGCTTGAGGAAATTAACTTCCCCGGAAAGTGAATAAATATCTGAAGAGACGCATGAGTAGTAACTAGTAACTATACTGTTTGAGCGGTCACTTAACTTCTATGTAGGTCTATTATTCGTACTAATTCTGGTTTATGCTTTCCAGTTTATTGGGGCAACAATGGGCTCATCAGGGGTACAGATACAAACCGAGAATGGCCAAATCGGCTTGCCAAATAGTGTGTGTTGTGTTGTTGTGGAATATCTTCCTGGCGGTGCTCTGAAATCTTATCTTATAAAGAACAGAAGAAGGAAGTTAGCTTTCAAAGTGGTTGTTCAACTTGCTCTTGATCTTGCAAGAGGGTAATTCAACATATACATCTCCCATGTTCTATTTGTAGTTTCTTTTATTTCTCAAGCATATAGTATATGTCTTATAATTTTCTCGAACTTTAGACTTAAAGGGGATCTATTATTTCGTAGGTTGTGTTACCTTCATTCACAGAAGATTGTTCACAGAGATGTAAAGACGGAGAACATGTTATTAGACAAGACACGTACGGTGAAAATTGCTGATTTCGGGGTTGCTCGTGTGGAAGCTTCAAATCCTAATGACATGACTGGAGAGACTGGAACCCTTGGCTACATGGCTCCAGAGGTATGGATGCTATTGTTATTTTGGTTTTACCGCTTTCCATACCGATGGGAAGTTTTAGCTTTGCAGCTATTTCAGTAATGTATTGGTTCTGAATCTGTGACTTCATTGTTCAGCTAACTAGACTGAAAGTGAAAGAATAGAGTAAAAAAATGTGGTTTAAATGATTAGTTACTCATTAAGCGGGAGAGCTTTTCAGGTTCTCAATGGCAATCCATATAACAGGAAATGTGATGTGTACAGCTTCGGGATATGTTTGTGGGAGATTTATTGTTGTGACATGCCATATCCTGACCTTAGTTTCGCTGAAGTGACCTCGGCTGTGGTTTGCCAGGTAAATTAACTTTGCTTTCTTTCCCTCGGTAGAGTAGACCATTATTGTTCCCGCCCCCTTCTCGTTGCTAATTTACATTATCCGACACACGTCCAGATATGTTTATGTAGGATGCATGGTTGTATCTTACTCTCACAAGCATTGTTGCTAATTATTCTTACATTGAACCACAGAATTTGAGACCAGATATACCAAGATGTTGCCCCAGCTCTCTTGCAAACGTAATGAAACGATGTTGGGACGCAGACCCCGACAAGCGACCTGAAATGGACGAGGTAGTTTCGATGTTGGAGGCAATAGACACATCCAAAGGTGGAGGTATGATTCCTATCGATCAACAGCAGAGCTGCCTTTGCTTCCGGAGGTATCGAGGGCCTTAAAAGAAGTACTCCTAAATGCATATAAGAAAATACTGCAAGACTGTTGTTTAAAAAGTTAAACAAGTCTGGTTTGTATTATAATGAAAACAAAAACGACAAGCCAAGCCAAGCCAAGAGGAAAAAGTGGAGTTAGAAGCTATGCCACATTCCACTTTGTTGAATGATTGTAAAGCTGCTTCCTTTGTTATTTTCTCTTTTAATTTTTTTGGGGTTCCATCCCAATATGTGTATTTTTTTATATTTGCCAGTCTGGGTGTGGGCAGGCCCCTCCTTCCTGTCTGTAAGATCAATCTTTATACACTAGACTTAATAATCAAGCATTATTGAAGTTGATTTAGCTTAGATTGTAAGGTTCAATTTAATAAGTTTTTATGCAGCAATCCATATGTAAAGGAATATATAAACATGAAAGAATAGTAACAGGCAATACATGTTTCATGGAAAGATATGTAGTCATTAGCTCCTGCAAAAACTGAGCTAATGTCTCAGAATTCAAATCTTAACGACTATAAGTATATATTTACAATGACAAAATGAAAAGAATCCTTGATTACTGCTACCAGACATGAACTGATTGTTCCTGTGTAAATGCTACACACCCTTGTCCCGATGAGCTTGTTTCATGGAACTTGTGAAGATTCTTGATCAATGAGCGAGCTTTCTTGCTTGCCTGAGTTGTGCCTTCCGTCGTAAGCGAGTACAGGGAGCTCATGACCGAAGGATCCTTAGCTAATACAGTGATGGCCTCGCCGCCGCAGTTGTTACAGCAACACAGTAAGATGGAAACACAATGTTCCTTCGCCGCTTGAGATGTTGAAGATTGCAAAATCCCTGTTATTAGAGGCAAAGACGAAGCCTGGAGAATCGTGAACGATCCCTCGAAACTCTCTGCCAAGGGCGCAAGAAGCGCTACTGAATCCGTGATGAGCTCGTGTTTGTCGGACGAAGCTAGGATATCGAGGAGCAACGGGACAGTTCCGGCACCGATGACCCTTTGACGGTTTCCAGGATATAAAGCGAGTCCGAAGAGTGCTACCACTGCATTCTTTTTCCCACATGGCGTACCTTCCTTGATGAGATCAACAAGTCCCGGGATTGCCTCATCCATTTCTCCAATTAATTTCCTATATCCTTTCACTGAAGATAGATAAAATATTGTTGCTGCAGCTATTTGCCTTGCTTCCAAACTCATTCCCCTCTTAAGAACTGCAAGAATAGACCTCAATCCACCACTTTCAACCATCACTTTCTTCCCACTGGCATGCTTTGAAAGCTTCAACAAAGCTGCAACTGCATTCTCTTGTACGGACTTATTGAAAGAATACAAGAGGTTCAAAAGAGGCGGGATCGCTCCAGCTTCAATCAAGCAAGACCTGTTATAAATGTTCGATTTCGCAAGCAAACGAATCTCGTAAGCAGCCTTGTTTTTCTGCTCACTGGGTCCAAATACCAGCTTTCTCACTAGGAGTTTCGACAGAAACATCATTGCCTCCACGGCCGCCGGACTGCCGGGAACGATCATCCTCGTTATGTCGAGGTTTTTCTTTCCTGTATTGGCAAGAGATACCCCATTATCAGCACAAAGCTGGTGGATTAGCTTGCGGAGATTTGTGTTGGGGACCAATTCGGTGCTTGTTAGCTTCTCCCCTGTTTTGGGACAAATGGAATGCCCTGCTTTCAACCATTTTTGTATGGAAGGCCGATCGTATGTCTGTCCAGTGGAGACAGTGACCGGATCGATCATTAGTTCCAGCGATATCGGACAGCGAAAATCTTCGGGGTTCAAGCAACTGAGAATCTCCATGTTGCATCGTACTTGTGTTTGGTCCGCATTTTGACCATCCAATGTATCGAAAATCCTTCCCCGGCAGTAACACATGAACCCCAGCAAACTACTTAGAAATGACACTTCTCTTTCTTCACCTTCAACGCATTGTTCTTCCAAGAATTTGACTTCCCTGTTGCAATCGCTCCAGGTTCTGATCTGAAGATAATCAAGAACCCATTTAAAATTTTGAAATTCGGGCTCGATTCCCTTCTCGAACCGATCCAAAATCAAAAGAACTCGTCTCATGGCTCTTTCATCATCAGTGTCAACCTCGATTTTCGCCTTCCGTGCTTGCTTCGCGACTAACTCCACCAATTCCTTCACTTCGCCACAAACATCAATCAAATCCAATGGCAAAACATCAAGCGCGGTGGCAACAGTTCTAATTAGCACTCGAAATTGAGTGACCACCATCTCCGACTTCATTAAAATCCATAGCCTTGCTCCTTCTCGAGAGCAATCCTCCAACAAGAACTTAATTTTCTGGAAAGTAAGATGAAGCTCGGAGAAGCAAAGCACGGTCGACTCGGGAACAACTAAACCGCGGTCGTGAATCTCGTCGAAAAACACGAGGAGTATCCCGATTTTTCGAATCGTTTCCCGGGCATTTCTTCTTTGAGTAGCAAAAGATTTGGACTGATAATTACTGATGTTTTGAGAAAGAATGATTAAGGAGCGGAGAAGCGTCACCGGAGAAACTGCTTCGCAAGGATGAACGGCCGGAAAGGAAAACATCCGGCGGTCAATTTGATCGGAATTTTTTTGTATCATTGAGCAAAGTTTAAAACCGTAGTGAAAAGAAAAAGGAGAGGATTCTGTTTCTTTTTACGTGCATAAAATCCCCAAACTTGTTAAAAACTTAGTGAGGGGTTTCAGTTCATCCAATCCAAAATATAACGGGAAAATCCTGGTGGACACGTGGCAGGTTTTGAAGCATTACATGACAGTGTCAGTTGACTAGAAGAAGACAGGTTGGGATGGATTTGGCGCCCACAAAGTTGGGACACGTGTCGTATGACACGTGGAATATTGAAGTTGGGCAAGTGATTGCTTCTCCGAAACTGCTAAAATGTGGTGTTAACTCGGAGATATTGATACACTTCGAAACTTGAAGGAATGATTCAACACACGTCAAACAATTAACAAATATACCCTACTAAATATCTATATTATATTAATCAACCCGTTCTATTAATTTCGACATTAAAAATTAATTAAATAAAATATTAATCAAATTTTACAATAATTATTTTTAACGCTAAATTATTCATGGAGCAAGTGTATATGTGTTATAACTTTAAAGATATGGTTTAAATATATTTTATGTTTTCATTATATATGTATATCATTATGTCATAAGCTATTTTTTAACAATCAAATTAATAATTAGATTGACAAAGCGACATAATTAATACCATATAAATATTTGCCTGAGAAAAGTTTTAGGCCTCAAAACATTTTAGAAAAATGATTGTAGTTCTTAATTTATTTTGTCTCTTTTGCTCATCCAACTTTTAATTTTTGTCAAAAAAAAATTTTTTTACCAATTTTTTTAATAATTTTTATAAATTTTACATTTTTTATAAATTATTAATATTTTATCGTTTTTAAATAATTTTGTTATTATTTATTTTTCCGTAAAATGACAAAATAATTTATGAAAACATTGATAAAAAATACAATAACTAATGTCAGTTTAAGAAGTCTGATATTTTTTATTAATTGGTTTAATTTAATAAAAATTAAAAAGAGAGGAAAATTTTAAAACTTAAATTGATTTTTTTTTTAAAAATTAAGAATCAAAGAGCATCGTTAAACTTTAATATATTTAACCTTTTTAACATATTAATATATTTAACTAACATGTTAAAGCTAATCTCATTTGAGCTAATCTCATTTTGAACTCGCCTTTGGATTTGGGCTTGGGTTCATACGAAAGCAGTGTTTCGGCTGGCTGGGCGATGGGCCCTACAATGCCGACCAAGGACACGCGCGCCAATGAAAATAAGCCATGTTACTCAGGAAACCGGGTATGTTAGAATGTTCAAAGCTAACTTCCAAACGGTATTTTTGGTCCGTGTGGTTGCTGCTGATTGAAGAGGAAGCTTGTTGATTAAATAATAATATTAATAGATGAAAAATCATGATTAGTACAAGACAAAAGCATAACAATATAACTTAATAAGTTGTAAACAATATGTTAATCTCGACAATGTAAAACCATAATCAGAAATTGTACCTTCCTTTTTTCATATAGTTTGGTCAACTATTATTATATTTTTTTGTTGTTGCTATTAAGATATTCACCTAAACGAGTATAATAATTAATTCTCTTTCATTCTGCTGCTCTATATAATAACAATCAAAGCTAAACATCCACGTGTCACTTGAGATGCAGAGGACATGAATATTATCAATGTGTTAAAATAGATTAACCAATATCATGAAGAACGTAACATAAATAAATAGGGGTAGTGTTGTAAATGAACCGAACGTTCGCGGGAAGTTTGTTTATGTTCGTTTATTTATTAAGTGAACGAACATGAATAAGATTTTTTGTTCGTTTAATTAAATGAACGAACACGAACAAAGGGCTTGTTCGTTCATTTATGTTCGTGAACATTCGGTAATTTGTTCGTTTATGTTTATTTATGTCCGTTCGTTTGTGTTCGTTTATGTTCATTTAAGTTTATTCACATATGTCTAGGTGTGTTCATTGTTCGGTTAAACCGAACTAACCAACCAAACCAAAACAAAATTGGTTAATCTATTAGATAATTTTAGGTTTCGGTTAATGATTAAGAGTTTTTTCAAATTTCAATTATCGATTAATTTGATTTAAAAATAGTTAAATTGACTGAATTAATCGAACTAACCCAAAATATTAAATATTTAACCCATTATTTGTGTTCGTTTATGTTCGTTTGTGTTCGTTAATGTTCATTTGTGTTCGATTATGTTCGTTTATTATTTAAACGAACGGACATGAACGAGGTACATTCCTTAATGAACGAACACGAATAATAAATTTTGTGTTCGTTTATGTTCGTGTTCGTCCATTTGTTCGGTTAAAGTTAAATGAACGAACATGAACACACCCTCGTTTGTGTTTGTTCGGTTCGTTTACAGGCCCAAATAGAGGGTTCGGTTGGATCATAATATCTAAACACGTAATTTGGCAAATATTTACGTAAGGAATGAAATAGGATTAGAATATAATATGTGCGGCAGATTATAAAATTACGAGTGGGTCAAACCAATCATCGTTCTACAAGTTTCTAGTTTTGAGACGGACAGAACTCATAGAAATATCTTTGGACCAAAAAAAAAAAATCAAAGGTGTGAGGTGAGATGTCGTTATCCCATGCACCAAGTCGTACGTGCAATTGCAAAGCAGCAGATTCTATTATTAAAATCAAAATATGTGTTATGTGACCAAAATTCTAAAGCTGAAGCCATCCCGTATACACGTGGACCAACTGTCTCCTGACTAATATCACGCGCATCCTATGTCCTTTTCTCTTTGATTTAACCCTTACACTCAACTAATTTAAGAAACCTTTTTTTTCTTAATTAATCACTATTATTATAATTATGGGTTAATTAGAATTTTGTATGAAAATTCGTTGAGGGATGGGACCTTGGGAGGATGAGTCAGGAGTAAACGTGTCCGAACCCAGAACCATTTACTCCAACACTTGCTCCACTGTAGGTGCTGATTTCACTGCTGCAGTAAAATATTTTTTTCACTTCTGCTTGCTTTCAATGCTACTGCAGTTGTTTTAGTCCCTAAAGTGCCTAATGCATGTACTGCCAAAGAATTTAGGCCAGTTTTTTACTGTTCAGTAATTTATAAAACTATCACAAAAATCTTGGTGGCTAGACTTGTGTTTTTCCTTAGCATGATTGCGAAGAACCAGTCTGCATTTGTTCAAGGTGGGGAATTCTCTAAAGTAACACTTATCCACACAAAAAAACTGAATAGATTTCAACTGAAAAACATTACTTTGGGATCATCCCATTATTGACAAGGACAGTACAACACAAGGCACACGACATGCAGCACAACCTTTGAGCAATCAAAGAGGACACAACGGTTTTGTTTGATCCTTCCCTTCCCGTCCGTAGCATAATTACATAACTTGTGTTTTATTATGTTCCAAACGAAACAACAAGCCAAAGTTCCCTTTTTTTTATAAAGACATGGGGAATGGATAATCTGATCATACCAAAATTACAACCATGCTGGGTTCTTCAAAGGAGTAACAACAGCCTTTACCTGCAAATAGTTATGAAGACTGTATATCCCTTTCTCCCTCCCTATGCCACTCATCTTGTACCCTCCGAAAGGAATCGCAGCATCAAACACATCAAAGCAATTAACCCAAACTGTGCCTGCCCTTAAGGCGCGTGTCAATGTGTTCGCTGTATCTATGTTTCTCGTGAACACCCCGGCTGCTAGACCGTATCGGGTGGTGTTCGCCCTTCGAATCACGTCATCAAGATCCTTGAACTTGAGGATAGATTGCACTGGACCGAAGATTTCATCCTGTGCTATCAGCATATCATCCGTAACATTTGAGAAAACGGTTGGCTGGATAAAGTATCCTTTTGTTCCGAACCTGTCACCTCCACATTCAAGGCTTGCCTTGCTTTCCTTTCCTGCTCTGATGTACCTCAGAACTTTCTCAAACTGCTCCGAGTCAATCTGAGGACCTTGCTCGACACCCTTCTTGAAGGGGTCACCAACAACACGTCTCAGGGCACGTGCCTTTGCTTTCTCTAGGAACTCATCATATACACGTTCATGAACATAAGTGCGAGACCCAGCGCAGCAACATTGCCCCTGAAGAAAGAAGCATTAGAAAAGTCTACACGGTTTCTCAAACATCCAAAATTTCTATTATCAAAGAAACCTGATTGAAGAACAAAGCAAAATGAGCAAGCTCCACAGCTTTATCAACATCAGCATCTTCGCATACTATGAAAGGTGATTTCCCTCCGAGCTCTAATGTCACTGGCTTAAGATTGCTTCTTGCAGCCAATTCAAGCACAACCTTACCAGTATCGGTTGATCCTGTGAATGCAACCTGCAAACAAAGTTTTAATGGAATTAGACATTGGTATTTCAAAGTACTTCCAGCATGCATCATCAAAGTTTTAGGGGTGTCAACTCATCAACCCATGGAACTTGATATCAACAAGGGAAACATTAAACTCTAAATGCAGGCAAGCTATGTTCTAAGTCAAACCATAGTTTTATTTTACAGAACAAGTTAGAGATCCATATTCTTGCTTTGGTATTATTTTAGTTGCTCTCTCTAACAGAACAGTCGCCTGAACTCTCAATCCAGTTACCATTCAGCCATAGCCCAATGAAGCTTGTTGCTTCAACATCATTGCATTCTGTATTTGTAACTTTTTTGGTACAAACCATAGGCATAACAGAAAACAGAATTAAGATGTGCATTTAACTACAGCAAGCTGACATCATTTATGTACCCAGCCATTTTTGTTCCTATATGAATTCAAGGGTTATTTGTCAAGAGTATACACTGTTATATTATCATGTACTTATGAAACAATATAGAAGACGGGAGTTCCGGAGAGCGTAGAATTTTGATACCTTGTCTACATCCATGTGGCTGGCAAGAGGAGCACCAGCTGTTGGACCATAGCCAGAAACTACATTCAAAACACCTGGAGGGAGACCAGCCTGTCATAAACAAATCAATTCCGATTTCAAAATGGTGCCTTTGGTGATCAAAATGTTGTCAATATTGCAGTAGAAGTGATTCAGGCAATTTTGAAGTAAACAACATCTGAACATATATTCAACATCCTTTTTATGTAATAGGGAACCCGTCCATCGCTTTGAGTAGAAAGTGCACAAATACACATCTTTCCAAGACGGTTAAGACAAGTTTAATAACAGCAAGAAACAATGGGGTGTTCGGACATTTTTATTCGACTCCTTATTCTAACAAAAATCCAATAATACTGATCATTATTGCGCTTACCTCAAGGAACAACTTAGCCACATAGAGAGCAGTCAAAGGTGTTTGCTCAGCAGTCTTTAAGACTATGGTATTGCCACATGCCAATGCAGGCCCAACCTTCCAAGCAAACATGAGAAGGGGAAAGTTCCATGGAATTATCTGTCCTGCAACACCTATTGGCTCATGCAATGTCTGAATATGGTGAGGTCCATCAGCCGGAACTGTTAGCCCATGGATCTTATCTGCCCAACCGGCATAGTAGTGAAAAAGGCGAACAAGCATTGGCAATTCAGATTTAGCTGCCTGCTCATGAGGCTTTCCATTATTCCATGTCTCCAAAGCAGCGAGCTCCTCACTATGTTTCTCGACCAAATCGGCAAACCGCAACAGTATCCGTGAACGTTCCTGAAACAAAAGCATTAACAAATAAGAAATCTTCCCATATCGTAAACCCAATCCCAAATTGAAATCCTTACATAGGGAGTCATTTTTGGCCATGGTCCCTCATCGAATGCCTTGCGAGCAGCGGCAACTGCTCGGTTAATATCTTCGGCATCCCCTTCAGCAACATGTGCAATCACTTCTCCAGTACGAGGATCATAAGTAGGGAATGTTTTCCCTGTTCAACAAATGTCATCAAATAATATCAGCTTCATTGCACAAAACAAAGTAAAGCTAAAAACTTTTTTCTTTACCGGATGCAGCATCTACAAATTTCCCATCAATTAGATGCTGGGTGTAGGATATTTGAACCGGTGGAACAACCAGATCTTCCAGAGCCGCAGCATTGCCAAACCTCCTCACACATGCATTCCTGCCACTGCTTTTCCCTGAAAAAAGGGGGAAAGTTTATTGTTTTACATAGAAATTCCTGAGAATTGTTGGGAGGCACAGCACAGCCAAGAACCCGAAAACATAAATCATACAAAAAAATACAAAATTCTGAGAAGAAAATTGGGAAATTAAATGAAAAAACAGTGAGAAAAGTAGACCAAATGCATTTATTGCTGAAAGGGAGCAGCAATAAGCATGGCTGCATGGTGCACTGGTACTTGTGAAAACGCTATGTCCCCTTGCTATATTTTTCTGGGGTGATAGCATTTTATACTGGCTTTTCCATTTCCTTATTTTGCTTTATATAGCAGGACAAAAAAACTAAACTTTAGCTAGATTGTAACTTGTAAGAATAGATTGCACAACACAAGTACAAAGCTTGAACCTTTTCCCACAACACACAAAAAAGAGAGGCTAAAACACAAATAGACCAAATCAACCGACATTTTCCTTTCTACCGTTAAATTTCCCA
This sequence comes from Hibiscus trionum, assembly GCA_030270665.1. Taxonomy (NCBI): domain Eukaryota; kingdom Viridiplantae; phylum Streptophyta; class Magnoliopsida; order Malvales; family Malvaceae; genus Hibiscus; species Hibiscus trionum. The sequence goes on along the minus strand of BSYR01000045.1, from coordinate 10,369,701 downwards.
TCAACCAAACAGAAACTATGATATTAAATCAAAAACCAAAGAGACCTTTACAAGCATATCTAAGCTTACAAAAACAAAACAAAGCTTTAAAGCAAATCAAAGAAAGAAGAGGGTGAAAGAGATGAATGAGCACCTAGAGATGGAAGCAGAGAAGTAGAGACAGAGGAAGAAGCAGAGAGTGAACGAGTAAGCAGTGAAGAGATTCTGCGAGCTGCCATGGCCGCACAGGATAATCTCTGAATTCTCCTTTCTCTTGTTTATGCTCAGAGAAAAGCTTTTCTTTACTGAAAAAAGAAAAGATAGGTAAAGAAATTGCAGAGCCTATAATTCCAAATGGAAACGGCCACAAGTGTCAATACTATTTATTTGACACATCCACCAACTTGTATATAATCTTTCTGTCAAAAAAAAAAGGTATCCACAATTAAAGGATTTTTTTAATTTAAAAATCATTTTCATATGGAAAATATAATTTAGTATAAAATTCAAGGTATGGACGTGTTGACTATGCATGTTTTTTTGTTTGTTTTTTCTTCCAATTTTCTATATTAATTAAATAAGTTGATGACATTGATGGATCATGGATGAACCATTGCAATGAAAAGAGGATAAGTACAAGCAAAGGAATGCTTTTTTTTGAGTAAAAAAAGTCTCATACTAAAAAAAGAAAAATTAGATTTATCTCCTTTTTTTAAAAATATCTAAACAGATCCTCATATAAAATATATATTTTTAGTTATATATATATATTTATGTCCGTTTTATAGTTCATATTCGGGATGTGAGGCTGCACCTCAACAATATAGTTTTTAAGGGTTAAACTCATCTCCTCTCTTTGAGGGTACAATGTGTCTTACCCGTGCACTTAACACTTGTCGGTATATATATACCTTCATCAAAAGAAAGTATGTGCAAAATTTTGTATACATGCCTAAACTATCACAAACTTCCTATCCTCTATACTTGAAGAGGTTAACGAGTATTTAAGTATTTAAATATTTACAAAATGTTATAACAACAACGAACAATATCAATTAAATTACGGTTAGGTTGAGTCATATTGTTTTTCTTAGATGTAAAAATATAAAAATAATTTTAAGATGCAATGTCACTAAAATAGAGATATCATTTAGACATGAAGAAACATATTTATCTTTAGGGTTGGAAGAAAAAGAAGCAATAATTAGTTGAACATTAAAAAGTTTGCGTACTCTAATCATTTAAAAATGTCGCCTCAACCTTGGAGAATTTAGTGTGCATTCCTAGGCTTAGGTTCCACCACCATTAACAACTTCACTTGTTTATATCGATTTTAACATTAAAATAAAAGTACTCTAGAAGAAGGAAGAAGTACTACTAATATATCTAAAATTTATAATCTAAGAGAAATAAAAGAATAAAGATGAGCAGCTTGACTAACTGACTAAATGAATGTTTAATTAACTGTTAAAAAATTAAATGATATTAATCAATATATATATATAAACTTCCTAATTTTTTTATAAATATAAAATAAAAACAAAATTGATGTCATACCAAATCACATAAAGAACTACATAGGATTAGCACCGAGCAAAAGAACTCGAGAAAAAAATATAAAAATCAAATTATAATATTCTTATATTCTATATTCACAAATTTTAAAAATATATTTTTTAAAAAAAATAGGGCCTCGTTAAAAATCTCTTGACTCACTCATTTCAAGATCCGAGCTAGTCAAGAAAAAAAAAAAGGGCCCATTTTTTCTTGGTTTTTGAATGTATGATTATCATACATTTTTCTTGATAAAGAATTTTTATTTTGGTCAAAAAAATATGTTATTAAGAAGGGCTCTTGGCCATATATTCATTACCACCAGTCATGTTTATTGGAAAGAAAGCAAGGCTACTGACAACGCCTCTTTATTGATTTTTGTTTCAATGACTAAAATGATGTTGATGTAAATATAAAGTTTATTATAAATATTACATTTTCACTTCAGAGAATTTCTTAATAATTTCTCTTGCCATATTCCTAATATTCATATTCAAAACCATATAAAAAAAACCCAAAATGAGTGTAGGGGGTCCATGGTTTGGATTCATATGGGTAAAATCCAACGATATTTTTTTGAAGATTTCTTAAAGTGCGCACCTAACGGGTATGTATGAATAAAATCCAAATGATTTTTTAATAGGATAAATATTTATACACATGCGGTAGAAACTAAAAGTTTCTACAAGCGACTTAATTTTAAGGCATAGGAAGTTATTTAGGGTATAAAGTTTAGGTGTAGGGGTTAGAATTTAGGGATAATTGTTTTAATTTAAAGTGTAGGGTTATAATTTAGGGTTTATAGGTTAAAAACTAAATCCTCACCATAATACTCTAAAAAGTAAACCCTAACCTACAAACCCTAAATTATAACCTTAAAACTTAAATTGAAACAACTATCCCTAAATTCTAAACCCCTACACCTAAACCCCTAAACCCTATACCCTAAACTAACTCCATATACCCTAAAACTAAGGCGCTTGTGGAAACTTTCAGTTTCCACCGCCAGTGTATAGGATATTAATCCTTTTTAATATTATTAAAGAACGAATCATTTGAATCTGAATCATTTATAAGGAATATCATTTTTTACCATGACCAATCATTAGATTGATATATAATATTTAATTTAAATTAATCAGTCGATAGATTAAATATAAATAATTATACTAAAATATATCGAAAACATTATATTTTCAAATTTAAGTTTCACCAAATAGAAAAAATGATAATTATAGGGCTTTGGAGTAAATGATTTAGGGTAATTATGTCATGTACCGGAGATAGAAATATTTTGGTTTCAGAAGTGCTCTAATTTTAGTGATTTAGTTTAGGGTTCATAGTTTAGGGGTTAAAGTTTTATGTGCCTATGGATTGTGGTTTGAATTTAGAATTCATGGTTAGAATGTAGAGGTATATATATAAAAACCTAAATCCTTAACATATTAGCCTAAAACATAAACTCTAATCTCTAAACTTTAAATTGGAGCTATAAACTCTTGTGGTGCAAAAGAGGGAGCTGCGCACAGCACAGGGACAGGGTTCATGGTCCTCTAACTTCGGCTTCTTCTGCCTGCTGAAGAGCAACATATATGAAGCTTTAATCCATTCCACGTCCATCATGTTTGTTAGTTAAGATTCGAATCTCTGATGATAGTGTTAAAAAGAAGATGGTGGGGATTTTTAAATCTAATAATTTTTACATACTTTTTCCTTCAAAATTGAAGTAGAGAAGAAAATAAACAATTTGAGTATAGGGATTGATTTACGATCATAGTGTACAAAAACCTGAGCAGTACATTGAGTGAAATAATCCCATCCAAATTCTGCAGCAATCATCACCCACTCTTACAATGTTGATAATGCATACTGTTTTGGGAAGCGTTGTGTGTGAAGATGCTCCGGGTTCATGGATAAAATACAAAGCCAGTGAGGAAGAAGAAAGTAGGTGGCCATAAATACGAGGACTCCCAGATCGGCTTCTTCGCCAACCGGTGGCCGACGTGGGCTCATCCAGTATATTTGGCTTGCACACCATAAGCAATACAGGCTTCCTATGATCAATATCAGTTTCATTGATTCATAGGTCTGATTTCTTGTAATAGACTTCCTCAACTTTGAACTGCAAAGTGCAAACAGTAGCCAGTAGGGGTAATTAAAGTTAAGTGAGAGAATGGGGATAGAATTGTCTCAGAATTGAGAAATAATTAAGCACCTGTTGATGTAAATGAAGCCGCCAATTAAACAAATGCATAAGAAGCTAACTACTATGACAGCATCTGGGTTTACAGGTGCTCGGTTTATCCACCAACCGGTGCTCATGATCCAATCATACATTTTTGTGTGACCATTTTCCTGTACATATATTCCCATCAACTCTATAAACTTACGTAAAAGAAACTAGTGTCCATTTTGAAGAAACTTAAAACTTTCTGAATCCGTGAATATAAACAAAAAGCAATGCAATTCCATACAAAAATATGAAGGCACGTGCATGGTTATATGAAAGTTGAAATCTCTTACCTCAAATAAGTGGTCAAGGAAAAAGTGTGACAATGAACCGGCTGCTATCAAGAATAAGGTCTGCAACCTTGAAAGTGGCACCTGCAACATAATGATCAAGTAATTTTCAATTTGATATGGATTGCCTTGCCCTGATACTAAAACATTTTCTAGCATAAAAGAAAAGAAAACTCACCCCATAACCATAATCAAGTATCCTTGTTCGCACCAATTCGGTTGATAGCCAGGAGTAGAAAATGCATAAAGGGAAACCCAGAATCACCACGTAATAAAAAGGGTGATGGATTTCATCGGCTAGAGAGGAGACGATGGAATTGTCGTCAAAGAAAGTGGAGCTGAGCCACTCGGAGAAGGAGCCCATGTCAGGGCCGAAGAAGGCGTTGAGAGCGTAAGTAAGGGTGTGGTGCGGCGTGAAACGCCCCCTGGTGAGGTGCGTCAGAGCTATGCCAGAGCTCATTGCGTACATGAGGTGCGGCCCTGGCCCTGGCATTTCCTTGGTGGGCGGTTGTCGGAGGCTGCAGCAACCTAGAATTCTCTTCCCTTGTTTCCAAACCAGAGGAATCCGATGATGTTCCCACAAATGTTCATATCGATCCGGTTTTAGCGGGAGGTTTTCTTTAGAATGCAAGAGATGGTTTTCTCATAAATGCTCCTTCTCTAATCTCTTGTATCGGAAATAGGAAAGGAAGGAAGGGGAAGGAAGATTGAGAATCTTTGGTTTGATGGGAGATTGTCCCTTCCCCCCTTAATTGGGCCATTCCTACATATGTATACAACCATTAAATGCTTAAATTGGGGAGTTTACATAATTTCAGAGGTGGCTCATATTCATATACAAGGACTTGTTTTTTTCTTTCACAATGTTTAAATAATTTTTAATTAATGTGAAATAAAATTATTTTAAAAAACATATATTATGAAAGGAAAGATGCATAAAATGAAACGTGGTGATTGGGGATATGATTTTTGTGAATGCAAATAATGTGTTGTATACTTGTATAGACATGATTTTCTTTTTATGTTTCACCTATGGGACGTGCACATGGATTCCTGAACAGTTACGTCCAAAGGAAGAATGCATATCCTTGCGCATACCTCATTGCATCTGGAATACTACCTACAGGCTTAAAGCTTTCAAGACCGCATGTAATTGGGTACGCCCTTTACGTGGAAAATATGATTCAGTAGTCTTTCTTCATTTCACCATTGCATCAAATACCCAATACTAGACTAACCACTTGCGAAATAGGTTAAATGCTCAAATGTGCGAATCAAAATCATATTTTAAAGTAGCTTGGTGGATTAACAAATACAAACCCGTGTACATTTTGTAGCTAAGGCCTAAGGGGTAGCAAGTCGACAAAAGTCTCTAAATTAACATAGTTTACCACAATAAATGCTTACAAGTACAGAGGAACGGTGGGTTATTGGTTCAACATGATCATGCACTACCTAACAGTAAAACATAACCCTCTTCACATTTTCCTTGAGGGCAGGCAGAGGTCTCACCGCAGCACTGGCACCAGGCCCTCTTGTGCTTCGCCCTCCTGCTCCCGCACCTCCACGCATGCCACTCATCATTGATCCACTGTCTGAGGTCTCTGGTTCCATATAAAAACGAGCTCGGAATGCAGCAAGATGAGCATAGTATGCAGGGGGAACTGCAAATTTTTTAGTTTCCAGGTCGTCAATCAAAAGAAAATGGAGAAAAATAATGAGGGGAGAGGGGCAGAAACTAGTTTACAGAACTAGAACACGTATTTGCATTTGAATAAAGCCAAACAAGGGGGGGGGGGGGGGGGGGGAACTAACCGATTGACACTGAACGTGTGCACCTTGCATATCTGCAACAAGTGAAAATATTTAGACATACCAACTCGTCTTACAGCCTCCATCTTCGAAGGCAGAGAATACTGATTACCACTCATCTAAGCAAACATTGAAACTGAAATAAATAAAAAAAAATCAGGGATAGAACATACGTATAGCATAGGTTGTTTGTAAGAGATTGTAACCCATCAGCTGTAAACTTGTTCTCATCCCATAGCACATGGTAATGAGCAGGACGACTCGTACCCTGTTTACCATAATGGACAGAACATTTCAAAAACCACATAACATACTAATGAATCGAAACAAACACAGATAAGCATTCACGTTCAGAAATGAAGCAAATCAAACCTGAATTCCAGCATGGCTGCATAAGTAGAAGTCAAACTCTGTTGGATGACAAATTTTGGAGTCAACCACTGTGCCTGAGAATACATGCAGGATGAGTGATGGATTACACATCAATTATGAAATCATAATAAATTATGAGAGTAGTACTTACCTGGCAAAATATTCCCACTCCTGTCAACAGTACGGCGATCTTTATGGTTGCTAGCAAACAACCTTGTATGATGGCGTTTTTGTACAACAACAAAAGTAACAGGAGGCTGATAATTTGGCTCCAAGGAGGCACATGCCTGAGGTTAAATAAATACACAGTAAAAGGTGTGAGAATTAGATGCAAAGCTTTGACCCTACAAAAGATGCACAAATTGTTGGTTGGCGAATGTAGTCAACAGAAGGGTCTTACCATACGAATAGCATCAAGTTCGTATAACAAAACTTGATAAAATTGGCCTTCACTAACGCCGTCCCTGCATATAGAAAATAAAAAACAGATTAATAGAACCCAGAAAAAAGAGGGTAGGGGGAGAGAGAATAAAAGCGTGTTGATTATTACCTGTAGAATATGATGCGCTGTGGCTTCTGTCCAGTGGCTCTTCGGAAAGATATTAGGAGCTCCCTGTATCACCAAAGAACAAAAAAAGGAAGAAAAAAAACTCCAACAAACTACATTTGAAATCTATCAAATTAAAAGCACACAAAAGAAAACCATACTTAATCATGCCACCAGAAACAGTCCCCCTTACAGGATCTTGCCATGTTTTGTATAAATCTTGAATGAGCTCCTGACGATGAGCTTGAGCAGAAACCAGACCAGCATACTTCGTAACCTCAGGCCAATCTTGGGAGGCAACAACCTGTATGTTTTACATTTATAATTGAAATTTCAAACTAGGCCATTAGACCATAAAACATAAGCATCAAAAGCAGATAAAAGGGGCATACAGCTGCAATAGAAGGGCTCGAGTCCTCCCCAGGGTGAGGATGAGTAACATCAGCACCAAAAATTATAGTTGGTCGGTCACTGACAAGAGGAATTCTTCGTGATATTGCATCAACAAGAACCGTATTCCTTCCACCAACCTTGACATTGATCTTCAATGCCACATTGGCCAAATATTGTTTATTCTTTCTAAATACATGTTTAGTCAAACAGCACTGAGAAACAATACCAAGATCAGTCTCACAAATCCTTTTCAAATCACCTGCAAGGGAAATAAAAAGATTCAGAGAAAGGTATTGAATCTCTTTTGAAGAAGCAAAAAATTTCAGACTAGTAAATTTATACCATAAAGAGAACCATTGTTGTCCGGGAGAATAACAATCAGCAGGTCTAGCTCTTTTTTCTGGGGCTGGAGTTTAATCATAGCATCATGATACCGTGTTTTCAAGACTTTCTCAACCTGCTCAGGACGAGCACTAATAGCAGGAAGCACAGGTTCAGGAGAAAAATCCTGCAAATGACAGCAACCATTAATATTAAAAGTATTCCTTTCAAAAATAAGAATCATTCAACAATAACCAAACTGAGATAACAAAAACAGACATCTCAGATTCGTGCAACTTCCTTACCATGCCAGAGATATAACACATTTGTGCAAGTTCATAACAAAAATCTCGTGCCGCACTATCCTGGACCAGTCGAGAAAAATTTATGCAGATCCAGTTCTTTACAGTCCCGCCATTAACCATTTTCTGCAACAAAATAATTAAAAATCAGAGAATGCATAAGATTTTACATTCTATGAACTTAATGCACCACCAGTACACACTTCACTCAAACGTGCATATGGCACACAGAGGAATCATTTACATGGATGGAAAACGAAAACAAAATGGCATGACATTGTGATAGATTGTGGGAAAATGCTTAACTAAGAATGGACAGACAACAAAAGTGATGACAAACATGATAGATAACATTCACCTTAAAGCCATTATAAATTATAAAATTTTATAGCAGGCTCCTGGCTAAATATAAAACATATCCTGATTCAAAAACCAAAAATCAAATTTATAATGGCCATCTCTTTCAACTAGCTTTTGAACTGATTGCAAACGCCTAAAATTAAAAAATTAGTGCATTCATTGCACATTGAATACTTGGCACAACATGAATGTACCCTTTGTGGACTATGTAATCCTACAATTCTATGAATTTAAATTAAACAATATTCAGGGCATATATCCTGACCAACAACACTTTTAACCTAAATTTTCTTTCCTATATCACCCATTAACCTTTTCTTTAAAAGTAGGGCTAGGTTTCATATTTTGAAACTCTCTTTGGTGCCTAATCTCAATTCTGAAACTCTGTACAGGCAGTTAAACCAACTTCTCCCCTTTACATTTTAGGATAAAATTCCTTTTCTTTTCACGTGCATAACCAGATTATTTATCTATTCCTCCATATATTGGGTGAAATACTAGCTCGGTTAGATCAAATATATAGCAAAGCCACAAAGTCAACAATAAAAAATGCAAATTCTATCATTTTAAAACTGTAAGAGATACCTTATTCATCATATTCCACTGCCCAACCTCAGGCAGACAATCCTTCTCTCTACCCGTATCATGATATTTAAGCTACATGGAGAACAGAAATTACAATCACAAATCAAAATCTGGAAGAAACCACAAAATTGCAGCAAAATGCATATGATAGTTGATAACTTACCCATGGTGCAGGCAGAATGCGTGCTTCAACTGAAGCAAGCTTCTCACTGATTTTAATTCCAAACTCCTTTGCATAAGGATCTTCATGATAAGCATTGTGTTCCACCGTCTATTGGAGGAACAAGAAATTAATCCAACAGTACAAACCCTCAATGCATTTGACAATTTTGTCATGACAAAAGTTCAACCAAGACATAGTAAGAGCCACAAACGTGGTAGTCTTATAGATCCAAAGGTACTTTGGAGATGGGTATTAAATTAGTCCTCAATTTTTCACCAAGAGATAATATTTTGGCATGCACAATTAATATTATTTTTACAAGCAATCTGTTCACATACAAACAACAGATAAAGAATAAAATAGAAAAGTATTTTATGTGTGAATTTGATGCAAACGTTGAGCAATTTGTTCACAAGCAAACCACAGATAAAGAATAAAAAAGAGAAACTTTTAATGCAGCTTTGATGCAAATGTTGAGAAGACTAATATGTCATATTAATCCATCAAAAGAAAAACATAAAAATAGTGAGACTTGGGAGGCAATGCAAAATAATTTAGTAACACAAAGAAATTGCAAAAATAGCATACCTTCATAATATCATACTCTCTTTCCTGAGGGCGCTGGCAGGTGACCTTCAGCAAAGCAGTAATCTGTCTCTCATTCAATCTCTTGGAGTACCTTTGCCCTTCTACAATCTTGCATACCTATGGGAATCAAGTCATTAGCAGCATACCCATATATCAATTACCTGTTTGATCTAAAGGAGTGTGAGGCGTAATTTACCTCCATAGGCAAATAATTTGGTCTCTGCTGGTTCCCAACTTGTAGACATGGCCATTGGGTGTGTTGAATGACAAAACCATAAGTTTCGTGAAAGTACTCCACGACTGATTTTGTTGTACCTCTTTCATCTACAGGAAAACTACAAACAATGGGATCTGTTAGAGAAGCAGGAATCACATATCACAAATAACCAGAGAATCTAACACGTAAATCATTGCTGTAATTTATCAGCCAAATATCAGAAAAATGGTGCCTTTAAAAATATATTATGTGATGGTCCTCATGTTTCACTTTTTAAAAGAATTTTTTTCGGTTGAAACAGATGAAACATTTTTGATGTACTTAGGTGAAACAAATACTGCATGCGTTTTACATTACAAGGATAAAGATTTTCAAAAAGATATTACATTATAGAATAATAGTGATACTCACGTCAGCTCTCTAGTTGCTTGTGATGTTAAACCAGATATACGATATTTTCTTCGCATGTTTCCACGGTGTGTAACTTCTACTTTGACTCCTCTAAGAGCCTTTTTAATCTATTCACACAAAAAAGATATAATGAACGTGGAATGACGGTAACATGGATTACTACAAAGATATAATGCCTGATAATTGAAATCAGAAAATTAGATGGTTAAACCAGAAGAAACAATAAACAACAAAGATTGCAGAAATAATAGGTAATAATATTTCCAATCAGACAATTTTAAGAAAAATCTAACCTTCACACGATCAGAATCAGATAGTGGTCTAGAAACGTCGCGATTTAGCAATTGTGTTACAAAATCAATAACAGGCAAAGGCTCAATGAAAGCAGTTGAAGACATATCTGTCCAGCAGATAATTGTTAACATATGAGCATGTTAGATCAAGGAACAGAGATAAAATGCAGGCACAATGACACATGAATAAACCACCTAGAAATGCAAAATAGACCAAAGGAAAATAGTACCAATATTCAACGACAGTCCCATCTGTGTAGGACGAATACTCTGGTAAAAACCACGCCAACTTTCTAATCCCTCACCCAAAGTCTGCCTTCTCCCAAGGTTAGGTGAGTAAAATGACCGGCCAACAGGACAGTACCTGCAATTATTTACCATTACTTTCACACATCAAATTTGAACAGTAGAAGCAGCTGGGTAAACATATATGCAAAAAATAACCAAAAAACAGTACCTAGTAGTAGGCAGTTCACGAAGAACAATGTCAAGAACCTGAAGAGCTTCTTGAGGTGCATCAGCTTGCTTCCCTTGCAAAAAGAGTCCAAGATGGTGTAGATCAGCACGTGCAGCAAATTTGATCACAACTTTAAATTCCCGCTCAATTCTGCATCAAAAAAATGGAATATAAATGTAAAAAAATCAAATCAGAAGTAGCATAACAACAAATAAGCACATGCCAAAATGAATGTCGAATGAAAATAAGACAACAAGCAACAACCTTTGCATTCCTGAACCATCGTCATCATCAATAAGGGTGATCTTAAACTCCTTGGACACAAAAGGGAGAGGCCCAGCAGTGTAAAGACTCTTCCGGCCATCATAAGCAGGAAGACGCTTTCCAAGATGTGACTCTTTATATGATTTCACTAGCTGTGCCATGACAGCACGGTTCACTCCTCGTGATGCTACCTCCGGTGTTATAGTAACCTATTTCCATTGACAATGGCAATGGCAATCAAGAGTCTGTAAATAAAGGCAATTACAAACAAGTAAAAGGGGAAACACTGATGATAAACAAACTCACATCATATTGGTGCAAATCTTTATCTGGCAATTCAGCAAAGAAATGATTAGCCTTGACTATGCACCTTGTGCCAGTGGAACCCTTTCCAGGCCGAAGAGGAAACCTCAGTGACTTGCTTGATGGAGGGACTGGCTGAATTGCTTGGTCAGCTTCTTGCTGAAGATGCTCTGGCAATGGTGCCTGCTCAGCTGGCCTGGATGATGAGCCTGACTCAGATGGAGCAGGCTGATGGGTAACCTCAACTTGATAAGTTTGGGTTGCTTGGTGCAGCTCGGGAACAGGTGGTCGAGATGGTCCACCAGGGAAAGGTCCTCCACCACGGCCTCGACCACCATATCCCCCACGACCTCCTTGATGGTAAGAACCTCCCCTTCCTCTACCTTGGTGGTATTCAGGAGGTCCTCCAGCATACTCACCCCTTCCTCTACCTTGGTGGTATTCAGGAGGTCCTCCAGCATACTCACCCCTTCCTCTACCTTGGTATTCAGGAGGTCCTCCACCATACTGCTGTTGTGACATTCCACGGCCTCGACCACCAGTGCCATAACCTCCACCTCGACCTCCTTGATGGGACTGCGGAGCCCAACCTCTTCCCCCCGAGTAACCTCCACCTTGTTGTTGAGGACGTTGGGGACCATGACCACTGCCACCACCAGTGTCATGGGACTGAGAGCCCTCACCTCCACCAGATGGAGTCTCAGTTCTCTTCTTCCTAACCATGATAATAGTAACTGTAACAGGAGATAAAAGACAACAATGAGACTCACATACATGCAAAAGTAGATGGTAAAGACTAAAGATAAAGAAGAGAGTAATTGCTACAACAGCAAGCTTGTTTACAAAACTATAAAGCTTCGCTCCTTGATGAAAACCTAAAACCCGTTTTCCACCAAAAAAATACAACTAAAATAAACATCGCTTAACACTAATATCTAGAGAGGGAAAATAAGCATACATATAACAAATCAAAGTTAACAAAACAAAGCATAGTGAAACTATGAAACAGAAAGAAAAAAAAATCCTAACGTATACATGGCAATAATAGCATTAAAAGCCGTAAGATCGCGTCAAACCCTAGATGAGAGGAAGCAGAAAACGGAGATCTAAGTAATTGCAGACAGAATACAAACCGAAGTAAGATCAGTGAAAAATGAGAGAGAAAACGACAGAAACCAAGCTAAAGAAAGTAGATCCATCAACGATAAGAAGAAATATGGAAAGGCGGACAAGTTTGGACTGAAAACCGCCGCCGGAAAACCGCTTATCTACTAATAATGCTAATAAAAAAGTATAATATAGCAAGAATTTTTAAATATAAAACAAACAGATAGAGGAAAAGGGCGTACGAATACCAGTCACCAGTCACTACTAAGCAGAGAAAAAGAGTTTTCTTCGAAAACATTCAACTTCAAGAGAGAGGCCGCGAGTGAAAGCAACTTTATATAGTGGAAATTGGAAGGCCTATAATATAAAATAAAAAATTATTTAAAAAAGTAAATACTGATATAATCATTTGTTTGCTATTAGTCTATAAACGCCAAGATGTGTTTAACCTTTATTATTGAGCTTTCATTTGTTACTTGTTTGAAATTTGTTTGAAATTTTACAAATTTTCTGCAGCAGTAAATACCCAACCATTTTTACTCTTTTTATATTGAAAAAAAAGAAAGAAATATAAACTTGAGAATCGGAAAATTGTGTCTTTACTTTGTGTTATGCGTATTGCCGTCGAGTGAATTGCTCGCTAAGTAGTTGATGCGTGCGCTTGTATGCTTTAATAAAGTGCCACGAATCATTGTCGGAAATAAAGACATAAAATAAATATAATTTTTTCAGTTTCGGGAAATGGCTTTTTTACTCTCATAGTCATATATCCTTTTTATTTTTATTTAGAAAATAATATTATTTCCAGATTACTTACTAAAATAACAATTTTTCGGTGAAAATATGGCATGTAAGATGAGTTGTATGGAACAAGCGCTTGCCAAGGGGGAGTGCTTTTTCCATAAAACTTATACCACATGCTGCGTCTTCACCGAAAAATTATTGTTTGATAAATAATCTGCTTAAATAAAAAAACAAAAGGGATATATCGGGGTAAAAAAAGCACAGAAATAAGAAAATTTTAAAAGTAAAATATATAAGTTTGTCAAAAATATATTCTTTTATAAGTGAAAGAAAGCGCAAATACTGCAACAGTCAATTACTTACATCCTAAGAATTTGAAAGCAAATGTAGCAAACCTAATAATGGAACCTGATATACACACCTTCACAACTTACTCTACTAATAAAATTAGGAAGCTAAAGTCTAACCAAATCGATACATCGAGTTCTGCATAAAATGGTAATACATTCATCCAAAAGATAAAATGGAAGTACCAAAACCTAACAACAATAAAGCCTGTAGACGGCCATCGGCTCAACTAGTCATCTTCGGTAGCTTCATTTCTATAATAAAATCATGGTACAAACATTGCAAGGTCAAGCCTTCCAGATGTGTTTCAATACACACTTCAATCTGTTCCGACTAAGTTCTATGATACATATGTAGATTGTTTCCACATCTGCATGTTATTGCATCACAAGATGGTCAAAAGTAGATCATCAGCTCACACCTTAAAATCAGCACAAAGTCGGAAATCTGATACAACGAAGCAGCCTCCACTCTAACTTCATTTCTTAGCCTGCCATATATTCAGATATCTCAAGTTAGAAAAATTCTTCACTATCAATCTTGTAGTTTTAAGTGGAGTTGAACCAATAACATAATACATAGCCATACAAGTTCATAATGTGCACAAATATGCCTTGCCCTAAGATCCTAAGGATATGGTACAAATTCCTATTTTTACATAATTCGTCAACTTGCTCCTCGCCTGACAGAGGTAAAAGAGTCTGGGAGTTATTACCAAAAGAAACTTCATTCTGCAAATAAATATGCATCCCCAACTTAGAAAGATGAAAACTAAGGGATAAAAATATTATTCCGAGACAGGAGTTCCTGGAAAACAAGATGTGAGACACTTCGAACAGCCAGGCATGAGAATCTTGTAGGTATATTAACAGATCATTCGCAAGGCCAGGAACGAGCTAGGCCAAGCTTGACAGCTCAAAGCTCAATCTCCATCCCTTACTTTTTTGCTACTATCGCCAGGTATGGACTGAATCTTCAAAGAAAACAACACCAACATTCTACTCATAAAGTGGCAGACAGATATAAAATATGTTTGTGTGCTACTTTTTGTATACAGTCCAAGACAGGCAGAGAACATGCAAGTTAGGATGAAATACCTTAAGCCGAGGGGAACGACGAACAACTGGCGATAAAAGATCTTGCTTTACTACTTCCTTAAGCCGAGGAGAGCCACGAACAACCGGTGATAAGATATCTGATTTGGCTACTTCCTTAAGATGAGTGGACCAATGAACTGGTGATAGAATATCTGGTTCAGCTACTTTCTTGGTATGTTTATTGAATACTCCGTCAATAATTTCATTTTCGTTTACTTCCATGGGAGATTTACTTACATGGCTGACCTTCATAAAATGCCCATTTACATCTTGAAGTGGGATGTGATGCTGCTTATTTTTCTTGGCAGAAATTTCACTTCTATCAGTTGAAACTGATAACGTTGGACCAGACATAGAGATTGGGGAACAGTCCTGATGAGAACTCGTGGATTGGGGCTGCAATCCTAATGAGTCATAAATGAAAGAAATTCACTAAGAACAATGAATCCAAACTCATATTGGAGGAATCACACGGGAAGAATTTAAATAATAGCTTCTTAAATCACAAACAATAATAAAGAAGGTCTCAATAGACGGAATCATATCCTTGAAACTGAGTGCCAAATTTAAACATCCAGCATGCAGGGTGAAAAGAATACAATGAAATCATACCAAGTGCCGCTGCTTCTTGAAACTTTTCTCTCATGATTCTAACAAAGCCGAACAAGTCATTTGCTCTATTCAACTCATTAATCAACTCTTTAATGCCATTCAAGAGTGGGTTGCAATCCAATACTTAAGATCACGAGGAAGAAATAAATATGTTAGAACATATACCATTCTAGAATATAACTAACACAGGAGAGTGAAATTACATACAGGAGTAAGCATCATTTGCGTGACGAATGGTGAAAGAATATTCTTGCTTTGGATTTTTTAAGTTAATATCATTGAACGTAAATTTCACCCCTGGGTAAACAGAAAAACCAGTAAGAAAATAACAGGGGCAGCAAGGGGGCTCAATATGCCATGCAACCTAACTATGTCACTTACCATGACCACCTTCAATCTGAAAACCGAGAACCCGATTGTACCATGATATAGCTTCTTGAATTTCTCCATTTTCCTCTCTTTCATGTTCTGCCCCCTCTTCAATTTTTGACAAATCTATGGATATCACCAGAAATTATTATACGGAAAAGAAGAAATAACAACCCAAAAAATGTTCAGTAAATAGCAGAAAACAGGGGGGTGGGGGGAATACATGTATTCCAGCAAATTTGGCGCAAAGAATAAGTTTTCTTTCTACTCCATTGCTTGGAGCAGACTAATTGGACAATAAAAGTTGCATACAGACTCAAACTACCCACAACATGGCATGAGAAATAGTACACAGATACAGACAGTACAAATGTGCAGGAACAAACTTCTGTTAAAAAAAGGAAATTAAGAAAGTTCATCAAGGAATGGAGACTTAGCATGGCAATATGTCCACGGCAGCTTATATATAACTTCATCAATATCACAATGTATGAAATGCACTATCCATGATATTAAGAACTATCCCCGGTCCCCGGTAATATTCTCAAACCTCTAGTCCCACATAACCACCGAAAAATAACAACGACAATGTTCATTACCAATAATTTAAAATTTATATGGTACGTTGATACCATAAATATCATCCCATTTTTGAGCCATACATGAACCAAAGATACAGCCCACTGAGCAAGTGTGTATACTTACCCAGAGATTGTCGAGATATAATTGCTCCATACTCATCCCTCCTACTCCTTTGAAATTGAACAGTTCTTTTAAGTTCTTCTACTCTATCTTTTATAGCAGATATCGAATCCCTTGTTGCCATCTGTCTTGCCTCTGTACAGGTCTTCGCTATACAGCAGCATTGTAAAATAACCTTTACAAACTCGCAGAACTTGTTCTTTCCAAGTCATAACAAATGGCTATAAACTCAAACACCAAAAAGCAAAAAAAGGAAGTTCAAAACAGAAGGGAGCAATTACCAGCTAAAACCTTAACAAGCTCATCCTCGGCTTCTCTTAATTTGGTTTGCAGTTTTGCGCGTTTAGCTGCATAACATAGCATAAGAAGGAAATCCCGGAATTCACTATCAGAACCCTAATTTTTCTCAGATACATAACTTCGGTCAGATTTAAGCATATGCGTGAAAGAGATAGAGAAAGTGTAGGAACCCTAGAAGTAAAGGAAGTAAGGTTTCTGACCATGATTTTGGGCAGTATCCAGTGCTAGGGCCTTGATGGAATTGAGAGAAGAAGGAAACGAGGCCGTAAACGAATCTATCTTCTGTTGTTGGATCGAAAACTCTCTGTCACAGATCGTTCTCAGAGACTCCATTTTCGTCATTGAAGATTGCTCTGTTTCGCTCTCCATTAGCGAAAGAGAGCGCCTGATTTGAATTGAAAGGGGCGAAATGAAAGATACTTAATTGAAGTGGGGTAGAAAAAGGAATCTTGTGTAAAGTGGAATTTACATAGATTATCCGGTAGGCATTTATCTAGTGTTGAGTAATTTAGTTCGTATCTAAAATATTTCATATTTTTTATCTAAGTTTTTAAAATATTTATTTTATCAAAATAAGTATATAAAATCTATCACATTTTTCATCTAAATTTTTTGAGCTTTTTTTTGTCAAGATAAATATCTCAAGTATATGGATAAAGTTATAATTTATCAATGAGAAGACAAGTTACTTAACTTCAAAATGAATAGGATCTTAAAAATTAATTATTTTATAAAATTAAGTGAGTTAGAGTTTTATTTATATAATTTTAAAATCAAAAGACTTAAAAGTAATTAAAGTAAAAATTAAAAGTCGGAACTTAATTTTATTAATTTTAAAATTAATACGATCCTAGAAATTAATTAAACCAAAAAATTTAAGATAAACAAAAACTTAATTACAATAATTTCAAAACTATCACTGACTTAAAAAATAATTAAATTACCAAAATTAGGATGAACAAAGTATATCACATCTTTCATTTAGGTAAGTAAAGTTATATACTTGAAGTATATTTCTTTGCTAAAAAAACTAATTAGATAGATACAAGGTAAAAAGATCTACTACTATATGTGCTTAGACTATGGGTGTTTATGGTTAGGGCTGTAAATGAATAGAGTGTTTGTTTATGTTCGTTTATTAAGCTAAATAAACGAGTATGAACAAAAAATTTATGTTCATTTAATAAACTAACGAACACGAACAAAGGTGTGTTCGGCTCGCTTATGTTCACGAACAAGCTCGTTTATAGGCTTGTTTATAAGCTTGATTATAGGCTCGTTTACATGCTTGTTTATAAGCTCGTTTATAAAATGAAAATGTTTGTGGATGTATCTAAATACTACTTTTTGTTGTTGTTAAAGATATTATATTAAGTTCATGTTTAAATGTAAGTTTTAATTTGTTGCTTTTTATTTATTTATTTATTGGTAATTTAGTTAACATTTCTTAAAATATAATTAAACAAACATGTTCGGGAACGAATAAATGAGCACGTTCGTGAATACTTAAACGAACATGTTCGCGAACACTTAAACGAACACGTTCGCGAACATGTTCGTGAACACTAAACAAACGAACACGAACACTTTCAAAAATAAAATAAACGAACACGAACACAATATTAAAAATTTAAACGAACACGAACATAGACTTGTTTGTTCAAGCTCGGTTCATTTATACCCTTATTCATGGTTGACCGTTGTAGTATTTTGGTTAAAATAATGGGCTAAAATAAACTCAATATCCAAGACTTCTTAGCGGGCTTTAGAAGGGGACCGATCAATGACTATACCATACGAAGCCAGCAGTTTTTGTTTCTTTGAACAAGACAAAGCGTGCAGTTGACAAGATGGAAGAACTGCAATGTTATTTTAGTATTTAAATACATCACTAAGTTATGGTTTTTTACTTTCTTTTCCTTTGCAATGCTCAACCAAACTCAAAATTCAAAAACAAGTACAACTCCTACTCTAGCGAGGTCTGTCTATTTGATTTGCTTCACTCTTAAGTTTTAAGCCACAAGCTTAGAGAATAAACATGAGCTTAAAAATTGGAGGGCAAATTGAGAAGGTGGATGGAAGAGAACTTTCCTACTCTGAATTTGCTGAAAAGTATTTGGCCCAAAACCAGCCTGTGCTATTAACTGGTTTAATGGATGATTGGACAGCTTCCAAACACTGGGTTTCATCCAATGCCCAACCTAACCTCCTTTTCTTTTCCACCCATTTTGGCAAATCCAAAGTTCAGGTAATCGCTGTCTTTCTCAACTTTTCATTTCGTTTTTCTTTTGGTCGTTTTTACAAACACTTGGGGGGAGTACGTGCTTCAGGTTGCAGATTGTGATACAAAGGAATTTACCGATCAGAAAAGGATAGAGATGTCTGTTTCGGAGTTTATTAATCACTGGCTTCAGGGTTCTAAGGAGAACCTTGATGTTAATGGGAAGTCCGTTCTGTATTTGAAGGACTGGCATTTCGTGAAGGTGCGGGTTTTAACCTTTTAATACTAATTGTTTGTTGATCATTGTGAATCCCTAAGCTGTTCGGACTGTTATGCTTTATGCTAATATGTTGTGAATTAACAACTTACATGTCGCAGTTGTTCATATTTCCTTTTCAATCTTTTTGTCAGGAGTATCCAGAATATCAAGCATATATAACTCCACGGTTTTTTACTGATGATTGGCTGAATATTTATCTTGACAATTATCGCATGCATGTCGATCCGGACACTGATCAAGTGAATAATGATATATGTTGCTCTGACTATCGCTTTGTGTATATGGGAGCTAAAGGTTTGAGTATAAATGCAACAATATCTTCTGTGGTTGGATATATTATAGAACTTTAGATATATGTCTTGACAGTGAAGATTCTGTCCGTATCCATGAATATTTAGCGTAAAGGAAACAATCTAACCATTTAAACCTTTCGATTCCAGGATCCTGGACACCTCTTCATGCTGATGTTTTCAGATCATACAGCTGGTCAGCAAATGTGTGTGGCAAGAAAAAGTGGCTTTTTCTGCCTCCTCAACAAGTCAATCTTCTGTTTGACAGGCATGTACAACTTCTAAACAGCTGCATGTTTGGAGATTTTAGCTTTCTAGCCTTCTTTAACTAGTTGAAAGGACATTTAGTTAGTTTTAGAACTATAACAACTATTTCTTTGGCATTTGTTGTTGTTGTTGCTGGACCTGGAATCCTAGAGAAGGACAATACCCAGCTAAGGAGTGACCTTAATACTAGCCTTGTACGCTGCGTCAGCTTCCTGAGCTTGAAACCAGGACCTGTTGTATATGGAGCTGGTGGCTTGTGCAGCTCCGTGGTTTAAATTTGTCCTACACAACGGATACATGGTCTTTACCCATATCAGATATCACCTAAAATGTTTAAAAGATGATAAAAAAGGCGAGAGAACTTTACCTGCATTCTTTTATGGGGTTGTGATGACAAATGCATAGGATATTACCATCTTATCACATTGTATTTTGGAGCTGACTGCTGTTACAAGTATGCACTTTCTATTCATTGCAGGCCTTTAATGCCATTATTTCTTGACTGCTGTTTTATTTTACCTCAGGAACATGAAAAACACTGTATATGATATCTTCGATGACATTAGTGAAACTAAATTTCCTGGTTTTAAGAAGGTAACTAGTCCTTCTAGAGCTTCAAAATGTATTTGTAATTTCTTTCCTGTACATGTTATTTGTTAAACATATGCTCTTATTTTCATGTTATGCGAAGGCTATCTGGCTGGAGTGCACACAGGACCAGAATGAAATTATCTTTGTGCCTAGTGGATGGTACCATCAAGTCCATAATCTGGTAAATTACATTGTTTTTCCTTTTTTTTATATTTCATTATTGCCAATAAATCTTTTTGAAGGTTATCAATACTTTGAGGGCATGCAATTTAAAAGTGTCCCCTGAAAAAGGAGAATAGACTTAGAGAAATTGACAGACAGAGGAATTGGGAAATGGAAGGGCATTAGCTGATGTGTTTGTTGGATAGTGGACTGAAGATTTTTGTTTTCATGGTGCTTCTAACGTATAAAGAGGGGTAAAATTCTGTCTTGCAAAAATAGGTCCCATAAAGGGGTAAAATGCGGTCTAGGTCCCAAAAGCTTTAGTCTCAAGCCTCATATAGATGTTAGCTTCCATGCCTGTGATGATTGTTCCGTCTCTTTTAACTCATAATACAAAGTCTTTCAGGAGGACACAATATCAATAAACCACAATTGGTTCAATGGCTACAATCTTTCTTGGGTGGTAAGTGCAGTTACTACAGATTTTTTTTTCAGAAATATAATAACCCAGTTCTTCTATGGAATATGAAGTGTGTCTTGTTAATTATTCATTTTTTCAGTGGGATCTATTATTAAGAGACTACAAGGAGGCCAAGGAGTACATAGAGGACATCAAAGACATTTGTGATGATTTTGAAGGGCTCTGTCAACGCAATCTTGCAGCAAATACAGGTATATTTTAATCTTGACAGGGATGATGATAATTTACCGCATGTTAGTTTCAGGTTTTTCTGCAGCTGAAATGTGTTTCTTTTCTTCTTCTAGCCGGTTTTTAATGGCCGAATACCAATTTTTTTAGGGATGGCCGTACTTATTTATTTTGGCTAATGTTCTTGTTTATTAGACACTGAAAAGTTAACCACATGATCTACTCCCTTATTATTCAATGATTTTCCGAAGTAGCAAGTGAAAAGGGTAAAGAATTTTACAGACCTTATGCATTTTTTTTATAGTATCATTCAGTTGATTCTGCAACTTACTAGAACACTTCCTATCACATATGATTTTGCAATATACTTCCTTTTACAGATGCTCCGATGCTATTTCTACTTGGACAGTGGTAATTGATATGCCAAAGTTGACATTCTCTTTATCATAGCTTGATAAAAATTTGTTCTCTTTCTACAGGAATGAATTTTAATGACTTCTTCATCTTCATTTCACGCCTTTCACTTGCCAATGTGGTGGAGCTGTATTATCTACGTGGTGAATCAAACTCTGAAAGTTCAATCTGGCATTGCTCTGCTATAGTAAAGCATTTTGTTCTGAACCTTGCATCGATAAGGAAAGTAGCATTGAAGATGAAATCTGAAGGTGTACAAGGAAATCTTGGCATCATAAATTTGTGGGAAACTCTATGCGATCCTAAGTTTCGTAAACTATGCACCGATTTAGGCAGAATATATTCAGTTGTCCATGAGGAAGAGAATTGGAGCTGTACTGTGAAGAAAGTTTTGATGGCCGATTTTCAGAAGTACGGATCTCAAGTTCGTAGTCCTGAAGATCTCGTTACATTTATAGACCATGCCGTTTCAGAACTTAGTAACAACTGCAATGAACAAAACACTCTTCTGTCGGTATTAGATGAAATCCAGCCACATCAACAAAAGTAGCATTCTTAACAGTTATTTTTCCCTCTATATTCATGCATGCGCTCAATTCAAATGTAGACAAAAGGCATATGGAAGCATTCAAGCAAAGCTTTTGGAATGGAAGTGTATGCATTACAGCAGGAAAATTGACCTAGATAAGTTGTTTGTTGTATTACCTAGAATCAAAATCGATACATTTCATTCATTTATATATATTTAAGGGTTCTTTCTTTGGCCCTTTTCTTGAGCTCTCAAAACATCTAAATGTGTGTAATCTGATGAAGAAACTTCACTGGCTAGTGTTATTAACAGTTTGTATTTTCCCTCCAAAATTTACATATATATAGTCCCCAGCTGATAGGGCAAATCAAACTTCCAGGGGCCAAAAATATACATTGATTGATAGGGAAAAAATCTAAGAATCAACCTGGGATGAAAACTAAATACCCAGAGAGAAAAAAATGGGGTTAAAAGGACAAATAAAACTCGAAGTTGAAACAGTCAAGGACATCTTATGTTTCTTCCAGGGCCTCCATAGTAAAAGTAGGTTCCCCAAACATTGTTTCTTCCTTGTCTGATGTCGTAACAAGTTGAGTGATCAGCCAATAGTCGAAGGTTTTTAAACGGAACCAAATTATTATCCCAATCGACAGTCTGCAAGTTCCTGAAATAAGCTGCTTTCCCAAAGCCTTCTCCGGCGAAACGACCACTGCCCATTTGTGTTGATGTGTGAAATCCCGAGGATCTGGTGTTCACGATTTCTCCTCCGAATTGTACCATGTTTGCATGGCTTCTCAAGTGACTGAAAAGAAATGTGGGCCAGTATCCCACCACTAATCCTGATCCAAATTCTAACCACCAATGTCCATGTTTTGGATCCTACCAAAAAAAAACATTTTTTATATGTTGGATGTTGTACGATGAT
Source organism: Hibiscus trionum (assembly GCA_030270665.1). Lineage (NCBI taxonomy): Eukaryota > Viridiplantae > Streptophyta > Magnoliopsida > Malvales > Malvaceae > Hibiscus > Hibiscus trionum. Next base: position 10,346,653 of record BSYR01000045.1, on the reverse strand, counting down.
TCGGTTCATAACTCGGTTTTGTAGAATGGTGGGAAGCACTCACCTTCCAAATCATTAAGCCGATATCGAACTGCCTGCCATTGAAGGAGGACCTTGGAGAGATGGCTGCTCCAATGGCAATCTTATTGTTGATTTGGACAAATCCAGAGCAAAGCAAGTTGTAGCATCCTGTGGTGTGGTATGCATCACTCTGTAAATTAAAAGTTAATTAGCAGTTGATTCTCTTTTCTTTCGGTTTTAAATATTGCTTTCGAACTTGGAAAGACAGGAAGATTGCTAGACATTATACTCACTGTCCAGTATGTGAAGAACCTTGGGCGATTATCTCCATATAGTTCAGGGCTAACCTGAAGAAACATGAATATGCAACTCTTCATCAGAAAAAAATCATCTAGACACTTAGCTTCTGAATTTTTTGTACTGAAAGTTTAGGGACATGCCTGCCAACCAGCTTCAATGGTATTCAGATCGTTGCGAAAAGAACCAGATATGATCCATATCTGTGACAAGCTAAACTCGTACGCATTTGTCACGTGAGGCGCCCATACGTTCAAGCTTGCTTTCGCTCCATAATACTGATCTCCTTTCTCAAACACAACTGCATGCTGCAATGAGATAAAAATAAAAGGTAAACTGTCTAGAGTCTAAACTAGTGCTCTACTCATATTCTCTGTCTTGGATGTTAAAAGGCAGACAAGTTTAGGTGTCAAAGGTTGAAGGTGCGAACCTCGTGGCCGCTGCCCGTGGAGTCTCTCCGTACATGTATTCTTCTTCTTCTTCCATATCTTGTAACAGAACTTGCTCTCAGAATGTCTTTCTCAGTGGTCCTTCTGATTGGAACAGTCCCTTTGGGACAGGATTCACCTGTGTCTGTCCAAAGCTGGAAGCTTTCAGAGGCTGCTTCTGTAGAGTTATGACCTTTTGGCCTCGCCGGTGGATCCTAATGACAAAACCAGATTGTCATGAAACTCAATGCATTGTTCATGTCCATTAAACAAGAAATTTTACCAATGGCTTCTGCCCTCTAAGCTCAGGGTGATCGAAAGCAGGTTGAAGGTGAGACTGAACACAATCTATGACATCACCATCTGGACTCTGCAGCAACAAAGGAAGAAACCAAAATCATCAAGCTGAAGAATCAAAGAGTAGCTGAAAGTTTCAAAGAATATGCCTGAATAGTCTTGACAGCAGGCTTGTTCATCTTCTTGAGATAAGAGTCGACTCTCCTTTGCTTCAGAACGTCTTCCTCAGGCTTAAAAGTATGGTTCAGCAATTTCCGGTGGCCGGAATCCGGTAGCAATGGTGAAGACAGGACAGGGCCAAGAGAGGAAGAAACAACAACAAAGAAAGCAACAAAAATGGGAATCATTGAAAATGAAGCTCTATTCATACCCTTACAAAAAACACAAGAACCACAGTGTTCTCAGGCCTCACTGCACTGCCACTTCCGTTGTTCAACATTAAACAAAACGGAGAGTTTCTAAGAAAGTGCCTTTGGATTTTGAGACACGGTACACACCACCAGCTCGTAGTCTTAATCAGAGTTGGTCCTGTACTTTTCAAGTTTTTTTCCCTTCTTGAAGTTTGGAGTGGGAGAATCATTGATTCCTACGTTAATTTAGAAAGTAAGGTCTGTTAATTTAGGAAAGCAACAACATTAAACATTAAATAGAAGCAGTGTAGCAATGGCTGTAAGAATGAATGTGGGTCTGGACCACTAAGTTTAATAAACTAATCCTAATCAAACCTGATTACTCCGGCACTGATTAGGTTTGCATTGCAGATGTCTTATGCCATTTCCAAGTTAAATACAGCCAACAGTATACTTCTATTTATTCATATCTTTTAAACATATTAGGTACAACAATTAAAATTGGCTTAAATACATATATGGTCCTTGTATTATTGTACAGAGAAAGTTCTTTTGGATGAATAATAAAACACCATTTATCCCCCCAAAAAATCCATTTTTCTCTCTCATTTTAATACATCTACTCTCGGATAAAAATCCTATGCCCCTTTTCGGTGCCGCTACTTATGCCCTAACACTAAAAAACACAACAAAATTAAATTTCAAGCCCTAACCCTAAATTTTAAATCCTAAACCCTACACCCTATACCCTAAAAAAGAACCATGGCCCTAAATTCCCTAAACCCTAACCTAAAACCTTAAACCTTAAACCTAATTTTGAGTGTTGGGGCATAAGTAAGGGCACCGAAAAAGGGTAGAGGATTTCCATCCTCTACTCTCATGTTGTCTACTAGTTTGGTATCTATTTCTACCACTAACGTGATTACAAGGTTTGTATCGATTCATATTTTTAAACAAAAATTATACAGTATATTCTAAAAAATAAACTTAAATTTAATATATATATATATTGAATAGTTTTAACGTGATTACAAAGTTTGTATCTATTCATATTTTTTCTTAACCCTTGCTAATACACACATACCTTACACATAAAAACTACTTGAACCCGAATCTCGTAGGATGAATACATCTTATCCACTACATTGGTCAACTATACATCGATGTCATATCAATGGTCGATCAACGCCCACTAATGTTGATCAAAGGTAGTCAAAATCAAATTTGGATATATTATTACTTATATATATATATATATATATATATATATATCTTTAATATCTTATTTATGTTTAAATGATGACATCATCATTACCATGTGCCATTGGTTGAGTATATATGTAATTAAGCCATTTAAATAAATAATAAGTGAAGAGAAAGTGACAAATACTAAAGCTATATATGTAATTAAGGCATTAAAATTTAGAGTCGAATTTAATATGGTATAGATGGATACATATATAAATGGGTGAGTATATAACGATAAATGTATAAGTACTATAAGAAAAAGGTCATGCATTGCTTGGATCGATGCTGATGCATGCTTACCAACCACCATGAAAATAGTGACACCACACTCTGGGACATAACAACATTTTTTTGTAGTAACGACCTTATTTTTATTTTCGATTTAAATTTTTTAAATCATCGATGAAGAATAATTATTTTATATATGATGTCTCTAAATTATAATTTTTATTTTAAATTAATTACCTCTAAATTATCAATATATACTAATTACCGTCTTCATAAAAAACCGCTAAATGACACATAATTTGCATTACCTTATTAGTAATATGTATGATATTAATGTTGAAAAAAAGTCTCCATTTATAGGAAAGTAGACAAATTTCCTTTTAGATGGGAACTATAACCACATATATACTGAAATTATATCATGAAAATTCCATTATGTACTACAAACATATATCAAAAACACAAAAAAAAAATCAACGAGATTGGTCTAAATGATAAACAATTTGATATTGCTTAAATATATCTTAAGTTTTAGTTTTTGTGTATGCAAAATATCATCGTTAGAAGACTCATCCATTAAAACTAGTTGTGCGACGTATGTCGGTCCAAATTAATCGGGGCAAAACTTGAAAAAACACAAAAAGAGGGTAAATTTGTATGTTTGTCATGAACTAATTCAGTAGCAGTAAATTGGACAGGGATTCGAAAATTTTCATTACTATCTGGACTGGACGTGTACATACACCAATACGGCAATACCAGAAGGATCTGGACTCCAGCGGGTTGACCCGTTCACATTTGAGGTAGGCCGCAAGTGGAGTTAAGCCTCTTTTAGTCTCCAACTGACCCGAGACTATCACCATGATGGGCCTATTTGCTAGTTTTGAAGAAAATTGATAAATAAAGTTGTTATTTTTATCTCTCTCAGTATATCATTTATTCATTAAATTTTGCGTAATATAAAGGAAGGATAAAGAAGAAAGCAAATTCCATTTCCAAGCTGTTTCCAGAGAAGGATAGGATAGGGATTAGGGTGGGAGCTGAAGATATCACACCGACTCAAGGTAAGTCTCCTCCTCTTCTTATCTGTTTTAATTTTGATTTATTCTTAGAATTTTGAATGCACGTAGGGATTGTGTTTCCCTGAAGATTTATTTGCTCAATTTATAAAACCCAAATCAATCCAAGCAGAACCAGGATTTTGTTTTATTCATGTAGAAATGGGTTTGCTTTAAAGTTTTTAGCTTCAACCTCTGTTTGGATGCTGAGAAAATAGAGGGAAGGTAATGTCAATATGTGCTGATAAGTTGAAATTAACACAAATTTTCAGCCCAGCCCCCTCTTTTTTACGAAAACAAAGTTAAGTTAGTAGATTTCTCTTTCATTTTCGGAAACTCAACTGAGCTCCCACTTTTTCCTAGACTGTTGTATAAGTTGTTTGTTCTGTATTGTAAATATTGACTCAATATATTTGATTGCTACAATTAGGACAAGGTGAATTTTTTTTTCCTGTAATGCTTCTGACTGTGGCTGGTATTTTTCTATCTGGGTTTCAGCGAGGGTCCCTTTTTTGGTTCTTATTGGGATTTCTTTCATATCATTGTTTGTAGGAGTTTCTTGCTTACATATAGTTGAAAGCTTCTAATCTCTTTTGATGTCGTGTTCATTTTATTTGTTTAGGCCTTGTTGAATAAATGTTCAGGCGCTTAAGGTGAAAGTTGCAACTATGGTGTTGGTGACCCATCAATTGCAGGTATTCTAAGATTTTTTTTTGAGTTATACCGGTAGACTAAGAGTGTATGAATTGGAGTTTTGATGTAAAGCTTTTTAGAAACCAAGAGTTTGATGGATGAGTTAAAAAATTCCCATCTTGCACGCAGGACACTTAGGTCCATCCTAGTGATGTTTGTTGAATCCTATGAGATGTAAAATTCTGTTCTAGAAAGTCGTGTTTGTATTGCTTTGAAAACTTTTGTTTATCAAGGAAACCTCATTTGATCTCATGTAAAAATCTAGGGATCTCTGCTTTCTTTTGGTATTTATCCAGATGCAAAGTATGCTTCCCGTTTTTATGGCATTATAGAGTTCATATGTAGCCTTCCTTCAAGGCCATTTTTATTGTATTGCAGGGTTCATATGTTGCATTTCGTTCAAGGCCTTTATCACTTAGGAAAGGATTGACATTAAGGAGACCTGTAGCTACACTTCATATGCTCGGGAGAAGAGAGAGGGGCATATCAGTAAGGCACTCTACGTGTTTAGGGTAAGCAACATTTCCCTTATGATTAAGCAATGAATTCCATGCTGGTAGCTTGTCTCTTGGTATAATGGTTGGTTTGATCAATTTGCATGGTGTATGTGGAAGTGGTGATCTGAAAGGACTAGGAGTCTCGGACTACATTTTTAATTTAGCATAATGATTTTATCTCTCTAAGAAAATCCAAAAGGTTTGTTGTTACCACATTTTCCATTTCCCCGATTTTACCATTTCTTTTAAATAAAAATTTAGAAGTGAAGGTATAAGTTAGTGAAAGAAGGTAGAGGATCAACAGAATACAAACGAGTGTCTGTGAAGAAAATAGGCAATGAGTTATCTCTGAACTGAAATAAAAATGGAGGCCTTCTCTGTTTTTCTATCTTTTTGCAAGAAAAATAAAAGAAGGAACAAGTTAGCGAAAAGTGTTAAATTAAGTTTAAGTATGTTGAAAATGCAGCATAGTAATTACATGTACACCTGGGGCATAAAATTTCATTGAGAATTTTGTGTGAGGTTGTAAATGGAAAGTTGTTTATTACTTCTGATTACCAGGTGTTAATGGTGTCAAACATTGCCTGATTGGTGCAGGATGCAATCTATAACTCTATAAATACAGCCCTATGCAAATCATATCTTTTTGTTATTGATGTGTTCTTTCTTCTTGGATGATAAATTCTTGCCTCAGAAATCTTATTTGTTTTCCTTTACATGTGAAATGACAATAACTCTTTTGCATGGTATGAAAATAGTAGTACTAGTAGGCGCAGTGGGTGCCATTCTACTACTATTCTCTCTAAATTAATAAATTTTGCTTGTAAAACCAAATTAATTTGTTCTCATCTAAATTTTTTATGCATTCATTGTTGCTGTGGAAAAGAGTTGAAGTGAACTCATTTTCTTTTCTACTTTCCACAATTATTTTTTTATGTTACCTTCTGCAGTCCTTTTTTCCTTTCATTTTCTTCAAATACTTCATTTTCATCGTATGCATCTGGAGCATTTAGATTCAGACTGGCTTATTTTTGCAGTATAGGGGCTCATACTCATGGATTGAATGCCAAAAATATTAGAATTTCAGCCTTCAAAGGCAGAGAAAATGAGGGGAATGTTCCAAAGAGTTCTATTAAAGTTTCTTATGTTCCAAAAGATGGTGAAGGGGCCACGATAGAATCTTCCAAGGCTCATAATGGTCCAGTTGCCTATGCCTCAGAAACTGGTGAGAACGTTGTGGGATCCCCCGCTATTCAGAAATTATTCAAGAAATGGATAACGATGCTATGGTCACATTCCCCAAGTCAAGTGGTGGATGATGCTTTGGGAGAAGAAGCACCTCCTACGGATGCATCAGAAACTCAAATTGGCACCCAAAGTAGTGGAAAAAGCGAGATTCTAAAGATTGTTTGGTGCTATTTCTGGGATTTGAATGCAACAATCAAAATACCCCTATTAATATTGTAAGTATAATTAATGTGTTATGCTCCCCTCCCTGGAATTATTTTCTAGCAGTGTACATGTTTTTATTACTGTGGCATTATCTTTGTGATATCTAATGGCAATGTGTCTACTGTAAAGAGCTAAGAGCGACAACCACAAAGTTCTCGTCTTGATTTATAAGAACTTCTGGTGTATCTCCGATAAACTGTCGCCAAGTTAACTGGTTTCCTGGTTCTGGTTTTGTTCTTATCAATCACCTCATTCTTGCCCCGGGATGATTTGGTAAAAATTGACTTGGTTTCCATTCTGAAATTAATAACTTTTGCCAATCACGTTGAGTCGTCTTCTCATTCCATAACAAGAATAGTAATTTGCTTGATCTGTGGATGAACATGCATTGTGAATATGCCTACATACACCACTAACAGTTGCTCCGTCACATGTGCAGTGTTCCGTGGTACCTAGGTGTCAATTTGATATATGGGGCTGAAGTTTCGAAGGACTTGACTCCTCTATGGGTGTTTGGGCCCCTGATTGTTGCTCTTTACATAAAAATGCTCAGAGGCTTGTGCGCACTCTATGTATTCAGCTTCAAGCAGACGGTTAAGGTAATTAAGAACATACCTACCTACTACCTCCTGGCCTACAATTATGTGGCGCGTGGAAAGCTGAAGGAAGATGTACGAGCTCGTGTGTGGCAACCGGTGGAAGACATGAAGAACATGGACTACAAAGAGGTAGGGAGAAAAAAGGTGAAAGATTTTCAAGAGTGGTTGATGGAGAAGTACCTGGACTATGTGGAATCAATATGGCCATATTACTGCAGAACCATCAGGTTCCTGAAGAGGGCTAATCTCATTTAGGTTTTAGAGTTGTTTTGATCCGAGTGAAGTGTTAGGTGAGGAATTAACGCAGTGGGTTTAGAGGTTGAAAATTTTGGAACAGACGTAGCAGAGTGCAAACCCCATATTTTTGGACTTAGAAAAAAGGGATTCAAACTGAGTGCCTGCCAGATTTATTCATGCTCAAAGCTTTTCTTATTCTGTTTTCTTTTTGTCTGCCTTTCCCCTGTAATCTACGTACTGGAAGATTTGTCTACTTTTGCCTTGTGCGATGCCACTTCTTTTATGGTTCATTCATTCCTACTTACGCTTGTCTTCCGATCCATTTTTCTCCTGTTTTGGTTAGTAGTACCTGTCGGAAGTTGAGGTACTAAGCATTTTGCCTGTAAATATTTTTTATTACAATTTTATAGTTAACATATCATGCAACATAACTATAACAAAAGTCCACTTGAAAACATAAATTTGCATCTACTTTTAATGGATCTTGCACCAATCAAAATTGTGATTGATTACATGAACCGTAATAACATTTGATTATTTCTAGTGTCATGAAATACCATTGACAGATGAACAGTAGTAAACAACCTGTCAACGTTTATGTCGAACATGGGTAAACAAACTGTTCATTCGAAAAAGGGAACAAAAATTAAGATTACTTGCAACATTGCACCAAAACATATATGTACATATATATCTTCAACTTGATGCTTGACATGAATAATCTTAGAATACACAACTCTCTTAACAGTTAACACACAAACGGACCCCCATAATGCTATGGCCATTCCAACTCCGGAGCTATAAACACATTGAACCGCAGATGTTAAAACTGCCATCAACCGGGCGCTCTGCTTCTCCGGTATCCGCCTACCAACACATGCCATCTGGAGGTAGTTGACATATAGAATGGTATATTACAAACAGGACAAAATTACCTATATGTAAACCAGCACCTGAAGTGATAATTTGTCATCCTCCTTGCTACCTAAATTGGCTTAATATTACATTATGTGCACAAAGGCGCAGGCAACTATGAGCAAACTCGGGCTTTTTGAGCTCTCTCCCGCCCCTCAGACACGGACATATCTCTTTCTGCTAAGCATCTTTTGTATGGCACAAACCCCTTGTTACTCTTTTGGGGGGTCATTTTTCCTTCTGGAGAAAGATTTTGGCACTGAGAATCAACAGAATCTGAATTCTTCTCCCTGTTTTCTGTTTGACTAACTGAGCCAGTATTTGAACCCGTGGAAGATCTTTCATTCAAAGTTTCCTTCTCATTCATCCTCTCTTCGACACAAGAGTCTTTACGGGTTTGATTAAATGAAGTAAGGTAATAAAAGGGTAGACCTTGGTAAAGAGCCCAGCATGGCACAGGAGCATTACCGGTGTATTCTACATGGTCATTTTTATCTGAGTGGGATAAACTAGATTTGGAAGGTACCATGCTCCAATTATTGACGACCGACAAATGCAAGTCCAAGCATGTTGATGGTAATGCCTGAACAAGCCTCTCACCGACCACATCATTACCCTCTCCGCCGTTCTTCGATGTGGAAGGTTTACCGGAATCTTTCACCTCAACTGTTTTCCCAAAAAGCTTAATACTAGTGAAAGGCACATCTGTTGCGTCTGCATTTCCTTTGGCACAAGCAGGTTCCTCCAAATTTGCATTGGATTTCTGGGTAATTACATGAAGGTGAAAGAAGATCAGATTCCAAATTCAAGACAAGGGTGAGAAATAGTTGTTTCATATAATGAACAAGGACAGAAATTTTACCAAAGATAAAATGTCCTCAGTTGAATGTCCTGACACTTTAACAGATGATAAAGATTCGTTCTCTTTCTCTGCAGATGTTACATAGTCATTTTCTTTTCCAACAGGGGATGTATTGAGCGACTGTATATTAGTAGTACAAGAAGTGGGGGAAGAGCATCTATTTGGTTGCTCCGAGACAGAAGACCGCATTGCATCGAAAACAAATGCGGACAAAACTGATGAGGGTGACTTGTTATCCTGTTCTGAAACAAAGTGGTTGGGGGATGGAGACCTCTCTGGTTGAGATGACAGAGATATTTCTTTGAGTGAAGCAACAGATTTACGGGGATATGGATGCATTGGCTTCCTTTTTGGACGAGGAGGTGGTATCTCAATTGATTTAGTGGAACTCTCAAAGCCACCATTGGAATCACGAGCAACCTAGAACCACAAATGCAAAAGTATGAGATGCCGGTTGCAAAAAACCTATCCAAAAATGTCTACACATGGCATGTTCATAAAAGACAATCATTTTTCAATCAAGAAAATCTTGCAATGAACTTAAAGCAATAAACCTTAGAGAAAAACTTTTGAGCATGACTTCGAATTTGAACAGCAGTTTTTGTGCCTACATGCTCTGCATGAAAACAAGTGTAACTTGATCTGTTCACACCATAACTGGCAAAAGAGTGAATGCTATAATCTCCACTGTGCACTTACCTTCTATTTGGCGCCAGCCACGACCATACAACCTTAAAGCTTCAAGAAACTTCTGATGCTCTTCCTCTGTCCATTTTTCCCTTTGCTTAGTTATAGTATAGGGCTTTCGGACCTATTTTAGAGGACAATTTGAGCATAGCAAGAAAAGATTAAAAATTACTCATCGGGGACTGTTATAAATAGAAAGGGAAGTAAACTTTTAGGCAACGAGAAGAATGGAACCTTAGGTGTTTGGTCATGCTTAAATGAGAATAGCTCCTGCAATTGAGCCAATGACTCGGATTGTTGGCTGCCTATGGAACAGCATATACCGGATTTAAGAGCATTAGGTGACATTGTGCCTTCAATTTGGTCCTACATAAAATTTGCAACAGCATTTAAACAATTAGGACATGCTCTTCACAATATATGGATTATTATATAAGAACTTTCCATTCCAAAAACAATCTAACGCCAAACTAATGCTAAACCTTCCTATTAAAGCAGATTCAGGTCCACACATACATTAGCACAAGGGAATATACGACTTGGAATAACCAAACGGAAAATAAAAAAAAAAGAAGCATGTGATTCCATAAACTGCAGTAATTCATAAAAGGAGCATTTTCAAGGTCCAGAAAACATAGCGATTACAATTAAAGAAATAGCGAATTTGCATAGGAGCATTTGACTCAAATCATGCGTAGTACACTGAAAATTGACAGTTTACATTACAATTTCTTCTTCTTTTTAAATCTAACCTTCTAAATTAATAAAGTGGAATGCATAATAACAATCCAAGCATAAGAATACAAATAGAGAACTGTATGTACCTCACTAGCCATCGGGAGCAACGGATTTTGCTTCAAATCTTGCGTGGCCTAGAATACTCCTGCAGCTTCACCTAAACCAAAATCACTCTCAGTATATCCATATATTTTTTAATACACATAATTTAATTATCAGGACTAATTCAACAACCAGATAAGACCTTTTCTTTCCAATTGCAAGAAATAATAATAAAAACTAAAGAGAAAAAAAAAAATCAAACTCCGCACTCTGAAATGAACAGTGAGTCGCATAAGAAAGAAACATTACGAAATGAAAAAAAAAACAATATTATCCACAAAACAAAGCAGATCAGCCACAAACTTACCAGTTAAAACGAGAAATCTTGGAAACAGAGATCCAGCAACCAAAGGAAAAATAGTCGCACTGTACTGCTAAGTCGCCGAGAAAGTAATTTCTTTAAGGAAAAGGGGAAAATATAGCAAAACAGAAGATGAATCAAGAAGAATCGATATTAGATTTGGATGTTGAATCGAGAAACGAAGGAAGGAAAAAACATGGAAAGTTTGTGAAAAATTAGCAAAGATACATATAAAAATTAGTATAATCGATGTATAAAAAGCAAAGGGAAGGATGCCACGTCAGATGCAAATTTTTAATTTCCATTTTATTTTTATTTTTCATGGAAAACTCGAGAAGGGCTTGGAGTCATGTGGCTGAGAAAGCTCCAATCCCTCCGCCACGCGTCGTCTTTTGGCGTCTGCACTTTCTTTTATTTCACAGTTTTTTCTTCTCCTTTTATTTTGTGGAAGATATTGAACCGTGGATGGATAATTTCTCATTTTCAGATATTTTTCAACTTTTTAACCCCACGCTCACTCTCCTGACGTTTAGTCTCTGCTCCACTAGTGAGGGAGCGTGGTTTACAGACGTTTGGAAAATGAGTGGAAAGTGAAATAAAATAATAAAATAAAATATCTGTAACCTCTAAGAAATATAATTTAGAGACAGAAAGAGAAAGACGGCTGTCCCTAGTGGTGGTGGGTACAGCTGCTCGTTACGTAAAAGCTCAGTGGTGGGACCACCAATCCTCTTCTGCGCTTTTTTGCCACATCAGCTCTTCTTTACCGTAAACGCCACGCGTACCGACTACAGCCAATGTCGTCCAAGTAATTTTTTATTTTATTTTATTTTTAATATGTAGTAGTAATATTTTATTTAATTATTTATTTATTCTTCCTTTTATTAGAATGTTGAGGCTGAACCTTTTTTAGGAGAAAAAAAATAAGGTTACCAACATTTGATTTTAAAAATAGTTTAATTATGCCCAACTCCAAGTCCTTGTACTCTTTAGAGTTTTGAAACTTATTCCTTTTGTTTTTATTTTCAATAATCTAATCTCTCAACTTGGTTTGAAAATCAAAGTCCAAACGATAAATTTGTTAATAAAGTTTCATTATTTTAAAGTCACACTAACATTTGATTTAAAAGTTTAAAAGAATTATTTGTAATTTAAAAATTGTATAAAGAGTTAAAGGATCAAATTTTCAAAATTGAAAGAGTGGGGGAACCGAAAACAAATTAGACGTTTAAAAATGTTGAAGAGCGTAGATTGGTTGAGCGGCGATGATGAACGCACCACCTTGTGCTGCAGTATGAGTGCGGGAGGGTGTTAGGCGCCAATTTAATTTCAGCCTCTCGTTTATTGAATTGTTTTATACTACTCCGACTCCTGCAGTTTATTTTATTTGTATATTCCCCTGTTTGTTTTGTTATCAGGCTCATTCCTGCATTATTTATTTATTTCTCTTTGTTTGGGAGGATAATACTAAAAATCTTCTACTCTCCTCATCCTTCAATACTAAAAATCCCATGGCAATGAGCACAACATGTTAGAAGACGTGCACTTCCCATATGTGGCAATCGAGTCGTTCGGATCAATTCACTTTGGGTCGGTTGATTTTCGGTTTGGGCTGTTTTTAGTTTAAGTTCGATTCGAATCAGATCGATTTTAATTTGGGTTTAATTCAGGTATATGTTATTTCGGATCGGGTTGGGTGAATATCGGTTCGGTTGAATTTCGAGTTAGATCAATATCGGATTAGTTGACTTTTCGGTTTAGCTGTATGAGAAAATGTTACAACATTATGAGTAATTACTTCAAAAAGTTTACGAATCTAACGAGTGGTCCTAGTAGAACAAAAAATAGTATTTATTTTAAGAGATTCGTGTTTGAGTAGCCTTGTTTTTAAGGTGTGTGTGTTTTATCAAAGAGTTAAGAAAAAATATAAACATATATTATCTTGTGACAAACTTAAGAGTTAAGACTGTTAAACGGGTTACAATTCTCGCAACAAAATGTATAATTCTCCTAACTTTTAAATAATCACTCAAAATGATACATGTTCATAAGAAAAATAAGTAAACTTGTAACATTTTGAGTAATCACTACAAAAATTTTAAGTTTGTATATTTGAAAGAAATTCAACAATATGAATAATTACTAAAAAAATTACATATAACAGAATACGTAGTTCTCATAACCGTTAAATAAATAGAAAAACATTACATAATCGCAAAAATAAACGATTTCTCATTTTAATATTTGAAGTAGAGTAACATGGTTTTTTTTCAGCTTCTACTATCAAAACGAAATTGTTGATGTGAATAGAAGAGTGCGAAATTGACTATCTTAATTTGAACCGACAAGTATTACAACATGGTGGTATGCAACGGGGCCCTAAAAAGGTAGAATGAACCTAAAGTTTCTTTTCTTTTTCTTTGGGAATTAATTTTAAAATTTAAAAGAGAAAAAAAAATATTTTTATTGGGCTTAGAATCTAAAACTTAGAAGAAAAAAAAGAAACATGTAAAAAAAACTCTAGCCATTCGATTATTATATTTTTCTGAACAAATTTTATTTAAGAGAAAAGGAAGAAAGATGGCTCTTAATGAGACTATAATTCAGAACCTAAGAGAATAAATTTAATGTCAATATGTGAAAAAATTCTAACCATCGGATTATTATTGTTTTCTCATGAACCGGAGGTTTCAATTGTAGTGAAATTGTTGCATAATCTGTTTTAAAAAACATTAAATCATGTATTAAGCCTGTTTTTTTTAAAAAAAGTGCGATACTCATACCAGTATATTTACAAAAGCACCAAGGACCCGCAACATAGCACACCCCAGTGGATAAGTGGATATGCAACCTTTGAGCAACTGTGAAGCCAAGATTGAATACAGGGTCTTGATAAATAAAAATTCATCATTGTTGCACTAAAATATAAATAATTTTTAGTTTCATATATTAAAAATATAAATGTAATTAATTTTAGTAAAATCTAACAGAAAATTCCATTCTTAGTCCTGATTGCTTGCTAAGTTGGCATGGCACACGCTGGAGCTTGTTTCATAAAAGGCGTCCCATTGGAACTCCAAAGGCTGCTTATTTCTTAATCATAGTTTTTTTTTATGAAAGCTAAAGTGATTAAAAGTAGTATCTGTTCTAAGTATACTCTCAACCATTTGACAATGAACGCTCAATCACCCTGCTGCAACTGCTGATGCTCGAACCCGTGACCTCTAGGAACAACAACCGTTCCCTAAACCACTGAGTCAAGTTGGTTCATGCTTCTTAATCATAGTTTTTAAACGAATATTTTAGTCTAAAGTCATATAACATATCCGATACAATTTTATACTGGGTATATATTAAGTACGACTTGGATACTGATAAATGTATATATATATATATATTTTATTTTCTCAATTTTCTCTTGTTCACATAATTTAACTATAACTATATAAGTATGTGTGATATCATACTCACATGTTTTTCTTATGATTTATTTTTTATTTTTACATTTTCTTAAAATTTAAATTTTATTTTATATTTATTGTACCTTTAATGTACCTATACTATATAATTTTTATAAGGGTAATTATTCTATACACAAGCGCTTGTGAATTTTTTTTACACAAGCGTCTTAGTTTTAGGGATTAGAGACGCCATTTAGGGTTTAAAGTTTAGGGGTATAAGTGTAGTAGTTTTGAATTTAGGGGTTGTTGGTAGAATTTTAGGTTCAGGGTTAAAATTTAGGGTTTATATGTTATAACTTAAATCCCTACCTATATTACCCTAAAACCTAAACTCTAACCCTAAACCCTAAATTATAACAATAAATCCTAAATTCTAAACATGAACCCTAAATTTTAAACATATATACCAAAACCCCTAAACTCTAAATCTTAAACCCTAATCTTAAGCCCTATAATTGAGGCGCTTGTGGAAAGAAAAAATTTCCACCACTGGTGTATAGGATAATAATCCTTTTTATAAAATTATCATTTTATATCTTTGTATCCGTACACATACTCGTATCAGTACAACATAGGTTTTGAATATTACCTAAATCCTTTTACAAATGCTTTCTCGTGGATTGACATCGACTAATAGGATGATATTACACTTTTAAAGTTTATTGAATAAATAAACAAGGAATAGTTATTTTTAAAGGGTTAACTACTGGGTTGATCATTTATATTTTCTTCCAGTACAGAGTTAATCACTGATTTTAAAAAAACGACTAGTAAGGTCACTTACGTTTTTGATCTGTAAATTTTTTAGTCACTGAGACGTTTGTTGCCGTTAAACTTAAACGAGAGGCTGATCTGACACAATAAAAAAGAGATAAATTACCTAGATAGTCTCTAAACTATTACGCCACTCCTATTTTGACGATCAAAATAATTTTTTTTATATATTATTACACATTTAATCATTCATATTTATATTTTTTTTAATTTCTTCTCATCTCCACCATCTTCTAAATTCTTCTTCATCTAACTCAATCCCTAATTTTTATATAATTACACATTTAATCCAAGTGTTTATTTGAGAAAAAAGAAGAGTGACAGATAGTAGGACTAAAATAAACAAAATTTTGAATTAAATGTGTAATTATATAAAAATTAGGGATTGAGATAGATGAAGAAGAATATGGAAGATGGTGGAAGGGATAAGAAATAAAAAAATATAAATATGAAGGATTAAATGTATAATTATTTAAATTGTTTTTATTTTGTTGGTCAAAATAAGCGTGAAGTAATAATTCATGGACTATTTAAGTAATTTATTATTTTTTATTGTGTCAAATTAGCCCCCGTTTAAGTTTAACGACAAAAAACGTTTTAATAACTAAAATTTTACATAATAAAAATATAAGTAACATTACTGGTCATTTTTAAAAATTAGTAATCAATTCTATACCGAGAGAAAACAGACAATATGAGTGGTTAACTTAAAAAAAATGAAATAGGAAAAGGAGAGGAAAATTGAGAGCCACAAGTTGTGTGGGTGGTAATAGTAGGTGGTAGTTCAGCTCAAATCATCAACAACACTCCAATTATCCGCCACGTCCCCCCTTCCTTCTTTAATTCACGAATATGTTTTTTTTTTCTCCCTAGGGAGTCGGTATAGAAATAGATATGATTTATCTCGTTATTTATGGTTTAATTAATAAGATCTATAACGATGGTTTAATTAATAAGATCTTTTTATTTTAGCGTAATTTTTAAATAATTATTCACTATTTAATGACATGTACGAAAAAAATAAAAATTCATATTTTGAAAAAAAATAAGATAAAAAAATATTATTAGATAGAACCATGAATAACATGGTAAATCAGATCCGTCTAATAATTTTTCGTACTGTGTATTGTTAAAATATTCAGCCTTATTGCTGGATTGGTATCTTAAACTTTCTCAGTTTGGTATTTCCAGATCTACTGGGATATCGTTTAAAAATATGACTACCATATCTGCATTTTTTCTTCATAATTTTAAATTCAAATCCAGATTTATAAATCAATTTTAAAATATTAATTTTTAATAATTTGTGGTTCGATTTTTAAGTTTGAGCTATGTCTCTCAACTTTAAATGTTATATATATATATATATGAAACATCTAAAAAAACAAATCACATATAGAAAAAGGAAATTATGTATGTATATTATATAGAGTTGTATAAAATTAATTAAATATAACTCCTCAATTTAATTAATTCTACGATGAGTTCACTGTAATAGTGCTAGTCCAAAAAATATAAAATTTTGAATTTTACATTTGTCAAAATAAGATCTATTTGTCTTAGATTTGTCTTTATGCCAAAATAAGAGAGGGGAGAAGAGGTAGGCCTTTAATCAGTAAACCACTACCGACGGTGTCGGTGGATTTTAGTTCCTCAATTTGTTGATAAATTTTAGTTTAGTCCTTTCAAAATTTTTAAACTTTCATTAAGTTTTTATTTCTTCAAACAGTTTTTAATTATGTCCCCTATAAACTTTTGAAAATTTCCCATCAAGTCTCAAGTTTTTTTTTTTTTGAAATAAGCTTCTAAAATTTTCACAAAATTTAAGTAGCTCTTCAATTTATTTTATCAAGATATTATGACCCATGAAATGCATGATTAACTTGACATTGTTATATATTTGTTTTTGTAAGGTTTTATATAATTCGACCTTGTCTTTACAATACAGCGAGGTGAGTTCGTAATAGTTTATTTTTTTCATACTTTAATAAAAAAAATACATGATTTCAGTAGAACTTGCCGTGCATGCTAGACGAGTTCCAATTAAAATTTGCTTAATTAACTAAATCGGTGCTATTTTAAAAAATTTCGCCCCATGGAGTGCTATTATAGGGCTAAATCCTTGCAATACATCAAACATTGTTTTTTATTTGCTTCTTGTAATGTAAACAAATCCACACAACAAACAAATATTTACTCGTCTCGCTTACGCATAATACACGGACTAATAAAAGAATTTAACAACCGAAAAGAAGCCGTATAAGAATTACACAGGAAACGGGCAGAACAGAAGACAATTCCTCTTCTGCAATCGCTGAATTTATTGGGGGAGGAAAGGAAAGCTACATGCCAATTGAGCTTGCTGAAATCCACCTACCTTTTAGCACTTGGTATTTTGATACAAAAAATATCACAGCCAAACTATCTTTTATCAGGCTTCACCTCATTCATGCCATTGTGGCTCAACTCTAGAATCTCATTCCATGACGGATCCACCGCAGGCAATTGATATTCGTCCGGTTTCAATGCTAATGGAAAATCCGGTAAAGTAGGAGCCGTCCCCATGATTCTGAATAACATTACCAACAATACCAAGGTTATTGTATCCAAAACAAATTGACTGCCAATTCCGGAACTAGAAACCATGCACTTACTTTTCATGAGAGTAGAGGTCACGGTTTATCCGGACCTTGCTAGATGTGTCTTTCGGAATTTTCTCGGATAGATACTTCATGGTCCCCCAAAGAGGTGGATTTCTGCACCGAACAAGAATCTCTAGTTAGCTTAGTATATTGGATGTCAAGCACAACCTGCTAGCAGAGACAAAACATGCAAATGAAATCATGTTGGTAACAAAATTATAGTTTGTGACCATATAAATTACCTGGACAAAGGCTGAGCTGCATTAAATACTTCACAAGCCTTCTTACTTTCGTCGAAATATTTATCAGCAGCTTGCAGAGCGGCTACGGCCATTCCATGGGATTTCTCCGTATTTCCCTCATCAAGGATCAAACCATGATAATAATATGCTGCAGCCTGCATATGTATAAATCAATGAATAGATATAACAACTACTACTATTAGCTGACAAATGCAACCTCAAGATAGCCATCACTGCTATCCCCATATGTTAGTGGTAAAAGAAACAATGCTCGGTGCACAAGCACAGCAAGGTGCCATGCACAAATAGTAAAAGGCTAATAGTTATCTATATGTTTGGTCAGACTCGGGTGTAGTGTATATGAATGCAGCTATCTGACCCGACAAGAGAATAAGGGTTCAGAAATCATCATCTGTATCTGAGTGTTACAATTTCTAGGAATACTATATCAGTTGTGTGACTGTTTATACAAACTTAAACATGATATTAACCTTTTTGAGTCTTGAGGAAAAAAAAAGAACGAAAAAATTGTAGAAAACCTGCTACCTTCCAGCAGAAGACAATGAAGAAAAACGTGGTCCAAATGTTATTTTTTCATGATCATTTATAAAAAAAATGCCTTGTTTGCATAGGCATTATAAAACTCACTTATGTAATTATTATTTTTTCGGGATGGAATCATAATACTAAAGGAAACCAGCCAAAAGAATAAATAAATTGGTGCCATTGAGAATATGAAGAGTGGAGGCAATATGCAACTGAGTTTATACACTATTGGTATTATTGTGGCCCAGCCAACTCTAGAGAGTCTGGACTCAAATCTCAAACACAAGCCCTTGTCAAGCCATGTTGAAACAGGTATGCCATAAAAAAATGCTATATATAGTTAATCCAAATTCTACCAATCTAATATTTAAATTCAAGAATCCACTAAGGAGAATAATCACATAACCATGCTTTTGTCCTCATACCTAAAATAGAAAATATAGGAATGAAACAAAGGATGATATACCTTCGCTTCAACATATTTCCACTTTACAAAAAGTCTATGCTTTTCACCCCACCCATTTGATAATGGAAGATTCATAATGTTATCTTGAGCCTGTAAAAACATGGCAATGAATATAAATACTTGTTAGAAGATCAGTAGCTACAAATTTATTCAGAAAATAGATGATAAATTGCAAGATGAATGATTCATAAAATACTTAAGTGAAGAAAGAACACAAACCATGATATCAATAGCACAGTAAGTTTTCAGAAATATTGTTATCAGATTATGAGGAAAAAAATGTCGTCACAACTGCCAATAAGTGCCAAAAGTTGTGAACTTGCTGAAAGGTTATCAGGACACCATTATTAATCTCATTCATACTACATTTACAATATAATATAAACAATTTAACACATAGCCAACACACAAACTGAACAATTATATATGCAAATCAAATGGAAAGGAAATTTTGATGAAAATTAGTAGTACAATTGAAATGAAGACTTTGATGCAGTAGGCTGGTCAGAGTTCAAAAAACAATGAAACATAAAATGCATTGGTACCTGTTGCCAGTATTTTACCATCTCGCATGCAAGCCTTCGCTTCACAGCAAGTGTAGCCTTGATACTATCAATTGCCATTCCAAGCTGGATTTCAACACCCTACAACAGAAACATAATATTTAATGATAAAAAAACTTTAACAATGAGGGGATGAACTAAAGCCTGCACACTGCCTGTTCCAATTTGATTTTGGACACACACACATAAAAAGAAAGAAAAGTGCACATGACCAACACTTAATCCCCTACTAATGTATTTTTCAACGTCACTCCTCATTGCGCCACATTAGTAATAAGCAGCAATACATATACAGAAACATTCAGAGGAGCAATTTAACAGTCCTTACATCAATCCAGATATGAAGTTAGTACCTGCCCTAATGCTTGCAAACAAAGTGCTCGAAGAACTCCTTCTGCTAGGTCTACTGGTAAATTTCTCCTACATGAAAAGCAGACATCATTAGATTATTACAAGATCTGGAAAGTGAGGAAGTCATTGTGAAGAGACAAAAGAAAGTTGGGAGCCAGTATTTCATCTTTATATACCTTAGTTCAGATGGAAACTGAGGGAGAACATGCTTGACAGCACAATCCAGGTATCCAGCTGCCTTCAAGAAAATGTCAATAGAAGATCGTCTCCTTTCTGTTTATTGAGGGAAATTTGAAGTCATTAGGCACATGGAAATAGAGGTTAAAGCAAGGTCCGAATGCAAATCTAAAGTGATTTGAAAGGATAAACAGATTTTCCGCTAATAAACATTTTAAACTTTAAAAACCAAGTGGGAAAAAGAGAAAACAAAAGCAATAGCATCCAGAAAGAACAATCAGCATCGGAACTTTCCATTTTTTCCCTTCATAACTACTTACCTTCTGATACTTTTGGTTGATGGCTATCAGAAGTCCTTGGAAGAAGCAGTAAGTTGGCTTGTGACAATGATAACACTGCCATCAGATGCAATACTGACAACACTTCATACCAAGCATTAAACATGGCTGTTTCCTGCCACACCCCACACCCCAAAAACAAATGATTCACATCAAATCTGCATTCCTCTTAAAGTAGGACCAAATAAAACACCAAACACAAGGAAAAGGCTTGTTGACAATAATAGCCTAAACCCCAGAGCATACCTCAGCATCATCCTCTTGATTAACCCAAATAAACTGCACTTTGAATTGTAGCTGGCTCCCTGAACCATAAAAACAGACCATACTTTACAACTTGCCTTATACTACACTAAACATTTTAAGGAACATGACATTAACAACATATTTTACCATCTGAAACTAATCCCAGAAGCACAGGCAAATAGTCTTCAAGAGCTTGATGAAGATCTGCCAATACTGAACCCCCTGTATACAGAATTTTCAATCGAAATATCAGTAAAAATGCTTACTAGATTCCATTTTCAAGGAAACAAGGTTTGGCTGCAACAAACCATGCTGTGTAGCAGTTTTCCTCCTTGTTCTTGTAATTGTAGGTGCTTCTTGCCCTGCCATAACAACAATTCGAGTTCTCAGCGCATTAAGGCGCTCCACTAACGTCTTTGACAAGTGACCACCGAGTGATTGAGAGAAATCAACAGGTTTGGGAGTTCGTAAACCCGGGACATACACAGAAACTTCCCCAATATTTGTTGGCCTCCTCCTATTCCCCCCAGAATCCTTTGGTGTTGAAACTAGACATCCCATATCTTGAGAGTTACTGTATCTGCCAATCTCCGGTAAAGTAAGTTACCTTATTTCTAGCATGAAAGACAGGAAACAATATAAGCCCATTGATGATAAAGTAAACGGCAAAAATGGGCAGGCACAGATAACATGTATTGCAATAGAAGCAAATGAGAGTATGTAATTTGCAAGACAGAGAGTAAAACTCATTAATTGTCCAACCAACAAAGCATAACAAGTAGGGCAACTCACGAGCTCCATCAAAGGACTCTAACCAGAACTCTCCAAAATCTACTTTAATCATTTTAAATGGAAAAATAAAATAAAATGATCCGCTTACTCACCTTGTCGTCCCGTATCAAAAGAAGATGATTAGACGGGTCAAAACTCTAGTAGCTTCTGCATCCAACAAAAGAAAAAAACTTTAAATTTGTTTCATTTTTTAAAAAGGGGGAATGAGTACAGAGAACAAATCAATAAAAGCAATTGAATCACAAGAAAGTCATGAAACTTGACAATTGTCATTAAAAAGTACTCAACTGGGTGATGGACTTTTTCTTTCCAAGAAAAATTCAGACGCTTTTATGGCTTTTGCATGCGAAATTCAAAAGAACAATGTGAAACTGAAGAATTATGAACTCAATTCACAAGCAACATCAATAATAAGCACAACAAGAGATCATCTTAATTATATTTGAATTTACTAAAAGAGATTGCAAACCAACAAAGCATCTCTGAAAATTTTGAAGAAAACAGAAAGAGAAATGAAATCTAAAGGTTCAGCAATCCAGAACGTTGAAGAAAGTTCTGGAAAAACATGGAGCATAAATAATGACATTTTATGACAATAAATCAATAATAATTAACAACCTGGCTGTCTCACCATGGGTTTGAGATGAGAGTCAAAAGTCCAATGTCCAAACCCTAGCAGTAGCAGTAAATGCTTATTATGAGTCCGGGTAAGGAGTTCTGAAACGTTAGAATTTAGATAATAGATGATGCTGATGGGAACTCAAGACTACAGGAGAAGGGACGGCATATGCTCTCTGTTTTCAACTTGGAAAATAAAGTTACTAATTAACGGGCAGTTCTGCTGTAAGTTTCGATATATACATTACTTATAACAACTTAAAATGTTATCGGAATCGGAAGCTATAGAAGTTTCGATAATTATCACCAACCGAAAATATTATCAAACAATGTAACATTTTTCTGTTCCATATTTTAAATTTTATAATATTTTCAATCGGTGTTGCATCGTAACCTTTCGTATGTTAAACATTCACCAAGTCAAGGTTCATACATGGTTTACAAAGGATTGTAAGAAATAGTTTTACCAACTTAGCATGTGTCGGCTTATTGAATTTACCAAATATTAAATTTATGGAAATTTATTATATACAGTTAAAAAAAATTATGAACAAAGTTGATGTTCATACTTTGACTCCTTATTATATTTTGATATTTATTTTTTATTTTATTATTTTACACAAAAAATTACTAATACCCAATAAAAACAAGTCGCGTTTAAAACTTAAATTGAGACATAAATAATAGTTTAAATATCGCATCAGAAGAGTTAGAGGAGTAAACGGGTAAGTTAGCGGCTTCTAATAGGGTTAATTTTTAATTTAAAATTTCATGTTTGAATTGATTTTAAAAATTAAATCGCTATATAATATTTAGAATATACTTGAACATATTAGAACTTACAACTTCTAAAATATTACAACACTGATTATACAAGCCAAATGAAGACTCAATTTACAAAAATTGAATTATGTTGACTGAGGATTTTTTGAGTTCCAATAACTTCAAAGGTTGGAAAATTTTAATATTTCATATTCGAATTAATTTATGTGAGTTTAAAAACATTTAGATAAAAAAAAACTAGGTAAAATGACAAAAGATGCACCTAACGTTTGCATATTTTGTCATTTAGCCCCCTATTCTTTTTTGGTCTAAATATGCCCCCAACGTTTTAATTTGGTCCAAATATGCTCTCGTTGGATGGAAACTGTCAGTCAACTGACGGTCAACGACTGATCCTGACTGGACTTGCCACGTGTTAAGATCTACTGATGCCATGTCAAATTTTTTTTTCAAAAAAAAATTGTTATACCATTCTTTATGATGACACGTGGCCGACTATCATGCTGACACGTGGTCGAATCTAATGACAATACATGGCAAATATAATGCTGACACGTCAACAAATCTTAACACGTGACAAATCCAGTCAATATCAGTGGTTGACCGTCAGTTTACATCCCAACAGAAGCATATTTAGACCAAATTAAAACATTAAGGGTATATTTGGACCAAAAAAAAGAATAGGGGCCAAATGACAAAACATGCAAATGTTGGAGGCATCTTTTGTCATTTTGCCAAAAAACTACCACACATAATATAATGAAAAAAATAATTTATGTTGATAATAACAACATCTAAAGTTTGCAGACAACCTTGTCTGTACTCTGTAGTGGTTTGTGCATGCTGCCAGTGGCGCAACATAGAAGTACATTTTTAGCAAGGATTGAGACACCAACATCCCCTACACTTCTAATATACACATTTCTTATTGCACTTTCTTGTATCATGTAAACAAACCTTGATTACAAATATGTAAGCTGCTACCGGATTCGGACCTATTTAACTGACTGCAATTGAACCGGGTGCAAGCAACCATTGCTCAATCCGATTTGTGTCGAAATGTATCAACTTTGAAACCTAACACAACTTTCAAGTACCACAAATTTATGTCCGAACTCCTCTAGAGCATGACACTAATACTATCATGCCTGAGCATGAGGGGTCTAGGTAATATCACACAAGACATCTCTTAGAAGATAAAAGTGCGGAAGCATGTTTACGTTTGAGCTAAATTAGTTTATAAAATCTAGCAACCCAAGGTGCGAGTTGAGTATTACTTGGGGTTCTCGGATTTACGTCATAATAATCAGACCAATAGCAAGGCATAACTTTGGCAGCAAAATCCCCATCTGCATAAATACAAAATGGCAACCAAGCCTGACCCCCATTCATCCTTCTTTTCCGCTCCCTAGGGTATGCCAACGGTGCCTGTACATATCTGCATAAATAATTTCCCGTATTCAAGTCAAAGCTTTGCTAACATTTTAATCCCCATTTACAAGTTACAACTAAAGCCTTTTCCATTTGTTAGTAAAATCTAAAAACGAGTTGCCTCATCAGCCACATACATCCACACATACAAAAAAGGGCAACAACCTAAAAGTTCAAAATACTACCAATGTAGCATTCAATATCCAAGAATTTATACAAAAATGTATATAATAGCTTTCTCCTATATTATGTTTCACATGCAACTTTTTGTTTACCAATTAGGCAGTAACAAGATTGTCTTAAAACTTATAGCAGTTAAAACGCCATAGATTCACTTAAAATCTACAGAAGAGGAGGAAAGATGCAAATGGAAATGACAAACAACCATAACGACTAATAGCAAATAAGCAACACTCTTTCTCTAGTCTCAAGGAGACAACTTTCTGGAAAACAGTTATAATACCCTACAATCATTATTTTAACAGCTTCCCCATATGAAAACTGAAATCCTCAATAAACTCCAAAAAAAATTTAATGTATGAAACAATCCAGTTCAAAATAGGAATACTGTAACTAGTACTAAAACAAAAACTACTCTCCATATATCATTCCTAACACATAACTTGTATTTAGTAGAAAATTTTCAAGAAACAATAAACTGGTGAAAATGTGACTGTATACCTGATACCATCCACTATAGCATCCCAGCAGAAATGTGTGTGGCCAAACACATGACACCCAAAGGAACTACTTTCAACCCCGTGTATAGACCTTATACGATCCTCAAGCCAATCAGAGCCAATGATTTTTGGTAAGTTTGGATAGAACAGCATTCTTTTCTCTGGACACAGCTCTTGCCTGCATAAGAATAATACAAGCAACAGTTACACCTTACTCAATGTATTTGACGAACCAACAATATGAAAGCCTATTGTTCACACAGTTTTCACCATTCTAATCATCTTTTCAAACTTCGGTCAGTTTCTTTATGCTGACATTTGTAGGGCTACTCTTGCCTTCACACCTATTTGACAAAGTATTCTACGGTCTAAATTCTCATAAACTTCATCCCATTTCTCTCACAATACAATGCTTATGAACCAAGTTAAGGAAACTATACTCCTCTAGCCACCAATACCATTACAAAATAAGGGAGCGACTATAAACCAACAAGTAATGAGCTGAAACAAACCGAGAGTTTAAATAAGAATGTAACTAACCTAGGAACAAAGTGAGAAAATGTAATTATTTGGCTACAAGTCCTCTGGATCTGCTTCACAGTATGCTGATTTTTTTCATTCATCATATCAAAATATAAAGAAAGAGAGGTGTCCCTCTTTGAAAGGCTTTCAGGCCACTTGCATGCGTGAAAGTCCTTACATGCCTGTATATATTAAAAACACATTTAAGAACATCTCATACCCCACCAGATGAAAAAACAGAAAACACTTAAAAAAATGAAGAAAGAAATTAACAAGGAAAGAGTAGAAAAAAAATGAAACAGGCAATTTTTCAAAACATTTGGAGACAAGCATGAAGATGCAAATGCTGAAACATCAAACAACTAGAAGATGGAAGATGATGGAAAGCAAGGTGCAGAGATCAACACGGAAGAAAAGTTGTCATAAAATATCATTGACCAGCATAAGTACAAAATCAATCTGCATTGGGCTAGAGAATATAAAGAAAATCAGCTATGCAGAATGTGCTAGATGTCTTTGTCAATTGGAATGAAGAGTAAGGTCCAAGGACACGAGAAACCCATGATATTACACCATTAACTAGGGGTGAGCAAAACTCGACTCGAAAAAACCGAAATTTTCGACTTGACTCGATGCAAAAAAAACTCGACTCGAAAAAATTTCAAATAAAGTTTGAGTTGTAAAATGGGAATTCGAATAACTCGGAATTTTTAGTAATTAGTGGATTGATTTTTAAGTTCAAGTCAAGTTACTCAATTTTTCCTGTTATATATATACCAATATAAAAAAAACACGAAGAAATATATGCCACATATGAAAAAATATGATGAAATATATATATGCATATCTTAAATGATTAGAGAAAGTCGTTTAAATTAGAATCAAACTATACTATAACATGATAAATAATTATAATTAAATTTGTATAGGAACACGAAAACTCGATTCGACTCGAATTTCATAAACTCGACTCGAAAAAATTTCAAATAAAGTTTGAGTTGTAAAATATGACGCGTCAACTCAAATATTTTTTGACTCGACTTGATCGAACGCTCACCCCTACGATTAACAATCTGTTATCTGTAATAATAAACATCAGTCATCAATATCATTGATCGATCAATTGATCAATAAACATCATTGATCATACCAAGTCATTTACCTACATAAGTACAAAAACAATCTACACTATGCTAGAGACTATAAATAAAAATCAGCTATACAGAATGTGCGTCTTCATCAAATAGAATGAAGTGTAAGGACCAAGGACAGAAGAAACCCATGATACTACACCATTAACAAATCTGTTATGTGTAATAATAAACAGCATTGATCAATATCAGTGAGAGATGACACTTCAAAGCTTTTTAAAGAAAGTGAATCACCAAATCCAGAGATGGAATTCGAACGCCAGTAATGTCATCCTCCTTATCAAAGCTCTGCAGTTGAAGCAGAAATGCAGAACAAACAAAATTACTATTAGACTATCTTTCAAAAGGGATAACTTTCAAATAGTCATGCAAACAAGGACAAAAAAGAGTTTTTAAAAAACTATTTGTGAAGTAATCACCTCATGGTACCAAGAAAATAAAGGAATAATACCCAAACCATCTATAATCATTGGATTGGTCTCAACTCCAAGTTGTTTACATGCATCAAGCAATTTATTCAGCTTCTCAAGAGAATCAATCTAGAAATGAAACATCGCAATTGTAAGGGAAATATTATATAACCTGCAAAGAAGCAATACAACAAGAGCAATCATGGGGCACTATAAACATAGAACAATGTAACTGGACAAATAACATTATAGCTTAATTCTTATCACAATCTAGCATATCAAAGGTCAAATATAAATAACAGAAATCAAACAAGTCATCTTATGAATAACAATATCTTTACAATTCAAACAGAAATAAGTAACACAATAACATGACCAAACTGCATGCTCCAGTTTCCAAAATGGAAAGAGGCATGCCTCAAAACTCAATTACTGACAAAATTGCACATTCTAATAGGCAAACAGTGGATAAGAAACCAAAGGAGGAGATGAAATTGTTGAACCATGCTGTAAAATTGCATATGCAGTTGCAAACAGAAGATACACATGACCATTTCCATAAATGCATCTATATATAGGCATGTTAACTTCAATTTCTTTCGTTGTATCTTTCTTACATCTTCTGTCTCCCAACGACTCCAAAGATCATGATTTCCAGGTACAAAAAAGACATATTCAAACCTTTCCTTCAAGAGAGACATGGTCAAAACGAAGTTATCATAGGTCTCCGCTACATCACCAGCAACAAGGAGAACATCTTTGTCGTGCCTCTTTGTAGACAAATTCTTCACCCATGCCATATTCTCGGGATAGTCTGTATGCAAGTCTGAGAGCACAAAAACCCGTAGGCCAAAACCATCTTTCTTTGCAGCAGATAATACCTGAGGCCTTTTAATGCAATCCCTCTTTACGCATCTCCTATACTTTCTGAGTGCTATCTTCTCACAGAAAGAGTAAGAAGATAAGCTCAAGCATGAGATCATGAGTGTTGTTCAGCCTCAAGGGCAATGAAACAGTGAGACAACCAAATTGCTTCGATTTACCAATAATCCAGCTGATGATCAACAAAGCATTAGCTTATTTATTACCTTACAAAGGTTGAGCATATATCCACTAATCCACCAACTAAATTAACTAACTCGTATATCGGCTAAAACCAAAACATGCTTATGAATGCCAAAGAATTACTAATATATTTCTGAATAACTGATTTTTCCCGACAACATCAGTAGCAGAGGCAAAACACACGTACTAGAATTTACATCCTATTTAACTAAACCGTTGTGATTGTTCCATTATTACTTCACATTTCAACACTTTTTAATGGGCGAAAACAATAGAAACAAAACGCAGCTCAACTCAACCGACTAAGCAGTTGACCTTTGAAATCATTTTAAAAGAAGTAAACTGAAAATGAATTTATTAAAAGAGACTGAAATAAATACATCAGAAAAAGAAAGCGACTAAAATCTGAGAACAGGAAACGTCATAAAACACAAGAACAAAAGACTCTATTCATAAATCTGGAGAATTTCATACATTTTTTTTCGAATTGGCGGTGCAATTTCTGAGACTAAAAGCCGCAGATAATCCGGGAATATGTGTGCAGGTAGAATCATAATGGGCATTGAATTAAAAAGAAAAATCGCTTACCTGCTGCTTTCCCTTCCAACACTGCCTCCGATCCAAACGAAGAAATGAAGAAATTTGGAGGATGACTAGTGTATTGTGGAGCGGTTCTCTCACATGAACCGTCCGATTTGGTGTTTCCGTTATTTACCGTTGGATTCAAATATTGTGTCTGTTGCATTGAATACGAGTATGAAACAGCCTTTTTTTATTTAAATAATAATAGGGTTGCAATCGATTTGATTCGGTTAGGCCTTTTATTTTTGTGAATCATCTCTAATAATTTAATTTAATTTTTTATATTAATTTTAAATTTATTTTACAATTTTTTAGACATTATTTGGAAAGTTTTAAAATATTAAAAAAATGAAGATTTTAAATAAATAAAAACGTTTAATAATTTTAATGATAAATTTAATTTTTAATTGGAAAAAATAAATGAAAAAAATTATTTTTTAGTAGGATAAATATCATCTATTTTTCTATTATAATCACTTATTGGGTTCAGATGACAAAAATATTCATATATAGTTGAATATGCATATTTACATATTAATATTTTTATTCGAATAATAATTAATGATTTTTCCTGGTTTAGCCATTGGTTTCCAATTCATTATAATTATATATACTTTATTATTTTATTTATATTCAAATTTTGGTATATAATAATATTATTTAAATGATAAAATTTAGAATTAAAATATTCTAAAATAATCTAAATTATTTTAAAATTATAAAAATATATATAATTATTAGAAAATTCTAAAAATATTTAAAAATGAAAAAACCATTTAATAATGTGATTTTTTTTAAAATTTCAAAAGATATTAAAATGCTGTAAATACATTTTTAAATTATAAAAATATAAACGTTTTCTAAAAAAATTAGAAATTTATAATATTTGTTTTTGAACAACAATTGTTTTGAATGGTGGCTCTGAACTTGTTTCGAATTATCGTTATTATAAATTTACTTTTTTTATTAATTTTCAAAATTACAGTTTCTTTTAGGGTAAAGTACACAATGGTAACTAAACTATGCCTAAAAATATAAAATGGTCACCAAACTTTCAAAAGTTACATGATGTGCATTAAAATTTAGTTTTTATTACAAAATAGTCATTGAGCCGTTAACGGGGAGGCATGACAGTTACAAAAATTTGTATAATACTAAATTTAATCCTCAATATTTACACATTTAATCAATTTAGACATCAATAATAAGGGTTAAATTAGTAATAAATTGGTTGAATCTATCAAAATAGAGGATAAAATGTTTTGTTATTCAAATTTCTGTAATTATCATGTCACCCACGTAACTACAGTTAATGGCTTAGTGACAATTTTGTATCAAAAACTAAAATTCAATGCCTATTATGTAACTTTTGAAAGTTTGATGATCATTTTGTAATTTTAGAGATAGTTTAGTGACCATTTGTGTACTTTACGCTTTCTTTTATTTATATATTTTTTTAAGTTCTTCTATTTATATATTTTTTAAGTTCTTCTATTTATATATTTTTTACCATGGCAACTGGATTTGATTAAAAATTCATAGAATATATCACAAATACAATGCATCCAAAAGAGAGAGTAATAGGGACTAATCCACCAAAATTTTATATGGATGGCAATGGGGCGGGGCGGGCGGGTTTTTGGCCACCCCGAACCCGCCCCGATCTATAAGGTATTAAACCCGTCCTGCCCCACCCCGATACAATAACCCTTAAACCCGTCCTGCCCCGAAAAATTTAATCTTCGTCGACGATAAATGTTAGATTCGACCAATCTTCCACCACAATCACAAATTATGGTTTCAATGGACTTCAAACTTATATAAAAAATAAAATAAAACCAATTTTAAACTACTCACATGTTAAATTACATATTTAAAACAATAAACTTGTAACCCCCTAGACCCGCCTATGCGTTACAACGGATCCTAGGAAGTCACATTAAGGTCACAAGAGCGACCCACAGTAAAAATACACATAAAAACATTTTCTTTCTCAAAACACTTATTAAACTGTAAAATCAATTTCCGTTTAAAATACAATTTCAGGAAATCATTTAAACACATAACAAAAATTTCAGAAAGTATTTACAGACACCGTCATAAAATAATACATGACATACATGCCCACTAACTATACAGTACCGTACTCCAGAAGCAATACCGAGGGAACTCCGAACACTGATGTCAAACATTATACCATGCTATAATCTTTTAACCTGCGATGGTAAAAACAACGTGAGTGTAACACCCGTGTTTTGGGCCTAGGAGTAAACCAGGTTTATAGTCGAGTCAATAAAATTTAAATAGAATCAACTCAACTCAAGTTGTGGTGTAAATGAGCTTTAATAAAAGGGGAGGGACCTATGTTGCGATTTTACCCAAAACTTTTAAATAAAGTAAGATAACTTTGAATATATAAGAGTCATCATCTTCTTCTTCCCTTCTACTTCTTTCCAACGTTAAACACCATCTCTAAAAACCTCTCAAGCTATTCACTATTTGATTGATCATACTACTCGATTTCAACACCGTTTTGAAAGGTAAATTATGTTTTCCGACTCTCCTCCTCATTCTCTATCTATCTATGGTCTTAAAATTCAAAGATATAGGATTTTGAAAAATTATGGTTTTATGTTAAAGTTTGGATTTTAGGTGGTTTTCCAAATTGTTTTAATGATTTGAGTTGGGATTTAGCTTAATCATGATGAAATACACATTATATGTCAATTTGGTTGAATTTGGATGAAAATTCGTATTATGTTCATATGTTAAATTTTAAAGTGTTGAAACTTGGTTTTTGGTGGAGTTTATGTTGAAAACTAAGGGCTGATGGTTAGGATATGATATGAGGGTGATTTGGGATGTGTTAGAGGTCATTTGGATGTTTGAAAGTGGAGTTTTCAGCAAGGTGTTTGGGGAGTACGAAAATTGAGTTTTTGGATGATTTGTGGATTGAGAATTTGTAGAAAATGGCTTGTGTTTGTGAAGTGAGTTAATAGTTGAGTTTTAGCATTGAATTGTGGTGTAATAAGTGTGTTTTGTTTGGATAGAAACAAGAGGAAACGTTGAAGGAGCTTTGGGATCGAATACGAGTTCGTAGGAGGATTGTTTCGATTGGCTAAGGAAGAGCGGTGAGTGGTTTTAAACTTGTCTTAAAGTTTGGTTTGAGTATGTGTAGTGTGCTTGTGTAAAGTGTGCTTGGTAGGCCACTTTTAGTTAATTCGAGTTGTTAGTTAGCCGTTGATATCCATATATGCTATTGTGCTTACTTAACTATGTTCTTGTGATCTTGGTGGTTTTGTACATGTATATTCATGAGGTGTATATATATGTGATGAGCATGATGTATGATTGATGGAAAATGTGATGTGGTAAATGATAATTGGCACTAAATAATTACAGGTTGTAAATGATCGATCATTAGGATTAGTGTGCACACAAATTGAGTCAAAACGTACGTGGCCTTGGTGGCGTTAAGGCACCAAGGAGGAGTACGGTGAAGTAATATTCCACCGGAAATTTATTCATTTCTACGTGATGATGAGTGGAATCCCATCCGTAGGTGTAACATCCCAAAAATTAGCCTAGAAGATTAGAGGTCAAATTAAATGATGAAGTGAATAATTAGATTGATTTTTCCAAACTGTCGAATTTGAAATTTGGTTCATTAAGAACCAAATTGAAATGTGCAAAAAGAATTCGGTCAATATGCTTAATGACCAAACCGAATAAGGTAGAAAAGTTAAGGATTTGCATGCTAAAATGGAAATACATGTATTTACATTATTAATAGGATGAAATTATTGTATAATTATAGAATATATATGATTTATTAATACTAAGTGGTGTTATTAAAATGGGTAATAAGTGAGAATTATGGTGATTTGACATAAAGTCATATCCCAATTGATTTTTGTCCCCCATTTTCACATATCCTAGCCGGCCATTACTACCCAATTCACTCATCTCATTTGCTTTTTCACACCATTAATATCACATAGAACTTGAGAGAAAATTGAGAGCTTGAGGAAGAAGAAGAAGAGCATGTATGGTGGTGAAAAACACTTAGAAAAAATCAAGGAAAAATCAGAAGTAAGTAGATCATCCTCTTCTCAATTTGGTTATGGTAAAAGGTTTATTAAATCATGTGTTCTAAGGTGTCTATAAATTTATAAACATGATGTTCTTGAGTATGGTTGCTGGAAATATGGAAATATATATGAATCCTTAAGGATTAAGAGTCATAAAACATTAATAACATACATACAAAGTGTGTTGACAGATTTGTTAAGATTCATAACATGCACCTTTAAATTTTTTTAGAAAATGTTATGATAGAAGTTTGGATCTGAATTTTTGATATGTTTCACTTTAATATGTCTAGAATCATAGAAAAATAATAAAACAAGGTTTTAAAGGCTGTGTTAAAATCTGGAAGTGTGAAATGGAGTAACATGTAAAACTGTCCAGCAATGCTTCTAGCTGGACAGTGAACTTTGAAAAATTATAGAAAATTAATTAATAGGAAATTCGTGATGAATTTTTGATATGTACTACTTTGACATGTATAAAGTGGTATAAAAATTATAAATCTGAGGTTTGATCATTTTAGTGAAATCTGGAAGCTTAATACGAACAACATGTAAAACTGTCCTGCACTGTTCTTAGATGGACAGTGAACTTTAGAAAATTGTAGAAAATTCACTAGTAAGAGTTTAGTGATGAAATTTTGATATGTTCTACCTTGACATGTCTAAAATGGTAGAAAAATTGTAAAAAGGAGTTTTGATGACTGTGGTAAAATCTGGAAACCCATTTCGAACAGCATGCAAAACTGTCCAGTAATGCTCCTAGCTGGACAGTGAACTTTGTAAAATTGTAGAAAATAATCTACTAGGTTTTTCGACCTGAATTTTTGATATGTTAAAATTGGGTATGTTAGTTGAATTTAGGAACAAACGGTGTTCGATTTGGAGTTGTGTACAGGAAATAAAAATTAATTAAATTAGGTGGTCAGAAATGTGTATAAATGAAAAGAAGAAAAAAATTAAGAATTTGTGAATTATTAAAGATATAAAATTGGATTAAATGGAGTGTTAATAAATTGATTAACAATCTGTAGGATGTGAAATCCACCAATTTTAATGATCAATTTGAAAGTTTAAGTGATTAATTAAAGAAATTAGGAAAATGGAAATTAGTCTTATCGAACCGTAAAAGTATAGGGACTGTTTTGAATAAAAATGCAAAATTCAGTCTCTAATTGCATAAATTAAATTCTGAAAAATTGTTATTTGCTTGGCTTGAATGCCTTAGATCCTAGAAGCGAAAGGGTAGAAGAAGAAATTGCACCGGGATCGGCTTCGGATCGAGCGAAGGGCGTTCGGATCCAAAACTAGCTCGGCGAACTGTGAGTGAAACGATTTTTAGAGTTGGGATTAGAGTCCCAACTGCCTTAATTTGATCTTTAAGTTATGATAAGCATGCAATTTGGACTAAATAATTAATCGATTTTAGTAAGGGAAGAAGGAATAATGGAATTCGGATTTTATGCTTGTGTTATGCGATTTTGTTGCATATGTGATTGAAATTAAATTGATGATTGATATGTTTGATTCCGAATCTGATTTTTGGTTAATCTTACTGTTTTGGATGAATTAATCATGCTGATTATTGGAAAATTATTGTGATATTGATTTCTTGTGGAAACAATGAAGTTGTGATATAGTATGTGAGTATGCAATGCTCTTACATGTTATAATTATGTTTGACAAGTTCAATTGAGTATTGAACTATGAAATGTGATTCTGATTTATATGATATGAATTTGGATTTGTATGAAAGTTGATCTGAAAAATGCGAATTGAACATGTAAATTATTATATGACCATGTGTGATAACATGTTATTGGAATTGGAATTATAAGCAATTAATCGAAAGGAATAATTAAGGATTTCTGAAAATTTGATTGATTAAGTATCTGATTAAATTAAAGATTTAAATGCAAAGCCCTTGGTGTGTACAGTCTGTTTAGGTAGTACGGCTAGCCTAGAGTCTGAGCTCAATAAGAAAATCGGTACGTTAGTGTACTCGATATTGTGGTACGTAAGTGTACCTTCTTGCTTAATGTCTGCGGACATTATGATATGTTATATGTGATACGATTTGGTACATGGTACCTATTACATGGTGAATTTTGATTCACAACCTCTGTTATACGTGACTTGATTACCTATCATACTATACTATCCAAGGCATTGCTAAATAAATTAAATGAACAATTTAAGGAATGAAATTTGAAGATTGAAAGTAAATTCATGAAATTGGTTGTTGGATCATTAGAATGAAATATTGAATTTCATGATTTGCTATTCTTGATATGCTATGAAACTTTAATTGTGATAATTGATAATTGGAAGTTAATTCAAGTTTCATAGCTTGTATGTGTATTCATGATATGAATGATATGTAATCACTTGCATGTATTAGAATAGAATTACATGACTCCTTGGTGTATATATTCGAATGATTTCTATGGTGCACTATTAATTGTGGATTGATTATATTGCTTGAATCATTCGAATGAGCTAATGTGCAAAGTGAAATTAAATTGTTTGATCATAATGTTTAATTTGGAAACCGAATAGAATAGGGTTTCCTCACTAAGTACGAGAAGTACTTACCACTCGAACCTTCCTTTCTTCCCCTAAATTTCAGGTTCTAACATCGTTGACCTCTACCCGTATTCTTCTCGTACGAAGCTTAAGTATGATCTTCACTGTCTTTGTCGTACTCATGATGGGTGGCCTAGTGTTCAGCATGTTAGATCAATTTGGCATAATGGTTATGTTCATGAACTATTTCTTTAGTATTGTATAAACTTATAAGAAGTTACCTTACATCTTGATATGTAATTAAGGGAAACTAAAACACTATGGATGATATTATAGGATATGATATATATATATATATATATATATATATATATATATATATATGTATATGATGAAGTATGTCCATGGGATAATCGAATGTGATAAGAAATTAAAATATATTGTATTCGAAAAAAAAAATGTTACACGAAAAATTGTTAACCCGCTTCCGCCGCTGCCTAATACGATTCTGTCACATGTTAACATAACGCTCCTTGCCCCTAATCTGGGGTGAGGGGTGTTATATAAAGTGGTAATTAGAGCTTTTTAGGTTAAGTCCTAAAAATTTTAATCGAGTCTGTATGCATCTGCATTGGTTAGGTATGCCACCCATGTATTGTATGATAAGATGTCTATACTGAGCTTTCTGATCTTCTGTTATTTGAATGAATGATAGAATATGACGGACCCAAAAGACCCAAAGAATGGGAGCTCGCACGAATCTTCGAGCGAAGGTGAAAGTGTGAGATTGGGTGATAATTCTCCTGCTCGAACTGAAACTCCGAGAAAGGAGAGAAACAAAGAGCCTGCTCAGACTTCCGAGCAAATTGCCAAAAAGCCTGCTCAAGTCACTGAGCGGATCCCTACAGAGCATGTTCAGAACACAGAACAACTTCCACCTGAAAATCCTATGGTTCAGTCTGCCCAAAGGGAATGTCTCCTCAGCATGAAGGAGATGTTCAATCAACTTCTAACAAATCTGAAACAAGAGCAACCTACTGTTTCTGTCCCTACTGCACCTAGTAGAGCTCTGATAGATAAGCTTTCTCAGCATCGAGCTTATACTTTTACTGGTGCTAATGAAGAAAGACCAGAAGATGCAGAGTACTGGCTTGAAAACACCACCAAGGTGGTAACCCGACAATTACAGTGCTCCGATGACCACAAATTGGAGTGTGCTGTGGCTCTGTTAGCTGATGAAGCTATGAATTGGTGGGAAACCACTACTCTTACTGTTCCGAATGAACTGGTGACATGGGAATTCTTCCTCGAAGAGTTCAAAAAGAAGTACATCAGTGAACAGTACTTAGCTGAAAGAAGAAAGAGATTCTTGCACCTTAAACAAGCCAACCGTCCTATTGAGCAGTACGTTGCAGACTTTTGCAAGTATTGCAAATATGGTGCAGAATACATCAAAACTGAAGCTGATAAATGCCGAATGTTCATTGAAGGCATGAATGATGAACTGAGTCCAATCTTCACTGCTTTGGGAATCAATGATTTCCAGAATCTTGTTAATCGGGCTATTGCAACCGAAGCTAGAATGAAAGCTGCTGAAAAGCGAAAAGGGGGCAATAGACCTGACAAAAAGCAGAAACGAGATGACAAGTCTCAATGGCAGTTCAAGAAGCCCAAATTTCAGAAAGAAGGGTCTTCTAATTTTACTTCTGCTCCGAGGAGCAATTATACTTCTAAACCAGCCACAATGATCAGATCCTCAGTACCTACAATGTCTGTTAATAGTTCGGGAAATTCTGAAAAGATTCCTCCTTGCAAGTTCTGTCAGAAACCACATCGAGGTCAGTGCAGACTTCAGGCAAATCTCTGTTATGCTTGTGGTGGTGATGATCACTACATCAAAGACTGTCCTCAGAAGCATGAATCTATGCCAGCTCGTAACACTGCAGTTCCTAGTCCGACATTCTCTAATCGGAATAGGAATGCCAAGTCAGCTCAGCCGAGTTATCAGAAGAAAGGCAAGGGTACTCATTCCAATGCTACTACTCATCAGGAATCTCGAGCACCTGCTAGAGTTTACCACATTCGTGGTAGAGATGATGAAGAGTCTCCTGAAGTGATTGCAGGTACTGTTGAGCTAAACTCACATCCTGTTTATGCTTTAATAGATTCGGGATCCACTCATTCATTCACATGTCTATCTGTTGTAAAAAGGTTAAAATTAGAACCTGAAAATGTGAAAACAAGTCTGATAGTCTCAAACCCTTTAGGAGGAACTTCGAATATAAACCTAATATGTAGAAATTGTTCATTGCATATTAGTAATTTGCCATTCCTTATTGATCTCTACATATTACCCTCCTGTGAGTTCGATCTAATTCTGGGTTTAGATTGGTTAAGTAAACATGAAGCTTGGGTAGATTGTCAAAATAAAAGATTGTATCTTCAGGGTTTAGGAAAAGAATCTATACTCCTAATGGATAAAAAGCCCACTTCCATTTTTGCAACCATGGTCTTACGAGATCAAATTGAATTTGGAATGTCTGAAATACCTGTTGTTTCTGAATTCATTGATGTATTTCCCGAGGAACTACCTGGTCTTCCTCCGACTAGAGAAGTTGAATTTGGGATTGAAGTACAGCCTGGCTCAAATCCGGTGTCTATCACTCCGTACCAGATGGCACCTCTTGAGTTAAAAGAATTGCAAAAACAACTTCAAGAACTTCAGGATAAGGGTTTTATTCGACCCAGCACTTCTCCCTGGGGTGCACCTGTTCTATTTGTAAAGAAGAAGGATGGAACAATGCGTCTTTGCATTGACTACCGTCAATTGAACAAGATCACAATCAAGAACCGATATCCGCTCCCAAGAATAGAAGATCTGTTTGATCAACTTAGGGATGCTTCAGTATTCTCAAAGATCGACCTGCGATCTGGATACTATCAAATGAGAGTCAAAGAGGAGGATGTATCAAAAACAGCCTTCCGAACTCGTTATGGCCACTATGAATTTCTGGTAATGCCTTTCGGATTGACAAATGCTCCGGCGGCATTCATGGATCTCATGAATAGAGTATTCAAGCCCTATCTTGATAAATTTGTCGTCGTCTTCATTGATGACATTTTGATCTATTCTCACAACAAAGAAGAACATGCTGATCATCTTCGCATTGTCTTGCAAACTCTCCGGGAACGCCAGTTATTCGCAAAATTTTCCAAGTGCGAGTTCTGGTTATCGGAAGTCTCTTTCCTTGGACATGTAATTTCTGCAGAAGGAATTAAAGTTGATCCGAAGAAAATTCAGTCAATCATGGATTGGCGACCTCCCAGAAATGTTAGTGAAATATGAAGTTTCCTTGGTCTTGCTGGTTATTACAGAAGGTTTGTCAAAGGGTTTTCCTCTATAGCCTTACCTTTGACTAAACTTCTTCGTAAAGATCAACCGTTTGAATGGTCTGACAAGCAACAGATAAGCTTTGACCAACTCAAAGCAGCCTTGACTCATGCCCCAGTTTTGATCCAACCAGAACCGGGCAAAGATTATATTGTATACAGTGATGCTTCACATGCGGGTCTTGGATGTGTTTTAATGCAGGGTGATAATGTGATAGCTTATGCTTCACGCCAACTGAAATCTCATGAATTGAACTATCCAACGCATGATCTCGAACTTGCTGCAATTGTATTTGCTCTCAAAATATGGAGACACTACTTGTACGGTGAGAAATGTTACCTGTTCACCGATCATAAGAGCCTAAAGTATCTCCTGACTCAGAAAGATCTGAATTTGAGACAACGCAGATGGATGGAGTTATTGAAAGACTATGATTTAGTCATTGACTATCATCCAGGAAAAGCCAATGTGGTTGCAGATGCCTTAAGTCGTAAACCGACATTGGGTAAAATCTCTAATCTCTGAATCTTAAAAAAATATAAATAATAATATGTCTATAATAAGAGTTTTGATTAAAAAGTGGTATTTATTCTTGTAGCTCCAACTGCTATCAATGCTCATCTTCGAGTATATCAGAAGCAAGGATTTCTGTCCGAACTTCAAATTCAATCCAGTCTAATCTCAAGGATTGAAAATCTTCAGAAAGCTGATCCAGAACTTCAGGATATTATTTCCAAACTGGATACAAAGTCTGGTGAAGGATTCCGTATTCATACAAACGGTCTCCTTTACTTCAAAGATAGAATCTGTGTTCCAAATGATGAAAGTTTGAAAAGAGATCTTCTGGAAGAAGCACACCAGAGTTCTTTCTCGGTCCACCCTGGATCGGTTAAGATGTATAAAGATCTCAAATCTTTGTATTGGTGGTCTGGTATGAAAGCGGCTATCAATGATTTCGTATCCAAATGTCTAAACTGTCAGAAAGTCAAAGCTGAACATAGAGTTCCCATCGGACTACTCCAACCACTTGTACTACCACAGTGGAAATGGGAACGAATTACTATGGATTTCGTGACTGGTCTTCCTTGTTCTCCCAGAAAATATGATGCTATTTGGGTGATTGTTGACCGATTCACCAAATCGGCACATTTTATTCCTATTCATATCAATTACAGTTTGGAGACCTTGGCCAATCTGTATATTCAAGAAATAATCCGGCTACATGGAATTCCTATCTCCATTGTCTCTGATCGTGATCCAAGATTTACTTCTAGATTTTGGAAAACATTACAGAGAGCTATGGGAACGAAATTGAATCTAAGCACAGCTTTCCATCCGCAAACTGATGGTCAGTCTGAATGAGTAATTCAGATTCTCGAAGACATGCTTAGAGCTTGCATAATTGACTTTGGGAAGAATTGGGAGAAATCCCTACCCTTAGTTGAATTTGCCTACAACAATAGCTATCAGTCGTCTATTCAGATGGCTCCTTTTGAAGCATTGTATGGCAGAAAATGCAGAACACCTCTGTGTTGGTCCGAACTTGGTGAAAATAAGGTTTTGGGACCACAACTGCTCAGAGAAACAGAAGAGAAAGTTCAAATCATCCATTATCGTTTAAAACAAGCCTTCGATAGACAGAAAGCATATGCTGATCTGAAACGAAGAGATATCCAGCATAACGTGGGAGACAAAGTCTTTCTTAAAGTCTCTCCATGGAAGAAAGTGTTTCGGTTCGGAAAGAGGGGAAAGCTCAGTCCTCGCTTAATTGGGCCTTTTGAAATCACTGAAAGAATTGGCCCAGTGGCTTATCGACTTGCACTCCCTAGTGAGTTCGATAAAATTCACAATGTCTTTCATGTGTCAATGCTCAGAAAGTATAGATTCGATCCATCTCATATCTTAGAGCCGGAAGAAGTAGAACTAAATCCTGATTTGTCCTATGAAGAGGAACCGATTCAGATACTAGATAAGGAAATTAAAAGACTCCGGAACAAAAATGTTGCACTAGTTAAAGTCTTGTGGAGAAATCACAAGATGGAAGAGGCAACATGGGAACCCGAGGAAACGATGCGAAACCAATATCCTCAATTGTTCGATTCAGGTAAGAATTCGGGGACGAATTCTTTCTTTAAGGGGGGAGAAATGTAACATCCCAAAAATTAGCCTAGAAGATTAGAGGTCAATTTAAATGATGAAGTGAATAATTAGATTGATTTTTCCAAACTGTCGAATTTGAAATTTGGTTCATTAAGGACCAAATTGAAATGTGCAAAAAGAATTCGGTCAATATGCTTAATGACCAAACCGAATAAGGTAGAAAAGTTAAGGATTTGCATGCTAAAATGGAAATACATGTATTTACATTATTAATAGGATGAAATTATTGTATAATTATAGAATACATATGATTTATTAATACTAAGTGGTGTTATTAAAATGGGTAATAAGTGAGAATTATGGTGATTTGACATAAAGTCATATCCCAATTGATTTTTGTCCCCCATTTTCACATATCCTAGCCGGCCATTACTACCCAATTCACTCATCTCATTTGCTTTTTCACACCATTAATATCACATAGAACTTGAGAGAAAATTGAGAGCTTGAGGAAGAAGAAAAAGAGCATGTATGGTGGTGAAAAACACTTAGAAAAAATCAAGGAAAAATCAGAAGTAAGTAGATCATCCTCTTCTCAATTTGGTTATGGTAAAAGGTTTATTAAATCATGTGTTCTAAGGTGTCTATAAATTTATAAACATGATGTTCTTGAGTATGGTTGCTGGAAATATGGAAATATATATGAATCCTTAAGGATTAAGAGTCATAAAACATTAATAACATACATACAAAGTGTGTTGACAGATTTGTTAAGATTCATAACATGCACCTTTGAAAAATTTTAGAAAATGTTATGATAGAAGTTTGGATCTGAATTTTTGATATGTTTCACTTTAATATGTCTAGAATCATAGAAAAATAATAAAACAAGGTTTTAAAGGCTGTGTTAAAATCTGGAAGTGTGAAATGGAGTAACATGTAAAACTGTCCAGCAATGCTTCTAGCTGGACAGTGAACTTTGAAAAATTATAGAAAATTAATTAATAGGAAATTCGTGATGAATTTTTGATATGTACTACTTTGACATGTATAAAGTGGTATAAAAATTATAAATCTGAGGTTTGATCATTTTAGTGAAATCTGGAAGCTTAATACGAACAACATGTAAAACTGTCCTGCACTGTTCTTAGATGGACAGTGAACTTTAGAAAATTGTAGAAAATTCACTAGTAAGAGTTTAGTGATGAAATTTTGATATGTTCTACCTTGACATGTCTAAAATGGTAGAAAAATTGTAAAAAGGAGTTTTGATGACTGTGGTAAAATCTGGAAACCCATTTCGAACAGCATGCAAAACTGTCCAGTAATGCTCCTAGCTGGACAGTGAACTTTGTAAAATTGTAGAAAATAATCTACTAGGTTTTTCGACCTGAATTTTTGATATGTTAAAATTGGGTATGTTAGTTGAATTTAGGAACAAACGGTGTTCGATTTGGAGTTGTGTACAGGAAATAAAAATTAATTAAATTAGGTGGTCAGAAATGTGTATAAATGAAAAGAAGAAAAAAATTAAGAATTTGTGAATTATTAAAGATATAAAATTGGATTAAATGGAGTGTTAATAAATTGATTAACAATCTGTAGGATGTGAAATCCACCAATTTTAATGATCAATTTGAAAGTTTAAGTGATTAATTAAAGAAATTAGGAAAATGGAAATTAGTCTTATCGAACCGTAAAAGTATAGGGACTGTTTTGAATAAAAATGCAAAATTCAGTCTCTAATTGCATAAATTAAATTCTGAAAAATTGTTATTTGCTTGGCTTGAATGCCTTAGATCCTAGAAGCGAAAGGGTAGAAGAAGAAATTGCACCGGGATCGGCTTCGGATCGAGCGAAGGGCGTTCGGATCCAAAACTAGCTCGGCGAACTGTGAGTGAAACGATTTTTAGAGTTGGGATTAGAGTCCCAACTGCCTTAATTTGATCTTTAAGTTATGATAAGCATGCAATTTGGACTAAATAATTATTCGATTTTAGTAAGGGAAGAAGGAATAATGGAATTCGGATTTTATGCTTGTGTTATGCGATTTTGTTGCATATGTGATTGAAATTAAATTGATGATTGATATGTTTGATTCCGAATCTGATTTTTGGTTAATCTTACTGTTTTGGATGAATTAATCATGCTGATTATTGGAAAATTATTGTGATATTGATTTCTTGTGGAAACAATGAAGTTGTGATATAGTATGTGAGTATGCAATGCTCTTACATGTTATAATTATGTTTGACAAGTTCAATTGAGTATTGAACTATGAAATGTGATTCTGATTTATATGATATGAATTTGGATTTGTATGAAAGTTGATCTGAAAAATGCGAATTGAGCATGTAAATTATTATATGACCATGTGTGATAACATGTTATTGGAATTGGAATTATAAGCAATTAATCGAAAGGAATAATTAAGGATTTCTGAAAATTTGATTGATTAAGTATCTGATTAAATTAAAGATTTAAATGCAAAGCCCTTGGTGTGTACAGTCTGTTTAGGTAGTACGGCTAGCCTAGAGTCTGAGCTCAATAAGAAAATCGGTACGTTAGTGTACTCGATATTGTGGTACGTAAGTGTACCTTCTTGCTTAATGTCTGCGGACATTATGATATGTTATATGTGATACGATTTGGTACGTGGTACCTATTACATGGTGAATTTTGATTCACAACCTCTGTTATACGTGACTTGATTACCTATCATACTATACTATCCAAGGCATTGCTAAATAAATTAAATGAACAATTTAAGGAATGAAATTTGAAGATTGAAAGTAAATTCATGAAATTGGTTGTTGGATCATTAGAATGAAATATTGAATTTCATGATTTGCTATTCTTGATATGCTATGAAACTTTAATTGTGATAATTGATAATTGGAAGTTAATTCAAGTTTCATAGCTTGTATGTGTATTCATGATATGAATGATATGTAATCACTTGCATGTATTAGAATAGAATTACATGACTCCTTGGTGTATATATTCGAATGATTTCTATGGTGCACTATTAATTGTGGATTGATTATATTGCTTGAATCATTCGAATGAGCTAATGTGCAAAGTGAAATTAAATTGTTTGATCATAATGTTTAATTTGGAAACCGAATAGAATAGGGTTTCCTCACTAAGTACGAGAAGTACTTACCACTCGAACCTTTCTTTCTTCCCCTAAATTTCAGGTTCTAACATCGTTGACCTCTACCCGTATTCTTCTCGTACGAAGCTTAAGTATGATCTTCACTGTCTTTGTCGTACTCATGATGGGTGG
This sequence comes from Hibiscus trionum, assembly GCA_030270665.1. Taxonomy (NCBI): domain Eukaryota; kingdom Viridiplantae; phylum Streptophyta; class Magnoliopsida; order Malvales; family Malvaceae; genus Hibiscus; species Hibiscus trionum. The sequence goes on along the minus strand of BSYR01000045.1, from coordinate 10,302,430 downwards.
CCTAGTGTTCAGAATGTTATATCAATTTGGCATAATGGTTATGTTCATGAACTATTTCTTTAGTATTGTATAAACTTATAAGAAGTTACCTTACATCTTGATATGTAATTAAGGGAAACTAAAACACTATGGATGATATTATAGGATATGATATATATATATGTATATGATGAAGTATGTCCATGGGATAATCGAATGTGATAAGAAATTAAAATATATTGTATTCGAAAAAAAATGTTACACGAAAAATTGTTAACCCGCTTCCGCCGCTGCCTAATACGATTCTGTCACATGTTAACATAACGCTCCTTGCCCCTAATCCGGGGTGAGGGGTGTTATAGTAGGGCATGTGGCGATGAGTGGAATCCCGTCCATGCAAGGCCGGTGATGAGTGAAATCCCACCGAGGTAAAGTGTTGTTGAGTTTTAAATCCGCACAATCGGGGTAATTCAAAGTGGCCAATTAACTTGTTCATATATTGTGATATATGGTGTTGAAACTTGATTATTGATATTGATGCTTGGTGCTTAGTATGAGGTAATATGCCATATTATGCCACTTGATGGACTAGCTAGGACTACTTGTGAGGTTGCCTATGCATGTTTGATATGAGGCTTAGGGATTACATGCTTGAACCCTGCATTGTTGTTGTTTTTCGTTTTAGAGCACCCTCACTAAGCTTATAGCTTACGCTCTCAATGTTCAACAATGCAGATCATTAGCGTGGTGTTAGCTCGGAGCAAGGCGAGAAGGGCTTTCCAAGTTTTGTAGCTCAAGTACGGTGATAGTGTAACACCCTAAGTTTTGGTTAAAAAAAAATAGATTTGCAACCAAGGGAACTCGAACCTGTAACCTATGCTTGGTAAGCCCAATCTTTAACCGTCTGAGCTAAGGCAAGTTATGGCTTTAGTTTATTCTAGTTTTTATTTAGGATATGGTTGATCGGTGTAATCCAATAATAATCTGATATATCCCCAACCACCCCAATTAATGCATAGATTGGATCTAGATCTAATTTTTTTTTTCCTAATTTGTTTTTCTCTTCTCACCAAACTCTTCCCCTTCCCCGACGAACCCCATCGATCTCAGCCACCATCAATCGTTGGTGTGCACGACCACCATTGGTGTGCTCACCGCCGTACCCTGAACGCAACCGTTGTAGCCACTCGCGCGTTAGCGCCGCCGTCCATCGCGGGGAGTGGTTCGAAAACTCGACAGAAAACCCTCACCGCCCCGCCCGATCTGCCTCCACCGCTGGTCCGTGGACGTCACCACCGTGGTCAACGTGTCACATCCCAAAAACCGGTCTAGTCGGAATTAAATTCCGGTGACCGAGTATTTTTATTGAATAATTTATTCGATCTTATCTGAACCAATAAATATTATTCGGGGTAATTTATAATAGTTTATTATTATTATTATTATTATTATTATTATTATTATTATTAAAATAAAAGTGAAGTGAAGTGGACGGCAAGAACCAACCACTCCACAAATGAAAAATAATTGGAATTGGATTTGGAAATCAAATTCATATACCACTATATGTGGTAGGAGTTTAAAGAATGAATAGGAATTGAAGATGGATGACCGGCTAGTTCATCTATAAATAGGAGGGGGGGGGGGGTTCGATTGAGTATGAGAAAAATTAGGGAAGAAACAAAGGATTCAATCCAATGTTCGATTGGTGATTCGATAAATTCGATATAGTAATATCGAATCTCTGCCGACGTCGGGGTAAGCTCAAATCCTTAGTTGATCTAAGTTTCGGTATCGAATCTTCGTAATATTTTTATATTTATTCGATACTGTCTTACCGATTTTAATTGATTTTTATCATAGTACACGAGGTCGATTCAGAACAACCATCAAGCTCAAGAAATAAAAATAAATTACCGATCTATCAAGGTGAGTGAAACAAATTAGAGTTGAGATTAGAGTCTCAACTATCTTTAAATTTGATGTTAGTATAAGCATGAAATTAGATTAATTAAAGGTTGGTAAAAGATAAGGGAAGAAAGAATAAGGAAATTCGGATTTATAAACTGTCCTGTAGAAAACTGCATTTTCGAGCATATTAGAGTCATTTCTGGAAAAAGTGTTCTTCTACAAAGTTGTAGAGGACAAAATTTTACATGGAATAGAGGTATGATTTGCTCAAAAATGTTAAGTATAAGTCTCTGAATTGTTGTTAGAAGTTGACGGGACTGAAACTGAATGGATTTGGAATCTGCTGGATTAAATTGTAAAATTCGAAATGTTTAGGGGTTTAATTGATGCCAATAAATTCTGGAAAATTTATTAGAAACAGGGGAGGTATTGTAGGATTGAAAAATAAATAATTTAGTTTGAATTATATATCAATTGATAGTTTAAATATCATTAGAACACATAGAATATCAAAATGGACTAGTTTGTAAGAATTGATAAGTTGAGGACTTATATGCTCTGTTTTCATGGTTTTTGGAACATAATTATCATGTTAATATGTGAAGGTAAATATGGTTAAAATCTCAAGATTTATGGTGTAGTGAAACATAGGTTATAAATACACTAAAGTCACAAATAGGCAGATTAGTTTTCTAAAGATACCCTATGTTCAAGTAATAAACTGTATTGATAGAGAAATGATAAAATTATGTTCCATACATGGTTGTAAAGGTGTGTTTATAAGCTTTCCAGAATGGTAAAGAAATCCTTATTTGGAGTTGTGAGTAAAAAGATATGACCAGTTTAGTAGAGGTTACTCAAACTGCCAGTTTAGGGGGCAGATTCACTTTTCTAGGTGATTATGATTAAGTAAATGAATTTATATGTTTGAATTAATTACTAATGGGTATTGTATATGATATTTTATGTATCAAGAGCATATTGGTGAAGAGATATTAGAGGAATCAAGGGGTGATCAAACCAAGAAGAAAGGGAGAGGCATCACCATTAAGGAGACAAACTAGCTTGGAGTATTGTGAGTGTAGTTTTGTTTAAAGTGTTGGGATTAGTATCCTAACCTTGTTATTTTTTTTATTAGATAACATGAAGGAAGCATGAAATGAATTTAATAATGATTGGTAAAATTTAAAATGATAAGGAAGAAGGATTAAAGGCAAGAATATTGATCTAAGTGTATATTGCTTGTTAGATAAGCATGCTTGTATAAATATGATTAGTTGCTATGATGTGTTGATTGCTTGAGCTATGTGAAATGTGACTAAATGATAAGCTTTGCTACTGATTTTTGATGATCATAAAATGAAAATGATCTCATGTGCTTGCTGGAATTTTATGTTACCATGATGCTTGATTGATTATATGTATATGTTATTGAAATGGTTAAATGCCTTTGAAATTATGAATGATTGGCAAGTGAATGATCTTGTTAATAAAGAAAGATAAATAAAGTCCTTGGTATGATTAGTGTCTATAGGTAGAAGGGCATGCCTTAGAGTCGTTGAGCTCCCCTGATCTTTGTTACAGGATGGTGGTTAGTCACCTATAAACCTGATAAGGTGGTTAGTCACCTTGATAATTGAATGGTGGTAAGTCACCATTGATGCCTATGCATCCCCTGTTATATGTTGAAATGAGAAATGGATACTTTGAGTATCTAATGTTACATGTTACATGAAGACTTGATTACCTATTTCATTAATCATCCAAGGCAAAATATTTATTAGAACAATGATATATGTTTAAATGAACAAGTTGGGTATTAGCCCTTATGATATGAAATGAATATGTGTACTTGGTTGAGATTCGAAATGAACTATGTTGTGATGTGAAACTATGAAATGTTGCTTCCAAGATGACAATGAGATTACATGTTGTTTGTTGTCCATGTTAGCTTGAATTGTAAAAGTTTACTGCCCTATTGGTTAGTACATGAGACTAGCTAAGTTAACTTGGTTTTTGATGGAACTAGCTAGGTATTTCAATGTGTGCTAAGCCTAGCTAAGTAACCTCAAAGATTGAATAAGACTTTAAAAGATTGAAACTAGTAAAGTTAGGGCTGCCTCACTAAGTACATTATGTGTACTTATCACTCTCTTTGTTTCCTTCTTCCAAAATAACAGGTCCTTTGATATCAGAAAGTCATCCGTTTTGATTCAAGAGCTTCGCAAGCCAAGAACAAGTATGATATAAACTTGCTTAGACTCCTAGTTGGTGGCATAGTCTAAAATTAGTTTGTCATGCATTATGAATCATGTAATTCTTAGGTGTGGTTTGTATAAAACTAAGACATGTTATATTACGTAATGACTTAATAAATGTTTATGTAAATATGGATATGATAATATGAATGAACTATGTTGAAGTTAATCAAGCTTGACATGTATGAATCTGTCTATCAACACAATAGTAACATCGCTCGCTCGTAACCGGGCGAGGGGTGTTACATAAATTGGTATCAGAGCTTCGGTTTAGTCGATTCTCGGACTAAATCGGGTCTATTGCATCATATAGGTTAAACTATGCCACCTAGGAGTTTTATATCGAACTGCTTGCGATTGCGCTCTCTAACTTCGATCTGTTCTGAAGTCTTATTAGAATGTCCGAATCACTTTTGGCTCGTGATAATGAAAGTCCTCGGGAATCATCTAACGAGGATGGTAGCGTTAGGATGAAAACCAACGCTCCGGGACAATCTAATCCTCTCGAGCAAGCGGACCCTCCGAGAAGATCGGAACCGCGAGAACCGACTCCGCCCCCTGAACCTAATCAAACAACTCTGACAATTCCAACTGTTCAAAGTGCTCAGCGGGAATGTCTCCTAAGTATGAAGGAGATGTTCGATCAATTAGTAATGAACATCCGACGAGAACAACCGACTCCGGTGATTGCTACACCGAGTCGAGCCCCTATCGACAAGCTCGCACAACATCGAGCAACTACATTCACCGGTGAAAACGAGGAAAAGCCGGAAGAAGCTGAGAATTGGCTAGAAAGAACCACTCAAATCTTAACTCGCCAACTCCAATGTTCGGATGAACATAAACTTGAATGTGCGATTGCACTTCTAGCCGATGAAGCTCTAAGTTGGTGGGAAACCACGACTCTAACTGCCCCTACCGAGTCAGTTACATGGAAATTCTTCGTTGATGAATTTAAAAAGAAATATATTAACGAACAATACCTTGCTGATCGGAGGAAGAAATTCTTACATCTGAAACAGGCCAATCGGCCGATTGAACAATATGTTGCCGATTTCTGCAAATACTGCAAGTATGGCTCGGAGTACATCAAGACCGAGAAAGATAAATGCAGAATGTTCATCGACGGGCTAAGTGATGAATTGAGTCCGATGTTCACAGCACTTGACATTACGGATTTTCAAATCCTTGTGAATCGGGTCATCGCCACTGAATCTAAGATGCAGAATGCCGAGAAACGAAAGAGTGGATTCCGAACTGATAAGAAGCGGAAGAGTGACGACAAGTCTCAGTGGTCTAAGAAGCCGAAACATCAGAAGGAATCATCCTCCACCTATATACCATTTACTCGGAATAATTTCCAACCCCAACACTCCAACAAGATGGCTACTCCGGTTGTTTCCATCAACAGTACTAGAAATGTCGACAGACCTCCTGTTTGCAAATTCTGTCAGAAGAATCACTTTGGCCAATGCCGAACCCAAGCGAACCTCTGTTATGCTTGTGGCGCTGACGATCATTACATCCGAGACTGTCCAAAACGAAATGATCAATCTTTTGTTCGACCGGCTAACCAAAGTTCTGTACCATCTAGTCGAGGCAAACATCCGAGACAAGTTCAGTCGAACAATCCCGGGAAAGGCAAGGCTGCCCAGTCAAAAGCCACCACTTATCAGGAGTCCCGAGTCCCAGCTCGTGTCTATCACATTCGTGGCAAGGAAGAAGAAGAGTCTCCTGATGTCATTGCGGGTACGGTTGAACTTAACCTTAAACCTGTTTACGCATTGATAGATTCGGGATCAACCCATTCATTTATATGCTCATACTTGTTAGATGAACTTAAATTGAAACCTGAAACTGTACAAACTGGGCTAATTGTTTCGAACCCTATAGGAGGTAGTATGCCAATAAATTTGATCTGTAAAGATTGTCAGATAACAATTCAAAATATACCCTTTCCTTGTAATCTATATGTTTTACCCAAATGTGAATTTGATCTAGTTTTAGGACTAGATTGGTTGGGAAAACATGAAGCCTGGATAGACTGTCAAAACCGTAGGTTATATTTACGGGGTTTAGGAAAAGAATCCATCCTATTGATAGACAAGAAACCGACCTCTATTTTTGCCGCTATGGCATTGCAAGACAAGCTTGATTTCAGTTTACCTGAAATGCCTGTCGTATCTGAATTTTCCGATGTTTTTCCTGAGGAACTCCCTGGCCTTCCTCCAACTCGGGAAGTTGAATTCAAAATCGAAGTTCAACCCGGAACTAATCCGGTGTCCATTACACCTTATCGGATGGCACCTGTTGAACTCAAAGAACTAAAGAAGCAAATTCAAGAACTCGAGGATAAAGGATTCATCCGACCTAGCATATCTCCCTGGGGTGCTCCTGTCCTATTCGTGAAAAAGAAGGATGGTACGATGCGGCTTTGTATCGATTACCGGCAACTTAATAAAGTAACCATCAAGAATAAGTATCCGCTACCGAGAATCGAAGATTTGTTCGATCAACTCAAACACGCAGTCGTGTTCTCTAAGATTGATCTTCGGTCTGGTTACTATCAAATGAGGGTAAGAGAAGAAGATGTACCCAAAATAGCTTTCCGAACTCGATATGGACATTACGAATTCTTAGTAATGCCATTCGGTCTAACAAATGCCCCTGCTGCATTCATGGATCTGATGAATCGAGTATTCAAGCCCTATCTTGACAAGTTCGTTGTCGTATTTATCGACGACATCCTTGTTTACTCCCGGAACAAGGAAGAACATGCTGATCATCTTCGGATTGTACTTCAAACGCTCCGAAATCACCAATTGTTTGCCAAATTCACTAAGTGTGAGTTTTGGTTATCCGAAGTTTCATTCCTCGGACACATCATTTCTGCCGAAGGAATCAAAGTTGACTCTAAGAAAATTCAAGCTATTCTTGATTGGAGACCTCCGAGAAATATGAGCGAAGTCCGAAGTTTCCTCGGATTAGCTGGCTATTACCGAAGATTTGTTAAAGGATTTTCCACTATTGCCGCACCGTTAACTAAACTCCTTCGAAATGATGTAATCTTTGAGTGGTCGGAAAAGCAGCAACGAAGCTTCGACCAACTCAAACAAGCTTTAACACATGCCCCAGTCCTTATTCAACCCGAATCGGGTAAAGAATTCATAGTATACAGCGATGCATCACACTCGGGCCTAGGATGTGTTCTGATGCAAGAAGGCAATGTGATTGCATACGCCTCCCGGCAACTGAAGCAACACGAATTGAATTATCCTACCCATGATCTCGAGCTTGCAGCCATTGTGTTCGCACTCAAAATTTGGCGACACTATTTGTACGGTGAAAGATGCAAGCTGTTCACTGATCACAAAAGCCTAAAGTATTTACTCACTCAAAAAGATCTAAACCTTAGACAAAGAAGATGGTTAGAATTGCTCAAAGACTACGATCTGACTATCGATTATCATCCTGGAAAAGCCAATGTTGTTGCCGACGCTCTGAGTCGAAAACCGAACCTCTCTTCTTTGGCTATCAACGCTCATTTCCGGCTATGCAAAGCTCGGAATTATCTGAATGAACTTCAAGTTCAATCTACTCTGATCACCAGGATCAAAGAACTTCAACAAATTGATCCGGAACTTCAGAAAATCAATTCTAAGCTTGAGTCTAATTCTGACTTCTCTGTTAAGTCGAACGGTCTTCTATACTTTAAAGATCGTATATGTGTCCCTAATAACAAAGAATTACAAGATGAAATCCTACAAGAAGCACACCAAAGTTCTTTTTCGATCCACCCTGGATCAGTTAAGATGTACAAGGATCTCAAGCTCTTGTATTGGTGGCCAGGAATGAAAACGGCTATCAATGACTATGTAGCAAAATGTTTGAACTGCCAAAGGGTTAAAGCCGAGCACCAAGTCCCTACTGGTTTACTCCAACCTCTCAAATTTCCGCAATGGAAATGGGAACAGATCACAATGGATTTCGTAACCGGCCTTCCCTGTTCGCCAAGAAAGTGCGATGCTATCTGGGTGATCGTTGATCGTTTCACCAAGTCAGCACACTTTATTCCGGTGAGAATGAATCTCAGTCTTGAAGCCTTAGCTGAATTATACATCCGAGAAGTAATTCGTGTACATGGAGTTCCGATCTCAATAGTCTCCGATCGAGATCCCCGATTCACAGCTCGATTTTGGAAATCATTACATAAAGCTCTCGGAACCAGACTGAATCTTAGTACAGCTTTCCATCCGCAAAGCGATGGTCAATCTGAACGAGTAATTCAAATTCTCGAAGACATGCTCAGAGCTTGTATCATTGACTTCGGAAAGAACTGGGAGAAATCACTACCTTTGGTAGAATTCGCCTACAACAATAGCTTCCAATCTTCGATTCAAATGGCTCCTTTTGAAGCGTTGTATGGCAGAAAATGTCGAACACCCCTGTGTTGGTCTGAACTCGGTGATAATAAAGTTTTGGGACCACAATTGCTTCGGGAAACCGAAGAACAGGTCCAAATCATTCATTCTCGATTGAAGCAAGCTTTCGATCGTCAAAAGTCTTGCGCCGATTTGAAACGTAGAGACATTCAACATCAAGTCGGAGATAAAGTGTTTCTTAAAGTCTCCCCATGGAAGAAAGTATTCCGATTCGGCAAAAGAGGCAAGCTAAGTCCTCGGTTTATCGGACCATTTGAAGTAGTTGAAAGAATTGGTCCTGTAGCTTATCGACTCGCTCTTCCTCCCGAGTTTGATAAGATACACAATGTCTTCCATGTCTCAATGCTCAGAAGATATCGATCTGATCCGTCTCACGTCCTTGAGCCTGAAGAAGTTGAACTCAATCCTGATCTTTCATACGAAGAAGAGCCTGTTCAAATCCTTGATCGAGAAGTCAAAAGACTTCGAAATAAAAGTGTTCCTCTTGTCAAAGTTCTTTGGAGAAATCACAACGTCGAGGAAGCAACGTGGGAACCTGAGGACACGATGAAAAAGCAATATCCTCACCTGTTCGATTCAGGTAAAATTCGAGGACGAATTTTTTTTTTAGGGGGGGGGAGAGTTGTCACATCCCAAAAACCGGTCTAGTCGGAATTAAATTCCGGTGACCGAGTATTTTTATTGAATAATTTATTCGATCTTATCTGAACCAATAAATATTATTCGGGGTAATTTTTTATTATTATTATTATTATTATTATTATTATTATTATTATTATTATTATTATTATTATTATTAAAATAAAAGTGAAGTGAAGTGGACGGCAAGAACCAACCACTCCACAAATGAAAAATAATTGGAATTGGATTTGGAAATCAAATTCATATACCACTATATGTGGTAGGAGTTTAAAGAATGAATAGGAATTGAAGATGGATGACCGGCTAGTTCATCTATAAATAGGAGGGGGGGGGGTTCGATTGAGTATGAGAAAAATTAGGGAAGAAACAAAGGATTCAATCCAATGTTCGATTGGTGATTCGATAAATTCGATATAGTAATATCGAATCTCTGCCGACGTCGGGGTAAGCTCAAATCCTTAGTTGATCTAAGTTTCGGTATCGAATCTTCGTAATATTTTTATATTTATTCGATACTGTCTTACCGATTTTAATTGATTTTTATCATAGTACACGAGGTCGATTCAGAACAACCATCAAGCTCAAGAAATAAAAATAAATTACCGATCTATCAAGGTGAGTGAAACAAATTAGAGTTGAGATTAGAGTCTCAACTATCTTTAAATTTGATGTTAGTATAAGCATGAAATTAGATTAATTAAAGGTTGGTAAAAGATAAGGGAAGAAAGAATAAGGAAATTCGGATTTATAAACTGTCCTGTAGAAAACTGCATTTTCGAGCATATTAGAGTCATTTCTGGAAAAAGTGTTCTTCTACAAAGTTGTAGAGGACAAAATTTTACATGGAATAGAGGTATGATTTGCTCAAAAATGTTAAGTATAAGTCTCTGAATTGTTGTTAGAAGTTGACGGGACTGAAACTGAATGGATTTGGAATCTGCTGGATTAAATTGTAAAATTCGAAATGTTTAGGGGTTTAATTGATGCCAATAAATTCTGGAAAATTTATTAGAAACAGGGGAGGTATTGTAGGATTGAAAAATAAATAATTTAGTTTGAATTATATATCAATTGATAGTTTAAATATCATTAGAACACATAGAATATCAAAATGGACTAGTTTGTAAGAATTGATAAGTTGAGGACTTATATGCTCTGTTTTCATGGTTTTTGGAACATAATTATCATGTTAATATGTGAAGGTAAATATGGTTAAAATCTCAAGATTTATGGTGTAGTGAAACATAGGTTATAAATACACTAAAGTCACAAATAGGCAGATTAGTTTTCTAAAGATACCCTATGTTCAAGTAATAAACTGTATTGATAGAGAAATGATAAAATTATGTTCCATACATGGTTGTAAAGGTGTGTTTATAAGCTTTCCAGAATGGTAAATAAATCCTTATTTGGAGTTGTGAGTAAAAAGATATGACCAGTTTAGTAGAGGTTACTCAAACTGCCAGTTTAGGGGGCATATTCACTTTTCTAGGTGATTATGATTAAGTAAATGAATTTATATGTTTGAATTAATTACTAATGGGTATTGTATATGATATTTTATGTATCAAGAGCATATTGGTGAAGAGATATTAGAGGAATCAAGGGGTGATCAAACCAAGAAGAAAGGGAGAGGCATCACCATTAAGGAGACAAACTAGCTTGGAGTATTGTGAGTGTAGTTTTGTTTAAAGTGTTGGGATTAGTATCCTAACCTTGTTATTTTTTTATTATTAGATAACATGAAGGAAGCATGAAATGAATTTAATAATGATTGGTAAAATTTAAAATGATAAGGAAGAAGGATTAAAGGCAAGAATATTGATCTAAGTGTATATTGCTTGTTAGATAAGCATGCTTGTATAAATATGATTAGTTGCTATGATGTGTTGATTGCTTGAGCTATGTGAAATGTGACTAAATGATAAGCTTTGCTACTGATTTTTGATGATCATAAAATGAAAATGATCTCATGTGCTTGCTGGAATTTTATGTTACCATGATGCTTGATTGATTATATGTATATGCTTATTGAAATGGTTAAATGCCTTTGAAATTATGAATGATTGGCAAGTGAATGATCTTGTTAATAAAGAAAGATAAATAAAGTCCTTGGTATGATTAGTGTCTATAGGTAGAAGGGCATGCCTTAGAGTCGTTGAGCTCCCCTGATCTTTGTTACAGGATAGTGGTTAGTCACCTATAAACCTGATAAGGTGGTTAGTCACCTTGATAATTGAATGGTGGTAAGTCACCATTGATGCCTATGCATCCCCTGTTATATGTTGAAATGAGAAATGGATACTTTGAGTATCTAATGTTACATGTTACATGAAGACTTGATTACCTATTTCATTAATCATCCAAGGCAAAATATTTATTAGAACAATGATATATGTTTAAATGAACAAGTTGGGTATTAGCCCTTATGATATGAAATGAATATGTGTACTTGGTTGAGATTCGAAATGAACTATGTTGTGATGTGAAACTATGAAATGTTGCTTCCAAGATGACAATGAGATTACATGTTGTTTGTTGTCCATGTTAGCTTGAATTGTAAAAGTTTACTGCCCTATTGGTTAGTACATGAGACTAGCTAAGTTAACTTGGTTTTTGATGGAACTAGCTAGGTATTTCAATGTGTGCTAAGCCTAGCTAAGTAACCTCAAAGATTGAATAAGACTTTAAAAGATTGAAACTAGTAAAGTTAGGGCTGCCTCACTAAGTACATTATGTGTACTTATCACTCTCTTTGTTTCCTTCTTCCAAAATAACAGGTCCTTTGATATCAGAAAGTCATCCGTTTTGATTCAAGAGCTTCGCAAGCCAAGAACAAGTATGATATAAACTTGCTTAGACTCCTAGTTGGTGGCATAGTCTAAAATTAGTTTGTCATGCATTATGAATCATGTAATTCTTAGGTGTGGTTTGTATAAAACTAAGACATGTTATATTACGTAATGACTTAATAAATGTTTATGTAAATATGGATATGATAATATGAATGAACTATGTTGAAGTTAATCAAGCTTGACATGTATGAATCTGTCTATCAACACAATAGTAACATCGCTCGCTCGTAACCGGGCGAGGGGTGTTACACAACGCGACCGCCACCTCTCGCTGGTCTCATCCCTGGCCGTCACGCGCATAACGGAGCCGTGGTTCACCGGCGAAACTCGCTGGAAGTTTCGGCTGAAAACCCTAGATATGCACCATTGTTTCAGGTGTTTTTCGGTCCCGTCCATCGTCCAATCGCGACACCGCCACCGGATCTGAGCTTCGGACGAAGTGGTGAGCAAAACCCCTCCTGTAGCTCATCGTTTCGCCGCCGATAAGGGCCTCGTCGGAGCTACGCGTTATTCCGGCTGTCGATTGACATTTCAGATCGGTGCCATTTGGCGTTTCCGGCGTCCAATTCCGGCGACCGGCCGACGAAGCCATACCCCATGGTATGCAAGTATCTCGGTATTCGAAAATGTCATGGGACATCCAGTCTGGATTCTAATGCGATCGAATGTAGTATCATGAGTCAACCGGTATAACTCAGAACTAAGGTAATACATTACTACCCCTTGTATGCTTTATGTACATGTTGATACCTGGTTAAAGCATGCATGCTTATGATAAGTGTTTTGTGAAATCTGCTTAAGCTGAATTCGATACGAAAAATAAGTATGAGATGTTGGATATGAAATTACGAAAATGCCCTTGGAGCATAAATATGACTAAACTACCCATCTGATAAAGGGAATGACCTAAAATCTGCTTTCGACCTGATTATGCAATTTACACTACCCAAGATGTATGTTTTAATGGTAACACTTCAGTATCATTATGTAATACATGTGATACAAACTCGGATAATCCCTCAAACTCTGTATAACACTTGAATGAGAATTCTTTGGAAATATTGTTGAAATTATAAGTCGATCCTTATGACAGTGATGCGTGAATTAAATGAGAATGATAGTAATGACCAAAAAGACGGTAATGCCCTCGAGCACCGTAATGTCTGATTAATTTGAATGAATCGTCTGTAAAGGGGCGGAGAGTTATGACGACTTAGTCTCGTTTGAATATGTGAATGATGAAGGTACTGAATGGTAATTCAGAAAGAAATGGTGGATTTATTCCAATTTCCAAAATGACTGAAAGGTCCTCTTGAGCTAAATATGCATATATGCATTTGATGAAATTCTGAGATTTTAATAAGACTTTAAGGGCTAAAGCGCCCCTAAGTGTTAGGAATCACACTCATGTACGATAATCACTCCTGATATTAAAATAAGGTTGGAAGTTTTCTGCACAGAATATGAGTTCGACTACACTGCGGCAAGTCTGGTGGTGAAATACGAAAGCAACCGTTCGGATATACTTTACAGCCAGATACATTAGAAGGGTTGGTTAGAAATGCAAGGTTGAGGTATGATAGTTCGAATAATTTTGGAGGCTCGATAAACTTCTGGAAACATTAAATATTGTGAATCGTCATATCCTCATTAATGGGCTAAATTACGAAAATCATCCCTGATAGTTAAATGACCAAGATGCCCTCGTTGGCCCAAGTAATCAAAATAGCCTTCAGTGTATCCGATACCGTGAATAATCTTGACATAGAAATCTCTGAATGCCTGGTTGGAAATTTGATGAGCAAACAAAATTCCCGAGCCACTGTTTATGCCTTGTTGGTATAAATTACTAAAATGTCCGAGTATGATAAAATGACCATAATACCCTTGTAAGCCTAAATGGCTGAATCACTCAAGATATGCCAAAGCTCTGAAAGATCTTGATATATCATCTCCTGAATATCTGGGTTAAGCAGTTAGTATGAACCCCTTCTAATAGGGGCCACGTTTCAGAAATCCGTTCAAATCGTCACAAGTTCAATATGTCTTATTCCGTATAAGCTAAACATCTCTGAAAAATGATCTGTTCCATCTAGTGTGTTCCATGTGTGTACTATATTCTATTGAATGAACTGCATGACATTCTCTGCCTACTTGATAGTATGATATATTAGCTTGATATATGATGGAACAATCTGTTTGCATAATGTATACTGAAATGTCTGCTCTGCTTAATAATATGCCCATTTATCTGTCACATATGTTCTGTTAATCATGTATGGAATCTGAACTCTGATTTCTGTCTGGGGTATACTGTTGGGTTATGATATGAAGTCTCTGTCGGTACAGCCCTGATCCAGCTGGTAAATCCTTATGGACTCAAGGTCTCCCCTTGAGTGGCACCTACGCCCATCGGGCCTAGGGTAAGTCCTTATGGACCTAAGGCACCCCCTTAGGTGGCACCTACGCCCATCGGGCCTAGGGTAAGTCCTTATGGACTCAAGGTCTCCCCTTGAGTGGCACCTATGCCCATCGGGCTTAGGGTAAGTCCTTATGGACCTAAGGCACCCCCTTAGGTGGCACCTACGCTCATCGGGCCTAGGGTAAGTCCTTATGGATGCAGTTCTGGGGGACTGCATATTGGTGTAAGGTTAGAGGGTATTTCTTGTAAACTTCAGTATGAACATTGGACATTTGCATTTAATCTGTTATGTGCTCATATGATATAATGTTAGGTACTTATGCATGTTGATCTGTACTTATGCATGTTGATCTGTACTTATGTATGTTGATCTGTACTTATTGGAACACACTAGACGCCAAACTCTCTGATTCCTACCTCGTATATTATCAGCCTATATAATTTCTGTCTAATTCTCAAGGTCTAATTAAAGAAAAAATACCATTATTCTTGAGTATGTTGAAACCCCGAAATAGTAGAACAATGTTACCCTGAAATTACGGAAAGGGAAAAGAGAACTGTCACTTCTTGGATCATCATGAAATTGTTATGCTTACCATATGTCTGCATGAACGTATAGCATCTTTTGGTAGTTCTGTATTACTGAGCTTTCCCAAGCTCATGTTGTTTTTATCATCTCAGGATTAAAAGATCAGACAAGTTGCACCTATCAACGTCGGTATAGGAGTTTCTTTGGCTCGTCAGGGAGTATGGTATCTGTGTAACTAGGGGGCATGTGTGTCGTATTTATATTATACAAATAAGTCTGAACTTATTTCTGCAACTTGTATAATAATTGTTTTATCGTTTTGAACGATTTCTGAAATTGTATTTTAAATCATATATTTGATTTATGGTTTTAAAGGTTTAACCATATGTTTATTTGAAATCTTACTGTGGGTCGCTCTTGTGACCCTAATGTGACTTCCTAGGATCCGTCGTAACGCATAGGCGGGTCTAGGGGGTTACAGATAGATTTTGTATTAGTTAGCAATGTGGCAAGAGGGTGTGTTTGTAGGAGCTTAAAGGACTCATTTGTAAATTTTGATGTTCATGCTTGACTTGGTTTGTAAGCATGATGTACCATGCCTAATGCTCGTTTTAATGTATGCTTCTTAAATGTTTAAGGTTGTTATGATGGCATGTAAAGCTATATGTAATTGAATTGGTATCTTATGCCTATTTAAGCCTTCAAGTATGCTCTTCTTGTTACCTCAATGTGTTCTTGCCATGGTGTTGGACATGTTTAAATCATGTTGAAGCATGCTAATGTTGTTGCTATGTCTTGAGTCTTTTGTTGTGTTGTTGTAAGGTGTTTTAGTGGTGTTTTGGGGCACCCTTGTGCCTCAAAACAGCTCAGACGAGTCAGCAGACAGGGGGAGTTTCGGAACGGGTCCCCCTGTTCCGGAACAGTCCCTTTGCATATGGCCTGCCGTTTCGAAACGGATGAGGGCGTTTAGGAACGTTTTTGCTACTGGAATTTTGATAAATTGACGAGTTAAAGGCATTCCGAAACGGGCCTTAGGTGTTTCGAAACGGTCAAATCTCGTTGACCACGAGAAATTGACCGTCAAGGTCGTTCCGATACGGGTCTCCCCTGTTTCGGAACGGTCACCTTATGGTTGACCCTGGCCTGTTGACCAAGTAAAGGCGTTTCGGAACACCCTATGGGCGTTTCGAAACGGCCTGCTGTAAAAGTCTAAAATGAACTGTTTGATGCGTCTGTTGGTCGGTTTATGATTCAATGTTTGTAACTTCCGCTGTTGTGTTCCACTTAGGGATTAAATGTGCATCTAGACAAGAGTAAAGTTTAAAAAAAAAATAGGGTTGCTAACCGAGGGGAAACCTTAACGGGTTTCACTTCGGTTTTCCCCGTGTGGCCCATTCGGACCGGTCATCCGACCAGACCGGGACGAGGGGGTTACATTTGTTGGTATCAGAGCCTGAGGTTATCGAGACCTCGGGCAGGTAAGCTTGTTATGTTGAGTAATTGTGTTGTTCGATGCATGCCTTGCTATGAATCTTTGATATTTGACTGTTCGCATGATGTTTTGAAGCATGAATTGATGTGTTTGGTGTAGAGTGTGTGCCCATTGCTACTATTACTTAATTTACAAAGATTTTTGAAAAGAGGAGTACTTGAGCATTATTGGACCCTTGCTTTGACTAACGAAATCCTTATCTGTTTCTTGTTGTAGTTTATACCTTGATAGCTGTACCATGAGACCACGTGGGAGGCCTAGGAGGTTTCGACCAGAACCACGGGCAGAGGCTCCAGGAGTAGAGCCAGTAGTTAGAGTTGAGGCTCAAGTGGGAGAGCCTGTGATTGGAATTGGAGCTCCTCCACCACCTCCACCACCACCACCTCCTCCACCAGGAGTGGGAGGCGAGGCTGAGGCCGGAGGAGAGGGACCACTAGGAGGTCAGGGTGGCCAAGGTGGCCAAGGACCGGCAGGGATTGACTTAGCTCCGTTGGTTCAGGCGATAGCCGGGGCTTTTCAGGCTGCAGTAGCTGGAGGACAGGCAGCACACCATCATGGTGAGGGCACCAGATTGCCATTAGAGAGACTTCGGGGCCTGGGAGCCGAAGAGTTCAGGGGGTCTACTCCGGAGAGGTCAGAGTTGTGGTTGGTGAAGACCGTCCGTATCCTGGCTCAGATGGGGTGTACTGGTGATCGCAAGTTGGGCTGTGTTGAGTCCTTGCTACAGGGCAATGCCTACACTTGGTGGGTCACTGTTACTTCGAGTATGGATGACGCTGAGATCAATTGGGAGTTCTTTGAGTCAGCATTCCGGAAGAAGTATCTAGGTCCACGATACATCGACGAGAGGAAGAGGGAGTTCATGGCCTTGATTCAGGGGCTTAGATCTGTGACAGACTATGAGATTAGATTTGTCAGATTAAGTCAATATGCACCTGAACTTGTTCCTACTGAGGTGGAACGCTGTAACCGATTCCGTTATGGATTGAATGAAGAAATCAAGACATATACTTTAGCTACAGATTACACTGATTTTGATGTCTTGGTTTCGAGGGCCAAGGACTTGGAGCACAGTTTGAGTCTGACCAGGCGGTCAGGTGGATCTAGTTCGGGTAAGAGATCCAGTAACTTTGATAGAGATGATGCCAAGAGGCATCGGGACAACAAACCTCATTATGATAATAGGCGTGGTGGCGGTAACCACGGTAAAGGCCATCAAAACCAGAGAGCTGGTGGGAAGTTGCCTACATGTGCTACTTGTGGGAGGAACCACACCGGTGAATGTTGGGGGAATTTTCATTCTTGTTGGACTTGTGGGGCTAGAGACCACATTAGGCGTGACTGTCCACATCAAGTGGGACATGCATCAGGTCAGGCTCCTGCTAGAGCCACTGATTTTCAGAGAGGCCGTGGGCGCGGTCGTGGCTACTTCCAGCCTAGGATGGATGCACCTAGGATAGATGCTCAGAGGAACCTTGCTCATGTTGTGGCAGTGCAGCCAGAGGCGGGAGGACCAGCAAGAGTTTATGCTCAGAGAGAGACCGGGAACGACACTGATGTGATAGCAGGTAATTTCGAGTTACGGTCTATGTCTTTGCTTTCTTTGGTTGATTCGGGTTCTACGCATTCCTACATTTTGAATGAGCATGCACAGAAGTTAGATATCCCTGTTGAGATCTTAGATGTAGGTATGTATGTCACTAGTTCTTTTGGTGAGACAGTTGTGGTTAGACGTATGTATAGGAGATGTCCACTGAAGATTCAGGGTCATGTGTTTCTAGTTGACAAGATGGAACTTCCTTTCTATGGTTTCGATATAATTCTGGGTATGGATTGGTTGGTTGAGCATCGGGCTAGTGTGGATTTTGAAACAAAGAGAATTTCTCTGAAACTTTCTGATGACTACGAGGTAGTAGTAGTAGGCGAGAACATTAAGTTATTGTCTAACGTGGTGTCAGCTTTAGAGGCTCACAAGTTGATGGACTCTGGATGTGGGGCTTATTTAGCTTATGTTATGAATCCAGATATGAGTGAAGCTAGACCGAAAGATATCAGAACAGTGTGTGATTTTCCGGATGTGTTCCCTGAAGAGTTGCCGGGTTTACCTCCTGACAGAGATGTTGAGTTTGTGATCGAGACCATTTCAGGGTCTAATCCAGTTTCGATAGCTCCGTATCGTATGGCTCCAAAGGAGTTGAAAGAATTGAAGAACCAGTTGCAAGAATTATTAGACCGTGGGTTCATCAGGCCTAGTAGTTCTAACCGAGGGATTAAATGTGCATCTAGACAAGAGTAAAGTTTAAAAAAAATAGGGTTGCTAACCGAGGGGAAACCTTAACGGGTTTCGCTTCGGTTTTCCCCGTGTGGCCCATTCGGACCGGTCATCCGACCAGACCGGGACGAGGGGGTTACAGTGAGCTTGGAAAAGCTCAGTAATACAGAACTATCAGAAGATGTTATAAGCTCATGCAGACATAGGGTAGGCATAACATTTTCATGATGATCCAAGCAGTAACAGTCATCTTTTCCTTTCTATTATTTCAGGGTAACGTTATACTTGAGATTAACGATACTTGTTCTTTATTCAATCATCGAGTAACATACGGGAATTACCAGTTGGTAGATTACGAAGATGGAAACAACGAGTTTAAAGTCTAGTGTGTCCCAAATGGTGCATATCAAATAGGCATAAATGCATACCAATCATATCATGAGAACACATAACAATTCAATGCAAATGTTCAAGTACATACAATAGTTTACTAGTAACTACCCTCCAACCTTACACCAAAATGCAGTCCCCCAGAACTGCATCCATAAGGACTTACCCTAGGCCCGATGGGCATAGGTGCCACCTAAGGGGATGCCTTAGGTCCATAAGGATTTACCCGTACTAAAGCATCGGTACCCACTCAAGGGGAGACCTTGAGTCCATAAGGATTTACCAGCTTGATCAGGGCTGTACCAACAGAGACTTCATAACATAACCCAATAGTATACCCCAGATAGTAATCAGTGTTCAGATTCCAGACATGGGTAACAGAATACATGTGGCATATATCAGAAACGGAAGAATTCATGCTTTTGACAGATAAATGGGCATACCATTGAGCAGAGTAGACATTTTCACCATTCATCATGCAAACAGATTGTAATATTATAGGTCAAGCTAACAGATCATACTATCAAGTTCATCAGACAACCATGCAATACCATCACAAATCAAACAATCATATAACAAGTATACATATTGAGTAGACATACATCAAGTAGGCAGAGAGCGTCATCATATATACAGTTCATCATTTCATATCATTTTCCAACATAGTGATACAATCTCAATAACAATTGAAATGTTAATCAAACATAATATTATTCATGATTAAATCATTATACAATTCATTCAATAGAATATATCACACATGGAACACATTAGGTGGGACAGGTCATTTCTTGAAGATACATGGCATTTACGAAAGAGGACATATTAAACTTTTGACAATTTGAATGGATCTCAAGAACGAGGTCCCTATTAGAAAGGGGTTCATAAAACGATTCATATCATGCATTCAAGAATTGGTACATCAAGATCTTAGAAAGTTTAGATATATTATGAGTACTTTAGTCATTTAAGCATACAAGGGCATTATGGTCATTTTATCATACATGGACGTGTTGGTAACTTATACTAACGGGGCATGAACAGTTGTTCAGGAAATCCTATTTGCTCATCAGGTTTTCAACCAAGCATTTAGAGATTTCTATGTCAAGATCTTTTACGATACCAATATACATTCAAGGCTATTTTAATTACTTTGGCCAACGGGGCATTTTGATCAATTAACTAACATGGGTAATTTTATAATTTAGCCCCAAAACGATAAAATGACGATTTACCATATTTAAGATTTCCAGACATTTTTTGAGGCTCCAAAACCATTCAAACTAATGTATCTCAACCATGCAGTACTAACCAACTCTACTAATGTATCCAGTTGTATCGTATATCTGAACGGTTGTTTTCATATTTAACCACAGGACTCGTCACGGAGTAGCCGAACTTATATTTTGTGTGGAAAACTTCCAACCTTATATTAATATCAGGAGTGATTAACATACATGAGTGTGCTTCCTAACACTTAAAGGCAGTTTAGCCCTTAAAGTCTTATTAGAAATCCCAGAATTTCATTAAACGCATAACTGCCTATTTAACTCAAAAAGGCTTTTCGGTCATTTTGGAAATTGGGATAAATCCACCACTTTTGTCAAATTTTACTATTTAGCACCTTCATCGATTACGTACTCGGTAGAGATTAAGTCGTTTTAATCTCTTCGGCCCTTACAGACGGTTTACACATTTTAGAACTTAAGGGTAAAATTGTCATTCTGATTAATTAAGAATTTCGATGCTCGAAGGTACTACAGTCTTTTTGGTCATTACGACCATTCCAATTAATTCATCCATTATTGTCGTAAAGATCAACTCAAGAATACAATGATAATTCTAGTAAATTCACCTTCATGTGTTATACAGAGCTTAGGGGAAAATCCAAGTTTTGAATCACACGAATTTGTGCAAAAGTGCCGGAGTCTTTCCAACAAATTATACATCTTAGGTGGAGTAAAATTGCTTAGTTAGACAGAATGCAGATTTCGCGTCATTTCTTTATTAGATGGGTAGTTTAGTCATTTTTTACAACCCAAGGGCAATTTTGTAATTTCATAACCAACAACTCATACTTCGCATTCTGAGCATTGGTTCTTAGACACCATTGATAAAGTTTCAGATTTAACTGTATTATTTATTACTATTAGCGCTTTCGATACTCCCGATCTATTAATATTCTTATCCGAATATTTTGATCTTACTAAATCTCATACTTATTTTTCGTATCTGATTCGACTTAAGAAGAGTTCACGAATACACTTCATCACAAGCATGCATGCGTTAACCGAATATCAACATGATCATAAAGCATACCAGGGGTAGTAGTGTATTACCTTAACTCCGACCTACATCAGTCGATTCATAATACGACATTCGAATACCCTCGAACCCGAATTCAACATTCCTCGGCGTCGTGCATCCAAGGAACCGAGAATACCTTCAATTTCACAAATTCCAAGATCAGACCTTACTCACAAGCTCTTAAACAATAATTGAGTACATAAACAAGTTTGGGTTCAAGGTCAGATTCGGAGGCTTTCGGATCAGAATTTTGCAAAACGGGCTTCAAAAACGGACTCAGGACGTCGAAAAACATAAAATAGGAGTTTTCGAAAAATTTGACTTTTTGGGCAACTGTCAAAGTCAACTGGTCAAAGTCAACGCTGACGTCAGCATGACGTCAGCAGTCGACAGAGGGTCAACTGAGCTGACTCGGCGGGTTAACTCACTGAGTCAACTCGGGCGAGTTGACTCAGTCGAATCGGATTTGGGTCTGAGACAGGTCGGGTCGAGCTCGGGTCGGGACAGTTCGGGTTTGGGTCATGGGCTGACCAGTTTAACCGGTCTAGTCGGTTCAGACCAGTCCACTTACCATTCGACAAAGCTTCGCCGGCCGGTCACCGAAAATTCGCCGGAGAGCCGAAAATGCCACCTTTTACCTAAAAATGAACAGATCTGGGATTACATGGTTTAACCCAAACTACGCATAACAGATTATTCACCGAAATCATACCAAAATCTTACCAAAAAAAAAACAAAAAAGGGTCATCGGAATCCACGAAGCTCCGTTAGGAGTCTTACCGGCGTCGATCAGACGCGAAACCTTAAGGGTTTCGCTCGTCTTGCTTCACCGGTCACGATCGTCCCGACGATGCGCCAAAAACGTGACGGAAGTGGCCGGAAATTGTAGAAATCAGTGGCGGCGATGGGTTTGCTACGTCGAACCTTCAAACGAGTTTTCACGGCAATTGACGGCTCGTAACTACGCGTGAAGGTCAAGGGTTGGATCGGGCTGTTGTGGCGATTCCGATGGCTGGGGCGGTGGCAGCCACGGACGGACGGTGGCGCAGATCAAGGGTGGCGAAGCCTAACGGTCTTCCACCGTTTTCACACGAACAACGAGCAACAACGGAGGTTGGGTGGTCGGGTCTTAACGGCGGAGAGGCAAGGATGACGAAGATGAGGGCGGTGTACACCACGGCCGGCCAGAGCACGGTGGTCGGAGCATGAACGGTGAGGAGGAGTTGAAGGGTTCAAAACCCTCTGGATATTTCCTCTCTTAGTTCACATATTCGAATGGGTGTTCAAAAAAAAATTGAGTAGGTGAAGGGTTTAGACCTTCATTTAATACTGGTACATGAGAAACATAATAGTTTAAAATAAAACCAAAGCAGAATAACACCGAGAGCGTCCTTAGCTCAGATGGTTAACCCTTCTACCTCTTATGCCAAGGGGCACGGGTTCGACTCCGCTTGGCAGCCACTTTTTTTTCTTTCTTTCTCTTCTTTATATGTATAAATATATATATATATATATATATATATATATATATATATATATATATTTCCAGAGTGTTAAAAAACTTGAATCATTGACCGTTAGAATCGAATATATTAAAACTTGAACAACATTTAACAAAATTTTACGATAAGCATGAACAAAAACAAAAATAAAAAAATAGCTTAAAACTCATAAAAGTGTTTATATATAGTGATATTTTTATTAATATAATAAATATATATATATAAATAAAAAAATGTACCGGGGCGAGGCGGGGCAAGAAATTTCTAGCAAATACCCGAACCCGCCCCACCCCGACTTCAAGCTTTTCATGCCCGCCCCGCCCTGCCCTGATCCCCGAAATTTTAAAAAAAAAATATTCGGTCGGGTCGGGTCGAGGCCGGATATTTTTGCCATCCCTAAAATCTCATACAAAAATCTAAAGGTATAAAGATAAGTAAATACTTTCATAGAGATTTAGCATACCATCAAAATGCATAAGCTTTCTTGAATCTCTTTGTTTCTATCCAAATGAGACGCTTTACGAGGTGAAAAAGGAGTGATGAACGAACAAAACTATCATGTAGATTGTTCTGCTACCCAGGTCTAATTACGTCGGAAAATAACCATCAACCGAGTTTGTATCTATCTTTCTATGACCGCCGACAGAATCATAATTAGAGATTAGCGTCGTGAAGATCTTTGTACTAACACCAAACGACTGTTAAAGTATACTGAAATCATGCCAAAGCGACAGATAAATAAACCACAAAAAACAAAAAAATGTACCACAATGACAAAGAAAACGCGTGCCACAAAGACAAAAATGTACCCTAATTTTGATATAATTAACAATAGTTCTTTTATTTATATCTAAATAGAGAGAAAAGAGTCAAAATCCAAATTTCTCTTCATTAAGAAAAACATGGGGCTTGCTAATTGAAGAAAGATCCCATTCGTAAGAACAGCAATGAGAAACCAGCCTAAGCTAAAACGGAATTGTCCCATTCACAAACTTTCATTATTTATTTCACGGCTACAAGGATTGGTTATTATCAGCGTCAGAGAATAATTACGTGAATTAATGAAAAAGTAAATTAAGAAAATGAAATAAAATTGGCCTTTCTTCAGATATTTTCATACAGTAGCCGGAATACTAATATAAATGTCTGCTCATTGCCTCTAATCAGATCATCAAATCCTTTTGTTTTTGTGGAATTGGAAAGCAGACATGTACATGGGTAATTCGAGTTTGGCAGTGGGGCTAATGCTCTTGTTCGTTCGGTTGGTCTCAGGTGTTGATGAGGTTGCTGCAGCCGCTGCCGGTGGTGGCGGTGGCGCCGGCCCTATGATGAGAGCGGATTTTCTGTTGGCTAATAGACTTGCTCGGACACCGCCTATGGGGTAAGCTCTTATTCTATGATTAGTATCATATCTTGTGTTTGTTTTAATTTTGAAAAATTATGTAATTGCTTGGTGATCCAGATGGAATAGTTGGAACCATTTTGGCTGCGATATCGAAGAAAAATTAATAAAGGAAACAGGTATTTTAGTCTGAATATAATGCATTAACTGATTAATTTAAATCGAGTACTGTATTGATTTATTATGAAGATAAATTTTTCTATTAAATAAAATTTTTATTTTATCTTTCTTTTTATGTGTATAGCGGATGCAATGGTGTCAAGGGGACTAGCTAAACTTGGATATATACATATAAACTTAGGTACAAACAATTACTGTTTTTTTTTTATTTTCAATGAGAAATCTTCGCCACTGATTATTTTATCTTTTTTTTTTTATTTTTTGTATATTTTTTCAGATGATTGTTGGGGCGCGTCCAGTCGAGACACTGAAGTACTTTTTAAACTTTCTTAAATTCAAACACTATATTTTTATTTATTCACAGTTTAATATTTGATTTATAATCTTTTACGCATATTAGTACATAGTTTTTTTTTGGAAAAATCAGAATGAAATAATTGTTCAAATAAAAAGTGAATCAAAATAGACTTAGACACTAAAAAGATTTCAGAAACTGAATTGAGTATATGAAACCTTTTCTTTTGCATAGTATTTTCATTAACATGCTAGTAATTTATTATCATTTTTCTAAATTTCAATATGATATTGAGAGGTTTTTATTGCACATTGAATGTATAACAATGATAAAAATAAATGAATAACATTTGTATATAAACTTTTCTTTCGATATACAATATTTGTATATAAATTTCTCTTTCATTATACAGAAATGGTTCTTTTTTGCTCAAGTCTTAATTTAACCTATGAAGTATATTTGTTTTCTCATTATACGTTTTAAATTATACTTTTCTCAATTTATTCCATAAACAATTATTTTCATCTCAATTTATTCCAAAAAATCAATAAAACGTGATACATAATATGTTATTTTCTTAATTGAGCAGGGACGTTTAGTTGCGCACGCTAGGAAGTTTCCATCTGGGATGAAGGCATTAGCTTCTTATCTCCACAGTAAAGGATTAAAGCTTGGTCTTTACGCTGATTCAGGGTGTGCATATCTATTTATTTAATTGTAAAAAGATATTTTAATTTAAAATTAATTTATACATTATATATATATATATATATATATATTAATTGTTAAATCTGTCTTTGTTTATTGAAGAACAAGAACATGTACCAGATCCATGCCTGGATCATTAGGTCATGAGGAACAGGACGCAGAAACTTTTGCTTCCTGGGTAATTCTCGATTTATGAAATTAGTATGCTCAAATATATTCTATTTTATTTCATTTATTTGAGAGTAGCTTTTTATTTTATAATATATGCAGGGTGTCGACTACTTGAAGTATGACAACTGCCTGAATAAGGGTCTAGATGCAGAAGAGAGGTAATCAGAGTTTTTATTTCTTTGTATTTTTTTAAAAAATAATTCTAATTAATTTTTTGCTTTAAATATGAGTGATTAATTTCATATGGGTTTTGGTCGTAGGTACAAGAAAATGAGTGACGCACTTTTGAGGACAGGGAGGCCCATCCATTTCGCTATATGTGAATGGTAACCTATGATAAACAGAAATAGTACATATGATTTATGTTTAATTTTATATAAGGAAAATATATGATGCACACGGGCGGCGGAAATAAAATATTTCCATAAGCGCTCTAATTTTAAGGGATAGAAATCCAGTTTAAAAGTTTAAAATTTAGAGTATGTGGTTAAAATTTATAGTTTAGTGTTAAGATTTAGGGTTTATGTTTTTAGTGTGATATGGTAGGGATTTAGGTTATTACTTATAACCCCTAAATTCTAACTTTAAACTCTAAATTCAAACCATACTCCCTAATTTCTAAGCACATAGACCTAAACCTCTAAACCATAACTCTAAACTGAATTCCTAACCTCTAAAATTAAAGTGTTGAAACAAAATATTTTTACGGTTAATGTATGATAATTACCCTTTTATATAATATCAATATGAATAATAAGTTACCCCTCAGAATAAATTAAATAGATTTATATATTGACTTGTCTCATTGAAAAATGACAGGGGAAAAGAAAAGGTGGCAACTTGGGCCAATTATATGGCCAATAGTTGGAGAACATCCGGAGACATTCGTGATAGTTGGAATAGGTATTTTTTTAAGTATAAATATCGATATTTAATTTATTAATTAATTTAAAATAGTTCTTATAAATATTTATTATAATTGTATTTTTTCAATTTAATTTGTTTTGTTTACATCATAATTCAATTCACAATATAAATATATTGATATTCAGAAGATATATGGCACTATTAATTAATATTTGTGGTATTTTTTTTCTTATTTCAAGCAGCATGTTATTGCGTGCTGATCGAAATGATGAATGGGCATCTTTTGCTAGACCAGGAGGTTGGAATGGTAATTAATTTAAACCACAAATTTATCTTGAAAAAAAAAATCGAGTTTGTATTTATTACAGTGATCGCGTATAAGTTTTGTTATAAATCAGATTTATTTTAGTTAACAAAATGAAAATGAAAATTACGTATTTTAGGAACTATGCATTTGTTAACATTACATACTTTTGTTGTATTTTCAGATCCAGATATGTTGGAAGTCGGGAACGGAGGGATGACACTAGAAGAGTATCGTTCACATTTTAACATATGGGCACTGGCTAAGGTACGCACCAAACAGCTTAATTAAATTACATTATGAAACAAAATTGTAATAATAATGACTTAAATATATGTTTAGGCTCCTTTAATGATTGGGTGTAACATACCAAATATGAGCAATGAGACTTATGAAATACTAAGCAACGAAGAAGTCATTGCAGTTAATCAAGGTATGTACCTAAGTTAATTATATGCAAATTAAATTAAAGCTACTTTATAATTTGGATATCTTGCATGTTATTTTGGCTTAATTAGTACACTAATAATAATAAGCTGTGAATTGTGAATAGACAAGCTAGGTGTTCAAGGGAAAAAGGTGAAGAAAGATGGACATTTAGAGGTTTGTTTTCTGCATCTTCTGCGTCACCATAAGTCGGTTTTAATGTCGATTCATTAATTAGTCGAGTGATAAAGACTTAATTGAAATCCTTGTTTCATTCAATTTTGTGTAACTTAGGTTTGGGCCGGTCCTCTACATGGCAATAAGGTAGCTGTGGTTCTGTGGAATAGAGGTTCCCGGAATGCAACGGTAACCGCTCTCTGGTCCGACATCGGCCTCGACCCAACAGTTGCCGTGATGGCACGAGATGTATGGGCGGTGAGTGATTTATTTGAAGTGCGAATAAATTAAAGTTTGAGTTTATTCAGATATATTGAGAATATAAAGGACTTACCTAAACAAAACGATAAAGCTTAGGGGTTTTTCTATCAAACTAAACTAACGCCTGTCATGTTCTTCAATCTTACGTTTCGCAAACAGCATTCGAGTCAATATAAAGTGACGCATCAGATATCAGCTGATTTGGACCCGCATGCCTCCAAAATGTACATCCTTTCTCCCCGTTGAAGAAATTCAGATGATGCCACTCATCCATCATAAGCTTTATTTATTTATTTATTTTATTTGAGTTTGTTTGTGCTAAAAAAACCCCTTTATTCTACTTTATTGATGGGTTAAATCAATAATTAATAAAAGTATAACTTTGAAAAGTTGCCCACCATGTGGACTTCTATTGATGTTAAATGTGTGTATGGAAGTATCATAAAATAAATGATTTTTTTTAAAGCTAAGGAAATTACAAGTAGTATCTGTTCTGAATATACTCTCAACCATTTGATTATGTATGCTCAATCACTCTGCTGCAGTTGTTGGTGCTCAAATCCGTGACCTCTAAGAACAACAATTGTTCCCTTAACCACTGAGACAAATTAGTTCGTGCATAAAATAAATGAAATTGGTTTTAATATGTGGGGTAAAAAATCACAAATATGACCGTAAAAAATGCTTATTTATTACCTTACAAAGGTTGAGCATGTTGCGAGTAAAAATTTAAAAAATACAAGTACCTCGGATGTCGCTAGGACGGACCGGGTTTTAATTTCGGTTTTAAAAAAATTTAGTCGGATTTATAAAAAATAGAGAAGTCGCCACCGGCCATTTAAAAATGGTAGACCGGACACCGAAAACTAAACCAGAGATTCTTTCTTTAAAAAAAATGGGTTCGGGAGTCGGTTACACGCGGGGAAGGATGAGCACCCCCGTCGTGCCCGAAAATCGGTACCAAAAATATTACCGCTTAATTAATATTAAATTTTGCGAATTAAAGTGACGAATCGTATCGAAATTTGGTTATACGAGCGAGTGAATTTTAAAGATCTTAATATTCGAGAAGGAACGTCCGAACCACCACCACTACGACTGGTACTGACCTCGTTCATTCTCGAATAAAAAGACGCTCGCATTGCAATTCATAAATTCGGGATGCAACTTATAAATTCAAACACAAGATAAATAAATTGCATGGCTAAATAAAAAGGCAAAGACATATAGCTAAAAGCATATTGTAACATAGACAACATAAACGACATTTAAAAAAAAAGGATAAATATGCAAAAGTTAAAATTCCACGTAAACCATACGATTCATAAAAACATGCACGAAAATACATAACACACATGTACGGGTGTACAACCTTAAGAAACTATGACACATGAACAAGGTTACATAAAAAACACTGTGAAACATATGCTTTAATTTTGATATAACTAAAAACCTAAGGACTAAAATGAAAATATCAAAACAAATTTTAAAGTCCTTAATATATTCCTATATATTTATAAAGACCACTTCACAGTTAAAACTAAAGACTTTCAAAACATTTTTTAAGTATTTCAAAGTCAAAACAGTGATTTTTCAAGCCCCGTTTCGAAACGGCCCAAGGCGTTTCGAAACACTTTCAGTTCGATGTGCACCTGTTCCGAAACGCGTATCGGAACGGGTTAAGGCGTTTCGAAACGGTATCACTCGTTTCGAAACTGTTCTTCATTCAAACGAACAAGGGCAACGGTTTTTAACTGACTTTTGAAAATAAACAGGGCGTTCCGAAACGGGCTAAGGCCGTTTCGAAACACCCCTTTGGCAGTGGCAAATCTGTTCCGAAACGGGCTAAGGCCGTTTCGAAACACCCCTTGGCAGTGGCAAATCCGTTCCGAAACGGCCCTAAGGCGTTTCGAAACGGGCTCTCTGAATACGCTCCAACGGCTATATTATTTGAAAAACCGTTCCGAAACAGGTGTACCCGTTCCGAAACGGTAGGCTGCAGACTGCTTTAAAGTTGGAAGAAAAACATCCCCAACGGCTCTAATCTTTAGCCCATCACCCACAACGGTTGGAAATCAACAAGAGGCTATAAAAAGACCCCAAGAAGCTCCAGCAATATACATTGAACTACAAGTATACATCCTATCATCAAATTCAAGCATTTGTATTGAAATCCCATTTTTGTCTAGAAACCCCAATTGTATCCTTCATTTCTATTTTGTTCAATTGAGTTGAGTGCTTGATATTGGGCTATCATTTGTATTGAGAGATACCTTATTAGCCACCAAATTTCTTTGTTCTCTTGTGTGAGGATTGGGTTAATTTTTTGGTAGAAAAATTAACCGAAATTGTAAAGGTTGCCTCCTTGTCCTAGAAAAAGAGGAAGAGCAATTAGTGGAATTGTTTGCAAATCCTTGGTGAGACTAAGGTAGTGGATGTAGAGTTCGGTTGGTGAACTTGAACCACTCTAAATCCCGTGTCGATAATTTTTGATTTGCAATTTCCATTACAACATCTTTAAAATTCCAATTCACCCCCCCTCTTGGTTATTATCTATCGTGTGATCCACTCAACAATTGGCATCAGAGCTTAACTCTTTGAGGATTAACAACCACAAGAGGAGATCCTTGGAAGAAGTAGTGTGATCATTAAAATATCAAGAGATGGCTTCAACCTCCAACCCCGGCATGTACGAGTCACAATCAACCACAAAGCCTCCCTTCTTCAACGGTGATAACTATTCTTTTTGGAAGAATAGAATGCGTCTATACATCAAGTCAAGTGACTATCTTGTGTGGGATGTCATTGAGGATGGGCCATACATTCCATTGAAGCAAGACGGTGACGGCAAGATGGTGTTGAAGAAGAAAGCCGAAATGAGTGAAGAGGAGAGAAAAAAAGGTTCAAGTAAATGATAAAGCTCTCCACATGCTATTTTGTGCTTTCGGTCCGGACATCTACTCAAAGGTCTCGTCAATTGAAAGTGCCAAGGAAGTGTGGGACACTCTTGAGACCACTTATGAAGGCACCAATGATGTCAAGGAAACTAAGATTGGAATTCTCAATCTTAGTTATGAAAACTTCAAAATGGAGTCCGATGAGACGGTGTCAAAGATGTTCGATCGATTCTCCACGATCGTCAATGGTCTAAAGGGATTTGGAGAGATCATACCGGAAGACAAGCTTGTCCGGAAGCTACTCTATTCACTTCCCGAATCTTGGGATGGGAAGAGAACCGCTATCATCGAAGCAAAGAATTTAAAAACCTTAAAGCTTGATGAACTTGTGGGCTCTCTCCTTACTCACGAAATCATGAAGCAAGGAAGGGAAGATGAGAAAAAGAAAGAAGAAAAAAGAATGGAGAAGCTTGAAGTGGAGAAAAAGAAGAAGATGGGAATAGCTCTCAAGGCTAAAGCTTCCCAAATTGATGAAAGTTCATCTAGTGATGAGGATGAACTCGAATAATTGTCTATGATAGCCAAGCGATTCTCACGCCTTATGAGGTCCAACCGAGGAAGAAGATTCCAAAGGAAGATGGACTTCAAAGGCAAGAACAAAGAAGAAGGAAAGGATCCTATCATTTGCTATGAGTGCAAACAACCCGGTCACATACGTTCGGAGTGCCCTCAACTCAAGAAGAAGGGCTTTGAGAAGAAAAGACTCAAAGCCAAGCTTGCTACTTGGAGTGATGAGGAGTCATCGGAGGATGACGAACAAGAAGTGGCTAATCTTTGCCTCATGGCACTTGAGGAAGATTCCTCCTTGGTAACCTCTAACTCATCTAATTTAGATTTTTCATATGAAGAATTAAATGATGCTTATGATGAGTTACAAGAGGTATATGATGAATTAGTTGAGAAGTATAAGGAGTCGGTTATTAGGAATAGAAAAATTATTCTAGAATTAAATGAGAAAAATGACTCACTTACTCAAGCTAATTCTAAATTTGAGAAAAAGATATTAAGATTAAAAGATGAACTTAAATTTTTTCAAGATGAAAATATTGATCTTAATAATCTTTTATCTCAAAATAATTGTGAACACCAAAAGGTGTTGAGTGAGCTAAATGAGCTCAAAAAGTCTTTAAAAAATATTGGTAGTGTTAAGCATGAAGTAGGAGAATCCTCTAGAACACACCAACCTAAGAAAAAGACTAACTACTACAAACAAAGTAACTATCCTAGACATAGTAAAGTTAAAAGAATTAGAAATGTATGGGTTCCTAAGGAACTTGTTAAATCTAATAATATTAATGCTATGTCACCTTGGATTCCTAAGGGAACCAAAGTTTTAGGAACTAACACACATGGACCCAAAATGATTTGGGTACCAAAAACCAAAGTTTAAATATCTTTGTTTGTAGGGGGAGCATTGCTACAAGGCCAAAGCACAAAGTCAAAACTCATGGTACCTTGATAGTGGATGCTCGAGGCACATGACCGGAGACAAGAGTCGACTAATGGATCTAAAGCCAATAAGTGGAGGAGTAGTAACATTTGGTGACAACTCCAAAGGTCACATTGAAGGTATTGGCTCCATAGGTAATCACTCTACTATTCTCATTGAAAATGTTTTATATGTCAATGGTCTTAAATACAATTTATTGAGCATAAGTCAACTATGTGATAAAGGATTTAATGTTTTGTTTGATAAAAATGGTTGTAAAATCATAGACATTAAATCTAATAATATTATGCTCATAGGTCATCGCATAGGGAATATATACATGGTGCATTTAGATGACATTCATACATGCTTAGTTGCCGAAAATGAAAATGATGCATGGTTGTGGCATAGGAAGCTAGGACATGCTAGCACAAGTGTTTTAGAAAAACTAGTCTCTCTAAACCTAGTTAAAGGTTTACCCAAGATAAAATTTTCTAATGATAAAATTTGTGATGCATGCTCAAAAGGGAAAACAACATAGATCTTCTTTTAAATCCATTAATGATATTTCTACTAGTAGATGTTTACAACTAATCCACATGGATTTATTTGGGCCAATTAGGACTATGAGCTTGGGTGGCAAATCATATGCTTTTGTACTTGTTGATGATTTTTCTAGATTCACTTGGGTTCTCTTTTTAAGTACTAAGGATGAGGCTTTGGAAAAATTCATCACATTTTCAAAATTGACTCAAAATGATCTTGAACTTAAAATTTCACATATTAGAAGTGATCATGGAACCGAATTTCAAAATTTAGGATTTGAAGATTTCTTAAATGAAAATGGTATTAGCCATAATTTTTCAGCTCCTCGAACTCCTCAACAAAATGGGGTAGTTGAGAGGAAAAATAGAACTTTACAAGAAATGGCTAGAACTATGCTTTGTGAAAATAATTTACCAAAATATTTTTGGGCGGAAGCCACAAACACAGCTTGTTATATTATAAATCGAGTAACTATTAGGCCGATTTTAAAGAAAACACCTTATGAGATTTTAAAATCTAAAAAGCCTAATATTAGCTACTTCCACCCTTTTGGATGTAAATGTTTTGTTCTAAATAATGGAAAAGATAATTTAGGTAAATTTGATGCAAAAAGTGATGAAGCTATTTTTATCGGTTACTCTTTAACCTCTAAAGCCTATCGAGTATTTAACAAAAGAACTTTAGTTGTAGAAGAATATATACATGTTGTATTCGATGATAATCCCCTTCCTAGGAAGGATTCTTGTGATGATGATGATGTAGGAATCACAAATACCTTTGATGGAGGTGAAACTTCAAAGAATGATGAGATTCAACCTAAAGAAGAAGACACACAAGATCCACCTCTTGAAGCCTTGAAAGACTTGGCTATTGAGGAAAAGGAAGTCAGCTATCCAAGGGAGTTGAACTATGTCAAAGATGGTGAAATCTTGGGTGATCCATCCAAGGGGGTAACCACTCGTTCTTCTCTTAGATTAATGAATCATGTTGCATTTATCTCATGCATAGAGCCTAAAAATATCAAAGAAGCATTGAAAGATGATTTTTGGATTATGGCTATGCAAGAAGAGTTAAATCAATTTGAGAGAAGTAATGTTTGGACATTAGTTGATAGGCCTAGTAATCAATCTACAATAGGAACTAAATGGGTCTTTAGGAACAAACTAGATGAGAGTGGTAACATTGTGAGAAATAAAGCTAGACTTGTAGCACAAGGTTACACTCAAGAAGAGGGAATAGATTTTGATGAAACCTATGCACCCGTAGCTAGAATGGAAGCCATTAGGATGTTGCTTGCATATGCATGTTATCATAATTTCAAGCTTTTTCAAATGGATGTTAAAAGCGCATTTTTAAATGGTTTTATAAATGAGGAAGTGTATGTAGAACAACCACCGGGTTTTGAAGACTCAAAATTTCCAAATCATGTTTTCAAACTAACCAAAGCTCTTTATGGTTTGAAACAAGCTCCTAGAGCTTGGTATGAACGTCTTTCAAATTTTTTGATTGAAAAAGGATTTGAAAAAGGTAAGGTGGACACTACACTTTTTATAAAAATGTATAAAAATGACATTTTAGTAGTTCAAATTTATGTTGATGATATTATATTTGGTTCTACTAATGAATGTCATTGTCAAGAATTTGCTAAGTTAATGCAAGGTGAATTTGAGATGAGCATGATGGGGGAGCTCTCATTCTTTTTGGGACTCCAAATCAAGCAAAAGAAGGATGGCACCTTCATAAATCAAGCAAAATACATAAAGGATATGCTCAATAAGTTTGGCTTGGAGAATGCAAAGCCTCAAGCCACTCCTATGAGCTCATCTACAAAGCTTGACAAAGATGAAGGAGGTAAGTGTGTTGACTCTAAGCTTTATCGCTCTATGATTGGATCATTGCTTTACCTTACCGCAAGTAGACCGGATATCTTGTTTAGTGTTTGCTTGTGTGCTAGGTTTCAAGCTAGTCCTAGAGAGTCTCACCTTATAGCCGTTAAGAGAATCTTTAGATACCTTATAGACACTTCTTGTTTAGGTCTTTGGTATCCTAGAGTCTCTACCTTCAACCTTCATGCTTACTCGGATGCGGATTATGGGGGTTGCAAAATCGATAGGAAAAGTACTTCGGGAACTTGTCAATTCCTAGGTAGTATGCTCATATCTTGGTTCTCTAAGAAACAAAATAGTGTAGCCTTATCTACCACCGAAGCCGAGTACATATCCTTAGGGAGTTGTTGTGCTCAAGTCCTTTGGATGAAGCAACAACTCTTAGATTATGGTGTAAATATAGAAACCATACCCCTAAAATGTGATAATACTAGTGCAATATGTTTAACAAAAAATCCCATCCAACATTCTAGAACCAAACATATAGAAATAAGACATCATTTCATTAGAGATCATGTCTTAAAGAAAGATGTGGTTATAGAATATGTAGACACCTTGAATCAATTAGCAGACATTTTTACAAAACCACTAGACAAAGAGCGTTTTTGGTCCCTTAGGAGAGAGTTAGGTCTAACTAGCCTATCTTGACCTTTTTGGACCTCTTTTCAAACTTAAATATGCTTGATTTTGTGAAATATCATGTTTATATGTTTAGACTCCCAATTTCTTCCATGCATATAGTTAGGGGGAGTATGTTTATGCCTAAATATGTTTTGCCTGCTCATTCATATCATTTATGCATGTTTGGCCTCTTAGAAATTCTTTTTTCTGCACTTTTAGAGCCTCATCTGCACTTCCAGGCCTAGGTGTATCGAAACGGGTTCCCCTGTTTCGATACGGGTGCCTTAAAATCCGTCCTGAGAGAAGGACGTTTCGAAACGGCCCCTGTTGTTTCGAAACGTTTTTGGTTCGATATAAGGGTGTATCGGAACGCATTCCGATACGGGTCAAATGGGTTTCGAAACGGTCAAACCCATTTCGAAACAATAAGTCAACAGGTCAAAACCCTAGCCACCCCGTTCCAAAACGGTCTTGACCGTTCCGAAACGGTCTTGACCGTTCCGAAACGGGATCGCGGAAAGCTTATTAAAGAGCCTTAAATGACTAAAATTCACTTTTTACTCAAACTCTCTAAACCCTAACCGATCCCCTTCTATAAATACCCTCCTAAACTCTTTGTTTTTCACAAATTTGTGAGGGGTTTTACTCTAAAACTCAAGTCTAAGCAAGCTCTATCAATCTTGTGCAAGGATTTCACTCAAATCATCCAAAATCCCAATCTAAGGTAATTTTTCTTATTTTTTTTTCTTTTTCAAATTATGTTCGAATCTTAGGATAGAAAAATTTATTTTTGTATACATTATATGTTTTTAGTTGTGGGTTATTCATATCTTGTAAAAAATCTTCAAAATCTCAAAATTTTTGATTCGAATATAAAATTTTTTAGTCGTATTTTTTTTATTTTAATTTTGTGTTCAAAAACCTAAGTGGGATTTATTATTGGATTGATCTTAGAAATCAATGCATACACTTAATTTTAAAACACTTGCTTAATGTTTTTAGATGGCGGATCAATCGAACAAAAAGCGCAAAGCCGTTCAATCCGGTGAATCGAGCATTCGTCCGAATATCACAATGCTTTTTCAGAAATCTCTTAGAACTCAGGACCAGCGTGCTCGTTTTTCATATGTCAAGGACTTTGCGGTTCGTAAGGAAAGAGTCATTGATCTCGATTTTCTCAATTCCGAGCGATTCCTCTTTCGATATCTTGGACGTTTGGTTGAATGGGATCTTTTCTTCTTCTTGGGCATTGAGGATGTTTGCTACAAAAACATGGTACTCCTTTTCTACTCCAATGCTCATTTTATTCATAATGAGACCAACACCGAAATTTTAGGAATTGAGTCATCTCTTTTGGGCAAAAAGGTTGTTATTAATGTTGCTCTTTTGGAGTCTGCCCTTAAACTAAAAAATGAGGGTCTTGAAGATGAACGCCACTTTGGCACTTTCACCGGAAAAGCTCTTAATTTGGATGTGCATGATCGTGTGCTTCATTTGATAGTTTCTTGGTTTATTCAACCTTCTGGAGGTAAATACTCCCACATCCGTGAAAGAGATCACTTCTGGCTTGAGTGTTTCCGTAGGGGTGAGCGCCCTAATGTCCCTAAAATTATTTTTGCCGAGATTTTCAATAACATTAAGCTTATTGACACAAATGAGTTGACTTCGTTCACCTATGGCATTGTCTTGAGTTTCCTCTTCCATCATCTTGGTATTGATTGTACCTATGACTCCCCGGAACCTCGCAAGACCAAAATTGGTGAGTCCTCTCTTCGCAAGTCCGGATTCACTTATGTGGATGGTATTTGGGAAAGAGTTGATAGAGAAGCGGTTCCTCCTCCCGTTGCTCCTCCACCGCAAGTTCAAATGGGAAACAATGAAGCTCTCACAGCTTTCCTTACTGAGCGGTTCAATGCTTTGGATACAAGCATTGCTTCGAGTTTTACTTCTATGGATAATCGTTTGAAGAACGTTGAGGATCGTCTTCATACTCTTGAGACTTCGCATGCCAACCTTGATCTCTCATTCTCTACGCTTTATGGGCAATGGACAAAGTTTTATCGTTCTCAAGCTAAGAGCGATGCTGACTCCGATGATGATGACGAGGCCTAGGATTTTTTTTTATGCATTTTAGGATTAAGTTTGCATCTTTGTGTTTTATCATGTTTTAAGAACCTATGCTTTTGATACTTTATTTGGGATTTTATTATGAACCTATTGTTTATGCTTTGAATATTTTGATGATATTAATTATGATTGCTTATTATTGCTTATTGGTACTAATCTTCTTTATGAGCTTTCTTTGTTTCTTTTTGATCTAACAAAAAGGGGGAGAAGATTTAAGAGAATAGCCTTGCCTTTTGCCACCAAAACAAAAACAAAAATTTGTTTTATTTTTTAAGGTTTTGTTAAACTTTACATCTCTGATTTCAAATCACAAGTTTTAAACTTTAAAACCTATCTTAAATTAAGGGGGAGTTAGAATATCTTAAAAAATTCTAACTTTGGTTTTGTTATATCAAAAAGGGGGAGATTGTGAAACATATGCTTTAATTTTGATATAACTAAAAACCTAAGGACTAAAATGAAAATATCAAAACAAATTTTAAAGTCCTTAATATATTCCTATATATTTATAAAGACCACTTCACAGTTAAAACCAAAGACTTTCAAAACATTTTTTAAGTATTTCAAAGTCAAAACAGTGATTTTTCAAGCCCCGTTTCGAAACGGCCCAAGGCGTTTCGAAACACTTTCAGTTCGATGTGCACCTATTCCGAAACGCGTATCGGAACGGGTTAAGGCGTTTCGAAACGGTATCACTCGTTTCGAAACTGTTCTTCATTCAAACGAACAAGGGCAACGGTTTTTAACTGACTATTGAAAATAAACAGGGCGTTCCGAAACGGGCTAAGGCCGTTTCGAAACACCCCTTTGGCAGTGGCAAATCTGTTCCGAAACGGGCTAAGGCCGTTTCGAAACACCCATTGGCAGTGGCAAATCCGTTCCGAAACGGCCCTAAGGCGTTTCGAAACGGGCTCTCTGAATACGCTCCAACGGCTATATTATTTGAAAAACCGTTCCGAAACAGGTGTACCCGTTCCGAAATGGTAGGCTGCAGACTGCTTTAAAGTTGGAAGAAAAACATCCCCAACGGCTCTAATCTTTAGCCCATCACCCACAACGGTTGGAAATCAACAAGAGGCTATAAAAAGACCCCAAGAAGCTCCAGCAATATACATTGAACTACAAGTATACATCCTATCATCAAATTCAAGCATTTGTATTGAAATCCCATTTTTGTCTAGAAACCCCAATTGTATCCTTCATTTCTATTTTGTTCAATTGGGTTGAGTGCTTGATATTGGGCTATCATTTGTATTGAGAGATACCTTATTAGCCACCAAATTTCTTTGTTCTCT
Source organism: Hibiscus trionum (assembly GCA_030270665.1). Taxonomy (NCBI): domain Eukaryota; kingdom Viridiplantae; phylum Streptophyta; class Magnoliopsida; order Malvales; family Malvaceae; genus Hibiscus; species Hibiscus trionum. The sequence continues at coordinate 10,263,837 of BSYR01000045.1, read as the reverse complement.
TGTGTGAGGATTGGGTTAATTTTTGGGTAGAAAAATTAACCGAAATTGTAAAGGTTGCCTCCTTGTCCTAGAAAAAGGGGAAGAGCAATTAGTGGAATTGTTTGCAAATCCTTGGTGAGACTAAGGTAGTGGATGTAGAGTTCGGTTGGTGAACTTGAACCACTCTAAATCCCGTGTCGATAATTTTTGATTTGCAATTTCCATTACAACATCTTTAAAATTCCAATTCACCCCCTCTTGGTTATTATCTATCGTGTGATCCACTCAACAAACACATATTATGCAAGCTTACATATTCGATATCATATAAAATAACATGCAACATGCAAAAACAAGGGTTTAAGATATGCACTAATGTATCTACATAAAAAGATAAGATAAATATATCATGACCAGCAAGTAAAACAAGACAAATTATGGGGTCACATACATAAATAAACCAATGATTTTATGACAAAAATTGAAATAAAAGGAGGATCTATGGGTCCGAACGAGATTGTCCCGAAAAGAAGGTGGACCAATTAAACCAAACGGGGTGAAATTAAAGGAGATTCTGAACATATGGGGACTGAAAGGGAGATTTCCCCGTGAAAACTTGAACGAATCGGACGACTATGGGATGAAATCCAATGAGCCAAAAAAAGAGCAGGGACTGCGGGCATATTTTTCAAAAAGCTCGGTGACCTAAGCTAAAATAAACCCTAAAGCCCTTGTATATATTCGATCTTAACCCGCGTTGAAAACCCTAGAAACCCAAAAAACTCTGCGGCGCCGCTTCTCAATTCCTCACCCCCATTCTCCGTTTACCTCTCCCCGGCCAAACTCAGAAGAAAAAAACTACCGTCGGCGATCACCTGCCGGCGCCGATATTAAAAGAAAGCCCCCCTTTTATGCTTAAAAAAATCTTTGCTTACTCGTCGAAACCCTTAGGTATCAAGCCGTCAACGACGAAGAAGAAGCAAAAGAAAGAAAAAAACTTTAGCCCTGTCGAAAACGCCAAAACAAAGACCCCAAAACCCAAAAAACAAAGCTTTCTCTCCGCGGCTCCGATGGCTCACCTCGGTTGCTTCCCCAAACGGAAATCGATGGGATTTTTTCCGGTTCGAAAGCAGAGACGGAGGCAAGAGACGGCTTTCGAAAGGTAAAAGAAAGTTTTTTTGTTATTTTTCACATGCATGTAATCGATTGAATATATGTGGATACCTCTGAAAATATTTGCTTTACTGCCTTTTTTGAAATCCCTCTTCTTTTCGCTTTCGAAGAAGAGGGGTTACATATTTTCGGGCTACTCTTATACCCGGGTTACATAGAGGAAAAAACAAAACAAGATTCATCCTCTCTCTCCCTCTGATTTTTCATGTCTGGTTGACATTTTCACTTTTTTGTCTCGGTTTACATTTTTGGTCATCTGATTCCTTATTTTCGACTGTTGCATGACGAATTCTCCCAAAATGGTGTTAACGTGCACCGGGTCAGGGGCAGCAGAGGGTGCGCGACGGGGACAGAAGGTCAGAGGCGTGTGCAGACGAGGGGTCACGAGACCGAGTTACGCGCGCGTGGAGGGGTTTGGGTCGTCATGGACGCGCTCGTGGAACACGAACGGACGTCTGGTGTAGAGCACACGCAAATCTGGTCCGTTAGATCAGATCTTGATCTAACGGTGGGGGAGGCGTGCGGCGCGGATCAACGATACCCTCGTTAGGGTTTCCTTCAGACGCGATCTGGGCCGTTGATCTCGCCCGGATCGAACGGTAAAGGGGCGTGCGGCGCGGCATCTGATAAGGGGCATCCCTAGGGTTTCTCTTCCGGGCTTCATCTGGGCCATCCATCTTCTTTCAAATCCGACGGCTGAGATGTAGTGGCGCTGGAGTAAGGGTGACACCCTTCTTAGGGTTTATTTTGTGGGTACGATCTGAACCGTTGGATCGCAGCCAGATCCAACGGTCACAGATGAGTGGCGGCTGCAGCTGCAATCAAGAGACAATTAGGGTTTTTCTTTTGAGTGTTGGGCTTAGGGTATTAGACTTTGGGCTTGGACGGGCTGCTTATTGTAATTTAATTTAATGGATTGTTACTATTATTTATCCAATGCATTTTGGGCTTATGTTTCTTATGTTTTTTATTTTTTTATTTTTTTTATTTTTTATGATACTATCCGAAAATAATAATAATAATAAATAATAATAATATACTAGTAATAATAAATAATAATATTAAATAATAACACATAAAAACAAAAACAAATAATATGATAACAATATGTAATGAAAGATAAATAATGATGATAGGATAATATTAAAAATGTTATAGTAATGTTTAGGGTTTTTTGAAATGGATAACATTAATAGTATAAAATAATAATGTTACTAATAATAATCCTAAAAGGCAAACACAACAATGGTATAGAAAAACATACATATACACATTTAAGCATTATTACTTAATTATACCTATATCTAATATGTCACATGCACTTATATATACAATAAATAACACTAATAATAGTAAGGTAATAATATGTATGATATATATATATATATATTTTCTTTTTCTTTTTCTTCTTTTTTATTTTATATTTTTTTAATTTCATAATAGCCCAATATAAGCCCACTGACAACACAAACTTAAAGGGGTCTGATGTCCGGACAAAATTAGTGATTACAGCTGCCCCTCTTTGCTTATACTTGTGGAACAAGAATAAAGCAAAGACCATAAGTACTAATTTTGTCCTACTTCCCTGTTGGACGGTTCGCTTCCTGAAGCAGTCACGTGATTCCAAGCAACTCCTCTTCCCGACGCCTTCCAATCGTGAGTTCTCCCTCCGGATGCCCCGAACAGGTAGACAGAGTTTATTTTATTTTTTACAGATTTCCATTCTCCAAGCGCCCGAACGGATAGGCGGGTTCTATTCTCCAAGTGCCCGAATAGATAAGCAGATTCCAAATATCTTTGTCTTCTCTTTTTCCGTAAAAACAAGCTAGTCATTCAAACAACTTTGCCTTCCCTTCGCGGTCCAAAAGCAAGTTGTCCATTTCGCGGTCAAAAAGCAAGCTGAAACTCCAAATGCTTTTGCCTCCTCTTCGCGGCCGAAAGGCAAACTTGGGCGTCCAAGTGGATTTGCTTTCCCTTCACGGCCGTAAAGTAAACTGGTCATAACTATATCTGTCCAACTTCCCTGTTGGACAATTTACTCTCCTGGAGCTGCAACGCGCTACACCGAGTAATTTTCTCTTTGAAGCCTTAAGAATATGAGTTCTCTCTCTATAGAACTCATTCCCTTGGCGTGTTCTTCGAGTGGCAGTTCTTCCTATATAGAACTCTCGTCCTCGTATTTCTGAAATCAAAGATCTCCAAGTCCTCTCCCTATAGGACCCTCCGCTTTCGAGATCCTGAAGCCTTAGGATTCTGAGTTCTTTCTCCACAGAACTCCTCTTCCTTAGCGTACTCTTCGAGTAGTAGTTCCTTCTCTATCGAACTCTTCTCTGAAATCAAGGATCTACAAGTCCCCTCTCCGTAGGACCCTCCACTTTCGAGATCCTGAAGTCGCGAGTTCCTCCTATATAGAGCTTGTTTGGACCCTTCCTCTGTAGGATCCTTTATCTTGAAATATGTCGGCAAGCTTGAAAGCTTTCATTTGAAATCCTTGAGTGGTGAACATGAAGGCTTCACCTGACATTCTGGAGCGGCGGCTTGAAAGGTTTCGCCTGAAATCTTTTTAGTTCTCGCTTTATCGTTTTCTCTTCATCCCGAGAGGTATTCAATTTGTCTTTCAAGAATCTGTGGAAAGAGATAAAATGCTATGATGGTATGAGCATGCTCCTAACCTAGGGATGCCTAACTACTCGAGATGCATGACATGGGTTCGCAAGTTATTTAGTCATATTAATTCTATTGACATCGTGTCCTTTGGTGCTACTTCTTGCTTTGATTGCCTCTCTTCTCGGTTCTCCCGGACCATTGTTCTTCTTCTTCTCATCTTGACCCACTTCTAAAATTGTCTGCCTCAAAGTGCTCTTGCGGGTTTTCACTTTGAACTTTTCTTTTTCCCCTTTTCTTTTCCTTTCTTTTCTTTCTTTTGTTGTTGTTGTTGCTTTGTTTTTTTTGTTTTTTCTTCTTTCTTTTCTTCTACTGACTTTTGATTGCCTGAATAGGTAGGCAGATTTCCATTCTCCAAGTGCCTGAACGGATAGGCGGGTTCTATTCTCCAAATGCCCGAATAGACGAGCAGATTCCATTCTTTAAGTGCCTGAACGGATAGGCGGGTTCTATTCTCCAAATGCCCGAATAGATGAGCAGATGTCATATATCTTTGTCTCGAGCTTTGAGTATCTGTCTCCTTTGCTCTAAAATCTTTTTGGCTTTGAGTTTCTGCCTCTTTCGCCATGAGTTTGTGATCTAAAGCGTTCCTCTTGAGTTTCGCCTCAATTCCCAAAGTGTCTTTTGGGTTTTCATCATGTCTCCTCCTTTTCTTTGTCCTCTTTCTTCTTCTTTTTCTCTTTTTGGGCACTCTTTTGAGTTTTCGCCTTGAAGTCAACTTCTACCTTTGACTCTTATCGTCAAAATCTTTTCACATCTTTAGGGTGTCCACACGTCTTCTCATTTTCCATAAAGCCATATCTCTATTTGCCTTCGCTTTTTAGGCTTACGTACTATTGGGTTTTTCGATGCTCGATTCGATCAACCGTTCTTGCTCGCCAAGTGGTGGAGAGGTGGATATTTGGGTGGAAGGGTTTAGGAAGCTAGAAAGATAAAGACACGATGATTTATAGTGGTTCAACCTTCTAACCAAGGTCTACATCCACTACCTTAGCTCCCCACTAAGGATTTCACAATCAATCCACTAATTGATTCGTGCCCTTTTCTAGGATTAGGAGGAAACCCTTACAACCGATCAAGCTTCTACCCAAAGCCTTGATCAAAACCCTCTTTACAAAGAGAAACAATAAGCAAACTTGAAACCCTCTAATAGGTGTTTGTTTGCACAATTACGCACTCACCCAAAACCTAAAACACTTGAGCAAATTTAACAATGTAAGCTCATAAGTGTTGTCTAAGCAAGAAATGAACGATTTAAGCTCTAGACAAGTTTTTCACTCATAATGTTGTAACAATTGAAGCTCTTACTCAATCTTGATGCTTGGAGGTCCCTTTTATACTCCAAATTGAGTTTGTAGCCGTTTATGGCCGTTGGGGATGTTTCGGAGCCGTTGGAAGCCATTTAAGTTAGCTTTAAATGCTCACCTGCACTATAGTTTCGAAACCTTATAAAGGTTTCGAAACCTTTAAGAGGTGTTTAGAAAAACTAGCCGTTTTATAGCCGTTTGTAGCCGTTACAGGGCTAAAGTTTCGAAACCTTTGAGCCAAAGTTTCGAAACCTTGTAAAGGTTTCGAAACCTTTGCTTAGGTTTCTAAAAATTCAGCTACTGCCCAGATAAGTTTCGATACCTTTGTTTGAGGTTTCGAAACTTTCATCTAAAAACATGTATTTCGGGCATTTTTCGACTTTTAAAAGTATAGTTCGATATAGGTATTAAGTCGAACTCTTTCAAAACATTTTGTCACGTTTTAAGGACTTTTGAATTATTTTTGAAGTCTTTAAACAAGTCCAAAAACATTTTTCACAAAAATTGTTATATCAAAATATTTCTCAACAATCTCCCCCTTTTTGATATAACAAAACTTCTTTGAAATATTGTTTTTGACAAAATGCTCCCCCTTAATTTTTCACTTATTTCTCCCCCTTTTTGTTATATCAAAAATAATTTAAAATACTTTAAGCTCAAAATAACAATGGAGGTTTTAAAATTTTGATTTAAAAAAATGTTTTAAAATTTGGCTTCTAAAAAAATTTTGTTTTAAAATTTAGCTCCCCCTTACTCAAAGCATCATTGAAATGTTAGTTCAACATATATGAATATCTAGTTGACATAAAAGAAAATAAATCAAATAAACACTAAAACAACTAGATTTTACCACACTTGAACTCAAGGGAGGATGTGAAGCCTTCCTTCTTCAAGTGTTCTTCCTTTGTGTGCATGGAGCTCCCCCTTAATTTTTGACTTGTTGATCATTCTCCATCACACCTAGCAAAAGACAATCAAGTAATTTTTGGTATCCAAATTGCTTTGGATCCATAGACGTTAGTAGCATAAAATTTAGTCCCCTTAGGAATCCATTTTTCAATTTCATCCTTTTTAGTTGAAGTGGTTAGTCCTTTTGGGACCCAAACTCTTCTAAAACATTTTCCATTCAAAAATCTAGGGGCACTAGATTGTCTTACATAAAAATTTGATTTTCCAAAATTGTTTTTCTTTTCAAGCTCTTTGGAAATCAAATCTTTTTCCTTTTTAAGATCATCAACTTCTTTTTGATGATCTTTTTCAATCGTTTGAAGCAAATTTTGTAAATTTAAAACTTTAATCTCAAAATCTTTGATTTTTGCTTCAAACTCTAAATTGGTTTTAGAAAGCAAATCATTTTCGATTTTTAACTTTGAAATCAATTTTTTGTTTTTCGAAAATGAGGCCTTAAACTCAAAAACCAATTCATCGTAGGCTTCTTGTAACTCATCAAATGTATAAGAATTTGAAATAGATGAGTTAGAAGTTACCTCCCCCTCATTGAGGGCCATCATGCATAGGTGGGCTACTTCATTATCGGTGGAGTCTTCATCACTCCAAGTGGCCACATATGCTTGTTTAGAAGATGATCCCTTCTTTTTGGATTTGTGGGAGTCCTTCATCTTCTTCATCGATTCATGCTTGGATTTTTCCATTCTGCTCTTCATGAATCGGGTGAATTTGTTGAAGAGATAGACCATCTCTTCATCTTCACTATCCTCCTCACTTGAATCTACATGATGACATGTGGAGGATTTGAGAGCAATGGCATTTACATTGATGCCAATACTTTTGATTTTCTTCTCTCTCATAGCTCTAATTTCTTCCCTCTTCTTCTCATCTTCTTTGTTCTTCTTCATGATTTGATGAGTAAGGAGTGACCCCATGAGTTCATCAAGCTTCAAAGTCTTCAAATTTTTGGCTTCAATGATGGCGGTCCTTTTTGAGTCCCAAGACTCGGGAAGTGAGTAGATGAGCTTTCGGACAAGTTTTTCTTCCGGGATGGCTTCTCCATAACCTTTAAGACCATTGGTGATGGTAGAGAATCTATCAAACATCTTCTCGATGTTCTCTTTCGGATCCATCTTGAAGTTCTCATACTCTAAGGTGAGGAGCCCAATCTTGGTCTCCTTGACTTCATTAGTCCCCTCGTATGTGACTTCAAGCTTGTCCCATACCTCCTTGGCACTTTCACAAGAAGACATCTTTTCGTAGATGGTTGGGCCAAAAGCACAAAAAAGCATGTGCAAGGCTCTACAATTTAGCTCCATCTTCTTGCGATCGTCGGCACTCCATTCCGCTTTGCTTCCTTGAGGCACGAACGGACCATCTTCAACTATGTCCCATAGCTTGTAATCTCTTGACTTCAAGAATAATTTCATCTTTCTCTTCCAATGGGCATAGTGATCTCCGTCGAAGAAAGGCGGTATGTTGATGGATTGCGCCATTTGAGCCAGTTGGTGTAATGTTGATCGAGCTTGCCGGATCTTCTCAATAGGATGTGAATCCCCTTCGATTGAGCCAAGCTCTGATACCAATTGTTGGGTTTTTTGATGCTCGATTCGATCAACCGTTCTTGCTCGCCAAGTGGTGGAGAGGTGGATATTTGGGTGGAAGGGTTTAGGAAGCTAGAAAGATAAAGACACGATGATTTATAGTGGTTCAACCTTCTAACCAAGGTCTACATCCACTACCTTAGCTCCCCACTAAGGATTTCACAATCAATCCACTAATTGATTCGTCCCCTTTTCTAGGATTATGAGGAAACCCTTACAACCGATCAAGCTTCTACCCAAAGCCTTGATCAAAACCCTCTTTACAAAGAGAAACAATAAGCAAACTTGAAACCCTCTAATAGGTGTTTGTTTGCACAATTACGTACTCACCCAAAACCTAAAACACTTGAGCAAATTTAACAATGTAAGCTCATAAGTGTTGTCTAAGCAAGAAATGAACGATTTAAGCTCTAGACAAGTTTTTCACTCATAATGTTGTAACAATTGAAGCTCTTACTCAATCTTGATGCTTGGAGGTCCCTTTTATACTCCAAATTGAGTTTGTAGCCGTTTATGGCCGTTGGGGATGTTTCGGAGCCGTTGGAAGCCATTTAAGTTGAGCTTTAAATGCTCACCTGCACTATAGTTTCGAAACCTTTAAGAGGTGTTTAGAAAAACTAGCCGTTTTATAGCCGTTTGTAGCCGTTACAGGGCTAAAGTTTCTAAACCTTTACAAGGTTTCGAAACCTTTGAGCCAAAGTTTCGAAACCTTGTAAAGGTTTCGAAACCTTTGCTTAGGTTTCTAAAAATTCAGCTACTGCCCAGATAAGTTTCGATACCTTTGTTTGAGGTTTCGAAACTTTCATCTAAAAACATGTATTTCGGGCATTTTTCGACTTTTAAAAGTATAGTTCGATATAGGTATTAAGTCGAACTCTTTCAAAACATTTTGTCACGTTTTAAGGACTTTTGAATTATTTTTGAAGTCTTTAAACAAGTCCAAAAACATTTTTCACAAAAATTGTTATATCAAAATATTTCTCAACACGTACCTTCTGACCGACCTCCGATTAATGTCAGCTGCTTTAAATGGTGTCTTCTGCCCAAAGATGCCACAACTTTTTGGCCCTTGTTACTCTAAATTTGTGGTCACAAGCGCCTATTCTGAATTTCGCTCATTTGCCCCAAAGTGCCTTTTGGGTTTTCGCCTCGGCTTCTCTTCTCTTTCTCCTCTATCTTTCTTCTTTTCATAGGCGTACTTCCGTCTTCACCGCCCTTTTGTCGAGTTGACTTCAGATCATACTTATTGTCTCATCTCAGTGCGTGCCCTCAACGCGGCGCGTGTGGTTGTTCTCAAGACATCCTCTTCGACAGGATGCTTAGGCTCCGAGGGTAACTTCTGTTCCCCGATTCTCAATGTCAAAATTTCTACCCTCATGTTCTATTTCAACCCTTCTTAGTGAAGGTGGACTTCGTAGCTTAACATTTCACCGAAGACGGTCTTGATATTTCAACTGGAGGTATTTGTAATGTTTGAACCTCCGAGGGTGCCCCTCTGGGTACTGATGGCTTTACCTCGAGCCACGGTCAGTCCGCTTGTTCATTCCCATGTAGAAGACTTATGCAAGTGATTGGGTAAAAATAATTTTATTATGTAAATATACATTTTAAAGAATCATGTCAAGTGAAAATCAAGTTTTGGGTCTTTGAAAAAGGTTGACCCGAGTGAAATTTTCCGAATGTTGCAGGGATGCACATATGAAATCTTTTCTGGGATATTAGGCTTCCGAGAGGAGCGACTCCCACACTTAGTTTCTACCCAATTTAAAGGTGGCTCTCTTTAACTCACTAACTCGCCTTGCCCCATCCTTCCCTCTTTTCTGATCTCAATCAGGCATCAGAAGTGTGGCAATCCTTGAAGAAAGGTTAACTCCGATAGGCGGAATGTGATCTGAAGACAAATTCATCCTTCCGCGTATGGTCCAAATGGTCTTTTATGGCTTGTAATGTAGGCTAAGGCTCACGGCTACGAAAGAAAGGGTAAATAGGCCCAAACAAGTGTTTGAGGGTTGTGAAACCAAGGATCAATTCTTCCAATCTGAAAGTCTCAATTATGCTCCGATGAAATGCTATCTCTTTTCTTATTTCTTTGGATCGCTCTAGACTGCCCCCTTTTGGGGTTTTCACCCTATAGTTCATTTCCTTTCATCAAGTGTAGTTTCGGATCCAATTGCACCTTCGCATTGTATTAGTACAGGCTTTTGATCAAAGGTGAACAATCTTTCGAGGCTCCTCTAAGCAGAGATTCAATTGGATAGGGAATCCTCTTGTTCCTTTTCTTTATCCGCTTCTCTCCTTTCAAAACCGCACTTTTTACTTTAGTGCTTTTACTTTTGGTTTCTTCAACTTTTATGTCGGTAACTTTCGCCTAGATTCGGGTAGCTCTTTGAGCACCAACTTTTCTTTCGTTGTTTCCTTTTGATGTTTTTGCTACTCCAACTGAAAATGTATTCAATGTATCTATTCTCTTTCATTGCCCCTCAAGGCCTCATCTTCATAGCCTAATCAGAATCTAATGTCAATTATTTGTCCATAGACTTCTATCTTTTCTTTGCCCCGGTGTAAGGGTGATCCTTGGTTTGGGTTCATTTAGAAGAAAAAAAAAAGTTTAAAAGGCTCAAACGGGGACAACAATGGGTACATTTTTTATTTTATTTTTAGGTGAACGGAATTGAAGGAATGCCAAATGTCCTTCCATACACGGATATCAAAATGAGTCTTCAGGTGGTAGAAGTTTTAGGGTTATCACTTTATTCAAGAACCTTGAACAACAATGCCCGAGAGGAAAATTCACTCAATGGGAGTGGCCCATTATTCCTGAACACTCGTTGTCATTCCTCCCTTGGCCTAAGTAGAACAGATAATGCTTCCATTTGTATCATTCCCACAACATTCGGTTTTTTCTTTTCAAAGTATTAAGGTCATTTTTGTAAAAAATATATATGTACGTATGTTTTTAATAGAAAAGCAATAAGCTTGTAACCATAAAGAATAAATGAAATGTTTAAAAGAAATTAAGGAATATAAAATGCTCGCAAAAGTCTCCTTCATTGAAAATAAAACAAACGGACATCACAAAAGCCCTTATAAGAGACGCTAGCTATCATGGGCCCACAATACAAAGTTAAACATGCACATTAAAGAGGAAAAGACATGACAACAAAAGGTAGGATGTAACAGAAATTCCCCACCACCACGACACTGGACCCGGCTTTTCACGCTCGACCTTCCTACTTAAACTTAGGTTTTCCATTCTCGAAAGAAAGCACTTTATTCTCAACAAGCCTATAGATCATGTGCTTTAGAAACGCACACTCTTCCGTTGTGTGGCTGAAATCTCCAGAATGATATTCATACGGAACTCTGGCACCAAACACATTGGTATTAAAATAGGCGTACCGCTTCAAGGGTGGTGGCCTCGGGAGTTTGTTCTGAATCAGCATAGGTAACAGCTCTGAATTGGTCATCGGGAAACACGCCTTCATCTTCTTGTCGACCTCTCTTACAACGTGCTCTTTAGCTTTCCGTTTTTCCCTTTTCCTTAGATAAGGCTCACTTTCTTCAATTTTATCGGGGTCGATCGCTTTTGTAGGTTCTTTCAGAAATTCTTTCGACCCCGTAAGTAGGTCCGACCCTTCCTTAGTATGATCAGGACAACCACTGACGTTCGTAGATTTCGCTGATGCCTGCGACTTTGCCTTATCCACCTCTTTCACCACAGCAACTTGACCTCCTCCTAGCTTCACCTCATTATCCGCAGTTGGAAACCTGATTATCAAACCCGGACTTTTTGTCTCAAATTCCAATACCCCAAGGTTTAGGAGACCCTGGATTTTGCGCTTAAAATTCATGCATTTCCCGATCGAATGCCCCCGAATTCCGGCGTGGTAATCACAATGCTCTTCCTCAAGGAACCAACTGGGATACGGAGGAGACGAGGTTTTAACAAAACAAGGTGCCACCACTCGAGCATGCAGCAGCTTTGAATACAACTCTTGGTAAGTGAAAGGGCTGGGGGTGAATCGATCATTCCCCTTCATCTTCTCTGAACCTCGAGGACTCCCAACCATAGCTCGGGGTTGCGAAGTTGTAACACTCTTCAGGGCTTCTTGGTAGTCTTGTCGCCCTTGAGCTGATTCTTTCTTCGTTAGAGAAGACAAGCTTTTCCTAAGAGAATCTTAGATCTTATCTAACGCCAACTCAACGGGGAATTCTGAAGCAGTGCGGTTCACCTCATACTGGCCGATGATGGCCTGGTCTTCTTTAGACAAAGCTTCTTCCATCAAAATGTCATGGTCCACATTCTCATTATTCTTGGTCCGGGGGTTTCCCCTCACGCCACTTCTTTCGGTCACCATGGCTATCATAGCCCTCAATTCATTGATTTGCCCCATCATTTCATCTTGGAACGTCTTCACATATGCGATCGTCTCCTTCTGATTCCACACCAACTGTTCGTGGAGCTGTTCAAGCCCATCCACCCTTGCTACTAGGTCATTCATACCTCTAAAGCTGTACTTGCTAGAAATCGTTCTTTTGTCCATTTTCTCTCTCTTTTCTCTGACATGAGTGCTTTCCCCAATTAGTAATGATGCGATGAAGTGCCTTAAGCAAGATTTAATGTCCAATGATGGATGTATTATGGACTCAAATTAACAAATGCATGATCATGAGATGAATGTATGACTGACAATGTTGCTTTGAAATGATAGATGGAACAAATGCTACAAATGTATGCAAGTCAAAGGTGTTGGTCATATAGGTGATTCCCCTTAGGTCAACTTTCATTTGAACGTAAAGGAGGCTCCTTGTTACAAGATAGTCATAGCAAAAGTCCTACGGGTACTCTTCTTGCCCCCGAGTCATGTTCAAGGAAGTGAAAACTTCGGCAAAAATGCTGGGGCCGGATTTGCTTTCCTTTTTAGCCATTCAATAACCTCTAAATTTGCTGGTATTAAGTCCCAGAAAACAAACTATCTCCTTGAAGCTGAATCCATCTCTTGACCCTATCCAAGCCCTTTTCGGTTGTCCCGCTCTTTCCGGCCGCCTCTTTGCACTTGGTCGGGTAGTTTCGTGACTTGGATGTTTGGCGTAGACCCGATCTTGCTTGACTTCCTCGGGATGGAGATGGGTTGTGCTTTCTTCAATGGTGGGCATCAGATCTAACACTGTGTGTTCGCTCGGTAAGCTGCTCCCTTAACCTTTCTAATTCAACTCTGACCGTTGTCGGACTTGCTAATTGACAATATCTTTTCTAGCAACCTCCCGTCCGTAATGATAGCCCTAAAAATGGGTAAAACCACCTTGACTCAACACATTTGTGTCATGATATGCATGCGAGAATAAACGCAAGAAGATCATAAGAAAAATCGTTAGTGTCGGATAAACATGATAAAAGGGCAAGCATGAAAGCAAGCAACCCTATTTATCCCGTCTAATGAACCTAGGTTGTCCGCATGGCTCTAAAAGGGGTGGGCATTCTAGTTCTCTAAATGCAATTTTCGTTCTAGGAGGTACTCGAACTGTCCTCGCTGTCCCCTTCTAAGGGTAGCAAGGCCCCCGGTCATCACCCATTATAGGCTCCTCTCAACCGAGTTCAATTCGAGGGGACCCTTTAGCTATATCTGCACGGAGAAACGATATTCCCACGAAGATATAGGGTATTCGAGCCCCGAATGTACTTGCTAGGCCTACACGGAGGAACAATATCCCCACGAAAGCACTAGCGTTTCCCCCCCACTTAAACGAACGGGTTTAAATGCCAATTTTAAATGCGTTTAAAATAAACTCGCACTTATAAACAAATATCGATCGACTTGGTCACTTTAATTCGCAACTTCCAATATTAATTGAGCGGTAAAGTTTTTTTTTTTGGCTTGACTCTCTTTTTTGCTTTTTGGAAAACAAAAATTTTTCCCCAGTGGAGTCGCCATCTGTTGCGACTAAAAATTTAAAAAATACAAGTACCTCGGATGTCGCTAGGACGGACCGGGTTTTAATTTCGGTTTTAAAAAAATTTAGTCGGATTTATAAAAAATAGAGAAGTCGCCACCGGCCATTTAAAAATGGTAGACCGGACACCGAAAACTAAACCAGAGATTCTTTCTTTAAAAAAATGGGTTCGGGAGTCGGTTACACGCGGGGAAGGATGAGCACCCCTGTCGTGCCCGAAAATCGGTACCAAAAACATTACCGCTTAATTAATATTAAATTTTGCAAATTAAAATGACGAATCGTATCGAAATTTGGTTATACGAGCGAGTGAATTTTAAAAATCTTAATATTCGAGAAGGAACGTCCGAACCACCACCACTACGACTGGTACTGGCCTCGTTCGTTCCCGAATAAAAAGACGCTCGCATTGCAATTCATAAATTCGGGATGCAACTTATAAATTCAAACACAAGATAAATAAATTGCATGGCTAAATAAAAAGGCAAAGACATATAGCTAAAAGCATATTGTAACATGGACAACATAAACAACATTTTAAAAAAAAAAGGATAAATATGCAAAAGTTAAAATTCCACGTAAACCATACGATTCATAAAAACATGCACGAAAATACATAACACACATGTACGGGTGTACAACCTTAAGAAACTATGACACATGAACAAGGTTACATAAAAAACACATATTATGCAAGCTTACATATTCGATATCATATAAAATAATATGCAACAACAAGGGTTTAAGATATGCACTAATGTATCTACATAAAAAGATAAGATAAATATAGCATGACCAGCAAGTAAAACAAGACAAATTATGGGGTCACATACATAAATAAACCAATGATTTTATGACGAAAATTGAAATAAAAAGAGGATCTATGGGTTCGAACGAGATTGTCCCGAAAAGAAGGTGGACCAATTAAACCAAACGGGATGAAATTAAAGGAGATTCTGAACATATGGGGACTGAAAGGGGGATTTCCCCGTGAAAACTTGAACGAATCAGACGACTAGGGGATGAAATCCAATGAGCCAAAAAAAGAGCAGGGACTGCGGGCATATTTTTCAAAAAGCTCGGTGACCTAAGCTAAAATAAACCCTAAAGCCCTTGTATATATTCGATCTTAACCCGCGTTGAAAACCCTAAAAACACAAAAAACTAAGCGGCGCCGCTTCTCAATTCCTCACCCCCATTCTCCGTTTACCTCTCCCCTGCCAAACTCAGAAAAAAAAAACTACCATTGGCGATCACCTGCCGGCGCCGATATTAAAAGAAAGCCCCCCCCTTTATGCTTAAAAAAATCTTTGCTTACTCGTCGAAACCCTTAGGTATCAAGCCGTCAACGACGAAGAAGAAGCAAAAGAAAGAAAAAAACTTTAGCCCTGTCGAAAACGCCAAAACAAAGACCCCAAAACCCAAAAAACAAAGCTTTCTCTCCGCGGCTCCGATGGCTCACCCCGGTTGCTTCCCCAAACGGGAATCGATGGGATTTTTGCCGGTTCGAAAGCAGAGACGGAGGGAAGAGACGGCTTTCGAAAGGTAAAAGAAAGTTTTTTTGTTATTTTTCACATGCATGCAATCGATTGAATATATGTGGATACCTCTGAAAATATTTGCTTTACTGCCTTTTTTGAAATCCCTCTCCTTTTCGCTTCCGAAGAAGAGGGGTTACATATTTTCGGGCTACTCTTATACCCGGGTTACATAGAGGAAAAAAAAACAAGATTCATCCTCTCTCTCCCTCTGATTTGTCATGTCTGGTTGACATTTTCACTTTTTTGTCTCGGTTTACATTTTTGGTCATCTGATTCCTTGTTTTCGACTGTTGCATGACGAATTCTCCCAAAATGGTGTTAGCGTGCACCGGGTCAGGGGCGGCAGAGGGTGCGCGACGGGGACAGAAGGTCAGAGGCGTGTGCAGACGAGGGGTCACGAGACCGAGTTACGCGCGCGTGGAGGGGTTTGGGTGGTCATGGACGCGCGCGTGGAACACGAACGGACGTCTAGTGTAGAGCACGCGCAAATCTGGTCCGTTAGATCAGATCTTGATCTAACGGTGGGGGAGGCGTGCGGCGCGGATCAACGATAACCTCGTTAGGGTTTTCTTCAGACGCAATCTGGGCCGTTGATCTCGCCCGAATCGAACGGTAAAGGGGCGTGCGGCGCGACATCTGATAAGGGGCATCCCTAGGGTTTCTCTTCCGGGCTTCATCTGGGCCATCCATCTTCTTTCAAATCCGACGGCTGAGATGTAGCGGCGCTGGAGTAAGGGTGACACCCTCCTTAGGGTTTATTTTGCGGGTGCGATCTGAACCGTTGGATCGCGGCCAGATCCAACGGTCACAGATGAGTGGCGGCTGCAGCTGCAATCAAGAGACAATTAGGGTTTTTCTTTTGAGTGTTGGGCTTAGGGTATTAGACTTTTGGCTTGGACGGGCTGCTTATTGTAATTTAATTTAATGGACTGTTACTATTATTTATCCAATGCATTTTGGGCTTATGTTTTTTATGTTTTTTATGTTTTTTATTTTTTTTATTTTTTATGATACTATCCGAAAATAATAATAATAATAAATAATAATAATATACTAGTATAATAAATAATAATATTAAATAATAACACATAAAAACAAAAACAAATAATATGATAACAATATGTAATGAAAGATAAATAAATATGATAGGATAATATTAAAAATGTTATAGTAATGTTTAGGGTTTTTTGAAATGGATAACATTAATAGTATAAAATAATAATGTTACTAATAATAATTCTAAAAGGCAAACACAACAATGGTATAGAAAAACATACATATACACATTTAAGCATTATTACTTAATTATACCTATATCTAATATGTCACATGCACTTATATATACAATAAATAACACTCATAATAGTAAGGTAATAATATGTATGATATATATATATATATATATATATATATATATATATATTTTCTTTTTCTTTTTCTTCTTTTTTATTTTATATTTTTTTTAATTTCATAATAGCCCAATATAAGCCCACTGACAACACAAACTTAAAGGGGTCTGATGTCCGAACAAAATTAGTGATTACAGATCATATATCCACTAATCCACCAACTAAATTAACTAACTCGTATATCGGCTAAAACCAAAACATGCTTATGAATGCCAAAGAATTACTAATATATTTCTGAATAACTGATTTTTCCCGACAACATCAGTAGCAGAGGCAAAACACACGTACTAGAATTTACATCCTATTTAACTAAACCGTTGTGATTGTTCCATTATTACTTCACATTTCAACACTTTTTAATGGGCGAAAACAATAGAAACAAAACGCAGCTCAACTCAACCGACTAAGCAGTTGACCTTTGAAATCATTTTAAAAGAAGTAAACTGAAAATGAATTTATTAAAAGAGACTGAAATAAATACATCAGAAAAAGAAAGCGACTAAAATCTGAGAACAGGAAACGTCATAAAACACAAGAACAAAAGACTCTATTCATAAATCTGGAGAATTTCATACATTTTTTTTCGAATTGGCGGTGCAATTTCTGAGACTAAAAGCCGCAGATAATCCGGGAATATGTGTGCAGGTAGAATCATAATGGGCATTGAATTAAAAAGAAAAATCGCTTACCTGCTGCTTTCCCTTCCAACACTGCCTCCGATCCAAACGAAGAAATGAAGAAATTTGGAGGATGACTAGTGTATTGTGGAGCGGTTCTCTCACATGAACCGTCCGATTTGGTGTTTCCGTTATTTACCGTTGGATTCAAATATTGTGTCTGTTGCATTGAATACGAGTATGAAACAGCCTTTTTTTATTTAAATAATAATAGGGTTGCAATCGATTTGATTCGGTTAGGCCTTTTATTTTTGTGAATCATCTCTAATAATTTAATTTAATTTTTTATATTAATTTTAAATTTATTTTACAATTTTTTAGACATTATTTGGAAAGTTTTAAAATATTAAAAAAATGAAGATTTTAAATAAATAAAAACGTTTAATAATTTTAATGATAAATTTAATTTTTAATTGGAAAAAATAAATGAAAAAAATTATTTTTTAGTAGGATAAATATCATCTATTTTTCTATTATAATCACTTATTGGGTTCAGATGACAAAAATATTCATATATAGTTGAATATGCATATTTACATATTAATATTTTTATTCGAATAATAATTAATGATTTTTCCTGGTTTAGCCATTGGTTTCCAATTCATTATAATTATATATACTTTATTATTTTATTTATATTCAAATTTTGGTATATAATAATATTATTTAAATGATAAAATTTAGAATTAAAATATTCTAAAATAATCTAAATTATTTTAAAATTATAAAAATATATATAATTATTAGAAAATTCTAAAAATATTTAAAAATGAAAAAACCATTTAATAATGTGATTTTTTTTAAAATTTCAAAAGATATTAAAATGCTGTAAATACATTTTTAAATTATAAAAATATAAACGTTTTCTAAAAAAATTAGAAATTTATAATATTTGTTTTTGAACAACAATTGTTTTGAATGGTGGCTCTGAACTTGTTTCGAATTATCGTTATTATAAATTTACTTTTTTTATTAATTTTCAAAATTACAGTTTCTTTTAGGGTAAAGTACACAATGGTAACTAAACTATGCCTAAAAATATAAAATGGTCACCAAACTTTCAAAAGTTACATGATGTGCATTAAAATTTAGTTTTTATTACAAAATAGTCATTGAGCCGTTAACGGGGAGGCATGACAGTTACAAAAATTTGTATAATACTAAATTTAATCCTCAATATTTACACATTTAATCAATTTAGACATCAATAATAAGGGTTAAATTAGTAATAAATTGGTTGAATCTATCAAAATAGAGGATAAAATGTTTTGTTATTCAAATTTCTGTAATTATCATGTCACCCACGTAACTACAGTTAATGGCTTAGTGATAATTTTGTATCAAAAACTAAAATTCAATGCCTATTATGTAACTTTTGAAAGTTTGATAATCATTTTGTAATTTTAGAGATAGTTTAGTGACCATTTGTGTACTTTACGCTTTCTTTTATTTATATATTTTTTTAAGTTCTTCTATTTATATATTTTTTACCATGGCAACTGGATTTGATTAAAAATTCATAGAATATATCACAAATATAATGCATCCAAAAGAGAGAGTAATAGGGACTAATCCACCAAAATTTTATATGGATGGCAATGGGGCGGGGCGGGCGGGTTTTTGGCCACCGCGAACCCGCCCCAATCTATAAGGTATTAAACCCGTCCTGCCCCACCCCGAAACAATAACCCTTAAACCCGTCCCGCCCCGAAAAATTTAATCTTCGTCGACGATAAATGTTAGATTCGACCAATCTTCCACCATAATCACAAATTATGGTTTCAATGGACTTCAAACTTATATAAAAAATAAAATAAAACCAATTTTAAACTACTCACATGTTAAATTACATATTTAAAACAATAAACTTGAATCATTGACCGTTAGAATCGAATATATTAAAACTTGAACAACATTTAAATTTTTTTTTACAAAAAGCATGAACAAAAATAAAAAAATAGCTTAAAACTCATAAAAGTGTTTATATATAGTGATATTTTTATTAATATAATAAATATATATATATATATAAATAAAAAAATGTACCGGGGCGAGGCGGGGCAAGAAATTTCTAGCAAATACCCGAACCCGCCCCACCCCGACTTCAAGCTTTTCATGCCCGCCCCGCCCTGCCCTGATCCCCGAAATTTTAAAAAAAAATATTCGGTCGGGTCGGGTCGAGGCCGGATATTTTTGCCATCCCTAAAATCTCATACAAAAATCTAAAGGTATAAAGATAAGTAAATACTTTCATAGAGATTTAGCATACCATCAAAATGCATAAGCTTTCTTGAATCTCTTTGTTTCTATCCAAATGAGACGCTTTACGAGGTGAAAAAGGAGTGATGAACGAACAAAACTATCATGTAGATTGTTCTGCTACCCAGGTCTAATTACGTCGGAAAATAACCATCAACCGAGTTTGTATCTATCTTTCTATGACCGCCGACAGAATCATAATTAGAGATTAGCGTCGTGAAGATCTTTGTACTAACACCAAACGACTGTTAAAGTATACTGAAATCATGCCAAAGCGACAGATAAATAAACCACAAAAAACAAAAAAATGTACCACAATGACAAAGAAAACGCGTGCCACAAAGACAAAAATGTACCCTAATTTTGATATAATTAACAATAGTTCTTTTATTTATATCTAAATAGAGAGAAAAGAGTCAAAATCCAAATTTCTCTTCATTAAGAAAAACATGGGGCTTGCTAATTGAAGAAAGATCCCATTCGTAAGAACAGCAATGAGAAACCAGCCTAAGCTAAAACGGAATTGTCCCATTCACAAACTTTCATTATTTATTTCACGGCTACAAGGATTGGTTATTATCAGCGTCAGAGAATAATTACGTGAATTAATGAAAAAGTAAATTAAGAAAATGAAATAAAATTGGCCTTTCTTCAGATATTTTCATACAGTAGCCGGAATACTAATATAAATGTCTGCTCATTGCCTCTAATCAGATCATCAAATCCTTTTGTTTTTGTGGAATTGGAAAGCAGACATGTACATGGGTAATTCGAGTTTGGCAGTGGGGCTAATGCTCTTGTTCGTTCGGTTGGTCTCAGGTGTTGATGAGGTTGCTGCAGCCGCTGCCGGTGGTGGCGGTGGCGCCGGCCCTATGATGAGAGCGGATTTTCTGTTGGCTAATAGACTTGCTCGGACACCGCCTATGGGGTAAGCTCTTATTCTATGATTAGTATCATATCTTGTGTTTGTTTTAATTTTGAAAAATTATGTAATTGCTTGGTGATCCAGATGGAATAGTTGGAACCATTTTGGCTGCGATATCGAAGAAAAATTAATAAAGGAAACAGGTATTTTAGTCTGAATATAATGCATTAACTGATTAATTTAAATCGAGTACTGTATTGATTTATTATGAAGATAAATTTTTCTATTAAATAAAATTTTTATTTTATCTTTCTTTTTATGTGTATAGCGGATGCAATGGTGTCAAGGGGACTAGCTAAACTTGGATATATACATATAAACTTAGGTACAAACAATTACTGTTTTTTTTTTATTTTCAATGAGAAATCTTCGCCACTGATTATTTTATCTTTTTTTTTTTATTTTTTGTATATTTTTTCAGATGATTGTTGGGGCGCGTCCAGTCGAGACACTGAAGTACTTTTTAAACTTTCTTAAATTCAAACACTATATTTTTATTTATTCACAGTTTAATATTTGATTTATAATCTTTTACGCATATTAGTACATAGTTTTTTTTTGGAAAAATCAGAATGAAATAATTGTTCAAATAAAAAGTGAATCAAAATAGACTTAGACACTAAAAAGATTTCAGAAACTGAATTGAGTATATGAAACCTTTTCTTTTGCATAGTATTTTCATTAACATGCTAGTAATTTATTATCATTTTTCTAAATTTCAATATGATATTGAGAGGTTTTTATTGCACATTGAATGTATAACAATGATAAAAATAAATGAATAACATTTGTATATAAACTTTTCTTTCGATATACAATATTTGTATATAAATTTCTCTTTCATTATACAGAAATGGTTCTTTTTTGCTCAAGTCTTAATTTAACCTATGAAGTATATTTGTTTTCTCATTATACGTTTTAAATTATACTTTTCTCAATTTATTCCATAAACAATTATTTTCATCTCAATTTATTCCAAAAAATCAATAAAACGTGATACATAATATGTTATTTTCTTAATTGAGCAGGGACGTTTAGTTGCGCACGCTAGGAAGTTTCCATCTGGGATGAAGGCATTAGCTTCTTATCTCCACAGTAAAGGATTAAAGCTTGGTCTTTACGCTGATTCAGGGTGTGCATATCTATTTATTTAATTGTAAAAAGATATTTTAATTTAAAATTAATTTATACATTATATATATATATATATATATATATTAATTGTTAAATCTGTCTTTGTTTATTGAAGAACAAGAACATGTACCAGATCCATGCCTGGATCATTAGGTCATGAGGAACAGGACGCAGAAACTTTTGCTTCCTGGGTAATTCTCGATTTATGAAATTAGTATGCTCAAATATATTCTATTTTATTTCATTTATTTGAGAGTAGCTTTTTATTTTATAATATATGCAGGGTGTCGACTACTTGAAGTATGACAACTGCCTGAATAAGGGTCTAGATGCAGAAGAGAGGTAATCAGAGTTTTTATTTCTTTGTATTTTTTTAAAAAATAATTCTAATTAATTTTTTGCTTTAAATATGAGTGATTAATTTCATATGGGTTTTGGTCGTAGGTACAAGAAAATGAGTGACGCACTTTTGAGGACAGGGAGGCCCATCCATTTCGCTATATGTGAATGGTAACCTATGATAAACAGAAATAGTACATATGATTTATGTTTAATTTTATATAAGGAAAATATATGATGCACACGGGCGGCGGAAATAAAATATTTCCATAAGCGCTCTAATTTTAAGGGATAGAAATCCAGTTTAAAAGTTTAAAATTTAGAGTATGTGGTTAAAATTTATAGTTTAGTGTTAAGATTTAGGGTTTATGTTTTTAGTGTGATATGGTAGGGATTTAGGTTATTACTTATAACCCCTAAATTCTAACTTTAAACTCTAAATTCAAACCATACTCCCTAATTTCTAAGCACATAGACCTAAACCTCTAAACCATAACTCTAAACTGAATTCCTAACCTCTAAAATTAAAGTGTTGAAACAAAATATTTTTACGGTTAATGTATGATAATTACCCTTTTATATAATATCAATATGAATAATAAGTTACCCCTCAGAATAAATTAAATAGATTTATATATTGACTTGTCTCATTGAAAAATGACAGGGGAAAAGAAAAGGTGGCAACTTGGGCCAATTATATGGCCAATAGTTGGAGAACATCCGGAGACATTCGTGATAGTTGGAATAGGTATTTTTTTAAGTATAAATATCGATATTTAATTTATTAATTAATTTAAAATAGTTCTTATAAATATTTATTATAATTGTATTTTTTCAATTTAATTTGTTTTGTTTACATCATAATTCAATTCACAATATAAATATATTGATATTCAGAAGATATATGGCACTATTAATTAATATTTGTGGTATTTTTTTTCTTATTTCAAGCAGCATGTTATTGCGTGCTGATCGAAATGATGAATGGGCATCTTTTGCTAGACCAGGAGGTTGGAATGGTAATTAATTTAAACCACAAATTTATCTTGAAAAAAAAAATCGAGTTTGTATTTATTACAGTGATCGCGTATAAGTTTTGTTATAAATCAGATTTATTTTAGTTAACAAAATGAAAATGAAAATTACGTATTTTAGGAACTATGCATTTGTTAACATTACATACTTTTGTTGTATTTTCAGATCCAGATATGTTGGAAGTCGGGAACGGAGGGATGA
The DNA here is from genome assembly GCA_030270665.1 of Hibiscus trionum. Taxonomy (NCBI): domain Eukaryota; kingdom Viridiplantae; phylum Streptophyta; class Magnoliopsida; order Malvales; family Malvaceae; genus Hibiscus; species Hibiscus trionum. Next base: position 10,240,690 of record BSYR01000045.1, on the reverse strand, counting down.
CACTAGAAGAGTATCGTTCACATTTTAACATATGGGCACTGGCTAAGGTACGCACCAAACAGCTTAATTAAATTACATTATGAAACAAAATTGTAATAATAATGACTTAAATATATGTTTAGGCTCCTTTAATGATTGGGTGTAACATACCAAATATGAGCAATGAGACTTATGAAATACTAAGCAACGAAGAAGTCATTGCAGTTAATCAAGGTATGTACCTAAGTTAATTATATGCAAATTAAATTAAAGCTACTTTATAATTTGGATATCTTGCATGTTATTTTGGCTTAATTAGTACACTAATAATAATAAGCTGTGAATTGTGAATAGACAAGCTAGGTGTTCAAGGGAAAAAGGTGAAGAAAGATGGACATTTAGAGGTTTGTTTTCTGCATCTTCTGCGTCACCATAAGTCGGTTTTAATGTCGATTCATTAATTAGTCGAGTGATAAAGACTTAATTGAAATCCTTGTTTCATTCAATTTTGTGTAACTTAGGTTTGGGCCGGTCCTCTACATGGCAATAAGGTAGCTGTGGTTCTGTGGAATAGAGGTTCCCGGAATGCAACGGTAACCGCTCTCTGGTCCGACATCGGCCTCGACCCAACAGTTGCCGTGATGGCACGAGATGTATGGGCGGTGAGTGATTTATTTGAAGTGCGAATAAATTAAAGTTTGAGTTTATTCAGATATATTGAAAATATAAAGGACTTACCTAAACAAAACGATAAAGCTTAGGGGTTTTTCTATCAAACTAAACTAACGCCTGTCATGTTTTTCAATCTTACGTTTCGCAAACAGCATTCGAGTCAATATAATGTGACGCATCAGATATCAGCTGATTTGGACCCGCATGCCTCCAAAATGTACATCCTTTCTCCCCGTTGAAAAAATTCAGTTGATGCCACTCATCCATCATAAGCTTTATTTATTTATTTATTTTATTTTATTTTATTTGAGTTTGTTTGTGCTAAAAAAACCCCTTTATTCTACTTTATTGATGGGTTAAATCAATAATTAATAAAAGTATAACTTTGAAAAGTTGCCCACCATGTGGACTTCTATTGATGTTAAATGTGTGTATGGAAGTATCACAAAATAAATGATTTTTTTTGAAAGCTAAGGAAATTACAAGTAGTATCTGTTCTGAATATGCTCTCAACCATTTGATAATGCATGCTCAATCACTCTGCTGCAGTTGTTGGTGCTCAAATCCGTGACCTCTAAGAACAACAATTGTTCCCTTAACCACTGAGACAAGTTAGTTCGTGCATAAAATAAATGAATTTGGTTTTAATATGTGGGGGTAAAAAATTACAAATATGACCGTAAAAAATAAAACTGAAACAAATATAATTCTAAAAAAGAAAAAAATATTTTGTTTATCTCATTCCATTTTCGTTGTAATTATTTCATTTTATAAGAAGCCATAAATTACCAATCCCTTTCAAACTTATTCAATCTTCCATTAATTGGTTCGACTCAATAAATCTGTGAGCAATGAGATAACCACGTCAGTTTGTAATTTTAACGTTGGAAGATAATTTTGCTCAAAAATGAATTTCACGTACGTTGCGCTCAATCATACCAAAATGCATGGACCCCAACATTGAAAAAAGGGTACAATATCATAAGTGTCTAAATCTGACCCCACAATGTCTGATAACTTTTTCAAGGCATGGGCTATGGTCCTATGGCTGCATTTCACACATGCACACGCACGAAACGAACCAACATTATTTAATATTCGAGTTTTACGGATAAAGAAAATAACTTATTTCTCGAATCAAGGTCCAGCTCGACTTAAAATTAAAATAGAATGACAAATTGATGAAAGAGATAAGTGCAGAGACCATGAACAGAAGTCAATACCCGAACCATACAATTGAGGTAGCAAATAATAACATATGGTGCGTTCTTGACTTCTCTTTTAATACTAAGCACTAGCAGTAACTCTTCTTCCAATGTAAATTGCAAAAAAAGAAGAAAAAAAAAAACCAAAATGGCTTTGTAACAAAAGTTGTCGAAGTAAATAGAACATGAGTTGGTGGTGTAGATGGATTGGCAGAGCGCACATAGGGACAGCGGCAGCAGCTGTAGCAAAGGAGTAAATAAGCAGCTTCGGCTCTTTGATGAGAGAGTGCAGTGCCAGACCGCAGGGGCATTCAAAGTCCCCAACTAACCTCAAACACTCCACATTCAATACCACAAACACTCTGGTTTCATCCCATCTTTTGAATTTAAGGATACGAGAGTACTCAGGAACTCGGACAATTCAATGCGGCCTTGATTTGCTGGACCGTGGTGCCGATAAGGTTATTAACAGTTGTCACCGAGTCCATGTTCAGTTTAGCAGATGGCAAGCTGCTCACTAGGATCTGAAACGCTACTGTGATTAGTGAACCCCCGGATTGTGCAATGCTTCCGTGCGTGCTGGAGCTTGTTGAGGCTCCGTCCCCGCCTAGGTCCGGATGGCCGTCGGGTGAGATTGTGAAACCGGATGGGAGTAATGGGATGTATGAAGGGTCTTCACCACTCATTGCTACATTAATGGCAGGCAAATCTACCGGGCAATAAACTACTAGTGAACCTGAACTGTCTATGCAGCTCTCTTGAAGCATTAGCATGTTGTTGTGACTTGTATTAAAGGCCTACTCAAAGAACAATAAATTCTAACTAAACCAAAGTTTTTAAGTGAAGAACACAAAGGAAAATGCTTTGGTTTCGGGAATCTTACTCGTAAAACGGATATACAATTGCCCGGATGCGACCCGTTTGCAATATGAGCAACCTCTTGCACTGCATTGCCGTTGGATAGAACATCCCACTGAAGGAAACAACCAAAAGAGAAAGCAATGTAACAGTGACAAATTATTAAGTTCAATAAATAAAATATACAAGGCAGAATAATATACATATACTTGACATTTACAAATCCAAATATACCTGAGGTCGAGTTCTTTCATCCTTGAAGAAATTGAATACATTCTGTGGACTAACAGGAAGCCAGAAGGTAGTAGCAGCACTAAGAACTATACCGTTGGGTTGTCCAGGATCAGAACTTTTATGAACAGTTACCCGGACACCGACTTCATTCAAACCGGAAAGTGTTGTCCACCGATGACTATTTGATGTGCTGATGCTTGTGCAGAAATTGGTAACCATCCTTTGAGCAAGCTTCATCATGCTTCTCTTACCCTCAGGAGAAGGAATTACTGAAACATTTGGAAATTTTATTTAAGAGATCAGAGAAGTAATAGCTGAGTCTGTAGTTGAATTACTAAATGTTTACCTCCCCCGAGATCCCGGGTCGAAGTGCTCGATACCATTAGGCAAGCAAACCTCTCACACATCCTCTGAAGAGTCGCAAGCCACCGTTCTGCCCCAAATGCCAAACCACTATGCACAAGATCCCTATAGAGTCTATGAATTGGAGTCTTGTCTTCAATCTCCACATGCTCCAACCATGTAACCTATAGGCATTTAGATGTACATTTGAGATTAAAGTTGACAAAAACCGAGCAAGCATAACATTGATTGAATAAATTTGAGCAACCTTGGAATAACCATTAGGCATGTCCTGAATCAAGCATCCAGAAGGAAGCCTATGAGATCGACATTGAGCAGCAAATTGTGGCAAATCATATGAAACATTTACTATAGCCCATAACCCTTGCTCAATTTGCTGACAGTATCGAAGGACATAAAACTCGCGTGTGGGTACTAACGGAGAGAGCACCTGCAACTCTTCGTACATCTGCAAAACGAAACGACAATTAGTACAAGAAGAAAGACATAGAAAACATGACATGAATAAACAAAAGGCAAAGCACCATTACCAATTGCAAAGAACCACTGTGGGTACCCAACATCCCAGATGAAATTACTTCGATTGTCTTGGCAATCGACACGATGGTAGGGAATAGCTCCACCCATTTGTTCTGCAAAAGGATTAATGGTTTCTCCATTAAAATCTCGAATTCCAATTGATACCAAAAAAGAAGGATTAAATGTAAAGGATAAATTTGTGAACTTACAGAATCCATGAACATGTCAACCAAAGCCAAACCATTCATGATGACAACACCGGAGTCTCTTGAAGCTTCAATCCTAACATTGGGAGATTTGAAGTGTGTATTAGGCCTAGGGAAAATTCTTTCATAGGTTTCAAGATTAAGAACATCTCTGCCATCATTAGTGGACTTGATCCATAAAGGTTCATTGCTCTGCAAGAGCCTGATCATTTCTTCCATTGCATTTGCAGCGATATCGGACATGAGGGACTTGTCCATGTCCGAGATAACAACCGGCTGGAAAGGTAAATTCGGCATTGATGACGAGCTTCCGGGGAGAAGATCAAGATCAAGGGAAGGACCAGAAACACCATAGCCATCGAAACTCGACATCCTGAAATCCAATGAAGAGAGATGAACGGGCTGTACTGGTGGGAGTTGGGATATCGGCCTCCCTATGTACTTGGCTGCAATGCTAGATACTCTATCAAGCTGCAAAAGAGAAACAAAACATAAACATATTAAAAAAATTATCATCTTAATATCTTATACTATTATTATTATTGGAGAACAAAATAAAAGGCAAGACCTCCTCTTTTAATTGGGCATTTTCCATCCTCAGTTTCTGGTCATCAAAATATGAATCCTCAGTGACGGGAGGGCCACCGCAAGAAGGGCAGATGACATTTTTCAGCGCTTCTCGGATGGCTATGTTCTCGCATCGGATCTTATCGTTCTCGGCACGAAGAGCACAGTTATCGTTTCTCTCGTGTTGTGCCTGAGGAAACACCATGATCACAAGTGACTGAATGAATGAATGAAGGAGAAGAAAGAAAGAGAAAAGCACTAGTCCCAGCTGAACCGACCTTCATCTGGGTCCGTCTGTTTTGAAACCAAAACTTGATCTGCCGGGGAGCCAGTCCCAGCTCCCTACTCAACTGCAGCCTTTGCTTCTCATCTGGGTGCGGGCACTCCTTGAACATTCTTCACGTTCTCACCAACAAAACAGGAAAAAAAAAAGAATTCTCTATTAAAAAAAACAAAAGAAGACGAGCAAACTAGCAAGCAAGCAACAAAGAAAGAAAGGGCGGGCGGGCAGTGTTTTCTTACGATTCAAGCCGCTGAATCTGGTGAGCAGTGTGGCGATGGTAAGGCTTTTTCCGCCGGGAAGGGTCGGAGGCGTCGTGGTCCCCACCGGACCCACTCCCTCCACCGCCGCCGCTTCCGTAATCCATATATGAACTGCACGTCTCCCTTCCAAAAAAAAACACCTTAAAACGAATAGCCACAAAAAGACCCTTTTTATTCAACAGCAACAACCATTCTGATTTCAAGCACCACCCATCATCACTAAAAGAAGCAAAGAGAACCTTTTGTTGCTAATACTGAGATGAACAGCAAGAAGAAAGAAAGAGTTTTGGAATTGGAAGAAAAAAAAAAGGCATTCAATCAAGTTTTGGGAGGGAAAAGACGGGTGAAATAAGAAAGACAGTGAGCATGATTTTGGGTGAGAGTGAGTTTAGGCAGAAAATGTAGCGGTTTAAATGTAGGAGGAGAGAGTCAGGGAAAACCAGCAGGCAGCAAAGCAAAGTAGAAAGAGCTATTTTTCCTCTCCACTCCCTAAAATAACTCAATATATTTACTTATAAGGAGATGGAGAAGAAAAAACACACAATCAAATCTAGAATCTAAGATTCCAAAGACTCGTTGCTTATTCTATCTCTTGTTTTCTCTACTCTTTCTCATATGTCTTGTTCTTCAAGATTATGTCAAAAATGTGTGTAATTCAAGGGTTTTAAAAGGACCATTTGCATTTGCCTCTTCACACATTCATCATACATCATACATCATACATAAGGTTTTTTTTTGTAATTATTTTCTCTTTCTCTCCCCTATTTATAATTACCAATGCTTTTAATTTGAGTAGTTGCTTTTTTATTTTTACAAAATGGTATATGTATTAATATCCTATAAGCGACTTAGTTTTATGGTATAGGGAGTTAGTTTAGGGTTTTAAGTGTAGGAGTTTAGAATTTAGAGATAATTGTTGTTGCGGAATACGATCGTCGGATAGAGCAAAAACGCAACTGATAATTTGAGAAAATAATAATGAAGATAAAAGAGACACAGATTTTACGTGGAAAACCCCTAAATAATATAGGGTAAAAACCACGGACAAAGGTAGAAGAATTTCACTATGAGAAAATAGGAATTACAACTTCTCTCAATCTAACAAGGAGAAAACAATGACAATTCTCTCTTGATAAAAAGGAGAAAACAACTCTATGAAAACTCTCTAATTTCTCTAGTATTGAGAGGAGGTTAGAATGATTTGGGATGTGTAAGAATGGCAAATGGCTAGGCTATTTATAGTTGAGCTTTAGGGACTAAACTTGTAAATAGCCTAAACTTTAGGGACCAAAATTGTGATTTTCCCATGCCAAAATTTCAACCAAAATTATTGCACCGAAAGTGCACTACTTTTGCACCGAAAGTGCACTACTTTTGACAATCTCCCACTTGAAGATTTGAATGAAACAATCATATCTTCACACCATTCTTTCTACCTCGTACTTTCCATGTTGCTTACCTCTCTAACAAGCCACAAGAGGATCGACACCAAGTAAACTTATCAGTGTTGATTGCTTTTGTCATGAAATCTGCTATGTTGTCATCGGTATGGATCTTCTGCATATCTATCGTCCCTTCTTCCACTTTCTCACGAATGAAGTGGTATTGGACCCGAATGTGCTTTGTTTTTGAGTGAAAAGCAGGATTCCTTGCAAGATGCAAGGCGCTCTGACTGTCACAAAACAAAGAGACATTCTCTTGTTTGTGCCCGAGCTCCTCCAATAGCATTTTCAACCATATTGCTTCTTTACTGGCTTGTGTAGCTGCTACATATTCTGCCTCTGTTGTTGACGTAGCCACAACCGATTGCAGTTTTGAAACCCAGCTTACAGCTCCACCAGCAACTGTAAACACATACCCTGTTGTAGATTTGCTTTTATCCAAATCTCCTGCATAGTCAGAATCGACATACCCGCTGATAAGAAAGTCTGATCCCCCGTAACATAATGCAACATTTAAGGTCCCTTTGATGTATCTTAGGATCCTTTTCACAGCATTCCAATGCTCTCTGCCTGGATTCGCCATGTACCGACTAACCACTCCCACTGCTTGTGCAATGTCTGGTCTTGTACAAATCATAGCGAACATTAAACTTCCCACTGCTGATGCATACGGTACTCGAGACATCTCCATCCTCTCTTCTTCACTGCTAGGACTCATACTGGAGGATAATTTAAAGTTAATAGGAAGAGGGGTATAAATTGGCTTACAATCTTGCATGCTGAATCGTGACAAGATCTTTTTCAAGTAATTCTTTTGTGAAAGCCAAATCTTCCTACTACTTCTGTCTCGGTGAATTTGCATCCCTAGAATCTTGTTTGCTGGTCCCAAGTCCTTCATTTCAAATTCCCTAGCCAGTCGTGCCTTTAATTCTTTAATATGATCTTTGTTGGGGCCTGCAACCAACATGTCATCTACATACAACAGCAATATAACAAAGTCGTTTTCACCAAACCTCTTGAAGTAAGCACAAGGGTCTGCATTAAGTCTGTTGTATCCAAGGCTCATGATGAAGGAGTCAAATCTCTTGTACCAACACCTCGGCGCCTGCTTTAAACCGTACAGAGATTTGTTCAACCTGCAAACCAAGTTCTTCTTTTCTTTTTCTTCAAAACCTTCAGGTTGGAGCATGTAAATCTCTTCTTCAAGATCTCCATGAAGAAAAGCTGTTTTAACATCTAGCTGCTCTAGATGTAAATTCAATGTAGCACACATTGCCAGGACAACTCGAACCGTTGTTAGTCTAACCACAGGAGAAAAGATTTCATTGAAATCAATACCTTCTTTCTGAGCATATCCTTTGACCACCAGTCTTGCACGATACCTCTCCACTTGATCGTCACCATTTCTCTTGATTTTGAAGACCCATTTGTTACCAATTATTGGCTTCCTTCCTTGTGGTAGTGGCACAAGTTCCCATGTATTATTTTTATGAAGGGCTTCGATTTCTTCTTGCATTGCCGCCATCCACTGCGAAGCATCTGAGTTGTTCATTGCCTCCTCGAATGTTGATGGCTCACCGTCCTCCGTTAAAAGGCAGTATGCAACATTACCTTCTATAACATAATCTGAGTGCCAATTGGGGCGTCTTCTCACACGATCTGATTGACGAGTTGTTGGAGCTTCAGAATTCTCTGGTTCTGATTCCTCGAGCTCTGGTTCTGCTTCAGAACAATCTCTCTGTTCAAACTCATTTTCAACATGTATCTGTGTAGTCTCTGGCTTTTCTTTATCAGTGCTATCATCTTCTTCTTTTCTTTGTAGCTTATCTTCTACAAAGATAACATCCCTGCTGATAATCACTTTGCGGGCAGTGGGATCCCACAAGCGATACCCCTTTACTCCATCAGCATACCCCAAGAATTTACATTTTCTGGATTTTGGATCCAACTTTGAAATTTCTTGGGCATTGTACATCACGTACACAATACTTCCAAATATATGGAGGTTTGAATAATCAACTGGTTTACCAGTCCACATTTCCATCGGTGTCTTCAACTCAATTGCAGTTGATGGAGCCCGATTCACCAAATAACAGGCGGTATTGACTGCTTCTGCCCAGAAAGCTTTTTCTAGCCCTGCAGCTCTCAACATTGCTCGTGTTCTTTCTAACAGAGTTCTGTTCATCCGCTCTGCCACTCCATTTTGTTGAGGAGTGTATACTGTTGTGAACTGTCTTTTGATGCCTTCTTTTCTGCAAAAGTCATCAAATTCATCACTTGTATATTCACCTCCATTATCTGATCTGAAACACTTGATCTTATTTCCAGAATCAAGTTCCACCCGCGCTTTGAAAACTTTGAAGGTTGAAAACACATCTGCCTTCCTCTTGATAGGATACACCCAACATCTCCTAGAGTAGTCATCAATGAAGAAGACAAAATACTTTGCTCCGCCTAGGGATGTAACCGGTGCTTGCCATACATCAGAGTGAACCAATTCTAGAACAGCCTTGCCTCTAGAATTTGATGTGTTGAATTTTAATCGATGCTGCTTACTTGTAATACAATGTTCACACAAAGGAAGTGATACCTTTGTTAAACTCGGAAGTAGCTTTTGCTCCACAAGGACTTTCATTCCCTGTTCTGACATGTGTCCAAGTTTCCGATGCCATAACATGGTAGAATCTGAACTACATGAGGCAACAGAGGCTTCAGCTTCTAGCAAAGTCTCTCCCTTCAGCATGTACAAATTTGCAGCTATCTTTTCACCTTTCATCACCACAAGCGCTCCATGGAACACCTTCATGATTCCTTTCTGTGTTTCAATTTTGCTTGCATTATTATCCAACAATCCGTAGGATAATAAGTTTTTCTTCAAGCCTTTCACGTGTCGCACATCTTGAACAACTTTGATTGTCCCGTCATACATCTTCAGTTTGATGGTTCCAACGCCAACAATCTCCAAGGCATGATCATTGCAGCTGTACACAGATCCTCCTGAGATAGGTTCATAATTATAGAACCATTCTCTTCTTGAAGTCATGTGATATGTGGCTCCCGAGTCAATAAGCCATATGTCTGCAAATCTTTTTCTGCCTTCCATGGCTGTTGCTGCTTCACAACAGAGAGCATCTCCATCATCTGAAGTGTTTGCCATATTTCCTTGAGGATTGGAGTTTTTAGGTAAACTCCAACAATCCTTCTTCATGTGACCCTTTTTTCCACAGTTGTAGCACTTTAAATTCTTCTTACTCCTTGACTTTGATCTACCATGATTGTGACTACTACTTTGGCCACGTTCTGTTGATCTTCCTCTCATCACCGTTAAGGCCTCTGCTTGTTGCAGATTTCTTTGTCTGTCTTCCTTGTTCTTGCGCCGATTTTCTTCTTCTAGAACAGCAGCTGCAACGTCATCGAAGACTAGATCACTTGTAAGGTTGTTGTTTGTCAAGTTGATGATGAGTTGATCATACGAATCAGGTAGACTTTGAAGCAGAAGTTCAGCACGTTCTTGTGACTCTATTTTATAGCTTAGGGATGTAAGCTGAGAAAATAGAGTATTCAACGTGTTTAAGTGCTCTGTCACTGAAGTAGATTCTGACATCCGAAGAGTGTACAATTTCCTCTTAAGGAAAATTTTATTGTGCAACGATTTGACCTCGTATAATTTTGCGAGGTGATCCCAAATCTCCTTGGCTGTCTTCTTCTCCTCGATGCTTGATAGTACTTCATCTGCTAATGCTAAATGAAGGTCTGCAATAGCATTCTCGTCCATCTCATTCCATTTCTTGTTATCCGTAAAATCTGCCGGCCTTTCGCTGATAGCCGCTAGACATCCGTTTTTTCTTAGGATGGCCTTTATCTTCAATTTCCACAGTGAGAAATTTCTCCCATTGAACTTTTCAATATCAAATTTCGTTGCCATAGCTTCTATTTCAGATAGCTCCCACTATTTCACCTTTTTGACGTGAATAGTGCCCACCACCTTCAATGAATGAGTAATATCTAACTTACTTTCTTATGATGGAGGATCCACTTTTCAGTGGCAACCAACAGAGAATACGGTAAGTAGATATACACACCCAAATCTGGCTCTGATACCAATTGTTGCGGAATACGATCGTCGGATAGAGCAAAAACGCAACTGATAATTTGAGAAAATAATAATGAAGATAAAAGAGACACAGATTTTACGTGGAAAACCCCTAAATAATATAGGGTAAAAACCACGGACAAAGGTAGAAGAATTTCACTATGAGAAAATAGGAATTACAACTTCTCTCAATCTAACAAGGAGAAAACAATGACAATTCTCTCTTGATAAAAAGGAGAAAACAACTCTATGAAAACTCTCTAATTTCTCTAGTATTGAGAGGAGGTTAGAATGATTTGGGATGTGTAAGAATGGCAAATGGCTAGGCTATTTATAGTTGAGCTTTAGGGACTAAACTTGTAAATAGCCTAAACTTTAGGGACCAAAATTGTGATTTTCCCATGCCAAAATTTCAACCAAAATTATTGCACCGAAAGTGCACTACTTTTGCACCGAAAGTGCACTACTTTTGACAATTGTTTCAATTTAAGATTTAGGGTTTATAAGTTAAGGTTTAGTTTTTAGGGTCATACAAACCTAAACCCTTAAACCTTATACTCTAAACTAATTTCCTATACCCTAAAACTAAAATGCTTGTGAAAACTTTCAGTTTCCAGCATCTGTGTATAAAATATTTATCAATGTATATATGATTAGTACTAAATCATCACCATAACACACTCAGTATGTTCCAGTGTCCAGGTGGGCACAACAAAAATGGCTTTTTAAATTACCAATTACGACAAAACAAAAACATATGAACATTTAGAATGCATACTTCTTTAATGGAATCCCCCTTCCCATCTAAAAAAATTAAACTTCCAAACCTTTTCAAATTTCAGAATTCACTTCTATAACAAGTTTGTACGCGCTCAATTTTTTGAACACATGTATAATGGGATTAATTGTATTACACATCCTCAAATTCTTATTTAATATATTTTGGTCCCCAAATTTTAAGCTATAATTTTGTTAGTTTAGGTTTCAAATATCAACTTATATCTAACATGTAGCGTATTTCAATCCCATCAATCAAAATTTAGACACATGTACATTTACCGTATGAATGATTTGGATTAAATTTTAAACGTGTGATAGTCCCACATCAAGTTCGAGCAACATTTAACATTTAAATTGATATATAGACGAATAAAAAGATAATTAATATAATATTGATGTTTAAAGAATAATTAAAAAATACTAATTTAGATAGGAGTTTGGGAATAACGGGTGTAACTAACCCTATAATATATAGTGCATGCCAATTGCCAAGGTGGCAACATTGGTTTTGCAAACAAAAAGTCCATAATATATATCTACAAATTGGATGATTTGAAGCCTACAATGACAAAACTAAACTTTTTTTTTTGTAATGGGCATAGTGGGGATGGATGGATCCAAATACCAAGCTGAGACCTTACATTCTCGGTTGTTTAGCGTTAGATACTGACGTAAAATTTTATATTAGAAAAGATAAATTTATAAAACTTTAAAAAAGGTGAACCTATAAAATTTTAAAAAATTTTAAAAAAATTAAATAAAAAATTTAAATTATATATAAATTTCAAATTTTAGGAAAACTCTCCGGCGCGTATGGGCGATTAGGTGCATCCTTGTTTAGCGCACACACCAATACAAAAGGGGGTTGTGTCCGGTTCCAAAAGTCAAAGCTCTACACCTTTCCGGAGGGGCGGTATTCTCTGCGCCTCACCCTCTTCTAATTACCTCATCTCATCTCACCACCGCTAATCTTCCCTTCTTCTCCTCCCAATCACTCTTACCACTTACCATCTACACAAAACGTCATGCGCCCAAATTGGTCATTCTTTTATTCCTAAAAAAATACCAAAATCATTCCCTTTTCCCCTTAAATTATATATTTGATATATATATATATATATGTAGAACGTGGCAATCGATCGAATAAAACCAAGAGGGGTGAATTGGATTTTTGAAAATTGCGGCGGAAGCTAATTGCAAAGATAAAAATTGCAAGGCAATTTAGAGTGGTTCGACTTTCTAACCAAAGTCTACATCCACTACCTTAGCGTCCACACTAAGGATTTCTCACAAATTCACTAATTTGTCTTTCCTTTAAGGACAAGGAGTAACCTTACACACTTCAATAGACTTATACCCCAAAGTCTATTGAATCCTATCCCAAAGTTGGATACAAATGAGCAAACTAGAAAATCCTCACTAGGAATGTGTTTGCAAAGTTTAAGCTCTCTCACACACCCGAATAAACACTAGAACAAGAATTACAACGAAGAACACTCTAGTGTTTTTCAAGAAAGATGGAAAAATAAGCTCGAAATAAACTCTCGGAAGCTTGAATGCTTGTATATGCTAACTTGATGTTTCTTGATCTTTCTTGGTGCTTCAATATTGATCCAAAGCTGTATTTATAGTGTTGTTTGAGTATCTAGCTGTTAGGAGCCGTTGGGGGGTCTTTGGAGCCGTTGGGGGTGTTTATTTTTTACCTTTAAAAGCTCCCCTGCACATAAGTTTCGAAACCTTTACCAAGGGTTTCGAAACTTTATAAATAGATTTGAAAAATATAACCGTTACAGGCCAAAGGTTTCGAAACCTTCATAAGGTTTCGAAACCTTATGAAGGTTTCGAAACCTTTGCCCATGTTTCAAAAACAGAGTGCTACTGCCCAGTATAGTTTCGAAACTTTGCTATAGTTTCGAAACTTTCCTTCCAAAATGAGCATTTTGGGCATTTGTCGACTTTTAAAAATGTAGTTCGATATATGTATTGAATCGAACTTTTTCAAAGCATTTTGTCAAGTTAAAATCGAGTTTTTGACAAATTTATTTCTTTAAAATTACTTTACAAATTTTTACAATTTAGTCCTTTAAAAAATCTTTTTAAGTTATATCAAAATCAAAATAAGTTCAACAATCTCCCCCTTTTTGATATAACAAAACATTTTGTAAAAATTTGTTTTTGAAATAATTTGTTTAATATTTCAAATCTTTTTTTTTATAAGCTCCCCCTTAATAAATGTCTTTATGAAATTTTTGAAAATTGTAATTTTAAAGACATATGAAATATTTGGATAAAAACTTTGATAAAAACAAATTTGCTCTCTTAATCTTCTCCCCCTTTTTATTATAGCAAAAAGGATAAATGGCTACACAAGCAACAAAAACGTTAATAGATCAATATAATTCAATATCATATTATCCATAAAGCATATCATTCATAAAGCACATCATCCAAGATTTATAATCCAACAAAATAAAATTCATAGAAATATTCAATCAAAGAGCATAATATGTCTTAAAAACAAAGACTAAAGCGTAAATCAAAATAAGTCTAAAAATGTACCAATAACATCATAAAGTCATATAGAATGCAAATATAAACTAAACATCATCATGAGGCAAATGGGGTGGAAAAAGTGAGTATGAACATCGTGCATGTCATGCTCCAAAGATGCTACGCGATCATCTAAGCCACGAAGATGAGCATCGATGCTATCGAAGCGCGTGACCATGGTCGCATACATAGTCTCTAAGGTAATCGGAGCCGGTGCCGGTGCCGGAGCTAATGGAGCCTCTCCAATAGGATCCTCTCGATCATCAATCTCCTCTAAATCTCCTCTATGAACCCAACCGTGATCTCCATGATACCATTGGGCTTTGTGACAAGATTTTAGGTCAATAAAGCTCTTGTTCTTAACTTGAGGATCTAAGGAAGTGTCTATGTTTAGCTTCCTAAAGATGTGGCTAAGAACATTCCCAAAAGAGAGAGAGAATGAGGTAGGATTGTTGATGATTTTAATGAGGTTTAAGAAAATGATGGTAGCAATATCGGGACGAGTTCTATCACGATATTGGTGTAGCCACCAATAATCACAAGCTCTCATACTAGTGGCTTTTCCGCCGGAGGGACGGAAGAACCAAGTAGTAAGGAGTAGAAAGAGGCGTTCCTCTAGAGAAAGGTGGGTAGGACTACCATCCGGGAAGGCGGGAATATTGTGAGCATCATTTTCGTTTGAACTACCATTTAAAGGAACACCTAAGTGATCGGCTATGTTTTGAGGTGTTAATTCAAATTCGGTACCCATGAGGTAAGAACGGATACCTATGATGGTGTTTCGCTCACGAGTTGATCGGATGAAAGTAGCATTAGCGAAAAAGGCACGAACTAATTTGCGATGGGTGTAGGGAGGAATGTTTAGATAATCAAGCCATTCTCAATCGGCAAAAAGTTCAAAGAGATCAAAATTAAATTCGGAAGATGTAAGAAAATCAAAGTCGATTGTTCTTTCTTCTCTAACTTTCTTATTCTCATAAATACCTTGATATCTCTCTAGATTTTCGGGATTCCTAAAGCAAAGATCCTCAAATTGAGGATTAGGATTAGAACCGGAATTTTGACCGATTTCATTGCGTTGACGCTTAGCTCTAGGAGGATTTGTTCTAGGGAGGATAACTCTAGGAGGCATATTTTAGGCTAAAAAATTGGTTTGGGAATTTTAACAAACACTTTGTGGGCAAGAGTCTAAGGGTGTTTAAACAAGAGATAAATCAAGATTAGGTGATACCTCCTGCAAAACATGATATAATATGCATTATAAACAACCCACATTGTTCTAAAATTCATTAAAACATGATTCCCTAAAAGTTTTATAACCCAAAAATTCTCAAAATTTTGAATAAAATTGAAGTTTTAATCAAGAAATTACCTCAAATAATTGTTGAAGATGATGAAATAAGCCCAAAGGATTGAAGAAAACTTGTAGATTTGAGCAAAGGTTTTGAGGATTTTGAGAGAATTTGGGTTTATGGCCGTTTAGGTTTGATGAAATAGGAGTTAGGTTTTGAGAAATTTTTGATTTATAAGCAAAAACTCGTCCGAAACAGGCCTGCCTTTAATGAAGGTTTCGAAACTTTGGGAAAGTTTCGAAACTTTCAGCCTAAGGTTTCGAAACTTTTCCAAAGTTTTGAAACTTTTGCCTCCAGTAGCAAAAAAAATTCTGGGCACCCTAAAGTTTTCGAAACTTTGCTAAAGTTTCGAAACTTTCTGGCCAAGGTTTCGAAACTTTGATGAAAAGTTTCGAAACTTTTGGTTCCAGTAGCTAATATGATTCTGAAAAACCTATAAGGTTTCGAAACTAAGAAATAGTTTCGAAACTTTGCCCTGTATTGACTTAGAAATATTCAGATTTTGCCTCAAAAATGTTCCTAAAAGCATTCTAATATTACTATGATAATTATCAACATTAAAGACCATTTTTGAACTTAAAAACAAAAAATTTTACGCTAAATGTTGGATTCAAAAGTGACTATCTTAACTAAGGTCACTTAACAAAGAATTTAAACATTTAAGCACAAAAAAAATTGCTAATATTTAAGGCCTAAAGACAAACAATTAACACATAAGGCCAAATATTAAGCAAACATGCAAATCATAACTCCCCCTCACTAAAAGCATTCATACAACATATGGGGAACCTCAAACATGTTTCAACACAATATAGTCATACAAATCAACATGAAAGAGTAGATTTTGCAAAAAAAAAGTTACCACTTGAGCCAAGATATGTCGATTGAGCTTCTTCAAGTGTCCTTCCATTTTGTGTGTCTAGAGCTTTCAAGTTTCTTCAAATTTGCATATCATGGCTCCAACACACCTACAAAAGGGAACTATGTATGTTTTGGTACCCAAACTCTTTTGGGTCCATAAGAGTTAGTCCCTAGTATTTTAGTCCCTTTGGGTATCCATTTAGACAAAAGATCAAAATCTTTATTAGCAATGAGTCCTTTTGGAACCCAAATGCTCCTAATCTTCTTTCGATTAGGTGATCTTTGTCTATACCCATGATAGTTCTTTCTAACATAGTTGGGTCTTGAATTTTCACATTTTTCAACTATTTTTGTCCCAAATTTGTTGAAAGAAGCTTTAAGATCATCAAGTTCCTTTTGATGATCTTTATGGACCTTTGAAAGTAAGTTTTGCAAGTCTTGATTTTTCTTTTCAAAATCGTTTATTTGGACTTGCATTTCTTCGAATTTACTTTCAAATTCCTTATTAGTCTTAGAGAGAGAGTCATTTTCATTTTTCAATTTTGAAGTAATTTTTCTATTTTTCAAAATTAACTTCTCATACTCTAAGGCTAATTCATTATAAACCTCTTGCAATTCATCAAAAGTATAATCAAATGAATAAGATGAATTAGAGGTTACCATTGAGTCATCCTCGATAGCCATAAGACACAAGTTGGCTACTTCATCCTCGTCCTCGTCGGAAGAGTCATCGCTCCAAGTAGCTACGTGAGCCTTGTGCTTCTTCCTCTCATAGCTATTTTTCTTTAGTTGAGGACAATCGAACTTGATATGTCCCGGTTTGTTGCACTCATAGCAAATTAGAGGATCTCTCCCTTTGTTGCTTTTGAAGCCCTCTTCTCTTTGGAATCTTCTTCCTTTATTTGTCATCATGAAGTTTTTGAATCTTTTGGCAAACATTGCCATTTCTTTTTCTTCATCTTCTTCACTAGAATCATCATCCTTTTTGGATGCTTTAAGAGCAAGACCAACTTTCTTCTTCTCCACTTCATTCTTCTTTTCTTCCTTGCTCTTTGACATCATCTCGTGAGTAAGCAAGGAACCAATAAGCTCATCTAATTTGAGAACTTTGAGGTCCTTTGCTTCTATTATGGTCGTTTTCTTCGAATCCCATGAATCGGGAAGAGAGTAGATCATCTTCCTCACAAGTTTGTCTTCGGGGATCACTTCGCCATAACCTTTCAAACCATTTATGATCACGGAGAATCGATCGGACATGGTTTTGATGTCTTCCTCGGGGTCCATCTTGAAGTTCTCATAATTTAGATTGAGGAGTCCGATTTTGGTCTCCTTCACTTGATTTGTACCTTCATGTGTAACTTCAAGTTTGTCCCAAATTTCTTTTGCATTGGAACAAGATGACACCCTTCCATACTCGTCCGGGCCAAGGGCACAAAAGATGAGATGCATAGCCTTTGCATTTGTTGAGAATCCCTTGTCTTCTTCAACGCTTCATGATTCAATATTACTCGTTGGTGCTATGTATCCTCTCATGATGATTTTCCAAGCTTCAAGATCATAAGCTTGGATGAAGAGCTTCATGCGGTTTTTCCAATAGACATAATTTACTCCATTGAAGAAGGGAGGCTTGTTGGTGGGTTGAGAATCGCCCCAAGCTACAATATTGGAGGTGGATGCCATGGATGACTT
The DNA here is from genome assembly GCA_030270665.1 of Hibiscus trionum. Taxonomy (NCBI): domain Eukaryota; kingdom Viridiplantae; phylum Streptophyta; class Magnoliopsida; order Malvales; family Malvaceae; genus Hibiscus; species Hibiscus trionum. The sequence continues at coordinate 10,222,777 of BSYR01000045.1, read as the reverse complement.
TGTAGATGATTGCACACTTCTTGGATCTTTTTCAAGAGGTTGTAAGACCATCTAATGAACCAAGCTCTGATACCAATTGTAGAACGTGGCAATCGATCGAATAAAACCAAGAGGGGGGTGAATTGGATTTTTGAAAATTGCGGCGAAAGCTAATTGCATAGATAAAAATTGCAAGGCAATTTAGAGTGGTTCGACTTTCTAACCAAAGTCTACATCCACTACCTTAGCGTCCACACTAAGGATTTCCCACAAATTCACTAATTTGTCTTTCCTTTAAGGACAAGGAGTAACCTTACACACTTCAATAGACTTATACCCCAAAGTCTATTGAATCATATCCCAAAGTTGGATACAAATGAGCAAACTAGAAAATCCTCACTAGGAATGTGTTTGCAAAGTTTAAGCTCTCTCACACACCCGAATAAACACTAGAACAAGAATTACAACGAAGAACACTCTAGTGTTTTTCAAGAAAGATGGAAAAATAAGCTCGAAATAAACTCTCGGAAGCTTGAATGCTTGTATATGCTAACTTGATGTTTCTTGATCTTTCTTGGTGCTTCAATATTGATCCAAAGCTGTATTTATAGTGTTGTTTGAGTATCTAGCCGTTAGGAGCCGTTGGGGGTGTTTATTTTTGACCTTTAAAAGCTCCCCTGCACATAAGTTTCGAAACATTTACCAAGGGTTTCGAAACTTTATAAATAGATTTGAAAAATATAACCGTTACAGGCCAAAGGTTTCGAAACCTTCATAAGGTTTCGAAACTTTCAAGCCAAGGTTTCGAAACCTTATGAAGGTTTCGAAACCTTTGCCCAGGTTTCAAAAACAGAGTGCTACTACCCAGTATAGTTTCGAAACTTTGCTATAGTTTCGAAACTTTCCTTCCAAAATGAGCATTTTGGGCATTTGTCGACTTTTAAAAATGTAGTTCGATATATGTATTGAATCGAACTTTTTCAAAGCATTTTGTCAAGTTAAAATCGAGTTTTTGACAAATTTATTTCTTTAAAATTACTTTACAAATTTTTACAATTTAGTCCTTTAAAAAATCTTTTTAAGTTATATCAAAATCAAAATAAGTTCAACAATATATATTTGAATAATTTTTATATTTGATATATATGATTACTTCTCATAACAATATTTGATTTCACATTTTTTAAAGTAACCTATTTTATCGATATACTAATATTTATTGATAATATGAGTAATTCAAATGAAAAAAAGATGATGTTCATCTTAACAGGTCCGGGTTCAAGCAGTTTTGTTTTGTGTGCCTTATAAAGTTTAAGAAAATTTATGAACAAATTCTACCTCGTAATTACCTTAAGATTATTAAAAAATCAATGTATAAGTTCATATACAATTAATTGGGAATGAGAAACAAAATCAAAAATAGATTGCTATCATAATGTTTGATTCAATTTTATAAAATTCATTTCAATTGTTGTAAAAATGAATTAAATGTAGTTAAGAATTCACAATTTTGAAAATTATCAGTATTTTAACTCATTGTGTGATTTTAGCGGCAAAAAATGATATTGTTTATCTTATGTGATTCAGGTTTAAGCAGCATAGTCTCCAAGTGTGCATGAATTTATTTGAACTTAAAGGCAAACTAAAATATTATCTTATAACTGAATTAAAATGCTCAAAAAAAAAATCCTAACTGTCCAAAATGAATCATATCCCATTTTTTATCTACCCTATAATTTAGTTCTTATTTCTTATAATGTGAAAATATATTTTGTATTTAAATGAGTGGAAATTTAGATATTTTACTTACCAATATGTTTTTAAATCGTTGAAATCCATTTTAATTCGATTACTTTTAACATTCTGTTCAATTTCTGAAAAAAAAACTAATATTTTAAATATTTTACTTACCAATATAATTTTTGAAAAATCCATTTCAACGTATCAGACTATCAGTAACTCAGGATCTTAATCACATCTCTTAATGCACGTGCTAATCTCATTATACACACGTATCATACGCATGCTAATCTCATTATACACACTCATAATACGCATGCTAAGGCATAGAAATGCAATCGATGGGTTAATAATATAAATTTATACTATTGCATGAGTGTCACACAACTCAAATTTTCATATCAAATTACTTTACTAGTTAAATTCGAGTATTGTAATTTGCTTTTTTAAATGAAGCCACAGTATTTTCAAAAAATCAAGTCATTGCAAGTTTCGAACTATTATAGTTATAAATTAAATTGATTTTCATCGTATTGGTCAATTTATACTGTTTCAGTAATAAACTAAATACTTCGCTTTCAAATTTATATTTGTTTAATTCTAATGCATTTAAGTTTATTACTGAACGATATAGACTGACCAATACGACCAAAATCGGGAAAAAACTAAAAATATTTTTATCCTTTCATAGAGTTCTAATCTTCATGCATTTTGCACTTGTATTTGTGCATTTTTTTAAACCGAAATACTTCACTTTTAAATTTATATTAGTTTCTCTGCTCTTTCTCTTTTATCTTGTTTTTCAATATTATACCAAAATGTGTGTAACTATAAAAAATTGAAATATCATTTGCATTTGACTTTTTCAGATACTTCATCATAAATCATATATATATATATATATATATATATATATATATATATATATATATATATATATATAAAGTTGTTCTTTCTCTCTCTTACATTTACCTTGAAAGCAAATCATACAAATTAATGTCAAGTGTTGTTTGCTTTGCCACAAATGTCATTTTATGTTTGTAACAATAAATTAAATAAATAGGCTCTTCACTATCTAATTTAATTAGTCATTTTTTCTTCACTTCAATAAGTTTAGAGGGCATCATCATCGTATTTATATTGTATTGGAACCAATTAAACCTTTATTAAAGAAACAAAATTAACCATCCTATGACTAATGTACTTATCCTACATGTCGCATTTTTATCATTAAGAAGATTCTTATACTTAATTCTGTTGCAATTTACTTCAATAAATAATAAAAAACATTATTTACCCACAAAAACATTCCAATTAAATTATCATTTACATAATTAAATACACCGTTCTTTTTAACATAGGAAAACAATAGCACAACTATATGGTTGGCACGAAATGAGTTAGTGTTCAAGGAAAAGAAGACCACGATGAAGAAAATCCTGTTTCTCTCAAAAATGAGAGCTTTCGTGTGGATAAAGGCAGTAAATGAGAGTATTTTGCTGAACGAGAAAAATTGGTGGGATAACCCTCTTGATTGCATCCTGGTAAACAAAGGAAAAGTTGAAGGACAAGCTTGGAATCCTCCTTTGGTAGGCACTGTAAAATTTAATGTTGACGGAGCTTAGAAAGATGGTGTGGGAGGATGTGGCGGAGTTCTCAGAAATGAAAAAGGGGATGTGATCGCACTTTTCTCAGGACCAGTTGAAGACTTGGGTTCGGATTTCGCAGAGCTGACAGCAATATCAACGGCACTAAAGGTCTTTCTAGAAACAGGCTTAAAACACAAGTTCGAGTTGATTATTGAATCAGATTCTCAGGTTGTGTTGAATTGGATAGCAACTCCTCTAATGAGGCCATGGCGTTGGTGGGACCAGTTCGATGAATTGGATTCTTTAGCAGGAGACATTACAAAGGTTTCCTACTCTTACGTTCCTAGAAACCTCAACTCGATGGCGGACTACCTAGCCAAAGAAGGTTTGCAAAGAAGTAACATGTTCAAAGCATGGTGGTAATTCTGTTTTAAGAATTTGTCTTTTTTCTCGGTTTTAATGCTGTATCGAATAGGTGATCTTTTGTGTAGCTTGTTTTGGACTTCCTGTAATTTTAACTTAGCTGTGGAGCACTCTTTTCCCCCATCTAGGTTTAGGGGGGTTTTTAATGAGACTCTCAGCTAGGATTTCATAATAAAAACAAATATTGCTGAGCAAAAAAAAAATAGCACAACTATATATGTATACATTCACTTTGTGTATGTACATTAATGAATGGAAACTTTATAAATAATGCATAAGATTTAATATGATCAAACTTTATAAATTAATAACAATTTATTTACTTTGATTGTCAATTTTTAAATTCTAAATTTAATGCAACATGTTTAATATGATTGTATACATGATCGAATCTTTAAACAATCAACTTGATTATTCTTATTAACTAGATGGATTATCGACCGTCATTCAATGGGTAAAAGAAAAGGCGAGAGGGTGGAGTTAGGGTGAACAATCTAATGTTTTTGTAATCGGAGATCTATTGATTTGCCGAGCGCTCAAAGATGTTTATGTTGTCTCATTTTATATGGGTTTGAACTCCAGCATTTATTTTGAAAGTGTAATTACCTCTCTATTTAATAAAGAAATGTTTTTGTAATTGCAATGATATCGGGTTTATGGTATTCGAATTTGATTCAATTTGAGGATTCAATCGGGTTGGGATATAGGTCTTTGTCTTATGGAAATGTGTCCTTGGTGATTTTTGTTTTGTTTTCATGATGCTAAGGAGTGTATTTCTGACTATGTATCCTTGCTAAGAGTTCTAATCTATTTTCAATTAAATTTAATTCGATCAAGAAAAAAACAAAAGCGAGAGGTATATAAATAACGAAGATCAAATTTCATTGGCTTAGAAAAAATAAAATAAATTAAAGAATATATCTAAAAACTAGATACAATTTAAAATTAGACCGAATGAAATTAGAGACGTAGAGTGCAAAAAGTAAGATATATAATCAACAAATATATGCTAAAGGGAACAAAAAAGAAATAATAAAAAAGGATAAAGATTAAAATTATTAAATATTTTCTTATAAATCAAATATTATTAAAAAATAATCATAAACTCTAAATATAGATTATGAAATAAAAATAAAAGATAAAAATATATTTTTCTCGTTGGTTTTCACTTTGGTGCTTAGGGTTATTTTTTGAATAGAAATCTTCTACCTTTTAGTGCCCTTATTTATAGTTCCACATTAATAAATAGATTTAGTTTAGGGTTTAGAATAATGTTTAGGGAATTAAGAGTATAATGTATTTTTAGGGTCTAAAATTTATGGTTTAAAATTTAAGGTTAACACTTAGAATTTAATTTTTTTAATATTAGAACATAGAAAAAGACACCGAAAAAGAGCAAACGGTTTTTTTTATTCTATTTTTTTCATATAATTTTTCTGAATATGCAGAAGTTCACTTAATTGTTTAATAAGATATTGGAATCTATGGAAACCTGTAAAAGGTAGGGTAAGGAGTGAAAATTTGGTATAAATGTTGTAGGTTATCAATATTATTGCCTAACCTTCCATCCTTTTGAACGGGTTAACTCCTCTATCTACATATGTAGGCAGTTATTATGCATGAACCTTCCTTGGTTACAAGGGCACATGGCAATTGGCTTGCCAAAATCACCATATGAGCTAAACATGATGGACAAAGATGACTATGGACTGGTAGCCGAGGGTGGTTGGAGGGGCGGTCGTCCATTGAAAATTGTAGATAAGATTAACAACGATACTTATATATTTTTTTGCTCAGTAAAGTCTTTAAATTTTATTAGAAGTAAGTAACGAGTCTCGACCAACTAAACCAATCTATGTTGATTATTATCGTTATGTGTTTGACTTTTAGTTCGCGGTCATCTTTCGACAAAACATATAGAGCGTGGCAATTTAAGTATCATAAAAATACTGTAATAAATGGTGGTGGTAGTGGATGATAAGAAATTTGAATTACTGGTTACAAAAAAAGTATTGGTCGATTTAATTAGGCAATGCAGTTTAAGAAAGATGTAGGGTTTATTAATTATGTATTACATCAGATTACGAACAAAGCAATCCAAAGAAAGGTCTTCGGTTGTAGCTTAAGGAAGAAGATGCAAATAAACCCCACCTGATATCAAGAACTGATCGAGCTGGTTCAAAGGAGCTTATCAACATTAACATCAATTTTAATAATGGAGGGGCAAATTGACAGTGCCTTAATTATGCAAGTAGATTATACGGTTCAACATTTCCATATTTTTCATTGTTTTTCTCATTAACCCAAAGTCGTTTTAGAAGAAACTTCAAAAGGTGAGGTTTAAGATTGTGCTTCGTAGATGGTATAGTTATCGGTATTTAATTTATTGATCAATTAATTTAAATAGAGTATTGTATAGGTTTAATAACATTATTTACACAATTTGATTGGTAAACTTACATTTGTGGACCTTATCACAGAATGAATTCATCGTATAAATGAACAAGAAATAACATTTCATGCATTGGTGGTAGAAAACTTATTTTTCATAAGCTAGTCTAATTTAAAGTTTAGAGGTTTAAATTTTAGAGTTTATGGTTAGAATTTAGGTTTTAGACTCTATGTTTTAGTTTTAAGACTTGTGGTTAGCTTATATTCCTATATGAGCAGTGCCGGAGTCGGGATTTTCATATAGTGGATCAGGAGTGAAGTACGAGGTATGTAAGATTTCCAAACCACTACAATAAGTATTGTTGACCCTTTATTCCAATAAATTAAGTGGGGTCAAATCTATTATTTTCTGTAAAAAATTTATATTACCTCTTTAAAAACCTCGTACCCAATAAATCAAGTGAAATCAATTGCACCCTTAATTTCTATACTACATCCGCCTCATCTACATGAGTCAACAGAATGCAAAGGATAAATCACAAGAATCGCTTTGCCCGTCTGCTCGACGTGAAAGACTTGGTCACCTTTCATAAGCAAGCACATTAATAATAAAAATAATAATAATCACCTCCTTATACTCATCGAATGCAACCGTGATTATCTTTAATAATAAAAATAATAATAATCCCGTTACACTAAAATATCTAGTTTTGATTTTTCAAGTAAATCCTAATTGTTGTAACATTAGTACGTTACAAGTTGCGCAACCAATGTTCTGACAAAACCCTACTTAAGCTCGTCGAAATGAATCAAGTTGAAGCAGTGTAAACATTTTCTCAAAGCTTTTGAAAACAAAACAAAAAAAAAGAAGCAAAGCTAAGGGGCTCCAAATTTGAAACGGAAATACAAGAATATAAAGAGAGTAGGTTAAGAAAGTGGATAGTTAACCTAACCATGAAGGCAAGTCATGGTCGAAGAAAGGCCGTGCGTGTACTTTGAGATCATCAACTTTAAATACACCTTAATGAAGCCGATGGTCCAGCTCTACTAATGCATTGCCAACGCTATATATTATTCCCACTTAGATTAATTTCTTTTTTCTTTTTTAATTTTCAATCCTAATTCAACACAGAATATCTTATCAAAACTCTGAATGGATGATCTTCCAGCTTTTTCTAATGAAAGAAAAATGATTTGATGGGCCGACGTATGTGCTTTATGGTTGTCTCGTAAAAAGCTTCATGCATACGTAAAATTAAATACGGATGATGAGAATTGAGATATTAGGCTGAGATTGTTGAAATCAATATATATGTTGAGGTAGTAGCTGGGGATATTTACATGCCCGAGCTAACAAATTTATATGAAGCATGCTGCAGTTTCTCTGATGTTGTCTACATGTTTGTGTGTATATATATTCGGTTTAAGATTTAACTATATCAAGAGTCGAGTCAGATCATATTATTAGACGAAACAAAATTCTTTGAGCATTATTTTTCTATCCATAAGATTTGAATCTATCGAACTTTAAGTTTATGTAATTGGTAAAATCATGCATATATTAATTGAACTTGAAAATTTGATGTTATCAGAGATTAAATCACAATTATTGGACATATAAAAAAACATAATTATGGGAATTCATAAGAGTTTTAATATATTCTCTCATTCAACAAGGTACAGTATCGTTGGTTAAAACTTAAAATGTTGATTGAAAGATTTCATAATTCCAGAAAAGCACCAAAAACAACTTGGGATTTCATTTTGAAATTGAAAATGTTTTAGAAGCAGCAGATTTGTGAAAACACGAAGCAATAATGGATAAAGAGGGGCAGATGGGGAAATGATAATGTTGCATCCAACATTACTAATTAAATTTTAATGTGACCAACGGGGTGGTTTGGTGGATCTAAATTCTAACCCATTTGCTTCGCCCAGTGTTGCTGAATCACACCTGGAAATGGTTGTCCTCATTTAAAAAGGTAGACGCAAATTACACCTGAAAACCCTTCTCCTCTGCTACACAATGCCAAACTTTAAGATCAACAACTACAACTTCTCATGTGAATAAATTACTCACAACTGTCATGTCCTTCACTTGCGTTGCTCAGACCCCAAATGTTAAAAAAAATATCATGTCCATATGTACATTTGAAATGCATGGTCATACATGCATGGTCATCCACTTAGATTTGAAAGGGCCGAAGCCCAATAAAACTTGGTAGCATGTATCCAAAATCACAAGTTGAGCTGCCATCTCTTGGCCATTTGTAAGTTTCTTTGGACTAAATAAACTAAAAACCCAAACCCACCAAACTCATTGTTAAAGGTCACACCGCCCTTACAAATCCAGCATAAAACCACAACCCATTTAAAACAAATTCTCTCCATCAATCGGGTGACGAATAACCGAAAATTATAGGGATTTGAACTGATAGGTATGAAGAATAACCGGATTCTTCACTCATAGGGATGGGGACGAATAAAGTTTTATCACCGAAGCTCAAATCGGGATGGGGATGGAGATTGCTATATCCGAACTGTGAGGATAATCGCACCGTACCCGTATAAATCACTGTGGGGATCCCCTAAAAATATCCGCAGAAATCCTCAATATTTTACAAATTTGAATGGACATAAGGGTAATTTACTCATTTTCAACAAAAATCTAATCTTCTATAACCAAAGTATGGTTGTGTGGAGTAAGTTTGAAAATTCTCTGTAAATTTCATAAAAATAATTAGAAAGTGGTCTATACATCGTTGTAAACGTGATTCAGTCTAGTTTTGTTTAAAATACACAGTGATCGATTTCGATATGTATTTTTTTAAAAAAATGAATATTTGAATGTTGAAAGGTTATAAAATTTAGCAGCATGTTCCTTAGAAAAAAGTCTTAACAGTGACTTTGAAAAATCACCAAAAATCTAAAAGATAAATCAGAAAGTGAGCCTTATATTTCTATAACCATACGGAAGCCTAGATTCGTTTAAAACAAACGGTTCTTGATTTTGAGTTATGTATTAGGAGTTATTAATTTTTGATTGAGCAAAGATCAGAAGAAAAGACTGTAGGTTGTTTCTAAAAACAACGATGACAGTAACATCAAAAATTCATCATAAATCGAACAAGTAAAATTATAAGAGATAATTTATGTGGTTGAAAAGATTATTGAATCTAGCTCTTCTAGTTCCTCCTTTTACAACAAACGAATCATGATTTGAATCTGTAAAGTACTAGTAACATATTTTCTTTTAAACGTAGTGTATGCCGATATGTTTCAATAGTTAATATTTTAGTCATTGTAAAAAAAATAATATTTTAGTCATTTATGTTTTTAGTTTTGGAGATTTAATGCTGAGTGTTTATTTTAATGTATTTTTTATTTTTTTGATTACGAGGAATAACCGAAAAATCGCGGGGATCCGTAAGGGATGGGTATGGGTCCTAAAAAATCCCCAAAACATTTAATAGAGATTCCCAAAACCGTACCCGTAAGTGTTGGGGACGGAGTGGGTAATACAAAACCGTCCCCGAACCGCTCCATTGTCACCCCTACATCTAATTTGTTTCATCCACAAGATCATGACTCGAGCTTTTGATATAAACTAAATTAAACCAAGTGTATTTATGCATTTTATTTGTAAAAAGTATTTGATTTCTAAAACAATATCATCAACTTTTAGTGTTTTTAACCAGTGTATCTTCTATGATATAAACCAAAATTTCCGGATTTTAATTTTAGATTTTATACATTTGTGTATATTTGTAAGGTTAGCGGCGGGCGTTGGTGGGTGAATGACGAAAGATGGAAGATGGATTTTTTTCTTCACTTTTTAAACAAGCAAAAACATTTCTCCAACTTGCACATTGTTAGGCCAACAATCAAACCAACATAACATCAATCCCTACTTTTTGTTTTCGCCTAAATAATTTTAGTTGCCATCCGGTTCCCGAGTGTAGTACAAACTTGAATTCATAAAAAAAATGTGGGACGATTGATCAGTTTAAGGTTTTTTGGGGTTCCTCAGGATGCCATTTTTTTTTTATTTTGAGATGCTATGGTTTTTTTAGGCCATGTCTCTACATTTATTAGATTCGTCGCATTCGAAGATGATAATAATTTCATTTTTTTTCTTTTACCGTATCACCATGCAAAGTAAATTAGATAATGACATAAAAATACTCATTTTTATACATTCATACATTAATCTTGGTTTTGATAAGATATTTGTTTAGGTTCATCAAAGAAGAGGAATTCCTGTTTTTTGTGTGGAAAAAACAGAATTTCATGGTATCTAAAACTTAGTTCAAATTATTAATGGGTCACTCAGAGGAGGTGGGTTTTTATTAAAATTGGAGTTCCACATCAAAGGGGAGAGAGAAGGTCAGCAGGTGTTTGACTGTTAAAAAAACAGTTTAATTTGTTAGTCATACATGTCCCAATTTTAAGCCATTAAGCTGTTAATGTTAGTTAGGTCTGAAAGGTTAACAATAACCTAAACTCCCCCCGATTTACTTGCATTACTTTACAACCCCATCACGTAATCTATAAGTACACCTTACAAAAAAAAAAAACAATATCAAATTCCTTTCTTTATTTTATTTTGTGCTTATCCACTAATAATCTAAGGACTAATTCTGTCACAATGACAATAAAATCATCCTGTCAAATATTTAACGTTGTTGTATTCTCAATGTTCTAAACTCAAAACCTTGGTTGTTTAAATTAGAACAACTACATGTCAATTGATTTTTTTTTATTGTTGCATGTTAACACACATCGAAATAATTATAATCGGATGTATAAACCAAAATATATTCCGACCTAAATAGAAGTAAAATATATTGGGACAAAGTGTGGTTAGCTTAAATGAAATAGTAGTTTGGAAATGAAGGTAGAGGATCATGTAAATGGTAGATTGGTGGGTTATGAGTAGAAGTTGTAGGTTAGAAACTTGGGAAGACGTTGAAAGGTAAACGAAATTCAGCCCACCAAGCAACCTCTCTTTCTCTTTCTCTTTCTCTTTCCATTTGTGTGTGTAAAAAAAGTTGATGGATTACTCAAACCCTAATGTAAAGCCTTGGTTAGCCAAAACGTTGGCATCAATCACCGCCATTGCTCCAACTCTCTAACGGAAAACACTTGCTCTTTTCCTACTTTCTCCCCTCCCCTTTCCATATATATATCATCTACATTCTACCATCTGATCTCAGTTCATTGCCATTTTAAGTTTTAACTTCCTTCTTTTCTTTGTATTCATCGAGTGAAAGATCAGCTCCAGCAGCAGCAGCAGCAGCAACGGCCAGATGTGCAGCAGAGGTCATTGGAGGCCGGCGGAAGATGAAAGGCTACGTGAGTTGGTGGAACGCTACGGCCCTCATAATTGGAACGCCATAGCCGATAAGCTTCAAGGGAGATCAGGTACTGCTACGTTTTCCTTTTCAGAAGCTAGCTAGGGTTTGTTGTATTGGACTTGGACATGCGAAATATGATCTTATTTGATTTATTATCAGGGAAAAGCTGTAGGCTGAGGTGGTTTAACCAGTTGGATCCTCGGATCAACCGGAGCCCTTTCACGGAAGAGGAAGAAGAGCGGTTGTTGGCTGCTCATAGGATCCATGGGAACCGATGGGCTGTGATTGCTAGGGGTTTTCCCGGTCGAACTGATAACGCTGTGAAGAATCATTGGCATGTCATCATGGCTCGTAGATGCCGACAACGATCCACTCTCTATGCTAAAACATCACTTCCCTATCATCAGCCTCACATAACCCATGGGTTCCATCTGGATCCGAGTCCGACCCATTGTGTCGCGATAACACAAGGTGCGTAGCGTATAACATTTAAGATTTTTCTAAATTCATTTCCTTACAACATAAGTAATCAAACATACAATTTGCAGATCAGAAAAGGCAGGCAATTGAATTCTATGATTTCCTTCAAGTAAATACGGATTCCAATACAAGTGATGTGACAGACAACAGCAGGAGAGACGACGATGAAGTAAACCAACAGAACACAAAGCCTGCTCCTGCCTTCTTCGATTTCTTGTCGCTGGGAACCTCCTCGTAACGTAATGATCTGTAAAACACCAATACATATTGTAAAGAAAAAACTAACTCCAGCATTTGATACGTGGCATTGTTGCCACTGCATATCATTTGACATAACATATAGTATTTAAGAAATTTTATGAAACAATACAGCAATCATCATTTTTCAAGGTTCATCTTTCGCATATGGGAATATGTATATCCTAATCTGCTCATAATCCATTGAAAATTTTAAATCATTCTATCATTGTTTTAACTTTTTTTATGTTATGCTTGGGAGCATTAATTTTAAAAATTTTACTATATAAATTGTATGAAATGCTTACATTATGAATAAATTAATTGGATTTTAATATAATAAATATTTTTAATTAAGTAGGGGATAATTATATTCTCAAAGTAAATGTTTAGATTTGAACTCATACAACTTGACCATTAATAGATCTCAATATAATAAATATTTGGGAAAGTGTGATTTTTATTTGAATTCACAAATTATTGTTTTTTTTTTTAATTTTAAATTCTTCGTTGGACATATAACAAATTCATGAATTAACAATTAAACACAAAGTTATTATTGTAAAAAAAATACACAAGCATACATATTTAAACTTTAAAGTCTAAAATCTAAATTCATAGTTATAAAACCATAAAGTCTAAAATTTTAAAATTCTAAATACGTACTAACAATAAATTTAAAATTCAAAACACTAAACTTTAAAATATACTTATTTCTGGAGAGAGAGAAAATTCACCATGCATCAAATATTTTTCACATAAACATAAATGACACGTTTCCATGTATTTCAAATTTACACCATTTTTTAAAAAAAATGAATCCCAATTCAACAGTAAAAAAAAACAGCATAAATGGTCACCGACTGTAGTGAAGGTGTTATAGGCCTACGTTTGGGCCAATATAATATCAAACATCCGCTGGATACAGCCTAAATTTAGGATCCAATTCCATTGTTTTTGGAATATAGAATATAGAATATAGAATATAGCAGCACGCTGCATGCTGTAGGCATTATTTAACAGTTAACTCTGTTTATTTTCTAGGAAAATTATGGCTTGCTCCTCAAGCTAACCACATTAATAAAAACAAAGTTAAAACAACTCTGATTACTTCGTATGCTAAGCTCCGTGTATCCGACGTCTTTTTTCATCACTAGTAAATTTAAAGGTTTAACTCTGCCCTCACTTTCCATGTTCTTCAAACTTTTAAAATTTAGTCCCTCTACTTTTATTTTTCAGAAATTTAATTTCTAAGAACCCCCGGTTGTGGCCTAGTGGCCAGGGGTTCACCTCCCCCTCCCCATGTTCTGAGATCAATACCTAATGTAATAAAAAAATTGACTTTCTAGAATTTAAAGTTGGGGACTAAATTTAAAATATCCAAAGAGTGAATGGGCTTGGAACGAATTGCACCAAAAATGAACTGCATGTTATATTAGAATCTAGAGAGCAATATTCTATTTAATTATACACTTTACTGTTTGGTTGGTGGAACTGAGATAAAAAAAAGAAGAAGAAAGAAAAACAAGCTAGCAACATGATGGGGAAAAAAGGAAGAGAAGCACATTGTTCAAGAAAAAGTCAAAAAGAGAGAAGAAAAAGAAAACCCACAAAAGTTCCCAGCTTTAGCTTTTGCCTTTTTGTTTTGGTTGAAATGGTGAAAAAGATGACAGCAAAAAATGACAGAGCCGAAAAGCTATGAAGAAATGGTGGCCCTGTGCAAAAGAAAGAGAAAAATGCATAATTTGCTTCTTCTTAATGCCCCATGGGACCTCACTCTGATGCACATACGAAAGTGAACGACTGAAACTGAATGAATGGAGTTTGGTTGGAGAAGTTGAGAGCGACGAGTGAGAGTCTGTCATTAAAAACTATGGCACTGAAATCCATGGAGTTTTTTTGAACATATAACTTGGAAAAAGAACCATCACATTCTTCCTTCCTTTCTCTCTCTCACGCTTCCATTTGTATTGATATTTGTCAATGTTTTTGTGGGCTATGTGCAAGTAATTTGGTGCGTGTTTGCAGTTCTTATCTGTACCATTCTTTAATGCCACCTCCATTGATTGTCTTACACTCCAATGAGTCCAAGCAGAAGAGCCAAAATAACCCTAAAAATGTTGAGCTGAGGCCTGAGGCTAAGGAAAGTTCATTTTCACCTGACTCTCTTATCTTTATTCAATGAAATAGTATTGAGTGAATAGATTATGTTCTTGTCGACCGGTAAAGTGAACAATGCTCTCGGACGGTGATAGAACGTGGTCTTAATGTAGTCTGGTTCAGATAGAGTGTGTCTTTACTGTCTATTGACTGTTTATTTATAGTGGTTTGGACAGATGATGTTGTAACATTGATATTGATTGGACGTCTTATGACGTGATGGCCTAAACTGGTTTATCATCAAGCGGAACCACGTGGTCCGAGATAATATGTTTAGACTCGCTGGGCTCTTATTACTAATGACCTTCCACCATCATTTGGACCACAATTCTTTTAGCGTCTGAGAGCATTGTTCACTTTACTAGTCCACATGTCTAATTTATTTGATTTTAAACCCGAAAAATTATAGTTCAAGTCTTAATATACCATACAATGCAGGATACAAACATTCCACTAATGCAGGATCACACAAAATGCAGGATACAAACCCATATAATTCCAAGCTTTTCATTTAACCAAATCAAATCACACAAAATGCAGGATACAAACATTCCACTAATCAAATTTAGATTATAAAAACAACCCTTTTGGGTATATATCAAATTGTTTTATGTGTTAGTATCCTTAGTAAGATTTGTTGGAATTGTTCAACCAGTTCCTGTTATAGCCGATGAAATGTAACTCACAACAAGAGAGTTGTCCTCGGGAGTTGTACTTGTTTCTTGAAGTTGCTGCTTGCAAGCATGGCAAGTGATTTGAAGAATGGTGTTGTTGATTTGCTTCGTCGCATCATCTTTCAAAGCTTGAGCCTTCTCTAGTTCTACTTGTGCTAGCTGCCTCAGTCTCTTTGCCTTGGCGAACTCTTGCTCGGCGAATTCGATCAGCCTTTTCGCTTGCTGTCTCGCTTCTTCGGCGTAAGCTTTCTCCGCCATGGCCAACTTTAATTGCTCGTGAGCATCGGTTTCCATGTTCGTACAAGTTAAAGTCGGTTCGGTTTTGTCGTCAACGTCTGCGGTGCCAATCGAGAGCTGTAACCGGGTGGAATGTTTATCATATGTCGATGTACGGGGCACATAGGGCTCCCTTGATGTGGTTAAGAGTTGAAGCTCCAAATTGTGGTAGCGGCCATTTTTGGAGGAATTAGTATCTTTCCTAGGGCTGAGGAACATGGTCTCACTAGATGGACTGGGGCTTGAAGCGGTTCGAGACAAGCAAGCCGGTTGTACTTCTTGGGATTCGGACCGGATATGGCAAACATCTTGATGTTCTATGAAACTCTCAACTCTGAAAAGATAAAGCAATAAAGGCAAAATTAACCAATTAGTAATTAGAAACCAGTCTTTACATATATTGTACTATATAAACTTACAACATAGTTACATAGGAACAAAAATCTCTTCCCCTTTTCGCTTTTGGTATCCATTTCTATACAAAACACTAAAAAATAAATTTTAAGCTCTAATCTTAAATTTTAAATCTTAAACCATAAACCTTAAAAATACACCTTGGCTTATATTTTTACACCCTAATCATAAATTATAAACCTATATTTTAGTATAGGAACTTAAACAGAGACATCAAAAAAAGTTGAAGATTTCTATTTACAGCATAGTACGTAGCATTAGATTTTGATATTAAAAAGGTTAAATTAAACAATTATGTCATGATTCTACACATATCAAAAGTTGCATAAGAGTAATTATTTGAAATTAAAAGCTAATCCTAACCTAACTATACCTCGTTCATGCGTAATTCCAAATGAAAGTAATTCTGAGATAATTTTTCTATCTAGGGTTTAGAGTTTCAATGACTTTGCATATGGTAAAAAACTTAGCAGTATATAATTACTGCACATAGGAAGATCTCTGAGTGGATAAAGAAAGACAAGATGACATGAAAAGAATCATGTTGTCGCACAATGCTTTGGGCTTGGAGCCGTCGCCGGTAGGATTTGAAGACGACCAACGGGAAACTGATCATCGGGGGATGTGCTAAGGGTTCCATCAGTCAAAAAAACAAAGTGGTACTATTTCTTTCTTTGCTTTTGTTTTCTTCTCCAAGTCAAAGCACAAAGTAATAAAAAAGGAAGGGACATGAGGAGATAGAATTCAATATTGTAATCAAGGTTTGGGTGGCAAAGGAAATGAAAGAAACCTTGAGAAAACTCTGCCGCAGTCGCAAGAATGGCCTCGGGTGCCGCAGGTTTTAAGATGGGCCTTATAATCAGATTGAACCGCATATCCCTTGGAACATTTCTGGCACACCCATTGCCTGTGATTACTGTGTTTTCTCCTGAAGTGCTTCTTGATCCCTACCAGATCGCCTAGAGCATGACAAGGATCATGGTGCAAGCAACTAGGCTCGGGGCAAACGAACACCCTTTTTCTCACCACCGGCGTTTCTCTCTTGAGCAACTTCCACGGCACCTTGTGTCGCCGCCGGTGCATCTGTAGGTTTTGGTCCCGCTGGAACCCTTGGTTGCAGATCTCGCAAACATAACGATCCGATTCCAGTAGTGTCTTTGGCGAAAGAGAAACCACTTCTGCATCTGGATCTAAACAATCAATTTACAAGTTACAACCCAAAATCATATTCATATTGTATATGAAACATGGTGTGTAGACTGTAGTTATGTACCACCGTACGTACCTGGTGTTCCTGCAGGTCTTCGTTTCCTCTTGTTGTTATGATTACCGTTCTCAAAGCAAGAAAATGGCTCCGAAGACATGGATAAATGTTGCAGCAAATTAAAAGCTCTCCTTGTTCAATATAAAAGCAAAGAGGGAGAGAAGACGATGATAGGATGGGAAAGGAAAGGAGTTTTTGGTTTGATGGTCGTCAGCTTTCCCTTTTACGTTTTCTTTAAACGTTCAGCTTTTCCTTTCTCTGTTAAATTTCCAGCTCTCATGTTCATCAGGTATTCATGTATCGTATAGTAATGGTGTCGACTGTAGACTGTAGAGTGTCCTCTCCTTAATAAAAGCCTGTTTCATGACCCAATCAAAATGTTTCAAACTTGAACCCACATAGCCTAGAGAGAGAGAGAGAGAAACAAACCTCTTATAATATAATTCATCCATAAAAATATTTGTTCCTTCGCAATTTGCATGCAACAAACCCATATTTGCTAATGGCTGTAATGAACTACTACTATTTTTTTTTCTTTTTTAAAAGAAACCACTAGTTTTATTAACGATAAAATACCTAAAATTTCAATAAAGGTTTACAGATATTATTGTAAACTAAATATATAATTTGGACTTCTTCTAAGACTAGTCACTTTAGATTAAATATGGATCATACATGAAAATATTATAAACCCATCCAAATACTCGATTTAAAATTAGATACGAAACCTGAGTGCATCGGCAAAACGAACCATAAAAGAGGATGAAGCTATTGATAAACCACCGAAAAAGCGCAAATCAGAGCCAAACACCGTGAGAAACTCTTCACAAGCGCAAACACATATCCAAATTCAAACCGAAGGTTCAGAGCAAGGAAGATAAGCGAGATTACAAATAAGTGACATCTTGATCAGTCGTGGCGTTGTCAAATCCAACCTTGATAAAAATATAAAATAAAGAACAACCAAAACGACCGAAGGAGTAGAAGAAAACACGGCCAAAAGATAGATATAAACATGCCAATAGACAAAAGATAAACGTGCTATAAGGCAGTAGAACCGTGTTACAAAAATAAAATTATTTTATTAAAAATTAAAAAAAAAAAAATTCGACTGTCGACAACCGATAAAAAAATTAGTGTCTCCGCGAGCTACAAAATAAAACTTGAGGCGGTAGAGAGAAGAATTGTCGAGCGGGTAAGGTTGGAGAGCTACTATTTTCATTTTAAGTCGAGCATAATAAGTGTCCTATATGTTATAGTTAATTCTTTATCAAGTGACACGTGTCTTTGTGCACATGTCAGCATAAATATTACAGTACCATAAATTGCTATTACTGTTAGTAAAATGTAACAGTGTTAAGTTACTTTTTATATGCAATACAATGATACTGTACCATCGAATAACTGAATAACATTATTGTACGATAGATATCCCTCGTGACCAGACCAAACTTCCCGATGTGTAATTAATTCAATCTAAACCAGCTTTTTTAATTCAATATACTGAAAAAAATGTATTCATTGAATTTTTATTTAATTAAAGATGATTATAAAGTAGTATCTGTTTTTAGATATTTTTAACTCTTTGATAATACGTATACACCATGTAGACATAGCGATTTGAATCTATGTTCCTAGGATAAGCATTATTCACTTTTTTATTAAGACACTTGTTGGGTTCTGGTATACATTAATTTTAAAGTAAAGCGAAATGGTATGAATACTGTATTATTTGAGTAAGTAACTTAATTGTTTAATTTGGAGAAAAAGATTAGAAGCAATGGGTTTTGATGATGGAAAAGATGGGCAGGGCAATATGATTGCAAACCACATTCACCTGCGAGGCAGCATGTGTTTACGAATCCAAATCTCATCATCCCCTCTTCCCTTTATATAAACATTACCTTAACACAGAGTTGGCCGGGCAGCCTTATGCCTTTTTCCATTCTCATTCTTATTATATTATTACGTGCAAAGTTATAATTAAACGAATTTGTATCTTAGGTGTTTATGAATTAGGTCGGGATTCGATTTTAGAAAGAAATCATAATTGTAATTTTTAAACGAAGTTAAATTCATTGTTATGGCATTGTAGTTGTTTGTGAATCAGAAAAAAACAAACATTAAATGCCAATTATATTGATCATAAATGGAGATAAAAGACAGCGGGGATTGGAGCAGCCACGAAATTCCGACCAATTCACTGTTAGAAATCAAACCCAATTTAAGTGACTATGTCGGCAAGACAAGGGGGGTGTGTGGAAGCTTCTTGATTCAAGTAGAAATTGCAAGCAATGTACTAGCAATATCATGAAGCTTCCAATCTCCTAGTGTGGCAGCAGGGAGAACATTCAAGATTCCTTAACAATTAAGGAAATGCTAAAGGCGGCAAGAGTAGAAGAATCTAGGACTAATTATAATAATATTTAATTAGTGTCTAGGGAATTCCCTATGTCGGTTTAGACTAGTATAAATATGAGTGAGTTTGTGTGTAATATGGATGTGAAAAAACAAGTGAATTGAGTGTAAAACAAATAAAAGGTGTGCGTGTAGTATTGGTAAACTTGCAGCAGCAAGAAAATTGTAATTTGGTTTGGTTCGAAATAATATTAATTGAACTATATCGGGTGTCCACCAACGCTTCCAACAAGTGGTATCCGAGCCAAGTTCGAGTTCGAGTTCACGCCACAAGAAGATGGAGCACATGATTCAGCCACAAATCCCGAGATTAACAATGACAAATTATGGCAACTGGAGTATTCAAATGAAGGCGCTACTTGGTTCGCAAGATTGTTGGGACATGGTCGTAAAAGGATATGTGGAGCCAGAAAATGCAGCAGCAGAAGCAGCTCTAACCAACGAAGAGAAGAGAGCACTAAGTGATGCTCGTAAAAGAGACCAAAGGGCGTTATATTACATTTTCCAAGCAGTAGATGAGTCCAACTTTGAAAAAATTGCAGAAGCAACAACCGCGAAACAAGCATGGGAAACTCTGCAAAAATCACTTCAAGGAGTTGAGAAAGCAAAAAAGGTACGTCTTCAATCACTCAGAGCCGAGTTTGAGATGCTAAAAATGAAAACCACGGAAAGCATAGATGACTATGTTAGCCGTGTGAAAGCCGTAGCAAATGAAATGAAAAGAAATGGCGAAGCACTCGGTGAGGTCAGAGTGATGGAGAAAATCCTACGATCATTGGTACGAAAATTTGATTATGTGGTCGTGGCAATTGAGGAATCAAAAGATTTAACACAAATGAGTATCGATGAGCTTGTGGGATCACTTCAAGCCCATGAGCAGAAAATGAAGCTGAATGAAGAGACCGAAAATCTGGAGCAAGTTCTACAAAGCAAGTTGCACGTCAACGAAAGCGGAACTAGCAGCAGCTACACACGAGGCAGAGGAAACTATGGTTGATATCGTGGACGAGGAACACGTGGACGTGGCGGTCGTTCATATGTTAGCAACCAAGCAAATGAAAATTACCAATCACCAAGTTGTGGACGAGGATATAGAGGTCGAGGAAGAGGCCGATATCAACAAGGAGATAAATCTCAGGTACAATGTTATAATTGTAATAATTATGGTCATTATAGTTACGAGTGTAGATCAGCTCTAAAGCATGAAGAAAGAATTAATGTAGCAACAGCTGAAGAAGAAAACACCG
Organism: Hibiscus trionum; assembly: GCA_030270665.1. Taxonomy (NCBI): domain Eukaryota; kingdom Viridiplantae; phylum Streptophyta; class Magnoliopsida; order Malvales; family Malvaceae; genus Hibiscus; species Hibiscus trionum. The sequence goes on along the minus strand of BSYR01000045.1, from coordinate 10,202,128 downwards.
AAGAATCTCATGTATTCCTCACTTATAAAGGAAATGAAGAATCAAAGGAAAATATTTGGTATCTCGATAATTGTGCCAGTAATCATATGTGTGGTCGAAAGGAGTTTTTTGTGGCGTTGGATGAAACGATCCGTGAACGAGTAACTTTTGGTGACGACTCGCACACAGAGGTTAGAGGCAAAGGCAAAGTCATGATTACTCAGAAAAATGGAGAAAAGAAATACATATCAGACGTCTACTATGTACCAGCTATGAAAAGCAACATCATCAGTCTTGGCCAACTTCTAGAAAAAGGATATGAAGTGCAGATGAAGAATCGCTCACTTTCAATCAAGAATAAAAACGGAGAATTGGTTGCCCAAGTCAATATGACGCGGAATCGTCTCTTTACTATTGACATCGAGTCAGGAGAAGCAAAGTGTATGAAGACTGCAATCAAGGACGATTCGTGGCTGTGGCACTTGAGGTATGGACATCTTAGATTTACTGGCTTGAAGTTATTATCAAAAGCAAAGATGGTGAATGGATTGCCAGAAATCAAACCTCCAAATCAACTGTGCGAGGCCTGCATCAAAGGAAAACAACACAGACAAAGCTTTGAAGTTGGCAAATCATGGAGAGCCAGAAGACCATTGGAGATCGTCCACACTGACATAGCCGGCTCGTTTGATATCCCATCACTTGGAGGAAACAGGTACTACCTGACCTTTATTGACGATTATAGCAGAAAATGTTGGATATATGTTCTTAAACAAAAGTCAGAAGCATTGGATAAATTTAAAGAATTCAAAGCAATGGCGGAAAAACAAAGCGGTCAATACTTAAAAATACTCAGATCTGATAGAGGAGGCGAGTATACAGTAAAGTTATTTGAAGACTTCTGCAAAGAGCATAGCATAGTTCACCAGTTGACAGTTAGATACACGCCTCAACAAAATGGAGTTGCAGAAAGAAAGAATCGCACTATTCTTGACATGGCAAGGAGCATGGTAAAGGGTAAACATCTACCAAGAAATTTTTGGGCTGAAGCAGTTCGATGTGCAGTTTATCTGTTAAATCGTTGCCCAACAAAGAGTGTGAGGAACATGACGCCGAACGAAGCATGAAACGGTAAAAAAACCAGGAATTGGGCACCTCAAGATTTTTGGATGCATCGCATATGCCCATATACCTGAGCAGATAAGAAAGAAGCTCGATGATAGAGGAGAAAAATGCATCTTCATCGGCTACGATGAACGGAGCAAGGCTTACAGGCTATATAATCCTCTAACTAAAAAGTTGATAATCTCAAGAGATGTTGAGTTCGATGAAGCAGAACATTGGATTTGGAGCTCAGAAGAAAAGAAAAATGAAGGACTATTTTTTAACGAAGATCAAGATGATGACGACTTCATCAACCAAGATGAACAAGGTGATGATCAAGGTCCTCAACAAAATTTGATTGAACCTTTTTCATCAAGAAATAACATCGAAACAGAAAATCTTGAAGTACAACCGACAGAAGTTTGAAGATCTACAAGAGAGAGAAGAGTTCCAGAAAGGTACAAAGATTATGAAACTCAAAATATTTCACTTTTTTGTTTACTTGCAAGCAGTGATCCAATAACATATGAAGAAGCAATTGAAGATGACAAGTGGAAGAATGACATGAATGAAGAAATTGCATCGATAGAAAGAAATGATACATGGGAGCTCACAAGTCTACCAGAAGGACAGAATCCAATTGGAGTCAAATGGGTGTACAAGACGAAGACCAATAAAGAAGGACAAGTAGAGAAATACAAGGCGATACTAGTTGCCAAAGGCTACAAGCAAAGACAAGGAATAGACTATGATGAAGTATTCGCTCCAGTGGCAAGGATCGACACTATCAGACTTCTCACAACAGTTGCAGCACAAAACAAATGGAAGATTTATCAAATGAATGTGAAGTCGGCATTTCTAAATGGCTACCTAGAAGAAGAAGTTTATATCGAGCAACCACCTGAGTACATTAAACAAGGATATGAAGATAAGGTCTACCGCTTGAAGAAAGCCTTATATGGATTGAAGCAAGCACCGAGAGCATGGAACACAAGAATAGATGAATATTTTCAGGCGAATGGGTTCATAAAAAGTCCGTATGAACATACCTTATATACAAAGAAAAATGAAGATGGTGATATCATGATCGTGTGCTTATACGTGGACGACATGATCTTCACTGGAAATAACTCAGGTATGTTTCAAGATTTCAAGAAAGCTATGACTAAAGAATTTGAAATGACAGATATTGGCGAGATGTCATACTTTCTTGGAGTTGAGGTAAAGCAAACGGTGGAAGGAATTTTCTTATCCCAAAAGAAGTACGCGGAGCAAATCTTAAGTAATTTCATAATGAAGGATTGCAAGCCGGTAGCCACTCCAGCTGAAACGGGCACGAAACTAAGTGTTGATTCAACAAGAGAGCCGGTGAATCCGACGTTGTTTAAAAGTCTCGTTGGAAGTTTAAGATATCTAACTATCACACGACCAGACATAACATACGCTGTGGGACTGGTAAGCAGATTCATGGAGAAGCCAAAACAAGATCATTGGATGGCAGCAAAGAGAATTTTGAGATATATCAAAGGTACGTCGGATCATGGATTATTCTACAAACATTCACCAAATTCGAAATTAGTTGGATATTCCGACAGTGATTACGGGGGAGATATAGATGATCGAAAGAGTTCTTCTGGATATTTATTTCATATCGGCTCCGCAGCATTTTCATGGTCATCAAAGAAGCAACAAACGGTAGCTCTCTCGACATGTGAAGCAGAATACATAGCCGCTGCAGCGTGCACATGTCAAGCAATTTGGTTGAAGAATATTTTGGACGAACTAAATTTTGCACAAGAGGGACCAACAACAATTTATGTTGACAACAAGTCAACTATATCTCTCGCGAAAAATCTTGTCTCCCATAGTCGAAGCAAGCATATCGATACGAAGTATCACTTTATACGAGAGCAGGTGAAGAACAAAAACGTAGAGTTAGTCTACTGTAGAACTGAAGATCAATTAGCAGACATTTTTACGAAGCCATTGAAAATTGATACATTTCACAGGCTCAAAGAAAAGCTCGGAATGAAAGTTGGGTTTGAGGGGGAGTGTTAGAAATCAAACCCAATTTAAGTGACTATGTCGGCAAGACAAGGGGTGTGTGTGGAAGCTTCTTGATTCAAGTAGAAATTGCAAGCAATGTACTAGCAATATCATGAAGCTTCCAATCTCCTAGTGTGGCAGCAGGGAGAACATTCAAGATTCCTTAACAATTAAGGAAATGCTAAAGGCGGCAAGAGTAGAAGAATCTAGGACTAATTATAATAATATTTAATTAGTGTCTAGGGAATTCCCTATGTCGGTTTAGACTAGTATAAATATGAGTGAGTTTGTGTGTAATATGGATGTGAAAAAAACAAGTGAATTGAGTGTAAAACAAATAAAAGGTGTGCGTGTAGTATTGGTAAACTTGCAGCAGCAAGAAAATTGTAATTTGGTTTGGTTCGAAATAATATTAATTGAACTATATCGGGTGTCCACCAACGCTTCCAACATTCACGACAAAAGTTGGTCTCAAACCAAAACATACGATCTTGCATGAGTGTTTCGATATATTTATCATGCTGATAGTCTCATTGTTTTAGTGATTAAGTGATATTAATATCTTACTGTCCAGTACTGATTGAATCATGTTTAGTATTCATGTGACGATTAAAATGAATGATTTATTAAGTCTAAATCATGAATCAAAAATTAAAAATCATAAAAGATGGGGAAAAAATCGGATCTAGTCATTCTATTATATTGATAATTTCAAAAAATTGCTCATAGTATGGTCGCGGTCAGGCAAATATGCCCCTATCGTCTAGCGGTTTAAGACATCTCTCTTTCAATGGGACATCTGGGGTTCGACTTTCTCTAGTGGTAAGGTATACTGCGAAAAGAAGTTGATCATGAAGACTCGAATATAAATTTTCTTTTTTTTTGGTGCCCCATTTATGTCTTCACGTTAAAAATTAGGGTTAGAGTTTATGGTTTAGAGAATTTAGGGTTGAGGTAGGGTTTAAAAATTAAAATTTAAGGTTAGAGTTTAGAATTTAAATTTTTAGTGTTAAACATAGATATGAACACCGAAAAGGGCAGAAGATTTTTGCCCACTCGATTATTAATGTATGTGGGATCATAATTTAAATGTAAATAAAGAAACATAAATAGAAATAAAGGGTGGGTAAAGTAGATTATGTATCTAGTGATCAGACAAAGAGCGTGGACATGTTTTTTTTTTTTTTGCTTTTCTTTTAATCTCCTTTATCTTTTTAGGTTGTAATGTATAATCTATTCTGGGTAGAGGACCCTTTTTGGTCTCCATGCATGTGCCTCTATCCCCCAATCTCACACTCACACCCACACCCTAACAACTGTGTCGTGTCATGTCTTCAACTGTGACTGAGTGCATGGATTTTGTGCTCTTAACTTTCAGTTCTCACCCAGTGGAAACCACGTCACACTCTCCGTTAGGGTTTTCAAAAGATAGAAGCACGTAATTTCCGTGCCTCGTATGCCTCACAAACACTGTGGGAGAAGAACAACAAACCAAAAGTGGCCAAAAAGAAAGGTTTTTTAGTGGTGAACATAACATGTCTTGCACAGTGAAAAGAATCTTTAAGATAACAGAGGTGTTATTTGCGAGAGAAAAGCCTTTGCATTAAGGGACAAATTCTTTGCAAGGAAGTATCTAAAAGCCCCATGGTTTTTGTATGTTTGTATCCACCTTCTTTGTTAATAAGCTCTTGTCGTGTTTAGGTGGTCAAGGTAGATTGAATATGAGTTCAGGAAAAAAATTGTCTAAAATGAGTTAATTTTTTTAATATGCTGGTGTGATACAAGGGTAGCATCTGTTCAACTTTCTTTAGTATTTTCAAAGACGGCACACACAACATGCATTACTGGTGCTCAAACCCGGGTTCCAAAGGATGATGAACATCAACCTTTGCCACCAAGATACAAGGGGATGAGCTAAAATGAGTTAAATTAAATGAACGGTAAGTAAAATATTAATTATTTACCAGTAGTAAAAGCACCAGAAAAAACAAAATAGATTTTGAGTAATGTTATATTCATTTTTATTTAAAATTCAGCCTATCACGCACACAACAAATCAAACACCGTAAATCTTTGAGCCCTCTCTAGGTGAAACTATGCATACTTGTAGAAGTTTAAAAACCAAGACATTAGTATTATCAAATTCTTAATAATTAAATAAACTAACTTCTTAATTTCAAGAATGTAATTCAAAATTAGACCCCCCCAAAAAGAGAGAGAGAGAGAGAAGAAATCATAAAAATGGATATGAATGAAGTAGATGTAAAGAAGCTTTCGGCAGTAAACCCTAATGATGAAGAAGTGGGGGAATCTTTTTGATGGAAGAACCCAATTAGAAATTTCCCCCAAAGTTGAAAGGGGAACAAGGCATGTGAGTGAGTGGGGAGACTTGTCTTTAAATCCAAAAAGAGAAGTTTGGGTGGCCAAGTCCAAAAAGTCAAAGCATCAAAAGTCCTTGGCTGTATAAAAGGAGTGACATTGTAGCCTTCACTTCACGTCAGGATCCATAATCAACCAAATAAATAAATCTAAATAACACCTTCCAAATGGGATAATATATGTATTTTATTGTGTAGCATTTGGAAGTTTGCATTTTTGGCAAATACATGAGGACCTAACATGAAATCAATCATGCTGTTTCGGTTTCATAAAAAGTTGAGAGAATACCAAATGACCAATTGATAGCATTTCATACAAAGGGGGGATAAAAAAACAACTTTTGGAAAAAGGAACTTCTTGAATTGAAATCATGTCAATTAGTTCGGAATTACTAAACAGTGCTTCATCATATTTGCTTAAACAGAATGTAAAGAGCCTACAACAAGTCTCAACAGAGCAATAGTGAGTTTATGCGGTCCGGAGGGCCGACATCCCCCCACTCTACAACAAAGGGACTGTCATCACTTTGCTAGCATCATCCTTACAAACTCCTCATAGTTCACCTGCCCATCACCATCTGTATCAGCTTCTCGAATCATTTCATCCACTTCCTCGTCTGTCAAATTTTCCCCGAGATTCGCCATCACATGTCGGAGCTGCAAAGTGAGAGGAACCAACCATTATCAGCATGAATCAAATCTTGTACAATGGTTTTTGAGAGGATAGCAGAGATTTCGGAGTAAATGGGAGATGAGGAAGTACTCGTGCTCTATTACCTCAGCTGCAGAAATAAAGCCGTTCTGATCCTTATCGAAAACCTTAAAAGCTTCCCTAAGTTCCTCCTCGGAATCAGTATCCTTCACAAGACAATTTAAGAGAAACAAAAATCACCAAGTATAATTGATACAACAAAGGGTACGATAACAATGGTATGGCATTCGAGTATTTGACAGAACATTTTGTGATGGTAAGTTCATGTAAGTTCAAGTGCAGCAAATCTGATGATGCCTCAACTGCTATAGAGTTATGCATTCAGTTCAACAAATTAATGCTGGAACCCATGAAACAAGTCTATTCAAATGCAGAGAAGCAATGGTAAGAGCAATATTCAAGCAATACCAGATCCAATTATGGCAGCAGAATGAAATGCTGTAGAGCAAATAATCACATTTCAGAATTCAGATACAAATGCAAACCAAATGAGACTACAGTTCAAAGAAATCAACCTCAAGAAATGATCCAAGGCAAATACGCAACCGAAGTAGCAAAAGAAGAGCAGGAATAAACAATTGCAAGACAATGATTTTTGGTTTTGGAAGTGAAAATACACAATGATAGCATGTCCAATTCGATAAACAACAGCCTACCAGTCTTCAAAGACTTGAAATAAAACAACATAGAGAATTGCAAATGAACATAATCAGAGTTTGAAACGAAATGCAATGCAATGTTTAAATGATTAGGATTGTGGTCGCAACTGCGAAGACATGGTTGGAATGTTTGCTCAATGGAATAAGAACAGTGTTCGGTCACCTTCATTTTCTTTGCCATCAAATTCAAGAACTCGGGGAAGTCGATAGTGCCATTTTGATCAGCATCAACCTCGTTGATCATATCCCGCAGTTCAGCTTCAGTTGGATTTTGCCCGAGGGATCTCATCACCGTTCCCAGCTCTTTCGTAGTGATGCAACCTACACATCCGAGGCATATAACTCAAATAAAACTTTAGGTACACTAGGCCAAAGACACAGTCCAGAATCAAATGTTGTCAGTAAATTAAAATACTAATCTGGTACAAAATTGTCCATAAATTAGAAGCAAAATTGGACAAGGTTTGAAGAAACATGGAATCTCTGCTTTCAACACATAGCATATCAAAAGCATCTCAGTGAGTTGACTGAGTTCACAAAAGTCAACAAATGGGTTTGTAGGCGATCACTTAGGATCATACGGCGACAACCGCCTTCCTCACAACCCGACCGACCCAGCTCGGCGGGCAGCGCCCAAAAAGCATAAATCAGAATTATTCTCCGGCGTACCCACAGGTCATATTCGAATCCGAACTGCACTCTAGTAATACAAGATCTAAAGTAACAAAGATGATTAAAAGATAGGAAATAAGGTTCCAGTTCATACCCAAGAATGCTAAAGTTGTTCTATCTAAGGATCAAACATAATATGTTGTACTTTTCAAAGAATTTTTCCATGGAAGCAAAGCACATCAAAAGAAACAATGAACGGAGCATAGAAATAGCAAATATACCATCGCCGTCCTTGTCGAAGAGGCTAAAAGCTTCCTTGAACTCAGCGATGTGCTCCTCGGTGAGTTGTTCCGCCATTGTTCTTCTCTCTTCAGCAAATGGGGTGGTTTGACTAAGAAAAAGCTTAATCTGCGAACTAAGGTTCCAAAGCAAGAATAATAAAGAATTAGATTCTTGACGGTGGATATACGATCAGAAAACAATTGACGGTGATAGTGAATACACGTTGACCCACAAATATCCAAACCCACCGCGAATCTTTTTAACGTCGTGGGCCTTACGGGTACGGCCAACAATTTATTCTTCTTTACTGCTACCGAGGCACGGGCACCATATACTTATGCAATGTTACCTGCCAATTAAATGTATCTATAAATCTTCGGTTAAAAAATGTGTCTATAAATATTATAAATTGTAATATCTTTTAGGGCGTATTTGCACAGCATAAAATAATTGTAAAAATGTATACTTATTAGGATAATTCGTTTAATTATGATTATTCGTCGATTGAGTCTGTGACATATTGATAAGTAACATTATTTTAGTTTTAATCTCTAAAGTATGTTTTCTTTTTTTTTATTTTGGTCTTTAAAGAAGAATTAGAGATTCAAGAGACTTTTAGAAGGGGTTAATTTTAGGTAAAAATAGTTTTTAGTGATTAAACTGAATAAAAATTAAAAAGCTTAACATGAAATTTACCCTATTTAATAAAATCAGGCAGGTTAATTTGTTCAAATATAACGGTTAAAATGTTATGAGACATTTGTGTGAGAAAAATTAGATACTAAATTAAAAAAACAGGTAAATTTTAGGAGATAAATTGCGCATTAACCTAAAATTTATGATAAAAGATTTTTTCTTTGGAAAAAATTAAAGGATTTAGGAACTTTTAATTAAAGTCTCTTTTTTTTCTTCTACAATTAAAATCCAACAGATAAAGGGATATTATCCACCGATATAAATTATATTGGGCTTTTGACCCAATGCTTGTGCTGTTGTGCATAGGGTTGTAAATGAGACGAGACAGATCGCGAGCTACTCGAGCTCGACTCGGTCAAAGCTCGGTCAAAGCTCGACTCGATTGGACTCGACTCGAGCTCGAACTCGGCTCGATTTCATGACGAGCCGAGCCGAGCTACTTGATACCCGACTCGAAAAGCTCACGAGCTACTCGAAAATATAATATACTAATTTTTTTTTTTATAATTTAAAATCTAAATTCTTAAACTTAAAACCCTAAATATAAACCCTAAACATAAGTATTAAACCCTAAAATCTAAATCCTAAATTTTAAACCCAACAACTTAAACCTCTAAACCCTAAACTAACACCCTAAACCCTAAAATTAACAAGCTTGAGTTTACACAACTTGTGTATCAAAGTTTTTTCTTCATAGGACTTTAAATGAGACGTGACGGATGAAGAGTTACTCGAGTCCAATGCAGTCAAAGATTGGTTAATACTTGACTCGATTGGGCTCGAATTAAGCTCGAACTCGACTCGAATTCTAAACGAGCCGAGTCGAGCTCAGATTTCTCAAGCTCGTTAGAAATTACTCAAGCTCGAACTCGACTCGAAATCTTAACGAGTCGAGCCGAGCTTAGCACTACTCGAGCTCGGCTCGGCTCGTTTACACCCCTAGTTGTGCACACGAGATATGTGTCCACCCCTCTAATTCTTTTAAGTTTATCAGAGTGTTATTTTATTTATAAAAACCTATGATTTCTCTGAGTGATATGTTATATAATCTTTTGAAATATGTGATTATCTACTAAAATTACCTGACAACTAAATGTAATAGCTAATTAAAATAATTTGTTTAGAAATAAAATAGATGATAAATTCCAGGGTTTTTTTTTTTGTAATACTAAATGTTTCGATATCTATTGTATGACATTACTAAAATGTTTATTTTTTCATTAAGTTTTGTATCAGTTTCTGTTTAAGTTCTATTTTTTTATTAAATGTTTGCTCAAATACACAAATGATTTTTTAATACATTTCATTTTTCTTACTTATGTTTGAAAAGTTATGTTGTGATTAGTAATGTTATTGTTTTAATGTATTATTTGTCGCACAACCATTAACTTATGTCAAGAGTTTAACAAAAAGGACGTGGCAAGTTTAAGAAATTTAATATTTTATTTTGAACTTCGACTATAATCAAAATTTCAGTTTAGAAAGTCTCATTTTGTTAGTATTTTCATACTTTTAAGTTTATTTTGTTGTTACTTCTCCACTTCTTCATTTTCTCTGAGGCGGTTACAAAATTTCTCTAAGCCTTTCTTCTTTTTCATCGTTTTTCTTTACCGGCGGCGGCCTTTGGCCGTTCTGCTGGTTCTGTACATAAATAAAATTCATCTTTTTTTATGAATATTTCGTTTTTCAAGTTTGTTTCTTATTTTTCTTTTACTTTGTCGGATTTTTATTCAAATCTGTTTTTATGGCAGTTCTTTTGTCTGCTTGGTGGCAGTTCTTTCGTCTGCTTTTTAACAGTTTTTGTCTGTCTTCATGACAGTAGTCTGTCTTTTGACAGTTACGCGTTCGAGTGACGAGTATCAACGAGCGCTTTTCGACGAAGGAGGCCGTTCTATACATGATATGATTCCCTTTTGTGGTTGTGCCGACATGCCAAGAACAAGTAGCAGAAGAATTTTGCTATATTCAAAGAGCACTCAAGGCAAAGTTATAGTTTTTCTGGATTTTTATTTCAGAAGATTTCTTCTGACAGTGTTAGGCCTGGTATTTTAACGTTTCTCACACCTTTAAAATTTTATTATTTTGTTCTGCACTGTATTTATCTTGTAAAAGGTGTGATTCTTTTGTATTCCTTTCACTGTTGAATATAATCCAGATTAAAAAAAAATTCAGTTTAGAAGTTTTATAAACTTGAATAAGAGTTTTGATAAAAAAAATAATGATAAGAGTAATTTCATTAACCTTGAAAATAATTAAATGCTATCAATTAATAGCCTTGGCAATACAGATAAAAGTAAATAAGAATTTTTGGACATTTTGGAGCTCCAACGCGACAACACCGTCGTAGAGTCCCACCTAAATCCTAAAGAAGAGAATGGTTTTAGATAGAATTTTTGGTGACTACTGACTAGGGTCTTTTGTTTTATGTGTGTTGCCCCACATCTAATTGTACATGTTTTTTTTTATGAGAGTCGTGTTAGTCCACACCAATCTCGGTTAAGTATCCATCCAAGAATTGTTGGATTGACACATTAATGAGTCGACATATTCAAATAATGGTCAGGACAAATGCAAAATTTTATATTAAAGACTATGAGTTTATAAAATTTTAAGGGGATGAACTTATAAAATTTTAAGAAGGGAAAAATATGTTTTTAATAAAAAATACATAAAATTTATTTTTTTTAAAAATACTAAACTATGTATGAATTTTAAATTTTTAAGAGGGCGATTGCTCCCTCCAACCCTCTCTAGGTCCATTTCTAATGATGGTCTATTTGAAAAGTCGAAGTTTGTTTAGGTAGACATCAAAACAAACAAAAAGATTTGGTAATCAGACATGAGAACTGAAAAATAACAGTTAATCATGTCTTTATAATATGGATAAAGGAATCAATAGACCACATTTTTTAGTTCATGAAAGTGTTCGTGTAAGTGTTACAAGCTTGATTAATGTTTTTGAGTTTGATTGTCATGATATTTAGGGACGAAGCCCTTTATATGATGGGAAGGGCTCCTGTCCCTGAGTATAATTTTTTTATTCTTTTATTTACATTTAAAAAAATTAATAATTTTAGATATTTATATTTTCTCTCCTATCTTTTAATCTTAACTCCGTCACAATAATATTATTGTTGGTCATCTCACCAAACTCACCTGAAAGTTAGGCCAATATTAGTGGCACCCATTGTGTCTACCACCATCTCTTATCTCAGGTCCTACGCTAACCGTCCAAAGACTGTAGAGCATTATATGTATATGCCGATTTTTTTAATGGAATCAAAGTCATGTTTATGTACATTTTATGATCCAAGAAGATTATTTTTTTATTAGTCTAAATGTGATTATAATGTAGTATCTGTCCATACATATTTTTAATCTTTTGACAATGCACACACCTTATAGACATGTCGATTGAACTCGAATCTCCTAGGATAAACATCATCTGTTTTTCTATTGGGCCACTTGTTAGGTTCAAAAGATTATTTTTTAAAAAAAAAAAAATTGTGACCATTTCTCTTAATAAGAATACAATGCACTTTACTACTACATTAAATATTTGTTAATACATAAAATTTTAAGGTAGTCTAATTCTCAATTCAACACATTCAAAATTATTGCTTTTTCATCATGTTAGTTCTCAAACGTGAATCATTTGCACTTAATAAGAATACTATATTAGGGGTGCATTATGAAAATAATTTTCTCAATTTATTTTATTTCATTTATAACATTAGAATTTAAACTTTAATTTAAATTAAAATATTTAATACTTGGTTCAACTAGATTAACCGATAGTTAATGTAATAATTAACGATGGAAAGAAAGTTTCAAATTAGAAGTGGATTGCCGTGTCAATTGCAATTGGAGAGACCACCAAAAGTTGTCCAATATACTTCTTGCATGCTCTTAGGGCATATATACTTCTTGTTGGGTTGCCGAATATGTTCTGCTGACCAATTTTCATTATCAGGACAATAATTTATATAATATGAACTGAACCAATTTAGTGGCGCATATTCTGCTCACAAGATATGCATGATACGATCCCACCACCTCTGGTCTCCCACCGCGCTAAATGTGCAAAGAGCGTGAATTATGTGTATGAATGAACCCAATTTTTTAATAGAATCATCATAATTTTTATTCGATTAAACGAAGAGTTATTATATTCTCATATCAGGATTCGAACTCATACAAAATGTGATAATATGATTATTCTTAGCTTTTAGGCCAATTAGTGAATCTCTCATAATCATGATAATTTTTACATTCATTTTATGATTCAAGAAGGTTGATTTTTAATAGAATTTTACTATTATATTGATCTTTGATTTCATCCCCTAAAAGATTAATTATTTATATTTATTTTCACAACTACTTCCGAGCTATATAGATCAATATATATTAACACAGTGTTAATCAAATTGTATCAACTAATCACTGACGAAACCGTAAATAAAAAACTTGTATTATCATAATGTAGGGTAATTATTCCTTACACAGACGGTGAAAAAATATTTTTACAAGCGTATTAGTTTTAGGGTTAGTTTTTAGAATTTAGAGGTTAGGAGTTTATGTTTAATGGTTTATAATTGATTAGTTGTCTTTCGAATTTAGGGTTTAAAGTTTGAATTTAGGGGTTGTAGGTTAAAATCTAAATCCCTAACCATATTATCATAATCTCTAAACACAAAATTCTAACATAACCCTTAAGTTCTAAACCTCTAAACTTAAACTTCTAATCTTAAACACTAAACTAATACGCTTGTATAAACTTTTTATTTTCACTACTGGTATATTGAATATAAATTTCGTAAAGTAATTGGTTATCATTTAATTATAATTAATTCAAACTTTAAACAACACATACTATTCATTAATATATATATATATATATATATTTCTTCTTTTAGATAGTGGTGTGATTTTACCTGATAAGACAATAAAACAGTAAAAATGATGCTCTAAGAAATTCAATTCATTTTGTATGTGTTGCTGCGTTGAGGTTGGTGATATATTAAGGGGGCAGCAAGAAACACATTGTCTCAACAAAAAAATTTGGTTGTTTTGTCAAAAAAAAAAAGCACTAAGTAGGGTTCATGGAGAAAAGAGGAGAAGTAGAAGAGGCGGCACATGCAGCAGCAGAAGGGAAGTTGGAGCTCAGTGTGGATGATGTGATGGACAGATATATGGGATCCTTGGGGTTATCCCAGCTACTGCACGTGTTCTTAGTTTCTTTTGCATGGGTGTTTGACGCCCAAAACACATTAGTCACCATTTTTAGTGATGCTCAGCCATCCGCTTGGAGATGTAAAACTCTCGACCAGTCTTGGTGCATGAACAACACCAGCAGCAGCAGCAGCAAAGGTCAACCGAATCATGTTTGTGGATTGGCAGCGGGGACATGGGAGTGGGTTGCAGGGAACACCACGTCCACAATTGCTGAATGGAATCTTATTTGCGACCGCAAGTTTTTTGCTGCTATTCCGACCTCTCTCTTCTTTATTGGCACAATTTTCGGTAATCACAACTCTTTTTCTGATTACTTCATTCATATTAGTTTGGGTAATTATACTAAAAGTTGTCAAAGTATCGTTTTAAATTTGGGATAACTATATTTTTAGTGACCCACCTTTACCCGTTTTTTTTATTTTGGTACCTTATCTATTTTTTTAGCAAAATAGTACCTAACGTTACGTTTTGTTTCTATTTTGATACCTCACCGTCAAAAAATTAACAAAAGGTTGACTAGGAGAAACATGTGGCATGCTACCACATCATTTTCTCTCTCCTAGTCAGCATGCAACGTGTACTTTTTTCATAATTTTTGTTGACGTGGCAAGCTGACTAGGAGAGAGAAAATGATGTGGCGGCGTATCACGTGTGATTTTCTTTCTCCTAGTCAGCTTTCTGTTAATTTTTTAACGGCGGGGTACCAAAATAGAAACAAAATGTAACATTAGGTACTATTTTGCCCAAAAAAATATGTAGAGTACCAAAGTAGGAAAATGGGTAAAGGTGGGTACAAAAAATGTAGTTATCCCTTTAAATTTTATATTAGTCTTTAAAGTTCAATATATTCTAAGTCTTTAAACTATAAGTATAGTATCAATCGTATCTTTTTGTCAATTTAGACATTTAAAGTGGTTTAACTTTTATATTGAATATGTTAAAAACAGGTGGATAAAATTCTAAGTGTGTATTTAGAAGTTTTTTTTTGCTCGAAGAAAAAAAATATATTTAAAATCCGTAGAGTGTATGTCTCGTTAAAAACCTTCTTAAATCTAAATGAATGAAAAGAGTACATGCAATTCAGGAAGAAAAATTGGTCACATAAAATAAACAGCAAGATACAGATAAAAAACCCACAACAAACGTCACCATGCAACCAAATTGGTCACCACCAAGCTTTGAACCAATCATTTCGAGCAGCACCATCCAAATTTTTTAAATTATTTTCAGATTGACTCACGGTCTAAAACACTATCATATTTGATCAAGTCTGCATCAGACAGTCCCCCTTAGACATGTTTATGTGTGTATTACTTTCACAAAGAAAATTAATTTTTGTCTGAAAATGGAGAAAAAGTTGCTTATACATGAAACCATATTTCAATGAGCAAAAAATTAGTTGATGATCATTGTTTATTTTCGATTTACAGGATGTGCATTCTATGGTCGGTTAGCGGATGCATGGTTAGGTAGAAAGAAAACATTATTGGTCTCATGCATTTTAACCTCCGTCACCACATTCATGACCTCTTTCTCACCAAATGTTTGGATATATGCACTTTTTCGATTCGCAAACGGCTTTGCTCGTTCCGGATCCGGTATATGTTGTCTTGTTCTTTCCACGGAAGCTGTCGGTCGCAAACAACGAGGCCAAGTGGGACAATACGGTTTCTTTTTTTTCACCGCCGGCTTCCTATCTCTCCCATTCATTGCCTATCCTACAAGAGCTCATTGGAGGTATTTGTACAGGATTATATCCATCCCCCCTCTTGTCTATACATTGTTCTTAGTCTCACTGGTATCAGAGTCACCTCGTTGGCTCCTTGTTCGAGGGAGAAATAAAGAAGCACTTGCCGTATTACGCAAGTTAGCAAGCGGAAAGAAACTACCCGACAGTATAGAACTCGTAATTCCATCTTCAGCAACTACAAATACGTGCAATGAAAGTCTATGGACCACAAAATGGGCTGCAAAGAGGATGATCATTATAATGGCTTCTGCTTTTGGGGTTGGATTTGTGTATTATGGGATACAACTAAATGCCGAGAACCTCAAATTCAATTTTTACGTCACTGTTATAATTAACGCCCTGATGGATATTCCTGCTGTTCTTATCGGCGGTGTGTTATTAGGCTTCACAAATCGGCGTCTCCTTTTATTGTTGTCAACGATTTCAGCCGGCGTTATGTGCTTTATTTGCATCATATTCTCCTCCACGTCGAAAGATAAAGCAAAGGTCGATGATGGGTCTAAAAGTACTAACAGTTGGCCTCAATTGACAATCGAAGCTATCGGTTTCATGTCTGCTTCTGTAGCGTTTAATGTCTTATATGTTTACTGCGTGGAGCTTTTTCCCACCAACATAAGGAATTTTGCGGTGTCGTTGTTGCAGCAGTCTTTGATGCTAGGAGCTTCGTTATCGCCTTTGTTAGTTGTCGTTGGCCGTGTAAGCCCGTCTCTCTCGTTTGTTGTATTTGGGGCTCTTTCCATCTTGAGCGGAACGTTAAGTGCATGGCTTCCCGAGACTAGAAATGCTCCTCTTTATGAAACGCTAAAGCAACAAGAGGAGGAAGAGAAACTCCGTCGACTATCACTCGATTCGCCGCCTACTGTGGTCTAGTTTTAGAGCTTTAAAATAAGACAACAATAGCATCTCTTAGACATTTTGCATTTGAATTAATATGAAATAACAAATTAATGCAAACTTTGAGCTACCATATATTTCCAATTATGTTGTGTAACAAAGACCATTACAGAGCTTCAGGAACCGATGAACCAGTCTAGTCTATCAACAACATAAAATGTTGTCGAGAGGGATCGATCCGATGATCCCTAAAATTCTAACAACATTTTACACAAATTACTGTGATCTACTTAGCTGGAAAACTTGGGAGAGTTCTGTTAGAATTCAGCATTCTCTCTTTCGATGTTGAAGCCTACTCTTTTTATACTCTAAATTTTAACCATTGGATTATGTCATCCATTATAGCTTCTCGTTCAGGTTCGATAAGGAGATCGTGTAAGAGGCCTTCGAATAATTTGATCGTTTTGTCGGTGGAGGCCTCGTCGTACAGTTTCTTAGAAGCTTTAGGATCGGTCACAGTATCTTCCATGCCGTGGAGAACAAGGAAAGGAACTTTCAATCTGCTCATATTCTCCTGCAAGTAGGTCGTGATTCTAAGAATTTCATAGCCGGTTCTTACTCGTAGCGGTCCGGTGTACACCAGTGGATCCGAATACTTAGCCACCAGCGCCTTGGGGTCTCTAGAAACCGGCTTCCCCTTTTTATTCGCCATACTGACTTGGAACCTTGGAAATAGAAATGAGACAACCGGAGCAAGTACCTGCCATAAAAATGACATTCTTGATTCTACACTATTTATGTTCATCGAGGTAGGCGGCGACAATGAAAAAACGATATAAACAAGGAAGTTCTTGCCACAAAGATCGGATGAGATGGCTGAACTCCCACAGCCGGGGAAGTCAGTATAATGCCTGCTACTTGCTCTGCAACCTCTGGATCAAGTGCTGCCTACAGTTTGTGCAAATAAAAAGAAACAGAATCAATGTTCGAAACTTCGAATACGATTCGAAATACTATCATTCTTTACAAAGCCTTACTTTAAGGACAATGGCTCCGCCCGTAGAATGGCCAAAGCAGAAGCATGGAAGACCAGCATTTTCAGATAAAACCCTTTGAACAAACAATTTCTGCAACAAGTTGGGAAGCTAAATGAAGATTGTTTCAATATTAACTTCAAATAAAAGGTGGCTAAAGGCTAAACCTCATAACATACCAAGTCGGCAACGGCGTAATCAAGAGAATGGACATATCCGTGTAGGCCATCACTTCCACCATGTCCTGCAGGAAGGATATTATGAGCAAATAAGCTTAAGAATGAAAACGAAACTAAACTAAACTATCAAGTATGGAGTTACTTACCAATCCAATCCATTCCGTAGACCTTGAATCCATTAGCGTTAAGCCGCTTCGCGAAATCATTGTATCTGCTACTGTTGTGTGAGGAAATAAGAACAGAGCAAGAAGATTAAAAGAAAACTACGGACTCAAGCTGAATATGACCTCTAAAATGGCATTGAATCCAAATAGCAGACCTGTGTTCATTCAAGCCATGCATAATAAAAACTACTCCCCTGGAAAGACACAGAAATAACATCAATTTCAAAATGAAGAGAATCAATAACAAGATGTAATCGATGATTCAAGGATGAGGGAATTGTAAACTAAGAGGGGTAAAATTTGTAGAAATACTGTTGCTTGAAGCTAATTTAAAGAAATAGTTTATTTAAGGCACGGTCCCTGTACTATTTCAAAATTTAAATTTAGTCCATATACTTTATTTTTTATTTGAAAATATTGGTTCTTCTCCTATCTTCTCTGTACAACTTTTATCAAGAAAATATGTTAGGTTATCTGGTAATAATAAAATCGAACCCAAGTAAAGAGATTGGTCAAAGTTTTCAAATCAAGGATAATATATGAACTTAATTTTGTAAAAATAATATAGTGATTAAACTTTAAAATTTAAAGTAATGCAGGTGAAGGGCTTGAATCGCAACATCGTAAATAAAATAAATTAAATTAAAAAAATCGACTTGTAATTATTCTCTACGGTAGTTGGTTTGGATTAATCGACCCGATCGAATAGCGGTAGTTAAAAATAATTACTTAATAAAAAAGGGATTATATAGGGAAAAAAAGAGGAAATTATCTAAAGCTGACCTGATTTTGAATGAAACCGGAGTCCAAGACTGAATGAATAAATTATCACCTCTTGCACTAGAAAACAACGAAAACTCCCTGATAACGTCAGGGTCGTCCTGAACCACCCTCCGAATCGCCAGCATACGCCTCGCCGCCGCCTCTTGGTCAATGGAAAACGCTGTGCTTCTCTGCGGAACAATAGCCGCCGGAACCCTCACCACAGGCGCCGACCCTTTCCTCCCGCCCTCGTGCTTTTCATCCTTCCCCACTTTCTCCTCGGAACTCTTCACGGAGACACGTCTCCGTCCCCGGAACGGAAACAATAGCAGCAAAATGACGGCGTTTAAAACCAGCAGCAAGCTCCTCAACGATCGTAAGGAGAAGAGCTCGTTAATGAGGTCGCTTACCCCCGACGTCAACGGTTCCACCCCCATTTTAGGTTTTACAGGATTGAAATCCTTGAAATTTACTGCCTCTTGGGTTTGCAATGGTTTCACTGAAATTGGAAATACTTGATAAAATTAAAAACGTTTTGAATTTTAGCTTCTATGGTTAATATGATAATCGCTCTGGTTGAGGAGCGTATCATCAACCTAGAGAAACCAAATCAAAACGAAACAGAAAGAAAATTGTCAGAACACTTGGTCTCTAGATTTCCAAGAAATAAGCTTTCTTAAGGTCATATAAGATTAAGGGTTTACCAATTTTAGAGCCGATCCAAATCCAATCATTCATTTTCCTGGAAAATTAAAGGAGATATGTTTACTGGTAATACAGAATAGAATTTTTTTAGACGATGCTTATGTGGAAGAATTTATGGCGGAGAAGTAAAAGAATCCAACTTGGTTTGTTTTTGTTGTTTCAAAGTAAAATGGAAAAGAAACTATTTTTAAATTGGCGGAAAAGAAAAGGAAAAGGATGGCGGGAAGCACGTTCCGGATATGCCGCGAACTGTTGGGGCTGGAAGTTGTTTAACGAAGCAACAGACAGTGACAAGTGTCTGTTCCAACGAGTGTTTTAATTTGGTTTCATTATTAATTAATTTTATCATAATTCACAACTTAGTTGTTTTATTTAAAATTGTTAGACTTTGATAGTTGGATTTTAAGAAATAAGTTGATAATCTCTCAATTTACATCATTTTCTCTCAGTTATATTGTAGGGTTTAAAATTTATTAGGAATAAATTCTCACACTATTTCCCTAAATAGAAATTATTTCAAAAAATTGATACGAAGATAAACGATTTATTAATTTATATATGTAAAATTAATTGTTACGATAATGTTGAGATCTTAGGACCTTATATGTTTTTGCGTAAATTATGTATAAACCTGGTTTAGATATATTCTTACTCAGGTCTAATTATAATTTATATTAGACTTTGTCCAAAATTATTCTAGTATACGATATATTCGATTTTGTGTTTTGTAATACGATTAATATTTATGTCAGTGATTTGGGTGTTATTGTCTTTGTAATAATTAAGGATTATTATCATATACACTCGTAGTGAAAATTAAAAGTTTCTATAATCACCTTAGTTTTAAGGTTAGGGGGTTAGTTTAGGCCGTAGGTTTTAGATGTTTAGGTGTAGGGATTTAGAATTTAGAGACAGTTGTTAGAATTTAAGGTTTAGGGTTAGAATTTGGGGTTTAGATGTTATGATTTAGCTTTTAGGGTAATAGGGCGAGGATTTAAGTTTTAATCTATAAACCCTAAACTATAAATTTCAATCATTATCCCTAAATTCAAAACAGATACACCTAAAGCTCTAAACCTTACACCCTAAACTAAGCCCCTAAACCCAATAATTAAAGGGTAATTATTCTATACACAAACGCTTGTGGAATTTTTTATACATGCGTCTTAGTTTAAGGGGTCAAATACTTCATTTAGGGTTTAATGTTTAGGGGTTTGAGTGTAGTAGTTTTGAATTTAGGGGTTGTTGATAGAATTTTGAGTTTAGGGTTAAATTTTAGTGTTTATAGGTTAAAATTTAAATCCCTACCTTATTACCCTAAACCATAAACACTAAACCCTAAATTCTAAACATCTACACTAAAACCACTAAACTCTAAACCCTATAATTGAGGCGCTTAAACAAAATGTTTTTACCACCAGTGTATAGGATAATAATCAATAATTAATATGATTATACATATATTATTCTCAAACAAATAATTTTTTACTAGTCTAAAGGTGATTACAAGATAATATATGTTCATTGATATTCTTAATTTTGACAATGTGCATACACCATGCAAACAAAATATTTTGAACCAGTGTCTTCTAAGATGAACATCAAGCGCTTTTTTTACTAAGACACTGATTTAGTGTGATGTTTACTTACTTCATCCTTTAATCATGAGGTCAGAGTTATAATCTCTACTCATAGGAATGAGGGTCATTTTATAGCCGGTCATTTTTCTCTTAGTTAAAAACCTTGTGACCAGATATTAGTCACCACTATTAGCAGTGGATTACTTTTATTTTTTTTATATATAAAAAAGCAATTGTACTAACCCCATACTATTGAGAGGTTTGCATCTAAATTTATTTTGATTTGAAGTCCTATTACGCTATATTGTCTAAAGTTATTATAATCGAGAGTCAAACATATTTTGACTAATAATATTTAGTTTTATATTAATTTATGACTATTAGATGAGTGAAATGGAAGTATGAGATTAACAGTAGAAAATGTGAATATTATCACTTGAAAAAATAAGGAAATAATCTTAGTCATTTATTATTATCATTTTAGACTCCAAAAAATGTGTATGTAAGTGGATCTTAACGCATTTATAATTATTTATTTTAATTATATTTATACGTATAATTAATAATATATGTTAACCCTTTGAAATCAAACAAGTAAATCCAATATTCTGATCTCGATACCTTTACAACCACTGCTTTTATTTCTTTTAATTTTATATTTCACATCATAAATGAATAAACAAACATAAAGACATCTTAAAGTCAAGTTTTCACACCACTAATAGCCTGAAGTGACAATGGAAATGGATCATTGCTTTGTTGAAAAACGATAAATAAAGTATAATACCACTTTACATTTTATGTATTGATAATATAAATATCTGAGCTGATCATTGCATCCTACGTTCTCAAAATATAATTTTATTTTAAATTAATTTTAAATTTTTGATTATTTTAATTTCATTCTCAAATTATGACTTGTATTTTAAATTGATTCTTGAACTTTTAAATATTTTAATTTCATCCTCACCTTATAACCCTCATTCTAAATTGATCTCAAACTTTTGAACGTTTCAATTTTATCCTCAATTTATCGTGCATGTTGCATCATATCATTACATAATACACATAAGTGTTTACATGATAATTAACAACTTTTACAATAGTTTTATAAACATGTAATATGATTATCGTATACTGATAATTTAGGGATGAAATTAGAACGTTCAAAAGTTTAGGGACCAATTGATAATTCATCTTAATATAATCCAACTTATATAATAATAATAATGCATTATTAAAATTGATTTCTTTTCTATCAATAGAATGTAGGGTGCAACAACTTAAACAACATGGTTAACACTTAGATGAGAATAAGAATATGTGTTAGAATATATGTGCATGAAACTGATGATCAAATAAGATAAAAGGGCTGATGTTTCTCTCTCCCTCCCTATGTACCTATTTCCTTCCCATGCCCATCATCTACGTTCTCGGTTCTCCACTCTGCCAATCTGATCTTCCTAAGCTGAACTCCAAGCTTGGATTTTGGACATCTATATTTGAGATTCTTGTTTGACCACAACCGTTTCCCTGCAAAGTTTTGGATACTTTGTTTATTAACGCTATTTTCCATATACATGAGGGAAGAGAAAAAATGATAATTGTTTCCAAACGTAGCGTAAATGTGCATCGTTTTGCAGAACAAGGACCTTCACGTTATCATGCTCTATAATATGTTTACACCTGCGTCACCAACCTCTTGCTTAGTTGCGTATAGCTAGAGTACACGTACGAGATTCAAACCTAAGAATTTATATACACGGAAAATGGTGGCAAACTTTAATATCCCAGTTCCACGTTCACGCTTTTCTTTCCTTCTAATTAGTGTGATGCAATGCAAGTAACTTACATTCACCCTAAGCAAACCTAACGTTCCAAGAATTAGATCTCAGTGTAGCATGCCTTTTTTTTTGTCCAACAACAGTGTTGCATGCATATATATATATATATATATATATATATATATATATATATATATATATGATAGGATCAAATTACACTGTGTAAAACTCTCTAAGTTTTATACGGATCGTTGGATGAGTGAAGCGGGTGGATGAGATTAACAGTAAAATATGTGAAGATTATCACTTGGGAATTAAAAACACGGAGTTAATCTTAACCATTCATTTCCCTCATTCAACGATCCAAAAAACATGTATAACTCAAAGAATTTTACACAGTGTAAGTTGATTCTATCTCTCTATATAATGATGAAATGCTTTCATTGATTTAGTAGGATCAAACAGTTACCTCAAAGTGGTTTCCATAATCACATGATGGATCTTCGGGTCTGACACCAACCGGATTCTTTGAACTCGACGACCCAACTCCTCTGGTGCACCAAAATTCATAGCTTAATCACTTACGTTTACTAAGTTAGCCACACATATATGATATATGCTCAATAAACCAGAGATTCTTTTACAAGTCTAGTGTATATGGAGGTGAAGAAGAATATATAGTGCAAATTCTGGGTTCAAAACCTCCAAGTTATTCCTTCAATCTCCTATGTAAATACGACTCCACTCCACGTACGTAACCTTTTCGTGACCACCTGCTACTGCAGTGCTAGGGCTATGAGTTTCTGTGCAAACTACTTTCTGCTAAAGACGGGTCTAAATGTTGCCTTTTTCTTTACAGGGTAAGTGAGTGCGCTTTAAGTCAATGGCACTGGATTTGTTTTATTCGCTTTTAAAACAGCAGAATAAGTTAGGTATTTAGGTTAATGAGATTTTATTAACATTTATAACTTAGGTTTGGTTAATTACTAATTTGTGTCTTTAATTAGGATCTTTTATTTGTCATTTAATATACTATTTATAGTAGATTTAGGTTTTACTTTGAAAACTTAAAAGTAAAAAAGTTAGAAAACTAGAAGGATGCATTTTTTTTATTGTGTGCTTAAGGGGAAATATGAGAAAATTGAAAGATAATGTAATATTTTTTCATCCATTGCGATAGAGTTTGAAAAAAATGAGATGACGTAAAATTAAACTAACTTATATCTCTTATTTTCTCTACTCTTTTTCTTATAAATTGGAATGATTTGTTTCATTTTCCAATCTCTCCAACGAGTGTTTAAGTATTGAAAAGAGATTTTGTCACATCCACCATGTGAATAAACAAAATTATTTTATGTATATATATATATATATATATATATTAAAAATTATTCAACAAAAGATTATAGGTGAAGTGGTAAAGGATTGGTAAATGGATTTATTAACTTAAGCTCAAATCTTAAGTTACTGTTTTAATTGTTTTATACAAAAATACACTTATAATGTTGATTATTATTTAATATAAGAGCATTTTAAAATTTTTCAATTGATGTATTCCCGTTATAGGAGTATTTTAATAATTTATCAACTGATTTAATATTTGATTAACTCGTAATACTAATCTAATAAAAAATTTATCGTAAGTATAAACTAATTAACATTGGAGAAGTTAATATAAGGAGAAAATATCTATTGATAGCATTGATAGACCCATGTGTAGTATGTAGACAGTGGGAGAGACCCTAATCTTCTATATTTTTAGTGTAATGACATTTTAGGTTTTTGTTATTTTTTTAATATGCTATTGTGATGTAAATGTTACATCTGTTAATTTTCTTAGTCTTTTCAAAGACGATACACACAACATGCATTACTGGTGCTCGAACTCGAGTCCCGGGGATGATAAATATCTACCTTTGCCACCAGGACACAAGAGAATGAGCTAGGTTTTTGTCATTTTAGATTTAAATCAAAATAGGTGTCGTCCCCTTCAAATTTGAATAAATACTTAATAGTCCCTATTATTTTGAACTTAAAATTTTTCACCCATTTGAATATTTAATTCTAATTGTCATTAAATAGGAGAGATAGAGATTGAGACTTGAGAGACATACGTAGAAGTGATACTGCAAAGATTAGAAGAGGAGGAGGAGCCATTAGCATTTTCCGCCGTTGATCTCTGCTTCACTGAACTATTTGTTTTTCTGGCTGCACCAAAACAATCTTCATCTTCTTCTCCTGATCCATCTGCCGTATATATACATACAAATTTTAATAAACTAACAAATAAATAATAAACTCATACATACATACATACATACATACATACATACATACATACATACATACATACATACATGGTGTACATATATCTCATAATAAACAATGAGACGTACCTGAGAAAGTTGCAGCAGCTGTATCAGTGCTCTTAACTGTTCTATACATCTGCAAATTCAATGGGAAAACAAAGATAAAAAGAAAATGTGGGTAAAAAAATATCAAATCAAAACTCTTTCTGTGTATATTCATTATTTAATGGTTTGTTTATTGAACACGAGATGGATGTTTGGTAAGGTGAGTAATTGCTTCAATTATTGAGAAATGATGGCTACTTTTGTTTTCTCTCTTTTCCTTTGACCTTTTTTCCCTCTCTTCTTTTCCTCTAAAAGTTGAACTTGTCTACTCAAGCTCTCTCATTCATTCCGGACTCTCCTTTTTCCTTCATTTCTTCTGTTTTCTATTACCAAAAATAACACGAAAATCAAAGCGAGGGTTTTCTGCTATTTTTCCTTGATTTGATGTACCTGTAAATGGCTTTTGACATGGGAAAGAGTTAGATCTTTGACATCCATTAGCTCTAGAACCGACTTTGGAGTAGCTCCTGTCATGTGTATAATTCCCATAAACAAATATTTATCAACGGATTCATCCCAAGCTAGATCTATGGGGAAAAAATCAGTGGAAAAGAGAAAAATGAATAATTACTTTCATGACCACCGAGAAGCTCTACGGCATGAACGAACCGAGCATGAAGAGAGCTGGTCCAACGCATTCTGGGTGCCCTCGTAGTCCTTTTGCTTTGTAGTCTAGGCATAAATCTCGGACCACCCACGGCCGCTTCGTATTGAGGCATTGAAACCCCATTAAACCTAGACGAGTGCAACACCCAAGAAGAAGCTAACGAGAAACAATTATAATCCGAGCTTCGAAACGGGAACGACGACATACAGTGATTGTACACCGGAATTCCCTTGATGGGTCTCAGTCCAGATTCAAAAACATCGAGTTGGCCACCATTCGTGTGGCGTAGACGGTCGTTATCGGTGCCTGCAGCCGCCCCAAAGTTTGTTTGGCCAGCGCTTTCGGCTTGGAAAGCTCTGCCGCCTGCTGGATTTGCTAAGGAAAGCTCGGTGTCTGCTTGGGAGCTGGTGCAGCCGGGTTTCACGGAACTATCACCGTATGATTTTAGGCCGAGGTCGTCTTTACTGCTGCTGGCGCTGCACCAGATATCGAAGGAAGGATGGGGCTCGTTTGTGGCGGTGCAAATCGAGGAAGAGGCGCTGTTCGGAGGGCTGATGTGGAGTGAGAGATCGGGAATCCGATTCAAAGACTGTTCACTGAAATCCCTTTCACGAGACATGTTTTTTATGCCTCCGGAGAAAAGGGTTTTCAGAGAATATGATAAGAGGGTGAACAAACACAGATTCTTGGGTGGCTGGGGAAGAAGGAAATCAAAACCCTTGAATGATTTAGCTAAGGAATAGTATTCATGGCAAAGAAAACAAAACTTAACACATATATTGCATATAGAGAGAAGTGTGGTATAAATTGCAATGATAATAAGATAATTAGTATATATATACATAGAGAAAGAGAGAGAAATGACAGTTCAACGAAGCCTCTCTTTCTCGCACAGCTGATCTCTCATTTTCTCAATAGTCAATACACGCAAAAAGAAAAAAAAAAATTACTGTATAATTCCTTTTCCCCCTCTCTATCCGCATATCTTCATTCTAAGCACAAATAGTGACATATTTAAGTGGATGAAAGTCGTCTACTCTTTAATTATGTTTCTATTGGTACCTCCACTTTAAAATAGTGGGTTTAGAGTTTGAGGTTTGAGGTTAGAGCTTAGGGTTAGAGTGTAGGAAATTAGGAGCAATGTATATTTTTAGGGTTTAGGGTTTAAGATATAAAAATTAGAGTTAGAGCTTAAAATTTAATTTTTAAGTGTTTTAATAGGAGCATATAAGCATGCATGGTTAGGGCATGAGATTTTTACTCCACTCATTGTATTATTCTACAATCGCATGCCCCTTTCTTTTGGATAGAAATCTTTTGCCCCAAATTATGATATTTTTGGTACCATACTTAAAAGAAATTTTAAAATTTAAGGTTTAAGGTTAAAGGTTATAGTTAGGGTTTAAAAAATTAAGCGTATAATATAATTTTTAGGGTTTAAAATTTAAGACGTGAAAATTAGAGTTAAAATTTAAATTTAATTTTTAAGTATTTTTTTATTTGGGACATAAAAAGAAACATGGTTAGGTACATAGGATTTTTGTTTTTTTCTTTTCTACTAACCTACGCTACTACGGAATAAGATGCTTTCATTTCTATTTTTATTTAGAGTATAATCTTCTTCTCTATATATATATAACATTAAAGTCTGCATGGGAATATTTATATTTTTTCTTCACTTAATTTTATGCTGATTCTTCAAAACATTTTTTTTATTTAAATTGAATTCATTTGATTGATCGTTTGTTTTTTTCTTTTGGGACTTCCAATTTTAATTTGGATTAAAAAATAGTTTATATCAACAAAGCTATAGTTATAGTGACAAATATTGTTATTTGTTGACATATTGGTGAGGTTGAAATTCCCGTTACCCATCCCCTAAAACCAAAATATTTAATCAAACCGTGTAAAGTTTATTGTCAATAATGTATGTGGTACAGTGACAAAATACATCGTTTTAATCATGAATTACATTAGGTTTTGGGTTCAATCCGAAACGATCATTTTTTTCTTCTAAAAGTGATTACAAGGTAGTATATGTTTATAAGTATTTTAAACCTTTTGACAATGTGCATACGCCATGTAGACAAAGAGATTTGAACCCGTTTCTCCTAGAATGAACATCATCCGTTTTCCCTTTTTTCACGTAGATATTCTTAACTTGGATTATATTTGAAACATATAGATATATAATTTAAGCACATACAATTTGATCCACATATTTTAGTATGCTTCGTGCAAAATTTATACCAACATTCAATGTCTAACTTAATGGTTAGATTGACGAAAAGACCTAATTGGACAATACTAATGCTTTAAGGACTCAATTAGGTTGTGTTGAAGTTCAGGGACAAAATATGGATCTGGGTGATAGTTTGGGGACTTTTTGTGGAATTACCCAAGTTTATTTGTGAGACTTTGAATTGTGGATTTACCAGGCCTCAAAATATTATGTCTTAAGTTTCACTTTTAAGCTCAAATTTGGACCAGCCCATATCAATTTTGTTTCCGGTTACTTTATTGTAGAAATAGTTCGAGAAAGCCCTAAAACCCTTCCAAGTTTTCAATTTCTTCTTCTTTGCAGAAACATTTCACTCTCTCACACTTTTTTGCTTCAACTTTGTTATTTGATAAAGAAGGCTAGCCGACGATGTCGATTCGAGTTTTGAACCCTAATGCCGAAGTTCTCAACAAATCGGCGGCGCTTCACATGAACATCAACGCCGCCAAAGGCTTGCAAGATGTTCTCAAAACAAATCTGGGACCCAAAGGCACCATCAAGATGCTTGTTGGTGGTGCTGGTGATATCAAGCTCACCAAAGATGGAAACACTCTCTTGAAAGAAATGGTTCTTTCCTTTTCCCTGCAAATTTTCTAGCTATTCATCTTCGTTCTTTGTTTGATCGGAGAAGATTTCATTTTCTTTACCAGATTTGAATGCTTCTTTTGCTATTACTGAAAGAATGTTAAATAATTTGTTAGGGAAGTTTAATACTGAGTTGATTTAGTACGATCTACTGAGTTGTTTGATTGGAAAATGTTTCAGCAAATTCAAAATCCGACTGCTATTATGATAGCAAGGACAGCTGTTGCACAAGATGACACTAGCGGTGATGGAACTACATCTACTGTGCTCTTCATTGGCGAGCTCATGAAGCAATCTGAGCGTTACATTGATGAAGGTTAGGACTCGTAGAACTGATTTGAATCATGTTAAAGAACAGCTCAACTTTGTACTTCTGTATTAGATTTAAGGATCTTGTTTTTAGTTGGATGTCATTGGGATTATTAGAGCAGTTGTTTCAGTCGTGTTACTGCCTGTAATCTTGTCTTTTTAAGGAAATTTCAAGAGCAAGACTTTAGTAAGATTCTTTAGGACAAGTATGGGCATATCATTTCCTCATTTATATACACACAGTCATACATACATATTCATATATACTTCCTTTTCTCTTTATCCATTATCTATATGCATAGTGATAAGGCTTTGGTTTAGGGATGCATCCACGTGTTCTGGTTGATGGTTTTGAAATTGCCAAAAGAGCTACCCTTCAGTTCCTTGAGAAGTTTAAGACTCCTGTGGTGATTGGTTCTGAACCAGATAAGGAGATCCTGAAAATGGTTGCAAGAACCACACTAAGGACTAAGGTATTTTCCAATTTTCTACTCTCTCCCCTTTACTATCTTATCTGTTTTCAATGACATCTGGTTTATATGATTGATCGTTTGTATTCTCACGCAGTTGTATGAAGGATTGGCAGATCAACTGACAGACATAGTTGTTAATGCTGTAAGTGGGAAACTCATTTGTTTCTACCGTTTTTATCTTTTAACACTTCGGTTACATAAATTTTTATTTGGTTTTGCAGGTGCTCGGTATCCGAAAACCAGATGAGCCTATTGATCTCTTTATGGTGGAAATAATGCACATGCGGCATAAGTTTGATGTGGACACACGGCTGGTATGTTTATATGTCCGTTTTATCTTGCATTGTATGTATTCCACCTTTCTCGATGCTTGTGTTCTTGTTTAAATCATTCAAGACTGTAGTATTCAATGTCTTTGTTTGTGGTTGTTGCTGTTTCAGTATGATAGTGAGTTCATATTGCTTATTAATCATACATCTGTTTTTAAACAGACTATAAAGTCAACCATGAGGAAGGAGAAGAATTGAAAGATGAAAAATACATTAGAGTAGAAAGAAAACGGAGTTTGCTGAAATAATAAACAGAAAACAAATTAAAGCTTAACAAAAGAAAGGGTAGAGGCGCACACAACATTAGGATTTATAGAAGGGACGAGGTTGTCCTTATAGCTTTTTAAATTTGTTTTGATATTTTAATCTAATTAATTTTGGTGGGATTCTAGTTAATAAAATAAAGGAAATTTATGGCATTGTGTGTGCCCAAAACGAGAAGAAGGAAGTAAGTAGAAACTCAAATTGTGAAATTTGTCTTTTTATTATGCCTAGAATAAAGTACAGCACATTTAAGCGCAATTAAGCCATTGCATCATTCAAATGGCTTTGCCTGGGATGATGTGATGCTGTTTTTCATATTTTTGCTGCACCTGAATGCCTAGGCGTGCGCGTTGACGACATTTGAGTTCTACTCACTTTTCCCTCTCGTAGTTGAATCAAGTTTTGTTTGTCTAATGAAGCTTGAGTACTTCTGTTTTGTTTCTTCTTTGTTTTTGGTGTGTGTGCATGTGTGGGATTGTTTCTTGATTATGCAGCTTCTTATGTTTACCTTTTCTGATTTCCCTAGGTGGAGGGACTAGTATTGGACCATGGTTCTAGGCATCCGGATATGAAGCGACGGGCAGAAAATTGTTACATCTTGACATGTAATGTATCATTGGAGTATGAGAAAAGGTACATATATGAGCATGTCTTTAACTCCATTTTTTTTGTTTGTGATGTGAGGAACGAAAACCGGAACACAATTTGCTACTTCTATAATATGTAATTCGACAGGGGTAGTCTTCTTTGGTTCTTTTAGTAGGAATTGCATACAATATATTGGAACGTAAAACATTTTTCTAGAACTTATATATATATATATATATATATATATATATATTAGTGCGATTGATAGTTTTACTGAACCGGATCACTAGTGTTTCCGAATTCGGAACGAGCATACCATTATGAAATTTGCTACGGAGATGGTGATTTCTGATAACAGAGAGGGGGCATTAGTTGGTCTGGGAACATTAGGTTTGTCATCCTTTTAT
Source organism: Hibiscus trionum (assembly GCA_030270665.1). Taxonomy (NCBI): domain Eukaryota; kingdom Viridiplantae; phylum Streptophyta; class Magnoliopsida; order Malvales; family Malvaceae; genus Hibiscus; species Hibiscus trionum. The sequence continues at coordinate 10,171,376 of BSYR01000045.1, read as the reverse complement.
GTACCTGTAGTTAAAGATGATGTTAACTATTCTTTCATGGAAATATAATATTCCTTGTGCTAAGCTTCTCATTTGGTGTCTGTCCTGCATTTCTTTGGTTATCCTCAATGTGGATATATTTTGTTGTGATTGTCATCATGCAACTAATGTTTTTGCCCTCAGTGAAATAAATGCAGGCTTTTTCTACTCAAATGCTGAGCAGAGAGAGGCAATGGTTGCAGCTGAAAGGCGTTCAGTTGATGAAAGAGTCAAAAAAATTATTGAGCTGAAAAATAAGGTGACTTTTTTATGCCTCATATACCCATTGTAATTGTGGCATTGCCGTATCAGGTATATATAAATTCTTACGATATTCTTACTCCTCTTGGCCATCTGTAGGTTTGTGCAGGCACTGAAAACAACTTTGTTGTTATCAATCAAAAGGGTATTGATCCCCCTTCTTTGCATCTTCTTCAACAAGCGGGGGTAAGCAGTGAACTTTTGTTCTTTCAATCCCTATTCCAACTTACAAAATTTTCATGTCTTGCTCTTTGGTAGTTGTGTATAGCTTTCTTACAAGTGTTGCAATTTATCTATTTATCCTCGATGTAGATAAGGAAGTGTCAGATTTAATGCTGATGCGATTATGAATTTTTTTCCTTCCATTGAATTGTTGCATATATAACTGAATTTGATTTTTTAATGGTTTGTGTTAAAGTTTATCTCACCTGAGTTTTTTTTCAATTTGCTGATTTGTGGTTTTGTAGATCATTGCCCTCAGAAGAGCAAAGAGAAGAAATATGGAAAGGCTTGTTTTGGCTTGTGGAGGAGAAGCTGTAAATTCTGTTGATGATTTAACTCCCGACTGTCTTGGCTGGGCGGGACTTGTCTATGAGCATGTCCTTGGGGAAGAGAAGTATACATTTGTGGAAAATGTAAGAAATCCCCACTCGTGTACAATTTTGATAAAAGGTATGTTGAACTGTTTTTCCATTTAATTAATTTGTACAAATTTAATTTCTATATGGTTAGTGCTGCTTGCGGAACATTTAGCTTGCTGTTTATATAATACTCCTGTTCTTGTCAATAATATAGGGCCTAATGACCACACAATTGCCCAAATTAAGGATGCTGTTCGTGATGGGCTACGAGCTGTTAAGAATACCATTGAAGACGAAGCAGTTGTATTAGTAAGTTTTGCTTGTTTAGCATTTATTTTCAATGGAGCTCATATTCCACGTCTTCACGTTAGCCTCAGTCTAAGATAGGAAATGAAAGCTGCAGGCTGCCCTTGAACCCTAATTTAACTATGAAGGCATAGGTTGAGACAATTATTTTGGTATCTTACACACTGCAATCTTTTATGATATTTTCCGATATATGGGTATATTTGTGCTTCAGGGTGCGGGAGCTTTTGAAGTTGCAGCTAGACAATACCTAATTAATGAAGTGAAGAAAACTGTTCAAGGGGTATGTCTCTGGTATATTTCCCTGTTTACAATTAGTGAAATGACTTCTGAAAATATTTCTAATGTTCGTAAATTTGGAACAGCGTGCCCAATTAGGTGTAGAAGCTTTTGCAGATGCCCTTCTTGTGGTGCCAAAGACTCTTGCTGAAAATGCTGGGCTTGACACTCAGGATGTCATAATTGGTCTTACGGTACTGCTTATTTTGTTTACTGTTCATTGTGGCCCCATCTAGTAACTAGAAGCTGAAGTTGAGCATTGTCTTTGACTGACGATTCAGGGGGAGCATGACAGAGGCAACGTTGTGGGTCTAAACCATCAAACAGGAGAACCTATGGACCCCCAAATGGAGGGTATATTTGATAACTACTCTGTTAAACGCCAAATTATAAACTCTGGGTACGTAAAAGCCTTTTCTACTTTTAGTTTCGGATTACTTTTATTTTCCGCACCTTGTTCTTTTGTATTTGCCATTATTTTCATGCATATTTACAATTCGTCCAATTTCCTCCATTAGGTTTTTATTATGATTGCATGTTTAGTACATAAAGAATGGTTTGTTTTGGACTCTGAAACAATGGAGGTTTTGTTTTACAGGCCTGTAATTGCTTCACAGTTGCTGTTGGTGGATGAAGTGATTCGTGCCGGCAGAAACATGCGAAAACCAACTTAGGCCTGCCCTTTTACTCTGTATTTGTGTGGTTTGGTCTACAATCTACATACATTCTGGCTTTTGCAATGGAAGATTTTGTAGTGCATCCTATTCCTATTATTACTAAAATGGTCATGTATTGTTCTTCATGATCTGTTTTGTAGGACATTTGCATTTTGTTTGAGTTTATTTAGTAATAGAATGAACAAGTGTTTTCCCCCCATAACCTATTTCTTAATTAAATCTTAACGGTTCGAATTGGAATTTGGAAGTGTCGTGATTTTGAATCTTGAAATCACTCGAAGCTACTTACCCTTTGAAGTCGGTTGGTTCAGTCCTTTCGGGTTTTGGTTATTTCGGATTCGGATCTCATTTGGGTTCAAGTCATTCATTTTCTTATGTGGGCGTTTTATGTTATTGTTTACTTATATTCAATTAGGGGGGCAAACGGGTTATTTGGTTTGGATCATTTCGGTTTTGGTTATGTTGGGTTTGATATTATTCGGTTAAATTCGGTTTCGGTTTGGTTTTATTTCGGGTCAGTTGATTTTTGAGTCGGTTATTATAGGTTTGATTGGTTTTGGTTCGGGTTAATAGGAGATTGGTCAGTTTTTAAGTCAGTCAGTTTTTTATATCCTATATATGACTTTATAAAGTTAATATATTTGACTTTTTGGTGGGTTGTGCGACTGTTCATATCTCATCTTTCTTTATTTTTATTCATATCTTTTTTTGGGTTGTCTTTGGTTTGGGTCAATTTCAGTTCAGTTAAAATTTGGGTTGATTTTGGTTTGATTTATTTCGGGTTTTGGATTAAATTTCGGGTCATTATGTTTAAGTCGATTCCGGGTCTTGAATTTAGTGATTGCGAATAGAATTTAGCGTTTATATGTTAAAACTTAAATATTAATATTTTATCCTAAAACTTAAACCTTAACTTCTAAACTTTAAATTCTTAATTTTAAACCACTAAATAAGAATATATTGTGTTTAAGTAATTTTCAATAATCTTAAATGCGTGTTAATTTAGCGAGTTTGTTGCTGGTTTAAATGAAAGTATTACTCCATAATTAGAATATGTTTAGATTTAAACTAGAATGACTAGAGCTAATAGATTAAGGAAATGGAATGATCTTCTATCAACGTTGAAAAAAAATATTTGTTAAAAGCATAAGAAACATAAATGAAAGTAATTGTTACAAGAGTTGTTTCAAAACTGATGAATTAAAATTGGTTTTCGGTTTTTCTGGGAAGTGTAAAATCTTCTTCAGTTAGTGGTTTTAATGCATCTAGATTGATAAATAAACCCTTCGTAATTTGTAAAAACTACCAAACGAAAACCAGATGAAAATTCAAGGCTAAAATATATTAGGAATTAACAACTGCTAAAAACTAATAATTAAAAGGGAAACAAACGGCTCAACGTCTGCAACAAGACAGCGGAACATTCAAGTGCTGTAATGTCCATCTCCAGTTTCGTATATTCGGTTTTCTGCCAACTCCACTAGGATCACCTGCAAACCGAAACTACTTTGGTCTGAATTATTTACAGTGGCAAAAACATCTTAACTCGAATGCCATTGAAAACATCAGAAAAAGAAAACCGAGAAATGGGGATTGGATTCATGTTGGGGATCATTTACGTGTTGTGGTTTGTAAGTCAAAAGTACGTATCAGCAGAGCTCGAGAGATTGGATTTGAAGGCGCAGACCAAAACCGGCAACAGCAGCAGCAAAGGCTACCAGGATTATGGTTTCCTTAGCTTTTTGGTGGTCGGAGATTGGGGCAGAAAAGGGGCGTTCAACCAATCACATGTTGCATTCCAGGTATTCCATTCTTTACCAACTTCTACTAAACAGATATTGTCTTATTTTGAGGATCAATGCTATATTTATGTCTGTAAACTATATATAGATGGGAAAGATTGGAGCAAAGCTGGACATCGATTTTGTTGTGTCGACGGGAGATAACTTTTATGACAACGGGTTGAGCAGCGAACATGATCATGCATTTCGACAGTCTTTCACCAACATTTACAAATACAGGAGCCTGCAAACCCACTGGTTCAGCGGTAACTCCGATTCGGCCGACCTAACAATTCGTATATTTTTATCGTATTCGTGTACGTTAACAGCTAATTACGCCATTTCATGCAGTTCTAGGCAACCATGACTATAGGGGTGATGCAGAGGCTCAACTGAGTCCTTTCCTTAGACAAATTGACGCTAGATGGTTTTGTTTAAGATCCTTCATCGTCAATTCAGAACCGGCTGAGATAATCTTTGTCGACACCACCCCTTTTGTGAACACCTACTTCCTAAACCCATACGGCCAGACTTACGACTGGCGCGGTGTAACTCCTCGCAGAAAATACATTACAAATCTATTGAAGGTATGTTAACTACCCAAATTATTATTGATATATTATGGTTTTGATCTTAACATGTTTCGATTTTCGGTCCGATCGTGTACGGTAATGGTTGGTTCTGGTTGTGTGTATAGGATGTGGAATCTGCATTGAGAGAATCAAGAGCAAAATGGAAGATTGTTGTTGGACACCATGCAATTAGAAGCATTGGACACCATGGTGACACCGAGGAACTTAATAGCCAGCTCCTCCCCATTCTCAAGGCTTATGATGTTGATTTCTACATCAATGGCCATGATCACTGCCTGCAACATATCAGTGACACCAACAGGTAAATATGGAAGAGATAGGGTTGTTCGGGATCAGATTCAGTATCGATCATGTTTCGAATACTCTAGTGTTTGACATGTTAATAAAGAGCTTGAACCGCATTATTCTTTACTCGTGATTCTGTCGACGGAAACGATACTAATTTTTAGTTGAATTTTCAGCCGCATACAGTTTCTTACAAGCGGGGCAGGGTCCAGGGCATGGAGGGGAAGAATGAGAAAACAAAAGAGAAAGGGAGTGAAGTTCTTCTATGATGGCCAAGGTTTTATGTCTCTTCAATTGTCCAGATTTGATGCCCGCATTGCCTTCTACGATGTTTATGGCTCCGTTTTGCATACTTGGAATGCAAGGAAACCGTCAATTGATAACTTTTCTGCACTAAAATCTCCATCACCTTTTGAGAAGAGTGTTGCTGGGGTGTAGACACTTTATAACTTTTCTGCACATTGTTCCGTATATGCATATATAGTTCGGGTTTATCGAAACGATTCCGTTAGACACGTTATGCGTCAAGATGCAAATTCCAACAGAAAAACTTGAATACATACAGAATAACCGGTCCAAATTACTAAGTAATTAAAATAAATGTGGTCAGCTGAGTCCCTGCTACAAAGCTTGTTTTAGCAGGGATGTTATTGAAAGTAGCTAATTCATAACAAAATGGTACCTTGAGTCTACGAAGCTTTCGACATCCCATAGAAAAGAACCAAAAGTGACAGCCTCCAAAACAAGCCTCTTCAAACCACCAAAGCTAATCTTAATACGCTTGCCCTTGGAAGAACCAACAGTCCCCTGAGGAGTAATAACAGTCCCGGGTCTTCCAAATAGGGCCTCTGTGTGCTTCTCAATAATGCTGACAGATTCTTTCGATCTAATCGTAGCAAATCTCTGAAGTGTCTCCCCATCAAAGGACATCACGTAAGTCCGTAACCGAGAGGGCTTTACCAAGTTAGCGTACTCTTCAGGACTGATGATTCCAGACCAAGATGAGACTTCAGGGCGGGACGAAACAGCCTGATAGTCCCCTGCAGGTCCTATCTCCTCTCTCACAGCTAGCTCAATACTACGTCCCTCAGCATCTGGAGCATTTGGAAGGATTTTCATGGTCTTCTCCAGCTGAAATCGCTGGTCAACCCGCTTCAGGAAGTACCCATACATTGCTGATGCAGCATACACCTGCCCAATCATGCGTTTACTAGTCTGTGCAACAGATGATAAATCACTCGATCGATCTCCCAGAATGAGAGATAGATGGTTTTGGATCATCTCATTGGCCTCCGGTGAGTGAAGCTGGACAAGCAGCTTGTCTTCTTGGCTCGGCCACGTATCCACTCGACCCGAAGAATCTGTAGAGGAGGGAGTTATTGCAGGCACCAAAGAAACATTGGCATCCATAAACTTCTGCACAACCAATGCGTAGAGGATCTCTTCCAAAGCTCTATTTCGCTCATTAGCCTTAACCTCAGCAATTCTCCTGTAAAAACCAAACCTTTTTCATGAGATATATATGTCCAAGAGAAGTCTACGACTACAAGACTATTATAAGATGAACAAACAACCTGTGCAACACTAAGTCCGTGGCTGACGCAGAGGCTACTTCCTTCTTTTTCTCAGCATCCCACTCGGTTTGAAGCTGTTCGAGCTGCTGCTCGGCTGCTGCAGGCATAAGATGTGGATGGCTTATCAAGATTTGAGACAAAAATTGCCCAATTGGAGACTCCATCCTTAGGGGTGCAATCGGCGCAGACAGGTCAGCCGAGTCTGGAGACGAAGATGATGATGATGCCCTTACAACCATTCCTCTCCTACTCCCCAAAACCATTCTTTTATTCCATGATCTTGAACAAGCCAGAGAATAATAATGCTGCAACAATGAATTGATACACATTAAATTAAACAAATTCATAATCAGCAGAGAAATGTGTTCCAGGCTGGTGGGTTTCCATCTACAAGTATAAAAATCTCCCCTTTTTCTTTCCCCATTTATTTCACATAACGCCAAACAGAAACAAAAATTCACACAAATTTATGAAAGACCCAAAATTGGTATAACAAACACAAATAAAACAAACTAGCAAGTAATTTGAAACCTTAACCGAGAAGGAGGGGCGAGTTCCGGCGGCGAAAACGGCCGATTTAGCAACGGAGCTTGAAGGTGGATGTAGATATAAAGAAGAGCCAAACAAAGTGGTGGCGGCTGCCTCCATTTTCAGGAAGATGAGAATCTTTTTAGGAATATAATAAAAGACTTTATCTTGAAGAGTAGATGAGAATCGAAGGAGGAATGGATTATTGGTTTAGTTTTTTTTATGAGTTTTGGACTGTGAGTCCATCGTTTTGTAATTGTCGCCTGTTGGTTGAGATTGAATTGGTTCTGATCAAATGGTTTTTAACATTTTGGTCTAATTTTGATTTTAATCCCTCTACTATGTTAAAATTTATAATTTAATTTACCCTAATAAAATTTCGAAGAATTGTCAAGTAATATTACAACTTAACCCTTTAATTTGATATATCCCTTAATTTTAGATTGTTAAGTTTAAATTGGTAAGATTGTTAATCATCGATGTTAAACTTAAACAATCATAATTTTCAATAATAACTCTAAATATTGAGTTGGCAATAAATTTATTATTAGTTTTTTTTTTTGGTTACAAAGATTGATAAGATTTTTGGTTGAATTTTCAAGTGACTCTAACTCAATGATCAAAAATTATTTAAGTCATAACAGTATATAAATAACAACGTATTCAAATTTGGACTTACTAAAATTATTATTATAGCTGGGAGATTAAAATTACATAACTTAAATAAAATATTAAAATTTTTACTCCTAACTTATTCAGTGATCGTATGTTTGATTCTTGTTTTAAACATGAAGTGATTAAAAGTTTATAATCATTATTTAATTGTCTACCTTCTATATGGATCAATCGAACGTAAATAATTGATCATTTGATTCATTTTTAACGTTTTTTTTTATATAGAGATAATGACAGAAATGCTACATGTACTTTGTCATTTTTGTCAATGTGAGATTTGTACTTTCTAAGCGTCCAATGTGCCCCTCATACTTTACTTCTGTGTTATATTGTGCCCCCTGAGCCTAACGGTGTTAAGTGATGACGTGATAGAGACACATGTCACTTTTCTATGTTGCCACATGCCCCTTTTTTCCTCAAGAAAATACTTAAAGTTAGAGTGCTTTAAAATAATTTAACATTTTTTTAATCTTAGAAAAGGTTAAATTATTTTAAAACCCTCTAACTTTAAGTATTTAAAAAAAAGCCACATGACAGCATAGAAAAGTGACACATGTCCCTACCACATCATCACTTAACGCCGTTAGGCTCAAGGACACAATATAACACATAAATAAAATATAGCGGGCACATTGAACGCTTAAAAAATACATACCCTACATTAACAAAAATGACAAAATGCAGGGGACATTTGTACCATTATCCCTTTTATATATCGAGTAATGACCTACAACTACAAAGGACCTCATTCAATGAGGGAAGATCGTGAAGGGGTTGGAGCCAAACTGAAACCAGATCAGATATGGTGTGTGTGTGTGTGTTGGCCCCACGTCCACTTGTTTAATTGTTACAGCGTGAAGTTGTAAATTTGATTTTTGCATTTTGTTGTTGTTTGATTGATTTCAAACTCCAACTCGGATCAAACCGAGTCCTACTCTGAAGGCGTCAAATATAACGGACTGAATCTTCAGCGTTACACCTTCCCCCGTTTACTTTCTGCCAACTCCATAACGCCTGCCTCAGCTGCCACCTCCTTCATCTTCATCTTCCTCAGCTGCACAAGGAAGCTCAGACTCCATGGAAGCATCTAAAGAAGCGGAGGAAGATAACAAAGCTTGGGAAGATGTGATCAGAAGAATGTTACCGGTCGGAGCTCCGTTGCCGGACGAAGACCATCTCGACTACTCCATCGCTATTGAATACGAAGGCCCTCCAATTCCTTATGATGTCCCTCGAGTTGATCCACTCGATCTCGATTCCGATACCTCCTCGATTCCCGTCGCTGCTTCGATTCCCAATAAACACAAATTCTCCAGCTTTAAAAAGAATCGGTATTCTGTCAGAAATGGAAGCCCCCTTGAAAGCCAGAGACTTTCCTCCGCTTCAAGATCCCAGATTGATTCTCGTAACGGCGATTACGATTCCGAGATCGAGGTTGAGAAGTCGCCGCCGCCGCCACCGACTCCTCCGCCGCAACCGGTTGATAAGAAGAATGTTGTAGTGACGTTTAACACGCCGAAAGAATCGGAAAATGATGGTGAAGAAGACGGTGACGAAGACGACGGCTATTCTTCTTCTTCCAGCGTAGCGGATTCAGCTGCCGCTGCTTCTGTGGCGAATGTGGAACCGGGTCGGGTTAGGAAGGAGAAAAAGAGAGGGGTTTGCAGCAGGTGTGAGAAACGGAGTAGATTGAAGGAAAGAGAGGCGTGTTTGGTGTGCGATGCGAGGTATTGTAGCAATTGCTTGCTCAAGGCCATGGGGTCTATGCCTGAAGGAAGGAAGTGCGTAAGTTGCATTGGGAAGCCAATTGATGAGTCCAACAGGCCTAGACTTGGGAAAAGTTCCAGGCTTTTGAGGAAACTTTGTAGTGTTTTGGAGGTTAAGCAAATAATGAAGGCTGAGAAGGAGTGTGCTGCCAATCAATTGAGGCCTGAGCAGTTGGTTGTTAATGGGAGACAATTGAATCATGAAGAATTGGCTGAGCTTTTAGGGTGCGCGCTACCACCTCAGAAGTTGAAGCCTGGCAGGTACTGGTATGATAAGGATTCTGGATTGTGGGGAAAGGTAAATTTCTGGATTCCAAGTAGATTATCATTACTATTAGTATTAGTTCATGTGTTTGAACTTTGAATTGGATTTCAGGAAGGGGAAAAACCTGACAGGATAATTAGTTCTAAGTTGAATATTGGTAATAAGCTGAAAAAGGATGCTAGCAATGGGAATACAAGGGTTTACATCAATGGCCGGGAAATCACGAAGATCGAGCTTAGAGTGTTGAAGGTATTTCAGTTACTTCTTTTTCCTTCCTATTACATGCCCTCTGTTATATATGATGATGTTTGTCGGAAAAAAAAGATTATGCGGGGAAGGTTATGTATCTTTCATTTATGTCTGGTAGTAGTATAAAGATTTCTAGAGTTTAGTGGGACAAAGGGACAGAAATCTTCTCTTTTTCAAAATGGAAACCAGAGATGTGAAACTAACTTCGGTTTGCTATAAATAATCACTGTTAGCTTTCTAAATCGAGCTGTTTATCAATGCTATACGAGAGATCGTTCTAAAGCCCATGTTATTGACCTGAAACTTTTTTCACTCTTATGAGGACTCGTCCTTTGTCATTCCCTTTAGTGAAAATATCTATTATGATTCAATCTATATTTGAAAATAAGGGGTTTTACTTTATCACAACACTTTTATTTTGGTGCCAAGTCATTTTTAAGGTCAGTTCTACATGGAAGAAGATCACTGATGCAGTTTTTTGGTCTTGGCTTGGTGCATGACAGTGTAAAAAATTATTTACAGAATCATGCTTAAAAGATAGTTGAGACTTTTCATCCTAAACTTGTGTTCTCTTGGTATGAACTAGAAATTCCGATTTCACTATTCCATATATTGTAAGTTGTTTTAATACTTATTGCCTTCCTAATAACTAATACATTCCCTTTAAAGATGAGATTTTTACCAACCATATCACAATTGCATGTGTTCTACATATAATGATGAATATACTTAGTGACATGCAAGTTTGGGCAGAGTGAGTATTGTTGTCTCACACCTTAGTTCTCTAATGTAATGGCTGTTTTCTGACTAATTAGATGCTATGTAGAGTTTTACATTTTTGTTAGTGTTGAGAAAGATGTGTCTATACATCCCTTTGGCCTTTGCCAGTCGTTAGAAATACTTAAGGCAGTTTTGCTATTAAGTGCAAAACCCTAAGGTTGTCAAGCAACAGCTTGACTATCGTAAACTGCTACATGCTTTTGCTTCCTCTTTGTGCCTCTTTATGGAAATTTGTACCTTAACTAAAGGGCAGGGCCTGAACTCGTTGTGCCTGTGATTATAGCCTTATATAAGATGGTGGATAGCATTTCTTCAGTTTATTATTTCCCTAGTCTCTCAAGGATGACTCCTCATTCTGATGAGTGCAGTTGGTTTCTTCTCGTTTCAGCAGACACACTACTTTGTATAATGATTTTGGTTCGATTTTTACTTTAATTATATTTCAGCTGGCAAAGGTACAATGCCCCAGGGATACTCATTTCTGGCTATACGAAGATGGATCTTATGAGGAAGAAGGTCAAAATAACATCAAGGGAAAGATATGGGAAAAGGTTCTCTTGTAATCTTTACATTAAATATAAGTTCTAGAATCCAATCAGTCAATGAATTGATTTTTTATTCAGTACAGTTTGATTTTTGGTAGGCAGGCTTTTACACGTTTCTGTTGTTCGTTGTTTTCGCTGCCTGTACCGCCTGCGAATCCTCATGGGCCGCAAGAAGATCCAACTACCTTTTCAGGGAGGACAGTGCCTGAGTATCTGGATCAGGGAAGGGTACAGAAGTTGCTATTATTTGGGTTGGAAGGATCTGGTACCAGTACCATCTTCAAGCAGGCATGGTTTTTGTTTTAAACTGTTTTTACTGCATGCATGCTACTTTCATTCCTCCTGCTTCTATGCCTGTTCCTTGGTTAATATAAGTTCCATTATTATTTGCCAAGCTTTCTTCTTATGATTTGGTAAAATACTTGTCGTCTTTTGTAGTCTACCAGCATCCGTCTGATCCTTTATATATTTGTTCTGGTCTTGTTCTTCATCTTGGCAAATGTGGTTTTAACTTATAATGCAATCCTTGTTCTGCTGCAAATTTTCTTAATGTTCACTCTCCTATCATCCTGCTGTGGGGTTTTAAGGATATTTTTAATTTTGTTAGCTATTTGTTAATATGATGTTAATAGTTATGCTGCATCGTAATGGTGTTTATAGTTTTACTTGCCAGTAAGGATGGAAAATTTGTTAATCAAACGGTTAAGATTCATCACTACTTTCTTACTTTGTAGATTAACCATTAGATTAAAAAAATCCGTCATTCATGCCAAGCAGGGCCTAAATGTCTTGAAATAAAACTAGAGGGGATGCATTGAGTGATTTAACCAAGTATAGGATCTCTACCATCGTCAACCTTTCTTATGCCATAATGATTGTTATTTTCACTCTTTTTTTTGTAACACATTTTCTTTCAATCCCTTGAACAGGCAAAGTTTTTATATGGAAATGGGTTCTCCCCAGAAGAGATGCAGAGCATTAAGCATATGATTCAAAGTAACATGTACAAGTATCTAAGTGTGTTACTTGAAGGACGAGAGCGATTTGAAGAAGAAGCTTTGTCGGAGCTAGGAACTAATAATTCCGATGCCGAAAATTCTGCTTCAGGTCTCGATATTACTGCATCTCATTTCCTATGTTTTTATCCTGATTTTATGATATCAATTTAAGCACTGCTTTGTTCTGTCAATTTAACCACTCTTCCTTAGTAGATAAGTTTAGGAGTACAACTTAGTGATCTATGAAATCAAAAGTCATCAAGAAGTTTGATTCTGTGGATAAGATGATGAGTCTAAGCCGTGGAATGTGAGGAGGCACGTTAGAACTTAAATATAAAAGATGATTCCTTTCTTATCAATTTAAGCTTTTGGATGGTGACAAAACTATCTTTTTAACATAAACTATACAATTTTTTTTGAGTACATGAAATTGCATCATGTGAATACCTACCCCATTATCTCTTCTGGATTGAAAAAAATACATTTGTGAAATTATGTGTGACTAAAGGGTACTTCCTTTTTCCCATGAAAAAGTAATCTCTGTGCTAAATATGAAGATTGAATTCAGATGAAACAGGAGTTGATGGAAGTGGAACTAGTCAGTGTATCTATTCAATTAACCCAAGGTTCAAGCATTTTTCTGATTGGTTATTGGACATTATGGCTATGGGAGACTTGGACGCATTCTTCCCCGCTGCAACCCGTGAATATGCGCCTATTGTGGATGAGATCTGGAAGGATCCTGCCATACAGGAAACATACAAGAGAAGTGAGGAGCTGCCTCATCTTCCAGATGTTGCCAAATACTTTTTGGAAAAGGTATGAAACATCAATTCGTGGTTGTGTTTTATGAAGCATTTATCTGTTAACTGTGTTTTCTTTTTCTTCTTTGTTTTCCTCTCTTTAGCATGCCATTATTCTTCGTTGTTTCCCTGCAGGCTGTTGAAATATCGAGCAATGAGTATGAACCTTCAGAAAAGGATATATTGTATGCCGAGGGAGTTACTCAGAGTAATGGTCTTACATCCATTGAATTCTCATTTGATGATAGGAGCCCCATGTCCGAAGTATACAACGAAAACTTTGAATGCCCTCCTTCCTTGAACAAGTAGAACCTTTTCCCCTCTGATGGCACATCATTCCATTTTTAAGAGTGAAAGATATATAATACATGATGTATGTTTTTTCTCCTCTTGTATTCCATGTTATAATTTTTGTTGGTGATCTCTGTTGCCTTAGGTACCAACTGATTCGAATAAATTCCAAGGGACTGCACGATGGTTGCAAATGGCTGGAAATGTTTGAAGACATAAGGGCGGTGATTTTCTGTGTCGCTTTGAGCGATTATGACGAGATGTGGTCCCGTGGTACAGGCCCTGTCTGTAACAAAATGTTGGCAAGCAGAGATATGTTTGAGAGTCTGGTGAGCCACCCGTCTTTTAGGGACATCCCTTTCGTGCTTCTGCTGACCAAATTCGATGCCTTGGAGGAGAAGATAAGCCAGGTCCCTTTGTCTACTTGTGAGTGGTTCAGGGATTTTAGCCCCCTAAAGCCTCATCACAATCAACACGCCCTGGCACAACAAGCGTTCTATTATGTGGCGGTGAAATTCAAGGAGCTATATTATTCGATATGCAGCAGAAAACTGTTTGTTTGGCAGACTAGAGGCCGAGAACGCAGATCGATCGACGAGGCATTCAAATATGTAAGGGAGGTACTGAAATGGGATGAAGAAAAGAACGATAATATGTACGACGTTAACGGCGAAGATTCATTTTACAGTACGGAACTCAGTTCATCTCCGTTTATAAGGCAGGAATAATCCCAGTAAACTTGGCAAGGCTGATAATGTCTGGTGTGATTAATTTACTATAGATTCTGCAGCAGATGGAGCATCCTACCAAAAATTTTAACATATTTTTCTGGGACATGCAGATTCATATTTCAGTCATTTATTTTTTGAACAATGATTTGTATATCTGTATAGTTTATTTGTTGGACATGGAATAATTGGGATGCAGTGCTATTCCTGTGTAGATAAACTATATTATTATCATTATTTAACTGAACAAAAGTCTTTGCTTCCAGTTCATGCTCTCCTATTTTATTAGTTCTCACAACAATGCTCTCCTATATTATTAATTGATAACTCTGATTTTTAGGGTCTCATTTGCTGTCTCTTGATAAAATGATGTTGAAAGAGGTATATATGAGGATTAAAATCAAGCTTTTGGAAGGACAAAATTCTAGCCATGCACGTGAAAATAAATCCAAAAAATTGCCTACATGAAATTCGGCCACACAAGGAAATAAGCAAAATTTCAAGTGAAGCATTATGATTCTTGGCATCCAACGTTCAATTGAAGCTTGATACATGAAATTCATCATCCATATAATAATATCATATGATATAATTATAAAATAATCAAGAAAATTTAACTAATTTGAAGTAATTATTCGGATGGTTAAAGGAACTCTTCAAATTGAATGAATGGACACAACTTTTCAAGCCACAACTCTTCAAATTGAAATTACATCTCTTTATGGCCGAACCTACATGTGTCTTTCTAGCCAAAGCTTCATTTTTCTCCGATAAATAGGCTTGTAAACTCAATTGTAAAAAAAATTCTTTCCATTCATTTGAATTATATATCAATTTGTGAGGTTTTTTCTTCACGTTGTTCTTTGCGAACATATCACTTTCAAGGCAGATTTGTTTACTTTGGTGTCTTCGATTCCATCTATTGATACTTGCGGTTCCTAGATTGCTATCTAGAGGGTCCAAGTCCACCCCCAACCGGTTAGATAAGTGTCACAAGATTCGGGTCTTAAGTTTTTAATACTTAAGGTTCATCTTACCTTTGAAAGTCACCCTTCTTTCCTTCTACTTTTATCGATTTAATTCTCCATCTACCATTATCTCTTCTTCCATTTCTTTTATTTATTTTTAAATTTCATATTTCAATTTGAGATCTGAAAACTTTCATCTCATTCAATCCTTTCTGGACCCTTCAATTTCACCCATCTTACACCCCACTTCATCACCAAAATAACTCATTCTTCCTATTCTTCGAAATCCTTTAATTCTCAACCAAAATTTTCAATTATTTCGACCAATATCTTCATTTATATTCTAATTGAAAATCTGAAAAGTTTCATAATTTTTTAATTTCATTTAGTCGGTCAATTGAAGACTTCTTTCCAACCTACCTTTAAAGATTATCCTTCCAGCCTATTTCGACTTTCTTACGTTCCAGCCTTATAACTTTCTCATTCTTAAACTTTTTTTCAAAATTCTTGACCTTAAACCATAGCCCTACATCCCATCTACAACATACCAAAAATTCAGCCCTTTCTAAAACAGTTTACTCTTCCAATCGAACCCTCAAAGTAGCCTATTCGAAAACTGTCCAACCAGCCTTATTCGACCCTACCACCCATCTTAACCAAAATTCTCTATTTGCTTCCGCTATTCTCTATACTAACCTTCATCTGGAAATGGAAGATGAAACGTAAATGATTCCGGACATAGAAAAATCGTATAGAATATCTCAAATTCCATAATTTTTATTGGATTGGCAAAGCAAAAATTACAAAATATTGATGAACTTTTCCTCTGATTTAGGGAGGAAAAGAGAGTCGGTGGATAATGCGTTTTCCTACTTCTTCATGATGTCTCTTTTTCACCCACCAATGCATTTTGTTTAGCAATGATTAATTGCACATGAACAAAAGTTTAATGTAAACACCAAGTGAACTCACCATTCGGGTAAATAAAAAGGTTTGATTTCCTAAGCCATGGGAATGGATTTGCTGGTGGAGGTGTTTTTTAACATACTCGAACCAGTAAACTCACTATTATTGGTGGAAAAAAAGAAGCAGCAGGAATGCAATTTGGATAAAATTATAACTTATATTGGGTGTTTATAAACAAGGTTAAGTGGTTGGTCTGGTGGTAAAGCACTAAGCTTTACACCACTTGGTCTTGAGTTTGATCCTCACCTCTTCTATTTCATGAGTTATTTTAACTCTTTGATTTGATGTCACGTGTCATCATCTGATCGGTTAAAATTTAATATAAAAAATAAAATATTAATTTTTTTTAATTTTTTGCCACGTCAACACCTAACCACGTCAGCATTTGACTTTTCAACGCTGAAATGGCATGCCATGTAACGCAGACGGCTGATGCGTTAATGGAGTAACGGTCAGTTTAACAGTTCCGTTAGTCAATGGGGCTAATTTGCTTCAATGTGTGAACTGAAAGATTTAATTGAACGCATTTTCACGCGATGAGCAACATTATTAATTGGGGTCGAACTCGATGACAAAATAAACCATTTAGCCTAAAAGAAAAGTATAAGGGTGTTGATCCACATGTCTTTAAATTTTCAATTATGCAACTTTTTTATGGATGGAAATCATCTGCCCCCAAAGTATGCCCCCATTTGTGCCCCTACTTTAAAATAGTGGGTTTAGGGTTTAGAGTTTGGGGTTTAAAGTTGGGGCTTAAGGTTAGGGTGTAGGGAATTAGGGGTAGGGTGTATTCTTTTAGAGTTTGGGGTTTGGGGTTTAGGATATGAAAATTAGGGTTATAGGGAAGATTTAATTTTTAAGTATTTTTAGGCAGGAGGCATAGAAGGTGGCATGGTTAGGAGGCAGAAGATTTTTACCCTTTTTTATTACTGTTTTTTTTCAATAATATCAGCCAGCCACACGGACACGGTTGATGATTTTTCACATGCAATTCATTATTTTTACACTCCCCCGAATCTCCAAGATTAAGAGCATATTAATACCTTCAAAAGCTTGACTAGGTCAAAGTTGCACGTCGGGTTCATTAACTCAACCTTCATAATCATATAGTTTGAAAACAATGACTGAAATGAAATCAAATTTGATGCATTGTTTGTCTCGTCGGAGGAAGCGCAGTTAAAAACATAATTTCCTCTATTTCTACTCTGGATGTGCACATGAATTTATGTGGTGGAGGACACCCTGGTAACCATCTATGTTTTACTGTTGTTTTTATATTCGGTTGCGTTGGCTCATTCAACTGCAACTGCTATTTGTTAATTGCTAATTGATTGATGTGATCATCAATATTTGTTTTACCTATCATGTATCCTAAACTTGTGTGGTAAAATACCAGAGGGCAAATAAAAAAATCTACTTAGGGTGGATGCAAAGTGAACACAGAGATATTGTAAGAAAGAAATGGGAAAAGAATAAGTAGATTTTTTTTATTTGCCCTGTGGTATTTTTGAAAATGACCAAAAAAATCATGCAAAGTGAACATTTTATGCAGAAAAGATATAAGGCTGGGGGAAAGTGTTTTGTCAACAACTTGAAAATGGAGAACATTGTCACCCTTGGGTTGCATTAGGGTGGTCCCGCTTTAACTAATACTTGGTTAAGACTAGAGCTTTGGGTACACCCACCCCTCTGCCCACATCCATTTCAAATATCACACACTACTTCATGTTTCCACAATTACAGGCTTAAAACTCCTTCATCCTTATTTGCATCCCAACTCCCCCAAACTTCAAAATATTTGGGTCCTTGAACTATTAGTCTCGCGTCACTTTAGAAATTTCATAATTTAATCTTATTTTAACTGTCACATCCCAAAAAAAAACCCGGTCTAGTCGAAATTAGGTGCCAGTGACCGAATATTTTAAATAAATTATTCGATATTATCTGAACCAATAAATATTATTCGGAGTAATTTATAATAGTTTATTATTATTATTAAAAAAATAATAATACAAAGTGAAGTGGACGGCAACAAACCAACCACTCCACAAATGGAAACCAATTGAATACAAATTGAAATTGGAAATCAACTATTGAAGATAAGAAAATAATTGCCACTACATGTGGCTAGCAAATAAAGAAAAAGAAAAAGAAAGGAAATTGAGTGGCCATGTGAATTGGTTAGGAAAAGCAAAAACAAAGTAAGGAATATTAGGTAGACAAGGCCCCTACAATTATGATAATGAATAAAAAAATATTAGGGGGGGGGGGGAAGTACTCTCGGCTGATTAGTATAAAAGGGGGAAGGAAGTATTGGAAATGCACAACAAATTGAGAAGCAAACAATCGGTTAAGTTGTTCAGTATTAGATTGGTGGTCCGAATATATTCGATATTATAATATCGAATATCTGCCGATGTCGGAGTAAGCTCAAATCTCTAGTAAGTTTAAGTTTCGGTATCGAGTTTGATGAATATTTTTATATATATTCGATACTGTTTTATTGATTAGTTTTTATTAATTATCATGGTACACGAGGTAGATTCGGAACAGCCGTCAAGCCCAAGAAATAATAATAAAGTACCGGTCTATCAAGGTGAGTGAAATAAATTAGAGTTGAGATTAGAGTCTCAACTACCTTTAATTTGATGTTAGTATTTATATTAAGCATGAAATTGGATTAATTAAAGGTTGATAAAAGATAAGGGTAGAAAGAATAAAGAAATTCAGATTTATAAACTGTCCTGTAGAAAACTGCATTTTTGAGCATGTTAGAGTCATTTCTGGAAAACGTGTTCTTCTACAAAGTTGTAGAGGACAAAATTTTATATGGAATAGAGGTATGATTTGCTCAAAAATGTTAAGTATAAGTCTCTGAATTGTTCTTAGAAGTTACGGGACTGAAACTGAATAATTGGAAACTGCTGGGCTTAATTATGAAATTCGAAATGTTTAAGGGGTCAAATGGTGTTAATAAATTCTGAAAATTTATGCTTGAAACAGGGGAGTCATGGAATGAATTAGATTAAATGGCCAAGCTTGAATTAAGTCTTAATTGGTAGGTTAAAACTATTTAGATCACATATAGAATTATTAAAGAATAAAAAGGGGACTGTTTTATAGAAATTGATAAATTGAGGACTTACATGTCCTATTTTTGAGGTTGCTGGATTATAGAAATAATGTTAATATGTGAAGGTAAATGTGGTTAAAATCTCAAGATTAATGGTGTAGTGAAACATAGGTTAAATGTACACTAAAGTGGCAAGTTGAAAACAGTGGGCAGAATAGGTCTACGAGAAAGCCCGGTTTTCAAACAATAAACTGTATTGATAGGTACATGCTAAAAATATGTACCATACATGATTTTAAAGGTGTGTTTATAAGCTTTCTAGAATGGTAAAGAACTCCTTATTTGGAGTTGTGAGTAAAAAGATATGAATTTTTGAGTAAGTAAAGGTCATAAAAACAGGGTAACAGTTTACCCCTAAATCTGCATCAACATTGACTTTAGAAATTCATTATAAATTGTATAAGAAGAATTAAAAGTTATAATTTATATGGTTTAAAAGGTTATTAAGTCTAGTTTCGTTTAAAACAAACGAAATCAGATTTTGAATTATAGAACATTTTATATAAATATTTCTTTGAGGAGAATGCAAGCTGCCTAATGTACTAAATGATATATTTCTTTAATGTTTGGTTAGAAAAGAGTAGAAATGAAGGAAACCACAAAGTTGGAGAATAAGGAAAATGTCTCTAAGCTTGGATCAAGGTGAGTGTGGATGCATTTGTCTCGGGTGACGCGGTGTCATTCCGATATTTGTTTGTATGTTCTGATATGTGAGTGTGGATGCATTTGTCTCGGGTGACGCGGTGTCATTCCGATATTTGTTTGTATGTTCTGATATGTGAGTGTGGATGCATTTGTCTCGGGTGACGCGGTGTCATTCCGATCATTGATTTTTATGTTCTGATATGTGAGTGTGGATGCATTTGTCTCGGGTGACGCGGTGTCATTCCGATCATTGTTTTTATGTTCTGATATGTGAGTGTGGATGCATTTGTCTCGGGTGACGCGGTGTCATTCCGATCTTTGTTTCTTTGTTCTGATATGTGGGTATAGTCGTGTCAGGGGTAGGCTCGGTGCCTTCCTATTGCATTAATTATGAATTTATTTGCATCTGGTAAGTACCCTGCATTATTTGGATATGCTCAAAAATGACTATGATATGCTACATGTATGTGAAAATAATATGAAATGCTATCTGATATGCAGCTACGGCTCATCTTGTTATTTAATATGATATGATCTGAAAATCATAGAACATGTAATGAATTTAATAATGATTGGTAAAATTTAAAATGATAAGGAAGAATGATTAAAGGCAAGAATATTGACCTAAATGTGTATTGCTTGTTAGATAAGCATGCTTAGCATAAAAATGATTAGTTGCTATGATGTGTTGATTGCTTGAGCTATGTGAAATGAGACTAAATGATAAGCTTTGCTACTGATTGTTGATGATTATAAAATGAAAATGATCTCATGTGCTTGCTGGAATTTTAGATTACCATGATGCTTGATTGATTATATGTGTATGCCTATTGAAGTGGTTAAATGCCTTTGAAATTATGAATGATTGGCAAGTGAATGATCTTGTTAATAAAGAAAGATAAGTAAAGTCCTTGGTTTGATTAGTGTCTATAGGTAGAAGGGCATGCCTTAGAGTCGTTGAGCTCCCCTGATCTTTGTTACAGGATGGTGGTTAGTCACCTATAAACCTGATAAGGTGGTTAGTCACCTTGATAATTGAATGGTGGTAAGTCACCATTGATGCCTATGCATCCCCTGTTATATGTTGAAATGAGAAATGGATACTTTGAGTATCTAATGTTACATGTTACATGAAGACTCGATTACCTTGTTCATTAATCATCCAAGGCAAAATATTTAAAAGTTACATGACTTGAAGGATAAGTACTTAAATGAGAAGTACCAATGAAATGAAATTAATATGCCTAATTGCCTTGTATATGCTAATGTCTTTTAAATGATGCTTGTTGTTGTATATGATAATGTTTTGAATGATACTTGATGTATGAATGAACATAAAAGTATGTTGCATCAATGGTTACTTGAAATGGTTACAAGATTAGCATGGCCCCTGCGCAAGGATGACACGCACAAATCGAAAAATGGTACCAATATATATTGTGTTTGATACGTTATGCTATGTTATGCTCATGATATGATATTATGTTTTGTTATGAATATGAAGTATGCCATGTTATTGCATAATTAGCATGCCATTCATTTTTGGAAGCATGTTACATGACATAATATGATCATTCATTGTCATTGGCTACCTCACTTAGACTATGTAAGTCTAATGCATTCATTGCATAACATTTCAGGTTAAAGAAAGTAACAGATCGAGATCGAGATTAGTTGGAAGGTTGGCAAGTCACTACGATTAAAGAGTAATGTGTTTTGTCCTTATGAACTCCTAGTATGGTGGCAAAGTAGTTAAAGTAATTATACTAATCTTGTGGGCCTACTATTGTGAAATCTGCCTATGTTTTATATAAGGTTTTAAAGCTATATAGACTATTGAGTTAGTAATAAAATTGACATAATTGGTAGTAAAACATTGATTAAAGGACTCTATGATTTTTGTGAGTTGTTAGGCTCATTTAAATATGTAAAGAATTTTAGTAAGATAATTCAAAAAGAAATAGATTTGAATACTTTACAAAATAGTCACTAAACATTACTTCGTCTAATCAGATAGGTAAATGACCTCCGTTAGTAATGAGATTTTACAAGCTAATAATTAGTAAGTTTAATTTCAGTATAATATCACGAATTTCAGATAAGGACCCCTAATTTGTAAAAATTACAAATTAGTCCCTGAGTTTGAAAAAGTTTAAAATTGACCCCAATTCAAGTATCTTGTTAATAAGTTAAGTGTTAAGTCTTAAAAGAGATTAATAAAATATGCCGAAATGATTTTTGAACTTTGGAATAAGTTCTGATCTCTAATATGTTATGTCACTAAAAGATTTATGTCTCCGATCTCCGTATTGTTTTCCGGTAGCGCTCTCTGACCCGGTTCTCTACCAGGCCGGGATGGGGGTGTTACATTAACGCGCCATATTCAAATTATTCATGTTATACGTATACAAGTACTTACAATTTGACCCACGTGTTTTAAATATTCTCAACCCTAGACATATCCATATGCCAGATGACCTAACCGAAGTCCAGTAGCTGAACTCAACATTATTTATTGAGGGATCATTTAAAATTTGCTAAATCTAGAGGGGCAACAATAAGTTTTGAATGTTAAAAATACAATTTTATTATTATCTTAATTTTAAAAGAATTCATTTTTTTTATTTTTTTTGTGGACCATGACCTCCACTAGTCTCTAGTGAGTTCTGCCCCTACTGAAGTCGAATTTAGGTCGAAAATTTCAGGTCGTTGGTTGGCCCAACCCAATGAAAATAATTAAGTATTTTGTTTTTTTAAATAAAATGGAGTAAGGCCGGTAGAGATGGGCACGGGACGGGTCGGGTTTTTGGCCTATCCGACCCCGACCCAAAAATATATATCTTATATATGCACCCGACCCAATCCGAACATATCCCTTAAAAAACCCGACCCAACCCAAAATAAATGCTCTATACCCGCACCCGACCCAACCTATAGAAACAAATAATTTTTAGGGGCCTAATTGTAAAAAATAATTTTAAGGGACTTAATTGTAAAAAAATTATAAATTTAACGACTAAATTGTAAATAAAAATTCAATTTTAAGGACCTAATTATAAAATAATATATAAAGAGGGATTATTGTTATAAATATCCCTAAAAAATTAGAGAAAAATTACACAATTAGTCCCAGGTCGGGTCGGGTAGGATATTTTTCACCATAAGCCCGACCCGAACCCAATTTTTTTATTAAAAAATTTAACCCGATCGGGTCGGAACGCGACTGGGTCGGGTAAAATGCCCATCCCTAAAGGCCGGGTTTGAATTTGTTTAGAATCGAGTTTCACCATGATATAACCTATGGATACCTCTACCGAACATTAGAAGATTAAATGCCATTAACACCCTCTTGTCTTGGGTTCAAATTTTGTCCCCTCTCCCAAACATATATAAACTCAATTAGAATATTTTTAAGTTTAAGAACCAATTTAAATACATGCTATAATTTGGGGATGAGTAATGTAATTAACCCTACTTAAAAACAAAATCTTCCACTCAAACTAGAAGCAATGCATCCAATTTTTTTTTCCATATTTTCAGTGCACCAGAGATGGCTTCCTGAAAATTAGTTTCTCAAAACACACACTTTTGCCTAAAACAATTAAGATATTTGAATCACCAACAAATATATATATATCTCCAACCCATGTATACGTGTCATCTGAGTACTGAGTACGGTAATCCAATGTGTTGCTATTGGACCGGACATACTTAGTTGAACCGAAATCTGGTTGGATCCGCAACTAAAACTTTAACATAAATCGAAATTACCGTATTTAGAAATTGCAATTTGGAGGACGTTTAAAAACAAATATCAAGATGACCTCTCGTGTGAAATTGTAGAGGGTTGATTTGATTTTTTTTAAAATTAAAAGATAAAAAAGTAAATTAATGTGCGAATATTTCTCATTTTAATGCATTCGCTAAAGGGATGGGAATTTTCTGCCTTTTTTCGGTGCTTTTACTTATGCCCCACACTTAAAATTAAGTTTTAAGGTTTAGAGTTTAGGATTTTAAGTTAGGGTTTATGGCTAGGGTTTAGAAAATTTAGGGTAGAGTGTATTTTTTAAGTGTAGGGTTTAAAATTTAATTTTATAATATTTTTTAGTGTTGGAGCATAAATATAAGCACCGAAAAATGTTAGAGGATTTTTATCTTTCCTATAGCCTACTTTTGTGTTTTAATGCCTACTCCCAATCCAATGGTCCACCTTTGACTCAGCCGAAATCAACCTCACTACGCGACAAATCCAACTTTCCGACCGTACTGTTTCCTGACCTGACGCGATGGATCGGCTCTGCTCCCATTTCATCGGCTCGGCTAATCGGCTTAGCTCTGTTGTTTAATATCATCGCATCGGCGGGGCAAGAAGAAAGAAGGATGTGGTTGTAGCCACGAGCATTGGCGAGACAAAAGGAGGTAACAAAACATATGTCTTTCCTGAATCTTGATATCTGTTGGTTTAGCCCTAAACAAGACAAAGAGGTTACAGTAATACCCTATTTTTTACATATTAATCTCATGCTTCAAAATGAGTGCACGTCATGTGCCTCGTATTGCATGCACGTTTCAATTCCTCTCAAGTATTTCCCGCCTTTCTGTTAATTGCTTTCCTTTCCTCTTTTAGGTTAAAGGTGTGTTAGTTGTCATATAAATCATCAGTTAAGTCAGGGTGGCATTTAAACACATGGGCGAATTCAAATTTTCCTCTTTAGGAGAGCTGTGAAATGTGCAAATAAACTTGCATGTTAAACTTTGGAAGATGTCGCATCTTTAATTGGGTTATCACCAATTATTGTTTTTTTATATAAAAGAATTAATTAAGACAACCTTCCTTAACAAAAAACTGAGTTTGGTTAGTTTGACTTAATAACCATTCGTTAAAAATTATTAGTATATAGTGGATTTATTTTAAACTCATCAACTTGTAGGTTTTGTTAAAAATATTGTACAGATTAGATTTATTTGAACATTATAGAGCGATTGGGAATTGTTGGAATGATGAGTATCCTTTGAACAGAATTTTACTTTTAGATAAATGAAAATTACTTATTCAAATCATAATTTTAATTATAATGGAGAAGGGTGTTGTAAGTTGAAACGAAATTTGTTTAATGATATTTTTCATCTCGAACATGAATTAAATATAAAAGTTGAGTATTGAATATTGTTGTGGAAAAGAACATAATTTCTCGCATAACGTATGAAGAAGACAGATCATGGTCGATCAAGGTCGTAAAAAAGTAAGGTGTTTGCTGATTTGGTTTGGTGAGTTGGGAATATTTTGTTATCAGGCTTTTCTTGAGTTTTTTTCAAGAAGCAAATTGTTGCTGATAATGGCATCCTGCGTGAGAGTGGTGTAGAGTTTATATGGTGCTTTTAGTTTTTATTTGGATTGCTTGTTTTTTTTTTTTTTTTGTGGCTAAGTAATGTGATTCCTATCGCCTTTAGGGTCCTTGATTCTAATAAGGTAGAACAACATGCTATTTGTCACGTGTTCTTGATTGATGATATGGGTGGTGTGCACAAACTCTTGTGCTGTTACTTGCGCGAGTTGGGAAACAATTATGCTACGTGTTGTGTGTGTTTGTTTTTCTATAGATTGTGTGTTGGGCGTGTTTCTTTTTGCTTTCTGTTTAAGATGATCTCGATATAACATTTTGTTCCTTTTATTATGTCTTGGTGTTTGATCCTCTTGATATTATCATATTGCAGTACTCGTTTTCTTCATCATAAATTTAAGAAAAATTTTAACGAAGCACGTGAGAATATTCTATTTATGATATTTCATAATTGGGGAAGCTTTTTGCCATTATATCATAAAGGAATTCTCACAACCCTCATGCAGGCTGTCGTCTTGGAAATACCATTTCTTTTAAATGCTTGCGGTTGAACAAAGGAACTTACTTTCAGCATCCCCGCCTCTGGAAAAATTATTGTATAGTTTCGGATCATCATGTCATTTATGGTTTCTTCCACTAAAAATCAGTCACGAGGATAAATGAGGGGAACAAATAATTACAGGGAGTATTCTTCGTCTTCTTAACCTTCGACACAAGAAAAGGAATTTTACATATCTTTTCTTGTGTCGAAATAATAACGGAACACGTTCGTCAAAGATTTCTATTCTTAGTTTAGATTTTTCTAGATTTTTCAGAACCCTTTATTTTATTTATTTATTTATAATTTACTTATAATAAAATAAGTAATAAGAATAATATAATAAGTATAAAATAAGTTTATAATTTACTAATTTTTATTTTATATTTTTAAAAATAAATTTATATCTTTTTAAGTTATATAAATAGGGAGTGGGCCTCTAGCTTTAACTTCCAAACCGTTAAGGCTTGGAATTATTGGCCTCTGTCAACCCATAAATAAATAATTGAGACTGTGAGTGGGTCGAACGACGCCGCTCGCCCACTTTCACTGCCAGTTCCGATATCTCAGCCGCATTTTACTTTAACCAGTTAACTTCTTCTTCATCATTATATTCACTATCGAATCTATTAATTTTTATTTTTTAATTAATATTTTTTAACCCTAATTAATACATTATGTACACTACTAATTTTGAAACAAACTAGTTATTATTTTCTTACCATTTAACACTAAAAATTTACAAAAAAAAGAAGAAATATAACCATTTATTTATAGGGTAAACTACATAAATGGTCACCGAACTTTTAGGGCGGATTCATTTTGATCGATGTACTTTTAAATATTCGATAAGGTCACTCAACTTTTAGTTCACTTTCGATATGGTCCCTCTCGTTGCCTAAGATGACGTTGGTTTTCATTTTTCCTTAATAAAAATAGGTAAACTACACCAATCATCACTCAACTTTCTTCTCACTCCTATTTTGGTCACTACAAATTAAAATTTTCAATTTAATAGATTAACTTTCGAATTGTTCATATTTTGGCCACTCTCAAATGACATGTTTATAAAAATAGAAAATTCGATTAATCCTTAAAAATATTTAGGTTAATTGGTAAATTCAAATTATTCAAATCTCGATCTTATATTGTATCAATTAAATCTGATAATCGATTGACCAGTTAACAGAAATATTTGATTCTGGAAAATATTTTTTTTACTTTGTTTATTAAAATATCAAATATGATAATATGATAAATTTACTAATTATTTGGTTGTGATAAAAGTGTAAAAACAACTAAAAAGTCAAAAATTAAAATTTTACACATATTAATCATACCCCAAAACAAAACTTTTTTATGGGATGAAAATCTTTTGGCCCTTTTCGGTGCCCCTACTTATGTCTTCTGCTCAAAATTAGGTTTTGGGGTTTATAGTTTAGAATTTTAGGTTGAGTTTATGGTTAGGGTTTAGGGAATTTAGGGAATTTAGGGTAGGGTGTATTTTATAGGGTGTAGGGTTTAAGATTTAAAATTTAGAGTTAGAGCTTGAAATTTAATTTTGTAGTGTTTTTAGTGTTGGACATAAATATAAGCACCGAAATCAACCTCACTACGCGACAAATCCAACTTTCCGACCGTATTGTCTCCTGACCTGACACGATGGATCGGCTAGTCTGCTCCCATTTCATCAGCTCGGCTAATCGGCTTCGCTCTGTTGTTTAATATCATCGCATCGGCGGGGCAAGAAGAAAGAAGGATGTGGTTGTAGCCACGAGCATTGGCGAGACAAAAGGAGGTAACAAAACATATGTCTTTCCTGAATCTATATATCTGTTGGTTTAGCCCTAAACAAGACAAATAGGTTACAGTGATACCCTATTTTTTACATATTAATCTCATGCTTCGAAATGAATCTACGTCATGTGCCTCGTATTGCATGCACGTTTCAATTCCTCTCAAGTATTTTCCTGCCTTTCTGTTAATTGCTTTCCTTTCCTCTTTTAGGTTAAAGGTGTGTTAGTTATCATATAAATCATCAGTTAAGTCAAGGTGGCATTTAAACACATGGGCGAATTGAAATTTTCCTCATTAGGAGAGCTGTGAAATATGCAAATAAACGTGCATGTTAAATTTCGACATAAACTTATATAACATACTTAACAACAACAAAAAATAATATTTAGATATATCCACAAGTATTTTCATCCTATAAACGAGCTCATAAACGAGCCTATAAATGAGTTTGTTCGTGAACATAAATGAACCGAACAAATTTCTGTTCGTGTTCGTTCATTTAATAAACGGACATAAATATTTTATTCATAATCATTTATTTAGCTTAATAAACGAACGTTATACGAACGATTCATGAACAGTTCGTCGAACGCTCTGTTCATTTACACCTTAACGATCGTGTAACGCCCGGGTTTAGGGGCTAGGTGAAAATAATATTTTAATATTGTCTCGGGTTTCGACTTTAATATTTTATTTATTAAAATAATGGTTTGGGCCTCGGGTTTTAAGATTTGGACTAATTTTAAATTGAGCCCAAAAGCCATGGATGGCATTATTGTGGTTTCCCTTTTTCTTTAAGGGCATTTTGGTCATTGAGCATTAAACTTTTAAACAATTATAAAATAAGGTTGAGTGATCATCTTCTTCACTTCTCTTCCATTCCATTTCCAACGTCAAAAATCTCTCTCCCTTTAGAGATACTATTTCATTCCATAACTCATCCGTTTTTGAAGATTTTTCAAAGGTAAGGACGTTTTTGACTTGTCCTTGTTATTCTCTACATGTTGATACCAATTGTTTTCATTTTTATACATGTTTTGAGATTTGAGGTTTGGAGGGTTTTGGATCCAAATATGTTATTTTTGATGTCTTTAACCAAGTTTTCTATTTGTTTAAGTTATATGAGTTGTCTACACTCAAAAAGGATCAACAAAAATCGATTTTTACAACGTTTTATGGAATTTTCGGATTTGGGGAAAAATGAGGTTTTTGAGAGGTTTTAAGTTGAGTTTTGGAGATGTTTTAGGTGAAATTTTGATGGCTGATGATTAGACTATATGTAAGTGTTGTTTTGGAGGCTTTATGAGTAAATTAAAGTTTGAGATCATTGGTTTGAGGGGTGTTTAGGGGCTACTCGAGATTATGGATTTTGATGTTGTGTGCTTGGTATGTAATTGTGTTGGTTACTTTGGAATATGGACTGAATTGGGATTATTTAAATTGTGTTGAAATGTGTAGAAATGAGAAAGTTGGTTGGTGAAGCTTCGGGGACAGATTGAGGATTTCGGAATTTGTGAGCTTGGTCTTCGATCTTCTTTTGGGTAGCAACGGTGAGTAGAATTGTTGAATTATGCATTGTGCTCGATATGGATCTTCTTGGGGTTGGGTGGAACCTTAAAGGGTCACCTAAACCCTTGTGTAAGCCTCTCTAATCTCATGTTGTTGTGGTTTGATGAATGTTTATAATTCATGAGCTTTAAGTGCATTTGAGTGGTAAATTGTGTAGTTGAGTTTAGTTCGTGCCTCACGTGATGGCTGTCGTTGCTCCGGTGATGTGTAGTCCCGCCGGTAGCAAAAGTATAAGACTCTGGTGATGTGTAGTCCCACCGGTAGTCAATGGTTGGGTATTCCTTTGATGTGTAGTCCCATTGGAAACTCACTAGTTGAAACGGTGATGTGTAGTCCCACCGTACTTGTAGGTTGGTTGTGCTTGTGCAAACCATGTGTGTTGTTGTTAATGAGATTGGTTCTTGTGCATTCATTGTCTTCTTATATATAAACGTGTTTTGGAAAAACTGTACGTTGTGAATTGTAGAGTCTCTCTCACTAAGCTATTTGGCTTACGCTCTCTTTGTTTCCAACGTGCAGATCGTTAGAGTTTGGAAGGCAAGCGGGTGAGGAAAGAGCTTTTGGAGTTCTCAAGCTAGTTACAAGTATGGTTTGTGTTTTGATAAATTGCCTAGACAATGGGGTATAGAGTTTAGAAAGTTGTAATTAAGCTTGAGATGTTGCTTGTGTAAATATGTCTTAATATGTATGTCTTTTAAATGATTAAGGTTGTTTTGATGGCATGTTCTTTATGATATGTTGTTAATGCCTTATGTTGATGGATTTGTAAACCATGTTATGTTGATGCCTAAGTGTTTGTTGGGAGGCTTATAACCA
The DNA here is from genome assembly GCA_030270665.1 of Hibiscus trionum. Classification (NCBI taxonomy): domain Eukaryota; kingdom Viridiplantae; phylum Streptophyta; class Magnoliopsida; order Malvales; family Malvaceae; genus Hibiscus; species Hibiscus trionum. Next base: position 10,141,619 of record BSYR01000045.1, on the reverse strand, counting down.
TGTCTTTCGAATGATGTTCGTCCATGTAGGGTGCCTTGTTTAGTGCTCTTTGGTCCTTGTGGAAGCATGCTTTTATGTTTGATTTGTTTTAGAATTGATGTTAGTGTGCTGATTGGGGTTTTCGAGGGATTTAGAGGCCTCCTTGTGCCTTAAATCAGCTCAAATCTGCAAGTTCGTAGCAGGTGGTATCGATACCCTTGGTACGATATCGATACCACCTTCTTGATTTAAGCCTAGGGTATCGATACACTTGGGGAGGGTATCGATACCATTTTGATCACTAAAGCTACTGACCTTTTCGGTATCGATACACCCCTTAAGGGTATCGATACCGTTGGGGGATGGTATCGATATACCCCTTAAGGGTATCGATACCGCCTTCAGTTAAAGCTTAAAATTTGAGGTTTGCAAGCTTTACGTTTTAGTCCTGATTTTCGTATGTGCAATTGCTTGAGTTTGAGATGTCCGTTTGAGTTGAAATTTGGCAGGGAGGCATGAAACATGACTAATTTCATAATGGTAACTTAAAATTTGGTAAAGTCTTCTAAATTTCCAGAATTTACAAATTGGTCCCTAAATTCGTATTTTGTTCAATTGAGTCCCTTATTGTTTCCCGATTGCTGTGATTTTTGAGTATGCTTATCTCAAGAGTATGCCTAGGTTTAAGGTGCATCTAGACAAGTTAAATAAAAAAATAGGGTTGCTAACCGAGGGGGAACCTTAAATTGGTTTTCGCTCGGTTTTCCCCGTGTAGCCCACTTGGACCGGTCATCCGGCCAGACCGGGACGAGGGGGTTACATTTATTGGTATCAGAGCCTGAGTTTTCCGAGACCTCGGGCCGATAAGTGATGTAAGATAAGGTATTATTAGTGTTTTGCTATGTATGCCTAAATTTTGTCTTTAAGCATGGTGTATGAATGCATGCTATGGTGATCTTGTAATTGTTGAGAGTTGGTTCGAGTCCCCATTGTTAGGCGTTGTTGTCAAAATAAAAATGGAAATTGTCTTGGTTTAAAAGAGCTTGAGAACCGGAGTCCTTTGCCCCTTTGCTAACCTAACGTTTCTTTACTGTTGTGTGTTGTTGTTATAGATTACTTTATTTGCTATGGTGCGACCAAGGGGACGGCCTAGGAGGGTTGGCCAAGCACCTGAAAATGCGCCTCCTGCTCTTAATGCTCCTGGTGATGATGGAGGAAACGTCGGAGGTGAAGGTATTGGGCCTCAGGTTGAGGCTAATGTGGGAGGAATTGGGGCTCAAGCGGGCCAAGGTCAGGCAGGTCCAGATGTGGCTCATCTGATCCATACCATAGCTGGAGCCTTTCAGACAGCTCTGGCTGGTATGCATGTTGCAGCACCACCTCAGGGTGCGGGGACAGGATTACCCCTAGAGAGACTTCGTAATTTGGGGGCGGTAGAGTTTCGTGGGTTGTCTCCGGAAGGTTCAGAAGGGTGACTAGAGAGCACTACTCGCATCTTGGGTCAGATGGGGTGTTCGGATGCCCATAGTTTGGGGTGCATTGTCTCATTACTTCAGGGAGATGCTTATGCTTGGTGGACCACTGTTGTTTCCGGTATGGCCGAGGTGGATATCACATGGGAGTTTTTCCGGAATGCTTTCAAGAGGAAGTACCTAGGAGCTCGGTACTTGGATGAAAAGAAAAAAGAATTCATGGCTTTGGTTCAAGGTACTAGGACCGTGTCTGAGTATGAGGTCCAGTTTGTAAGGTTGAGCCAGTACGCGCCGGAATTGATTCCGAATGAGACTAAACGATGCGAGCGTTATAGATATGGATTGACTACTGATGTGAAGACTTACATGTTGGCCTCCGACTACACTGAGTTCGATGTCTTGGTTTCTAGAGCTAAGGATATAGAGCAGAACCTGAACTCTAGAACACGTGCTGGTGGATCTGATTCAGGGAAGAGACATGCGAACTGGGATAGAGATTATGCCAAGGGGCATAAGGATAAGAGGTACCAGCAGGATACAAGACCTAAGGGTGGAAACCAAGGTCAGGGTCGTCAGGGACAAGGAGCCGTTGGATACATTTCTGAGTGCACTAGGTGCGGGAGACGCCACTCAGGTGAGTGTATGGGTAGATTCGGGCCGTGTTGGAACTGTAGCTCCCGAGACCATTTGAGGCGTGATTGTCCACACCCAGTTAAGGGAGGACCAGCCCCAGCAAGGGGTTTTGAGCATCAGAGAGGCCGTGGGCGCGGCCGTGGGAACTTTCAACCAAGGAATGAGGGTCAGAGAAACTTGGCTCATGTTGTAGCAGTCCAGCCCGAGGGAGGAGGACCGTCTAGGGTGTACGCCAAGCGAGAGGCTGGGAGTGATACTGATGTCATTGCAGGTAATTTCACATTACAGTCCTTGAGTTTGCTATCTCTAATAGATTCGGGGGCAACACATTCGTATATTTTGGGTGAGCACGCAAAGTCATTAGGATTACCTTATGATTGGCTAGAAGTAGGTGTAAATGTCACTAGCTCTTTTGGTGATACAGTGGTAGTTAGGAAAGTGTATAGAAGGTGTCCTTTGATGGTTCAAGGCCATGTGTTTCCGGTTGATATGATGGAATTACCTTTTTATGGCTTTGATGTGATTTTGGGCATGGATTGGCTTGTGGAGCATAGAGCTAGGGTTGACTTCGAGACTAAGAGAGTCTCTTTGAAGCTTACCGATGACTTTGAGGTTGTGGTAGTTGGGGAAAATGTCAAGTTTTTGTCCAATGTAGTTTCGGTTTTGGAAGCTCAGAGAATGTTGGGTGCAGGATGTCAGGCTTACTTAGCTTACGTAATGAACCCGGATATGAGTGAGGTTAGACCTCAGGACATCAGGACTGTATGCGACTTTCCGAGTGTTTTTCCGGAAGAACTACCAGGCTTACCTCCCGATAGAGCTGTTGAGTTTGTTATTGAAACATATTCTGATTCTGCACCGGTGTCGATTTCTCCATATAGAATGGCACCTAAGGAGTTGAAAGAATTGAAGACACAGCTTCAGGAGTTGACTGACCGAGGCTTTATTAGGCCTAGTGTTTCCCCGTGGGGTGCTCCGGTGTTGTTTGTGAAAAAGAAGGATGGTAGTATGAGACTGTGTATAGACTACAGACAGTTGAATAAGGTGACCGTGAAGAACAAATATCCCTTGCCAATGATAGATGACTTACTAGACCAGTTGAGAGGTGCTTCCGTGTTTTCAAAGATTGATTTGAGGTCTGGATATTATCAGTTAAAAGTAAAGGATGCGGACATACCGAAGACAGCCTTTCGTACACGTTACGGGCATTATGAGTTTTTAGTGATGCCTTTCGGGTTGACCAACGCTCCAGCAGCCTTCATGGATATGATGAACCGAGTGTTCCATAAGTTCTTGGACAGGTTTGTGGTAGTGTTTATTGATGACATCCTAGTGTACTCTAGGACCGAAGAGGAGCACGATGAACACTTAAGGTTAGTGCTTCAGGCCCTACTTGAGAATCAATTGTATGCCAAACTAAGTAAGTGTGAGTTTTAGATTAGGGAGGTGGTCTTCCTAGGTCACGTGGTCTCGGCTAGTGGGATTAGTGTGGATCCCAAGAAGATAGAAGCCATTGTGGATTGGAAACAACCGAAATCAGTGACCGAAATCCGCAGTTTCTTAGGTTTGGCGGGGTACTATAGAAGGTTCGTTGAAGGGTTCTCGAAGATAGCGGCACCATTGACCAAATTGTTACAGAAGAATGTTCCGTACGAATGGTCAGATGTGAGACAAGAAGCGTTTGAGAAATTGAAGAAAGCTTTGACCGAAGCTCCTATTTTGGTTCAACCTGAGCCGGGGAGAGAGTTTGTGATTTACAGTGATGCGTCGTATGTGGGACTAGGTTGTGTGCTTATGCAATATGGTAAGGTGGTGGCTTATGCTTCGCGACAATTGAAGGTCATGAGAAGAATTACCCCACACATGACATAGAGTTGGCTGCCGTGGTGTTTGCGTTGAAAATCTGGAGACACCATCTTTATGGTGAGAAGTGCACTGTGTATACCGACCACAAAAGTTTGAAATATTTGATGTCTCAGAAGGAATTAAACCTCAGACAGCGAAGGTGGATAGAACTTCTTAAGGATTATGACCTTACCATAGAGTATCATCCGGGCAAGGCGAATGTGGTGGCCGATGCCTTGAGTAGAAAGGTGGCCGTTGAGTTGAGAGCGATGTTTGCAAGATTGAGTGTGTCTACAGATGGTGGTTTAGTAGCAGAACTTCAAGCTAAGCCATCATTGATCCAGTTGATTCGTGAAAAGCAGTTGAGGGATGAGTCTTTGGCACCACACGTACAAGACATAGCCGAAGATAGGCCAACCGAGTATTGTTTTGGAGAGAATGGGATCCTATGTTTTAAGGATAGGATAGTAGTGCCGGAGGATGCTGAGTTGAGACGTATGATCTTGAGTGATGCTCACAATAGTCCTTTTGCTATGCATCCGGGTAGCACGAAGATGTATCGAGGATTGAAGGAAGAATATTATTGGATTGGATTCAAAAAGGGATGTAGCCGAGTTCGTAAGTAAATGTATGGTTTGTCAGAGAGTTAAGGCTGAGCACCAGTTTCCCTCAGGGTTGTTGCAACCATTGAAAATTCCGGAGTGGAAGTGGGAGCGTATCACTATGGACTTTGTGTCAGGACTTCCGTTGACTCCTTCGAAGAAAAATTCAGTGTGGGTGATTGTAGATAGATTCACCAAGAGTGCTCACTTCATACCGGTTCATACTACGTATACTTTAGACAAGTTGGCTGAATTGTATATTCGTGAGATTGTAAGACTACATGGGGTACCAAAGTCGATTGTGTCGGATAGAGATCCGAGATTCACCTCTAGATTTTGGGAGAGTTTGCATCGAGCTTTGGGCACTTGGTTGAACTTCAGCACTTCATATCATCCGCAGTCGGATGGACAGTCGGAAAGAGTGATTCAGATATTGGAGGATATGTTAAGGTGTTGTATCATTGACTTCCAGGGGACATGGGAGAAACACCTACCACTAGTGGAGTTTGCGTATAACAACAGCTTTCAGTCGAGTATTGAGATGGCTCCCTATGAGGCCTTGTATGGTAGGAAGTGTAGGACCCCAATTTGTTGGGCCGAGACTGGACAGAAGCTTATACCGATGCCCGAGTTGCTTAAGGGTACCACTGAAAAGGTAAAATTGATTTGTGATCGCTTGAAAGCGGCTTCAGATCGGCAGAAGTCCTATGCCGATTTGAAGAGGAAAGTGGTAGAGTACTCCGTGGGAGATAAAGTGTTTTTGAAAGTCTCACCTTGGAAGAAAGTGATGAGATTTGGGAGAAAGGGCAAGTTGAGCCCAAGGTACATAGGGCCTTATGAGATAGTTGAGAGAATTGGTCCGGTTGCGTATAGATTGAGACTCCCAGTTGAGCTGGAGAAGATTCATGATGTATTCCATGTGTCGATGCTTAGGAGGTACATATCGGATCCGTCCCATGTTATGCTAGTGGAAGAAATAGAGTTAAATCCGGACTTGTCTTACAACGAGGAACCAGTTGAGATACTTGCTTCTGATAGCAAGGTATTGCGTGGCAAGACTATTGAGTTAGTCAAAGTCTTATGGAGACATAGAGGTGTGGAAGAAGCCACGTGGGAGAGGAAAGCCGACATGCTTGAGCAGTTTCCGTATTTGTTTCCGCCAGGTAATTTCGAGGACGAAATTCCTTAAGTGGGGGAGAGTTGTAACGCCCGGGTTTAGGGGCTAGGTGAAAATAATATTTTAATATTGTCTCGGGTTTCGACTTTAATATTTTATTTATTAAAATAATGGTTTGGGCCTCGGGTTTTAAGATTTGGACTAATTTTAAATTGAGCCCAAAAGCCATGGATGGCATTATTGTGGTTTCCCTTTTTCTTTAAGGGCATTTTGGTCATTGAGCATTAAACTTTTAAACAATTATAAAATAAGGTTGAGTGATCATCTTCTTCACTTCTCTTCCATTCCATTTCCAACGTCAAAAATCTCTCTCCCTTTAGAGATACTATTTCATTCCATAACTCATCCGTTTTTGAAGATTTTTCAAAGGTAAGGACGTTTTTGACTTGTCCTTGTTATTCTCTACATGTTGATACCAATTGTTTTCATTTTTATACATGTTTTGAGATTTGAGGTTTGGAGGGTTTTGGATCCAAATATGTTATTTTTGATGTCTTTAACCAAGTTTTCTATTTGTTTAAGTTATATGAGTTGTCTACACTCAAAAAGGATCAACAAAAATCGATTTTTACAACGTTTTATGGAATTTTCGGATTTGGGGAAAAATGAGGTTTTTGAGAGGTTTTAAGTTGAGTTTTGGAGATGTTTTAGGTGAAATTTTGATGGCTGATGATTAGACTATATGTAAGTGTTGTTTTGGAGGCTTTATGAGTAAATTAAAGTTTGAGATCATTGGTTTGAGGGGTGTTTAGGGGCTACTCGAGATTATGGATTTTGATGTTGTGTGCTTGGTATGTAATTGTGTTGGTTACTTTGGAATATGGACTGAATTGGGATTATTTAAATTGTGTTGAAATGTGTAGAAATGAGAAAGTTGGTTGGTGAAGCTTCGGGGACAGATTGAGGATTTCGGAATTTGTGAGCTTGGTCTTCGATCTTCTTTTGGGTAGCAACGGTGAGTAGAATTGTTGAATTATGCATTGTGCTCGATATGGATCTTCTTGGGGTTGGGTGGAACCTTAAAGGGTCACCTAAACCCTTGTGTAAGCCTCTCTAATCTCATGTTGTTGTGGTTTGATGAATGTTTATAATTCATGAGCTTTAAGTGCATTTGAGTGGTAAATTGTGTAGTTGAGTTTAGTTCGTGCCTCACGTGATGGCTGTCGTTGCTCCGGTGATGTGTAGTCCCGCCGGTAGCAAAAGTATAAGACTCTGGTGATGTGTAGTCCCACCGGTAGTCACTGGTTGGGTATTCCTTTGATGTGTAGTCCCATTGGAAACTCACTAGTTGAAACGGTGATGTGTAGTCCCACCGTACTTGTAGGTTGGTTGTGCTTGTGCAAACCATGTGTGTTGTTGTTAATGAGATTGGTTCTTGTGCATTCATTGTCTTCTTATATATAAACGTGTTTTGGAAAAACTGTACGTTGTGAATTGTAGAGTCTCTCTCACTAAGCTATTTGGCTTACGCTCTCTTTGTTTCCAACGTGCAGATCGTTAGAGTTTGGAAGGCAAGCGGGTGAGGAAAGAGCTTTTGGAGTTCTCAAGCTAGTTACAAGTATGGTTTGTGTTTTGATAAATTGCCTAGACAATGGGGTATAGAGTTTAGAAAGTTGTAATTAAGCTTGAGATGTTGCTTGTGTAAATATGTCTTAATATGTATGTCTTTTAAATGATTAAGGTTGTTTTGATGGCATGTTCTTTATGATATGTTGTTAATGCCTTATGTTGATGGATTTGTAAACCATGTTATGTTGATGCCTAAGTGTTTGTTGGGAGGCTTATAACCATGTCTTTCGAATGATGTTCGTCCATGTAGGGTGCCTTGTTTAGTGCTCTTTGGTCCTTGTGGAAGCATGCTTTTATGTTTGATTTGTTTTAGAATTGATGTTAGTGTGCTGATTGGGGTTTTCGAGGGATTTAGAGGCCTCCTTGTGCCTTAAATCAGCTCAAATCTGCAAGTTCGTAGCAGGTGGTATCGATACCCTTGGTACGGTATCGATACCACCTTCTTGATTTAAGCCTAGGGTATCGATACACTTGAGGAGGATATCGATACCATTTTGATCACTAAAGCTACTGACCTTTTCGGTATCGATACACCCCTTAAGGGTATCGATACCGTTGGGGGATGGTATCGATACACCCCTTAAGGGTATCGATACCGCCTTCAGTTAAAGCTTAAAATTTGAGGTTTGCAAGCTTTACGTTTTAGTCCTGATTTTCGTATGTGCAATTGCTTGAGTTTGAGATGTCCGTTTGAGTTGAAATTTGGCAGGGAGGCATGAAACATGACTAATTTCATAATGGTAACTTAAAATTTGGTAAAGTCCTCTAAATTTCCAGAATTTACAAATTGGTCCCTAAATTCGTATTTTGTTCAATTGAGTCCCTTATTGTTTCCCGATTGCTGTGATTTTTGAGTATGCTTATCTCAAGAGTATGCCTAGGTTTAAGGTGCATCTAGACAAGTTAAATAAAAAAAATAAGGTTGCTAACCGAGGGGGAACCTTAAATTGGTTTTCGCTCGGTTTTCCCCGTGTAGCCCACTTGGACCGGTCATCCGGCCAGACCGGGACGAGGGGGTTACAGATCGCCAACACAGAGATGTTATAAGAAAGAAATGGGAAAAGAATAAGTATATTTTTTTATTTGCCCTGTGGTATTTTTGACAATGACCAAAAAAAATCATGCAAAGTGAACATTTTATGCAGAAAAGATATAAGGCCGGGGGAAAGTGTTTTGTCACCAACTTGGAAATGGAGAACATTGTCACCCTTGGGTTGCATTAGGGTGGCCCCGCTTTAACTAATACTTGGTTAAGACTAGAGATATGGGTACCCACTTAAACCAAATATCCTCTGCCCACATCCATTTCAAATATCACACACTTGACACTACTTCATGTTTCCACAATTACAGGCTTAAAACTCCTTCATCCTTATTTGCATCCCAAAACAAGTCATGTGCCCTAAACAAGACAAAGATGTTACAGTGATACCCTATTTTTTACACATTAATCTCATGCTTCAAAATGAATGCACGTCATGTACCTCCATGTCCTATAAAAACCCTTTTTCCAAAACTCTACGAATGTCGCTAGCTGAGCACATCAGCAAGCATTTCCTTCCCTTTGTAATTCTCACTTGTTCTCCCACTTTTTGGTGAAAATGAGCTTCTCCATCAAACATGCAAGGCCATGCACATTTCCTAGCGCAACCACACAGTACAAAACAAGCAGACACGCCGAGCATGTTTCTATTCGTTGCTGCACCCTCACCGAGCCGTCAGTCAGGCCACTCAAACTGTCCGTAGATGATCAACCGCTCAACCCTCTTGAGTACGACCCTGCACTTAGACTCGGCAACAGATGGACGGAGTACCAAGGAATGCAAAACTGGGAAGGTCTGCTCGATCCATTAGACCAAAATTTGCGGGGTGAAATTCTTCGCTACGGTAGCTTTGTTGAGGCTGCATATAGGTCATTTAACTTCGACTCCTCCTCCCCAGCATACGGAGCCTGCCTCTATCCCAAAAGCACTTTGCTAGACCGTTCGGGCCTAGCCCGAACCGGTTATCGTCTAAGCAGACATTTACGTGCCACCTCAGGAATACGGTTGCCAAGTTGGGCACCAAGTTGGGCTGCAACCAACTCCAGCTGGATTGGTTACGTGGCCGTCTGTCAAGACAAAGAGGAAATAGCCAGGCTCGGCAGAAGAGATGTGGTGATTGCTTTGAGAGGCACTGCCACTGGGCTTGAATGGCTTGAGAACTTCCGCGCTACTCTCTCGCCCATCCCCAATGCTCACTCCAAACCTAGACACGACGACTCCGAACCCATGGTGGAAACAGGGTTCCTCAGCCTCTACACTTCAGGCACCGACGAGGTACCCAGTCTACAAGAAAGTATCCGTGAAGAGATTGCACGGTTGCTCCAAACTTACGGCGATGAGCCTCTAAGCTTAACCATCACAGGACACAGTCTTGGAGCGGCTCTAGCTACGCTCACAGCTTATGACATAAAAACCACCTTTAAACGTGCTCCGATGGTGACCGTCATGTCATTCGGAGGTCCACGCGTCGGCAACCGGAGCTTCCGCTGTCAGCTTGAGAAACAAGGGACAAAAGTTTTGAGAATAGTGAATTCTGATGATCTTATAACTAAATTACCTGGGTTCGTACTAGAGGAAGGTGTTGATGTGTCAAAAGACAGAAACATATACGTGGCAGGTTTGCCAAACTGGATCCAAAAACGAGTCGAGGACACGCAGTGGGTTTATGCGGAGGTGGGGAGAGAGCTCAGGCTCCGCAGCAGAAAATGCCCCTACTTTAAAAGTCTCAATGTTGCCACGTGTCACGACCTCAAGACTTACCTCCATCTAGTCAATTATTCCTGAGCTCCACGTGTGGAAAAACTTTCACTTCCGTACAGAAAGGCGAAAGCCAGTGTAAAAATTGTGAATAGCAGCTACCATAGTTCACATTCTAATTCTTTTTGTAAAATGACAATTTTCCACAATTGAAAGTCTTACTTACATTCCTTATTTGCCCCCAACTCGCAACACAACCGTATATTATTCTTTCTATACCACTAAACTGTCACATATTGGTCAAAATTATTTAATTTTGACTTTAATTTATTTAAAATTTTTAATTAATTAAAATTATAAAAAGTCAAACTTAAAAAAATTTAACTCAAATGTAACAGTTTAGTGGGAGAGAGAGAGTAATATATAGGTAAAAATCTCATGCCCCCTAACCATGGCTCCTTCCATGCTCCTGCCTAAAAAATAGTTAAAAATTAAATCTTGCCTCATAACCCTAATTTTCATATCCTAAACTCTAACTCCTAAACCCTAAAAATATACTCTACCCCTAATTTCCTACACCCTAACCCTAAACTCCAGCCTTAAACCCCAAATCCTAAACTCTAAACCCACTATTATAAAGTGGAGACACAAATGAGAGCATACTTAAGGACAAATATATATGGTTGCGGGAGTTCGGTATTCCTAAAAAGGTAAATGTTGTTTTTATTCAGGAGGATGGGTACCACGTGTCGTGCAAATTCAAGTGACAACAATGCCCTTCGTACCGACCAAAATTGTAAGGCGCCGACCGGGTTAGAGAAAAGACATTGAGGTACCACATGCTAGTACTTGCCACTCAGCTCTCAAATCACCAACCTAATCAAGCTACCGTCCATACCAAACACTGTGTCGGTTTTCTAAAGTTACCGAAACACACTCCAGCGCCGTCATAGGCGCCACCGTGACCTCATCCGTTTAGTTTAAAAGTCAAGTTTCCGACGCCAAAAGTCTCGGAGTTGGTGGGGTTTTTTTATACATCAGGTCGCCTGATCTGTGAATAAGTTACGATAAATTTCTGTTTTTTTTTTATTGATCTTTTTGGACAATAATACAAGTACGTATATATACTATAATAAAGGTGACAACTTTTTGGATATGTTTCTTGTCGAGGCAATATATAATATAGAATATAAGGTCGAGAGCCAGCTTTGTTATAAAAGTGGTTATACATTTTAGTTGTAGTTTATGATATTTGGTTTCTAGAAATATCTTCTGGTTCCATAACAGAAATCAAAGCACTGCTACAATCAATAGCAAAACATTTTGGCCTCATATTGTCCTCAAATATTATACTATGTTGTCGATTTTTTTTTTCTTTTTGCAGAAATTCCGATAATAAAAAAAATTAATTTTAGACTTTTTTATAACATTAGTATTATGGTAATACTAGCTTGTATGATTTCATCAATAATGTCAAAAGTTTCGAGCAAAAAAAAAACATTAGTATCATAAAAAGGTAAAACAAAATGTTTGAATAATTAAATTGGTCTAAAATGAATAAGTGTTAAAAATTAATAAAACATTTTATTTGAAGACACTTGAAAGAGAAAGATGGAAAAGAAATACCACTATTTATTTACATAGCTTCATCAGGAAGGAAATCCTTTGTCCTTTTTCGGTGCCCCTACTTATGGTCTCACGATTAAAATTATGTTTAGGGTTTAAGGTTTTAGGTTAGGGGTTGTAGTTAGGGTTTAGAAAATTTAGGGTATGGTGTATTTTTAGAGTATAAGGTGTAGGGTTTAAGATTTAGAATTTAAGGATAGGGCTTGGAGTTTAATTTTATAGTGTTTTTTAATGTTAGGGCATAAGTAGGGGATGAAAATCATCTGCCCCCAAAGTATGCCCCCATTTGTGCCCCACTTTAAAATAGTGGGTTTAGGGTTTAGGGTTTGAGGTTTAAGGTTGGGGCTTAGGGTTAGGGTGTAGGGAATTAGGGGTAGAGTGTATTTTTTAGGGTTTAAAGTTTAGGGTTTAGGATATAAAAATTAGGGTTATGAGGTAAGATTTAATTTTTAAGTATTTTTAGGCAGGGAGCATAGAAGGAGGCATAGTTAGGGGGCAGGAGATTTTTACTCATAAGTAGGGGCAGAGGATTTTTATCCGCTTCATCACGCATTTATGATTTAAATTGGTGCCCTGTGCCCAAAATTGACCAATAAAATATCATCCCTTTTCTTTTAGGCACTGTTTTTTTCCTTCTTTTTTCTAAGTTATTGAAAGAAAATTAATCTTTTAGTGTTTAATTAGAACTTTCAGTAGGGTTAACAGAGCTTATTGTATTTACAAAAAATAGTTTATTACATCGGGCATCATCAAACCATGATTTAGATTTCATATTGATCATTAAATATTAATTTTTTAAAATGAATCATCAAACTATTAAGTCCTTTGTAAATATAGCCACAGGTTTGGCATTAGATGTTAGTTTAAATATGACACATAGCAAATTTAAATATTGTATGAACCATTTGAATATAAATATGTTTTTTTCTTTCTAAAATAGCCCTTTTAAATTTTAAAGATATAATCTATTTTCTACATGTATATAAACTATCTACGCAACATGTGAATATATATTTGAAATTTAATTCATTTAGTCACTAAAGATATTTGTTGGAGAATTATATAAACAAAACATTTGTCATAGTTGTAATTATATAAATCTAGCCTGCTATTCATCTTCCACACACACAACGCAAATTAATAATAGGCCTTTTTTGGATATAAAACTTTAATTATTGTTTTATAAATTAAGAGAGAAAAAAAAAACACAAAATGTCAAATACTTATATTTATGTGGTAGAGTAGTCATGATTTGGTTGAAAAATAATGGGTCGTCATTTCCTATGAATCAAATAATTCATCACATGGTTTTTATGGTGAGATTGCAATTATTGGAACCCAAAAAGCTATGAATTGACAAACAAATGTATACTTTGGAAGATTGATGTTATGATTGGATCTTGTTTTATATACAACTAGTTATTTTCAAGAAAATCTTTCATCTCTTTTGTTCATTTCTCACCGGCCTAGTTAGCTCCACTTGTGATGGACTTGATTCAATCATCCAACAAAAAGAGTTAACAGTAATTAAAAGTCCAAAATCAGATTGCACGAACCAATTTGTCTCAGTGGTTAAGGGAACGGTTGCTGTTCTTAGAGGTCACGAATTCTAGCACCAGCATCTGCAGCAGGGTGAATGAACATGCATTGTCAAATGATTGAGAGTATATTCAAAACAGATACTACTTATAAAATTCGCTAATGCCCTAACAAATCCACAAGTCCTTATGGTCGGAAAGAAAATGTGGGTCCATTTCAAACTAATTAGGCTTTTGTTTGTTTGTTTTATATTTATAAAATTTCAAAATACACTCTACCCCTCACTTCTAAACCTTAAATCCACTATTTTAAAATGGGGATAAGGAGAGACGATTTCCATCCCTTTTCCCTTGGTTTATGAGTAAGACATACGCCGTCCAGCTCTTTCCTTGTGTATAAAAACTCCATTTGGCCAAGAGTAGACCACCCCCCATTGCTAACTATGATAAACTATTTTAAAGCTTTTAGTCGTAAATTATGAGGGTTGGTGTTACTGTGGAGCCATGTATTCTCCCTACTCCACCTCCATTAATCCTCTGGCTACTGACTTCTCCTGGTCTCCTTTGAAACATGCCTCGCACTCTTGCTCAGCAAAACTCGCTAAGAACTGGATGGAGTATCAGGGAATACATAACTGGCAAGGCTTGCTTGATCCCCTTGATGACATTCTACGAAGTGAGATTCTAAAATACGGGAGATTCGTGGAAGCAACGTACCGCTCTTTCGATTTTGATCCTTGTTCACCCGCTTATGCCACCTCCAAGTTTCCCAAGAACTCCATACTCACCCGATCTTGCATTGGAGATACAGGCTATAAACCCACCAAGCACTTGCGTGCCACCTCTTGGATACACAGGGGTCCCACCTGGCTTTCCACCCGCTCCAGCTGGATTGGTTACGTGGCAGTTTGCCAGGACAAGGAAGAGATCTCCAAGCTCGGCCGCCGCGACGTCGTCATCGCCTTCAGAGGCACCGCCACTTGCTTGGAATGGCTCGAGAATTTACGCGCCACGCTGACTTGCCTGCCTGATGACATGGCCGGTGTGGGACCTAAAGGCGACGGGGACATTCACATACCCATGGTGGAGAGTGGGTTCTTGAGCCTCTACACTTCGGATAACGACACCTGTCCTAGCTTGCGGCACATGGTGATGGAAGAGGTGGGAAGAGTACTCCAAATGCACGGCGATGAAGTTGAACCCCTCAGCATCACCATCACGGGGCACAGCCTCGGCGCTGCACTCGCAACACTTGCAGCGTACGATATAAAATCCAGCTTCGGCAATGCGCCGATGGTGACGGTCATCTCGTTCGGGGGACCACGTGTGGGAAACCAAAGCTTCAGATGTGAGCTAGAGAAAAGCGGGACGAAGATTCTACGAATAGTAAACTCGGATGACGTGATCACAAAAGTACCGGGCTTTGTAATTGACAAGAATGAGGCAAACAAGGAAGCTTTGCCGGGATGGGTTGAGACGGCGCTGGTTTATGCAGAAGTGGGTCAAGAGCTGAGAGTGAGCAGCAAAGAGTGCCCGTACCTCTGCAAGGAAGGGGTGGTCACTTGTCACGATCTCAGCACTTATCTCCACTTGGTAAATGCTTTCGTTAGTTCAAATTGTCCTTTTCGGGCCACCGCCATGAGAGTTTTATATAAGCACCATCGCCAAAAGCTGGCAAAGTTTGTAGATTGATTTTCTTTTTGCTTAAGTTAAAACTGTGTAATTATAATTTCTAAGAAAAATTTGCTTAACCTTGTACTTTCATAAAACAAATCCATTCCATTTCCACACTCATCTTCAAATTAGAGGTGGTAATGAGTCAAGATTTGCTTCTTCTTGACCACGATAATGCATGATTCCTGAGATTTCCATGCCAACAAACTTGATATCTTCCATTTCCTGCTGCTGCTGCTACCAACAAAATGTTCCTGTCTAAACCTTCTTATATGAGAAGTCTTCGAATCTCTAGTATACAATGGCGCTATATATCGCAACCTTTTGGGGCATTTTTTTATACACAAACGCTTCTAACCGGTGCGGCGCTCAACTCAACGGTATTTCTTGTAACATTTTTTTAGCGCCGAAATTTTTTTTAGCGTTACTTAAAAACACCGTTATAAGATTAAAAAATTTCGCTAAAAACATGTTTTGTTGTAGTGCACATATATAATTTTATAATATTCTATATACACAAAATATTTTATTAAATATATCTATAATATGAATCCATTGAGTGGTATAGACTCCTAGTGGTAAAGAATGATGTTGTTCCTCTTAGGTGACTTGAGTTCGAGTAACTCAGTCTGCAAACTGTGGGTAGGGGTGTTCAAAAATACTCGACCCGTTGACTCGCCTACCCGATTGAAAATTATCGAGTATTTATTTGAAAATACCCGAATTTTTCGAGCCGGGTACCCGACCCGACCCGGTAATTTAAAAACTTATATATTTAAAATTTTAAATTCTATTTTTATTTTATGTTTCTTACTATTTTCTCCTAAAATTAATTTTAAATTCTATTTTTATTTTATGTTTCTTACTATTTTCTCCTAAAATTAATTATAAACCTTTAATTTCTTTTTATACTTGTATTATATACTTTTAAGTTTTAAAATTTTCAAAAACAATTATATTAATTTGTCAATATGAGATTCGAAAGAAAAATCATGTTCGAGATTAATATTTTTAATACCTTCTTTTGTCGATAAACTTTAATATATATATATATATATATATATCCAAAATATTTCTCTCTTAAAACTAATCTCAAATCAATAATTTTTGTGTTTGAAATATATATCATAAAATTTTATGTGTTTCCTATGTATTTTTTTTTTCAAAAAAATAGATTAAAAAATATAAAAAAAAAAGTGAACTGGGTACCCGGTACTCTATTTTACGGGTACCGGATTTGTATGGACTGGGTAACGAGCTGAGGTTTCACTACCCAAAAATTTTGGGTACCCGAAATTTCAGGTACCCGGATACCCAATTTTAAACACCCCTAATTATAGATGTATGTAAATTTATTCAAATTTAAAACTAAACTAAAATTCTATCTTATGATTGAGTTAAAATGTTCAATATTATATATATATATATATATATATAATTCTTTATAAGATAAAATTTAAATGTCTTTATATCATATTATAATTGAGTTAAAATGCTAAAAAAATACTACTATCTTAGGGGATAAGACGTTAAATCTCTTAAGTAAGGTTATGATTTGAATCCTAACATTGTGATTATAACAAATTGAATTAATAGAGTCGATTTATAACAGATTAGTCCTCCATTAAATTTAACAATTAATTATCCACTTTTGTTTAATTAATTTAAAGATAGACGTTGGCCGTCAATAATGAATATCATGTTTTAATAGCACTCTTAAATGTGGCTAGCTGGTAGGACTGCGGCTACACAAAAAAACACAGCTAGAGAGAGATCATCAACTAAAGTTTAGTTGAATAATAATGAAATTGAACAATTAAGGCTAAAGGGTCAAATTTGCCCCTGTAGTAATCCGAAATCAGCAACGTTGTCCCTTCTTTTTTCTCTCCATAATTTTGCCCTTAAAGTCAGTCAATTGTAGCAATGTTGCCCTTTGACCGATTTTGACTGTTAAATGCTGACGTGACAGTTAACGGTGCTGACGGGGCAATTTTACCCTCAAAGTCATTCATGCAATTTTGCCCTCGAAGTCATTAATTACAACACTTTTACCCTTGGTTTATTTAGTTTTTGAATAAAATTGAATAAATAATTTGGTTTTTTCGAGTTGAACTTTAACAAACAGAATATATGAAAAATCGATTAACAAATTGATGTAAATATCCTTTGAGTCCCTAGTAATTTTAAAAATAAGCAAAATGAGAACTCTCACAAAAAATCAAAATATTATTCAGTTTTTTTAAAAATCTATAAACTTAATAAAAATAAATACGATATTCAAAAAAATATTGAAAATAAACCAACGAGAAGCGTGTTAATCGAACACCACAAAAAATAAAAAAATGTACGGTGAACTCGAATCATGTGGCTCAGGTTGAATTCTGCTTTATCTTCTGGATATCCTTGTATTTATCTCCCATGCCCTTATCTCTCATGCCGTTTTTGTCGAACACCACTAAAGTCGTTTTCTGAGATCATCGTACATTTTTTCCTAACAACCCATCGTCGGTAAGTGTGTCAATCGAACGTCGTTCGAATAGAATAGTTCGCGTTCACCGTTCAATAATTTTTTTTATTAAGTTCAATCGAACGTCGTCGTTGATTTATTTTCAATAATTTTTTTTGAATATCGTATTTATTTTTATTAAGTTTATAGATTTTTTTTAAAAAAATTGAATAATATTTTGATTTTTTGTGAGAGTTCTCATTTTGCTTATTTTTAAAATTACTAGGGACTCAAAGGATATTTACATCAATTTGTTAATCGATTTTTCATATATTCTGTTTGTTAAAGTTCAACTCGAAAAAAACAAATTATTTATCCAATTTTATTCAAAAACTAAATAAACCAAGGGTAAAAGTGCTGCAATTAATGATTTCGAGGGCAAAATTGCATGAATGACTTTGAGGGTAAAATTGCCCTGTCAGCACCGTTAACTGCCACGCCAGCATTTAACGGTCAAAATCGGTCAAAGGGCAACATTGCTTCAATTGACTGACTTTGAAGGCAAAATTACAGAGAAAAAAAAGTAGGGACAACATTGCTGATTTCGGATTACTACAGAGGCAAATTTGACCCTTTAGCCAACAATTAAAAAGCTTAAACCTCACCATCTATATATATATATGCACTATAAACACTAAACAATAATCACAAACACTAAACCATGAAGATCATATCAGCTGCAGTTTTATTCTTCTTGTTCTTGTTTATCTTCTCAGCAAATTCATGTTTTGTATGGGTAAAGGAGCCTGTGCGTGATACCGACGGTTGCCCTGTCAGCACCGTTAACTGCCACGCCAGCATTTAACGGTCAAAATCGGTCAAAGGGCAACATTGCTTCAATTGACTGACTTTGAAGGCAAAATTACAGAGAAAAAAAAGTAGGGACAACATTGCTGATTTCGGATTACTACAGAGGCAAATTTGACCCTTTAGCCAACAATTAAAAAGCTTAAACCTCACCATCTATATATATATATGCACTATAAACACTAAACAATAATCACAAACACTAAACCATGAAGATCATATCAGCTGCAGTTTTATTCTTCTTGTTCTTGTTTATCTTCTCAGCAAATTCATGTTTTGTATGGGTAAAGGAGCCTGTGCGTGATACCGACGGTGAAGAGCTCCGTTCGGGCCTTGAATACTACATCGTATCGGCAAAACGGGGAACCGGTGGAGGGCTTGGTCTAGGTTCTTCAGTAGAAAAACCATGCCCGAGATTCGTTATCCAAAGACCACTTGATTCCGATTACGGTACGCCTGTGTTATTTCATCCTACTAACTCCGGCGACTCAATTGTCTATGAATCCACTGATGTAAACATGGAGTTTGTTCCCGGTATTGATGCTTATTGCCGAACGCCGACTACGTGGAAACTCGATGATTCCGAGCACTCATCGGCGAAACGGTGGCTCACAATTGGTGGCGGTGTAGGTCACCCCGGTCCTCAAACAATGAGCGGTTGGTTTAGGGTTGAGAAAGTTGAACCGTATTCCGACAATATGGTTTACAAACTTAGTTATTGTTCCTCGGGATCAAGTTTATGCAGTGATGTCGGTAAATACGTTCACGATGGGAAGATGCGTTTGGGTCTTACCGAAGAAGTTGGGGCGCCGTTCGTGTTTGTTAAGGCATCCATGGCCATACAAATGGTTGTCGGGAAACGCCCGTAATAGTTTTATGCATCGACGGAAATGTCCGAACGGGATTGTATGTTCATGGTTTCTTACTTTCCACAAATAGATAAAGTTAATACTTAATACAGCTTATACAAAAACAGGAACTTTGTGTTGCACTTGCACTTGCACATAGTGAATAAAACTATACATCTTTTACGGTTTTTATTTATTTATTAATGTTACTATCGTATTTCTAAATTATATATCAATATAAAAATTTAGAGTGCAAGAATTAAGGTCAGAGACGGAGTTAGGATCAATATTAGGAGGATCAAGAATTTATCAAGCTTTAAGTGTGAAAATTGGAAAGGTTAAAAATTTTATTCGACTAAGTTTTAAATTAAAATGAGGGGCAAAATTTTTAGGAGTGGCAAATAAGATCGTTTTAGAGTGCAAGCATCAAGGCCAGATCAATATTGGGAGGGTCAAGAATTTATTAAGCTTTAAGTGTGAAAATTAGGAAGGTTAAAAGCCTTATTTGATTAAATTTTAAACTAAAAGGGCCTAAAATATTATTATACCAAAAAATTTTAGAGGGGCAACAGTCCCTCCCAGTCCCAGCCAATATACGGCTTCGGCCCTGATCGAGGTATATTTTGACCAAAAAAATTAGAAAGGTTTTAAATTTAGACCAGCGGATAAGTGTTAAGTCAAGCGAAGTTGAAGGTTTAAGTCTTAACATTGTGAATGAAACACACTAGGTTGGGAGAATTGTTCCTTAATGAGCTTCTACAATATTTAGTCCAGATTAATCGACAAATGAGTCATATATCTGTAGTTACACAAAAAATGCAATATTTACGTCAAATTTTATAAATTTAGTAATTGTAATTTAATTTGGTATATTGTATAAATTTAATAAGAATGACATCTTTTAAATTAATTATATATATAATTACAATTGTAAAAAAAAATCATATATGATTACATATAATTTCCTCCAGCCCCACATCATTCCCACCTGCCCAACAAATATATTTATTAAAAATATAATTTGATTTAAATTTAGTTAAATTAAATATATAAATATTATTAAAAATATTAATTTAAATTATAGTCAAATTTAAGATAATTCATATTAACTCGCCTTTGAGATATTTATGAAACGTTTAATATGTGTATAGGTCTTTATGTACCTTCTTTTTTGTTTTCTTTGGCTTGCTTCCCTCCTCCGTTTCACTACTGAATCCCAATTTTTTTCATACATTGATCTGTTTATACCCCTCAAAATTCGTTTAACCAACAAAAAGGTTGCAAAATCTACTTCCAATAGTGTCACAAAGCATTGAGGTATATTTTGACAAAAAAATTATAAAGGTTTTGAATTTAGTTTAGTGGATGATGTGTTAAATCACATAAACAAAAAAAATTAAATATTGACATTGCGAATATAATAAACTGGGTTGAGAGAATTTCTATTGCTGGAATTCTAAAATACTCTATCTAAATTAATCGACAAATAAATCGGTGGTTATACCAAACAAAATTATAATATCAAGGTCAAATTATGTGAATTAGTCATTCTACTTTAATTTGGTCAATCCTAATCCTTACACTTTTCAAATTTGAAATTTCAGTTGAGGACAAATAATATATGGACTATACGAATAGGAATAGAAACTAAATTTATGAGGTATACATAATACAAGGACTAATACCACAATTTAACTTAGCAAAGTTGGTTAATTGGTTAGGATCAAAATTTTAAAATTTAAAAAGTACAATAACTTAAAATGACCAAGTTAGAAGAGTTGATTAGTTGATTTTGTAGCAATGATTGCTTACTTTGGATAAATAAATTTTACTTATCTAAAAAAACCAACTTAGAGTATAGAGACTAATTAATAACTTACATATAATGCAGGGACTAATTGAAGAATTTGACCTACAATCCACATATTGCCAGCCCCCCTAAAACGTATATGTAGCTTAAAACTCTGGCAAAATTTTGAGTCTGAAAATGAAAGCTCTAAGAGGGAGACACCGTTTGAAACAGTTACGTTCCATCAACGAACTAAAAACGAACTCAAACTCGTATCCGTCGAAGAAAACATTGACTCAGATAAACCAGAATGTCAACTGGTACGACAAACCCCGACCAGTTGGCGACTCCGACATAAAGCAATGGAATATGACCATCTCTACCCACATGCGCAACTCCCAGCTGGACTCAGCTCTTCATGTCTTCAACTCGATGCCGCGTCGAAGCTCGGTTTCTTACAATGCCATGATATCCGGTTATTTGATGAATGGTAGGTTCGACCTCGCGAGGAACTTGTTTGATGAAATGCCTGAGAGAGATCTGGTTTCTTGGAATGTAATGATTAGTGGGTGTGTAAGGAACAATAACCTTGCTGCTGCAAGGCAGTTGTTTGAGAAAATGCCTGAGAGGGATGTTGTTTCGTGGAACGCTATGTTGTCTGGGTATGCGCAGAATGGTTGCATTGACGAGGCCAGAAAGATTTTTGATCGGATGCCTTATAAGAATTCTATATCGTGGAATGCTTTGCTTGCAACTTATGTGCAGAATGGGAGGATGGAAGAGGCTTGTAGGCTGTTTGAATCGAAGTCGGATTGGGATTTGGTTTCTTGGAATTGTTTGATGGGTGGGTTTGTGAAAAAGAAGATGTTAGTGGATGCTAGAAGGGTTTTCGATAGGATTCCTTTCAGAGATAAAATCTCTTGGAATACTATAATTACAGGTTATGCACAAAATGGTGAGATTGAAGAAGCTAGGAGATTGTTTAATGAGTCCCCAGTTCGAGATGTATTTACATGGACAGCTATGGTGTCTGGTTATGTGCAAAATGGATTGGTTGATGAAGCGAGAGAAATTTTTGATGAAATGCCGCAAAAAAATGCTGTTTCATGGAATGCAATGATTGCAGGGTATGTACAATGTAAGCGAGTGGACATGGCTAGGAAATTGTTTGAGGAAATGCCATGTCGAGATGTAACGACATGGAATACAATGATCACCGGATATGCTCAGATTGGTGAGATAGCTTACGCTAGGGACTTCTTTGATCGAATGCCTCGACGTGATACTGTCTCTTGGGCAGCCATGATTGCTGGCTATGCTCAAAGTGGTTATAGTGAAGAGGCTCTATGGCTTTTCGTAGAGATGAAAAGAGATGGAGAAAGGTTGAATAGGTCTTCATTTGCATGTGCCTTGAGCACATGTGCACATATTGCGGCTTTAGAATTGGGGAATCAGTTGCATGGGCGGCTGGTTAAGGCAGGATATGAAAGTGGATCGTTTGTGGGAAATGCCCTGCTTTTAATGTACTGTAAGTGCGGAGGAATAGAAGAAGCTTGCAGTGCATTTGCAGAGATAATGGAGAAGGACATTGTCTCGTGGAATACAATGATTGCAGGTTATGCAAGACATGGATTTGGTATAGAGGCCCTTGAGATTTTTGAGTCGATGAAGGCAACTGGTGTCAAACCAAATGATACCACTATGGTAATTGTTTATTAACTATTAAAGTTAACCTGCATTAGAAATACACAGGCCATATGGCTTCCTCAGAAATGGAAGGAATGTTTTAATATGATGCAATCGAAGTTTTCAATTTTCAATTGTAGCCTTCTTAGATGAACTAAGTCTAGGAGAGGCAATCTGGAAAACTAGTTACATGTGTAATATTTTCTTCTACATCATATAGTTTATAGTTTTTTACTTGTATAGTTTATTGTTTCAGGTTGGAGTACTCTCCGCTTGTAGTCATGCTGGCTTAGTGGATAGGGGCATGGAATATTTCTACTCGATGAACCAAGATTATGGTATAACAGCAAATTCACGACATTATACTTGCATGGTTGATCTTCTTGGCCGAGCTGGTCGATTGGATGAGGCCCAGAAGCTGATCAAAAACATGCCCTTTGAGCCAGATGCAGCAACATGGGGTGCTTTACTAGGTGCAAGCAGAATTCATGGCAATACCAAATTAGCTGAAACGGCTGCTGAGTTGATTTTTGAAATGGAACCTGAAAATGCAGGAATGTATGTTCTTCTCTCAAATTTATATGCGGCTTCTGGTAGATGGGCCGATGTTAGTAAGATGAGATTGAAAATGAGGGATACAGGTGTGAAGAAAGTACCTGGGTATAGTTGGCTTGAGGTGCAGAACAAGATCCATACGTTCTCAGTCGGAGACTCGTGCCACCCAGATAGGGATAAGATCTATGCTTATTTAGAAGAATTGGATCTTAAAATGAAGCGGGAGGGCTATGTCTCCTCCACAAATTTGATTCTACACGATGTAAACGAGGAAGAGAAGGAACACATGCTCAAGTATCACAGTGAAAAATTAGCTGTGGCATATGGCATTCTATCTATACCGGCTGGTAGGCCAATACGTGTGATAAAAAACTTGCGTGTTTGTGAAGACTGCCACAATGCCATCAAATACATATCGAACATAGTGGGCCGGTTGATTATCTTAAGGGATTCTAACCGCTTTCACCATTTCAGGGAGGGTTCATGTTCCTGTGGGGATTATTGGTGAGAGTTTATCAGAAGCTGTTTAAAGTGGAACAACTAACGATTGATACCACTGATTTACTTTCGGAATCTTGTTAGATGCTTCCGAGTTAGCAAGGATTAAGGTATACAATCTGCTGCATCTTGAAAGTGCCTACTTCCTTGAGGTCTTCATGATACAATCTGCTGCATCTTAGATGATCTTTATATTTTGTTGATTATGGTTGATTCTTTGGACTAACGTTGGCCCGTGATCAATAATGAAAAATTAATCAAACTTCTAGCATTTGGGGCATGCCTTTGCCATGATACTATGTATTGCATTTGATCTGTGTATACATTGAGGAAACGCCGTGCAATGTACTCGGCATGTGGATAGGCATCAGCTCCTGACTTGCTTTACCTCTGAATTAGCTTGGGAACCAATCTATGACAAGAGCAAAAGGTTGAATGGTGATCCTTTGCATTTCTTGTCACAGGAAGGCCGTCGCCGTGCAGGTTGTTGTCGGACATTTTTCATCCTTACCGAAACAATTTTGAGCTGCCCCATGCCTTTGGGACAGATATAAGCAAGTGCAAATTGATCAGGTCAGTTGACCAGCATGGCTTTGAGTATGCAAAAGTATTCATTATAAGATCAAACAGGTTCTATATTAAACGCTTGTACATTTCCTCTCGTCTGATTTATGGAATTCTTGGATATCTGGTAATACTGTTGATCATGGACCTGTGGATAGCTCTAGTCGAAACCCCTGCTTTGGAAAAATAAAGACATTGTTCAACGTATCAATGCAGAAAAACAACTAAAACATCGGAACTCGACTCTCTTTCTCCACAAAACCCCATTCTTAGTCCTAGGCATAGCAATGAATCGGATATGGACTATTTGAGTATGAGTCTAGAAATCACAGCACTGAGCAGAAGCCATAACATTACACAACAGCACGCAGTCTTCTCTTTTTCATTATAGGACAAAATACAACAACTCCTGCTTCCTCAAATATAAGCTACATGACAGCCACACTCTTCTCATGCGTTACCCGATACTATAGCTCTACCGTTAGTTTCTGTCCCGAGTAAAACAAACCACTATGAATTCCCCTCTTCCCAATAATCAGGGAGAAATAGGTAACGCACCAAGCCAACTATATATCGAAAAGCAAATTCCAAGTTTCGATCACACATTAACAGCTGCAACCTCTTGAGACAAGGCATCCACTGTCTCATCATTGGCTTCAGCAATTGGTACCTCCTGCAGCAGCAGAAATGAATATGGGCATAAATAAGACATGTACGCAATGTTCACTTAGTTCCACAACAGAAAGTGTTGTTGATTGCAAGACAAAGAGAGAATAGTCTACCGTTGATTCATTTTTTTCGTTCACAATAACACACTTAGAGCCACTAAT
The DNA here is from genome assembly GCA_030270665.1 of Hibiscus trionum. Classification (NCBI taxonomy): domain Eukaryota; kingdom Viridiplantae; phylum Streptophyta; class Magnoliopsida; order Malvales; family Malvaceae; genus Hibiscus; species Hibiscus trionum. Next base: position 10,116,680 of record BSYR01000045.1, on the reverse strand, counting down.
GCTAGCACTCTTCAATAGGCTACGCGCACTACTGTTTCCTTTGCTAGGGTCATTTTCCCCTACTGCATCTGTGTTCTCTGAACCATCTAAGAACCGAGACTTTGAAACTGTATCTTCAACAACATGCTCATCCTTGGGAGCAGGAACTCGCTCTCTGAAAGGAAAATAACACAGTTGATCAAGCTAATTGAAACGGGACACATACACTAGACAAAATCGAGGTAAATTCCACCCAACCTAAAGTACGACAGTAGCTCCTGGGTTAAGAAGCAATATGATTCCTAAAACTTTATGAAGCATACCGAGGCAAAGAAGCATGCTGTCTCTGAAGTGGAGGAGTACTTTTTTCGCCTTTACCGTAATGTTCCTCCAGATGTGCAAAATGTCGCTTGAATCGATCAACACCACTGTTGAAGTGAAAAAGAAAAGAAAATGTTAATTGTGATTCATGCAGCAAATGTTTTCAAACAGACTTTCTATATCTTTTTTGTGTCCCCCTTTGATTTCACTTTAGCAGAGCAATTAAGATTTTGATCTACAAAGTTGCTAAGAATTAATTTAAATTGTAAAACAACGATCCTATTCATCATATTGAGTAACAAAAGGAAGAGTTTGAATGAGTTATAAGGTATATAAGGTTGAAAATGTGGACACCTCATGAGATCGAGAGAGTTCATGGGTCACATATTTTGTGTTTGGTTAGCATTTGGTCAGTGTCAAACCAATCTCTTCAAAGAAAGAAAAAAAGGTGAACCATTGAACCAGATCGAATTAAGCTGATTTTAATGATTTTTCAAATCTTCTTTTCCCTCCTTTTTTAACATTTTAAAAAGAATATTATTTACTACTGGCTGGTTGAACCGACTACACCAAAAACTGCCCCTCAACCGATTTGTACACTAATTAGGTTTTCAGACTACTGAGTAATACTAACTTATTCGTCAGATTCCTGAAACACTAAAATTCCTTCCTACATATACTTTCATTCTTGTATAACTAGTAACTACAAAGATTCCTTCACTGGTCAAGTGCTGACGAAACTAAACCAGAACAAAGAACATTCTTTCCTTGGGGGGGGGGGGATCGCATACGTTTAAACAGTTAATCATTTCAAAGACGGCGTGAAAATAAAGAACTTTCAATTATCCAAGAAACTATGACAAAGACCTTAGACCTGAATTCCATATTGGTAAGCGCATCATAGCTCCCATTCATATGTGAAAAACTTAAAGCAAGTTATAGAATAATAAGTGTTTTCTAACCTTGGATACATGAAGCTGGTTTGTTCCCCACCCCGAAGATACTCTTGCAGCATCTGTGGATGATACTCTAATATCTGTTCACTCAAAGTAAGAGGTTGATTAAGCTCAATGATAGATAGAAGCCACAAAATTACCAAAGCCACAGACACATGACAAGTACCTCTCGATAAATCAGCTCTCTGACATCATCTTTTGCCAGTTTCCTTCTCTCAAACTCAAATTCTAGTTTTGAAATAGGTTGGGTGGTTGGTTCACGATCCACATTTGCCAAACCATAAAAATATGGATCAGCTAATGCCTGCAAGCATAGTGCATGCATTAAGGATATCAGAAGCTTGTAAGTCTAGATCTAACTTGCTCAATAATAATTACTACTTGATTTGGTGTCAGTGGTGAGAGGAATTGTCATATCTTTGGTGAAGTGATGCCAACAGAACTTTAGATTCAAGAAGTAGGCATTCAAGATAATCCCTTCATTCAATTTTATAGGATTTATACTTTTAATCCTTTCTGCATACACACACACGCAGATCGATTTCAGGGTTATCTCTTGTAAGCATACTTCCTTTCCTTGTTCATGATTTTGGGGGAGGGGGGAATTCAAATCTAACAGATTGCAATCTTACTTCTTCAGCTGTGGGGCGATCTTTTGGATCAAATGCAAGTAGGCGCTGAAGTAAGCGAAGAGCCAGGGGATCCGCTTTGGGGAACTTTTGTGAGAAAGGAACTGGTTGCTTCTTGCGCATGCTACTAAGGTACCTCCTTGCCTTTTCATTCCGAATCTGCCAGGACATGATAAATTAAGTATTGATGAGTTAGTCGGTATTTAATCTCTAGAACCTCAAAGACCATGAGGAAGAAAGAAAAGAGTATCAATGCAAAATACAGTGGAATATTAAGAAAATAAAATATTCAACCTTTGATATGGATTCAGCAGAAGGTGTACCAAGCATATCAGTCATGAGATCCAATTGGTGCACCATATTTTTCCCAGGAAATAGTGGTTTTCCTATAAGCATTTCAGCAAATATGCATCCTATGCTCCATATATCGATAGCAGGAGTGTACTGCAAAAGGATGAAAGACTCAGAAATTCCAATTATAGCCTAATAAAATATATTTTATTTGAATAATATACATCAAAAGGCAAATGAAATTTTGGATCTCATGTCCAAAGGATATAAGTAGTGGTCCACCCCTTCCTCACCAAGACTCACAACAACAAAAAATGATAAATACAACTGTTACGTGCACTAATAACAACAAAAGTGGGTAAATATTCATGATAGAATACATAGAATAAAACTAGATCCATGAAAACTCTGGAAGTAAAGGCACAAACGTTTGTATCTTTAGTTCCTAGGTTAGGTGCTAATATACTCAATTCCATTGCGTATTCGAGTGCAATAAAAGTATAGGGGCTTATCTAGGTAAAGTGGTAAAGTTCAGGATCTTTTTGGTTATTTTAGCCTTAACTAATTTTCAAGAACTTTCCTCAAGAGATAACATCAAATTACACAGTGAATAGGTATGTACGTGCACAAAGTATGTTAAAGGAAATTCCTTATCCATCAGAAATTAGAAGGAAGCATCATAATGTGATCTTCACTTTCTTTAATTCAAAGTTCAAACAAAAAACAGATTAGAAGGGGGAAGACCAGTGGGATAAAAGCATTCAACGGAAAAAAAAAATCCATATTTAATGTCTAGGTAATCTAAACAGAAACATCTGTCTACAGTTAGAGCCATCTCAGCAACTGAAAACAGAAAATAAAACAAAAAAGCATAGTATATAGAAGATCATCAGAACTTACTTTGGAGAAAAAAGAACCACAGAGTTCAGGAGCTCGATACCAACGTGTTGCTACATAGTCCTTAACAGATTAAACGAGTTTAATTTAGCATGAGAGTTTTAGAGGCTTAACCTCTTTAACGTGGAAAATAAAATTTAAAGCAAAAGTTACGTCTTTGATAAAAAATAGGGAAGCATGAATGCAGAAGTTTAAAGAATAAGATTTCATGACAGAACATACAGTCCAAAAAATCGCTGATGGGGCATCATTAAACGATACTCGTGCAAGCCCAAAATCACATATCTTCAACTTACAATCAGCATTAGCAAGGATGTTCTTGGGTTTTAAATCTCGATGGAATACATTTGCTGCAGGATTTTTTTAGAATAAAAATCAATAACAAATCCAGGGCATGGGGTAGGGAAACATACTGAGAAGAACAGACCTGCATGTACATACTTCAGACCGCGAAGAAGCTGGTATAAAAAAAACCGATGGTGCTCAGGAGTTAAGTCATCATTGGCCTTAATCACTTGATGAAGATCAGATTCCATCAACTCAAAAATTACATAAATATCTCTAAATTCTCGTCGCGATGGAGGGAGCATAATATGTTTTATTTGTACAACATCTGGATGACGAAGCAACCGTAGCAGCTTGACTTCTCTCAAAATCCGCGTCGCATCAGAGACATGCTCAAATACATCATTAATCTTCTTTATTGCAACCTTTTCACCAGTGTGGGTGTCAATTGCAGAAGCAACAACCCCGTAACTTCCTTTTCCAATGACCTCCTGAACTTGATATCGGTTTGCGTCTCCATACTCGGTGAAAAATTCTTTTTCAAGTGCACTCTGTATGGCACAATTGTTTAGAAACATCAAAACTCGTATTTGGAGAGGAGGACAAAAGCCAGGAGATGCATGTATTGGAAACAAATATTTTTTACTTGTATTATGCTCATTGGCACTACTATGAAACCACAAAGAAACGAGGCTTAAAAATTAAAATGCATGATAGCCAAGATTAAAAAAAAATCTACCTAAACAAGGTCAACAGAAACTCCAGGATCACAGATGCAGCTTCTCAATAACAATTTCTATTAGGCTTCCAAAATGACAAGAAATGTGTTCTACTGTTCTCTTCATACCTCTCAGCAACTGCTATAAATAAATATTTAGTAAGAAGTTCTGTGAATCAATAAATAAGCAACGACATTTGCAATCCTTTAGTACTTAATTAGCATGCAAAATAATCTTCTAAAACGTTGGCTCATCTTAATGCAGTAACAAAAGAAAAGATAAAGGAAGATCGCAGAATTCAAAGAGCATCATTCAAGAAAATAAATTGATGTTCACCTATAATTTAAAAACAACTTAAAATAAACTACTCGAATCTTTTTTTATTAATAAAAATAAATGAAACTAGCTCTTTTCTTGTAGAAAATTCAAAAAATAATCAGGTTTTTGAGCAGGAAAATCAATGATTCATTACAAAGAAATCGAAGCAATGATTTAGCTCCTTGGATGAAGAATCTCTCCGTAATTTCCAGGTTCACATTAACAAAAATATTGCAAGCAATGAAACTAGGCAGACGAGATCTGGAAAAGGAAAAGTACCTTTTTGTGAGAATCCATGGAAGAAACAACGAAGTAATGACGCTTAGGAACTTTGACGTGCCTCAAGGAAGAGAAATCGAAATCTTGAACTACAAGTTCGCTTGTTGTTGTTGTTTCTTGTGATTGTTGTTTCTGAGTGAGGGTTAGAGTAGAGGAAGAGGTATCATTGTGATCGACGATAACGGTATTCTGATGATTCGTAGAAGAAGTTAAATTCCGACGTTGAAACCAGCGACGAACAACGTCCACGAGCGTTCCACTTCCCCCCATATACTCTCCGTTTCAGTTGGATTCACGGCCAACCAATTCCAGCATTCCCCGTTTCCGATTTTCTCTTCCATTTATCCATCTCTTGAACCCCCGCCCCCAAATTAAATTAAAATATTCCGGGTTTTTTTTGGTTAACCAAGCTCTAACTTTAAAACTATTTATTTTTATTTTTTATTTTGACAATTCTTTATAGAGTTAATTGCAATGCATATCCTTAAACTATTGTTTTATTCTAAATTAGTCCACAAACTTTTTGACATTCTAATTGCATCCCAAATTATTGTTTACCACATCATATTATTAGACTAGAGCATGTGTATTGAATATTTTTTCTTGTACCAAATGAATTAAATGAAATCTAATGTAATGGGTTTTTTTTTGGATCATAATGTTATGGATTTTAATATATTAAAATTCCCTCTTACTTAACATCGCTAATAAATAGTTTTTATACTTTTTAATTCATTTTTGATCTGAACATAATGATTAAAAAAGCATGACGAGAAGAAAGAGCTAAATCATTCTCTTGCAACAAATCACTTTGAATCTAATTTTGTCATCGACGATAAAGCAGGAGTTCGAACTTAGCGAATGAGCTCTTCCCGCGAGAAAGAAAGGCGGGGGCAGGCAAAATAACCTAGAATTCTACTTAAGGAAAAATGTACATTGACAACTAAACAAAAAGCAAAGAATAACTTGGGATGATAAGATCTCAGCTATAATTACCAATTATAAGAAGTATATTCGTGATGTATGCGGTGATATTCGTACCTTTTTGGCTTAGACTTCCAACTGAACTTACTTTATGGCCTTATTGCCCGCCGCTAGCAGAAATTAAGCTGCCACTAAATCACTGCCTCCCCAGATCAAATTGGTGCCCCTGGATCAATCATTGAATCTTTTCTTTACTCGGCTTTCATGTACACGCGTTACCTCTCCTCCTTGCTATAGGGACCACCGGTAGCAAAGGCGTCACAAGAGCAATCTCTCTCCTTCTTTTTTTCATTTTGATTCTTTTTGTTATGGTAATGCAATGCAAGAGGTCGGAAAGAAGGTTTCCTACCAACTCTGCCAACCCCAGACGTGATATTGATTTAGCCGCACCTGAACTCGCAACTGCTGTCTCTACTCCGACAGCGAAAGAAGATCTAATGTCTCATTGATTTAGCTAATCAAATTTAACGAGTGGTCCTAGTAGAAAAGATGTTGATGTTCATCCTAGAAGACTCATTTTTGAGCAATTTTGTCTGCAAGGTGTATATACCTTATCAAAAATGTTTAAGAAAAAATATGAGCATATATTATCTTGTAATCACCTTACGATTATTAAAATAAATATCCCTTCTCAATATTTTATTTTTAATAACTAAACAAATTATAACTGAGATTTTGCTAAAATTAATGAAGAAAATTATTTAATAAGTGTTATGAATATTTATCTATGTGGATGTCTATCATGATTAGAACTTTATCTAAGGAGTTTGATTTATTTATTATTAGGAATATTATCTCTATTAATTAGAGTTTAATGTATTATGTACTTCTTATGCCTATAAGTAGATGATTCATTGAAGGCATTGTATACAATTCTATTTTTGAGAATAATACAAATCTCCCTCTTTCTCTCATCTCTTTGTTCTTCTTGTTCTTGTTCGTTGTTCTTCGTTATTTTATTCACAACACGTTATCAGCACGAGACTCTAATCAACTGAGGTCTTCATCGTTCGAATTCAAAAGAAGTTACCGGGAAGAATTCGATTATAAAATAAACCAAAGATAAGTTTTTTTTTTCTCCTTTTTTTTTAGTTACCGATTGTCTTTCTCTTTATATTTTAACTTGGTTTTAATTTTTGAAAAGTTTGGAAGTATGTTTAATTTTATTCGAACATTGGAAAGAGATAAATTTGTGGCTTCTCACAAACCAAAAGACGAATCGATAGAGACAAAGAGGTTGCGTTTGGTGTAAATTACGTGTGTTTTCTCTTGTTCCTAAAAGAGTTAATTAGCGGTATGCTTATTCATACTTTTACTTATATGATTATATTTTATATTTTTCATATTATTATTTATGTCATTTTATTTGGTAAAAGTTAATATTTTTAACCGTGTTTTGAGTTTTACATGATATGCTTAAATGGCTTGGAAAGAGATGTGATATAAAGGGACTATGAGAAGCTATCTCGGTCATATGCTATGTCTCCATTGTCCACGAGAGAAAAATCAATATCGGTAAATTTTGGTTTTATTTTTATTCTTTATATTATTATTTTAAAGTGCGATAAATCATGATGATTTTGAATTTACAAGAAGATTATTATAAAGTCTATATTTGCTCGAAAGCAATATTTCTTCTTCGTTGAAAAACTTGACCATAGACTTCTCTCAATTTCAAGTTACGAAAATTCTTCTTGATCCAAAAAGTTTTATGGGAGACATTCCTTGAAGTGAATGCAAAGTATGATGTTTATTCCATGCGATTATCAATAATGGGGCATTCCCTGAAGTGAATGCAAGCATGATGTTTATTCCATGCAATTATCAATGATGGGGCATTCCCTGAAGTGAATGCAAGCATGATGTTTATTCCATGCGATTATTGGATCTGTTTCATTCCCTGAAGTGAATGCAAACATGGTAAATCATTATTCAATTAGAGACATAATTTCGATATAATCCAAGTATAATTGGATGGACATCTCGTTCTGCGAGGCTACTGGTCTCAAAGGAGGTTTTTAAAGGACCTTGTGGACAGGTTTAACAATGCCGCGTACGAGGATTAAATCTTTGTTCTCTGTGATAAGGATATGTGAAAAAGATTTTAAAGGCCCACTGGCTCTACTCCATTCCTTGAAGTGAATGTGAGATTATATTATGGAAGGAATAAAAAATCACATTAAAAGTTGTGGTCGTGGTCGAGGCTATGAATATACACATGAAAAATATAGTCGTTTTAAGAATACTTCTACCCGCTGGTAGCGAAGTTATAAGGATGACAAGAGTGATAATGATCATTCTAAGGAAGTGAAATCATTTTACCAATGTGATGTTATAAACCATTGGTTTCGTACTTGTCAAACGCCAAAGTACTATGGACTTTATCCATAATCATGAATGATAAATGAAATAAAATATAAACAAAATTTGTTTATGGCGAAAATAATTATGGCGTTATTGGTCCAGCTCAATTGGATATTGTTAATTTTCTCATAACCCTTGAAGGGAATAATTTACCATTTATTTTATTTCCCTTATAACCTCTAACAGGAATAATTGGTTTTTTTATGTTAATTCGTTTTATTTATTATTTATTTATGTTAGTTTGCTTTATGTTTATTTATTTCACATATTATTTATTTACGTTTTATGTTAATTTATTATTTGAAGAATATGATTACTTCCGGAATAAAATATACAATGAATTGTGGCTATTTATGCCTAGAATTGTGGCTATTTATGCCTAGCAGATAATGCAAGTACTCATATTGTACTTAAGCATAAGAAATATTTTTCCCATTTAAATGTAAGGGGAAATATGAGTAGTATTTCTCAAAGTACTAAAATATCAATACTTCGGAAGAGCACTTGAAAGTTTATCTCTGATAGATAATCGACTTGATATGATGTGCTATATTTTATATTTTTCATTCCTCGAAGTGAATGATACAAAGTACATATTTTCATTACCTGAAGTAAATGAAACAAAGCACATTTTGAAAGGTGCACAATTATACATTTCTCGATTAAAATGCAAGGGAATAATGTGAGTACTATATCCGGAAGTACTAATATCACAAAAGGCTCTGGTTGAGCAAATATGTTATTGTCAAATGGAACTTTATTCCATATTCACAGTGCGTTATACTCGTCAAAGTCATAAAGAGAGCAATATGAGTTCGCAAACTATCCCTTTGGGAATTATAGATAACATATGTTATCAATTGACATTTGAAATGTCAATATGGATATAAGTTCTGGTAGCCAACAAGTCAGTTGAAAGCTCTAGGAGAGCTATATATTGCTACCAAAAGATAATTTCAATTGAAAGCTCCGAAAGAGCTAAATATATTCCTATTTAAAGGAACAATTTTGATGGTCGTACTAGACATGTACGAGTAAGATTGAATTACATGTTATGGTAAACAAGAAGTTTACAAATTCAGAGATATATACACACATATATATAGTTGGCATGATCGGTTAGACCATCCTGATCAATAATGGTGCAGAAATTATTGAGATTTACATGCACATGTATTAAAAGAACCTGTAGTTCTTATGGTGCTTATTCTCAAAGGAATGGATTAAATTCCACTTATTAAAGAACGTGAAGTTCTTGTGTTGCTTAAAGGAATTGATTAAATTCCACTTACTAAAAGAACATGAGGTTCTTGTGTTGTTTGTTCTCAAATGATATAGATGATCCCACTTACCAAAAGAATTAGAACTTAAAGTTCTTGTACTGAAGTTAAGACTGTATGTCTTGCATATCTGAACGAAATATGGGCCCATATATCCACAAATGTGGAAAGTTTTATATGATTTTAGTAGATGCATCTACATTGTTTTATCGACTTACAACCAGAAGTTTGTGAGATTGATTCTAAAAAGATTCAGATTATGCAGTTAGACTATTCGTCTTGAAAAGCCAGTGGGTTTATATTTTAGGCTATATCAGTTGTTACAAAGCCTATTGATTATGAAAAATATAGTTTAGCAAAATTTCAATTGGATGACTCCTATTTAATAGCTAAACTATGAGAACAAAAGAGTTATTATTTATATGGTGTTTCTATATAGCAACACTTATACGCATCAAGCCAACGAGTTATAATAAACTCCCCGTTATGATTGGTTTTTGGTCAGAAACCATACATTTCCCATTTTATGATTTTTGAATGTGCGATATGAATTGCTCCACCACAACGCACAAAATGGGTAAATAAAAAGGGTTGAGAATATATATTGAGTACGAGTCTCCTTTTATGTTTAAATTCTTAAACATTAATTGGAGAATCATTTATGACATGATTTTTCTCAACATCAGGGGGAGATAATAATCAGCTGGATAGAGGAAAATGAATTATCATTATCTAGATCCTCGTATATGAACTAGAAGTTCATAAGATAATTCATGTTATTACATGTCAACTGCCAGACATATTTACTGACCCAATGAGAGTAATTAAGTCTCATATACCAGCTGAAACGCTCTAAGTTTAAATTACATGTTAGAGCGAGAGAATGTAAATCATGCCTGAAGCATGATAGTTGAAATGGTTCCAATGATCAAAATTCTCGTAAATAAAAAGTAATATGAGATGGTCATATATTGGAGGCAGGTGCTCTTGAAGAGACCCAAGACATAACTAATAATATAACTCTTGAAGAGTTTCAGGTACCTGAAATAAAGATTGAAATCTTGAAGAGATCTCGATGAGTTATGTCATTACGAGAATGGAACCAGAAAATTGAAAAGTTGTCGACAACGATTTTACAAACAATTTTACATAAAATACTTCTATAGAAGTAAAGAAAGAAATCGAGGATCTTGTATAAAATCTATCCAGAAGTATAGATATTGAATTGGTCTATGTTGAAAGACGTTTTGAACTTCTAAAATAGAAGTATTTGGACCAGCAGTCCAAACACCTAAAGGTGTAATGCAAGTGAGGCACAAATAAGTAGTCGTAAATACGACTTGAACTATGATTTATGAAAAGTTTTAATTACTCCATGGTGGATGCAATTACTTTGGCAGTTATGAAAAATTTTGCATGCGTCTAATTATTTGTGGATTCATATTTATCCTTGAAGGATTTAAAATGCTAGAAGCATTTGGAAATTTCCGAGGAAATTTATTTAGACATGTCTCATGAATATTTTGGCGCATTTGGTATAATCGCCTTAGTGAATACTAATTGAGCAAATACTATAAGAATGATCAGATTTCCTGATGTATTTTATAAAGGAGTTTGGATCAAGATCCATTATGATAATTTTAGAACTCCTAAAGAGCTTCAAATTGGAAACTCGTGAAGTACTTTCAATACAAGTACTTGAATCTTGACATCAAGTTTATCTCGACCTGAAGATCGAGCATTTTTATATATTTCCTTTTGTCTATGAATAGACATAAGCTGAAAGAATCTTAAAGAAGATTCAATATGAATAGAGCATATCTATTGAGTATCCCAATAGTTGTAAGATTGTTGGATGTGAATAAAGATAATTATATCTTTTCTTGGTTTTGAAGCACTATATATTAGTTGGTCAAGCAATATCCATGGATATACAAAGATCATTACATTTAGATCTTCAAACATTCGTCGATGCCTCCTCAAATTTTGTAGAAATAATTGTTATGCACAAGGCAAGCCAAAAATGTGTTTGTCTAAAATCATTGACCCAACATATCCAGAAGATATGTAGATTTACTTTCACAAGATATGATATGAAGCTATTTTGTGTAGAGATAATGCAAGATGTATATCTCAATTGAAAGAAGGATACATCGTGAAACATATTACTCTAATGTTTCATTCCTCAAGATCTTTAGAAAAATAATATTCAAGATTGAATTATGAAGATTCAAAGATCTTCTGTGATGTTTTCATGAGGGGGAGGAAATACGCGTTGCACTCTTTTTCCCTTAACCGAGGTTTTGTCCCAATGGGTTTTCCTGGTAAGGTTTTTAATGAGGCAACATGTTATGCGTATTAAAGATGTGTGTACTCTTTTTCCTTCACTAATGAAATTTTTTTTCCCACTGGGTTTTTATCTTAGTAAGGTTTTAACGAGGCACATTATCTTCATAGACATCCAAGGGGGAGTGTTATGAATATTTATCTATGTGGATGTCTATCATGATTAGAACTTTATTTAAGGAGTTTGATTTATTTATTATTAGGAATATTATCTCTATTAATTAGAGTTTAATGTATTATGTACTTCTTATGCCTATAAATAGATGATTCATTGAAGGCATTGTATACAATTCTATTTTTGAGAATAATACAAATCTCCCTCTTTCTCTCATCTCTTTGTTCTTCTTGTTCTTGTTCGTTGTTCTTCGTTATTTTATTCACAACAATAAGTAGTTTATTGCTTTGTTTTTTTACATTAATATGTTAAAAAAAACAGGCTTCTTTGGTCATGTACTTTAATTTTCTTTGCTTTTTGATATTTATCTTTTGTTTTATTGTTATTTCTTTCTTAATTTCACAAACGATTATAAGATTCCATAATACATTTCACTTTATTTAAATTATTTCAAAAAAAGTGTTATATATATATATATATATATATATATGAAATCATATTAAATTTGTTACAATAAATTAAATAATATTTTTTTCTAAAATTATACACAATTGCTTGGCTTGAAATAGGTGGCCTAATGAAGCCGACGCGCAGGCCCGCTCATAGCGTGTTGGGTTTGCTTACACGGTCACAACTAATTGCCAGTTCGCACATATATTGTCTTAATCTAACTTAAATAAATAAAAGTGGAAATAAAGAAATTAATATAAAAACAATAAGAATACTTACATTTCCATTCGTTTGCAGAACTAGTAGCAACATTTATTTGATTGTTTTGTTGCGGTAACTTCATCAAGATTAATTATTTCTTTACCACCTTTAAGACGGGTAATATTTTCATTCGTTTTCGAATCTAAATACTTTTTACTAGTGATTTCATGGATTCTAGTGATCATTCGTAAGAAAGCTTCCTCCACGTTCAAGTTTTGCAGAGCAGATGTTTCCATGAAAAATAGGCCTTGGGACTCGGCTAGGTTTCTTCCTTCTTCCTCGCTGACTTCTCGAAATCGACTCAAGTCCGATTTATTTCCGACAAGGACAACAACTATATCGGAATCACCGAACTCTCGTAGCTCGTGCATCCATTTCTTCACGTTGTCGAAGGTTGGTCTCCGTGTTATATCGTACACTAATACTGCACCTAATGCTCCCCGATAGTATGAACTTGTAATTGCTCTAAACCTGTAAGCAAAATAGCATTACTCAGGTAAATAAACCTATTGCATATATATATATAAGTTGGTGTACAAAACAACACATCGATAATTTTGTGACTCAAAGTCCCAACCCAAATAGAGAATGAACTCTTGCTCGTCTCTATGAAGCCTTTAAGACTAAAACTTAGAAGGAACAAACTATTTATTTGATTAATGTTTAAACTTAAAAGGATCTCAAATGCTATTATATTAAAATATTTTAAGAAAAACACCTATATATAGTTCCGTCCCTAATTCCCTCCTTGCATCATAGGATTGCAATACTCGACAATACTTTAAAGATAAACTTTAGCCTAAATATAGATTAGTATATATTTCAACGAGTAACATCATGTTATTGCAAGAATAAAGTTAGGATTTAGGGTTGAAGGGTAAGTATAAGTATTTTAAAAGTGGGAGAGAAATTATAAATTAATCTATTTTTAAATTATATATATATAAGATAGGATTCGTTTACACAACATAAAACTCTTTAAGTTTTACACGTTTTTTGGACCGTTGAATGAGTGAAACGAATGGATGAGAGTTAATCTGAGCCATCAATTCCCCCATCTAACGATCCAGAAAAGAGTTTTACATTGTGTAAGTTAATCCTATCTCTCACTCTCTCTCTCTCTCTCTATATATATATATAGGATGGAATCCAAAATGTGAAGATTATCGCTTAGAAAAAAAGATAAGAAACAATTTTAGCCACTAATTACTATCATCAAACGGTCTAAAAATATGTAAAAATAATTAAGTTTTACACAATATTAGTGGATGCTAAACTTGTATTGTTCTATTGTATCAATTTATAAAAGGTTTGATGTTCCTTTTAACATATAAATTATACTCCCTCCGTCCCACTTAAGATGTCCATTTTGTGTTTTAAAATTGTCCCACTTAAAATGTCTCATTGAAAAAATCAACAACTTTTACAAAACACATTTACCTTTCTACCCTTTCTTTAGTTTTCCAACAAAATAAAATTTAACTTTTTAAGGATAAAATTGTCATTTCAATTATTTTACATCACAACTCTTACACAAACTTTTTCTTCCTAAAACTACGTGAAAAGTCAATAATGGACATTATAATTGGGACGGAGGGAGTAACATTTTTCTACTCTAGTATATTTAAACCTTTTTTTCACTGACATCTAAATTATTATTTCCGTTTCATGTACTTTAAAGTAAAATGCATTTTATTGGATGCTAATAAAATTTTGTATAAAATAAAATAAATAGTAATAAGATAAAAAATTGCAATAAATATATTAGGAAAAGTTTGCAAAAAGGGCACGCAACCACATCCAAAACAAAGTGGTCACTTCGCCACTTGTCAAGCCAAACAAATTCCAAATGCAAAAATTATTATTACTAAAAATATAATAGTAAGAATTATAAATATAGAAATTTAAATTCTAAATTAATTATAAAAATAATTATATGAAACAATTAAATTAAAATTTATAGAAGATAAACTCACAAATATATTTAAGCTAAACATTAATCCAAATTAAGTGTTATGACCCCTTTTCTTTTGGACCTTGTTAGTGGATAAGATTTTAATTAAGTTGAATTTATCAAACACAAATTAAAATATATTTTTCCATAATTATTATAATAGGTCCCACTAAAATAAATACATCCTTAATTCTTCCATTTATCTTATCATATTGAAATTCAAAAGTCTCCACTGAATCAGCAACTAGATCATCATGTAGCTGGAAAGATATGCATGTTCATATGATTTACATGATCGAGTTGACTCACTAGACATATGCATGAAAATCAGTTTTTACATAGTGAGTCGGTTAACTGAGTCAGTGAGTCCACTTTTAGCTAAATTCTGGTGAGTTGATATCTAAATCAGTCCATCAACATGCTTAATAAAATAATTAACTCAGTAAAGCTATGGAGGGCTACCTTTCTTGGCCGGCTGTGTCCCATATTTGAGCTTTGATGATTTTATCGCCGATCTTGACGTTCCGGTAAGCGAATTCGACTCCGATGGTAGGCTTCGAATCTAACCGGAATTCATCGGTAGCAAACCTCGAGAGAAGATTTGATTTCCCGACCGCGGAATCCCCGATCAGCACTGCCTTGAACAGGTAATCACACTCTTCATCATATGAATCAGCCATGCGTGAAACCAGTGTCCGGAAATCAACCAAAGATGAACAGCAGAGAAAAGGATTAAAAGAAGAACACAGAGGAAAGTTGAAGATTCAAGAAACCAAGAGGTTTGAAAACATTATGGGATGATGTTTAGTCTTACATAAGACTCCTAATCAGCTACGTTTTGGTTTTATTTAGTTTGTTTACAATTTACATGTGAAAACATAGATAAAGACATACGGTTGCCTGTTCCTTTGATGTTGATTATCACTAACTTTATGAACTTAACCATCTTTTTTATACAATTTTTCATTATTTTTTATAATTTATTTTGTATTTGATAATCAAATGAGCTTCAATTATATTCAGAGTTAAATCGAATTAAACTAAGACGATTTTTTCAATATAATTTTTTATTTATAAAATTATCTTGTTCCGAGTGCTGTCAAGCTTTTTCTTGCTATGATGATGTGTCGTTTCCTTATTGGGCCTTATCTTCCTTTCATGACATCATGGTTATTTTATCAGTGGTTTAATTCTATATTCAAAAAATTAGGTAAAGAAATGATGGTTAATCATTTCATATACTAATCCTTTTAAAAGCATGAAGTATGCATTATTAGAAATGCTCAATAAATATGGTAACATAATATTTTTGTTTATTTTAAATATATATATATATTAAAGATTAACGAAAAACCAAGACTTTAAAACTAAAGCAAGTTTGATGTATTTTTTCAAAAAAAAAAGATTATGGTGTTTAATAATAAAACTTGATTATATTTAAATTAAATCAAATTAAACTTTAAACCAAAAATAAAATTATTGTAACGTGTGGTTAGAAGATGTTCCTTTTTCCTTAAGGAATCCCTTTAAACATATTTTCTTTTGCAGTGCATATTAATAAATGACCTAACAATTAAAAAATATTTTAGTTTCTTCTTTCCTACTAAATTTCTATAATACTTAAATTAAATATTGATAATTATAAAAAATTATTTTTTATTTGTTATTTTATATAAACATAACATAAGGGTGATTATTTCATGCACTAAATCATAAATTTCAGTTGCTTGTGCTCAACTCTTTCAAACATGAAAATCAAAGAGAAACTTAACTACCAACAAGTGTTAGGAGCATTGGTAAGGCACATTGCACTTCTAAAAAGAGGATGTGAGTTCAAATCATAAAAAATTAAAAATGATATTGTTAGAAGGGACAGCCTCACACCTCGAACATAAACCATAAAACGGACATGCATATAAAAAATAGCAACTCAACTTAGTGGAATTATTGTTCCAACTCGAGTGAGGTGGATTAGTTTAAACAAATTAAACACAACAGAAATGATGAGTGAAGTATCAACATAATTAAATGAAGTCATTAATGTGTACAACATAATAGGCAGGCGATGATTATGTCAATACGAACCCCTATCATCACTTCAGCTACTTTTCTTCAATTATATTTTCAAACCCCAATTCAATATTGATATTTTTTAATATATAAATTAGTATACATATTTTTAACTCTTTGACAATGTACATATATTTTATAGAAAAAACGATTTAAATTCGTGTCTCTTCGGATGAACATCATCTATTTTTCCATTGAGATACTTGTTGGGTTCAAGATTGATATTTTTTAAAGTAATCATATGAAAACAAAACAAGATAAATTACATATAAAAGAAGATGATGTTGGGAAATAAATGGGCCTTTTTTCGCTTGTTCTATTACTTTGTTACTATTAGTATTAAGTATCATTATGTAAGATTCCTTGTAATTTATTTTCAGATTTAAACTTAGCATGTTTTTTTAATTGTATTTTCAACCATGATTAAAATTTAAATCGGACTATGTTTTTTTAATAATATACATATATGTCTTACGATCCATATTCGGGGTACGAGGCTGTCCCTTTTAACAATATTGTCTCCAAAGTTTAAACTTACGTTTTCTCCTTAAGAGTGCAATGTGCCTTACCAATACACCCAACACTTGTTATTAAATCCGAACATGTTGATTCTATAAGATCCACAA
Source organism: Hibiscus trionum (assembly GCA_030270665.1). Taxonomy (NCBI): domain Eukaryota; kingdom Viridiplantae; phylum Streptophyta; class Magnoliopsida; order Malvales; family Malvaceae; genus Hibiscus; species Hibiscus trionum. The sequence goes on along the minus strand of BSYR01000045.1, from coordinate 10,099,556 downwards.
GAAATTCCAAACGGTGCCGGCAATTGAACTAAATCAATTTAATGATCTTGATTTGGATATTTTGATTTTTTATATTGGATTTGAATTGATTGGTGGGATTAATTTTTCAAGTTGGATCAAAACCAATGATCAAAGGGTTTTAAAAAGGCCTTGATAACATTAAAAAAAACACTATTTATTTATGTCCAAATTACTCGATCGCACTTAAATTTGAACCCATATATTTAACTTCATAAAGTGTATGAGTATGACTGCTCACCTAGGCCCATATTATTTTTGTTTCGGCCTCAACAGCATATTTTACCAGAACTAGTATAAATTTCTTTATCAAACATAATTTCTCTCCCCTTATATTATACTAAAGTTATAAATTTAGTTATTGTATTCTAACTTAGTCATGTTTAAATAAATAAAAAAACTAAATTAAAATAAAAGGAATAAATAGATTGTGTGGACTATATAACTCGCCCTGGTTTGATATTTTAAGGAAGTGCCGGACCAAATGGTTATTTCCACCAACAAAAAAGCAAAAAGTTCTCAACCCTTTTCATGCATGCGACGATGATTTGAGTGCCTCAGGGCCCTAACATTTGTGTGCTCCATATGATCATAGCCCATGTCCAGCGACGGATCTAAGTGTATTTTAAAATAGTCACGAATCATCTTGAATCTTTTAAATTTTATGTATTTAATTTTAATATTTTATTTATTATAATTTCTTTAAATTTTATGAATTGTGTTGACTCTGAAATTCTTTAAATTTTATATGAACTTACTCTAAAAAATATTTCTAAATACACCACCAATCTCAACCAGCTTCACTTGGCAGCTAGATGTCATTTTCTCCTACATAATATCAAGGCCCCCACCCACTACTAGTGTTGTGGCTTCCTTCTCCTCCTTTAGATCCTTCTTTTCAAAAAGTCTATTGCTACTTTCTGTTAAAATTTGTGGAAAGTTTCATATATAAAAGACTTAAACATATATTTGGTAATGGAATTAAACAATTGTTCTAAACTTTTTATTTCCAAGTTATACTAAAATTTATATATTTTTAAAAATTTAATCCTAATTAAAATAATTTAATAAATTTAATACATACATTTAAAAAATTCTATCAATTTACTCTTTCTTTCATCTCCTGGTATAAAAAAGCTTAACAGTAACATGATGTTGTTTTATGGGAGAATACATTTATCTCATTGTTGTTTTGTTCAGTTAGGCTTGCTTGATTTAACAAATATTACAAAAATGACTAGTTTGATAGATTTTTAAATATATAGTGTTAAATTTATTCAGTTATTTCGAATTAGGACCAAATTGATAGCATGCATAAATTTTGAGACAAATTGTGTTAATAAAAGTACTAAAATAGTGGTTGAAATTAAAATTTAAAAACTAAAATGAGAAAAATTCTTTAAGTGTCAATTTGAGATGAAACGCCTAGTACAGGTATCGGGTTTAGAATAAAAATCTTTTAAATACTAATTTAAAAGAAAATGGTCTAGGTATTAAATGTATATTAAAATTGAAATCTATGTTGTGATGATTTCAGTGTTTTGGTTGTTGAGGACCTGGGGTGTTTAAGTTCGACCTTGTTCCTCTGCGACTGGTATGGTCAAGGATGGAGGCGAAGAAACCAAGGGTGAGACGATTGAAAAGCACGCCGACGCCACAACCGAATAATTTGCCTACCGGACCCGGTGGCTTTGACTGCCTCATCAAACCTTCTAATTGCGAGGACTAGGGGTGATAATGAGCCTGACCGGCTCGCGAGCTACTCGGGCTCAGCTCGGTCAAAGCTCGACTCGAGTGAGCTCGACTCGGGCTCGGGCTCGGCTCGAAACCTTAACAAGCCGAGCCGAGTTTACTCAGGCTCGGCTTGAAAAGCTCGTGAACAGGCTCGGAATCTACATATGCACTAAAATAAATTATGTGTTTGTATTTTCTTTCATTAGTTGATTGCTGTTTGATTTTGTATTTTCTTTCATTATGTGTTTGTATTATAAGAATATTTATTGATTATTTGGATTAATCTATTTTTTTGGCACTTTTTCCCCTTTTCGGTCATTGAATTTCGTTTTAGTGTTGGTTATGAAATGGATTTTTAACGAATATTTTATATAAAAAACTATCTCAAAATTTTTCATTTCGAGCCGAGCCGAGCCTGACGAGCTTCGAACCCAATAGAATTATTTTCGAGCCGAGCTCGAGCCTAAAATTCCGAGCTCGGTGAGCCTCGAGCCCAATTACACTGTTTTTAAGCCGAGCCTGGCCAGGCTCGGGCTCAGCTCGGCTCGTTATCACCCCTAGCGAGGACAATCACTTAAATTACTCTTCAATCTCCGACCCGCAGTGCACGTGCATCGCCCATAGTAATCCTAATTTATTCATTTATTACAGATACGAGGCGTCCACAGTTTGACCTGGTCAAACCATTTCAATTATAGTAAATAAAACCCACTGTTTCTGATTCGGAAAAAGGAGTTTGCTGATGAAATTATATTTTTAATCTCTATTGAAAGTTTATAGTTTAATGTAGACTACGTTGAGGTTTTTGAAAATTTTTATTGTTGAAGGTATAAACTATGAATAAAAAATATTTGTCCTTTTAGTGTTTATGTTGATGTCTTACCTTAAAAAATTAAATTGAAGGTTTATGATTAAAGTTTAAAAAATCAGAAGTAGCGTATATTTTTTAATGTTTAAAGTTTGAGGGTTAAAATGTAAGGTTACGACTTAGATTTTAATTTTTTTAGTGTTAAGGCATGGAAAGAGACACCTAAAACGAGCTGCGGATTTTTGTTCTTATTTATAATGTTTAAATTAAGTGCTCTTATACATCCGCTTAGAATTGCCACATCTTCATCTACAGTAGTTACTCCTCCGCTTGTTAATACTTCTTAAATGACTATTCACCAGCCTCCAGAGCCCTTATCTATGGAACATGACAACTATCAGGTTCGTCTGATTTATCAGTCAAGTTTAGTCTATTAATCCATGTGACTAGACTGAAAATTCTAATGGCTTAACCCATTAGTAGCTGTCACTAGACTTGGCTCAGTCCTATTAAACAATACCACTCGTCTATAAATATCCCATGACTAGAAGGAGACAATTAAATGTGCAAGCACCATGTAAACAAAGCGATAAAGAACTTGTTTGATTCTGTAATTTTAAATTTTAAATAAAAAATGATTGTATTAAATGTATTTTAAAATATAATCTTTCAGTTATTATAAGAATAATAATACTGATCCAGTTAATGGAAAATTGTTGAGATATTGTCTTGAGAAAAAAAGTTGATTATTTAGGATGGGTGCAAAAAATATTTCACGAAGTAAAGAAGAATCTCCTGTAATTTTATGTGAATTTTCCATCTAGATTTTATTTTGGTTTTAACGCTACTATATACAAGTGTTGTCTACGGTTATTATGGCCCTCTCTCTGTACAGTGGCTTTGGTCACCTAAAATGCTAACTTCTAAATTTAATCTTTTGAGATATAAAATATTAAATTTTAATATTAGTAAATTTCTATTATAATCCATGAAAGAAACACTTTTAATTTAATTATTTAGAAGCTAGAACTAATTAATGGTCCAAATAGAAAAGAGGATGATATTCATCATAGGAGACCCAGTTCAATTCGCTTTGTCTGCAACTGCAAGGTGTGTAGCACATTAAAAGGTTAAGGAAAGTATTAACAGATACTGCATTGTAATCACTCTTAAAAGAATTTTTTAACTTTGTCTCTAATTATTGTTATAGTTATACAAATATATTGGTTATTAATTAATATTTTTTACAATAATCAATATTTAATGTATTGACTGATTAATTCAAATTGAATATTGTAAATGTTTATTATATGACTACTCACCCAACCTAATTTGTTCCATTCACAATATTAAAATTTAAACTTAATTTATTCTATTCACAATGTTAAGATTCAAATATCTAATATTGCTTTAAGTGATCTATGGTCTTATCCAACTAACTATTTATTAATTAATGATTATAATTTTATTTGAGCACTATAATAATTAATTCTTATTATAATTATATGAATATATTAATAATAATTATAATTTCTTATGATTTTTTAATAGTCTAAAGGTAATTTAGTACTATTATTTTTCAGGCAAAATGACAAAAGATACCCCCAACGTTTGCATATTTTGTCATTTGGTCCCTTATTCTTTTTTTGGGTTCAAATATGCCCCCAACATTTACTTGTTTTATCATTTGGCCCCTATTTTTTCTTTTGGTCCAAATATGCACCCAACATTTCATTCGTAGTCCAAATATGCCCACAACGTTTCAATTTGGTCTAAATATACCCCCGTTAGATGGAAACTGTCAGTCAATTGGCGTTCAACAGCTGATGCTGACTGGACTTGCCATGTATATGATGTATTAAGATCTGCTGATGCCACGTCAATTTTTTTTTATAAGTCGTTGACCGTCAATTGCTTGACAATTTACATCCAACATGGGCATATTTGGACTATGAATGAAATGTTGGGGGCATATTTGGACTAAAAGAAAGAATAATGGGCCAAATGACAAAATAAGCAAATATTAGGGGCATATTTGAACCAAAAAAATAAAGGGCCAAATAACAAAACATACAGACGTTGGGAGCATTTTTTCCATTTTACCTACTTTTTAATGGTAAGCGTATAGACGTGCGAATTAAAATAAGATAAAATGATATGTAACAACACTTGAAACATAATTAACCCATATTAAAGTCCAACATATGTTTATCGCACATGGATTGGAGCCTGGTCAAACATTGGTATATTTAAATTTAATGCAGGAAAAAAAGAGATATTGGCGAGAAAAAGAACCCCGTAAAGGAGTCGAAGATGTTTTCATTTAGATCGATAGAGCCGAGAACTCAACAAGAAAGTTAAGTTCTGCAAATTACATATGATATAAGGATATATATATATATATATATATATGAAAATAAGCTAAGAAAATCTCTAGAAACGCTACCTTTGATCCACGGTGTTTGAACCAATCAATCACCGTCCGGAAAAAAGCATTGAATCCTACGGCTTAGATCCGCCGCTATTGGTCTTCGCCGACGAGGCACTCATCATCTGCCTAAACTCCTCGAAATTGACGTGACCATCGGCATCCGAATCAACGGACTTGATCATCCCGACACAATCATCGATCGAAAACGTCATCCCCAGGCGGCTCAAAACCTGATGCAGCTCGGTGGCCGAAATCAGGCCGTTCTTGTTCACATCGTACATATCGAAGGCCTCTTTCAGCTCGGAAGCGGCGTTTCCGGCGTCGGCAGTCGTGGCCCAGAAGGAGGAGAATTCGGAGAAGTTGATGTATCCGTCATTGTCGGTGTCGATATCTTCCATGACGCGCTTGACCTCCTCCTCCGAGTAGTTGGACCCCATTGCTATCAACACGTCGCGGAGCTCCGTTACAGAAATGTATCCGTCCTTGTTGGCGTCGAATTGGTCGAACACCCTTTTGAGTTCGTCATTGTTTGGCATGGTGGCGGCAGCGGCGTCGTTGGGCGGAGCTTTGTCGGTCGCGGACATGGTTTTTGGGGGAGTGCTCAAGAGAAAAAGGGAAAGAAATACACAGTTTAGGTGTCCACTTGGAGGCAATGGAGAGCAAAATAGGGAGAGTGGTGGAGATTTATAGGCGGGGGGAGGAAAACAGAAAAAACAATTAAGGGTCCACAATGACCGCCAATAAAATTGGTTTCTATAGAAAAAAAATGAAATCAACTCCGTGGATATTATTTTATTATAGAAAGTATGGTCATATTTGAATTAATACACTTAACTCAATTTGATACATATTATATATGAATAAATATTCTATACACATGCGATGGAAACTGAACAAACGTCTTAGTTTTAGGGTATAAAGTGTAGGAGATTAGAATTTATGGATAGTTTTTTCAATTTAAGGTTTAGGGTTATAAATTAAGGTTTATAGGTTAAAACCTAAATCCTCACCATATCACCCTAAAAACTATAATTGATTGGTGAAATTATTTTTGATAGATTGACTTTAAAACGAGTCAAAATAAAATATTAGACACCTATTTTAGTTTTTTTTTAAATACTATAGGGACTTATTTTAGTTTTCACAAGCGCCTTAGTTTTAGGGTATATGAAGTTAATTTATGGTATAAAGTTTAGGGGTTTTAGGTGTAGGGGATTTAGAATTTAGGGATATTTATTTTAATTTAAGATTTAGGATTATAATTTAGGGTTTAAGGTTTAGGGTTTAGTTTTAGGATAATATGGTGAGAATTTAAGTTTTAATCTATAAACCTTAAATTGAAACAAATATTCTTAAATTCTAACCCTATACACCTAAACCCCTAAACTCTATAACCTAAACTAACTCTCTATATCCTAAAACTAAGGCATTTGTGAAACTTTTAGTTTTCCACCGCATGAATATTTATAAAAAAAATTATAAGTTTGTTAACTTAATTTGTAGTTAATCCAAATGGAAATAAGAAAGCGGGAAGGAGCGGTTGCAAACCGCGTATGATCCAAAGTGCTTAGAATTTGATTGGAGAAAACTGAATTAGCTTTTCAATCACATTGGTCATTGGCTTCCGACATGGCAGGGCAGACGCGGCTTTCACGCGCCATCTTCTCCACTCCCGTACCACTTCGCCATCATAATTATTTCGTGGAAAGTTACCAACGGGAATGAGGAGATTTTTGTACTACATATATATATATTGTTCAAAATACTACACATATATATATGGATGTCAAATTGTCAAGCTTCAATATGCTACGGTTGTAGTATAGTAAGCTCAAGATATTCAAATATAGTGACATGGACTCGGACCCTTAATATATAAAAGCTGAATTAATCAAATGTTTACCTCTAACATCGCAACATAAATCCCTGGAGAATGAAGAATTAGAATGGCTGACTTTCTTTCTTATTATCGATGAGAGAAAATGGGTTGTCAAGAAATCGAATCTTAATCGTTGGTTTAATAGACTCGTCTCTTTCGACAACGAAAATCGATTGTTAGAGAATGTGTCCCATTATTTCCATGGCCAGGCTCTATAACATCAGATTCGGAATGCAGCAATTCACATCTGCGGCATTAATACGAGTCTTGTATTCCCGATGGACCTGAAATTGCAGCAAAGGCATTGTATAGGCCTTTGGTTTACGTTAAGATGAAACATTGACCTAATTTTCCATGGCTAGGTGGTGAAAACCTTGTAGCTCTGCTCAAAAACTGTGGAGTTTAATTATGGACTGACCCAATCTCGTTTGGGCTACTGTGGTTGGGTGCTACAGCCTACATATACGTAGACCTTGTAGCCTCTGTTACCATTTTGCATATAGATTCCCCTTCTCTTTTCCAATTGTATTCTGTCAATTTTTTTCACACCAGTTTAATTTTTATTCTTCATTTTGATTATTCATAGCACTTTTAATTTATTTATATTATACGTATATCATTTTTATTAGGTTCCGAATTTCAAAGTTAAAAAAATTGACTAAATTATTGGGACTAAATACATAACTTATGTATAGTAGTGAGACTGATGTCTAAATTCCTTTGTGTTTGAGGACGGCACACTTGAGGGGGACAAAATATTGAGGGACACATCCGAATCTAAATATTAGGGATAACTATATTTTTAGTATTTTGGTATTCTACCTATTTTTTTGGCAAAATAGTACCTACCGTTACGTTTTGTTTCTATTTTGCTACCCCGGAGAAATTATATCATGGGTGGTTCCCACCACGTCATCATGGGACCAACCAATAGAAACCACCCACTTCATCATTATTTAAATTTTAGTGAAGATTCATTGGTTGGAAAAAATGACATGGAAAAATCATGGTGAAGTGGGTGATTTTCATTGGTTGGTCCCATGGATGACGTGGTGGGAATCACCCATGATATAATTTTTCGCTACCCCGCCTTTAAAAAATTAACAAAAGGCTGACTAGGAGAAAGAAAATCACACATGGCATGCTGCCACATCATTTTCTCTCTCCTAATCAACATGCCACGTGTGCTTTTTTCATAATTTTTGTTGATGTGACATGCTGACTAGGAGAGAGAAAATGAAGTGGTAGCATGCCACATGTGATTTTCTCTCTCATAGTCATCCTTCTGTTAATTTTTTAACGGCGGGGTACCAAAATAAAAATAAAACGTAACGTTAGGTACTATTTTGTCAAAAAATAGGTAGGGTATCAAAATAGGAAAACGGGTAAAGGTGGGTACTAAAAATATAGTTATCCCTAAATATTATTAATAAAATACATGTACTGCACCTAACATTCCTTGGTAATTTATGTTTCTAATTTTAGTAACTGTGTTTGAACATATGTAAGAATTAAGATCATGACCAAGAAAAGTCATTCAAATCCAATACCCTCTTACATATTTCAACATCACCAGTCTTTCATTGGGGAAACCAAAGACAACCCATTATTCTGATTTCTGTCACCATTCAATTTAATCACTTTGTTTTTAATGTTGTCTTAAGTCTTAAATGTGGCTGTGTAACATGGTCCAACAGCATTTTAAGGCAACCCTTCCTTCATATCTCCCACAACTTCCCATGAAATGTAACATCACAACAATAACAACAAAAAAACGCAGTTCCCAATTTCCAACAAAAAAGAAACTACAATAACCTAAACATTACCCAACATATCTAAATTTACCTACATAGCAAATTAAGTAAAAAAAAAACATAAGTGCTAGTTGGTTTTTAGTTTTTCAAAGGAAGGAATTCGAAGAACTGGTAATTCGGACCGAGGTTGACAGTTGCGGGTGCCGTGACAACCGATATCTCGTTGTTCTCCTTCTCGTTCGAGTTATCGGGACGGAGAGGGAAGAGTTGTATGGTTTGAGAGTCGTCCCTAGGGGAAACGGCTTCATGGTTTCTAGCAAAGTTGAAGTGGTCAAGCACATTGGCATTGTGCCTGCATGGGGATTTAAAGATGTTGATATCATGCGTTTTAAAGAAGTGGTGCTGGTGCTGCTTCGGTGTCGGCACCAGCGACGGGGCAATGGCGGTGGCCGCAGCGGTGGTGGCGGTGCTAATCGCTGCTGTGGGCGAAGTAGAGGTAAGACTAGTGTTGGGACTAGGACTAGGAGACATGCAAGAGGAGTAAGGGAATTGCATCTTGTGCTGCTGCCACGTGTCATTCCTTTCAACAAAGTTCCTCCTCTGGTGTAATTCCCCTTCTTCGAATTGGATCCATCCATCTGCCCTACGTTCTGAAACTACTGCTCTTGCTGCCATTTGTATTGAAACAGATTCCTGGTGATAGTAAATAATATAAAATAATAACACAGACAAATCATCACTAAATAATTTGCAAACAAATGAACATAAAAAATACATTTTAACCAGAAAGTAAATAAATTATTTTCCCAGAAAACAAACAATACAAACTGTCTTTGTTTTTATTGGGAAGACATGTTTTACATTCCATTCAAATCAAAGAACAGATGGTCCAAAGCTGATAGGCTGTCTGGGATGACAAATTGTACTATCGGGATGAGCCCAAGTCTTTTCACTGTCAGACTGGCCAAATTTACGTAGCACACATATATATACACATGTGTGTAAGTATATATATATATTTGAATGCCATGAATGCAAATCAAGCACAGCACCCAAAGAAAACCCAGCTCGTTTCATTACAGCAGCCCCGACAGAAAGGAAGGAATGCAGGCTTTAAGCCCTTTCCATTTCCCAACAATTCAAGGGTTTTTTAATATTCATGTTTAAGAATAAATGTTGTAGGATTAGTTTAATGAAAATGTTGTCTGAATTGAGTATGGAAGCAAAAGGTAAAGAGAGACCTCTGCTAGTGTACTGCAGTTTGTAGGGAGTGGCCAGTTCTTGGTCTGTTCAACTTCATAAGCTGTCCTATTCGTTTCTGCAGAGAGACATAAATAAAAACAAAAAAGAATGCAACTTTACTCTCTCTAACAAACAAATCCAATGGTGAAAACCAGACAAAAGCAAATGTTTATTCTCTAACAACAAATGGAATATTAATGCAAAGCAGGGAAAAAGGTAAACCTAACCTAACTTCTCAAAAGAAAACAAATTCTTGCAGCAAAAGTCCCAACACATACATGTAAGTTGCAATGCAAAAGATGAACATTATTTTATGTGCTTTGTCTATTTCTAATATACCCGAATCCTTTCTTTCGAAGATGTCGGGTTCATCTTGAGCCGATTCCATTTGCCGGCGTCGTTTTTGGCGTTCCCTTGCCTTGTGGTTTTGAAACCAATAGAACACATTTTTGCCTTCGATCTTGCCATATCTACGCAGCTGTGCTGTTATGTGTTGAATCTGATCGGCCGATGGGGTTCGAGTGCCTCGTCTGTAAAGCTCTTCAAGTGTTCTTAGCTGCTCGGGCGTCGGATTCCACCTCGAGCTCACCACAACAGCTGCTTGTGTATTCAACTCCCTCTTGTTTTGGTCTCCCACACCCGCTTTAAAAGTGCAGACAAAACAATGAAACGACACGCATGCACAATATGTAATAACAAAATGAAGAAGAAGAAGAAGAAAACGTACCTAGGTGATGATTTAGTGCGAAAAACTCTGAGCCATTGATACGGCCAAGACAAGGAGAGGTGTTGGGAGAAGATATAGGCCTGGGAATCAAAGGCCTGAGCTTCCTTCCATTGAAGGAATCAGGCACGTTGAAATCGGCACCATCATTGTAACCCATCATCCACATCTTGGGACGGTGTTGGCTTCAAAAGAAAACCCCTAGTTTTGAAACATAGACTCGGTGTTCATATATATATATAACATGAAATGGAATGAAAAGAGAAGAAAAGGAGAGGAAAGAGAGGAGAGAAAGCATGAGGTTGACTAAAGAGTATGAATGTATGAGGGTGAGGCAGGGTGTGTTGTGGAATTCAGGATTTGGGGAGTGGTGAAGGAAAAACGACGTGACGATGATGAGGGTTATCATAAGCCTCATCACACCTCTCTTTCATTTATTGTTCGCCCTCATGTCCTGTGCCTTTCATACATATTCTCAATCCGAACTGCCCCTCTCTTCCTTCTGCTTCCTTACCCTTTTCTTTGTCTATATCCCCTCTCTTCCCCATGCATACGCTTTCTCTCTCTTCCCATGCATTTCCATGCCTACATACATACATATATATATATATATATATAACATGTATATCGTTCTTGTTTTAAGTCTCATCTATAATCTAGGTGATATGCAAGTATTACTTGTCTTCTGGGAGGAGGGTAATGGCCATGTGACAACTGACAAGTGGTATTGAAGTAACTCTTTGACTGCTTTATTTCAAGCTGAGTGCCCGTGAGCAGGGTGGACAACCATGACAATTGGCCAATCACGATAGCGGAAGCTCATAACGAGGGCGTCATGAGGTTGAGTGGGAGAGAATGTCACGTCTGAGAAAATGCGGGATCATTAATCCCACATCAGAAAGGAAAAAAAACGTCTTGAGATATTTAAACGGTGGCACTGCACATCCTATTAGTCATGTTTTTTTGGGAAGATGGTAATGACTCTGGGTTTAGGTCGGATGCTCAATATGTATTAAAAACTTAAGTTTAGTATCAGTAAACTTTGACATAAACCATAAAATGATCATGCAGACATGCAAACAACACATGAACACAAAATTGTGGTTTGAAATGTTATATACATCCATACAAATTCATATATATATATATATATATTGTTTCTTTATCTGTTTGCATTGAAAGCTATTCACATCCATATATCCATGGAGTATGATGTATCATAGTTGGCTTTAGCATGTGCATGTGGTGTCACTTAAAGGCATTATTTTATATATATTGCATGGGATTTTTACAGCATTGAAAGTGGTTTTTGGAATTTTCCCTTTACTTTTTAATCAAAATTCCATCATATGTTATATATTTTCTTTACAAGATATAAGGGTATAGCCCATTGGTCATTATGATGAAATGATTTGAATTCCTCCAGTTATTGGGGGGTACCCTACTGTCCCTGCCTTTATAAATCCACGGAAATTCTTCATTATTGATTAATTATTACTTGTTTCTGTACGATAGTGACTTAGCAAATTCTCTCTTCTTTTGTAATTAAGTGTAATCTTTTTGTATATGATTAGGTTTCCCCATTATACTGTAATTAGGAATTTTTTTAGCATATTTTGTTTCAATAGATAAATAAAATATGAAAAATCCAAACTAGGAGATTGACTGCCTGACATCTTCAAATACATGAATCAATATACTCACAAAAAAATAACAATTATGCATTTGATGACAAAATTGAGGTATGGTTCTAAATTGTGTAACTTATGTGTTTGTTTTATGTAGATTTATTTTAGAATAGGTATGAGTATATTCAAGATATTAGCTTAATATTATAATAAATAAATTTGGGTAGAACTTATGTAGTCAAACCTATGTGCTTAAAAACTAAGTGTTTCAACCTTTATGACGGTTAAGTTTCGGTTAATTTGTGCTTTTATAATGTTAAATGAGTGAGTACTTGATGTATTGACGGATTAAACTTTCATGATGAGTAATGACATGTTATTATCTGATTTACTAATGATGGATAAAATTATCAGTATCTTAAATATTAATTTATGTTAAATTATAATTATAAAAAGAGTTATTATTTGATGCATAACTAATGTAAAAAATATACACAAATATGTTTGATTAAACTTTAAAATATAAACTCTAAAACTATAAACTTCATACCCTAAATTATAAACCACAAACTAAACTCTAAAATAGACATTTTTAAATATTTTTTATATAAAAATATTAGTACATATTTTCAGTAAAAATGTAGTAATTTTATCTCTCAAATAATTTAATTTTCAGTAATCAAATCCAAAGTCTTACATTTAAATTTTGTTTATTTTGGTTTTTGGTGAATTAATTTTGAATTTGGATCATATTATCAGCTTCCAAAGGAAAAGTTAAGAATATACGCAGATTTTAAGGCCCCGAAGCGTCGTTGTCAGTTTCTACTTTATTGACTCTCTTCTCCGTATGAAAACACAGTTTCAACACAAATTTTGCTGACAAATTCATTTTTTACATATCAATGAAACCATTACTGCGAATGCGATTTTTAAATAATGACAAATGGAAAACAGTCTTTCCTCCAACACAGTAGTTTCATTAAAATAACATTTTATCCATTATTATCATAAAAACAAACAAATTAGTTTTATTGAAAACAAAACAAGTTAATTCTTAAACTTTTAAAATTAAAACAGAAAGGTCAAATCATTAATCGGATAAAAATAACTTAGCATTTACCATCACAATCTTAAACTTTACCTCATGCACGAACCAACTTGTCTCGGTGGTTAAAATAACTGTTGTTGTTCCTAGAGGGTTCGAGCACCTATAACTGCAGCAAAATGATCGAGCATGCATTGTCTAATAATTGAGAGTATATTCAGAATAGATACTACTTATAATCACAGAAAAAGCCCAGTTGAGGGTAGTCACCATGATTTATTAAACTCAAAAGGACGTTAAGTACATAATAACAGGCATCGAATATAAACGTTTAATTGTGAACACATTTCTCTTATTATTATGGAAAGGAAATTATTCATTAGAGAAATGAAAACTCAACATTGGAGAAGAGAAACAGGACTTATTAGTTTTTCTTGGCAATGAAAAGGCCCCATCGCTGCTCCCCAGCTTCGGTCCTTATCAGTTTTGCCTTCCATCCCCCGACAATATCGTCGTAGTCCGCCTGAATATCACAAGTGGGAAAAAAAGAAAGAATTTAAGTACACACACCATTATTGAAGCACATAGATTATCAGAACGACGATAAAAAGAATCTCACTTGAGAAAAGTCGGAGATGAATGCATCCTTCTCCTTCTCAACTTTGTCTAATTCACGCTGCAGAACTTGTATGAACTGAAACCATAGCCATAACCAAAACCATTCGTTTATTAGCTCAAAAGAACCATTTGTTTCGACTCGGTTATCAAAAATCACCTTCTCCGGCAATTTTTGAATTGGTTCGCAAAGGTCGTAATACAATCCGTAGGACTAAAATTCCCATTAAGATATAGCTTAGCTTGTTATAAACACACAAAAAATTATGTATACAAGTCCTAGAAAACATTTACCATTCAATAAATCTTACCCAAAAGAACTACATTATCGAATTTAATTTCATATAAGTAGAGCAATATACGTTCTAGTTTTTCATTCTTCACCTCAAATTGACCAACGAGTTCATAATTTCACAATCATACGAAAAATAAGAAAGAAATAGGCAGGATCATTTGAACCTGGTCAGTTCGATCCTCTGCAACGACCTCAACAAAACCAGCATCCGTAAGCATCTGGCATACAGCAAAGCAAAAAACAAGACAAAAACCGTAAATTGCAAAGCTAGAAATTGTAATAAAAACAATAATATGACATGAAATCTGTTCAACAAGTTGTTATTAATTTGAATGATACATGCCTGACCATAAGCTTTTACATCATGGAGATCATAGCCTCTCTGCTTGATATACGCGGCAAATTCTGGCGATGAAGCTCCGGCACTTTTGCAGTAATCACTAATAAGAACTTTGCCCCCTGGCTTCAACCATTTGTAGAAAGATCTAAATAGTGCAGGCTTGTCCTGAAAGTCAATTTTAGATACAAAAAGTGATTATCAACTCTGTTTACTTGTCCATTACATAGCAGCTTTCCCTATAGAAATTCTCATGTTGATGCTTATGCTAAATCAAAATCTTTACAAAGGGAAAACATATTTAACTAGGAACAAAAAAGAAACTCATCAAAATACTAAAACACAAACACAAGTCTCATGTGGTCCTCTTACTTGAATGTGCAGAATGGTGTCACGGCTGTAAATAACATCAAAAGTGTTGTCCGGGTAAGTTATTGTAGTGCAATCAGCAACTTCGAATTCAACCGTGCAATTGAGTCCATTTGCTCGTTCAAGAGCAATAGCTATCATATTTATGGACAGATCAATGCCCACAACATATACACCAAATTCTTGTGCCATATAAAAGTCACCTCCACCAATGCCGCAGCCAACATCCAGAACCTTTTGGCCAGGCTTAAGATCCAACATTGCCACAAACTCTTTGGTTGTGTCTGCTCAAAACCAAGTTTCATTTTATCTTCATTAGATACATTGATAACTTTCAAACAGTATTGATTATATAAGCAGCCAGAACTGATGTTTTGAGAGGTTCAGACATCAGTGGCAAAAATTCTACTCCAAAACCATTGTTGCTGCTAGATACAACACAAATCCCAGACAAAAGCTTCAAGCTAATAGAGTTAAAATTTAAAACGGATATGCAAAATTAGAGGTTTTGTTGAAGAGGGGTACCGATTCCTCCTGTGCTCACAAATCCCGGACCAAAGGTACGTTCATAACGAAGTATGCTATTAGATTTGTACTGAACAGTATCCAAGAAGCGCTGGAATCCTCCATCATAATCTGCATTCACCTTTTCCCAGATCCAACAAATCTGCATATGTAAACAATATGTTGAATCGTGTCAGTGAGTGCAACTTAAAACAACAAAAAACTATAATAAAATCAATGACTCCATGTTTTGTTTTGCCTGATTCTGATCCTTTTTGTGCTTAACATAAGCACTGATGCACTTGAAGCCAACTAAAGAAAGCTTAAACGAGTTTCCTGAACCATCAGTTGGTTGACATTCTTTAAAGACCTGCATTAGAATACATAGCCAACATCTGTTCAGAAAAAGGATACGAAAGATGACTCACGCTGTTTCATTCATTATTCAGTCCTCAGAGCACATGAAATTAAAGATTTATTCGAGGAAAACCTCCGAGTAAAACGTGGGCTCACGGTAGTGAGCTGGGTCGAGCTTTTGCTTGCTGTCACCAGATGGATGGAAACACGTCTCCCTGAAGAAAATATGTCCTCCAACTTTCAACCACTTCACCATCCTTTGGGCTAACTCCTTGACCTGTATTTAATGATGGTTTTAGACAGAAATATACTAAAAAACATGGTTAACTTGTAAATCTAAAGCCAGAGGGAACAAAATCACTGTCAACAGCTAGCATGCCTCTCCAAACTACTTGTATTTTTCTTCTATTGGAGAATATGCCATGAACTATATTCAAGAGAGCATATACATGCATGACATCCAGATCCAAATAAACATTCATTAAAACCATAAAAACTTAGCTTAAGGTGTTTGCTCTAAAGAATCTCCCCTAAACCTGTTTGTGTGATGAAAGAACATTAAGGAGATAACCGAATTCTAATAAAATTACCTCTTCATCTGAGAGATACATCAGCAGCAAATTCGAAAATATCAAGTCCACTGATCCTTCTGAAATATCCAAATCTGGGGAAGTCGCATCGGCACAGAGGAATTTGATATTCTTATAATGTCCATTGATGCTTTCATTCTGCAATTAAGGAAATCCAAAGAGAAAATCAAGTCCCTCATGAAATAGCAATCTAAACAATTTCTGTCAGATTGTTGAGCACTGAATTACCTTATTTATAAGGTCCTCGACGAAGTCTAAAGCTATAACCTGATCAGCCTTCTGAGCTAAATCACCGGTAAATCGACCAGTGCCAGCTCCTAGCTCCAAAATAGATTTCCCTTCATACGGTGGGAGCAGGGAGAGCACCTGCTTATATCAGCAACAATTAGGAATCTAAAAATAACAGTGGAAAAGTTGACATTGAGCAAATCATATAAACAAAAAACATCAATTTCTTTGAACAGATTTTGACAAAAGCAGAATCTCAAGCATATAAAACAGCATTACTTATTTTTCAGCTTTTACATCAAGCATTACCTAAAGTTAGTGCGCATCTTTTAAAAAATTAAGACCAAATCATTTCCACTATCCGTGGCTGTTAGATAAAGTTATGCCAAAACGAAATCATTAGCATAATTACAGAGTCATGATCGTGCCACACAAATATTAAGACTATTAGCAGCTTGTACAGATTGCTTTTCTTATTCCTTTTTATTTTTCCTAATGCTAACAGTAACAATTACACTAAAAAAATGAACTATTTAAGTTTATGTACAGAATAAAAAAATGATAAATGGCATATACTTAACGCAATAAAATATAGATAAATGAATAAATAAACGGTGAATAAAAAAGTGGAAAAGAAAAAGGAAATATTACTTCGAGTTTATCTTCTTTGTCAAGATCTGCGACATTGGAGACATCCTCTGCCGAATCAATGGAGTTCTCCATCCAGTAGTTATTTTGAACCGCTTGTTCACCTCCTATCATTTTCCAAAAGAATCAATTCAAATTTCCTTTTTATTTTTCTGAATTTTTACTTAAAAGTCAAATCAGATATCCATGCTCTTGCAAGTATTTGTTAAAATTTGTCAATCAAATTCAATTTTCATCTGTTCAATTTCCACTAAGAGTCCAGTGAAGTTTCTGGATGGAGCTAGAGATCTCACCGTTAGCCGCCATGGTTAATGGAGAAAGATCGGTAGCTAGCTTTTCGGACGGACTTTTTTTTTTGAATTTTTTCTCTCCTTTAGAAAGAAAAAGAAAAGATTTAGAATCCCTCAATAGCAAGACGAGATCTCGAAAATGACCTTGATCTGCTGTTGTCGAGTCTTCCTCGCTGCTGCATCACACACAAAAACATGCAAAATGATTGAGCTAACAGTATGCTACTGCTACAAATTGTATTCTGTTGTAGTGGTTTAAGGCGCCTTACTCGCACTTTATAGAGCCAACGAAGGACAATATCGTCATTTTCCATGATTATTATTATTTGGCTTAAATGAAAATCAGCCCTTAAACTATGCATTTTGTTTGCTTTTGGCCATTAAATTATTTTTTGGTCAAAATAAGTATCTAACTATTATTTCTGATATTTTAAGTCCATAAAGTATTTTTTTAGTAATAATAAATACCTAAACCATGTTATTTTTTATTTTAGTCCCTAAACTTCAATTGATCAATTATTTTTTGTGATGTATCAACATTTTATTGGTTAAAATATATTTTTAATTTAGATAACTACAATACACAAATTGACAAAAAAACAATAATTTAAGTACTTATTTTAACTAGAAAATAATTTAAAGACTAAAACAAACAAATGATACAAATTAGAGATTGATTTTACTACTATTGCGCATCTCAATGTAAAGAGCAACGCTAACCGGATCAGGGATGATGAAATCCAAACAAGATCGGATGAAATCTTTAAGGACTAAATATAAATATTAATAAAATATTTTTTTAATAATAAGTAAGTTTAAAAATAAAATCTGTAATAATATTTAGTACATAAATAAATACTTCTGATATTTATTTCATCTAAAAAGCAACCCAAAATCTATTATTTATGGGTTCGCCAGTGTTAGTGTTAGTGGAGGTCTAAATTTTATTTGTTTGTACACCAACTTTTAAACTTTAGAAATAAATTTTGGATCAAAAAACTTTAGAAATAAATTAAAAAGAAAAGGAAAAACGAAAAGTTGAAAATGATCAACCAAAAAGAAAAGAAGATGAAATTATTATTTATTTGTAAATGGTATTGACACTTGTCAATCTTTCAATTGGACTGGCTTTAAAAGAAAACAAATGTATGAACATTATTTCATATCCGGATATTTTTAATTTGTGACAGAGAATATTCGAGTTTAAAAAGAAATAAAATAGTATATATAATTGTGTGTCTAGTCTTCATACTTAATTTTATTAATTTTAATCTTTATATTTTAAAATTTTAATATAAACTAAAATAATAAAATATAAATAATGATAATTAGATCAAAATATAAAAATTAAATTTATGAGTCAGTGTCATCTCAGATATTTTCGAGACCTTAAGTGAAAACTAAAAAATACCCCTTATAGAATGAAAGTATACTCCGTTACTTTGAACAATTAATTTAATATTTCGTTAATGAAACATTATTTTTATGATTTTGTTTAGAAAACACCTTAAATACAACCAATAACTTATAAGATTACAACTTGAGAAATATTAAAGCTATAAAAGTGGACTTTTAAGCAAAACATTCATATTGTTCTACATCTGAGACGACCTTGCTATGAGACAAACATTAGAAATAACTTTACAATTTCATAACTTATGTTCGAATTTAAATTGAAATAATAAAATTTTAAAAATAAAATTTGTTAAATGGAAATACAGGGATAAAATTTATAATTTGTGCATAGTTTGGGATTTTTTTATAATAAACTTTCTTTAATCGTTAATTGGCTTTTGAATCGGTGTAGGGGATTTCGAGGGAAATATATAAAATTGAGCGGTGCGCACAAACAACAAAAGAGAGGACGACACCTCGTCGTTTATTTACAGGAGTTTTGTCATTTCCGAATAGTTTTCATTGGGATGCAACAATTTTCATAATAATTTATTAAAGACTCGAGTATTATAAGAATCATTTTTATAAAAAGGATAAAGTACATAAAGGTCATTAAACTATCCCTAAAAATACAAAATAGTCATCAAACTTTCAAAAGTGACATAATATACATTAAACTTTAATTTTTGTTATAAAATGATCACTGAACTATTATCTGTTGTTAACTAGGAGACGTGATATTTACAAAAATTTATATATAACATATTTAATGCTCAATATTTACACATTCAATCAATTTAGATATCAATAATGAGGGTTAAATAAGAAAAAAAATGAT
Organism: Hibiscus trionum; assembly: GCA_030270665.1. Classification (NCBI taxonomy): domain Eukaryota; kingdom Viridiplantae; phylum Streptophyta; class Magnoliopsida; order Malvales; family Malvaceae; genus Hibiscus; species Hibiscus trionum. The sequence goes on along the minus strand of BSYR01000045.1, from coordinate 10,079,827 downwards.
TGAATGTGTCAAAATGTAGGATTAAATGTTATATTATTCAAATTTTTGTAACTGTCACGTCACCCAGTTAACGACAATTAACGGTTTTAGTGATTATTTTGTAACAAAAATTATAGTTTAATGTCCATTATGTCACTTTAAGAGTTTGATGTCATTTTGTATTTCTAAAGATAATTTAGTGACCATTTATGTACTTTACATAAGAATAATCAATTATACAGAGTATAGAGAACATTTATTATGTTTTGAACTTTAGTTATTTGTTGACAATGTTGGCTCAGATTAAAATAAATTTATAAAAAATAATGAATTTATTACGAATATTAAATTTAATTTTATTGGTATTATTGTCTATACAATATAAAAAAATATAAAATTAAACATATTCTAACATTTAATCTTTCAATTTAAGAATGCGGATAAATTTAAATCCAACAAGTAGTCTCATTTAAAATACGGATAATCTCATTTAAAATGCGGATAATATTCATCCTAAGATACTCATGTTTAATCTTTTAGCCCGCGATGTTGATGTGTATAAAAATAAATTTAGATGATTTAGATATGGTATAAAAATAATATTATCTACTGTTAATGTATCCTTTTCAAATATTGACAAGTGTCCATTTTTCTTTTCATTTGATGATTGTTGGACATGAACATTACTTATTATTAAGTTTTACATACCTACACCTGTTAGAACAAGTGGACAAGTAGTAAAGAATCCAATGAGGTATCAAGTTTGGATCTTATTAATAGAAGGAAAAAAACAATATTAGAACTTTGCCCATAAGGGTTTAATTTTGACACATAGTGTATATTTATATTATAAACTCAAATTTTAAATTATTAAATCTAAACTCTAATAAACTAAAGCTTAAATTATATATCCTAAATCCAAAATTCTAAGCATTAACATTAAAATTTTAAACTCTAAACTTCTAATTCCAAAACTAAAAAAATTATATAGATTAAAATTTACAAAGCCTGTATATTGAAATTTTTCTCTTGCCATAGCCCATATATAGGAGTTCAATTTAAATTTTCTTTTTCTTTTTCATTTTGTCATTAAGATTTCATACAAATATCAGCGGAAAGAATATAAAATAATATTGGGCAAAAATGGGGATGAAAAAAAAAGGATGATAAATATATAATGAAGCATGTTTAACAAGGAAAAGCTTCTCACAAAGACATCAAGCTCAGAAAATTAAATTGTACAAAAGGTAATTACTTCACTGGGCAGCAATGATGAGATAATTACCAAAATTTGTTCAATCCTATATATGAGCCAGGTTCAGCTGATACTATAGAAATTTGACAACATATTCAAACTATTCAAAGAACAAACCAACCAACCTCAGCACAAAACTGAAGGCATCCGGTACTGGCAGCTCCGGAAGCTGCAGCGAAATGTAACGAGACATGCTAGAACAAAACGGCATTTTATGGACTTCCTATACCTTTAGACCCAGGAAGCTCAATCCAGTTAAGTTCGATTTCCAGTTCACCGCACTCTACATTTCTCAAACGGAGGCACATGTCCTGCACAACCTTCCCGTCGATCCACTTAATGGTGCTCTCTTCAGACAGGCAGTTGCTCCTGCATGGTTGGACTCTAGATATCGTGGTTCCACTCGGGATGTCATCCAAATCCTGTTTCAAGGCTTCTACGAAAGCCCTGATGTCAAACTCAGCATCTCCCATTTTGTCATCCTTGGTAAAAGTGTCATGGTCATACACTGTCTGGAGAGTCATGCAGACAAAAAATACCATAAACGAACTAATAGCAGAAACGATCTCGTACATTAAAATGCCAAAAGAACAAAACATGATTACAGCCCTCGTAGTTTCTTCACATTGAAGCTAATGCATTTGTAAGATTTAATAACATCTTGGTAAGTTTCTTAAATCTTAAGACATTCATACCTGGACATGGGGTTTGCTATCTAATAATGAAACATGGAAACACCTTGTGTTCCACTCCTCTTTTGTTCTTTGATTCGATGCTACGTCACTCAAACATATATGCATGCAAACATTCTATTGTTTGATCATAATCAGAGAACTGCAGAAGGTTGCCTACACAAGAGACTGACCACTAAAACAGAAAATTGCTTTGGACTAAACTCCTGGAAAGACGCATATTGTTTGTTCCTTGATGGTTAAACAACTGAAAATATAAATTCGGGATCGACGTTGACGCTGAATACTGTTCGGCAGTTCTCACTTGTAACAACTTTGCAAAGAACACATGTTAACCCGAATCAATAAAAAGAAAGAATGGACATCATTAGCATCATCGAGAAGTCAAACGACAATTTAAGCATAAAAACAATGAGCCAGTTGAAAACTTGTTGCAATTTAAATCTAAAAGCTGCAAAAAATTGTGGGAATGGTATCTAGGAATCAACGGCTTCAGAAGCTAAGCGCCAAAGGTTTTCCTATATATAATGCAAGTGCTGGTCATTGAACTGTGTTTCAGGATTAACAAAAAACATACCATTTTTATTGGAACACTAGGATCCATCACGGAAAGAGTCAAATCCTCATTCCATTCAGGATTAACATCCTTCTTTATTACACGAGTCTTCAGTTTCTGCAAAAGAAATCGAATAGTTACATACAAAATTAGGACAAGAAGCAAGTTGCTCAAAAACCCGTCTCCAGAAAGCATTCATGCTCAGGCCGTAAAATCCGAATAGGGCTATTGTGTTAGTAATATCAAATTTGTAAAAAGAACATAAATTCAGCCAAAGAAATAACAATTGCGTTCTGAATTTTGATAAGAACCCAGAATTTGAAAGCTTTTTAGGATTCAATTACATGGAACCGAAGTGATCTTCATAATTAAGCATAGAATTTTACCAAAAAAGAACAAATTTCCTGGAAAAATGTAAACTGATCACCGTGAACGTTAAAAAAGAGAGCAAGGGAGACAAGAACAGAGACGGAGACAGACCTGTTTTCCCATCTTAACAACAACGTAAGGGTCGCTGCTTCGGACATCACGAACAGCAAGGTTGACGCCCCGTTTGACCCGAATCCGTAGCAGACCCAACAAACTGTCCATCAACGATGAGCTATTCGATTCTTTTGGAGATTCTGCCATTTCTTTCCGGTCTCCCTTCCTTTTATACCCCAAAGAAAAAAGTTTTCTCCTTAATTTCAACTTTACAACAAATCGAAATGCAAAATAAATGAATAAATAAATTCCCAAAGGACATTTAAAATTGTCAAAGAACGATTTAAAACTATAATTTATGTGATTTAAATATATTTTAGATTAACTCAAAACTAGGCAAAATTATTATGTTTAACTAATAACATGAAATGTAGGGTGTGCATTTCGGATTTTTCATAGGATCCGAAATTTTCGGATATCTGGAATTTTCAGACCAATAAATTAGCAATAGATATTCTATCTGAAAAATAAATATACGAAATTTTGGATATTGTATATTTGAATATCCGAATTTATGATTTTCGAATATAACAAACAACAAATTATTGAATTTAACAAGATTCGTATCCATGAAATTTCAATTTTTCATATATAACTAGGAAAAATACCGAATATAACAAAATTCATATACATAAAAAATTAAATTTTCGGATATAGAAATATCCGATTCGAGTGTAAAATAACTATTTGTATTCGACCCAAAATTTTTAAATATCTGATTCAAATTATTTAAAAAATAAAAAACAAATCTAATATCTAAATTTTCAAATTGAATTAACAAATAAACAGATCGGATCAGATTTTTTTATACACCACTAAATTAAAAAGTGACGAACCTGACCTGTCTTTTGTTGATATTTGGGGAGTTTTCCTTTTAAGGTTATTAGAAAGTATTTGGAGGAAGTGGGAGAGATGGTGGGGCCCAGGGGTAGGGGTAAATATCAAAGGAGAGTGGCCGGGGAATACGGTGTATATTTGTAATTTGCGGAGGGAATTTGAGTAAAATACGCCATTTCCCTTGTTTATGTCGAAGATGGATTGAATGAACGGTTAAATCTCTAAAAAAAAGTCAACTATGTAATTAATTAATTAATTAACTAACTAACTAACTAATCCATAGTTAAATTATTACACATGTAATGTTGATGGACCATGTAAATAAAGCTATTTTTGGAACGGAAAGTTTGGTTTATTATTCAAAGTTGTACGACTTATACGTGTTCGACATGTGAGTATGCTGTATGCGACAAAAATCAATATGATTAGGTATGTATAAATTGTATTAAAAATAAAATAATTTTATTTGTAAATTATTTGAGATCGATTAGAAAATAAAATTCAATTCATCAAATATTAGTTGATTTTATGCTTGATAAAGATTATGAATCTAAATCGAAGATGATTTCCTGTCCAATTCAGGGACGGACCCAGGACTTTAGGTTAGGGGGATGAACCTATAAATTTCTAGGGGTTGAACTTATAAAAGTTTGGGAGAGCGAAAATAGATTTTTAATAGAAAATATATAGAAAAATTCTAAAATTTTTCTAAATCATATATGATTTTCAAAATTTTAGGGGTGGTTGCCCCACCTAGGGGTGATAACGAGCCGAGCTGAGCCCGAGCCTGGCCAGGCTCGGCTCGGGCTTAAGGCTCACCGAGCTCGGAATTTTAGGCTCGAGCTCGGCTCGAAAACAATTCTATTGGGCTCGGCTCGGGCTCGAAGCTCGTTAGGCACGGCTCGGGCTCGTCAGGCTCGACTCGGCTCGAAATAGAAAATTTTGCTATAGTTTTTTTATATAAAATATTCGTTAAAAATCCATTTCATAACCAACACTAAAACGAAATTAATTGACCGGAAAGGGGAAAAAAGTGCCAAAAATTAGATTAATCCAAATAATAAATAAATATTCTTATAATATAAACACATAATTAAAGAAAATACAAAATCAAACAACAATCAACTAATGAAAGAAAATACAAACACATAATTTATTTTAGTGCATATGTAGATTCCGAGCCTGTTCACGAGCTTTTCGAGCCGAGCCTGGGTAAGTTCGGCTCGGCTTGTTAAGGTTTCGAGCCCGAGTCGAGCTCACTCGAGTCGAGCTTTGACCGAGCCGAGCCCGAGTAGCTCGCGAGCCGGTCAGGCTCATTATCACCCCACCAGCACCCCTCGGTCCATCCCTGCTGTCCATGATACACAAATGGCACATACGCTGCTGTCCTCGTATAGAGAAGCCAAAATTTTTAACTGTTTGGTGATAATATCTGTGTATATAAATTATTTGAATCCGAACCATACAAAAAGAACAATTTTTTTCTTCCTTTTATTGAGATCACTTCTTGGATTTATATGTATATTTTGTATAACATTATCAAGGCATGTCATAATAGTTAGTATCAGTTTCCATAGTGTGCAAAGTAAATATTGGATATTAACTTGTTAGGCTGAGGCTTTATCCCTTTTCATGATTTTTGAGGAATAGATGATCAAATTTTCAAATTAAAGGGACTGTATTTCAAATTTTACCATAGTAGAGGGACTGGAACCACATGTAGCCCTTTTTTTAATCCAATTTGAGAAAATAGTATGGTAACCCTAAGCAGCCTTGCATGCAAATATCACATTTCTAACGTTTTTAATTTTGGTACAAATTTCTGACGTCTTCATTGATGCACTGAAGCTTGCAACGCTCTTCTCCTTTGATTTCCAAGAAGAATATTTCTAGCCTTGTGAAGTTCTCTCAGCACATCTCCGATGTTGATTCGTTCACTCGGCGAATCAGCCGAACATGACACTCCTATGCTAAGCACCGAGCTCAAGCATATCCAGATGTTGCCGATGCCTCTGCTTCTTTGGCCATTTTTGTTGAAGATGAAGCATATCAGTTTGGACCTAATACTAAATTTATAAAAAAAAAACATGATCAAGTTCCATCAAATTAGAGAAATCGTATTTCAAACTCTACCATAGTAGAGTGACTAAAACCGTATTTAACCCTTTTATTTAATCTATTTTGTGAAAACACTTGATTATGGAAATGCCTAGCAGCATTGCATCCCAAATATCATATTTCTAACATCTTTTTGGTACTAATTTCTACCGTCTTTTTTGATGGACTGAAGCTTGCAACGGCCCTCCTTTGATCTCAAAGAAGCAAATTTCTAGCCTTGTAAAGTTCTCTCAGCACATCTTTGATGTTCATTCGTTCACCCGGTGAATCAACCGAGCATGACACTCCTATGCTAAGCACCGAGCCCAAGAATTTCGGGATGTTGCCGATCCTTTTGCTGCTTTGGCCATTTTGATTGACTGCTGCTTCATCTTCAAAACTAAGCCAAGTTTCAACTATCTCCGGCATAGCCGTCTTAACATACTCACGTAGGCTCAAATCTCCGGCAAACATGCGGTCGGTTGGTCTTTTGCCTGTAAACAGCTCCATTAAAACAATGCCATAGCTGTACACATCACCATGTGTCGATATTTCTTTTCCCATTCCATATTCTGCAATTCAAGACAAGATCATTAAGATGAATATCATTATATCAAATACAAAAATGCATATACTTTGCTAATGTGGAACGGAATTACCTTGAGGAATATATCCTATGGTTCCTCTTATTCCCATTGAACTGCTTTGCTCTGTAGTGGATTGCTCTGTTGTTTCCGAAAGAAACCTTGTTAGGCCGAAATCACTAATGTGGGCTGTAAGGTCCACGTCGAGAAGAACATTGCTCGGCTTTAGATCACAATGGACGACTGGCTTGTCAAATTGGGAATGGAGATAATCTAATGCCGAGGCTACATCAATGGCTATGTTGAGCCTTTGAATTAGACTTAAGCTTGGGGAATTGTGTAACTCGGTTGAATTCGGATGTAACCAAGCTTCTAAGCTCCCATTTGGCATGAGCTCAAACACCAAGGCTTTGAAGTTGTTACCTTGAAAATCAATGCTTGAGCAAGAAGTAATGACCTTGACCAGATTCCGATGCCTAAGTTTCCTAAGGGCTTCACATTCAGTCTTGAAAGTTTGATCAGCACCCCGTTGTTGAAGATTAAGTACTTTCACAGCGACAGTTGTTTGATCAACAGAACTTAGAATCCCTTTATATACTGAACCATATCTTCCCTTGCCAATTAAGTTGGCTGAAGAGAAATTGTCAGTTGCATGGAGGAGCTGGGCGTAGGAAAGTTTCAAATGTTTCTTCTCCAATGGGCTGGCAATGCCCTCTCTATTTTTCGACAAGCTGGCCCGTCGTTTGATTGCAAAGAGACATATCAATAACAAAACAACAATGAGGACAATACCGGTCACAATTATCGCTCTCGGTGGGAAGATTTTTCTTTTCTTTGCAATTTCTGTAGGACAAGCATGCAGTCGAAGTGGCTTAATCCCTCCACATAACTCGTTGTTTCCAACGACTGAGCATGCACTGATATTGCTGAATACTCCTTTGGTCGGCACTTTCCCTTGAAAGCTATTGAAAGACAGGTTGAAATTGGTGAAAAGAGGAAGTTGAGCTAGAAACTCTGGTATTGGGCCTGACAGATTATTGTGGGAAACATCAAGAACTTGCATGCTTCTTAAATTTTGGAATGAGGAAGGAATAGTTCCTTCAAAAGAGTTCCTCTGCAGAAAAAGTGATTCTATCATCACACAGTTTGCAAGAGAGCTTGGAATTTCCCCATGAAGTTTGTTCCCTGACACATCCAAAGCGTCGAGATTTTTGCAGTTTCCAATCTCTGGGGGTAAAGTTCCAGTTAAACTATTTGAAGAAAAGTTGAGTCCTATTAAGAAGGAACATAGACCAACAACTTCCTTCGGTATCTTTCCATTAAGACGATTCCCTGATAGATCCAACACTTCCAAGTAACTGCAGTTACCTAAAGATGTAGGAATGCGTCCTTCTAGCAAATTTCCTCTGATGCCAAGAACAATGAGTTGGGTCATATTTCCCAAAGAATGAGGAATTTCCCCTGTTATTCTATTTGTGTAGGCAAAGAAATATTTCAAGCTAGAGATTTTTCCAATGGAATCCGGGATACTGCCTGTGAGCCTGTTTTTTTGTAATCCAAGGAACTCCAAGCCTAACAGGTTTTCTATCTCTTTCGGTATGGTACCGGATATATAATTGGTTTCAATTCGCAACATAAAGAGATTTGCAGAGAGATTCCCAATTGAATCAGGCAAAACACCTGTGAGGTTGTTTTGGGCTAAGACTAAAGTACTAAGATTGGTGCAATTAGTCAATGATGTGAAAAAACTTAAATCATTGGAACTCTCAAGGAAGTTCCACCCAAAGTTCAAGAACTGTAAACTTTGAAGGCTTCCCAAATTCTTTGGTATTGGCCCTGACAAAGCATTGAGAGCCATATCAAGGTTTACGAGCCCTGAGGAGTTGACTATTGAGGTCGGAATTGGTCCTGAAAACTTGTTTACCCCAAGATAAATGCTCTCAAGATTAGGAAGGCTGAAGCCTATGTAAGGAGGGATCTGGCCTTGTAACTGGTTTTCAGCTAAAGAAAAGAGATAAATGGATGAGATATTATATAGTTTTTCAGGAACTGTACCGGAGAGGTTGTTTAAAGACAACTGAAGAAATTTTAGCTTGGAGAGCTGCCCAAGCTCACTAGGAATGTTTCCTTGGAGGTGGTTCTGCTTCAGGGAAAGATAAAGAAGAGAAGAGATGTTCCCTAATGAAGGGGGAATTGTTCCTATGAAGTTGTTAAAGGCTAATTGAAGCAGTTGGAGTCTGGACAATGAACTGAGCTCGGCATTTATTTTCCCTCGAAGCCTGTTGCTGTTTACGTCGATAGCTTTTAGGTTCGACCAACAGGTAAGGTTTCTCGGAAGCTCACCTTGAAAGGAGTTGTTGGCTAGAATCAATCGCTCTAGACGATGCAACCGAGTAGCTTCTTGGGGAATCGGACCACCGAAGTTATTGTTCCTGAGATCGATCACCCTAAGGAATGTAAGGTTGGCTATGTAAGGAGAAAGGTCGCCTGCCAACTTGAGTGATGACAGATTCAGGGAAGTCACTCTTTGATGCCGTGGACCACAAGTCACTCCTGGCCAGTTGCAGAAATGTTGAGAATCATTCCATGAGGTGAAGACCCCGTAAGGATCAGCTAGTATTCGAGCCTTGAAGGCAAGCAATACTTGTATTTCAGTCTGATTTGCGGACATAGAAGTGGGTGTTGCACTTTCAACATGATCCAGCTTACAGAGAATGGAAAAGAGGAAAAGAGCGCAACACAGTAGCTTTGAGATCATGGTATTAGTAGGCAAATTCAAATACCAATGGCAATGCCCCTTCATCAGCATTTGCTTCCTTTTTAAAGGCCATTACAATGTCTCCAAATATTTCAAGGTACACTAAAATCTGCGCCCAAGTATTACTAGGAAACTTTGCGGCTCACGTGAAGCGTGCTGCTGCTGCATGTTAAATCCTCCTAATTTCAACGTATAATGTCGAGAGTCTGCATTCAGATTAGCAATGTCATTGGTTTTCCTAGAATGAAAAAGGAACTATTTTCTCATTGTCTTCTGGTTTTTGTAAAGTAAAAATGGTTGAATTTGCTACATGATTTTGTTCTTTTCTCTTCCTATTAAGTTTAGAGTTTGAGGTTAAGGTCTATAAAATTTAGGGTAGAGTGTAGAGTTTAGAATTTAGAATTTATGGTTATAGTTTTTAATTTAATTTTTTATTGTTTTTAATGTTGGAATATAAAAAGAAAACACTGAGAAGATCGGATAGAAGATTTTTGTCCGTGTTATTGATGTTGCTTAAGAGTACCTTATGAATAGTAACATGAAATTTCTCCATAAAACAATGTCAATGTGTTCATATTTAACGTTTCCTCTCTGTTGTGGTTGTCATATTTAACGTTTCTCACGTGAAACGTTCTCATTAATTTTAGTCCAAAGTTTCATCATATCCAGCACGCATTATGGACTTTTGTCCAATAGCTTTTAGATTTGGACATGGATTTATAATTATATTAGTTTAGTACGGCCTGCGTTAGATCCGTTCCTAACATTTTGATAGTCTAAGTATGAATTTAAAAATTCAACTCCTAATAATAAGTACAAAGAAGAATTGAATTTTAAAAGTAAACTACTATTAATAAGTATTAGAAAAATAAATTTTAAGAATATGTTCCTAATAACAAACATTGAGAAAAAATTAGACCCTTAGTAATAAATATTGTAAATCAATTGGATTCATGATAACAAATATTTTAAAAAAATTAAATTTTAAGAGTATACCCCTAATAACAAGTACTAGAAAAAATTGGGGTCTCTAATAACAAATATTAGAAAATAAATAAATTTTAAGAGTATGTCTCTAATAACAAATATTAAAAAAAGTAAGCATGTAATAATAAGTATTAAGGAAAAAAATTGACTCATAATAATAAATGTGTCACTAAAGATGGTGATTTTTTTCGCTTAGAAAGTAAGCCTCATTTTAGTTGGTGTTTGAGAAAGTTACTAAAAATGAGAGATGAAGTTTTTCTTATCTTAACAATTGCGAATCGAAGTCTCACGATTAGAAAATTTTGAAATAAAATTAGAGAAGTTAAAGAGAAGATTATTTGGCATAAAATAGTGTGGTTTCCTATGCAAGTGCCTAAACATGCTTTGATTGTTTGGATGACTATATTAAACAGATTGCCCACCAAGGATAGATTGATCAGGATGGAAATAGATGTAGATGGCTGTTGTGGGAATTGTGGCAGTGTCTTGAAAACTAGGAATCACTTGTTTTTTTAGTGTCCTTTCTCTAAGAAATTTTAGGTCGATATTCTTAGCCTATGTGGGATATCGAAAGTGGTGGCAGGTTAGGAGGATGAACTTTTCTGGGCGATTGAGAGCTTGAAGGGAAAATCTATGGCTACGTTCATCATTCGACTGGCCTGACAAGCTTATATATACTTGATGTGGCAGAAAAGAAACAATAGACAATTTAAAGGTTTAGTTAGGAGTTGTACAGATATCCTTGATTTCATTAAATATGTAATCAGTATTCATTTGAACAGTAAACATATACGAATGAAAAATGTAAGTAGAAGTCTTTGTGAGGCATGGGGTTTTCTCTAAGGAGATGGATCCCTGTAGGCACTCTTGTTGCTTTTAGATTGAATACAAATTGTTTATTCAAAAAAATAGTATCTGTTTTGAGTATACTCTCAATAATTTGACAATACATGTTCAATCACCCATTGATGTAGCTGTTGGTGCTCGAATTGGTGAGCTCTAAGAATAACAATTGTTCTCTTAACCAACGAGATAAATTGATTCGTGCAAATGAGCCTCTAACAACAAATATTAGATGAAAAAAAATTGGTCTTTACTAACAATTATTGGGAAAATACTATGGAAACGTCTAGCATTGGATTGCGTCCTCGATATCGTATTTAGTTTAAGTCTTCTTTGATGCCCTGAAACCTGCTCCAAGAAGCATATTTCTAATATCGTGAAGCTCTCTCAGCACATCTTTGATGTTCATTCGTTCACTTGGCGAATCAGCCGAGCATGAAACTCCGATGCCGAGGACTGACCCCAAGCATTCCCGGATGTTTTCAATGTCTCCACTGCTTTGGATATTTTGATTGAAGTCATCTTCATCTTCAAATTTGAGCAAAGGATCAACAATCCCCACCACATGATCGGGCATGGCCGTCTTAACATGCTCACGCAGGCTCAACTCTACGGTAAACATGCTGTCGGTGGGTCTTTTGCCTGCAAACAACTCCATTAAAACGATGCCAAAGCTGTTCCTCTTACTCCAAACTTGATCGTTAAGATGAACATCATTATATCAAACACAAAGTATCATCTACTTTACTAATGTGGACCGGAGTTACCTGGAGGAATATATCCCACTGTTCCTCTTATTCCTATCAAACTGCTTTTCTCTGTAATGGATTGGTCTGTTGTCGCTGAAAGAAACCTTGTTAGGCCGAAATCACTAACGTGTGCTGTAAGGTCAGCGCTGAGAAGAATGTTGCTCGGTTTTATATCACAATGGACGACCGGCTGGTCGAATTGGGAGTGGAGATAATCCAACGCTGAGGCTACATCAATAGCAATGTTGAGCCTTTGAATTACATTTAAGCTAGGTGAATCGTGTGGCTCGGTTTTACTCGGATGTAACCAAGTTTCTAAAGACCCATTTGGCATGAGCTCGAACACCAAGGCTTTGAAGTTGTTGCCTTGGAAATCAATGCTTGAGCAAGAAGTAATGACCTTGACAAGATTCCGATGCCTAAGCTTGCTGAGGACTTCACATTCAGCCTCGAAAGTCCGGTCGGCACCGTGCTGTTGAAGATTAAATACTTTCAAAGCAATTGTTGTTTGATCATCAGAACTTAGAATCCCTTTGTAGACTGAACCATATATTCCCTTACCAATTAAGTTGGCTGAAGAGAAACCATTGGTTGCATGGAAGAGCTCGGCATAGGAAAGTTTCAAATGATTCTTCTCCGATGGCGTGACAACACTTTCTTTCTTTTCCGACGGGCTGACCCGTTGTTTGATTGCAAAGAGACATATCAAGAACAACACAAGAAAGGGGACAAGTACACTAGTCGCAATTATCACTCTACGTCGTCGAAAGTTCTTTCCTTTCTTTGCAAGTTTTGTAGGACAAGCAGGCAATCGGAGTGGCTTAATTCCTCCACATAACTCATTGTTTCCAATGACTGAGAATGCACTCAAGTTTTCAAACACTCCACTCATTGGCACTTTGCCTCTGAAGCTATTGAATGACAGGTTGAGATTGGTGAAAAGAGGAAGTTCACCTAGAAACTCTGGGATTTGGCCTGAAAAATTATTGTGGGAAACATCAAGAACATGCAGGCTTTTTAATTTTCGGAACGAAGAAGGAATGGTTCCTTCAAAAGAGTTCCCCTGCAGGAAAAGATATTCTAGCATCACACAGTTTTCAAGAGAGCTTGGAATTTCCCCATGAAGCTTGTTGCTTGACACACCCAACCGGATGAGCTTTTTGCAGTTCCCAACCTCTGGTGGCAAAGTTCCCGTTAAACTATTCGAATCGAAATCGAGCTCTACCGAGAAGGAACATAGACCAATAACTTCCTTCGGTATCGTGCCATTAAGACGATTCCATGAAAGATCCAATACTTCCAAGTAACTACAGTTACCCAATGATGTAGGTATGTCTCCCTCAAGCAAATTATCAGGCATGCCTAGAGCAATTAACTCGGTTAAATTTCCCAAAGAATGAGGAATTTTCCCAGTAATTCTATTTGTAAAAACATAGAAATATTTCAACTTGGACAGTTTTCCTATAGAATCAGGAATACTGCCTGTGAGCATATTTTCAAATAATCTAAGGTCCTCCAAGCCTACAAGGTTTCCAATATCTTTCGGTATGGTACCAGATATAGAGTTGGTTCCAATCCACAATTGATCGAGATTTGCAGACAGATTCCCAATTGAATCAGGCAAAACACCTGTGAGGTTGTTTCGGTACAACAATAAAGAACTAAGCATGGTGCAATTAGTCAATGAAGTGAGAAAACTTAAATCATTAGAACTCTCAAGGAGGTTGTTGCCAAAGTTCAAGACTTGTAGATTTTGAAGGCTTCCCAAATTATTTGGTATTGGTCCTGTCAAAGAATTTACACTCAAATCAAGTGCCCCGAGCCCTGAGGAATTGACTATGGATGTCGGAATCGGGCCCGAAAACTTGTTCATGGCAAGAGAGATGAACTCAAGATTAGGAAGGCTTAAACCCAAATAAGGAGGGATCTGACCATGTAACTGGTTATCAGCTAAAGAAAAGAGAAAAATGGAGGAGATATTATATAGTTGTATAGGAACAAAACCAGATAACTTGTTTAAAGACAACTGAAAAAACATCAAGTTGGAGAGCTGGCCGAGCTCTGTAGGAATGTTTCCTGTAAGGTGGTTCTGCGCCAGGGAAAGATAAAGGAGAGAAGACATGTTCCCTAATGAAGGGGGAATTGTTCCTATGAAGTTGTTGCCGGCTAATTGAAGCACTTGCAGCCTGGACAATGAACTGAACTCGGCATTTATCTTCCCTCCAAGCATATTTCTGTTTAAGTCGACAGCTTTTAGGTTCGACCAACGAGTAATGTTTCTCGGAAGCTCACCTCGGAAGGAGTTGTTGGCCAGGACCAATTTCTCTAGACGATGCAACCGAGTAATGTCTTGCGGAATCGGACCATGGAAATTATTGCTCCCGAGATTGATCACCCTAAGGAACGTGAGGTTGGCTATGTGAGGAGAAAGGTCACCTGCCAACTTGAGTGATGGTAGACGCAAGGCAGTCACTCTTCGATGCCGTGGACCGCACGTTACGCCTCGCCAGTTGCAGAAATGCTGAGAATCATTCCAGGAGGTGAAGACCCCGTAAGGATCAACTTGTATTCCGGCCTTGAAGGCAAGCAAGGCTTGTATTTCAGTCTCATTTGTGGACTGAGGAGTGGGTGTTGTTGCACTTTCAGCATGATCCAGCTCACAAAGAGTGCAAAAGAGGAAAAGAGAGCAACTTAGTAGCTTTGATTTCATGGTATTAGTTTGCAAATTCATATTACCAATTCCCATCCTCCAGTATTTGTTTTCTTTATAACGACGATTACAGTTTTCCATGCCTTTCAATTTAAATTCTATTAATTTTGAGACTGACGTGTTGCGTATTGCATATTAAATTCTATTAATTTCAATTTAGGTAGACGTTAGCGCTAGGGATTTAGGTTTTAAACTTTATAACTTAAATATGCATGAAAATTATGTAATTTTTTTACACAATTGGTGTATCAAAATATAACTTAAAATTAAATATTAAAAATCAAGTATTGAAAATAGAGATGCTGAATTTAAATTATTGTATTCTAATTTAAACACCCTATAGTTAGTATAGCTTACTCTAAATCCTATTAATTTCAATTTAAGTATACACTATTTAAATATAATTTGTTGAAAAATAAATAGGTCTTAAAAATATCTAACAAATATACAATTTAAATATACTCTACTTTAAAAAAAAACTTAATAGGTCTTCTAATATAAACGGAGAATCACATTTCGACAATAAAGATTAGAGACAAATTTTTATAGGCAGAAAAACAAACAAGACGAAAATAAAAATAAGATGCTTCCAATTTTTTCCCTCCCTCATTATAAATAGCCTCGTTATATATTTTGTGTCTTTGATGTGATTTCACATGGCATTTTGAGGTGAGAAAAAATGGTGTTTATTAGTAGATAATGTTAAAGTTATGATGAATTTATCTTATTATAATTATATTGATTGTTCGATTATGAAGTGTTTATGCTTGTGAAGCTCTTTCATTTGTCTATTATTAAGTCAATGAATATTAACAAAGAGTCGAGGCTAAAATAATTTTAATTAAATGTTTAATCTTTAAGATTTTTAATAATACTTTAAAATTCAATGGTATGTTGTTTTAGTGGTATGCACCGATGTGCATCTCCGTTCAAAAAATTTTCTTCTTTTTAATATACTGATATGATTATATAGTAGCATCTTTTTATACTATTTAATTATTTGCATATTGTATGGTAGAGATTGCATTACGTTACTTTAAAATTAATTATACACGAAATCAATTCTATAAAATCACGATGATCCAAAAATAGATCTATTAATGATTTTATTAACAGATATTTGATTGATACATACGAATAATTTGAAGATAGAAGTAAAAAAATCGAAGCTCAAATTAAAATAAAAATTATATTTTTAAAAATTTTTGTTACAATTGACTCTAAGGTGGTACCAACTGAAAATGTTAAAAAAATTAAAATACGGCACTGAAAATATCACGTTTTTATAACATTTTCAGTTTTAATTCTCACAAAAGTTTCAAAACTCGAAAGTAATGTTTCGATACTTTTCACAACTGAATATGTTTTTACGTTTTCAGTGTCATGTTTTACATTTTCAGTGCTATATTTTACATTTTCAGTTGCTGTTGTACCATAATCGTACCATAACCTGCTGTATTTTAGACAAACCCACTGACTCCATATTTAATTTTGGACCCAACAACGTAACTATCCTAAAAGAACTGGCAGTAGGGCTGGCCTTAGTTTAGTGTTGGTGTAATTACTGCATGAAACCAATGTTCAACTGTATTGTTGCATGATTGAAACTATGTCCCATCAAGTCGTTACAAAGCTAAATAAATCCAACTTTTCTTAATTAGTTGAGATGGATTGATGGAACAAAGAATGAAGAAATTTGGATGATAATAAACTATAAAAATGGTAGAACAAAGTTGGAATGAATTAATGTTTGAATAAAAAAATCTCATTATATTTTTAGTAAAAAATTAGAGACACAACACCAAGCTATAGTAAAAAATCTCATTAATTGTGACGGGTATTTTTTTTTAAAAATGTCCCGACCCGAGTTTTTTCTGGGTAGTTGGGTCGGGTATGGGCCGAAATTTTTGTGTAGCCGGATACTCGACCCAGTATGTTTAAATTATATGTAAAACATTAATGGTTTAATTGTTTGTATTTAAAATCTGATTATACCAATAAAAATGACCTATGTAATAAATTGTCTAGTATCGTTTAAATAGATTTCGAGTTTGACTGTTTGAGGCTTACATGAGTATAAATTTTCGTTTAGAGATTCGTAAAGTCTAAGGTAAAATAAAAATAATCAGTTTTGATTTTTTTATTGAATAAAGAGATTTTTACATTCAGTTTTGTTTTACGTTCATATCAAGCACGTACAAGAGAAATGCCCAAAGTTTAGTTAGCCAACCCAAAAGAAAAGGAGGCAGCCCAATTAATTCTGCTAAAATACGTTTCTGGTGATACCGTTACTCCTCCAGCCCAAGCCAAGCAGTTGCCTTTTTTAACCATTACAAGAGTCAAGAGAACTTCCATCCAAGTCCGGCGGCTCAACCCACCACCATTTCTTTTGCTTCAGAATTCTTCTGTGAAGTTGCGAGTTTTGTTTAAAAATGGCGGCTTCCACCTCTGAAAACGATTTGAAAACCCAAATCCCAAGCTCAAATGAAGCAGAGCAACCTCAGATTCAAGCTATTCGAATGCCAAGCATGGAGGAGATTCGTGCTCAAGAAGTTTGGAATAATTGTGCTGTTCGTAGCGTCGCCAGTGGAGTCATGGGTAAGTCCCAAATTCCGGTTTATTAAATATTTGAATTTGATGAATTTCAACTTGTTTTTATGTGGAATTATTGGAATAAAGCTGTAAAACTCTACCTTTTGCATTAATCTTTCTTTGATTTAGTGGGAGGTTTAAGTAAGGTTTTAGGGTTTTAAAGGGGTTTTAATAAATATGATGATATTTGCAGGAGGTGGGCTGGGATTCATGATGGGCATGTTTTTGGGTGCATTGGATAATCCTATTATGCAAGAACAAATGAGTGGAAAGCAGCAGTTAATTTATAACTTAAAGCAAATGGGGACAAGAAGCTGGAGTTCTGCAAAAACATTTGCAGTTATGGGCGTTGTGTTTTCTGCTGTTGAATGTGTTGTTGAGAAGGTAGGATAGAGAAAGTAGAAATTAGAATCAAACACACTCACACATTCACATTCACACGCATACACATACACATTGAAATGGAATTGGAAACTGAATGCCTAGTTGTTTTTTTAAAGGCTCGGGCGAAACATGACACTACAAATACTGTTGTTGCTGGTTGTGTAACTGGAGGAACTATGTCGGCGAAAGGTATTTACTTTCTTACTGTTCTTTGATACTGCTTATAGTGTCTCTATGATCTCCGTAGATGCTTGTTAGATTTGGTGTTCATATCTTAGTTAGCATAGAAAAACCAGTGACAATTTAATTTAGAGTCAGTTTTGATATGTGCTTATTCTTTGAAAAGTTTTGTTCTTTCAATTCCTGATACATTTTTATTGTTCTTAGCTTGAAACTTTAGATGAATGGGATTGATCTTTGTGATGGGGTGACTTCTATGTAGTGCACAATTTATTTACCATTTATGCGTGTTGGTGTGTTTAAAGGATGCAGAAACAGTTTGTATTTGCTGATGATATTGTTTGTTGCAGTCTCTGTGCATGTTTGTTTGTTACAAATCCTTGACTACTTTGTAGGGCATGTCTTAATTTTCCTTTTCCGAGGGCTAAAAGTAAAATCCTTTCATTTTCTCGTGTTGGTGTGTTTAAAGGATGCAGAAACAGTTTGTATTTGCTGATGATATTGTTTGTTGCAGTCTCTGTGCATGTTTGTTTGTCACAAATCCTTGACTACTTTGTAGGGCATGTCTTAATTTTCCTTTTCCGAGGGCTAAAAGTAAAATCCTTTCATTTTCTCGTGTTGGTGTGTTTAAAGGATGCAGAAACAGTTTGTATTTGCTGATGATATTGTTTGTTGCAGTCTCTGTGCATGTTTGTTTGTCACAAATCCTTGACTACTTTGTAGGGCATGTCTTAATTTTCCTTTTCCGAGGGCTAAAAGTAAAATCCTTTCATTTTGTGAGAAAGTATGTTCA
Organism: Hibiscus trionum; assembly: GCA_030270665.1. Lineage (NCBI taxonomy): Eukaryota > Viridiplantae > Streptophyta > Magnoliopsida > Malvales > Malvaceae > Hibiscus > Hibiscus trionum. The sequence continues at coordinate 10,061,348 of BSYR01000045.1, read as the reverse complement.
TAGTTTACAATGGTATGATATCAATTTGTTATGCTTGCATGAATATCGTTAATTTTCTTTCTCGTGTAGTATCACAGTTGTCGATTCTGAGTCGCTGATTCCTTTGTTCTTGTGTATACATGCATTCGGTTTGACATCAGTGCATATTAATTGGATGTACTCATAAAATGTCTTTTGCTCATATGAATGGTGGTTCCAACAAATACTTATTCACGATGTCTTTGCTTTGCATTGTTTCCCAGCTTATATTATGATGTTCACAATTTCATTCTGTTTTCAGTTCCTTGATTTATCTTACATCTCATTTCTGTTGCGTGTTTATAGCCGGTCCGAAAGCGGCATGCGTTGGTTGTGTTGGCTTTGCTGCATTCTCCGTTGCGATCGAGAAGTTTTTCGATAGACACACTTGACCAATTTTGCAGACATCTTTATTTAGAGGCGGAATTCACAGCTCACCTACTGAATTCATCTTATATTATTCTTGTGCAATTTTTGCTTGATTCATAACAACAAATGGAAGGAATATAATGTTTCCTGGAGTGAAAATCCTTTTTTTTATGCTTTGATTTTGGTTCATTGTATCTCAATCAGAGGATATATATATACACCCAATTATAATTGATTGGATCTTGGACAGAAATTACGTGTTACCATTAGGAGTGAACGGTTTGGTTCGATTCGGATCGGATTTGAAGAAAAAAACATTTTTGGATTATTGGATTAATAAGTTATGATTGAATCTGTTAAGGCAAATTGAAAGGGATGGATCTGCCATTGAAAGAATAAAGGAAAAGTATAAGATAGGTGGAGAAAGGCAAGACAATAATGATGTGATGTCATTCACCAATCCAAAAGCTAAAGGAAAAAACAACACTTTATTACACCACCATTTCTTCCTCTTTCTCTTTTAACTTAAAATCCAAATCCCATCAAAAACATATTAACAAAATGCTAGATCCGGCCTCCGATCTGCCGTCCTCTCCCACCATCTCCTCCGTTTCCTCATCCGATCTTGACACTGAGGTAAGTTTTCAATACCCATTTTCAAATTTTTCCATAATTTTGGTTGAATCTTAGTTGGATTAGTATTCCTTTTGTGTGTGAATGAAGTCGACAGGTTCGTTTTTCCATGATAGAAGCACTACATTGGGTACTTTAATGGGAGTGAGTTTTCCAGCTGTTGCTTTCCGAGCTCCTTCCCGTCACCACAGCGAGACGCAACCCGCGAACGCCGGTTCGGCTTCGGCGGCGGTAGCGAAACCCAAGAAGAGGAGAGCGCTCACGGCTGCGTTCGGGGCAGAGCGTTTAGGGAGGAGGCGGAGGAAGTGGTGGCAGATATGCAGGGATGGGGATTCGAAGCCGGCTTCTCTGGGAGAGTTCCTTGAGGTGGAGAGGAGGTTCGGAGACGGGGCGTTTTTCGGTGCGGCGGCTGAGCTTGAGGGAGTGATGGGGGCGGCGCATGACGAGGCGAGGAATGGACGGTCGTTGTTTGCCGATGGGAGGGTGTTGCCTCCTGCGTCGGCGGGTGATGAAGACGAAAAGGCATCGACGGCGGGGGCTCTTTGTAGATTCCCGGTGTCGCTCACGGGGATATGTAGCGGTGGCGTTGGATAAAGTGTACACCTTTTGACTCCTTCAATTTTCTATTGTTAATCTCAGTCTCAGTGTATAATCTATAAACTAATCCATCGCTTCCTCCATTTACTAATTTAATTTTATCTTCTTTGAAGACCATTCATTTGGCATCTGCTGCTTTAATTACTTAAGAAAATTATAATTTTCTTCTCTGGCTTTATTTTTATATTTATTATTTTACTTTCTTTTTAAGTAAAATATTAATACATTAATTATTTATGCCTTGTTGGAAAGTTCGAACTTGTAATCATTTTTCAATGACAAGTTTCAGAAATTATAAGATTATTATGCTTTTTAATTTTTCATTATCACATAATATATTTCACATGCTTTTATTTTATACATTAATTATGTCTTATTGGAAGCAAAGAGTAATTTGTAAGAATTCCCAGGAATATAAAAATCTAACTTTACACTGTTATTGTCATCATGTCAACCCTGGATGGTCACAAACATTAGCTTTATTTAAAAAAAAAGTTACCACTATTTCCTTATATAATTTAAGAGATTATACAAGTTTGCACATTTTAGAGTTTAAGAAATATAATTAAGCCGGGGAAATCGATACATATTTGTTATCTTAATGCAGGGTCGTCTCTCGGCATGGACAGTAAGGGCAACCGCTCACGGCCTATTTTTTAATATTCGAATTTCAATCCAATTATTATTTTTATTAATTTTCATTCCATAAATAATTTTAATTTTAAAATTCATGACAATAATGGTTATCACATAGTGTTTGTGACTATTTCTTTCTCCACTCCACTGGTTTAACGACAGCCAACTACTCCACAGTCCACACTGTTCCATTCCACCAAATCCATGCAACCCAATCCAATATAATAAACCCTAAATTCAATTTCAAATGTACGGTATAAACACCATTGAGCAGTGGCAATATTTAACATTTTCTACAACTAATGTTAACACCAACAACTTCACCATCCAATCATCTTTCAACAACTCCAATACATAGCCTGATCCTTTCTATTTAAAGACCGGGCTTCATAATGTGTAATCACAAACCCTAACACCAGATATTGATCACAGGACCAGAAACTACAAAATGTTGGTGCAACACTCTCCAATTTTCATTATTACAATATTGCTAATTGCGACGGTATACGTGGGGCGTTGCTCGGCGGCGGTAAACCCAGCAGCGGCGGTGGAAGAAGAACCCGTTTTAGAGTTCTACATGCATGATATCCTAGGGGGAAGTAGTCCCACAGCAAGGCCAATAACTGGCTTACTTGGAAACATCTATAGTGGCCAGGTACCATTTGCTAAGCCAGTTGGATTCCGACCCCCTGATGGTGGTGTTGCAATCCCCAATGCAAACGGTGCTATTCCAACTGTAAGTGGCATCACTGGTCTCCCGTTGGGGACCGGTTTAGCCGGCACGGGTTTTGCCGGCAATCCAACCCAAAACGGTCAGCCTCAGGTCCCTCTGGGACCTGATGGGTTGGGACTAAGTTTTGGAACGATCACCGTTATCGATGACATAATCACCGCTAGTCCTGAATTGAGTTCACAGGTGATAGGGAAAGCTCAGGGAGTCTATGTGGCTAGCTCGGCTGACGGAACAACCCAAATGATGGCGTTCACGGCTATGATCGAAGGCGGTGAATACAACGACAACCTCAACTTCTACGGGGTGTACAAAGTCGGGAGCACGTTGTCGCACGTATCGGTGACGAGTGGAACGGGGAGGTTTAAGAATGCGTGTGGTATTGCGGAGGTTCGACCACTTATAGCACCGGGACAACATGTCACGGATGGTGTTGAGACATTGCTGAGGGTAACTGTCCATCTCAAATACTAAGATGTTGCATCTTGTCCTGAAAATTATGTGTCTGATTGTGTGAAACAAATGAACGTGGCCTCGCTTTCCGGTTGCAATCTTTCGTGGTAACAATTATAGGGTTCGAAATATTTCTTTTCGTGTAATTAGAAAGAAAAAAAGTTGTGTACAAGCGTGATTTGTCATGATTTGATTTCATTTGTACGTGTTTCCTAAAATATGTGTATGATAAGGTGATTTTACGTATGGTATGATACATATACGAATATACATTTCACTATTAAAAAATAAAGTATATAACTTTTAAATAAAATTATATATTTCTATACAACTAGTCGCTCAAGCAGTAATGTAGAAGAGGTGATCAACAAAATTAATTTTACGGATTGTTCCGCTAATAATTTTGAAAACTACCACAAAAGAAATATAACCATATCGTCAAACTTTCCTGATTAAGGATGCATCATGATGATCGCTACACGAACATTAAACTACCACAAAGATATATACAAATTATAACATTTGAAATTTTGGGGGTGGGGAAGGACCCGAACAAAAATTGGACTTGACCCAATAATTCCAAGTTGGACCAACAATATTATATGGTAGAAAAATGTTGTAAGACGAAGGGTCCATAGAATCACAAGTAGGGAAATGATAATCCTTAATCCAAGCTGGCAATGCCTTTATCAAACAAGTTAGGTGAAAGCTGCCATTAATTTATGTAAACAATACTCCATACCCAATATTATATCATCCAACCAGGGAGGCCGCCCTATCATACACTCTGTCTTTTCGTTTTTTTAGCCCCATTGCAATGCCTTTCGACTACTAATTTTAAATTGTTAATAAACACATATGTTAAATCCTATAATTAATGTCTTTTTTATCGTAATTAGTTTTATTTTTCATTTGGCACAAATTGATACAGTTTTGTTGTGTTTGCTATATTATTAATCGTGTAATTTAGTTCATGAGGATAGAAAATACACTCTAATCATACTAAGAACGTACAGATCGTGTTCATCAAGAAAACTCATGAAGATAGAAAACTAAAACAGCACAAAAGGGGAAGGGGGAAAATCTAGGTGAAAACTATGCTCATGAGGGATCTTGAATCCGAGACTTAAGGGGAAGGAGATAGAGCAGGTGAAGCCACCAAGCCATCATCGCATGCTCACAAATTTCTTTCTTTTATACAAAATCAACAATCATCATCAAAAATCTTCATGTTTTTATCTAACTAGACACAATAGTATTGATGTAGGAGACATGATTGTGAAAATCAATCTTGCAGGAAAAATTATTAGATGGGTCTAGCTCACCACGTCATTTGTGGTCTCATCCAATAATATTCTTTTATGTCATTTCTTTTCTAAGGTGAATCTTCACCTCTTTTCTACATGTAACTAAGGAGTTGGTAGTTACTTGAAAGTTACACTGGAATGGGTGAATATTATTAGATGGATCATGGATAATGTGATGAGTCAGATCCATCTAATAATTTCTCATCTTGCAGTCTGCTTCGCTAATAAATCTAATTATATAGGCAAATTACCACAATTAAAGATTTAACCATACCATATCGTCGACCTTTCTTAATCAGAAGGTTTAATGTAGAAAAACACAAAAAGAAGTAGAAAAACAATACACTTTGTATCTCCATTCAAACTATATATCAACAAATAGAACTATTTCATAGACGAAAGGAGTTAATCACTTTTAAGATGTAATTTAGAAAACAAAAAAAAAACAATATACAAAAGCAAATGTATATGTAATAATATAATTAAAAATTGGTTGGTCGACATTGCCTACCACGAGGGCGTTTCAAGAATGGTCTCCAACGCCGGCTTCCACGATCTCTGCTTCGAAAACCTCTCGACGGAATCCTCCACAACATCGTCGACCGAGTTCCGCGGTGCCGTCTTCGTTGACTCGGACGGAAAAATACAAAACTCGGTAAGGACGACGGGAAAGATCCTCCCGAGGTTAAAGCTGGCCGCCTGTTTCAACGCCTTGGTCGCCTTGCAACTGAGACAACTCATCTCCTCTTGAGTCAGCACGGAGTAAAGCAAGTCCATGGGAAGAAGGAAATAAACCTGGCCGCGGCGTCGCTCTAGTTCATCATCCGCCGTCAATCCATGAACCCTGGAACCAACTTTTAAGCTGCTGGAATCGCACACGAACTGGCCTGGATTCTCCACCATTAGATCAGCTGCTTTGACTGGTTTCGTGTATATCTGCAAACTCCCGTCCGGGAACACCACTTTCACTGCTCCGCCGCTGGAAGTAATCGACGGCGCACAAGACACCGCATTCCCCATAATCAAAGAGAATTATAATGGTGGAGAGGAAACTGAGAGTCCCTTTGTTATTAGACATGAATTAATGAAAGGAGATGGCGGGATTGATGATATATGTGCATGCAAAGATGGTGGTTGAGCGATAAAAGGGAGGATTTATTTATTAATTTATTAATGTTTTTTTTTTGTTATAATATTAATTTATTAATGTTTGGTTTTGCTTCACATATATCACTATCAGACAACAAGATGCAAGCAAATTTTCATGAGTCCAGACCTGATGGGACAAGTGTCATCAACATACTTTACTGCCTCTCTGGCTCTTTTCCCTTTTATTAATATATTATCGATTAGCTTTTTTTGTCAACTTTTTTAATAGTCAAGTGATTATAAGATTTTTTTTTAAAAATTTTTTTGACAATGTATATACATCTTGTAAATAAAGATATTCGAATTCGAATTTTTTAGTTGTTTGTTTGGGCGTCACGTAGAATATATTTTAAATGTGTGGCTTAAAATTTAGTCATGTATGCAATATGTACTTATTGCATTAGACAATTTAGATATGACGTGTGAAAATAGATAAAGTTATAAAATTTTAATATGATTTTTTCCTAAATATATCATATTTAAATTGCTAATCAATTGATCACGTGTATCTAAAACTAATAGTTAGACAGAACAATCTGATTGATATAATATTAATGTTTTTAAGCATGACTGTTTAAACTCCATAGTACAAAATCTATATTCCGAACCTTGAATCTAAAGCCATTGCACCTAAATTTTGGACCCTGAATTTTAACTTTTAATCTTAATTTTGACCCTAAATTAAACTTGTTTAAAGAAAATAAAATATTAATAAAGAAAGCCAATGCAATGCTTGCATATATTTTGTTTGGGTTGTATTGTTGTTTAATGTGGAAAAGAATAATAAATTGTTTAATAAGTGAGCACATGAGGAGGGATGGAGTAGTGTAAGTAGGCATCACAAAACGACACCACCAACCCCTATGATTGGATATGGTGATCAGAAGCAATTTCTCCTAACCTTATTCATTTATTACTTAATCATTAACCATAAATAAATCCATACAAGCTGACAAGAGCTTAAGAATATTTAGACAGCAATTGTTTTGTATGTCAAATCTTTCTATTCTATTTGCTAGCTTGCAAACTCTTCTTTATATAAATATAGTAGTTCATTTTTTTATTTGTTTAATATTTTTAAGGAAATGACATTTAATCAGAATTTTTAATATGAAAAGAAGTTTAGTGTATGAAAACTCTAGTTACATGTTTATAAATAGTTAACTTATTTAATTTGTTTAATATTTTGAAGAAGTGGCATTTTTTCCCGAAAAGAAAAAGAAGTGACATTTAATCGGAATTATTAATATGAAAAGAACATTTAATCGGAATTGTTAATATGAAAAGAAGTTTAGTGTATGAAAACTCTAGTTACATGTTTATAAAGTGTTAGATGAAGTTTTCTGAGTGTAGAGTGATTAGAAACGTTAATAATCTCTAGAGCAGGTAGTTAAAGTATTTAGTTGACATATTTCCCTTTTTTTAGGTTGTGAGTTCAAACTCAGTAGGAATAAAATTCTCCTTCCCCTCCCCTAAATAAAAATTGTTCAAATTTTTTTATTAAACTTAGTTATATGTTACATAAAAAGGTTAGAGTAACTTATCACAATTTGAAAAGTTTAAGAAATTATTTTAAATAGTCTTAAAGTGATTATAATGTAATATATGTTCATACTTTTCTAAATCTTTTGATAAGACATGCCTTACAGACAAAGTTGCTTTAACTAAGATCACTTAAATAAACATCATCTTTTTTTTCACTGGATCACTCATTGTGTTCGAAAAGTTAAGGAAATGTTTATGCACAAAAGTTATAATGAATGAAGTATATAATTTGAAGGACCAAAATACCATTTAAACTCTTGAATTTATATGGCATCATGGCACTATTCACATGCCTTTGCCTTTTTACTTCTTCTTTGCCTCATATTGGCCGGCATTTAAGAGATATGTCGTCCTTAAGTGTGTGATGTGTATTTGCTTAAAAGGACTAAATATATATATTTTTGTAGATTAGGCCTTGGGCCTTCTATATGTACTTTGTTAGTGATACATAATCGAAAGCAACCCAAGACTTGAACCCTCACATTATTGATACACACAAATACACAAAATCAGGATTACACGCAGCATTTAGTACATTACTTTTGGCAGAAATTTTTATGATCACTAAAGTCTTAACTGACTTGCTTTGCTATTCTATATACTCAACTATCTGTACATGTGAAAATTTAACTTTCTAAAAGAATACTAACACAAAGTTAAGAACTTGGCACACCATAACCAAACAAAAACCCATATTTTGTAAAAGGTAAACACACAGACACAAGAAAGCACCCAATCAAAAGAATGAAATGAATATGGAACAAGGAACATGCAAAACCCAAAAACTGAAACCTCTCATGATTCAAATCTTACATGCAAAGGAGCTGAAGTAACCCCTAGATGGATTGCCTTCGCCAATGCCAAAAACTGAGATACACTCTCTTCCGAGAACCATTTCAGTTTCCACGTCTGAAACCTAGCTACGTTCTTTTCCTTCTTCCGTCTACTTGTACTGACCCCCTTTTGCATTTTCGTTGAGGAGCAGGACTTTGATGTGCTGCACTCGAGAGATAATGTCACACAATGCCTCTCTCTGTTCTCAATAACCTAGAGCAGAAGTTTGATCAGTAATTACCTTAAACTTGACATTGATAGTCAGTAAATCAAGGATAACAAGTATAAACTGAAAAATATGGTCATATACTGCTATTATGACTGTTACAGCAACCAATTTCACCAAGACATTATATATTAGTTGCAGAATGCAAGACAAAAGTTACCATCTCAGATACATCTGCAATGTTGCAGCATGAATCCAGGGAGAAATAAGGAGGTGAATATGCATCATTTAGGATCAAACTGAACCGGATAATATCTTCAACACACACAATCAATTGTCCTCCAATGACAAACAGCGATCTTGAAAGCCACGATTCCTCTGTTTTAACATGAAGATTAAGTATTATCAAGTCCAAGGTTTATGTGACTATGCGTCTGCATTCACATGCTAGCAGGAGTGCAAGAATGAATCGTCAACAATCAGATGCTTTCATATAATCAAAAGTAAGAATATTAACTACTAAATATAATCATACGTCCACCTTTTTTATGAATGCATGTATGCACAAGAACAAAGGCATCAGCACCCACAACCATTATACTGTGCAAGCAAGAAAATTAATGATATTCATGCAAGCATAACGAAAAGATATTCTGGACAAACTGAAACAGTTTTACTTTTTAGACCTTGGAAAGGGAAAATTTCGACATGTCCTACAAATCAGTCAAGGATCCTAGACAAACACAGATGCAAAAACAGCCTCTGCAACAAACAATATCATCTGCAAATACAACCTGTTTCTGCACCCTTTAAACAAACCTACAAGCACAAATGACAACTAAGTTGTATACTACGCAGAAGTTGCTTCATTACAAAAATCAATCCTGTTAATCTGAAGTTGCATATTAAGAACAACCAACATTTATCAGGAACTAAAAGAACAAAACTTTTCAAAGAACATGAAGATATCAAAACTGCCTCTAGATAACATTGCTACTTGTTTCTCTGCCTTTCAATTTTCATTATTTTGTTTGAAACAGTATACACCCTCCCCACTGCACACAAAATATAGGAAATATGCGATGGATGATAAGCATATTAAATATAACAACAATTCATGACAAGATAAAATTCAGTGAACATACCTTCATTGCCACCTTTCTGAAAAAGCACCATCGAGTATTGGGATATGCTTAATTTTAAACCTCCACATATTTGTTTCTCAAATAACTCAACCTGAACCTGCTCCAAACTGCCATTTAAATTTCCAAACCTCAATCTATCATGACAAAGAAATGTACTTTGTATTGATGCAAGTTGTTGCTCTAAAGTGGTTTTTGGACAGAAATTTAAATTTGACGTCAGTGCATGCAACTTTAACCAAATTCAGAGACATAGGAAAGAAAAAGAAAACAGAGATCAATAAACCAAGACCAATATTAAATCTAGGACATGCAAGCAAGGACGCATAATACGGGTAGAACATGGATTGGACAACAAGGTAACACTGGAAAATTTTAATAAAATTAGGATACGAATACAGCAAGGCAACAATAAAAAAAATACTTTTACAAGATAATCTAAATCCATACATTTAGTACCACCTCATACTTCCCCCTGGTTCAAAAAATGCCAAAAGGTCCAAAATTATCATACTTTAATACCCGTCTCATTTAGTAGCACCTCATACTTCCCCCTCGTTCTAAATCCATACATTTAGGTTAATACTTCGCTTTCTATTCCTACTCTTTCTAGTATTTAACAAAAATAGCATGCTTCCAAGTATGTTGAGACATTTCTGTCTTGGCCGTGTCTGATTTTTTTTTCTCGACTTACCATGCATGTCCAATGCATTTTGCCGCATCAGAGCAATGTTCGTGTCTAAGACATTGTAAACACTTGGATACTCCGCTGACAAGTGTTCATGCTTCATATTATGAAATTCATTTTATGATGTCCAGGGAAGTATTTATATCACATACACAGACAATTACAGGTGGTATGCTACGCAGCAAGTTTCACGTTTAAGTGAAAGAGTATAGAAATCACCTCCTTAAAGAACATTTATTACTTGGTGCAGATAAATCAGAAACTTTCAACGTATAAAGTAATTGAATTGATTTCTCGAAGCTCCTTGTTATGAACAAGTACGCTACACTCCCTTCAACATTCACCCTAACCAATAATAGAAAATAGAGACAGTTAGACTTTAGAGGAATGATTAGTATCTTAACTTCTATTGAAGTTACAAATCACTAACCTCACAACCTGAAGGCTCAGACCAACTAAAACCGCTTTTATATCTTCAACCTTATGGGAACCTAATAAATCCAAGGTACTCTCTGCAGAGACAGTAAAGTGCACGCCATAATGAAATTTAACAACCAATTCAGGAAATTTTGTCAACAAATCAGCACTGAAAAGACTATCAACAAACGCATGCCTTATGCAAAGGCTACTTCATTATCCAACCTGATCTATCAAATGTGACACCAACAAGCAGTACATACAACTTTTCCTCACTGCTCAATACCAGAGCTACTTCTCTGCAGAAGGAAAGAAAGAAAAACGAAATTATTTAAAATACAAAGTTCTCAATTTATAAGAAAGGCCTGGTTAGAGCAGGTTTATGGAAAATCATAACCAACAGAAAATGACACACTACAAAACCATATCAAGGATTTTCAGAATTGCCCAATGTGAACATCTAGCCTAAAACACATTAGAAAATCATGAAGATTAATGTGAAAAAGAGTGAATTTTCTCAAAAATACATTCATTAAAGTATGTGAAGGGTAAAGACAAACGCATAAAGAATATAAACAGCAATTGATTGGTACAACTTAAAAATTTTCTGATTAAGATAATAGCATTAGATGCTATTGTGAATTGAAACTCATTGCGAAAGTAGCAACAATAATTACCAGTAATGTGATTTTGAATTCACTAGTAGGAGACTGAAAAGCCTCATCACAACAAGCATTAGGACCTTTTTTCCTTGAAATTTTCTGCAGTACTTACCTTTCTTTGCAAAAAGGTTGGTCAACCATACAACTGCATCGCATATATAACCTACAAGTTTCATGAACTCTCAAATCCGCAACATTTTTATTGAAATAGTCCTCAATAAAATCATGTTTTTCCTGAGAAGAGCACTGAGCATCAGAATATCTCACACCATTATCAAGTGGAAGCATTGAATTTGCATTTTTAATCTGGTTTCTATCAAAATCTTTCCGATGATCACTCTCGTTTGAAGAATGTTTCCCTTTCATTTCTTTAATATGAGCCCCACTAGCCCTCGGGATGCCGTTTGATTCTTGTGGTACCTGTTGACAGTTGTTCTCTTCCAACAGTGAAATCACTCTTCTTTTTGGTTTCCTTCCGCTTTTTCTCTTTTCAAACCAATCGGCCTCTTGGTTCACAAAAGATGTCTCTAGATCATTAAAATTTGTATCTAACTCGCTGGACAGTTGTAGGGATTGTTTAATATTTACAAATTTGTTGGTCCTCGGGGCCTGTTCAGAGCGTGAATTAATGATGCAGATTCCATTTTCACTCCCATGTGAAGTGCTATTTCCATTTTCATAATAAGCATGCTCAAAAAAATTTGCTGGAGAGTGTTCTTCAGTGCTCCTATTATGTTCCTTGACAGGTATCCCAGCTTCACTGTAATCATCTTCACTGCAGCTTGTATCACTGTCAGATGATGCCACTGAATAGGACTCCGCTGATAACTGGAGAATTTCTTCCACCAAATTCTGTCGACGATGCAAAAGGTCCTTCTTATAATGAGGCGGTGATCCAGGGTAAGCAGATGAAGAATTAGACTCTGTTATATCATCAATAGTATCCAAATGAGATACACTGGCATTTTCAACCATTCTATTAGTCTCTTCAAGGGCAAAAATATTACGATGAGAACTCTCAGCTAAAATGGATCCACTACCAGTCTCATCATGCAAGTAAGATTTCTGATACTCCTGTTTCACATCCATTGTCCTCAAGCCTGGTAGAGAGAATCCACCAGTAATTCCTGAGGAAAAAATATGGTCAAAGTATCTGTTGGCATTCACACTGGCAGACGTATCTGCAAAAGAATTATCAGATTCCAAAACATTCATGCTACTTTCATCTCCTGAAGCTTGAACCGAGTCTGAAACATATTTAGAACTTTCACTAAGATGTCTCACGCTTTTCCCACCTTTCGTGTAATTTTCTTTCCCAGGATGTAACATAGCCATATTAAAACGACCATCAGCAGAATTCTCAGAAGGATGATCCATCCAGTCCTTGAACTCTCGTAACCAAAGAATAGAACGTTCTTTCTTCAATTGTTCCACTCTTTTCATCAAATCGACTATTTCAGCTTCATCCTCAGATATGATGTTCTCCTCTCTGCTTTGCATTTCATTATCGCATGACACAGAATCTAGATCAGAATAAATGCATGCGCTTTCTTGTTCATTCTCAATACAAGCAAGTCGAGACGCCTTTATCTGCAAGAAGTTATTATGAAGTACATGAACAACCAAAATTCATCAAATGCATCCAAAAGACTAACCAGGGTGCCAAAATTTCACAAGTGAGGAAGATGGATGATTGTAAATTTAAAATAACATACAAAATTGAGAATTGGTAAAACTTTACGCACCCTCTTTTTGTTGATAACCCCCTCTCCTTCAGCATCATATTTTGCAGGATAGTAGAACCCAAAACTGGAAGGTCGCTTCTGTCTGCTGGCAACAATAATCTTCCTCTTCCAATACTCTCTTGTGCTGATTTCTTTGTCATCTAATTTCAACTAACCAAACCATAAAATAGAACAAAGGAGAGCTGTATCATTAGCAGGATTACAGGATAGAAATTAAAATTTATGAAATGTTTTAGCGAAGGAGCATAGAAGTTCAACAACCAAAACTCCATCTGCAAATAGATACTTAACAGACTTACATTTTCAGGACGACTGAAGTAGCTAAATACTTGTGCACGGTACCATCGGGCACAACATAGAGGATTCCCTTCAAGCCACAAGCTCCGAAGAGATGGGAACCCCGCAAGGAACTCTAACTCCATAAAATTGGAAATAATATTGTAGGAAACATCAAGCCCTTCAAGAGACTTCAGATTCTCAATACCACGCAGTGTAGTTAGAGCATTGTTCCTCAAAACAAGTTTAACAACATGACAGGAGACCTGCAATTTTCATCAACAACAATGTAGTTGTCCATGTAGAATTCCTATATCAAAATATTTGGTGAAGGCAAAACATTCAAGGCATGGAGATCATAACCAAATCTCTTTTTAAACTTTCCTCCACATCTTATTTATTCTCTTTCCTTTAGAAATGGGAAATTAATCTCGACAGAATCACTCTGTTCTCTCATATGTAAAAACCATCTTAGATGTGTCCATTACTTGAATTGGTGATACAGCTACCCTCACCTTTTTCAATCTAATCTATGTTTTCTTACATATACACGTATCCATCTTAACAATCTCATTCCAGCAACCAACATTTTCTGAACAAATGAAAAGTAAACTCGTTGACATTTGGAGTCACATTGTTTGAATCCTATCATTAACACCTGCTTGAACAATACCATCTTTTGAACTATGTGAAAAAAGACTAGATAGTAGAGGCAATTGAAATACAGTAACAAATATATACCTCGATTTATTAATTTTTCAGCATCAAGTAAAAACCAAAAATCATAATTTCTCAAGTAATAATCCTGGCAACTTACCTCACTAAATGATGAGATGGATCGCAAGTGATTGAAACCAAGGTCCAAGTGCTTCAACTTGGCACATTTCCGAAGATTATCCACCTTTGCAAACTTGTTTCGACTTAAATCAAGGGTTTCAACAGCCGGAAGAAGTTGCAAAGACTCATCCATTAGTAACAAGCCATTGCATGCACACGAAACAAAGGACAAGCGGTTCCACTGTGGAGAGCCCTTTATCTCGGCAATTCTACTGGCAAACACATGACGCAAAGCATCCTGCATAATTTAAAAGGATAAACATAATCCATGAAGTATTGTGAAGTTCCAACACCAATTCACCTACTATTAATTAAATGAAATTAAGGAGAAGATTCTGTCTACAGAGTCCATTCGTAATATTACTAAATTGTCGCTAAGAGACCAAAAGAATGAATGATATATAAACTAAAAGAGGGTAATTAATTCTAGGAAGTTTGGAGTGAATGCAAAACATCCAAAGAGACTCACAGTTGAGTTATGACAAATAATCTTCTCCAAAGTATGCCTCAACTCAAGCAATCCTTTGGCTGCTGAAGTAGACAAATCGCATCCTCTGAGTTCCAGAACCTTCAGTCTCCCAAACGGCAGCAAAGAGAGAGGCGTGGGATCACGCGCAGGCGGAGTCAAGGCAGACACCACTTTAAGAGTCGTCAGGAGCCGCAGAATCCGGCGAAGTTGCTCGAGCGCCCGGTGATCCCCGAGGTCCGACACGTAGGCACGTAGATAGTCAACCGGAGCTCCAGCTAGAAGTCTCTCGAGCTCCTGCAAAGCCTCGAGCCGCGATTGCACGTAGTGGAGCCCAGCCGGGTTGAGCTTCAGCACCTTCGTACCCTCGATCAAAGCCCCGGCTCGTTCGTCAACGAACTTGACCAGCTTCTCGAGGTAGCGATCCCCTGTGACGATCGCCATTGACAGCAGTAGAATTAGGGTTTAGAAACAGAAGGAGAAAATCACCCGCCGGCAACGCATCGAAAGCTCATAAATAAACACGCATGCAAGTCCCACAGTGCATATATAAACACAAAACAAACCAAAACTCTTAACCCGTTCTCAGATTCGAGAAGCTTGAAAGGGGAACAGAAAAACGAATTTGTGGAAGAAATGGGGAGGAAATTGCTTTGAAGATTGCGAGTGAAGTTATTCAAAACAAGAGATCAAAGGGAAAGGGAAACATAGGGGTTTTGCTATTGCTATTGCTGTTGCAATTAAATTAACAAAATCATAGGAAACGGAAAAGCAGTTTAGGGGAGATTTGGGGACTGTGGGGAGCAAAATGAAAACGACGGTATTTTTGTTTTTTGGTTATTTTAATTTTATTTTTTCTTCAGGGGGGAATGAATGATTGAGTGAAGGACTTTGGCATTTGGGAAGAACTGCATCATTTTGCGACTTCGTTTCCCAATATATTACTGTGTAAATTATTGGAGTTGGGTTGAATCATTTTTGAATTCATCAATGTAATAAATTTCAAGTAAAATATAATATATTAAATTAAAAAATTATTCGATAAATTTTTATAATATCTAATTTAAATTAATTAATCAGTAAATTAAATATTGATGTTTATATAAAAAAAAATATAATGTGAATGGTGCACATATAACATATTCAGAAGCCTACAGGTGGCCGGGTTGTGCTTCGGAAGGAAGTAATAAGGCTTTCGTGATCGTGACAATCTTTACAATGTGTAGGGAAATAGATAAACTAATACCCACCATTCTATATTTTATGCATGGAACGTGGGATGCTGCCTTACCACTCAAATGTCGATGCCCCTAAATAACAATTCAAAGTCTTGTATTTACTTGAATTAAATATTTTTTTAACATAATTTAAAAAATATATAAGAGAATAAAGATGAACAATTTTTTTAACCGGCCAAATATACTTATTTCGGTCTCGGTGGAAATTAAGCCTTTAGATTCATGTCAATCTATATCATATAAGATGTCTCAAACTAGGCTACACATGAAAGACCATCTTTCGTAAGAAAAACCGATCGGCTGAACCTCAATATTTCTCTAGCAGAAGTCTTCTGAAAAAACAAAGAGTGGGTCGTTGCATAACGCCAAAAAAAACCCTTAAACGAGACGAAACAAAATATATGAAATATTTCGAGAAAACGAAGATACCAAATCAAATCAAATCAAACTGGTTGAACCGATCGGCTTATTTTATATTCGATATTTTAATATATGTTGATAATTATCAATGCAATTATTTAATTAAATAATATAAAATTATAAAAACAATATGATCTTATACAAATACGTATATAATAAATCACTTACGAACAGGGGCGGAGTTAGAAATATATTCAAGGGTGTCATTTTTTAACGATATTTAAAGATGATTAATTATTTATAAAAGGCTGTTATTTTATTCATAAAATAGGTGTCATTTGTCCATATTTTAATTTTTATATACAAATTATATAAAATAAATAAATTTCCCAAAAATTTTGGGTGTCATGAAATACCCCTATTCAAAGGGTGGCTCTACCCTTACTTACAAATTGAAATATGATTTGAAAGATTTATTTGATCGCGATTTTTTAAAATAATAATTCAATTGAGACTTAATTTCATTCAAAAGACTTTTTTGACTAACTCAATTTCACAATGTACTTAATTCTTATACAAGCCTTTAACCAATTCAATTAAACTTGAAAATTTAGATAAGATATAACACGATATAAAAATACATAGAAAATACTAATATAATATGAATATATGAATGTATTGAATTACAAGTAATAAAATTTATTTACATGTCAAAAATACACAAATATTCTAGTTACAATAAAAAGAATTAGAATACAAATACAAGAGGCCATTAACATATTTTATCATCTAAATTTTTTATAACACGAATATTCTTTCATCCCTCGATGCTATAAAGTTATAACAAAAAGAAGCATTTTACTTAAAAGCTATATACTCTGGGAATAAAATATGAATTATCCTATACACTGGCAGTGAAAACTGAAAGTTTCCACAAACACCTTAGTTTTAGGGTATATGGAGTTAGTTTAGGGTACAGGGTTTAGGGGTTTAGGTGTAGGGGTTTAGAATTTAGGGATAGCTGTTTCAATTTTAGGTTTAGGGTTATAATTTAGGGTTTATAGGTTAGGGTTTAGTTTTTAGGGTAATATGGTGAGGATTTAGGTTTTAACCTATAAACCCTAAATTATAACCCCAAACATAAAATTGAAACAACTATCCCTAAATTCTAACCCCCTACACCTAAAATCCTAAACCTTATACCCTAAATTAACTTCCCTATACCCTAAAACTAAGGCGCTTGTGGAAACTTTCAGTTTCCACCGCCTGTGTATAAAATATTTATCCATAAAATATTAGTATAATATTAGTCTCGCGTTTGGGATTTGAACAAAGAACCGTAATTTAATTTAATTTTTTAATGTTACGAATAAAGAAAATTAAGCGAAGAGAAATGTTATTATAATGTTTTATTTTATTTAAATTAATCAATTAATACGATAGAATATTAATATTTATGTTAAAAATATTAGTATCAATTGATTATAAAAAGAACTATCCTTCTTATGTGTTCAATAGAACAAAAGGCTTATAGCAAATAACAATCCATCAAATAACACTATATTTCTTATTTTCCACTAGTGCTATAAATAAACTGAAAGTTCAACGAACTGTTTGTGAATTGTTTGACGGAAAGTTTGTTTATGTTCGTTTATCATTTAAACGAACGAACATAAATGAACATAAACGAACAAATATGAACGAACACAAACAAGCTACATTCTTTAATGAACGAACACAAATAAAAAAATTTGTGTTCGTGTATGTTCGTGTTCGTTTGTTCGGTTAAAGTTAAACGAACGAACATGAACACATAATATTCGTATTCGATCGATTCGTTTACAGGCCTATTTTCCATCGTTAATAAAATTCCAATGTGTAATTTGTCGCAGGTGCTAAATGGAACAAAGCTTCAGTAGCTTTCCGGTAATACCAAGGCAAATTAACGACAAACCCAAAGGAGAAAAACACAGAAATTAGTATTACCGTCCATTTCTTAGTTTTTTCTTCTTTGTCCACAATCTCTCAACACATAGCTCCAGGCCAGCTCAACTTTTCAATCCTCACCCCTTTTGTCTGCAACTTCATCTTCCTCCTCGTTATAACCCTACACATCACTCCACTCCCAGCTCTTAAAACTTCACAGTTTAACTTTAAACTAACTTCCAATGGCGAAGGCGGGGAAATATGCGCCGAATAAAAGCCTCGAGAGTCTTCTAGACATGGACAAATCGGCCGCAGCTGCAGCGGCAGCGGCTAGAAAGAATATTGGCTTACCAGTACCTGTGCCTGTAAAGAAGATGATTCCGGGCCAGGGGTTTGAGTTCAGTAACTTGTCTTACAGTGTCATCAAGAAGCAAAAGAAAGACGGTGAATGGGTGAAGAAAGACGTTTATCTTCTCAATGACATATCGGGCCAGGCCGTGAGGGGCGAGGTGTTGGCCATCATGGGGCCTAGTGGTGCTGGGAAATCCACGTTTCTTGATGCCCTTGCCGGTCGGATTGCTCGTGGGAGTCTCGAAGGGTCTGTTCGACTCAACGGAAAGCCGGTCAGTACACACACATGTATATATATGCATAAATATATAGCTTAATTGAGCTCACCCTTTAGTACTGTTTTGGACCTTTGGTTCAGGTGACTACGAGCTACATGAAGATGATTTCATCGTATGTAATGCAAGACGACCAGTTGTTCCCCATGTTGACGGTTCAAGAGACCTTCATGTTTGCAGCTGAAGTAAGGCTGCCTCCCTCAATTTCTAGGGCGGAAAAGAAAAAGCGAGTCAATGAGTTGCTTAAACAGCTCGGCTTAGAGGTAAGTCCTTTAGCCTTAATTACACAATTACAGATGGTAGATGAAATGATATATAATGGTTAACTTCTATATGTATATATAAAGACTACTGCACATACATATATCGGCGATGAAGGAAGGAGAGGAGTGTCCGGAGGAGAGAGGCGAAGGGTGTCGATTGGTATCGACATCATTCATAAGCCATCTCTGTTGTTCCTCGACGAACCGACGTCGGGTCTCGACTCGACAAGCGCTTACAGTGTGGTGGAGAAGGTGAAGGACATAGCTCGTGGCGGTAGCATCGTCCTCATGACCATTCACCAGCCTTCCTACAGAATTCAATTGCTCTTAGACCGTATAACCGTCCTAGCAAGGTACGAAAGTAGTTGTATAAAATTTATGGTTAGCTGATGAATTAAGCTATATGTGTATGCATAAAATGTTATAGGGGTAGACTAATATATATGGGAAGCCCGAGCACTCTGCCGGCTCACCTTTCTGGGTTCGGAAGGCCGGTTCCTGACGGCGAGAACAGCCTTGAATATCTTCTCGATGTTATCAAGGAGTACGATGAATCGACCGTAGGACTCGACCCTCTTGTGTTGTACCAACGTGATGGTATCAAGCCTGATCAAGTTGCAAGGACTCCGGTTCCGAAAACACCAAAGAATACTTTCATGAAAACGCCTGGCTCGAGGCATGCTATTAGCCTTCAGAGCCATGCTTTCTCTACTGCCAATGGAGCTTCTCGATCAGAATCCGCCCGATTCGATTACAATAATGATGACGACGAAGATGAGGACATCGACAACTCTCTGGAACGCAAATCTTCCCGGTTCCCGCCCCCGACTCCATTGAGTATGCAAAGTAGTGCCTATCACCCACGCTTGGCCTCTCATTTCTACAAAGATTTCTCTGTCTGGGTCTACCGCGGTGTCACTGGAACTCCTCGCCGTGCACCGTCCTGGACTCCAGCACGAACTCCCGGTCAAACGCCAAGTTCTGGTACAAGGAATTTTGCTTCAGGCCGACATCCAATGGTTCAACAAAGTCAAACACCTTCTCACCACAAGACCCCGGTTGTTTTTAGCCCATCTATAGACTCGTATGCAGCTTCATACGAGGAGTTCGACATGGAAGAAGTGCTGGATGAGCCAGATCATGGACCCAAGTTCGCGAACCCATGGCTCCGAGAGGTGGCAATCCTCTCGTGGCGCACCATTCTCATCGTGGTTCGAACCCCGGAACTGTTCCTTTCACGTGAGATAGTATTGACAGTCATGGCAATCATCTTGTCCTCACTCTTCCAAAACTTGAGCCACTATGATTTCAAAACAATCAACCGGCTGCTGAATTTCTACATCTTCGCAATCTGCTTGGTGTTCTTCTCCTCCAACGACGCCGTCCCGACTTTCATACAAGAAAGGTTCATCTTCATCAGAGAAACCTCCCACAACTCGTACCGAGCTTCATCCTATGTCATCTCTTCCCTCATCGTCTACCTCCCGTTTTTCGCCATCCAAGGCTTCACATTCGCTGCAATCACCAAGTACTGGCTTCACCTCAACAGCAGCCTCTTGAACTTCTGGCTGATCCTTTACGCATCTCTGATAACAACCAATGCTTACGTGATGCTGGTGAGCGCACTCGTCCCGAGTTACATCACCGGCTACGCCGTCGTGATCGCCACCACGGCTCTCTTCTTCCTCACATGTGGGTTCTTCCTCAAAGGGGACAAGATACCCATATATTGGAGGTGGTTCCACTACATCTCGGCCATCAAATACCCGTTCGAGGCGTTGCTGGTGAATGAGTTCAAAGACCAGGAAATCTGCTACACGGGGAACCCGGCGGATCTTTCACCGGGTCCATTAGGGGAGTTGAAGTTCAGTGACTTGCATATCAAGCACAATGATACACTACAATGCGCGATGATTGGAGAAGATGTTATATCATCCATGGGAATTAAGTTGGAGAACCTTTGGTATGATATTGCCATCTTGCTTGCATGGGGAGTTCTCTACCGCCTGTTTTTCTACGTGGTTCTCAGATTTTACTCCAAGGTCGAGAGAAAATAAAACAATTCTCTGTACTATCTTTCTTGGTATCCCATTTCCATGTTTGTGAGTTGAAGTTTCAGATTCAGTTCATTGCTATTTGCTAATACATGAAGAAACCATTGGTAGAGAAATGATTTATTTGTATTCGTAAAATCAGGGAAATATGCGAGAATGTTGTTTGGCAGCGTTAGGAATTCTTGTGTTTATTCGTAATAGTTTTTACCAAGGAGGAATAGCTCATCTTGTCTTTTCCCTAGTGCCCCAAAACTGCGACAATTGCAAGGATCAATTGAGGATGGAAATACTTTACCTTTTACGGTGCCTTATTTACTCTCTACACTCAAAATTAGATTTAGAATTTGGAATTTTAGATTTGGGGTTATGGTTAGAGTTTAAAGAATTTAAGATATTATATATTTTAGGGTATAAGGTGTAGGGTTTAGGATTTAGAATTTAGGATTAGGGCTTGAAATTTAATTTTGTTGTGTTTTTTTAGTGTTGGGGCATAAGTAGGGGCACCGAAAATGGACAAAGGTTTTTTATCCATCAATTGAAGGCCGCCAATCAGCTACTATATGTGGGATAGAAATCGTCTGCCCCTTATCATGCATCCTTTTATGCTCCTATTTTAAAATAGTAGGTTTAGAGTTTAGAGTTTAGAGTTTAGTGTTTAAGGTTAGGGTTATAATTAGAGTTTAGGGAATTAGGTGTAGGGTGTATGATTTAGGGTTTAGGATGTGGAAATTAGAGTTAGAATTTATAATTTAATTTCTAAGTGATTTTTAGTGTGGGGCATAGAAGGGGGCATGATTAGGGGGCAGAGGATTTTTACCCTGTCCGTGGCAGATTGGCAACTGCTTATTGTCAGCTATATGAACGAATCCGCCTGTTTGTTCTGTGAAATTGGACGTTGATATAGGTGGAGAAAAATTATTAGATGAGTTTGGCTCACTACATCGTTTATGGTCTTACCTAATAAAAAATTTACATATTATTTTTTAATATAAATTTTCACCTCTTTTTTACATATAACTAAGAAGTAGGTAGTTGCACGAACCAACTTGCCTCAGTGGTTAAGAGAATGGTTGTTATTCTTAGAGGTCACGGGTTCGAGCACCAGCAGCTGTAGTAGGGTGATTGAGCGTTCATTCTCAAATGGTTGAGAGTATATTTAGAACATATACTAAATTGGGTGAATGTTCTTGAATAGGCCGTGCGGTGAACCGGATCTATTTTATAATTTCTCCGGGTCGAGACAGTCGTTGCTACAAGGTTGGATTTGGGACGTTGATTAGTGACTCGTTGGAGGCCCAACCTATCTTGCCGGGCATTAGTGACACGTTATATTTGTGACTAAGGCTCAATCTGTTGATGATGGTTGTGGTTGGGTTGAAAGTGTCATCTATTTTTATTTTTTTATTAAATAAAAAAATATTATACTCTTATATTAGGGTTCGAATCATATAATATAAAATAATATAAGAATTTTTAGCCACTAAATTAATTAGTGAATCTCTATCTGTTTTTAAATTTGATAATAGTTTTTTTAATAATCAATTGAACTCTTAACTACTAAATCACGACCTCTCCTTTTATATAGAGATAAGTAAAGTTAGATTCGAAAAATTTGTTTTTTTTAATATGGTTTGATGTGAAAAATTTTATTCGACTTGATTGGAATCGTAATTTCATAAACTTGACTTGACTAAAATTTTTAAAATAAAGTTTATGTTATAAAATGAAAATCAAATAACATGAATTTTTTAGTAATTAGTGGATCGATTTTCAAGTTTAAGTTGAGTCCTTCAACTCTATTTGATATATGTATATCACATGTAAAGAAATATATGTATCATATATTTTTATAGAAAGTCGTTTAAGTTGAAACCAATTAGTATCAAAAACATTATAAGCATTTACAAATAAACTTAAACAGAAACTCCTACAACTTCACTCAACTCGAATTTCATAAACTTGATTCGAAAAAATTTTAAATAAAATTTGAACCGCAAAAAAAATGATTCGTTAACTCGACTAACTCAAAACTTTTTGAATCGATTCGACTCGAACCGACCGAATACTTACTCTAAATCCCTAATTATATCTATATATTGAATATTTTACAGATATCTGAACTGGCGAAGTTTAATATTAAAATAATATTTTCGCTCGTGAATCGATCTTAGACCGGACTATCTGGTAAACGAGTGAGTCCACATCTCCCATGTGATTTTAATTAAAGTTAAAAGTCAGACTCTCAATTTCATTTCCTTAAATCTTTAATTTAATTTAATATGTTGGTAGAATACATTTGTTCCGCTCTCCCCCGTACCTTTTCTGCTCTACGAAGCTAAGCATTTTCTTCTGTTATCTTCTTTATGGAGAGAGATTTTCTGGGTTTGAGTTCAAAAACTGCTCCGGCTCCGATCACAATCAAGGAAGAGGCCTTTGATTCAGGTACGCGTTTCCTTCATTTTTAATTCATAATTTGATTACTTTTTCTTACTAATTTCAAAACTTATTAATACTCTGAAACAGTAGTTGGTGTACGATTACGACTGAAACTTTATAAAATTTTAATACCTGGATTAATATTCTTTTGCTTTTCTGTTCAAATAATAACGTTGTTGAGTTAGGCTTCTTTTTCGTTTCTTGGAGTGATTAATGCATTTCTCGAGTTGCTCAATTTTCTCGGTAACCAAACAAGAGGAACCCGGGAAAGTTTTGCTCCAATAAGAAAAACCACGAGCAAAATGTCCTTATCGGTAAAATTAAATAATAATAAGCGTTAGATTCTAGTTTCGATTAGATGTTATTTAAGAGCATCCTTAAATATTAAGAAAAAATAATGGTAATTAATTAAAGATAATTATTTGATATACTACCAGTGGAAACTAAAAATTTTCACAAGTGCTTTAATTTTAAGGTTTAGGTACTCAATTTAGAGTGTAGGGTTTAGGTTTAGTAGTTTACAATTTAGTAACCGTGAATAGAATTTAAGGTTTATATTTAAAATTTAGGGTGGAGGGGTTTAGGTGTAGGAGTTTAGAATTTAAGGATAGTAGTTAGAATTTATGATTTAGATTGTAAGGTAATATGGTGAGAATTTAAGTTTTAATTTATAAACTCTAAACTATAACTTTAAACTGTAAATTATAATCACTATCCCTAAATTAAAAACACATAAACTCCTAAACTCTCCGCTCTAAACTAAGCCCATGAAACTAAAGTGTTTGTAAAAACTTTCAATTTCCACCGTTAATATATCAAATGATTACCTTAATATAAATCCATTAATTAATATATTTAATTTGATAGGTATTACTTTAAGTGTTGATTGATATTTTTTTAAAAAAAATATTAATTATATATCTGGTTTTAATTTGCTGTAAATGCTAATGTGAACAGCCGGTGGGGTAGCAATAACACACAACCTTTTGTATGTATGCACAAAGCTTGCCTTTTGTTTTTCAATCTCTCAAAACCATATTTTAAATTATTATTATTATTATTATTATTATTATTATTTTGCTTGGATCAGACTTTCAAATTTAGTTAAATAAATTAAGAATGTGGCATATTGAGTTGTTATGATTAGGGGTTAGGGTGGTTAGGGTATCTATAATTTTTAAAATAATTTTAATTCATTTTATTTATTTGAAAATACATCAAATTTCGTTTATTATTCTTTTACTATTGTTTTTAGATATTTAAAATCGTTAAATATTAAAAAATTATAATCAAAATTAATATTTGAGGTTTTGATTTTTACTTGTGTAGTTTTAACCAATGTAGCTGTTGTACTTAGGATATGATATTAACTAAATTTGTGGTACAATTATAATGTATTTACCTTGAAATCAAGGTTAAAGTGACATTAAATTTTAAGTTAAATACGCTTGTTGAATATAGTTCCATTAACATTACCGTTGGTATAGTATTCTAGAACGTAAATTATCCTATTTTTACTATCTATTGTCATCATTAAATGTGTCTCCTTCCCCTCATTACACAAACTCATTCTTAAAGTTATAAATATTATAAATGTTTTATATATTAAAATTTTAAATGATATTATAAAATAACTGAGCTTAGCTTGGTATTAAATCATTTGAGATAAAAAATATTAAATGTAGCTTGGGAAAAGGACAATTTTATGATAAAATATAACATGGTAGCGTGTTAATAAAATATAACATGGTAGCGTGAACAATTTCTTATCAAGGACTTAAATTATTAGGCTACCTTATTTTTTCATAAATGTGGCATTTTGAAAAGCAGTGCCTATCTGTAATGACATGTGATTTTGATTTTTTTAAGGGAATACTCATTAAATAAAATATTTATTCACAAATGTGATGAATAATTTATTCCAGTGCCATACATAATCTGACGAGTGGCTTTTTACTTTTATTATTGTCCAATACTTTGCTAGGTATTACTAAAAGGAAACATCCTGAATTAGATTCTTCATGTATGTTGGCTTTGGGCTCATATTTTTATTGGGTTTTAAAATTATTTACTAATTTATTGATATGTGTTTTAATATAATTTATTAATGGTGTATGAACTTAAATCTTTTAAGATAAAAATTATTATTTTTTTCACTGGAACCACTTGTTGAGTTCGCAATTTATTTTTAATCTAATTTTATGTTTTTCTTATGCTTCTAATAATTGCAAGAAACAAACCCTTTTGACCTTATTATATAAATTTACCAATCAAGAACATGCACATAATATTTGATCTTCTTGAACCACAAGATTAGCTGTTGCCTGCATATTTCTAAGTTTGGAGGTAATATATCCATTCCCTTTGGTTCTGCAGTATTGTTCAAGAGTACTTCAGGGATGCAGTTGTCTTTCTCAAACAAGGCACCTTCCGTTCCTCAGTTCCTATCTTTCAAGGCTGCTCAAGAAGATAGGCCGAGGAATGCTGCTCATGACCCTCCGCCGTCGTCCGGATTTATGGCTATACCAACTGCCAATTCGCATAGCTCGACTCAGGTTTGTTGATGTCCATCATGAACTTCTTGATTTTTTTAGTTAATTTTGTTTAATATTTTGCTCCTTTAGAAGTTAGAACTCCAAAGTTCAATATGCAGGGACTTTGGACCTGGTTGTCTTATAGTTTCATTGCAGGTTTACTGATTTTTTCCCTCTTTCTTGTCCTCCTACGACTGGCAGAAACAAAGAGCACACCAACCCCACGGTTCCAACGAAGTGAGGATATTTCCAGTCTCCGGCCAGCCAAATCGAACTATTACGGTTTCTACGAGCACTCCTCTTCTCCAGCCCCATCTTGCTTCCCCTGGACATAATATATTTGGTCATACTGTGAAGCCGCTACCCTTTGCTGGAGTTCCAATCATGGCTCCCCCTGTATCTGTTGTTCCTCCATCAAGTTCTGTTATCGGTACTACTGAACTTAGGTATCTATACTTGTATATCAAGTTATTTTATAGAATCTCGGTTACATATGATAAATGTTATAGCCTAGATTGTTGGTTGGATTCCTTTTGTAGGACTGCTGCCAAATCTTCCGCCGCACCGTCTCAGTTGACTATCTTTTATGCCGGATCTGTATGCGTTTACGAAGATGTGTCACCTGAGAAGGTAACCTTATTGCTTCAGCATGTTTTGTTTAAATGCTTTACGCCATTAACTTTGGGTGGTACTTAGTTATTTACTTCCATATCCAGGCTCAGGCTATTATGTTATTGGCGGGAGACGGTTCTTCTGCAGCTCAGAGTAAAACAGTTCCCATGACTCAAGCGCGGACGCATATTTCACGACCTTGTACTGCCGATGTTTTTTTTGGAAATAGTTCCGGCACCGTGTCCCCTTTCTCAGCCCCTCCAAGTCATCTTTCTGTAACCTCCCATGTCAGTTTACAGCCCGGTGGACGATCTAGCAGCAGCAATGACCTAACAGCTGCCACAAGAATAGGTGTGTTAGCATCTACTAGTAACCAACCCGAGCCTCCCAAATCGGTTAATTCAGTAGGATCAGCTGTGACAAATCGAATTCCTACAGGTACTAAACTCTTTTCATTGTTTGATTTCATGTACTGTGTATTCTGCTTTCATTTTCTTTGAGTCTGATTTTATGTATTCATTTCTGTAGTAGCAGTGCCGCAAGCTCGTAAAGCATCGTTGGCTCGGTTTTTAGAGAAGCGTAAAGAAAGGTATTTGATTGTTTTTATCAATTAGTTAACAATCAATACTGATATATGGTTCGAAACTGAGCATACAGCATTTGTGCTACATTACAAATCTGAGTTTTTTCTGAGCTTTCTAAGTTTTATGCACAGGGCATCAAACACTTCACCATACAGTATCAGCCT
Source organism: Hibiscus trionum (assembly GCA_030270665.1). NCBI lineage: Eukaryota > Viridiplantae > Streptophyta > Magnoliopsida > Malvales > Malvaceae > Hibiscus > Hibiscus trionum. The sequence continues at coordinate 10,033,881 of BSYR01000045.1, read as the reverse complement.
GAAATCTCCTGATTCCGGCCCTCTTGAGTCTGATGGCATGAGTTTTTCTATAACTTCTGCTGGATCTAGTCCTCTGCAATCCATGTAGGAGCTCATTGTTGAATTTGTTTTTGTCCGTAATTATACGAATTCGATTCTTTCGATGTCCGATTTTGGGTTGGGTTAGAGATAATATATGTATACATACATATGTTTTGCTCTCGGTTAACATGTTAGCAAATGTTTTTTTTTGTTATTCATAGGAGTGTTTTTCTGGGGTAAAGCATTTGGAACACCATGCAACTCATTATTGCATATTATTCAAAGTTATTGTAAAATTAATCCAACTCCAACAGCATAATTTTATGTTCATGTGTATGAATAATACGTTGCCGGATTCAACATCGAAATACGAACACAAGTGCTCATTTCTTGTACTAATTTTTTCTTGGTGCTAGATGTTGTATAATATCACCAGAGCTGGGCGACTGGGAACAGAATTTCTCGCCATATGCCTCAATAGAAAAGAAAAATGTTTTCGTAGGCAAACATCTCTATTGTAACTTCAAAAGGTCATAATAATTGTTGGTTGCAATATCTTCAAACCCATAGATAATCTCTGGCAAACTATAGTCTAAAATAACAGTACTACAAAGTTGGCACTTGGCATGGTACAACTGCTACTGCACATCTACCTGTTTGTTCAATAAGCAAAGCAAAACATACCATATATATACTTAAAACTTCAAAGCAATTAAATAAAATGCTAAAACAGAAAGAGTTCATTCAGACACAAAATAAAGCTGTTGCGAGGGAATAATAAGCCGGAAGCATTAATCATAACAGCAATGCCTGCCAAACTTACTTCAGCTCTGTAAAAAATACTCTATGTCGAGTTCCAAGAAGGAGCACGGATCCGGAATATCAAAATTGTTCAACACCTGCATGGCCACACAAAAGAAAAAGGCATATATGATACATATATATATACATGAAAAACTAGGCCACTTTAAACAAAAATCCAAGAAAAAGAAAAACCCTCCTATTGGATCTCTTCAATGGCAATAATAGTTTAATGACCACAATAGTGTTCTTAAATCGACAACAATACCTCAGGGTGCACGATACCAAAATTGCCAATGCGCCTTCCTTTGTAAACGATTTTGGCTTGCCTACCCAATAGAAATTCAGGCTCCTACAGTAAACATAAATGCCATAAGTACAGAGCATGGCTATAATGGTTGGAGAACATGCCATTTCCCTCTTGTATGCACCAAAGAAAATAGAGAACAATGAATGAGACACTTACATCAGAAAGCTCTATATAATATCCTGATTTATCACCAACGGGAACAAAAGGAGTCCCCATTACTTCCATGATTCTGTCCACCAGGCTATGAATCAGCTGTAGACAAGAAGTCCTTATTTCGTCAAGTTCCATCAACGCACAAGGAACAAACAAATAAATGGACAATACTCATAGATTGCAGAAAACCGTATTCTTCCCAAAACTAAATATCTTCCTTTTTTCGACTATCCATTCTCCATACATAACAAAGCAAAAATTTATGATATCTTTAACGATGTACTACACCATGTAATAAAACCAAACTTCAAAAACAATGAACAATCAACCAGTGTTTTAGAACCAGAGCAAACATGCACATGTTTAACCACAAACCATCAACTTCTCCAGATTGGATGACCCATCAAGTCATTCTGCTCATTTAAATAAAGATCACAATAGCCAACTTAATAAGGAAAATTTTCAATCCTTACAAAAACAAGAACAGACTATTAAAGCTTACAATAAGTCAGTGCATGGAGTCATCTAATTACAAAAACAAGAGAGCAAATATGGAAATTTTACCTCAAAGCCCGAGTTAGCACCACAATATAACGCAGAGAGGAGGCGATGGTTTGACGCACCAACATCTTTCTTCTCATCCAGAAGTACTACATCACCCACTTCATAAATCTGAACATGTGAAAGTTTCCAGAAATGAGTACAAAATAAAAGCAGGGTAATCATATACTCATAAATTAAGATGAATGAAGTAAAACTTGAGAAGCAAAACAAGAAAATAATGGTAAAATAACAGACAGGAACATTTCTGCATTACTGTATTAATTATTCAACAGCTGTTGGGAGAGGGGGAGACATTGAATGTATTAGGCTGACACTGTCAATGAAATAACAGTTCAACTAACACAAGAATATCTACAAATATGTCCCCTCCATATACCAACATCAGACTTTCGAAAGAAAGAATGCTTCCAACAGAACATAAGTCCAAGGACTTATAATTAGAAGGGACCATGACAAAACACGTATTAGAGAAGGTGCCACAATTCAAAAAAAGTAAATTCATAACATTATATTCTGCAAGTGTTTCAGCCTGAACCAATTCAAAACCAAAACTGTACCTTAATGGGCTTTGGATGGTCTTTGTTATGTCCAACGGTCTTTAGCATGCCAGGCATGAGACTTGTGCGGACCACCTATGCAAACAGAATAAGCAATCTTCAATATTCTTTAGTTAGGAAGAGTTGTGATAAAATGCTTAAAGTAAAAACAAAGAACAGCTAATTCTTATTTCTTTTTCTCATCCTTCAAATGAACCAAATGTTTCACTTTTCTATAGAGAACAATAATGGGCTCCTCAATTGGCTGTCTGATTTTTAAGACCATTCATTTATTCCAAATAAGGCAATGCACAATATTTCAAGACTAGACAAAAAAATTAAGGTTGAACAAAACCATACTCCTAAAAGCTAATACTAGTTCTCAAGCAGTGTAGAATTACAACTCTAGCACAGACACGGTAAGGAGGAACCAGAAAGATGGAATGTTGAAATAATCTTATACATACATTCTAACGGGCAAACACAAACCTCAAAATCAGAAGAGCGGGGGTTTCCAATGATCACTGCAGTGGATTTGTCATCCTTCCGATTTAACATCTCAAAATTTTCTTTCTTAGAACATAAAATCCATGTCAACACCTCGGTAAAACCGCTCATTGCAATCTAAAAAGAACCTCAGTTAGGTCAGAAAAAAATACAATAAAAAAATCTACAGACAAATTAATCCTTCAGTGTATTCAAGAACCTCAGATCTGATAAGATCACTGAGCTGGTTCAAGGGAAGGGGCTTCAGAGATGAAAGCTTTCTCTTTGGAATATTATTATAGCCATAAGCAATTGCAACATCCTGGAAAAGAATAAAGAGCCTCATTAACAGAAACCCACAAGGGTGGAACCCAACATCTCCCTCAAAAAAGAGTCCGTGAAATACTATTCATTCGATCATTACCTCCATAACATCACATGGGTGAAGAATGTCACTTCTGGTTGGAGGTACAGACACACTGATATTGTGTCCTGATCCAGCTTTTTCAGCATTCAATTGCATTCGTTTCAATAGATTAGTGACCTGTTTAGCAAAGACAATGGAAGAACAAATATAGAATAGTTACAACATGATGGTTATGAAATTATATCAACTGAACAATTGTCACCAATGATTCCATCAAACCAAAGCACAAATTCAAGTCATTATGACCATGTCCATGACTGATACTGTTCCACTACCCAACAAAGTCCCAACTATTTGGCCTACATAATCCCATGATCTACATGATCCTAAAGAGGAGTTGTGTCCCACCTTAACTGCCCTCCATGTTCCCACAACTACTAGTTCTGCCATGTTTCTATTATTCCCTATTTTTAGGACTTCAGATTTGTTTTCCAGCAAATATCAGTTCAGTCTATTTATTATAAATATGCTAGGATTTGTTCTTAGTTGCAGGTTGTTTTTTATTAATATTATTATTTGGATTCTCATGTTTATTGATTGTAAGCGTTAAGATTCTTCACTCTTACATTTAATAAAATCCTATTGTTCTGTTTTCTTCATCATCTTCCTTTCTTTGAAAATTCTGCTCCTATCAATGACCATATCAGACTAATGTAACCTCACTCAATGATCTTTCCTCGCCTTTATATAAGTGAGCAGTTCAGTGAACAAACTCGGACAAATATACAACATATAGAAATATCAAAACGTGCCAACATGCGTGGAACTCCATTAAACAATTATTTTCACTATATGAATAATATAAAAGATAACAAAGAAATAAGAGGCAAAAAGAAAATGGAAGCATTACCTCATCTACTTCCAGAGGAACTCCAATGGAACCAGTAATATATGATAGTGGAACTTCCATATTATATTCTGATAAATCTGGATAAACACTTGAGCTTCCATCAAATGATATCACTTCAACCGGTTCCACCTCAAATTTCCTTTCACAATAGGTAGCAAATGTAGTTACCTGTAGATAGAAAGAAATGTTCATTCTTACCGCCACTTGTAAAGGTGAGGACAGAAGCTAACAGCAGTCAATTCCTTACCATTGTATTTAAAACAATTTTAGCCTTTGTTATATCAGTTGCTGTGCACTCAATGAAGACATTTTTTGTCTTCAAAGTGATTGCTGAGTGTGCACCATTAATAATTGGTGGTAAAGACAAAACAGTTCTGTATAAAGACAAGAAAAACAGAAAGGTCATCCAGCTGTATTTCAGTATTTTTAAACTACAAATATACACTTGAAAAGGAGTAAATATTGGCAGAAGTTTAAGCAACTTTAAGTTAAAGTGAAATTGGTTACTAATCACAAAAGCTAAAACTAATAATCAGATGCATATTACCAAGAGCACCCATACCTGTTGCTGTCATAAATGACAGGAAACACACTTGAATGCTCAATAATTTCCAAGAACTTCTTCAACTTTGAATCTGACTGTTAATATTAGGAGAAACAAGTGCAAAATGTACAGACAGAAGTACCAAGATACTGATTGGTTAACAAAGCAAATTCACAGGTAAGCACGACAAAAAACTATACGAAGATTTACCTTGTAAAATTCCATCAGCTCATCAGCTCTGAAGTTCTTCACCTAACCAAAAAGATCAATTCCAGGGAAATCAGTTTTGCTCAGAGGACCGAGGAAAAAATTTCAAATGAATAGAAGTGTGCAGATGATTAACAAGAAGAGGAATAAAGGAGTTGATGATCAAGAATACTGAAGTAAAGTCCAGGTGAAATCACTAAAAACCAAGGCAGTTCAACAGAAAGGCACCCTTGGGAAGTCTAAAGCAAGGTAACTATTTCCAGAAACAGTTCTTAAATTCAGATAATACCTTAAAAATTAAAAGGGGTCTATGCTGTTTTAATAATAATTGAAGCAAGATCAACTTGAGAATTCAGTAATAAATTTCCAATTGAAAACGGTAGAAAGTTTACAAAGAACTAGTAATAATCATTTTCTCTCTAGTATAAGCTATGTTCCTAATAACTTGATCAAATGGAAATCATAGTGACAAGGTAATAATGGATAGTCTAGTCAATGTGTACATGGTAAATAGTATCAATCGGAAAACAAAATACCTGTTTAAGTGGAACAAAATTTATCTTCGGTGGTGGTAGGGCCTACAAATATTGAAGTACTTGCTTACAAGTTAGAATTTGATAGCAAGAAGTTTGTAAGGCTACATGATAATGTCAAAAGTAAATGTGAATTAGACTATTAGAAGCCCACCTCATATGTAAAAGGCCCTTGTAATGTATCCAAGTCATGTGTCCCAATAGCAACTAAGGTCCGCTTCCTAAACCAACAAAAAAAATGTAAGCAGGACAATTTTAAAAAATGATGAAACCTTTGAACAGTAATAATTGGATGCTTATGTTTGGAAAGTTTCAAAGCCACCAACACTTATGTAGTAAAAAATGGAAGATAAAAATCTGAACAGTACATAAATTTAAGATCACTATGAACATCATCCTAGGAGACACGGGTTCAATCGCTTTGTCTGCAAGGTGTGTGTGCATTGTCAAATGGTTAAGAATATGTATGAATAGATACTACATAGTAATCACCTTTAGACTATTAAAAAAAGATCACTATGAACATGTTTGATGGTAAAATTACAGAATTAGCAGTCATTTCCTCATTTTGGCACTTCCATTTTTCAGAAATGTAAATTCTTTCTAGTGTCTCATTTTAATTATTGTGAGAAAACACAGGAGTCATCTTTGTCTTCATCAAAAACATTTCGACAATAAAGTGTTACCAAATATACTTTTAATTAAAATTCAGGAGCAAGAGTCCTACTCTCCAATTGGAAGGGGATATCAGTTTCCATGCCAGAACAGTTCTAAATGGACACACATTTCAAAAGACACTCATTTCAACAGCTGAGTGCAGATGCCACTGGACCTAACATAACTTCCCACGTAAGTCTCACTAATTAAATTTCTAAACATGAAGAAGAAACTGATACATATTGCTTTAACCTAACTATGTACACAATTTCCCCCCTCCATGTCATCCCAGCAAAGGTCCAAGCCAAATTGTAATAAGCTACATATTACCCCAAGCACTGAAACAAAACCATAGCCATTCAGACTTTGATGAATGCATGTAAATATTCCCCTTAGCCATAAGAGAAAAAACAATCAACCATACCTTTACAGCTCATGCTAATTTATTTTGCATGTTCAAATTAAATCACAAATAGGCAGACCACATACATAGGCTATATGGAAAATGTAAGCAGACATATTTACTAGTTAGATAACATTACCTGCAAATATTTTGGTGCAGCTTATCCTGGAGATCAATGAAGCTGTTGTAGCTAGTTTCATCAAAAGTTATGCCCCTCAAAACCGCACAAACAACAAAGGGCCGGATTAGAGATGTCTGCAAGCCAACGGAAATGAATAAGGTATCAGTAACATCATAAAGAATGTCAATACCCAAAACCAATTTTTTCAACCTTCAAAACTACCTCTTTTTTCACATGCATTTTGTGCATCAATTCCTTGCTGATTTTTGCAACAGTGTATCTTGGTATCTTTGCCTGTCCATTGAAAATGCGAAGGGCTTGTGCAAGCCCTTCCAGACAAAGCAAGTCATACCTGCAAAGACAGCTTTTATAAATATTTCTTCTTTTTAATTATTAAATTAAACTGGAAATTAAAATTGAGTAAAAATATGTTGTTTTCCTCCGCGTAATTCTCTCCAATTTCTAGTTCGACCCAACTAGGTTAATTAAAGTTGAAACTATTTTTGCAAAGGAATCTAACAGTTACTAAACCGATGTTCTTAATAAAATTAAGAGTAAACACATAAGCGACATTCATGAAGCTACCAAATTGCTATAAGGTGTAAGCCAGTTTCTAACAACAATACATTGTACAATTCTATCGAATTAACAAATAAAATTTTATTAAGATAAGCAGTAGAAACCTGTTAGCAGGTACTTCAATCTTGTAAATAATTTCATCGTCGGCACTAGGTTTTTCCTCCTCCAAATGCTTCTCCTTCGAAATTATCGCTTTCTCCGTAGTCTGGTACACAATAGCAAAACCTTCTTCAAAAAAAGGCATAGATATCAACGGTTTTCCAATTACAAAGCGTAAAAATACACTCACCACATCGTCAAGCTCAATCCCAAAACTGAAACACAGATCTTCAAACTCTTCTTGAGCTGAGGAATTTTGTTTTTACTCCCATTAGATGCTAAAACGAAAATTAGAATAAAAAAATAGGGAAAATATGTTGTTATTGATTTAGAAACTCACTGTAAGATCTGCGGAGAGCAGCGAAAAGACGATCCCTTCCAATGCTTACGGTTGGCATTGGGTTTCCAGAACCTTAATCGGCGGCTGCTAACTCCACAAACGGCGGCAACGCGAGATCGACAATGATGGCACGGTTACACGACGAGCAAGGCAGCGGCTCAACAACCTTGCCGGAGATAATGCGACAATGACAGCGGCTTACTGAAACATACAACAAAGTGACCATATTGGTCATACACGGCCAACAACGAAAATGGAGGATTAAAACTTAGTAAACTCAAGAGAACACAATGATTTAAAAAAACACAACACAACCCGCTGATAACTTCATTGAAAGAGAAAAGGCTAAAGACGGCTTACCCAAATGCTAGGTCGGAGCAAGGCGCTGGTGCGCAAGCAACAGAAGAGACGGCAACACGTAACGACGGAGGAGGACAAGGGACGACCGAATGGTTTCTCACCGTTCTCTTACAACGGCGACGGAAAGAACGATCTAATGGTTGGGGTTTTCTTGCGATGATGTAGGAAGCCGAACGATGGTGTCAGATCGACAAACGGACGGCCACAAGGCCTTGGTCGGAGTCCGATCGGAGCAAGGGCCGAGGTGAGGCTTTATTTCGAGAGAGCGAGGTGGGAGAGATGAGAGGCGGCTGCAACAAATTGAAATAAAGGGTCTCTGAAACTAAAAATGAGATTATATATCTCATTTAAAGGGTAAACTATAAGACAAATCCTTGAAGTTCTAGGGTCCACGAATAAGGCACCAAAGATTACCCAATTGACAAAATGGTCACCAAAGTTCTGAATTTATTTCAAATTGAACTCCAAAATTTGATTTTTGCCTAAATAAATCCACAATTAAAATTAGGGTTCTGAATTAAATTCTCAAATTATAGGGTTACCAATTTAGAGGCTTTAGGATTTAAATTTTTAATTTGCGCAAATTTTTGGGGTGTTACATCTATGGCAAAGCACGAGTACAGTTATATATGCTCCGTAATTTTAGGTTAAAATATGTCTTGAGCCCTATACTATTTTGAAATGTAAATTTTGATCTTTATATATTAATTTTTTGATATCAAGTCTTTATTTGTTTTTATTTGAAAATCTTACTCCATTCAACTTCATTGTTTAATTATTGATATATATTATTCTGCGCAGGGCGTAATGCTTAAAAAATAGCCTAAAGTTTCGCTTGCAAAACATGTCGTTTATTAAAACTATATTTATTGTTTTTATCAATCAAAGATCTTAAAAGTTAAAAAGTAATAGTTTGCTTAAAATTCACAAAAATTTGTTAAAACTATAGATAATTTTGAAATACTAAAATGCATATTTTTCATTTTATAATTTTAAAATATTTTTAGAGTTTTTGTTGTTTTAAAATAATCATTTAAAAATATTATGAAATTATAAACAAATGACATAACTTAATTTGTAAAAGTAAAAACTATACTTATCTTCGGACAGTGTTAAATACTGGATGAGAGAAAATTTTGTCATTCTTAAGATCTTACTTGGCTTGACTTGATTAATCTCTACTTAAACCGTTAATATAAATAAGTGAGAAACAAACATGATTCACACTAAAGAAATGGTAAGAAAAAAACATCCTATCATGGGGATATAAAACCTTGTAACTAATTTTTTTTATAACCTTCGATATTTAATCTATTAGTTAATTAATCCGGAACAAATATTGTAGATACTTGTTACGTGGACGACCCTCTGAATCAATCTGCTCTTTTCACAACGTCGGAATTCAAACTCGTGATTCTACTGAAGGGATTTAGTGTCTTATCTCACGAGATCAACCGGTTATTGGTACCTTGTAACTAACTTTAGTTTATCATTTGAAAACGTCTTAAAATCAGGTTTCTATTTACCTAATATTAGTTTTATTATGTATCTTATTTTTATGTAGTGTTATAGATATTAAAGGATCGGATCAATCTAAAGCTACAATCTCAAGGCAGAGTGAAACATGAATTCATTAGCTTTGTAGCTATCGTAAATAATATAGATTAAATTTTCAATTAAAAATGTATTATTTTTTGAATAGAATTATAAATATATTAATGATCACTATGATTGATAATGAATAGAATGATGGTATTTTCATAGTTCATAAAATTTAAGTTTATTAAGTTCGAGTTAAGTTAATCTTATAATTTTATCATTACGCGATGTGTAAATGATAAATTTTTTAGGGAGTTAGCTCAAATCTATTTATTTATATGGATTCAAATAAGAAATAAGTGATCTTCACATTTATATAAACTCAAAGGAAAAATATAATTTGTACGTACATAAAATATAAAAAAAGGGAAAAGATGTTTGTACATTTGAGATTTTCAATCTCCTCTCTTTCTTAACGGTGGAACAAACACTTGGAATTTATCCTAAAATGAAAGCAGCTTTTAATCTCCAGCGATCCTGTTGATCGTGCAGGGTGGAATGCAAGTTGTTCGATCGGCTTCCTCCGCCGGCCGAGGCTGCATTTGCTGGCGGGAAACCAACTCTTCTAAAGCTTCCCTCATCCACAAATGGGGGCATTCTTCTCTAGCTTTAGAGATTGTTACCTGTGTAGATAATTAGATACATATAACACGAAAGATTTAAATTGTCCAATCGATAAATATAAAGATAATTAAGATTTGATCATAGGATGTAGCATTTCTTACATACCCATTGCCTTGTCCGGATGTTTTTCTCCGGCCAAAGGTCTAGTTCTTGCTTGACAAGCATAGGAAACATGTGGCCTTCATGGAGAATACTTCGCCTCTTGCTTTTATACGACCATTCCCCTAATTTGCACTATTAAAACAAAATACGTTCAAATGGTAGGTTAAAATTGAGAAATAACAAGGGATATCAACTCATATACTAACCTCAATATTGCCGACGACACCGGCTTCTTCGAGTGTCTCTCGAACAGCTGCCTCTTCCATAGATTCATCAAGTTCCCAGCCACCTTTAGGGAACAACACACCTTTTCCATTTTGTTCATTAATTACAAGAACTTCTATCACGTCATCATTTGAACTTGTCGCATCTGTTTTTTTATATCGATATGGGATACATCTACTTGAGAAAAAAAATTATCATTATTTAGTTAGAATCATTTTTCTTTACAAATAACATATTCCAATTCCAATAATTAGTTACAAAGTTTTACTTGTAACCTTTTAACCATATATTATAGGTTAATTGCATCTGATATCCTCCTATTATAAGTCTGGTTTAAGTTTTTAATCGGTCTCTGTGTTTTATCTAAACTTACAAATCAATCAAGTCATTCGTTGATAATTGAACCTAAACGGTAATTAAATGACATGTAACGTAATTAACTTGTTTTTAGTATGACAAAGAGAAGAAAATAGGGAAAATAAAGAGGAAGAGATTACCCAACAACTAAACGAAAGCCTCTTTTGTCATAGCGTTGCAAGTGCCTACCACTGCGAGGAGGCCGACAAGGAACAAGAGAAACCATATTATCAACAGGAACCGACAGTTTCATAGGAATTTCCTCAATTTAAGACAGAAAAATCCAGAGATTCCTCTCATGTTGTCTCGGAAAATTAGCAAAAAAATAGAAATACATTGCTTTTGGGGATTGTGCTGGTTTTATATTTCCTTTTGTTCATCACCCTTCAAACTAAATTTAGAGCTTTAATCATTTAACAGTCCTCAATTTTTAGAGGAGATTTGATCATTTCTATTTGTATGTGGACTAGATGTAAAGGCCAAATTCGGTGTGTCCATGTTTTCTTTTCTTTTTTTAATAGAAAATAATAGATAAAAAAGAAATACATAGGAATTAGGAATAAAAGCCGATACGCTTGAAATATAAATAAGCAAATTTGCCAATGAGAACTTAGTTGGTCTTGATAATTTGATTATAGTTCTATTGATACATTAATTATAATTGAAATTTTGTTTGTATTTTTTGGGGTAATTTGCATGTTTGTTATGTCGTCTATGTCCGGGGTGCGAGGTCTTCTCTACCAATAATGTCGTTTCTAAGGTTTGAACTCACACCCCTCCTTAGGAGTGCAATGTGCCTTACCAATGCACCCAACACTTGTTCGTAATTTTGTTTGTACTTTGTATCTAATTGATTTTGAATATAATTATACAAATATATTTTTATAAGTTATAACTATAATTTAACTTTTAAAAAATCCACAATGTCTAACGCATTGAGTTGTGTAAGTGTTAAAGGATGACATTATTTTTTTAAATGATCCGAAAAGCATATTTAACGGGTGTATGTAAATTTATTCAAATTAAAATCGTACAAAAATATTACCTTATAATTAAATTAAAATACTACAAAGTTATAAGGTCAATTATAAATATAAATATCTATAAAAAAAGAATTTGTGTGTACAAAAGGACCATTTCCCTCCATTAATATATGGATAGCATTAGCAATTATCTCCCGAAAAAAAATTGAGTAAAAATTCTTTGTTGTTTTTGATGTCCCTATTTATATTTTATTATTAAAAAATTAGTTTAAAATTTAAATTTATAATTTAAAGTCAAGAATTAGGGTTTAGATTATTGTAATGGGCGAAGCCGTGAAGGATATATTTTTTTCCGATTAAAAATGAGTACATTTGGCTGGATATTTTTTTTGGGATTTTATTAAGAAAAATACACATTTAAATAATATTTGGAAAAATAACTCCCATTCAGGCAACGTATGACAAACTCACGTTTTACAAAATGCGATTTTAGAGCTTTTTTTTTTACAAAACGTGAGTTCCGTGTTGAGTGTATAAGTAAGAAAAAAATTAATTCATCAAGTTTGAACTCTCGTTTTGTAAAACGCAAATTTAAAACTTTCGTTCTGCAAAACAAAAATTTTTCATATATAACCTGAATGAGAATATTTTTCTAAATATATTATTTAGAAAATATATTTTCCTAATAAAATAAATATTCAGCCAAATCACCCTAAGAAATGGTCGCAAAAGAAAACCTAAAATGGGCCGAAATATTTTGAGCGTATTTCATGTTTTGGGGACGTGTTGTTTAAAGACCGTGTATATGTAACACGTATACATATATAACATTACTATATCGTATTAAAATGGAATAAAAGACAAATATGTATACGAAAGACAAACGTGTCAAATTAGAAAATTAGATAGATAAATGTAGTCGACAAAATCTAGAGTATATTTGCAAGGAGCATTGTTTTAAATTAAGTTGACATTAAGTTTCGAATAAATGATACTTCAAAATTTGAAGTATTAAAATTTATATATGAAAATAATTTTTATATCATGAATGAAGTAAAAAAAAAAAACTGAGTTTATAGATAGGGACAAACCTATATGTAAAGTGGGAGGGTTGCAACTTCTAATATGTGGTCTAATAGTAATTCTATTTCATATAGTTTAAATCATTTCTAATTTAAGCCAAATTCAGAATTCAATCAAATATATTTATATTATTCTCGAGCTTCTCCCGATTAATTTGAACCGACTCACGTCGCACACCAAATTTTAGTGGGTGAGTCTCCGATTATAAAGATTTTCTGCATACACAACGTCTCGAACTCAAAATCTGCTTAAGCGATATTAAACTTCTTAATACTTGGACCAACCACGTTGGTTAAATTCAGCCAAATATTTAATAACAGTAAGTACGCTAAAAAATAAAAAAATAAGTATTTCTTGTAACCAATAATATTTAATAATATTAAATCAGAAAATGATTATAGGTGGAGTTACTTAAAACTCATTAGTCTTGTATTTAATTATTTACTATATACAAGGTGAAGAGGGAGATCGAATCTAGGATATAATATGAAAGATGACTAAGGTGATGTTCTTTGTCATTATACCACAAACATAATAGATTATATATATATATATATATATATATATATATATATAGTAACTACTGATATTCTCATAGACTGACTAATTTGGATCGGATTTTGTAGAAGCTCAATATGAGGTAATTCTTCCAATTATTTTTTTTATTTATAACGTCGGGATTCAAACTTTTAACTTTGCTTAAATAAATTATTTAATAATATTTTTATTTTTGTTTTTTTGAAGTATTTAATAATATTTTAGATAATTAGCATGTGGGAAAAAAAAGAACGTGACCCAAATATAAAAACGGATCAAAACCAACGTAAAACAAATGAAAACAGGTATGCCGACGACGACGAGTGCAGTGGCACGTGACAAAGGAACGCCCAACTTAAAAGTCTAACCGCCTACAACCTACAAGGCTACAATGTGAAAGTGTAAACGCACGCAGCAGCCCCCTTTTGAAATTTTGACTGTTGAATTCGACACTATTAATTACCCAATTCCACTCAACTCAATTTCAGCTTATAATCTGTTAATCTAACATGGTTTAATTTAAATTTGACTGGATTTTTCATGCCACTTTATATTAATATTTTATTGGGCTAAGCCACTAGTTTCAATAAATTGATTCACATCAAATTTCAATAAATTCTCAATAATTTAAGGGTTTTTTTTTCAATTTGACTTGAATTATTTGTTAATTCAGTTTCTAAATATTTTAAGTGTTTGATAATATATTTTAAGTATTAGAAATAATTTATGTACACAATATAAGATCAATTCTACAAAGAAAAAAACCCTTAGTTTTAAATAATTATATGAGATGAGAGTTGACTTGAATAGTTTGTTTATTAGATACATAATTAAGTTAATACGAAATATTTTTGTAACTAAATTTAAATAAAGATTACCCAACTTTTTAAAACTAAACATATTCCAAACAATTTTGTTTTAAATAAAATTTATGAGATTCTTCTATCCTAAGCTTTAATTGAACTAATCTAATATAAGGATGAACTAATCTAATGTCTATTACTAAAGAGTGACATAAAATTTGTATAAATTAATATTTCTACACGTAAAAACCTGAATTTGACAAAAGATGATATTAAAAAATGCTAGCGATTACTAATCATCGGTTGTTTTTATTAAAAAATATACAAATATATAGTACCTTATAAATCACCTTAAAATTATTAAAAATACATACTTTTACAGAAACCGATTGAGTTTAAGAATATATATGTCTAAAATTATTAAAAATGAAAGAAAGAAAGAAAGAAACGCGTGTATCATTTATCCAAAGAAGTTTCGATGGGCAGTCAAATAAAAGAATCGAGAAGGTTGGCAATTTTTGGTGGACATCTCGTCGTCCGTATAGCAATCAGCAATTGGGAAATGCCCTCTGATCCAACGATTCCACATTTGCATTATTATTCATATCTACCTATTTTCACTTCGTTTTTTTGGGTCAAAAATACTATAATAGTACATGCATTATATCTTGAATTACATTTTAATCTGTTATTTGAAAAAAATAAACAAAATAACTCATGTGCTTTAAATGAGTGAAGTAGTAATTATGTTTATGCTACTTATATCATTAACTATTGATATGAAATTTTAACATGTTTTCTGATTAAATGACGTGGAAAATTGAAATTAATGCCGGTTAAGATTAAAAAGAATATTTTATATAATTATAGTGAATCCACTTTTTGATCACACGAGGCAGCGGATTCAATACAATCTAAAGAGGTGTAATTATATTTTTGGCCCTTAATATTTTGAAAAATCATTTTAACTCTTTAACCTTTTTTTGTTGACCATTAAAATTTTATCTTTTCGTTAATAGGCATAATGTTACTTTGATCATAACGTTTAACTGAATAGTTACTTTGATTCATTATTCTTTTTTAAAATAATTTCACTCTCAACGTTTCTTTTTTTTTTTGTCAAAATAACTCCTCTATTGATGAAAAATATTAATCAACTAACGGTAAACGACTTGAAATGATTTAACAAAATTACACGACAACAGAAAAATAATATTATCTTTTATATAATTTTATAAAATTATTTTTGACTGATGTGTCATTCTTTCAAGTCAATACATTTGTCTATAAGGCACTGTTATGTCAACGTGCACTGCCATGGCCCATGTAGATTTGTCATGTTATTTCAAGCCATTTATTGTTAGTTGAACAATTTTCATCCGCAGAGAAGTCATTTTGACCTAAAATAGAACGTTAAAAATTAAGTTACTTCAAAAAAAGGAATAAAGACCATTTTGACCCAAATAAAACGTTAAAGATTAAATTACTTCAAAAAAAATAAAGACCAAAGTGACTATTCAATCAAACGATAATGTCATTTTTTTCACTTTATACCTTGTTAAACTGAACCATTGGCAAATAGAAATAAATTTTTAAATATTTTTTTGAATCATTTAACTTTTGTGCAAAATGTAACCTACGCCATGAAGGCAAAATTATTAATGTCATTTTAACAAATTTATTAATTCTCTGCTAGTTGATTTTATATAAAAAAAAAGTTCGAACGTAAAAGAGATGAAAAAAAAGTTTAAAGATTATTATTTTTTTTTAATTTTGAAGGTAAACAATGTCATTAGGCCTGAGGCCATCTAGGAGGGTCATTTTGTTGCTTTTTGCAATGTACATGGATTAATTTGCACATTTTCAAGTAAGGGACGAAAATGAAACCAAAAGTATAGTACATGAACTTGTATGGAATTTAACCAACGTTTTCCTTCAATAACATTTGAACATGGTCAATGGTATTTGATTGATCCGCGGAAAAAAAGATTTGTTCTCCCACCAAACTTCTTCGGTCTTTGCCTGCCCTGCCTTCATACGTCTCTCCCCCGTCCATATCCTTTTCCTTCTTGGTCTCTCTCTCCCTGTATATATATATATATACACAACACACAGAGATTAGAAGAAACAGAGATTTGGGTGTTGAATTTTGTCAGATATGGAGTTGAAGAACAACAGCAGCAGCAGCAGTCATTTCAGAGGAAAAGAAGACATGGGTAGTGTTGCAATCCACAGCCAAGTTCGGAAAATAAAGCAGGAATCGGAGCAAATCATCGACGGGTCGCCCGGGCAGCCGGAGACGAGACCTGTTCTTAGAGAGATTTCTCGACAGCAAGTTTCTCGTCGGTCTCCTTTGGGGTTAAGCGGCAGCCCGATCTCTGTCGGTCACTAGAGGGCGGCGTTTGAACAAAAAGCTGTAATAAACTGTATTCAAACTTTGTATTCAAATCTTCAGTTCTTGACGTTCTATTTTCATCTACACATAATTTAAAAATGAAATTAGTGTTTTAATGATTATGGGAAAAGCTAATTTGCTTATACGTTAAGTTGCTTAGGAATTGAACTGTGTTTGGTAGGCTAAATCATTGAAAACAGCTTTTGTTTCTATTAGTACAAACCACCAACATCTTCTCGTAAAGCACTCCTAAAATTCATCATTTTCTCTTATTTTTCGACATTTAAATTGCGACTGCGGCCACGGCCGCGTATTACAATGTACATACATCGGACATATGTAATATGTATAGGTACACGGTGCTTTACAATTATATCGTGTAGACCATGCCAACCTCCACCAGAGCGGCGTGAGGGATGTTCAATGCCACATGCGGCTCTCTGCCATTTTTATCCAAGAAAACATAGACCATGACGAGGAATCGCTTGAGGAAGTCCGAGCCGTTGCGTACCACCAAATGTGATTGACCCAAGAAATATGCAGTCCCGCTCTCCCTGGCCTCGATCAGTGCGTTTAGCTCCTCCCTTACCGATACGCGCATTTTCGGGCTATGATCCGGCAGCATGAACCGTACCTTTTTCTTCTTCCCTTTCTCTTTGGCATCGCCCGTCGAGCTTGCATTCATTTGAGTTGCTGCATTGGCTGCGCTCGTGCCTTCCTTGTCCTGTAAAGGTATCAAAGCATCTCCTTCGGGTTGTTTTCCAACTCCAACAACAATCATTCTTCCTTCGGGTGCCACCAAGGACTCGGCATCCGGTTTTTCCACGGAAATGAACTCTCCGATGAAGCGAATGATCTGTTCCTCAAAGTCCCCCGTGTCCCTGATATGTTCGCGGTATCCGTATCTCACAATGCATCGGTAGGTTCTGTTATCTCTAGGCCCAACTCTGCCTATAAGATAACGCCTACTCGGGGGAACAAAAGGTTCTGGTAGAGACTTGAATGACACGAAAATCAGCACTTGATGAAAGGCTGGTACATTTGTGATAAAATGGGAGAAGAAAGCTGGGATTCCGGTTACTATGTCGGTGTAGACGAAGCCTATTCCAGGTACCCTGGAAACTCCGAGGCCCGAGCTGAGATCCGTAAGCCATTCCGTAGACACCTTGTTTTCCAAGTCAAATTGATATTTCTTCAAAGTTCCATAATGCCATGAAACCATTATAGTCAAGGATAGCACCAACAGAACAGCCAGATACCAGGCTCCCTTGTGAAAGTTTAAAATATTCGATGACAAATACATAGCCTCGATGGACCCGAAAAACAGTAAAAAGCAAGCAGACAGTAGCAAGCTCTTTTCCCAGTATAGGGCCATCACAAGTGACATTAAGCAAGTTGTTACCAGCATGCTAGAGACCACGGCCGTGCCTGTACACAAAATTTACTATTGGTTTCATAGGGCGAATTCGACTGAAAATAGGGATTATATATGCTTATCGTATTCTTATATGTACAACAAGCTTACCTAGTGCATTTCCGATTCGCGTGGTATCATGAAAGCCTATTGTAATAGCAAGGCTAAGAACCATTACTATCCAGTTAACATCTGGTATATAAACCTGACCATGTATAGTATCTGATGTATGAATCACTTTCACTCTGGGGAAGCAAGAAAGTGCTAGGCACTGGTTTACAATGGAAAAACACGCTGTTATTGTCGCTTGACTTCCGACCGCCGCAGCAAATAGAGCTAAAACCGTGTAGACATGGTGAACTCCTTCTGCAATTGCCAACCAATGTTCAGTTTGTAATAAAAATGCCAATCTAAAGCATAAGTAGAAAGCAGATGAACAACTTGCCAGGTGCAGATAGAAAAAGGTGATTATATTCGTCGGGAAGACCGGATGAGTTCTTTTGGGAGAGTGTATGGGAGATGAATGCAGCCTGACCCGCGTAACATAAAATTAAAGCAGGGTAAATCAAGCAGAAAAATGTCATCTGCAGTAGGGAACCGAGAAAAGTTCTGTTAATCCATACTTGAATGATCACTGCAGTTTGCTGAGACATGAACTAGATCGAGTACCTTTATTGATTTCGCTGAGAAATGACCTAGATCGGCAAACATTGCCTCCGATCCTGCGAAAAAACAGGTTGCATATGTGGTTTGAAAAATAATAATACAAGAAGCTATCTTGTTATGCTCAATGGTAAACCAGGACTGACCTGCTACACATAGAGTGAGACCGCCCAATGACCTCCAGCTACGGAGGCTAGTACTTTTGAAATACTTGTAAATGTATTTTGGGGAGGCTGCATATATGATATGTGGATCATAGTGCACAATATTGAATACGCCCATTCCGCTAATAAATAAGAGCCATATTATGACTATCGGAGCGAATATGAACCCGATTCTATGGCTTCCGTAGCGTTGCACTGTGAAAAGGCAGACCAATATGGCACATGCAACAGGCACTTGTACATCTGAAATAAATAAGAGGACAGGAGAGACATCAAATATTCTTTAAATGTTGTTTTTTGAAACATCGAACTCGAAGATATCGAGTTTCATAAAACTTACATCTCTTAATATCTCTTGATATAGACTCCTCTCTTTCATGGGAAGAGGAATCTGCAAAAACAACAGAGGAAGGTTATTAGCCAAAGGTTGATGGATGGTTCAAAGATAAGGTTGCACTTCTTACTGCTGGTTCTTACATTTAATATCTGTTAATGATCGTCGAAGACTGGCTGCAGCCGACAAAACTGGCGAAGGAAAATAGAAAAAAGGGAAACATAAATACAACGAACCATTCGATGACATAAACTATCACAAAAGAAGAGAACTTGATCAAGTTTATCAAACCAGAAATAGCCGGTGTAAGAACTGCGTCAGCTATTATCATGCAAGAGCCGAGCAGTGCCAAGAACAGCATCAAGTAATGACTACTCTTATGTTTCGTGATAGCCCTTCGAGCTCTCGATTCAAGCTTGCTTCGGGAAGGAAAGTCATCATCATATTGCATAATGTTGCTGTCGCTTTTATCATTAGGGAGCAGACCAACTTTTCCATGCCTGCACAATAGTGAGTACAAAGCAAAAGTACCACCTGCAAGATATGATTCAAGGTAAAATTCATTTCGTGATCTTATCAACGCAATCGTTTTAGTTTAAAAGGTCACCGAAGATCATTACATACCCTCCCCATCGTCATCGGCTCTCAGCACTATAATGGCATACTTCACTAATGAAACGATCGTCAAAGTCCAAAAGATAAACGATAAGTACTCGTATGCACTCTCATCGGATTTGAATTCCTGCCTAGGGATCGAACTAAATACATATAAAGGAGCAGTACTCAAGCGACCGTAAACAACTCCGAGGCTTTGGAATGACAAAAGGACTGTATGCATCCATGTCTCCTTCTGAAACAACATCAAGAAAATCAAAATAGCACATAATCAAACACTTAATACCAAGGCACTGCACATGCTGTGATCTACTGCAAAAAGTCTCAGCTGAAATTAATCTGTGATTACATGAACTTAAACAACTCCTGAGACTGTCTCTGATAATGATCATATCAGATGCTTTATATGACCAAATGGTACCGGATTTACGAAAGGCTTCCTATATTCATCGGAGGTCCGAGGCTCGAATCTACGGAGACACGATTTAAGGGTCTCATCTACAAGATCCCATCACTAATATGCAATGATCAGATTTTGAATCAAATTAAGATTACTGAAATTGGTCATTAATTAACACCAGGAAACTGCATTTGAGTTCAGATAAAACCAAACAAGAACTAAGCAGAGAGAAACCAAGTATTCTGCACTTCAACAAACAACTAACCTTGATGGGATTAGAGTAGGTTCCGGGGCTCAATGGAGGATCCATTAAGAGAAACAGAGACCAGATGACAGATAACAGGAGAAGCTTTTCATTGGGAAAAATATGTAAGAAAGAAGACAAAAATGGGAATGAAATAGCGGTTGAGTCTATGCCAGTTTGATTGACAGAAACAAAGTTATAAAGTGTGGAGAATGGTCGGCCGATTTCAAGACAGTTTGTTGTTTTTCTATGGCAATTTGAATGCTGACGCCTGCAATTCTATATTTCAAATATTATATATATTGAAAGCTACAACTTTTGAGCATATCCGAAGGCATCATGGGAACACGTTCTCACATGACAGCTTCACATGTTATAGAGATCATCATATGATTTTGCATTTACTTTTATCTTTTCTCAGACATTTTTGTTATACAAAGTCGAACCTGTGCAGCATCTTTAATGGCTCGAACCTCGAACAATCTCCATAGCGTCATATTTCTGTCCGAATCTTCCAAGGAAGAAGTTTCATCGAATAAAACGTTGTTTTTTTTTCCTGTTCTTGGTTTTCACTGAACCAAGATTATAAAGAACATATGGAAACTAAGTTTCTTCATTGTTGAATCATAAATTGTCTTCATGGGAAAGAAGAAACACAATACACATCACGTAAACCTTGTACGAAAAGTTGTTTGCGCCGTGAAAAGATGAGTTCGAAAAGGAAAGTATTTTATAAAATTCTTGAAACGAGTGAAGATAAAAAGGGTGAAAGATCATTTCTTTGGTTGAGCATAAAAAGTGATTGGTTTTTAAACATGTTTAGTAGTGGGTAATTCTTTTAATCACGTGAAAATTCCATTCCTGGAAATATGCGAACAACCACAAGTGGGCTAATAGGAAAACCAAACCAAAACAAACGGCAACCAAGGTCAAATGAGAAAAAAAAGAGAGACAAGGGTAAAGGCCCAATTTAGGTATAAACCAAATTCGAACTCATGACATTAACTCAATAAAAAATTTAATAATATTACTATTTAAAATATATATATATATATATATATTAATATATATATATATATATATATATGTGGATTGTAATGAGAAAAATAATAAACCAAGACCATAAATGAATACACTTTTACACCATTAACAACATTCAACAATATGTGTCATCATTTTATTGGAGAATTAAATTTATAAATTATTTTTCATAAAAATTAAGACAAAATTAATAGAATAGATAAGTAATGAGAACTAAATGTGTACTATCCTAATTAAGACCAAATTAATAGTATATGTAAATAATGAAGATCAAATGTGTTATTATACAATTTTTCTTAAATATTACATCAACAATTCCGTAAACAAAACGATCCATAGCTTAATTGAAATTAAATTAAAGATTTAATGATCTAATTAAATTTTTTGTTTAATAATCAAAAGAGAACCCACCTCATAACTTAGTTACATTGGTGAGTTTACCCTTTATTCTTAATAGTGAGGGGAAGGCAAAGAAGTTACATCATAATCAACATATATTAGCCTTTAAATTATTTTTTAAAATAAAATGGTAGTATTAATTTTATTTCTTATTTTTAAAATATTTGCATTAAGCATGATAAGCTTATAATATTTTATAAATGGTTATTTGATTTTTATTATTAAATCTATGAAGTTAACTATTTTTCTAGTTGGATAAAATTCGTCTGCCTCTTTTCGGTGCCCTTACATATGCTCCAACACTAAAAAATACTACAAAATTAAATTCTAAGCCCTAACCCTAAATTCTAAATCATAAACCCTACACCTTATACCCTAAAAATACACCCTACCCTAAATTCCCTAAACCTTAACCACAACCCCTAACCTAAAACCCTAAACTCTAAAATTAATT
The DNA here is from genome assembly GCA_030270665.1 of Hibiscus trionum. Taxonomy (NCBI): domain Eukaryota; kingdom Viridiplantae; phylum Streptophyta; class Magnoliopsida; order Malvales; family Malvaceae; genus Hibiscus; species Hibiscus trionum. The sequence goes on along the minus strand of BSYR01000045.1, from coordinate 10,011,454 downwards.
TTGAGTGTGGGTGCATATGTAGGGACACCGAAAAAGAATAGAGGATTTCCATCCTTTTATAGTTATTGATATAAATATATACTCTTATTTTACTTAAGATGAACTATATATGGGATCTAAAAACATGTCACGTTTCAATAATTCGTTTTACATGAATCAAAATATTATTTTTATCTATATGTATTATACACTAAATGTTTAAAAAAAGTGTTCTTATCGAACTATGATCTAGACATACATATATTTTTTTAACATCCTTCGCTATCCAAATACTCATTCTCACTCATGTAATCATCGTTACTCGAACTTAAATCATCCAGGAAAACAAATCATTCAAGAGTTTATCCAATGATTCATGTTTATTTAACATGTATGGAAAATTAAAAAAACAAAAAAAAAGTCCCTCTTTTGGTACATTGAAGATAAGAGTAAAAATCTCCTGCCCTCTAATAATGTCTCCTCATATGTCCCCTACTAAAAATACACCTAAAAATTAAATTTTAAGCCCTAACCTTAATTTTCACATCTTAAACTCTAAACTCTAAACCTTAAAAAATACACCTACACCTAATTCCCTACACCCTAACCCTAAATCCGCTATTTTAAAGTGGAGTCACCAATGGAGACATAATTAAGGGTAGACGATTTCCATCCAAATAACCAAAATCTTTTTATAAGTTGACAAATCTATAATTAACAACACATGGTAGGGAAGTGGAGGGGGATGAAAGGAGAGGTATGGACTATGGAGAGCTCTCCCCTTAATTTCTTAATAAAGAAAAAAAGAATTGAAGTTATAGTTTCCAGTTATATGTACATTTAGAGGTGGATCTGAATCTGGTGCATGTGGAAATGATTCAACAAGTATTCCAGATATGGAACACATTGAAGTAGTAAAGAGGCCCATTTCTGCAATCTGCCAAAACCCTGAAATAATTACAAGGAAGCTGTAGGCTGTAGCCCCCTCATAAACAGTGCTCGTCCTCTCCACTTGTCTCCATCAAAACCATTCCAAATTAATTAACTATACATATATATAGATAGATATAGATATAGATATAGATATAAATATAGATATAGATATAGATATGTTGCAGTCGATATTGAATTGTCAAGTGTTAAAAAGTGAGGGGAAGGCAATGAACAGTGAAGGAACAAGGTCTTTTCTGAGAGTGGGAACAAGGGCAGGGTGATGAAAGAGTAGCGTGATAAACAGTGACGAATTTGGAATTTTGTGCTATACAAAAAGTGGGAGGAGAATGAGCAGTGCAAAACAAGACTAGTACGAGCTTTATCTTCCCCATTACTCGAGAAACCCACCCTTTGAAATGTTCCTTTCGTTGCTATAAAACGACAATGAGAGGGAGTGCAGGCTGCAGAGAAAGGAAGAGAAACCACTTTCAATGAGTGTGTTTTCCCTGTACATCTGACTGATGATGATACCACTTTCAGGATATGCATGCATGGGTCATTCCAAAAATGGGACTACCTCCGTATCTTGTAATGAAATTTGTTACCAGATAGTACCAACAGTGCTATCTGGGATTCTCTCCTTTAGCTTTAGCTTTTAATTCAACATTTTTGCTTTACAAATATGGCAAAACTGAGGAGTTGTTTGTAGGTGGGAACTGGAGATGGAGGCCAACAAGAGTGAAGATCATCACCAGGAGGAAGAAGGTGCAGATAGTGACGATGTTGAGCTTCTCAAGACCAGAATTTCTAGTCATCCTTTGTATGGGAAGCTCGTTCAGAATCACCTCAACTGCTTAAAGGTTCTTTCTCTACCACCCCCTTCATTGCTTTAAACAAATCAAAAACCTTCAATGTCTGGTAGTCACACGAATACCCTAATTGTATCCGAAGTTAAGACCATAGTAGTATTAAATTGCGGCCGCAACACAACGCATCCTATGATCTTGTTGAAGTGTTCATTGTTAACTTTCTGGTAGGATTGAGATTTGGGGTGTCAAACTTTCTACAACATGCTCAAGTTGTATAATAGCAATAGCATGCTAGGAAGTTGATGTAGTTAGGGTTAAGGTTCTATAGTATCAACCTAGCTACCTATAGTAAGTTTCAGTTAGCTTAGAGCCAAATTTATACTTGCTTTATCAACCATTTCACCAGCATAACATATTATATCTGCTAGGAAACATCGAGTCTCAAGCTCTTAGCCGGATGCTTGGAAGGGAAAAATTGAAGGAATTTCAAGGGAGTAGAAAGAAATTAATACTATTTTTTCCCCTCATCGACTAGTATTAAGTTTCTTAATAGAGACGAACACAAGATTAGGAGATATATTAGAAATTGAGGGGTGTAAACTTAGATTATCGATAGAAAATATAAAGGAGTTACATAAACTATATGGGAGTTTGAAATTTTCAGAGGGTAGTACCCCCTCCAACACGCCTCGGTCCATTCATGCTTCTTAAAATTATCTGTTATACAATATAAATGTATACATACACTATTGATGGGTCAAATACAACTCTATTTAACATTTTCTTTGGAACAAAACTCTATTAACAATTATGTCATATATATATGTTAAGAAATGACATAATTGTAGTTTTTGTTTGCACATATGATATCATCAAAATAAACATCACAGACTCACAGTGTTGCAGATGGTTCGTAGGCTATGCTTTAATATACAGTGGCATTGGCGTTATAAATTTTTCCTATAGATATTTACTGTTTTCTCCCACTTTTGTCAGGTTAGTGGCATTGGCAATGGAAGCAGAAATAGCAAGGGAAACCAAAGGCAAGCTGAGCATTATAATAGTAGTAATAATATAAAGAAGAATACACGTTCTAGCAGCATGAAGCTAAGCCAATCAGAGCTAGACCTCTTCATGGTACAGTATTTGGCTATTTGCTATAAGAATGAGAGTGTCTTGATTTTAAGCTTGAGAAAACAGTGAATTTGCAATGCATACATGCAGGAAGGATATTGCTCGGCACTGAGCAAGCTAAAGGAAGCCATGGAGGAACCTCAGCTGGAATCAATTGCTTTCATCAACGGCATGCATTCTCAACTCAGGGACCTCGCCAGAGATAATCCCCTTTCAGCTGATGTATTTCTGGTAATTATTCTCATGCACTAATTGCATTTGGTGATAATTATGTGATTTCTGAAACTTGTGCAGCAGGAAGCTGAAACGAATGGTTCAAAGTGAGGTACTTAAGCTGATGTATGCCATTACCAGCCACAGCCTCGTGCTTCAACAATCTCTCTAACATCAATATCCAAAACTTTGTAACCTAAGCATATTATATATATATATATATAAGTCTCTTTCATTGATATGATGTAAAAGTCTGGTACTTCAGCTCTCTTTCATTGATATATGATATGTTATGTTGTATTGGAAGATACTTAAGCTTTTATATATATATATGGGATAAGATCCAGTTACACAGTGTAAAACTCTCTAAGTTTTACATGTTTTTTGGATCGCTGGATGGGTAAAACGGATATATATAGAGAGAGAGGATTGGGTATTATTCAAACATGACAATGAGAAATCACTGACTTCAACTGTTATTAGGGCGGCTTCCAATGCTCTTTTACATGCTATTAGGCATGAAATGATACAATTGCATGGGAAAAGCAGGCACAGGTCTACTCTTCTTTTGCTGCTGTCATAACTGTGGCAAACATTTGCTCTTTTACCTCTGGCTCTCGTAATCTTTAAAGTGCAGAGAATGAGACGTGGAATCAGCATGAGGGCGTGACGTCATTGAAGATGTGTTTTCAGATATGCACCTCTGCTTAAATTTAATATGATTACATCCATGTTGGTTGACCTTACAAGACATATTCTTAAGGTAGAATTTTGTTCCTTTTATTACAAACTAGTAGCTTCCTTGACTAATGATATCCAAATAGTTATTCTAATCACAAGGGAAAACTAACCTTCATTTAGAGCACACAAACCCAACTATATGCGCTTTCAAATGAATCAGATGTCGTCATAGAGGTAGGGTCTGCATCCGCATGAAACTCCCCAGATTCGAAGCGCACACGGAATTTTAGGTACAGAAGTCGACCAGAATACACAACTAAACCCATTATGTCCTTGCCCAAATGAAACAGATCACCAGGAAAGTATGCAACAATTAATGAATCTCCAGTTGACCAGTTTACCGGGAACCATTTCTTATCAACCAAATGGTAAGCCTGGAAAGAACAATGTTCGCCCCCCACTACATCAATGAGAAAATAGGCGACGTCGCCCACGATCACAGTTGATCTACTCCAGACTTCAAAATCGGGATCTAGGCATTCCCATGATCCATCATGGGGTCGGAAGGCGTAAAGAGAATGGTTGGAACCGAAGTGCACCAGCATTCGAGATCGGGAAGAATCAAACAGAACTGGGTAAGATACAGATGTAGGATCCAAACCAGAAGCAACGGGAGGGGCCGGCAATTTATCCCAACAATTTAGATTGATATCGAAAACATCGGCAAAATGACATGAATCTGTTGACCCGAAGACGTAAATCTTTCCTCCTGTAGCAACAGCCGAGGGTGAAGAGCGCGGGGCCAACATAGGAATACCTTTCTTCCATTCAGGATCAGGGCTTGCACAATCAAAGTAGAAAACAGAGTTAACGGAGTGGGAATAATACCCACACTCTTTATCGGGACAACAGGGATTCCCCGCGCATAACCCCCCAAGCACGTAAACGCGGCCGCGACAGGAAACGGCAGTTCCAAAATCACGAGCCTCCGGTGGCATCGTACTGAGAGTCTCACTGATTTCTCCACTGTCCAGATTCAAAGTGTGCCACTCAACCCTGAAAATTTTTACCACATCAATCGGATCATTTTCAAAATCCATTTGATACCAACACGACGGACGTATAAAAGCGCGGAAAGGCAAGGCCTGCAGCACTCCATCTCCCCCTCCAACGCCAAGGTGTTTCCAGGAATTACTAGTTGCACGGCTCATCATTCTGCTTCGAACGCCAAAGGGATTCTCATCACTGTTGATGGCTGGCCAAAGATATAAAGAGAAGCAATTAGGGGATTCTCATCAAAATTGGGTTGTTAGCCAAATTCCCAATGGCCCAACTGAAAAACAACCCTCTAGGCTCTAACCAAACAGGATAAATCGTCTGCCATTGAGCATACCACAATTATATGTCCCGCACTAAAAACTAAGGTTTAGGGTACATAATTATGGTTTAGATTCATCAACTTGACTAATTCGAAATTTCTTTTCTCGACTCAATCGGTTACTCACTCCCTACATATGACAATATCTAAACATCGCATATGTATTTTAAATTTTTCATTGTCGGTGTATCAAATATTAACTCTTTGGATGAGTCTAGAACGGGTGACACACACCGTTACACACCACTAATGTTATACACTATTAATTTTTTTAATAAATATTAAAATTCTTAGAGATTCAACATGCAATTCAAGAAGCAATAATCTTCGATGACGGCGAGCCGACGACGACAACAAAAGATAAGAGTTTAAAGTGTTTAAGAATTGTGAATGGATAATAATTTATAATATTTTAAATTAAAGAGTAACAAAATGCTAGAGAAAAGTCTTTAAAATTTTTAATATTTATTAAAAATATTAAAAAATTTAATAATGCATAGTGGTTATAATATTAGTAATATATAATGTAGCGATGTGCGATGTGGGTCACTCATTCCAGAATTTTCCGTATAAAAAACAAGGATTTTCGAGCTTAACTTTGGATTAGAAAGAACAACGTGCGTGTTTGATAAGAATAATTAGTTCTCTCGCATTTCAAAAAATTCCAAATCTTATCTTAATATTTTCTTTTTGGGTACCTTAATGATAACTTAAATGTGAACACGTGCTATGCTCTCAAGCTTCATGCACTGTATTTCTTATTCCCACCTCTATAAATTGAAAACAAGTTATATATAAGTTAGGATCTTGAATCTAACAGGAAATGGATGACTGAGATTAACTCCTTATTTTTTTTTCCTAAAGTGATAGAACTCAAAAAAATTAAAACTTAAATTCTAATTTAATTTTTAAATTTTAAATCTTAAAATTTAAAATTTGATTTTTACACCATATACTCAAACTTTAATCTTAAACCCTAATTCTGAATATTAAATCATGAATCTTAAACCTAATTATTTTTAGTGTTAAAGTACATATAAGAGAAAAAAAATTAGGGTCCGTTTGGTTTTAAAAAATATTTTCTGTTTTTGTTTTCTGTTTTCAATTTTAATTTTTTAAAAATTAGAAAACATGTTTGGTTAATGGAAAATTATTTTCAAAAATAAAAAATAGTGAAATGTGTTTGGTTTATAGCTTTTCAAAATAGGAATGAAAAAAATAATTATTAAATAATTGAAATAAATATAGTTAGAAAATATTAAAAGTGGCATTAGAAATTTAGAATGATTCGAACTAAACAAGTTTTCTTATTTTCATATTTTTTTATTTTCCTAAAACATTTTTAATGAAAATAACGAAAACATCTTTTTATGTTTTCCAATTTTCACTTACTTTTGTTTTCATTTTTTATTTTTCAACCGAACAAGTTTTCTTCATTGTTTTTTATTTTTTAAAAATATAAAAATAAAAACGGACTATATTCTCTAGAACCTGAATCAATAGCATATATTTCTAAAATAGGAGTAACAAACTAAGCCATGTGTTTGGTAAGACTTATTAGTTCTCGATTTTCTAAAAATTCCAAATCACGTGATTACATTTTACAAACATTCTCTTAAAGATTCTTTCAAGCACTTCCATGATAAACGTGCAAGAAAAAAAAATAGAAATTGTGCACACCATCCAGTGTACTCTATCAGCTGCCAGCATCCAAACCACTAAACCATGAAATCTCTATCAGCTGCAGTTTTCGGATGTGTTCGAATAAAAGCCTATAAACACGAACACGAACACGAACACGAACACGAACACGAACACGAACACGAACACGAACACGAACCGAGCCGGCCGGACGGCGGCGGCGGCGCGCGAGGACGTCCCTTGTTCTTTCCCACTCAACAAGGGATGGAGGAAGCATGGGTATAAATACCCTTCCCTAGCTATTTTCCCAACCAATGTGGGATATAGCTTTGGTAATATTCTGAAGCATTACCAACATTCCCCCACTAATGCGAAAGAATTCATCTGTATCTCAAACACAAACCTCCTCAGACAAGCAGTAGCGGAATTAGTTGCTTAAGCACTAGTGAACGTATCTTGAACTAGTACATAGTGATAATGAGCGATCCTTCTCTTAGATAAGTGAAACTAGTCTTGAACTTTCTAAGATAGGGGTAAACTCATAACACACAACTAACTCCTTCATCCACTGAAGTTCTCGATGTGTAAGATATATATACACAAGTGTATATTTGGCCATCTTACCCTCAGGATTCTAGTAAGTGTTTTAGAAAAACGGCCCAACGTTTTTCATAGAAGGTGGCTAATCCTTCTCACTTACATAGGTTATTTCATCAAGTTTATCTCAATATAAACCACCCTGAATCTGAGCTATGAAATAATTAAGAACCATTTGTAATGGCTCAACCTCTTATAGACTTATGGTGATTTCTTCAAGTCCATTTAAAATGAACCACCCAGTCTTGGGATAAGAAATCATTAAGAATAAATATTCAACCTCATTGTCGGTGAATTCAAAATGTCCTTCTCAATAGGATCATTTTAAATTTCATTAAGAGTTTCTTGAAACTCAACCTTTCTGGCGGTAAGTTCATCTTGTCCTTCTCATTAAGACAACACATTCATACTTGTGTTATGAACTTATTAAGAATAAGTATTCAACCATGATTTGGTAAATTCATCAAGTCTTTCTCACAAAGACCACCCAAAACATGGGTTTTGAATTTATTAAGAGTAATAGTACTCAACCTGGACATGTACATTATTCGTCATAGGGATAGGTAGTGAGAAATGTACACTATGAGTCTTTTCATGGTTTCGTTTGACCACATTGAACTTAGATAACTAAGTTGGGTGTCCACCATGAATTCCTCAACCAATGGGCTTTAAACCCATCCCCCTCGACGAATCTAGGACCAGTTTCCGACTTAACCCTTTGGTAAGCGGATCTGCTAGGTTTCTTTCCGACTTCACATACTCTAAAGAGAGTACTCCATTCCTTATTAAGTGTCTAACAGATTCATGCCTTATGCGAATGTGTCTCTTTTTACCATTGTAAACTTGACTCTTGGCAACACAAATCGCGGCTTGTGAATCACACAATAAGGAAACAGGAGGAGTCGGGCTTCCCCACAACGGAATATCAGCTAACAAACTCCTTAGCCACTCAGCTTCTTGCCCAGCTAAGTCAAGAGCTATAAACTCTGATTCCATAGTAGAGCGAGCAATACAAGTCTGTTTTGAAGACTTCCAGGAAATTGCTGCTCCTCCCAAAGTAAATACATACCCACTCGTAGAGCTTACTTCATCACTATCGGAGACCCAGTTGGCGTCACAATATCCTTCTAATGTAGCAGGAAAGCCAACAAACTCAAGTCTCCAGTCCATAGTACCCTTAAGGTACTTAAGTAAGCGTCTAAGAGCAACCCAGTGCTCATTACTAGGGTTATGAGTATATCTACTGAGTCTGCTAACAGCATAGGCAATATCTGGCCGAGTATAGTTCATTAAGAACATTAGACTGCCAATTATTTTGGCATATTCCATTTGAGAAACGCTACTTCCTTCATTCTTAAAGAGATGTATGCTAGAGTCATAAGGAGTTCGAACAGGGACGACATCAAAACTGTCAAATTTCTTTAACACTTTCTCAATATAGTGTGCCTGGCTTAAAGAAAATCCCTTTACAGATTTGATTACTTTGACTCCTAAGATTACATCGACTTCTCCCAAGTCAGTCATCTCAAACTTAGTGGACAAGAAACTTTTAGTTTTGTTAATGGACTCAATGTTAGTACTGAAAATCAGCATGTCATCAACATACAAGCTTATGATGACACAATCAGTACCAAACATCCTCGAATACACGCATGCATCCGATCCATTCACAACAAAACCAAAACTAAGAATAGTTTTGTGAAATTTCTCATACCACTGTTTGGGAGCTTGCTTCAGGCCATAAAGTGACTTTTTAAGTCTACATACTTTGCCTTCCATACCAGGCGCCTCGAAGCCAAGAGGTTGCTCCATATAGATCTCTTCATCTAGATCCCCATTCAAAAATGCAGTCTTTACATCCATTTGATGTACTTGCAACTTGTGAATGGAGGCTAGTGCAAACAATGCACGGATCGTTGAGATTTTTGTGACGGGAGAGTAAGTATCAAAGAAGTCTTGACCAAATCTTTGAGTGAACCCTTTGACTACTAGTCTTGCCTTATACTTTTGGATAGAACCATCTGGTCTGAGTTTCTTTCGAAAGACCCACTTACTGTTAATGGTTTTAAATCCTCTAGGCAAGTCAACTAATTCCCAAGTATGATTAGACATTATTGATTCTAGTTCATCTTTTATAGCGCTTTTCCAAAAACTAGCATCAATAGATCGTATAGCTTCTTCGTAAGTTTTAGGATCCTCATCTAACAGATATGCTTGAGCTATATGATCAGAAAGAGTGTCTAAATCATTTATCTCAGAAATAAAGGAAGTTATGAAGTCTGGTCCAAAAGAGGTTTCAACTCTTTGTCTCTTACTTCTTCTAGGCTCAAATTTAATCTCTTGAGAAGACCTAGCAGGCACACTAGAAGAAGTGGATGGCAAGCTTTCTATTTGTGTTTCAACATTTAATCTAGGTTTCTTTAGAGGAAAGATATCTTCAAAGAAAACTGCATCCCTAGATTCACAAATAGAGAAGTCTTGCAGAGTCATGAATCTATATGCGGCACTGTTAGAAGCATAGCCTATAAACACTGCATCAACGGTCTTAGGTCCAATGGTGGACTTCTTAAAGTCTGGTAACCCTACTTTGGCCAGACACCCCCACACTTTTAGGTATTGTAAATTTGGGGCATACCCTTTCCATAATTCGTATGGGGTAGAATCAATTTTCTTATGAGGTACTCGGTTCAGAATATGATTAGCCGATAGAATGGCTTCCCCCCACATGTTGTCAGACAACCCAGAACTCATCAATAATGAGTTCATCATCTCTTTTAAAGTTCTGTTTTTCCTCTCGGCTATGCCGTTCTGTTGAGGAAAATAAGGGGCTGAAGTTTCATGTATTATGCCATTCGTCTCACAAACCTCTTTTAGAAAATTAGATCCATATTCACCACCTCTATCAGACCTAACACGTTTTATTCTCCTATCTAACTGATTTTCAACTTCTGTCTTATAAATAAGAAAGAAATTTTCAGCTTCATCTTTAGTTCTTAGGAGATAAACTTTTGTATACCTAGAAAAGTCATCTACAAAAGTTATGTAGTAGTGTTTTCCTCCTTTACTTTCAGTGTTTCTAAAGTCTGCTAGATCAGTATGAATAAGTTCTAACAGTTCAGTCTTTCTTTTAGAAACACTTTTAAAGGTAGGTTTTGCATGCTTGGCTTCTACACAAACTTCACATTTATTATAGTTTGTTATGTCTAGTTTAGGCAAAATATTCATATTCATCATTTTCTTTAAGGATTGAATATTTACGTGTCCTAATCTAGCATGCCACATATCAACAGATTCAACAATATAAGCAGAAGTGGTGGCTTTATTATTTTCATTAAGTTGAGTTTCTATGACAAATAAACCTTCGCTTAAAAAACCTTTCCCAACATAATCACCGTTACGGGAAAGTACAAGTTTATCTGCCTCAAAAACTAACTTAATGCCTGCCTTATTTAAGAGGCCACCACTAATCAAATTTCTACGCAGGGCAGGCACATATAGGACATTATTAAGGGCCAAAGTTTTACCGGAAGTCAGCTTGAGTAAAACCTTGCCTTTGCCCATCACTTGAGAGCTGCTGGAGTTCCCCATGTACACGCGTTCACCATTTTTCGCGTCCTCGAACTCGGTGAATAGCTCCTTCTTTGCACAGAAATGTCGAGAAGCTCCAGTGTCTACGACCCACTCGGTGTTCTTCTCTACGAAGTTGACCTCCGAAACCACCGCAGCTATGACTTCATCATCCATGTCCTCCGCGACATGCATGTGTGGTCTAGTCTCGTTCTGGCGGTCCAAGCGGTGCTGACATTGGTACGCCTTGTGACCGGCTTGCCCACACACGTAGCACTTCATGGTTTTCATGTCGTGCTTAGCCTTGTTGGGCTTCTTGAAATTGGTAGTCTGCTGTGGTTTTGGCCTTTTGATCGGAGGGCCTTTCTTAAAGGGCCTTTTGAACCCTGAAGCACCACCAGACTCAACTATGTTAGATTTAAAAGATAAGTGACTAAAGTTGTTCGAAACCTTATCTTTCAACCGGTTGGCCTCCTCGATTTTCATGTGACCAATCAGCTCCTGAAGTGGTATGTCCCTTTTCTTGTGTTTGAGGGAGTTGCGGTAATCGGACCATGATTTTGGCAACTTCTCGATAAGGACATTGGCTTGCAAAACTTCACACATTTGCATGCCTTCCGCTATGATGTCCGAGACAAGATTCTCATAGTCATGGACTTGGTCCATGATGGGCTTGTCATCGGTCATCTGGAACTTCAACCATTCGCCCACGACATATTTCTTGATCCCCGCATCATCAGTGCCGTACTTGGTGTCCAAGGAATCCCAGATTGCCTTTGCACTCCTCTCCTTTAGGTACATGTCAAATAATTTGTTGGACATGTGACTTAGGAGATGGCCACGGATCGTCTTGTTGTCTTTCTCATATTTGGCAAAGGTGGCAGCAGCAAGGGCATCGGTGGCAGCAACAGTTTGGCCTTGGTTATCGGCAGGAACAGCAACGGTAGGTGGTGCAACTGGTGGTTCGTTGAGCAGCACATAATCGAGGTCTAATTGCTCAAAGAAAATCAGTATGCGCTGGGACCACCTTCGATAATTGCTTCCATCTAAAGCATCGAGCTTGGAAAGGTCGGGAATAAGCTTGCTCAGTGCGGATGAAGAAGCCATTTTGCAGAATCGGAGAAAAGTTTTGTTTCTAAATTGTTGGTAAAATGGACTGCAAAATCGGCTGTTAGCACTGACTGCAAAATATCAAAACAACAGTAATAAAAACTGTGAACCGTGTCGTGGTATGATGGCCACTGCCTTAGAAACAAAACTGCCCCGAACAGAATATTTACGTGTCTTCGACACGTGTTAACACGAACACGAACACGAACACGAACCGGCCGGACGGCGGCGCGCGAGGACGTCCCTTGTTCTTTCCCACTCAACAAGGGATGGAGGAAGCATGGGTATAAATACCCTTCCCTAGCTATTTTCCCAACCAATGTGGGATATAGCTTTGGTAATATTCTGAAGCATTACCAACAGTGAAGAGCTCCGCTCAGGCGTTGAGTACTATATCGTATCAGCGATACGGGGTGCTGGTGGTGGCGGGCTCGAGTTAGCCTCCTCGGTTGGAAAACTGTGCCCAAAATTTGTAGTCCAAAACCGATTTACAAATGGTAGGCCGGTGTCGTTTCATCCCGTCGACTCTAATGATACCATCGTGTATCAATCCACCGATGTAAACATACAGTTCCCCGGCCTAGACCCTTACTGTCGAATGTGGAATATATGGAGGGTTGCCCCTTACGACCCTCCGTCGGGACACTGGTGGCTCACGACCGGTGGGGACATAGGTAACCCTGGTCCTCAAACTTTGTCCAGTTGGTTCAAGATTGAGAAAGTTGGGTTTGGTTACAAACTTACTTTCTGTCCTTCTGTATGTGAGTCGTGCGTAACTTTGTGCAAGAATATTGGTAAATATTCTTATGATAACAAAGTTCGTTTGGGTCTCACTAATAAAGATGGGTGGTCTTTCGTCTTTATCAAAGCAGCTAATGCCATAAAACAAGTTGTCGAGAAGCAGTCGGAGTAATCTTACGTAAGAAGTGAATTGTCCGTTTAGTTTCAAGAATCACAACATTGCAGTTTTTGCTGTGTTTTTTTTTGTTCAAAATGTTTTTCTCTGGTTTTTGCTTGTTTTTCTCTGGTTTAAATGCACGCTTCTGAAAATGGGGCAGTGTAATGAATAAAACTGTCTTTTAAGTTTGGACTTTGGAGTATGGATGTGTTTACTCGACTTTACGTGGAAAGATTTAAGATTTTATGTTGGAGACGTGAACTTTTATACTTAATAAAATTTTATGAAAATTTGAAAATGTGTGAAGTTATATTTAGTTAATTTGAAATTGACTTTTATTTGTTTTTATTGAACTTAAATTAACCGTATATGTCAAGATGGGGTGAATTGACTTTTAAAAAACTGGTGGAAGAAGTGGCTAAGTATAAAAATTGACACTATAATTTATAATGGTTCGACTTCTAAACCAAGTTTACATTTACTACCTTAGCTATCTACACTAATGATTTTTCACAAATTTACTAATTTATCTTTCTTTGAAGGATAAAGAGTAACCTTACAAAAAAAAATACAAATAAAGCAAAAAAATATAGAAAATCTCACAAAGTTAAAATGTTTTCACAATTAAATTCTGGCTCAAAATAAACACTTGAGCTAAAATAACAATGAACGTTAACAAGTGTTTTTACAAATAAATTGACTTTAAAAGCTCAAAAATTATTTTCTTTACACTTTATTGTTGGTATATACTTTCATGTTGTTCTTGATCAACATAAAAGTCTCTTTTATGTCCTCTAATAGGTTTGTGATCGTTTATAGTTGTTGAAGGTAATTTTCTCACTTTAAATGAAGTTTGACAATTGTCGGTTCCTGCTCAAAGAAGTAATAGTTGTTCTGAAAGTATAAAGCATATCGGTACTTGATAGTTGAGTATCGATACTAAAGGTCGGTACTCAAATGGCTTATCGGATTTTTTCAAAATATAGCGTATCGACACACGACAAAGTCGTACCGTACAAGTGCCTGGATATCAATAGTGGGGTTCGGTGCATGTACTAAAAGCTATTTTGACATTCTAGAAGTACTTGGAAATATTGGAATGAGTCAAAATCATTTAAAAACATATTTTTAAGTTAAAATGACTTTTAAATTATTTTTGCAATAAGTCTAAAAATATTTTTTACTTAAATAGTTATATAAAAAATATTAAGCTCAATTATACAAGTATTAAGGCCCAAAATTTAGCTTCTGGACATGGTGGATTGACTTTTTCACAAGGAGCTATTACAAGATCCAAATCAGCACAAATCAAATTCATGGTAAATTTAACGATACAAGATTTTGTGAGCAAATGCCTTCAAGCATGTTTTGGATAATAAAGACTTTCAAGAAGCCCAAGCTTGGAGTATACAAATAATTTGACTACTCTTACAAGTTTAAATGTCCAATCTAACATTGATTCATGAAGGTCATTTAGGATAAAATTTTATCTCATAATTTTTATTATTATTTTAAGCTAGTTGGCTATGTTTTGAAGAACTCCTTAGCCTATATAAAGAATATTTTCACCCACATTGTAATGCACAACTTTTCTTCTTATTCAATAAATATACTCTTTGAATTTTCTCAGCAAGATAATTTTTCTTAAGTCTTTCAGAAGTGTTTCAGCACAATTTTTTAGAAAGATTGTTGGTGATTCTTTTTCACGCTTCAGTATGCAAAGATAATCACATCTTGAATATCATTTAGAGCCTTTAATGGTATTAATTACGTTTTGGAGGATGCCTAGGACAACCTAAACCTCAACATCAATTCTATCTTCATTCATTTATAACTATATCGTCGTCATACTTGATTCCATCAGAAATCAAGTTTTTATTTAATTTTGATTTTTTACATTCTATTTATTCTAATCTCTCATTGTTTTTTATTTGCCAAACAACTTTGTTTCCTCCTTTTGCGTAGTTTGGCGAAAAATTCCTTTAAGTCTAGAGCCCTATATTTTTTTCAGCAACTTGTTAAATTGTTATGATCCGTTCCGCTGCAACATACCAACGATCTGTATCACTCAAGAATTTTTAATTTTTATAATTAAGTCTGGTATTTTTAATGTAGTCTTATTTTTGTTCAGTTTATTAAACTAGATTATAAAAATTAGAAATAAAAGAGGTCAATTTCAGATTAAATAAAAATTTTAGGGGGCTAAATTGAACAAAAATAATCTATATTAAAAACTTAGAGTAGATTGTATTTAGAAACAAATAAGGGTCAATTTCGGATTAAATAAAAACTTTAGGGACTAAACTAAAAAATAAAATTATATTAAAAATATTTGACTAGGTTATAAAAATTAGAAATAAATAGGAGTTACTTTTAGATTAAATAAAAAAAATTGAAGGACTAAACTGAACAAAAATAAAACCATATGAAATCCATATTAATCTCAATTACATTTTGACATGTATATTATTTGTGTTAACATATTATCAAATCTAAAGTTGTTTTAGTGCTTTAGTCTTTGTCTTTCTTTTTTTAAGGACTTGTATTTAAATCTCTTTAGGTACAAAACAATGTCATTTTGGGCGATATGGGCATCAAAATTGTCTCATTAAAATGACCTCGCCTTTAAGGTCTACTTCAGCCACTGTTATACATGTCATCGTACAATTAAGGATTTAATGCAGTGGTGTAATGTAAACGAGTAAAAAATTAAAATCTAGTGTTAAAATTGACCAATTAGAAATTTTGTGGTAAAAATGAGTCAACGTTAATAGTTTGGTGGTATCTGATGTGATTACCCTAACTTTTACTTTCTAGTTGGTATTTAAATTATACATCTTCTTATTCTCAAGTTAGTACTCGAACTTTAATTTTGATATTTTAATTAATAGATTTAATTTTAAAATTTATAAATTCTATCGATTTTATCCTAATATGAAACAATTGAATAAACTTTGCATGCATATTTAAAAAAAATATCCATTTAATCATTTTAACAAAACTATCAAACCAAACAATCTATAGAAAATTAATAGTCAATTGTCTCCTACAATATTTCTCACAAATGGGCAGTTGTAAACCTATTACCAAGTGATAGAAAATGAATGGTCAGTTATTTTTAACACGCGCTTCACATGATTTTATCAATAGATAAGAGGATAAACAAAATAACTGGGCAATAGAGAGAAATGGATAGGAAGAAAAAGATGAAAACGAGGAAAATATGAAAAATGAAGAAAACAAATAGTAGAAAATATGGTTTTATGGAACCTAACAAGTGTTTCCGTAGAAAAGCGGATGATGTTTATTTTAGGCGACACGAGTTCAAATCGTTCTATTTATAAGGTGTATGCGCATTATCAAAGAGTTAAGAATATCTATGAACAGATACTACCTTATAATCACTTTTAAACTATTCAAATATATATATATATGATTTTATGAAGATCCAATTCAATTCAATGAAAAAAAAAATATATTAATTTTAATAAAATATTATTGTAATGCTTATGTGGCAGTTCAAAATTAATAAAAAAATTATCATGTTATCACAATGTTAGAGAGATAACAATGGAGTGACCAAAAAAGTTTAATGCCTAAAGTCCAATGAGTAAAGTGAAATTTTTTAAACTTCAGTGACCAAAATAAGAGTGAGAAGAAAGTTGAATCATGAAATTTATAATTTACCTAATTTTAAAATTTTCATATATTTTATATTGATGATATAATCTCACACCCCTGAAATTTTTAAATTCAGTTTAAATTTTATTAAGCACAAAAGTTTGCACCCCAACATAAAATCATGCATTTGTCTATGCCCTTAGGCCTTAAGCAAGGTTAGAGTAGGGGTGGCAAGAGGGTGGACCTGGAGAAAGTTTTGCATTTCTTAGTTCATCTCAACACTTGTGGTACGGCTTTAAAAAATACTCACTAAATATTTCTAAAAAAAATCATCCTCATGTACTCCCCTTGTGGATCCTTGTGGGTTTCAAGAAACTTCCATCTTAAAAAATAAAAGCGTACTACTTTACTAGAAAAAATAAAACTTAAAATTATCATGTCAAATTCTAAATATTATTAGATCTTTATTATCTTTTATCTATTAAGATCCAACTTATATTTTACTCAAAGTTTAATCACTATATAAATTTATATATCAAGTTCACTAGGATTTATCCAAAATGTGTCATTTCATGTAAAAAAAATAAGCTAAGTAGGTATACCTAAGATAATTTGAGATTAAAGTAAAATTTTGAGATTGCAGCAAAAAAAAAAAAAAACGCCGGTAGACAATATAACTTTAATAACTATATTTTGTTCTTTTAAGAATTCTGATTAGTTTTTATGTTTATTTAAATTAAATAAACAATAATTTTTTAGCCTAACTTAGGCATTAAAAATACAAAAAATTCTTTTTTTACTTTTTTTTTTTATACTCAACATTAAAAATTAAATTTTAAACTCTAATTTTAAATTTTAAAGCCTAAAATATATATCTATGATATAAATATGGGAAGCGAAAATGGAATAGAATTCTATACATTAAAAAAACGTGCGTGTTTGGTATGAATAACTTAAACTTAATGTGATGACCACGTGGTATGCTCTCAAGCTTCATTAATCTCATCCCTACCTCTATAAATGGGAGCAAGAAACTAAGCAACCAACATCCAAATTCCAAAGCACTAAACCATGAATTCTTCATCAGCTGTTGTTTTATTTCTCTTCTTTCTCTTCTCAGCAAATCCATTTTCCTTATCGGCCACCGCTGCAAATGAGCCGGTGCTTGATACCGATGGTGAAGAGCTCCGCTCAGGCGCTCCGTACTATATCCAGTCAACGATACCGGGTGCTGGTGGGCTCGAGTTAGCGCCCTTATACACGTCTGGAGGATGGTGCCCAAAAATTGTAGCCCAAAGCAAATCTACAAATGGTTTGGCGGTGTTTTTTAATCCCGTCGACTCTACTGATGCCACCGTCCATCTATCCACCGATGTAAACATACGGTTCACCGGCTTTGACCCTTACTGTCGATCATCCAATACATGGAGGGTTGCCCCTTACAGCACTTTGCCGGGACACTGGTGGATCGCAAACGGTGGGGAAATAGATAACCCTGGTCCTCAAACTTTGTTGACTCGGTTTAAGATTGAGAAAGTTAAGGTTGGTTACAAACTTACTTTCTGCCCAACGGTATGTGAGTCGTGCGTAACTTTGTGCAATGATATTGGTAAATATAATTATCAAAACCAAGTTCTTTTGGGTCTCACTAAAGGAGATGCGTGGCCTTTCGTCTTTGTCAAAGCATTTAAAGCCATAGAACAAGTTGTCGAGAAGCACTCGGAGTAATCTCCCAACTGTCAAAGCATTGCAGTTTTCTTTTTTCTTTTTCTGGGTGAATAAAGCAGTGCACTTTTCTTTTCTTTTTTCTTTTTTTTTTGGTGAATAAAGCATTGCAGTTTTTGCTGTGCTTTGTAGTTTGTAGCAGTGCGGTTTTTGCCGCTCATTGTACTTTTTTATATATAAATAAAATGCCATGCAGCAATGAGCGTGCTTCAAGTTATAGGCTCTAGAAAAGTGGTTCTTGACTGCCAATTTAATGTGAACAGGATCGAACACAACCACCCCACCAGAATTTAGGACGTTGATTGTATTAGATCTGCGTCTCGAAGAAGCAGAAAGATGGATATACCGTGTATTTTTATCGCCTTCGTTGAACCATTTGAGACGAGATTTCTAAAGCCAGGAGCTCTCTTCTCTTTGATATTCTCGCCATAATAGCGACCTGAAATGGTTTAGGCGGGACAAGATGAGGGGTCTGCAGTACCTTCCTGGATATTAGCTTCCATAATAGAGATTTCTTTTTCAAGCTTCGCCGTATTTAAGCCAGAAAACCCAGACAAATTTTCGGCCTATTTTTTTATGGCCAACTTCAAACCTCTAATCAAACCACCAATTTTTAGTCTATTCAAACATTTTAGCGCAGATTGAACCATCTCAACAAAGCCATCTTCTTCAAACCAGTAATTGAAAATTCTGAAAGGCTTCGGTCCCCAGTTAGTAATATCCTCCTGAAGAATAATTACATTATGATCAGACAAAGATTTATCGAGGACCGGCTGGGCAATGCTGGGAAGAGCCAAACTCAAAATCTACCGAGACGAGAAAACGATCTAGACGGACAAAGGTAGGTGGATCCCTGTAATTGCTCCAGGTGAACCTTCCACCCGAGAGCGGGAGATCTCTCAGTTCAGCATTAAAAACAAACGACTTGAATAAACCTACTAAGGGCATGTTAAGAGAGAAACCAATTTTCTCAACCGGATCTAGGAACAAATTTCAATCCCCACCAATACACCATGGGATATTCCAGTTGAGGACCTCAGCTAGGAAATCTCTTTTCTATGAAGTATGAATCAATAGAAGGACCATACACGTTCGTAATTCTACACTTGATGTTCTTAGGGTTCAACGAGCCAATTAGAGCAACAAATCTCGCAGTACAAAAATTGTCAGAGACACAGAAATATCCAGCATCCCACATACACAACAGTTCACCGGAGGAACCCACCGCTGGAGAAAAAATGGATTTCACATCCCTGTAGTTCCATATCTTCTTGGCTAGATTACCACTAATATTTTTCAACTTTGTTTCTTGGATCAGCACAATCATTAGGTGATTATTGCGTATTACCTTCTGCCGTGCTCTACCTTTCTTCTTTTTTCTAATTCCTCGAATGTTTCAAGACAAAATAGACAAATTCATGATAAAATATGAAAATTATAACCCAAAGAAAAACCTTTAAGCATGGACAAATACAGAACCAAGAAGAAAAGAACTTAAAAGAATTTGAGTTTATCTAACTTATGCATACATACATAGATTAAGGGTCATTTAAAAACTTTTATTAAATACTATATTCTATTTGAAAGAATCATAATCATTTAATGTATTAAAAACCCTAAAAGATTCTAGTAAAAAAACACTCATTCAATGTAGTCAAATGTAAACCTTAAATTATAAAATTATAATCTTAAACCCTAAACCATATAACCACAACCCTGACCATGAACCCTAAACATTAAACATAACATAAATCATAAGCCTAAACCCATTAACTCTAAACATTAAACCCTAAAATCATATCCATAAACCCTAAACCATATAACCACAACCCTGACCATGAAACCTAAACATTAAACATAACCTAAAACCATTAACCCTAGACATTAAACCCTAAAATCATATCCATAAACCCTAAACCCTAAAGTTTAATATATTAAATGTGAATTTTCAATAGAATCTTTTAGGGTTTTTAATACATTAAATGATTATGATTTTTTCAAATAGAATCTTTGTATTGCTCTTAAATGACCCTTAATCTATGCATGTATAAATACATTAGAAAAAGCCAAAGCAATTATCTATATAAACTGTAAAATTATATTTTGATACACAATAAATGAAAAAAGTTTATATAACACTTTTTTAAAATTTAATATCTACAACATTATCTCTAAGACTCTAAATCTCAAATCATAAACTTTAAATTATAAACTCTAAATCCTAAATTTTAAACCATATACTAAAGTTCTAAACTCTAAACTTAAAACTAAACATTTAATCTCCTCTAAATTTGAGAAACATGTGTAAACTTTAATTTACATAAATTTGTGTATCATGTCAAAATAAAAACGTACTACTTTATTAGACAAAATAAAACTTAAAGTTATCATGTCAAATTTTAGATATTATTAAATTTTTATCATCTTTTATCTATTAAGATTCAACTTGTATTTTACTCATGGTTTAATTACTATATAAATTCACATATCAAGTTCACGAAGATTTATCCAAAAATGTATCATTCTATGTAAACGATTAGCTAAATAGGTATACTTATATTGATAATTTTAATTCTAATATTTATAGATTGTATCAATTAGATTTTAATATCGAACAATTCAATAATTTTTACTTGCATATTTAAAACTTCATCCATTTAATCATTTTTAACAAAATCATCAAACCAAACAATCCACTCCTAAAATATTTTTCACATGGGCAGCTGAAACATATTACAAAGAGATAGAAAATGAATGGTCGGTAATTGTTAACATGCACTCCACATGATTTTCTCAATAGATAAAGAGGATAGACAAAATTCAAATACGTGGGTATTTGTAAACCTCAAACGGTGACCCCGAATATGGGCAGATAGAGAGAAATGGATAGGAAGAAAAAGATGAAAACGAGGAAAATATGAAAAATGAAGAAAACAAATAGTAGAAAATATGGTTTTATACTTTTATTGAACCCAACAAGTGTTCCCGTGGAAAAGCGGATAATGTTTATTTTAGGAGACACGAGTTCAAATCGCTCTATTTATAAGGTGTTTGCGCATTATCAAAGAGTTAAGAATATCTATGAACAGATATTACCTTGTAATTATTTTTAGACTATTGAAAAAATAATTTTATGAAGATCCAATTCAATTCAATGAAAAAAAAAATTATATTAATTTTAATAAAATATTATTGTAATGCTTATGTGGCAGTTCAAAATTAATAAAAAAATCATGTCATCACAATGTTAGAGAGATAATAATGGAGTGACCAAAAAAGTTTAATGCCTAAAGTTCAATGAGTAAATTGGAATTTTTTAAACTTCAGGGACCAAAATAGGAGTGAGAAGAAAGTTGAATCATGAAATTTATAATTTACCCAATTTTAAAAAAAATCATATATTTTATATTGTTGATATAATCTCATACCCCTAAAATTTTCAAATTCGCTTTAAATTTTATTAAGCATAAAAGTTTGCACCCCAACATAAAATTATGCATTTGTCCATGCCCTAAGTAAGGTTAAAGTAGGGGTGGCAAGAGGGTGGACTTGGGGAAGGTTTTGCATTCCTTACTTCATCTCAACACTTGTGGGTACGATTTTGGGAAATACTCATTAAATATTTCAAGAATTATTTTCGTCCCGTACACTCCCTGAGTGAATCCTCGTGGGTTTAAAAAAAACCCATCCTAAAAAATAAAAACATACTACTTTATTAGCCAAAAGAATACTTAAAGTTATCATGTCAAATTCTAGACATTAATAGATTTTTATTATCTTTTATCTACTCAGATCGAACTTATATTTTACTTAAGGTTTAATCACTTTATGAATTCATATATAAGTTCATTGGGATTTATCCTAAAATGTATTATTCTATGTAAACGATTAGCTAAGTAGGTATACCTAAGATAATTTGGGATTAAAGTAAACTTTTGATATTTTGTTCTTTTAAGAATTTTGATTGTTTTTATGCTTATTTGAATTAAATAAACAATAATTTTCGAGCCTAACTTAGGCATTAAAATGGATAAAAAAATTATTTTTACCATTTTCGATGCTTCTTTCTATGTTTAATATTAAAATATTTAAATTTTAAAGTCTAACCTCAAATTATAAATCATAAATCCTAAACCTAAAATATATATTTAAGGTATAAATATGGGATATGGGAAGCGAAAAATGGAATTGAATTTTATTCATTAAATAAACGTGCGTGTTTGGTATGAAAAACTTAATGTGACCACGTGGTATGCTCTCAAGCTTCATTAATCTCATCCCTACCTCTATAAATGGGAGCAAGAAACTAAGCAAGCAGCATCCAAATTCCAAAGCACTAAACCATGAATTCTTCATCAGCTGCTGTTTTATTTCTCTTCTTTATCTTCTCAGCAAATCCATTTTCCTTATCGGCCACCGCTGCAAAGGAGCCGGTGCTTGATACCGATGGTGAAGAGCTCCGCTTAGGCACTCCGTACTATATCCAGTCAGCGATACAGGGTGCTGGTGGGCTGGAGTTAGTGTCCTTATTCTCGACTGGAATACCGTGCCCAAAAATTGTAGCCCAAAGCCAATCTACAAATGGTTTGGCGGTGTTTTTTAATCCCGTCGACTCTACTGATACCACCGTCCATCTATCCACCGATGTAAACATACGGTTCCCCAGCTTTGACCCTTACTGTCGATCATCCAATACATGGAGGGTTGCCCCTTACAGCACTTTGCCGGGACACTGGTGGATCGCAAACGGTGGGGAAATAGATAATCCTGGTCCTCAAACTTTGTTGACTCGGTTTAAGATTGAGAGAGTTGAGGTTGGTTACAAACTTACTTTCTGCCCAACGGTATGTGAGTCGTGCGTAACTTTGTGCAATGATATTGGTAAATATAATTATCAAAACCAAGTTCTTTTGGGTCTCACTAAAGGAGATGCGTGGCCTTTCGTCTTTGTCAAAGCATTTAAAGCCATAGAACAAGTTGTCGAGAAGCACTCGGAGTAATCTCCCAACTGTCAAAGCATTGCAGTTTTCTTTTTTCTTTTTTTGGGTGAATAAAGCAGTGCACTTTTCTTTTCTTTTCTTTTTGGGTGAATAAATAAAGCATTGCAGATTTTGCTGTGCTTAGTGCGGTTTTCACCGCTTTGTGTACTTCTTTTTATATAAATAAAATGCCGTGTAGCTAAGTGGCTTGTTAAAAAAATGCATGCTTCCAAAAAACTAGCAATGGAATGAATAAAACTGTCTATCAAGTTTGGAGTATGGATGTTTTTAGGGTAAACTATGACCATGTTACTGTGCAAACAGATAGAGCAGATGTGCACCAACTTCTTTTGTCTTCTAATCTCTTGAGTCTTCACGCCTTAATTCGAGCTATCTTTTCTCTACTTGTTCTACCATGAACTATTGAGTTTGTTCATATTCGTCCAGAGGCAAACATGGCCGCTGACTTTTTGGCTAAATCAACTTGCCCTTCTTACGATATCTTTGGTTCCTTCTCAAGATGTTCTGAATCTCCTGTAAGAGATGTTCATAGCCCTCCCTATCCTCGTCTTACTATCCTCGTCTTACGGGGGCTTGATGTATAGGCTTTGGCCACCCACTTATTCAAAAAAAAAAATATAGGTAAAATTACATTTAAGTCACTCAATTATGGGTAAAGTACATTTAAGTCACTCAATTATGGGTAAAATACATTTAAGTCACTTAATTATTAAAGGTTACACTTAGGTCACTCAATTATAGGTAAAGTTATATTTGGGTCATCCTTCATATCTATAAAATATATATCAATATGTGTATTAGATTATTTAATGATTTCAAATGAATTACTCTAGTGTTAACGAGGGTATATAATTGATTTGGAAGAAAAAATGACTAAGTTTATGCATTTTTTTAAAAATACAAATGGTGACCCAAATGTAACATTATCCATAATTAAGTGACCTAAATGTAACCTTTAATAATTAAGTGACCCAAATATAACATTACTCATAATTGAGTGATCTTTGTTGTAGTTTACCCTAAATGAATCATCACGTGCAAGCACGGGGAACGATATTTTAAGACAAGCAAGAAGACAAGAACTTGAAAATATTTTCTCTATAAAGTTAGTATATTTTGATATACATTACATGTCAAAAAGTTTATATAACACTTCTTTAAGTTTGAAATTCTTTTTAATTTTAGCGTAAACGCATTTGAAACAACGGCACGACAGCAGCGGCGACAGCAGTAACGATGGCGATGACTTGAATTTCAAATAATAAAAATTAGGGTTTTGTAATTTAGAGGTTGATAGGTATTTTGATCTATGTTTAAAAGAAAATTAAAATAAAATAATATATTTTAATTAATTTATCTTTTAATTTTTAAATAATTTATAATTATACGGTGGTCCTTTAAATTTTTAGTCTCTATAAATTGAATTAATGGTGCTCTCATCGGTGCTCGTTGTTAGTGGTGCTCGTCGAGCGTGTCAGACTCATCTATCTATATATATTTGCTTATATGAATATACATTTTTTAAGTCAATATTTAAATATTTTTTTAGGTTAAACTAAACCATATATCATTAATGATGTAATCGTGACTGACACTAAAACTCATTGATCCATAAACACATCAGAGAAGATGTCAAGGGATCTAATTCTTTTTTTCACAAGCCAATATGCTTAAGGAATCATTCGAAATTCACTCATTTCAGCTCTGAAACCGAGCCTTGAACCATGACCTTCCTTTAGCAAAGAAAAACATGTTGCTAGTTTAATTAATTGTATGCATGCATGCAAAGCCGTTTTAAGATCTTAGTGGCCCAATGGTGAACTTAAAAATTAGGCATCTGTTAATGAATATTAAAAAAATAATTAAAAGTAACCCCTAATAACAAGTGTTTGGAAAAATGGGTCTCTAATAAGTATCGGAAAGAAAATAAATTTTAAGAGCATGTCCCTAATAACAAATATTGGAGAAAAAAATTATGCCTTTAATAACAAGTATTGGATTTTTTTGGGCGAGTAAGGTCCCTAATAAAAAATATTGAAAAAAATTGGGCCCCTAGTTACAAGCATTAAAAAAATTACTCTCTAATAACAAGTATTGAGAGAGAAAAATTGGACTCCTGAAAAAAATAAAATCATATGAAAATCATATTAATCTCAATTACTTTTTGATATATATAATATTTGTCTTAAAGTATAAGTTGGTATACTGGCTAAATCTTTGTCTTTCTTTCCTTAGGACTTCGGTTTAAATCCCTTCAACTGTAAAACTTTATCATTTTTTTTCTTACAAAACGACGCCATTTTGGACGATATGGACATCGAAATAGTCTCACCAAAATGACATCGTTTTGATTTAGCATTCACGTCAGTCATTGTTAGTCACGTTACCGTGCAGTTAAGGATTTTGGACCAATTAGAAGTTTAGTGGTAAAAACGAGTAAGGATCAATAGTTTGGTGGTATCTAGGGTAATTTACACTACTTTTTATTCTCAAGTTGATATTTAAATTTAAAAAAAAAAACATTGTTCCAAGTTGGTACTTAAAGAAGTTTTGCTCTCAAATTTGTATTAACATATTATTTGTGTTAATCATATGAAATCCATATTAATCTCAATTACATTTTGACAAGTATATTACTTGTGTTAACATATTATCAAATCTCAAGTTGTTCTAGTGCTTTAGTCTTTGTCTTTCTTTTTTAAGGAATTGTATTCAAATCTCTTTAGGTACAAAACAATGTCATTTTGAGCGATATGTGCATCAAAATTGTCTTATTAAAATGACCTCGCCTTTAGGGTCTACATCAGCCACTGTTAATCATGTCATCGTACAGTTAAGGATTTAATGCTGAAGTGGTGTAAACAAGTAAAAAAAATTAAATTTTAGTGTTAAAATTGACCAATTGAAAATTTGGTGATAAAAATGAGTCAACGCCAATAATTTGGTGGTATCTGGTGTGATTACCCTAACTTTTACTTTCTAATTGGTATTTAAATTATACATCTTCTTATTCTTAGGTTAGTGCTCAAACTTTAATTTTATCCATTATTTTAATATTTTAATTAATAGATTTAATTTTAAAATTTATAAATTTTATCAATTTTATCCTTATATGAAACAATTGAATAAACTTTGCATGCATATTTAAAAAGTTATCCATTTAATCATTTTAACAAAACTATCAAACCAAACAATCTATAGAAAATTAATAGTCAATTGTCTCCTACAACATTTCTCACAAATGGGCAGCTGTAAACCTATTACCAAGTGATAGATAAGAGGATAAACAAAATTCAAATACTTAAAAAAGATAAAATTAAAGGGATCATACAATGTTTGATATATGTATTTTAGTAAAATATTTAATGTGGTGTATGTACTTTAAAAATATTTAATATATACATATATTTAAAAAAAAAAAACCATACTGATGCGAGTGCATGGGTATCGGTATTAGGGGTTCGATACATGTACTGAAAGGTGTTTTAAACATTCTAGAAATACTTGAAAATTTTGGAAAGAGTAAAAAATATTTTAAACATGTTTTTAAGTTAAAAGAACTTTGAATTATTTGTACAATATTTGAATAAATTCAAAATATTTTTCACTTAAATTATTATATCAAAATGTTTAGCTCAACAATTACTAATTTGTATAGTTCAGTCTGATATTTCTATTATATTTTTATTTTTGTTCATTTTAATCTCTAAATTTTTATTTCATCCGAAATTGGTCTCTAATATTGAACTAAATTATAAACATTAGAAACAAATAGGGTTAATTTCATATTAAATAAAAAATGTAAGACTAAAGTGAATAAAAATAAAATTGTATTAAAAATATAGGACTATATTATAAAAATTAGAAGCAAATAGAGGTCAATTTTGGATTAACTTAAAATTTTAAGGACTAAACTAAACAAAAATAAAAACTATATTAGAAAATTGGACTATATTATAAAAATTAAAAACAAATAGGGGTTGATTATGGATTAAATAAAAAAATTAGGTACTAAAATGAATAAAAATAATACTATATTAAAACTATTGGACTAAATTATAAAAATTAGAAACAAATAAGAGTTCTTTTAGATTAAATAAAAGTTTTAGGGACTTAACTGAACAAAAATAAAAGGATATGAAATCCATATTAATTTCAATTACCGTTTGACAGATTTATTGTTTGTGTTAAAATATTTTCAAATCTCAAGTTGATTTAGTGGTTAAGTTTCTCTTCTTTTCTTAGGACTTGAGTTTGAACCTTTTTTGTGTGCAAAACTTTATATTTTTTTCCTCTTGCAAAACTGCGTCGTTTTGAGCGATATGAACATCAAATTGCCACACCAAAATGATGCCATTTTTGTTTGGGGTTTATCGCTACTATTAGTCACATTACCGTGCAGTAAGAATTCAACGGTGAAGTGACATAAACGAGTCAAAAATTAAAGTTTAGTATTAAAATGGACCAATTAAAAATTCAGTAGTAAAATGAGTTAGCGCTAACAGTTTGATGGTATTTGATGTAGTTTACCCTAATATTTACTTTCTAGTTGGTTTTTAAATTATATATCTTCTTCCAAGTTAGTATTTAAAGAATTTTTACTCTCAAATTAGTACGCGAACTTTAATTTCGTCCACTATTTTAATACTTATATTAATAATTTTAATACCAATATTTATACATTCTATCAATTTGATATTAATATCAAACAATTCAAAAAATTTTACTTGCATATTTAAAAATTTATCCATTTAATCATTTTTAACAAAATTATCAAACCAAACAATCCACTCCTACAATATTTTTCACATGGGCAGCTGAAACATATTACCAAGTGATAGAAAATGAATGGTCGGTAATTGTTAACATGCACTCCACATGATTTTATCAATAGATAAAGAGGATAGACTAAATTCAAATACGTGGGCAGTTGTAAACCTCGAACGGTGACCCCGAATATGGGCATATAGAGAGAGAAATGGATAGGAAGAAAAAGATGAAAACGAGGAAAATGTGAAAAAATGAAGAAAACAAATAGTAGAGAATATGATTTTATGGAACCCAATAAGTGTTCTCGTGGAAAAGTGGATGATGTTCATCTTAGGAGACGAGTTTAAATCGTTTTGTTTATAAGGTGTATGTATATTATCAAAGGGTTAAGAATGTCTATGTACATATACTACCTTATAATCACTTTTAAACTATTAAAAAATATGATTTTATGAAGATCCAATTTAATTCAATGAAAAAATATTTATATTAATTTTAATAAAATATTATTGTAATGCTTATGTGTCCGTTCAAAATTAATAAAAAAAATATCATGTCATCACAATGTTAGAGAGATAACAGTGGAGTGACAAAAAATGTTTAATGCCTAAAGTTCAATGGGTAAATTGAAATTTTTTAAACTTCGGTGACTAAAATAGGAGTGAGAAGAAAGTTGAATCATGAAATTTATAATTTACCTAATTTTAAAAAATCATATATTTTATATTGATGATATAATCTCACACCCTTAGAATTTTTAAATTCACCTTAAATTTTATTAAGCATAAAAGTTTGCGGGTTTTATTTTGATGCACAAGCTGTGTAATTTTTTTTTACACAATCCTTTTATAAAATTTAAAATCTAAATCACAAACCCTAGCAACCTAAACCCTAAACCCTAAGCCCTAAACTCTAAACTCTAAATTCTAACCATAAACCTTAAATTATATACCCTACATACTAAACCCCTAAACCCTATCATAAAACCATAAACCCTAAACCCTAAAATTAAAGGGCTTGTCTAAACTAAAATTTACACAGCTTGTGCATCAAAGTATTTTCCAAAGTTTGCACCCCAACATAAAATCATGCATTTGTCCATCCCCTTAAGCAAGGTTAAAGTAGGGGTGGCAAGAGGGTGGACCCAGGAAAGATTTTGCATTCCTTACTTCATCTCAACATTTATGGGTATGATTTTAAGAAATACTCATCAAATATTTCAAGAATTTTTTCATCCCTGTACACTTTCCATCCTCGTGGGTTTCAAGAAACCTCCATCCTAAAAAATAAAAGCGTACTACTTTATTAGAAAAAATAAAACTTAAAATTATCATGTCAAATTTTAGACATTATTAGATCTTTATTATCTTTTATTTATTAAAATCCAACTTATATTTTACTCAAAATTTAATCACTACATAAATTCATATATTAAGTTCACTAGGATTTATCCAAAAATGTATCATTCTATGTAAACTATTAGCTAAATAGGTATACCTAAGATAATTTGAGATTAAAGTAAAATTTTGATATTTTATTCTTTTAAGAATTTTATTGTTTTTTTATGCTTATTTGAATTAAATAAACAATAATTTTGTTCTTTTCGGTGTCTCTTTTTATACTTAATATTAAAAAATTTAAATTTAAATTTTAAATTATAAATTATAAATCTTAAACCCTAAAATATATATCTAAGGTATAAATAAGGGATATGGGAAGCGAAAAATGGAATTGAATTTTATTCATTAAAAAAACGTGCGTGTTTGGTATGAAAAACTTAATGTGACCACGTGGTATGCTCTCAAGCTTCATTAATCTCATCCCTACCTCTATAAATGGGAGCAACTAGCAAGAAACTAAGCAACCAGCATCCAAATTCCAAAGCACTAAACCATGAATTCTTCATCAGCTGCTGTTTTATTTCTCTTCTTTCTCTTCTCAGCAAATCCATTTTCCTTATCGGCCACCGCTGCAAATGAGCCGGTGCTCGATACCGATGGTGAAGAGCTCCGCTCAGGCGCTCCGTACTATATCCAGTCAACGATACCGGGTGCTGGTGGGCTCGAGTTAGCGCCCTTATACACGTCTGGAGGATGGTGCCCAAAAATTGTAGCCCAAAGCAAATCTACAAATGGTTTGGCGGTGTTTTTTAATCCCGTCGACTCTACTGATGCCACCGTCCATCTATCCACCGATGTAAACATACGGTTCACCGGCTTTGACCCTTACTGTCGATCATCCAATACATGGAGGGTTGCCCCTTACAGCACTTTGCCGGGACACTGGTGGATCGCAAACGGTGGGGAAATAGATAACCCTGGTCCTCAAACTTTGTTGACTCGGTTTAAGATTGAGAGAGTTGAGGTTGGTTACAAACTTACTTTCTGCCCAACGGTATGTGAGTCGTGCGTAACTTTGTGCAATGATATTGGTAAATATAATTATCAAAACCAAGTTCTTTTGGGTCTCACTAAAGGAGATGCGTGGCCTTTCGTCTTTGTCAAAGCATTTAAAGCCATAGAACAAGTTGTCGAGAAGCACTCGGAGTAATCTCCCAACTGTCAAAGCATTGCAGTTTTCTTTTTTCTTTTTCTGGGTGAATAAAGCAGTGCACTTTTCTTTTCTTTTTTCTTTTTTTTTTGGTGAATAAAGCATTGCAGTTTTTGCTGTGCTTTGTAGTTTGTAGCAGTGCGGTTTTTGCCGCTCATTGTACTTTTTTATATATAAATAAAATGCCATGCAGCAATGAGCGTGCTTCAAGTTATAGGCTCTAGAAAAGTGGTTCTTGACTGCCAATTTAATGTGAACAGGATCGAACACAACCACCCCACCAGAATTTAGGACGTTGATTGTATTAGATCTGCGTCTCGAAGAAGCAGAAAGATGGATATACCGTGTATTTTTATCGCCTTCGTTGAACCATTTGAGACGAGATTTCTAAAGCCAGGAGCTCTCTTCTCTTTGATATTCTCGCCATAATAGCGACCTGAAATGGTTTAGGCGGGACAAGATGAGGGGTCTGCAGTACCTTCCTGGATATTAGCTTCCATAATAGAGATTTCTTTTTCAAGCTTCGCCGTATTTAAGCCAGAAAACCCAGACAAATTTTCGGCCTATTTTTTTATGGCCAACTTCAAACCTCTAATCAAACCACCAATTTTTAGTCTATTCAAACATTTTAGCGCAGATTGAACCATCTCAACAAAGCCATCTTCTTCAAACCAGTAATTGAAAATTCTGAAAGGCTTCGGTCCCCAGTTAGTAATATCCTCCTGAAGAATAATTACATTATGATCAGACAAAGATTTATCGAGGACCGGCTGGGCAATGCTGGGAAGAGCCAAACTCAAAATCTACCGAGACGAGAAAACGATCTAGACGGACAAAGGTAGGTGGATCCCTGTAATTGCTCCAGGTGAACCTTCCACCCGAGAGCGGGAGATCTCTCAGTTCAGCATTAAAAACAAACGACTTGAATAAACCTACTAAGGGCATGTTAAGAGAGAAACCAATTTTCTCAACCGGATCTAGGAACAAATTTCAATCCCCACCAATACACCATGGGATATTCCAGTTGAGGACCTCAGCTAGGAAATCTCTTTTCTATGAAGTATGAATCAATAGAAGGACCATACACGTTCGTAATTCTACACTTGATGTTCTTAGGGTTCAACGAGCCAATTAGAGCAACAAATCTCGCAGTACAAAAATTGTCAGAGACACAGAAATATCCAGCATCCCACATACACAACAGTTCACCGGAGGAACCCACCGCTGGAGAAAAAATGGATTTCACATCCCTGTAGTTCCATATCTTCTTGGCTAGATTACCACTAATATTTTTCAACTTTGTTTCTTGGATCAGCACAATCATTAGGTGATTATTGCGTATTACCTTCTGCCGTGCTCTACCTTTCTTCTTTTTTCTAATTCCTCGAATGTTTCAAGACAAAATAGACAAATTCATGATAAAATATGAAAATTATAACCCAAAGAAAAACCTTTAAGCATGGACAAATACAGAACCAAGAAGAAAAGAACTTAAAAGAATTTGAGTTTATCTAACTTATGCATACATACATAGATTAAGGGTCATTTAAAAACTTTTATTAAATACTATATTCTATTTGAAAGAATCATAATCATTTAATGTATTAAAAACCCTAAAAGATTCTAGTAAAAAAACACTCATTCAATGTAGTCAAATGTAAACCTTAAATTATAAAATTATAATCTTAAACCCTAAACCATATAACCACAACCCTGACCATGAACCCTAAACATTAAACATAACATAAATCATAAGCCTAAACCCATTAACTCTAAACATTAAACCCTAAAATCATATCCATAAACCCTAAACCATATAACCACAACCCTGACCATGAAACCTAAACATTAAACATAACCTAAAACCATTAACCCTAGACATTAAACCCTAAAATCATATCCATAAACCCTAAACCCTAAAGTTTAATATATTAAATGTGAATTTTCAATAGAATCTTTTAGGGTTTTTAATACATTAAATGATTATGATTTTTTCAAATAGAATCTTTGTATTGCTCTTAAATGACCCTTAATCTATGCATGTATAAATACATTAGAAAAAGCCAAAGCAATTATCTATATAAACTGTAAAATTATATTTTGATACACAATAAATGAAAAAAGTTTATATAACACTTTTTTAAAATTTAATATCTACAACATTATCTCTAAGACTCTAAATCTCAAATCATAAACTTTAAATTATAAACTCTAAATCCTAAATTTTAAACCATATACTAAAGTTCTAAACTCTAAACTTAAAACTAAACATTTAATCTCCTCTAAATTTGAGAAACATGTGTAAACTTTAATTTACATAAATTTGTGTATCATGTCAAAATAAAAACGTACTACTTTATTAGACAAAATAAAACTTAAAGTTATCATGTCAAATTTTAGATATTATTAAATTTTTATCATCTTTTATCTATTAAGATTCAACTTGTATTTTACTCATGGTTTAATTACTATATAAATTCACATATCAAGTTCACGAAGATTTATCCAAAAATGTATCATTCTATGTAAACGATTAGCTAAATAGGTATACTTATATTGATAATTTTAATTCTAATATTTATAGATTGTATCAATTAGATTTTAATATCGAACAATTCAATAATTTTTACTTGCATATTTAAAACTTCATCCATTTAATCATTTTTAACAAAATCATCAAACCAAACAATCCACTCCTAAAATATTTTTCACATGGGCAGCTGAAACATATTACAAAGAGATAGAAAATGAATGGTCGGTAATTGTTAACATGCACTCCACATGATTTTCTCAATAGATAAAGAGGATAGACAAAATTCAAATACGTGGGTATTTGTAAACCTCAAACGGTGACCCCGAATATGGGCAGATAGAGAGAAATGGATAGGAAGAAAAAGATGAAAACGAGGAAAATATGAAAAATGAAGAAAACAAATAGTAGAAAATATGGTTTTATACTTTTATTGAACCCAACAAGTGTTCCCGTGGAAAAGCGGATAATGTTTATTTTAGGAGACACGAGTTCAAATCGCTCTATTTATAAGGTGTTTGCGCATTATCAAAGAGTTAAGAATATCTATGAACAGATATTACCTTGTAATTATTTTTAGACTATTGAAAAAATAATTTTATGAAGATCCAATTCAATTCAATGAAAAAAAAATTATATTAATTTTAATAAAATATTATTGTAATGCTTATGTGGCAGTTCAAAATTAATAAAAAAATCATGTCATCACAATGTTAGAGAGATAATAATGGAGTGACCAAAAAAGTTTAATGCCTAAAGTTCAATGAGTAAATTGGAATTTTTTAAACTTCAGGGACCAAAATAGGAGTGAGAAGAAAGTTGAATCATGAAATTTATAATTTACCCAATTTTAAAAAAAATCATATATTTTATATTGTTGATATAATCTCATACCCCTAAAATTTTCAAATTCGCTTTAAATTTTATTAAGCATAAAAGTTTGCACCCCAACATAAAATTATGCATTTGTCCATGCCCTAAGTAAGGTTAAAGTAGGGGTGGCAAGAGGGTGGACTTGGGGAAGGTTTTGCATTCCTTACTTCATCTCAACACTTGTGGGTACGATTTTGGGAAATACTCATTAAATATTTCAAGAATTATTTTCGTCCCGTACACTCCCTGAGTGAATCCTCGTGGGTTTAAAAAAAACCCATCCTAAAAAATAAAAACATACTACTTTATTAGCCAAAAGAATACTTAAAGTTATCATGTCAAATTCTAGACATTAATAGATTTTTATTATCTTTTATCTACTCAGATCGAACTTATATTTTACTTAAGGTTTAATCACTTTATGAATTCATATATAAGTTCATTGGGATTTATCCTAAAATGTATTATTCTATGTAAACGATTAGCTAAGTAGGTATACCTAAGATAATTTGGGATTAAAGTAAACTTTTGATATTTTGTTCTTTTAAGAATTTTGATTGTTTTTATGCTTATTTGAATTAAATAAACAATAATTTTCGAGCCTAACTTAGGCATTAAAATGGATAAAAAAATTATTTTTACCATTTTCGATGCTTCTTTCTATGTTTAATATTAAAATATTTAAATTTTAAAGTCTAACCTCAAATTATAAATCATAAATCCTAAACCTAAAATATATATTTAAGGTATAAATATGGGATATGGGAAGCGAAAAATGGAATTGAATTTTATTCATTAAATAAACGTGCGTGTTTGGTATGAAAAACTTAATGTGACCACGTGGTATGCTCTCAAGCTTCATTAATCTCATCCCTACCTCTATAAATGGGAGCAAGAAACTAAGCAAGCAGCATCCAAATTCCAAAGCACTAAACCATGAATTCTTCATCAGCTGCTGTTTTATTTCTCTTCTTTATCTTCTCAGCAAATCCATTTTCCTTATCGGCCACCGCTGCAAAGGAGCCGGTGCTTGATACCGATGGTGAAGAGCTCCGCTTAGGCACTCCGTACTATATCCAGTCAGCGATACAGGGTGCTGGTGGGCTGGAGTTAGTGTCCTTATTCTCGACTGGAATACCGTGCCCAAAAATTGTAGCCCAAAGCCAATCTACAAATGGTTTGGCGGTGTTTTTTAATCCCGTCGACTCTACTGATACCACCGTCCATCTATCCACCGATGTAAACATACGGTTCCCCAGCTTTGACCCTTACTGTCGATCATCCAATACATGGAGGGTTGCCCCTTACAGCACTTTGCCGGGACACTGGTGGATCGCAAACGGTGGGGAAATAGATAATCCTGGTCCTCAAACTTTGTTGACTCGGTTTAAGATTGAGAGAGTTGAGGTTGGTTACAAACTTACTTTCTGCCCAACGGTATGTGAGTCGTGCGTAACTTTGTGCAATGATATTGGTAAATATAATTATCAAAACCAAGTTCTTTTGGGTCTCACTAAAGGAGATGCGTGGCCTTTCGTCTTTGTCAAAGCATTTAAAGCCATAGAACAAGTTGTCGAGAAGCACTCGGAGTAATCTCCCAACTGTCAAAGCATTGCAGTTTTCTTTTTTCTTTTTTTGGGTGAATAAAGCAGTGCACTTTTCTTTTCTTTTCTTTTTGGGTGAATAAATAAAGCATTGCAGATTTTGCTGTGCTTAGTGCGGTTTTCACCGCTTTGTGTACTTCTTTTTATATAAATAAAATGCCGTGTAGCTAAGTGGCTTGTTAAAAAAATGCATGCTTCCAAAAAACTAGCAATGGAATGAATAAAACTGTCTATCAAGTTTGGAGTATGGATGTTTTTAGGGTAAACTATGACCATGTTACTGTGCAAACAGATAGAGCAGATGTGCACCAACTTCTTTTGTCTTCTAATCTCTTGAGTCTTCACGCCTTAATTCGAGCTATCTTTTCTCTACTTGTTCTACCATGAACTATTGAGTTTGTTCATATTCGTCCAGAGGCAAACATGGCCGCTGACTTTTTGGCTAAATCAACTTGCCCTTCTTACGATATCTTTGGTTCCTTCTCAAGATGTTCTGAATCTCCTGTAAGAGATGTTCATAGCCCTCCCTATCCTCGTCTTACTATCCTCGTCTTACGGGGGCTTGATGTATAGGCTTTGGCCACCCACTTATTCAAAAAAAAAAATATAGGTAAAATTACATTTAAGTCACTCAATTATGGGTAAAGTACATTTAAGTCACTCAATTATGGGTAAAATACATTTAAGTCACTTAATTATTAAAGGTTACACTTAGGTCACTCAATTATAGGTAAAGTTATATTTGGGTCATCCTTCATATCTATAAAATATATATCAATATGTGTATTAGATTATTTAATGATTTCAAATGAATTACTCTAGTGTTAACGAGGGTATATAATTGATTTGGAAGAAAAAATGACTAAGTTTATGCATTTTTTTAAAAATACAAATGGTGACCCAAATGTAACATTATCCATAATTAAGTGACCTAAATGTAACCTTTAATAATTAAGTGACCCAAATATAACATTACTCATAATTGAGTGATCTTTGTTGTAGTTTACCCTAAATGAATCATCACGTGCAAGCACGGGGAACGATATTTTAAGACAAGCAAGAAGACAAGAACTTGAAAATATTTTCTCTATAAAGTTAGTATATTTTGATATACATTACATGTCAAAAAGTTTATATAACACTTCTTTAAGTTTGAAATTCTTTTTAATTTTAGCGTAAACGCATTTGAAACAACGGCACGACAGCAGCGGCGACAGCAGTAACGATGGCGATGACTTGAATTTCAAATAATAAAAATTAGGGTTTTGTAATTTAGAGGTTGATAGGTATTTTGATCTATGTTTAAAAGAAAATTAAAATAAAATAATATATTTTAATTAATTTATCTTTTAATTTTTAAATAATTTATAATTATACGGTGGTCCTTTAAATTTTTAGTCTCTATAAATTGAATTAATGGTGCTCTCATCGGTGCTCGTTGTTAGTGGTGCTCGTCGAGCGTGTCAGACTCATCTATCTATATATATTTGCTTATATGAATATACATTTTTTAAGTCAATATTTAAATATTTTTTTAGGTTAAACTAAACCATATATCATTAATGATGTAATCGTGACTGACACTAAAACTCATTGATCCATAAACACATCAGAGAAGATGTCAAGGGATCTAATTCTTTTTTTCACAAGCCAATATGCTTAAGGAATCATTCGAAATTCACTCATTTCAGCTCTGAAACCGAGCCTTGAACCATGACCTTCCTTTAGCAAAGAAAAACATGTTGCTAGTTTAATTAATTGTATGCATGCATGCAAAGCCGTTTTAAGATCTTAGTGGCCCAATGGTGAACTTAAAAATTAGGCATCTGTTAATGAATATTAAAAAAATAATTAAAAGTAACCCCTAATAACAAGTGTTTGGAAAAATGGGTCTCTAATAAGTATCGGAAAGAAAATAAATTTTAAGAGCATGTCCCTAATAACAAATATTGGAGAAAAAAATTATGCCTTTAATAACAAGTATTGGATTTTTTTGGGCGAGTAAGGTCCCTAATAAAAAATATTGAAAAAAATTGGGCCCCTAGTTACAAGCATTAAAAAAATTACTCTCTAATAACAAGTATTGAGAGAGAAAAATTGGACTCCTGAAAAAAATAAAATCATATGAAAATCATATTAATCTCAATTACTTTTTGATATATATAATATTTGTCTTAAAGTATAAGTTGGTATACTGGCTAAATCTTTGTCTTTCTTTCCTTAGGACTTCGGTTTAAATCCCTTCAACTGTAAAACTTTATCATTTTTTTTCTTACAAAACGACGCCATTTTGGACGATATGGACATCGAAATAGTCTCACCAAAATGACATCGTTTTGATTTAGCATTCACGTCAGTCATTGTTAGTCACGTTACCGTGCAGTTAAGGATTTTGGACCAATTAGAAGTTTAGTGGTAAAAACGAGTAAGGATCAATAGTTTGGTGGTATCTAGGGTAATTTACACTACTTTTTATTCTCAAGTTGATATTTAAATTTAAAAAAAAAAACATTGTTCCAAGTTGGTACTTAAAGAAGTTTTGCTCTCAAATTTGTATTAACATATTATTTGTGTTAATCATATGAAATCCATATTAATCTCAATTACATTTTGACAAGTATATTACTTGTGTTAACATATTATCAAATCTCAAGTTGTTCTAGTGCTTTAGTCTTTGTCTTTCTTTTTTAAGGAATTGTATTCAAATCTCTTTAGGTACAAAACAATGTCATTTTGAGCGATATGTGCATCAAAATTGTCTTATTAAAATGACCTCGCCTTTAGGGTCTACATCAGCCACTGTTAATCATGTCATCGTACAGTTAAGGATTTAATGCTGAAGTGGTGTAAACAAGTAAAAAAAATTAAATTTTAGTGTTAAAATTGACCAATTGAAAATTTGGTGATAAAAATGAGTCAACGCCAATAATTTGGTGGTATCTGGTGTGATTACCCTAACTTTTACTTTCTAATTGGTATTTAAATTATACATCTTCTTATTCTTAGGTTAGTGCTCAAACTTTAATTTTATCCATTATTTTAATATTTTAATTAATAGATTTAATTTTAAAATTTATAAATTTTATCAATTTTATCCTTATATGAAACAATTGAATAAACTTTGCATGCATATTTAAAAAGTTATCCATTTAATCATTTTAACAAAACTATCAAACCAAACAATCTATAGAAAATTAATAGTCAATTGTCTCCTACAACATTTCTCACAAATGGGCAGCTGTAAACCTATTACCAAGTGATAGATAAGAGGATAAACAAAATTCAAATACTTAAAAAAGATAAAATTAAAGGGATCATACAATGTTTGATATATGTATTTTAGTAAAATATTTAATGTGGTGTATGTACTTTAAAAATATTTAATATATACATATATTTAAAAAAAAAAAACCATACTGATGCGAGTGCATGGGTATCGGTATTAGGGGTTCGATACATGTACTGAAAGGTGTTTTAAACATTCTAGAAATACTTGAAAATTTTGGAAAGAGTAAAAAATATTTTAAACATGTTTTTAAGTTAAAAGAACTTTGAATTATTTGTACAATATTTGAATAAATTCAAAATATTTTTCACTTAAATTATTATATCAAAATGTTTAGCTCAACAATTACTAATTTGTATAGTTCAGTCTGATATTTCTATTATATTTTT
This sequence comes from Hibiscus trionum, assembly GCA_030270665.1. Lineage (NCBI taxonomy): Eukaryota > Viridiplantae > Streptophyta > Magnoliopsida > Malvales > Malvaceae > Hibiscus > Hibiscus trionum. The sequence continues at coordinate 9,972,166 of BSYR01000045.1, read as the reverse complement.
ATTTTTGTTCATTTTAATCTCTAAATTTTTATTTCATCCGAAATTGGTCTCTAATATTGAACTAAATTATAAACATTAGAAACAAATAGGGTTAATTTCATATTAAATAAAAAATGTAAGACTAAAGTGAATAAAAATAAAATTGTATTAAAAATATAGGACTATATTATAAAAATTAGAAGCAAATAGAGGTCAATTTTGGATTAACTTAAAATTTTAAGGACTAAACTAAACAAAAATAAAAACTATATTAGAAAATTGGACTATATTATAAAAATTAAAAACAAATAGGGGTTGATTATGGATTAAATAAAAAAATTAGGTACTAAAATGAATAAAAATAATACTATATTAAAACTATTGGACTAAATTATAAAAATTAGAAACAAATAAGAGTTCTTTTAGATTAAATAAAAGTTTTAGGGACTTAACTGAACAAAAATAAAAGGATATGAAATCCATATTAATTTCAATTACCGTTTGACAGATTTATTGTTTGTGTTAAAATATTTTCAAATCTCAAGTTGATTTAGTGGTTAAGTTTCTCTTCTTTTCTTAGGACTTGAGTTTGAACCTTTTTTGTGTGCAAAACTTTATATTTTTTTCCTCTTGCAAAACTGCGTCGTTTTGAGCGATATGAACATCAAATTGCCACACCAAAATGATGCCATTTTTGTTTGGGGTTTATCGCTACTATTAGTCACATTACCGTGCAGTAAGAATTCAACGGTGAAGTGACATAAACGAGTCAAAAATTAAAGTTTAGTATTAAAATGGACCAATTAAAAATTCAGTAGTAAAATGAGTTAGCGCTAACAGTTTGATGGTATTTGATGTAGTTTACCCTAATATTTACTTTCTAGTTGGTTTTTAAATTATATATCTTCTTCCAAGTTAGTATTTAAAGAATTTTTACTCTCAAATTAGTACGCGAACTTTAATTTCGTCCACTATTTTAATACTTATATTAATAATTTTAATACCAATATTTATACATTCTATCAATTTGATATTAATATCAAACAATTCAAAAAATTTTACTTGCATATTTAAAAATTTATCCATTTAATCATTTTTAACAAAATTATCAAACCAAACAATCCACTCCTACAATATTTTTCACATGGGCAGCTGAAACATATTACCAAGTGATAGAAAATGAATGGTCGGTAATTGTTAACATGCACTCCACATGATTTTATCAATAGATAAAGAGGATAGACTAAATTCAAATACGTGGGCAGTTGTAAACCTCGAACGGTGACCCCGAATATGGGCATATAGAGAGAGAAATGGATAGGAAGAAAAAGATGAAAACGAGGAAAATGTGAAAAAATGAAGAAAACAAATAGTAGAGAATATGATTTTATGGAACCCAATAAGTGTTCTCGTGGAAAAGTGGATGATGTTCATCTTAGGAGACGAGTTTAAATCGTTTTGTTTATAAGGTGTATGTATATTATCAAAGGGTTAAGAATGTCTATGTACATATACTACCTTATAATCACTTTTAAACTATTAAAAAATATGATTTTATGAAGATCCAATTTAATTCAATGAAAAAATATTTATATTAATTTTAATAAAATATTATTGTAATGCTTATGTGTCCGTTCAAAATTAATAAAAAAAATATCATGTCATCACAATGTTAGAGAGATAACAGTGGAGTGACAAAAAATGTTTAATGCCTAAAGTTCAATGGGTAAATTGAAATTTTTTAAACTTCGGTGACTAAAATAGGAGTGAGAAGAAAGTTGAATCATGAAATTTATAATTTACCTAATTTTAAAAAATCATATATTTTATATTGATGATATAATCTCACACCCTTAGAATTTTTAAATTCACCTTAAATTTTATTAAGCATAAAAGTTTGCGGGTTTTATTTTGATGCACAAGCTGTGTAATTTTTTTTTACACAATCCTTTTATAAAATTTAAAATCTAAATCACAAACCCTAGCAACCTAAACCCTAAACCCTAAGCCCTAAACTCTAAACTCTAAATTCTAACCATAAACCTTAAATTATATACCCTACATACTAAACCCCTAAACCCTATCATAAAACCATAAACCCTAAACCCTAAAATTAAAGGGCTTGTCTAAACTAAAATTTACACAGCTTGTGCATCAAAGTATTTTCCAAAGTTTGCACCCCAACATAAAATCATGCATTTGTCCATCCCCTTAAGCAAGGTTAAAGTAGGGGTGGCAAGAGGGTGGACCCAGGAAAGATTTTGCATTCCTTACTTCATCTCAACATTTATGGGTATGATTTTAAGAAATACTCATCAAATATTTCAAGAATTTTTTCATCCCTGTACACTTTCCATCCTCGTGGGTTTCAAGAAACCTCCATCCTAAAAAATAAAAGCGTACTACTTTATTAGAAAAAATAAAACTTAAAATTATCATGTCAAATTTTAGACATTATTAGATCTTTATTATCTTTTATTTATTAAAATCCAACTTATATTTTACTCAAAATTTAATCACTACATAAATTCATATATTAAGTTCACTAGGATTTATCCAAAAATGTATCATTCTATGTAAACTATTAGCTAAATAGGTATACCTAAGATAATTTGAGATTAAAGTAAAATTTTGATATTTTATTCTTTTAAGAATTTTATTGTTTTTTTATGCTTATTTGAATTAAATAAACAATAATTTTGTTCTTTTCGGTGTCTCTTTTTATACTTAATATTAAAAAATTTAAATTTAAATTTTAAATTATAAATTATAAATCTTAAACCCTAAAATATATATCTAAGGTATAAATAAGGGATATGGGAAGCGAAAAATGGAATTGAATTTTATTCATTAAAAAAACGTGCGTGTTTGGTATGAAAAACTTAATGTGACCACGTGGTATGCTCTCAAGCTTCATTAATCTCATCCCTACCTCTATAAATGGGAGCAACTAGCAAGAAACTAAGCAACCAGCATCCAAATTCCAAAGCACTAAACCATGAATTCTTCATCAGCTGCTGTTTTATTTCTCTTCTTTCTCTTCTCAGCAAATCCATTTTCCTTATCGGCCACCGCTGCAAATGAGCCGGTGCTCGATACCGATGGTGAAGAGCTCCGCTCAGGCGCTCCGTACTATATCCAGTCAACGATACCGGGTGCTGGTGGGCTCGAGTTAGCGCCCTTATACACGTCTGGAGGATGGTGCCCAAAAATTGTAGCCCAAAGCAAATCTACAAATGGTTTGGCGGTGTTTTTTAATCCCGTCGACTCTACTGATGCCACCGTCCATCTATCCACCGATGTAAACATACGGTTCACCGGCTTTGACCCTTACTGTCGATCATCCAATACATGGAGGGTTGCCCCTTACAGCACTTTGCCGGGACACTGGTGGATCGCAAACGGTGGGGAAATAGATAACCCTGGTCCTCAAACTTTGTTGACTCGGTTTAAGATTGAGAAAGTTAAGGTTGGTTACAAACTTACTTTCTGCCCAACGGTATGTGAGTCGTGCGTAACTTTGTGCAATGATATTGGTAAATATAATTATCAAAACCAAGTTCTTTTGGGTCTCACTAAAGGAGATGCGTGGCCTTTCGTCTTTGTCAAAGCATTTAAAGCCATAGAACAAGTTGTCGAGAAGCACTCGGAGTAATCTCCCAACTGTCAAAGCATTGCAGTTTTCTTTTTTCTTTTTCTGGGTGAATAAAGCAGTGCACTTTTCTTTTCTTTTTTCTTTTTTTTTTGGTGAATAAAGCATTGCAGTTTTTGCTGTGCTTTGTAGTTTGTAGCAGTGCGGTTTTTGCCGCTCATTGTACTTTTTTATATATAAATAAAATGCCATGCAGCAATGAGCGTGCTTCAAGTTATAGGCTCTAGAAAAGTGGTTCTTGACTGCCAATTTAATGTGAACAGGATCGAACACAACCACCCCACCAGAATTTAGGACGTTGATTGTATTAGATCTGCGTCTCGAAGAAGCAGAAAGATGGATATACCGTGTATTTTTATCGCCTTCGTTGAACCATTTGAGACGAGATTTCTAAAGCCAGGAGCTCTCTTCTCTTTGATATTCTCGCCATAATAGCGACCTGAAATGGTTTAGGCGGGACAAGATGAGGGGTCTGCAGTACCTTCCTGGATATTAGCTTCCATAATAGAGATTTCTTTTTCAAGCTTCGCCGTATTTAAGCCAGAAAACCCAGACAAATTTTCGGCCTATTTTTTTATGGCCAACTTCAAACCTCTAATCAAACCACCAATTTTTAGTCTATTCAAACATTTTAGCGCAGATTGAACCATCTCAACAAAGCCATCTTCTTCAAACCAGTAATTGAAAATTCTGAAAGGCTTCGGTCCCCAGTTAGTAATATCCTCCTGAAGAATAATTACATTATGATCAGACAAAGATTTATCGAGGACCGGCTGGGCAATGCTGGGAAGAGCCAAACTCAAAATCTACCGAGACGAGAAAACGATCTAGACGGACAAAGGTAGGTGGATCCCTGTAATTGCTCCAGGTGAACCTTCCACCCGAGAGCGGGAGATCTCTCAGTTCAGCATTAAAAACAAACGACTTGAATAAACCTACTAAGGGCATGTTAAGAGAGAAACTGTAGAAAGTCAAGTTTAGGTGCAGCCAAATTAGAAAATGGAAAATTTCAATTTTGGTAGGTGCAGCCAAGGTGGAAAAATGGCATGGGAAAATCACAATTTTGGTCCCTAAACTTTAGGTTATTTATAAGTTAGTCCCTAAAGCTCAACTATAAATAGCCTAGTCATTTGCCATTCTTACACATCCCAAATCATTCTAACATCCTCCCAATACTAGAGAAATTAGAGAGTTTTCATAGAGTTGTTTTCTCCTTTTTATCAAGAGAGAATTGTCATTGTTTCCTCCTTGTTAGATTGAGAGAAGTTGTAATTCCTATTTTCTCATAGTGAAATTCTTCTACCTTTGTCCGTGGTTTTTACCCTATATTATTTAGGGGTTTTCCACGTAAAATCTGTGTCTCCTTTATCTTCATTGTTATTTTCTCAAATTATCAGTTGCGTTTTTGCTCTATCCGACGATCGTATTCCGCAACAATTGGCATCAGAGCCAGATTTGGGTGCGTATATCTACTTACCGTATTCTCTGTTGGTTGCCACTGAAAAGTGGATCCTCCATCATAAGAAAGTAAGTTAGATATTACTCATTCATTGAAGGTGGTGGGCACTATTCACGTCAAAAAGGTGAAATAGTGGGAGCTATCTGAAATAGAAGCTATGGCAACGAAATTTGATATTGAAAAGTTCAATGGGAGAAATTTCTCACTGTGGAAATTGAAGATAAAGGCCATCCTAAGAAAAAACGGATGTCTAGCGGCTATCAGCGAAAGGCCGGTAAATTTTACGGATAACAAGAAATGGAATGAGATGGACGAGAATGCTATTGCAGACCTTCATTTAGCATTAGCAGATGAAGTACTATCAAGCATCGAGGAGAAGAAGACAGCCAAGGAGATTTGGGATCACCTCGCAAAATTATACGAGGTCAAATCGTTGCACAATAAAATTTTCCTTAAGAGGAAATTGTACACTCTTCGGATGTCAGAATCTACTTCAGTGACAGAGCACTTAAACACGTTGAATACTCTATTTTCTCAGCTTACATCCCTAAGCTATAAAATAGAGTCACAAGAACGTGCTGAACTTCTGCTTCAAAGTCTACCTGATTCGTATGATCAACTCATCATCAACTTGACAAACAACAACCTTACAAGTGATCTAGTCTTCGATGACGTTGCAGCTGCTGTTCTGGAAGAAGAAAATCGGCGCAAGAACAAGGAAGACAGACAAGGAAATCTGCAACAAGCAGAGGCCTTAACGGTGATGAGAGGAAGATCAACAAAACATGGCCAAAGTAGCAGTCACAATCATGGTAGATCAAAGTCAAGGAGTAAGAAGAATTTAAAGTGCTACAACTGTGGAAAGAAGGGTCACATGAAGAAGGATTGTTGGAGTTTACCTAAAAACTCCAATCCTCAAGGAAATATGGCAAACACTTCAGATGATGGAGATGCTCTCTGTTGTGAAGCAGCAACAGCCATGGAAGGCAGAAAAAGATTTGCAGACATATGGCTTATTGACTCGGGAGCCACATATCACATGACCTCAAGAAGAGAATGGTTCTATAATTATGAACCTATCTCAGGAGGATCTGTGTACAACTGCAATAATCATGCCTTGGAAATTGTTGGCGTTGGAACCATCAAATTGAAGATGTATGACGGGACAACCAAAGTTGTTCGAGATGTGCGACACGTGAAAGGCTTGAAGAAAAACTTATTATCCTACGGATTGTTGGATAATAATGCAAGCAAGATTGAAACACAGAAAGGAATCATGAAGGTGTTCCATGGAGCGCTTGTGGTGATGAAAGGTGAAAAGATAGCGGCAAATTTGTACATGCTGAAGGGAGAGACTTTGCTAGAAGCTGAAGCCTCTGTTGCCTCATGTAGTTCAGATTCTACCATGTTATGGCATCGGAAACTTGGACACATGTCAGAACAGGGAATGAAAGTCCTTGTGGAGCAAAAGCTACTTCCGGGTTTAACAAAGGTATCACTTCCTTTGTGTGAACATTGTATTACAAGTAAGCAGCATCGATTAAAATTCAACACATCAAATTCTAGAGGCAAGGCTGCTCTAGAATTGGTTCATTCTGATGTATGGCAAGCACCGGTTACATCCCTAGGCGGAGCAAAGTATTTTGTCTCCTTCATTGATGACTACTCTAGGAGATGTTGGGTGTATCCTATCAAGAGGAAGGCAGATGTGTTTTCAACCTTCAAAGTTTTTCAAAGCGCGGGTGGAACTTGATTCTGGAAATAAAATCAAGTGTTTCAGATCAGATAATGGAGGTGAATATACAAGTGATGAATTTGATGACTTCTACAGAAAAGAAGGCATCAAAAGACAGTTCACAACAATATACACTCCTCAACAAAATGGAGTGGCAGAGCGGATGAACAGAACTCTGTTAGAAAGAACACGAGCAATGTTGAGAGCTGCAGGGCTAGAAAAAGCTTTCTGGGCAGAAGCAGTCAATACCGCCTGTTATTTGGTGAATCGGGCTCCATCAACTGCAATTGAGTTGAAGACACCGATGGAAATGTGGACTGGTAAACCAGTTGATTATTCAAACCTCCATATATTTGGAAGTATTGTGTACATGATGTACAATGCCCAAGAAATTTCAAAGTTGGATCCAAAATCCAGAAAATGTAAATTCTTGGGGTATGCTGATGGAGTAAAGGGGTATCGCTTGTGGGATCCCACTGCCCGCAAAGTGATTATCAGCAGGGATGTTATCTTTGTAGAAGATAAGCTACAAAGAAAAGAAGAAGATGATAGCACTGATAAAGAAAAGCCAGAGACTACACAGATACATGTTGAAAATGAGTTTGAACAGAGAGATTGTTCTGAAGCAGAACCAGAGCTCGAGGAATCAGAACCAGAGAATTCTGAAGCTCCAACAACTCATCAATCAGATCGTGTGAGAAGACGCCCCAATTGGCACTCAGATTATGTTATAGAAGGTAATGTTGCATACTGCCTTTTAACGGAGGACGGTGAGCCATCATCATTCGAGGAGGCAATGAACAACTCAGATGCTTCGCAGTGGATGGCGGCAATGCAAGAAGAAATCGAAGCCCTTCATAAAAATAATACATGGGAACTTGTGCCACTACCACAAGGAAGGAAGCCAATTGGTAACAAATGGGTCTTCAAAATCAAGAGAAATGGTGATGATCAAGTGGAGAGGTATCGGGCAAGACTGGTGGTCAAAGGATATGCTCAGAAAGAAGGTATTGATTTCAATGAAATCTTTTCTCCTGTGGTTCGACTAACAACGGTTCGAGTTGTCCTGGCAATGTGTGCTACATTGAATTTACATCTAGAGCAGCTAGATGTTAAAACAGCTTTTCTTCATGGAGATCTTGAAGAAGAGATTTACATGCTCCAGCTTGAAGGTTTTGAAGAAAAAGAAAAGAAGAACTTGGTTTGCAGGTTGAACAAATCTCTGTACGGTTTAAAGCAGGCGCCGAGGTGTTGGTACAAGAGATTTGACTCCTTCATCATGAGCCTTGGATACAACAGACTTAATGCAGACCCTTGTGCTTACTTCAAGAGGTTTGGTGAAAACGACTTTGTTATATTGCTGTTGTATGTAGATGACATGTTGGTTGCAGGCCCCAACAAAGATCATATTGAAGAATTAAAGGCACGACTGGCTAGGGAATTTGAAATGAAGGACTTGGGACCAGCAAACAAGATTCTAGGGATGCAAATTCACCGAGACAGAAGTAATAGGAAGATTTGGCTTTCACAAAAGAATTACTTGAAAAAGATCTTGTCACGATTCAACATGCAAGATTGTAAGCCAATTTCTACCCCTCTTCCTATTAACTTTAAATTATCCTCCAGTATGAGTCCTAGCAGTGAAGAAGAGAGGATGGAGATGTCTCGAGTACCGTATGCATCAGCAGTGGGAAGTTTAATGTTCGCTATGATTTGTACAAGACCAGACATTGCACAAGCAGTGGGAGTGGTTAGTCGGTACATGGCGAATCCAGGCAGAGAGCATTGGAATGCTGTGAAAAGGATCCTGAGATACATCAAAGGGACCTTAAATGTTGCATTATGTTACGGGGGATCAGACTTTCTTATCAGCGGGTATGTCGATTCTGACTATGCAGGAGATTTGGATAAAAGCAAATCTACAACAGGGTATGTGTTTACACTTGCTGGTGGAGCTGTAAGCTGGGTTTCAAAACTGCAATCGGTTGTGGCTACGTCAACAACGGAGGCAGAATATGTAGCAGCTACACAAGCCAGTAAAGAAGCAATATGGTTGAAAATGCTATTGGAGGAGCTCGGGCACAAACAAGAGAATGTATCTTTGTTTTGTGACAGTCAGAGCGCCTTGCATCTTGCAAGGAATCCTGCTTTTCACTCAAGAACAAAACACATACGGGTCCAATACCACTTCATTCGTGAGAAGGTGGAAGAAGGGACGATAGATATGCAGAAGATCCATACCGATGACAACATAGCAGATTTCATGACAAAAGCAATCAACACTGATAAGTTTACTTGGTGTCGATCCTCTTGTGGCTTGTTAGAGACGTAAGCAACATGGAAAATACGAGGTAGAAAGAATGGTGTGAAGATATGATTGTTCCAATCAAATCTTCAAGTGGGAGATTGTAGAAAGTCAAGTTTAGGTGCAGCCAAATTAGAAAATGGAAAATTTCAATTTTGGTAGGTGCAGCCAAGGTGGAAAAATGGCATGGGAAAATCACAATTTTGGTCCCTAAACTTTAGGTTATTTATAAGTTAGTCCCTAAAGCTCAACTATAAATAGCCTAGTCATTTGCCATTCTTACACATCCCAAATCATTCTAACATCCTCCCAATACTAGAGAAATTAGAGAGTTTTCATAGAGTTGTTTTCTCCATTTTATCAAGAGAGAATTGTCATTGTTTTCTCCTTGTTAGATTGAGAGAAGTTGTAATTCCTATTTTCTCATAGTGAAATTCTTCTACCTTTGTCCGTGGTTTTTACCCTATATTATTTAGGGGTTTTCCACGTAAAATCTGTGTCTCCTTTATCTTCATTGTTATTTTCTCAAATTATCAGTTGCGTTTTTGCTCTATCCGACGATCGTATTCCGCAACAGAAACCAATTTTCTCAACCGGATCTAGGAACAAATTTCAATCCCCACCAATACACCATAGGATATTCCAGTTGAGGACCTCAGCTAGGAAATCTCTTTTCTATGAATCAATAGAAGGACCATACACGTTCATAATTCCACACTTGAGGTGTTTAGGGCTCAACGAGCCAATTAGAGCAACATATCTCGCAGTACAAAAACTGTCAGAGACACAGAAGTATCCAGCATCTCACCGGAGGAACCCACCGTTGGAGAAAAAATGGATTTCACATCCCCGTATTTTCATATCTTCTTGACTAGATTGCCATTAATATTTTTCAACTTTGTTTCCTGGATCAGCACAATCATTGGGTGATTATTGCATATTACCTTCTGCAGTGCTCTAGCTTTCTCTTTTTTCTAATTCCTCGAATGTTCCAAGACAACATAGACAAACTCATGATAAAATATGAAAATTATAATCCAAAGAAAAACCTTTAAGCATGGACAAAGACAGAACCAAGAAGAAAAGAACTTAAAAGAATTTGAGTTTATCTAACTTATGCATACATACATAGATTAAGGGTCATTTAAAAACTTTTATTAAATACTATATTCTATTTGAAAGAATCATAATCATTTAATGTATTAAAAACCCTAAAAGATTCTAGTAAAAAAACACTCATTCAATGTAGTAAAACGTAAACCTTAAACCTTAAATTATAAAATCATAATCTTAAACCCTAAACTCTAACCCTAAACCATATAACCATGAACCCTAAATCTTAAACATAAACCTAAACCCTAAAATCATTAACTCTAAACACTAAATCCTAAAATCCTATCCATAAACCCTAAATCCTAAAGTTTAATATACTAAATGAGAATTTTTCAATAGAATCTTTTAGGGTTTTTAATACATTAAATGATTATGATTTTTTCAAATAGAATCTTTGTATTTAATGAATGCTCTTAAATAACCATTAACCTATGCATGTATGAATACGTTAGAAAAAGCCAAAGAAATTATCTATATAAACTGTAAAATTATATTTTGATACACAATAAATGCAAAAAGTTTATATAACACTTCTTTAAAATTTAATATCTAAAGCATTATCTCTAAGACTCTAAATCTCAAATCATAAACTTTAAACTATAAACTCTAAATCCTAAATTTTAAACCATATACTAAAGTTATAAACTCCAAACTTAAAACTAAACATTTAATCTCCTCTAAATTTGAGAAACATGTTTAAAATTTAATTTACATAAACTTGTGTATCATGTCAAAATAAAAACATACTACTTTATTAGCCAAAATAAAACTTAAAGTTATCATGTCAAATTTTAGATATTATTAGATTTTTATCATCTTTTATCTATTAAGATTCAACTTATATTTTACTCAAGGTTTAATTATTATATAAATTCATATATCAAGTTCACCAGCATTTATCCAAAAATGTATCATTTTATGTAAATGATTTTTTTGAATATGTTGGTGTGAAGCAAGGGTAGCATCTGTTCAACTTTCTTAATCTTTTCAAAGACGACACACACATCATGCATTATTGGTGCTCAAATTCAGGTCCCAAAGAATGATGAACATCTACCTTTACCACCAGAACACAAGGGGATGAGATTCTATATTAAAGTAAAATTTGAGATTAAAGTAAAATTGTGATATTTTGTTCTTTTAAGTATTTTGATACTTATATTAATAATTTTAATTCCAATATTTATACATTCTATCAATTGGATTTTAATATCGAACAATTCAATAATTTTTACTTGCATATTTAAAACTTTATCCATTTAATCATTTTTAACAAAATTATCAAACCAAACTACAATATTTTTCACATGGGCAGCTGAAACATATTACCAAGGATAGAAAATGAATGGTCGGTAATTGTTAACATGCACTCCACATGATTTTCTCAATAGATAAATAGGACATACAAAATTCAAATACGTGGGGAGTTGTAAACCTCGAACGGTGACCCCGAATCTGGGCAATAGAGAGAAATGAATAGGAAGAAAAGCAAGGTTAGAGTATGGGTGGCAAGAGGGTGGACCCGGGGAAAGTTTTGCATTTCTTATTTCATCTCAACACTTACATTTGTAGATACGGTTTTAGGGAAATACTCATTAAATATTTTAAAAAAAAATTCTTCCTCGTACACTCCCCGTGTAGATCCTCGTGGGTTTCAAGAAACCTCCATCCTAAAATATATATCTATGATATAAATAGGGGAAGCGAAAAATGGAATAGAATTCTATTCATGTTGTGCGTGTTTGGTATGAATAACTTAATGTGACCACGTGAGCTTCATTAATCTCATCCCTACCTCTATAAATGGGAGCAACCAGCAAGAAACTAAGCAACCAGCATCCAAATTCCAAAGCACTAAACCATGAATTCTTCATCAGCTGCTGTTTTATTTCTCTTCTTTCTCTTCTCAGCAAATCCATTTTCCTTATCGGCCACCGCTGTAAAGGAGCCGGTGCTTGATACCGATGGTGAAGAGCTCCGCTCAGGCGCTCCGTACTATATCCAGTCAGCGATACCGGGTGCTGGTGGGCTCGAGTTAGTGACCATGTTCTCGGCTGGAAAACCGTGCCCAAAAATTGTAGCCCAAAGCCAATCTACAAATGGTTTGCCGGTGTTTTTTCATCCTGTCGACTATACTGATACCACCGTCTATCTATCCACCGATGTAAACATAGGGTTCCCCGGCATTGACCCTTACTGTGAATCATTCAATACATGGAGGGTTTCCCTTTACGACACTTTGCCCGGAAACTGGTGGATCGCGAACGGTGGGCAAATAGGTGGCCCTGGTGCTCAAAGTGTGTTTAATTGGTTTAAGATTGAGAAAGTTGAGGCTGGTTACAAACTTACTTACTGCCCATCGGTATGTGAGTCGTGCATAACTTTGTGCAATGATATTGGTATATCTTTTCGAAATTTTTTGCGTCTCACTAAAGGAGATGCGTGGCCTTTCGTCTTTGTCAAAGCACCTGAAGCCATAAAACAAGTTGTCGAGAAGCAATCGGAGTAATCTCCCAACTCTCCGTTTTGTTTCAAGTGTCAAAGAATTGCAGTTTTCTTTTTTTCTTTTTTTGGGTGAATAAAGCAGTGCACTTTTCTTTTTCCTTTATTTTGGGTGAATAAAGCATTGCAGTTTTTGCTGTGCTTTTTTATTATATATAAATAAAATGCCATGCAGCTAGTGGCTTGTTTAAAAAAATGCATGCTTCCAAAAAAGTGGCAATGGAATGAATAAAAGTAAACTGTCTACTAAGTTTGGAGTATGGATGTTTTTATTTATAAATGAATCATCACATGCAAGCATGGGGAACGATATTTTAAAACAAAACCAAGAAGACAATAACTTAAACGAAATTATCTATATAAACTATAAAGTTATATTTTAATATACATTACATGTCAAAAAGTTTATATAACTTCTTTAAGTTTGAAATTCTTTTCAATTTTAGCGTAAAAGCATTTGAAACAGCGACAGACAGCAGCGGCGGTAACAGTAACGGCGGCGATTACTTAAATTTCAAATGAACAAAAACTATGGTTATATAATTTAGGGGTTGATAGGTATTTTGATCTATGTTTAAAAGAAAATTAAAATTAAAATAATATATTTTAATTAAATTACCTTTTGATTTTTAAATAATTTATAAGTATACGGTGAGTCCTTTAGATTTTTAATCTCTATAAATTGAATTAATGGTGCTCTCATCGGTGCTCGTCGTTAGTGGTGTTCGTCGAACATGACAGACTCATCTATATATATATTTGCTTATATGAATATATAATTTTTTAAGTTAATATTTAAATATTTTTTTAGGTTAAACTAAACCATATACCATTAATGATATGATCCTGACTGACACTAAAACTCATTGATCCATAAACACATCAGAGAAGATGTCAAGGAATCTAATTCTTTTTTTCACAAGCCAATATGCTTAAGGAATGATTCGAAATTCACTCATTTCAGCTCCGAAACCGAGCCTTGAACCATGACCTTCCTTTAGCAAAGAAAAACATGTTGCTAGTTTAATTAATTGTATGCATGCATGCAGAGCCATTTTTAAGATCACAGTGGTCTAATGGTGAACCTAAAAATTAGGCTCCCATTAACGAATATTAAAAAAAATTTAAAAGTAACCCCTAATAACAAGTGTTTGGAAAAATGGGTCTCTAATAAGTATCAGAAAGAAAATAAATTTTAAGAGCATGTCCCTAATAATAAATATTGGAAAAATTATGCCTCTAATAACAAGTATTGGAATTTTTTTTTAGACGAGTAGGGTCCTTAATAAAAAATATTGAAAAAAAATTGAGCCCCTAATCACAAGTATTAAAAAATTTTACTCTCTAATAACAAGTATTGAGAGAAAAAAATTGGACTCCTGACAAAAATAAAATCATATGAAAACAATATTAATCTCAATTACTTTTTGATATATATAATATTTGTCTTAAAGTATAAGTTGGTATAGTGGCTAAATCTTTGTATTTCTTTCCTTAGGACTTCGGTTTAAATCCCTTCAACTGTAAAACTCTATCATTTTTTCTCTTACAAAACGGCGCCATTTTGGACGATATGGACATCGAAATAGTCTCACCAAAATGACATCGTTTTGATTTAGCATTCACACCAGTCATTGTTAGTCACGTTACCGTGCAGTTAAGGATTTTGGACCAATTAGAAGTTTAGTGGTAAAAACGAGTCAGCATCAATAGTTTGGTGGTATCTAGGGTAATTTACACTACTTTTTATTCTCAAGTTGATAATTAAATTTAAAAAAAAAACATTCTTCCAAGTTGGTATTTAAAGAAGTTTTGCTCTCAAGTTAGTATTCAAACTTTAATTTTATTCACTATATTAATACTTTTATTAATAGTTGTAATCTTAAAATTTATACATTATATCATTTTCATCTTAATATAAAACAATTCAATAATTTTTAACTTACATATTTAAAAAAAATATCCATTTAACAAACTATAGAAAATGAATAGCCAATTGTCTCCTACAAAATTTGTCACACATGGGCAGCTGTAAACCTATTACTAAGGGATAGAAAATGAATGGTGGGTTATTTTTAACATGCACTTCACGTGATTTTATCAATAGATAAGACTTAAGAGGATAGTAAAAATTCAAATACGCGGGAAGTTGTAAACCTATGACCAAGTGATATAGAATGAATGGTCGGTTATTTTTAACATGCACTTCACATGATTTTCTTGTATTTTAGTAAATCATTGAATGTAGTATATGTATATTTAAAATATCTTTTTTTTTCTCGACAAACTTATGATTTTATTAATTAAACATAATACGCCTAGAACCGAATTGTGTGCCTCATTAAAAACCTCCCTAAACTTAAGTGGAGGAAAAGAGTACACACAACCGGAACATTCTTAAAAACAACATAATCCGACACTAAAAGTAGCGAAACAACTATAAATCTGACTTTCCCTGCCGATACATCATACAACTAGGCAGAATACAAAAACATTACCCGAAATGTAAATCAAACAAAACCTCCCTAGTTCATATAACAACTTACCACCATGCCTTGAATAAATCTTGTCTTCAGAGTCCCGCTTTTGCCAGGTGATCTGCCATTGCGTTAGCTTCCCTCGGAATAAAGACAAAATGCACTCGCCTAATCCGGTCCACAAATTTATCGATGACTTCGAAAGTGCTCCACCATCTCCACAAGTTTAAAATATCTAATATAATACATATATTTTTAAAATGTTTAATGCAATACCCCTTATTTTAACAAAAAAAAATCCAATGTAATGCATACGTTGAAAAATGTTCAATTTGAAAGAAATTTTTTTCTTGTTTTTCTTATATTTTCACATAATATTACGTGTATAATTATTTGGTTAACTGCAAGTGGAAAAAGGTTGTCACAACTAACTTCCAATGACATGTGTCCTTTTTACATATTTATAAATAGAAAATATAATACATAGAAGGATAGTTCAAATACCATAATAATACATGAAAGGTTAGTTCATGTACCGTATTGAACATTATGTCAAAGTATAGATATTATATTAGACATTTTTAGATCTTTATTATCTTTTATCTATTAAGATTCAATTTATATTTTACTCAAGGTTTAATCACTATATAAATTTATATATCAAGTTCACTAGGATTTATTTGAAAATGTGTCATTTTATGCTCAACACTAAAAAATTAAATTTTAAACTTTAATCTCAAATTATAAATCTTAAATCTTAAACCCCTAAAATATATATCTAAGATGTAAATATGGGAAGCGAAAAAATGGAATAGAATTTAATTCATTAAAAAACTGGTATGCTCTCAAGCTTCATTAATCTCATCCCTACTTCTATAAATGGGAGCAAGAAACTAAGCAACCAACATCCAAATTCCAAAGCACTAAACCATGAATTCTTCATCAGCTGCTGTTTTATTTCTCTTCTTACTCTTCTCAACAAATCCATTTTCCTTATCGGCCACCGCTGCAAAGGAGCCGGTGCTTGATACCGATGGTGAAGAGCTCCGCTCAGGCGCTCCGTACTATATCCAGTCAGCGATACAGGGTGCTGGTGGGCTCGAGTTAGTGCCCTTAATCACTGGAATACCGTGCCCAAAAATTGTAGCCCAAAGCCGATCTACAAATGGTATGCCGGTGTATTTTAATCCCGTCGACTCTATTAGTACTAATACCACCGTCTATCTATCCACCGATGTAAACATACGGTTCACCGGCTTTGACTATTACTGTCGATCATCCAATACATGGAGGGTTGCCCCTTACAGTACTTTGCCGAGACACTGGTGGATCGCAAACGGTGGGGAAATAGTTATCCCTGGTCCTCAAACTTTGCTCACTTGGTTTAAGATTGAGAAAATTGGGGCTGCTTACAAACTTACTTTCTGCCCAACGGTATGTGAGTCGTGCGTAACTTTGTGCAATGATATTGGTAAATATATTTATCAAAACCAAGTTCTTTTGGGTCTCACTAAAGAAGATGCGTCGCATTTCGTCTTTGCCAAAGCACCTCAAGCCATAGAACAAGTTGTCGAGAAGCACTCGGAGTAATATCCCAACTGTCAAAGCATTGCAGTTTTCTTTTTTCTTTTTTTGGGTGAATAAAGCAGTGCAGTTTTTGCTGTGCTTTTTTTTATATATAAATAAAATGCCATGCAGCTAGTAGCTTGTTAAAAAAAATGCATGCTTCCAAAAAAGTGGCAATGGAATGAATAAAACTGTCTACTAAGTTTGGAGTATGAATGTTTTTATTTATAAATGAATCATCACATGCAAGCATGGGGAACGATATTTTAAGACAGAACCAAGAAGAAAATGTCTTAAAAGAATTTGGGTTTGTCTAACTTAAGCATACATACATAGGTTAAGGGTCATTTAAAAATCTTCATTAAATATTAGATTCTATTTGAAAAAATCATAGTCATTTAATGTATTAAAAACCCTAAAAGATTGTAGTAAAAAAAACACTAATTCAATGTAGTAAACCTTAAACCTTAAATCATAAAATCACAATCTTAAACCCTAAATCATATAACCACAAACCCTAGAACCTAACCATGAACCCTAAAAGCATATACTCTAAACACTAAACCCTAAAATCCTATCCGTAAACACTAAATCCTAAACTCTAATATATTAAATGAGAATTTTTCAATAGAATCTTTTAGACTTTTTAATACATTAAATGATTATGATTTTTTTTCAAATAGCCCTAAACCCTAACCATGAACCCTAAACCTTAAACATAACCTAAACCCTAACCTTACAGCCATAAACTCTAAACAGTAAACCTTAAAACCCTATCCATAAATCCTAAATCCTAGCTAAACTTTAATATACTAAATGAGAATTTTATTTGCAGACATTGATGCTTTGGCGCGTAAAATTTCTAATATTCACTTTTCCCATGTTGAAAAGAATCGTAACCAAATGGCTGCGAATCTGGCTTTGGAGGGAGTGAAAAGACATGCTATCTTTAAAGCTTGGTGGTGAGTCAGCTGGAATTTCGTACTACTGGTGGTGCTTTGATGATAGACCCTATGGTTATTCTGTTTTCTTTCACAGTAGTTAGCAAGTTTTTCTTGTCTAGAAGTTGTGCTGCAAAGAATACCAAGTGTAGACAGGTGAGTTGGAGGAGGTTTTTGATAGATGTATTGCAGGTGTTCTCGGTTTTGGTTTGGTTTTGTTCTAACGGGTATGTGTTGTACTCTTTTCCTCCGACTAGGTCTAGGGAGGTTTTTAATGAGGCACACATACTTGGTAACGGCAACTGCCTGAAAATTAATAAAAATTTCTTGCCTAGCAAAAAAAATGAGAATTTTTTAATGGAATCGTTTAGGGATTTTAATACATTAAATGATTATATTTTTTTCAAATAGAATGTTTATATTTAATGAATGCTATTAAATGACCCTTAACCTATACATGTATGAATACGTTAGGAAAGCCAAAAAAAATTATTTATATAAACTGCAAAATTATATTTTGATACACAATAAATGCAAAAAGGTTATATAACACTTCTTTAAAATTTAGGGTAAACTACATAAATAGTCCCCCGACTATGCTCCAATTATCTTTTGTGTCTCTCGACTATCAAAAGTTACAAACTGGTCCCCCGACTTAAAAAATAACAAATTGTTCCAACACCGTTAAAAATTTAATAACTGATAACGTGGCAGTTAATATAAATTGATATAATTACATAATTAGTCCTCAAGCTCTACACTTATTTTAATTTGACCCTAATTCTAAAAAATCAACCCATATAATTTTAATAATCTATAAATCTAGTTCACTCTTCGATAGCTTCTCTTCTTCTTACATAAGTTTCTTTTTTCTTCAATTTGTTGGTCGACCACTTGGGTCTCAATCTTTTGTCTTAAATTCTAGGTTTTAAAATTCTAGTTTCGAAGAACTTATCTTTAAAGTTTGGGTTTTAAAAGTCTGGGTATAAAAATTTTGGGTTCCGCATACCATACACACAATTGCATATGTATATCATATGTGAGCAGACTACAATTTTCAGCCTGGTAGTTTTTCACATTTGGCTGAAAGCGTCACTTGGTTTTATTTTTGACTGCCAGTATTATCACTTTCCCCTCCATTACTACTTACTAGTAGGGAATTATTCGACTCTTAAATGTTAAAAGCGAATACATATTATTACATCATGCATAACTACATAAGATTTTCATTAGTTTTCTTTCTCAAATTATTTGTAAGGTCTGGTGTTGCGATTTTACTTTTGTAGAATTGGTCGGTGATCGAAAAATTCTCATTCCAGGTGAAAACCACACTGGTCGTATATTGGCAAGGATGGTTGTATTTCACAACCATAAATGAAAAACTAAGTAAGTTCTTTAATAGAGCTAAAAAAGGTGTTTGTTTCCAAGTTCAACTAAGGAATAATGGTGGGGACGTGCAAGTTCTTTAATAGAATTAGTGATTAGTTTTGAGATCTGCAAGTTCTTCAGATTGTTTTCAGGGGTTTGTTTGCAAGTTCTCCATAAAATTTAAGAATTAAAGAAGATGAGAAATAGAAATGAAGATGGACTAAATTGATAGATTATTAAAATTATGTGGGTTAAATTTTTAGAATTAGGTTCAAAGTAAAATAAGTGTAGAACTTGATGGCTAATTATGTAATTATATTAATTTATATTAACTGCCACATCATCGGCCGTTAAATTTTTAAAGGCGTTAGACCAGTTTGTAACTTTTTGTAACACCCGGGTTTAGGGGCTAGGTGAAAATAATATTTTAATATTATTTCGGGTTCGGTTTTATGGTTAAAATAATGTTCGGGTTTTGATTTCAAAATAAATGGTGATGGACATATTTTGATTTGAGTCTAAATAGCCATGGAGCACCTTCCTTGTGAATAGCTGTAACCCCCTAGACCCGTCTATGCGTTACGACGGATCCTAGGAAGTCACATTAGGGTCACAAGAGCGACCCACAGTAAAATTTCAAATAAACATATAGTTAAACCTTTAAAAATCATAAAACAAATATCTGATTTAGAATACAATTTCAGAAATCGTTTAAAACGATAAAACAATCATGATACCAGTTGCAGAAAATAAGTTTCAGACTCATTTGTATAATTCAAACACGACACACATGCCCCCTAGTTACACAGATACCATACTCCCTGACGAGCCGAAGAAACTCTCATACCGACATTGATAGGTGCAACTTGTCTGATCTTTTATCCTGAGATGGTAAAAACAACATGAGCTTGGGAAAGCTCAGTAATACAGAACTACCAAATGATGCTATAAGCTCATGCAGACATACGGTAGGCATAACATTATTATGATGTTCCAGGCGATACTTATCTCCATTTATGTTTCGCTGATTTAGTGAAACACTATTTGTTTGAGGACTACAAGGTTTGTTCTTTCTATGTTACTGAGTACTAAGAGGGAGCTTATTATTCAGAGAGTCAACAGAGTGGCAGGTTGGAGAAGTTAAACCACGAAGCCTAGTGTGTTTTAATAAATTGCAAAACAATATACAGAAATACTTAGCATCATATCATTTGAGCACATAACAGATTAAATGCAAATGTTCAATGTTCAAACAGAAGTTTACAAGAACTACCCTCCAACCTTACACCAATGTGTAGTCCCCCAGAACTGTATACAGTAGGTCTTATCCTAGGCCTGAGGCGTAGGAGCCTACCTAAGGGAATGCCTTAGGTCCAGAAAGACTTACCCTAGGCCCGTGGGCGTAGGAGCTCAACAGAACAGCTGGATCAGGGCTGTGACAGACACTTCAATCATAACCCGAGAGTATACCCCAGACAGTAATCAGTGTTCAGATTCCAGATATGAATAACATAATACATGTATCAGACATATTCTATTCAGAGTATCATAAACAGAAGTTCATGCTTTTAACAGATAAATAGGCACACTATTGAGCAGAGCAGACACTTATTATTCATCATGCAAACATATTGTACCATCATAGGTCAAACCAACAGATCATACTATTGAATTTATCGGATCATCAGACAATACCATTAACAGAACTCAGACAACAATCAGATAATATTTTTATCATTTAGTGATCAAATATTTCTAGTTCAGATCAGACATGAGGTATACCTTTTTAACATATCACTATAAACAAACATTCCTCACATTATAAATATGCTTTTCAGTAGTCATGGTTTACAATTATCAGTGCATTCTATAATGTTCAGAGAATTGTAACAGGACCCACGCATATATATATATATATATATATATATATATATATATATATGTAGATATATATATATATATATAACAGATATAACAGAATGTAACACACATGGAAACACACTAGGTGGGACAGATCATTTCTTGGAGATGTTTGGCATTTACGGAATGAGACATATTAAAACCTTGACAACTTAAACGGATTTCTGAAACGTGGCTCCTCTTAAAAAGGGGTTCGGTATAACCCAGATATTCAGAAGGTGATACTTCAAGATCTTAGAAAGTTCAGATATATTATGGGTACTTTAGTCCTTTAAGCATACAAGGGTATTATGGTCATTTCGACGTTCATAGACATTCTGGTAATTATACCAACATTGATAGAGTTTCAGATTTAGCTTTAATATTTATTACTATTAGCACTTTCGATACTCCTGATCCATTGATATTCGTATCTGAATTCTATTTATATTCTTATCTGAATACTTTGAACTTACTGATTCTGATACTTAATTTTCGTATCGAATTCGGCTTAAGCAGAGTTCACAGATACACTTCATCACAAACATACATGCTTTAACCGGATATCAACATGTGCATAAAGCATACAAGGGGTAGTAAGGTATTACCTTAGTTCCGAGTTATACCGATCAACCATTATACTCTATTCGGTCACTCTCGAACCCGAATGCGACGTCCTCAACATCCCGAATATAAGGAACCTTGAATACCTTCAATCGCACAAATTCCAATTTCAGTCTTTAATCACATTACTCATAATTGATTATTTAAATACAAGTAGACTCGACTTCAAGGTCCAATTCGGAGGCTTTCGGGTTAGAATTTTACAAAACGGGCTTCAAAATCGGACTCAGGATGTCGAAAAACATAAAATATGAGTTTTCGGAAAATTTGACTTTTTGGTCAACGGTCAACGGTCAAAGTCAACGGTCAAAGTCAACGCTGACGTCAGCGGTCAACGTCAACGCTGACGTCATGCTGACGTCACTGTTGACCGGGTCGGGTCAACGGCTCGGTGGCTCAGTCAAACGGCTCAGCGGCTCAGTCAAACGGCTCGGTCAACCGGCTCGGCGGCTCGGTCAACCGGCTTGGTGGCTCAGTCAACCAAGACGAAGCCCACTCGCGACCGGCGGCGCGTGGGGCGCGTGCGGCGGCTGTGGGCGGCCGTTGGCCACCAAATTTTACATGCTGATAGTTTTCGACCTTCTGAACACGGTGGTGACCTCGGATTTTCAAAATTCAAACTCAAAGTTCGAATACTAACCTTTTTAAGTTTTCCGACGATAAACAAACACCCCCTCTAACGGTGACTCCGATGATGATGTCGTTGGTACCGATGAACTCGTCTCGACAAGATGAACGCAATGGTGGTGGAGGTGTCGAAAATGGACGGTCGGATCTCGGTAGATCTGAGATTGAATCTTTAACTATTTTTCTTTCTCACTTTTCTTTCTTCTGCCCAAAAAAATAAAACCTCCACTGCCAAACACGTTAAATTGGCATATGTATTGCCTTTCAAACAAAAAAAGGTCAAAATACACTCTTAGCCATTTAATTTTTGGGGAGTTCACACTTTTGTCTCCAAACTTTATTCCGTTTTCAAATTGGTCATCAATTCCTTATAAATCAAGCTTCCCAAACCTGAATTCATTCAATTAAGTCCCAAAACTTATTATTTTAGGGGGAAAAATATTAAATCTCCCAAAAAAAATTCTTAAAATTTTACTAGCCCCATTTGAGATTGTTACAATTCTCTCCTCCTTAAAAAAAATTTCGTCCTCGAAATTTACATGAATCAAACAGATGCAGAAATTGTTTTCTCATGGATCCTTCGATCTCCCAAGTAGCCTCACTAGGACTCCGATTTCTCCATTGTACTTTTACCATCAGAATGCGTCGGTTTTCTTAGAACTCTCTCATCAAAATCCAAGATCGGTATCGGTTCCTCCTTGTAGGACAAGTCTGGCCTCAATTCTACATTCTGAACTTGAATGATATGACTAGGATCTGGATTATTTTGTCTCAACATGGACACATGGAAGACATTCAGAATACGACTGAGCTGAGGAGGTAACTCCGGCTGATAGGCAACTGGCCTAACTCTCTTCATGATACGGTACGGCCCAAAAATATCGGACTCAACTCCCTTTTTTTTTTTACTTCGTACTTTCTTTCATGGAGATACTTTCAGAAAGACTTGATCACCGACTTCAAACTCAATATCTTTTCTTCTTCGATCAGCATAAGATTTCTATCTATCAAACGCCTCCTTCAGACGATTGCGAATCGGTCCGACAGTCTCTTCAGTCTCTTGGATCAACTCAGGACCCAAAGCCTTCTTATCATACAACTTTGTCCAACAGACCGGAGTATGACACTTATGACCATACAGAGCCTCATACGGTGCCATACGGATACTAACATGATAGCTGTTATTATTATAGCATACTCAGTCAAGAATACAAAACATTCTCGCCACCACAGAAGTCGATCTTACCGTCTGAAAGTACGTCTATCAGAATCTGAATTACTCTACAAGGTTGACAATCAATTTACGGATGAACTGTGCGTGAAGTTTATGCAAGTACTCAAAACGTCAACCAGGGCCCTCTAGAACCAGGATGTAACACCAAATTTCAATCAGGGATGACATTTATCGATATACCAAGCCACCCTATGGAGGAGATGCCTTTCCTCATATTGATCGAACATAACTAAGGGCAAAGTTTATTCCGTTTTCAAATTGGTCATCAATTCCTTATAAATCAAGCTTCCCAAACCTGAATTCATTCAATTAAGTCCCAAAACTTATTATTTTAGGGGGAAAAATATTAAATCTCCCAAAAAAAATTCTTAAAATTTTACTAGCCCCATTTGAGATTGTTACAATAGCCCAATTCATTAAGGGCAAAGTGGTCTTTAGCCCCCCAATTTTAAACAAACATAAAGAAATATTTTTGGCTCATCTTCTACCTCTCTCCACCACCCCATTTTAACGACAACAAAGGACCCCTCTTCCCTTGATACTATTCCATCCAATATCTTGCCTATTTTTGAAGATTTTGCAAAGGTAACCTTGTTTTTGACTTGCCCTTGTTATTCCCTACAAGTTAATACCATTTGTTTTCATTTTTGGACATGTTTTGATATTTGAAGTTTGGAGGATTTTAGATTAAAAATGTTGTCTTTGGGGTCTTTAACTTAAGTTTTCTATTTGTTTAAGTTATATGAGTTGCCTACAAACAAAAAGGTCCAACAAAACCGATTTTTACAATGTTTTATGGAATTTTCGGATTTGGGTAAAAATGAGGTTTTTGGGAGGTTTTAAGTTGAGTTTTGGGGTGTTTTAGGTGGAATTTTGAGGGCTGATGGTTAGGATATATGTGAGTGTTGTTTTGAAGGCTTTAGGGAGCAATTTAAGGGTTGAAATCATTGGTTTTGAGGGGTGCTTAAGGGCTGCTCGGGATTAGGAATTGTGGGTTTGTTTTCAATGGAAAATTGATGTTTTGTGCTTGATATGTAATCCGGGTTGACTATTTTAGAATATGGACTAATTTGGGATTGTTTACTTGGTGTTGGAATGTTTAGAAACGAGAAATTTGGTTGGTGAAGCTTCGGGGACAAATCCGGGAATTTCGGAGTCTTGAGTTTGGTCTTCGGTCTTCTCTTTGGTAACAACGGTGAGTAGAATTATTGATTTTCGCATTGTGCTCGATATGGATCCTTTTGGGGTTTGGGTGGGACCTTGAAGGGTCACCTAAACCCGAGTGTAAGCTTCTCTACTCCCATATTGTTGTGATATGTTGAATGTTTATACGTTGTGATTATTGAGTGCATTTTAAGTTGCTAATGTGTAGTCGGGTTGAGTTCGTGCCTCACGTGATGGTGGTCTAAACTACGGTGATGTGTAGTCCCACCGGTAGTGACTAGTAGGGTAGTACTTTGATGTGTAGTCCCATTGGAAATCCACTAGTCGAAACGGTGATGTGTAGTCCCACCGTACGTGTATGTTGGTTGTGCTTGTGCAAACCATGTGTTGTTGTTGAAATAGACCTTCGTGCATCCATTGCTTTCTTGCATATAAATCGTGTTTTGGAAAACTGCATGTTGTGAATTGTAGAGCCTCTCTCACTAAGCTAGTTGGCTTATGCTCTTTTTGTTTCCAACGTGTAGATCGTTAGAGTTCGGGAGGCAAGCGGGCGAGGGAGGAGCTTTTGGAGTTCTCAAGCTAGTTCAAGTATGGTTTGCATTTTGTAATAATGCGTAGACGATGGGGTATAGAGTTTAGGAGTTGGTGTCAAACTCCTTAGGAATTTATGTTTGAGCATGTTAAACTCATGGTTGTGTTATGCTTTTGTTTCATGGATTGCGGTTTATGCTTGTTATGTTGCTTATGTGAACATGCCTAAATATGTATGTTGTTGGCCTATGAATGCCTTAAGCTTCAATATCAAGTGCATGGTGCCTTATGCTTGCTAAGTATGCCCCTTTTTGTGAAATTGCATGAAGTCTTGATTTGTATGATTTTCGTTAGATTAAATGCCTTGCATGTTAAATCCTGATTGTGGTTTGATGTATGTATGTTTGTATGTGCTAGGGGAGTCCAAAAATGCATCTAGAGTCGTGTTTGAGGTCACCTAGTGCAAAATTGTGGAATTGCAGAGCAGGGCGTATCGATACGCCTAAGGGCCGTATCGATACGGTCTTGCCTGCAGAGCTTAGTTTTGGCTGGGCGTATCGATACACGGGGGTGTATCGATACGGTTTTTGGTCACTGGAATTCAGTTTGTGTTGGGCGTATCGATACACAGGGGTGTATCGATACCCTCTCAACTCACTGGAATTTGGAGAATTGGGGATGAGTAGGGCGTACCGATACGGGGCACACGCGCATCGATACGAGACTACTCTGTTGACCAAGAAGGATTGACCGAGAAGGGCGTATCGATACGCTCATGGGCAGTATCGATACGGTTTTCTCGGTGTTGACTTTTTGGGTTGACCTGGTCAGGGCGTATCGATACCCCTAGCTAGGGTACCGATACGGTCTGCCCTGTAAGCTTAAAAATTGGACTAAGTATGTATGGTTGTGGTTCGAATGTGGTCTTTCCTTGGATGTTTTCCGCTGTTGTGAATCACTTAGGATTTAATATTCTTCTAGATAAGATTAAAATAAAAGGAAAAAAATAGGGTTG
Organism: Hibiscus trionum; assembly: GCA_030270665.1. NCBI lineage: Eukaryota > Viridiplantae > Streptophyta > Magnoliopsida > Malvales > Malvaceae > Hibiscus > Hibiscus trionum. The sequence continues at coordinate 9,945,975 of BSYR01000045.1, read as the reverse complement.
CTAACCGAAGGGGAACCTTAACGGGTTTCACTTCGGTTTTCCCCGTGTGGCCCACTCAGACCGGTCGGCCAGACAGGGACGAGGGGGTTACACTTTTTTTAAGTCGGGGGACCAATTTGTAACTTTTGATAGTCAAAGGACGCAAAAATAATTGAAGCATAGTCGGGGGACTATTTATGTAGTTTACCCTAAAATTTAATATCTAAAACATTATCTCTAAGACTTTAAATCTCAAATCATAAACTTTAAACTATAAACTCTAAATCCTAAATTTTAAACCATATACTAAAGTTCTAAACTCTAAATTTAAAACTAAACATTTATTCTCCTCAAAAATTTGAGAAACATGTGTAAACTTTAATTTACATAAACTTGTGTATCATGTCAAAATAAAAACGTACTACTTTATTAGCCAAAATAAAACTTGAAGTTATCATGTCAAATTTTAGATATTATTAGATTTTTATCATCTTTTATCTATTAAGATTCAACTTATATTTTACTCAAGGTTTAATTACTATATTAATTCACATATCAAGTTCACCTAGATTTATCCAAAAATGTATCATTCTATGTAAACAATTAGCTAAGTAGGTATACCTAAGATAATTTGAGATTAAAGTAAAATTTTGATATTTAGTTCTTTTAAGAATTTTGATACTTATATTAATAATTTTAATCCTAATACTTATACATTCTATCAATTAAATTTTAATATCGACCAATTCAATATTTTTTACTTGCATATTTAAACATTTATCTATTTAATCATTTTTAACAAAATTATCAAACCAAACTACCATATTTTTCACATGGGCAGCTTAAACATATTACCAAGTGATAGAAAATGAATGGTCGGTAATTGTTAACATGCACTCCACGTGATTTTATCAATAGATAAAGAAGATATACAAAATTCAAATACGTGGGCATTTGTAAACCTCGAACGGTGACCCCGAATCTGGGCAGATAGAGAGAAATGGATAGGAAGAAAAAAAATGAAAAATGAGGAAAAAAATGAAAAATGAAGAAAACAAATAGTAGAAAATATGATTCTATGGAATCAACAAGTGTTCCCGTAAAAAAGCAGATGATGTTCATCTTAAGGTATGTGCATTGTCAAAGGGTAAATAATATCTATGAACAAATATTACCTTGTAATCATTTTTAGACTATTCAAAAATAATAATTTTATGAAGATCCAATTCAATTCAATGAAAAAAATATTTATATTAATTTTAATAAAATATTATTTTAATGCTTATGTAGCAGTTCAAAATTAATAAAAAAATATCATGTCATCACAATGTTAGAGAGGTAGCAGTGGAGTGACGAAAAAAGTTTAATGCCTAAAGTACAATGAGTAAATTCAATTTTTTAAAACTTCATTGACCAAAATAAGAGTGAGAATAAAGTTTAATCTTAAAATTTATAATTTACCCAATTTTAAATTTTTTATATATTTTATATTGATGATATAATCTCACACCCCTAAAATTTTTAAATTCACTTTAAATTTTATTAAGCATAAAAGTTTGCTTTTTTTGCATTTGTCCATGCCCTTAGACCTTAAGCAAGGATAGAGCAGGGGTGGCAAGAGGGTGGACCCGGGGAAAGTTTTGATAATTTGAAATTAAACGATTAGCTAAGTAGGTATATCTAAGATAATTTGAGATTAAAGTAAACTTTTGATATTTTGTTCTTTTTAAGAATTTTGATTAATTTGTATGCTTATTTGAATTAAATAAACAATAATTTTCGAGCCTAACTTAGGCATTAAAATTAGATAAAAAAAATTATTTTTTTCGGTGCTATTTTCTATGCTAAATATCAAAAAATTAAATTTTAAACTATAACCTCAAGTAATAAATTTTAAATCTTAAAATATATATCTAAGGTATATATATGGGAAGGGAAAATGGTATAGAATTCTACTGATTAAAAAAACGTGCGTGTTTGGTATGAATAACTTAATGTGACCACGTGGTACGCTCTCAAGCTTCATTAATCTCATTCCTACCTCTATAAATGGAGAAATTATTACATGGTCCCGGACCACCACGTCATCCATGGTCCCTATCCACTAAAAATAAGCCACATAATTTACTTTTTTCCATGTCATTATTTTATTTATAATCAACTTCTATGTAACCACCCACTCCCTATTTACATGGCTTAAAAATATGAAGATTCATCTTTGGAAAAAAATGACATGGAAAAAAACAAATTATGTGGCTGATTTTTAGTGGAAAGGACCATGAATGACGTGGTGGTCCGGGACCATGCAATAATTTTTCAAATGGATGGGAGCAACCAGCAAGAAACTAAGCAACCAGCATCCAAAGCACTAAACCATGAATTCTTCATCAGCTGCTGTTTTATTTCTCTTCTTTCTCTTCTCAGCAAACCCATTTTCCTTATCGGCCACCGCTGCAAAGGAGCCGGTGCTTGATACCGATGGTGAAGAGCTCCGCTCAGGCGCTCCGTACTATATCCAGTCAGCGATACAGGGTGCTAGTGGGCTGGAGTTAGTGTCCTTATTCTCGACTGGAATACCGTGCCCAAAAATTGTAGCCCAAAGCCAATCTACAAATGGTTTGGCGGTGTTTTTTAATCCCGTCGACTCTACTGATGCCACCGTCCATCTATCCACCGATGTAAACATACGGTTCTCCGGCATTGACCCTTACTGTCGATCATCCAATACATGGAGGGTTGCCCCTTACAGCACTTTGCCGGGACACTGGTGGATCGCAAACGGTGGGGAAATAGATAATCCTGGTCCTCAAACTTTGTTGACTCGGTTTAAGATTGAGAGAGTTGAGGTTGGTTACAAACTTACTTTCTGCCCAACGGTATGTGAGTCGTGCGTAACTTTGTGCAATGATATTGGTAAATATAATTATCAAAACCAAGTTCTTTTGGGTCTCACTAAAGGAGATGCGTGGCCTTTCGTCTTTGTCAAAGCATTTAAAGCCATAGAACAAGTTGTCGAGAAGCACTCGGAGTAATCTCCCAACTGTCAAAGCATTGCAGTTTTCTTTTTTCTTTTTTTGGGTGAATAAAGCAGTGCACTTTTCTTTTCTTTTCTTTTTGGGTGAATAATAATAAATAAAGCATTGCAGTTTTTGCTGTGCTTAGTGCGGTTTTCGCCGCTTTGTGTACTTCTTTTTATATAAATAAAATGCCGCGTAGCTAAGTGGCTCGTTAAAAAAAAATGTATGCTTCCAAAAAAAATAGCAATGGAATGAATAAAACTGTCTATCAAGTTTGGAGTATGGATGTTTTTAGGGTAAACTATGACCATGTCACTGTGTAAACAGATAGCGCGGATGTGCACCAACTTCTTTTGTCTTCTTATTTTTTGAGTCTTCACGCCTTAATTTGAGCTATATCTTCTCTACTTGCTCTACCATGGACTATTGAGTTTGTTCATATTCGTCGAGAGGGAAACATGGCCGCTGACTTTTTGGCTAAATCAGCTTCCTCTTCTTGCGATATCTTTGGTTCCTTCTCAAGACATTCTGAATCTCCTGCATAGAGATGTTCATAGCCCTCCCTATCCTCGTCTTACGGGGGCTTGATGTATAGGCTTTGGCCTCCCACTTATTCAAAAAAAATTATAGGTAAAATTACATTTAAGTCACTCAATTATGGGTAAAGTACATTTAAGTCACTCAATTATGGGTAAAATACATTTAAGTCACTTATTTATTAAAGGTTACACTTAGGTCACTCATTTATGGGTAAAGTTATATTTGGGTCATCCTTCATATCTATAAAATATATATCAATATGTGTATTAGATTATTTAATGATTTCAAATGAATTACTCTAGTGTTAACGAGGGTATATAAGTGATTTGGAAGAAAAAATGACTAAGTTGATGTATTTTTTTAAAATGCAAATGGTGACCCAAATGTAACATTATCCATAATTAAGTGACCTAAATGTAACATTTAATAATTAAGTGACCCAAATATAACATTATTTATAATTGAGTGATCTTTGTTATAGTTTACCCTAAATGAATCATCACGTGCAAGCATGGGGAACGATATTTTATGACAAGCAAGAAGACAAGAACTTGAAAATATTTTCCCTATAAAGTTAGTATATTTTGATATACATTACATGTCAAAAAGTTTATATAACACTTCTTTAAGTTTGAAATTCTTTTCAATTTTAGCATAAACGCATTTGAAACAACGGCACGACAGCAGCGGCAACAGCAGTAACGACGGTGATGACTTGAATTTCAAATGACAAAAATTAGGATTTTGTAATTTAGAGGTTGATAGGTATTTTGATCTATGTTTAAAAGAAAATTAAAAATAATATAATATATTTTAATTAATTTACCTTTTGATTTTTAAATAATTTATAATTATACGTTGGGTCCTTTAAATTTTTAGTCTCTATAAATTGAATTAATGGTGCTCTCATCGGTGCTCGTCGTTAGTGGTGCTCGTCGAGCGTGGCAGACTCATATATATATATATATATATATATATATATATATATATATATATATATATTTCTTATATTGATATACAATTTTTAAGTTAATATTTAAATATTTTTTTAGGTTAAACTAAACCATATATCATTAATGATGTAATCGTGACTAACACTAAAACTCATTGATCCATAAACACATCAGAGAAGATGTCAAGGGATCTAATTCTTTTTTTCACAAGCCAATATACTTAAGGAATCATTCGAAATTCACTCATTTCAGCTCTGAAACCGAGCCTTGAACCATGACCTTCCTTTAGCAAAGAAAAACATGTTGCTAGTTTAATTAATTGTATGCATGCATGCAGAGCCGTTTCTAATATCTTAGTGGTCCAATGGTGAATTTAAATTAGGCCTCTATTAACGAATATTAAAAAAATAATTAAAAGTAACCCCTAATAACAAGTGTTTGGAAAAATGGGTCTCTAATAAGTATCAGAAAGAAAATAAATTTTAAGAGCATGTCCCTAATAACAAATATTGGAAAAATTATGCCTCTAATAACAAGTATTGAAATTTTTTTGGACGAATAGGGTCCCTAATAAAAAAATATTAGAAAAAAATTGGGCCCCTAATTATAAGTATTAAAAAAATTTACTCTCTAATAATAAGTATTGAGAGAAAAAAATTGGACTCCTGACAAAAATAAAATCATATGAAAACCATATTAATCTCAATTACTTTTTGATATATATAATATTTGTCTTAAAGTATTAATCTTTGTCTTTCTTTCCTTAGGACTTCGGTTTAAATCCCTTCAACCGTAAAACTCTATCATTTTTTCTCTTACAAAACGGTGCCATTTTGGACGATATGAACATCAAAATAGTCTCACCAAAATGATATCGTTTTGATTTAGCATTCACATCAGTCATTGTTAGTCACGTTATCGTGCAGTTAAAGATTTTGGACCAATTAAAAGTTTAGTGGTAAAAACGAGTCAGGATCAATAGTTTGGTGATACCTAGGGTAATTTACACTACTTTTGATTCTCAAGTTGATATTTAAATTAAAAAAAAAATTCTTCCAAGTTGGTATTTAAAGAAATTTTGCTCTCAAGTTAGTATTCAAACTTTAATTTTATCCACTATATTAATACTTTTATTAATAGTTGTAATCTTAAAATTTATACATTATATCAGTTTGATCTTAATATAAAACAATTCAATAATTTTTAACTTACATATTTAAAAAAATTATCCATTTAACAAACTATAGAAAATGAATAGCCAATTGTCTCCTACAAAATTTCTCACACATGGGCAGCTGTAAACCTATTACTAAGGGATAGAAAATGAATGGTGGGTTATTTTTAACATGCACTTCACGTGATTTTATCAATAGATAAGACTTAAGAGGATAGTAAAAATTCAAATACGCGGGAAGTTGTAAACCTATGGGCTATGACCAAGTGATAGAGAATGAATGGTCGGTTATTTTTAACATGCACTTCACATGATTTTCTTGTATTTTAGTAAATCATTGAATGTAGTATATGTATTTTTAAAATATTTTTTTTTCTCGACAAACTTATGATTTTATTAAATAAACATAATACGCCTAGGACCGAATTGTGTGCCTCATTAAAAACCTCCCTAAACCTAAGTGGAGGAAAAGAGTACACACAACCGGAACATTCTTAAAAACAACATAATCCGACGCTAAAAGTAGTGAAACAACTATAAATCTGGCTTTCCCTGCCGATACATCATACAACTAGGCAGAATACAAAAACATTACCCGAAATATAAATCAAACAAAACCTCCCTAGTTCATATAACAACTTACCACCATGCCTTGAATAAATCTTGTCTTCGGAGTCCCGCTTTTGCCAGGTGATCTGCCATTGCGTTAGCTTCCCTCGGAATAAAGACAAAATGCACTCGCCCAATCCGGTTTATCGATGACTTCGAAAGTGCTCCACCATCTACACAAGTTTAAAATATCTAATATAATACATATATTTTTAAAATGTTTAATGCAATACCCGTTATTTTAACAACAACAAAATCCAATGTAATGCATACGTTGAAAAATGTTCAATTTGAAAGAATTTTTTTTCTTGTTTTTCTTATATTTTCACATAATATTACGTGTATAATTATTTGGTTAACTGCAAGTGGAAAAAGGTTGTCACAACTAACTTCCAATGACATGTGTCCTTTTTACATATTTATAAATAGAAAATATAATACATAGAAGGATAGTTCAAATACCATAATAATACATGAAAGGTTAGTTCATGTACCATATTGAACATTATGTCAAAGTATAGATATTATATTAGACATTTTTAGATCTTTATTATCTTTTATCTATTAAGATTCAATTTATATTTTACTCAAGGTTTAATCACTATATAAATTCATATATCAAGTTCACTAAGATTTATCCAAAAATGTGTCATTCTATGCTCAACACTAAAAAATTAAATTTTAAACTCTAATCTCAAATTATAAATCTTAAATCTTTAAACCCCTAAAATATATATCTAAGATATAAATATGGGAAGCGAAAAAATGGAATAGAATTTAATTCATTAAAAAACTGGTATGCTCTCAAGCTTCATTAATCTCATCCCTACTTCTATAAATGGGAGCAAGAAACTAAGCAACCAACATCCAAATTCCAAAGCACTAAACCATGAATTCTTCATCAACTGCTGTTTTATTTCTCTTCTTTCTCTTCTCAGCAAATCCATTTTCCTTACCGGCCACCGCTGCAAAGGAGCCGGTGCTTGATACCGATGGTGAAGAGCTCCGCTCAGGCACTCCGTACTATATCCAGTCAGCGACACCGTTTGCCGGTGGGCTGGAGTTAGAGCCCTTATTCTCGACTGGAATACCGTGCCCAAAAATCGTAGCCCAAAGCCGATTTACAAATGGTTTGCCGGTGTTTTTTAATCCCGTCGACTCTACTAGTACTAATACCACCGTCTACCTATCCACCGATGTAAACATAGGGTTCCCCGGCTTTGATGCTCACTGTCGATCATCCAATACATGGAGGGTTGCCCCTTACAGCACTTTGCCGGGAATCTGGTGGATCGCAAACGGTGGGGAAATAGATAACCCTGGTACTCAAACTTTGCTCACTTGGTTTAAGATTGAGAAAATTGGGGCTGCTTACAAACTTACTTTCTGCCCAACGGTATGTGAGTCGTGCATAACTTTGTGCAATGATATTGGAAGATATACTTATCAAAACAAAGTTCTTTTGGGTCTCATTAAAGGATATGCGTGGCCTTTCGTCTTTGCCAAAGCACCTCAAGCCATAGAACAAGTTGTCGAGAAGCACTCGGAGTAATCTCCCAACTGTCAAAGCATTGCAGTTTTCTTTTTTCTTTTTTTGGGTGAATAAAGCAGTGCAGTTTTTGCTGTGCTTTTTTATATATAAATAAAATGCCATGCAGCTAGTAGCTTGTTAAAAAAATGCATGCTTCCAAAAAGTGGCAATGGAATGAATAAAACTGTCTACTAGGTTTTTCGGGCGAACTCGCACTCCATCTTGATGACTACCATCATCAAGATCACACGCGCATTTGACTGACGTGTGCACACTAAATATCCTAATGATCGATCATTTGTATCCAAGCATACTAGTGCCAACATTAAACACAATCCACAATATCATTTCACATCACTTCTGTGCTTAGCACGTACTCACCATAATTAACATCATGCACAATCAACATGCATATAACAATGCACCAATCCAAGCCTCAACATACATGTATAACATCATATACATAGCCAGCACAATCACACTTAAACATGAGGCGTACACATTCAAAGATCAACCATAGTCTCTAACTATAGTTTGGGATTAGACTATCAATCTAATCCCAACTCTAGGTGGGTCTACCAAGCCCAACCTAGTCCACATGCTTGAACCAAATACTCAAAACTATTTTAAAAACATTAAACCACTCACTTCACTTCCAAGCTCAACAACCGAGCAACCAAGACCTTCAAGCTTCCGGATTCACTCCCAATGCTTCACCAACACAAACTCTTGTTTCTAAACAACTCAACACAAGCAAAACAACCTCGAATCAGTCCATACACCAATGTAGCAAACCCGGAACACTATTCAAGCATCAAACACATGATTTTCAAGCTATGAGCAACCCCAAAATTATCAAACTCGAGCAGCCCTTAAACCCAATCCAAAACTCATGATTTCTACCTCTTTAACACTATTAAATGGTTCCAAAACAATCCCTAACTAACATACTAACCTTAGCCCTCAATTTCCAACATAAAACAACTCCAAAAACTCCCTTAAAACCCTTCTAAAAACCCATTAAAACCCAAATCCGAAATTCTTAATAAAACACTTTAAAAATCATACATGTTGGACCTCATGGTTCATAAACATCTCATATATCATTAACAAATCAAAATCTTTAGTTGAAAACAATAAAGGTAGCATTTTTAATCAAAACTCTCAAAAACTCAAATTCCAAAAACATGGACCATAATGAAAACTATTGGTACTTTCAAAGAGAGGAAGATGAGAGCAAGATGGGAATGAAATTATCTTTCAAAAATCACCAACAATGAGTATGGGATGAAATGGAATAGTAACTTGAAAGGGAGGGGGTTTTTCACGTTAAAATGGAGAAAATGGGAAGTGAGGAAGGAGATGACAAAAAATCTATTTTAATCATAAAGGGGTTTTAATTTGAAAGTTGGTTTATTTATAGGATTGTCATTAATGAGATGGCAATCTCATTTACAATTAAGATCAATGGAATTTAATTTCCAATTCAATTTGGTCCAACACAATAGGTCTGCTTTGAAATATGAAAACCATAATAATACTTTATTTATTTTAATTATAAAATCGAAATTCAAAATATTATTTAAATATTATTTTCACCCGACCCCTAAACCCGGGTGTTACAATTATCTCTAAGACTCTAAATCTCAAATCATAAACTTTAAACTATAAACTCTAAATCCTTAATTTTAAACCATATACTAAAGTTCTAAACTCTAAATTTAAAACTAAACATTTATTCTCCTCTAAATTTGAGAAACATGTGTAAACATTAATTTACATAAACTTGTGTATCATGTCAAAATAAAAACGTACTACTTTATTAGCCAAAATAAAACTTGAAGTTATCATGTCAAATTTTAGATATTATTGGATTTTTATCATCTTTTATCTATTAAGATTCAACTCATATTTTACTCAAGGTTTAATTACTATATAAATTCACATATCAAGTTCACCGAGATTTATCCAAAAATGTATCATTCTATGTAAACAATTAGCTAAGTAGGTATACCTAAGATAATTTGAGATTAAAGTAAAATTTTGATATTTAGTTCTTTTAAGAATTTTGATACTTATATTAATAATTTTAATCACAATACTTATACATTCTATCAATTAAATTTTAATATTGACTAATTCAATATTTTTTACTTGCATATTTAAACATTTATCCATTTAATCATTTTTAACAAAATTATCAAACCAAACTACAATATTTTTCACATGGGCAGCTGAAACATATTACCAAGTGATAGAAAATGAATGGTCGGTAATTGTTAACATGCACTCCACATGATTTTATCAATAGATAAAGAGGATAGACAAAATTCAAATACGTGGGCATTTGTAAACCTCGAACGGTGACCCCGAATCTGGGCAGATAGAGAGAAATGGATAGGAAGAAAAAAAATGAAAAATGAGGAAAAATTGAAAAATGAAGAAAACAAATAGTAGAAAATATGATTCTATAGAATCAACAAGTGTCTCCGTAAAAAAGCAGATGATGTTCATCTTAAGGTGTATGTACATTGTCAAAGGGTAAAGAATATCTATGAACAAATATTACCTTATAATCATTTTTAGACTATTCAAAAATAATAATTTTATGAAGATCCAATTCAATTCAATGGAAAAAAATATTTATATTAATTTTAATAAAATATTATTAATGCTTATGTGGTAGTTCAAAATTAATAAAAAAATATCATGTCATCACAATGTTAGAGAGGTAACAGTGGAGTGACCAAAAAAGTTTAATGCCTAAAGTACAATGAGTAAATTGAATTTTTTAAAACTTCATTGACCCAGATAAGAGTGAGAATAAAGTTTAATCTTAAAATTTATAATTTACCCAATTTTAAAAAAATTATATATTTTATATTGATGATATAATCTCACACCCCTGAAATTTTTAAATTCACTTTAAATTTTATTAAGCATAAAAGTTTTAAGGAATGCTCATTAAATATTTTAAGAATTTTTTCGTCCTCATACACTCCCTGTGTGAATCCTCGTAGGTTTCAAGAAACCTCCATCCTAAAAAACAAAAGCGTACTACTTTATTAGAAAAAATAATACTTAAAATTATCATGTTAATTTCTAAACATTATTAAATCTTTATTATCTTTTATCTACTAAAATCCAACCTATATTTTACTCAAGATTTAACCACTATATAAATTCATATATCAAGTTCACTAGAATTTATCCAAAAAAAATGTATCATTCTATGTAAACGATTAGCTAAGTAGGTATACCTAAGATAATTTGAGATTGAAGTAAACTTTTGATATTTTATTCTTTTAAGAATTCATATTATTCTTTATGTTTATTTGAATTAAATAAACAATAATTTTCGAGCCTAACTTAGGCATTAAAAATGACAATTTTTTTTTGTCTTTTTCGGTGCCCTTTTCTATGTCTAATATTAAAAAAATTAAATTTTAAACTCTAACCTCAATTCATAAATTCTAAACCCTAAAATATATATGTAAGGTATAAATTAATATATATGGGAAGCTAAAAATGGAATAGAATTCTATATATTCATTAAAAAAACGTGCATGTTTGGTATGAATAACATAATGTGACCACGTGGTACGCTCTCAAGCTTCATTAATCTCATCCCTACCTCTATAAATGGGAGCAAGAAACTAAGCAAGCAGCATCCAAATTCCAAAGCACTAAACCATGAATTCTTCATCAGCTGCTGTTTTATTTCTCTTCTTTCTCTTCTCAGCAAATCCATTTTCCTTATCGGCCACCGCTGCAAGGGAGCCGGTGCTTGATACCGATGGTGAAGAGCTCCGCTCAGGCGCTCCGTACTATATCCGGTCAACGATACCGGGTGCTGGTGGGCTCGAGTTAGCGTCCTTATTCTCGACTGGAATACCGTGCCCAAAAATTGTAGCCCAAAGCCAATTTGCAAATGGTTTGCCGGTGTTTTTTAATCCCGTCGACTCTACTAGTACTAATACCACCGTCTATCTATCCACCGATGTAAACATAGAGTTCCCCGGCTTTGACGCTTACTGTCGATCATCCAATAAATGGAGGGTTGCCCCTTACAGCACTTTGCCGGGACACTGGTGGATCGCAAACGGTGGGGAAACAGGTAACCCTGGTCCTCAAACGTTGCTCACTTGGTTTAAGATTGAGAAAGTTGGGGCTGCTTACAAACTTACTTTCTGCCCGACGGTATGTGACTCGTGCGTAACTTTGTGCAATGATATTGGTAGATATTCTTATCAAAACAAAGTTCTTTTGGGTCTCACTAAAGGAAATGCGACGCCTTTCGTCTTTGTCAAAGCACCTGAAGCCATACAACAAGTTGTCGAGAAGCACTCGGAGTAATCTCCCAACTCTCCGTTTTGTTTCAAGTGTCAAAGCATTGCAGTTTTCTTTTTTCTTTTTTTGGGTGAATAAAGCAGTGCACTTTTCTTTTTCCTTTATTTTGGGTGAATAAAGCATTGCAGTTTTTGCTGTGCTTTTTTATATATAAATAAAATGCCATGCAGCTAGTGGCTTGTTAAAAAAAATGCATGCTTCCAAAAAAAAATAGCAATGGAATGAATAAAACTGTCTATCAAGTTTGGAGTAGGGATGTTTTTAGGGTAAACTATGACCATGTCATTGTGCAAACAGATAGCGCGGATGTGCAACCCAACTTCTTTTATCTTTTAATTTTTTGAGTCTTCACGCCTTAATTCGAGCTATCTTTTCTCTACTTGTCCTACTATGAACTATTGAGTTTGTTCATATTCGTCGAGAGGCAAACATGGCCGCTGACTTTTTGGCTAAATCAGCTTCCCCTTCTTGCGATATCTTTGGTTCCTTCTCAAGACGTTCTGAATATTCTACATAGAGATGTTCATAGCCCTCCCTATCCTCGTCTTACGGGGGCCACTTATTCAAAAAAAATTACAGGTAAAATTACATTTAAGTCACTCAATTATGGGTAAAGTACATTTAAGTCACTCAATTATGGGTAAAATACATTTAAGTCACTTAATTATTAAATGTTACACTTAGGTCACTCAATTATGGGTAAAGTTATATTTGGGTCATCCTTCATATCTATAAAATATATATCAATATGTGTATTAGATTATTTAATGATTTCAAATGAATTACTCTAGTGTTAACGAGGGTATATAAGTGATTTGGAAGAAAAAAATGACTAAGTTGATATATTTTTTAAAATACGAATGGTGACCCAAATGTAACATTATCCATAATTAAGTGACCTAAATGTAACATTTAATAATTAAGTGACCCAAATATAACATTACTCATGATTGAGTGATATTTGTTGTAGTTTACCCTAAATGAATCATCACGTGCAAACATGGGGAACGATATTTTAAGACAAGCAAGAAGACAAGAACTTTGAAAATATTTTCTCTATAAAGTTAGTATATTTTGATATACATTACATGTCAAAAAGTTTATATAACACTTCTTTTAAGTTTGAAATTCTTTTCAATTTTTGCGTAAACGCATTTGAAACAACGGTACGACAGCAACGACGACAATAGTAACGGCGGCGATGACTTAAATTTCAAATGAACAAAAATTAGGGTTTTATAATTTAGAGGTTGATAGGTATTTTGATCCATGTTTAAAAGAAAATTAAAAATAAAATAATATATTTTAATTAATTTACCTTTTGATTTTTAAATAATTTATAATTATACGGTGAGTCCTTTAAATTTTTAGTCTCTATAAATTGAATTAATGGTGCTCTCATTGGTGCTCGTCGTTAGTGGTGCTCGTCGTTAGTGGTACTCGTCGAGCGTGGCAGGTTCATCTATATATATATATATATATATATATATATATATATTTGCTTATATGAATATACAATTTTTTAAGTTAATATTTAAATATTTTTTTAGGTTAAACTAAACCATATACAATTAATGATGTGATCCTGACTGATACTAAAACTCATTGATCCATAAACACATCAGAGAAGATGTCAAGGAATCTAATTCCTTTTTTCACAAGCCAACATGCTTAAGGAATCATTCGAAATTCACTCATGCATTTCAGCTCTGAAACCAAGCCTTGAACCATGACCTTCCTTTGGCAATGAAAAACATGTTTGCTAGTTTAATTAATTGTATGCATTGCATGCAGAGAGGTTTCTAAGATCTTAGTAGCTCAATGGTGAACTTAAAAATTAGGCCCGTATTAATGAATATTAAAAAAATAATTAAAAGTAACCTCTAATAACAAGTGTTTGGAAAAATGGTCTCTAATAAGTATTGGAAAGAAAATAAATTTTAAGAGCATGTCCCTAATAACAAATATTGGAAAAAATTATGCCTCTAATAACAAGTATTGAAAAAAATTTAGACGAGTAGGGTCCCTAATAAAAAATATTGGAAAAAAATTGGGCCCCTGATTACAAATATTAAAAAAATTTACTCTCTAATAACAAGTATTAAGAAAAAAAATTGGACTCCTGACAAAAATAAAATCATATGAAAACCATATTAATCTCAATTATTTTTTGATATATATAATATTTGTCTTAAAGTATAAGTTGGTATAGTGGCTAAATCTTTGTCTTTCTTTTCTTAAGACTTCGGCTTAAATCCCTTCAACCGTAAAATTTTATCATTTTTCTCTTACAAAACGGCGCTATTTTAGACGATATGAACATCGAAATAGTCTCACCAAAATGACATCGTTTTGATTTAGCGTCCACATCAGTCATTGTTAGTCATGTCACCGTGCAGTTAAGGATTTTGGACCAATTAGAAGTTTAGTGGTAAAAACGAGTCAACCCTAATAGTTTGGTGGTTTCTATGGTAGTTTACTCTACTTTTTATTCTCAAGTTGATATTTAAATTAAAAAACAGTCTTCTAAGTTGGTATTTAAAGAAGTTTTGCTCTCAAGTTAGTATTCAAACTTTAATTTTATCCACTATATTAATACTTTTACTAATAGTTGTAATCTTAAAATTTATACATTAGATCAGTTTGATCTTAATATAAACAATTCAATAATTTTTAACTTACATATTTAAAAAAATTATCCATTTAACAAACTATAGAAAATGAATAGCCAATTGTCTCCTACAAAATTTCTCACACATGGGCAGCTGTAAACCTATTACTAAGGGATAGAAAATGAATGGCCGGTATTTTTTAACACGCACTTCACATGATTTTCTTGTATTTTAGTAAATCATTGAATGTAGTATATGTATTTTTAAAATATCTAATATAATACATATATTTTTAAAATGTTTAATGCAATACCCCTTATTTTAACAAAAAAATATCCAATGTAATGCATACGTTGAAAAATGTTCAATTTGAAAGAAAAAAAATTTCTTGTTTTTCTTATATTTTCACATAATATTACGTGTATAATTATTTGGTTTACTGCAAGTGGAAAAAGGTTGTCACAACTAACTTCCAATGACATGTGTCCTTTTTACATATTTATAAATAGAAAATATAATACATAGAAGGATAGTTCAAATACCATAATAATACATGATTGAACATTATGTCAAAGTATAGATATTATATTAGACATTATTAGATATTTATTATCTTTTATCTATTAAGATCAAATTTATATTTTACTCAAGGTTTAATCACTATATAAATTCATATATCAAGTTCACTAGGATTTATCTAAAAATGTGTCATTCTCTTCTCAACGCTAAAAAATTAAATTTTAAACTCTAATCTTAAATTCTAAATTCTAAATCTTAAACCCTAAAAATATATATCTTAAATATATAAATATGGGAAGCGAAAAATGGAATAGAATTCTATATATTCATTAAAAAAACGTGCGTGTTTGGTATGAATAACTTAATGTGACCACGTGGTATGCTCTCAAGCTTCATTAATCTCATCCCTACTTCTATAAATGGGAGCAAGAAACTAAGCAACTAGCATCCAAAGCACTAAACCATGAATTCTTCATCAGCTGCTGTTTTATTTCTCTTCTTTCTCTTCTCAGCAAATCCATTTTCCTTATCGGCCACCGCTGCAAAGGAGCCGGTGCTTGATACCGATGGTGAAGAGCTCCGCTCAGGCGTTCAGTACATTATCCGGTCAGCGATATGGGGTGCTGGTGATGGCGCGCTCAACTTTGGCTCCGATTTTGAGTGCCCAAGATTTGTAGTCCAAGACAGACTTAGAAATGGTATGCCGGTGTTGTTTTATCCCGTCGACTCTAATGATACCACCGTCTATCAATCCAGCGATGTAAACATAATGTTCACCGGCGGGGATGCTTACTGTCGATCATTAATTAATACATGGAGGGTTGCCCCTTACGACCCTTCGTCGGGACACTGGTGGCTGAGGACCAATGGGGAAATAGGTAACCCTGGTCCCCAAACTTTGTTCAGCTGGTTTAAGATTGAGAAAGTTAAGTTGGGTTACAAACTTACTTTCTGCCCATCGGTATGCGAGTCGTGCGTAACTTTGTGCAATGATATTGGTAGATATTCTTATCAAAACAAAATTGTTTTGGGTCTCACTAATGGATATGCCTGGCCTTTCGTCTTTGTCAAAGCACCTCAAGCCATAAAACAAGTTGTGGAGAAGCACCCGGAGTAATCTCCCAACTGTCAAAGCATTGCAGTTTTCTTTTCTTTTTTTGGGTGAATAAAGCAGTGCACTTTTCTTTTCTTTTCTTTTCTTTTCTGTTTAGGTGAATAAATAAAGCACTGCAGTTTTTGCTGTGCTTAGTGCGGTTTTCGCCGCTTTATGTACTTCTTTTTATATAAATAAAATGCCGTGTAGCTAAGTGGCTTGTTAAAAAAAATGCATGCTTCCAAAAAAGTAGCAACGGAATGAATAAAACTGTCTATTAAGTTTGGAGTATGGATGTTTTTAGGGTAAACTATGACCTTGTCATTGTGCAAACAGATAGCGCGGATGCGCACCGGCTCTTTTTGTCTCTTGATCCCTTGAGTTTCACGTCTTAATTCGGGCTATCTTTTCTTTACTTGTTCTTCCATAGACTGTTGAGTTTGTTCATATTCGTCGAGACGCAAACATGGCCGCTGACTTTTTGGCTAAATCAGCTTCCCTTTCTTGCAATATTTTTGGTTCCTTCTCAAGACTTTCTGAATCTCCTGCATAGAGATGTCCATGGCCCTTCCTATCCTCGCCTTACGGGGGCTTGATGTATAGGCTTCGACCTCCCACTTATTCAAAAAAAATTATAGGTAAAATTACATTTAAGTCACTCAATTATGGGTAAAGTTACATTTAAGTCACTTAATTATTAAAGGTTACACTTAGGTCACTCAATTATGGGTAAAGTTATATTTGAGTATCTTTCGTATCTATAAAATATATATCAATATGTGTATTAGATTATTTAATGATTTCAAATGAAGTACTCTAGTGTTAACGAGGGTATATAAGTGATTTGGAAGAAAAAATGACTAAGTTGATGTTTTTCTTAAATACGAATGGTGACACAAATGTAACCTCATTCATAATTAAGTGACTCAAATGTAACATTTAATAATTAAGTGACTCAAATATAACCTTACTCATAATTAAGTGATCTTTGTTATAGTTTACCCTAAATGAATCATCACGTGCAAGCATGGGGAACTATATTTTAAGACAAGCAAGAAGACAAGAACTTGAAAAGGTTATCTCTATAAATCTTAAACTATAAATCCTAAATTTTAAACTATATATATATATATATATATATATATATATATATATATATATATATATATATATATATATATGTGTGTGTGTGTGAGTTAGGATCAACTTTCCCAATGTAAAACTCTTTAAGTTTTATACGTTTTCTGGATCGTTAGATGTGGAGAATGGATGACTCAGAGTTTTACACCGTGTAAACGGATCCTATCAAAAAAAAATTAGGAGTTAATCTCAACAATCCATTTCTCCCATCCAACAATCCAAAAACGTGTAAAACTATGAGTTTTACATTATGTGTAACTGGATCCACTTACATAGTGTAAAACTCAATTACTTTTAAAACTCCTTACTGTTATTCTCATCCATCCATTTCACTCATCCAACGATCCAAAAAACGTGTAAAACTTAGAGAGTTTTACACTGTGTAACTGGATCTTATCTTATATATATAAGATAGAAAGACTTAAATATACAACTGCTTATATGAATATACAATTTTTTAAAATTTAAATAATTTTTAGGTTAAACTTCATATACCACTAATTCTATTATAAAAGAAAGACTTGTATGAATATATTAAAAGTGTTTTTCACGTTGTAAAGTTAGGATGGGTTTTTTTTTTATAAGAGGTGTGATGAATAATTCAAATCACAACTTAGTATTTAAAAAGTTAAATTTTGTTTAGGGGAAATCTAAAAAAAAAGAGTAGAAAGGAAAATATATATTTCAAAAATTATTGAATTTTACAAAGTGAAAAATTTGAATGGAACAATTTTAAAATTCAAAAGGGCAAATTTAATGAGACAGAGAAATAGAGAAGTAAAATAATAAATTTGCAAAAAAAGAACAAATCTATAATTTATACATAATCCGACTAACAATAAAATTTGACTAAACATACGTAATGACTCTTGTTTGAGTCGGGATCAAATTATAAAAAATTTGATTAAAATATGTACTTTTTGATTTTTTTTAAAAAGGTAAACTACAATGGAGGTCACTCAATTATGAGTAAGGTTATATCTGGGTCACTCAGTTATTAAAAGTTACACTTGGATCACTCAATTATGAGTAATGTTACATTTCAGTCACCCAATTATTAAATGTTACATTTGAGTCACTCAATTATGGGTAAGGTTACCTTTGAGTCACCCTTTCATATTAAATATATATATATATATATATATATATATATATATATATATATATATCAATTTAGTCATTTTTTCTTCCAAATTACTTGTATACCCTCATTGACACTAGAGTATTCATTTGAAATCATTAATTAATCTAATACACAAGTTGATATATATATATATATGAAGGGTGACCTAAATGTAACATTACCCATAATTGAGTGACCCAAGTGTAACCTTTAATAATTGGATGATCTAAATGTAACATTACCCATAATTGAGTAACCTAAATGTAATTTTTAATAATTGGGTGATCCAAATGTAACCTTACCCATAATTGAATGACCTTTGTTGTAGTTTACCCTAAAAATAGATATAAAAATGACTAAATTAAATTATAAAGGTTAAATATATATATATATATATATATATATATATATATATAATTTATGCATAATACATGGATTAACTTAAGAATTCGAACTTTTATTCATTCTTCTCTATGGGAACAAGAAAAAGGCCCAATCTGAAGGACTAGTTTTGTCGAACCCAAAATATTAATGGATCTGATTCTAGCCCTAGCCGAGGCCCATAAACCGTTTGTTTTTGCTTCGAATTGGAAGCACAAACCACCGCTTGTTTGTTTTCTTTTTTTCTTTCGCGTTGCTCAACTTTCTTCAGCCTCCGCTGCAACTTCACAGTAATCCCGCTGTTGATTTTCGCTTTCTCGTCTCTACAAACAAGCCAAAAGCAATGTCCATACACGACCAATACGACGCCGGTAGCGAAGACGAGAAAGAACTAGATGACGTTGAACTCTCCGGCAGCGAAAACGGCGATTGTTTTGACGAGGACATGGAAGCCCTAAAGAAAGCCTGTCTGCGGACAGGCACCGACCTTGACGACCTCGAAATCTACTCCGCCGACAACGACCGACCTTCCACATCGGACGCTGCCGCCGCCTCGGCTGCGTCCACGGATTCCGGGAGCGAGGATGATATGGAAATTTTCCAGAGTATACAAAACCGTTTAGCGCTTTCCCTGGACGTTTGTGATCCTGTTTCTATGAAGCCTCTCTGCACTCTTCCTCCAGTTTCTTCTGATGAGGATGCTGAAGATGATTTCGAGACTCTTCGCGTTATACAGAAGCGGTTTTTGGCTTATTCTACTGATGGTAAGTGTATATCCTCATTGAAATTACAGTTCTATAGTGTAGTGGGTTGAAATTCTAATGAATTCTTTTTAATTGGATAATGAATTTTCTGTTTCTTGTACGAATATAGAATTTTCGTTGATTCATTATTGGTTCAAATTTTAAATCTAGACCTATCTTGCTATCCTCTTAAGTTCTGAATTTTGTGCCTTACTGTTTTTCTGTCAAAAAACACATGCTTAGTAGAGAATGATAGTTTGAACTTTGAAGGGTGAATTAGCAGAATTATTACTAAAATAATGATATAGAAATTGCAATTTTGATTGTATGTGTAACTTGGTACTTGGTAGATGTGAATAAGTGAATACTATACCAGAGATTTTCTTTCCATTTTCTGGGGTTCAAAATTTTAGAAGTCCAAGAGATCTTATGTGATCTGAAGCTTTTTTTTCTTTTTCCAAAATTGAAACTTTTTCATATTTAAGGCCATCCAAATGTGGCAAAATTTGTTCCTTTTTAAGTTCTAGGAACCTTCTCTCTCAAATATGTTTGCGAGGCTCTTAACTGTATTCATCAAATTCACAGTAATTTATTTTAGTGACAAGTAGTTATCTCGGTGGCTTTTCTTTATTGATATTCAGGTTAAATTGTGGTGCTTAATATTGTTAGATGTTTCTGTTGACACACACACACACACACACATATATATATATTCTTTTGTAAGCTAACGAAAGTTTTTTGTAGATGTGTTAAAGGCAATGGCCTTTAGTAGTTTATAGATGCAATTGTCTTCTTTTTTTTTGAGGTTCTCTAGGGCAATGGTTGAAATCATTATTTTACCAGTGACGACTATCTCTTTTCGATAATATGTTTTGTTTATACTATTGTAGGGCTTAAGTCTACCATTTAACTATACTTTAGGACGTAAGCTTTAGTTAGCTGTTCCTAAGATCTCGTTACTGCTGATATGAATCTCTGATGCTCTTTCTCACTTTCTGTCTGTCATCCATACATTTATGTTGCAACATGAAAATTACCTTGTGGTTGCTGCTTGTTTATGCCCCTGGTTTACATTTCTTTTAAATATGTTGACCAGACACCTGGAAAAGCAGCAGAGAGGATGACATGGAGAAAAGAGAGCCCTCTTATATGACCAGCACACCTATAGAGGAAGCAACAGGCAATGATATTTGTGAAAGATTTCAAGATCATGAACAGACTGGCAATATTTCCCATGTTTCAAGTGACAATGTGGAGATGCAGCCTGTATGTTCAGTTCAGAGGGACCAGTCTGATGTCCATGAGTTATTAACATACAAGTCCTCAAGGTTCCCAAAGTCTGCACAGCTTCTGTTTGACGCAATTAAAAAGAACAGGTCTTATCAGAAGCTTCTTCGATGTAAGTTGACTCAGATTGAAGTTAAAATTGAGGAGAACAAGAAACTGAAGGAACGTGTTAAAATTCTGAGAGATTTTCAGGTTTCTTGCAAAAAAATAACAGGCCGAGCATTATCGGCAAAGAAGGATCCTCGTATACAGTTAATTTCAGCAAGAAAGCCAAGGACTTCTAAGGATCCCGAGGTAACCATTTTCTCTTTGGCTTTTTATGCTTCTATTTATTCTCATATAGTTATATATGTGTGTGTATTTAATTTTTGGAATGAACAATAAAGGTTATCAAATGTTTTTCATGTTTATTGTTTAAATGTCCGAAGTGTCTATTCCCTGAAGAAGGTTTGCAAGATTGTAATTAGAAACATTAACAAAGCATGCTACTAAATCGATGATCATACCAAAACTTCACACATGTTTATGGTGTCAGTTATGTAGTGATGTGGGATTAGATTTTACTTGTTAGATTATTGTGTGGTTTAATGCTTTTTATTGATACAACAGTGACTTGGAACTTTTTCAATTAAGTGGGGTTGGCTACATACATAGTATTTCTGCATTTCCTCCATTTAGTTCAATATCTTCAATGAGCTGGAGAAGAAAGGAATTGTTCTCCCTAATTACTGCCATCTCCTTTTTGGTCATCAATCATCCTCTTCATATGGATTTCCTATTTCCTTGTTAAATACCGTGCTCTTTACTTGTCCAAAGTCTCTTAAGCATGTTTCTTTTATTTTCAATTTGTTTGATGTCCAGCTTTCTCTTATGAACTCATCTCAATGTTCTCTTGTGTTCTCATATATCCTAAGCAACCATCTCAGCCCTCATCTTCTTATGTACATATGAGATATCATTGCTCAGAGTCAATGTCTTATAGCCTTTCTAGTCTTATACTTCTATTATTGCCTTTTATATCTTCCGCATGCTAGAATATATTTATTCGATATATTCTCCAATTTGGTGTCTTGTGAACCTGTTATACTTTTGAAATTTTAATATGGTACATTCCGCACTTTAAAATATTTTCTCCTTATTTCATTGTTTTAAGTTTCAGTGTGCCACCAGCTAGATCTTGATGCATGGATTTTTTTCCTCTATTCCTAAATACTAACAACTCAATAGTATTTTGTGTTCATTTTTTTCCTTTTTCATGTGGTTGGGGGTTGGGGCTTCACATGTAAGAGCTAGCTTTCCCAATAATTTATTTGCATATCTAGAGTTGTCAAGGTGTGCGTCTAGGGATGCTTTTTTGTAAGGTGATGTCTCAAAAATTAATTTCTCAATAATTTGTTAGGTG
Organism: Hibiscus trionum; assembly: GCA_030270665.1. Lineage (NCBI taxonomy): Eukaryota > Viridiplantae > Streptophyta > Magnoliopsida > Malvales > Malvaceae > Hibiscus > Hibiscus trionum. The sequence goes on along the minus strand of BSYR01000045.1, from coordinate 9,923,522 downwards.
CATCTGTGTCTTGTAGCTTTAATCATTTCAAGTGAAGGCACAATTATTGTTTTTGCTTCGATGTATGACTGCGGTGCAAACTTATGGTGAAGTTATTGTAGATTTGATTTTTAAGGTGCCATCTGCTGGTGAGTGTGACTTGTTTTTGCTGCTGCAGGTTAATGATAAAAAGGTCACTGCTGATTATGGTCCACCAGAGAACTCTAGTGTAGCTAGTTACAGAATGGCTTTAATGGAATTTCCACTTAGACTTCAGCGGAAAAATTGGTCCAGGGAAGAAAGAGAAAATCTTGAAAAGGGAATAAGGCAACAATTTCAAGAGAGGGCACTTCAAGTTTCAGTGGATTGGTTGAGGTGTGTTTTCTAATAGTTATAGCATTTGTTTTTGTTCCATATCTATATCATTTTTGTGTGCCTGAAGTCGTATCTTAAATGGATGATAGCTTGCAACTCACAAGACTAGTTATGCATGTTTTGAATCAAATTAGGATAAAGTTACAATTTGTTAACTGTCATGCTATGGATGAAAGATATTCTTTCTAACATCCCATTACATGTTCCTTGCAAATTTATTCTGATATATGACCATAGTTTGTGCTGCATACTGGAGATAATAAATTTTATGCACTGCTCAAGTCTGTTCAAGAGTATGTAATGTAGTATGTTTATGAGGATAACAAGGTTTTGGGGGCTGCCCAGTGCATCTTTATGAGGATATTGTTTTCTATTTTTGAACATCTCCATTTAAGTGCAGAAAATAACAAAACAATTTGAAAATGTAAGCATATAAGAGTTGTTTTTCTTATCATCTTCGTAATTTCAAAGACTTGGATCCAGAAATTGTGTGTTAGTTGTTTAACATTCCTATACTTCTGGGATGTCACTAAACTTAGAACGATACATTTTTCTCTCCTTTTACTTTGTTGTTCATTTGACATATTTATTATACTCATGCACTTCATCTTGTCAGTATTTTAGATGGGTCACCTCAAGATGGAAATAATTTGGATAGCATCATTGCAACAGTTAAAGATCTTGAAATCACCCCAGAGAGGATTAGGGAATTTCTTCCTAATGTGGAGTGGGATCAGTTAGCTTCCCTTTATGTTAAGGGTCGTTCTGGGGCAGAATGTGAAACACGGTAAGCATCTCCTGCATGGTAATCCTTTTTCTATCTATATATAAAGAATATATTCCAAAGGCATAATAATCTTTAAATCTTTTGGTTTCTTTTCTATGGTTGCATTTGTTTACTTTCTTGACTACCTTAAAACACACAACACTGAGTAGCTATATAACTGAACTTGCTTGATACATCTCGCATTTGGGAAACTTCCTTGCTTCTAAAAGAAAAGGTCCAATTTGTTGGGATCCTGCATGTTTAGAACCTAATGATAAATTCCACTTCTTTGTTTGTTGTTTGGAATAGTTTTACATACCAATATTGTTTTTATACCTTTTGATGTAAAACCAGTAACAAGTTCCGCTTTGTTTGTTGTCTGGACCAATTTTACATACCTAACACTGTTCAGCCCCATTTAAATGCTGGAAAACTTATTGAACGTTTCACATCTGTCACCTTTGTCTTAACTTATTTTGTATGCTTGTTACCAAATTCCTGTTTACTGTCCTTGCTCTTCTCCTCTTTGTTCTTATTCTATTTTGGGGCTAGAAAATACGTAAAACAGGCTTGTAGTATTTGGGACCCAAGCCTATCTGTTTCCACCATTGAATAATTTTTTACATCCAACGGCAATATCATCCTTGGACTTTTAGTTGGAAATAAATCTTGATTTTTTCTGAGGCATGTGTCTAACAAACCCGGCTTCTAAGATTTCCTGGATGCTGACCAGATGCTTTTACAATTATTGGTGTTATCTTTTCCTTTAAAAAATTATACTAACACGTGTTATACTTCCTAGGTTCGTGTTTACTTTGTTTCACTCCTCAATCTGTGAAATTGTTGACTAGTTTTTCATGTTCATTGATTTTCTCTGAAGCATGTGTCCTTCAATGAGGCAAGCTTATCAGATGTCTATGACGATGACAATCACAGATGTTTTTACCATTGTTGGATTTGAATAGAAGTGCAAGATTTGTGCAGGTCATACAGGTGGGACTCCTACATGACATGTGCTTTAGTCAAAACAGTGGAATTTACTGTTTAATGCGTCTGTGATGATTGCCATCACAGTTGTTTGTGATCTCATTTTTCATGCCCTTCGGACTGAACCATTGTATAGACATTATCTTTTATATGATTTTATCTTTATGTTATTTTTTTCATTCCTGCAGCTGGCTGAATCATGAAGATCCCCTCATCAATCACAATCCATGGACTGCGGAAGACGATAAGAATCTTTTGCTTATTGCTCAAGAAAAGGGGATTGATAACTGGCTTGATATTGCAGTATCATTGGGGTCAAACAGAACCCCATTTCAATGTCTGGCACGGTACCAGAGGAGTTTGAATGCATGCATACTGAAAAGGGAATGGACCGAGGAGGAGGATGATCAACTTCGTATTGCCGTTGAGGTTTTTGGTGAATCTGATTGGCAATCTGTGGCTTCTACATTAAAAGGACGGACTGGCACTCAATGCTCTAATAGGTCAGTTAACTGCTCCATTTTTCCTTGTATCTAATTTGAGTCATACCTTTCCTGCTAATGACGCAAAAGTTGTTCTAGTAACAATGAATTGAGTAGGAAACGTGTAAGTTAAACCTTTTTTTTTTTGCTTTAACTTTATTAATTTTCCATTTATAAACTATATTTATTCTAACATAAGTTACCTTCTATAAGTTTATTTTATCATTCCTTTGTTATGTAATCAATATCATTCTCAGTTTCTTATACTAATGAGATTCTTTTAATCTGCAGATGGAAAAAATCACTTCATCCAACCAGGCAAAGAGTTGGGAGATGGACACGTGATGAAGACAAACGCTTGAAAGTGGCTGTGATGCTTTTTGGCCCTAAAAATTGGAGAAAATTAGCAGAAGTTGTTCCTGGTCGAACTCAAGTGCAGTGTAGAGAAAGGTATGGTATTAAATCTTGAAGTCAACTAAGATGATGCTCTACTTAAATAGAATTATTAATCTTTCACTCTATTTCCAGGTGGGTCAATTCTTTAGATCCGGCTTTGAATATGGGCACATGGACTGAAGAAGAAGACTCAAGACTGGAAGCTGCCATTGAAGAACACGGATATTGCTGGTCAAAGATTGCCACATGTATGTCTTCACGAACTGATAACCAGTGTTGGAGGTATGAAGAAGATTTTTACTATTGTGTTTAGGGTGTAATTGAGCTTTAGCTAAAGTAACACGGTGAAGGGCTGAAGCTTGTGTTTATTACAAAACTCAAGCTTTGAGTTCAGGATAAGCTTGTTTGAATTTAACTCAGGCTTGACCTGAAATAGTTAATGTCTAGCTACTTGTTTAAATTGATTTGGTTCATAAATCTAAAACCTTGCTGAAGATCGAACTTAAGAATGATCTTAAGTTTGATTTTGTGGTTATTGTTGTATTTCTGCATGCCAATACCATGTTTGTTTTGTCTTTCTGAACAACCTTTTAATTGCTACTTCTGCCTTTCAAATAGGAGGTGGAAAACATTGCATCCTGAAGAAGTGCCTTTGCTTCGAGAAGCTAGAAAAGTACGTAAAACCGCTCTTATATCTAATTTTGTAGATCGGGAATCTGAGCGACCTGCCCTTGGCCCCAATGATTTCAATGTTCAATTACCAATGATAACTGCAACTTCTGAACCTGAAAATACAAATCTGCCAAGTAAAGGGAAAAGGAAACGAAGGAAACCAATGATAACTGCAGCTTCTGAGCCTGAAAATACGAATCTGCCAAGTAGAGGAAAAAGGAAGCGAAGGAAAAATGATCAGGCTGTCTCATTGCCAGTGATAGGTGAAACTTCTGAGCCTGAAAATACGGAACTGGCAAGTAAAGGAAAAAGGAAACAAAGGTAGAACAAGCAAGATATCTTTCCCTTTTAACTTATTCTTCTGATTCTAGTTTGATTCATCCTTTTTGTTGTATGCAGAGGAAGAAGGCCAGACTCCGACAAGGAAAATGCTGAAGCGTTAAGGTGAGACTTTTTACATCCAGTTTCATAACACCTTACTCAACAGAATGAAGAATTTCCTCTAGTATCATTTTGCCTGTTATCATTCCTATTTCAGTTCTTGAATATTCATTCAAATTTTATTTTCCCGTTGTATAATTGTAGTGTTACTCATTTTTTGTGATCTCATACTTTGCTCTTGGGCTACAGACTTTACCCAGAAAAGAGGAGCCACAAGAGTTGTAGACAAGGGGCTCAAGCTGGTCTTGTTGAAGTTCCAGGGATAATCAATGAAAATGAGGCTGAGACTGTTATTGGACATGATTCTGTTAGGAAGATTCGAAGAAACGCACCTTCGGAGAATAATAATTGTACTGAACCAGCACAAGATGTTACCTTTCAAAAGAAAAGAAAGAGAAAACCACCTTCAGGAAATAATAATCATACTGAGCCAGCACAAGATGTTGCCGTTCAAGAGAAAAGAAAACAAGCACCAACTTCAGGAAATAATAATCATAGTGAACCAGCACAAGATGTTGCCATTCAAGAACCGCCTTCAGGACATACTAATTGCAGTGACCGAGTGGACGATGATGCTGTGCAGACAGAGAAAAGAAAACAGGCAGAGGGTAGTAAATGTGTTGAATCAGTGCAGGACAATTTGTCATCTCAACTGCTTTCAACATTGTGTACGGCCTCCAATCATCAGGCTGAATCCCTTGGTAGCAGTCATACTGTAAAGAGGAGAAAGAATCGCAAAACGACACCTAAACAGTGTTCAGAGAGGAGTGTACACAACGAATTACCTGAAGAAGAGTATTCTATCTGTTCCGAGAATTCTATTTTTTCAGGAGGTGATGATGGTGCTGAAGAGATGCAGAACAGTGGTGTAGAGTTTGAAAATCTTGGTTCTAGGGAGAAGAGTTTTACTAAACCAAGATCCAAGAGGAAAACAGGCATGAAGTCATCAACCTCCCTAGTTTCAGAGACCATTGTAGCTGAAGGCTTCAAGAATCTTTCGGGTTGTAAAAAATTGAAAAAGAGGGGAAGTAGGCAGCACAGCAAGAGCAACAAGCCATCTGGAGATGAAGACTGCATAACAGACGGAGATCATCAGACGCTTGCTTGCTTTCTTCGCAATAAGAAGAGAAAGCATGAAACCATTGAAAATGCCCAGTTATCAACTCCGAAAGGACTAGATGAACGTGGCAGTATAGGTCAAAAGCAATTTGGTTTGCGACATTGTGATGAGGAAATCCTTGAGAATTCTACACTCCACACACATTCAAAGGAAACTAATATGCCTAATGGTAATGGAGGAGACATTGGGGTAGTTGATGTAGCAAATAAGACTGCCGCTCCCGATGACGTGTTGGGAGAACCAGGCAAGCTGATTCAGGATGACATTACTCTCGCGTGTTGGCGCAAGCAGTTAAAGAAGAGGCGGGTAACCATCCACATGTCAAAATAAAAGCAGTTAAGGTTTGGAAATCAATTGATTCATGGTATTGGTCGATATGAATGTGATGAGAGGACTGTTAGCTCCCAGCGCCAAGGAGATATTCCACCTGGGGCTGGCTTCGAAAGTTTTGTTTTAGGTAAATGTTACATTGAGCATGTAGAGGAATACTAAATAATACTCAATATTATAGCATTGGCTGCCGGAGAGTAACATGAATTGAAATGAAATAGTCACGCTCATTTTTGGGATCCTGATCCCCTTGTAAACCTTATCTATGATTAATTCTGATTTAACTTTTTGAAAAATATTTCACTTATCAATGTGTGCTTTGCTAAAAAAAACCAATTCCAAAATGTAATTTTCTTCAATGTAAATAAAACAATAAATATTTTAAAAAGTCAAAAATTCTGTTTGTACGTGTAAGATGTATTCGATGCGAATGTCATACACTTACTACATTAATTTTTTTATGTCGATCTTTTACCAAATAAATTTTTACTTGATAAATTATTAAAGTGGGTAGTTTTTATTTCATAATTCAACAAAATTATGATTACTTTCGTGTTTCCATGCTCTCAAGTTATATGTTATTCGTAACAAGTAATTTTGCTGGTTGGTTAATTAGGCATAATTTATTAGGTCTATTGTACTTATTCAATCTAATAATTATCTTGTATAAGAATTTAGAAATTTTATGGCTCGCATTTTTAGTATTCTTTTATTTGTTATCTATGTTTACTATTTAGGTAGAAATTGATAGGATTTTCAGAAGAAGCGGCAGAAAAGAAAGAAACAAATTTTCATCAAACATAACTAACAAAACTAAAGCTCGAGAAACAAAAAAAGAACCTAAATACCTCGAACATTACGAAGAACCAAGTCTGAAATAACCCGAACTGGTAAATATTTAAGTTTATTTTTATTTATTAATGTGGATAGTGTAGGAGCAAAGGGAACAGCGTTGGATAGAAAATGTAGCCTTCCCGATCCTGAACACTATTTTGGGAGTTGGTTCAAAGTCAAAACTTGGGCACGGACAATATACTAAAACAACTAGCTTTAACAGCAAAGCCAAACCAAAAACAGAGGCATAGTGCCTGGTAATATCCAAACAAAATAAAAATAGTGCCTGGCAATATCCGAACAAAACCTTAAAAGAGGTTTGAAAATGCTCAACTAAAGTATCACTAGAAAGTTCTTAAATATTGTGATTACACTCAAGGCAAGGCATGCATGTAGTCTAGCATCGACCGATTCCCCAGACTCGGACTACACCATCTGTATAACCACTAAACAAGGTGCTTCCGTCGGCACTCCAGTTCAAGCATGTGCAGTATATCACCTGCAAATTCCATACAAAATTCAACATTTTACTCACTTGTATTATTTTGTTTGCAATACCATAACAGCAGCTCAAAACCCAGAATCAAAACAATAATTAGAACAACAAATAAACAAATCCAGAATAAAAGGTTTTAACTTTAAAACTTGAGGGGAGATATAGGGTATCATAATGAAAAAGTTAAAAGCTTTCAACTAAACAAGAAGCATGATCATGTTACAAATTACATGAACATGACTATTTGCCAAATAACTATCCACAAACAGTACAATCTGTGCAAAAGTAAATAAAATTTCGGGGAAATGCTTTCGGAATATGTTAAAACAACAGTTGATCCAAATCTTTTTTTGTCCATGATCGAACTCGGGACCATACCGGCATCAACCTAATAATGAATCATTCGACACTACACACATAGTTCAGTTGATAAAAGCAAGCCAGATTCTTAGGATGCCATTGCAATGATAAACAATCGTAGTAAAGCTACACAGACAATGACATTGAAATTACAAAACTACGAATTGATATCAAACAATGGAGAATGCAGCAAAATTACTTTAACAGGCAGCTAAGCATATTATAAGACTTTGAAAGATAAGTGATTACCTTCTTCTTGTTTGCATTATCGGTGACATCGGATTTCTCGGCCTCGGCCTTGAGGTCGACCTTCAAGTCCTCCACAATGCTCTTGCTCTCCAGATCCCATATCTTGATACTCTGCTCAGTAGCAGCGCAAAGCCAGTACCTGTTTGGACTAAAGCAAAGCGAGTGGATGATCGAACCGGCATCGAGACTGTAAAGTTTCTTTCCTTCAGACAAATCCCACAGCAGAATCACTCCGTCTTTTCCTCCACTAGCACACAAAGACCCATCAGGGGAAACGGCCACCGTGTTCACATAACCGGAGTGTCCGGCCAATGTGTTACGAATCTTACAATTGGTCAAGTTCCAAACTTTCACGGTCTTATCCCATGAAGCTGAAACAATGGTGGGCTGGAGATTATTCGGGCTGAAACGAACACAGCTAACCCAATCGGTATGAGCATCACCGTCTTGGATAGTGTATTTGCACTCGCCGAGGGTGTTCCAAAGCTTGATGCTTCGATCACGTGAAGCCGATACGATCTGACGGTTGTCAATCGAAAAGGCAACGGAAAGCACATCTTTGGTATGGCCGACGAAGCGACGAGCACATGTTCCGGCGTTCAAATCCCAGAGACGAAGCTCACCGTCCCAGGAACCGGAGAGAGCGAACTGCGAATCGGAAGAGAGAACGACGTCTTGGACGAAGTGAGAGTGGCCGGTGAGACGGCGGCGAGCAACACCGAAGTTCTTTTCGTCTTTGGTCAGGTGCCAGAGGATGATGGACTTGTCACGGGAGGAAGTGACGATCATGTCGGAGTTGTCGATGGGGGTGGCAATGGCGGTGACGATGTCGGTGTGGGCTCGCATGGTGCCGCGGAGAACCAAAGCCTCGGAAGCCATTGTCGTTGGCGGCGGCGGGAGCTTAGGGTTTCGAAGGAAGGAAATGAAAGGCTATTGTGGGAGTTGGGAAACGAAAATGAGCGAGTATAATAAGTATATATAGTACCTGTCTATAAGAATTAGGGTTTCGCTAGGAAACCGAAGTGCTAAAAGTGTTTGATTCTATTTAAAATTTATTTTATTTATGTTTAATTCGACTCGATAAACTCAATAAATTTTTTTGGACTTGTGATTGTTAAAATAATTTGTTGCTCATTAAACTTGCCATAATTTTTAACTAATTTTCTTTTAAAATATATACAAAATCTAGTAATATTATATATAATTTAATATAAACATTAGTTTAACAAATTTAACAAAAGAATATCAAATAATGTGTGGAACAATTTCAAATTCTAAACTCTAAAGTAACAACATACAAAATACAAACACACCAAACTAATATATTCAAACAAAATTAATGAACTGCTCACGAGTTTACCGAGTCGAGTTGGGTCTTGCTCGACGCGACTCAACTCGTTCAGGTCTCGAGTCTAGCTCAAATTCAAGTTGAAATAATTTGAGTCAAGCGTTGACAAAATTTTGACCCAGTAAAACTTAAGCTACTCACGAGCTTTATTGGTAAATCCAAATATTTAAAAAATAATTTTAAACTGATAAAATAACAATATTTGTAGGGTATTATATATTTTATAACTAAGGATAATCGATTTATCTCTTATTGATCTATATCAAATATTATAAAGATTTATTATAGAACGACCGTTCTAATTTAGTTTAGCATATTTTCGACATTTTTAAATATTATTTTAAAATACAAAAGTTGAGTATCTTTTAACACCCAACATTTATAAGTTTACAAGTTATCTATTTGCTTTAAATGGTATGTTTAGACCTTACATAACAACCGTACAAAAGTTTAATTACTAGGATGTTATAGTTGTTAGGGATTTTAATTTTATTTTATCATTTTATTCGAGTACGACGTAATATTTATGTCCGGTTTTAATTTCAGATAAACTTACACATTCACGCACTAAATTGTTCGAATTTAGATCTTGAATGAAACATGTTACTCTTTACCGCTGAGATCACTTATTAAGTTGATAAATTTTAATTCTTTAAACATGTTTGATTAAATAGATATAATTATCTTCAAATTTGTTGAACTTGTTAATTGAAAAAAAAATAAAGAAAAAAATAAGGTCAAAAGTCATCATAATGAATTATCCATTTAGTATCATAATAACCAGATTAATGGTTAAATCTATTAGATAATCGATTGAATTAACAATTGAACCATTGATTTAAGGAGTTAATATTAACCGGTAAAAAAGATTTAAATTTGGGATGTAGAATATAAAACATCAAATAATTTCTATATTAAGCCCAAATATCTTTTCAACATGGCCCATGTCAATGTTCCATTTTTTAAACAGTTCATTTTCTGTATTTTTATTTCATTTAGCCCTCTACATTTCTGAACCTCGAATTTCTTTGTATTTTTAGGTTCAACGTTGAATCAAGTCAAGTTGAGTTATTATAGTTTTTGTTTAAATTTTTAATTTAAACAATTCTCTATAATCAGTGGCGGATCTTGACCTTATAGTTTGAAGGGGCTTAATTAAAAAATTTAAAGTTTTAGTAGTCTAACAAAAGTTTTCAAAAAACTTGAGGGGTTTAATGAAAATGTGAGGGTCTAATTAAAATTTTAATTTTTTTAAAAAAGTTTTAATGAAACTCTTTAACAATTTTGAGGGGAAATTAGAAATATAAAAAATTACATGAAATTTTTATAAATCTCGAGGGGCTAATTAAATTTCAAAAATATTTCTGTTGAGTTTTTTGCACGCTCGAATCGATCAACCGATTATGCTCGCCAAGTGGTGGAGAGGTGAATTTTTGGGTGGAAGGGTTTAGGAAGCTAAAAGAATAAAAACACAATGATTTATAGTGGTTCAACCTTCTAACCAAGGTCTACATCCACTACCTTAGCTTCCCACTAAGGATTTCACAACCAATTCACTAATTGATTCGTCCCCTTTTCTAGGCTTAGGAGGAAACCCTTTACAACGATCAAGCTTCTACCCAAAGCCTTGATCAAAACCCTCTTTTACAAAGAGATAAACAAAGAAGCAAACTTGAACCCTCTAATAGGTGTTTTGTTTGCACAATGAAGCACTCACCCAAAACCTAAAACACTTGAGCAAATTTAACAATGTAAGCTCACAAGTGTTGTCTAAGCAAGAAATAAACGATTTAAGCTCTAGACAAATTTTTCACTCATAATGTTGTAACAATTGAAGCTCTTATCAATCTTGATGCTTGGAGGTCCCTTTTATACTCCAAATTGAGTTTGTAGCCGTTGGGAATATTGCCGTTTATAGCCGTTGGGAATATAGCCGTTTATAGCCGTTGGAATAGTACCATTTATAGCCGTTGGGAATAGTACCATTTATAGCCGTTGGAAATAGTTCCATTTATGGCCGTTGGGAATAGTACCATTTATGGCCGTTGGGAATAGTACCATTTATGGCCGTTGGGCTATTTCAAAACACATCGTATCGATACGGCTAGGTGTATCGGTACGGGTTTTGGCTACTGGAATTTTGGTAGTTTGAAAACCCTAAGGCGTATCGGTACGGTCTAATACCGTATCGGTACGGTCACTTGAAAATTATGGTTTTGACTACTTTAAATGTATTTTAAAACCATTCCAAAGCCTTTAAAAACCCTTAAACAAATTTTCAAGTTGTTTTTGACTAAAACATATTTTAAATTCTTTTTGATTTAGTACAAAACATTTTTCAAATATTATATCAAAACCTTGGTTCTACAATCTCCCCCTTTTTGATATAATAAAACCAACTTGAAAAATTGTTTGAGATTTTCTCCCTTTAGCTTTAAAATTGTGAATAAGAGATTAAGATATGAAATCAAATAAAGCTCCCCCTTATTCATTTGAAAAATCAATTTTTCAAAAACATGGTACTCCTTTTCTACTCTAATGCTCGTTTTCTTTACGATGAAACCAAAACCGAGATAGTAGGAATTGAGTCATCTTTATTGGGAAAGAAGTTTGTTATCAATATTGCTCTTTTGGAGTCTGCCCTTAAACTCAAAAATGAGGGTCTTGAAGATGAACGCCATTTTGGCACTTTTACCGGGAAAGCTCTAAATTTGGATGTGCATGATCGTGTGCTTCATCTCATTGTTTCTTGGTTTATTCGACCATCCGGGGGTAAATACTCCCACATCCGAGAAAAAGATCACTTTTGGCTAGAGTGTTTTCGTAGGGGTGAGCGCCCAAATGTCCCTAAAATTATTTTTGCTGAGATTGTCAATAACATTAAGCTTATTGACACGAATGAGTTAATTTCATTCACCTATGGGATTGTTTTGAGTTTCCTCTTCCATCATCTCAATATTGATTGTACCTATGACTCCCCGGAACCTCGCAAGACCAAGATTGGTGAGTCCTCTCTTCGCAAGTCAGGATTCACTTATGTGAATGGTATTTGGGAAAGGGTTGATAGGGAAGCGGTTCCTCCTCCTGTTGCTCAAAACGAAAATGATGCATGGTTATGGCATAGGAAGCTAGGACATGCTAGCACAAGTGTTTTAGAAAAACTAGTCTCTCTAAACCTAGTTAAAGGTTTACCCAAGATAAAATTTTCAACCGATAAAATTTGTGATGCATGCTCAAAGGGTAAACAACATAGATCTTCCTTTAAATCCATTAATGACATTTCTACTAGTAGATGTTTACAACTAATCCACATGGATTTATTTGGGCCAATTAGGACTATGAGCTTGGGTGGCAAATCATATGCTTTTGTATTAGTTGATGATTTTTCTAGATTCACTTGGGTTTTCTTTTTAAGTACTAAGGATGAGGCTTTGGAAAAATTCATCACATTTTCAAAATTAATTCAAAATGATCTTGAACTTAAAATTTCACATATTAGAAGTGATCATGGAACCGAATTTCAAAATTTAGGATTTGAAGATTTTTCAAATGAAAATGGTATTAGCCATAATTTTTCAGCTCCTCGAACTCCTCAACAAAATGGGGTAGTTGAAAGGAAAAATAGAACTTTACAAGAAATGGCTAGAACTATGCTTTGCGAAAATAATTTACCAAAATATTTTTGGGCGGAAGCAACAAACACGGCTTGTTATATTATAAATCGTGTAACCATTAGGCCGATTTTAAAGAAAACACCTTATGAGATTTTAAAATCTAAAAAGCCTAATATTAGCTACTTCCACCCTTTTGGATGTAAATGCTTTGTTTTAAATAATGGAAAAGATAATTTAGGTAAATTTGACGCAAAAAGTGATGAAGCTATTTTTATAGGTTACTCTTTAACCTCTAAAGCCTATCGAGTATTTAACAAAAGAACTTTAGTTGTAGAAGAATCTATTCATGTTGTATTCGATGATAATCCCCTTCCTAGGAAGGATTCTTGTGATGATGATAATGTAGGAATCATAAATACCTTTGATGGAGGTCAAACTTCAAAAAAGAATGGAGAAGCTTGAAGGGGAGAAAAAGAAGAAAATGGGAATAGCTCTCAAGGCTAAAACATCCAAACTTGATGAAAGTTCATCTAGTGATGAGGATGAGCTTGAAGAATTGGCTATGATAGCCAAACGATTCTCACGCCTTATGAGGTCCAACCGAGGAAGAAAAATCCAAAGGAAAATGGACTTTAAAAACAAGAACAAAGAAGAATGAAGGGATCCAATCACTTGCTTTGAGTGCGGACAACCCGGCCACATACGTTCGGAGTGCCCTCAACTCAAGAAGAAGGGCTTTGAGAAGAAGAAAAAGCTCAAAGCCAAGCTTGCTACTTGGAGTGATGAGGAGTCATCGGAGGATGACGAACAAGAAGTGGCGAACCTCTGCCTCATGGCACTTGAGGAAGATTCCTCCTTGGTAACCTCTAACTCATCTACTTTAGATTTTTCATATGAAGAATTAAATGATGCTTATGATGAGTTACAAGAGGTATATGATGAATTAGTTGAAAAATATAAGGAGTCGGTCATTAGGAATAGAAAAATTATTCTAGAATTAAAAGAGAAAAATGACTCACTTACTCAAACTAATTCTAAAATTGAGAAAAAGATATTAGGATTAGAAGATGAACTCAAATTCTTTCAAAAAGAAAATATTGATCTTAATAATCTTTTATCTAAAAATAATTGTGAACACCAAAAGGTGTTAAGTGAGCTAAATGAGCTCAAAAAGTCTTTAAAAAATAATGGTAGTGTCAAACATGATATAGGAGAATCCTCTAGAACACACCAATATAAGAAAAAGACTAACTACTACAAATAAGGTAACTATCCTAGACATAGTAAAGTTAAAAGAATTAGAAATGTATGGGTTCCTAAGGAACTTGTTAAATCTAATAATATTATTGCTATGTCACCTTGGATTCCTAAGGGAACTAAGGTTTTAGGAACTAACACACATGGACCCAAAATGATTTGGGTACCAAAAACAAAAGTTTAAATATCTTTGTTTGTAGGGGGAGCATTGCTACAAGGCCAAAGCACAAAGTCAAAACTCATGGTACCTTGATAGTGGATGCTCGAGACACATGACCGGAGACAAGAGTCGACTCATGGATCTAAAGCCAAAAAGTGGAGGAGTAGTAACATTTGGTGACAACTCCAAAGGCCACATTGAAGGTATTGACTCCATTGGTAATCACTCTACTACTCTCATTGAAAATGTTTTATATGTCAATGGTCTTAAACATAATTTATTGAGCATAAGTCAACTATGTGATAAAGGTTTTAATGTTATATTTGATAAAACCGGTTGTAAAATTGTAAACATTAAAACTAATAATATTATGCTCATAGGTCATCGCATAGGGAATATATACATGGTGCATCTAGATGACATACATACATCTCGTGCATGCTTAGTTGCTCTGATACCAAAATTGGTTTGAAAAATTGATTTTTCAAATGAATAAGGGGGAGCTTTATTTGATTTCATATCTTAATCTCTTATTCACAATTTTAAAGCTAAAGGGAGAAAATCTCAAACAAATTTTCAAGTTGTTTTTGACTAAAACATATTTTAAATTCTTTTTGATTTAGTACAAAACATTTTTCAAATATTATATCAAAACCTTGGTTCTACAATCTCCCCCTTTTTGATATAATAAAACAAACTTGAAAAATTGTTTGAGATTTTCTCCCTTTAGCTTTAAAATTGTGAATAAGAGATTAAGATATGAAATCAAATAAAGCTCCCCCTTATTCATTTGAAAAATCAATTTTTCAAACCAATTTCTCCCCTTTTTTGTTATATCAAAAAGAATTTAAAATGACATTTAAGTTCAAGATAACATAGGAGGCAAAAAAAAAAATTTTTTGACAAATTTAAAATTTTGGTTTTTAAAATGGCTCCCCCTTACTCAAAGCATCATTGAAATGTTAGTCCAACATTTATGATCATCTAGTTGAATAAAACTAAAATTAAAACAAATAAATGCTAAAACAACTAGATTTTTACCAACACTTGAACCCAAAGGGAGGATGTGAAGCCTTCCTTCTTCAAGTGTTCTTCCTTGTGTGCATGGAGCTCCCCCTCAATGTTTGACTTGTTGAACACTCTCCATCACACCTAGCAAAAGACAATCAAGTAATTTTTGGTATCCAAATTGCTTTGGATCCATAAACGTTAGTAGCACAAAATTTAGTCCCCTTAGGAATCCATTTTTCAATTTCATCCTTTTTAGTTGAAGTGGTTAGTTCTTTTGGGACCCAAACACTTCTAAAACATTTACCATTCAAAAATCTAGGGGCACTAGATTGTCTAACATAAAAATTTGATTTTCCAAAATTGTTTTTCTTTTCAAGCTCTTTGGAAATCAAATCTTTTTCCTTTTTGAGATCATCAACTTCCTTTTGATGATCTCTTTCCATCGTTTGAAGCAAGTTTTGTAAATCTAAAACTTTAAGCTCAAAATCTTTGATTTTTGCTTCAAACTCTAAATTGGTTTTAGAAAGCAAATCATTTTCGATTTTTAATTTTGAAATCAATTTCTTGTTTTTCGAAAATGAAGCCTTGAACTCAAAAACCAATTCATCATAGGCTTCTTGTAACTCATCAAATGTATAAGAATTTGAAATAGATGAGTTAGAAGTTACCTCCCCCTCATTGAGGGCCATCATGCATAGGTGGGCTACTTCATTATCGGTGGAGTCTTCATCACTCCATGTGGCCACATATGCTTGTTTAGAAGATGATCCCTTCTTTTTGGATTTGTGGGAGTCCTTCATCTTCTTCATCGATTCATGCTTGGATTTTTCCATTTTGCTCTTCATGAACCGGGTGAATTTGTTGAAGAGATAGGCCATCTCTTCATCTTCACTATCCTCCTCACTTGAATCTTCATGATGACATGTGGAGGATTTGAGAGCCATGGCATTTACATTGATGCCAATACTTTTGAGTTTCTTCTCTCCCATAGCTCTAATTTCTTCCCTCTTTTTCTCATCCTCTTTATTTTTCTTCATGATTTGATGAGTAAGGAGAGACCCCATGAGTTCATCAAGCTTTAAAGTCTTCAAATTTTTGGCTTCGATGATGGCGGTCCTCTTTGAGTCCCAAGACTCGGGAAGTGAGTAGATGAGCTTTCGAACAAGCTTCTCCTCCGAGATGGCTTCTCCATAGCCTTTAAGACCATTGGTGATGGTGGAGAACCTATCAAACATCTTCTCGATGTTTTCCTCCGGATCCATTTTGAAGTTCTCATACTCTAAGGTTAGGAGCCCAATCTTAGTCTCTTTGACTTCATTAGTCCCCTCGTATGTGACTTCAAGCTTGTCCCATACCTCATTGGCACTTTCACAAGAAGACATCTTCTCGTAGATGGTTGGGCCAAAAGCACAAAAGAGCATGTGCAAGGCTCTACAATTAAGCTCCATCTTCTTGCGATCGTCGGCACTCCAATCCCCTTTGCTTCCTTGAGGCACGAACGGACCATCTTCAACTATGTCCCATAGCTTGTAATCTTTTGACTTCAAGAAGAATTTCATCTTTGTCTTCCAATGGGCATAGTGATCTCCGTCGAAGAAAGGCGGTATGTTGATGGATTGCGACATTTGAGCCGGTTGGTGAAATGTTGATCGAGCTTGCCGGATCTTCTCAATAGGATGTGAATCCCCTTCGATTGAGCCAAGCTCTGATACCAATTGTTGGGTTTTTTGCACGCTCGAATCGATCAACCGATTATGCTCGCCAAGTGGTGGAGAGGTGAATTTTTGGGTGGAAGGGTTTAGGAAGCTAAAAGAATAAAAACACAATGATTTATAGTGGTTCAACCTTCTAACCAAGGTCTACATCCACTACCTTAGCTTCCCACTAAGGATTTCACAACCAATTCACTAATTGATTCGTCCCCTTTTCTAGGCTTAGGAGGAAACCCTTTACAACGATCAAGCTTCTACCCAAAGCCTTGATCAAAACCCTCTTTTACAAAGAGATAAACAAAGAAGCAAACTTGAACCCTCTAATAGGTGTTTTGTTTGCACAATGAAGCACTCACCCAAAACCTAAAACACTTGAGCAAATTTAACAATGTAAGCTCACAAGTGTTGTCTAAGCAAGAAATGAACGATTTAAGCTCTAGACAAATTTTTCACTCATAATGTTGTAACAATTGAAGCTCTTATCAATCTTGATGCTTGGAGGTCCCTTTTATACTCCAAATTGAGTTTGTAGCCGTTGGGAATATTGCCGTTTATAGCCGTTGGGAATATAGCCGTTTATAGCCGTTGGAATAGTACCATTTATAGCCGTTGGGAATAATACCATTTATAGCCGTTGGAAATAGTTCCATTTATGGCCGTTGGGAATAGTACCATTTATGGCCGTTGGGAATAGTACCATTTATGGCCGTTGGGCTATTTCAAAACACATCGTATCGATACGGCTAGGCGTATCGGTACGGGTTTTGGCTACTGGAATTTTGGTAGTTTGAAAACCCTAAGGCGTATCGGTACGGTCTAATACCGTATCGGTACGGTCACTTGAAAATTATGGTTTTGACTACTTTAAATGTATTTTAAAACCATTCCAAAGCCTTTAAAAACCCTTAAACAAATTTTCAAGTTGTTTTTGACTAAAACATATTTTAAATTCTTTTTGATTTAGTACAAAACATTTTTCAAATATTATATCAAAACCTTGGTTCTACAATTTCAATGGTATAATACAATTTTTTCAAATATTTTAGGATGTCAAAGCCGCCTCTAGCTCTATTAACCATTCGTTTGTCTATAACCACGTACAATACACATACACATTTCTTCATGTGATATTGATTTCATAAAAGAATGTTTAATTTTACTTTTTAAAAAACGATCTCTTTATTTTATGAATGTTTTTAAAACGGCCCGTAAAATACTTATTTTTACAATTAACACCCTATTTAAAATCCAATTTCAGCACAAATTTAACATTAAGTATAACAAACCTATACTTTGCAGATGATTTGATGGTTTTTTTTCTAAGGGATATGTTGTTTATGTTATTGGGATTTGAAGGGTATTAGAACTGTTCTATTACTTTTCAGGTTTACACATGAATTCTGTCAAGTCTGAAATGTTTTCGCTCTCGTATGAATAATTGCACTATATAAAAAATTCAAGCAGCTATTGGTATTCAAAAGGAAACTCTTCATGTTAGATATCTCGAAATTCCTTTGATTACCAAGAGGTTAAGTGTGAGGGATTGTGCCCCATTACTAGTGAAGTTCGCTAAGAAGTTACAAAGCTGGAAAGCTAAACATCTTTTCTACGATGGCAAGTTATAACTTATCCAATCTATTGTCCATAACATTCAAAACTATTGAAACAAACATCTTACTTTACCTAATGCAATCCTCAAACGAATTGACCAAATGTGCTATCGGTTCTTTTGAAAGAGAGAGGATAAGCCAGCTAAGGGAGCTAGAGTGAGTTGATCTTCCATTTGTAGTCTTAAATTCGAGAGAGGACTTGGCATTAAAGAGTTGAAAAGCTGGAATCAAGCTTGCCTCATCTACCTAATACGAAAAATCCTACTTAATGATGTTCCACATGGGTAGCTTAGATATTCACGTATGTGGTTAAGGATGGCTCTTTTTGGCATATGACTATTAAACAACATAGTAGTTGGACATGGATGAATCAGTTGCAGCTAAGAGACAGGGCTAGAGTTATTCGAGGTTTGACCGATAACTCGTACAGGTTCATAGTTCTAATTTGGCAAGATATCATGAAGAAGAGAGACAAGGTCCCTTGGCAAAAATTGATTTGGCATCTTGGCCATATTCTCAAGAATTCAGCCACTGCTTGGATGACAATTTTGAACAAATTGTCCACGAAAGACAAACTTCATGCGTACAACAAAGTTGTTGGTAGCACTTGCAATATGTGTATATGCGAGATGAAGACGAGAGACCATATTTTCTTCCAGTGTGATTTCTCGCGAAAGATCTGAGAGAATATCTTACAAAGATGCTTGATTCGTAGATGTGTCTTCAGGTTAAGTCAGGAGTTAATTTGGGCTTATAGTCATTCGCGGGGTAAAACGTTGCAAGCTATGACCTTTAAGTTGCTTGAAACGCCTACATTTATGTTATTTGGCATGAGCGCAATTAGAAACAATTTTAAAAGCGTAGATGCATTGTTTTAGAGTTGGTGCAGCAGATCATGAAGATTATGCAACTGAAGAGAGTATAGTCAACAATGCAGGGAGTAGGGGTGATAACGAGCCGAACAGAGCCTGAGCCTGGCCAGGCTCGGCTCGGCTTGAAAACAGTGTAATTGGGCTCAGCTCAGGCTCGAGGCTCGTCGAGCTCGAAATTTTAGGCTTGGGCTCGTCAGGCTCGAAATAAAAAATTTTGCTATAGTTTTTTATATAAAATATTCGTTAAAAATCCCTTTCATAACCAACACTAAAACGAAATTTAATGACCGAAAAGGGAAAAAAGTGCCAAAAATTAGATTAATCCAAATAATCAATAAATATTCTTATAATACAAACACATAATTAAAGAAAATACAAAATCATCATAAAAAAAAAATACAAAATCAAACAACAATCAACTAATGAAAGAAAATACAAACACATAATTTATTTTAGTGCATATATAGATTCCGAGCCTGGGTAGGCTCGGCTCTGCTTGTTAAGGTTTCGAGCCGAGCCCGAGTAGCTCGCGAGCCGGTCAGGCTCATTATCACACCTAGCATAAGAAATGTAAGGATTAAATCCGTAAAAAATATAGTATAAGAATCTTTTACATAATTTGACATTAATATATTTGTAATCCATTGTACGCTCCCAACAACTAAAATCTACCGTATAATGGCTGAATTTAAAATTGGTTAGGTGGCAATAAAATAAAACCTACCACTATTAGACTATTATTAGCAAAAATGAAATAATATAAAATTGTAAAAAGAATTAAAAAGCTTCTGTTTTTGGTTTTATTAGAATTTTTGAAATTAAAAATGGCAGAAATTGTAAAAAGAATTATTCACGCGGGACAATAACGTCAATAAAAACATTTTGTTTCCCCTCCTTTTTTGAAATTCAAAATCCTACGAAATTGCGTTCAACAACATTTTTTTGGTCTATAAATAATATAGTATTGGTTTCTCTCTCATCCACCAAATCTAACGTCTCTTAACGTGCGCATCAAACAATTCATTTTGCTTTTGTTACCGATGGCTCACGATAGCATCCAGCTCCCCTGCGATGGCGACGGCGCGTGCATGCGCTGCAAGGTCACCCCTCCTGCGGAGGAAACCCTCACTTGTTGCACGTGCGCCACTCCTTGGCACGTGACTTGCTTGGCTTCTCCGCCTGAAACCCTAGCGTCCACATTGCAATGGCACTGTCCTGACTGCTCCGGTGACCCTCTTCCCTCGGCCGCAGCCTCCCTGGACGGAAGCTCCGGCGAGCTTTTTGCGGCGATAAGGGCGATCGAGGCGGATGGATCGTTGACGGAGAAGGAGAAGGCGAGGAAGAGGCAGGAGCTGGTGAGTGGGAGAGTTGAAGAAGATGAGGATAAAGAGAAGAAAGGGAAAGGGGAGGATAGCTCATTTTTGGATGTTCTTGATGGAAGCATAAACTGTTCGTTTTGCATGCAGTTACCTGAAAGGCCTGTTACGGTTCGTTTCTTTCTCTTGTTTTTCCCCAATGTTACTCTAGAGAAATGTCAAGCTAAGAACGGGATATAATCTTATATTTTAGCTTCATAGGATTTATTTTTCTGTTCAAAACGTTTATTTAGTGAACATTAATTACTTCCGAACTAAGCTTAAATCTTATACGCGGCTTTAAAAGGCCATCTTAAGTTGTGCTAGTATAGTATGCTACTATTTTGAGTTGCATTTCACATTATGGTTTTGACCATTTAGTTTCGCCTAGTCTGTTAATGTGTATGAACATTTGGATGGGTTAATATATCCTTTAAGGATGTAAAATCGGTATTGGATTCGGATGATTTGGTTTCATCTTCAAAGTTGGAAAGAGTTATAATGTCTAATTCATGTTGTTTCAGACACCTTGTGGCCACAACTTCTGCCTTAAATGCTTCCAGAAATGGATCGGTCAAGGGAAGCGTACTTGTGCGAAATGTCGTTCGACAATTCCCCCTAAAATGGCAAGTCAGCCTCGTATTAATTCGACACTTGTATCCATTATCAGAATGGCAAAGCTATCGAAATCAAATGCTGCTGCTGGGCCTCTAAAAGTTTACCATTTTGTACATAACCAAGATCGACCTGACAAGGCTTTCACTACAGAGAGAGCAAAATATACTGGGAAAGCTAATGCTGCTAGTGGGAAGATATTTGTGACTGTAGCACCTGATCATTTTGGACCAATCACAGCTGAAAATGATCCGGTTAGAAATCAGGGTGTGCTTGTTGGTGAATGTTGGGAAGATAGATTTGAATGCCGGCAGTGGGGTGCTCACCTTCCACATATCTCAGGCATTGCTGGTCAGTCAAAATACGGTGCTCAATCCGTGGCTCTCTCAGGAGGTTATGAGGATGATGAGGATCATGGGGAGTGGTTTCTTTACACCGGAAGGTTTGTTATAGGTTATCAAAATTACTCTAATCTTGCTGATTTTAATTGGCTTTGCGGTCACGACTTGTTAATTGCTAGGATGCCTACATGTAAATTTCGAACAGTCAAAATTTGATTGTCTGATAATTTCAGTAATAGAAAGTACAGTAGATAAGCTTGGTTTGTATTTCATCAATGAGCATGCTATACATTTGTAATTGCTACTTATCATGCTATATATTCATGTGGGCATTTGACAATTGTTTGTTGCTGTGCGTGTTGGTGGCAGTGGAGGTAGGGATCTCAGTGGAAATAAGCGGACAAACAAGAAACAGTCATTTGATCAAAAATTTGTGAACATGAACGAGTCTTTACGAGTAAGCTGCAAAAAGGGTTATCCTGTCCGAGTTGTAAGGTAAGTCTCATTAGTCATTACATGAAGCTTAACTCTTTGTTTGCGTTATTCGTTGTCCATGTATGTGCAAAGGGCAATAAGAGCTTCAATAATATGTTAACATTTCTGTTTTAAGGTTAAGGATGCTATGGTTTTTTCCTGGTTGTGCTGATTGCCAAGTCATTCCATTTTTAGATATTTGATTCTTGAGTCAACAGTTTTGTCATAGAGGCCTAAACCGGTGAAGCTATTTTACATTGTAAAAACTTTTCGCTTCTCGATGTGTAGGTCTCACAAAGAAAAACGGTCTTCTTATGCCCCGGAGAAAGGGGTGAGATATGATGGAGTCTACAGAATTGAAAAATGTTGGAGAAAGGCTGGAAAACAGGTATCATATTTCTATGAGACACATTAAAGTTGCCTGCTACTTTGATCTTTTATAGATAAATTTGCTGATAGAATATTCTTTCAACAGGGGTTTAAAGTTTGCCGATATCTGTTTGTGAGATGTGACAATGAGCCAGCCCCTTGGACAAGGTTTCTGCCTTTCGACTTTCGTATGCTTAAATCTGCTCCTGCCCTTCTCTCTTCTTTAGCTCTAATAAGCTTTCTTAAAACATTAATGTAGCGATGAACACGGAGATCTACCAAGGCCCTTACCATCCATTCCTGAGCTGAAGAAGGCAACTGACATATTAGAGAGAAAGGGAAGTCCATCATGGGACTTTGATGTAAGCGATGGGGATTTCTATATTTTCAGCTTTATGTTTTTGATAAAGTTTCATCTGCTAAATATAAGTCAATCTGATGACAAACATTGTAATTCTTTCATATCGCCTACAATCTGGTTCCTCTTCCCAAATGCTTATATTAATTCTTAATTCAATTAGGAAGAGGATAATCACTGGAAGTGGAAAAAACCTCCACCACCTAGTAAAAAGTCAATGTACTTAGCTGATCCTGAAGAAAGGAAAAGGGCAAGGAAAGCTATTAAGCGAGCTCGTACTACATCTGTTAGCGAACGACTCCTGAAAGGTTGTTCTCTTTTTCTTGTCAAATTATTTGTGTTTGTATCCTGGCCCTGGTTTTCTGATTCACTCGATATACTTTATGTGCAGAGTTTGGTTGTCTCATTTGCCGGGACGTTATGAATCACCCTGTAACAACACCGTGCGCTCACAACTTCTGCAAATCTTGTTTTGAAGCTGCATTTGCCGGTAAGACAGCTATAAGAGAGAGGAGCAGAGGTGGCCGGACACTTCGATCACAAAAAATTGTCTTCCATTGCCCTTCTTGCCCGACTGATATCTCTGATTTCCTTCAAAACCTTCAGGTGTGGCATGTTATTTACTTTCCTTTAGCCTTATTTGAGAATGCATAAATATTGTCCTTTGGCCTAATTTGCTGGACATGTTAATTGTTAGCGTTGTTGACATAAAATGTAATGTAAACAAGTTCCTGGAATTAATGTGTCAGGTCAACCGAGAACTAATGGATGTGATCGAGACACTGAAGCAGAAGAGTGAGGAGAATCAGGAACCTGCTGAAGAAGAATTGAGCGAGGAACAGATGGATGAGTCGGAGGAAAATGCAGGCCTAGATTCGGGTGATAGTGAAACTGGCAAGAAAACAGAGAAAGCCATTCCAGACAAGAAAGAGTCTGAGAAACCGAAACGAGGTAGAAAGAGGAGGAAAGTGGATACTGCTCAAGGAGTAGCCGACAAGAAAGACTCTCCATCAAGCCCCCCTCCAGGTGCAATCATCCGATGTTGATCTCGAATGAAATGTTTTTCGGGTTTTTTTTATCAGACAAGGAAAGAATTTAGGATGTCTACTCTTACACAGTTGTTTTATACTAGTTTGTTCAATCCCCGGATTTTTCTACGGTGCGGCAGCCTAACATGCGGCTAATATACGGCGTTACCGGAAACATCATTAAGAAATACCGGAAACATGGATTGATATACCGGAAACATGATAAGATATACCGGAAACATGGATTTCGAAAGTATCGATACTTTTGGATATGTTGATTTCGAAAGTATTCATACTTTCGAAAGTATCCATACTTTTGAATATGTTGATTTCGAAAGTATCCATACTTTTGAAATCCATGTTTCCGGTATATCAATCCATGTTTCCGGTATTTCTTAATGATGTTTCCGGTAACGCCGTATATTAGCCGCATATTAGGCTGCCGCACCGCAGAACTACCCTCAATCCCCACAGTTCTATTCTTTGCAAGAACTAGAAGGGACTGGGGTTGGTTGTGTACAAGCAGTTGTTTCTTTTGAGCCAAACGATCGAATTTACATAATTGAATTTGAATCCATTCTATGGATTGTGAAAAGTTTTCTCCTTTTGGCAGTTAATTTCCTTTCAAAATTTAGGTAATGCTGTTAGAATATAAATGTTGTGACGTTTCACATCCTATCTAACATATATTTTTTGGAAAGAGAATTCGTAACAGAAGGATTCGAACCGCATTGTTTTGGGCCTAAACGAGCCATTGTCGATTAGTGATCCAGACCCTCAGCTCTGTTGCCATCTTCTTCATCACAAGTACCTTAACCAGGTTTCCGATTTTGGTACGTTCTAGTAAACCTCGGAGTAATGCACAAGAAGTTCGAGTTTAATTTGTTTCGACTGTTGTCTTGCAATAGATACTTCCTTAGGCTTTCTCATCTCGAACATGATCGTGCTTAGCGTTCACCTGAATGTGTATTCATTTTAGGGCTCCATCACCATTTTCTTAGTCTTAGTTCGTGATTCCTCCGTAAATCGAAAACGACAAAGAAGTAAATATGGCAACACCACCACAAGAGAAGCCGAGACAAGCAAGGACCGAGTCAAAATTTAAAGTTAAGAGCAAAACATAAATGTTTGAAAGTGGTCGAATTTTTAAAACACATAAACATAAATCTTGAGAAGCAATACAGAGAGAAAATCATCAAAAAAAAAACACCGCATTAAACAAACGAACTTATCAATGTCAAATGAACAGAAAAAGAAGAAACGATGTCGGAAAACATATATGGATGTTAATAACTCTGCGACGACACTTAATTTTAACTATATGTAAATGGTGAATTTCTTTTAGAAAGAAAAAATAAATAAATTACTAATAATAACCATGATGGTAAAACCGTCTTGACTCACGCCTTAAAAAATAAAATAAAAACATAGCATTAACAAGGGTAGGTTTGGGGTGTGACATGTTTAGCGTGTGTTTAAAAGACAATAAGTTTTCGGTAAATTTTAAAAGTTGTTGAAAAATTTAAAATGTTAGACTTTCTGATAACATTTTAAGTTGAAATTTTTATACTTTTTTGACAAATTTCGATACTTAATTTTTTTATAACATTTTAAGTTTATAAACAAATATCCAAACTTACAAACTAAATTTTGGTATTTGTCCAAAAATAAGAAAAAACCAGCAAAAATATTATTATAAAATTTAGGCAAATTGACAAAAGATGCCCCCAACGTTTGCATGTTTTGTCATTTGTCCCCTTATTATTTTTTTGGTCCAAATATGCCCCCAACGTTTGTTTGTTTTGTCATTTAGCCCCCTATTCTTTCTTTTGGTCCAAATATGCCCCCAACGTTTCATTCGTAGTCCAAATATGCCCTCAACGTTTCAATTTGGTCCAAATATACCCTTGTTAGATGGAAACTGTCAGTCAACTGACGTTCAACAGCTGATGCTGACTGGACTTGCTACGTATTAAGATCTACTGATGCCGCGTCAAATTTTTTATAAGCTGTTGACCGTCAGTTGATTGATAGTTTACATCCAACATGGGTATATTTGGACTATGAATGAAACGTTGGGAGCGTATTTGGACCAAAAGAAAGAATAGGGGGTCAAATGACAAAACAAACAAAAGTTGGAGGCATATTTAGATCAAAAAAGAATAGGAGCCAAATGACAAAACATGCAAATGTTGGGGGGCATCTTTTGTCATTTTGCTTAAAATTTAACAAATGGACAAATACGAAGACCTATCGTATTTTAACTCCCCCATTAACAACCGTTTGAATAAATGAAAATTACTAGATGTGATTATAATAATTAAATCAAAATGAGAAAGGATGGCACAATAGCCGAGAAGCATCATCTAATAATAATAATTACACCTCCCAAACCACAAAGTCTTTTTGTACCTAACTCTGAACCTTGTTTTACACTAAACCCAAAAAATAAAACATGTTAATACATTTTCCTTAAAACATATATAATTATAAATTTTTAAAAATAGATAAGCATTCGCTATTTCATATTCTGTTTAATTTTTAAATAGCAGTCTGATTTTCTTTTAATATGGTTCGAATTTTGAAATCACTGAAGCAAAATCTAGGCACAAGATATTCTGACAACTCTACCCATAAATATCTGCTGCCACACCAATCAATTGGATGTGCTCAGAGTTTTTATTCTATTTTTAAATTTTTTCATATTTAATAATTCTTTCAAACAAAACCTACAAATATAAATAATTATTTGTACAAAATTAAAATATAATTTAATTTTGTCAGTAGGGGAAAAAATCTCTACGTGAATGAATGGTAGTTGTTGAATTAAGACTACTTTCTTTGAATAAACAAAAGCGACGTTGATGTGACCGCTCAGCACAGGCTGCCCCTGCACCCCGCCTGCGCACATTATCATTTTGTACGCCTAAACCATTATCCTGCGCATCTCGACACAAAACCTAATTCGGCATTGGATTCTACACCTCACGATCTCGGTTTCATATTCCGATTATGAAATTACAATATTCCCTTAAAACTAATTGAAATTTAAAGTTTTTTTTAATAAATTTGCATAAACAAACAATTTTATTACAGAATATTATACAACCGGTGGATTAACCAGAAACCACATGTTCGTTTACAGATAAACATAAACCAGTTAGAACAAAGTTGACTTTTCTTGCAGCAAGAACGATCGAATCTATGCACACAGGATATTCCGACACCTCCTCCGGCCACACAAACGCCTTGTTCCTGCACAAATCTGCTGTCTCCGGTGTGTTCAGAGTTAGGTCACAGTTCTGTAAAACATGGAATCAAAAAGCATAAAACACAGCTATAGAGCATAAAAAATGTTCATGAGATATGTAATAAAGAGGGTTTG
The DNA here is from genome assembly GCA_030270665.1 of Hibiscus trionum. NCBI lineage: Eukaryota > Viridiplantae > Streptophyta > Magnoliopsida > Malvales > Malvaceae > Hibiscus > Hibiscus trionum. Next base: position 9,896,526 of record BSYR01000045.1, on the reverse strand, counting down.
CTTGCATGTGGGGAAGAAGAAAGGAGAGAAGAGAGAAAAGTGTAGAGCTCCCTTCAATCCAAACAAGGATCTGGCTTTTAGGGTAATGCAGCTCCTGAGATATGCAAGCCAAAGACCCTATCTTCCGATGTGGGACAAGATAGGGTTCTGGGATCCATAGCTCAGCAGCTCTATATACCCTTGCAAGAGCCTCTATTGGACTTCAAGGAGCTCCACTCCCACCACCTTCAACTCTTCCTCTAACCCTAAAAAAGGGGGGCAGAGAAAAGGTAAGAACGGCGAGTTGACTCAGCTACACAACAGTGAGGAAAAACTCGACAGATCTAACCTTCATCTTCAACCCTAAGTAACCAGAAAGAAACCCCATAACCCTATATCTTTTCCTCTACAAATACAGCCTTTGCAGTGGAGGGGATGAGGATGACAAGGGTTATATATATAATAAAAGTACATTAGGGTTTTGATCAAATAAATAATGGTGGTGGGTCGGCAGGCCACTGTTTAGGTCTTTTTTTTAATCCAAATTACATTTATAATCACTAAACTATGAGAAAATAATCTTTTTGGTAAGTAATTTTTCAAAAAGTTACAAAACAATCTTTAAATATATTGAAGTATTATAAAACAGTCTTTAAAAGTTATAAAATAGTATAAAAATAGATTAATTTAATGATTATCGTGTAATAATTTAATAAATTTAAATTATTATTTTATAATTTTTGAAAGATCAATGACAAAAAATATTTCTTTATAATTTAGTGATTACTAGTGTAATTTAATAAAATAAATAAATAACACTGTTTTTTGGGGTTGAGTCTAAAGGTGAAAGTCTCGGGAAGCGGCTCATAAGATTCCTGTTTTGATAATGGCATCTAATATGGATATGATAAGTGGTGCAGGTCTCCAGATTTACTATTAATTATTACTTAATTACTGTGCCCCTATTCATTTACCCTTAATTTAATAAATTTAAGTTTTTTATCAAAAAAAAGAGAAAATTTAAGTTTAACCACGATTATTGTTCCCAAAACGAAAAGTTTAACCATGATTCTTTTGAAGTAATGATAATAAACCTGCAAGGGAGTTCAGTTTAATTAGTCGGTAGAGACGAAGATAGAAAATTTAGATTATAGTGTTAGTTTTTTTTTTGATGTTTACACATTTTGTTAAATACACGTGAATCAAATTATAAGGGACAGTATATTCAGAAAAAATAAAAGTATAAGCGTCAGTTTTTTAACCCTTTTGTAAATCAATGTCAGTTTTCTTTATATAAAAAAAAAAGTGGAGTCATTTGTTTTCTTACATTTTTTTTTGGATAATTGATGTTTTACTATTCAAGAGAGCATATAACTGCTACAAGAAATAATAAGTCTTTACAAGGAGATTAGAAAGCAATCCCCTAATCTGTATAAAATTGTCTATTTATAGTATTTATACCATCTATTTTACGATTGCGTAAAGAAATTTATATTATATTTTTTATACAGTCAAGAATTGTACTAATAGACAATACGAACCAATTCTTTAAATTACCAAAAGTTTCCCTCGGTCTAAATAACATAGATGTGGGCATTCCAACTTTCAAGCAACTTCAAAGGTACAAACGATGAGGGATTTACGATTATCAATGGAGCAACGCAACTTTTCAACCCAAGTGGTAATTGAATTGTGCACTCCACATAATAAACTTTAAGGATGTTAACTTACACTCCATTACTTCGTTTGATTATGTCAACGTTCGTCGAGATACAATATGTTTTCCTAAGTCAGAGGGGGAATGACTTGAAGCTGTTAGTATAAAAGTTTGTTTAACCCAACATATTAAGATACACTGACCGGAAAGGGCTCATAACGGATAGTTTGGATTCATAAATGTATATTATTAAATTGGTTGTTTCAACAAAACAAAAAAACAAATGAAACTAATAATTGTTGAGTATAATGATAAGATACATTGTAATTGTATGTAAAAAAATTTAATTTTGAACCTCTAAAATGACATCATTTAAGAAAAATAGTGACAAATTCTTAAAAATAATGTATGAGAAATCAAAGAGCATAATTGGTGTGGTGTAGTGAGTAAAAGCACAGAATAAGTACAAATTCTATATCGTGTGATGTTATATGCGTTTAAATATTTAAAAGTTTTTTTTAATATTTAAAAGCACAGAATAAGTAAGATTCACCTGCGTTAATATTCATATTTGAGTATTAAAAGATATAGAGGTGTAGATGAATAGCGCATTCGATGAACCGTTTGTTTATGTTTGTATATTAAGCTGAATAAACAAGTATGAACAATTTTTTTATGATCGTTTAATAAACAAACGAACACAAACATAGGTGTGCTCGGTTCGCTTATGTTCATGTCTTCACGAACAAGCTCGTTTATCGAATCGTTTACCCAATTCTCATTTTCCTTTTATTTTTACCTTTAAATATTAGTGAAGATAGAAATTAAATTGAACACAAGGTGAATTTTGGAATTCAAATTGTGAAGCCTAACGAGCTTAAAGACTAGTGGTGTAATTTTAGCATTTTGGCTATAAAACAATAAAACAAACATGTTCACCATCGTTAAACGCACATGTCGACTGGCGTCATATGAACATGTTCACAAACATGTTTGCGAACGCTAAGTAAACGAATAAAAGCACATTCAAAAATAAATAAGCGAATACAAACACTTTAAAAAAAGAAATAAACAAACACGAACATAACCTTATTCGTTCAAGCTCGATTCATTTACACCCCTAAATGTATGAACTCAATTTTTACTAAATTTCTCAAAGTTTTGTTAAGGTTACATTAGTTTAATTTAAAATTAATAACAAAACTTTGATTTTAAAATTTTGTAAGAAATAGTTAAAAGATAAAAAAGTGTATTTTAACTTGTTTTAAATTATATATAATTTAATCTTCAACATATATATATATTATATATAAAATTAATGATTTTGTGCACAATAAATGAATCAAATAGTAATACATCATTAAAAATAAATTTAATTTTAAAATTTTATAATAATATAACAATATTTAGTTTATTGAATACACAAAATTAGACCTTATAAGCGCAATAAATATTAAGGATGAGTCTACCACGTGCGACGAACATCGATGAACACTACTAATGATGAACACCGATGAACACCATTAAATTAATTAATAAAAATTTAAAATTTCAAGGACTCATCATACAATTAATAATTATTTTAAAAATTCAATTAAATTATTTTTTATATATATTAAAATTTTATTTTTTTTAATAAGGGTAAACTATATATTTAGTACCTCACTTATTTCCTTATTTCTATTAAACCCTCATCATTTAAATATTATTTCAATTTGACCCTATTCTTTATAAAAAAATAATTTAACCCTCAACCTAAAACCCTAAACTATTAAACCTTAAACCCTTTCCCAACGTTGGCCATTGTGCTGGACCATTCCCAACTGCTGCAACGCTCTCTGTTGCCGGAGCTGATGATCCACGTATCGTAGTCTCGAACCCTCCACTTTTGTACCCAAGCAATCCTCTTCTCCTAAACCATTGCTCGTGGCTTTGATTTGCTCCGATATTGCGTCCTAGAGACACCGGAATTGCTTCGAAATCGTCTTCAAAGCAAGGGCGGTGTAGGATTTCGCCGCACCGAATCCGGCCGCCTGCTCGAACGAAGAAACCACGATTTGCATTTGGTAGTGGTACTGTCTGTATCTTTGCTCCACCTTCAAGTTCATAAACAAAGGGCCACCAATATTAGTGGAATACTAATGGATACATAGAGTACTAGTTCCTTCAATTAATCGAGAAGAACAATAATATTCAGTGACGTATAGCATTAAATTGTGGTCCTATTGTAACAATTTTGAAATTTGCCGCAACATCAGGAAAAAAAAATTCACAGACATAATATTCGCAACTACAACATCGCGACCGCAGTTTAGTACTAGAGTGACGTTAATAAGAACTTAAACCTCATCAAGCATGTTGATTAGTTTTGATTTCTTCATCTGCAGCTCCTGTCTTTGTGCTGCGGTGAGCTCAGCTCCACGTTTAATTCCATTTTCACCGGCACTTGAACCTTCTTCGGTCACGGCAGCCACCGGTTTAATTCAACGATTCTTTGAATTGAATTAAATCGATGATGGTGAAATTATTTTTAATGGTATATGGTTTAGGGTATAAGTTTAAGGGTTTAAGGTTTAATAGTGTAGGGTTTTAGGTTGAGGGTTAAATTATTTTTTATAAAGAATAGGGTCAAATTGAAATAATATTTAAATAATGAGGATTTAATAGAAATACGGAAATAAGTGAGGTACTAAATATATAGTTTACCCTTATTAAAAAAATAAATTTTTAAAATAATTATTAATTGTATGATGGGTCCTTGAAATTTTAAATCTTTATTAATTAATTTAATGGTGTTCATCGGTGTTCATCAATCATCACTAATGGTGTTCATCGATGTTCGTCGCACGTTGTAAAATTTTCCAAATATTAATCAATTTTATATTTACAAATAAAGTCGAAACAAGTAAAACATTTTTCTAATTGGGTTCCGTCCTTAACCACTTTTATTTACTAAATCGAGACATTATGACCACTAGTAGTACTTTGAATTCCTTGGATGGAAATCCCTCTCTCTTTTAGTGCACCTATGTTTTTACCCTCAAAATTAGGTTTAGGTTTATAGTTTATGATTTTAAATTAAGATTTTTGGTTTAAGATTTTAAGAAATTTAGGGTAGAGTGTATTTTTAGAGTATATGGTGTAGGATTTAAGATTTAAGATTTAAGATTTAAGGTTATGGCTTAAAATTTAATTTTTTATAATTTTTTAGTGTTGGGGCATAAGTATGAGCACCAAAAAGAAACAAAAAATATTATCCGAATTCCTTAATCAATTATGACCCATTATCAATTAGTTACTCACTAATTATTAACAATTAGTTGGTCAAGTAAGACGAGATATTGAATTCTTTAATTAATTTTAAAGTATGAATCTTAGTGTTGTGAACTGAGCAAGTTAAATTGGGAGATTTACCTCATAATGGGCATGTGCAATACTAGTCAATCAATGAATTATATATTAGTGGTTATAGTAAGAAAATTAATTAGCCATTAACTAATTAGTATTATTTTTTGTTTTACTAATTAATTATTTTTTAAGCAATACTAGTCATTTTTTAATTGAATCAATATAGGAGTAGTAATTAATTTTGTATTTAAGTTTTTTTTTTGTTGATAAATCCAGACATTGGACCACTCATACTTTGGGTTGGAGTCCAATTATGATCCACTATCAATTAATTAAGTAATAACTAATTAGTTATGCCAAACGAGAGTGATTCCTTGTTACTTATGGCAAAGAAGGTGCATCATTTTTGCAACTTCATGTACATATCAAGAGTCAAATTGCATTACGAGGACTAAATCCGAAAATAATGCATAATATTAACACCTTATATAGAATTTGACCTTTATGAAAATACAGGGAGTTAAAGTACAAAAATTTAAAAAGGGACTAATATGAGTAATATCAATTTAGAGACGAGCATTTTACTCGGACTCGACGGGTTCCGACCCGATATGGTCTGATCGGGTCAGATTTTTTAATGAAAAAATTGGGTCGGGTTTTTGTTGATGATAAACTTGGGTCGGGTTCGGGTTTATGGTGAAAATATCATATCCGACCCGATCCAGGACTAATAGTGTAATTTCTCCTTAAATTTTTTAGGGATATTTATAATAATTCCCCTCTTTATATATATATTTTTATAATTAAGTCCTTAAAATTAAATGTTTATTTATAATTAAGTCCTTAAAATTAAATGTTTATTTATAATTTAGTACTTTAAATTAAAAAATTTTACAATTAGGTCCTTTAAAATTATTTTTTTACAATTAGGTCCTTAAAATTAATTTATTTTATATAGATCGGGTCGGGGTCGGATTTAGTATATTTATTTTTAGATCAGGTGCGGGTTTAGAGTGTTTATTTTCGGATTGGATCGGGTGGGCCAAAAACCCGACCCGTGCCTATCCCTAAATATCATCACTCAATTATGTGGGAAAATCTGGGAAAAAGAAGAGAAAAAAATGGTGGCCTCTAATTCCCAAAGGAAGACCCGGGAACCAGGAATCACGTCTCAAAATGGGCACATTATCATCCTTTTCTCTATCCCCTTCAAGCAGCTATACATTTCTCAGTTCATCTTCTTCACAATCAGTACCTTTTAAACCCTTCTTCCCGCCACTCAAGCATGTCAATTCTGCAAAATCTATCAAAGCAAGGACCCGAGCTACCCTCGATGAGAAAGACAAGAACCCAATACTCGTTAAAGAGCAGCAGCCAAACCAAGTACGGTTCTTTCATTTAATTCAACTCCTCGAGGATGATATATGCAATTGATTATCATAATTTGTCGTTTTTGCTTTCTGGGTATATAGGAAGTTGAGGAGAGCGTCAAAGTGTTGAAAAATGCAGCAAAAACTAGGAAAGTTCCGGCTGAGGAAATTTTATCAGCTTTCTCTGTTATCGAAAAGGCCAAAGTTGATTCTTCTGGGTTTCTTGAAACTCTTGGTGGATTGGAATCCCCTGGGAGAACTTGGATGCTCATTTTCACAGCTAAGGTTTTCTTTGTTTTTTATGGTTTTGATTTTGTTCATTGATTATTATCTCAATGGTATTGAGATTCTTTGAATTGGGTTGGAGAAACAATTGAAAGGTGGCCGATACTTCCCTCTTACGGCGGTTCAGAGATTCGATGCTGCTGTAAGCTCTTAAATCCCTGCCCCTTTTTTTCTCAACTTCACAAGAAAATTTGGCTGCTTGAATTGGATATGATTGATAGTTTGATACAATACTGAATACTACAAATATTCCTTTATGTGTGGTTTAGGATTCAATAATTACGAAATATGGAATTGGTTTCAAGGAATACGATAATTAGGAGTGTAAATGAATAGATCGTTCGACGGATTGTTCGCATAACTTTTGTTTATTAAGCTAAATAAACGAGTATGTTCGTATAATAAACGAACGAACACGAACAGAGGTGTATTCGGTTCGTTTATGTTCACGAACGTTAAACAAACATGTTCGCGAACTTTAAATAAACGAACACGAACACTTTTTCAAAATTAATAAACAAACACAAATATGATACTGGAAATTTAAATGAACATGAACTGAACATAAACACCTTAGAAAACAAATAAACGAAAAGGAACAGAATCTTATTCGTTCAAGCTCGATTCATTTACACCCCGACCGATAATAAAGATTGAAAGCAACTGCCTTTACATACGCTTTGATTTGCATAATTCCTCTTGTAATGCGTTGCTAAAATGATTGAAGGTGTGCTGTTTGTTGAACTCTTTCTTAAAGTTTAGCTTACAACTATAGGGTCTTTGTGTGTGTAGAATCATGCTTCGTTCGTTTAGCTGATAGAATCATGCTTCGTTCGTTAGACATGGTCGATTATAGCATGATTCTATCAGCTAAACGAACGAAGATCGTTCGTGCTTATGTTTGATAGAAATCGATGCTTCCGATATGGTGAAAAGTCTATAGATTTGGCTTTGATTAACTGTTGCAGAACTACTCAATCTTTTCTGCTGCTGTTTTCATGTTCCTTTGCTATTTGTTAATTTTAGAGACTAATGGATCCCGACTTCAAACTGTTAGGCAAGGAGGATCGAGAATGGAGTATTTCTTGGACCAATCGGTTTCTTAACCTTTGAAGGAAGATTTTCGTGGAAGAACAGAATTTTGTCCTTCATTTTCGAACAAATCCGAATTAAGGTCGGACCTTTTAACCCTTTAGAGATCGGTCTTGGCCAGAAAGACGATAGAGAACCAAACACCAAGGATCCCTTCTTTGTCTGGTTTTATATCGACGAGGAAATCGCGGTCGCTCGAGGCAGAAGCGGAGGAACTGCGTTTTGGTGCCGGTGTGCCCGTGTCACTACTTGATTGCTTCTTTGAAATCTCTGGAAATATACAACATACTGTATTCCTAGTGTGCAAAATATACATTCCACTCTCTGTTCTTAAACTGTAATATACAACAAAGTTTAAACCCTAGTCTCTAGCTACATGATAAAACATTTTTGTTAAACCATAAAAAAAACTTTAGCTTAAGTCTACAAACTTTTAAAAAGTTTAAGTTGCTCCCTGTACTCTCCAGCTGTTATGAAATTTCAGGGTATTGGCCGAGAGCAACCAGGATCGATCCCTTGTTGGCTAAAACATCGGCCGCTAAATCCGTTGTCCAATTCAAGGTATTATTTAAAACCCATTGGGCCTTGAACACAATCTTTATTTATTTTGTTGGTGCTTTATGAAAGGGTAATCTGCTCAAATGACCGCGCAACTATGAGATTGGTCTCGATTTGACCACTATACTTTTAATTGTAACAATATGACCCTTAATTGAGTGATCATTTGAGTAGTTTACCCTTTATGAAACAACTAATAATCTTTACTTCTAATGCCAAATAGAGTTAAAGAAAATTTCAATTTATATTGCATTTTTAAATGGATAAATAACAAATAATCTTTCTTTATTTTGATGGTCCTTACTTTAAGTTGTTCCTGATCTATTTATATTGTTATCTTAATATATTTGATTAGAATATATGGAAACTTTTGTACTATAAATTTTGTATATTTATCAGCAAATAATTTAGTACAACTATAAAATATATTTCATATATTTTTTAAAAAATCAACTTTTAAAACAACATTATTGAATGAATTCACTTATTGGTTGAGTAGCTAAAAATATTTATATTGTCTCATTTTATATAGATTCGAACTATAACTTTTATCTTGAAATATAATATTTCTCTAATTATTAAAAAAAACAACCGTACAACCCAGACATAGATAGTAAAATAAATAAATAAAATGATAATTTATAATGTTATCCAGATTCCATGGGAAAATGTAGGTAAGTATTTAATATGCTAAAAATGAGTGGTCACACACTATTGATGTGATAACACAAAGCTTTGTATAATTCCCTCACAGCAGGGCAAATAAGTTCCATAATTAGAAGGAAAACTTTAAGGTGAAGTTTTATTCGTATGAAGAGTAAAAAATATGTTACTTAAATAATTAAGATTTATAATTATTTTTATTTCAAATATTAATCCTTGATCAATAAATTTTTCACCATTCTTTATTTTCATCCTTTCTACCGATTAAAGTTTAGTGAATGATTTATTTATCCAAATAAATATATGCGTCGTAAAATTTATATTTTGTCGGTTGGTCAAACTATTTATTTTTATTCTCTCATATTTTCTTATATTATGGGTCATAGTCTCATAGACCTATTAAGAACACTTTCTTCTTCCCCTAAAGTTTTCCTTCTAATTTAATTTAGGGTAATTGTTCTATACACAAGCGCTTGTGGAAACTTTTTTACACAAGCGTCTTAGTTTTAGGGGTTAGGGACTCCGTTTAGGGTTTAAAGTTTAGGGGTATAAGTGTAGTAGTTTTGAATTTAGGGATTGTTGATAGAATTTTGGGTTTAGGGTTAAAATTTAGGATTTATAGGTTAAAACCTAAATACCCACCCATATTACCCTAAACCCTAAACCCTAACCCTAAATCCTAGATTCTAAACATGAACCCTAAATTCTAAACTTTTACACTAAAACCCATAAACTCTAAACCCTAACCCTAAACCCTATAATTGTGGCGCTTGTGGAAAAAAAATTCTACCGCCAGTGTATAAGATATTAATCCTTTAATTTAAGATCTTCTACGCATTTTGGTTCAATAGAAAATTATGACTAATTTTTTTTGGTCAAATAGAAAAAATATCTTAAAATTATTATAATAATTTAATTTAAGATGTTACATCACATTTTGTATCTTCAAAATTCATTTTTTAAATTTTATCTTAATCTTCCAACACAAAAATTCTTAATTCACTTTTTTTTCCTAATGGAACTTTGATATCAACAATTTCTCCACCCAAAACATACAATTTTCTAAATGGAATTAACATCCATCCTCATCAACTTCATTTATTCTCGTAAATGTTATAAAATAGATATAAATTTATCAAAAGTTATTAATGTTTGTAGTGATTATTTTGTAACAATTTGACAAATTCAATGATAAATTTATAATTTTAAATAATTCAATTATAAAAAATAATTAATAATAACCATTTATATAACCAACAACAAGTTGATATAGTGAGATGAGACACTAGATCTTTTAAGTAAGGTCGGTGATTCTAGTCCTAACGTTGTGATTTGTGAATGAAAAAAAATTGCGTTGAGAGTATCACCCTCATAAATCATAATTAGGGGTGTTCAAATGGTTAATTCGGTCGGTGGCCGAACCGAATTACTCAAAACCGAATTAACCGAAAATTTTAAACTTTTAACCATTAACCGAACCGAACATTTTTTGAAAAAAATTAATCCAACCGAACAAATTTCGGTTAATTCGGTCGTTTTTCGAATTAATCAAAATTTATCATTAGTTTTCCTAATCAAAATTATTAAACAATAAAAATCATTGGAAATACTTTTTAGTTCACAATGATAATTTGTATTTAATTTAAACAATAATTAAACATAGATAAAACATTAGAATTTTAGATTAAACATTAGATTTTTTTTCATTTGGGTTAGAAGTGAGTTTTAAAATTTTAATGGGTATGTGTTTAATAAGTATAATTTTTTTTATATTTCAGTTAATTCGGGTAATTCGGTTAATTAATTGATTTCGAACCGAATTAACCGATAACCGAACTTTGAAAAATCCTTTAACTGTTCACCGACCGAAAAAAGTTCGGTGGTTGACCGTTTAACCGAACTAGTTCGATTTGGTCTGTTAATTCAGTTTAACCGACTGTTTGAACACCCATACTCATAATGCCTCTGCAGTGCATGGTTCGAATTAATCAAGCAATGAATATAAGTGATTAAGAAAAAAAATCATTTATATACATTACTCTACTATTTTATTCAAACGTGTAAAAATAAAAAGGGTAAACTACACAGATGACCACTGAACTATGGGTTTGGTGTAAAAATGACCACTATATTATTTTTTCGGCAAATGCACCACACAACTATTTAAATGGTTCCATTTTAGCCGCACGCCGTTACAAAAAATAAAAAAGTTGACGGAACTGTTAAAATAATTGGTATAATTACACATTTGGTCATCTATATTTATACCATATATCAATTTAGTCCTAATTTTAATCTAATAAAATAAATTAATAATTCAATCACCTTATTGGAAGTCTTTAATTATTTTTATTGAATTTATTTAATTAATTTTCCACATCCAATCAGGTGGTGACACGTGTCATACCCAATTGATATAGGTGAAAAAATATTAACATGAAGATTACTTCCAAGGGGAATCAAACCTGGACCTTCGAATGCAAGGGGCAGGTGCTTGTCACTAGGCCAAACACTTTTTTGTGCTATGAGATACAATTTTTGATATATATTTAAATACTATTAGTGCCCAGAAAAATTAAAGAAAACAAAAACGATGTTAAATGAATTCGAACCTAGAACATTAGAGTGGAAACCACACATGCTTACCACATTACTTCAGTTTACTATGATGTGTAATTGCTTCTTCAGTGAATGGATGCCAGTAACGCATACCAACATACACTTTTGCAGGGACATTCTTTTCCCAAAGTGACTTTCTCAACTCTTCAGCCTGAAATGGATAAGGATAGGGCAAAACATATCATGGACTCACTAAAGATATACTAACATAGTAACATGTATTATTTCAAGATTGTGTTATATGGAGAAAGTGAATGTTTACAGAACATGTTTGTGCATGGCAACATACTCAGTCACCTGAAAATTACTTCAGAATAGTTCAGGCCAATTTATTTCTTCTCTTCCACATTACTTAATGAGCATCATAGTAAACTGAAAATGGTAGGTTAAAAAATCAATTTAATAATTTAATTAAGTTCCAGGTTCGAATCCACTCAACATTAGGTGAAAATGCTTACTAATTTAAAATAATTTTTTAATGAGCATCATAAAAATAGGGTTGGCTTAGTGGTAAGCATGTGTGGTTTCCACTCTAATGTTCCAGGTTCAAGTTCACTCAACATCATTTCTCTTCTTCAATTTTTCTGGGCACTAATACTATTTACATATATATCAAAGATTGTATCTCATAGCATAAAAAAGTGCTTGGCCTAGTGGCGAGCACCCACCCCTTGCATTCTAAGATTCCATGTTTGATTCCCTTTGGAAGTAATCTCATGTTAATATTTTTCCACCTCCAATTAATTTATTGAATAATTAATTTGTTTTATTAGATTAAAATTAGGACTAAATTGATATATTGTATAAATATAGAGGACCAAATGTGTAATTATACAAATTTTTTAACAGTCCCGTCAACTTTTTCGTTTTTTTAACGGCGTGTGGCTAAAATTGACATTTAAATAGTTGTATGATGCATTTGCCGAAAAAAATAATATAATGGTCATTTTGACACCAAACACATAGTTCAATAGTCATCTGTGTAGTTTACCCAAATAAAAAAAGTCAAAAAGAATGAAAAAGATAGATGAGAAGCAATGGATTGGAGGAGGCTCTGAAGAGTTCCAAAGGGAACCAATGAAAGAAACCCAACGCCCCATAGCAAGTAGCAACCAATCAAATCAAACAACAAATTCTTTCCATTACATCATATCCCTATCCCCAATCCAAAAGGGGAAAAGCACAAACCTCAATAATTTTCATTCCCCAAAACAGCATGCTTTAGGATTGGATCCCATTCCCACATCTAAACATTACCATTTCCTCTTTTTCTTTCTTTTATTAAGATAAATAGATTCCAAAAAGATAAAAAAGGGGTTAAAATTAGGGGTGGGAGAAAATATCCGACCCGATTGACCCGACCCGAAAACCCGATGACCCGAAACAAAAATAGCGGGTAATTCCCGAAAAAAAATTACCCGACCCGGCAAATTTCCCGGGATACGGGCCAAGAGTTTTCCTTTACCGGGTACCCGACCCGATAAAATTTAATATATATTTTTTATATTTAAAATTATATTTTTATTTTAAGTTTCTTAATATTTTCACTCTAAAATTTTTTTTTTTTTTTGAAACATAATCAACCTTACCTTCATTTCTCACTTATGATTAAAGAATCAGTGTTACCAGAATTTTACAAGGAACTAACTATGCAACAATAATCTCTGTACATATGCTGTTGCAATCCCCGTTCCCTTAAAATGTAAGTTAAAGCCCCAAAGCATACCCCGGATCCACAAAGAACCTCACCAGCTACATCACTGAATAGAAGATGAAATGCCTAAGGAACAGCCTTAGGCGTTAAATTACTGCAGCAGCCAAGGACAACACTAGCTCTAATATTCCTCTTCAAAGGGGAAAAAGCTTTAATTATTTATATTTGAAAATAAAACAAATATGAACCGGGTACCCGAATTTTACGGGTACCCGAATCCCGGGTACCCGGATATAATGGGCCGGGACACGGGCCGTTTAATGAGGTACCCGGATGAATCGGGTACCCGATTTTCCGGGTACCCGACAATTCCCACCCCTGGTTAAAACAGTAAGAGAAATCCAAAATTTTTAAAGTCCATATATTTTTTATTTTTCCTGTCCATTTAAAAGTGTTCTCTATTTAACATTTTAATATTTTTTTATCTAATTTAATATGTTTTTTGATATAATTATTGATAGTATTTGTTTAAGAAATAATAATCGATATTCGAGTAATTCAAATTAGATATCGTAGAGATCAATTATGGAGTGATCTTTATAATCTAGTTTGTTTCATTCAAAATGTCAAGATTCGAACTTTTGACATTGTTTAAAAAATCTAGCACTTCATTTGGTGATTGATTGTCTGATTTGATATTTCAATCATATCATAGACATAAATATTCACGCATGATCTGATTTGACCGTATGGTTTTCTTGTTATAACTTTAATACTTTATTGAACTCAATAAATATTTGGCAAAATGACAAAAGATGCCCCCAACGTTTGCATGTTTTGTCATTTGGCCCCCTATTTTTTTTTTGGGTCCAAAGATGCCCCTCAACGTTTGCTTGTTTTGTCATTTGGCCCTCTATTCTTTCTTTTGGTCCAAATATGCCCCAACGTTTCATTCATAGTCCAAATATGCCCCTGCTGGATGTAAACTGTCAATCAACTGACGGTCAACAGCTTATAAAAAAATTTTGACGTGGCATCAGCAGATCTTAATACGCGGCAAGTCCAGTCAGCATCAGCTGTTGAACGTCAGTTGACTGAGAGTTTCCATCTAACGGGGGCATATTTGGACCAAATTGAAACGTTGGGGGCATATTTGGACTACGAATGAAACATTGGGGGTATATTTGGACCAAAAAAAAGAATAGGGGGCCAAATGACAAAACAAGCAAACGTTGGGGGCATCTTTGGACCAAAAAAAAGAATAGGGGGCCAAATGACAAAACATGCAAACGTTGGGGGCATCTTTTGTCATTTTGCCTAAATATTTTCAATCATATTATCTAAGTTTGAGCAGTTTGGTCTGCAGGCAGAGGCGTATCCATTAAGGGACTAGTGGGGTACACACACCGCCAAGATTTTGAGAAATTCAAATTTTACCCCTGAAATTTTTAAAAATTTTAATTTGGCCCCATCAAAATTTTTAAAAATTCATATTAAGTTTCAAAATTTTGAACATTTTAATTAAATTTCCTCTCCAATTTTCTAATTTTTTTCGTTAAATCTCTCAAAGTCATTAAAATTTTAGTTAAACTCTCATTTTTTTTTTGAAAATTTTCGTTTAAACCTCCATTTAAAAAAAATAAGTTGATCCCCTCAAACGTTTACTCCAAATTCCGCCAATGTATACAAGTTTCTAATTTATCTTGATCCAACACTAAACTCCCGATGTCGCCCTAATCTTAATTATGAAGGAATCTCCCATCATCTCGACATGAAAAAAAAGGAGAGAAAAAAGAAAAAGTGGTATAGGGAGTTGAAGTGAAGATATTTTAGGTGCATGGGGTGGAATGGTTCGCCCAAAGATGCAAAGGTGTATATGGGGTCTCGACACGTTATCGATTCGGAAAATGTGTAGCAATCAAACAATTAGAACCCCACCACCCAATTTGGTCCCCTTTCCTCTTTCCAACAGATAAGATATGATATGTGTGTTGAGGGATGGATGCTTTTCGCCTTACCCTTCTCAACTCTTCCATGTTTCTTGGCAACTTGCATTGTGGGGTTATTCGATCGAATCGAGCTTGAACGAATGGAATTTTTCTTCGTATTTCTCATGTTGATTTTTTTTTGTTTATTCGTGTTCAGTTCATGTTTGCTATTTCTTATATAAAATATTCAAACACAAATATTAGCAATCGTATTACATGAAAAAAGGAAACAAATAATACTAGTAATACTCGAACAATAAGTGAGTTTAAAATGAGCTTTAAATGGTAAAGTTGTTCATAAGCCCCTCTAGGAATTATATAATTACAGGTTTATACATGGTAAAATTATATTTTAGTCCCTTAAAATGACTGATGCTGTATTTGGTTAATCTTATGTGGTACAAAACTATACAAGTTGAAACAATACAAAACCTTTACATAATGTTTTTGTGGCTACAGGAATTAGGAAAGCAACACATGTGTATCTTTCCTAATATATAGAATTGAATAAATCATGAATGCATTTTTGCATGGTAGGTCTCACATATCATGCATGACAAGTCAACAAAAGAAAATATGCATGATCTTAACAACTTACCAGAAATGATCTTAAGATTTTAGTCTTTTACAGCACACAACATGCTGGTTTTTGACTTTGTAAAAACGACTGATTTGATCAGATTTGAGTTGCAGATAAAAATCATAATGCACATGGCATATCCTAATGAAACCTGCCACAATATCATTGAAACTGAGAATCTGTTTTAATTAATTAATGTAGATAATAAATAAAAATGTTTATTTTTATGCATCATTAGTGAAATATAATGATAATAGGTTATTAAGAAATTAGGGTTGGAGAGCTTATTAAGAATGGAATTGTACAATTAGGGTTGTTATGGAGATAAAAAGTTAGAGAAAAAATTTTCCTTTCTGGTGTCTTTATGTATGTCCCAGTATTAAAAATTTAAACTCTACGCTCTAACCCTAAACTCTAAACACAACTTTTAGTATTAGAATATACATAAAAACACCAAAAAGGTAGAAAATTTTTAGTAGAGTAGGTGTTCCCATAAGGAAAAATATTTTACTATCTTTATATGATGAATTTAGGTTTGTTAGTACCTCCCCTAGAAGCATCCAGTTATATCTGCCCTACCCTTACTATTTTCTTTCTATAAATAGAGGCCTATGGGACTCCTCCAATAGACCATCCCCCCTACATGTTTTCTCACTTTCCTTTTAAAGCAACATTTCCCATTCTTCCACTGATTGTTTAATCAAAACAACAGTGCCAAAAGAGAAGGGGAAAGAGGAGGAGGGAGGAGGCACTGGTGATTGTTGTTGACAGAAGATAGAGAGCACAGATGATGGTGTGCAAAGGCATGTATATATGTGCACCCCACTCCTTTGTGCTCTCTATGCTTCTGTCATCACCTTCAGCCCCTCTTCTACTCTTCAATTCCCTTCTCTTTACACATAAACAAACTTATATTACAATTTCTTTAACCCATTTCTTCTGTTGTGTGGTTTGTAGTTTTGTTTTTGCAGTTCAAGACATCACTTTGTGCAGTGCAGGATCAAGAAGATGATCTGATCATCAGGCCTTCCTATAACTCTACTTTGATGGGATACTTTTGATTTGTAGTTTCTCATTTTATCTTCATGTTGTTAAACATTTAAATACAAGTTCGATGTCCATTAAGTAAGGTT
The DNA here is from genome assembly GCA_030270665.1 of Hibiscus trionum. Classification (NCBI taxonomy): domain Eukaryota; kingdom Viridiplantae; phylum Streptophyta; class Magnoliopsida; order Malvales; family Malvaceae; genus Hibiscus; species Hibiscus trionum. Next base: position 9,879,600 of record BSYR01000045.1, on the reverse strand, counting down.
TCAGCTTTGCATATTGAGGAAGAAGACAACAACATCTAAATTTATGCAGGGTTCATTTATCTAACCCTAATGGCCTGACCTACCAAGGTTTATCAGATAAGGAAGTTGTTTGGGGTTGCCTGGTCTACTCAACCACGTAATCTGTGGAACATTTGGATGCTATATATATATATATGCTTATATGCCTTTGTTTATTATGGTTAAAGTGATTCCCTCGCCCTGAGGTACCACTTGCTTTGTGGAAAATTCTAAGTTATCTATGAACACACCATTGATGATAGCATATTGAGATTTTTGATCCGTACAACAAACCTTTTATCAACCCATGGGGTCGAAATTAAGCATGGAAATGAAGCATTTACTGCATTATTAATTTCTCTTTCGTTATCATGTATAGCAGCAGCTATTCTTATTTTTCAATCTTGAGATTTGTGCCTATGATTATAGGTTAAAACATAATGTTTATACAGTCTAAAGGGTCTAATATGTTAACAAATTAACATCAGCTGATAGCAAGTCAAACCTCAAATCAAAACTCTCAGTACACAACCTGCTCAAAATAGCTTGCACTCTACTAAATCTTTCTTCTACTTCCTTGAACCTTCCTTGTGTATGTATGTATGTATGTATTTATGTATGTATGTATGTATGTATGTCCCCCACTAAATAGGCGTAGGTGATGTACACAATCTTCCTTCTGCAAAATTTCTAATATTCCGATATGGATAGTGAACCTGTTGAATATAAGAATTACAAAGTAGAGAGTAGAGAATAGCAGAAATAAACAAGGAATAGATTTCAGAGAAGGAGAGTATTCTCATAAAGTTCTTGCATAAGAAAACCTTTTTGGCTCTATACAGCCTTTTCCCTAAAATTTAAATATTTTTTAGAAAAAAAGAATATAAACTACGACAATAAAAGCATACTCGATATACAAGTTTAAACTACAAGTTTTATCGGTATTTTGAAGGAAAAAAATTAGAAATATAAACTACGAGAAAAAAAGCATACTCCATATACAAGTTTAAACTACAAGTTTTATCGGTGTTTTGAAGGAAAAAAACTTTCATTATTATAATAATTCCTGAATATACTAGACATTTTGGGTCAGATATAGAGTATTACACATTTATTCCATTCGCCGGAGATATACGGAGACTACACACTTAGAATGTTATAATGTTGGTGTGCTTTGAATGTTGTATTATTCACAATATTTGCCTATCGTAAGTCAAGGTAGGTGGCCGTGGCATGCGTCATAGCCTTAGTAGACTTATGTTATAAGTTGACATCTTACACTTTTTAATAACATTTTAAATTGGTATATAATACGGCAAGTATCGATACTTGAAGTCAAATATCGATATTTAACCACCAACTGAAATTTTTATCAAAAAATGTATTATTTTTTGTTGGTAAGTGCATTTTAAGTTTTACTTTATAATATTTTCACTTTTCAGTTAGTGCCGCACCGTACTCACGCATCTCTTAGTTCCAAAGCTTCAATTTTGGATACGTATATCAAAGTATCCAAAATCTTTGCCAGGCCCAATGGAGATCTCAATTCACTGTGTAGCGTAATGGTAAGTTGGTGTTGATCCCTCTGGCTCGGCTCTTCCGCCCACTATGCTACAACCGGACAAGTTAATCAGCCCAACCCCAGGTTACTCCATTCCAAGTCTACCGGGGAAAGGCTCATTAGCTCTTATTTTATGACTTAATTTTTTTTTTGATTTTTTTTTAATTTGTGTCGAATTTATAAAATTCGAGTCAATCGAGTTGTTAGGTTTGTGTACAAATTTAATTCTAATTATTTATAATATTATTGTGCATATTGATTACAATTTAAATGACTTCATCTAATTATATAAGATGTGCGTATATATATATATATTTCTTCTTATTCTTTTACACATGATTATGATTTACATATGCAAGTATGATTTGTAATGTTATTTAATAAAACAAATATCATCTAAAATTATAACATATATTTATAATTTCATTTTAAGGAGGGAATTTTTTAAGGAAACGTTAGGGCCAATTTACATATTATGCATTTAATTAAAAATAAATACTAAAATTTTGAAATTTTATAGAAATAAAAATATTAAATTATATATTGATCTTTTTGTAACCACTTTGCCTAGGGATTCGCTTTCTTAATAATAATAATAATAATAATAATAATAATAATAATACTAATAATAATAATAATAATAATAATAATCTATTTGATGTGCTAAAAGAGAGCAACGTGCGCAATCACAAAGGATAAGGAAAATTGCAATGTTTCCATTTCTTAACCCTTCCATTAACTTCTCCAGATGCAAAGGTTAACATTCAAATAATGTACACAAATGTAAACAAATTTTGAAAGTTTTATCTATTTTGTCTCATTATTATTGAACAACCACTTTAAATTGGACTAAAAAAACAATGAATCTTTAATGTTTTTCATCTTTGACACTGAGTTAATGAATTCTATTTTATAACTCAAACTTTATTTTAATTTTTTGAGTCGAATTTATGAATTACAAGTCGAACCGAGTTGTTCGAGTCTCTGTTCAAATTTAATTGTAAACATTTATAATGTTATGGTACTAATTAGTTTCGATATAAAGGCTTTCTATAACCATGTACAATACAAATATAGTTCATAGTTTTTTCATATGTGATATATAAAGAATTAAGATCCACCTACATTTTATAAAATTCAATTACTTTTACATCTTTTTTTGAAGCGTTGGGTGATGGTAAATAAATTACTAAGATTGTTTCTTTACCTTTTTCTGTGATAATCTTCTCATTTTCTATTGTAAATTTCAGTCATGTATTTATTTTCAGGCCAACCAAAAAAGAAATAGGATAGCTGTTCGACAGACGATTTGTGTTCATTGTTGAGAGTTTAAAGAATGTTTACATATCTGTGTATGGCATTTACTGATAAAAATAAATTTGTAATTATGTATTTCCAAATAAGGATTTGGTAAAGAATCAGTTCAAGATTTTGATTTTATCTTTGGAGTCCCTCTCCTTTTTCTTTTTCTTTTTTAATCTCAAAAGGAAATTTATACCAATTAGTATTTAATCAAGTTTCATGGTTGTTGGCAATTGGCTGTAAAATTAAGTTTCAAATAAGGATTGTAAAGAATCTGTTTCCAGTTCGAGATTTTGATTCTATCTTTAGAATCTCTTTTCTCATTTTTTAGCTAAAAAGGAAATCTATATTAGTAATTATTAGTATTGAACTGGGTTAAGAAAACTTGTATGGTATTGGTAGCTGGCATTTGGTTGTAAAAGAAAACTTTATTTTTTTAATAGTTTTTTAGTTGTTTTTTTTTATAGAAATTTAATGGGTAAAGACAATTACATAAATGGTTACTAAATTATTTGAAAATTTTCAATTGGTCACTGAACTTTTAAAAGTTATATAACGGACATTACACTTTAGCTTTTGTTACAAAATGGTCACTTAGTCGTTAATTGACGTTAAACAGGTAATGTGTCAGTTAAAAAAATTGTATAATGACACATTTAACCCTTCATATTTACAGATTCAATTTAAAAGGCAAAATGACAAAAGATGCCCCCAACGTTTGCATGTTTTGTCATTTGGCCCCCTATTCTTTTTTTTGGTCCAAATATGCCCCCAACGTTTGCTTGTTTTGTCATTTGGCCCCATATTCTTCCTTTTGGTCCAAATATGTCCCCAACGTTTCATTCATAGTCCAAATATGCCCCTGTTGGATGTAAATTGTCAATCAACTGACAGTCAACGGCTTATAATTTTTTTTTTGACGTGGCATCAGCAGATCTTAATACGTGGCAAGTCCAGTCAGCATCAGCTGTTGAACGTCAGTTGACTGACCGTTTCCATCTAACGGGGGCATATTTGGACCAAACTAAAACGTTGGCAGGGCATATTTGGACTACGAATGAAACATTGGGGGCATATTTGGACCAAAAGAAAGAATAGGGGGCCAAATGACAAAACAAGCAAACATTGGGGGCATATTTGGACCCAAAAAAAGAATAGGGGGCCAAATGACAAAACATGCAAACGTTGGGGGCATCTTTTGTCATTTTGCCTATTTAAAAATGATGTAATAGTTGATTTGGTCCCTAAACTATAATATTTTTCATTTTAGTCTTTAAAGATTTTTTTTTACTTGACTCGATCGAATATTCAACCTTAATTGTCAGTGTTAAAGAAAACATTAAAGATTCATTGTTTTTTAGTCCAATTTAAACTGGCAGTTGAATAATAATGAGATGAAATGAATAAAACTTTCAAATTTTGTGTATATTATTTGAATGTTTACCTTTGCATCTGGAGAAGTTAATGGTAGTGTGTTAAAAATGGAAAACAAATTACTCAAGATTCAACGTGCAAAGTGGAGTTAGGTGTTACGCCCACGGTATGACAGCTACCCCATTGGAATATTCCTAAACAACACTAATATTGTAAGAAAAAGCTCCTAGGCCGTAGGTAAAAACCAGAGAGCACCTGGGGCAACTGAGCAAGGGCAGCACAAGCGTAGCAGGAGCTTCCCACATTAAAGATACCGTGGAGGCATGGAGAACGTAGGAGAAATAGAGCTTGCAGCAGCAGCAGCAGGAGGAGGAGAAAGAGAAGAGCTTGCCGCAGCAGCAGCAGGAGGAATAGGAGGAGGAGAAAGAGAAGAGCTTGCCGCAGCAGCGGAAACTGAAAGGACGTTAGAGGTCAGTGTGGATGATGTGATGGACAGATCCCTGGGGATATACCAGGTGCTGCACGTTCTCTTAGCTTCATTTGCATGGGTATTTGATGGCCAAAACACCTTAGTCACCATGTTTACCGATGCCCAACCATCTGCATGGTGATGCAAAAGCCTTGACAATGCATCAATATCCTCGTCTTGGTGCATGAACAACGCTGGCCAACCCAGTCATGTGGAAAACAACAACAAATTCTCCGTCACTGTCATAATCAACAGCCTGATGGATGTTCCTGCTGTTTTGATTGGTGGCCTGCTATTAAGCTTCATGAACCGGCGTCTCATTTTAGCACTCTCAACTATTTCAGCCGCCGTTTCCTGTCTTCTTTGCATTGTATTGAAAGGCAAAGCAAAGGGTGATAGCAATTGGCCTCAATTGGCAATAGAAGCTGTCGGTTTCATGGCTGCTTCTATTGCCTTTAATGCTTTGTATGTTTACTGTGTGGAGCTTTTCCCGACGAATGTCAGGAATTTCGCGGTGTCGTTGTTGCAGCAATCCTTGATGTTCGGGGCCGCGTTATCTCCTGCGATGGTGGTGGTTGGTCATTTGAGACCATCTCTTTCCTTGGCATTATTTGGGGTTGTTTCCATTGTGAGCGGAATCCTTAGTCTATTGCTTCCAGAGACGAAGAATGCTCCTCTTTGTGAAACATTAAAGCAGCAGGAAGAGGAAGAGAAACGTCGACTATAGGGGCCTCTATTATGTTTGCAAATAGACCATCTTGTATTTAGTGCATCAGGAGGTTGGAAGTTTGTTGGGTTGCTGGGAGTATTTCCCTGTTCAGGTTGTGCGTCTCGGTTCTGTATTACCCTTGATCGTATGTACTCTTTTCCTCTAATTAGGTTTAGAGAGGTTTTTAACGAGGCATACGACCAAGGTATTTTAATAATATTAAATAAATTTGCCGAGCAAAAAAAAAAAAAAATTTTGATGTATGTGGTTTTAGAACTTGTTGTTATGTTTAGATTCAGCAAAGCTAGCTTAACAACACCATTGGAATGTTTTGAACCAAAAACATTCAATAAATTCACACCAAGGGCATCCGCTTTTGGATTCAACCATTGGAACGCCTCCATTCACCAAAAAAACTTTCGCCAACATCCACAGAAAAATGACAACTTTGGGTGCAACTTTTAGACTCCATATTTCGTCATCCGCCCAAACTTTCTAGGCTTCGGTTGCCATTGCTGTGGGTAAACGTTCGTTGGGACTGTAAATGCTCGCCGGTAAAAATTAGAAAATTTAATTACGGGCAAATGTCTGTTTAGACGAGAAAATAGTGGGCAAACAAAGACGGACGTAAAATTTCATGTAAGGGGGTGCGAACTATTACGAAATTATATTACAGATATAGGGAGTGTAAAATTACAAGATTTTAGGGGTGCAAAATATAAAAGAAATATATAAAATGTAGGGGAACTTAAAAAATTTAAAGGGTGTAGCTGCCCTCCCAGCACCCTTGTGTCCGTCCCTTTGGACAAACGCCTGTTTAGGTTACTAAACGCAACAAAAAAACGAGGCATTGATTATGAAAATTGCGAAAAAGTGATTTTAAAGAGTGTTGTAGAAAAATGATTTTAAAAAGTTGTGTTTAAAAATTTAATGTTTGGTATTGTTGTCAAAAAGTGTTGTTGAAAAGATAAAATGTTTATTTTAAACATGATGTCGAAAAGTATTATTAGGAAGAGAGAAAGTTGGATTTAAAAATTAATAAGAATTAAACTTGTCATTTTAAATTCCAACGAGATTTTTAACCCTAAAGCTAAAAAATATAACTTTTGGATTTGGGTCAATAATCACATTTTAAAAGTGATTTTTCTTTCAAAATTAAAGTGTTTTTTATTAATTATTAAGTGGAGAAGTAATTTTGATTCCCAAACTTAATAAAAAACAGGACCCCCGATCTTTTAACATCAGTTTCAAGACCCCTAAATTTCAAGAGGATATGCGCAATTCAATAAACACTACAACTCAATAAGTGATCTAATAGAAAAGCGGATAATATTTATTTTAAAAAATTTAAGTTCAATCGTAATGTCAACAAAATATATACATTGTCAAAAAATTTAAAAATATATAAATAGATATTAACTTATAATCATTTTTAGACTGTTTAAAAAAACAAACACTAACCCTGCACGATTACAATTCCAACAGAGGTTAGAAGACAAGACTCGTGTCTTACCCCCTAAATGTTGATCTACAGTTCATATCCTCTAATCTTACTACCTCCTTAATGACTTCTCCTTTTTCACAAAAAATAAATAAATAAAATAAATAAATATAAAATTATTTAAATGAATTAGAACCTAACAGAAAAATAAACAATATTATAAATTTATATATAATAACATCAATAATTAATAACATATAATTTAGTAAATCATACAAATAAAAAACTTAAAATTTGTGCAGATTAATTTAACTGAATCTTATAAATAATTACATAAATGAATCATAAAATAAAAAGAATATTAGATATTAGGGTAAACTATATTTAAGGCCACTCAATTACTAGTAAAGTTATGATCAGTCATTCAATTAAAATTTTAGTTATGATCGGGTTACTCCTCTATTAAAATACGCAGACATCTAACAAGGTTTGGTACAAATTTTTAGTCCTAAAAAACTTTTATATTCTACCAATTTAGTCATAATTAAAAATATTTCAATAAATTTAACCCGTCATATTTAAATATATAAATCAATTTAATCATTTTCTTCTTCCAGATCGATTATATACCATCGTAAACACTAAAATACTTTATTTAAAATGATTAATTAATAAAGGGTAAACTACTTAAATAACCACCTAACTATTGGGGTGATTTCAGTTTGACCACTATATTTTCAATTTTGTTAATAAGACCACTTAACTACTTAAATAGTATCAATCAAGCCACTTGTCGTTAAAACCTAACGAAGGAGTGACATTGTAGTTAATAAAAATTAGTATAATTACACATTCGGTCCACGCTATTTACATATTATATCTTTTTATATATAAATAATATTGTATTCATCTAAAAAAAAATCACAAACTATACAGCTATACTACAACCAAAGCCTTCAACAAAAACCTCATTCAGCAGCTAAAATGATGTTTCAAATTGGTCAAGACTTCAATTTATGGCCACTAATTATCATGTAATAATCCAAAAATAGAAAAGAGAAACGAGAGGTTAACGTTGATTTTAAAAAAAAATTATATCATGAAATTTAAATTCTTTATGCATGAGGATAATCAATTCGGTCGTTATTGTCGGACTCTATTATAAATTTCTAACTACATTATTCATAAATCTCTCTTATATTTTCTCTATACGAATTCGAATTATGAAGAACGAACCCATAACAAAATATCAACAACAATTTAATTTATTGCAGGACGCTAAGATAATAGATAATGACAATCACATCTAATAAGAATATGAATAAATTACTGAATTACCGAACCCATAACAAATCCCTCTCTTCATACAAATGTGTAAAAGATGCTAGTCGCACTTAAAAGTCGAGTACTCTATCGTTGAGTTAGTAATCCCAAAAAAAATTATAAAAAAATTAGAATATGTAGATACAACCGGAATAAAAAATTTGAATTGCACGAGGCAATCAAAACACGAAATTAGCAAAAATTGGAATAAAATAAAAAGACACGAAATTCTCAGATAAAAACATAGCATAGAAATAGAATAAGTGAAAATTTGCGGACCGCCTCTTGTCTTATTCATTCCATTGTTATCCTGTTATTACGAAAATTAATTTTATGATCATTCTTTATTATGAAATGAGTGTCGTAATTTATCGAGTTGGGATCTTAAATTTTAAGCATGATTTAAGTTTGGTCCAACAATTTAGTGGCTAGCTAATGATGATCCTTTGGAACAACACCATGTTCCACAAATGATTACATATATATCTTATATTATAATATTATATTATATTCAAAGAGATGAACTAATTAATTTCCTCAATCACTTAATTCAGGACATATCCCGATTAGGGTGTCCAGATAGACCACGAATATTCCCACCAATTGTCATTTACAATACAAAGAACAAAAACAGGTTCATGAATCTCACCTTAGATTTCCATCTCCTAACTAAAATTTTCTGCTTTTAACTCCTCTACAGAAGAAAGATTTTGTGTTTGATGTTGTCACAATTTGAACTTATTCGTTAAATCATAATATAAAAATATAATCAAAATTAGTTATACAATTTTAGGAATCAAATAAACGTAACTGATTCAATCATGTTGTTTCAATAATTGAGATGGACAAACATTTTCTTTTTGTAGAATCTAAATTTATAGTTTATATATTTTGCACATTATTGACTTTTGAGTTTAGAGGTGGTTAACGGGTTGTTCGGGTCATCTCGCATATGATTATGTTCAGTTTTGTTTCAGTTTAGGTATTTAGTCAAGTTAATATCGAGTTAATAGGAGATTGGTCGGTTCCAGACTAGTTTTCAGGTCCGGTCTGTTTTTTACACCCCTATATATGACTTTACAAAGCTAGTAGTCTATTTGGCTTTTTCGTGAGTTATGCGGCAATTCACATCTTATCTTTTTTTATTTTTTTAATATTTTTTTTATTTCGAGTTGCTTTCAGTTCAAGAAACCCCTGTTATGGTGTAGTTTCAACTATTACATTTGACAAGAAAAGAATGGTGGGTTGCATGAAAAAACTGCTAGGCTTGTTTCTGTCATTGTTTCGAAGACCAAGCAAGATGTTTATGTTCGATTGCTTGGTTGTAAAAAAATTTCTGATATGTCTGTACTTAGGAATTGGATTGTTTCGTCTATTTCGGTTCAACTAAATTCGAGTCAATTTCGATTCGATTTATTTCGGGTTTTAATCAAATTCGGATCGTGGTGTTCGAGTTAAGTAAATTTATTCGGACCTCGGGTCAAGTTTGCTGGGTCTATTGGAGTTATACCAAATATATGTTAATAGCCGAAACAAAAATGGGTGATGAGGTCATGAAATCAATGGGAAAAAATTCAAGTTGGCCTCTCCTTCATACCTGTCCAACATGCTAAATCTCCCATTTGTCTCCCCAACAAAATCCAAATCATTTATATATATATATATATATATATATATAAGTAGACCAGATGATTGAAGGACTACATGCAACTGACAAGGGCCCCACTGCCATGAATATTTCATAAAAAATTACATATTGCATGTGCCTTTAGAGGCTGCTTGCTGCTCAAAAAGGTTATTCCCATGCTTGTTTATATAAGTACGAGCACCTTTCGTTTGTGATAATACCTCAACCAAGTAAACAATGGCAAGAGATGGAATTGTTTCCGAGAAAATGAAGCTTGTTCTAGCATTGGTTACACTGCATTTTTGCTTTGCAGGTTTCCACATTGTTTCCAGGGTTGCACTCAACATTGGTGTCAGCAAAGTGGTTTACCCAGTTTACAGGAACATCATTGCTTTGCTTTTGCTGAGTCCCTTCGCTTATTTCTTGGAAAAGTGAGCCATTTTTTAATTTCAAAAGCATGTAATAATATCTTTTGATTATTGGAATATGTTTGACATTATAGTATTTAATGTTCCACAGGAAGGAAAGACCACCCCTTACTTTTCCTTTGCTGGTTCAGTTCTTCCTTCTGGCATTACTGGGGTAAGAGATTAATCATTTAGCTAGAAACAGGGATTTAAATTGCGGTTGCAGTCACGTTTTCGATACAATAATAGACCCTTTTCCCTCTTGTTTTGTGATCTCATTTTATGTTCTGTATGCTACTCAGAATCACTGCAAACCAGGGATTTTACCTTCTGGGACTAAATTATGCATCCCCAACGTTTGCTTCAGCAATGCAGAACTCAGTTCCTGCAATTACTTTTGTTGCAGCTGCTGCTCTAAGGTAAACCACTAAACCAGTTTCATAAAACAATGACAATGTTTACAAAGAAGATGAATTTATTTGTTTATTTTCTTATTCGAGTGCAGACTCGAGCAAATCGATATTGCAAGAAGACATGGACTGGCAAAGGTGTTGGGAACCATTGTAAGCATAGGGGGTGCCACTATAATTACTCTCTACAAAGGCCCCCTTCTATTGCACCAATCAAACATGCAGAATTGGACTTGGGAATGCATTTATCTCCTAGGCCACTGCTTATCATGGGCTGGTTGGTTGGTTTTCCAGGTTAGCCCCGGGTTATTCGAAACATCGATGTGTACAGACTACAGACATACATATACAGTATATAATGTATAATCATTTGAAATTTTGCAGGCTCCTGTGTTGAAGAAGTATCCAGCTAAACTTACACTCACTTCATTTACATGCTTCTTCGGGCTCATCCAGTTCTTGGTCATAGCAGCATTTGTTGAAACAGATTTCAATAACTGGAAAATCCAATCGATGGAAGAGCTTTTCACCATTCTCTATGCTGTAAGAAACTTATGTTCCAGTGTTGCATATCGAAATTTCGCATGATGTTCCATCTTGTAAACTCTTTGGTTCTTTCTCAGGGAGTTGTGGCATCTGGTATTGTGTTTTCTCTTCAAACATGGTGTATTCACAAAGGCGGCCCTGTTTTCGTAGCCGTCTTCCAACCGTTACAGACGCTTTTAGTCGCGATCATGGCGTTTGTAATTCTCGGCGACAAATTATACTCCGGACGGTATGAAAAAGGGAACTAGCTAGTTATCTATACATTGATCATGTCAAATTTTGCACTTACCATTTTCTCTTCTTCTTTTTTTGGATTCTTGTAGTGTAATTGGTGCAGTTCTGATCATGGTAGGCCTTTATTTAATACTATGGGGTAAAACTAAGGAGAAAAATGTAGCTGAGGATGAAGACACATTGAAGAAGCATCTTCTTAAAGATCCTGAAAGTGGAGTTATAGAAGATGAAACAAATAAAGCATGATGTATTTGTAGACTGATATACAGATCGAGGCAGTTCCGGTACCGGTGAAAAACCGAAATGTCGATGGCGAATCGCCTAAAGGATACATCTTAACATGTAATTAATCTAACAGGGTGTTTAAATCTTTCCTAAACTGGCTTTACCTTGTAATATTGTACTAAGAAAAGGATATTCAATGGCTTTTATACAATTGTACTAAGAAAAGGGTATTAAGCAAATCTCATTTGCTTTTAGTTGAATTTAATTCCCATAAGGGCAAAACCAAGAATTTGTGTTAAGACTCGAAGTAAGATTGTGAAATTCAAAGTTAGAGTTAAAAATAACATTTAGTTGTGTTAAATCTTGAAATATGATACCAACAACCGGTTTATTAAATGGAATAAGATACTAGTTCTTTAGGTGAGGTCAGGTGTAACCCCCTAGACCCGCTTATGCGTTACAACGGATCCTAGGAAGCCACATTAGGGTCACAGGAGCGACCCACAGTAAAAATACACATAAAACATTTTTCTCTGAAAAATTACATATTAGATTATAACTGTAACTTTAGTTGTAAATACTCTTTCATGAAAGTATTTAAACATATAACAGGATTCAGAAAACATTTTACAGACACTATCATGTAACAATAATGATATGCATGCCCACTAACTATGTCGGTACCGTACTCCAAAAGCAACGCCGAGAGAACTCCGAACACTGATGTCAAACGTTATACCTTTAACCTGTGATGGTAAAAACAACGTGAGCTTGGAAAAGCTCAGTAATACAAAACTACCAAAAGATGCTATAAGCTCATGCAGATATATGGTAGGCATAACATTTTCATGATGTTTTACGTAGTAACTGTCTTCATTTCTTTTTTTTTCTCGATATTTCAGGTAATGTTATACTTGAGAATAACGGTACTTATTCTTTATTCAATCGTCGAGAATTAGACGATAATTATAAGCTATTAATATACGGAGGTGGAATTAGAGAGTTCGGTTCCTAGTGTTTTCCAAAAGGTGTAGGTAAAACATGTACAACAACAGTATAATATACATTTTCAGTTCGAAAACATAAAGTTCAAGTAACAATACGGTACGGTTCAATCATTTATCAACCCTTATCTTAGGAACGGTACGGTACGGTATGGTAGGTATTACCCTAGCCGAAGCATAGGAACCTGTAACGGTAACAGTGAGGAATTACCCTAGCCGAAGCATTGGAACCTATAACGGTAACGGTGAGGAATTACCCTAGCCGAAGCATTGGAACCTATAACGGTAACGGTGAGGAATTACCCTAGCCGAAGCATTGGAACCTATAACGGTAACGGTGAGGAATTACCCTAGCTGAAGCATTGGAACCTATAACGGTAACGGTGAGGAATTACCCTAGCCGAAGCATTGGAACCTATAACGGTAACGGTGAGGAATTACCCTAGCCGAAGCATTGGAACCTATAACGGTAACGGTGAGGAATTACCCTAGCCGAAGCATTGGAACCTATAACGGTAACGGTGAGGAATTACCCTAGCCGAAGCATTGGAACCTATAACGGTAACGGTGTTTCCAGCTGGATCAGAGCTGAACCTACGATCACTTCATATTCTATCCCAAGTACCCCAGTAACAATCTATGTAACGGTTCGATTAATCAATAGCTGAATTTTTAGTAATACATTATCCATATAGCATGTTGGTCATATCATGTACACATGTATATATTAAAAATACAGTACGATCATATAACACCCCTCACCCGGATTAGGGGCAAGGAGCGTTATGTTAACATGTGACGGAATCGTATTAGGCAGCGGAAGTGGGTTAATAATTTTTCGTGTGATATTTTTTTTTGAATACATCTATTTTAATTTCTTTTCACATTCGATTATCCCATGGACATACTTCATCATCACACACATATATATATATATATATATATCATATCCGATAATAACATCCATAGTGTTTTAGTTTCCCTTAATCACATATCAAAATGTAGGGAGATTTCTTATGAATTTATACAATACTAAAGAAATAGTTCATGAACATAACCATCAGGCCAAATTGAACTAACATGCTGAACGCTAGGCCACCCATCACGAGTATGACAAAGACAGGGAAAATCATACTTAAGCTTCGTACGAGTAGAATACAGGTAGAGGTCAACGATGTTAGAACCTGAAATTTAGAGGAAGAAAGGAAGGTTCGAGTGGTAAGTACTTCTCGTACTTAGTGAGGAAACCCTATTCTATTCGGTTTCCAAATTAAACATTATGATCAAACAATTTAATTTCACTTTGCACATTAGCTCATTTGAATGATTCAAGCAATATAATCAATCCACAATTAATAGTGCACCATAGAAATCATTCGAATATATACACCAAGGAGTCATGTAATTCTATTCTAATACATGCAAGTGATTACATATCATTCATATCATGAATACACATACAAGCTATGAAACTTGAATTAACTTCCAATTATCAATTCTCACAATTAAAGTTTCATAGCATATCAAGAATAACAAATCATGAAATTCAATATTTCATTCTAATGATCCAACAACCAATTTCATGAATTTACTTTCAATCTTCAAATTTCATTCCTTAAATTGTTCATTTAATTTATTTAGCAATGCCTTGGATAGTATAGTATGATAGGTAATCAAGTCACGTATAACAGAGGTTGTGAATCAAAATTCACCATGTAATAGGTACCACGTACCAAATCGTATCACATATAACATATCATAATGTCCGCAGACATTAAGCAAGAAGGTACACTTACGTACCACAATATCGAGTACACTAACGTACCGATTTTCTTATTGAGCTCAGACTCTAGGCTAGCCGTACTACCTAAACAGACTGTACACACCAAGGGCTTTGCATTTAAATCTTTAATTTAATCAGATACTTAATCAATCAAATTTTCAGAAATTCTTAATTAATCCTTTCGATTAATTGCTTATAATTCCAATTCCAATAACATATTATCACACATGATCATATAAACATTTACAAGCTCAATTCACACATTTCAGCTCAGCATTCGAACAATCCAAACTCATATCATATAATTCAGAATTTCATTTCATAGTTCAACACTCAATTGAACTAATCAAACATAATTATAACATGTAAGAGCATTGCATACTCACATACTATATCACAACTTCATTGTTTCCACAAGAAATCAATATCACAATAATTTTCCAATAATCAGCATGATTAATTAATCCAAAACAGTAAGATTAACCAAAAATCAGATTCGGAATCAAACATATCAATCATCAATTTAATTTCAATCACATATGCAACAAAATCGCATAACACAAGCATAAAATCCGAATTCCATTATTCCTTCTTCCCTTACTAAAATCGAATAAATAATTAGTCCAAATTGCATGCTTATCATAACTTAAAAATCAAATTAAGGCAGTTGGGACTCTAATCCCAACTCTAAAAATCGTTTCACTCACTGTTCACCGAGCTAATTCGGAATCCGTATGCCTTTCGCCCGATCCGTAGCCGATCCCGGAGTAACCTCTTCTTCTACCCTTTCGCTTCTAAAATCTAAGGCATTCAAGCCAAACAAATAACAAATTTTCAGAATGCAATTCATGCAATTAGAGACTGAATTTTTTTCACTTTATTCAAAACAGTCCCTGAATTATTTGGTCCAATTCGACTAGTTTCCAAATTTCCTAATTTCTTCAATTAATCACTTAAACTTTCAAATTGATCCCTAAAATTGGTGGATTTCACATCTTACAGATTGTTAATAAATTTATTAACACTTCATTTAATCCTATTTTTACATCTTTAATAATTCACAATTTCTTAATTTTTCTTCTTTTCGTTTATACACATTTCTGACCACCTAATTTAATTAATTTCTTATTTACTGTACACAACTCCAAATCGAACACCGTTTGTTCCTAAATTCAATTAACATACCCAATTTTAACATATCAAAAATTCAGATCGAAACTCTTAGTATATTATTTTATAAAATTTTACAAAGTTCACTGTCCAGCTAGGAACATTACTGGACAGTTTTGCATGCTGTTTGAAATGATTTTCCAGATTTTACCACAGTCATCAAAACTCCTTTTTACAATTTTTCTACCATTTTAGACATGTCAAGGTAGAACATATCAAAATTTCATCACTAAACTCTTACTAGTGAATTTTATACAATTTTCTAAAGTTCACTGTCCATCTAAGAACAGTACAGGACAGTTTTACATGCTGTTCATATTAAGCTTCCAGATTTTACTAAAATGATCAAAACTCAGATTTATAATTTTTATACCACTTTATACATGTCAAAGTAGTACATATCAAAAATTCATCACGAATTTCCTATTAATTAATTTTCTATAATTTTTCAAAGTTCACTGTCCAGCTAGAAGCATTGCTGGACAGTTTTACATGTTACTCCATTTCACACTTCCAGATTTTAACACAGCCTTTAAAACCTTGTTTTATTATTTTTCTATGATTCTAGACATATTAGAGTGAAACATATCAAAAATTCAGATCCAAACTTCTATCATAACATTTTCTAAAATTTTTCAAAGGTGCATGTTATGAATCTTAACAAATCTATCAACACACTTTGTATGTATGTTATTAATGTTTTATGACTCTTAATCCTTAAGGATTCATATATATTTCCATATTTCCAGCAACCATACACAAGAACATCATATTTATGAATTTATAGACACCTTAGAACACATGATTTAATAAATCTTTTACCATAACCAAATTGAGAAGAGGATGATCTACTTACTTCCGATTTTTCCTTGATTTTTCTAAGTGTTTTTCACCACCATACATGCTCTTCTTCTTCTTCCTCAAGCTCTCAACTTTCTCTCAAATTTTCTAGGTTGTATTATTGGTGTGAAAAAGCAAAGGAGATGAGTGATTTAGGGTGGTGTTAGCCGGCTAAGGGAAGAGAAAATGGGGGACAAAAATCAATTGGGATGACTTTATGTCAAATCACACTTATTACTCATTTTTTATACCTATTTTTATAACACCACTTAGTATTAATAAATCATATATATTCTATAATTATACAATAATTTCATCCTATTAATAATGTAAATACATGTATTTCCATTTTAGCATGCAAATCCTCAACTTTTCCAACTTATTCAGTTTGGTCATTAATGAACCAAATTTTAAATTCGAAAGTTTGGAAAAATCAATCTAATTATTCACTTCATCATTTAATTTGACCTCTAATCTTCTAGGCTAATTTTTGGGATGTTACAGATCATGTTTAATTATAAAACATGTCATCTTCATGTGAGTTCAAGTATTCATCATGTGTACATAATCGGTATTTTAACATGTAATTCAGTAAGCAAAACAGTTGTGTAGAACACATGGAACACACTAGGTGGAATAGTTTATTTCCTTGGAGATACTTGACATTTACGGAAGGGAACATATTAACTTTTGACAGTTGAACGGATCTTTGAAACAAGGCCCCTATTAAAAGAGGGGTTTGTACTAACGGTTCAAACCAGATAGTCAGGAGGTGATACATCAAGATCTTGGGAGTTTAGGCATATTATGATTGATTTAGCCATTTAAGCCTACCAGAGGCATTATGGTCATTTTATCATATGCGGGCATTTTGGTAATTTATACCAACAAGACGTAAACGGTAGCTCAGAAATTCTATTTGCTCATCGGGTATCCAACCTAGAGGTGGCAAACGGGTCAATTGGTTCGGGTTCGGTTCAGGTCATTTCGGTTTCGGTTATTTCGGGTCTGATATTTTCGGTTCAGATTCGGTTTTGGTTTTGGTTCGGTTTCGGTTCGGTTTTTGTTCGGGTCTATTGTGTTTCAGGTCATTTCGGGTCGGTTGATTTCGATTCGGTTATTTTCGGTTCGGTTGATTCCGGTTCGGTTATTTTCGGTTAAATGAGAGATCAGTCGTTTTTAATCAAATTCTTAGGTTGGTCAGATTTTTACACCCTATATATGACTTTATAAAGTCAATATATTTGGCATTTTAGTGATTTGTGCAGCTGTTCATATTTTATCTTTCTTTATTTCTATTAATCGGGTCCATTCGGTTCGGGTCTATTCGGTTCGGGTCCATTCAGTTCAACTAAATTCGGTTCAGTTTCGGTTCGGTTTATTTCGGGTTTTAGATCAAATTTCGGATCAGATTTCGGGTCAATTTCGGGTTGATTTTTGGTGTCAGTTCGGGTCTAGGTTCGGGTAATTCGGTTCGGGTTTTGGTTCTCGGGTCAAGTTTGCCAGGTCTAATCCAACCAGGCATTCAGAGATTTCTACATTAAGGATTTTCACGATATCCGATATATTCGGGGCTATTTTGATTACTTTGGTCAACGAGGGCATTTTGGGTCTTTTAACAATTATGGGTGATTCGTAATTTCCTGTCCAGGTATCTTTCACATTTAAACATCTCACACTAATGCTCAGAATTGGAGATTAGCTGCCTCATTCGAGCATTTCGATCTTATTTAATTTATCATACTCGTTTCTACATTCGATGTAACTTGAGCAGATTTAACAGTACTTATCATCATTTTTATGCATGCATTAACACACACCAACATGCTCATAAAGCATACAAGAGGTAGTAGAGTATTACCTTTAATACTTGCTATATCAGTCGATCCTGATACTCCGTTCGATCACTCTCGAACTCGAATGCGACGTCCTCAACATCCCGTAAATAAGGAACTTTGAATACCTTCATCAAAAATATTCCACATTCAGTCTTTACTCCTCTTACTCTTAATTGATTATTAAATTACATAAGTGGACTCGAGTTCAAGGTCCAATTCGGAGGCTTTCGGGTTAGAATTTCACAAAACGGGCTTCAAAATTGGACTCAGGACGTCGAAAAAAACATAAAATAGGGCTTTTCGGAAAATTTGACTTTTTGGTCAAAGTCAACGGTCAACGGTGATGTCAGCAGTCAAAGTCAATGCTGACGTCATGCTGACGTCACTGTTGGCTGGGTCGGGTCAACGGGTCGGGTCGGTCAACGGGTCGGGTCGGTCAACGGGTCGGGTCGGGTCAACGGGTCGGGTCGGTCAACGGGTCGGGTCGGTCAACGGGTCGGACCGGTCAACGGGTCGGACCGGTCAACGGGTCGGACCGGTCAACGGGTCGGACCGGTCAACGGGTCAGACCGGTCTGAACCGGCTGGTTCAACGGCCACCGTCCAGGGCGGCCGGAAATCGCCCCGGACGGCGCGTGTGGCTCACGCGCGGCCTAAAATGGTGGAAAACGAGCCGGAAAACACCCCGATCACACCAATAACATTATTTACTCATCAAATTCTCAATAATTTTCGGTATTTGGCCATAAATCTTACCGATCTTACCAAAACGGAGAGGGGAGAAACGATTTCGGCGCAACTCCGGCGAAGCCTCTCCCGGTGTCGGATGAGCAAACGGCCAGAGGGGTTTTGTTCCATTCTACACGGAGATCAATCCTGCGCCGTTGACGCGCTCAGCTGGTGACGGGAATGGTCGGAAAAAACTGAATATTCACAGCGGGAAACCCTAGGTTCGTCGAACCTTTGACCCAAAATCAACGGCGAATGGCAGCTCCGATGTGCGAGTGGATAAGGGCGTTTGGCTCAGGACTCGACGGTGAGCACACCGATGGTGGTCGTGCACACCACCGATCGACGGTGGCCGAGATCGATGGGGTTCGTCGGGGAAGAGGAACGGTTTGGTGAGAAGAGAAAAATTTTGGAAAACAAAATTAGATCCAGATCTAATTGTGTGCATTAATTGGGGTGGTTGGGGGATATATCAGATTATTATTTTTTTATTTTACGAAACAGAAGTCAATAACGTATCATGAAGTTTGAGGTAGATTATAACAGAATACTTTCTTAGCCTAAACGGTTAAGGCTTGCACTCATGATCCCCTAGGTCAAGGGTTCAAACCTTCGTGGAAGCACTATTTTTTTTTAAGTGTTACATCAGGAGTTTAAATCGTGTCGTAGGATAGGATAATATGAGTATCTTTGACCACTGTGACAATCAGTAGATCTCTTTTTACACCATACTTTAGTGACATTAACTAAAATATAAAAAATATATTAAATATTTTACCAAACAATTAGTCAGTTTAGCGAGATAAAACGTTAGGTCTTTTAAGCAAGGTTAGATGTTTGAATCCTGACATTGTGAACGGAGAAAACTAAATTTGAAGTATTGTCCCTATATTAAACCTCTACAAACTCGATCCGAATTAGTCGACTAATAAATCAAATACCAATAATTAAAAAAATACGTTAAATATTTAAAAAGTACATACAATAATTAAGAGTTTTACCTAAATTTAGAGGATATTGATGCCATTATTATTATTGTTATTTGGTTCGTGAGGAGGTAGTGTGGAATTGCAAATGCAATCGCATGCCTAATCATGATGGGTACATAGTGAGTGAACCCAATCATTCTTTTCCCCTTCTTGTGCAATGGGTCCAATTCTATTGGGTCTACACCATTATTTTATCGTATATCGTTTAAGTAAGTTTCAAGTTTAAGATTTTATATATATAAAAAAAATCATTAAAAGATTCACCCATTAAAAATAAATGTACAACACGGATTAGTCAGGACTTAAACCGAGAGGGTAACCAATAAAAATAATCAAATGTTTAATGTCAAACCAAGTTTAATGATAAAGACGAAAATTCATTATTGTATTATGTTTAGATTTATTCTAATTTATACTTGGATATATTTCTAGGATAAATATTTTATACACAGACGGTGGAAACTGAAAGTTTCCACAAGCGCCTTAGTTTTAGGGTATATGGAGTTAGTTTAGGGTATAAGATTTAGGGGTTTAGGTGTAGGGGGTTATAATTTAGGGATAGTTGTTTCAATTTAAGGTTTAGGGTTATAATTTAAGATTTATAGGTTAAAACCTAAATCCTCACCATATTACCCTAAAAACTAAACCCTAACCTATAAACCCTAAATTATAACCCTAAACTTTAAATTGAAACAACTATCCCTAAATTCTAAACCCCTACACCTAAATCCCTAAACCCTATACCCTAAACTAACTCCCTATACCCTAAAACTAAGGCGCTTGTGAAAACTTTCAGTTTCCACCGCCAGTGTATAAGATATTAATTTATATTTATATTATCTATATAATGATTATTATACTACTAATTAATTTAATTATCGTTATACAATATATTAATTATGTAATTATAATTGTACTTATAAAAATAAAATAAAATTTAAAGAAAGGGTTTGCCAAAAGTGAGATAATCATTGCGGACATCATTGAAAAACTCGATTTTCTTGACTAGATGGAGAACATTAACAAGGCAGGCGTGAAGATTAAAAGTGAAATTAGAGCCCCCATCTTCTTATTTCTACCGACAAACTTTGTTTTTGGCTCAAATTCTGCTGTTAGTCTTTATATGATGTGTTATGGTTTAATTTTAAAAGAAATCAAAAGTATTTTAAATTAATTATTAAATTTAATATTTTTTTGTCAAAATAAATATTGTTTTCGCGATCAAGATGTAAAAAAGTGTGGATTAAATAATAACATACTTATACAACCATAGAATAATTTTAAATTTTATGATCAACTATCATTTCTACATAAACCAAACACGAATGGTTAATCACTATAGTTCTTTATCGAAAAACAAAAAATAATAAAATATAAATGATCTATTTTCATGTTCCCAATCAAAAGTAAATGGAAATTAATGATGAACAAGGCATGTGGATGCATTATAAACCTCATATTTGGACATGTGAGCTTTACAAGACATGGATACAAATGCAACATTTGGAAGGGAAAACCTCATATTTTGCTGGCTGTTGTGACCTTTCAAGAACCGTATTGGCTACTTCAATCAATTAAAGAAGCTTAGCCAACACCGGTGGTATACTTATATTTCGTTCAGTAACGAGTTGTGAACGCTGGTTGAAGGTTAAATACTCGATTATAGAGAAGATAGAAAATTTAGTTGTAACAGAACGTCCCCGTTTGAGTGCGGAATTCGGTGAAAAAATGTACACAGACGCACGTTCAACAATATATTCGGCATTATTTTTTTTGTTTGACGCTTCAACAGGTATTTAAAAAGCATTGCTAAATAGACCCGTAATTAAGTTTTTATAAAAACCAATCTTATTAAATTAGATCGGATCAAACTCGTCGATTTTTTTTTTCACCTAAGCTACATCCAATTAAAAGGGGAAAAAAGAAAGTTACTTTCGGAAATGTTTTCTTTGTTAAAGTGGGTTGGAATCATTAGATCAAGTAGCTATCACTTGCATGCTTAAATCTCACATTTTAGTTTATTCATATGTGGATTTCTTCATTTAGTAAACCCCACCGAATTAATCATACAAGTGGGTCCAAACTAACAAAGAAAATGTATATTTCATATTTCTTTTTTTACAAAATGCCACATGTAAATTGCCACTAATTCCCACCCCAAATTTCCATTTTTACCAACAACATTTAAAATTCGTATGTCTCTTTTCGGTGCCACTATATATGTCCCAACACTGAAAAATACTACAAAATTAAATTCTAAGCCTTAATCTTAAATTATAAATCCTAGACCGTACACCCTATACCTTAAAAAATACACCCTACTCTAAATTTCATAAACACTAACTACAACCTTTAACCTAAAACTCTAAAATTAATTTTGAGCGTAAGAGCATGTGTAAAGGCACCGAAAAGGGTAGATGAACTCCATCCAACCCCCACCACTATAAAATCACAAGGGACTCCACCATATTTTGCACCAAACACACACAAAACTCACCAGAGAAACTCGAACCCAAACCAAAAGACAAGAATGAAGGCACCATGCATGGCAGTGTTGGCGGCGGCAGCAGTGGTGGTGCTCCTACTGCTGGCTGAAGCGGAGGTTTCAACGGCGGTGACATGCAGCCCGACGCAGCTGAGCCCTTGCGTAGGTGCCATAACATCATCATCCCCACCATCTCAGCTGTGCTGCAGCAAGATCAAGGAGCAGAAGCCTTGCCTCTGCCAATACCTCAGGAACCCAAACCTGAAGAAATTTGTTAACACCCCAAATGCCAGGAAAGTGGCCTCCACTTGTGGGACTCCCTTCCCAAAGTGCTGAAAACCTTTCCTTTTCATTATTGCTATGGTGTTGTTTCGATGTTTGTAGTAAAAGCACTAAGTTTATAGCCTCTGTGTCATATTTCACCACTTTGTTTAGTGTTTTTGTGTGCTCCATCTGAGATATTCTACTAGTTCTTGCAGATGTAATCTTATTTAATGGAATTAATCAGTGTTGGATTATTACACTTGTTTTGTTTTTAAGATCCTATTTACATTTGCATATGTCATAAAAACGAATACAAATATGTCTTTTTTTCCCTTATTTATGCCCCTTTTATATATCCCACACAAAAATTTAGGGTTTAAGAGATAAGATCTAAAATTTAGGATCAAAGTTTAAAGAATTAAGGAATTAAGAGTATGATGTATTTTTTATACCCCTTTTATATATCCCATACAAATATGTTTAGGATCAGAGTTTAAAGAATTAAGAGTATGATATATTTTTTAGTGTTTATGGTTTAAGAGATAAGATCTAAAATTTAGGGTTAAAATTTAAAATTTATTTTTTTAAAGTTCGAAAGGTCACCTAAAAACCGAATAGGTGATCAAAAAGATTGACCACTGATTTTCGATTTAACTGGGTGAACCATCGGTTTAAAAAAAATAAAATAAAGGATAAATTATATCAGTAATCCCAGAAATTTTAGGTCCTTTTTATTTTGGTCACTCGACTTTTAAAATTTACGTTGGGGTCACCAATGACTGTCATGTCCACATGTTTAACGAAACTAAGTCAGCATGCCACATTATTTTCTTTAATACATTAATGCATATGCCTTTAAACAAAGTACAAGCATTAACCATTTGTAACCACATTATTTGTAAGCATTAACCAATGACTATTTGGTCACTCGAATTTTGTCATACGGACATAATTTTAAACTGTTCTTTTTGGATGCTTAAAAGTCTTTCAAAGTTTTGTTTCGGGTTCGAATGAGGAGAGACAGTTTCAAAATTTTAAAAGAGCTGTAGGAAAAAAAGTCAAATTATATTCTTACAGCATGGTTCCACGTTGTAATGGACCCTTGCACAAAAACAAAGCCAAAAACCGGCTTCACATTTCTGATGGATGGATGGAAAGGCATTTCACCAAATGAACCAAAATTCCTTTATTGAAACATGAAGAGTACAAAGAATAACTCAAACAATACGCGACGACAGTGTGCTCGAATGGTCACACACCATAATAAAGTAGAACATTGGAGAAAGGACTCCAAAATTCATTCACATGTATACAGAATGGGGAAAAGTACTTACAAACAAAATGACTTGTCTTATAGATTAAGAAGGTTTGAAATTTGGTTCCACCCTGCCATCCAAGGCTTCTTATCAGCCGGTAATGCGAAATTGAGCTCAAACATCTCCTTTGACAAGTTTCCACTTTCACAAAACCCTACAAGCTTTGCCACTATCTGAGCACTCTCCTCTATGTGTTTGGGATCATGAGGATCTGTCCATAGCTTGTTTATGAATTGAAGTCTTCTCTGCTTTCCATCCAGTGGCACGTTCCATTTAATGTACAGTGCGTCTCTCTCGTCGAAACTCAAACGTGTGGTCAACCTCTTTGCGAGAAATTCCCTTTCACGCTTCAGGGCCCTGATACTGTAAGAAAACAGACACAAAATCCAATCAACTGGAAGCAACAAGAGATGTGCATGCTTCAATAAGAGAATGAATGAGAACCTTGATGATAGTGACACTGTGGGATCATCTCCTGTTACTGCTGGGCTTGCATTTCCAAGTTCGGCAAAATGCTGCTGCAGCCAATTTAAGCGCCTAAGCTCCACTTCCATGTATATTTGGTCGGCAGGATCCCCCTTGAATAACAGATAAAACTGTGTCCTATGGATGATAGAGACATAGCAAACATCCCACAACTCAATGATCTGTTGCCTTTGCTCCCTGAATGTTACATGCCATGCAACTTGGGGTTCCTCTGGTTCAAATTCACTCTCATCATCATTCACATTGTATCCGGCTGCTTCATTTGCTTCCAGCTCAAGCACCTAAAAGCAAGTCAAAAACTAGATAAATTCCCTATAAATGGGGGGGAAATGGAAGTTAAATCATATAGAAAGGACAAAGGCAATTATTTTACCTGACAAACAAGAAGCTGCTTCTGGTATTGCAGTTTAGCAACACGCTCTTTCAATTCTGTTACATATGCTCGTATGCTTCGTACATTCTCTTCAGCTGCATTTTGAAACATCTTCTGCATTTTTTTCATGTTGACTGAACTTGAACGTCTATATCCTGGAGTGCCTTCCTTTGATGAGACATCTCCACCCTCTTCACTCTTAACAGGTGTTCCTTTCTCGGACTCAGTGATAGTCTCCTTCGAGACAATGTCATCGTCTTCCGGAGGTCTATTTTCTTCATTCTCAGGCTCCGCAACTTGCCGAGTGGCTGATAGAGGTGAGCATGGAGACTTCAGAAAATTTTGCCGGTTTGCAACATGACTAGAAGTTAAAGGAAGAAGCTTCTTCTTTTTAGACTGATTCTTAGTTTTGGGGGTTGCTTCACCGTTGGGTTCTTGATTACTTGGAAGAGACATCACCAATTTGTCTATTGACTTCTGAACATTCTCTAATTGCTCCTCGAGGTTAGCTATTGTGCTACCTTGTGAATGAAGTCTAGTAATCTCTTCCTTGAGGTTAGCACTAACACTTTTGTTAGGAGCTATAGCAGTTCCAACTTCAACCTCCTTAGAGATTGACCGGATAGATTGCATCTCCCTTATTTCTGCTTGAAGCTTGGCAATTGTCTCAGCTGCATCTTGATTGCCTAGTCTATGACAAGCCACCTCTTTTTGAAGTACTTCTAAAGCACGATTTGCTTCCTCTCCTAGCTGCTCTTGGAGATGTTCAAGTTTACGAATTTCATGCATAAGGGTGAATGGAGCAGCTGATGATTGCCTCATAGACTGCCTTAACAACATAGTTTTTCTTGTCTTATCATGACGGCCTAGATCCTTCCCATCGAGTTTTGGAGACAGCACATCAGAATATGAAAGGCACTTCTTCACAGGTGGATTTGGTGATTCAAATGGAATAGAAATCTGAAAATAAACACATAAAAGAAAGTTGAACTTAATCAAGATATTAAGCCAATGAAACAGGGAAGAGATAAGAAGGAATGGTGAGGGAACCTGCTGATCTTCCTGAAGTTTTCGGCGTAACTCATCCACCTGGGACTGTGCCTGATCTCTTTGGCGCTTAAGTTCTTCAATCTCCATTTCCATCTATAAAGAAAAAACAAGAAATGTGATTACTTATGCTTCAATATAAAGTATGAAATAAATCGACTCAAGATAAGACGATCTCGAATAGCTTATTCTAAATGGGATTACTTGTTGTATTTTCAAGTCTTTCTCCCTAGAAGGATCAGGAGTGCGAAGCTCAGCTTCCAGTCTGGCTACTTCTTTCTGCAGATGTTTGACTAGTTGCTTATTCGAAACAACCTAACAAGGTTTCCAAAAAAAATTCATGTCAGTTCAATTGGAAATCCTTGTCAATCTCATAAAGCAGGAATGAAAAAAAAATAATTACCATGTTCACTTGTGCATTATTTGTTACTTCCTTTGCCCGGGTAGCGAAGAAGAGAGTATTACGAGATTGTTCAAAGTGACTTAGTGCGGGACTCAGAGTACATATGATGGCTGTACGAGCATTTCCACCTAGTGAGTGCTGCAGTATTCGAGTAAGCTTTGAATCCCTATATGGTATATGACCACTTCTTTTTCCAACACTGCAAAGAGACATCAGTCAGGCATAAACAAAATGATAATAGAACTTCAAATAAAACTGGAAGTGTTGATGTAGCTGATACCGCATTCTAAAATATGTATTGTTTTGAAGTTCATTTCATTACTTTTCTCTCACTTCATTATATTTGAAGTTGATGCAATGATACAAAACAAAAAGTATGCTAGAAGAAAAGATTCTCGCCTGAGTTTTCTGATTACAGTTGTCAGAGTCATCAAACTAAGGTTAATATGACAGCCTTCCCTGAGCCTTGCACCATCAGCATTTGTTTGTGAAGCTCTTTCACTTCCAGCTAGATCCACAAAGTTCTGCGAGTTTGGTCCCAACATATTGTCATCAGAACAGTAATTCATACATCTTTTTCGGTTATATTTGGATAAGACTTGGCAATGTACTGATTTGCCTTGACCAGGAATCTAGCAACTAGTAAAGCAAATGTTAAGTGTACAGCTCATAGAAGGGATAAGATCATTCTTACCAGGCTTGCAACAAATGATCTCACACAATCAGAATTTTCACGCAGAGTACTCTCAATTGTCTACATTGTTAGCGAAACAAATCTAAGAATTAGCTTCCATTAGGCATCGAGTATTCTAACAAAACCAACAGAAATCCTCATTCATACCAGCCTTATTATTTGGTGTGACCGTGAGCTAGAATCATTTAGGGCAGTTTCTCCAACTTGTCTTTGAGCTACAAATTCCAGTAAAAAAATTACTCGCGTTTAAAAAAGGGAAAAAAAGCCTGCTAACTCAGAAATTGTTTCATTAATTACCTTCACAAATGCTTATTAGATGCCTTAGATGCTGATCATTGCTGGCTGTTTCTTCCACCAACTTCTCCACCACAGTACCTTTCTGCAAGCCGAGATTAAACAGACAAAAATCTAGTTAATGACAGGAGGATTGAAAGCAGAGGTGCTTTGGTAACAACCATTACCTCTGGATCATCTAGAAGCTTGAGATTGCGGCCAGATTCGGAATTTAACAGGTCCCTCACATTCTCATTATAAATTTCTAATCCCGAAATTTTAATGGTAAAATCTCTCTCTGGTGTCTGCAACAATTTCGAATAGAGAACAAAACAATTGAGAAAAGCACACAACTACTTGTATAAAATCCAAATTCCAAACCAAATTATGGGTAACAAGAAAAAAAATAGTTAGACTTCAAGGGAAGCTGAGTCTCACTTCCATTATATGCTGGTAGATGTCATTGACAGCCTTCTCTGTTATTCCTCTCATCGTGTATGTCTTCCCACTGCTGGTTTGGCCATATGCAAATATAGTAGCTGCGCCAGAAATTACACAATTTCAAGTCTTCAATAAAGGGAACAAACAATGAAACAATTAATAAACTGGCATCAAAATAGTAATCGCTAGAAAAGAAAACACGGCGAAATACCATTTATGCCTCCCAAAGCAGACAAAGCAACATTCTTCACTCCTTCATACACCGTTTCATTTACGCATGAAGGTCCAAATACTTTATCTGAGGAAACAAAATAAAAGAACCCCAAACATCAAAATTCCATGAAATTTAAAACCAACCAAGTAAATAACATGTAGTTAATAGTTACCAAATGTGAAAGAAGATGGCTGAGCAGTGCGTTCTTGAGAAGGATGCTTAGAAACAATGGTGTAATCATCGACACAGTCCCATGATACTTGATCTTTGGCCTGTTGCTCCCTTTTACTTAAGGGCCTTAACCTTACAGTAACAACAATCTTCTCTTCCTTTGATTTTGGACCTCCAGGTGTTGTTACTGGTGTCTTGTCTATCTTATTGCCTGGGGTTCCTGGAGTTCTAGCTGTCATCTTTCTATAGTTCCTTTGTGTCTTTCAGATTTGAAAACCACCAAAAGTATTACAGTCAGAACTCAGAACCCTCTCCCAGAGAAACGAATGGAATTTTGCTGCTTCAATACGATCTGTAAAATTATGAACTGGAAATGGAAACAATGAATCAGCAAATCATAAACAAATGATTACAAAAATTTACAATCTAAGAGGACTTACCAAACTATGAAAGTATAAATAAATTAGAAAACATATGGACACATATAGAAACCCTAAATTCCGAAAAGACTAGAAGTTAATCAAGCTGGAAATTAGCGTCGCTTTGAAATATCAAAATCCTTCAGAGTTTATCAAATCAGATGGAAACACATATAGAAACCCTAAATTCCGAAAAGACTAGAAGTTAATCAAGCTGGAAATTAGTCTCGCTTTGAAATATCACAAATCCTTCAGAGTTTATCAAATCAGATGGAAAAAGTAAGCAAAATATACAATAATACGAAACTAAAGAGGCGAGAAAGCCAAATCTTGCTACATAAACTATAAAGAACTTTCATTACTGTTACTAAATCAGTAATTAAGTAAATCGAAACGTTTGAGCGAATCGCACACTTTATAGCATCAATGTTTCTTTCTAATTATCTAAAAGATGAAGCATTTGTCACCGATAAACTTAATCCAGTTTAAAACTGGAAATCAAAGTAATTCCTAAGAAGGAAAGTTCACTTTCTTCAATAATTTTCCATTTCCAACTCAAAATTACCAAATCAAAAACAAGACGAAGAAGAAGAACTAAAATTAAAAAACACTTACTCAAATTCTCTGGATGAAATCAAAGATGAACGTACAAAGAGAGAGAGCTTTTGTATTTAGAGAAGATAGAATTCTTGAAGCTTTTGTCTTTAATGGGAAAAGCCATCGAAGAAAGAGATTTGAAATTTAGGTCTCCAACGGTTAGATTCATTTTCTCATCGTTTCTTTTCTTTATTTCTCGCCAACATGTCGATTTTTATTGATATGCCGCGATATGATTGGTTTTATCGTCAGATAAAAGCGGGACCGGGTTTCAAGTTTTAATAACGGCTTTTTTATTTATAATTACAATTAAGGAATTTTCATTTGCCCCATACAAGAACAGAAATGAGGCTGTAATTTTGCTAAACGAACCCTCTAAGATTTCAAACTTTTATGGTTAACCAATCGATACTTTTCTTAATTATGAAAACGTTCCCTATAATTTATGAAGAATTAGATTCGGACCCAATTTTTTTAACTCTTACAATAGGACAAGATCTTGATTAAGCCTTTTTAATCTTGGTATAGTGATAAATTTAGCTTTCAAAGTTTACACTTTTTACAAATATGTCCCTTCTTTTTTATGAGTTAAATTTGGTCATCAACTTTTTTTTATTTAGTCAAACGGGCGTGAATAGACGATTAATTTTTTACGACACAAATGTGACAACCTGCATGACAGTCTTAACAACTTGTGTCATTTAGCACTCATTTGTAATCATTTTTATAAGTAATTAAATATGTTTGAACTATCATGTGAGTAGGTTAATAAAAAACGTTGATATTGCAAAAATGAATGGGAACGCGCCTCACGCGCGCCAAACTCTCCCCACCCCCAAGTTATCCGAGCCTCAGATATCTGTTTTGATCTGCCGGAGCCGGCCCTTTTGCTTGGTTGCTACGTGGGCGCTTTCGTCGTCGTCGGGTGGTCAGCTGATCGTCGGCATCTTAGGGGACGACGTTGTCTGGTGGTTTGCTCATAGGGGCTTCGGCGGTGGAGAAAAGAGGGAGGTTCGCGGTCGGAACGTGTTTGGTTATGGTTACGCTTACAGCTCTCCTCCGGTGACCGTAGAAACTCTCTCTACTGCAGGAAACTCTGCGGCTGGTTCGGCGGCTGTTGGTCGTGGAAGATGGCTAGTTGCTTCCCATCCCTGTGAAAACAGATCCGTTGAAGTTCTGGCCCTCGTAGGCGGTCATCTGGTCTACCTCTGTTTTACTTCTGGGCCAAGGTCCTCTCCGACTAGAGCTTGGATCGATCCAGGCGGACCGAGGGGTGGGAGGCATGCTGGCCCTCCGTGCTCTGTTTCGGGGCCTAGGGTGCTCGTGGTGCTAACAGCTGGGAACTACTGGGTTTCTTCTTTCCTGGGTTTGCTGGACTCACGAAGTCGAAGGTTGGGTGAGGGCTCAAGTCGGGACCTTTGCATCCACGACGGCCGTCGAAATGCTGGAACCTGGTCCGGCCGGTCAACGGTAAACCTGGGCGGGCTATCATTGGAGAAGGCAGCATATGCATGGATAAAATGGGATTTTTACGTTCTGTCTACCTTTTTTACCCAAGGGACCCACCTTCCCTATTTTGGAAACCCATTAAAGCACTTTTTCGGTTTTTGTGGATCTGGGATCAGTTCTTACCTATTTAAGCCATGCAAATCCCCTCTTCATGGGATTTGGATTTTAGCTGATTCGTGGAGCTCTTTTGGGCCCACCTGGCTTTTGACTTTAGCTTTTAGCAGACCCCGAGTTTTTTTGGATTGCAGCTTTGGATGGGACCCGGGAGGGCCCAACATTAAAGTAAAGTCCCGATGGAGGTGGCATCGATTTTCGGTTGATCTAGCGGTTAGTTTTACCGTGTTTTGGTCTCAGGACGGTTTTACCACAACTGTTGCGGTCCTATCCAACGTGACGTGGCCACAACGTATGGGCTACGTTCCGTTTGCCTTGATAAGGCCCATCTCGTGTAGAGTGGGAGCCTGCCTCCGGAAGGAGCTCTCAGGCGAATTTCGAGCGTATCCCTGTTGTCTCAAGCCTCGACTGATCGTGGATGGATCGTTGCTATTTTTGCCGGGCTCCGGCTGTTGTTTGAAGCTATCCCTGGTTGTACCAGTGGACGCTACCTTTGTTTCAGCATCTCGTGTATGCTGGTTTCTTTTCGATGTTGTTGATCCCCACATAAGCTTAGGGCTCGTGGGTTGGTTTTTAAGTGTTTCAGGTCTTGCATGGCCTTTTGCTTTGTTCTATCTCGTACATGTACGATATCTGTTATTTTCTTATTATGTACTTTTCTTTTAACGTTTTTAATGGAAGTAATGTTTGGTCAAAAAAAAAAACTATCATGTGAGTTACCACATTAGTTTTAAAAAATAAATACCTAATCATCATTAATGATAAAATCGCACCAATTTTAATAGTTAAGGACAATTTTTTTTATAACCATCAATGTCTAATCCATTAGTCGATTCTACTATGACGCGACTTTTTCATCGAAATTTTCTTTATTCACAGTACCAAATTGGGACGACCAGGCCAACTGATAACATGGTATATTTCCTTGGGATTTGATTATTTATTTACAAGTCATATCAGTCGCTTAAAAAGATAGCATCGAAAACAAAGGCAAAAAGAAACATAAAAAACAGCAAATTGCAGTTGCAGCCATCTCAAAGATGAATAGGGGTGACCTCATCGGATCACTTCTCAGTCACTGTTGCAGTAGTTTATTTCAATGCACCGATACATGATTCACCATCAATCCCCTGTAATAAAGGATCTCGGAGACGACAAATCATCGTCCGAATTCGACCTCAACATGTTTAATCTGACCCCATTTTCGTTTGTGGTGTCGAAATATGCTCGACTTGCTTCCCAATTACCTCCGCCTACTTGCATTTCGCTCGGCAAATACCCCTCGATCGAACAATCTGCGAGATACGTGTTTTGTTGAAACGATCTCACCATGGTTTGTTGATGATTGGGGTATGAGTCTACCACATGATCCCCTGTATAGAAATCTTCACATAATACATTACTATAAATGTCCCAGAACATCAACTGACCACTGATGTAATGACAAAAGACGTGCGTCGTAATCAAATCGTCAATCGACACTTGGACAATTCGCCTAATGAAAGGAAAACACGTGTTCCTCGGAAAAGAAATTACCTTGTGTGAGTAGGCAAATTTCATTGGAAATTCCTTCTATCTCTTCCAAGGAAGACCAATTTGCATATGCTTGTCTCACCAAGTTTTCTAGGTATGCCTGCAATTTGCAAATGCCATTAGACTAACAGACATTTAGGACCCAAAATTAATGATTTAGCTTAGTAACCAATGCCTATTAGATCAGGTGGACATGAGCGTGATGTTTCTTAAGCTCAAAGAACTTCTCCCAAAAAAATCTGACCCGATTCAATTCGAAACTCGACTACTAGACATTAAGGGTCTGAGTTCTGACACCCTTAGAGCTTAGTGTATGGCACATACTTTGTTAATACCACTCAAGTTGTGAGTAGTTGGATATAAACTCCCATTGATCTCTGCTTTCACGAGTTGGCAAATCGGATTCAACCAGATTTTGTAATTCGATCCTCGAAAAACATAATGTTTGTTTCCCATGACACAAGTTTTAGCATGCTTGATTATGACATTCCACATTTTCTCAGACATTCCGGTGCCTAATATCTGTTCAACATGATTTAAAAACGAGTTATGCTTATGATTATATATAAGAAAAGTGAAGACAGAATTGGCAAGTAAGTGCACAAACTTACACTTCTAAGCTTGGCATGATCGACGACCCACATTTTCAAGAAGTTTTGCACTGTGTTAACGCCCGCAGAGGATAATCTTTTGTGGAATACTCCATCTTTGCTGATCTTTTCTAGTCGCCAAACTTCATCTCCCAACGTTGGAGGATGATGCTTCTTGTATACTTCAATTACACAAGTAATCATGTCAATTTATAGTATAGGACCAAATCCTAAATTTAAAGATAGTAGAGGGACCAAAACGATAATTTAACTAAAAGTTATAAGTACATATGGATTCTTTAAATAGAAGGCAAGA
This sequence comes from Hibiscus trionum, assembly GCA_030270665.1. Classification (NCBI taxonomy): domain Eukaryota; kingdom Viridiplantae; phylum Streptophyta; class Magnoliopsida; order Malvales; family Malvaceae; genus Hibiscus; species Hibiscus trionum. The sequence continues at coordinate 9,846,357 of BSYR01000045.1, read as the reverse complement.
GATGGAGAACAAAAATCATGTCTACACTAAAAAATTTAAACCCTACAATTTAATCTTAAATCTTAAACTTTAAAAACTAAATCTTACTCCTAAACTTTAAATTTAATTTTTTTTAGTACTAGGACATACAAAGGGGCGCAAAAAAAAACAAATGATTCTATTCGGAGATGTAAGAGTATTTTTAATTTTTTTAGTACTAGGACATTAAATTTTTTACTATTTGATGTAACTTGTATTGGTTTCGGATTATTTTATAATATACTATTATCAGTGAGATTTGGTGATTACTCCTACATGATTAGGATTTGACTCTGCATTGTTTATCACCAATTGTATTAAACAAAATGAAGCAAAGAGTTTTAAAACAACAATTTGCTACTACATATTTATATATATACATATCTTGATCTCAGCTTTGGTCAATTGCAAATTACAACAGCTCAGCTAGAAAATCGAGGGGAATATAAGCAAACAGTTTTCTTCACGTTGTTATTGAAAATATTTTAGATTATGTATATATATCATTTTCAATGTAGCTTGTTGATAATTGAAAATTAATTAAGATAAATTATAAGTTCATAATCAAAATTGTTTTACACAACATGTTTCAAAATTTTAATTTTTTTTATTAAGGAGAGAAATATTGTATTTCTTAAGGCAAATTATGACATTTGAACTCACACAAGATGATGACAATATGAACATCATTAACCACTCGATCAATTAGTTGATTTTAATTTATTTGATGTGTTATGTATACATATTTATAATTTGATTTATGTATCCGAACGGACATTTGAGGTCAGATTAATAATAAACTAACTTTCAGATACACTAATTAGCCTAGTGACTAAGGATTATCATATTACTCATCTTATATGGGTTCAAATTTAAAAGGTTTCTAAATGGGGAGAACAAGTAATGCAATTAACCCTATATAATAAAGGGATAATTACATTTTAGTACCCCGCCTTTACCCGTTTTCCTATTTTGGTACCCTATCTATTTTCTTGGCAAAATAGTACCTAACGTTACGTTTTGTTTCTATTTTGGTACTCCACCGTTAAAAAATTAACAGAAAGTTGACTAGGAGAGATAAAATCACACGTGGCATGTTGCCACGTCATTTCCTCTCTCCTAGTCAGCATGCCACGTCAACAAAAATCATGAAAAAAGCACACGTGGCATGCTGACTAGGAGAGAGAAAATGACGTGACAGCATGCCACTTGTGATTTTATCTCTCCTAGTCAACTTTTCGTTAATTTTTTAACGGTGGTGTATCAAAATAGAAATAAAAAGTAACGTTATGTACTATTTTGTAAAAAAACAGGTAGTGTACCAAAATAAGAAAACGGGTAAAGGTGGGGTGCTAAAAATATAGTTATCCCTATAATAAATTATGACATGTAAATAATACTAAAGGAAAATGGAGAACAACGAAAACTTACGTTCGCCACGATGGTCTTTGACAACAAAAGCTTCAGTCATGGCTTCTCGAATCCGAACACCATCGGAACTCCCGTGCGCAACCTTTGCACCGATTCTAAACTTCCGGCTCCGAACCCAGCTCGAATTATCCGTAAATTCGATATCACCGATCAGACCAACTCCTTCCCTCACCGTGACCGCCAACTCTCCGGCGAGCAAGGGACGTTTCCCGGTTCTTTCCCTCACGATGCTCCGATCAAACTCTTCGCTACTCCAACTCTTACCGTCGACCGATGGGAAGTCGCCGTCGAGAACGACGATATCTACTTTAACCGGGCTCAGAAAAAGCACCGGAGCCATTTGGTTTCCCCTTGTATCAACCAACATGACTCGAAGCTGGTTGCTCTCTTCATCCACGATCTTGCTGCCGGTAAAGATTGGCAGAGTAAGGGCTTTAGGGAAAATTAGCTCGAGGGTTGACGGCTCCGGTGCTTGGATTTGAAGAGACGGTGACCGGCTGAAAAATCGGATTCGATTTCGAAGACTACGATCTACTTCTTCCTTCACCTGAGAAGGCATCGAATGAGTATCGAATACGAGTATATGTTTAGTTGTTTACATATCAAACCTTCATGCATGAAGAAAAAAATCACATAGTAATTATATCTGGTCTCGAATTCGATCAAATCTAAAACAAAGCCGAATCAACTAAATGATAATAATTTTTTTTTCATTCACACGACTTGAACGTACAATTTTCAGAAAAAAAAAAACTTGATTTACTTTATATTATAATCATATGTATTATGAATATTAATTAAGATTAATGCTAGGAATAATGAGAAAAATACATACCACTCTTCTAAGGACTGGTTCCAGAGCTGTAGACAAGCAGTTTACCATAACAGCGTCCTCGATCACACTGTTAACAACAAATGAAACGAAGAAGAAACATCAAAAGTGCGCTGTCCAGAGATTTAATTCAATTCGATTTTAGAAATAATCGAGATTCATATGATTATTGAAAAAACCGATAGTTTTGCACCAAAAAATAATAATTAGAAGAAAAATGTAAAACATACGAAGCAAAAGAAGGGAGAGGTTCGACGCGTTTCTCCTTCGTCGGCTGATTATCAGGTGGATCGGAACATGATTCACTGAGATGCCGTTTTGCCGCCATTTTTTTTCCAGGTAATATCAGAGATTTGGAGAAAAAGAAAACACTAAAACAGAAATGAATGTGTTGAAAACAATGATGTAAGAGAGGGTTTAAATACAAGGAAGGTTTGTAAAATAATAATAATAAAAAAGAAGGCTCTTGGAATGTTAGAGGAAATCGCAGGGTAATAGCCACGTAGTAACTTGTGTAATTTATGTTCACTTATAATTTAGTGACTTTGACCTCTACTTTCCTTTTCGAGTCAATCATTCCACATTTCTTTTCTCTTTCGGTCCTTCAGAGCTTTCTCTTAATTCAGATCCGCATGTATCTCATATCTAATTTTGGTGAGTAAATTTCTAACAGAATTTTTTTACATATATAAAGCCTCAAACTCGAGACCTGTTTAAATGATATTAAGTTGATTACCACTTGAACCAACTCTATTAATATTTCACTTTATTACCCAAACCCGACTTAAAAAAATTTCACATCTCTAAATGAAATTAAAAAAATAACAAGTTCAAGTCTAAAATGTTACTTTACCCCTTAATAGAATGTTTATACATTTAATTTCAAGTTCCGTTAAAGAAGAAGATGATGTTATTTTAAAATATTCAAATTTAAGTAATTTTGTTTATAAAATTCGTGTGCGTATTAAAAAAATATGAACATATATCACCTTATAATCAGTTTAGGACTATTTAAAAAATAACATGAGTAAATTCTAAGTCGAGACATATGCAAACTTATTCTATATGTTAAGAGTAAAGTAAATAGTAACTAATCTAAAATTCAAAATTAATATTAATCATGAGATGTAGTGTAGCGATTGCTCATCTCACCCTTTAATTATGAGATTAAGAGTTCGATTCCTACCAATAGGAATGGAGCATATTTCATGGTAAGTCGTTTACCTCTTAGTGAGAGCATCCGCGGTGAGTGGATTAATCACCACTATCAGCGGTGAATACCTTAGCTAAAAAAAGACTAATATTGAATGCTGATTTCCGTCTTACAAAAGAAATAAAAATTGCAAATTTTAAATTTAACCTTAAACCGTTGTTTCAAATTTAAAACTAATTTAAAATGAATCTTTCGAATGGTCTTACTAGAAAGAGTATTGTTATTTTTTGTAGATTCAGATTCGAACAATTTACATACAATGAATTTTATCAAGGGATTAAAAATAAACGGATATTATAATGAGATAATAGTATATGTTAAAAAAATAATTTTCAAAATTGCATGTTAATAGTAACGAATACTTCTAGCCAGCTTATTCTCTAAATTGTACTGTTGTATAAATTTTAGAGTATTTAAATAGTTGCTGGCCTAAACGCTATTTATTCCAACTATCTATGACTATAACCACTTAAAATATCATTTCGAACAAAAGAAATTCCAAAACTTTTTAATCTGTAGACGTTTTTTATATTATGTCAAAATCATTTATTCATTACATTGTTCGATATCCGACAAAATTCTTAAGGTCAATATCATGTGTTCGCCATGTAATTGGACACTAGAAAGTAATAGTAAGAAAATGTAACCATTAAGATAGGGATAAAAATTTTCTGGTCCTTTTCGATGTTTTACACGTGTAAAACTCTATAAGTTTTACATGTTTTTTGGATCGTTGGATCCAGTTACACAGTGTAAAACTCTCTAAGTTTTACACGTTTTTTGGATAGTTGGATGAGTAAAACGGATGGATGAGATTACCAGTAGAATATGTTAAGATTATAAAGTAAGAAATTAATCTCAGCCATTCATTTTCAGCATCCAACGACACAAAAAACATATAAAACTTAAAAGTTTTACATTGTGTAAGTTGATCCTAACCCTATATATATCAATCAAACATAAGTATGCACAAAGATATTAGATAGGCATATACTCGGACCTAGTAGTAGTAAAATTGAATGAAAAGCAAAGCTCAAAAGCAAAACCATACCTACACTTGAAACACACAAGGCTTTCAATTCAAGACTCAAGGACCAGAATGTTTCAAAATTGAATTTCGAAATATGTAACATCCAAATACAATCACAGTGTTCAAATTTCAATAAACCACAAACCCCAGATAAATTAAAAACAGAAAGTATAAATTTACAGCAGAACTAACCTTGAGCACACAAGAAGGCAGAATACAGGGGATAATTCATCAGCCAATTTCTCTTTAGCAGTTTCGGACAAACGGATAAAAAAGTTTCAACGCTATAAAAGGAAATCAGGAATCACTGGTGTTTGTGCAGGAACTTTCAAAGGCTCCTCGGCTCTTTGCCGTGATTTATGCCTACCACTACCCTTCTTTTTTTCTTTCTGACCAGTATCTTTTCTTTCCTTATCATCTTTCTTCCTTGGACTTCTATGTCTTCTCTCTTTGCCTTGACTACGGTCTTTTCTCCTTCTTGAACTAGAATTTCCATCGCCAACTGCACTTTCTTTCGACTCCATATGAGGATCTGTATGTAGCTTTTCCTTTCCTTTTCTCTTACTAGAATTAGAAAGGTTGCTTTGAGATGAAGTGGGTGGAATATCTTCACTACCAAAAAGAATATCACGAACGGCACCTGAGAGTGAATCATCTCTAGACTCAGGCTGCTTCCTTGCAACAGGTTTCTCATCCACTTCATCCAATTTCACCACCACAGGCCTGGGCTTACCGTGGTTCGGTTTTCTCTTGGGAACAAGTGATTCCGCTGTGAGTTTAACAAGATCATCAGTATTATCATTGATATCACCCTGTAGCGTGGGGTCATTAGCAGGAGGATAATCATTTGAAATTATTTCACTCTTCCCTGAAGGAAGATAATACAACCCATGGCGCTTACGATGCTCAGCTAACAGCGAAGTGGACTCATTTGATTGTTCATTGGCTTCTTTAATCTGAAGGTTAGAGAAAGACAACCCATCCTTCTCCTCCTCATAAGGACTTCCAAAAGAAAATGAGTTTGATGAAGGAGGTTCAATATCGCCGCATATCATTTCCAAATCACCAAGGTTCTCCTTAAGCACTAACCCATCTGGCAGAGAAACTTTTCCCTGGGCACTTGAAGAAACAGGTCCGAGCTCCTTGGAAAAGGCATCATGCATCAGTTTGATGATTTTGGAAGTTTCCACTCCTTTTCCCTCTGAATCCTCTTTCTCTTGAATCGAAGAATTCAGAATTCCTGGTTTTGTCAAATCAACAAAACCAAGCAAATTCCGTGCTCTCTCCTGTACTTCCACATCATGGCTTCCTAATAGAGGTCCCAAAGCTAACTCAACCAGATTCAATATGTTCACAATGGACTCCTTGGTGATAGGAGCAGAAGCACATGTCTGGTCATGTACAACAGCCGCATCTGCACCATTTTCAACAGAAAAATCTTCAAATGATTCATAGGACGCAGATGCTGAAACTCCAGCGGGCATATTATCCAGAGATGCAGAGGGAGCAATATTTTTCCCTCGCATAAAGCAAGTATGCAGGCAAAAAACTAACACTTTGAAGGCAGACTGAATGTAAATTGCCCTTATAGATGGTGGCAACAAATTAGTGCGAGGCTGTAATAGTGCTTCCACAAGTTCTAATGGGTTCCTGGAAAACTCAACATATTCTCCAGATGCCCATGCGGCAGCAGATAATACACCATGCAAAAATGAATTTCCAAGTAAGGCAGGATCAATCAGCAAATCACGAGCAACACGAACAAGTTCCGGCCTAACATCCTTGACCCTCAGACCAACATCAATTAGCTGATTTTCAATTTCATCTCCCATCTGGCAATGTGGGATTCTTGACATCTCACCAAGAAGTGATACGTACCAATCAAAGTCAACAATAATCTCATACAAATTCCTCGAACAAGTTGATAGAATAGAACCAAGAATCTCATTACAAAACACAGGATCGGATTTAAGTGCATAATTGACCAAAACCCTGGAAATTTCAGACACATTATGTTCAGATACCATTGCCATCACAAGACGCAACGACTCAATCTTTATATTAGGATCTGCATTACTCAATGACTTGATTACAACTTCCTTATTCTCCGACACCGCCCACAAATGCTTTTCAGCTACAATCCTAAGAGCCTGCAATCCGAGATACTTTAGATTCGGATCCTCGTCCACCAAAAACTCACGAACCTTTCCAACCGCAAGCCTCACAGCAGATTCATTCTCACACAAACTAGTAACCACAGTCCTAATGCACTCAAACAATAATGACTTCGCCCCAGTATTCCTCATAAGATCACATATCGGCTCAACAACCCGTTTTGCTAACCTCGGTTCGAGAGGAGCCAACTTAGAAAAAATCTTCAATACCTTAATCGAAACCCAATTGTTTTTCGAATCAACCAGAATCTTATAAAACTCGGGTGCCAAAGGAAGATACGATCTGGGGTCTTTACAAGCAAGTTCAGCAAACACACCAACAACCGCAGACAAAATCTGAGGATCAGAATTCTCTAAATTCTCAACTAAACGCTTAAAACACACCCTAACGGAATCTGGGTATTTCTCAAAAACCCTTAAAACTACAGCTACAGCCCTTTTCCGAACATAAAGCTTATTACTTGACAGTAAAGTGAAAACTTCCGGGGTCAAATCTCTAGCGAGATCAACATTAGCAATTCTAGACAAGCATTGAAGAGAAAGACTTACTTCGAACTCGTTGGTACTGTTAAGATCCTTCCGCAGATGATTGGTTATGAGGAGAAGAACGGGAGTGGAATCATGGAAGGAGAGTGAGATTGCTTGGTAAGCAATCTTCTTGTGGGAAAAACGGGGGGAAGAGAGGACTTCCAGGGCAGGGAAAGCCGCGAAGGACATGTCGTGGAAGTGGAGATTGGAGAGATAGGAGAGTTTGAGGAGAGCGGTGGATTTGGTGGAGAGGTCGGTGGATTTGATTTCCTTGCGGATTTCTTCGAGGGATTTGGAGATGAAAGCTTGTTCGCCGATCAGTTGTTGCCTCAGGCCTTTGATTAGGTCCTCTAAACTGCGCTGGAACAGGGAATCCATGAGTGATGGACCTGACATTGCGAGTTGTGAAGGAGAAAGGGTTTTGGGTGTTCGACGAAATACAATTATTGCATTGGAATTTGGGAGGTTTTGGTTTGGGGAATTGAAATTCTCTGCAAATCGGAGAACGAAAGGAAGGGCGTTTTCTTCTTTCTTTGATTAGGAGTATTACTTTAAAGAAAGAAATGACGGATTATGATCGTGTGAATTTGATCCAAATGTGATGTTAATTAGTATTTTGTATTGTTCTTCCGATTTTCTAAAATTTTGATATTATATCAGTTTGACAATTAGTTGATAGTTGATAGCGAATAGCAGATTACATTAACAGATAGCTGATTGTATTAACTGATTTGACTAGCGGATTGTATAAAAGTGTTTGTTAAAATTAACGGATAGTTGATAATTGTTAGATTATTTAAACAAGCAAAATGACATATAAGGACATGATTATATTCAATACTTGTTTGAATAGTTTATTAGTTATCAATATTTTGTATCTAATTAATATTAATTAGATCTATAAAATTATTTTTAATATAATTTTTTTAAACATATTCGAATAATTTATATATTAATTTATTATTTATATAATTATTTTCATATAATTTAATTAATTAATAAATTTTTACACATATAAATATGTGACAATAAAAAGAAAAAAATAAATAGAATTAGCTTATAAATAGCGTGAGAAAATATTTAATTTAAGTTATTTTGAGATTTTTGGTAACTAGTAAGGGTAAAAGAATCTTTACAACTCTAATATCAAACATCTAATCTCAAAAAACTCATATTATGAGTTTTTCAAAATTAGCGGTTTCACCCCAATCCGCTCTTTCAATCTGTTGTTCACCAAACAACAATATTAGCGAATTTGACTGGTCAAACCTCTAATTATGCCTCAAACCTCTAATTTTTTCCCAAACCTCTCTTTACCAAACAACAATATTATATTTTTTTGGTAATATACATGTTTATTTTATGATTTATGTTTAGAGTGCGAGGTTATAGAAATTTAGGTTAATATTGTATCCAATTTTATTAATTTATAGTAATTGTTGGATTATTTTCGAATCTATAACGCTTTAACAGTGCATGTTGAGGTAAGATCTCTTACAATCCATCTTCATAGGATTAGCTTTTTCAATCTATGTCTTTATAATTTTTTTTCTTCATGAAGGCATATTGCAAGCTTATTGTCTTTAAATTTTTTTAATATTGAATATAAAATTTTTATGAAGGTAAATTGGAAGAGATCTGACCTCAACATGCACCGTTTAAAGTGCTATAAATTTGAAAATAGTCTAATAAGTACAATAAATAAATAAAATATATTTTTAGGTACAATACCTACCCCTCCAATAATATCTTCTCTAAGGGATTGTTATTAAAAAAAAGTTGAATTTTAACAAAGAAGGACCTACCAAATAATTTTTCCTTAATTTAGTTAAACGCTAATGGGTCGGATGATTCAGTAGTTGGGTGGGCTGGGCCAGCACTGACGAGAGACCCGTGAAGAGTGCTACCAATCACGTGCCCGTCCGATAACGGAATTCACTTTTTTTAAAACTCGAACGTTGCTCCTCAACGGCTATTTTCTTCTTCTTCACCAAACACTGAGTTTTCAGATTTCACTAAGCTAAAGACAAAGAGAAATCTCAATAGAATTATCACACAAAGATTGATCAAATTTCAATAGATTCTTTTAATGACGGTGGAAGCGGAACAAGTGGCTGCAAACACCAGTCATGCGGCGGCGCCTCCCGCCGTTCCCCACCCTCCACCGCGGCGGCCTAGGGTGAGAGAAGTCAGTTCTAGGTTCATGTCTCCGGTATCATCCTCCCACTCTTCCGGTGATCCCTCGAAATCTATACTTCACAAACAGCACCACTCGGTTTCATCGCAGCGGCAGAGACGGCAACCGGAGGCGGAGGTAGACGAGAATTTCCCCGCCCCTTACGAGAGTCCGAAACCCTCTGAGTCGCCGTTGCAAAAGAAACATTGCCATTCAAGAACCTATAGCGATGGCAGCAAATTGTTAGGGAGAAGCACAAGGACTCCTTTGAGGCCCGACACGCCCACCATTGAAAGAACTGCTTCGTTACCATCATCGATGAGACTAAACCACCGTGCCGCAAACATTTCATCGACGGCGACGCCCAAGGTCTCGGCCGCCGCTAAGCTGTTGCAGTCGAGTGGGATCGCATTATCATCTAAACACAATGCTTCATTTTCTTCTCAGGAAGCCTCTGCTATGTCCCTAATTGATCTGAGTGTTTCCATGCCTGAGGCAGACAAATTACTCTCCGAGCCTAATCGATTGCTCGCGGATCGAAACACGAATATCAACGGCGACTCGTTGAAGCTCCCGGCTTGCCCTTTCTCCCGCTCATTGAATTCACCATTATCGACTTCAGATCCCTCTTTGTTTCATCACCATAATGGACTAATCAAAGGCAAATCTGCTAAGATGACTCCATTTTCACTACCACCTGTCCCTTCGCACACGAAATCCGGGACCGATGCAATAAGGGCGTCGAAGAAGGTTTCTCGACATCAAGAAGATTTGCATTCCCTGAAATTGCTTTACAATTGCTACTTGCAGTGGAGATATGCCAATGCCAAGGCAGAAGCCTCCACTCAAATTCAGAAAAGAGAAACTGAGGTTAGCTCTATGCTCTAGTATTTTAATTTTTCCAATGGACTGTCATCACTTATCAACATATGCATCTTATTCTTCACATTATCCGGATCGGTCCGGTACGACGAACTAAATCTAATAATCTTTATTGTGTTAGAGAATGCTTTATTCTCTTGAGGTGAAGATATCAGAGCTGTATGATTGTGTGAGAAGGAAACGCATGGAACTTCAACTTCTGCAAAGAATGAACACCTTATCAAGGATTCTTGAAGCTCAAGTAAGACTGTTAACCTTTAATTAGTGGCATAGTCTTAAGATAGGTTACTCGGGGTCATGTCTTTCGACAATTCCGATCGTTCAATATGTGTCGAACATAAATGTTAATGCTCCCTGGTTAACTATATACATGTACTTGTTTGGCCTTTTTTTAGATGCCATATCTGGAAGAATGGTCTGATTTCCAAGGGGATTATTTGAATTCTTTGTTGGAAACTATTCAATCCTTGTCGAATATTTCTCTTCGACTTCCGACCAGTGGGAATGTTAAGGTACACATTTTCCACCTTTCTCTTTCCTTTTCTCATTCATCATTTATTCAGATGAAGCAAATTCTTAGTGTTCTCATTGTGTTTATTTGCAGGCAGATACAAGAGAGATAGGGGAGGCAATGACTTCTGCAATAAAAACGATGGATTCGATCGTTTGCCATGTTCAAAGCTTTATGCCAAAGGTAAACTTGGTGAAAATCAGACCATAAAGATATAGAAAAGGAATAGAAAAGTGGCAACAAATATTAATGCATTTTGGTCCTTTTTTACAATAATGCAGGCCGAGGAAATGGAAAGTCTAGTTTCAGAATTGGCTAGAGTTGCAATAAGAGAAAGAGCTGTGATTGAAGAATGTGGAGATTTGTTACACAAGACAAACACATACCAGGTTTGGCTTCGAAATACTCGGACTCGCGTGTGAGTGTAGACATGTATTGTGTGTGTCGGGCAAGAAAAATGAAGAGTCCGGGAAACATAGGTCTTCTCTATTATGAAATTGCAGCTCTCCACCAATTTGTGTATACTTACAAGGATTTGTTGCATTTTTTAGGTTGAAGAATGCAGTTTAAGAGGTCACCTTGTTCAGTTGCAAGCCAATAAACTCCAACGACACGAATGAAAACCATACATGATTTTCGGTCATTATACACTCGACACCAACTCGAAGAATTCTTTTGTTCTTTTGTAATTTTCGAACGTAAAAGTTTTCACTTTTCATAATAAATTTCACCAATGATTCCCTTTTTAGCATCTTTTAACTGGTTCACTAACAATGCATAGATTATTGAATACGAATTCAAACAAGGCCTTAGTTTTCTTGCCTTGCAAGAAACAACTTCACAAACAAATGCTTGCAGTGGGATTTGCTGGCACATCAAGCAAAGCAAAAAAAAGAAAAAGGAAAAGGCCACTTCTAGGGCACCAATGGTCCATGATTAGATTATAAGTGTATATCAGAAGCTATAATACAAACAATATTTATATAAAACAAACAATATTTACACTGTGTTACTCGGATTCGGTATGCATCTGACACGGATATATTTGGAGGCTTCTTAGAGATTATATCCCTATATTCATGTGTCGAACACGAGTAATTTAACAAAAATGAAGTGTCCGAGCAACAATTCTACATAAAAATGAGCTAATAAGTCCAAAACCATATTTTGAATTGAATCCCACAAGCCATGAGATCAAAAGGAGTACCTGTTTTCTTTTTGTCTCCTAAGCTTTGTATATCAATAATTGGAAAGTTGATGGGAAAATTTCATTTCCTGCCCTTCTTAACTTTTCCATTACGTAACAAAGAACCTAAACCGAAGAGATTCACCATTCCTTTCGAGATATAAGGCGGCGGGATGTTCAATACCGGACTGATTCGAACACCGTTGCCGTATGCATAATTCCCATTGTTTTTCTTCAAAGGAGGCTTTTGAGGAAACTGATAAGCCTTTGAATTACCAAGCTTGTTACTGTCTTTTATCGATGAGTGTTTCGGATTGGCGACCGAACCGGTCGAATTGCTTCGTAAAAGAAGCGGTATAGAGCAAATCAAGCTCTTCTTTTTGTCACAGTTGAGGCTGCTACTTCTCTTGAAACCCCAAAACGACTTGGACTGCATCTTCTCTTCCATATCTTTCCTCGAATCCTCGACCGCGGTCGAGGATTTAGGCCGCGGGGGAAGCGAAACAACCGATGGGACTTCACGTTTTTTGACCACTTTTGGAAGTATCATTCCATTTGCAAACAATTCATCTGCAGATGAATATTGTTGCTCGAAGCTGCTGCTGCAAATGTTGAACTCGAAATCCGGACATGGCTCCAACAGCATTGTGTCCCTTCGAGATACATTCGGTTCCGTCGTTGGTTGGATTAGATCATGCGAAAACGATACCCGAGGACTTGTTTCCGAACACATTTTTTGTGTTTTTCACTTAAGTTTCTTAAAAAAAACAGGGTTTTTGGAGATTTGGAACAATTCAAGAATGTAAAAAGGGTGGGAAAAAGGAATTCAAGAAATTTGAAGTCTTGAACATTGACAAAGATTCATTGAACTGAAGAAAAAACAAGCGAAAAAAGGACAATGACTGGATTTCTTGTAGATTTCGAGGAACATAAAGGACAAAACACCAGGAGTTTTGTCTGGGAGAGCTACTGGATCAAACAGAAATACAAATCTTTCATATTTTCCTGCAGAGCAAACAGAGGTAAAGACGGGGGAAAAATCTGGGAAACAAAGGCAATCTTTTAATAGAAAATATAGGGGAGAGAAAAAGGGAAACACAGTGGGAAAATCCAAGAAAAAATTGTTTAACAAAAAGGAAAATTTTCAATCTTTGGAAGAGAATCAAAGACACGGCGCAAATGAAGGGAATAGTTGAGAATGTAAGGGCACCATGAAAATTTGAGAGCCTAATGCAAGCAAAATTTAATCTCTTTTTGCAAGAAAAATTTGTTTAAAGAAAAAAGTTTAAACCTTTCTCAACGTACAATTGACAATTTGGAATTGCCGTCTCAACCACTAATATGATGACCGTTTCTTCTCTAATAAAAAATGATTAACTTACTTGATTGTAAAAATAATCTATTTTACATTTTTCTTGAAATGGTTCTAATGATAAAAGGAGGCGTGTTAGTCTTAGATGATTTGTGTTCGAGCATCACCGTTTTCATATTATCATATGTATTCAAGTTTAATAGTCAAATTTTTATTAGCTCTTTGAAATTTGAAGTCAATTTTTTTCAATAGTCTAAAGATTAAAAGGTAGTATCTATTCATACAAATAATTAGCTCTTTGAAAATGTATACACACTTTGTAGATAAAGTAAATTGAACCCGAGCCTCCTATAATGAACACCATCTTCTTTTTTACTGTGACGATTCGTTGGATTCAAAATCTGAAGTAACATTTGATTGGATTTTTATGTCCAATAATCATAAAGTCCTAAATGAAATATGAAGTCAAATATGATTCGATTTCATTTCGAGAGTAAATTTGACTACACATATTTTTATATACTATAAATAAAATATATATGATTTTAGAAAAATAAAATAAAATAAAAGACAATATTTTAAAGGTTAAACTTCAAAATGTTTTATAAAATATTCACTTTTTATTGAACCCAATATCATTTAATTCAAACTCTAAACTGAAATTATAGTTGAAAGTCAATTTTTTTATTATATAGTATTTTCATCATATGAACTGGATATAAATACACAATTTATGTTTATAGATAATTTTTTTAGGCTTTAATTTTTAAAAGCTTTTTTGACGTTGATTTTTAACCTTTTGGCCATTTGTGTTGGGATAAATTTGAAGCTAAGTCATTTAAAAGCTTCCCCACCATCTACCATTATAGGCATGGCGGTGAAGCCATTTGAGTTTGATTTTATTTTTATTTCTGCTTTAAGAAATTTTGGGTGAATGCCTTTTTTGGAACCTAAATTTGGTGATTTGTTTACGGATTGTTTGCTTTTCGATGACCAAAATAAAAGAAAATTATAGTTAAGTGACTAAATATGTAGTTTAACCTAAAACAAATAAGGCCAAAATGACAGCATAACCAAATTAATTCTATAAAATATAGTAATTGAAAACAATCAATGATTGCATCAGTTGACATAAACCACCCACCTACTGACTCAATCTACAATTTTGAATGTGCATAAATTTTCAAACACACAAACTCCTCTTGGCATATAAGTTCGATTGGACTCCAAATTAATTACTATTATTAATATTAAACAATATTTGTTAAATTTTGTCATAATTCATGCCAAAAAATTCCAACACATTAATTAAGACTACTAATTGAAAACAGCTCCAATATCTATAATTAATGATTATTTAATTATTTATTTCTTAAATATTCATTTTTCGTGTTGAATAGGGATAGCAGACGGGTACAATTTCGTGGATTTCATAATCGTCTCAATTAGGGTGGAGATAGATATAAGTTTGGTGGGTAGTGGGCGGGTGTGGATATAAAAAGTCATATACGCCGCGGGTAGTGGGTAGGTTGTAGATTTAAGACCTTACCCGCCTCGCTTCCGCCCGTCCCGTACCCGCCCGCTCTGCATCCTACCGCCATATAAATTTGGACCATTATGAATTTAGATGTAATTTCACAAACTATTCTATAAATCCTAAAATTTTATAGAATTTTAAGACTTTGATTTGTTTTATATACTTAAGACTTTGGTTTGTTTAATGTGTTTTATGATCGAGCTTGAATTTATGTTTATGATTGTTCTTGAACTTATGTTTTATGTGATATGGTTTCTACCAAGCGGGCGGGTATAGGCAGGTACAAGACAGGTACGAGATGAGTAATGGATATCTAGTTGGGTGGTGGGTGTGGAGATGGATTTGAGAATATACTCGCATGGGTGGGTGTGAATTTAAAAATTATACCCACTGTAAGTGGTGGATATGAAAATTTTAGATGACTATGGGAATTGGGGAAGAGGTATCCGCACCCGCCCGCCCGTTTGTCATCCCTAAATTGTTTCATGATATATTGATGCATGTTTTGGGATTTATCTGGTGAAAATTCTAAATAATGAGTCAACGTTGTTGTTAATATTTATTATTTGAAAAAATATGATGTAAAAAATATTGCTTTTATTTGTTCAACTCTAAATAAAAGATCAAATAATTTGGATAAAGCTGCAATAACTAGATTGACATGCTATCCACTTTCTATCCTACACCATTGTTGGAATAAATAAATCAATGAAGTTGGCATACTATATTTTGAACACTTCCTCCTCTCTAATCCCAATTTAAACAATACAATGTTTGGGGTTATCCAGCATGCCTTGTGCTTTAGAAAATGTTGTTATGATGTAATACGCATTGACTCTCATTAAAATCACGAGAAATGATCAAATATTTTTACAAACTCGAAAGGGATATTAAACTGCTAATCCGTAACATATACGACTCGAAACATTTGATTTTTCAAGCAAAGAGGAACACAGAGAAAGAGTTCTTCTCTAGTGAGTCGTTTTCGTTTCGGCAGTGTGGTGTCGCGTATCGTAACCCTAATTATAATTGAAACAAGACGGAGCGAGATCCCAACCGGGGAGCAAAGGGTAGCCGGAGTGGTCCATATGGATATGAGGTCCAATGTCATCTTGACCCTACTTTTGTAGGGCAGATGGAAGATGGGGAGACTCAACTCCTTTTCCATCCATATGTTGAAAGGGTCAATGGAGATCTTGGAAGTAAAGATGGGACCCCAATGGAGCAGAACCTTAGGTTAGGTCATTTATTTGGCGGACAAGTTACCTAATGTGAGTGAAGTTGGGCATGTGAGCAGTAGGGGATCGGATTACAGGACAAGAAAGTCCTAGCCCCACTCTGAGCTACATGGGTGGGTCAGAACTTTACCACTCTAAGCTCCAAGTATCGATACTTAAAAAAACTTAAAAGAAAATAACTAAAAACATTATCAAGAACTATAATATTTTCAGTTCGAAAACAAATTTCAAAATTTACAGTCTTTTAGTCGCACCCTAAATATGCCGTCTTTTAGTCGCACCCTAAACATGTCGCACGTTAGATTTATCCGTGCTACATCCATTTCTGCTTACCACATCTATAGGGAACCCCACGTTGCCCACCTGTAAAAGGGGCCCTGTGAACCAACCCAGGAATAACAGTGAAACAACTTATGTCTGATCGGCATCAAAAAACTTGCGTTGAAGGGTGTCGATGTGATGTTGGTTTCTTCAGTGTCGTCACGCATAATGATAAGAGAAAAAGATTCCATACAAAGTCATGTTGCAAATATGAAGATGCCAAAAGTATTAACAATGGCTTACCCATCAAACTAGAGATAGCAAACGGGTACAATTTTGTAGATTTCGCACCGTACCCGTCTTAATTAGGGTAGAGATGGGTATAACCGTATAAATTTAATGGATAGTGGGCAGGTGTAGATGTAAAAGTCATACCCGCCGCGGGTAGTGGGTAGGTGGTGGATTTAAGACCATACCCGCCCCGTACCCGCCCGCCCCGCATCCTATCTGCCATATAAAGTTAGACCATTATAAATTTAGATGTAATTTCACAAACTATTCTATAAATCCTGAAATTTTATAGGATATTCCTTGTAATTTATGTTTATGATTGTTCTTGAATTTATGTTTTATGTGTATGGTTACTGTCAGGCGGGTTAATAGACGGGTAATGATATCTAATTGAGTGGTAGGTGTTGAGATAGATTTGAGAATATACCCGCGTGAACGGGTGTAAATTCGAAAATTATACATGCCGTGAGTTGTGAGTAGATAGTGGATATAAAAATTTTAAGTGGGTATTGAAATGGGGAAGGGGTATCCGCACCCGCCCCACCCGTTTGACATCCCTACATCAAAAACAACAATATTACTCAGAATAAATGACAAATAAATTTAAAGATCATTTTGTGAAAGTTCAACAAGAATTTTATAACAGTTCTTTATAATTTTTAAACTTCGATGGTCAAAAATCATATTCCCTTAATTTAACAAGCATCTGTGTAATTCATCCAGGAGAAAAAACAAAGAAAATTAAATCAACCATGGCACTTCGCCGCTTTCTTGGAAACTGATAAATATCAAAATATAAGGTGCTCTCGACTACAAATATCAGTTTTCGGAGGAAAAAAACAAGAAAATTGCATTGAAAACTTCAAAGAGGATCCATCTATTCAACTATGCCTCTGTAACTGGGAACTCAAACCCGACATCTTTCCCGGCAAGCTTCCGGTAAACTGCAGAAAAGGTCTCGAGCTTATACTCTGTGTTGTTCCGTTCCTTTGGGTCCAAAAAGACCTGCACAACAGGGGCGGGCATAAAACGAATGAACATTAGCCTTCATAAAATTAATCATAATTTTCACGGACTGAACACTACAATTTCTGGAGAACACAATTATCACTCATAACTTAAGACAATTCCCACGACATTTAGCATCCTGATTGTATAATTAGTATTAATAGTCATAAAAGCAGTGTCTTACCTTCATTATCTTGGTTCCATCAATTCTATATCTAATACGCTTCCCGACAATCTCAGCAGGTAAGACAATATCTTCTAGCATTGCTTCATGAACAGCAGTTAAAGTGCGGCTGCGTGGCCTCTGAACGGCGGAGCCTTTCTTTGGAGGCCTTAATATCCTTCGGGTAGCAATAAAAATCACGTCCTGTCAATGTAAACACAAAGCAAGTTAAAACCAAGAACATGTGCATACACCACCAACCAAACCATCAAGAAATAATCATTATAAATACAAAATAGAAATGTACGCAAAACAATAGACCTGAATCAAGCAACAAGAATTCATTCGGAAATACCGACTCACGAATAATACAATAAAACAGGTTTTATTCTTATTTTTCGCATAAATGCAAGAAATAGCTTAGTGCTATCCTCACCTTGCCACTGAACTTCTTTTCCAGCTCCCTCACAAGCTTAACATGAACCTTGCGAAAAGCTTTCCTCAATCTGTACGGAACATGGATAACGACAGCTTTCCGGCCACCAGGGACATCAACCTGACTGCAAGCAAAAAAAATAAAGCTATCATATGAAGCACAAAGACAAAAGAAACTTCACATTTAACAGACGAGAATTAAACATTCTTACACTGCTGAATTAATGTAGAGATCTTTGAGGTCACTTTTCAGATCATTGTTGGTATTCTCCAAATCAAAGAAAGCCTGTAACCAACAAGCATACACACATTCGTAAATCATTCACAGATGAACACATTTTCAGGAACATTTCAAGTTCAGCAAACATAAGATGAACCTGGGCAACCGACTCCTCGAACTCGGTTGGCTCAACGTCTTTATCTTTGTGGATTTTCTTCCTTGAAGTATACATTTTCAATACCTGCAATGTGAGAAAAACAAAAGGTTGAAAATAAATTTCAAAGAAACGGACAGTAATAAAAAAATCAGATGAATTAGAAACAGAATCAAGTATTCAACCATCCATATACAAATTTTAAAGGCTGGATTTCAGATGAGTAGAACAATTGTACAATTTCAAGATCCAATAACAAGGTAACAATTTACAAGTTTACAGTAAGGTTCAAATTTCATGCTTTAACAAACGAAAGCAAATAATATATATGTATATGCTTCAACTTGAAATGCGTTTACACTCATTTGGCAACAGTTTTTGAATAAACAAGAAAAAAGTAATACACACACACATATATATCAGCTTTAAGCCAACAGCCACTTCTCCGGTACATTTCACCAAAACAGAATACAGAAATTAGCATATCGGAGAAAACTGAATAAACATATGCATTCTCTATGTTTTCATTCATTTTCTAGGCAACCAATCAAGTGATAAGAAAACGAGAAGTTTCACCTCGGAAAATGCAAAAGATGGAAGCGGCGACGGACAATGAAAGGTTACGATCTCCTCCCTGCAGCGGATTAGTGAGAAGCTAGGGTTTCCGCCAATTTGAGCTTTATAATGTTGACGACGATATCTCAGTACACGTGGACGGTTGTGATTCAGTTTGGAAATCAATGGGCCGTGCTGGATATTCTGGTCTGTATGGGCCGCTAAGTTCCAATATTTTTCTATTATTACTAATTAAATATTGAGTTCTTATTCAAATCGGTGTACTACTTTTTTAAGGTTGTGATTATACATTTATAATTAGTGTATTTCGATTTAGATTAGAATAATTTTATACAATATTCACATTTTATGTTTTTTTTCCTGGATTGAAAGCGCGAGATTGAATAAGTACATTTTTGTCGGTTAGGAAGGGTGAGCATTTGATTGAATCGAATCGAGTTAAAAAAATTTGAGTTAGTCAAGTTGAGGAGTACTATTTTATAACTCAAACTATATTCTAAATTTTTTTCGAGTCGAGTTGTTCGAGTTTCTGTTCAAATTTAATTGTAAAACATTTATAATATTATGGTACTAATTAGTTCCAATTTATTTCTATAACCATATACAATACACATGTTTTTTCATATGAGATATATATAGGCAGAATTGAGAGACTTGACTCGAACTTGAAATTTGACCAACTAAATTAAAATTTTCAAAGTTATTCGAATTTCCATTTTATAACTCAAACTTTATTTGAATTTTTTTTTGAATCGAATTGAGTTTATAAAATTACGTGTCGAGTTAAAGTTTTGCTCACTCTTACTATTAATCATTGAATTTTAGGGTATGTTTCGTTTGTCATCGGATTTAAATAAGTTTTAGTTATTTTATAAAATTATTTTTGATTATTTTTTTTGTTATTAGTCACTAAATCGTTAACGACATGATAATATGGTTGTTGTGTTTTTTTAGAAAATATTAAACTACTTCGGTCGTCGTTGTTAGTCATTGTTTGCGATAAAATCGGTATAAAAAGTTTGTGTATCTCTCTTTTTTATTCTTTTTGATTTGATTATTTACGAAACTCGCTCAAAATTAATGAAAATTCTTCTAAAGATATTGTTCTATAATATTTTCATCATCTCTAACAATCGACGATCTATTAAAACTAATTTTCGATATATGTTACTCGTCTTTTTTGGAATAATTTTTTTACTGTTCAAAATTTCAAACTCTAAACCCTCCAATCCGACAAAAAAAATATCATGTAAAAAGTAGATAAAAATATTTTCTAACTTGCATGGCAACGTAAAAATACTACGTCACCTAACTAAGAATACATATGAAATTTGAAAAGATTTTGAATATTTATCCATCTATTTATATTATCTAATAATTCTAAATAAGTGTAAAATTATAACATAAAAGTATAGATTTAACGTGTAAATTCCATCAATTATGTTCTCCAACACCTTTACAACTCTTGTTTTAGAACTTAGAAGTAAGTTCCATCAATCAATGTTCTAAATCTAAATCATCCAATCTTTTCCCACCCCATAGTTGCAATAAGGTTCACGAAAAATACAAAAATGTCATGACATTTTTTAATTTTTTATCATTTTAATTATATACTAATTACAATTTATTAAGTTGAATAGAACACGAGAAATTAATATATATAATTTTAATGAAGAACGTTGTTGAAAAATAAAATTTATCGAGAAATGATTAATTTGTTAGACTTAAATGAAAATCAGCTTTTAAACTATGTTTCTTTTGTTTTTAGCTCGTAAATTATTTTTTGTCAAAATAAGTACTTAAACTATTATTTACGGTCACTTTAAATATCTAAATTATTTTCTAGTTAAAACAAGTACCTAAACTATACAATTTTTTTTTACTTTTACCCCCTAAACTATATTTTAGTCAAAAAATATTTGTGACATGCCAACATCTTAATGGCTGAAAATATTTTTAACTAGATAACTATTGAACTTAAAGTGATCAAACATAATAGTTTAGGTGCTTATTTTGACCAAAAATAGTTTAGAGACTAAAATCAAAATTATGGTTTAGTTTAGGGGTTGATTTTTCATTTAAGCTATTTTTATTAAGTAGAGATATTTACATTCTTAAGGTAAATGTCGGAATTCAAATACATACAAGAGGATGCTCATGTTGTTACTTGTTCTATTTTATATAAGTTCAAATCTCGGTTATGCTTTAGAAATATGAATATCTCTACTTAATAAAAAAAACAAGAGCCAAACTATGTATTACTTAAGAAGGATTGTTGACTTTTCTAAATTTTTAGTATAATGACATTTTAAGTCATTATTAATTTAAGTTAATTCGAGATCAACGGTCGTGATCATGCACAGAACTTGTAATAACAAAGATATAAAAAAGAAAGATACCGAAAGAGAGAATTCTATCTCCCCACGCATCCATTCGATGGAATGGAGTTCCGCAATCTATGCGACAAAGACTTTTCTAGCTTCCAAATCCCATATTAAATTACAATGCGTGCTTTCCACGTTCATTTAAATTGTATTATGAAAATATAATTTAAATTCATTTTTATAGATTTTTTTATTTTGAATAGTAATAAGATAATTATAAGATAATATATGTTCATACATATTTTTAATATTTTGACAAAGCGTACATATTTTGAAGACAAAAAAATCGAAGTCAAATCTTTTAAGGTTAACATATTCTTTTCTATTGATTACCATAGGTCTTAATTAGCCTGCAGGATGAATGGATAGGTTTGCATTTCTTTGTCGAGCCTTCACATCTCGATTTGATTTATACAGTGACAATCAAAATTATTATAGTTAGTCTGGAGTGCTGTGAGTTACGGCGCGACACCAACAAAAAATATTACAAATATAAAATTTAAAATGTTATTAAGAATTTAAAATATTATACTTTTTGATCACATTATAAGTGTGTGGTTAAGTATCGATCTTTGAAACCAAATTTTTTTTCCGCTAATACAGTATAAATAGAGCTATCTCATAAGCTATCCTAACCGGTCAGCTTCCAGTAACCCCTGGACCTCCACCGGCGGTTCGACCAACCATCCCTGTCCCTGGTGTTGACGGCCAATCTTGCGGGCAAGACGATCCGCCACCATATTTCCTTCACGACCAATGTGCTGAACCACAACTTCCCACTCCCGGCACAGCAATCCAAATATCAAATCCACAACCACATCTCCACGCATTGCCAAGGATTCGTTATTAAGGATTCGAATCACCTCCATGTTGTCCGATTCTAGCATCACCTTTCGAAAACCAAGTCGCCATGCATGGAGTAACGCCTCGTACGTAGCCCACAGCTCTGCCAATATCACCGAGCAGCTCCCCACCATACGGGCAAAACCAAACAACCATCTACCCAAACTATCACGCACAACACCACCAACCTAAAATGTTAAAAAAGTATAACATTTTAAATTGGTGGGTAATATTTAGATTTCGTACTTATAACATCTTTGCTATTAATTACTTAAATTCTATAAAGTCCTAAATCAAAGAATAATACGTGCTTAAACATGTTCAAATTCATGTCCTTACGAATGTTGCAATAAAAATTATATCAATCGAATTAAGACTCAATAAACTAACCTCTAAACTATTTGGTTAAATGAAATAATATTCAATTTTCTTAAAATATAGTTACTTGCCTATTCATTTATCTTGAATTATAATTTCAATATATTTAATGTATCTTAAAATAAAAAAATCATTATTCACTAAGATAATAAAAATTAAAACGATAGTAATAATGTAAATATGACTCGCACTATTTTTTCAGGTTTTTTGTTATAAATATGGAAAATATTTTTTTCAAATTTACGGAAACATACTTAAAAATCAAATTTGACTGTTATATAAAAATGTTTATATTTGTCAATATTAGTTAACCGACTAATTCAAGGTTGATTGTGAAATAATTGGAGATGTTATGACGAAAAGAAGACGGGTAAGTGGGCGAGTCTAACGTACAATAAATTTAGGCTGCAACTAAAAGACGATAAGTTTTGAAATTTGTTCAAAAGCTTCAAATGTTAAATTTTTTATAATATTTTAGGTTAGTTTTTTTTTCTTGTTTTTTACCCGTATCGATAATTGTTCAAAAACTTAAAATGTTATATTAAAAAAACTAAGTATCGATATTTACAAAATAAATATCGATACTTATAAAAAAACACAAAAAATTCAACTTAAATGCTATCAAAAAGTCTATCATTTTAAGTTTTTGAACAAATTTCAAAATTTACTCTCTTTTAACCGCATTCTAGATCTAACGAGACAAATTTTTTCTTACATCGGAATTATTCGACTTTGTCCACATAATATTTTAGCATCACACGTGCCTTTGGTGCTTAATGACTTAGAAAATTTTCTTTATAATAATATTTTAGTATTGTGTTGAAAAGACATGATATGAACCAACGAGGTTGCTCAGGTTGGTCTAAGTAGTAAGCTGTTTAGTATCGCTTAAACATATCTCGAATTTGAGGCGTTGTATATATAGAAAATTTCTGCTCAAAAACTCACCCACCAGAAACAGATGTGCGACACGGGTTGGTCCAGATTAATCAGGACGGAACCCTAAAAATCGAATGGCAACTTAAAAAAAGAAAAGAAAAGACATGGTGTAATATGAAATTTTAGAAAGTTATATAATTCACATTAAAAAGAAACTTATATCAATTGTGTTCCAAAAAAGAGAGCAAGTTATATCAATAGGTTTGGTTCGCTAAATACTTTTATGATAATGTGATGAATTGATGATAGTTTATAAAATTAATTTTATCTAATAAAAGATAATATTTATATATTTTAGTATTTGATAATAATATTTTATTTTAAAAAAATCATTCTAAATTTATATTTCTAAATATTTATTTTTGGTTATTCATTATCACAATGAAAAATAAGTTACAATTCCTCTTTCATTAAACATATAGACTTGGTGAATATTCATAAATTTCAAACATTGGTGGGTCAGTCAAGAGGGCACGTTTACAAGAAATTTTGCTTCCTAGGATTGGCTCAACTATTTATATATTTATATATTTTAAACATATAGACTTGACAAAAGCAATGTTTTCTAAGTATTGATTTAGATAATTTTCACCGTATCTTTTTAAAGTTATTTTGTTGATATATTTTGTACAAATTAATAGTTTTGATTTAGGTAAGATTATTAATCGATCTGAATTATATGAATAAGTTCTCTAAATTTTAATTTTTTAGTGATTCATCTAATATCAAGAGACTTAACCATTGTCTGACACGACTACACTAATTATTTGATTTTTAATTTTGATGTAACCCTCCTTTTTTTTATTGCCTGACTCGTTGGTTGACTAATTCGAATCTTTACAAAAGGTTATTATGGAGACGATCCTCCTAATTCGATTTTTTGAAAATCATCTTATAACTGAATTTGAAATAGATATTAATTGAAAACTTGATAGAAATAATCCATAATTCTAAAATATGTAATCTTAATTAGTGTTTATATACCCACAACTTACGAAAAAATTTAAAAAGGAAAAATGGTTAAATTACGGCTTTGGTCCCTCTTTATGTTCAAATTTAGATTTAATCTGTATATCTTAATTTGGCACGAGTTAAACTTGGAGGATCAAGCTATGTCAAATTAAAGTATATAAAGATTAAATATTAAATTTGAACATAATAGAGAGACCAAAACTGTAATTAAACCAACAGAAAAATGAAAATTAAAAGGCTCCCTTTCAATGGAAGCTCCTGAGTTCCCATGGTTCTCCCATGCTCCGTAGGCCATGATCTGCAAAACCATCATTAACCCAATCGTTATCCACCAAGTGGCAATCGTTGACCGGGTTCGGAATCCCCTCGGACAGTGCTGTTGCGGCGGCGGCGAGGTTGATGGTCTCCACGTCATAGAAACTAGTATTACCATAACTATAACAATCCATTGATGCTAGTGTATCATTACCGGATACACTAACAGGACTTGTTTGGTACCCTGCGAATTCGGATACTTTCGACATGTTACCGATCGAAACACATGCGTCCCGGCTCTGCTCCGAATCCGAATTCTGCTCCCCGGGCCACATTAACACTTGATGCTGCCAAGTTTCGTTCTGTGTTTGAGCTTCCATCTTTTGAAGCAAACTCGGCATCCAATAACACCGGACAACGTTCTGGAACGCGACGCTGTTCGCGTCGATCTTGAGATGCCGAGCCTGTTTTTGCACACGGGTTCTCCAGTAATTCTTGATCTCATTGTCCGTTCTCCCCGGTAAATGTTGTGCAATCTTCGACCACCTAAAAAACCACACAACATGAACTTATGTCAATTATCATGTCTAAGAGCAAATGATAGCTTCTGTCTAGGGGGTGTAAATGAACCAAGCTTGAACGAACAAGATTATGTTCGTGTTCGTTTGTTTAGTGTTCACGAACGTGTTCGTTTAAGTGTTTGCGAACGTGTTCGCTTAAGTGTTCGAGAACGTGTTCGTTTAAGTGTTTGCGAACGTGTTCGTTTATTCGTTCGCGAACATGTTCGTTTATATGTTCTGAAATGTTAACTAAATTAACAATAAATAAATAAATTAAACAAAAGCAACAAAATAAAACTTACCTGTAAACGATCTTATAAAGGAGCATTTTCATCCTATAAATGAGCTTATAAACGAGTCTATAAACGAGCTCATAAACGAGCTTATAAACGAGCCCATAAACGAGCTTGTTCATGAACATAAACGAACCGAACACACCTCTGTTTGTGTTCGTTCGTTTATTAAACGAACATAAAAATTTTGTTCATGCTCGTTTATTTAGCTTAATAAACGACATGAACGAACATTATACAAACAATCCACGAACGGTTTGTCGAACGCTCTGTTCATTTACCCCCCTACTTCTGTCTAAACTCTGAATGTAAAAACATACCTGTTACCCCATTTAGAATGGAGTTCAAGAATCAAAAACTGTTCTTGGGGAGTAAGGTTCCCGCGCTTAACATCCGGTTTCAGATAATTCAGCCATCTCAGCCTGCAACTCTTGCCGGTTCTCCTCAAGCCTAACCAACAAAACAGTAAAAAATGAAAAGAAGTCTTGTAAAGTTTAACCGGGGCGGCGGTTCATGTTTAGTAGGTAAAACTACCGGCAAGTTTCGCGAGCAAATTCCACCGGCCTTCGCCGTGGCGATTAATGTAATGAAGGAGGAGCGAATCCTCCTCCAGAGTCCAAGGTCCTCGCCGGAGCTGCTCAGCTTCATCTTCACTGGAACTTGTACTGGTTTTTGTAAGAGATGACATATTTCCTCTATCTAAAGTAAAATAGCCTAAGGCCAATATATATAATATATTACACACTAATGAATTTCTAAGCTTCACCTAATTTACTGTACTTAATTAACAACTTTTTTCTTTCAAAAGAAGTTGCAAATTACAATTGACATATTGATATAATATGCCTACACAGTTAACGGATCACTGCAAATGACCTATTTCTCCCCTTTTTTGTAGAAAAAAAAAGAAAGCTTACTAGTTGAAAATGAAATGTGGTGCTGTTAGGTGAAATGGGGTTTTATTTTAGGAAAAACTACATATTTAGTACCTTGGTTATGTTCGCATTATTGTTTTGGTAGCCCAACTATTTTTTTTGGCAAAATAATGCCTAACGTTAAGTTTTTATTCTGTTTTGGTACCTTCGACGTTTAAATTAACGGAAATGGTGACATGGATTTGGTTAACATTTTTAGTCCAAAAAATTATATAATCTATCAATTTGGTCTAAAATCAATTTAAACATTATTTTAACTTTTGGATTAAAATTGTAAGTTCCTCTTATTCTTCCGGTCAAACATTTTTTGGATTTTGGAGTTTAAAAAATACGATAGAAACAATTAAAATTTTGGAATTTGCGGATCAACGGGGGGCTAATGCGGGGTCTATTGGACGACCCAAACTCCACGATCGGGATACCATCGAGAATACGAGGGGTGAGAAAGAAATGATACAAAATTCAATCAAAAGTAAGATGATGTTTTACCTCCCCCAATTAAGATGATATTTTAAATTGATGGATTTGGACTAAATTGATAATTTATATAAGTGTTTTGGACTAAAACAGTGATTATACCAAGCTACGTCATCATCTCCGTTAGTATTTAACAGCCGAGGTACTAAAACAGAAAAAAAAACGTAACGTTAGGTACCATTTTACAAAAAATAGTAGTTGAGGTACCAAAGCAGTAACACATGTAGAGTTGGGGTACTAATATGTAGTTTTCCCTTTATTTGATTGCTTAATATCTCCTTTTATGTGATATTCATTTAATTGGTAGATTAATAAGGATGTTCATCTTGTCTTATCTTGTATGAGTTCGAATCTAAATATTTACTTTAAAGTGTAATTTTCTCTATTTAATAAAAAACAACTCATTAAAAACATAAAATTTGAAATTTAGATATATTTTTATATTTTCAGTATTTGCTTGCTTTTTATATATTTTTATTTCTTATTGTGGAGTTTTTTTTATGAAACGTGATACCTTTTGATTTGGCCAAATATTTTTAATAAAAAATATCATTAGATAATAGATAACTAATAATATAAAAAAGTAATCGTACATGAAATAAAATGAGATTTTTTTATTCGAAAAATGAGAATTAAACTAAAGTACATAAATAATGAGATATTGAACTTATTTTATTTTAAATCACAAGATGCTTCCAAAATGCTGAGCATGGAAACGTGCTTGACTGAACAAAGTATTGGATGCCACTGGTCTATCATGAAAACGTGGGTGAATTGGTTCAACAACACAATACAAGGAAAACGCCTCGCAATTTGCCAACGCCAAATGGGCAGAAATCTTTTGTCACTTTTCGGTGTTCGTACTTATATCTTTAGCCTTAAAATTAAATTTAATATTTAAAATTTAAAATTTTAAGTTAAAGTTTAAGTAATTAACATTCCAATAAAATATACTTGTCTTTCATTAATTAAAAGTATATATTCTTAATGTAATTCCTCTTAGTAATTTCAAATCCTCGCATTGTGAATAGAGAAAAATTAGTTGTCCACCTTTACAAAGTTCTGAAAAATTGAAGAGGGGTGCTAAGGGCAAGCCTATGGGATTTGTTGGCTCTAAAAATAAATATGCAGTATTAGCTGCGGAGGAAGATGAATCTAGGAAACCAAGGGCTGCCTCTCTTGGTGTGGCCATGTTATTACAGGAAATGAAAACTAAGAAAGCTGATAAAGTCAGGGGTAAGGGGTCTGAGGCTCGTAGCCTCTCGGAAGGTTCTATTCCTTTAAAATGACTGTTGCATTTTGGAATGTAAGAGGGTTTAATAAGACCCAGAAGCAAAGGCAAGTTCTGCAACGTATGGAGCAGTTGCAAGTTGATGTTTTGTGTCTTCTTGAAACACGAGTGAGAGAAGCAAAGTTTGGTGGCATTTTTTATTCTTTTTCTGATTGTTGGAGTTGCTATAATAATTACTCTATTATAGACTTGGGGAGGATCTGGATTTTGTACAAGAAGCATTTGCAATTTTCACTAGTTTTTGCTGGGTCTCAAGTGATAACAATTAAGGGCGAGCTTGAGGGTAGAGAGATCATGTTATCAGCTGTTTATGGGAGCAATGATGGTATCCTTCGAAGAGACCTTTGGCAGCAGCCCAGGCATGTGGCTAATCTTGTTGGCTCTCTCCCATGGATCGTTGGGGTGATTTTAACGTACTGTTGAAGGCTTCTGAGAGTTCTGATGCCAGTGGTAGCCACATTACTTCTGACATGGAAGATTTTCAAGATTGCTTACATGATGTGGGGTTAGTTGATCACCCTTTCCTAGGCCCTATTTTTACCTGGTCAAATAAGCAGGATGGGAGTTTTTTAGCCAGAAAACTTGACAGAGTGCTTGTAAATTCTTAGTGGCATATTGATTGGCCTATGTCTACTGTGGAGTTTCATGCTCCTGGGGTATCCGATCATAGCCCATCAGTGGTGAATTTAAAGGTTGAGGCTCCTGCAAACAAGCCGAAGCCTTTTAAATTTTTTAATTTTTGGACTCAAAGCCCTGAGTTCCAAACTATAGTTGCAAAGTCTTGGTCTGAAGTTGTACCTGGAGAGCTTAACCCGATGCAAGTCTTGTTCCTCAAATTAAAGAGATTGAAGCCCTGTCTGAAAAATTTGAATCAATCTCAGTATGGGAACATTTCTCAGAGAGTAAGGCTGAAGAGGCAGCAGGTAGAAGCACTTCAGCTCCTTAACATGAAGATGCCTGTGCAATTGGAGAATGTTGCTGCTGAGAAACATGCCACTCTTGAGCTTGTTGAATTGGAGAAAGCTGAATTGTCTTACTACAAGCAGAAAGCTAAGGTTGATTGGCTAAAGGAGGGGGATCAAGGAACAAAATTCTTTCACTCTGCTGTAGCTATGAAGAAGAAGAAAAGTACTGTCCACTTTTTCTTAATGAATCTGGAGAGAGAGTTAGTACTTTTGAGGGAATGGTTGATGTGCTCATTCAGTTTTTCACAAGGCAAATTGGATCTGAGGATAAGGATGTTCATTGCTGCAATGTAGATGTTTTGAAGGAGCTACTGCCTAGTATACCTGATGCTGCTCATTCTTCTTTAACAAAGGAGGTCACTGTTGAGGAAATTAAGTCTGTTATTTTTAATCAAGGCAAGGATAAGGCCCCGGGCCCGGATGGATACACATCATGGTTCTTCCGAAAAGCCTGGAGCATTGTGGGATCAGACTTTCTTGCAGCTGTGAGATTTTTCTTCAGCTCTTCTATTCTTTTGCCATCTTTTAATGCTACTGCTGTTACCTTGGTGCCTAAGATTCCAAATGCTTGTCAAGCTAAAGACTTTAGGCCAATTTCATGCTGCTCTGTTGTTTACAAAGCTATATCAAAGAACTTAGTAGATAGATTGAATGCTTGGTTGCCAAATTTGATTTCACGCAATCAATCTGCATTTATAAAGGGTAGGAGTATTATCGATAATACATTGCTGGCACAAGAACTTGTTAAAGGGTATGGGCGAAATGTCATTTCTCCTAGGTGTGCCTTAAAAGTAGATCTTCAGAAAGCTTTTGATTCTTTGAGATGGGATTTTTTGCTTAAGACATTAGAGGCAATTGGGCTCCCTGAGATATTTAGAGAACGAATTCGAGTGTGTTTTACAGGCAGCAGGTTTTCTATTGTTTTGAATGGCAGCTTGGTGGGATTTTTAAGGGCAGAAGAGGAGTCAGACAGGGGGATCCTCTTTCACCCTACCTCTTTGTCATTGCAATGAATGTTCTATCGCACCTCCTTGATGTTGCTGCTAGTAGTGGGATTTTCCAATTTCACCCAAAGTGCAAGAAAGGCAAAATTACCCATCTGTGCTTTGCAGATGATCTTCTCATCTTTTGCAAGGGTAATGTGGAATCAATCTTGGGTGTTCAATGTGTTTTGGAGAAATTTTATGAGCTTTCTGGTCTTAAACTCAATGCTGCCAAATCAGAGTTATTTGTAGCAGGTGTTCCAGTGGTGCAGAGAGAAAGCTTTGGGACTTTAACTGGTTTCCAGTTAGGTTGTTTGCATGTACGTTACCTTGGCATACCCTTAGTTACAAGAAGATTAACAGAAAAGGATTGCAGTGCTCTCATTGAAAAGGTGAAAGCCAAGCTGAGGCAATGGTCTAGCAAGTTGCTTAGCTATGCTGGAAGGTTACAATTAATTAATGCTGTAATTTTTAGCATAGTAAATTTCTGGTGCCGGCAGGTGATCCTTCCTAAAGGGGTGATCAAGAAGATTGAACAGATCTGTATAAGGTTTTTCTGGAAGGGTGCTGATGAAGCAGCAACAGGAGCTAGAGTGGCCTGGAAAACTATTTGTAAACTCAAGGGTGAAGGAGGTCTCGGAGTCAAAGATCTCTATACTTGGAATAGGGCCTGTATGATAGGTCTTGTTAGGAGCTTGCTGTCTGACGAAGGCTCTCTTTGGGTAGCATGGATCAGGCTGTATGCTTTTAAGGAGATGGATTACTGGAGTGTGGACTGCAAAATCCACTTCAGTTGGTGCTTGCGGAAACTGATTAAACTTAGGCCACTTGTGCAATCTCTTCCTTCTTCTGCTACTAGTGTGAGGAGTGTATGGAATGAAATTAGAGGTGCTGATCCTAAAGTGGCATGGCACAAAATCATATGGTATGGAATGAATATCCCAAAGCACTCTATGATTTCTTGGATGGCTATTTTGAATCGACTGCCCACATGTGATAGGCTGCAATGCATGGGAATGAATGTGGAGTTGGTTTGCTCATTATGTGAATCTGGGAATGAGTCTAGAGATCACTTGTTTGTTAGCTGTCATTATTCAAGTCAAGTTTGGCTTGGAATTCTGTCACTATGTGGAATTCACAGGGAATTATTGACTTGGGAAGATGAGATGGCATGGCTTTGTTCTCGATTGAAGGGGAAGTCTCTGATTGTGCATATCCTCAAGCTTGCATGGAACTCATACATCTACCATATATGGGAAGAACGTAATCGTAGGAAATTTAGACATACTTGTAGAGGTTGGACTGATTTACTTACTTGTATACAGGAGTCTGTGTGTATAAAGTTGCAGGGTATAGATATACATATGGACAATGTAAATAGGCAAATATGTGCTAATTGGGGAATTCCCTAAGGGGATGGATGCCCAATTGCATACATAGGAGACTGTTGCAGTGTTTTTGAACTGCTTTCTTGGATAATACAAATCACAAATTTATCCACAAAAAAAAAAATTAGTTGTCCTCGAAAATTATATCAAACCCTTGTAAAATTTAATATAAATTAGTCGATCAATAAATTAAATATCGGTAGTTGATTTTTTTTTTAATTTACGTGCAAAAATTGAAAACATCTTGTTATGCCAGTTATGATATATTATAACTTTAGGTTGTAATTATTGTGACCATGACATATGGATATGGACACGAATCAATGGTTACTAAATTGAGTACCGCGTAAGGCACCACTTATGGTAATCGAAGCTAAGAAATTCACTTGAAAACGGCAAAGCTGCCCCACTATTAATTCCATGACCATAACTTATACGAATATATAACATCTTAAAAAATAATTGAAAATATACAATCATAATTCGAATAAAACGAATTGAAGTGATGCTTATGAGGATAATTGGGATGACGTATATGTATAGTTTTAAGAGTAATAGGGTGAAGGACGAAGACTTTTCTTTTTGTTTTGTCTTGAGAATTTAAGGTCCAAATATCAGTTATGTTTGATATTAATAATGTAGGTAATCACGTGGTTTATGTGAGACCATAAGAATTTTTTTATTTTATCTAATGGTGACTCGATTTTCGTTTTAGTCATAAAATAATTTTAAATTTATGGTTAGCGTTTGTCTTATGTATAAATTAACAGAGTGCGAAAAAATAAGCCATTGAAATCACTCTAATAGACCCCTTAGAAAACTAAATAAATATTAATAATGTATGTGACTATGACCAAGTACATCACGCGTGATTAACGCCAGTGCCTATGATTTGATCATTTTTAACATTAAAAATATGCATCTTGTTGAATTTATGGGCCAACAATCACTTATCAATTTTATTATTTTCACTCCTCTTTTGGTTTTTAAAAATTATTAGATGACTCTAAAATTTTGTGTGTGTGAAAAAACTATAATTTCGAATTCTGATTGATTTTTGAATGATTGAACATCATCTTCCAAATCCTAATTCCTATCAATGGAAAGATGGAAAAAGAAAAAAAAACGGGTTATATGTCATAATTTCACGTTGATAAGTTTTAATTTTGGGTTGAGCTTTGTGAGTTTTAAAGAGATTGTGGAAAAATCTAAACCGATAAAATGGAAGGGTGATGAAGAGAGTTCGTTGGTGTCTAGAGTGATCGGAAAAAACAATAAATAAATAACGAATATTATGACGCCAACGTAACACAAGGATGAAGCTGTAAAAGTTTCATCTTTTGGGTAAGAAGATAAAAAAAAAAGTGAAAGGGAAAAAGAGGATGTGAATGACACGTAACGTTACATCATCAAAATCAATCATGTCAGCACACTCAACTACCACATCACCCTCATGTGTATGATTCTAACTAGACCTGGCAAACTTGACCCGAGACCCGAAACCCGAACCGAATTACCCGAACCGAAACCCGATTTTGACCCGAACATGATGATTCGAAGTTGACCCGAAACCCGAACCGAATCGAACCGAACTGAACCGAACCGAAATTTTTTGTTGAACCGAAATGGACCCGAACCGAAATGGACCCGAACCGAATGGACCCGAACCGAATGCTACCCGAACCGAAAGCTGAACCGAAAGCTGAACCGAATATCGACCCGATTTTAACCCGATTTTGACTCGATTTTAACCCGAATATCTATTTTTAACAATATAATAAATAATAAAATGAAGTATAGAAATTTGAGATCTTGGTGACTAATTTTATAATTTCATCATAAAATATAGCATAAAATTGAAATTGTAGACTAAATTAACAATTTGGAAGTGGAGAAATTTGAGAGTCCAATGACCAATTTTGTAATTATACCATATAAATAAATTGGGGTCAATTTTGGCTAAAAATTAAATCTTTAAAATTAAAATGAACGAAAATATCAATATATTAAATTAATAGACTAAATTACAAAGATTAGTTAATTTCAACTAAAAGTAAATTTTTAGAGACTAAATATCACTACTGGGAGGGGATTTCTATATCCGAAGTCTAAACCGTGGGAATACTTGTGACTAAATTAAATTAAAACTTAAAGTTGACTAAAATGTAACATTTTAAATGCAACATGACCTAAAAAGTAATTAATCTCTAGCTTAAAAAATTGGTGGCTTATTTCCCTCCAAAATTTTGTCTTTTATCTCTCTATTTTTTCCAATTGTCTTTTTCTTTTCTTTTTTTCAATCTAGCTTAAAAAATTGGTGGCTTATTTCCCTCCAAAATTTTGTTTTTTCCCTCTCTATTTTTATCAATTGTCTTTCTCTTTTTCTTAATTTAATTGAGTTTCAATTTAAATTAATTTAATTGAAATTTCACATTTAGTTTTAAAATTATTTTAATTATGTCTGTGATTTATGCTTTTAGATTTTAGTTAGTTCAATTAGATCCTAAGTTTAATAAATTAATTCATTTCAGACATTATTTATTATTATTATTATTATTATTATTATTATTATTATTATTATTATTATTATAAACTTTGATTTAATATAATTATACAAAAAAAATTATATGGATACATGAAGCTTTGATTTAAATATTTAATCAAATCCAAATGCATAGATTAACAAGTTAAATCAGAATTAATCTCATACACCAATAACTCTAAACTAAACCATAAATACTAAACCTCAAACCTTTAACCCAACTCAAATCGAATTGACCCGAAAATTTAAATGTTGACCCGACCCGAAATTGACTCGATTTTAACCCGAACCGAAAGCGACCCGAACGACCCGATTTTGACCCGAACCGAAAGCGACCGATCCGATATTGACCCGACCCGAAAACAACCGATCCGATTTTGACCCGATCCAATACCCGAACCGAATCCGACTCATCACAGACCCGAATTAGACCCGAACCCGAACCGAACTGACCCGAACCGAATCTCAACCGATTCTAGATATACCCGAAATGACCCGAACCGAAACGACCCGAACCGAACCCGAACCGAATGACCCGATTGCCACCTCTAATTCTAACGCACGAGTGATCAAATCATGACCAATTTAAAAATTTAGTGATCGAATTGAAATTTTTTAAGTTTCAATGATCGAAATATGAATGATAAAAAAATTGAGTGATGAATATTATAATTTACCCTTGTATCTATAATAACTAATATTAAAAGCAATCCAAAAATGATATTGCTCAATTTTAATACATCTCGGTATTAGAAACCATTTCAACTTAAGTGTAGAAAAGTCATAGTCTTTTTTTCTCCTTGTATACATAAAATAATGTATTTAAAAATGAAAAAAAAAATCATAAACAAAGCCATGTAACAAAAATAGTCTTAAAAATAAATTTAATATAAAAAGTAAAAATCAAACTAATTTCAAAACTCAAACTTTAAATCTTACTCAAATGACGTCGACCTCCCACAAATTATTCTTCAATATTTTTTATTTAACCACTAAATTATGATCTATTAGCGGACTAATCTAAATAATTATTCTTCAAATTTCACAAACGTGTTATGAACATTAATCCGATTCGATCCGAAATCTACACCAACCGAGGCTCCATCCAAGCACAAGGGTCATTAGATGTTAGAGAGGCCCCATCTGACCCATTTCCTTTACGGTCTCTCTCGTTCTTTACAAAGCCCACAAACTCCCTGAGCCCAAATTAGAACATCTCTCACTTCGTTGTCTTAGATCGGTCGAATCGAATATATTTTCGAACTTAGTTAATTTAAAAGGTTGTGGTCCTAAAAAGTACGTGGTTTTCCTTTGTGTTTTTGTTCTTTTAATGTACATAATTAGTTGTGTACTTAAAAGTGGTGATTTTGTATCACGTAACTCTAGAAATGTGGATCTCAAAAATGTAAAATTAACACTCAATTTTTTTAATATTTTTTTAAAAAGAAAGTCATTTGTTTGTCTAGAAAATCTTTACTTGGTAGTTCGGGTATAATGCTAAAATATATTATTATATGTTAGCTTTAGGTTAATTATATAGGCTAAAAAAATTAGAAGTTTCCCTTACAAGGTTGGGCTGGGCCTGGTAAGAACCCATTTAGTACAAATTCTTTTGTTCATTGTATTTAAAAATAGACAAAAAGTCAATATTGTTTTTAATAATGTAAAAGATGATGTAATTCATTTAAGTGACCCGAGTTCGAGCACTAGTTCTACACAGTATGTGTGCCTTATTAAAAAAAACTAAAGAAATTGAACATATGCTACCCTTGTATCACACCAACATATTCAAAACAACAACAACAAGGGAAGTGCTATTTTTAGTAGGTACGGACATAAATTATTATATTAGTAGTGTAAAATTATGAATTTTTAGGAGTGCGAAAGTAAATAATTGATAAAATAAAATTAAAAACTCTCAAATTATACCAAAATTTAAAATTGTTTATACAATTATTTTTAATAAATTCAATTAATTATTAAATTTTAAATACAAATACAAATGTGCGCTAATTAAAAGAAAAGAAAAAAAATAAAAATTAGTTTACCAGCGTCACAATGTAAATATATGAGGTGGGTAAAGAATTAAAATAGAAAATGTTAAATTTAGGTTATTTGGATATTTTTTATAATTGTTAAAGGTAAAAGGGTCTTTATAACTATTATGTTAAAACTTTTAATTTCAAAAAACTTCTATTAGCAGTTTTTTTTTTCAAAATTAGAGATTTCATGCATCTAATTTACTATTCCAATCCACTATTCACCAAACATCCAAATTTACAGATTTAACCAGTTAAATCTCTAACGTTAACTCAAACCTTTAATTTTAGCTGAAGCTGCTATTTACCAAACATAGTCTGTATATTATCCCATCGATTTTATGTTCAATTAACTCATAACATCAATTTATCAGCCAAATATGTGTTTCGAACAACCTTAAAAATATTTTTTTTTGAAAAGAAAACGGGAAAAAAATATTCCGAGGTTTGGATTTTTATTAAAAAACGAGCCATAATTTTATCAACAAAACAAGATAGAAATGTGAAAGGTAAGTAGCAGGCTAAAGAATGGCATCCACTATCTCATCTCATTTTCAATTAACAAAACAAAGAAATGTATGCTCAGTAGTGACTTCCACCTCTTATTATTCCCTTTCAGTCGTTGAGCATTGTTTAGTTGATGTTGTACATCAAATTTATTGCATAACCGATTTTAGCTTTATTATTATTTTATGGGATGGAACCAAAAATTTAATTCGAGGGGTAAAATATAATTTATTTAAAAATAATAATAGAAAAAACATTTATAATATTTGACGAAATAATTATTTTAATTTTATGTAGACATTTTACCTCTCGACATTTTATTTTATGCGAAATGGTCTTCGGAGATATTATTATCCACACCCACACTTCCTCGTGGCAAACTCAGTTCGACGAGTTTAAAACGGCTATGGCCACACGTTTTCTTTTCAGGCCCACTCCAATTCCTTGGTAGTTAATGCTCAAATAAATTCCTCAACCATTTCTAATTACCTACAATTTCCATTTCTTTTATTTTTAACAAGACAATATATATGGTTATATCTATTTTTAAAATTCAGTTACTTTTTTTTATCAATAGAGTTGGCCAATTATTCTAAAAAATTTAGTATCGATTAACTATGTTCTGAAAAAGTCAATAAAGGATAAATTTAATGGTACAACGAGAGCACAAATAAATAATATGCATATTAAGTAATTTTAATACATGCACAATCACATTGGGCCGGTTAGTCAAATTATTCAACTTTATTTTCTGGTAGTCCTTTAGATAATAGGTTTTAGATCACTAGGAGCACACTTTTCATTCTCCTAAATTCTCTATATAGGTTGGATTAGAAATAGAATTAGGATTTTAAAAAATAATTGTAATACATATATTTAAAAATATATAATAAAATACACATATATTATAAAAATATATATATCAATTGGGCCCCAAACAAACAATTCAACCATTGGTTTTGAATAGTATTAAAATTACTATTAGTAGTAACTAAAACGGTCTTTTATCTTTCAACTATATTTTCTTCTCTAATTAAAAAAATCTTCTTTCATCTGAAGTCCTAGCGAAATTGTATTAATGGAGTATTTTTTATAATCATATTTGTTAATATTATTATTCAAAATTATATTAATGGCCCAAAAAAGACAACCAGACATCATAGTTCTTTTAGAATTTAGACTAGTTTTGACTTTTCTTTTTTTCTCTCTCTCTCTGGCTCTTAATTCTCTTATACGAAATGGAGACCCAAAGTTGGTCTCTTTGGATTTGTTTCTTTAGCTTCCTTTTATGAATTTCCCAATATGATTTGAGACATCTGAATATTATTATTCTTATAAGTTATAACCCTTTCTTTGTCCTTTTGGCTCCTTTTCTATGGCGGGGAAATGTTGAAAAAGTACGGATATTTGTGAGTCTGGGTCGGGACTTGAAGAGAAATAACAGTTTTTTTGTTGTTGTGAGGAGCAAAGATTTGATCTTGTCGGTGTTAGCTGAAATGGGTAGGAGAAAAAAACGAAGCTTGGTGAATGTTGATGGAGTTGTGGACTTTTTCAACAATGTCATGGTGGAGAAGAAGCCTTATCTTCCCTTTTTGATCCCTTTGATTTTGATCTTCTGGGCTTTGGAGAAATGGGTTTTCTCTTTGTCCAATTGGGTTCCTCTTGTTCTTGCCGTTTGGGCAACTATCCAGGCAAGTTCCTTCCTTTTCCACATG
This sequence comes from Hibiscus trionum, assembly GCA_030270665.1. Taxonomy (NCBI): domain Eukaryota; kingdom Viridiplantae; phylum Streptophyta; class Magnoliopsida; order Malvales; family Malvaceae; genus Hibiscus; species Hibiscus trionum. The sequence goes on along the minus strand of BSYR01000045.1, from coordinate 9,807,715 downwards.
TTTTATGATTATGATTATGAAACAGCTTTAATGTACACATAGGAGATTGTTTTAGGAAATGATTCTGTACTTTGTCTTGTTATTACAAGTTCGTTAAGTCACTGTTTCGAATCTCTGTTACTTTTTCTCATTATAGATTTTCTATCTGCTATTAAAATGCAGTGGGAGGGGAGTTTTATGTTATTACAAATGCTTTTAATGTTCCTTAGTTTTTCATTTTTTTGATAAAACATGTATAGATTCAGTTGATCATGTGATTCTATTGGATTTTAAGTTTCCCCCTGTGACTTGCTTCTGTACATATTTCCCACTTGTTTTGATTTGTTCTCAAATAGCCGGCCAACGGTTCTCGGTGGAAGTAACATATGATTCTGGTGCTTGATACTCCACAATTACTTTTTCTTCCTTTACCATGTCAAATCTCATTGTTACTTTAAGACAAAAGTATATATGAAGTTCACTTTTGAAGGGGAAACTGGTTTATATTGAAATCAATTGTATGCTTATCCGTCTTTTAGTTCGATTTTTGAGCTAGCTAGGCACACCCTTGTAGCTGATAGGGTCTTGGAGATTCAGCTAGCTTGGATTAAAAGATTTAGAATGACTATGTAGTTCCAATTGCTGGTTTCCATCTTCATCAGGATAGCTGCTTAACCATTCTCTTTTCATTTGTATTTTTTCCTCCAAGGTGTAGATATTGTGTCGGAAATTGGATTCCTAGGTGATGTTAGTAAGTTGTTTATGATTCTCTTACCAGTTACTCTAATGTCAAAGCCTAAGGAGTAAGGACTTTAATTGTTGTTGAGGTTCATTCTTGTCATGTTTTTCTTTTCTTTTCTTCACTTTGGAGTTAATTTGATAAGAACAACTCGATTTTCTATTACAAAACTATTTTGTATTATCAAACTGTTTGAAAGAAAATAACTTTACCCCTTGTCTATCGGCTGAGGGTGTTATGGCAATTAATATTTTAAATTTTACTATGATGGCATTAAGGGTATTTCTCTTCCATTGCAGTATGGTAATTATCAACATCGAATAGCTGTTGAAGACTTGAATAAGAAGTGGAAGCGAGTTACATTAAGCACCTCGGTAGTTACACACTTCGATTTTCTACTTCTAAGATATGTGAGTTTTATCATGATCAATCATTTGGCACTTTTAAACAGCCAATAACACCATTGGAGCACTGCGAGTGGCTAAACAAGCTTTTAATGGAGATTTGGTCCAACTACATGAATCCAAAGCTTTCATTAAGGTTCCAATCCATTGTTGAGGTGAGAATTGTGGGATCTTAGTGAAAACTTCATTAATTTTGTCTTATTACAAGTTTATGCATTTATATCTAGTTGAAAACTTGTGGGAGCTTTGAACGACAATTTCTTCTAGATATTTTGCATTGCCTGCTCCGAAGACACTCCCACAACTATGTAAATATATGTTTGTTTATATGAACTTTGGAAAAAAGCGTAAGTTTGCATTCGAATCTCAGCTGCCAATGGTTCTATTGATAGACAAATTGAATGTTCGTCCATTGATGTTTGTTATTTATTAATTTAATGTCTAAGTGGATCTTCTTGCATGCAGAAACGCTTGAAACATCACAAATCACGACTTATTGTAAGTGATATAATTTGCATTTAGTTCTCAAGAAAAAAATTCAAATTTACTGTTAGAGCCTTTTGATTGATGTTAATCTTTAGATACATTACATGTTCACCGATGAGACTATTATTCATGCAGGAAAGAGTAGAATTGCTGGAGTTTTCACTAGGTTCATCTCCGCCTTTGTTGGGTCTTCAAGGGACTTGCTGGTCAACTTTTGGTGATCAGGTTTGGATTCTGTGTTTTTCGTCACAACTTATTATTGAAGTTCATTTTCGTTTCCTTTTCAGTTCTATGAAGAAATAAACGGGGTTAATATGAAAAGGCAATTTGTTCAAGTTAATAAATGCGAAGACAAGAAAAAGGAAGTGAGATTTATTCGTAGATAGTGGATGTTAAGGAAGTGGAATTTGTTTCTGAATACTTTGTTGAGGCTAAGAATATGACAATCGGTGTAAAACTATAAGGTGCTTTTTTCTTACCAAAGGTTAATTTAGTATGTTACCTATAATTGTTCATCATTGAAAGGAGGTCATGAGCCCTTTCCTTTTGTTTGCTTGGACCACACGTCAGTTCTTCTGCATTGATAACGGATACGACTTATTCCAATGAGGTAATGAAGATTGCTAATTGAACCATGGTTCGTGACTAAAAGAAACTTTTGAAGGCTGACGATTGTCTTTCGAAAAAAATAAAAAGTTTGCACTAGGTTTATCTAAGCTTGTACAGCAGGACAAGGAAATATTTCAGTGTGGCATTTCTTAGTTTTTTTTTTTAATTTCTTTCTTGTAAACCCAATCTTTGTCTAATGGTTTATTTTGACAGCGAGTTATGCGCTTGGGTTTTGATTGGGACACGACTGACCTCAGCATTATGTTGCTTGCCAAGGTGGCCTTTGGAACTGCAAAGATTGTTATAAATAGCCTTCACATCAAGGGTGATGTACGTTGAAAAGCTTCTGCCATGTATCCCTTCTTTCTTTTCTTTATTTCGGACAATGAAGTCCTATCTAGAAACTTGATCTATCTGATGGGTTGGTTTGTAAATAAAAGTCTTTGAATGTGGAGAATTCAGAAGTTCTTTTACAAATACTTTTGCTCTATTAATTCTCTAAGTTCATTTTTGACTGATTTTCCTAATTATGATATATTGATATTATACCTTTTTTACATTCTGCAGCTTCTCTTGATGCCAATTCTGGATGGGAAAGCGTTTTTGTACTCGTTTATATCCACTCCTGAAGTTAGAATAACAGTTGCCTTTGGCAGTGGAGGAAGCCAATCACTACCTGCAACAGAGCTGCCTGGTGTTTCTTCTTGGTTGGCATGTGTCTTTTATACTTTTCTCTTTGTTTTCGTGTTTTTTTTTGCAAGCGAGGATTAACTTAGAGAGATGCGCGGTCATCTCAATAATTTTAGCTTACTTTCCAGCAGTGGGCTAATTTCCCCCCCTCATAATGCAGGTTAAACTTTTGACTGATACCTTAGCTAAGACGATGGTTGAACCACGCCGCCAATGTTTCTCTTTACCGGCTGTAGAGTTAAGGAAGAAGGCCGTTGGCGGTATTGTTTACGTGACAGTCCTTTCTGCAACTAAACTTTCTAGGAGTAGCTTGAGAGGAAGTCCATCAAGAAAGCAACCAATTTCCGGTGTAGATGGTTTACAAGAGCACATTGATGATAAAGATCTACAGACATTTGTCGAAGTTGAGTTAGGAGAGCTAACCAGAAGAACGAATGTGAGGCCAGGCTCCAGTCCCCAATGGGATTCAACGTTTAACATGGTTTTACATGATAATACAGGAACTGTTCGATTCCATCTCTATGAGCATACTCCGGGAAGTGTGACGTGTGACTATCTAGCAAGTTGTGAGATTAAGGTACCGTAAAGTTGATGCTATCGAGTCTTGTCCATAACATATATTCATCAGACGACCTTCTCTTTTTGAAGATGTTCTTTATTATGATCATCTTTAATGGCACCGGTAGTTGATTTCCCATTTTCATGTCCGTTGAGCAGATGAGATACGGTACAGATGATTCAACAATGTTTTGGGCAATAGGGCCAGACTCGAGTGTAATCGCCAGGCATTCTGAATTTTGCGGCAAAGACGTCGAAATGGTTCTTCCATTTGAAGGGGTCAATGCGGGGGAGGTACGCATGTGTGAATTTTCTTTAGTAGAGAAATAAAATATTGAACTTCATGCGTGCAGACTAAAATTGTTCTCTTATATATATATACACACACACACACATTTAACAGTTGGCAGTGAAGCTTGTGGTAAAAGAATGGCAATTTTCTGACGGTTCTCTTAGCTTCAACAACTTACGTGTTAGCTCGCAACCATCACTGAGTGGGTCATCAAATTTTCTTTCGAGAACTGGAAGGAGAATTAGTGTAACCGTCGTGGAAGGGAAGGATCTTATTACAAAAGACAAAAGCGGAAAGTGTAACCCCTATGTTAAATTGCAATACGGAAAGGTATGATGGAGTTGAGGTTGCAAGTGTGATATTTCACATTGTTGTACTATAATTAATTATGCTTACCATTGATCTTTTCCATGAATTCTTTTCAGGTTCTGCAGAAAACAAAGACGGCACATTCTTTTAATCCGGCTTGGAACCAGAAGTTCGAGTTTGATGAAATCGGAGATGGTGAATATCTGAAGATAAAGTGCTACACCGAAGAGGTCTTTGGAGATGACAGCATTGGCACTGCTCGTATAAGTCTTGAGGGACTGGTTGAAGGGTCGCCAAGGGATGTGTGGATCCCTCTTGAGAAAGCGAATTCAGGAGAACTAAGGATCCAGATAGAAGCGGTTAGGATTGATGACTATGAAGGATCGAGGGTAAGCGATAGAGCATTGCTTTAATCTTTTTCGAAAAAAGAAAGAAAATAGTAGCTTTTCAACTTGACATGGTCCATTTGTGAGTGTGTAAAAAATACAAATCGTTTGATTCACAGAAATATATGTTTTTAGTAAATAGGATTACCTGAATAAGTGAGTTGCCTAGAACTTTTAAACCTACTTCGTTTGATTCACGGAAAGAAAACTATGAACATATGTGTGCACTTTTTGACCTACAAGGCCTGTGAATATAGCATACTCTGCTTGAAGAAAAGGGCAAATCTTGCATTATATATGCATACTTGATGATCTTCTATCTCAAGTGCATCTATTCTGATACGCGTTTCGTATTTCCTCAAGGGTTCTGCATATCCCGGCAATGGTTGGATTGAGCTTGTGCTTATTGAAGCAAGAGACCTAGTAGCTGCTGATCTAAGAGGGACGAGTGATCCATATGTGAGGGTGCACTATGGAAACTTGAAGAGACGAACAAAGGTATCGAAACAACCCGATTTTGAAATATTTTAACGAATGATACATGTTTATTTTGTTTTTTATATTAGTTTTCTTTGTTTCACGTTCATATTTCATCGAACATGTATCTTTTCCTCTCAAAAACTTCCTATGGAAATATATATTTGCAATAGCAATTGGCGTGTGCAGTTCTGTATATTTATAGCTTATCCAATTCATGGAATACCCTTCAGGTGATGTACAAAACGTTGAACCCTAAGTGGCATCAAACGTTTGAATTCCCCGATGACGGCAGTCCTATAGAGTTGCATGTCAAAGACCACAACGCGTTGCTACCAACATCGAGCATAGGTGATTGTGTTGTAGAATATCAGAGACTGCCTCCAAATGAGATGGCTGATAAGTGGATACCGCTTCAAGGAGTCAAAAGGGGAGAGATTCACGTTCAGGTCACGAGAAAAGTTCCGGAACTAGAGAAAAGACCAAGTCTGGACCCTGAATCATCCTTAACAAAAGCTCATCAAATATCAAGCCAGGTGAAAACATGTTTATGTTGATTTCCATTAACCCTATTTGATCGAACAATGTCGAACTCTGACATATTTTATTTGATGTTGGCTTGTACAGATGAAACAAATGATGATCAAGCTTCAATCTTCAATTGACGATAGCAACCTCGAAGGAATTTCAGCTCCATTGAGTGAACTCGAAACTCTTCAAGATATGCAAGAAGAATACATGGTGCAGCTTGAAACCGAGCAGATGCTTCTACTGAACAAGATAAAGGAGCTCGGTCAGGAGATTTTGAACTCATCGCCTTCTCTAAGCAGAAGATCTTCTCAAAGTTGAAGCAATTGTTTACATTCCGGCATTACACGTTAAGATTATCGTTCTATCGATATAGTTTCGCTTACCTCGGAAATACTTACAGACACAGCATAATAATCCTCAATAGAATAGGCATCACTGCTTAGATTTGGCTGATTGATAATACTTGTATTGCATAATGGCTACTGCTTATTTAAGTGGTTCAAATAGAAATGGTAGCTAAGGTCATGTATTATGAGTTGCATCTCTTAAATTTATAAGCACTGAATTTGTATCATAAAATAGTTGTTAATAAAGTATTGAAAATTAAAGTATTTGAATGTGATTACACGGTTTTGATAACAACAAATGCTGAATTGTGAGAATTATATTTTCCATCCTGGTTCTCAGAGTTTTGCGCTAACTAATTTAAATCGATATGCGTCGCACACCTAACTTTGATGAGTGAATCTTTCGGCGGAGATTTTTTACATATACAAGGCCTCGAACTCGATATAAATTGTATTATTCATGTAAGTTAACTTCATTACATCCCTCTAAACTATGACTTCATTTTAAATTGGTCTCAACATTTCAATTCCATCCTCAAACCATGATTCTTATTTTAAGTTAGCCCTGAACTTTTAAACATTCTAATTTCATTCTTATAGTATGACTCTCAGTCTAGATTAATCCTTGAACTTTTGAATATTATAATTTTATCCCCAACTTATCAATATATGATAATCATATCACATGTTAATAAAACAGTAGCAAAATCGTTAATTTTCATGTAAATACTGAGGTGTATTATGTAATAATATGACACACCAAAAACAATAATTGATGATGAAATTGAGCGTTCAAAAGTTTTGAGATTAATTTAAAATGAGAGTTATACTTTAAGGATGAAAGAGGGTGATTTGTATTATTCTCAAATATAGACATGTGTACAATGTCTTAGTTAAATCATCTATTTATAGGCATAAGAAGTACATATTGCACTGAACTCTAATTAAATGAGATAATATTATTAATGATAAAATAAATCAAACTCCTTAAATAAAATTCGATAAAAATCCACATATATAAATATTCATAATAAAAATTATATAATTTAAAAATTATACACTAAAATATTTTAAAAATTGAGCAACAAATAGAACCAAGCCCAATGCCAAAACGAGCCATATCCATTACCAAAATATCTATTTTCTTCAAAGGAAAAATGAAATCTTATCTCTTCTCCCACAACTGAAGAAAGAAACCCGCTTTCTTCCCAGTTTTCCAGTCTCTCATTCTCTGCTACAACCAAAGCTAAAACAATGGCAGCTATTCCTCTATAACGAAAACCAAAGCAATGGCTTTTACTACCACAAGATTGACGGAAATGCCCCTCAGAACCCCACTCCCTTTCTCCTCCTACTCCTACCCTTCTTCTCTCAACCTTCTCTTCTCGCTCCCAAAACCGTCATTTCACTTCTTCACCTCTTTCCCCCCTCTCCGGTCCGGAATCAACCCGAGCTCCATTTCGAACCGCTATTCTTACCCTTGGTACCACCGCCTATCCTCCGTGCCTCTTAACTCCGGTGGCGCCAATTTTTCCCTCCAGGCCTTGCCTTCCCATTCCGAAAAAGTCATCCAATCGGACGGTAACGATGAAGCGGGTGTCGAAACTCGGTATTTCAATAAAGATAAAGGTCAAAGCGCTATAGATAGGATTGTTCTCAGGCTGCGAAACCTTGGGTTAGGATCAGATGACGAAGATGAAGACGACGACGATGGGACCGACGATTACGATTCGACGCCAGTGACTGGAGAAGAGAGGTTAGGTGATTTATTGCAGAGAGAGTGGATTCGACCTGACACGAGGCTGATAGAGAGAGAAAAGGAGGAAAATTTGCTGCCTTGGGAGCGAGAGGAGGCGGAGGCAGCGGTGGCGGAGGTGGTGAATGAGGGAAGTTCAAAAAAGAGGAGACTCAGAGCGCCGACATTGGCTGAGCTGACGATTGAGGACGAGGAGCTTCGGAGGTTGAGGAGGATGGGGATGTACTTAAGGGAAAGGATCAATGTGCCGAAGGCGGGGATTACGAAGGCGGTTTTCGACAAAATTCATGATAAATGGAGGAAGGATGAGTTAGTTAGGCTTAAGTTTCATGAATTTCTCGCCGTCGATATGAGGACTGCCCATGAGATTGTTGAGGTTGGTTTGCTGCTTTTTGTCACTGTAAATCTTAGGCTTTTGAAATTATGTTGCTGCTTTTGTTATTCCTGCATGCATGTCTATGGCTTAAGGAAATTGAATGATGTTTTGATTGTTATGTAGTTGTACTTGGTGAATGGTGAAAAGGGCTTAGAATTGAGATATTGTGAAAGAAATCTAAAATTCCAATGTTTTAAATTCGTTTTCGATTGAAATGGATAATTGGACATGAATAATTAGCTTGTCACAAAAGTTTGATGCCGAGTGGGAGATCAAATTTGTTCTCTTTTATTGGTAGATTTGGAATAACTAGGATTATATGTAGCCAAATTCTATAATTCCTTGCTTCTGTGCTTTAATCTGATATCATGTTTCTGACTTCGGAGTGCTTGTATTGATGGTCAGCGCCGTACAGGAGGATTAGTTATATGGAAATCTGGAAGTGTTATGGTGGTCTATCGTGGGAGTAACTATGAAGGTCCTTCTAAATCCCAATCGAATGATGGAGAAGGAGAAGCTCTTTTTATTCCGGATGTTTCTTCCTCCAGCGAAAAGGAAAGTGAAACGAACTCAACTTCAACTCTAGAAAAGTCTGATAAAGTTGTGGTGAAGGCAGAACGCAGTGAAAGCATGACTGAAGAGGAAGTTGAGTATAATAGCTTACTAGATGGTCTTGGTCCTCGGTTTGTCGAGTGGTGGGGTACAGGAGTTCTTCCCGTTGATGCTGATTTACTTCCTCAAAAGGTACCTGGTTATAAAACACCTTTCAGGCTTCTTCCTGCTGGAATGAGACCACGGCTTACGAATGCAGAGATGACAAATTTACGGAAAATTGCTAAATCACTTCCTAGTCATTTTGCCCTTGGTATGTTCACTTTTTTTTTCTTCTCATTTTCTCTTTCTTTAGATCGTCTGTTTGTGACTTTATAAAGAGTTTTTCTATGTAAATATTCTTCTAGGGAGGAATAGAAACCACCAGGGATTGGCAGCTGCAATAATTAAACTTTGGGAGAAAAGCCTTGTTGCAAAGATTGCCGTAAAACGAGGTATTCAGAATACGAATAACAAGCTTATGGCTGAGGAGCTAAAGGTATATTCTTTTACAACTTAAAGGCTTAACGAATCTTGTGTTTAGCTTGTTCTTATACTAAGTACCTTAGTAGGATGCTAAGCTATGAATCATTGCCTAAGCAGAACTTTTTTACACTTAAGAATTGCTCATAAAATCATTTCAGCATGATTCCATTTTTAAATCAGCTTATTAACTTTTTATTTATTTACTGTTTTACCAATTTTTGGCAATCTTTTGGCTACCGAACTTATATTAAAATTTATGAGCATGCTGGGTAGCAGCAGCAATTATTACTTAATTCGATGAAATATAACTTAGAAGTATAATAAGCTCCTTCAGGTAGAAAAAAGTCCTAGTGGATATAAAGTGAAACTTGAACATGGAAGACATGTGCAGCTTAGAGGAGGATTGCAACTTTTATCCAAGATATAATATTAGCATTTACAACCACAATTATCTCATGATCATCTGTTTGCTCCCTGTATGACATTTTTCATGTGTTTATTTGGATTCTTCATCATTTAAGATATATTCTACACTTCCAAAAGAGACGAGAATATACTGCTCACCCATACTAACAATTTTGCAGAACTTAACTGGAGGTGTCCTGCTGCTTAGAAACAGGTATTTTATTGTCATATACCGCGGAAAAGATTTCCTTCCACCAAGTGTTGCTGCTGCTCTGGCAGAAAGACAAGATTTGACAAAACAGATTCAAGATGCTGAGGAGAAGCTGCGGGTCAGAGCAGTTGAGCCAGCTCAATCAGGGGAAGATAAAGGACAGGCACCGGCAGGTACTTTGGCTGAGTTTTATGAAGCTCAATCTCGCTGGGGAAGAGATATATCTTCTGAAGAACGCGAAAAGATGATTGAAGAAGCTTCAAAAGCTAAGCATGCTAGACTTGTAAAACGCGTCGAACATAAATTAGCTGTTGTAAGTATAAATTTATGCCGAAACGAATGTCTAATTTTGATTATTCACTAGTTTTGTTGTCATTTTAAACTAATTTTGCATGCCAAATTAGTTTTCTTCTTTTTAAAAGATCTGAATCAGGATGCTATTTCTGGTCCTCGATTTGTGATTTATGTTTGAAAGTTCAGTTTCTTGTTTAGTGCTTCTAGGTAGTTGCTGTATGATGTAAACTTTTCCATGTTTGTGTCTGCTCTGGGTAAACAATATGTTTGGGTTATTATATCTATTTGTTCATTGATATTTATTGAATGCTTGAATATGAAAACAGGCCCAAGCTAAAAAGCTTAGAGCAGAGAAACTGTTATCTAAAATAGAAGCCTCGATGATCCCTGCTGCTCCCGATTATGACCAAGAAACAATCACGGATGAGGAACGGGTTATGTTTCGCCGAGTTGGTTTGAGAATGAAACCATACTTGCCTCTTGGTATGTGGTCTTCTTGTTTGATGATTGAAATTTGAATTTAGAGTTAAATGATGATGGTTTGCACAATAATATACTAGGTATCCGTGGTGTTTTTGATGGTGTAATTGAAAATATGCATCTGCATTGGAAGCATCGAGAACTTGTGAAGCTAATATCCAAACAAAAGACCCTTGCATTTGTCGAAGATACTGCAAGGTTATTGGAGTATGAAAGTGGTGGGATACTGGTGGCAATAGAAAGGGTCCCCAAAGGATATTCTCTCATTTACTATCGTGGAAAAAATTACCGTCGGCCCATTAGCATAAGGCCAAGAAACCTTCTAACAAAGGCTAAGGCGTTGAAGCGCTCAGTTGCAATGCAACGCCATGAGGTTTGATATCTTACATTCTGATTTTATCGTTATACTTCGTAACAATTGTTCCATATTACTTTTATGTCTTACATCATACTATTCGTAGGCTCTGAGTCAGCATATTTCTGGATTGGAGAAAACCATAGAGCAAATGAAAAAGGAAATTGTAAGTGCTCTTTTTCCGATATACATTCAATTTTTTGAACTCTTAACTTCTATCCTAGATATATTTGCATGCTCAACACAGTTAATCTTAGCAAGTGGCATGGACTTAAAACCACTCTTCTTTGATACCAAAAATCTATATCTTGATGTTAGATATTAGATACATAGCACAACTATTTAAGCAATCCTTAAAAAATGATGTTTGGTGGATTACGGAATAGAACCGACATTAGGTAGCACTTTTCGAAGTAATAATTTGTTGATAATCTGTGCTCATAACGGTTAAATCGTAGAATTATTGTTGGTTCTGTGTACATTACGTTATGCTTAAATCGTAGAATTATTGTTGGTTTTGTAGGGTGCTTCTGAAGATGTTGAGGACGATAACGACAGGGGCTCTGGCAAGAACAACCAGTTTGATCCTGTCTCAGAACTCTCCCAAGTAAGTTACTATATGTTGCCACTATTCTTGAAATTATTTTGTTACTGTTGGGGGGCAATATTTCTTTGTGAGGAATAATTTGTCAAAATATTTGTTTGCAGAGTGAGGACGAAGCTTCAGATATAGCATCCGACGACGATGATGATGAATACAAAAATGAGCTTGATGACTATGAAGATGATAGTGAGTTTGTTGACGATGAAGATGAGGCCACCGACGATTGGGAAGATGAAGATGACGAAGATGAGGCCGACAACGACTGGGAAGATGATGAATCTTCAGAAACAAACTTCAAAAAATCTGATTCACACAAACGGCGTTGATCGAGATTCTGAAAATTTTGAACCGAGTAGACAGTCTTTTTCTTGTTCACCAGAGTCCATCAATTGGTCTTTACCGATAATGTCGGGCTGGAAAGAGTATCCATACATGATGGCTGATTCCCAGTTTGCTTTGATTGTTAAATGAGGCGAAAGGGCTTACATGCATCAACTGCCTTTGTACTGGGTTGTACAATCTGTAGCAATTTGTTCATTTTTAACACCAAGGTTTGGCATTGTATTTCATTTCTAAATTAGGGCTGGGGCTACGTTTGGTGACTTTAATTTCAAAATTAGTGCAAGTTGTGTAATAAAAATCACATGTTACACATTAGAAATTCCAAAGTATAATCAATATATCTATAAAACCAACCCTTAAAAACTAAAAACAAACAGAATCTAAATGAAACAGTTGCTGCAAACAACAGAAATCTTGAAGAAAAACAACAGCAGCAACATTAACCAAGCGTTTGTCTAGAAACATACAAACATTACAACTGCAAGAAAAGAAAAGAAACCTTGACGAGAAAGTTACTGCAATGGGGCTCGGTTAAGCAAGGAGAAATTGAACCTCGAGCTAGCAACGTCCCAATAGAGCCCGATTTCATCTTTATGCTTGAGTTCCCTCCTCTTCACAAAGTCTTTAGTCCAGTTACTGATGAACACATTAGCCTTCTCGTTCCAGACCTTGAACACCAACCCATGCTGGGTGTTGGTGTCACAATCCCAAACAGAAACCGGCAACCCTGCCTTGATGTTTGTTAGCTGTTCGTCGTTCCAGTGCGGCAGAATGTGAGATTTCACCAACTCCGGTGCCACCATCAGCCTGGCATTGTTCCCCAGATCACTAGGGGTGAGCTTCTTCTTGATGCACCATGGATCGTGACCGAGCCTCAGCTCAGTCATCCTCAGCTCCTCTATCTCGACTTTCCTTCTCTTGTTTTTGTTGGTAAGAGATTTAGGGTTCCCCATTGTTTGTAGCTTCTTCAAGCTGATGTTGTCTTTCTTCAGATTATGGCGATTTCTGCATTCACCAACTTCAAACCTCCTACTTTTATTCATCCGGAGAGATAGAGTTAATGAAACATTCTCGATTTTGGTTCCATCGGACAGAAAAGAATCGCTGCTCTTCTCCATGCACACCATATCACGTACTCCGTACGTTCAAATCCAAAGTAACTAATTCGGTCTCTTCAGAATCATGGTTTTTCTGTTCCGGCATACTGGTTCCAGTTCCACCGACATTGATGAAACTCCAAGGAATTAATGCTTTGTCTTCCATTGTCCAAGAAACCGAGAGAAGAACTATTAAAACCCTTTCTGTAATGGAAAGATTATGCAGAAACAAAACAATGTAAACTCTATCGCCGACCTCAGCTTTCAACTCTTAGCTCTCAACGTTATAACTTTGTATACAAATTATAAAAGCCGTTAGGGTTTATAACTTTATATAGAGATGTTTTCATATGTCAAATAGGAATTCAATTGCATACTTGGTACCTTTCTCTTCAAGTAACATAATTGGTTGGGGTCTTTTAGTAAATTTATAGGATTTATTCTTAATGTCGTCGTTGTTAAATTTTTTTCTTAATAAATGATATTTTATTTCACATATAATTGCAGGGGAAAAATATACATGCTTGAATTATTTTTTTTTATGGACATTTCACAATTTATTAAAAATAGTAATTTAATGCAATATTTACAAAACAACATGAACATTTAAAAGTAAATTTTTTTCTCAGCAAAAGATATTTTATTGAGATTTAATAAAACATATCCTACGTAGTGTGACTCATTGAAAATCTCCATAAACTTAATAACTTAACTTTTAAATTTTTCATATTTTGAAAACTTTCAAATGACATTGTTATACAAATAGAAAAATTCGATTAATCTGTAAAAAAAATTCAGGTAATGTTTTTTTTTACTTTGTTTATTAAATTTTCCATATTACCATATTTGATATTTTAATAAGCAAAGTAAAAAAATATTACTCGAATCACCAATTAATCGGTCAATCGATTATCCGATTTAATTGGTACAATATATAATCGAGAATTGAATAATCTGAATTTGGTAATTAACCAAAATAATTTTTAAGGATTAATCTAACCCGATTTCAGTACAAAATTTTAAAATAAATTATTTCGATTCGGTTACGGTACATAGTTCTAAACAAAATTGATAAACCGATCTGATCTATTATATACAATATTTCTAAATTTTATGCATTACATTATCTTATAGTCTAGTGATTTTGATACCATTCTGATTTAAAAAAAGTTTTGGCTCTGGGTAGGAATAATAGGTATGAACTTTTAGTTTTTGATTTTCTAGTTATTTTTACGCTTTTATTACAACCGAACAATTATTAAATTTACCATATTGTCATATTTCATATTTTAATAAACAAAGTAAAAAATCATTTCTAGAATCAAATATTTTGGTTAATCGATTATCTAATTTAACTGGCACAATATAAGATATGAATTGAATAATCTGAATTTATCAATTAACCAAAATAAATTTTAAGGATTAATCAAATTTTTTTATTTGTATAAACATTTAATCTGAGAGTGACCAAAATATGAACAATTCAAAAGTTACGTTATTAAACTGAAAACTTTTAAACTCTAATGACCAAAATAGGAGTGAGAAGAAAGTTGAGTAATGATTGGTGTAGTTTACCATTTTTATTAAGGAAAAACGAAAACTAACATCAGCTTCTAACGGAAGGTAACGGGAGGGACCATATTGAAAGTGAACTAAAATTTCGGTGACTATATTGAAATCGAACTAAAAATTGAGTGATCTTATCAAATATTTTAAAAGTACGATGACTAAAATAAATTTGCCCTAAAAGTTAGTTGACCATTTATGTAGTTTGCCCTAATTTAATAGTCCAAAATCCAAATGAATTTTTCTTAACGAAAGTGATTTCAATGAAAAAATTTCAATTTTGACGTTCAAAGTGTGAGCAACTTAAAAATTCAGTAATTATTAGTGTAGTTTATCATGTCTATTATTTTAAATTTAATTTTTACAAGATAAACCATTGGATAAACAGGCCTAAATTTTTAAGCAGGCCTAAATTTTTTGTATAAATATATTTTTTAGATTTTATGCCTTCAAATTGATTAAACCTTGAATAGGTATATTAAGGGCAAAAAAATTCTATGTACCTTTTCTTTGTCCCTGTCTATGTTCCAACATTAAAATATTAAAAAGTTAAATTTTAAGTCTTAACTCTAAATTCTAAATCTTAAATCCTACGCCCTACACTCTAAATAATGCACACTACTCCAAATTTTCTAAACTATAATCTTAAACCTTAAACTTTAAACTACAAACTTGTTTTACTTGTTTTGTGTGAGATATAAATAAGGGCTCTAAAAAAGTAAAAAAAAAAATCTGTTTATAATATAGGAATGGCAAGGATGGAGAATCCCGTGCTCCATTCTCTTAACCAATATGGATCACAAACAACTATAAAAGCAACGGAATGTATGTAGAGTAATTATTTTTTTAGAATCGATAAAGAGAGAGTCTTAGAGGTTATCTAGGCTTACAATATGGGGGACTATGGACGTCTCTAACGAGAAGTGGCTGGAGGACAAGAGGCGGCGCGTCGTAAGTAACCATAGAGAAATCAGCAGGGGGCGTGTTTAGCAAGAGCATCAGCTGCCATATTTCCTTCACGTGAGAGCTAAAGAATTTCAGTCATCATGCCTTGTCGCGAAGCTTAGCAATAACACGAACAAGAGGGAGGGAGCTTGAAGGTGCATTCGGATCATTCGCCAGTTTGGTGGCTTTGAGGGAGTCAGATTGCACTAATAGCATGTTAAACCCATTGTCCCAAGCGAAGCGCAGGCCAAGAAACAATGCCCAGAGCTCAGTTTGTAAGGGGCAAGCTGTCACATCCCAAAAACCGGTCTAGTCGGAATTAAATTCCGGTGACCGAATATTTTATCGATTGAATAATTTATTCGATCTTATCTGAACTAATAAATATTATTCGGGTTAATTTATGATAGTTTTTTTTTTTTTATTATTATTATTATTATTATTATTATTATTATAAAATATAGAAGGTGGATTGCCGTGTAAGGCATACCACTAAGCAAATGGGTGTTGTTGTTATTAGGCAAATTGGCCACTTTGATTAAGATAATGAATAAAATAATAATTAGTGGGGGAATGGTTCACGCTGAAAATAATATATAAAGGGGCAAGTGAATTGATGAAATTCACAGCAAAGAAAGAAAGAAAGAAAGAAAGAAAGAAAGAAAGAAAGAAAGAAAGAAAGAAAAAAAAAAGTAGCATACGATCCAATGTTCGATTGGTAGTCCGATATTTTCGATATAGTAATATCGAATTTCTATCGACGTCGGGGTAAGCTCAAATCCTTTATTGGTCTAAGTTTCGAGAACGAATCTTCGTAATATTTTTATATTTATTCGATACTGTCTTGTCGATTTTAATTGATTTTTATTATCATAGTACACGAGGTCGATTCAGAACAACCTTCAAGCCCAAGAAATAAAAATAAAGTACCGGTCTATCAAGGTGAGTGAAACAAATTAGAGTTGAGATTAGAGTCTCAACTATCTTTAATTTAATGTTAGAATATATATTAAGCATGAAATTGGATTAATTAAAGGTTAGTAAATGATAAGGGTAAAGGAAATTCGGATTTGTAAATTGTCCTGTAGAAAACTGCATTTTTGAGCATGTTAGAGTCATTTCTGGAAAACGTGTTCTTCTACAAAGTTGTAGAGGACAAAATTTTACATGGAATAGAGGTATTATTTGCTCAAAAATGTTAAGTATAGGTCTCTGAATTGTTCTTAGAAGTTTCGGGACTGAAACTGAATAATTGAAATCTGCTGGGATAAATTATAAAATTCGAAATGTTTAAGGGGTCAAATGGTGTTAATAAATTCTGAAAATTTATGATTAGAACAGGGGATTCATGAAATGAATTAAATTAAATGGCCAAGCTTGAATTAAGTCTCAATTGGTAGGTTAAAACCATTTAGATCACATATAGAATTATTAAAGAATAAAAAGGGGACTGTTTTGTGGAAATTGATAAATTGAGGACTTACATGTCCTATTTTTGAGGTTTCTGGATTATAAAAATAATGTTATAAGATTAATGTAAATGTGGTTAAAAGCTCAAGATTAATAGTGTAGTGAAACATAGGTTATAAATGCACTAAAGTCACAAATTAAGCATAGACAGATTAGGTTTCTAAAAATGCCCTATGTTCAAGTAATAAACTGTATTAATAGGGAAATGATAAAATTATATGCCATACATGGTTGTAAAGGTGTGTTTATAAGCTTTCCATAATGGTAAAGAACTCCTTATTTGGAGTTGTGAGTAAAAAGATATGAATTTTTGAGTAAATAAATGTCATAAAAACAGGGTAACAGTTTGCCCTTAAATCTGCATCAACATCGACTTTAAAAATTCATTATAAATTGTATAAGCGGGATTAAAAGCTATAATTTATATGGTTTAAAAGGTTATTCAGTCTAGTTTCGTTTGAAGCAAACGAAATCAGATTTTGAGTTATAGAACATTTTATATAAATATTTCTTTAAGGACAATGCAAGCTGCCTAATGTACTAAATGATATGTTTCTTTAATGTTTGGTTAGAAAAGATGTAGAAATGAAGGAAACCACAAAATTGAAGAATAAGGAAAATGTCTCTAAGCTTGGATTGAGGTGAGTGTGGATGCATTTGTCTCGGGTGACGCGGTGTCATTCCGATTATTGTTTTTATGTTCTGATATGTGAGTGTGGATGCATTTGTCTCGGGTGACGCGGTGTCATTCCGATATTTGTTTTTATGTTCTGATATGTGAGTGTGGATGCATTTGTCTCGGGTGACGCGGTGTCATTCCGATCTTTGTTTTTATGTTCTGATATGTGAGTGTAGTTGCGTCAAGGGATAGGCTCGGTGCCTTCCCGTTGCATTATTTATGATTATGTTTGCATTTGTTAAGGGCTCACGTAGAGCAACTATGCTCGAATGGCAAATTTGGTAAGTACCTTACATTACTTTGATATGTTCGAATATGACTATGAAATGCTACATGATATGGAGCTACGGCTCATCTTGTTATTTCATATGATATGATATGAAAATCATGGACTATGTGAATTTGTGTGTATTTATGGACGTTGGATACAATTGGCATGCCATAGGAATATTCGAGCTCACCATGTAAGGGAGGACTACGGTCCAGGGCTACGGCCTATATGTGGGAGATAAAAGGATGGAAGTGTAAGGGATACATGGAGCTACGGCTCAGGGCTACGGCTCATTTATGATTCATGATATGGTGTACAGGGAATCCGCGTATCTAATGGTACCAATATATTATGTGTTTGATACGTTATGCCATGTTATGGTCATGATATGATATTATGCTTTGTTATGAAAATGAAGTATGCCATGTTATTGCATTATGATCATTTTTGGAAGCATGCTACATGACATAACATGTTCATTCATTGTCATTGGATACCTCGCTTAGACTATGTAAGTCTAATGCATTCATTGCATAACATTTCAGGTTAAAGAAAGTAATAGATCGAGATCGGGATTAGTTGGAAGGTTGGCAAATCACTACAATTAAAGAGTAATGTGTTTTGTCCTCATGAACTCCTAGTATGGTGGCAAAGTAGTTAAAGTAATTATATTAATCTTGTGGGCCTACTATTGTGTATACGTTGCCTATGTTCTGTATAAGGTTTTTAAAAGTAATATTGACTATTGAGTTAGTAATAAAATTGACATAATTGGTATTAAAATATTGATTAAAGGACTCTAAGATTTTTGTGAGTTGTTAGGCTCATTTAAATATGTAAAGAATTTTAGTAAGATAATTCAAAAAGAAATAGATTTGAATACTTTACAAAATAGTCACTAAACATTACATCGTCTAATCAGATAGGTAAATGACCTCTATTAGTAATGAGATTTTACAGGCTAATAACTAGTAAGTTTAATTTCAGTATAATATCACGAATTTCAGATAAAGATCTTTAATTTGTGAAAATTACAATTTAGTCCCTAAGTTTGAAAAAGTTTAAAATTGACCCAAATTTGAGTAAGTTGTTAATAAGTTAAGTGTTAAGTCTTAAAAGAGATTAATACAATAATCCGAAATAATTTTTGGACTTTGGATTTATGTCTCCGATCTCCGCATCGTTTTCGGTAGCGCTCTCCGACCCGGTTCTCTACCAGGCCGGGAAGGGGGTGTTACACAAGCTATACCTATCACCTTGTTAAAACCCTGGATGAAATTCTCGGCATGATCGCGAATCAAACCACCCACCGAACTCATCCCTGTAGATGAGGATACAGCCCCGTCAACATTCAAGCAAAGCCAACCTGGATTAGGAGGAGACCATTGGATATATGCCAGAGCAGAGTTGGCCATGGCTGAAGCGGAAGAGAAACTATCTTTGTAATATCGAGCCCACGTGATGCCGTGATGGAGCATAGAGTCGGCTGAGCAAAAGGAATTATTGAAGACATAGTCGTTTCATCCCTTCCATAGTTTCCAAACTATCGAGGCAAAAAGGATATTCCAGGGGATGTCCCACTCCATTACCAAATCATGCGAGCTAAGGTTGAGTTGAAACCACTGATGAAAATCCAGAGAAAAGAAACTCACTGCAGCAGTCGAAGATAGAATAGACATCCAGAGTCGTTGTGCTTTCTGACAATCGCACAAGACATATAGAATAGTTTCGTCTTTGGCCTGACAGCCGGGGCAAATAGGAGTCATGGACATCGAACGACGGCAACGTTCAACCTTTGTCATAAGACACGAGGAATGGATGAAGCTGAAAAAATAGTGGATAATGCAGCAACATCCCATGTGTTGAGTTGAGAGGTGCTCGATTCGATCAACCGATGTTGCTCACCAAGTGGTGGAGAGGTGGAATTTTATGTGGATTTGGTGTGGAAGCTAAAATGTAAATGACACAATGATTTTAGAGTGGTTAAACCTTCTAACCAAGGTCTACATCCACTACCTTAGCTTCCCACTAAGGATTTCCAATCAATCCACTATTGATTCGTCCCCTTTTCTAGGCTTAGGAGGAAACCCTTATACACCGATCAAGCTTTCTACCCAAAGCCTTGATCAAACCCTCTTTTACAAAGAGATAAGAAAAGCAAACACAAATCCCTCTAATAGGTGTTTGTTTGCACAATTAAAGCACTCACCCAAAACCTAAAACACTTGAGCAAATTTGACAATTTTGGCTCACTAGTATTTGTCTATACAAGAATTGACAATTTAGGCACTAAGACAATATTTGATCATTTGTTGATTGACAATATGAGCATTAACCATATCTTGATACTTGGAGGTCCCTTTTATACTCCTTGATGAGTTTATAGTCGTTACTAGCCGTTGGGGATGAATTGGAGCCGTTGAGGACTTTATTTCCCACCATAAATGCAGTTCTGCTGCTACCTGTATCGAAACGCTCGAACTTGTTTCAATACGCTCTTTAAGTAGAAAGAGCCGTTGAGCATCCGTATCAAAACGCCATGGGTCGTATTGAAACGCTCGTATCGAAATGCTAGGCACCGTATCGAAACGCTCTGCATTTAAAAGTTAGTTGGGAAATAGTCGTTGGGGTTTATGACCGTTGTGGTTGATGCCACGTAGGCGTATCGAAACGGCATAGCCCGTTTCGAAACGCTGGGCAAAATTCACATCCAGGGAAGGCCCGTTTCAATACCCGTATCGAAACACTTTTGCTACTGGAATCCTCTGTATCGAAACACCTAAGGGTGTTTCGAAACACCTGGACGGTTTTGTGTAGTTTGGCTTTTGAAAACATTTAAAATCCTTTGAAAACATCCCTAAACATAGTTTCAAGTTATTTGAACATTGGAAATAGTTTTGAATTCTTTTTAAATTAGTCCAAAATATTTTTCAATTATTATATCAAAACATTATTTCTACACCATGTACCCGAGCCATCAACAAGGTCAGAGAAAGAAAGATTGAAGTCGTTGGTGGTTGCGTAGCGGTCCAAGGGAAGGAACCGAAACATCATCTAAGGGGCGGACAAAAGCGCCATTACCTAGAGACCATGTGATCCCGACACAAATAGTTTCCTAAGAGTTCGAAATAGCTCGCCATAAAGGGGTGCATACCGTGCGTTTAAGCGAGGAAGGGCAAATATCTTGCATATGGTATTTTTGGCGCAAGAACCATACCCACATTGCATCATGTTTGTGCACCAAGGAGAAGCCAATCTTTTTGACAAAAGACATTAAAACCATGCATTCGCCTAAGTCCGAGACCCCCATGTTCAATGGGTTGACAAAGAGCTTCCCAATTAATTAGGGAGGATTTACATTACAAATTACAAAAGTCGTTAGGGTGTATATAGAGACGATTTCATATTTCAAATAGGAATTCAATACCTTTCTCTTCAAGCCTAAGTCCGACACAATGCTAGTAAGCCTTACTCGCGCAACGCTATGGCAAACACACAAGAACTTAAGAAAGGAAAGCTTTACTAATCTAGGAGAAAGCTTTACAATAGAGTTTGAAGGATTTATGAGATTTTTGGGATGGATTACAAATGAGAGGGGTGGCCCTATTTATAGAAACCCACCTCCTCAAAGGACGGCTAGGATCATTTTGATCCAACGGTTACAATTTTGCCTCCCAAAATATCTTACAACACCTAGGAGTATCTAGATAATTTCATACTTATCTAGTATTATCCTAAATGGTCTAAAAGCTCTATAATATTCTAGAGGCTTATAGATTATTCCGGAGATGTCCAGACTTGTCCCGATAATTCCCGAGCCTTCTCGGGTCTTCTAGGTTCCTCCGGGTGAGCCTAGATTGTGGTGGAACGTTCTGGAACCCCTTGGATTCGTGTGGATAACTGTGGGGCTCTCTAGGCAGTTCTAGATCCTTCCTTGGATCATACTTGGCCTTAAAATGCCAAGGCTCCTCACTTTGCCTTGGTTGGTCCTAGTGCACCTAGGTGGGGCTCCTCAGTCGACCTTGGTGCACCTAAGGGGCATTCCTCGGTTGGCAGTGGCGCGCACTGGTGGGGCGTGTCAATCAACTTCCATTGTATTGGCTTGTACAATCAGTCGTAATTTGTTCATTTTTAACAACAATGTTTGACATTGCATTTCATTTCTGAATTAAGGTTGGGATTACGTTTGGGGACTTTAATTTCAAATTTGGTGTAAGTTGTGTAATAAAAATCACATGTTATACATTAGAAATTCCAAAGTTATATGTTACTACTAATGAATGTTTTGTATATAACATCCCTCACCCCTGATTAGGAGTAAGAAGTGTTAAATCGATTTGTATTATCTTATTACAAGTGAGCAGCGGAAACGGACAAATATTTTTTTTATTCGAACACACCCTTATAAGCATTTCTTAGTTCATTTATTTCTAGTCAATTCACAATTGGATAAATTCAGATTAAACCTAATTTAACTATCCAATTTCTACTTGAACATGTAGCATATAATAACTATAATTATTTTGTACAATGTATCGATTTGCTATGGAGGATTAGATTCGAATTTATACAATATACATTCTAAACTTGAAGAACTACATCATACCATCATTTTATATCATCCAACTATAACGTTTCGTTTCCCTTACACATAGGATTTCCCGAGGTAACCGAACATTAAGGCTATAACCTAATGGACGTCTATACAAAATATAACAAAACGAAATCAAGCCCTATACAATATACCAAAAGGGCTAATCTATACCCCATATTTACCTCATACTTACATAACAAAATGAGGGCAACATTAACCAGAAATTCAGAGGTTCTTCATATAGTAATTCATGAACATAACCATAAGTGCAAACTGAACTAACATGCTGACAATTAGCCACCTATCATAAGTACAACAAAGATAACAAAAGGCATACGCTTAATCTTTTGACGGATAACAAGATCAGGGTGAACAAGTTGATAAATCAACTATATGTGGGTTGGGAAGAAAGAAAACAAGAGTGATACGTACTTACAGTACTTAGTGAGGAAACTTTAGTCTAACCAATTTAAAATTTCTTGATTTAATTAGCAATATATTTATTCAACTCGAAATTTAGGGTATGTTTAGTCTAAACAATTCGAATTCCTCTTTAAGTACACATTCGAGCTTAGAAGTCAACAACAAATAGCAATTCAATTATATTCCAAGCCTAATCGATCTTACAATCATAGATACTTCTAATTTAAATACAAGCAGCAGCAAACTGTAGCAGGTTAAATGATGAAAATTTAAATTCTCAATTTAGTAATTCACCATACTTCTAACTAGCAAATTAATCGAAACACCAAACAATCAATTAGTACAATTTATCAATTCATTCACTTGTTAACTTAGTTATTGTGCCTTGGTTCATATAATTTTTTTTGATCGGTAAAAGAGTATGATTTTATTAATAAGTATCATACAGTGCCAACACACTCCATGACCTCATTAAAAACCTCCCTACACCTAAATGGAAGAAAAAAGTACCGAGGAGTATAAGATAAAGAACAAACGCTAAAAACAACCGAACAAACACAAAAAACTAAAGCAAGAAACCAAAACACAAAACATTCACTCTAGCATGCAAAACCAAGATGTGTGATCAACACCACCCCTCGCCAAAGAGTTATCCAAGCAATTAGCTTCTCGATAAAAACATGAAAACATGAAAACATGAGCTCAACAATAATCCCCCTCGGATGCAATTTCCAGGCCAAAAGATGTCGTCAAGAACCAACAAAAAAATGGTCCGATGTTACGTGTTTCCATACTATTTGATCCTCACACTTTTAACAAACCACACCACGCCACTCTATCGACACAAATGGAATCACGCACCACAGCCAATGAATAATTCCACCATACCTCGTTGTAGATTACCACGCCACATATCGCCTAACAAACTCGCTTGATCCCCTCCCACACACGGTACGTATACTCCTACTATACCACAAAAACAAACATCTAAGAACCGAGCAAATCTGTCTCCTCTCTCGAATGTCAAAAACATCTGAAGAAGGCGTAAACACATAAACAAAATCATTCGTAAACCATATCTTATTCACCATACCATCACTTGATGTCTTTAATTTAGTCACATACAAAATGACCATCGCATACCTTTGTTGTCTCAAAAAACGTTGAACCGATTTACGTTTCAACGCTGAACCAATCCCTCTCACATTCCACGACCACAAACTCAACGCTCTTCGCAATTATTGTCGTTCTCGCGCTTCAATCATACGCGCGATATCCTTTACAATATCTTGTTCGTTTCCAATTTTTTTCACCCCAGTCAGTTTACCTAATTTCAATGTTTCCTCCGCTTCTCTTAAAATAATCAGTTTCCGGTTATAGAAGTCTGAATCTGACAAAGAGCCATTAGCAATTACCTCTGGTGATTTTTGGTTTTTCTTCGGACGACCTCTGCCCTCTTTTACCAGCTCCGCTTCAGCCTCACCTCGCTCATCAGGCGATAAAAAGCTCAGTTCGATTTCTGAAACCTGTCGTAACCTTCTAAAGTCTCTATTGTATTCAATTGTTTGAGCCTTATTAGCCCTAGAAATTTCTATCCTTGACCCATCAACATGTGGGCTCAATTCATCAACTACTAGTTCTTCGGCAACTAGTTCAGCACGCGGTACTCCCACATTGTTTGGAAAAAACATCCACCACAGCATCACTCGGAAAAACATCCAGAATTCGCTGACTTTCCCTTTCACGATGGACAAAGCTTACATCTTCCACATACAATCAATTTGGCTCGATCCCAGAGCCGAATAAGAGAAAGAATTGGGTACCACTGTATCATTTGCTGACCTCCCACTTATAGACACCTTAACCGGGCTGTACATATCCATGTTCAAATCCCCCGTACTCATTGTATCTTTCGAGCAGTTCACCGCCTCACAACTACAATCACACTTAGGGCGAATCGCTTCCTCAATTTCTGTAACGCGAATTGTGAAGACGTTATCGTTAATGTGCAAGTCCATTACTTCATCTATGTGTGAAATCCAGTCGGTTTCGATCTAAAATCGACATCGTTCAAACGTCGAAGGCGCCAAAGTCTCAATGTCAATCCGTACGAGTTCGCCCTAAATCGCTGCAATATTCTGAAATATTTCTTCAAACCATCTATGAATAGGAATTTCACTTACTGTAAAAATGATGTAGGCGACCATTCAATTAAATTTTCAAACCATGTTTCTAGACGCCATAGTCTTCAAACCATTCAATTAAATCCAAATCCCTTTTCAATTGGATTTTGTTCACACTTTTTCGGGATTACGATGGAGTCTTGTCTCATGGAATTTAATTTTGTAGTATCTTTTAGTGTTGGGGCATAAGTAAAGGCATCAAAAAGAGACAGGAGAATTTTATCCTTCCTCAAGAGGCTAATAGCCCTTTTTTCGTAATAATGCTCACCGACTCTCCTTTATTTCCCATAGCCCAATTTCATTCTTCTCAATATCAATTTTCCAATGATCTCCTTTTTTTTTCCTCTTTGGTATTTAGAGAGCTCTTCAAAATCAAGCTTTCTTTAACTAAACCTTGGAACCACTATATCATCTTTGTCACTCTCCATCTCCATGTTATTCTTGTGAGTTCAAACCAACATTTTTAGGGGTTAAAAGAGCTTTGAGGGAAGGTTAGATTTCATGAGTTTAGATCATTCATGTACTATATTACTCGTGCTTTATTATTTTAGCTTTGGTGAAACATCCAAAAAGATGAAGGGAAAAAAAAAAACAAGGAAAAGATTTTAAGAGTTCGATCAACATTTTGGTACAAGATAATACCATACTACCTAATTGAATGTACATAAAGAATGCAGTTAATAAAACTTACCACCATGTTTGCGGGTTTCACTAAAACTGCTATAATATTCGATTGAAGTTATAAGTATAATCAATATATATATATATAAAATCAATCCTTAAAAACTAAAAACAAACAGAATCTTAATGAAACAGTTGTTGCAAACAACAGAAATCTTGAAGAAAAACAACACCAGCAACATTAAGCAAGTGTTTGTCTAGAAACATACAAACATTACAACTGCAAGAAAAGAAACCTTGACGAGAAAGTTACTGCAATGGGGCTCGGTTAAGCAAGGAGAAATTGAACCTCGAGCTAGCAACGTCCCAATAGAGCCCGATTTCATCTTTAAGCTTGAGTTCCCTCCTCTTCACAAAGTCTTTAGTCCAGTTACTAATGAACACATTAGCCTTCTCGTTCCAGACCTTGAACACCAACCCATGCTGGGTGTTGGTGTCACAATCCCAAACAGAAACCGGCAACCCTGCCTTGATGTTTGTTAGCTGTTCGTCGTTCCAGTGCGGCAGAATGTGAGATTTCACCAACTCCGGTGCCACCATCAGCCTGGCATTGTTCCCCAGATCACTAGGGGTGAGCTTCTTCTTGATGCACCATGGATCGTGACCGAGCCTCAGCTCAGTCATCCTCAGCTCCTCTATCTCGACTTTCCTTCTCTTGTTTTTGTTGGTAAGAGATTTAGGGTTCCCCATTGTTTGTAGCTTCTTCAAGCTGATGTTGTCTTTCTTCAGATTATGGCGATTTCTGCATTCACCAACTTCAAACCTCCTACTTTTATTCATCCGGAGAGATAGAGTTAATGAAACATTCTCGATTTTGGTTCCATCGGACAGAAAAGAATCGCTGCTCTTCTCCATGCACACCATATCACGTACTCCGAATCCACTTGGTCCCGACAGGAAATCGATCATCTCCGTACGTTCTAATTCCTTTTCCCGTAATGGTGCCACCGCCGACGAATCTGTTGGCGCTGACGAAGACGACCGTGGCATACCAAGTGAAAGAGACAAATCCAAAGGATCAGGAACAGCAGTCTTTTCAGAATCTTGGTTTTTCTCTTCCGACATACTGGTTCTTCCACCGACATCGATCAAACTCCAAGAACCAAATGGCACCGAAGTATCAGTTGAAGACGACAATGTTTTTTCTTCAAGTTGACGAATCAAATCCAAAGTAACTAATTCGGTCTCTTCAGAATCATGGTTTTTCTGTTCCGGCATACTGGTTCCAGTTCCACCGACATTGATGAAACTCCAAGGAATTAATGCTTTGTCTTCCATTGTCCAAGAAACCGAGAGAAGAACTATTAAAACCCTTTCTGTAATGGAAAGATTATGCAGAAACAAAACAATGTAAACTCTATCGCCGACCTCAGCTTTCAACTCTTAGCTCTCAACGTTATAACTTTGTATACAAATTATAAAAGCCGTTAGGGTTTATAACTTTATATAGAGATGTTTTCATATGTCAAATAGGAATTCAATTGCATACTTGGTACCTTTCTCTTCAAGTAACATAATTGGTTGGGGTCTTTTAGTAAATTTATAGGATTTATTCTTAATGTCGTCGTTGTTAAATTTTTTTCTTAATAAATGATATTTTATTTCACATATAATTGCAGGGGAAAAATATACATGCTTGAATTATTTTTTTTTTATGGACATTTCACAATTTATTAAAAATAGTAATTTAATGCAATATTTACAAAACATCACCTACATAATGAACATTTAAAAGTAAATTTTTTTCTCAGCAAAAAATATTTTATTGAGATTTAATAAAACATATCCTACGTAGTGTGACTCATTGAAAATCTCCATAAACTTAATAACTTAACTTTTAAATTTTTCATATTTTGAAAACTTTCAAATGACATTGTTATACAAATAGAAAAATTCGATTAATCTGTAAAAAAAATTCAGGTAATGTTTTTTTTTACTTTGTTTATTAAATTTTCCATATTACCATATTTGATATTTTAATAAGCAAAGTAAAAAAATATTACTCGAATCACCAATTAATCGGTCAATCGATTATCCGATTTAATTGGTACAATATATAATCGAGAATTGAATAATCTGAATTTGGTAATTAACCAAAATAATTTTTAAGGATTAATCTAACCCGATTTCAGTACAAAATTTTAAAATAAATTATTTCGATTCGGTTACGGTACATAGTTCTAAACAAAATTGATAAACCGATCTGATCTATTATATACAATATTTCTAAATTTTATGCATTACATTATCTTATAGTCTAGTGATTTTGATACCATTCTGATTTAAAAAAAGTTTTGGCTCTGGGTAGGAATAATAGGTATGAACTTTTAGTTTTTGATTTTCTAGTTATTTTTACGCTTTTATTACAACCGAACAATTATTAAATTTACCATATTGTCATATTTCATATTTTAATAAACAAAGTAAAAAATCATTTCTAGAATCAAATATTTTGGTTAATCGATTATCTAATTTAACTGGCACAATATAAGATATGAATTGAATAATCTGAATTTATCAATTAACCAAAATAAATTTTAAGGATTAATCAAATTTTTTTATTTGTATAAACATTTAATCTGAGAGTGACCAAAATATGAACAATTCAAAAGTTACGTTATTAAACTGAAAACTTTTAAACTCTAATGACCAAAATAGGAGTGAGAAGAAAGTTGAGTAATGATTGGTGTAGTTTACCATTTTTATTAAGGAAAAACGAAAACTAACATCAGCTTCTAACGGAAGGTAACGGGAGGGACCATATTGAAAGTGAACTAAAATTTCGGTGACTATATTGAAATCGAACTAAAAATTGAGTGATCTTATCAAATATTTTAAAAGTACGATGACTAAAATAAATTTGCCCTAAAAGTTAGTTGACCATTTATGTAGTTTGCCCTAATTTAATAGTCCAAAATCCAAATGAATTTTTCTTAACGAAAGTGATTTCAATGAAAAAATTTCAATTTTGACGTTCAAAGTGTGAGCAACTTAAAAATTCAGTAATTATTAGTGTAGTTTATCATGTCTATTATTTTAAATTTAATTTTTACAAGATAAACCATTGGATAAACAGGCCTAAATTTTTAAGCAGGCCTAAATTTTTTGTATAAATATATTTTTTAGATTTTATGCCTTCAAATTGATTAAACCTTGAATAGGTATATTAAGGGCAAAAAAATTCTATGTACCTTTTCTTTGTCCCTGTCTATGTTCCAACATTAAAATATTAAAAAGTTAAATTTTAAGTCTTAACTCTAAATTCTAAATCTTAAATCCTACGCCCTACACTCTAAATAATGCACACTACTCCAAAATTTCTAAACTATAATCTTAAACCTTAAACTTTAAACTACAAACTTGTTTTACTTGTTTTGTGTGAGATATAAATAAGGGCTCTAAAAAAGTAAAAAAAAAAATCTGTTTATAATATAGGAATGGCAAGGATGGAGAATCCCGTGCTCCATTCTCTTAACCAATATGGATCACAAACAACTATAAAAGCAACGGAATGTATGTAGAGTAATTATTTTTTTAGAATCGATAAAGAGAGAGTCTTAGAGGTTATCTAGGCTTACAATATGGGGGACTATGGACGTCTCTAACGAGAAGTGGCTGGAGGACAAGAGGCGGCGCGTCGTAAGTAACCATAGAGAAATCAGCAGGGGGCGTGTTTAGCAAGAGCATCA
This sequence comes from Hibiscus trionum, assembly GCA_030270665.1. Lineage (NCBI taxonomy): Eukaryota > Viridiplantae > Streptophyta > Magnoliopsida > Malvales > Malvaceae > Hibiscus > Hibiscus trionum. The sequence continues at coordinate 9,778,410 of BSYR01000045.1, read as the reverse complement.
GCTGCCATATTTCCTTCACGTGAGAGCTAAAGAATTTCAGTCATCATGCCTTGTCGCGAAGCTTAGCAATAACACGAACAAGAGGGAGGGAGCTTGAAGGTGCATTCGGATCATTCGCCAGTTTGGTGGCTTTGAGGGAGTCAGATTGCACTAATAGCATGTTAAACCCATTGTCCCAAGCGAAGCGCAGGCCAAGAAACAATGCCCAGAGCTCAGTTTGTAAGGGGCAAGCTGTCACATCCCAAAAACCGGTCTAGTCGGAATTAAATTCCGGTGACCGAATATTTTATCGATTGAATAATTTATTCGATCTTATCTGAACTAATAAATATTATTCGGGTTAATTTATGATAGTTTTTTATTATTATTATTATTATTATTATTATTATTATTATTATAAAATATAGAAGGTGGATTGCCGTGTAAGGCATACCACTAAGCAAATGGGTGTTGTTGTTATTAGGCAAATTGGCCACTTTGATTAAGATAATGAATAAAATAATAATTAGTGGGGGAATGGTTCACGCTGAAAATAATATATAAAGGGGCAAGTGAATTGATGAAATTCACAGCAAAGAAAGAAAGAAAGAAAGAAAGAAAGAAAGAAAGAAAGAAAGAAAGAAAGAAAAAAAGTAGCATACGATCCAATGTTCGATTGGTAGTCCGATATTTTCGATATAGTAATATCGAATTTCTATCGACGTCGGGGTAAGCTCAAATCCTTTATTGGTCTAAGTTTCGAGAACGAATCTTCGTAATATTTTTATATTTATTCGATACTGTCTTGTCGATTTTAATTGATTTTTATTATCATAGTACACGAGGTCGATTCAGAACAACCTTCAAGCCCAAGAAATAAAAATAAAGTACCGGTCTATCAAGGTGAGTGAAACAAATTAGAGTTGAGATTAGAGTCTCAACTATCTTTAATTTAATGTTAGAATATATATTAAGCATGAAATTGGATTAATTAAAGGTTAGTAAATGATAAGGGTAAAGGAAATTCGGATTTGTAAATTGTCCTGTAGAAAACTGCATTTTTGAGCATGTTAGAGTCATTTCTGGAAAACGTGTTCTTCTACAAAGTTGTAGAGGACAAAATTTTACATGGAATAGAGGTATTATTTGCTCAAAAATGTTAAGTATAGGTCTCTGAATTGTTCTTAGAAGTTTCGGGACTGAAACTGAATAATTGAAATCTGCTGGGATAAATTATAAAATTCGAAATGTTTAAGGGGTCAAATGGTGTTAATAAATTCTGAAAATTTATGATTAGAACAGGGGATTCATGAAATGAATTAAATTAAATGGCCAAGCTTGAATTAAGTCTCAATTGGTAGGTTAAAACCATTTAGATCACATATAGAATTATTAAAGAATAAAAAGGGGACTGTTTTGTGGAAATTGATAAATTGAGGACTTACATGTCCTATTTTTGAGGTTTCTGGATTATAAAAATAATGTTATAAGATTAATGTAAATGTGGTTAAAAGCTCAAGATTAATAGTGTAGTGAAACATAGGTTATAAATGCACTAAAGTCACAAATTAAGCATAGACAGATTAGGTTTCTAAAAATGCCCTATGTTCAAGTAATAAACTGTATTAATAGGGAAATGATAAAATTATATGCCATACATGGTTGTAAAGGTGTGTTTATAAGCTTTCCATAATGGTAAAGAACTCCTTATTTGGAGTTGTGAGTAAAAAGATATGAATTTTTGAGTAAATAAATGTCATAAAAACAGGGTAACAGTTTGCCCTTAAATCTGCATCAACATCGACTTTAAAAATTCATTATAAATTGTATAAGCGGGATTAAAAGCTATAATTTATATGGTTTAAAAGGTTATTCAGTCTAGTTTCGTTTGAAGCAAACGAAATCAGATTTTGAGTTATAGAACATTTTATATAAATATTTCTTTAAGGACAATGCAAGCTGCCTAATGTACTAAATGATATGTTTCTTTAATGTTTGGTTAGAAAAGATGTAGAAATGAAGGAAACCACAAAATTGAAGAATAAGGAAAATGTCTCTAAGCTTGGATTGAGGTGAGTGTGGATGCATTTGTCTCGGGTGACGCGGTGTCATTCCGATTATTGTTTTTATGTTCTGATATGTGAGTGTGGATGCATTTGTCTCGGGTGACGCGGTGTCATTCCGATATTTGTTTTTATGTTCTGATATGTGAGTGTGGATGCATTTGTCTCGGGTGACGCGGTGTCATTCCGATCTTTGTTTTTATGTTCTGATATGTGAGTGTAGTTGCGTCAAGGGATAGGCTCGGTGCCTTCCCGTTGCATTATTTATGATTATGTTTGCATTTGTTAAGGGCTCACGTAGAGCAACTATGCTCGAATGGCAAATTTGGTAAGTACCTTACATTACTTTGATATGTTCGAATATGACTATGAAATGCTACATGATATGGAGCTACGGCTCATCTTGTTATTTCATATGATATGATATGAAAATCATGGACTATGTGAATTTGTGTGTATTTATGGACGTTGGATACAATTGGCATGCCATAGGAATATTCGAGCTCACCATGTAAGGGAGGACTACGGTCCAGGGCTACGGCCTATATGTGGGAGATAAAAGGATGGAAGTGTAAGGGATACATGGAGCTACGGCTCAGGGCTACGGCTCATTTATGATTCATGATATGGTGTACAGGGAATCCGCGTATCCAATGGTACCAATATATTATGTGTTTGATACGTTATGCCATGTTATGGTCATGATATGATATTATGCTTTGTTATGAAAATGAAGTATGCCATGTTATTGCATTATGATCATTTTTGGAAGCATGCTACATGACATAACATGTTCATTCATTGTCATTGGATACCTCGCTTAGACTATGTAAGTCTAATGCATTCATTGCATAACATTTCAGGTTAAAGAAAGTAATAGATCGAGATCGGGATTAGTTGGAAGGTTGGCAAATCACTACAATTAAAGAGTAATGTGTTTTGTCCTCATGAACTCCTAGTATGGTGGCAAAGTAGTTAAAGTAATTATATTAATCTTGTGGGCCTACTATTGTGTATACGTTGCCTATGTTCTGTATAAGGTTTTTAAAAGTAATATTGACTATTGAGTTAGTAATAAAATTGACATAATTGGTATTAAAATATTGATTAAAGGACTCTAAGATTTTTGTGAGTTGTTAGGCTCATTTAAATATGTAAAGAATTTTAGTAAGATAATTCAAAAAGAAATAGATTTGAATACTTTACAAAATAGTCACTAAACATTACATCGTCTAATCAGATAGGTAAATGACCTCTATTAGTAATGAGATTTTACAGGCTAATAACTAGTAAGTTTAATTTCAGTATAATATCACGAATTTCAGATAAAGATCTTTAATTTGTGAAAATTACAATTTAGTCCCTAAGTTTGAAAAAGTTTAAAATTGACCCAAATTTGAGTAAGTTGTTAATAAGTTAAGTGTTAAGTCTTAAAAGAGATTAATACAATAATCCGAAATAATTTTTGGACTTTGGATTTATGTCTCCGATCTCCGCATCGTTTTCGGTAGCGCTCTCCGACCCGGTTCTCTACCAGGCCGGGAAGGGGGTGTTACACAAGCTATACCTATCACCTTGTTAAAACCCTGGATGAAATTCTCGGCATGATCGCGAATCAAACCACCCACCGAACTCATCCCTGTAGATGAGGATACAGCCCCGTCAACATTCAAGCAAAGCCAACCTGGATTAGGAGGAGACCATTGGATATATGCCAGAGCAGAGTTGGCCATGGCTGAAGCGGAAGAGAAACTATCTTTGTAATATCGAGCCCACGTGATGCCGTGATGGAGCATAGAGTCGGCTGAGCAAAAGGAATTATTGAAGACATAGTCGTTTCATCCCTTCCATAGTTTCCAAACTATCGAGGCAAAAAGGATATTCCAGGGGATGTCCCACTCCATTACCAAATCATGCGAGCTAAGGTTGAGTTGAAACCACTGATGAAAATCCAGAGAAAAGAAACTCACTGCAGCAGTCGAAGATAGAATAGACATCCAGAGTCGTTGTGCTTTCTGACAATCGCACAAGACATATAGAATAGTTTCGTCTTTGGCCTGACAGCCGGGGCAAATAGGAGTCATGGACATCGAACGACGGCAACGTTCAACCTTTGTCATAAGACACGAGGAATGGATGAAGCTGAAAAAATAGTGGATAATGCAGCAACATCCCATGTGTTGAGTTGAGAGGTGCTCGATTCGATCAACCGATGTTGCTCACCAAGTGGTGGAGAGGTGGAATTTTATGTGGATTTGGTGTGGAAGCTAAAATGTAAATGACACAATGATTTTAGAGTGGTTAAACCTTCTAACCAAGGTCTACATCCACTACCTTAGCTTCCCACTAAGGATTTCCAATCAATCCACTATTGATTCGTCCCCTTTTCTAGGCTTAGGAGGAAACCCTTATACACCGATCAAGCTTTCTACCCAAAGCCTTGATCAAACCCTCTTTTACAAAGAGATAAGAAAAGCAAACACAAATCCCTCTAATAGGTGTTTGTTTGCACAATTAAAGCACTCACCCAAAACCTAAAACACTTGAGCAAATTTGACAATTTTGGCTCACTAGTATTTGTCTATACAAGAATTGACAATTTAGGCACTAAGACAATATTTGATCATTTGTTGATTGACAATATGAGCATTAACCATATCTTGATACTTGGAGGTCCCTTTTATACTCCTTGATGAGTTTATAGTCGTTACTAGCCGTTGGGGATGAATTGGAGCCGTTGAGGACTTTATTTCCCACCATAAATGCAGTTCTGCTGCTACCTGTATCGAAACGCTCGAACTTGTTTCAATACGCTCTTTAAGTAGAAAGAGCCGTTGAGCATCCGTATCAAAACGCCATGGGTCGTATTGAAACGCTCGTATCGAAATGCTAGGCACCGTATCGAAACGCTCTGCATTTAAAAGTTAGTTGGGAAATAGTCGTTGGGGTTTATGACCGTTGTGGTTGATGCCACGTAGGCGTATCGAAACGGCATAGCCCGTTTCGAAACGCTGGGCAAAATTCACATCCAGGGAAGGCCCGTTTCAATACCCGTATCGAAACACTTTTGCTACTGGAATCCTCTGTATCGAAACACCTAAGGGTGTTTCGAAACACCTGGACGGTTTTGTGTAGTTTGGCTTTTGAAAACATTTAAAATCCTTTGAAAACATCCCTAAACATAGTTTCAAGTTATTTGAACATTGGAAATAGTTTTGAATTCTTTTTAAATTAGTCCAAAATATTTTTCAATTATTATATCAAAACATTATTTCTACACCATGTACCCGAGCCATCAACAAGGTCAGAGAAAGAAAGATTGAAGTCGTTGGTGGTTGCGTAGCGGTCCAAGGGAAGGAACCGAAACATCATCTAAGGGGCGGACAAAAGCGCCATTACCTAGAGACCATGTGATCCCGACACAAATAGTTTCCTAAGAGTTCGAAATAGCTCGCCATAAAGGGGTGCATACCGTGCGTTTAAGCGAGGAAGGGCAAATATCTTGCATATGGTATTTTTGGCGCAAGAACCATACCCACATTGCATCATGTTTGTGCACCAAGGAGAAGCCAATCTTTTTGACAAAAGACATTAAAACCATGCATTCGCCTAAGTCCGAGACCCCCATGTTCAATGGGTTGACAAAGAGCTTCCCAATTAATTAGGGAGGATTTACATTACAAATTACAAAAGTCGTTAGGGTGTATATAGAGACGATTTCATATTTCAAATAGGAATTCAATACCTTTCTCTTCAAGCCTAAGTCCGACACAATGCTAGTAAGCCTTACTCGCGCAACGCTATGGCAAACACACAAGAACTTAAGAAAGGAAAGCTTTACTAATCTAGGAGAAAGCTTTACAATAGAGTTTGAAGGATTTATGAGATTTTTGGGATGGATTACAAATGAGAGGGGTGGCCCTATTTATAGAAACCCACCTCCTCAAAGGACGGCTAGGATCATTTTGATCCAACGGTTACAATTTTGCCTCCCAAAATATCTTACAACACCTAGGAGTATCTAGATAATTTCATACTTATCTAGTATTATCCTAAATGGTCTAAAAGCTCTATAATATTCTAGAGGCTTATAGATTATTCCGGAGATGTCCAGACTTGTCCCGATAATTCCCGAGCCTTCTCGGGTCTTCTAGGTTCCTCCGGGTGAGCCTAGATTGTGGTGGAACGTTCTGGAACCCCTTGGATTCGTGTGGATAACTGTGGGGCTCTCTAGGCAGTTCTAGATCCTTCCTTGGATCATACTTGGCCTTAAAATGCCAAGGCTCCTCACTTTGCCTTGGTTGGTCCTAGTGCACCTAGGTGGGGCTCCTCAGTCGACCTTGGTGCACCTAAGGGGCATTCCTCGGTTGGCAGTGGCGCGCACTGGTGGGGCGTGTCAATCAACTTCCATTGTATTGGCTTGTACAATCAGTCGTAATTTGTTCATTTTTAACAACAATGTTTGACATTGCATTTCATTTCTGAATTAAGGTTGGGATTACGTTTGGGGACTTTAATTTCAAATTTGGTGTAAGTTGTGTAATAAAAATCACATGTTATACATTAGAAATTCCAAAGTTATATGTTACTACTAATGAATGTTTTGTATATAACATCCCTCACCCCTGATTAGGAGTAAGAAGTGTTAAATCGATTTGTATTATCTTATTACAAGTGAGCAGCGGAAACGGACAAATATTTTTTTTATTCGAACACACCCTTATAAGCATTTCTTAGTTCATTTATTTCTAGTCAATTCACAATTGGATAAATTCAGATTAAACCTAATTTAACTATCCAATTTCTACTTGAACATGTAGCATATAATAACTATAATTATTTTGTACAATGTATCGATTTGCTATGGAGGATTAGATTCGAATTTATACAATATACATTCTAAACTTGAAGAACTACATCATACCATCATTTTATATCATCCAACTATAACGTTTCGTTTCCCTTACACATAGGATTTCCCGAGGTAACCGAACATTAAGGCTATAACCTAATGGACGTCTATACAAAATATAACAAAACGAAATCAAGCCCTATACAATATACCAAAAGGGCTAATCTATACCCCATATTTACCTCATACTTACATAACAAAATGAGGGCAACATTAACCAGAAATTCAGAGGTTCTTCATATAGTAATTCATGAACATAACCATAAGTGCAAACTGAACTAACATGCTGACAATTAGCCACCTATCATAAGTACAACAAAGATAACAAAAGGCATACGCTTAATCTTTTGACGGATAACAAGATCAGGGTGAACAAGTTGATAAATCAACTATATGTGGGTTGGGAAGAAAGAAAACAAGAGTGATACGTACTTACAGTACTTAGTGAGGAAACTTTAGTCTAACCAATTTAAAATTTCTTGATTTAATTAGCAATATATTTATTCAACTCGAAATTTAGGGTATGTTTAGTCTAAACAATTCGAATTCCTCTTTAAGTACACATTCGAGCTTAGAAGTCAACAACAAATAGCAATTCAATTATATTCCAAGCCTAATCGATCTTACAATCATAGATACTTCTAATTTAAATACAAGCAGCAGCAAACTGTAGCAGGTTAAATGATGAAAATTTAAATTCTCAATTTAGTAATTCACCATACTTCTAACTAGCAAATTAATCGAAACACCAAACAATCAATTAGTACAATTTATCAATTCATTCACTTGTTAACTTAGTTATTGTGCCTTGGTTCATATAATTTTTTTTGATCGGTAAAAGAGTATGATTTTATTAATAAGTATCATACAGTGCCAACACACTCCATGACCTCATTAAAAACCTCCCTACACCTAAATGGAAGAAAAAAGTACCGAGGAGTATAAGATAAAGAACAAACGCTAAAAACAACCGAACAAACACAAAAAACTAAAGCAAGAAACCAAAACACAAAACATTCACTCTAGCATGCAAAACCAAGATGTGTGATCAACACCACCCCTCGCCAAAGAGTTATCCAAGCAATTAGCTTCTCGATAAAAACATGAAAACATGAAAACATGAGCTCAACAATAATCCCCCTCGGATGCAATTTCCAGGCCAAAAGATGTCGTCAAGAACCAACAAAAAAATGGTCCGATGTTACGTGTTTCCATACTATTTGATCCTCACACTTTTAACAAACCACACCACGCCACTCTATCGACACAAATGGAATCACGCACCACAGCCAATGAATAATTCCACCATACCTCGTTGTAGATTACCACGCCACATATCGCCTAACAAACTCGCTTGATCCCCTCCCACACACGGTACGTATACTCCTACTATACCACAAAAACAAACATCTAAGAACCGAGCAAATCTGTCTCCTCTCTCGAATGTCAAAAACATCTGAAGAAGGCGTAAACACATAAACAAAATCATTCGTAAACCATATCTTATTCACCATACCATCACTTGATGTCTTTAATTTAGTCACATACAAAATGACCATCGCATACCTTTGTTGTCTCAAAAAACGTTGAACCGATTTACGTTTCAACGCTGAACCAATCCCTCTCACATTCCACGACCACAAACTCAACGCTCTTCGCAATTATTGTCGTTCTCGCGCTTCAATCATACGCGCGATATCCTTTACAATATCTTGTTCGTTTCCAATTTTTTTCACCCCAGTCAGTTTACCTAATTTCAATGTTTCCTCCGCTTCTCTTAAAATAATCAGTTTCCGGTTATAGAAGTCTGAATCTGACAAAGAGCCATTAGCAATTACCTCTGGTGATTTTTGGTTTTTCTTCGGACGACCTCTGCCCTCTTTTACCAGCTCCGCTTCAGCCTCACCTCGCTCATCAGGCGATAAAAAGCTCAGTTCGATTTCTGAAACCTGTCGTAACCTTCTAAAGTCTCTATTGTATTCAATTGTTTGAGCCTTATTAGCCCTAGAAATTTCTATCCTTGACCCATCAACATGTGGGCTCAATTCATCAACTACTAGTTCTTCGGCAACTAGTTCAGCACGCGGTACTCCCACATTGTTTGGAAAAAACATCCACCACAGCATCACTCGGAAAAACATCCAGAATTCGCTGACTTTCCCTTTCACGATGGACAAAGCTTACATCTTCCACATACAATCAATTTGGCTCGATCCCAGAGCCGAATAAGAGAAAGAATTGGGTACCACTGTATCATTTGCTGACCTCCCACTTATAGACACCTTAACCGGGCTGTACATATCCATGTTCAAATCCCCCGTACTCATTGTATCTTTCGAGCAGTTCACCGCCTCACAACTACAATCACACTTAGGGCGAATCGCTTCCTCAATTTCTGTAACGCGAATTGTGAAGACGTTATCGTTAATGTGCAAGTCCATTACTTCATCTATGTGTGAAATCCAGTCGGTTTCGATCTAAAATCGACATCGTTCAAACGTCGAAGGCGCCAAAGTCTCAATGTCAATCCGTACGAGTTCGCCCTAAATCGCTGCAATATTCTGAAATATTTCTTCAAACCATCTATGAATAGGAATTTCACTTACTGTAAAAATGATGTAGGCGACCATTCAATTAAATTTTCAAACCATGTTTCTAGACGCCATAGTCTTCAAACCATTCAATTAAATCCAAATCCCTTTTCAATTGGATTTTGTTCACACTTTTTCGGGATTACGATGGAGTCTTGTCTCATGGAATTTAATTTTGTAGTATCTTTTAGTGTTGGGGCATAAGTAAAGGCATCAAAAAGAGACAGGAGAATTTTATCCTTCCTCAAGAGGCTAATAGCCCTTTTTTCGTAATAATGCTCACCGACTCTCCTTTATTTCCCATAGCCCAATTTCATTCTTCTCAATATCAATTTTCCAATGATCTCCTTTTTTTTTCCTCTTTGGTATTTAGAGAGCTCTTCAAAATCAAGCTTTCTTTAACTAAACCTTGGAACCACTATATCATCTTTGTCACTCTCCATCTCCATGTTATTCTTGTGAGTTCAAACCAACATTTTTAGGGGTTAAAAGAGCTTTGAGGGAAGGTTAGATTTCATGAGTTTAGATCATTCATGTACTATATTACTCGTGCTTTATTATTTTAGCTTTGGTGAAACATCCAAAAAGATGAAGGGAAAAAAAAAACAAGGAAAAGATTTTAAGAGTTCGATCAACATTTTGGTACAAGATAATACCATACTACCTAATTGAATGTACATAAAGAATGCAGTTAATAAAACTTACCACCATGTTTGCGGGTTTCACTAAAACTGCTATAATATTCGATTGAAGTTATAAGTATAATCAATATATATATATATAAAATCAATCCTTAAAAACTAAAAACAAACAGAATCTTAATGAAACAGTTGTTGCAAACAACAGAAATCTTGAAGAAAAACAACACCAGCAACATTAAGCAAGTGTTTGTCTAGAAACATACAAACATTACAACTGCAAGAAAAGAAACCTTGACGAGAAAGTTACTGCAATGGGGCTCGGTTAAGCAAGGAGAAATTGAACCTCGAGCTAGCAACGTCCCAATAGAGCCCGATTTCATCTTTAAGCTTGAGTTCCCTCCTCTTCACAAAGTCTTTAGTCCAGTTACTAATGAACACATTAGCCTTCTCGTTCCAGACCTTGAACACCAACCCATGCTGGGTGTTGGTGTCACAATCCCAAACAGAAACCGGCAACCCTGCCTTGATGTTTGTTAGCTGTTCGTCGTTCCAGTGCGGCAGAATGTGAGATTTCACCAACTCCGGTGCCACCATCAGCCTGGCATTGTTCCCCAGATCACTAGGGGTGAGCTTCTTCTTGATGCACCATGGATCGTGACCGAGCCTCAGCTCAGTCATCCTCAGCTCCTCTATCTCGACTTTCCTTCTCTTGTTTTTGTTGGTAAGAGATTTAGGGTTCCCCATTGTTTGTAGCTTCTTCAAGCTGATGTTGTCTTTCTTCAGATTATGGCGATTTCTGCATTCACCAACTTCAAACCTCCTACTTTTATTCATCCGGAGAGATAGAGTTAATGAAACATTCTCGATTTTGGTTCCATCGGACAGAAAAGAATCGCTGCTCTTCTCCATGCACACCATATCACGTACTCCGAATCCACTTGGTCCCGACAGGAAATCGATCATCTCCGTACGTTCTAATTCCTTTTCCCGTAATGGTGCCACCGCCGACGAATCTGTTGGCGCTGACGAAGACGACCGTGGCATACCAAGTGAAAGAGACAAATCCAAAGGATCAGGAACAGCAGTCTTTTCAGAATCTTGGTTTTTCTCTTCCGACATACTGGTTCTTCCACCGACATCGATCAAACTCCAAGAACCAAATGGCACCGAAGTATCAGTTGAAGACGACAATGTTTTTTCTTCAAGTTGACGAATCAAATCCAAAGTAACTAATTCGGTCTCTTCAGAATCATGGTTTTTCTGTTCCGGCATACTGGTTCCAGTTCCACCGACATTGATGAAACTCCAAGGAATTAATGCTTTGTCTTCCATTGTCCAAGAAACCGAGAGAAGAACTATTAAAACCCTTTCTGTAATGGAAAGATTATGCAGAAACAAAACAATGTAAACTCTATCGCCGACCTCAGCTTTCAACTCTTAGCTCTCAACGTTATAACTTTGTATACAAATTATAAAAGCCGTTAGGGTTTATAACTTTATATAGAGATGTTTTCATATGTCAAATAGGAATTCAATTGCATACTTGGTACCTTTCTCTTCAAGTAACATAATTGGTTGGGGTCTTTTAGTAAATTTATAGGATTTATTCTTAATGTCGTCGTTGTTAAATTTTTTTCTTAATAAATGATATTTTATTTCACATATAATTGCAGGGGAAAAATATACATGCTTGAATTATTTTTTTTTTATGGACATTTCACAATTTATTAAAAATAGTAATTTAATGCAATATTTACAAAACATCACCTACATAATGAACATTTAAAAGTAATCTTTTTCTTCTCAGCAAAAAATATTTTATTGAGATTTAATAAAACATATCAGGTGACTCATTAAAAAAATTTCTAAACTTAATTTAAAGGAAAAAGTACATACTACTAGGAAATATCACAATTGAAAAATATAAGAAAAATTAAACTATTTTTTGTATAAATCAGTAAATAAAAGATTAATTTCATCATTCTTTAAACCTAAACCGACTTTCATTTATTTTCGTGGATGTACAATCATCTATTAAATTATAATGACAGGTCATTAAAAATTGATGAGAGAAAAAGAAAGAGAAATTGATGAAATTAGAGGTGGTCATTAAAAATATTGTTAAAAATAAGATATTAATACATGAAACTACTAGGTCCTTTTAAGTAAAGAACCCCTTTTTCATTACTATTAGAATTTGATTTATTCAAGTTCCGTGCAGCTCGCCATTCCCTGAGGCCAGGGACGGGGTGATTAAGATTTCCAATTTGAATATTATAAATAAAATATTAAATTGAAAAAAATCACTTTATAATGAATCTACGTAGCATTAGATCTAGGAATGGTCATTCGATACAAACTCAGCAGGTTCCGACCCGTTCATATAGGGCTAGTTTTTTTAAAAAGAAAATTTTAGATTCGGATTGAGTGTTTTTTAGAATGATATCGGGTCAGGTTTGGATAGGGATGACAACAGGTTGAGTCGGGTTTTTGGTCGATCAGCAGCCGACCCGAAAATTTAACACCTCCATCCAAAACTGACTTGACCTAACATTTTATGATGTTCCACCCGACCCGAACCTGAATTCTAGAATAAAAACCTGACCCAACCCGACATAAATAAAAAATTATCAATTTTCATTATTATTCGATAAAATGAGGAGCTAATTGAAAAAGATAAATAGAGAGGGAGCATTATAGTAATTGTTCCATTTTTATTAGAAAAAATAGAGAGATAATTGAAAAGAAAATAGGGAGCATTATAATGTCTCTCTCTTTAAAAAATCAGACCCAACCTCGAACTCATAATTTTCTTTAAAAAATCTGGCCCTATAGGATCGGGTCGAAACTCGTCGGTATGGGACAAATGGTCATCCCTAGGTTTTTATTTATGTTCCTTTTTAGTGTTTTTATTTATGTTCTCACGCTAAAAAAAATAAGTCTAAGATTCAGTTTTTAAGATTAAGGTTTAGAAAATTGAGTATATGATTTAGAGGTTATAGTTTAAGATTTAAAATTTAGGTTATAACTTAAAATTTAATTTTTTTAATGCTGTGACATAGAAAAAGACATTGAAAACGAGCGGAGAATTTTTATTCCTAGACTTGAGGGAGGTTATCTTTATTCGAGTCAATTAGTGAGTTAGTAGGGTAAGAACGTAAATGACGTTGGTTTGTGGCATATGAGCTTAGGGAGTTGCTCATGTAGCGTTAATTGGGTTATAGTTTTTTTTTATGTCAAGCAGGGAAGATTGATAGGGTGGGTTTGTATTATGGGGTGTATGACTGTTTTTTAAGGTTTTGTATTGTCATTTGTGCCCCTCTCATTAATTAATAAAAGTATTTTTTGTCGAGTAAAAAAAAATTATTTGATGCACAGTCAATTGTTTTTACAAGCAGGTTTCTAAAGTTGTTATATATATTTTTTAAGAGCTTTAAATTATAACCTTTAAATTCTAAAGTTTAAATTTTAAACCATAAAATCTATTCTCAAATCTAAAAACCTAACCACAAACCTTAAAAACTAGACCCTCGTAAAAAACAAATTTCACTATTAGTGCGTAAAATAATTTCACATGCATATGCATAGGTAAGAAATTGTTTGAATTGGTAATTGTTTTTTATTAAAGAAATATAAATATCTATAATAAACTAGTAATTGTCTAATAGTCATGTGGTGAAGACAAACAACAAATGGAAACATAGTCTGCATTTTTACATTGTTATTTTTTGTGATAATATGTTTGACGCAATTATCATTAGTATATGTGGTATAATTATATGGCCACAATAAATCCATCTTTTGACTAATAACAAATATGCTACCCAAAGCGATAGTGTCGACAATAATTATGTATCTCGGACCTCCTTTAAGTTTTTTAGATATTCTTTGTTTTTTGATATAATTTTGGGATTGAAATTGAAGCGCTGACTTTTTTATTGAGCTGAAAGTTATAAGGTGACACTTCGGTTACATATCTACATTTACATCCACTCTGAAGTAAAACTATTATTTTATATGGACAAGTAGGAACATAGTTAGGATAAAATAATACAAATAATAAATTTAGTGATATACTGAATTAAGATCAAATGGTAAAATATAATTAACCATAAAAATAAGGGGGTAAAGTTCAAATAAATTAAAAGAGTCCAAATAGGTAAAAATCCCATTATATTATTAGAGTTCTAATAAGGGGGTGAAGTTAGAAAAAATTTAGAAGTCGTCGTTAAATTATAAACTTAGGTACCTATTTAGAATAAAATAGAAACTTTAAAAGTCTATTTTATCTAAAATATAGTTTAGACAGCTAAATAAAAAAAATTTGGACACTTATTTTATATTTAAACCTTTTTATTATTTCATCAATCTCTTTAAACTTTAATCCTGCGGCTATACGATCCAATTCTCATGAGCCTACTCTACATCACACTACACCGTATAATTTCCATATTTTCACCAATCAAAAAATGTTGACCTAATGAGTAAGAAAGGTTTTCGCAAATCATCGCGGAAACTGCTCTTTGTTTTACAGTTCCACGTGTTTTACCGTCCCATCAGTCCTCGCGTATCGCACAATCGCGCACCATTGACCATTGTTTTTCTGGACCTCATCGTTACTATTCCCACCTCTCAATCTCAGTCTACAATTCATATGGTTGACCGTTCGATCAAATTGAGTTAAAAAAATTTAAGTTAATTAAATATTTTTAATTTTATTTTATGATTAGAATTTTATTTGAAATTTTTTCGAGCTGAGTTTTAAATTTTTATGCAAATTTAATTGCAATTATTTATAGTATTATAATACAAGTTGATTCTAATTTAAACAATTTTTTATATCCATATATGTATATATATATATATATAGCTTTATATTTTTATATGTGATATATGATATATATAAGGTAGAACTGAAGAACTCGACTTGAATTTGAAACTAGTAAACTGATTACTAAAAAATCAAGTTGTTGAAGTTATTCGAATTTTAATTTTATAATTCAAATTTCATTTGAAATTATTTCTATTCGAATTGAGTTTATGTAATTTTGAGTTAAATTTTTCGAGTTAAGTTAAATAATTTTATATTTTTAGTCCGGTTTTACCCACCCAGCAATTCCAACGTGTTTACCGTTCAGCGCGTGGTATAGTGCCTTCATCGTTTTCAAGCATCTCATGACACCACTACATAACGTGTGCTTACGTAGCTACAATGACGTCATCGTATGAGCTGTGAAAAAAGCTGAAAACGACTGTCGGCTAATGTTGTAGGCCATTGCCAAACAAAATACTATATTTCTTAAGTAATAACATGATTTCGAACTTTAATATTCTGAATAAAATATATATATTTTTTGAATATAAAATATATTTGATATTGTTATCTTATAATGAATTTTTGTGATACACTATAAACTAATCGATCAATAATTACAAGTGGTTATAAAAAAATCAAACCAATTATTCACATTTTGTAAATGAAATCGATTATTGCTTATGCATATTTATTTAGGAATAAGAAATATTTTTTTTAAAATATACCCCGATTCTTTTTAAGGTTGATTCCTTTAAAAAAACTATAAAAATTTGGGGGAAAAAACGTGATTTTCTTGATATTATATTAATTTTATAGTTTTGTATTTTTTAATAGAATAAAACCACATTAAAGTATGACTTTCTTTATGCAAACTGCGGTATAAGAAAACAATCACCCACCCCACTCTCAAAATCAAAGCAAATTCCTTTTCTTTTTTTTCTGGAAAAAATGTTTTTGCTAAGATTATTTGGAATTTATTTGCATTAGAAGGAAAAATAGAAAGCAGAAATTATTTGTGAAATCAGCTTCAGTAGTACTATGGAGAAAGATAAGAGAAAAAGGAGCGAAAAGGAACGGGCAGAGGGAATAGTAATGGAGGCAAAGAAGAATAAGAAAAAGAAGAAGAAGGTTATAAGGAAGGAAGAGGAGGAAGCGGCCGCCGCCAGTGAAGAAGAGGTGGAGGAGTTTTTCGCTATATTGCGGAGGATGAAGACGGTGGTTACATATTTCAACAAAGGTAGCGGAGCTGGAGGAGAAGGGTGGAGGGCGGCGACGGTTGAGGCCGAGAAAACAGTTATGACGGCAGACGACGACGACGTTGACGTAGACACCGCCAAGGACGTTATCGATAATATTAATATTAATAATAACAGCAATAATAACAGAAGGGAAGCCTGCGCGGAGAGTGGCGTTTTGGACTTGAACGAAGCGCCGGAGGTGGAGGAGGAGGCGGCGGCGATTAGCAGCTGATCTTGAAAACTGCTGCCAGACGGTGGAGGTTTGAACTCCGTATGTTATGTTGGGCTTTATTCTTGGTGATTATATTATTATGTTAGTTTAAAGTAGGAAGTTGATGAACGTTCATACTTTTAACTACTTTTATTTACGTAATCGCCCAAAATCTGGTGGTTTATTTGTATTTTAGATCATTGATAATTTAGAAACTATTGCAATTAAGTTCTAATTCCTTTAAAAATTTGTTAGTTTATTGTTTTTAGGGCCCTTTTTAGTTATAAGTTAATTATTTTTTATGATCTTCTAATTTTAAATTTTGTGAAATTATACCTTAAATTTTATAATTTACTTATTTTTTTAAACACCATTTGTCTAAAAATTAATCAATTTAATCATTCATAGTTTAATCATTCATAGTAGTTAAAAAGGCAAATTTCTTCACCTCTGCCACAAATGGATGATCTGTTATTTGTTTTATTATTAAAAATATAAAACAAACCTTATCAATAAAATAATAGAATAACTCAAGTGGATGGATGATTTTTTTTTTATCTTGAAGAAAATGAAGGAATAAATAATGGGCTCATAAGTTATATATATTATTTGTTGCTGACTTGGCTTTTTTATATCAAATTACATTGACTTTGTATAATGATAAGTGTAATGTTTATTAATATTTTAGATTATTATATGATATATTAATGGTTAATTTTTCTCATTAAACATGTTGAATTATTTATTTAAATATTATTTAGATTATTTATTTTAATATTAATAGAGTTAAGAGTTTCGCCGTTAATGTTTCAAATAATAATCTAACTTGTATGTTTAAGTTCTTATTATAGATTTATTTTTATTGTATTTTTTTTTTTTGCTTTTTATGAGTTCATCATTTTTGTATGTTTTGACATTCATTCATCAAATTTGTATTGTATTTTTTTAGAAAAAAATAGATGATCTCTTCTATTTTCATTATACATTTATTTAACATTTATTTTTATGTTTGATTTGCATCAATTAATTATGATTTGAATTTCTTCAATTTTAAAGTCTTATATTATATTTATATATTTAAATTATCTTTATATAAAATAAAGATATTTTTTAAACTAAAAGATCTCGTAAAAAACCCTTTTAAATTTAGATTAAAAAAGAGTGTCCGGTAATATTATGAAATAATAATCATTAAATAACAATAAATAAGTGTTTGTTAAATATTTAGTTTGCACATCAACATAGTGCTTGATTTCAAATTTCTGTTAGATTAACTATATAGTTTAAATTTTAATTTTGCGTGATGTATTTGTTTTTTTTTAATATGGTGGATTTAGCCATTATATGTACTATTAAAGAGTTAAAAAAATAACTCAAGAAAATAAAAGATACAAACGTATATTGTTGTCGACGATAAAGAATAAACATCATCAATAATAAAAAAGCCCCTTAAATTTAATTTTTAAAATGATCTTTAATAAATAATGTCGAATTTTGCCCCTATCAATAATAACATAATAATATGACATACATTACTTTGAAAAGTAGTTTTATCCCAACTAAAGCATAACATATTCGGGGTGACTACGAGTACATATCAAAATGGAAAAATTAACTCGAGGGACCGAATATAATCACCAATTGAAGACACAACGAAAATTAAACTCCGACAAATAAAAATATTTGTAAAAATAAGATTAAAGTGTGTTATAAAAAATAAGGGAAAATTACAAATTTAGTACCCACTTTTGTCTATGTTTTTGTTTTGGTATCTCACATATTTTTTGACAAATGATATCTAGCGTTATGCTTTGTTTATATTTGGTATTATGTCGTTAAAAAATTAACAACATATTGACTATGAGAGCGAAAATCACACGTGATAGACTGCCACATCACTCTCTCTCTTAATCAACTTGCCACATCAACTAAAATTATAAAAAAAATCACACGTGGTATGCTGACTATGAGAGAGAAAATGATCATATGATAATCTGTCACGTGTGATTTTTTCTATTCTAGGTAGCATGCCACGTGTAAGTTTTACTATTTTAATCAGCATGTTGTCAATTTTTTAACGATGAAATACTGAAATAAAAATAAAACATAACGTAGGCACCATTTTACCAAAAAAATGCTAAAATAAAAATACAAACAAAGGTAGAGCACCAAATATATAGTTTTTCTTAAAATGAATATAAACATATATCATTTTTCATTAAAAAATGAGGAGACTTTAAAAAAAAAACTCAAATATACAACACAGGCCTACAAATAAAGTTTAATCCCACTTAATAAACATCCAATCCGTAACCATAACCCGAAAACCCAACCCAATAAATATAAAACATGAACCGTTAATGAAAATTCAAAACCCAATCCAATAAATATAAAACATGAACCATTAATGAAAATTCAAAACTCAATAACCAAATATGAAACAAGTAATAACCCAAAATCCCTCCTTCACCGATAACAATGATTATTTCTCTCACCGTGGATGCTCTCACTAAAAGATAAACATCTGGCCATGAAATGTACTCCATTCATATTGGTAGAAATCGAACTCATAGTCTTATTTTTAAGGGACGAGGTAAACAACCATCACACCACATCTTATGGTTTCCTCTTTCACTATTCGGTGCATACATTACACGTGACTTTTTTATACACATTATTTTTATTTTTAATGAGGCTTATATCACATATAAGTATTTTTTTTAAGTGCTTGAATTATTTTAAATCGAGTATAAAATGTCTCATTTTAAATCGAACTAGATGAATGAACGTGGAAAAGGATGGTTCACCGTCCACCTAAAGCAACTATAATCAAAAAGCAATAAATAATTAATGAAAGTTTAGAAAAATGGAATCCTTGAAAGCGAAGTGAAATCACAAAAAAGGTGTGGACGCATTAAGTTGTTGCAAGTCTATGTCGTTTTTAACACTTATCTCCATCCAAATCATTCACGAGGTTTCCATTTCCAAAACGATTTTGTGCTTACATGACTGAAAAATACAATGTTATTCCTCGTTTTTGTGTTTTCAACACCTACCACGTGGCACTACCATTTGCTAAACACGTGTATTGTTGTCGAAAGTAATACATGATTTTGTAGAAATTATTATATGGACCTGACTCACCATGTCATTCATAGTCCATTTAACAATATTCACTTATTTCAGTGCGACCTCTAAGTAATTACACACTCTTTAATTACATGTAGGAAAGAGTTGAAAGTTCACCTTGAAAAAAAAGTGACAGACAAATGTCATTGGATGAGACCATGAATGACGCGAAAAACTATATTCATCTAATAAATTTTCATGGTTTTGAGTTATTTGTATTTCTTAAAAATATCGTATATTACTTCTATCTCGTGTATATAATCTTGTTTGAATTCAAATCACGAGGAGGGAAATTCAACTTTTATTACTAGACTATCACTTTCATGTTACAGAATTATACATTATTTATAGACAACGCTACTCGAATTTGATTTACAAAAGAATTCTCATATATTATTTGTCCACTCTTGAAATTTGATTTATTTGTATTTTTAATTACTTTTGTCATATCTTTTTGTTAAGTCGAGGTCGGTCAATTTTAATTTATGTTTTCATGAATGTAAAATAAGGATAGAATAATGATGTAAAGCTAAAATTGTTCTAATTATAATTTTTGAGAGAAAATATCTAAAATAGTTATTGATAATATCACTTGCTCCAATTCGTGAAACCACACGACACAACAAGAACCGGACACGGCTGATAACTTAACCGTATTGGATTTTCCTCAAAATAAACGACCACCTGTCGTGTCCCTGTCATGCGACCTCGGAAAATTATTAGATAAATCTGACTCGTCACGTTATTTATGGTCCGGTTAATAAAATTTATTCAACTCAAAATAACTTTCAAGTACAAATAAAATGATAAAGCTTATTGATTAAGACCTCAAAAAAAACGTAGTGAGCCAGATCTATTTAATAATTTTTCTCGACCCCACCGTGTACGACCTACTTCACGTATGACGTGTGATTGTATAATACCCTAAACTTGGAATACCGGAAGAGCAGGTACACATGCAACAATTGCAGTGTCTGTAGACGTGATAGATAATCGGTAATGTCTCGGTTTCCCATGTGCTGCCCTCATGGCGGTAAAATACACGAGGCTCTCGACGGTGATGACGCGTACCGTGCATGGCCATGAGCTTCATAGACTGGTCATGGAAACTGATCAAAAGGTTACTGGAGTGACTCTTGCAGTCGAATGGGTTAGAGCTTTTTAATTGGGTGGGTTGGACCGGTTGGTTATATTAGAATTGATCAATTTGTATGGGATAATTTAGTTTTTATTTTCGTTTTGGAGTTAGTTTAGGTTTCAACTTTCAATTCATTCTGGATTTAGATTTTTCGAGTCAGATTTTAGCTTTTATAAGTTTTGAATTTTAATCATTTTAGATTTTACTCGAATCGATTCCACGCTTAATCGATTTTGAATCTAATTTTTTAATAATTTTAATTGAATTTGAATTGATCACACCGACTTGAAGAAAATAATATTAAGTCAGTTTTTACCGTCAGATTATAATGCTTTTAAAAATCAATTTTCTTTTGGTTTAACTATTGATACCTGGTTCACTAGACTAATCAGAATCAAGTTTTAATAAGCTTATTATAAGGACGGTCCTACCTATTGATTTTTCTTTATTCATAATTTTATAAATTTATAAACACCGGAAATTTGGATTAATTGTAAAATTGACGCTTGAGGAATTTTTTTATCCCAAATTTGCGGTTTATCAAATTTTTTTTGACAAAGTTATGGGCTTCATTAAAAACTCTCTCTCTAATAGAGAGGGAAAAGCGGTTTATCAAAATTTTATTTTGGTTTATGTTTCATTATACTTGAATTATATATATATATATATTATAGTTCAAATTTAAAAATTGTACGAACCAACTTGTCTCGGTAGTTAAATAAACAATTGTTGTTCTTAGAAGTCACGTGTTCGAGCACTAGTAGCTACAACAGGGTGATTGAGTATGTATTGTTAAACAGTTGAGATCATTTACAGACTACAATACTAGAATATGAGTCACTTTTTTTGAAAGCTAAGATGATTACAACTAGTATCTGTTCTGAGTATACTCAGAATCATTTGACAATGCATACTTAATCACCCTGGTGTAGTTACTGATGCTCGAACCCGTGACCTCTAGAAACAATAACCGTTCCTTTAACCACTGAAGCAAATTGGTTCGTGCTAGAACATGAATCACTTAAGAGAAATAATATATTTCTTTAGCATTGAAATTATATAATGAATTATTTTCGTACGAATTATTTAAAAATTGTATTGTTTGTGATTATAATTGAAATTACACGTGTGATTAAAACGTAATACCCATTATAATGGGTAAATAATAATTATGCAGCCCACCCCTGGATTCCCGTTCACCCATCCCACCCCCTCCTAATTCGGTGGGGTCCACACAACGGACTTGAAACATGAAAAGTCTTGAGATTTAAATTTAGTTAATTTAACAGTAACTGAGAGAAGAAGAAGAAGAGACAGAAAAAAAAGAAAGGCAATCCTTACCTTTTTCGCCTGCGATCTACACGCGCCTCTGTTTATCTTCAATTCAATTTAAGGATAAAACAACTTTAGTCCTCTAATTTAACAATTTTCCTAATTTAGTCCTTAAATTTTCTTGTGTCCATATTAATCTTTGACTTTAGTTTTTTTAGCTTATTTTAGTGGTGTGACACTCTGCTAAGCTTAAGAACTAATGTAGACCAAAACAAAATTTAGGATTAAATTGAAAAAAATATCAAATTTAATGATTAATATCGACCAAAATAAAATTTAGAGATTATTTATGAGACTGAAAATTGATTTATTCTTTATTTAAATATCTGTTTTTCTTTTTTAAAAATTTTGTTTAAAAAAAGGTAAAACAAAAATCTACCCCATGTTTGCAACTATTATATAAATACCATTCCATATCTCTCTCTTTCCCACTCAACATTTTCCCGCATATTCTCTCTCTCACACTTTACACTTCCCTCGTCTTTTGGCTTTTCTTTTTAATTTTCTCGCTACCCAAACACTGTCTCAATAAACTAAACTAGATTTTTCCAATGGCAATAGAGGATAACCAAAGCAACAAGAGAGCCCGGGTAGAGTATGAGGATTTTGAGTTAGAGGCTAACTCGGTCCCCAATTCAAAACTGCCTCGAGTCGACTCGGGAAATACGGGGTCAAGCTCACCTGATGTTACTCACGTGGAACCGGACCCTGATGACGGGGACATTCAGTCGCCGGAGGTAAAGCGTATCCCGGAAGAGCTGCTTAGCATCCTGGACGATTCCGATCCGGTCAATGAACCTGATCCAGAGATTCACGGGCTCGACTTGGTTATCAAAAGCTTCGAAGAAGAGATCATGGTCCCCAGTCCAGCTCCGGTTCCGGTAACGAAATCTGGATCCGGCGAGTCGCTGCCGGAGCTAGGGTTTCTTTTAGAAGCTTCGGATTTTTCGTTTGTGGAGGAGGAGCTGACATTTGCGAACGTTGGTGCGGAGGAAGGTGGAGGGCTAGGTGCCGTTGGATTTGCGGAAACGATGGGGTATGAGTTTCCGATGCCGAGTTACGAGTCGTTCGAGTTTGGAGTCGGCGGTGACTCGGATATCAATAGCAGCAATAATAATAGCCACAGTAATAGCGGTGATTTTGTGGCGTTGGGAGGGTTATTCGATACAGCAGCTGATATTTCGGAGTTGACGTGGCGGCCTGAATCGCTTTCCGCTTTGTAGATAAAAAGAGAGATTCAACAGATTTCGGTGCCGTTTCTTATGGTCTTTTTGTAGATTCTAAGAGATTCGAATTATATAATTAGTTGTGTGTTAATTGCATTACACGTCCATAAATTGTGATTTTATTTTAAATTAATTTCTGAATTTTTAATACTTCATGAATTGTTTCTTAACTTTTAAATCCATCGTTAAATAATGATAATTATTCTGAATTGGTCCTTAAAATATTTTAAGTTTTAGTTTCATCTTCAAATTATTTGTTATGTCATATCATATTATTACATAATAATAAATATTATTGTTCACATGCCAGTTGATAATTTATATAATAATTTTATTAATATGAGATATGATTAACATATTGACGATGAAATTAAATTTTTAAAATTGTGAGGATCAAATTAGAATGAATGTCGTACTCATATGTCTTAAGGATGACAAACGGGCGAGGCGGGTGCGGATGCCCCCTCCTCCATCCCCATCCATACCTACCTAGAATTTTCATATTCACCACCTACCCACCACTTATACCTGTCTATTACCCCGCCTGACAGCAACCATACACTTAAAACATAAATTCAAGAACAACCAAAAAACATAAATTATAAGCAATATCCTATAAAATTTTAGGATTTATAGAATAGTTTGTGAAATTACATCTAAATTCATAATGATCCAAATTTATATGGCAGGGCGGATGCAGAATGGGTAAGGTCTTAAATCCACCACCTATCTACTACCCGCGGCGAGTATGATTTTTTACATCTACACACGCCTACTATCCACCGAATTTATATTCATTTCCGTCCCAATTGGAACGGGTACGGTGCAGAATCTACAAAAATGTATTCGTCTGTCGTCCTTAATCTGTTTATTTATTGATAATTTAACGATAAAATTAAAACATTAAAAAAACGATAAAATTAAAAATTAAAAAGTAATGTCGTAAAACATCTCATAAATAAAAAGTGAACAGAGTTAAAGATAAATTAAACTCACAAACAAAAGAGGAGACACATTCATGAAAAGTGAGAAGAATAGTGACTGTCGAGCAAAAATGAAAATATCTATTAATATATTATATATATTGCGGATATACTTGTTACAAAAGGCGAACATCTCCCTCCTAAAACATTCACACAGGTCTATAGACATGCAACGCAAAGGGATGAAAGTATCTATTTACCTTTAAAATATTAATTCGAAACAATTCAGTAATTTAACTATTGTTATTTACATATTCTTTCAATTTGATCTTTAGACAAAGTGAAGTTTTCGATGGCGGTCAAACGATCGGAGAAATAGGCTTTGCTCGTGAGGATGGTGCGATCACGATGGTGATGTTGACGTTGCAAACGGGCAACTCATGGCGGCGCAATCGATAAAAAATATGGGAAAAGCTTTTGATTCCGACGAAGCTTCCACTGCGAACGACGTGGAGATTGAGCGAGTGGTCACTGGATTCCGCTCAGGGCGAGGAGGCGGTTCAGATGACGTCGCCGGTGACGACCACGAATCGACGGTGACAGAGATCAGACGGTGAACGATGGTGAAGGTTGAGAAAATTTTAAAACTTTTTGGACTTTCCCCCCACTAAGCCGGTTCAGATTCAATTGGTGTATTAAAGATGGTTGGTGTACATCAGATTTTGCTTTAAGGAACAAATTTAAAGAATGTGTAAATAACGAGAGCTAAATTTAGTGAATTATTTCAAATTAGGACTAAATTGATTGAATGTATAAATATAAAAAACTAAATATGCTGTTATACAATTTTTAATAGACACGATTAACGTCTATTTACCATTTTATTTCAAAACACAAGTTTTAATTGTTATTTTTGTAAAATTTAAAAATTTAGTTAACATTTTATTTTTTAACAAAGTTTACTTAAAAAAACAAATATACTAGGGGAAAAGAGCTTTAGTATGTCGAGATAATTACATAGAAATTAAATCACAAAAAGCTCTAATCTTCTACAGATCGACCCCTTTGTCCCTTCTCTTTGCCCGCTTTTACATATCAGATCGAGCCTCGAGCAAACCCTCGAAAGGTACCATTTTCCTCTTCCATTTTCACTGCAAAGGTATGTTATTCTCGGAATTATAGATCTCCTCTCCGAACGCCTTCAGCTTTAGTCGATTTAGGTTACGAAAGATTTTGCGTGTCCTATTTGAATTGTTTATAGATTGGGTAACCTTTTCTTCCCACTTATTAGGATCCCATTTAATCCATATTTGTTATGATTTAGTGCGTGTTTAATTAAATAGTTGTTCGGATTTAACTGTGATTTCTGTTTTTTTCCCCACCCACCCCAAAAAATTGATGTCTGAAATAGAATTAAATGATTATTTTGAGTTTATTGGTATATTTGCAGGTGTAAGATCTTGTGAGTTAACATGGCAATGATCGATGAGCCTTTGTATCCCATTGCGGTGTTGATCGATGAGCTAAAGAACGAAGACCTTCAGCTTCGTTTGAACTCGATCCGTAAGCTCTCTACGATTGCTCGTGCCCTTGGAGAAGAAAGGACTCGAAAGGAACTGATCCCGTTTCTTAGTGAGAACAATGATGATGATGATGAAGTTCTCCTTGCCATGGCAGAAGAATTGGGAGTTTTCATTCCTTATGTTGGAGGTGTGGAATTCGCTAATGTTTTGCTGCCTCCGTTGGAGACTCTTTGCATTGTTGAGGAAACGTGTGTGAGGGATAAGGCTGTTGAGTCGTTGTGTCGAATTGGTGCCCAGATGAGGGAGCAGGATTCGGTTGAGTTCTTTATTCCAATGTTGAAGGTTGGTTTCTGCTTTATGTGCTTTTCTTTTTACCTGAAGTAAAGTGTGTATATAATTTAGATAGTTTTACATGTTTATTGATATACAAATCAGGAAGCTGAATGTTATAGTGTGGGTGCATGAGAGAGTGTTTCTGTTGGTTGTAACAAGGAGCTACAAAAACTTGAATAGAATTCGGTTTTGGATTTAATGTGTACGGTGAAACGATTGTTGGTGGAAGAAAGCTTTCTCTTATAATGCTTGAAAATGCTATAAACCAGAGTGGATGAAAGAACCCCTGAATCTTGTGTTTCGTGTTTCAAAATTAGTAATCTTTCTGTCATTAACATCTGATGTGTATGTTTTGCAGCTTTGCCTTGTTAATGACAGTTAATGAATGTTAAGGATTACAGTATATAATATGATCGTTCCTAAGCCTAGTGACCAGTTAATGGTGTTGTCCTTAACATGCACTCAATTTTTTAGCTGTAATCCTTACTATACTTGGTATCGTTTTAGCTAACTAAAATAAAATGAATGGGTTGTCTTAAACATGCAGAGATTGGCTGCTGGTGAGTGGTTTACAGCTCGAGTTTCCTCTTGTGGATTGTTTCATATTGCATACCCAAGTTCCCCAGAGGCACTGAAGACTGAATTAAGAGCAATATACGCTCAGCTTTGCCAAGATGACATGCCCATGGTCAGGAGATCTGCTGCAACAAATCTCGGAAAATTTGCTGCTACCGTAGAAGCACCTCATTTAAAGGTGGATGTAATGTCTATGTTCAATGATTTGACACGGGATGGTATGTGGATTGCCTAGTTTATCTTGTTTGCTTCATTATGATCACTTGCGTTGCTGATAATTCTTTGTCGAATATATGCTTTAAAGTACTTTACGCGGATAAAAGAGCAGGATAAACTAGGGTTAGCCGCCTTGTGGTGTTCTTTGTTTTTTAGAGGGGATGGATTTAAGTTCAAACTTGAAGGGGATGAATTGGGAAAAGGGTTGCGTGCTGTTCCTTTCTACTTCTAACCTTTATTTTTTGTATTGAAAATTTCGAAGAATGCATTTTGGAATCTTCAACTTCATCCTTTTATCTCTTCCCTTCTATTTCTGACAAATTCAATTTTTATTGCTCATGAGCAAGAGTCATAGACAGTCACCCCCCCCAAAAAAATAGATCAGATACTTGAGTTGTTCTCACAGCAACCTATAACCTTTTTTTTTCTTCTTTCAATCTTTTCAAAGAATTATATCAAAGAATCTGTGAATTTTATCTAGTGTTTCATGTATAAAAGCATAACTGAGGCTGATAAATCACTTTATGGGATTTAAACCTTATTTATAAATGAATCCCCTATCTATGACCATTTGTTCATATCTATGCCTTTTATTCTGCATATTTTAGTTTTTCATTATTGTTTTGAGTTCATAATTTGTAACAGAGTTTGAAATGCTTATTTGCTCCAATCTTTTGTCCCTGCAGATCAAGATTCTGTGCGATTGCTAGCCGTTGAGGGTTGTGCAGCTCTTGGAAAGTTGTTGGAACCCCAAGATTGTGTGGCTCACATTCTCCCAGTCATAGTTAGTTTCTCACAGGTAGACCATGTATTATGAATATTGATTGTTTTACTAATATGTTTGATTCACTCTACTAGAAATTGATTAACCTCTAAGCTTAAGTTTTGTTTTTATTTGTTAATGTGGAGAATATATCTTGTGTAGGTGTTTGATGAAAATATTTCACATGGTTTCTGGTTAATTTTAAATCATTTTTTTCTTGCCTTTTGAAGTGACATGCGATGGACATTATTGTTCCATTTAATTATTTCCCCCCTCCGCGTTCTCTTTTTCCCATTCTTAAATATGGTAATTTATAGTTTTGAGTTATTTTTAATGGTATTACTATTGATTCTAGGACAAGTCTTGGCGTGTCCGATATATGGTCGCAAATCAGTTGTATGAGCTGTGTGAAGCTGTTGGTCCTGAGCCTACTAGGTAAGCTCTATAATCATGTGGCATGAACTGTTATATTTTCTGCTGGCCTGGCATCTATTGTTACACCTGTTTTCTGCTGTTTTACCTTTTTCCCATTCCCCTTGATCTCTATTGATGAATACAAAACTGATTTATTTAGGTGTGCATATCAACTACAATCAAATGATATTGTAAGTTTTACATGTTTAGGTCGGATCTGGTACCTTCGTATGTTCGCCTACTTCGTGATAATGAAGCTGAAGTACGGATAGCTGCCGCCGGAAAAGTAACTAAGTTTTGCAGAATTCTGAATTCAGAATTAGCAATTCAGAACATTCTTCCATGTGTTAAGGTAAAAATTCTTATGTAATACTTCGACTACTTCATCCAAGTTTTCACTTCATTGGTAGTGGTAATCTAGTTTTTCCACTCTTGCTATGTTCTGATTTAGTTAGTGTTGCCTGTTGTAGGAACTATCAACTGATTCATCCCAACATGTTCGTTCTGCTTTGGCTTCAGTTATAATGGGAATGGCACCCTTTTTAGGGAAGGTAAAAACAGTCTTTTTTTGTGCTCAGACAGTCCACCTCTATGAAATTCATTTTTTGGATGTATTAGGTTTCATGATGTTTTCTGGTATGTTTCTCTCTATACACGCAATAATGTTATCTCGTTGATGGTTGTAGGATTCGACCATAGAGCAATTGCTTCCTATATTTCTTTCCCTTTTGAAAGATGAATTTCCGGATGTCCGGCTGAATATCATTAGCAAGCTTGATCAAGTCAACCAGGTAGGACACAATTTAAGATTTTATTAATAACGGTTTCAACAGATTCTTTTTTTCAAACCGTTAGCTTGGCAATTGTTAACATGCTTATCATTGCAGGTAATTGGAATTGATCTGCTGTCCCAGTCTCTATTGCCAGCAATTGTGGAGCTTGCAGAGGATAAGCACTGGAGGGTTCGGCTTGCAATAATAGAATACATACCTTTATTGGCAAGCCAGTTGGGTGTTGGCTTTTTTGATGACAAACTTGGGGCACTCTGCATGCAATGGTTAAAAGATAAGGTGCAATGGAGTTTATGTGCCTGTTTCTTTACAGTTCTATTCCTATTCAACTGTCTCTTGTCGGAGAGTAGAAATAACCGATATTAACTAGGAACTTATTACCGGATAAAGTTTGCTAACTTTGTTGGTTGTAGGTTTATTCCATCCGTGATGCTGCTGCTAATAACGTGAAGCGCCTGGCAGAAGAATTTGGACCAGAATGGGCAATGCAGCACATAGTTCCACAGGTAAGTCTGCTTATGTTAACAATAATTTTATTCTAGTTTTTCTATTAAGCTGTATGAGTAAGAAAAAAAAGGGAGATACCTGAAGATGATGCCGGGTCTCAATAAGACGTCTTTTCTCGAATGTCTATTTACAGGTTTTGGACATGATAAACAACCCGCATTATCTATATCGGATGACCATTCTGCATGCAATTTCTCTGCTTGCCCCTGTTATGGGCGCAGAAATTACTTGCTCAAAGCTTCTCCCCGTGGTTATTAATGCTTCAAAAGATAGGTAAAGCTGATCCAAGTTTGATTCGAAACCGTTTATTCGAATTCTTTGACTTCAATTATGAGACTAAAAATTCCATCATCACAGGGTAGCAAACATCAAATTTAACGTGGCCAAGGTGCTGCAGTCGATTATCCCTATCGTCGATCCGTCCGTAAGTAAATTTAGTTTCATTTCAATATATGTCGGGTGTCGTAGAAATCTAGCGTGTTTGGTATTGTTTATATAATCGTTGAATGATAAATACAAACAGGTGGTGGAGAATACAATCCGGCCATGTCTAGTTGAACTCAGTGAGGATCCAGATGTTGATGTCAGGTTTTTCGCTAACCAAGCCCTACAATCAAGTGATCAACTCAGCATGATGTCTAGTTAGAACCCTAGATTAATTGTACCTCTTCTGGTTTTTCCCCCTTTTGTTAATTGTATTTTTTACGCATTTAAATTCTAAAACTCGGTTGCAATATAGATATGTAATTTTCTTAATTCGCTTGTACTGAATCATTATTCGTATTTAATTTAGGATAAATATTCTATACACAGGCGGTGGGAATTGAAAGTTTCCACAAGCGCCTTAGTTTTAAGTTATAATTTAGGGTTTATAGGTTAAAACCTAAATGTTCACCATATTACCCTAAAAATTAAACCTTAACCTATAAATTTTAAATTATAACCTTAAACTTTAAATTGAAACAATTATTCCTAAATTTTAAACCTAAACCATATACTCTAAACTAACTCTCTATACCCTAAAACTAAGACGCTTGTGAAAACTTTTAATCCTTTAATTTATTTAAAATTAAAAAAATACAAGCTTTTCGATAAACAAAGATACAATTCTTTAGATTGAACAATTTCAAACTATATTAAATTATAAAAGCAAGTAAACAAAGTTTCTAATTCAAGAACATGGTGATTAAATAATCAAAATTTCTATCTTTAATTCAATTTTATTTTTCATTAATCTAAGGCCAAATATAATGGGGTTGCTTTAGAATATCAATTAAACATCCTCAAATTATAGATTAAATTCTACATTGGCCCATAAACTTCAAATTATTTCAATTAATTAAACTGTCAACTTTAACATTAAATATCAACTCAAATCTATTTTTTTTAATATGGATCAATTAATATTCAATATCGAACTGACGCCTAAATTAATAAACTTATTGAAACGATACTTTAATTCGAGAATGTGTTTTGAAATTGAAGACATTAAATTGTAATTAATCCAATTTAATTTCCTATGCATATAACTATATGATAATTAAACGGTAGACATTGGTAATTGAGTCAAATGTTCAATCAATCACCTCTAGCTATCTTTTACGGTTTCACGTTTATATAAAATATACATTATCAAAATTGATTGAGAATGATTTTCTTTTAACACATCAATATTTTTATTAATTTGATAGTTATCATTTTAATATAAATATATTTATTTTCTTATGACATATTCATATATTATATATATTTAATGCAAACAATATGGATTGTTAGATTAGAAGATAGAGATTACATATTAAGTTTGAGTATAACAAAGGGACTAAAATTATAGTTTAACCAATTATTATATATTCTTAATAATTATAAAAATGTGTAACGATAAATTTAACTTTTTACGTGCACATATTTTTATTAATTTGATAGTTACCATTTTAAACTAAATTTAACCTTTAACATTTTTAGTTAAATTGTATCGGGTTTAACAAATATAATTGGCATGATAAGCTACACAATAATTCATGTGTATTTCATTGTCAACAAACCACGTCAGTAAATAATTTTAGAAAAAAAATTTGATATACAAGTTGCGTAAACTTTACTTTATATAAGTTTGTTAAGTTTAGGGTTTAGCGTTTAAGAGTTTAAATTATATGATTTTGAATTTAAGAGTTAGAGTTAAAATTTAGGTTTAGAGTTTAAAGTTTTAGATCTAGTAATTTAAATTTTTTTTAAAAATGTTGTAATATATTATTTACACAACATGTGTAACTAAATATTACCTATAATTTATTGTTAAATTTATTGCATAATAATGTAAGGCGGCATACATTATCATGTAATTGATATACACATAAGTTATTACGTGCAAGAGTAATTTTATTAAAAACCAATGGTTTAATACAAAAAATAAATGTTTAAACAATATGTTTTTTGAACTTTAGGTGCTTAAAGTATTTTTTGATAAAAACAAATGCTTAAAGTTTCAACTGTTACAATTTTAAGTGTCTGTCCGTTTAAAAAAATCGTTACCCAATAAGAATGTGACACGTGGCATGCTTTATTATTATTATTATTTTAAAAAATTAAATATATATATATATATTAAAAAAACTCAAAAATTCCAAAAAAATCCTAAATCTCTAATACTCAAAACGACATATTCTCCAAATTGCCGCCACCTTCACTGTCGTTGGACACCACTATTGCCGTCGTCGGAGGCCGCCGTCCATTTTCCCCTATCACCTATCGTCGATAACCAACGAAAGACGTGCCAATCGGACGATAAATACGAATAGTTCTAGTCAAACGGTTAAAACTTTAGGGACATAAAGTTCAAAAAATATAGTTTATATATTATTTTTCATTTAAGCCAAAACCAATATTTAACTTAAAATAATGGTTAATTTTTTTTTAAAAAAAAAACAAGCTTAAACATGGACTCCTTAAGGGCTAATTTTACCGTTATTTCTTTTTAAAAATTCAAATATTTATATATTATATGCCAGCTAAATTATGAATTCGACTACTAAGCTTTACCCGCGTAATAAGTGAGGCTGAAAATTACAAGGGAAGTGTAGAATGCAACAAATTAACTACTGCAACAGAAATCTATTTATTTTGAAAGAAACCTTTCAATTTTCAATTCCAAGGTTTTCTCAGATCGAACAGTAATCCAAATCCCCTTAAATCTTCCTCTTCCATTATCGATTTCTTCATTAACTCTAAAAGGAAATTCAAATCCTGAGAATCCGTTTTTCAACCAACGCTAGAACGGATCCGAACTCCCCGAGATGGATGCTCCACAAGGTGGATCCGATCGCGATGAATCCAGTCCTTCCTCGTCTCCCGTCTCCGTCATCTCCAGTTTCTGGAAAGGTATCAATCGATTTTAGCAGCATTGAAGAATTGTTCTGATTTTTTTAAGTGTTGATTTTGTTTGGCGAGCTGGTTTTATCGATTTTGGAAGTTGCTCTATTTGTTTGTTCGCTGATATTATTGGAGTGATATTTAGATGATAAACTGCATTTTGTTTTTCTTTTTGTTGAAGTTATTAGTTGATTTCAGTTCCTTTCTCCTATTTTCCCCACCATGCACCTCCTGGGAAACAAAATTTGTTAATTATATTCCACTTCTTCATTAGTTGTAAGCTGCATCCTCATCTGCATTGAAGATTACTCCAAAGAAGATAATTAGGAGAAGAATTTTAAATATAATTACTAATATCTAGTCAGAAATTACTAAGATTATAGTTCTTCTTGTATCCTATGCTTATATTATACAATTTTAGCTTCACATTATGTATATTGCCTTTTTTGTTACCCTTAAATCACTTATACTCCCAAATTATAACAGAAAACTATATTACTAATAACTTTTATTCATGTGCGTTATATGTAAGTATCACTACGTGCTAGTATAATCAAATAGTAAAATAATCATCCATGGGGATGTGTATGAATTTCCTTTCTTTTCCCTCCATTTCGTAGAATTTGATTTGGAAAAGGAGAAAGGCATGCTTGACGAACAAGGACTCCGAATAGCTGAAAATCAGGAAAGCAGCCAGAAGAACAGGCGGAAGCTTGCTGAGAGTACAAGAGGTATTTTTTTCTTTTTCTCTTATATGTGTGTGTATTAATCATAAACACTTCTTGCAGGTTTCTGAACAATAATTTAGAGTAGCCTCTCGGGGCTATATGTTTCTAAAGTTAACAATTCCGGTTGTTCTTTTAAATCAAAGAAATGTTCATCATAGGCAAAACAGCTAAGGTTTTCTACTTTTTTTAGGGTCCGGTTACTGGGGAGAAAAAGTAAGAAAAGAAGATTGAGGGAATAATGAAATTTATGGAGGAAAACCAATAGTGATATTTTCTTATCACCTCGAAGATAATAGATATTGAAAAATTTCCCTTTTTCCTATCCTACATGCTCATAGCCACATACATTACCATGTGTTAGCAATCTATATAGAGAAATGTCCTTCCGATAATCAGTATTTGTCATGTTAACAGATTTCAAGAAAGCTTCAGCAGAGGAAAAGTTAAGTTTATTTAATTCATTGCTTAAGGGTTACCAAGAAGAAGTTGATAATCTTACCAAGAGAGCAAAATTTGGTGAGAATGCTTTCCTAAACATCTACCAAAAGATTTATGAGGCTCCTGATCCTTATCCTACTCTTGCTTCAATTGCTGTAAGTATTAACTCAGATAGTTAGGTAATTCTTTAGAATAAGATCATTATAACTTTTGCATTCTATCAGTTGTTTTCCTTCCTATTTCACTTCTAATTGATTGGAGTTTGTCAGCAGCAATTTCACTTTGCTTTCATATGACAACAGTATTTAGGATCACCTATCACCATTCTGTATATTCAACTTGGGAAAATGTTAAGAGCACTAAAAGTTATAACATGTTATCATTTCTGAACATATTTGAATTTTAACTGGGAAAAAATGTTGTGATAAGTAAAAGTATGTATGCTGGTAATATCTTAGATGGAAACTCTAAAAATATTGACAAGGAAGAAATCATTAAAGTTACTGTCTTCTACACCCCTCTGCTCTTTCAAGCAAAAGTATACTTTTTATGCATTTGTTGATTACTATATGCATGCTTTTCTAATTGGAATCACACATTCCATGCAGGGGCAAGATCTAAAAATTTCTGAGCTGGAATCTGAGAACCGAGAGATGAAAGTTGAGCTGGAAGAGTTCAGAACAGAAGCAATGCACTTAAAAAATCAGCAGGCAACAATAAGAAGACTTGAAGAGCGGAACCGCCAAATAGAGCAACAGGTTAACTATGCTTTGTTTTCTTTGCTAATAATAATGTAACTTTAGTAATGATGTGTTGTGTTTGAGACTTTGAGATGATATGCCTGTTTTCACTTGTAAAAGATGAGAAGAAAGGCTTATAGCTAGTATATTTCCTTTATTGTCAGTATCTAGATGTAGTTCCTTTTCCTTTAGATGTAATCTGGCTTTTTTGACTAGGGAGAAATATAGAAATTAATCTATTGCGTATGAATACTATTATAATATCTATCGTAGTTATAGGAGAATTAAATTTCTTATACAATCGTAAATGTGTTTTACAATGTATGCCAAAGAACTTCACTAACTCACTTAATGCTTACTTCTTGTCAGTTCAATGATTGAGTTCATAATAGAAATTTGTTTCAGCAATGTTCTGTAATACTTATCAACATCAGTTATGGCCAGTTAAGCATTGTCAGTCATATTTCCTCCCAGCAGTTTTCTTTGTCTTTGTTCTTTCTCCCCTCAATTACTTTTATTTCTGAACTAGACAACTGAGTGCTAAATATGGGTCATGCATTCAGATGGAGGAAAAAGTGAAAGAAATTGTGGAGATGAAGCAACGCAGTTTGGCAGAAGAGAACCAGAAAACTCTAGAAGTCTTAAAGGACAGGTGTATATTTGTGCCAAGCGGTGTAGTTAGATATGCCGATCTATTTCTGAACCAGTTCTTTGACTTCTTTTATTATATTCCCTGATGTTAAAATTATCTACTTCATGTAGGGAGCAATCTTTGCAAGATCAGTTACGGCAAGCTCAAGAAAGTGTAGCAAATATGCAAAAGCTGCATGAACTTGCACAAAATCAGTTGTTTGAACTTCGTGCTCAGTCAGGTTATTGACTCAATTAATTGTCAAAAAACATTTATTCTAATTTGTTTTGTTAAGTATTCCCTCATTTCTAGGAATATATACCGTTTCTTCTAGTGTCTTATATTGTCTTAACAATACAGAGGAAGACAGGGTAGCGAAGCAATCCGAGGTCAACATTCTGATGGATGAAGTAGAGCGTGCCCAAACACGGCTTTTTAGTCTGGAGAGAGAGAAGGTGAATTAGACATGATATTTTAGCTTATTTTGTCGCCATGAATTTTTTCATTTAATATCTTGATTCGCCAAATATAAGGTCAGAGGAGAGTATAGTCGCATTTGGCAGTCAACACTTCCATAGTTGTAAATAAATTATCATAGCTGTCTTTCGTCAACATGAAACTATCTGGCTTGCTATCAACCCCTGTAATTATTATTTAATTAAAGACTTTAATATATGTATTGTACTGCTTATAAAAGAATCCTTGCACCTACTTAGAGCAGCCTAGCAAATCACGCTTGCATTAATTATTCTGATATATGCACTATGGTGGATGCTACAAACTTAGCCATTGCATCGTATTAAGATTTTGTATGAATTAAAATATTTGATTTTTGTTTCTTTTGATTTGTTGGTTGATTATCCAT
Source organism: Hibiscus trionum (assembly GCA_030270665.1). Lineage (NCBI taxonomy): Eukaryota > Viridiplantae > Streptophyta > Magnoliopsida > Malvales > Malvaceae > Hibiscus > Hibiscus trionum. The sequence continues at coordinate 9,742,317 of BSYR01000045.1, read as the reverse complement.
GTTGGTATTGGATGATCTATAGGGGCTCCTACGGTCCCAATTTCAGTCAGCAAATGAAGAGTCTGAAAACAAGAGAAGGTAAAATACTGCAATACCATTATCTAAGCAAAAGTGCACTCTCTCTTTCCTGCTATTATATTTTATTTGAGAAATTAGTGAAACAGGTACCAGTGTCTAGATTAATTGATAGGTTTAATATCTTATATTTCATTTCATTTTTCTTTTATTTTCTTAAAAAAACATTTCACACATCTTGTAAAAGTATGGCCCTACACAAACTCAACCGTTTGCAATCTCTACTTCTGTAAATTTGAAGTTAATAAATTCACAAACATTGTGTGTGGAATTCAAATGTCAAGTTTCCTTTTGAGGACATCATTTGATGTGAAGTAAATATGTTCTTGTATGCCAATGATATATTATTTCTTCAAGAATCGTTTTCCTGACTCTGCATCATATCATTGCCTTCCACACTGGTCAAAATTGTTCTAGATTGGTGGTGTGCACATGAGTAATATTCCATTCCTCCATGTCTCTTGTTATTTTTCTACAATATCCATTTAACATTTGAAATAAGTTTTTTTCTCAGTTTATCATCATTTTCTTGGGCACAGTGATACCGTAGATTCGAATACTATCCTTGAAAACTCCCTAAGTTCCAAAGAGAAGATAATCTCTGAGCTGAATATGGAACTTCACAATATTGAAATCACCTTATCCAAAGAGCGAGAGAAACATGTCAATGAGATCAAGAAATTGAATTCTTTGCTCTATGAAAAGGTACAAAATTCTTGTTGCTATCTTATTCACCAATCCATGCAATATGTAATATAACCTATCATGCTAGTCATTGGAAATTGGGTAATTATGCCCTTGTGGTTTCAAATTTGTTGCAAAACACCCCGTCCCCGTAGAACTTTTCTTGGTACCTGACATCATGAGGATGAAGGCATTTTTTTCTTCACACTCGACACAGTCACTACTTGAGATAACAGAGTGAAACCATGGGGTGTTAAATGTTAAGAACATAACCATATTGGTGTGTGTTTTGTGCCCTTTAGAAGTCTGTAGTCTATTCGTTCACATATAATCTCTATATTGGTTCTGAATATTTTACTTAATACTTTAGTAATCAAAGGGTAATGATTAGATCACATCAACTTCCAGTGAACTTGGAGAGTATTTCCATGATGCTTTATTCAATGTGTTGGAGACAGAAACTGTTATCAGAGTTAACACTTAAAAGGAAAAAAAAAATCTGCGTTGATTATATATTGGTTGAAATGAATGTTTTGATTCATAAGAAAGGTTTTTTATTCATTTTCTATTCCATCTTCTTATATGTCTTTACTAGGAAGTTGCTCTTGATGAGATGAAGAAAGAGCTTCAAGTAAGGCCAACAGAAAAATTGGTTGATGATTTGCGCAAGAAAGTGAAAATTTTGCAGGTACGGACATCCTTCAAAGAGTTTCTTTCAGTTAAATATGAAGTTTCTAGTTACTCTTCACTTTTGATTATAAGCAACTTTTAGGAAGCAAGAAGCATGGGGCGAAAGCAACTGAACTTAAATCTGTTCATCAATGGCATATTTGCTTGACACTTCAAGATTAGTTTTTTAGCATGTAGGAATTAATAATTCACTTAAGCAACTTTTTTACTCTGCTCGATGACTTGTAACCTTGGTAGTATCATGTGATTGAAGAGCGTATATGATGCAATTTAAGAGCAAATAGGCAATAAGAATGTGGGAATGAGTATGTTCTTAAGTTTTTTTTTTCTTTCAATCCAGCAGTGTTTATCATGCTTTAAATTTTAACGTGTAAAAAGGTAAGGAAAGAACAAAAAAAGAAAAATCAGGTGTCTTAGTCCTTTGATTGTTGCTGTTTACAGGTGTCGGACATATTGTATGCGACTTTATATAATTATTTATTGTTTCTTCATGCTTGATAGCATCTCAATGTATCTTCTTCTCTCATTGTTGGGAATGTAGGCTGTGGGTTATAATTCAATCGAGGCTGAAGATTGGGAAGCTGCTACCAGTGGAGGGGAGATGAGTAAAATGGAGTCTCTTCTTCTTGATAAAAATAAGAAAATGGAACATGAACTCACACAGTTGAAGGTATGAATTGATTTTTGGTGCTTTGTTTCCCTCATTCTTTCTCTCAATTGTCTCCAGCAAAGGTACATATGAATGTATTTTTGAGATCTTGTCTTGTCTTGATCAAACTATGGTAATACAATATCTTGACATCTGTGGGTTTCAACTTATCCTACTGCATTATTTCTTTGAAATAATTTTATAGGAGATAGATTTTGATGTTTTTATGTGTTTTAATTATCATGTGCTAGCCATGATCAAGTATCTTTTACTTGTTTTCAGATCAAACTTTCCGAGAAAGTATCTTTGCTGGAAACAGCTGAAGGCAAAATAAGAGAACTCGAAGAAAAGGTTAAGGAACAACGAAAGCTGATACAGAAGTTAGAAGATGATATATTGAAGGTTTGGGTCGATATCTTTTGGCTTTCTGAAACCAGCCTCATTATGTGCTTCTTACAGCATTTTCTTTGAATGATTTGCATATTTGCGAATTCTATTACCCTATGAAAGACTGAAACATCATTTTATTGCTTTATGTTATCCATGGAGATGGTGATATTGGAATCGACATAACAATTCTTAGACTGTACAAGTCCACATAGTGTAGCCTTTTTCTTTTTCATCTTGATCCCCCCCTCCCTCCTCTAATGCAGGGTTATAATTCCAAAGAACGGAAAAGGACTCTTTTTGATGATTGGGATGTTTCAGAGAGTGCAGGGAATGAACTTTCTGAGGTATATTTGCTCTTGTTTGTTGCTCTACGTGTATAAATTACCAGGATGTATATTTCTATGTAGAATTTAACTTACTTTCAACGAAAACTGGAATATAACTTAAAAACATGATGTTTGTATTGTTATACTTGCACATTGTATTCGGATTATCTATTTATGTTGCATTGCACAACTCCATTATAGCTCCATGTCATTTAGGGCCTCTTTAAGAAGTCAGATTGTTCAACCTTAATAGAAAAATTAGCTACATGTAAAGAAACAGCGTCAGCAACTCATGCCCATTTGATTTTAATCAGATAGTTTTAGGTTAGGGAAAATTTTGTTTCATTTGTTCTAAGCATTCATTGAGTGTGGCTTGATTTACCTGTAGACTGTGCAGGGGAACATGTGGAGGAAATATTGTTGTAAGAATGATGTTTCTGACTGATAGTGTTAAATTTGCATTTAAATTCTTGATCTCATAGGACCGTAATAAAATATTTATACAGGAAAAAGAATTTGACATCAAACCGAAGCATGTTTTGCGAGTGAAGTAGTTCAATTTTCAGAATGAGTTTGTTCTGATTTGTTGATCCATTTCCTATTCTGGAGCAGAACACAGATCAGAAACACGTTTCCTCAGATCAAGACCAGAGCTCAATGCTGAAGGTGATATGCAACCAGCGTGATCGATTCAGGGCACGTTTGCAAGAAACTGAAGAAGTATGTTGTTTACATGTCTTCACATACTTGCATTTGATGTTTTATTCAATGGAATTTTATTTTAAGCATTAAGAATTAAGATCATGGTCTCAGTGTTTCATATTTTTCAGGAAATAAGGCAATTAAAGGAGAAGATAGGGGCGGTCACTACCGAACTGGAGAAAACAAAAGCTGATAATGTTAAACTTTATGGAAAGATTCGCTATGTCCTGGACTATAACCAGGAGAAAGTATCTTCCAGAGGATTAAAAAAGGTACCTCCTTTCTGAGAATCTCATTATTCTCATATAGTGTCTTTAGCTTCTTGAAGCTGAATTCTTTTATTCGATTCAGTACGCACAGGATCTTGAAAGTGGTTTTACCTCAGATGTTGAATCCAAGTACAAGAAGATATACGAGGAAGCTATTAATCCCTTTGCAGCTTTCTCTAAAAAGGTCTGTAAACTTGAGCTCCTTTTATTAATATATAGTTCTGTTAGATTCGTAAATTTCCGAGTTGCATAACTTCTTTAAAGCACAACTTCAGATGTTGCCATGCCGTGTGTTTCATTATATGCGGAATGAATGATATTGTTTTCTTCTGTGAATGTTAAGATACATTCAAGATAAGATGTTTATACACAACTTTGTAGAAAGATATATACCAGGAAAATAAATGAATAGTAAGTATCTTTGTAATGCCTATTTCGATCAGCAACAAAGTCGAACCATCGAGACATGCATACTCGCAGTTTTCTACCATCCATGCCAACTCCAAACGTAGGATTATGTGAACAATCCAGTTAGCATTTGCATTCATGGACCATTCCAGTTCAGGTCATAACTATTTTTATGTTGTTTGTATGACACCATGGAATAGGAGAGGGATCAAAGATACAAGGAGCTCGGCATCAGAGACAGAATCACACTCAGCAGTGGACGTTTCGTTCTCGGAAACAAGTACGTTTTTTCTTTCATTGTCGAATTGCATTCTTAAATTGGCAGGATCTTCCGTTCCCTTTCCTGCATTTTCATTTGATTGTATGCACAGACAATAAGGCTGGTAGATTCAAGGCCAGTTTAGGTCCATGTCCTCTTTCATCTTTAGGATAGTCCACTCTCCATGCAGGGATGGACCGATGAGTTCGTGCTAGGGCGACAGTCGCACGTACTAGAAATTTTTAAAAAAATTATATTTTATACTAATAATCTAATTTCGCACCCATGAAATTTTCAGATTCCCATATAGTTTTACTAAATATAAAAGTTTGCACCCTTTATGTCTGCAATGTTTATGTTATTAGCCCGCATTAATAGAGAGTTGGTTGATTGGCTAATGAATTGCCACCATTTTGCAGGTGTGCTCGAACATTTGTATTTTTCTACACAATTGGTTTGCATATCCTAGTCTTTACTTGTCTATATCGAATGTCAGCTCTAAGCTACCTCAGGTCATCTTTCTCCCTCTTTTTTTCTTCTGACTCTGTACATTTCCCTTTCGAATTCCGACTCGGAAATTGTATTTTGCTAAGTGCAGCAATGGCTCCGAGGAAGCCCTCATCGGAGATAAAAATCTCAACCTCCCGCACGGACTTTAGTTTCATCTACTCTTACTATCTACATTCATGTTGTTCATCATGCGAGGAATATATATCTATATATATGGGTTAAGATTCACTTACACGACATAAAATTTAAAAATTTTACATATTTTTTGGATTGTTGAATTAACTAATTTAAAGGTTAATCTCAGCATTTTTTTTACTAATTTAACAATCCAAAAACGTATAAAATTCTATTTTTATATTATGTCAACGTATCCCAACCCTATATGCGAAAAAAATGTATAGAAACTCCACAAATTGTACATGTAAACAGAATATAATTACTTAATATTGCAAATAGTTAAAGGCCACGATGAAAAAAGGCTGATTCTTTTCTTTTCTTAAGCTTAAAGGGTTCTTAAGGAATTTAAGTTATAAAGGTTAATTCATTTTACTCAACAGAAGAAGGTGGGCGAATATGAATTTTTTCTGTAAGTTAATTAATCCGGATAAAATATTACAGAATTTTATTATAAGAGTGATCATCTTAGTTGTTAGTTAAGATCACTTCATTTATAATATAAAGAATTAAATTACGAGTTATTTAAAAGATTGACCTATTTAATTACTAACCGGTTAAAATAAGTTTGATTGGGTATCAACTTATTTAATTAGTAGATAATTATATGTTATTGAGTGCAAACACAATTTGACTAGACTGTACTTGTACAAGCACAATAAAGACAAATGAATGTGTTTTGGAACACATCAAATCTGTTTTAATTATGAGTTTAGAATAAGGAACTCAATTAAAATTCATTTAATTATGAATGTTGCCAGTAGTTTCCATAATAGACATATATATATATATAATATAGACAGATGAATATTTATTTAAGACATCGATGATGATCCATGAATCTACAACATTGCGTAAAACTTGAGTTTTAAACTCCATTCAATTTCACTTTTTTATCATTTCTAGTCCTCATAACTTTAGGCATTATTTAAATAACTTATATCCTTTTTTTTGCTTAATAAATTGGAGTATATTAGAAATATGCTTATTTTTCAAATTAATTTGATAAATCGTATATATTAAAGTCTTACATTATCATTACAAAGAATTAAAGACTGATTAACTTGTAAAATTTTAAATTCTAAGGAAAAAAACAAAATATTAATATAAATATAAAAATAAGTAAAATTACGAATTGGGTTGAATTTTTAGTTTTATTTATTTATGTAAGGAAAAGAAAGAGAAGCATGGATAGTAAATGTAATGTTCAAAGCTATGCCACTCAGAATGGGCAGCTGCTTCTCGCTTAAGCTTTTAATGTCTGCCACCGCGCCTGACGCTGACGTTCCCTCTCTTTATAACCCAAACTCTTTACAAACAAAACTACAAACAATCAACAATGGCTTCTCCTTCAAACCTTTCCTTTCTCTTCTCTATTTCCCTCCTGCTTCCTTTTTACGCCGCTCGTTCCCCACCGCCGACAACCGCCACGCTCGATGTCTCTGCTTCTCTTAAACAAGCTCGACATATTCTTTCCTTCGACCCTCAATCTTCCGAAACCCGACCCGTTTCCTTCAACTCCTCTTCTTCTTCTTCTTCCTCTGGTTCTGGTTCTGTTTTTTCAGCTCCACTTCACTCTCGTGGCTCTATCCACAAAACCCATCACACTGACTACAAAAACCTTGTTCTATCCCGTCTCGACCGTGACTCAGCTCGAGTTGACTCACTTACCACTGAGCTGGAACTCGCTGTCAATGGGGTACACAAGTCGGAGCTCAAGCCTGTCCCCACCGAGATTGAACCCGAGGCACTTTCTACTCCTGTTATTTCCGGGACGAGTCTAGGTAGTGGGGAGTATTTCACCCGGGTCGGAATCGGTAGCCCGGCTAAACAATTCTACATGGTTCTCGATACCGGAAGTGATATTAATTGGATCCAATGTCAGCCTTGTTCGGAATGCTACCAACAATCCGACCCGATATTCGACCCTTCCGCGTCCTCCAGTTACAGCCCGGTTTCTTGCGACTCAAGTCAATGCTCTTCTCTTCGAGTAGCAACTTGCCGTGACGGGAAATGTCTTTACCAGGTCTCGTACGGGGATGGGTCGTACACGGTGGGCGATTTCGTCACCGAAACGGTGTCGTTCGGGAACTCCGGTAATATCAACAGCGTTGCTTTGGGTTGTGGGCATACCAACGAAGGTTTGTTCGTTGCCGCAGCCGGTTTGCTTGGGCTCGGCGGTGGCCCCTTGTCTATGACATCGCAGATCAAAGCGACGTCGTTCTCTTATTGTTTGGTGGATCGTGACTCGGCCGGCTCGTCGACTTTGGATTTCAACGCCGGGTTACCGGGTGACTCGGTGGTCGCTCCGTTGATAAGGAGCCAAAAGGTGGATACCTTTTATTACGTAGGTTTAACTGGGTTCAGCGTGGGTGGCCAACCGGTTCAACTCCCGCCAGGCATTTTCGACCTGGACCAATCCGGAAACGGCGGGGTGATCGTAGACTGCGGTACGGCCATAACTCGGCTGCAAACGCAGGCTTACAACGCACTCCGAGACGCGTTCGTGAGCTTAACACGCGACTTGCCGACAACCAGCGGGGTGGCGTTGTTCGACACGTGCTACGACTTGTCTTCGAGGAGCAGCGTTCGGGTCCCGACGGTGGCGTTTAATTTCGGCGACGGGAAGTCGCTGGATTTACCGGCGAAGAATTATTTGATACCGCTGGACTCGGCGGGCACGTTTTGCTTCGCGTTCGCTCCTTCGTCGTCTTTGTCTGTAATTGGGAACGTGCAGCAGCAAGGGACACGTGTGAGCCTCGATTTGGCTAGTAATCGGGTCGGGTTCTCTCCTAATAAATGTTAAAAAAGAAAGTAACTAAATTGCTAATTAGTTATTTATTTACCCGTCCGTTTTACCACGGGTAAAAAAAGTGAAGAAAAGGAAGCAAGTTTGTTTGTTTGTATTATTATAGGAATTTTTAAGGTTAATTTTTACCATTACTGTTAGTACTACTGGTTTCTTTTTACAGTGGCGAATAAATTCCAAAGATGGAAGAAGCTTTGGAGAAGCGTGGGCAGTTAATTAATTCAACACGCCTTAATGATTATGGTTTCTAAAATTATTTTTGTATTATATGAAATTTGTGAATTTAGACTTTATAATTTGAATTGATAGATTTAATTTTGTTTATTTTTTATTTTCTTTTCTAACAAGGACAATACAGTTATTCACGGGATTAATTCGAGTGGTAAGCAGTTTGATATCGCTTAAGTAAGGTTTCAGATTTGAGACGTTATGTACGTAAAAAAAATTCGTTGTAAGACTTATCCACCAAAATCAGGTGTGCAGCCCGAATCAGTCCGGATTAATCAAAACGAAGTCCTGAAAATCGGAAAAACAACTAAAAAAACAATGCAATTAAATTATTGAGATGTAAAATGACAAAATTAGAAAATATTAGCTAAATTAACATCTTTTGTGTGTGTGTGTATAATACATATATATTATATATATTTTTTACTTTTACCTAACAGTGAGGTGATTACAGTGGCATTATAATGTAAATTTGATTTTGTTGATGTATTTGTTTACAATTATATAAACGCATGCATGCGTGCCACGTGGTTATGGGATTGCTGGATTAATGGATTGTGATTTTTGATTTTACGTGAGTGGAGCGGAGAGCTAACTCAGAATCTCATATATTGTTTATTTTTGAAGCAATAGTATTAATAATTTCAATAAAAAATGGCATGGACCATTAATATTTTGTTAATTAATAAGATATTTTTAACATCCAAATAATATTTCAATTTTGCTAAAATCTTATAAATTTGACTAAATCTCCGAATAATAATTTGACTTTTTAAAGATGGCTCTTATAAGAATTTATTCTTTTAAGATAATAAAATAAAATTTTAATGTTTTTAAATATGTACAAATAACTATAATTGTTTAACTTTGATTCAATATCCTATAATTTAATATTGTTTAGAAAAATCAATCACACAGATAATTTAGTAAACAATACGCTTAGATAATATTATCGCCTCTCGTTTCACCATCTTTGTTCACCATTTTTAACCTAAATTTTGAAATATTTATCTTTGTTTTTTTTTAAATCTTGGAAGGTAAATGTGTAAGGGATGTAGGCAATAACGTTGGTGCAAAATTGAAGATGAAAGAAGAGAAGAGAATGAGAGGAAAAAAAACTAAAAGAGAAATAAGAAATTCATTAAAAAAAATTCACAATTTTATTTGTTAAATCACGTGTTAAAATATAATTAGTTAAACTATTTTAAAGAAATTTTAAAGTTGAAGAAAAATTAATAACAAAATCATAATTGAAAGTAGTTATTTTGATAAAAACTTTTAAATACAAAAAAAAAATTATATTTAATACACTAACAGTGAAAACAAAAACTTTTTACAAGTGTCTTAGTTTTATAGCTTATAATTTAGTTGTTGAGGTTTAAGGCTTTAAAGTTTAAGATTTGTGATTAAAATTTAGGGTTTAAGGTAAATGTCGGCAGGCTTTTGATTCCCCAAAACAAATGTCCGTGGGCTGTGGCTGTTGCTTTTCTCCCAACCGTATCTGTCTTTTCACCAATAAAAAATCTCAAAATTCATGGTCTTTTTCACAGAGACCTATCTTGCAGTCATTATATCTTGCAAGTTGCAGTGTAAGAACATGCTAACTATATTTGCTTTACTTTACCAAGTTCCAACCTTTCATCTCATCTTCTTCATTGTCATGTAATAAATGATAAATAGCAATAATGATCATATTGGGGTATGTTAGGTATTAGGTGAGACGGTCCATCCTGCTCATTAATAATGTTGGATCCATCTTGTTGATGAGCTAAGAAGGATGATGGTTAGTGTGCCTCGAATGGTTCACTCAGGTGGGCATGGACCGAGAGCCGTAGTCAGAAAAGACGAGGGAGACGAGAGATGAGTAGAGACATGGGGTCTCAAGAGACCTCCTAGGTTATGATGGTCAAGGTAGAGTAGCCCTGCTTATCAGTCGATAGGCTTAGCTGGTGAGTTAGATAGACTTGACGATCTATCTTATCAAGGTCAATATGACTTCTAGATAAGATTACTCCGGAAGACTTCGATACGTCTTACTTCGGGGATTTACTAGGCTAGTGCCCATTGAGTGTGGCCGGCTAAATGGATCCGGAGGGGGTCTTCCGGAGAGGTCTTTGGCGGAGACCATTATGGGTATAACACATCTCATTATCATCTCCACAAATCCTGCATAATAGTTCCTTGTACTTGTAACTTTTACACCTTCCAATGCTTCCATACTCGTAACTAATTCAACCGTATTCATCGATGCATGTAACAAAGTCGTAGTTATAATTGCAAGGTTGTTGTATGTTGACAAATGCTTCCGGTATCTCCATTTAAGCAATGAATACAACACAAACACATATAAGATCTTTCCTATAAAAGAATTCTTCTAATTTTCGAATGCAACGAATCAATTACATATGTGAAATAGGCAAATTACCTCAATTAGCTTCCCGCCTGGAACAATAATTTACCCAAGTTGTTCCATTGCTTTGGCGCTGTTCACATACGTTGCACTTTTATTAAAACCCTCAAGTGAGAGGATCCTCAATGCCTCTATTCCCTGTTGAAATGTGAACACCAACTGAAAGACAACAAGATGTAAACACAAAAACAGTTAATATTTATTTACTTCTTCTTTATGGTTGTGCTTTATTTTATAAACTTTTATGTACCTCTTCACGTTCTTGCTTGTTGAAAGGACGAAGAACGTAGTTAATAGTATCCATCCTCCCCTGCGGCCGTCCAATGCCTAGAAAATGTTGTTGAACTTTAATAACCAAGAAATAAGCAGCTTAGCAGAGCATTAAGGTATCATTTTAGTGTTCTTAGAAACCTACCGATTCTTAGACGAGGAAAATCACGGCTGCCTTTTAAACTATCTATGATGCTTCTCATCCTGGAAGAATAGGGGGAAAAAGAAAGAAGTTAGCATCTTGCATCTGCATCTTTGGACTTTATGCTGAGGGATTGAGGATATTGATAAGTTACAAACAAAAAAGATTTATGAAGCAAACTAAAAATTGAAAAGTGTTGATGTAAGCTTTGTAGGATTTAAGACATGACATTACAAATGCTGACAAGAACATACCCATTATGTCCTCCATGTCCGCCTTTCGGAAGTAGTCTCAATTTGGCAAAAGGCAAATCTAAGTCATCAAAAATCTGTCAAAGGGAACTGTAAGTGCGGAGAAGGACGGAAAGATTAGCATCGAGTCATAACAACGAAAGAAAATTACCACAAGTACTTGCTTCAACGGAATCTTGTAATATGAAACAAGGGCCCCAACCTTCACAATGTATTTGCAAAACCATGAAAATGTGTATTAGAACTATAGTAATTTCAATCAGGTGAGAATTTTAGTCTCTTGAAAACAATATATAGATCCTTTGAGATAGCTCACTTACAGACTCGCCACTTTCATTCATGAAGGTTTGTGGTTTGGCAAGCATGACTGGAACATTTCCTATAAATCCTGGAAAAAAAAGAGTAACCATCTCCAATTAAATATAGCATAATGGGACATTTTGAGTTACCTAATATAGTTAGAAAAATTAGAACATGAATTCATTTGTAGTTTACCTACTCAATTTTCACTGAGCTGAATATAACTTTTGCTTTGTATTTTCCATCTATCAGGCATGAACTAATTAACTTTATTCATATATTGATAGAATCTTTATACTATATTAATTCTTAACAATCCTCAGATACTATAATTTGGCACTTTTCCAAGCAAGTATTGGAGAGGATCGTTTCCCTTCCAGTGACTAGTGAGTACCCTAAATGCACTCTTAGAGGTCACCATGTAAAATAATATCTTCATCCAAAGCATTTGAAAACAAGAATAAAGTTGCAAACCATTTCAGTTAATATAAATCTTTTAAACCATGAGTTCTAGCTCAAATCACATATATGTTATATGCTGCAAGCAGACTTCCAGATGTTGCAGGTTCGGGAGGATCTTAGGTGTGCAATAACCACCTTAGGTTAGTTAATTAGACAGGTAAGAGGCTATGGGTAGATTAAGAAATTCAAAGTATATAAAATTAGTTTAATTTGTATATTAACTAATTTTAAAAAGTATCTCAGAGCAGTCGTCACCAAAACCATAAAACAATGAATCAAAAGCTTCAATTACAAAACAAACGGCAACTATAAATTAGTCAAAACGAAGAAAATTAATTAGCAAGTGAACAATCCTACTAGACCAGTGCATTAAGCAATTTAATGATTATATTCAAGTATCCATTACGAAATATACTCTTCAAAGACACTACATACTCGTCTCCAGAGTTAGAAGCACAATGTTATGATCAATTAGAATCAACTCAATCTTAAAGCAAATACTAATCCAAAATTAGAACTTCAGAATCAATTCATGTCTAAAAGTAATCTCTTTTCTAATGGATAAACAATAAATTTATTCCAGCAGAGTTCATTCAAGACTTTAATGCATACTAAAGTTCACGAATTTAACATTGGTGAAAGTAATTCAAAGATTGAACAAAGCTAATTTCAATGTCGAAATAAAAAGAATACCTTTTCCAATCAGGGCTTTAAAGTTAGCGGTGTTAATAGAAATCCCTTCAGCCTCAGCTATAGCGTCTACCATCATAAAACCCACCTGTTATGAAAAATCAATATATATAATCAACAAAAATCGTTAAAAAAATTAAATTCCAAATAACAGAAAAATCAAAACGAGGACGAATCGATACATTGTGGCGAGTGCCATTGAATTTCTTGCCGGGATTACCGAGACCGATGATGAGCCAAGGCTTGTGAGGCGGAGACTGCGGCTTGTTCTCGGGCAACGCCGGGGAGTCCTCCGCCGTATTGGGAGGAGAAGAATTTGAATTTTTGATAGAAAAATTAGGGATTCGAGTCATTGCTCTTCTGGCTGTGGCGGAAAATTTGAAGGGGCAATAAGATTTAATGAATGGCGAATTGAAGTTTAGGAATCGGAAGGTGAATATTGATGAGCTTAATTTCATCATTATATATATATATATATATAATACTATTTAGGGTTTGAATTTCTGAAAGTTGATAGGAAGAGGGAAAAAGGAAGCACAGAACGAAGCAAAGAATAACTGTTCAAGTCCACCCTTTGCCTTGCGGCTCAAGAGTCGAGAGATTCAAAGCTCGTCCTTTTTCTTTTATAGTTTTATTTAACCTTGTGAATTATGTTTGCAATTTGCAAAGCATTAACGGATAATTAAAACAAATGGTCAAATTCTATGTGAGGTGCCACTACTATTTATCGTTTATTGATATGGTCCCTCTCCTATAATTTGATCAATTTATTTCCCTTATTTTCAATTTTAAGGCTAACATTTTTGTTTAATAATCTAACGTGATTTGTTCTTTAAAAACATGGGACGACATGATGTATATGTCATGAATTTTTTTTATATAGTTGGATAAATATTTAACAAAATACAAAAGACATGTATAATATATTGTTAAGGTGTATAGGCTACATTATCATATATTTTTAAAAATTACTATAATGTATTCTCTTTCTAGAAAAAGTCACGACAAATAATTTAACCGAATTATTTTAATAAAAATGAACCCAAATAGGGATGGGCATTTTATTCGACCCGGTCAGGTTCCGACTCGACCCGGCCCGATCGGATTTCGACCTGACCCTGCTTGATCGAGTCAGATTTTTTCATAGAAAATTTAGGTTCGGGTTGGGTCGGATCAGGCTTTCTTAAAGGGTAAAGTCGGGTCGGGTTCGGGTTTAGGTGGAAAAAATTCAACTCGACCCGAGACTAATATTGTAATTTTCCCTTAAATTTTTTTTAGGGATATTCATAATAATGCTCACTCTTTATATATATTTTTTACAATTAGGTCATTAAAATTACTTTTTTTACAATTAGGTCCCTAATTTTTTTTACAATTAGGTCCCTAAAATTTATTTTTTACAATTAAGTCCATAAAATTTATTATTTTTTAATAGCTTGGGTCGGGTTTGAGTATATAATTTTCGGGTCGGGTCGGATTTTTTCAAGTATGAGGTCAGGTTCAAATTTGAGGTATATATTTTTCGACCGGGTTCGGGTGGGCCAAAAATCCGACCCGACCCGTGCCCATCTCTAAACTCAATACTAAAAGTTTAGACTATAGTTATATTATTTCTATGATTAAGTGGTATTAACAGTCTTTTATTCAGGGTTAAAGCCTTGCACCCTTTTCCAATTATATAAAAGAACCTGAAAATATTGATTTCACAAAGGAGAGATCTAGAAACGATCCAATTATATAGGGACTAATAAAAAATACATAGTATAAGGATATTTTACAAGTTTAACCCAAAAGACTTCTAAGAAACGGAAGAATTAAGAGTATAAGGGCCTTTTAAACAATTTAACCTAAAAAAATCGCCGTTGCCGGGGATCGAACCCGGGTCACCCGCGTGACAGGCGGGTATACTTTAAAGGGCAGCAATTGTTATTCAAGTGAAATTTAGGACTGAGCCAGATCGAGTGAAAAAAATGGGTATTAACTCAGTGAAATGGGGGTATGTCCGTATCATCGCCGGCACCATTTCTGGTGGTATCCTTGGCTTCTACGTTATGCACCGAGTCGAGCTCAGCTACAAGGTCTTTTTTCGTTCTTTCTCTGGTTTTTAATTTGTTTTGATTTGTTTTTATAAAGATTGTAGACTTTTGATTTTTAATATCGAATTTTATTTCAACAGGAGAAGATGAAGGAGAGATTGAGGCGATATGAACTTGAATTGAAGAATAGGGAGAAGCTAGAGGAGCTTGAAGATTCCCTCTAGCTCTTTCTTTTTAGAGTTAAGCCTGCACACTGCTTCTTTCTATTTTCCTTTCCCCCCCCCCCCCCCCAAGAATTAGAAAAGATTAGGGATTGCGAGTGTTGAATTTAAAGGGGGAAACACTCAATTAGTAGAAAAGATTGCTATATTCCTACTTTTTAATGGTTTCTTTTATTTTTTTTCAATGAATTTATAAGAAATATTTTTGGGTATCTCTTTTCGAATTTCAATTTATATGTCCATAATGCTTGCTTCTGACTGGTTGTACTGAGCTTAATACATTAGGGATTAAAGGTTTATGCTAAAACACTGGTGTAATTAGATTTCTATTCGCTGCAAGATCAAAATGTAGAAATAGATTGCATTCGGGGATTAAAGGTTTAAGAAGAATTTTCTGTAACCAACAAGATTGAATTTTGCGGTTCCGTAGAGATTGTCTCGATTCATTTGGTTTTTTGAGCCTGCGGAAAAGGAGAGTTTTAACATCATTCTGCTCTAACAGAACAGAAGAGAAGGATAAACGAAAAGTGTGTTTATGTCTTAGGTGAATATAGGACAATGAACATTTTCGTTTCGAGACAAGTTTGATGTGTTCCCTTTTCGTACAGTTAATCATCGAACAAGGAGTGATACATAGGATTGGGTTAATCACTGGATATGAACTGAAACAAACAAGATTAGACATAACGATACCGCTTATTATGAATCATAGGTGAAGAAAAAGATTGACTATACATGTGTATTCTTCATTATCTTAGTTTTGTCTTTTGGAAGTACACTTTTTTCCCTCAGGCTTTGATTCGTAGGAAGGATAAAGGGGTAACGATGAAAATCTTACTAACCGAATGATTAAATTTTGTAACCACTTTCTTATCTTTTAGCTAAACCATTAGATTAACAAGTTTTCAATCTTTAGCCGTTTTCATTCTTCCTAGTTCTACTAGACAAAATCTTAAAGCTAGGACATAACTTGCTTTGGAATTGTTTTTTTTTTTTTTGCCTAGTGTTCTAAATCGGTTTATGTGTGGTGGTTGAACAATTGATTATGTTGTAGAGAAAGTTAAGCTAGGTTGTACTTCTTGTGGTATTCAATAGGCAAGTGAAGTTGGATTCATTAAATTTCTTGTCAATGCAGCTTCTGTCATGCTCCATCGGTGGTTAACCGGACAGAGACGATACAACTCGAGTGGTTAGGCCACTGATATGTTGGAATGGCTTATAAAAACAGACTCGAAAACTAGTATACCGTAGCGTTGCTGAGATGAAGTTTTTTGTTTACTTTCTTTTCTTTTAGCTAAACCATTAGATTAACAAGTTTTCGATCTTTAGCCGTTTTCATTCTTCCTACTAGACAAAATCTTAAATCTAGGACATAACTTGCTTTGGATTTGTTTTATTGCCTAGTGTTCTAAATCGGTTTATGTGTGGTGGTTGAACAATTGACTATGTTGTAGAGAAAGTTAAGCTAGGTTGTACTTCTTGTGGTATTCAATAGGCAAGTGAAGTTGGATTCATTAAATTTCTTGTCAATGCAGCTTCTGTCGTGCTCCATCGGTGGTTAACCGGACAGAGACGATACAACTCGAGTGGTTAGGCCACTGATATGTTGGAATGGCTTATAAAAACGGGCTCGAAAACTAGTATACCGTAGGGTTGCTGAGATGAAGTTTTTTGTTACATCAAGAATAGCTTGAGGCTTCCTTGTAATGGAGTTTTACTTCTTGTTAATGGCTTCTCTTTGGTGGATTTTGCACTAAGACACTGCCAATGCCCTTACTTTTCTTGTTTTGTTTTGAATGCAAAATCGAGATTTGCTTGGTTTGCTGGAATGGAAATAAGAGTGCAATAAAGGAATAATTAGTAATTATGTAGTTTTCAATTTCCCCTTCTTTTTTTAGGCAAAATGACAAAAGATGCCCCCAATGTTTGCATGTTTTGTCATTTGGCCCCCTATTCTTTTTTTGGGTCCAAATATGCCCCTAACGTTTGCTTGTTTTGTCATTTAGCCCCTTATTCTTTTTTTTGGTCCAAATATGCCCCCCAACGTTTCATTCGTAGTCCAAATATGCCCCCAACGTTTCAATTTGGTCCAAATATGCCCCGTTAGATGGAAACTGGCAGTCAACTGACGTTCAACAGCTGATGTTGACTGGACTTGCCATGTATTAAGATCTGTTGATGCCACGTTAAATTTTTTTTATAAGCCGTTGACCGTAAGTTGATTGATAGTTTACATCCAACAGTTGCATATTTGGACTATGAATGAAACGTTGAGGGCATATTTGGACAAAAAAAATAAGGGGCCAAATGACAAAACATACAAACGTTAGGAGCATCTTTTGTTATTTTACCTTTTCTTTACCAGGTAAAGAAAAGGACTTGTCCGAGTTTAAATCATGTATTTATTTAAAAAAAATTAAAAGATAAAAAAGGTAGACACTTATCATTATTTTAACACTGTAATTTTTTTCCACCATTAGTACATTTGATAATTATCCTTTGATATGTTGATTTTAAAAGTATATGATTGAGCACGAACTAACTTGCCTCAATGGTTAAGGGAAAGATTATTGTTTTTAGAGTTCATGAATTCGAACACCAGCTGTTGCAGCAGGGTGATTACGTATACATTGTCAAATGGTTGAACTAATCATATTATCGATTTCTGTTCAATCGCTTTAATAATTATGAAATAAAACATAAAATTTAAAGATAATTTTATTAATTCAATCCGATTCAAATAACAGTGCCAAATATAAAAACAAAAGGCAAAATAATATAGAAGGGAGTTTTCGAAAACAAGCCTGTATTTCCCTCCTCTTTATTTTCTCTCCTCTCTATGTTAATGTTAATGGACTACAATTGTTCTTCACTATAAAACAAAAATTAATAATTAGTAAAACAAGAACCAATAAAATGAATAATAATAATAATAAAAAAGTTGAGTTGTTTTAATTACACAAGGCTTAGTGATTTTTTTTCAATGATTGTAAATTTTTAGCAAAGACTGCTCCTCCTTCCTCAAAGAAGAACATGAAGAAGAGCAATAACACCAACACCGAGACAGATCGGCAAACGGACTCAAAACTCAGTACAAAGAGTCGCCGCAACAGTTCGCCCGGAGTTCGACTCATCCATAACCGAATCTATGATTCTCAGAATGGCAAGACTTGTCACCAGGTACTTTTTTTTAATGGTTTTTTTTGGTTTACTTGGGGAAATTACATGCGTTGAAAATTTGGAGTAAAAATGATGGCAGTGTAGACAAAAAACCGTGGATTTTGCAGCATCGTGCAAGAGAAAGATTAACGAGAAGCAATGCACCAGCCATTTTTGTCACAAATGCCTCTTGAACAGGTATTTTCGGTCATTTTCCCATTAAGCTATTTACTTTTTAAAACACATTCCCAGACTTGCTGGATTTTATTCTTAATCAGGCAAAATTCTGTTCTTTTGACTGTAGCATGATCTAGATCTAACAAGCAGGTGTTCATTGGGGACTTTGAAATATGATTAGCTAATTGTTTGTTTGATTGTTTTTTCTACCAGATATGGAGAAAAGGCTGAGGAGGTGGCTTTGTTAAATGATTGGAATTGTCCAAGATGTAGAGGAATTTGCAACTGTAGTTTCTGCATGTCAGTCAAATTTTTGTTTGGAAATTCCATTGCAAATATTTGCTTATTATTTGTGGAATCAAAATGGGTAAATTTTGAATCTTGTAGGAAGAAGCGAGGTCACCAGCCCACCGGGAGACTCGTACATGCAGCAAAGGCGAATGGGTTTGCGTCGGTCTCGGATATGTTGCATCTCAAGGATTCTGAAAGATCAGGTTCTCAAGAGACTGTGGATGAAGCTGTACCGTCCAGAAAGCGAAAAGCTGCAGATAATGTTTGTTTGGTATTTTTCATCTGTTTTATTGCTTCAAAGGCTTTCCATTTCAATCCTTGGATATGTTTAGATAGTAGTATTTGTTTTCTAAGAGAATGATCTACGAGGATGAATGCAAATTCTGTTATGATCTTTGTTGGTTTTCCGAAAATTAGACTAATCTACTTATAGATATGGGTTCATTTACTGGTTTATGAATTTTATAAAACGAATGTTCATTAAATCTTTCTAACAGAAATCGAGTATAGAAGAAACTGATAATAGCAGAAAGGAAAGTAGTGATAAAGGGTCAAATGGTTCAATACAAGTCAATGACAAAAATGCTGCAACTAGTAATACCAAGTTGAAAAGACTGAGAAGCAAGAATAGTGAGGAAACCGTATCCGAAGGCAATGGTGCTGATTTCTCAACCCAAAAGACTACTCCCAAAAAGTCGAAAATCTCCGACGAGGCGTTGTTTGAAGGAGAAGTGATTTCTGACAGGGATACTGCTATCCAGTTAATTGACATGAAGGTCCCTAGGAAGTGTGATCAAGGAGAAGATGAAATGCTAAACAATGCAGATCCCATAGCAAAGAACAAGCCAACTAATAAGTCTCCAAATCCTAAAAAGAAAATTGTAGAAGTCAAAAGTGAAGTTTCTGATGACGATATCGTACTGCCTCAAGGCACATTGCTAAACTGTGTTGATGGCATTGACTTGACTGCTGAGGATGTTGGCAACGCCTTGCAATTTCTAGAATTTTGTGAAGCTTTTGGAGAGGTAAACTCGTTGTCAGTTTGTTTAGCATGAATCCTAATAGGTTGAAATTTTGGCTCTTTCTAGTTCTGTATTTTCACTTAATAGTTTTGTTCGATTTATCGCTTTAAATTCTGAAATGGACCCTTTTCATTTCTGCGTTGCATTCAAGTGATTCCGTTTCTGCTTGAGTTTTA
This sequence comes from Hibiscus trionum, assembly GCA_030270665.1. NCBI lineage: Eukaryota > Viridiplantae > Streptophyta > Magnoliopsida > Malvales > Malvaceae > Hibiscus > Hibiscus trionum. Next base: position 9,722,537 of record BSYR01000045.1, on the reverse strand, counting down.
CATTGTGGTGCTTATAGTTGTGATAAAAAATTATGCTTGTTTCTGAGGTTTTTATTTGATTTATTGGTTGGTTTTAGGTTCTCAATATGAAGAAAGGACAATCTCAGCTGTTACTTAGAGAGTTATTTACCGGAAAAAGCAGACGCAAACACAAACTACGTTATCCTTCAATCGTGCAGTTTCATATTCAACTGCTTTCCATGTTGCAAAAGGATTTGGGAAAAGAGTATGTATGTTTAATAGATGGTCATAAACATTCAGTTCCTTCTTTTAATTGGTATATTGATAATCTGAATTAAATCTCTGTGCAGATATCCTTGCCTTAGTCGGGATTTAAGTGAGAATTCATGGGTTCAAGTTCTTGGAGAATACATCAGTGATTCTCAAAAACCATTGAAGCAGCCACTGTTGGATTGCTTAGATATGGGTGATGATAGAAATGAGAAACTAAATTCCTCTAAAAAACTCAGACTCTTAAATTTTCTATGTGATGAAGCTCTTGGCACCACGTAAGTCGTAAAGTTCTTCAATAAATTCTGGTCATGTTCTTCTTTTTGAGTTTCTCATGTAAAATGTGTTGATAAAAAAGTCGCACTTCTTCCCTTCAGAGAATTTAGAAGCTGGATTGATGAACAAAACTCAAAATTCATTGAGAAAGAAAAGAAAGCGAAAGAAAAACTTCTTTCTCGGAGGGAGAGGGTAATGGCGTCAATATGACAACTTAGCTCAAGCAAACTCTACTGTTAATGTTAAAGTAATGCCTTAGCTTGTCTGATCATAATTCTTTGCATAGGAGAGAAACATGGAAAAGGAGATGAAGAAGAAGTTGCAGGATGAGATAGCCAAAGCTATTATCATGAAAAATGGTGCTCCGCTTTCCATTTCAGAGAATGAAGAGCTTATTTCAAGAATAAAGAAAGAAGTGGCTCAAACTCTTGAAGTGGCCTATACTCTTGCAGGTACATTGGAAGTGTCCGAGACAGTGGATGAGGGTATGTTCTGTGACTTTTTGTAATTTTCATAAGCACTTCAGATTTTGTTTTTTCTTGTATAAAGCATTCTTCTTTGAAGAGATGAAGAATGCCAATTATCCGGGGAGACTAGTCTGTTCTCTGCTTTGTGTGTGTTTGTCAATCCATGCTTGTCTGAGCATCGTTTCCTGCGGAGCACTCATCATGAGATGCAATTTTAAGCAATTTCCGGAGTCTTATTCTTCAGTGTTATTGTCATAGACTACATTATATCACTGTTTCATAGATGGATTCAATGTGGGTCATAGCCATTAGCTAGTATAGCATCACTTTAGTTCACAAAATTAAACTGTCTATGCTTACTTCGAGGAATTTCGTTAATGGGGCAAATCATATGTTAGCACTTTGAAAATGGTCATAAAACTAATGATCTTTGCCAAAACTTAATTTACACCACTTGTGCATTGCCTAAATGCTTGTTGTTACATTATCCTTAATAGTTGCACAAATGGATCCCTCTTTGCATATTTTGGCTGACATGTTTACTTTGCCAGTGATTCCCAAAGAGGAGGAGGACTGTCGATTAGATGCTGTTAGATCCGAGCCAATATGTTGGGATGGCCATGGTCACAAGTTTCTCAAATTCTGGAGATTGAGAGGCCACTCGGATGAAACAGATATTCTGCTTCAAGGTTTGTCACAAATTTCTCAAAATCTGAGTTTCATCAGCTTGTCAACGAATTGCCATTTTATTTGTTTCCACTAATGTGCAGATATCGAGGTCGGGGATTCAGTTGCAGCTAAAGAAGGATGGTACACCTACAGCACCGAACAGAAAGCTACCGTTGAGAAATATATTTCATCTTTCAGGTATCAAAACATAACTTTATCCACCCACCTCTTTTCAAAAATGTCATATAGACTTGATCATTATAGACCTGCAGTTATAGGAAAGAACAAACATGTACTTAGGATAGTATGCTGTACATATTTCATGGGCAGAATTGCATCTTGTGCCATTGTTAAGGTATTTCACGGTGTCCGGAACCCTGCCCTGTAGGAAGTTCACAGCCTGAGGGAGGGTAGTCGAACCATCTGGCAAAACCCAAGTTGTAGGAACATCAAGCCATTCTTGATCTATGTTGCTCGGACTCATGTGTCTGACACTTGGGTATGGAGATATGACTTCCAAGGATCTTCCAAGTATGAGTCACGAAGTAACCGTGTCTGACACTTGGACACTTCGTGACTAGTTATGCATAATGGATTTCATTAACGGGTGCCCCCATTCTTCAATTTAGTTGTTCTTAATTGTAATTCAAGCATTTCTATAGAATTTCTGAATTTGTCATTTTGTTTTGCAGGATGCAAAGGAAATGAGCAAATCTATATGCCACATATAGTTTCAAGAAAATACTATAGTTCCTGTGTAGTGTTATCTATATAACGGAGCCGTGTGGTGAGCACAGAGCGAACTATTCTTTCACCTTTTACTAAAGAACCTTAAAATACCAATTGGGGGGGGGGGGGGTCATAATTTTCTCTTTTTCTGTTGTGGGGATGTCTGGCCAAGCTTATGTCCCACTTAAATGGTGCCCCCTCAAATCAACCATGTTTATATACAGGGGATGAATATGGTTTATGGTCTTATACAAGATCATTATGTATTTTACCTACTCCCTTTATCCCAATGAAATTGTTATATTTTGCAGGGGGCGAGGTCCCCGTGTACTGTAAAAAATGACATATATCCCCAAATATTCTTCAAACACCCCTACATTCTAAATATTTATTTTTATTTGAATTATTCTCCAAATTTCTCCGACATGTGAAAGTAGTTATTTTAATGTTTAAAAAAGTTCCAACACTTTGTATATGCATTAAGGTAAATTTTGATTGTGTGATGTTTTCAAATGGCTAAGAGTAAAGAACATATAATATTATGTAATCACGTCAGAATGTTAAAAAAAATTATCACTAAAATCATATCATATTCAATTTTTTACTCAATTTGACTAGACTTAATCGAATAATCATCCTTAAATACAAAGTCTTAAAATAATTAAAACTTCATATAAAATTCAATTTGACTTAATTTAGTTGGTTGGCTAAGTTACTTACTTTTGTTCCCTCATATAGTCATATTCGCTTTGGCTATGAATTCTAGACCTATTACGAGCACCATTTTCTTCCCTTAAAATCCTTTTTTTCAAAAAAAAAGTACTTTAATTATAATTTGTGAAATTATTGTAACTATAGAGAAAACAAATGTAAAAAGAACTATGGGTATAAATAAATCTATAAACTATGGGCACGAATTATAAAAAATAATAATATTGTAAATAGATTAGTCGATTCATTATACCAATAACAAATAAATATAAAAACTATGGGTACAAAGTTCGAATGCTTTTCAATTATGGAGGACTTATTCTCCAAATAAAATAAATATAAAAGCAATAGTACTGTAATCGCCACCTTCTCTCCGCCATAAAAATACCGAATTTACATTGCGAGGCCCTCCACGGTTTGCCCTAGCCAGGTAAAATAACACAAGAAAAATATTTATTCACTTATTTATTTCTTTGTTGGAACTTTCTTATGAATTACTATGCGGGTTTTTATTTTTTAGTACGTATTTTTTTTTTTGTTTTTTTAAACCTCAGTTTCTATGCTGAACTTGTTGAGTGAAAAAGTTATTTTTCACTTATTTTTTCAACATCTCAGTTTCTATGCTCAGCTTGTTGAGTGAAAAAATTAATTTTGACTTACTTTTTGTAAAAAAAAATTGTAATTAGTTTAAAGCCTGGGTAGTTTTAGCTAGCTCAGAGTTTATAAATTTTTCTCTTATTTTAATTGGTATTTGTAGGTATAATGTGGTGTTTAGTATAGCTTAGTTATGCTCAGTTTTTATGTTGTTTGAAATAATGTAAAATCATGAGTTAATTGTTTGCTTTTTTTTTTCTCTACATGATATCCTTTTGCACTGTTTATTTTGCCAAATTTGAAAAGTTTATCTTTTTATTTCCCCTCCTATTTTAATTCTTGTTTTCAAATTTCATATCTTTGCTTTCCTATGCCTTCCCTTGTAATTTGTATTAATTGAGTTTTTCGTTTTTTAAATAAGTTTCATTGGCAGATGATTCGAGTTTAAATAAAGGTATGATTCTAGAAGAAACCTCTGTTGAACTCTGAAATCAATATGGTTTCTGAAACAGTTCTAGTGAGTTGTGTGACAAATGGGGGGACTGAGAGCAATCAAGGCAATAAAAGAAAACATTTGGGATCCGATGAGCAGGCAGCAGCTTCTTGTCATAATGGCTCCGATGCCAAAGGGGATATAGGAACATCTGGTCGAGATATGACTGCCAATATAGATGAAGAAACACAGCTTGACAATGCATCCGTAAGCGGCACACTTAAGGAATTCCTTTAATCTCAATGGATTTGGTTGCTGTGGATGTCGGTTCTTGTTATGTTGCTTCTAAAGTATTGAATTTTCTCTGAGGTTTTTCTGCAGAAAAAGGCGAGGCTGCCAAAAGAACCGACTTTTCAGGATATGTACAACAATCAAGATGCATTTGATGATGAGGAGGATGACAGCGACTGGGAGCCTGTACAAAAGCACACAGAGATTCTGAAGTGGTTTTGTACAAACTGCACAATGGTCAACCTTGATGTTTTCCACTGTGATGTAAGTTTTTTCATTCTTCTTGATATGAATCCACTCCCCCCTTTTAGTATGCTTCGTTATAAATCTTGTCATGATTTCCGAACCTTCAGTTCTCTTCACACTTGTTAAAGATTTTTGGCTCTAGATGATTTAGCAATTTCATCTATGCAGATTTGTGGGGAACATAAAGAATCTGGCATCCTAAGGCATGGGTTTTATGCCTCTCCATTTTCACCAGCGGTAGAACTTATTCAGGTTGAACCAGAAGCCAGAGTGAGAGACAAAGGTAACTACATTCTGCTGAGCCTTTTCAATTACATATTCATATGTTGCCATTTGAAGAGGTTATTGGACTGCCCTACCTTTTGATGTTTTCTTTTCATTTCCTGTATTTTTTCCCCAAACTGCTACCCAAAATTTTCTGAACTTGATATGCAATTCCCAATCCATTACCTTTAGTGCTGAGTTCTTGAATCTATTGTCATTTGGTGTTTGATGGATTTATGTTTTGTGCTATTATTACATACGATATTATACGGTAAAAATATATTTAATTATATTTGTTACACGGTGAACTTGTTTATTTTTTTAAAGTGCCCTATACAACTTGTAGAACTGGTTCAGCGCTTTGCATGACCTTTAAACAGATTTTGAGCCCTATAGTTCACATTTCTATTGACCTGAAACTTATAATAATGCTTCCTATTTCCCTTTATAGGCATGAGATTTTGCGATCCTAATATGTCTATGCTTCTTGATGCAGATTGTTGGTCAGAGGCTTCAGCTTCAAACTGTTCCACGGCAGTTGGGTTTGATGAGAGAATGTTGCTGCACTCAGAGGTGTGCCACTGTATTCTATATTTGTCCATAAAATCTTCCGCTCGGATGATATTTTTATGGTGGTTTGACACCCTTCCATGTTAAGATAAGATTAACGTATAATATTCGAATGTAAGCATCAATTGTAGTTGAAGTTTGTAAGTGATGTGTAATCTATCTCTGTTTGCTTGCAAAGTTTTCTGTTGGACTGCTTCTCTTTCTTTCTTTAAAGTTTTGACCGGGAGTTGATACTTTTCTACTCGCATTTTTGTCAATCAGGGTTTGCTTACTACTTGTGCTTACATTTATTTTCATTCCTTTCTTCCTTTTCTTTTTGTATTTACGCTTGGGGGGTCCCATTGGATGGTTTTGTTGGATCAAGCATCATTGCAATTATCTAAAAGTTGTAACCTCAAATCATGAGAAGAAAGATTCACTTTATTGAAAGAACTAAAATAATTAATTTATTGTTTCTGCAAAATCAACTGTACGATGAGTCTGGTTGCTGCTCATATTCTGTTGCTTGTGGGATTTGTATCTAACTCTTTTTGCACTCGTCTTTGGTGCTTGCTTGGTAGTGTAGATTGAAATGAAGTCACATCCACATCCAGAAAGACCGGATCGTCTTCGAGCTATTGCTTCTAGCCTTGCTGTTGCTGGTATCTTGGTCTTATGCTTTTTGTTTTGTATGAAATTAATATTTTCAGGTTTTTGATGTCTGTCATAATTAAGTGGCAGTTTTTAACATGTACAGGTATATTTCCTGGAAAGTGCTGCCCAATTCCTGCTAGAGAAATCACCCCAGAGGAGCTTCAAATGGTAAGGACCATTCTTTATTTTGAAGTGATATGGCTCCATCAATTCTATGGTTCTACTTTAGCTGGTATAAGTAGCTATTTTGTTTATTTGCTTCTTCCCACTGTCTGTTTATTTACTTATTTACTAAAAGGGGCGTCTTTGAAGCGTTTTTGTTTTATGTTTTGGAATTCTTAGGTCCATTCATCAGAGCATGTTGCAGCTGTTGAAATTACCGGCCGAATGTTTTCTAGGTATATTGTCTGTCCTTTCCTACAAATGTATCCACATGGACGATTTTGAAAGGCTGGTATTGTCTTAGCGGGAAAATAGAATTCCTTTTCTGTTCTTTCTTCTATTATCTTTGTTTTATGGGTGGTGTCAGAGCATGTGCTTGAGGAGTGAGAGTGTGAGGATGTCAATGTATGTGTTGTTTGTGAAACTCTAGTAGGCTTTATGTCAATTTCTCAAGTGATGCTAAAATGAAACACAACCTTAATTGATGGGTTATTTTTTATTGGCAGTTATTTTACTCCTGACACATATGCTAATGAGCATTCAGCACATGCTGCTAGACTTGCAGCTGGTTTATGTGCTGATCTTGCTTCAGCGATATTTTCTGAACGCGTTAAAAATGGGTTTGCTCTGGTATGTATTGAGTTCTAATATTCTGTTTAGTATGTTCAATGCTTATTACCAACCTACACTGAACTCACAATGCAATGACTGCTCATCTATAGTTATCTTTATTTTACTTCCGAGTCAGGTTCGACCTCCTGGCCATCATGCTGGTGTCAGACAAGCAATGGGATTCTGCCTCCACAACAATGCAGCAGTTGCTGCATTAGCAGCACAGGCTGCAGGGGCAAAGAAGGTGCTAATTGTTGACTGGGTAAGTAAAATTCTCTTGATACTTGACCTTTTTGTAGAGGGAACTGTGGATTATTTTGAATTTATGGCAAACTGAAAGTGTAGAGGCATCAAAATTATGAGTTAATGGCTCTCTTTGTAGAGGGAGAACTGGATTATTTTGAATTTATGGCAAAATGTAAGTGTAGGGGCATCAAAATTATGAGTTAATGGCTCTCTGTAATTATTCCAGGATGTTCATCATGGAAATGGTACGCAAGAGATATTTGACCAAAATAAATCGGTGAGATTTCTTGATCGTAAAGTTACGCTTGCAATACATGGATCAACTTTTTAATGCTATTGATTCTTGGTAAAATATTTTGCTGGAGGAGGTAGGAATTAGGATGGTATTGACTATATTGCTTTTGTAAGTGGAATCCAGCAAGCAAAAACTGCAGAACCTCAGGCTACTAGAATTTAAAACGAAATTTGTTATTTTGACTCCATGTTAAGAACTAAGAGGCATATACAAGGCTGCACCAACCAACCGAATCCTTGCTTTTCATCATTTTGTTCTGGTTTCATATGGATATCTTGCACCGTTTTTCTTTCTTTCTTTTTATCGCACTCAAGGGTTATGCCCTAACAATATCTTGTACCTCTTTGTAGGTATTGTACATATCCCTACATAGACATGAAGGAGGAAAGTTCTATCCTGGTACTGGGGCAGCTTTAGAGGTATTTGATTATTTAGTTATATAAAATTCAGCAGTTTAATATTTGTAATATTAGACTCAGATAATTATATAATTCCAATTCTACAATTTATCTCATTATTATTTGGGAATACTGGAAATTAGTCCAAATTGGATAGGCCCAATGATGTTGGTTCTGTAGTTTTCTTATCCTATGTTTACTCGGACTCTTCATTTTCATTAAGTACCGGTGTCCGACACTTGGATATGACCTCCAAGGATCCTGCGAATATATGGAAAAACTTGGAAAAATCTAACCATACCCGTGTTAGACAGTTACACCCGAGTCCGAGTAACACAAAGGGATTGATGTTATTAGGTACTGTAGCTTCTTTTTTCTGCATTTGGTTCTTATGTCCTTAAATGAGAATCAGCCATAAAGTTAGATCTTGATTTGAGCATTTAGCCATTCATTTATATATCTTGGGTGATTAATGCTCCTTTTTTGTTTTAAATTTAATTTTGTTAGGTTGGTAGCAAGGGTGCAGAAGGATATTGTGTGAATATTCCTTGGAGTCGTGGCGGAATTGGAGATAATGATTATATTTTTGCATTTCAACATGTTGTGCTTCCTATAGGTTGTTATTTCTTATTCTGAGATATCTTTGCATTTCAACTGTCATTTGCAAGATGAATATGGAATATGATGCATTTAATCCTGCAGAAAATAGCCTAAACCTGACACGACCAAACCCAAGCCTACACTATTCAAAATTTCAATTAAAAACAAAACCTTGGATATTTTTTGTGCTATCATATTTAATCCTGCTTGTTCATTTGCATTCATATATATGTCAAAGTACATTGTTTAGATCAAGCTGAATTTCTAGGACTGTTCAACTTTGTGAACTGTAAAGGGTTTCTACAAGCTGCTTAGTAAGAGCTGATTGATGTGCCTTTTGTAAAATGAGAACTGAGAATATAGGACTTCTACCTCTATGGCATATCTCTTATTGCTTGAAAATGAGCCGTGTCTGTAATTTCTTGTGTGCTGTTATCATGAAGCTTAGAGGATTTCTTTGTGTTCCATGCATTTGTGTCTTAAATCCCTTTTATAAACTTCGATTAGTATCCTATTTCTATGTCGGTATATTTTGTTCTTGGTCATTAGTTATTAATCATACAACCTGCATCAGTTGATATCTGATTTATTGTTTTGATCCGATTGAGCTTTTTCCAAACCTCTAATTGCAGCTTCCAAGTTTGCTCCTGACTTTACTATCATATCAGCTGGATTTGATGCTGCTCGCGGTGATCCTTTAGGATGCTGTGATGTAAGTTTGTTTCCATACTGTATAGAATGTGTTTGCAGTTTGATCTGATATAATTAAGAGAACTTAATGACCGAAATAGATCTAGAACTTCAATGACACACACATATATATCAAGGGAGCTTTCTAGAGAAGTATGCTATTACCTCAAATCTTCTGAGGACATGTCTGCTCGTGCAAATGTGTCTCAGTTTTGTTGTTCCCCAAGTATTTCATGTTTTTGTTCATTTTCAGTATTATAGAATTTATTTTTCGAAAGAAAGTATTAATTACTAGAATTTAATTCTGTAAAATGGGTTCATTAGTTTGTGTTCCTTGCATAGCGTAACGGTTTGTTTTGTCAACATAGGTGACTCCTGCCGGTTATGCACAGATGACACACATGTTGAGTGCCCTATCTGGTGGAAAGTTGCTAGTTATACTCGAGGGCGGGTTTGTGGTTTATTCTCTGATTTTTGGTACAGTCAAGATTATCATTTAATTAAGCTTTCGAACGACTTTTTTTTTTTCTTCCCGTTTTGGCAGCTACAACCTCCGTTCCATATCATCTTCTGCTACTTCAGTGATTAAGGTAAATAAATACACACAAAGTAAGAGACATCAACTTCTGATGCACTCTTAAGTTTGTAAGAGCGAACTAGATGAAAAATTACAAAGCCATGTAGTAATTGCTTTTGTTTAATTTGATGTATGGTCGATTTGTATATGCATTTGTGCACTTGTGGTACTTATATGTAGTCGCACACATGTATAATGCAATATGTTCTGACATGGCTCCTTTTTCTTTCCAATGGAAAAGGTACTTTTGGGTGAAAGTCGTGAATGTGAACCGGAGAACATCGTTCCTTCTAAAGCTGGCCTGCATACAGTGCTGGAAGTCCTGAAGATTCAGATGGATTACTGGCCGAATCTATGTTCAAGCCTCGAAAAACTGCAGTCGCAGTGGGAGATGTATTCCGTGGAGAATAAAAGTAAGGAACTGTTTTCAACATTCTATCGGAGTCTAGCCGTTGATATATAGTTGCTGATATAGGCATGCATGCAAGAGGTTTCTTTTGTATTTGTTCACATTGTCAGGAACTCGAACTTACCATGTGGTGCGAGGATGGTTTCTTATTATTTTCCTCGAATTTACTCGTTTATTCTCGGTTTTCTGTTTGCAGACAAACAAGTTAAAAAGAGACGGGTGTTCGAGCCGCCGATATGGTGGAGGTGGGGTAGAAAACAACTATTGTACCATATCCTTACAGGACATTTTCATCTAAAATGAAAGGCAGCGCTGTAAGTTTTGAGATTTTATCTTCATCCCATCTCTCCTTTTAATCGTGTAGTTTGTTGAATTTCGATATTCGATGAATAATGTTTTATGATTCGAATCTAAAACTTAATGTCAATTAGAATTAAAACGATATTTTTCGTGTCGAAATAAACGAGGTCTCTTTCCCTTTGTGTTCCCCACGCACAGCAATATTGTCATGTAACTTTCATGGTGGTTGAACAATTAAAAGTTGCCTCGGATTTGCTCTGTTTCAAAAGGAAAGTCCATGCACACACTTTATGCACGTAATTTGATGTCCATCATATTCCAAGAAACAAATCTCATTTTTAATATTTATTTTCTTGTTAAAATGGCCCCCTTGGTGGATCTTAATAAAATAGTTTGAAAATCTAATTAAAGATTTAAGAGAGAAAATGAAAATTTTCACAACAATTAAGGATCTGGTTTAAGAAAATTTTCAAAAATATTGAAGGGCTTACTTGAAATACTAAAAAAAATTTGAAGGGGTTCAATAAAGTTAAATATAATTTGACAAGAAATAAAGTTAAAAATATTTTTCGGATGTTGACCATATTTTAAGCTATTATATATTAATTTTGATATAGTAATAATTTTTCATATTTTTATTTAAATATTATTTTAATTTTTTTAAAGAGGTGCCAATTTGCTATTTTTTAGATTGGAAGGGATACATGGGATATTTAAACCATTTTGTTAATCAATTTAGACACGACTTACATACATATGATAAAACATAAATTAAAAGTCCATGCATAATATTTTACACTTAATAAAACTAAACTTAAAATCTCAAAATTTACACATAATAAAACTCAACTTAAAATTATAATTTATTAATAGCCGAATGGTTAAGAATATTTATGTTGCTTTAATTTTTTATTCAAATCTCGATATTTATCTTGAAAATATAAATATTTTTCTTCTTAATAAAAATTAAAACTTAACTTAAAATCTCAAAATTTCCACGACTTTAACATTACTATAATAATCTAGCCTTGAATCAATTATTTAAATTAATCACGGCATAAATTATACTCCTTAAACATCACAAATATTGCGTTTATTATATTATATTTTATGTTTACTAAACAATTTTTATTATATTTGTAGATAATATATATAAACAAAGAATATGTCGGATTGAATCACGTGAATTGGACCTACCAGTGTACTATTAGTTCACAAGCTCCAATACTTTTATTTATTTATTTATTTATTTATTTATTTATTTTCAACAAAAAAAATACTTGTATTTATTTGTGCACTTAATTTCATGTAATGTTATTAGTCAATTTAGCTAGACATGTCCGTTGTACCATGAGAGAATCGAATTTACATGAACGCCATTGCATGATCAACAACTTAATTATGGACTTACCGAATTAGGTGTCGAAAGTAATCACGTGACCTAAACCCAAGTCTAAAAGCCCAAAATATAATTGGGTCTAAAATGTAATTAGAGACTTAAATCCCAAAATAAAACCCAATAACTTATTAAAGCATAACTTTTTGAACATTCTAATTTAATTAAGGATAAATATTCTATACACAGACATTAGAAACTGAAAGTTTCCACAAGCGCCTTAGTTTTAAGTTATAGGGAGTTAGTTTAGGGTAAATTTAAGGTTTATAGGTTAAAACCTAAATCCTCACCATATTATCCTAAAAACTAAACCCTAACTTATAAACCCTAAATTATAACCATAAACCTTAAATTGAAACAATTATCCATAAATTCTAAACACCTAAACCCCTAAACCCTATACTCTAAACTAATTCCCTATACCCTAAAACTAAGGCGCTTGTGGAAACTTCCAGTTTCCACCGCCAGTGTATAGGATATTAATCCTTTGAAAAGATGATATTTTAACTTGATTTTAATTTAAATAAATTTGCGCATACCTACAGATTTATGCAGTTTGAACTCAGATTATTTAAGAGAAACAACGATATCTTTTATCACTTAAATCACTCAATATTTCTAAAGCACGAGAATATATATCTTAATAACTTTCGATTGAATCAGTTCAATCTAGTTGATTACGATGGTTTAAATTAAATTTATGGTGGTAAATTAGTTGTCGATATTATGAACACAACATTAATATTGTCATACATATTTGGGTATTCACCACCTTTTCAGATGTTGTCATCTTAAGTTGCGAAAATGATTTATGTGAAAACAACTTAGGTTTGAACTTAAAGAAATACACCTTAAGATTATAAAATTACAAGGAATCAGCGAACATTCAAACATGATAACATTAAATTTGCACGACACAACTTAAAAGATGATAATATATTGCCAGTTCAATGACAATTTAGTTTTCGATAAATATAAATTATATTCGAACTTGATTAATCAATCAATCGGTTAAACAATTTGTTGCAATTTAGTTGTGGGCTGTCCCATCAGGAAACAAGATGGAGCATCTTTGGGAAAAAAAAGACCAACACACACATTAGGGACCATATCTTCCATGGGATATTGCAATAAGGACATAAAGCCCTTGCTGGATTCCACAACCATCAGCTTCAAAACCCAACAGACAATTTCATGGAAAATTACCCCAACAATCATAGGTGAGTTGTCAAAGCTTAAGGCTCCGTTTGCCGTTGAAGTCCCCAATCTAAGTTTGGGGGCAAATAGGTGTTTCCCAAAAATCAGAAAATGTAGTTATCGTAAAACGGGTATTTAGGCGTGTAAATAGGTTGATAAACGGACGTTTAAAGGTAAACTGATGGGTGTTTGAGGTTGCTGTTGCTGGTGAACGACTGTTGACTACAGCAACTGCAACAAAAAAACAAAGCCTAAGAATGAAATGGGGACGGTTGAACCATCAATTAATATAATTAATTGATTCCACTAAATTTGGGTAGGTAGAAACCCTAGCTACCACGTTTGATGAGTTGACTGCTACCGGAAAAAACCCAAATCCAGAAAGGGAGAGTCATATCTACTAGTCAACAACCTCGCTTCCAAAATCTACCCATCCTTCCCTCACTCATTTCGAGTTTGATCTTTATAACTATTATTCTTCGTATAATTATTGATATCTGATTCATTAACCGATTAATTCAGATCAAATACTATACATACTCGTTATAAAAATGACTCTTTCAACCTAGTTTATGCATTTACAATGTCAGATTCGAACTCTTGATTTTGCTTAAGAGACCTAATGTCTCGCTCTGTTAGACCAACTGTGGGACGATAATAGGTTTATATTATTGATTACCTTTTTCCGAGAAAAAAACATCCTGCCTAAAAATGTTGCAATTGAGTGGCCGCACTTATTGCTACTTTGCTACCGAGTGCTCATGACCTCTATTTAAACACAACCGGATGTTGCTTTTTTACTCAACCCTCTTCCCTTCCTTTATCCTTTGTGTGCCAAAAGATTGTAAGCTACACAAGCAAGCAATTATGAACTCAGCACACGTGAATGGTTCTTCTCCCAATGAGTCGGGGACCGGCGAGACGTTAGTTATCGGTTCGAGCGGGTTTATAGGCCGGTTCATCACCGAGGCCTGCCTAGAATCAGGCCGGCCAACGTATGTTTTGGTCCGGTCTAGTTCGAACCCTACCTCAACCAAAGCCACCACCATCAAGTTTCTTCAAGACAAGGGAGCCGTCATAATTTATGTATGCACTACCATTTTCCCATTTCAAGCACTTTTCATGCAATAATATATATATACACACATATATGTATGTATGTATGTATGTATGCAAGACTTAAACATGTTTGTAACAGGGTTCTATAACCGACCAAGAATTCATGGAGAAGGTGTTGAGAGATTACAAGATAGAAGTTGTGATATCTGCTGTGGGAGGGGAGAGCATCTTGGACCAGTTCACTCTAGTAGAGGCTATTAAGAATGTCGACACTGTCAAGGTATATGCATGCATCATGCATGCATGCATCATGCATGTATGCATAATACATGTACATATACATATATGGTGTATATGAAGTTGATAATTTCAAAAGGCATTATTGAGTTCCGATGAATGAAATCTGACAGATTTAATTAAACTTTGCAGAGGTTCGTACCGTCCGAATTCGGGCACGACATCGACAGGGCTGAGCCGGTGGAGCCGGGGCTAACCATGTATGACCGGAAGAGGAAGGTTAGGAGGGAGATAGAGAAGTGTGGGATCCCGTACAGTTACATATGCTGCAACTCCATTGCTGCTTGGCCCTACCATGACAACACTCACCCAGCTGATGTTCTCCCACCCCTTGATAGGTTCCAAATCTATGGTGATGGCACTGTCCAAGGTAATCTCAGCCCCACATCTTTCCTTTTTGTTTTATTGTCTTTACACCCTAATTCTCAGTCCACGTATGGGTGTCTTAGTTTTCAAGCTAATGTATCTGATTTAGTGTACTTAAATATTACTTTAGGTTATCCTATCAAAGAATATAGACACCCGAATTAATTATGTTGTTCGAACTCTTCATTTTTTTCTTAAAATATTCGAATTAATTGTAAGAGTCAAAGAGAGGCAGGTGACTGATATGTTGGGGGAGGAAGGTTAGGTAGCAAATGGTCACATGACCATCTGTTACTAACACTGTCCTAACACTACATTAGAACACAAAACTGAGTAATGACGTTTGTGGTGGATTCACAGCATACTTTGTGGCGGGTTCCGATATCGGGAAGTTCACCGTGATGTCGATTAATGATGTTCGAACACTGAACAAAACTGTCCATTTTCATCCTCCGAGCAACCTACTGAACATGAACGAGATGGCTTCACTATGGGAGATGAAGATTGGAGTCATGCTTCCTAGGGTCACTATATCAGAAAAAGATCTGCTCAATAGGGCTCAAGGTTTGTCTTAAATCCACTTTTCTTGCGAGTTAAGTAACCTTTCTCGGCTAATCCGATCGATACTAACCCTGCAGAGATGCGGATCCCTCAGAGTGTGGTCGCGGCGATAACTCATGACATCTTCATAAATGGCTGCCAAATAAACTTCAGTTTGGACAAGCCGACCGATGTCGAAGTCTGCTCTCTCTATCCAGACGCTACTTTCCGGACCATCGCTGAGTGCTTCGACGACTTTGCCAAGAAGATATCGGAAACTGCCAAAGCAGTGAGCAAGCCGGTGACGGCGAGCAACAACGACATGTTTGTGCCGGCTGCTAAACCGGAAGCATTGGCTATCGCTGCGATATGCACATGAGAAACATCTCAATTCCAATCAATAAATAATTCTTGTAGGACTTGTCATTGTTGCTTAGTAGTAGTTACATCCATGTATTTTGGGAATTGAGTATTATTGTACCCATGTAGTATGGTCCTAAAAGGTTTATATCATGAATTCACTTTTAGACCGACACATGTCGTAAACTTAATTTTAGAGAATGAGTCTTCCCACGAATATTTTCTGTATACACAAATTCTCAAACTCGAAACCTGCTTAAGTGATATACTAAATTGCTTATCACTTGAACCAACGTTCGTGACTTTTTTCAGTATATATAACACTTAAATATCTATAATTCATCAAACTTATAAATTAAAAGTTTTTTACATTTATATGCATTTAGACTCACAACTTCCAAGATTTCGCAATATTATAATAATGACATTCATATTAAAACTTTGTTGTGTATGTGTAAGTATATAATTTTTAACATAAAATCAATTCCAAAGTTAATGCAATGGTCAAATCCTAAGGTATGGAACTTTAATGTAAAATTACACGAATTATTATAATTTTGTTAACCGTTTGCATGATACACAATTGAAAAATATTATCAAATTGCATAAATTGTCGGATAGCAATCATATATTTGTGCAATTATACAAAATATTACCATTTGAGATTATATATTGTCTTATCGCACAAAAAATTATCAGTTGTAACAATTTAGATAATTCGATAATATTTATAATACTTTTATTGAAGTTACCTTAACCAGAGGGTATAGCGAGATAAATAGTTAGGTCTCTTAAATAAGGTTAGAGATTTGAATTCTGACGTAAAATTGAGTTGAAAGATTGTCCTCATAATAAATTTTTGTAAAACTAGATCTGAATTAATCGGCCAATGAATAAAAAACAAATGGTTAAACAAACAAAAAAAAGTCCTTAACACCAAACAGCTCCAATTCTTTGATCCAAGCCTTTGATTTAGAACATTAACCGCCCATCAAAACACAAGGCCATTTCATTCCTAGTTTGGCAAGCATCAAAATTTACCAGGGAAAAGAACAAAGTAGTCTATAGTATTCTGCACTGAATAGAAGTAATCTCATGTTTCATAAACAAAACCCTTAGTTTTAGTGTATAGGGAATTTGTTTAGGGTATAATGTTTAAAGGTTTAGATGTAGAAATTTATATATATATATATATTTTATACACAGACGGTGGAAACTGAAAATTTCCACAAGCGCCTTAGTTTTAGGGTATAGAGAGTTAGTTTAGCGTATAGTGTTTAGGTGTTTAGGTGTTGGAGTTAGAATTTAGGGATAGTTGTTTCAACTTAAGGTTTAGGGTTATAATTTAGGGTTTATAGGTTAAAACCTAAATCCTTGCCATATTACCCTAAAAACTAAACCCTAAATTATAACCCTAAACTTTAAATTGAAACAACTATCCCTAAATTCTAAACCCTTAAACCCTATACCCTAAACTAACTCTCTATACCCTAAAACTAAGATGCTTGTGGAAACTTTCAGTTTCCACTGCCAGTGTATAAGATATTAATCATCTATATATATACCAAGGTTATAAATGAAAATAAGTGGGGAAATTCTTTTTGTAGTTCACAGGCCACAGCATGTGCATTCTCTGTATGTCCAACAATCTCCACCGTGAAAACTTCATAAAAAAATTACAGAAGAGAGCATGCAAATGCAGGTTCTACTTTCAGCAAGCTAGGTAGATTTGGAAGAGAAAGAAGAAAGGGAAGAACATAAAAGGAGTTCTGTGTCAATCACCCACCTGTTACCACGTGAAGTGGCACAATACTCTGTGTTTCCTATCTACTCACATCCCACGATTGCCCTTGCCCTATTTGCTTTTCTTTTCATATAGGTCCAACCAATACACCAAGCTCCTCAAAATAATACTAAATTGCAACCTTCTACTTTATGAAAACTAGGAATTCATTCCCTCTATCTTAATATGTCGGAATTCGGTCCTTGTGTTTTACAAAATTTGATAGGCTACTTTAGTTGTTTTTTTATAACTAACGGTATCTGATTTATTGGTAGACTAATTCGGAACGGGTTTTGCAGAGGCTCATTATGGAGCGACCCTCTCAACTAGGGGTGTGCAAAAATATCTGATCCGATCCATTTATCTGTGATCCAATTCAAAAATTCAGATATTCAATCTATTTTTTTCGGATGGAATATCCTATCTTTTTTTTCCGGAACATATACATATCACAATATTTTAAGTTTTGGATTATCCGAAAATAAAAAATATCCAGAATTCCATGGATATGAATCTTGTTATATTTAGCAATTTGATGCTTGTTATATCTAAAAATTCATAAATCCGAAATTTTCATGGATGTGAATATTGTTATATTTGGCAATTCGTTGTTTTCATATTCTAAAATCTAAAATTTTCATAGATACGACCACCCAAGTCCGAAAAATACTTAAACCAAATTATATATTTGAATATTTGATTTTTTCCGAATCGGATATGGATCTCTATTTTGTCAATCCGAAATTTCAGATATCCAATTTTCGGATCGAATTTGACCTGATCCGATATCTGAAAATGTACACAACTACTCCTAACCTAGTTTTCTACCTTCATAACGCCAATATTTGAACTCCTAACCTTGCTTAAAGAATCTAACGCCTTATCTCGCTAGATCAATTGGTTGTTAGTCACTAATTTAATTGTTTGTAAACACATAAATTGAAATTGTATATTTTAATCATTAAATGTCAACAGTTAATATGCAACAAATTAGTAAATACCAATAGTTCAAATTTATGTGTGAACAAATGGATTTAGCATATGAAGGTGATAATAATAAAGGTCTAATTCTAAATTTCATCCCTCTAGTTTATAAAAGCTGATAAGCTAGTCTGTTTAATTTATCAAAAATCTGATATCGTATTTTACAAAAGTTGAGATGTTAGTCTAGTTGTAAACACATAAACTGAAATTGCATATAGTTTGGTCCATCAACTTCAACGATTAATATACAACAAATTTATAAAAAAAAAATTAATTCAAGTTTATGTGTTTGTAACTTTTTTTTAAATTATACTAACATCTTAGTTTTTTTAAAATTATGAAGAATAAATTCTGACAAATTAAAGTAGAGAGACTGATTTCTCAATTTTCACAAAGTTTAGCATTTTGTAACTTTTTTTACGGGTTTTGAAACATGTTCGATCTTGTGTTTCGGAACCCGTATAACATTACTCAATTCGACGAACTATTAGTTTTAGGGGTAAACCATATAAATAGTCACCGAACTTTTAGGGTAGATTCATTTTGGCTACCATACTTTTAAAATATCTGATAAGGCCACCCAACTTTTAGTTCAATATCAATATAGTCACCGAACTTTTAGGGCGTATTCATTTTGGTCACTGTACTTTTAAAATATTCAATAAGGTCACCCAACGTTTAGTTCAATTTCAATATAGTCACCGAACTTTTAGTTCGCTTTCAATATGGTCTCTCATGTTACCTTCCATTAAAAACGGGCGTTAATTTTCATTTTTCCTTAATAAAAAATAGATAAACTACACCAATCATCACTCAACATTCTTCTCACTCCTCTTTTGGTCTCTAGAGTTAAAAAATTTCAATTTAATAACTTAAGTTTCGAATTGTTCATATTTTGACCACTCTCAAATGACATGATTATACAAATAGAAAAATCTGATTAATCCTTAAAAAATCCGGGTAATGATTTTTTTTTACTTTACTTATTAAATTTACCATATTTGATCTTTTAATAAGCAAAGTAAAAAATTATTCTTCGAATCAAATATTTCAATTAACCGGTTAATCGATTATCCGATTTAATTGGTACAATATCAGATCGAGATTTGAATAATCTGAATTTAGCAATTAACCAAAATAATTTTTAAGGACTAAAACCCGATTTTAGTACAAAATTTTAAAATAAATTATTTCAATTCGATTACGGTTCAATATTTTAAGCAAAATTGATTAACTAATCTGATCTAGTATATACAATGTCTTATAGTCTAGTGATTTTGATACCCTTCCGACTAAAAAAATGTTTTAGCTCTAGGTAGGATTAATAGGTGAGAACTTTTAATTTTTGACTTTCTAGTTATTTTTACATTTTTATCACAACCGAACAATTATTAAATCTATCATATTATCATATTTCATATTTTAATAAACAAATTAAAAAAAATCATTTATAGAATCAAATATTTCAATTAACTAGTTAATTGATTATCTGATTTAATTGGTACAATATAAGATCGAGAATTGAATAATCTGAATTTTCCAAAATAATTTTTTAAGGATTGATCGAATTTCTCTATTTGTATAAACATGTCATTTGAGAGTGGCCAAAATATGAACAATTCGAAAGTTAAGTTATTAAATTGAAATTATTTTTAACTCTATTGGCCAAAATAGGAGTGAGAAGAATGTTGAGTGATGATTGGTGTAGTTTACCCATTTTTTATTAAGGAAAAATGAAAACTAATGTCAACTTTTAACGGAAGGTAAAAGGGAGGGACCATATTGAAAGCGAATTGAAAGTTCGATGACTATATTGAAATCAAACTAAAAGTTGGGTGATCTTACCGAATATTTTAAAGTACGGTGACCAAAATGAATCCGCAATAAACTTTAAGTGACTATATTGAAATCGAACTAAAAAATAGGTGATTTTATTGAATATTTTAAAAGTACGGTGACCAAAATAAATCTACCTTAAAAGTTCGGTGACCATTTACGTAGTTTACCCTAGTTTTAGTAAAGCATAAGATCAACTGCTAGTCTTTCATAAAAGTAGAGGGGCGGAATTTAGAATTAAACCTAGTAATAAAAGATACACCCTAATTTTTTTTATGGAAATCCTCTGCCCTTTTTCGGTACTCTATTTATGTCTCTACACTCAAAATTAGGTTTATAGTTTATGGTTAGACTTTAGGGAATTTAGGGTAGGGTATATTTTTTATGGTATATGATTTAGAATTTAGAGTTAGTACTTAAAATTTAATTTTATAGTGTTTTTTAGTGTTGGGGCACCGAAAAGCGGCAGAGGATTTGGATAGAAATCCTCTACCCTTTTCGGTACCCCTATTTATGCCCATACTCAAAAGTAAGTTTAGGGTTTTAGGTTATGGGTTATGGTTAGCGTTTAGAGAATTTAGGGTAGGGTGTATTTTTTAGGGTACATGGTGTAGGGTTTAGGATTTAAAATTTAGGGTTAGGGCTTGGAATTTAATTTTGTTGTGTTTTTTTAAATGTTGGGGCATAAGTAGGGGCACCGAAAAGGGACAGAGAATATTTACTAGAGAATTTTTATCCCTAATTTCTAAACTTATACTTCAACATTAAATCATAATCTTAAACCTTAAATCTTAAACTTAATTTTTAAACATAAATAAAAATACGAAGAAAAAAATATTTATGATTTCTATTCATCTCCCCACAAGTGTAATTCAATTCCCTGGTTTCCTCTCTCTCTTACGACAGTGACAGCTCTGCTATTACACCATAGTGTTCATCATGTCTGCTGTCTTTCCCATGCTGTAGTCGTCCTTGCCTCTTTTAAACACCGAGTTTTCGCTTGCAGATCGTGGAAGCTGTTCAACGGAAACGCCATGATTATGTTGCTTTCTCTAGAGATGAAAACGGTGCGTAATGATTCATGTGTCTCATTCTCAAGTTTGCTACTCGCCATCTAGCTCCTTAGGGTTTAGGGTTGTCTGATTATTTCCGGCTTCAAAAATGTTTCCTTCAACCGGCAATGGCTGCTGCAGTGACCCAATGGCTTATTTCGCTACAGATCCATCATTTCCGTTCTTCGATTTCCCCTCTCCTTATTACAACCAATGTGAGCTACAAGCACTGCAGGACTATGATGTTTTTCTCCAACAAGACCGTGATCTGTTGTTTCATAACCAGACCTTGGTGGCGGCTGATTCTGTCTCAGCCGACACTAACGTGCCTGGTTCCAGTAAGAACGAGGAGTACTACTCGGGCGTAGACTGTTGTGCCAAAAAGAGCCACGATGCGACCGAAGTAGTGCAGCGGACACTTGGGAAGAGATCTTTGACTTCTAAGAGGGACCGACACAGCAAGATTAACACGGCGAACGGACCGAGAGATCGGAGAATGAGGCTGTCGCTTGAGGTTGCTCGGGAGTTCTTCGGTCTGCAGGACATGTTGGGGTACGACAAGGCCAGTAGAACCGTCGAGTGGTTGCTCATACAGGCGAGCCAAGAAATCAAAAGGCTAAAGAGAACCCATGTTTCGAAGACGAACAACAGCGTCGTCGTCTTCGAATCCGCCGCGGCAAAGAGCCCGTCTTCGACATCGGAGGGCGAAGTGTTATCCGCGGCGGAACCGAAAAAGTTGAAACAAAAACCTAAAACCACTCTCAATCCAGTCTTAAGAGATTTGAGGGACAAGGCGAGGGCGAGGGCAAAGGAAAGAACAAAAGCAAAGAAAATGTGGACTCAAACGCCATGGGGTTTCAATTCCATTGAGAGAACTGGTGAAGAATCTGGTAATATGATTGATGAATCTTCGGAAATTATTAACAAATGGAGCCCGAATTCGATGCTCAATTGTCTGCAAAACTCTGCAATTAACCAAGAGGTAAGTCCATTCAGCAAAACAATCACAAAATGACCTTCATATATGATGAACAGTTGAACACACACATATATGTATCTGTTTCATAATATTAAATCACGGACGCATCGTAGCGGTTTTAGAGGTAACCAGAAACCCAACCACATTTAAAATCACGACGTTACAACCGCAACCGAAACCGCAATTTAATACTATGATCTGTTTGTTTGCAGCATGATCAGCTCACAGGCTTTCTGTCTTTCTGCAAACCATGGGAGACCTACGACAACAGCAATCACTAGTAATTGCTTACTTTCTGTATGGTATGAACAATGAACAAGCTTTTTACTTTGTCGTGGACTGATCTTTTAATTGTTAATGATGTTATGTTTTCCCTTGTTTATGCTCAAAGTACTTCAAATATGTATCTTAGCTTTCATTGTATAACCTTAACTATAACAGTTTGATCGGAATTCGATGCGTTAGTGCTGGTATGATTAATTATACGCGTAAAACTTCTTCTGTTGTCTCCTTAGAGTAACGTTTTTCCACATTCAAGTCTTGTTCTTCAATGTCTAAAGAAACCTAAGAGGATATGTTTCAAGACACCAATCATTTTTATCTCCTAGTATTTCCCACTACTAGATATACCTTAAAAGGTGCACAAGCAAGATATGTAGAGTAGAAATCATTGGGGATTTTCTTATATATGATATACATATTTCATATGATGAAATCCAAACGATCGAAATATTTATACAGTTTATGATTTTCTAGGTAGTTCATTTAATACTTCAATCGTTTGGATTCCAACTAGATATTAGATAAACTTTCTTATAGGAAGTTGTAGGTAATTAGGTTAGTTTTTTACATCCTATATATGAGCATGACTTTTTTACAACTCACACATTCCCACATTTATCACACACACCACAAACAAATTATTCCTCTCATTCGAACCAAAATCATTCATGGATTCGAACATTCACGACCAATAGGCC
This sequence comes from Hibiscus trionum, assembly GCA_030270665.1. Classification (NCBI taxonomy): domain Eukaryota; kingdom Viridiplantae; phylum Streptophyta; class Magnoliopsida; order Malvales; family Malvaceae; genus Hibiscus; species Hibiscus trionum. Next base: position 9,699,305 of record BSYR01000045.1, on the reverse strand, counting down.
AAACGTTGGAGTACGACATTCAAACATGCTAAACTTTCCAAATTCCATGCATGTCCTATCTTGAAGAATATAGAACATTTATAATTTTGTACATTTTACTTGGACCTTCAATTGTGGTGATAGATGTTTATTGTATCATCATTTGTGGTGATATTTAACCTTGAAGCTGTGAAATATGCATTTTTAAAAAAAAATAGTTTGTGGTTTATGGTTTAGCTTAGGGAATAGTGAACAAAATGTATGAAAGAGCTTTCCCGTGGGGGCTAATGAATTATCTTTTTGTAAATTAAATGTGTTTATATTGGATGTTTTTTTTGCTCGACAAATTTATGATTTTATTAATTAGACATTATACGCCTAAGACCGAATTGTGTTTATATTGGATGTATTATTCATGTATAATTCTAAAAATCAGGTGGTGGTATATTATTAAAAATAAAGGCAATTTACATTTTAGATCATTAAACTTAACATCCACTTTCACTTAAATCACAAAAACTTAATTTAATCAAATTATACCATTTAACTTTTATTATTAATAAGTTAAGTCAGTTATATTGAAATCATTAAATAATTATAATGAAAAATTAAAATTGATACTTTTATTTAACATATTTTTCTTACATTGTCATCAAATAATGTTTTAGTTGATAATTTTAATAATTTCCTGTTAGAATTTCCTAAAATATTTCATTTAAATAAATTTAAAGTAAAAATAACTAAATTTCCTATAAATCCTAACAAAAAATTAAACTACTAATTAAACATTAGCTGATGATGACATGTGAAAAATATTTAAATAAAAGTGTCAATTTTATTTTTTCAATAGAAATATTTAGTGGTTTTAATATAAGTGACTTAATTTATAAATAATAAAAGTTGAATGATGTAATTTGGTTAAATTAAAGATGTGTGATTTAAGTGAAAGTGGATGTTAAGTTTAATGATCTGAAATGTAAATTACCCTTAAAATAATATAACAATTTTAAAAACATTATTTAAAATCAAATCCATCTTTAAACCAATAAGTATTAGTTTTAAATTTAAATTTTACAAATGATATTATCAAAAAATAGTTATGAATCACAACATAACTTGTGGAAGGAACATGAAAGATATAGTACTAAAAAGGATAATTTTCTTTAAATAAATTTGTTTTCCTAATAGTCTAAAGGTGATTACAAGATAATATGTGTTTATATATATTCTTAAGCCATATTTGGTAATTAGCGGATAGCTGATAGCGAATTACATTAGCTAATAACTGATAGTGGATTGCATTAACTGATTTGACTAGCTGATTGTATAAAAGTGTTTGGTAAAATTAACTGATAGCTAATAGCTGTTTGATTATTTAAACAAGCAAGATGACATATAAGGACATGATTATATTCGATACTAATTTGAATATTTTATTAGTTATTAATATTTTTTATCTATTAATATTAATTAGATTGTGAGGTTGAAGAATTAAAATAGAAATGGTTAAATTTAGATTATCTAGAGATTTTTGATAAATATTAAGGGTAAAAATGTCTTTATAACTCTTATGTCAAAATCTTTAATTTTAAAAAGCTCATATTAACAACTTTTTTCAAAATTAGAGGTTTCACTCTAATCCGCTATTTCAATCCGTTTTTTACCAAACATCCTAGTTAGCGGATTTGACCGGTCAAACTTCTAATTTAGCTCAAAACTCTAATTTTGGCTCAAACAGCTCTTTATGAAACTTGACCTTAATTTTTTAACAATACACATGGACCTTGTAGACAAAACGATATAAATTCGTGTTTTTTAAGACGAAAATTATCCGCTTTTCTTTTTTCTGCCGAAACACTTAGCAATAGATTAGAGTTTTTTTTTCCGGATAACACTAAACTAGGTTAGAGAGTTAATACAATAAAAAGAAATATAAACTGACACAAAACCAGAAGTGTCAAAGTTATTAATGGAAAATGCATACATCATAACAGAAAATTTTGATTTTGATGACAAACTCACAAAAGCAATCACTTGACAATTGATGGGAAATTAAAAGCTCTAATCCTGTCAGCAAATAACTAATTATTTATTATTTCAAACACTTTATACGATGATTTTTTTAATTTACTTCAAATTCATCTATTTAACAAAAGATTTATATATATTATACTGACAGTGAATTTAAGTTTGAATTTATAGATAATGGTTAGAATTTAAGGGTTAAGGGTTAAGGGTTAAGGTTTAGAGGTTATGATTTATGTTTTAAGTTTTAACTTATGAACTCTAAATTTTTAACTTAAACTCCAAATTCTATTCATAGTCACTAAATTTTAAACTATTACACATAAACCCTTAAATCCTACATCTTAAATTGAGTTCCTAAAATTAAGACGCTTGTAAAAATAAATAAAAAATAGTTTCCACCGCCAGTATATCAAATAATTATCCTTTAACAAATGGGTTAGTATTTAAATACCACATGTCATATATTCAATTCTGTTTGCGAAGTATTTTTAAGTTTACTTATAATTTTGTATATCCATAAAATATTAAATTTCAATTTAAGTTGTACTAAAATATTTAATAAAAAATGTATATACTTGTTAAAAATTAAATATTGGACTTAGATTTTATTTATTTTTTAAACTAAAAAAATGAAATGCATACATCTCGATTTTATTATAAAACCCTTGATTAAGTTGGTGTGACATGCTAAACATATACCAACTTGATTGAAAAAATATTTTTTTAACCTAACAAGTGTCCCAATTGAAAAGTTGATGATGTTCATCATAGGAGATACGAGTTCAAATCGTTTTGTCTATAAGATGAATCTGCATTGTTAAAGGGTTAAGAATATGTATGATCAGATACTACCTTCCTCACCTTTAGACTATTCAAAAAATATTTTTCTTTTTTGAATAGTCTTAAAGTGATTAAAATGTAGCATATGTTCGCACTTCTTGATAACGCACACATTTTATAGACAAAACTGCTCGAACCTAAGTCTCCTAGAATGAACATCATCCTCATTTCTACAAGGATTACTTGTTGAGTTCAAAACATTTTTCTTTTAAATGTACTTAATAATATCCTTTCATATCTTTACACAATCTTTAAATAAAACAACTAAAAACTATTACTTTAATTAGGATTGAAACATGAGTCTTTTAAATTCAATTATAAATCTCTTATTACACCACCTATAACAATTTTTTAAAATAAACTTTTATAAATATATTTATTACATAAAATATTTTCCATTTAGATAATTTTTGGAATTTAAATTTAAAAATCTAAAATCTAAATTCACAAACATTATATTAGAAGATTTTTCTTTTAAATTGAGAAAAATGCAATTGGGTATATATAAAAACAATAAGTGAATTAAAAGCAGCAAATTCAATAATATAAAAAAATCAATTTAATTGGTCCAGCTTCTCATATAAGTTCAAATTCAACGCCTAAAGTTTCCAACCAAAGTATTTATTTTCAACAACTTTTAGGAAATTAAGGAGGATAGCCACCAATTTCATGATGGCAAAACCAAACCAAAAAAATCAAGCATTATGGCCTCTGCCCACCATCTTCAATAGTTCGCACGCTTGATGCTTCCATGTCTAATAAATTTTGGTGAATATTTAATAACATGACCACATTGATACTTGGGATCACAACCTTTCTTGTCAACGGGCCATTGCTTTTAGAAAATAAACATGTATTATAAAAATCTGCAATGTTTTTAAAATTTTAATTTCCATATATTACTTTAAAAATGAAAAATATTCTATACACTGCAATGAAAAAAATTATAAGCAGTTTCAATTTAAAGTTTAAAATTTATGAATTTAGGGTATAGATTTTAAGATTTTAAGGTTAAGGATTTGAGTTTTAGTTTTTATGGTGAATTTAGGCATGCTTGTGGAAAAGTTTTTTTCATTGTCAGTGCATGATATAAGAACCCTTATAATAAATGGATAAATATTTTATACACTGGCGGTGTAAACTTTCAGCGCCTTAGTTTTAGGGTATAGGCAGTTAGTTTAGGGTATAGGGTTTAGGTGTTTATGTGTAGGGGTTTAGAATTTAGGGATAGTTGTTTCAATTTAAAGTTTAGGGATATAATTTAGGGTTTATAGGTTAAAACCTAAATCTTCACCATATTACCCTAAAAACTAAACCCTAACCTATAAACCCGAATATCATAACCCTAAACCTTAAATTGAAATAAATATCCCAAAATTCTAAATCCATATAGCCTAAACTAACTCCCTATACCCTAAAACTAAGGAGTTTCCACTGCCAGTGTATAAGATATTAATTCATAATAAATTAGTGAAATTAATTGAATTTGAGGCGTGGAAAATGTAGTTTGGGTCATAGACCCCATCATGGGGTAGGATAAAAGTTGTTTCCAAAGGAAAACAAGATATAGAAAAGCAATAGAGCACTCATGTTACTTGGTCATTCTTGCACTTAATTGATTATATATTGAAATTAAAACTCACCTCACCATTGATATATGCTACAAGCCTACAACAAAAAGGAAGCTAAAGTAAAACATGTGGAAGACAAATGAACCAACAAAAAAACAACAAATAGAAAATTAATACCCCCCCTATTTTCTAGCTTTTTAAATAAAGATAAACAGTCCACACATGAAAAAGAAATCATGCTCAAGCTACTAATCAAATGCAAGCCTTTGACTGGCTGGCTGATAACTTAGATCTCTTTTCCCCCTCGGGCGGCTCAAAAATTTAAAGGGTCTTGTACAATTTATTAAAATCAGTCTAACATAACTAAAAATCACCTTAAACTAATATTGCTTTTCTGCATGTGCTTCATCAAAACTATTCTACTTTTCTCTAACAAGCATTTAACTTAACTAACCCTCATTTTTTGAATAAATATAGAGTCGCTCCTATTACACATATCTAGAATCATTCTACAACAGATGATGAACTAAATTAAACTTATTATACACTTGTTTGATTAGCTGAGAAAGTGTGGGAAAATACAAAAATCTCCATTTCCATCAGAAAATGAGGGGATTGATTTGAGTGGTGGATCTACCCATGTGAAATCTGACTGAAACCAACAAAGGAAAAAACAGAAGAGTACTTTGATTGACCCCAAAGCCTTTTCATCCTTTCTTCAATGGCCATTTCTTTTCTTCACATCTCTCCATTAAAGCTTTTGGACTTGTCCTCTATATCCCACCCTTTCATTTGGACCACTCACATTAACTTCTCTCTCTTTCAAGCACTAAAAAAAGGATCTTTTCCCCAAACCCTAGCTTGCAGAGATGAAGAGAAAACCCTAAAGCCGTCACTCGAACCCTAAAACTGCTGTTTCCCGATCCTCTCAGCTCAAAACACATATCAGGGAAAAAGAAGAAGAAAACCCTAATTTTTTTAGATCCCATTTCTTGAAAGGTTGGTTTTTGGGTCAAAAATAACCTGAACTATTCTGGGTGTTGTGGAAGTCTGGAAGATAGAGATCCAAGTTATCAGCAGCAGCAACCCTAGATAGACCCCAAAACATAGAACCGGAGTCACTTGTTGTGAAACCCTAAAGGGTCCATGGGATCTGAAACGCGGGTTTTACAAATTTGTAGAAACAGGAAAAAAATATCATTTGTCTCGTTTATCGATCAAACTTATACTTTTAATTATACATCACCATTTTCTAACCCTATAAGATCGAATTCACACAAAAAATAATGAAGTGAGTGAACATTCATTACCACTAAATTAATTAATAAATCTCTAAAACATACTCTATTAATAGTGTATCAAATAATTATTTTAAATCAAATTGATAATATATGAATACTCAATAAAAGAGAGAGATTTTGAAACTCGTTACTCTAAGCACAACCAACTATTTTATTCGTCATATGAATTAGGATAAAGAAACTTGTCGAGTTTAGGATAGTCATTTGACCCATACTCGAATCTTATAAGATCGATTTTTTTTAAAAAAAATGGGTTTGGTTTGAGTTTGAGATTAGGGTGAAAAATACCCTACCTGATCTGAAATACTCGTTTAATTATATTCTAAATATTTAGGTATAATATTATAATCTCTCTCTCTCTCTCTCTCTCTCTCTCTATATATATATATATATATATATATATATATATATATATATATATTATCTCTCTATCTTGTCTAATAAAAATGGAATAATTATTATAATACCCTCTCTTTATTTTTATTTTTCAATTAACTTCTTATTTTATCGAATAAAAATTAAAAAAAATAACTTTTAGTTATATCGGGTCAGGTTTGATTTTTACTCTAAAATTCAGATTAGATGAAGCATCATTAAATGTCAGGTTGGGTTCGAATTTAGATACATGTGTTAAATTTTTAAGTCGGGGTGGATCGACCATAAACTCAATCCAACCCGGCCCATGACCATTGATAAGTGCCCAAAAGTCCTAGATTTTGACTCCATTTTCATGGCAATTATCACTCAACCTACACCCATTTGAGCTGCATTATAGCCTTTCATGCATAGACTTCATCGTTTATGCCCTTGAGCTTAGTATTCTGTTCATTATATGAAAAAGATATTATTTAATGCATGATTGGTATTTTTGCAGGATAACCACTGCTGGAGCAGGAGGATGTCGCCGCAGCACAGAAAGCATGAGGGAATATGAGGCAGAAGTAGCAGACAAAAGACCCTGATCGAGCCAAGCCACAAGACAACTTCTAGTGAGGGAAGTTGAGGAAGCCTTGCTGAGCAGAATAGACCAGAGCCGAAGCAGCAAAAGCCAGGGTGCGGCAGCGTTTCGCCAGAGGAAAAAATAAGTGAAGTGGTAACCGAATTGTAGAGCCTTTAACGCTGGAATTTCTGCACACTTTGCGTGGCAGCTGGAGCTTAGAAGATGATGAAAACATGGAAGGAAGTATAAAATTGGACTCTTAGATAAAAGTGTTTATTGTAATAAATTAAAGAGATTTACTTCTTTAATAAAGTCTAGTTCAAGTCCAACTTAACTTCCTCTCCAAGAAGAATTCGTGCTTACACCTTCCCCTATATAAAGGCATGTCGCCATGAAAAGACGGGGGAGAGGAGAGAAGAGAAGAGAGATCGAGCTTAGGATTAGTTTCATTATGTTCTAAATTTTCTTAGGGTTGGGATTAGTTTGTTTAGTAGTCGTGTAAAAACTCTTTGTACTTAGTTTTTGTTCTTAATGCAATAAGAGTTAAGGTTTGCTTATTCTGACTTTAATTATCTTCGCATTCTACTCGGGAGAGGGTTTGTGAGACCATCCATTTGTTCAATATCGGGAGAGTTGAGCTCACGAAAGGAATAAGCATGGTTTTCGCCCCACATGGTGTTAACTAACTCGACCTAGGGATAGGTTAGAGTTTTAAGGGCTAAGAGAAGTGTATGAACAATTGGTGTTTGCCTTTGATTCACGTCGGGAGGTATCGTCATAGTTTAGTCATCAACTAGTGTTCTGTGCTTAGGGATAAGGCAGGACCATCCAAGGACGTTGTCGAGCCTTAACTGCTTCTGCCCACGAGCAAGGGATTGTCGCGGCAGGGATTTAGGTCACTGCCACAGCAGTAGTGCGTTGCTGCATTCAATACAGAAACGAAGTCAAGAGGATTCCACACTACGATACATTCTAATCCGACCCATCTTTTTATCTTGATCACTCCTTTACTTTATTTACTGGATTCTCTCAGTTTAGTTATTATTAAATTATCTCAAATCACCCAATTAATTTGTGTTTTTACTTTCTTTATTTTGCAGTGCAAGGGAGTAGAACCGAAGGTTGGGTACCAATCCCTGTAAAGAAGATACTCACATACTTATCCCTATATTACTTGCGTCGTGTATACTTGCACAAATTGTAAAGCACTATTTACACGCAATAATCATTCTTATAGTTCATGAGTCCATGAGTCCTTTGCAACAATCATTCTTATCCACCAATGTCTGTCTTTGAGTTCTAATAGTTTAGTACAATTATTTTATCATCTCCAACCATGTGTTTTTGGTCTTGTCTTCAAATCATATTTCTAACAAATGCATCCCCACTATATTTTGAACAAAGGCTTTTCTCTCATCTTATCCTGGTTTAGAGATAGATATCCCATGTCTTAATTACTAAATCTTCCCTAGTTGTTCTACACACCCATCATAGCATTTGAATCTTAGCCACAATTATTCTTTGTATATGTCGCTTCATGTTGACACAACACTCTACACCATTTTTTTTGTTCAGCAAAATAAATTTTATTGATAATAACTTAAAAACCTGCCCCACATAAAAAAAATATTTAAGATCAGAACTATGACGAAGTTATGGGAGAACTTAAACTAGTATGAAATTATGAGGGAGGACAAAATGCTTAGATTTGAAATTAACATGGCTCTAAAAGATATTATAAAAATAAAGGATTAAGTTATAATTTCACTAATATCGAAATTGACATTTCCTAAAATATAATTAAGCCAAAAAATTGATAAAATTCAATTAACTTCAGAATTGATAGTCTTAATAAAATAAACCAGGAAGTTTTTAGAGTGACCAAATTTTAATTTTAATAGTTTCAAAACTTTTAGAAATTTAAAATACAATTAAACCATAAAAACTTAGGGTGAACCATGTCCCCTTAGACCCACCCAATATTTTACCCATGATTATATTCATGTATTATAATGATTGATCTAATTGTACTTACTCAAATTGTATTAATTATAATCATAAAAACCATATAATATATGATTTCCCTCTTAAATCATTGCAATTGTAGTGGATTTTCAATAACATCTAATTGCATACCCATTTTGGGGAGACCGACAAGTTTAGATTAATGGGTAAAAGAATAAAAAATTTAATGAAATTTGCATACCCATTTTGAAAAAAGTATTAACATTTTGTACTTGTTTTTGAATTTTCGAATCCGTCACTATATTCTAGGTTCTCATATGTTTTCCCTGGTTCTAGAAAAGTGTTCGAGCCACCTAAATTAGGCTCCCAACAATGAGAAAAAGAAGAAGCAAATTCATGACATTTCAAGTACAAAAGCCCAATCTACCTTAACTGCTAAATCTTTGTCTGTATTTAGGCCACGCCAAACGGGCCACTTGACAATTTTTTTAGTTGACTTCTTTATTTAAGTTCTTTAAAATGTTTAAAAAATTAGATTTACATAATCCTTCAAAGTGGGTAGATCTGGAGTGCGGCAGGTCTAGGGTACAACTAAAAGACGGTAAATTTTAAAATTTGTATAAAAACTTAAAATACTAGACTTTTTGGTAGCATTTTATGTTGAATTTTTCGCATTTTTTTCGATACTTTTTTGTAAACATTGATATTTAGTTTTTTTATAACATTTTAAGTTTTTAGAGAAGTTTCGATACTTACAAAATAAGTTTCGATACTTGTCAAAAAACACACAAAAATTAACCTAAAATGTTATTAAAAATCTAACATTTTAAGTTTTTTGGACAAATATTAAAATTTGTCGATTTTTAGCCGCACCCTAAACTTGTTGTACGTTAGACTCGCCCCTTCAAGTACTCTAAGTAAAAAAAAACAAAGACAAATGCATATAATATATATAAAAAAGGAAGAGGTTACAGTATAGTTGCTGTTTACTTCATAAGACAAAAACAAAAGGACAAACGAGGAAGGAAGAAATCGCACGAAAAGGCAGAATAAAGGATTGCATTAATTGCTTAGTATTAATATAAAAAAAACAATAATTTGTTTCAAAATTATTTTTGAGGTAATATTTTTACTTAGTATATTAAAATTAATAAATTAAAAATTGTTATATTTAATATAATATTATAGATAGAATGATATCAAATGATAAATTATTAATAATAAAAGATGTTTATCACTGGCTAATAACACTGTTAAATTTATTTACTAATTAATTCAAGGAAATTAAGTATGAAATGATAATTCATTCTTAATTAATGCAACAACATACCTTAATAAATTGATTTTAGAGTAACCGTGTTTGTTATTTTTTTGCATTAAAAATATATAAATTCTATAGTAGTTTAGATTATGTACATCATAACACATTTCTTTATTGTTATTCATTCTTTTTGTGTTATTTGCTGGTTAATAATTTTTTTTCTGGCAATTGAGTTCTAACTTAATTGATATAGTAATAATTATAATATTTTAAAAATAAAAATTATTAATTTGATGAATGAAAAGTAATAGAATTAAAATTTGAAATAATCTTCTAAAATATTTACTGAGTTATATTCCTAATTAAGTATGAAATAAAACCAGTATTTAACCTAAAATAAAAAATACAAATGAAGTCTTCCCTGAATGAAAGAATACAAATCTTCCATCACTTCTTTGTGCCAATGTTTATGTTTTTACACTAAAAAAATAGTTTTAGAGTTTAGGGTTGAGATTTAAGATTATAGTTTAGAGAGTAGGGTTTAGAGTTTAAAATTTAAATATTAAGATTTATAGTTTAGTTTTTTTTAGTGTTGGAGTATGAATAAAAATATTAAAAAGTACAGAAAATTTTTATTCGAATAAAAGTGAGGGGATAAGTATTGAACGGAACACTTATTCCCATGCAACAAGAGCTGAATTGTCGCTCTTTGCCCTCATTTAACACACTTCATTTTTGTATAACATACGACTTCATTTAACCCATGTCTAGAATTTTGGTTACATTTTATTTAAAAGTTCATTTTAAAAATTAAAAATTTAATGAACCGGTTTAAACCGGTGAAAATCAGTTCAATTCATCGTAAAATTCGATTCAATTTTTTAAACCAAAACACTACGTATTATAGCAAAATTTGATTAACATATTTGAATCTTAATTTCGTAGGATAAATATCATATATTTTTTCATTAGAATTACTCTCTCGATTCCTTTAAACACTAAACTTGAAAAGCAAGTAACTTGCTACTAATACTATACGAATGAGTTGGTCGAGTGAAACTAATATTTTAACCTATATAACAATTACTTGTAACAAAGGAGAAATGATTAGTTAGAACTTAGAACCGTAATGACTTCAAACAAGTACAAAAACAGCAGTGATTAATCAGAATGGTTAGAATTTAAAACATTGTGAAAGTGTTGATTACCTTTGACAAAAGCCAGTTCCATGTTTCTTCTTACAGCTACCCAAGCTTGATCATATCATCATCATGCAGAAAAGAACGAGGCCAAAACCAGTTAAAAAACACACACAAAATTCCAGGCAATAACGTTTGTTAAGGACAATACAATGATTCTCTTACATAAGCAGCGTATGCGTGTGAAAACTGAAAACATCCACCTTAAAGAAAGGACAACCGAGTTCCATATTTATGCTCAGAGTTGCAGCAACTGAAAGAGAGACCGATTTGTATAGACAAGGAAGAAGAAGAAGATGAAGAAGAAGAGATTTTAAAGGACAGTAGCTGTTGAATTTGATAACAGACAAGAAAGGGAACAAGAGTTAGTGTTTTGCAGACATAAATATTATACATAGATCTTTACAACTACTACAAGACGATAAGGGAAAGTAATAAAACAGGAAGCTAAGGCTGTAAGGCTGTAAGATTTTTATTACTACTAGCTATCTATGCAATTTAGGTTTCAACTACGAAGCTTTTGCTTGTGGGAGCTGCTGCTGCTGCTCCTTTTTGTTTTTCTTTCTCAACCACTTTCATCTTTTCATGCTTTTCAATCGAGTCGAGTTTTCGAGTTTCTGTACAAATTAAATTGTAATTATTTATAATATTATAATACATATTGATTCTAATCTAAATGACTTTCTATATCTATATACGATATACATATATATTTCTTTATATTTTCACATATGATATACATAATATATCAGGCAGAATTGACAAGCTCGACTCGAACTTAAAAATTAATCAACTATTTACTGAAAATTTGAGTTATTCGAATTTTTATTTTATCAACTTATATCTTCGAATATGTACTATAAAACGGATGTAACACCCGGGTTTAGGGGTCGGGTGAAAATAATATTTTAATATTATTCGGGTTCGGTTTTATAATTTAAATAAATTAAATAATGGTTCGGGTTTTGTTTACAAATAAAACAAAGGTGTTGGACCCAATTTTTAAACCAAGCCCAATAGCCATTCATTAATGGCATTTGTGTAAATATCAAATAAAACCCATTTTTAACTACCTTATAATTCAAATAAACCCCAAAAACCCCATCTTCTTCTTCTTCTATTTTTCCAACGACAAAAAACCTCCCCCTCCATTGGAACCATTATTCCATCACCATTCTTCCTCATCCTTGGTGATTTTCGAAAGGTAAACATATATTCGACTTGTCCTCTCTTTCCCCTACATGCTTGTACTCTTAGATTTCATTAAAACCCATGATTTTGCATTTTGGTGTTTTGAAAGTTTAGACTAAAAATGTCATCTTTGTTGTCTTAAACTAAAGCTTTTGATTTATTAATGTTATATGAGTTGTTTACTATCTATAAGGTTCAACATATCCGATTTTTACATGGTTTTATGGTGTTTCCCGAAATTGGGTTTTAGGGGTGTTTTAGAGTGTTGAAATGTTGGATTTTGGGGGTGTTTTGTGTGAGAATTTGTGGGCTGGTGGTTAGGCTATGTATAAGGGTTGTTTTGGAAGCTTTTGGGAGTAGTTTAAGTGTGGGAATCATCGGTTTTGGACTGTGCAAAGGGGCTGCTCGGGAATGGCTTTTTGGGTTGTTCTTGGCTCGAAAAACATGTGTTTTGAGCTTGGTTTGTGTTCCGGGTTTGCTACGTTGTGTTGTGGACTGATTTGAGGTTAATTTACTTGTGTTGGGATGATTAGAGGCAAGGATTTGCGTTGGTAAAGCTTTGGGATCGAATCCGGAAGTGAGGAGGCTTGAGTCGGCTTTGCTTGATTTGCTTAAGGAAGTAAGGTGAGTAGTTAATGTTTTAATTTGATTTTCTAAGATTGGTTCAAGCACGTGGATGTGGAAATGTTTTCAAGAATCGTTTTGGTTCAAAGGTAATTTTGAAAGTGGTTTAGATTTGGGCTTGAAAGTGACTTAAACTCAAAGAGTAAGATGATGTGAAATGCCTCTTTAATTTCCCTTTTTATCATTGTTTTCATTGCTTGAAATGATGGTTTGTTAAGCATGAAATTTAAATACTCGAGTAGAAGCATGTTGCTTATTGCCATATCGTAAATGATGTATGATGGTAATAATGGTGACGTTGTTATACCTTGTAAGATGTGTGTAAGTTGGTGCAGGTTGTGCACGAAAATGGCGAGTAAGACCATTGTGATTGGTAAGATTGTAAGTAGTAAGTGATGCCTAATTGTGGATATTGTTTGCAACTTGTTTTGGTGGTGCGTGGTATAGTGAGTACATGTCGCATGATAGTGAATGTATATTGTGTTGTATGGTTGGTGTCGAACCTCACGTGATGGTTGTCGTTGCTCCGGTGATGTGTAGTCCCACTGGTAGCGAGTGGTATAAGACTCCGGTGATGTGTAGTCTCGCCGGTAGTGACTAGTAGAAGAGTACTTTGATGTGTAGTCCCATTGGAAAACTACTAGTCGAAACGGTGATGTGTAGTCCTACCGTGTGTGTTTGGTTATGCTTGTGCATACCATGTGTTGTTCATGTGTATCTCACTATATCATTCTCTTTTATGGGTTTTGCTATAATCTCGGATTATGTCCTCATGCATACCATGAAGTGTAATGCCTTGATAAATGCCTATACTGTTGACCTTTGGTTGAACTTGTATGTTAGTAGAAGGATTAGGTCGTTGGATGATTTGTATGCGTTAACCTTTATTTTAAAGAAAGCTTTGAACCCTGCATTGTCGTAGTTATGTTCTAGAGCTCCGCTCACTAAGCTTTATGCTTACGCTCTCCTTTTTCCGACAATGCAGATCTTTAGCTTGGAGTTAGCAAGGAGCAAGATAAGAGCGTCCAAGCGTGTGAAAGTTTGCTCAAGTATGGTTTATTTAATAATGTAGTAGTTTAGCAATGGGAAATGCTACGTGTTTTAGGAGCGTGTATCTAGACTCATTTGTGTTGGCTTTTTGTTGATGCCTTATGTTGATGCCTATGTGTTTGTTTGGAAGCCATGTCTTTTGGATGCTTATGCTTGTAGTGAAGACATGTAAATCTTGTTATGCTATGATGAATGTCGTGTGTGTTAGCATGTCTTTAGATGCTAGGTTGCCTTGTTATAGTGCAAACCTCTTTATGCTTATCATGTGCCTTTTAAGGCCTTTGAGTTCCATGTATGACCTTATATGTTAAATTGCCTTATTGAAATGCTATGTATGGATGCTTAGGTTGTGTTGGAATGCTTAAGTTGCTTGATTGTATGTGCACCTCCTTGTGTTGTTTAGTGCCCTTGGTTTCTTGTGAAAGCGTGCTTTTATGGTTGGTTTGCCTTAGGTTTGATGATAGTGTGTTGGTTGAAGTTTCAGAGGGATTTAAGGGCCTCCTTGTGCCTTAAATCAGCTCAAACCTGCAAGTTCGTAGCAGGGGTATCGATACGGTTGGTACGGTATCGATACCACCTTGTTTCAGGCCTCGTGTATCGATACACTTGGGGGGTGTATCGATACCATTTTGGTCACTGGAGCTACTGTCCATTTCGGTATCGATACCGGCCTATGGTGTATCGATACCGTCATCTTAGCATTGACCGTGGGAAGTCAACCGTTGGGGAGGGTATCGATACACTCCTTGGGTGTATCGATACGGTCTCTACGGGTTGACTTTGACCAGTTGACCTAGTCAAGGGGGTATCGATACACCCCTTAAGGGTATCGATACCGTCTGCAGTTAAAGCTTAAACCTAGTCAAGGGGTATCGATACACCCCTTAAGGGTATCGATACCGCCTATAGTTAAAGCTTAAAATTGGGCTGTAAGATGTTGGGCTGAGTTCGTTTGTTTGCCTCGTGAATGTTGTTCCGCTGTATGATCACATAGGATTAAATACTCATCTAGACAAGATTTAAAATGAAAAAAATAGGGTTGCTAACCGAGGGAGAATTCCTTAGGGAGTTTTCACTCGGTTTTCCCCGTGTAGTTCGCTCGGACCGGTCATCCGGCCAGACCGAGACGAGGGGGTTACATTTGTTGGTATCAGAGCCTGAGGTTTCCGAGACCTCGGGTAGGTAAGTGAGGTAAGTTTGATGTGTTATGTTGTTGTTATGTCTCGGTGAATGTTTTGCCATGAATGCTAAATGTTTGCTTGTTAGTACGGTGTTTGAAAGCATGTGTTAGCATGATGAGTGTGTTGAAGCGTAGCGTCGAGTTCCCATTGCTACTATTACTTATTTGAAAGGATTTTTGTAAAGGAATATACTTGAGCACCTTGGACCCTTGCTCTTGCTAACCCTAAATATTCTTGTTTGTGTGTTTTGTTTATTATTGAATTGTTGTCTTTGGTAAGTTTGAGGCCGAGGCGTGGGCCTAGAGCTGGAAATCGTGAATCTGAGGTTTTAGAGGACGTGAATGATGAGAGAGTTCATCGCTTTAGTTTAGGGCAGTATGACCGTACCAGAGTTGGAGTGCAGTTTGTCAGTTTGGGTCAACAGGCACATGAGTTGGTTTCTGTTGAGGGAGAACAATGTGACTAATCTTGATATGAGATGGTAATAGAAGTGAAGACTTAAGAGTTGGCTTCGGAAGGATGTCGATGTTGTAGCAAGTAATTCCTCGATACAGTCATTGGGCTTGTTTTTCTGATAAATTCTGGATCTACGTGTCCATGTATTTGGAGTGAGCATGCGAAGTTGTTGAATCTACCTTGTGAGGTACTAGAGGTAGGTGTTGGTGTTGCTAGCTCCTTCGGGGATACAGTCGTGGTCAGAAAGATGTACAAGGGGTGTCCGTTGATGGTTCAGGGTCACATGTTTCCAGTAGATGCGATGGAATTGCTTTTTACGGTTTTGATGTGAAGTTGTGCATGGATTGGCTTGTAGAACATAGAGTTAGGGTAGACTTTGAGACAATGGAAGTTTTCTTAAAGCTTGTGGATGACTATGAGCTTGAAATGGTAGATAGGAATGTGGATTTTGTATCGAATGTTGATCCAGCTTTAGGGGTCAAAGACTGATTGACTTTGGTTGACAGACTTGCCTGGCAAATGTGATGGATTTGATTTTTGAATGAGGATTAGACCGCAGACTGTTAGAATAGGTTGTGTTTTCCTAAAAGTGTTGGCAAGAATTACCCGGTTTGTCTCTTGTTAGGGAAGAAAGAGTTTGTTATTGATATCGTCTCCAAGTTTGCTCGTGTTTTGGTTGCTATGTACCTTATGATTCTCGACCGACTTGAGAGTGTTGAAGAATCAACTACGAGTTTATTAGACCTTAGATTCATTAGGCCTAGTGCGTCATCTTAGAGTATGACAATACAATTTGTGAAGAAGAAAGAGTGACAGTACGAGAATGTGTTTAGAATTCAGACAGTTGAAACAAGTGATAGTGAATAATTGGTATCCGTTTCTGAGTGTCAGTGATTTGTTGGTCAGTTAGTGAGTGCTTCAGCCTATTTGAAGATTGATTTGAGATCCGATTATTACCAGTTGAAAGTGAGAGAAGTTGAAGCATTGAAGACAGCTTTCAGGGCAGATGTGATCACTTTGGGTTTTGAGTTATGCCGTTTTGATTGACTAATGTGTTAGTTACTTTTATAAAGATGTTGAGCAGAATGTTTTCCTAAGTCCTTGATCAGTTTGTAGTAGTTCTCTTAGATGACATATGGGTGTATCCATGTACCGAAGAAGACCATGACAAGCTTTGGAGTTAGTGATGTAGACTCTATTAGAAAATCAGTTGTATGTCAAGTTGAGCAAGCGTGAACTCCAAGTTAATGAAGATGTCCTCCTAGGACATGTAGATTAGCCGAGCGTATTAAAGTAAATCCTAAGTAGTCAGAAGAAGATGTGAGTTGGAAGAAATTGAAGACTGTGACAGGTATCTATAGTTCCTAGGTCTAGCATTGTTACTATCGAAGGTTTGTAAATGATCCTTTGAAAATAGCTGCTCCTTGACAGATTGTTACAGAAGAATGTTCAGTTTGTGTGGTTAGATGCGAGACAATGAGCCCTTGAGAAAGTTAAAGAAACGTTGATGAACGCTTCGACCTTGATCCAGTCATGCCAGAGAAAGAGTTTGTGAACCATAGTGATGCGTTACATGTAGAGTTAGGTTGTGTGCTTATGCAAGACAGAGGGTTGTAGCTTATTCATCGAGATAGTTGAAAGGGTGAGAGAAGAGTTATCCGATATGAGACATAGAGTTAATTACAGTTGTATTTGCTTCGAAGACTTAGAGACAAAGCTTGTATAGTAAGAAATGCACAGTGTATAGGTACAGATCATTAGAGCTTGAAATATTAGACGACTTAGGAAGGGTTGCAGCTTGAACACCGTAAGTTGTTAGAATTGCTTGAAGACTGTAGTATCAAGATTGAGTACCATCCGAAGAGAGTTGACGTAGTAACCAATGCTTCGAGTTATATTTGTTGTTAGAATAGTAGTTGAGTTGTGAGCTGTAATTGCCGGTTTCAATTCGTTAAGTGATAGTGCTTCTATGGCCGAGTTTCGGGTTGAGCCTACTTTGAGTCAGAATACTTAAAGAGAAACAGTCGCAAGACAGGTTCTTGACACCTCACGTGCAAGACATAGTGGAAGGAAGACCTTCAGACTTCAGTTTCAGAGATGATAGAGTTTTGCATTTCAGAGACAGGATAGTTGTACCGATTGATATAGTGTTTTGAAACGTATTGTGTTGGCCGAAGCACACGGCAGTTCATTTGTATTGCATTAGAGTAGTATGAAGACGTATTGTGGGTTAAAGATGAGTACTTCTGAATTGAGTTGATGGATGATGTGGTTCAGTATGAAAGTAAGTGTGTAATTTGCCAGCGTGTCAAGACCGAGCATCAGTTTTCTTCTATTTTGTTACATCCGTGGGAGATTCGTATTGGGAGTGAGTAATAGATTCGGGAGATCTAGTGTCTGATTCGCCTCCGATTTCCTCAGTGAGAACTTAGTTGAGTAATCAATGTTAGTTGCACTGTATGTGGTCCTTTATACACGTTCACGTTACTTGTACCGTGGGTAAGATAGCAGAGTTGTGCATTAGCAAGAGTGTGAGTTGTACTGTGTCTTGAGATCGATAGTGATCGATAGAGATTCGAGTTTTCGACTAGATTTTTGAAGCCGTCTGTATAGTGTTTGGTTACCTTTTGAAGTCAGATGGTCAGTTAGAGAAGGTTATGGGTCAAGAATTCAAGCAGTGTTGTATGAGATTGTGAATCGGGCTAGTTCTGTTGTTTATTTGTTGCAATTACCACCAGAGTTAGGGAGGGGATCCGTGATGTGTTTTGTGTATCTATGATTCGGGAATGTGAATCAGATCTGTGCCGTGCTATGTTTGTCGAAGAGATTGAGTTGAGTTTGAAATTGTGCGCAACGAAGAATCAGTTGAGATCTTAGCATCAGATATCTATTGTTGTGTGGTAAGTCCACCGAGACTGGTTAGTGTGTTGTGGTGTGAAAGAAAGCGGGTTCATGTCCGATAAATTTCGGGGACGAAATTTCCTTAAGTGGGGGAGAGTTGTAACACCCGGGTTTAGGGGTCGGGTGAAAATAATGTTTTAATATTATTCGGGTTCGGTTTTATAATTTAAATAAATTAAATAATGGTTCGGGTTTTGTTTACAAATAAAACAAAGGTGTTGGACCCAATTTTTAAACCAAGCCCAATAGCCATTCATTAATGGCATTTGTGTAAATATCAAATAAAACCCATTTTTAACTACCTTATAATTCAAATAAACCCCAAAAACCCCATCTTCTTCTTCTTCTTCTTCTATTTTTCCAACGATAAAAAAACCTCCCCCTCCATTGGAACCATTATTCCATCACCATTCTTCCTCATCCTTGGTGATTTTCGAAAGGTAAACATATATTCGACTTGTCCTCTCTTTCCCCTACATGCTTGTACTCTTAGATTTCATTAAAACCCATGATTTTGCATTTTGGTGTTTTGAAAGTTTAGACTAAAAATGTCATCTTTGTTGTCTTAAACTAAAGCTTTTGATTTATTAATGTTATATGAGTTGTTTACTATCTATAAGGTTCAACATATCCGATTTTTACATGGTTTTATGGTGTTTCCCGAAATTGGGTTTTAGGGGTGTTTTAGAGTGTTGAAATGTTGAATTTTGGGGGTGTTTTGTGTGAGAATTTGTGGGTTGGTGGTTAGGCTATGTATAAGGGTTGTTTTGGAAGCTTTTGGGAGTAGTTTAAGTGTGGGAATCATCGGTTTTGGACTGTGCAAAGGGGCTGCTCGGGAATGGCTTTTTGGGGTTGTTCTTGGCTCGAAAAACATGTGTTTTGAGCTTGGTTTGTGTTCCGGGTTTTCTACGTTGTGTTGTGGACTGATTTGAGGTTAATTTACTTGTGTTGGGATGATTAGAGGCAAAGATTTGCGTTGGTAAAGCTTTGGGATCGAATCCGGAAATGAGGAGGCTTGAGTCGGCTTTGCTTGATTTGCTTAAGGAAGTAAGGTGAGTGGTTAATGTTTTAATTTGATTTTCTAAGATTGGTTCAAGCACGTGGATGTGGAAATGTTTTCAAGAATCGTTTTGGTTCAAAGGTAATTTTGAAAGTGGTTTAGATTTGGGCTTGAAAGTGACTTAAACTCAAAGAGTAAGATGATGTGAAATGCCTCTTTAATTTCCCTTTTTATCATTGTTTTCATTGCTTGAAATGATGGTTTGTTAAGCATGAAATTTAAATACTCGAGTAGAAGCATGTTGCTTATTGCCATATCGTAAATGATGTATGATGGTAATAATGGTGACGTTGTTATACCTTGTAAGATGTGTGTAAGTTGGTGCAGGTTGTGCACGAAAATGGTGAGTAAGACCATTGTGATTGGTAAGATTGTAAGTAGTAAGTGATGCCTAATTGTGGATATTGTTTGCAACTTGTTTTGGTGGTGTGTGGTATAGTGAGTACATGTCGCATGATAGTGAATGTATATTGTGTTGCATGGTTGGTGTCGAACCTCACGTGATGGTTGTCGTTGCTCCGGTGATGTGTAGTCCCGCTGGTAGCGAGTGGTATAAGACTCCGGTGATGTGTAGTCCCGCCGGTAGTGACTAGTAGAAGAGTACTTTGATGTGTAGTCTCATTGGAAAACTACTAGTCGAAACGGTGATGTGTAGTCCTACCGTGTGTGTTTGGTTATGCTTGTGCATACCATGTGTTGTTCATGTGTATCTCACTATATCATTCTCTTTTATGGGTTTTGCTATAATCTCGGATTATGTCCTCATGCATACCATGAAGTGTAATGCCTTGATAAATGCCTATACTGTTGACCTTTGGTTGAACTTGTATGTTAGTAGAAGGATTAGGTCGTTGGATGATTTGTATGCGTTAACCTTTATTTTAAAGAAAGCTTTGAACCCTGCATTGTCGTAGTTATGTTCTAGAGCTCCGCTCACTAAGCTTTATGCTTACGCTCTCCTTTTTCCGACAATGCAGATCTTTAGCTTGGAGTTAGCAAGGAGCAAGATAAGAGCGTCCAAGCGTGTGAAAGTTTGCTCAAGTATGGTTTATTTAATAATGTAGTAGTTTAGCAATGGGAAATGCTACGTGTTTTAGGAGCGTGTATCTAGACTCATTTGTGTTGGCTTTTTGTTGATGCCTTATGTTGATGCCTATGTGTTTGTTTGGAAGCCATGTCTTTTGGATGCTTATGCTTGTAGTGAAGACATGTAAATCTTGTTATGCTATGATGAATGTCGTGTGTGTTAGCATGTCTTTAGATGCTAGGTTGCCTTGTTATAGTGCAAACCTCTTTATGCTTATCATGTGCCTTTTAAGGCCTTTGAGTTCCATGTATGACCTTATATGTTAAATTGCCTTATTGAAATGCTATGTATGGATGCTTAGGTTGTGTTGGAATGCTTAAGTTGCTTGATTGTATGTGCACCTCCTTGTGTTGTTTAGTGCCCTTGGTTTCTTGTGAAAGCGTGCTTTTATGGTTGGTTTGCCTCAGGATTGGTGATAGTGTGTTGGTTGAAGTTTCAGAGGGATTTAAGGGCCTCCTTGTGCCTTAAATCAGCTCAAACCTGCAAGTTCGTAGCAGGGGTATCGATACGGTTGGTACGGTATCGATACCACCTTCTTGTTTCAGGCCTCGTGTATCGATACACTTGGGGGGTGTATCGATACCATTTTGGTCACTGGAGCTACTGTCCATTTCGGTATCGATACCGGCCTATGGTGTATCGATACCGTCATCTTAGCATTGACCGTGGGAAGTCAACCGTTGGGGAGGGTATCGATACACTCCTTGGGTGTATCGATACGGTCTCTACGGGTTGACTTTGACCAGTTGACCTAGTCAAGGGGGTATCGATACACCCCTTAAGGGTATCGATACCGCCTGCAGTTAAAGCTTAAACCTAGTCAAGGGGTATCGATACACCCCTTAAGGGTATCGATACCGCCTGTAGTTAAAGCTTAAAATTGGGCTGTAAGATGTTGGGCTGAGTTTGTTTGTTTGCCTCGTGAATGTTGTTCCGCTGTATGATCACATAGGATTAAATACTCATCTAGACAAGATTTAAAATGAAAAAAATAGGGTTGCTAACCGAGGGAGAATTCCTTAGGGAGTTTTCACTCGGTTTTCCCCGTGTAGCTCGCTCGGACCGGTCATCCGGCCAGACCGGGACGAGGGGGTTACAACGGATGTAAACATATATAAAATATTTGAATAAGAATAAGTTGAACCAACTTGAGGTCATCAAATATTGAGCATTGGTAAGTAAATGGGATGAAAATCTTCTACTCCTTTTCGGTGCCCCTACATATGCCCCATAGTCAAAATTAACTTTAGGGCTTAATGTTTTAGGTTAGGAGTTGTGGTTAGGGTTTAGAGAATTTAGGGTATGGTGTATTTTTTAAGGTATAGGGTGTAGGGTTTAGGATTTAAAATTTAGGGTTAGGGCTTAGAATTTAATTTTGTAATTTTTTTAGTGTTGGAGCATATGTAGAGGCATCGAAAAGTGGCAGACGAATTTTATCCAAGTAAATGTCAACTAAAATACTCTTTGATTGCATCATGTTCCAAAAGTAAATGTAAATTTTTAAAGGAGAATATAAATAGGTTTCTAAGATCAAATTCGAGATGGATGTCAACTGAAAACTTAATATCAAATCGTTTACGATTTCACTCGTGGTTCAATCGAACTTTACAGATATAAAAAGAAAAGTTGAACCTGCTAAAGATCATTAAAATAAAAGAAAATTTTGATGCGCAGCTTTTGCTATATATGGAATATGGTTGTGGTTGTGTTAAGTATTGACACCTTACCTTTGTGTGACAAAACATCAGTAGATATATGTAGCCGTGAAACATGATAAGAATGGGGAATGGTACAGCACAGTCACTCTCTTTTGACCTTTCTGAAACCCTGAATCTAGACGATGTAATAATCAGGGATAAGATCTTTAAGGATCCCCGAGCACAGGGATTGCAAAATCCGAGCAAGAATTCTAGACCCCAAAAGTGATGTTTTTGGTGAACAATTTGGTACACCCTACTCTAGCAGCAGCAGCTGGTTTGAGACCAAACTACGACCAACTGTTCATGTTATAAATCTGAGAGCAACTTTCCCATTTCTCTATAAACAATATTAAGATAGCACACCGGCATTAGCTTAACAAGGTTATGAAACTCTAATGTGATTAAGTTTCAAAGAAATCTATGTAGGTACGGAGCCAGGATTTGAAGTTGGGGGCAAAACATAAATTTTGAAAGGTGAGGGGAGCAAATTCATAATTATCCTAATTTTTTCAGGAAAAGTATAATTAAGGAATCAAAGGTAAAAAAAGAATTTTTCCCCTACCGGGGGGCCACGGGCCCTCCCATTCAACATGTAGGCGTAGCACCGTCCCTGTGTCTGGGGATCTTTTCTAGGTTTGATAAAAGCTTTCGTATTCATTAAGTTTGTCCGTCTGCAGTTCATTTCTTTCAAGAATGAATAAATTTACGGCCGTGTTTTTGTAATAGTCTTAAGGTGATTACCATGTAGTATATGTTAAGATTTTTTTAACTCTTTGATAACGCGCGTACAGTTTGCAGACAAAATTGTTTGAACTTGAGTCTCCTAAGATGAACATCTCCATTTTTTCTACTGGGACCACTCGTTGGGTTCTTACAATTATGTTTTTTTAATTATAATTATTATGTGTTCGTATTTATTCGTTTAAATTAAATGAACTTATTTCTGAACATTAAATAAACATATTCACAAAGACCCTTTGAGTGATTTTTGTAGAAAAGATAATGTTGTTATTCCTAAAAGACGTGGGCTCAAACATTTTGTGTACGCTTTATTGGTACAAACGGGTCGACGACTCTATTGATTGTATTTTATTTATCCCGCCACACTTGTAATGTTTCGTAATTCAATCTAACGGAACTCTTTTGATGTATTATCAATTAAACTTCAATACTAAATGAAAAGAGTATATAAACTAAAATCGTGAGATTAAGAGTAAATCTGTAAATGGGACTAATTTTTAAACATGCAAAAGGTTAGGGGACCAAAAACACAAATACACCATCTTTAAAACAACTCTAGCTTATACTTATCAGTTATCTATGAGTTGGGTGACATGTCTGGCATGTCATTATTATATAAAAAAAAATCGTATAAATAGTTATTTACGTAAATGACCCCTAATTAATGTTACTTGAAAAAATAACCTTAAAATCGTTCTTGTAAGGCGAACTCGCGTTTTACAAAAAGCGAGTTTCATGTTAAAAAAACGTTTGAAATTAATTTTTTTCCTTTTTTACCAACTTACTCACTCGTTTTAGACTCATTTTTCTAAATAACATTGGTCGGGAGTTATTTACGTAAATAGCTATTCAAAAAGAGTTTTTTTTATATAATAATGCCGCCTAGCTTGGGACATCAAAATACAATTTAATATTTATTTATTTAAAATTAACTACATAAAATAATCTCTTAGAACAAGTGGTTAAAATTCTTAATTAACATCTTCCTCTTTTCCTTAAATTGTAGGTTCAAAACCCATCAAGAGTAAATTCTCCTTCTCCTCTCCTATGTAAAAGTTGTTCAGAAAATTTATATAAAACATATTTTTTATACTTTACTATTTTAAATAAAAATGAATAATTTTGATAAAATAAATTGAACCGATTTTTTTGACAAATTAATAAATTGAACCGAATTGATTTAAAAAAAGGGTCTGATTGATCACGGTCTACTCTAGTGTGGCCTATACGGTATTGTCGTATGGTAACTAAGCATTAAGCAACATGGCCCAATGGCTCATCACCATGGAATATAAATATCTGCATTTAAAATTAAACAACGGCAACATAATTTCACACACACAACCATAATCATCAAATGTGTGGGTCGATTAATTAGTTGATTGTGACTGAATTGATGTTGATATATTATAGTTAAATGAGAGAAATTAAAATCAAATTTGACTTAAAATCATAAACTTAGTTAACCCTTCTAATTACATAAAACTAGATTGAAATGGAAGGTAACCTACCATACACAAATTACCTCAAATTAAAAAAAAAACATTTCAATCCTTCAATTAGATGATTGTATTTTAATTCGATTTTAAATTTAGATAAACTCTCGTACATTTATGAATTATGTTGCTCAAATTCGGGTTACCTAGGAGGAACAACATCATCATTCACTATTGAGACCACTTCAATGAGTTCATGTATAAATTATACTTTAATACACAATATGTGTAAAATAAATTACACAATATAAAATCTAAGTTCATAATCCTAAAACTCTAAACTCTAAACACAAAAACCTAAATTCTAAACCCTATGACATAAACCTATAGGTCTTAAACCCTAAACTAAATTCACAAACTCTAAAATCAACAAGCTTATGCATCAAAATGGTTCCCTTAATGATTTGAACCTTGATTTTTTTTGCTCGACAAGTTAATTTTATTAAGAATAATAAATTTGAATTGTATATCTCGTTAAAAATCTCCCAAATTCTGAGTAGATAAAAATAATAATACAACCAGGGGCAAATAATACAACACAACACATCATAGCACTTAAACTATAATCTTGTATTTTTGTTATTTCAACGTATATTAATTTTGTCACTTAAACTATAATTACGTTAGCTAATAATAATAATACATGATAGCTCAATAATATTTTTGCAAAAATAAATTGAGTTTTGGAATAATTCTAAAGCTTTTAAAAAAAACAAGATAATAGAATAGTAAGTAATTAATTTGAAATGAGTACCATCAAAAATAATAAATTGAAATTAATAATGAACTCAAACGGTTTGATTCATCTAATAATATAAATTTATTAAAAAATGCATATATACATGGTAAATTCCAACAAACATTCTATTACAAAACGATATTCTTTAATCACTAATTATTTGTTATTACAATTCCCGACAAGTACAAGCATTGTTTTTTATTGATTAGGGGAGTACAGTTTCCAACAAAGAGAATCCGGGGATTCCAAAGTTTTTATTAGTAAATAAATTTTGAATATATAGTTGTTAATATTTTGAATTAGCCTTGAGGTTTGATTAATATATTATTTATGAGATTGTTTTAATTACCGAATTAGATGATCACACGTTATTAATAACAAATTTAATTTTAAATTCGGGGATTTTAATTCGTTGGATGTCTAATTTAGATTGGGTAATACAAAGATTCACTATGTAAGTGACTCTTTCAATTCGATTCTCTCGATTCAAACGTCGTGATTTGAATTACAATCTTACTTAAAAGATTTAATATCACATCCAACTAGATCAACTGATTGTTGTTATTAAGTGTTGTTAAATTGATTCTGAAGAAGTATGTATTCGGAAGTGATTGAATGACTAATACTTATTTTACCTTAAAATTTTATTGGTATTTATTCGATTGAAAGTTTAAGGTTCTTAAGAGATTTATTTCAGTGAAGTAACTTTTTTGTTATATATAAAGAGCTATATAAAAATAAATCTTAAAGCATATATTTAATTTATACAATTAAATTCAAAATTAAAATTTAAACTTCTTTAATTGTAACTTAATCATTGAATCAAGTCCTCATTCACTCCTATCAAAATGTGATTATTATTATTATTATTATTATTATTATTATTAACAAATTATTAATCAAAAAATGATGAGACCAAGTCCAATTGACAAAAGATTGTGGTGGGTCCAAATGAAGGGAGAAACACACAATTTGTATTCGAAGGCCGAGTCCAAGTGGGACACATTCCATAAGTCCACTTCAATATAATAATAATAATAATAAATTGAAAAAGGTATCGAAGACCGCTGAATTGCCAAATGAGTTGACCTACCCACTTGCTTTTCTTTACTTCAGCTGAGTGCACGACACGTGGAAAATCCCATCATCTGGTGCTTCTGCACTCGCTTCCTAAAACTGCAATCGCCAATCACCTCCTTACATGTGGATTTAATATTTGTAATTTTTTCTCTCGAAAATGTAAAAAAATCAAGCTTTTCGAACATTTTGCAGTCATTTTGTTCTCAGTGCATATATAACGGCACTCAATGCTAATGATAATTTATTAAAAAAACTACAATGTATTTGTTCAAAAAAATCACAATTTGTTTTTGTAATATTTAATTTGAATCATTAATAACAAATAATTATTCTAAAAATATGTTACTATTTGTTTTTTTCAATAATAATAACTGAATTGAATTTTCATTAATCAAATCAAATTAAATTATTTGAATATTAGTTAATTAACCGAATCAAAGTTTATTATGAATAAATTAATCGAACCAAAGTTAATTTAGTTGATTTCTCTTTAATCGAGCAAAGTTGTCCCTTTAAATATTTTTATAGATAATTCTATATATAATGGGTTAATGTATTTTCCCCCTATGACTTTTACTATGTAATTTGACCTATGATTTTGTTATTGATATGCATTTTGGCAGCGATCGCGTCTTTTTTAAATTTTAGAATTAGATTAGAAGTTTTATTTATAAATTAAAAATTATATTAAGGATTAAGATTTATATTTTAAATTTAAATTTGAATTTGAATTTGAATTTATTAAAAATTCAAATATTTAATTAAGTATAAATTCATAAAAAAGTAGGGCTTAAAGTCACATATTAAAATCAAAGACATGGTTGATAACTTGATATTAGGTCTGGATTCAATCTCGAACAATCAATTTTCGTTATATAAAAAAATTAACTAATAATAACTCTTATAACATTCAAAATGTCAAAATGGATTAATATCATATATTAGATAATTAAATTTCTCTTAAAATCACTTCCATTTAGCGAACATTTTATGTTTAATCAATCAATCGAACCAAATTAAATTATAATAAATTAAAATTAAAATAATATTATAAATAATAAACAGGTCTAAAAGGCAATCTTAATAGAAATACAGAGATCATTTTCAATGTCAACTCGATTAGGATAAAGCTCAATAAAAAATTAAATACAATTTTTTTTGAAGCTAATTAAATACAAAATTGTATGGAGGAAAAAACAAAGCAATTGTACAAGGAAATGAAGCACCAAATTATTTCCCAGCGTCCAACGAAATTTCCACGGGCTATAACCGGTCACCCCGTCCACACCTCTGTCTCTCTATATATACCAGCAAGCCTCTAAAACCGCCAAAACTTTCATTCTTCAAAAGAAAAGAAAAAACAAAGAGCTGAGAATGGATTCATCGGCGCCCGGCTCTGCTTCACACAAACAGCGGCTAACTCTCGGCCTCCTTATTTCATTCATGGCTATATGCGCCAAGCGCGCCACCCGACTTTCCAAGAAGCTAAAACTAAAGCCTAAAGAAAACGGCTTAGTTTCCGGCACTCCGAGACGACACGTGCCGAAATCGCCGGGGCCGAAGCAGCTCCTGACGACGATAAGCAACAAGGCGATCATGCTGGTGCAGCGGAAAAAGCACGGCGGCGGATACAGGAAAGACGAGGAGGACGAATACGGGGACGGCGGGGTATGGCAGAGGTCGATCCTGATGGGGGATAAGTGTCAGCCGTTGGATTTTTCCGGCGTGATTTACTACGATAGCAGAGGGAATCAGCTCGACGAGTTGCCTGTGCGCTCGCCACGTGCCAGTCCCTTGCCCGGTTACCTCGCCCAAAGAGGGCTTTGATTAGGTCACCGACCGAGGTTGTTTTAAGGACGGTTTTTGTTTACTTGTCTGTTCGTTCGTTCGTGGTGTAGACTACGTGTTGCGTTTCTATTGGTGGTTATGGATTGAGATCGAAGGTCTCGGGTGATGAACTCTTTAAAAAAATGATCTGCCCTATAAATTAGTGAGTTAATTCTGCATCTTAGATTTTATTTTTATTTTTCTAAACGTATCTGTACAAATATATAGGAAAATAAAATTGCCTTGCAGAACTTCTAATAAATATATTTTCTTGTGTTTGGTGGAAACAGTCATTTTTATTTTTATTTTTCTGTTTTTATTATGAAAATAGTACTTTGTTATATACAATAAAAATTGCTTAAATCTGACTAATCTTATATTTGAAGTTATTTCACCCTTACATAAAAAGTGAAATTAATACCCAAAAAATAAAAACAGTCCCCAAACACTTCAATCTTGCTTGTAATGACGAATTGGGTAAAAAAAACAGAGCTTGAAAAACTCATCAATAACTGATAACAGCTTTTTTAATAGGCGACCTAAAAATAGTTTCGAAATAAAATATTAAACACCTACATTGACAACAAAAATATAAACACCCGAAATAAAAAAATAGTTTGAATACATATTTTATAATAAAACTCTATTATTAATCCTCATTAAATAAAATACCTTATAGTTGAACAAAATATAAGGAACAATGGATTTGAGGTGTTTGTAGGAGTAGGGTTAGAGGGATGGAATTTCAAAGCCTCAATATAAAAAGGGATAGGTCAAGCAATTACATTGTTGTTTACTTAGGTAGGAGCTTTGAATAATTTATTGGTCCTTCAGTTTTAGCCTACCAATTGTGTGTGTGTTATTTATTTGTTCAATTCTAAGTTGTTCAAACTATTTAATTGTTAAAAAAACCTTCAAAACTTTCAAAGCCAACACTTTTTTAGAGCTTTCTTAACAATGACCCTTCAACACATAAAGGACTTATTTATCAAAAGTTGGAATTTGAAGAGGTCCTGTAAAAGAAGTTTCAAATCAACTGGTGTGATGCAAAGGTCGACATATTCAACTTTCTTAGTCTTTTCAAAGACGGCACACAACATGCATTATTAGTGTTCGAACTCAGGTCTCAAGGGATGATAAACATCTATATTTACCACTAGAACACAAGGGGATGAGCATGTATAGTATAAAATTTAATTCATTGTATCAAATTTTTTAAAAAATAATTAAACACATGGGGATCCGTTCATCTAAGTAATTAAAATATAGCATCTCATTTTGTGCTTTATATAAAATCTTGTATCTAGAATTGTAGACCCTATGTATTCTACCATATGCAATGCTAATAGTTAAGGTCCAATCCAATTACAGTTTGGTCAATTTCCCACAAAGTTAATTATATATGCATACATATCAATTATCAATAAGTAGTTGGTTCAATGAGACGATGCACAAAATTTTTTAAATAAAATTAATTGTTCAAATTTTTGACATTTTAAATAAAATAAATTGAGTTCATAATCGGTTTTTGAATATCTTATCTATATTAATCAACCAATAAATGAAATATTGATGATCATAAAAACATTAAATATGCATATATTATTACTATTAATTTGAGTGGCTTGGTAATGTCATGCCTTACGGGGAAGAACTAGAAATTTATAAAAGGGCCATAATGAGATGTAAAATTTCAAAGGGGTCGTAATAAAATTTTTAAAAAATTGAGACATTATAGAACTAATTATATATATTTTAAAAAATATTTTATTAGCATTGGACATAAATGTGGGCAGGGTAATGACATGATAAAAATTCTATGTTCCTTTTCAGTGTCTTTAATTATGCACCAACACTAAAAAAACACTACAAAGTTAAATTTTATGCCTTAACCCTAAATTTTAAATCTTAAACCCTACACCCTAAAAATACACCCTACCCTAAATTCTCTAAATTCTAACCATAAACCCTAACCTAAAACTCTAAACCCTAAACCTAATTTTAAGCATGGAAGCATAAGTAAGGGTACCGAAAAGGGGCATACGATTTCCACCCGTAATGACACACCAATTTTAGTTTAATTCAAATTTAAATTATATAACAATTTGAACACATATATTTAAATTTAATATACAATTATTTATATATCGGATTTAAATTTAATATACAATAATTGTATATATGTTAAGAATAAATTATTTAATCATCTATTTTACTAAATATTAATTATTCTTAACCTATTTAATAATATAAAAATATTAAAATATATCAAATTTAATTATTAAAACTCATATAATAATATGTCAATTTCTTAAAATACATTAACAATTTAATTATATATTTAATCTTTTTCGAAGAATAAATTTTAAAAATTCAATTGAAGTGTCAATTGTCAAAATTTTGAAAATTCTTGTTCGAATATATTAACCATTTTATATATGTGATATATGATTTGTTTGAGAAGATAAATAATTAAATATTGAAGGATATATTCTTCCAATCTCAGTGCACGTTCAAACATTTGAATAAGAATAAATTATATGGCCAAATAAAAAACAATATAAAAAATAAACAATAAATTTATAGTCTGTCCATAACAAAGTAATGTATATCCAAGAGGAGAAAACGTCACCGTACAAAGGTTCATATCGCTTTCTCAAGATATATTTTTCAAAGGTGCTTGCAAATTTAAAATAAATATTAGCACAATGATGTGTTAAGATAACTCTTCTCTTTTTTAATATGTATAATTAAATAAATAAAACTTTAAAAAATAAGTTAATATTTACACTGATTTAGATGGAGCGGTCGATCACGATGTTAGAACTTAGAACACATACATGTTCTATTGCATCTTTAATGAGGCATATGATAATAATTCTTTTCACCAAAATAAATTATATGATTCAGAATTTAATGTATGACTCTAGTGGAAAAGAGGATGATGTTCATCTTAGGAGACTCGAATTGGAGCACTTGTGTGTGCGTTATCAAAGGATTAAGAAAAAAAATATGAACATGTGCTATCATATAATCACACTAGTATATTAAAAAAGTATATGATTCATTTGCATATAATGAATGGATAATTATTTGATACACTGGCCGTGGAAACTAAAACAAGCGCCTTAGTTTTACGGTTTATGGACTTAGTTTAAGGTGTAGGATTTAGGTTTAGTAGTTCAGAATTTAGGGAGTGTGAATAGAATCTAATGTTTAGGTTTATAGGTAAAAATCTAAATCTTTAACATATTACCTTAAAATCTAAACCTTAAATCATAACTTTAACCCCTAAATTCTAAGCGTTTATGTCTAAACTCTTAAATTATACACCCTAAACTGAGTCCATAAACCTTAAAACTAAGGCGCTTGTGGAAACTAAAAAATTTCACCGCAAGTATATTAGATATAAATTCGCAATGAATTAATTTAAGGATTATTATTCTATACACTGGCGGTGGAAACTAAAAGTTTTCACAAGCGCCTTAATTTTAAGGTTTATGTGCTTAGTTTAGGGTTTAGGTGTAGGGATTTAGAATTTAGGGATAGTGGTTAGAATTTAGGATTTAGGGTTAGAATTTAGGGTTTAGAGGTTAGGATTTAGTTTTTAAGGTAATATGATACAAATTTAGGTTTTAATCTATAAACCTTAAATTATAAGCCTAAAATGTAAAATTCAACCACTATCCTTAAATTTAAAACTCATACATCTAAACCACTAAATCCTAAACTATAAACCCTAAAACTAAGACGCTTGTATAAATTTTTAATTTCTACCACCAGTGTATTAAATAATTACCCTTAATTTAAATATACTTGTTGGTGAAATTTCATCCTACTCCATCCTTGATCATTACTACTAATTTAAATGAACATTAATTCAAAGGCGGCGCTAATTTAATGTGTGGATATTAGTTTAAGGATAGGAGATGTGTCTAGAAAATTAATTAGAGTGCAGGGTCTATTGGTGTGAAGAGGAGACAAATAGTGGGTTTTTAGTTGACTTCCTTAACGTCGCCGTCATATTTGATACGCCATTATTCCATTCGGACCTTATCACTTTCTTAGTTCTTTTAGGATCGAGTTGGATCATATATCTTAGCCGACTCGCATTTGATCTAAAAATTTAAAGTTTTCACCTAAATTGAACTCAATGTTTGATGGTGTTTTATTTGATTTGAATTTGATCCGAAAAATTCGGCTCTGACTTTAACCTCGATTTGACACCAATAACTTTTTTTTTAAAATTTTCATTCGACAAAATATAATGATAATTGAAAAATATATAAAAAAGGTATTGTAATAAAAATAAGTATTCTATACACAGGCGGTGGAAACTGAAAGTTTTCACAAGCACCTCAGTTTTAGGGTATAGGGAGATAGTTTAGGTTATATGGTTTAGGGGTTTAGATGTAGAGGTTAGAATTTAGGGATAATTGTTTTAATTTAAGATTTAGGGTTATAATTTAGAGTTTATAGGTTAAAACTTAAATCCTCACCATATTACCCTAAAAATTAAACCATAACCTATAAACCCTAAACCTTAAATTGAAACAACTATCCCTAAATTATAACCCTCTACACCTAAACCCCTAAACTATATACCTTCAACTAACTCCCTATACCCTAAAACTAAGACACTTGTGGAAACTGAAAGTTTAAACCTTAAATTGAAACAACTATCCCTAAATTATAACCCTCTACACCTAAACCCCTAAACTCTATACCTTCAACTAACTCCCTATACCCTAAAACTAAGGCACTTGTGGAAACTGAAAGTTTCCACCGCCAATGTATAGGATATTAATCTTTATAATAATTATCCCAACTTTATTCGACAAATATTTTCATCCTAAGCCTAAACTTTTTTTTTGAAGAAACCATTTTTTAAATCGATATTATAAGAGTCTGATTAGACTCAGTTGAATCCGAATCAAATGATCATCCCTATTTCGATTAACTCTAATTCCTTAATATTTTTAAATGTTAAAATTCAGTTAATCACAATAATTTCACCATCAAACATGATTTTGTTTATCATACAGACAACACACAGAGAAACAAATAATGAAAATTCAGTTAATCACAATAATTTCACCACTTTCAGATTCACCTTCTGTTTCACTTTTGCCTTTTAGCAGTAGCAGTTGAGCTATTAGCCGTAGTTGCAGCAGCTGCCAATTCCATCAATCTCTCATAGTCGATTTCGGTTGATTTATACTTTAACTTGAGACCTCCCTCGGTCCATGACTTAATACAGAGGATAGCTTGAGTGCTATCGTGTGGCATACAATATCGCTGCTTATCGATCTCGTCGCCTTTGCTGCAAAATAGTTCCTCGGGTTTCACTGAAGTTGCTTGGACAGCAAGAAAATCTCTAGCCATGGTGGAGAGCCGAGGATAGCGCGTACTGTTGACCTTCCACCATTCCAA
Organism: Hibiscus trionum; assembly: GCA_030270665.1. Lineage (NCBI taxonomy): Eukaryota > Viridiplantae > Streptophyta > Magnoliopsida > Malvales > Malvaceae > Hibiscus > Hibiscus trionum. The sequence goes on along the minus strand of BSYR01000045.1, from coordinate 9,665,655 downwards.
AACGTCTGTCTTTGTAGGAGCTGGAGACTCGGAGAGGTACTGAGTGAGCTCGTCGGTGGCATTGCTCATGCTCACTCTTCGCTTCTTTCGAGCGATTTCCTCGGCGAAAGAAACACTTCCTGTTTCATCAATATCTTGAGCGGAGTATCCACTTGTCATGGATGAAAAATGGTTGCTACAATAATTTTTAACGAAATGGGCTCGTGCTTCTTCCAGATAGTTTTCCGAGTTGAGACTCTCGGGTATGAGTTCACATTTAACTCGGGGATCGAGAATGGCTGTCATGTAGATGAACGTATTGCAGACCTGATTGTTGTAACTTCTGAGCTTTTTGAACATTTCTTCAGCAGCGTTCTTTAGCCAATCCGGTGGTTGTCGAGTTGCAATCGTATCTGAAATGTGATCCATGTAGACGATAACCATCCCGATAGTAGGAGGGTACTTGTTTACACATATCTCGTTGATGACTTTGTAGAAGGGCTCCAAGTAATTGTGAACGATATTGACGGCGTTCTTCTCCGCAGCATTCAACAACATCCCACTTCCCAGCATATCCTCATTCTTTCTGACAACAGCATCCATCGACTTCCCGGCCTGTTCCGATATTAGAAAAAATTCAAATCGAATTCTATCATAGCCGCACCTAGTAAGGAGTGTTCTTACGTTAAAGAAACAAGTACCTTGTGAACAAGATCAAGCATTTGGTAATTGCCACTCCACCTTGCTGAAGCATCAAGAGGAAATTGCCAACTGCCTTCTTGGTAAGCTGTTGCTAATTGAATGAACTCCTCCGAGATATCCACCGATGCATTCAACTCTTGCACAAACTCCCTCATCTTCGAAATAACGGGTTTCACAGTACCTAATGCATCGTCTATGATCGAACTCAATGTACATGAAGCGCAAGGGATATAACAGAACGGCCCCATTTTCTGACCATCGAAGTTCTCCTTTAAAGTATGGCAAGCACGGATTGCGTTCGGACTGTTATCGTGTGTGCCAGAGAGAACTTTATTCTCTATATTGTACATCCTAAGAACCTTTACCAGGGAGTTATATATTTCAGAACCTGTACAAGGATAAGGTACCTGACATATATCAAGAAGCACCTTTTGGGAGGACCAGTTCTCGTCAATCCAATGACACACGACGCTCATATAAAAGATCTGTTCGTAGGAAGTCCAGAAATCGAGAGTGACCGAGACCTTGGACGAAACCTGTTCCAATGATACTCTCACATCTTCTCTCATGCTCCTGAAAACTTCACGGAATACTGCTTTGTACTTCTCACCCGACCACAGTTGTACCGATGGATTCAAGAATTTAAAGGAATTAGCTAACCACTTTTCCTCTAAGGTTGAAGGAGGAAGAGTAGCTAAAACGAGCCATTTAATAAGCAACCAGTTCAGATGATCATAATCAACCTGAGGTGCTCCTCCTTGTGGTTGAGATTTCTTGATCACGGTGGCGACGGGCAGCGGTGCCGAACTAGCAACGTTCTCCCCAATCTTATCATATCCGGGATGCCGATTGCTAAGGTGTCTTCCTAAATTGCCTACCAAACCAATGGGGGTCACATAATATAATAAGTGATATTACCATACCCAATTACCCATAGCCACAAGTCCACATGACTTACCTGTTGCAGTTGCAATCGAATAGCTCTGCCCGCAAAACTTGCACCTTCGAGTTTTCCCATCGGGAGCTGTCTCGAAATACTTGAGGTAAACCGATGTCATCGTCTTCTTCCTCGGTTTAGCTGTGGAGGCAACATTTCCCTTTTCCGAAGAATCGAGTTCGATATCTATTGGATCAATATTAGAAATCAGTGCCAGATCCATCATAGTTCTGGGTTGCATATCTGCTATAGAAGAAACAATTAATAATTACTCATACACAATCAATTACAGGTGATATAAATCTGCACATTCTGAGTTAACTACATAACCAAAAACATAATCTTATCCTATATTCCATTAACAAATTTGATCACTTTTAAGTACTAAACCCTAAACACTATATTCCATTAACAAATTTGATCACTTTTAAGCAATATATAACCAGCTAAACATATATAGGGATAAGAAAATACCTTTGTATGTCTTGAAGGCATTGTTCATACTCCAATCCATTTTTGTTTCCACTTTTCCCACTTAAAATCTCCCTGTCCTGCAAAAAGAAAATGGAATTCCAGACAAATTGAGCAACAGAAACAGCTAACCAAGAAAGCTTGAATTCTAAATAAATCAAAAATTACCCCGTGAGTCAAAGACAGAGTTGACAGCAGAAGAAGCTCTGATTCATTGAAATCCAAACTAATTAATTAAAACCCAGAAAATCAAAGAAAAAAAGGTTCAGAAAAACACGGATTAATGAATTCTGGGTTGTGTTCTTTCACTAAGTTCTAAGCTTTGAACATGCAGAAATCGGAGGTGAAAGAAGTAAAAGAAGAGAGAAAGGAAAAAGGAGCGAAGAAATGGAGGGAAAGGAAAAGAGATCGGCGTAGATCTAAGCTGGGATCTAAACTAAGCCGATGAAACCGAAGGAAAGTATACAAGAACAAACAAACTCAAATCAGCTTTTACTTTACTGAGCCGCGGAGCGAGTTGAGTTTGCCGACACGGACACCTAACTTTTTTTGTACTATTATATTGTTTTTGTTTTGGCTCGGCTGGTGAGCTATGAAGGCAAACGGACTCGAGCGAGTGGCTCTACACAGCACGGGTTACAGTCTCGGACTCGAGTGCTGAAAGGCCGAGCCAGCTTTTGTTTCTTTTTCTTAATTAAATAATTTTGTTTTTAAATATTAAAAGTTGGGGGTGGCTGGGCCGGCTCAATCAAGGCTAGGAACAGTTACTAAAGGCTGATGGTTCGATTTGCTGAGCCCACTGAGCTAAAGGAAGGTCGCGAGCCGAGGCTCAAATCAAACGTTCAAATTTAAAAATAGGCTTAAATATGAAATAAGTGCCTAAAGTATCTCATTTTTCCATTTAGGTGCATAAACTATTTTTTAGATAAAAAAAGTACTTAGAATTTTTATTTTTATCAAAATAGGTGCCTAATTTAAAAGAAAAAAACTAACATCCAATCATTAATTGACACATGGCAAAAATACAAATTCACAAAAGAGCTAGGCATCTATTTGAACAAAAATTAAAACTTTAGGCACCTATGTTATCAAAAAAATAGTTTGTATTTGTTTTAGTTTAAGTTTTGATACGTGTGAGATTTATTAAAATTATAATATAATAAATATTAAATATCTTTTTTCAGTGAGAGCATTCATGACAAGAGAAATAGCCATTATTATAAAAGGCAATATCTTGAGATCTTTGACTCGAAAAAAAAAAGCATACTTAGTTTTATTTTGAAAACATGATTATTGTTATAAATATATATTGAAACATTTAATATTACTTAAATAAATAAATAAATATTCTTAATATAATTAGAATCATAAGAGAAAATTCAAATCTCGACATAACATTCTAGTATATATTAAAAGAGTTATGATTTTATGTAGTCGAGAATTCAACATTGTTTGTTCGATAATCATCTAAACAGTGGCAGATTTACTTAAGGAGCTGGATGGGCTTAAATTTTTGAAAGTTTACATATTTGACTTTAAATTTTTTTGAATTAGTCTTTAATTTTTAACTTGTGCCTACCCTAAAATTTTAAAATTTGTATGACTTGTGCCCACTCTAAAAAATATTTTAATTTGTGCCTACCTTAAAAATAATTTTTGAATCCGCCACTACATCTAAAAATGTACAAATTTATAGGTTAATAGTAAATTATACATATTATTTTTGAAACGGAGAATAATTTTATCATTGTCATAATTTTTTTAATTTTAATATTTTGGCGATAATCACATTAATCCCTCAAACGTTCCACCATTGGCATGCACGTCATTTTCTTTAATTAATTGGGTTATTTTATTACGTGAAAACTGAGAACATGAACTGCTTTTTTTGGAATAGAACATGAACTGCTTTTTAAACATATGTATAAATATGTTCATCAAATATTTAATTCTTTTGTTGTTGTTTAGGACCACGGAATTAATGTAATAATTGTTGGACATAAAACAATGATAATAACATAAGGAAAATACTTTGATGCACAAGCTTGTGTAAGTTTACACAAGCTCTTTAATTTTAGGGTTTAGGGTTTAAGATTTTAGGTTAGAGTTTAGGGGTTTAGTATGTATGGTATATAATTTAAGGTTTATGGTTAGAATTTAGAGTTTAGGGTTTAGGGCTTAGGGTTTAGGTTTTAGGTTGCTAGGGTTTGTGATTTAAATTTTAAATTTTATAAAAGGGTTGTGTAAAAAAAATTTACACAGCTTGTGCATCAAAATAAAACCCATAACATAATTACTCTTTCACTTATCAAAGTAGACAAAACAAATGTGGTATGAAGTCAATCTCCACTGTTCATTTTCTTTTTCTCTTGTTGCTGTGGTGTATTGTAAGATAAACCCAAACTGTAGTGAAAATTTGCTCACAAACTATGTGCATTTTAGATACAACAATAATAATAATAATAATCTAAGTTTGAAAACTCAACCTCCATTTGAACAGCTCCTTTTCTTCCTCGACCTCCAAATAATTGCAGAAGGGCTTGGACATATCCGGTATGGGATTTTTGGTGTAGGAATATCAGCTACTCTGCAATGAACGAGGTGTCACAGGTCAGACAATCACTAGTATTTACATATCACCGGACTCTTAGCTCGACTCGACTCGAACCCTAGTGTTTGTCGAGTTGATAACGAGTCTCTCGAGCTCGTTTCATAAATCATATATGAAAAGAAAAGAGGGAAAATGGTGGGTTTTAAATCTTACTGCAACCCGGAGATTTCAATCTGGGAAAAGTCCAAGGTAGTTGAACCGTGAAGTGGGGGTAACATTTCTTTGGTCTTGCCCCTCGGTGGTGGCAATTCTGCCTGCTTGATGGCAAGAACTCTGCAGCTCAAGCTGTTTGCTATGTTGTCGTGGGCCAATGCCAACCTATTTCCAATGGAAACACTTATTTTAAGTCAAGTCTTTCCTTTCATGAAATCCAGAAGCTAATTGCAGCTCAAGTTGTTTCGTAACGATCCAAAAAATATATAAAACTTGAAAGTTTTACACAGTTCTATGTATTCAATCCGTACCGGAAACATCAAACATCGTACCTCGAGCACGAATACATTAGAATATAATAAATGCAGACAATGTTCTAAAAAAAATGTGTTTGTGGTCTAACTATGTTTTAACATAAGAACTATAAACTATTCCTAGGCCCTGATTTCAGAACCGCCCATGCTTTAGGGTTTAGGGAACTTTTCATCCATTTTGCTAACAGACAGGAGAGTTAAGCCATCTTATTAGCATCCAGCCATTATTGTCAATATATATACATTTAGCAAACAAGGTGGACCCTAAAATTTCTTTTTGGATGTTTCTTCACCATTGACATAGCCACATGCTTGTCCGACCCGGGTTTAGTGAACAATGTCTCAAACTTTTTACCCTAAAGTAGGACTGGCAACGGGTCGGATTTTGGTGGGTTGGAGCTTCACCCACCCATCACCCGTATCCCAAATCGTTACCCAATACACCCACCAACCGCTTGATCATTGACTCAAATTCGCCCATCCATCAACCGCGGATGAGGCAGGTGGATCGGTTTATAAATGAGTTCTATTATTAAAAAATTATAGTTAAAAATACATGTAAAATCTTACTAAAAAAATTTAATATTTAATACATTAAAGTCGACTATTATAAAGTTTTAAATTTCCAAATAATCTTATGTACAACAGAACCTACATAAACAAAATTATCATTTTACAATAATAAACAAAAGCTTAAAAAAGTCTAAGGTTCAAAATATTTTTTAAAATTAACCGATGGATGAGGCGGGCGATGGATTGAAAATTTTTCACCCGAATCCATCACCCGCTCTTTCCGCCATTCACTTCAAACGGATCAAACCCGCATTTTATCGGATTTTCGTCCATTTAGTTAGATTGGGTGGGTCGGGTGGGCCACCATCCATGGGTAATTTTATCGCTCTAATTACGACTTTGCTCGATAGTTCTCAAGGATCATCATCGCTATCAATAATTAGCAGAGATGAACACAAGATTATAATAGGAGTGCGAACTTTTATACTTAATAAAACTGTATAAAAATTTGTAAAGGACAGTTTTGACCATTTCTTTGTACCTACCCATCAGGCCCAATTAAAAAAAAACTAGTACATGGGAAATTGTATATCTCTAAAAACAAAGATTAAACAAATAATTAACACAGGAAGCCGAGTTGAGTTGACTCACTTGTAAAGAAAGCTCTGATGATGGAGGCCAACAACGAGAGAAGAGGCGCCAATCTCTCGCACCATGGCCACGATCTTCCTCCCTTCCTGGTCCCCTTCCGTAACAATCATCTCAATATTTGTCTGTTTAACAAAATTCTCCCCATATTAACAAACAAACAAGCAGAAAACTGTCTCGTAATCTGTGATTACAGAGGGGACTGAGTTGACTCACTCACGTTAAAGAAATTGGAGTTGCATATTTCCTTGAAGGAGAGAGCCAGCTGATAGCCTTGCAACCGGAGCGTCCTCGCTTTCTTTTTGCTCATCGATTTCGTGGCCGAGAAGACGTGAAGCAGAGTCAGGAAATCGCCGTACCGGAGCAAATTGTGGAGACTCCACCGTAGTGCCGTTCTCGATACCTCGACATCTTCGACCACAACTACTATTTTCCTCACATCCATGGCGTTTTCTCTCTCTAGACTCTAGAGAGAGAGAAATTAAACACCCTTTTTTCAGATGGGATTTGTGTTAAAAAGCTAAGACTATAAAAAAATGGGATTCTGAGCTTTTTATATGAGTTCAGGTACTTTTTGGCAAGACTTGGGATTTGATTATGCCATAGGCTGTTTTTTAAAAGGTTTAATACATAAATCGGTAACTCACTTCTATAATTTTTTCAGTTTGGTACTTAGTCCCCGTTTTTTGTTACTGTCAGAGTCTCAACGTCCGTTGCCCGTATTTTTAGGTCAAACGGCCTTTGGTTTTGTCCCACCGCTCGTTTGCCCACCATTTTTAACGTTTACCCCCTAACGTTGGTTCGCAATAACAATGGCAAAGAAAGTCTTAAACATTTTTTAATTAATTTAGTTACTTGAAGAAATTCATCAAACTGATACATGTGTTGACCTCACATTTCAACGATCGATTAAATTATTGGCATTAATCGTCTAAAACATTAGCATTGTTATGTATCACGTGTCACAATCTTATTTATTATATAGTGAATGTTGATTTGAGAACATTTTTTTCTGAATTCAAGTACGAAATTGATCCAAAATAAATTCAAGTACCAAATTAAGAAAATTTGTTAAATTCATGTACCGATTTATATATTAAGCCTCTTTGAAATGTTTTTATGGGTTCTTGTCTGGATTACCCTAAATGGGTGATTAAAAAATGGAAAGTGCAGCTTAATTAAAATATTTGAGAAACGTGCCTTTAAAAAACTAGAGCAGGTAAATACTTGGATCATTTAGCGGCATAAACATGCACGACCCACGTCAATTATGTGACATTTAATCTTAATTTAAGCTATCGTGTGGTTTTGAGTCAATTTTTTTATTATTTAAAATATTTTTCATAATTATTGTTATTTAGTTTATAGGTATAGGATTAGACGTCAGTTATGAAATCACATTTTTAACTCAATTCTTTTATTCATAATGATAAGATTCGAAGTCTTGATTTTTTTATATTTATTTTATTAAAAAAATAATTATTTATAACCGAACAAATTTTAAAAATTAAACGATTGAAAATTTTAATTTTAAATGTTTTCTTAATGAAGTTCTTACTCGAATTATCCACCACCTTAATCCGGATGACAATTGAAGAAGTGGGGAAAATAGAAAATAACTAATTAATCAATCATAATCAAAAGGTCAATAATTGCTTAATGTAATTGATTTAGCATTATTTTTAAGATAATTTTTCTCATTAAGAAAATAAAAACAATTGAGTGATAAAATCCCATATATGATGGGTGCAATGGTTGTCCCTATTAAAGTCCCTTTCAATAATTAAAGCCTACTTGATCACTTGATGTTTATAAATTTAAAAAAAAATGCCTTTTTTCATGGATGTTTTAATGTTCCAAACATGTAATTGTATCTTAAATAATAAGGATATATGAAAAAGACACCTAAACTTAAAGGCATTGAATACAAATTCTTTTTTTAATGGCATTGAATACAAATTCTAAGCATGAAATGGCACTCAATTTGTTTGTTTGTTTTTTGTTTTTTTGAAATCAAATATGTGGGTCCAAACTTCCTTTTAAATGTCATTTTAGGAAACCAAAGATTTTTTTTTTATAAATCTTAATTCTAATCCTACGTAGAGGAGAGGGGAAGGAAGGAAGTGTTCTTGGTGGGTCTAGAACCAGTGACCTAAGAGAATATAAGGGAACAAAGATAAGCAGCTTGACCAACCAACTGGTGCTTGCTCGGAAACGAAAGAAACTTAAACTTATGGCCGGCTTCTATTTTCATATAGACTGATAGAATGGGGGATTAATCATAGGGCTCATTCTAGTAAATACGTTAGGAACAAACAATATTGAATTAAATTTTCACAAACTCCATAGGTCTCTTTTTTAACATAGCAAATGGCATTAAACGGAAAAGCAAAACAACGAGAAACATCCGGTCACAGACCAACCAGAGAAGAAAAGCGGCACAACACCGAAGCAAACAACACAACAACAAACATAGAAGGTCAATTGAGCACATCTACAATGGTCTTGAATTAAATTTTCACAAACTCCGATCCAGTCCAAACAAGATATCTCTAAGTCACTTAGAAAGGCGTCTTACGATATTTTGTTTGGCATGAAGGATGAAAAATTAGTTAATCAAATGGTACGATTCATAACATGATAAAAAATTATATCAATTATAAACATGACCTTAGATTGCCTTATATCATATCCCTCAAGGGGAGAGAAATACAAATGGCAATGTCATTGCTATTGTCATGGACTAACACTATGAAAAATCACAAATTGCCTATCATAATTTCCAGGTTCTAAAATAATGAACCAGCTTCAAAGATTATGTATTACCCTCAACTTGAAATCGGATATTGGTAAGATGTTAGCCTATAAGAGGTTTTTTAATTTAGCATTTTGTAAGATATACATTAGGCCTCACAAAATCCTAAGCCAGATTAAACAAACTAGGGCTTTCAGATAGAAAAATGAGGCTTACTTGGAAGGAATGCTAGGCGCTACGAATAAGAGTTTGCGGTTAGTTTTCTTTCAACGGCTGCTATCCATTCACAGATGATGTGATTCACCTTCTGTGGCTGCTCATCATGTGGGCAATGACCTGAAATGTTAAGAGTTGTGGTGAACAGGTGGGAGAATGGGAGGGGAGTGGGCGAGATTCTTTTGGGGATAGATGAGTTTATTACCAGCATCCAATTCCTTTATTACAAGCCCGGTACAATGCTCTTTGAGCATGGCTAGTTTGGCCTTTGAGTCCAAGAGTGGGTCTTTCATTCCCTAACAAAGATATACAGAACGAAACACTCATGAGTAAAGGAACCACAAGCCATAGAGAAAGATATAGATTATTAACTTCCTCTTCAGAATAGAGGGGATTATACCTGTAGAATTAGAACCCGTCCCTCGTATCCTTCCAAGAGATAGTTCAAAGGGATTGAGAGGTCAAAGGTGAAAATACTTTCCAGGACCACTATCACACCAGGATCATAGGACTTAAGTATGTTAAGGTCATTCTTTTAGAGGGAAAAGTTCTTAAATCCTACTTCCAGTCTTCCACTAAGCAACATTTTGTAGTTTAGCATAATGCCGAATATGTAAGTGTGTGCACACAACTTGCACTTCAAATAACAGTGAGGAGGATACTGCTCTTAGCATTTCGTTTATAAGCCAATTATCAGCTCGGTCGGCTTTCTGCAAAAGCCAAAGGCCACTGAACTCGGTTAGACAACATGTAAAAGGATAGCAAAAAAAGAAAAAGGGAAGCAGCAATAGAAGAAACCTTACAGTTGGGTAGAAACTTTTAATCGTGTTCCTGATATTCAACCTCAAATAAAACAAAAGGAGTTGAGCAACAAGCCCTGCAGCAGCTAAGGTTTGCCTCTCCTGAAACATTTATATACCGAGTATCACACGCTGGGGATGTTTATTAAAACTATAATTTTATACTAGGCTATTTCTGAAAACTGCAAGAGCAGAACTTGTATTTTAATCCCATTTCAGTTTCTCCGGAACAGAGTAAGAACAAATATGAGCAAGAAACAAATTGCCAAATGATCAGTGAATAGTGATCACACAATTGCTCAGCAATAACTGACAAAATAGATTGCTTTGAACAACAAACAAACAAACACATGCCATAATTCATTAAAAAAAGGTTAGACACAGATTAAGAACAGAAAACTTATGAAGTATTTTAGCTAAACTTACATTAGACAACCGTCGAGAAGAAAATCCAGGAATAACATTGCCAGCGCTGTTCATAAGGATGACAGACTTGACCAAAGCAGGCCAGAGACCAGCAACAATAGAGACAAAATAACCTGGAGATGCAATAAGTAGATAAATAGAGAAAATAATAACAAATTGTTGACTCAAGCAGATAAGCTTATTTTCAGCTAGAGAGGAAGAGGTTGTTGTGGGCACTGTAGAAAAGGAACAGAATACGTTAAGATTGATAGCATACCGCCAATTGAGTTTCCCACTGGATGCACAGGCTCACCCACAACTTCAATGATAAAATCTCTCAGTAGTTCAGCCCACAGAAGTTCAGTATACACAACATTGGGCTTTTCTGATTTGCCAAATCCTAACAGTGTGATGGCCCAGACACGGTTCCCACGTTCAGCTATGCCATTTATATTGTCACGGTAGTGCTCGAGAAACGCACCAAAACCATGCACAAGCAGAATAGCAGGACCTTCATGTCCGACTACTGTGTACTGGAAAAAAAAAGTTGGTTCCTAACCATAATTTACAGAAATATATAACCCAGACAATAGTACTTAAGCATATCAAGGTAGCCTAAAGTCTCTTATCCTAATTAACAAACCTGAATTAGATGTCCACGCCACCTCCAAATACGTATAGAGTACAGTCCTTCATTACTTAGCTGACTTTTTAGAGCCAAAAGCGAAAACCACTGCCACCAAAACCAACCATAATGCTTTAGTAAAGCCCTGCACTGCAAAGTATACTAAAAGCGAAGAAGAGCGGAAAAGAAAGCTTTCGATGGACAACACAAAGAATTAAACCATACAGAAGAATCATCAACTGAGCAATTCTATTTAGGTAAATACCAATATAAAGCAGCAATTACCTCCATGGAGGATACAGCATCAGCCGCTGCAGCAACAGTGGCTGCAGAATATCCAAATGGAGATAAGAATCCAGCATTTCGTTCTTTCTCATATTTGATAGCTTCATAATATACTGTCCTTCTAGATATGATGCCAAGGCAAAGAGCAGGACCAAAAAGTGAAGTAAAAGAGGCCCCTTCCCGGGTTTCAGCATTGCGTAGCCTTTCATGTACTCTACAATGAAATTGATAGAGAGGAGATTTAGCTAACTAAAACATAAAAAACAATCTAAATTTGTGCATGTCATCCTCCAATAACATTCTTTCCATGTCATACAAATAAAATACAAACTGATAGAAAGAAAGCACATGCACAAAACTGTTCCCCATACCCAAAGCCTCTCTCAACAACTAAAACACAATCAAATCTATATCCACAAAAATATCGTAAGACACGAGCAAGATGAATTAGATGGAGTAAATTCATCACATACTCTTGCCAGTCATCTCGTGCTGTTCCTTCCAAATACCTCAGGTACGCAGCCAAAGCATTCAGCACAGAGTTTGTTCCACCACCAACAATATCACCTTTTTGAGTAACAAAAACAGATTTATCGAGTCTCCTTCGCTCATAGCTTTCAACATTCAAACCTTTTGGTTTAGTTCCTGATGATTTTGAAAAATTATCCTTCAATATGGCTTCAGCTGGCTTCCCTTTCATCAAATTCCAACTTACTTTCGATTTTCCTATTCTCTCATTGATAAAATCCCTAACATCACTAAAAGTAGGCAGAGGACCTGCTTCGAATTCCAATTATTAGGTTCCGTAGCCATAATCACAATCACATATAATAAAACTCTTAAAATAGGCCAATTAAGGACAAATGTAAGTAATTTACCACCAGATACTTACCCCAATCTAATTCGGTCTCTGCAACAGGTAATGTTGCTGGAAGGGGAGGCGAAGTTGGCAGTAACTTCAACTTTTTAAAGTCATTATATGATGCAGTTAGCTCCTTCAGTTCCTACACATCACATTATAAGCATACAACGGTCAACGAAAACATTGCCACCTTAGTTAATCTCAGAAAAGTTCAAGTGCAAATAGAATTAAAAAAAAAAAAAAACATTGCCACCTTGATATCATAGAATGGAGTTCTCCACAAGACAATGTCTAGATTTCCATCTAAAGACGACGACGTTTCCAATGTCTCCTTGACAACTCCAATCAGCTGACGCATTTCATACTCTACCTCTTCTTCGATAAACAAATCCGTAGCTTTCACCTGTTCATATCCTCAGCTTAAAATTCAATAAAAACGAGTCTGATATTCCATGCTCTTGTTTTTAAACGTAAGATAGAAACTAACCTCTTTTACAAGCTCTTTGATGATATTTTCCGCGCTGCCGAATCGAACCATCAAATTAGAGCCTTGTTCCTTCAAAGAGTTCCTCAAATCTTCCAATGCGAAGAGAAGTAGTTCCAGCATATCATCAGAATAACCTGAACGCAGTCAAAACAACTTCGAATTTCAAAAATTCTCGAGAAATTCGATATTTACTGAGCTAATCACGAACTCATAAAATTCAAACTAGAAAAGGTGGAAAGGAATAAAGAACATACGAGAGACAATGCGGTGATCGAAGACGTAGAGCGGGAGAAGAAAACGGTGCGTTTGAGCGGCGGCGGCGAGGCCGGGGTGATCGTGGAGGCGGAGATCGTGTTTGAACCAGAGAATGGCGGAGCGAGAGCGGGCGTTGGTAGCAGCAGAGGAGGAGCAAACGAAGGAAGGGCGACGAGGGACTGAGCGAGGAGAAAAGAAGTGAAACGGCGATGAAGGGAAAGAGAGGAGAGCCATGGTAGGGTTTTGGCATGGGATTTGGACTTCGAAGAAACAAACAAACAAAAAACCAAAGGAAAACCTGGAAGGAAGAGTTGTGGCGGAGGAAAATTTTGGGAGAATTTCATTTTTGATTTTAGTAATTATTTTTGTGGAGGAGGAAGAATGGAATCTAGAAGGGAAAAAAAAAGTGAGCAAAAGTGGACACTGCCTCAGTTTGGTAAAGGGCGCGTGATGTATTTTCCTCCGGCGCGTGAGCGACTAGGCGGTAATTCCGATATAACTCATTAAGTCTGACGACAAACTGTCATAACTGATTTTAAATAGGGATAAAATACAATCAAAGTCCCTTTTATTTTTGATCTGTTTGATTTTGGTCACCCGTCAATTTGATGATTTAGGGTGTTAAATGAACAGAGCGTTCGACGAACCGTTCGTTTATGTTCGTTTATTAAGCTAAATAAACGAGTGTGAAAAAAAAATTTATGTTCGTTTAATAAACGAACGGACACGAACAGATGTGTGTTCGGTTCGTTTATGTTCACGAACAAGTTCGCTTATAGGCTCGTTTATAAGCTCTTTTATAGGATGAAAATACTTATGGATGTATCTAAATACTACTTTTTGTTGTGTTGCTAAGTATGTTATATAAGTACATGTTGAAAAGTAAGTTTTATTTTGTTGCTTTATTTATTTATTTATTCATTTATTGTTAATTTAGTTAACATTTTTTAATATGTAAATGAACATTTTCGCGAACACTTAAATGAACATTTTCGCGAACACTTAAACGAACACGTTCGTGAACACTAAACAAACGAACACGAACACCTCCAAAAATAAATAAACGAACACGAACACAACATTAAAAATTTAAAAGAACACTAACCGAACATGAACACGTTTAAAAATAAACAAACGAACACAAACATAGTCTTGTTCGTTCAAGCTCAGTTCATTTACACCCCCATTGATGATATGACACATTAAAAATGTTAAATTTTTAATTTGACCCCTACACTTTAGATAAAATATCAATTTGACCCATGAACTCTTTTAACTCACTTTGATGCCGCTCACTGTCGACTCTGCTCCTGCTGGTGATGGTTCCGACTTCCGACCACCTCCGTCCCCCTCTATCCACCCTCATCCTTTTATCTCCTTCCCAAAATATATGGAGTTCTTTGAAATAAAAATCATTTTAATTATGCCTAAATTTTAAAAGGTGACATAGAAACATCGTGTATCACATAAGCATTTGGAGAATTTAGGTAAGAACTAAGAACAGCTTACAGTTTTCCAGTTTCCTCGATATGGATATTAACTATCACCATGCTTTTGAATATAATTATGTTGGACAAGCACTCGTATTTGACACTCGTGTCTGAGAGGCTACGTAATTAGTAGCCTCTCAGACGGGAGTGTCAAATACGAGCATCAACATGTCATCTATATTATCATCGAGTTTAGAATCGTATTTTAAATATACTTATCATTTTCTATGAATGTCAAAGATTGTTTATGCACACGCGTACGTACCCGACGAGCATCGGTACAGCCTGCTTCTGGATTTAGCAGCAAAAATGTGTGAAGTTTGCTGTCCTGTATTAGGGTTATCATTTGTAATCCCCTGCTTCTTTATAAATTTACTACAGAATGCTATACATGAGATTTGTGTTCCTGTAATGTAGCCATGCTGGATTCACAGTCTCATGAGAAAAGAGTACTGAACCGGCAAAAAGTCCGGTAAACGATCTTGGTCTGCATCAATACCTTCATAAACTAAGCACCCATTTTTCGATGTTTGGCAACTCTGGATATCGTTCACCCGAAAACTTTGAACAGTTGGATCCTTTTGCAGGCATTTTCATCTCCTTCTAATGGACTATTGGCAAACATAATGTTCTATATGAAATACAAATAACGAATGACCGGTAAGTTTTAAATCCGTTTGCAGCTACGGCATTCTCCGACTGCCTGCGGTAACCTTGGATTGATCACAGAAAAGCTCAAGCCCTATTGCAGAGTACATGCCTCAATATCCTGAGGGTAGCTTGGTAGGTAGGCACCAAATGCTATACATGGAGAAATGAATGATATATTCGCTAAACTTATGTCGCTCCGACTCTTCGAGAGGAGTCACGAGTTAGTCCGTGGACCGTCGAACAGTATTTTGATCATGTCTCGTCAGGATTCAACTCCACATGCTGTTGCAAGTTTCAAATGCAGTATGTTTACACTTTTTAGGTCTCATTTTTGTCCTGCCTTCACAAGAAGAATCTCTACTTCCTCTGTTGCCCATCTGTAGGAAATTCCATGTACATTTTACAGACATGTTTTCGGTATCGAGTCGAGTCTCGAACATTAGTACACAAAGATGGATGCTGTTTTTATCCATTGTTCTGCAACTGTAAACAACAAAATCTACATGCCATACTGCTGCAGAGTGCATTCAATTTTATTGAGCCTACCATTTTTAATATCGGTGGAGTTGTATACTTGCATATTAGAAGCAAAAATTTATAGCCATTATCGTTTGTTCTGGTAAGATATTAATACCATTAGTTAATGGGCAGGCACTTGCTGTTATATTGATAACTGACAATAATTGTTCATCGTCGAAGAATCGACACATCCTCGGATTAATCTCCGGCATTGAAGAAAGTTTACGAAGTATCGTCGAAACATCGATACCGATCGGAATGGAATTTTCCCAGGAAAATTGGGATGGAAGCACGAAAACTATGTAATTTGGTATAGGGAAATAGTGTATTAGGAAAATCAAACTTATTGCTACAAAAGTACATATTTAACAAGCTTAACTAACTTAACTAATCCATTCATCAACCAAAACCCAGACCCAAACAAAAACTGTAATAAACAGACACGACAAGGGAAACACAAGTTTCAAAAATATAACAGAAAATGAAAATTATTACTGATCAAGTGCATTAGGCCCGGTACAGTAGCTCACGATATGGTTCCAGACCCACTGAACCAAGTATTTCCGTCGGATCCCATTCATGTTATACGTGGCACCATCTCGATCGTTCAATAACTGCCCCGTGTACGACCCACCACCTCCGGTTCCGTAAATGCCCTCGCAGAGATCCGCTATTTCCACCGGAGCCACCGGGTCTTGCCCGGCGTACCAAGCGTTCACCAGTGGGTTGGATGCCAGCTCGGCAACCTCGTGTCCGATGACGCTTATCATCCCGTCGACACCCACGTCGCCGTTGGGTGACTTCAGCGGCTTTAACCCCGGCATGAATGTCGGTACGGCGAACGGGTAAGCGCATGTTCCCGGGCAAAGCTTGGCGGAGTTGCCCACCCATGCGTACGGGAGCGTGTACCCCACGATTGACGGGAATGTGAAGTAGTGGAACCCGCAAACTTGGCCGCAAAAATCCTGGACGTACACGTCGTCGGATGTGAGAAGAAGATAGAGCCCGCTCTTTGGATTTATCGGCAACGGCTTCGTACGGGCCGTCACCGCGCTTTTTATCACGGACTGTATCGATAAGCGCGTGAGTGACTTCCCGTGGGAGTAAAAACGGTCGTTTTTCTCCTCACCCAAAAGCACCGTACGGGAAATGTTGGCCCCGGTTTGGTCCGTGTAGAGCTGGACCGTCTTCCACCACCCGGCCACCGATGGGTGCTTGGAATCAACGGCGGAGATGGAGTTGATGAACTCACGGATAATCTTCTTCTGGGATTTCTGCCACCGGCCGTACCAGATTGGGTGGACGGTGATATTAGCGGTAAGAACCGGTCCCATGTGGTATCTCATTTTGACAAACTCCGACGAGCCCTCGTATTTTTTGGAGCCACCGTACATTAAATCGGAGCTGTTGGGTTTCAACCACGGACGATATCCGATGACCGGAGTTACGACCACCACCAGCGTAGCAACCGCAACGAGGCTGAACAGCACCGGTCCACGGTGCATTTTTAAAACTGGGGGTTTAAGAAAGTGAGAAAAAATGAAATGCGAGAGCGAGAATACTCTCTTGTGAGACGGTGATTACTGATTACACGCTTTATATATACAGACACACACAGTGGAAGAGGGAGACGGAATTTGAATTTAAAAATAATGTAAAAAAAAACTTTTTTTAAAAAAAAATTAAAAAAAAGGGGGATTATAATTGCTGCAGCTGCATTGAGTTGCGGGTAATGGAGGACAGATAGATTCTTTAAAGTGAAGAGTGAAGAGAGGTGAAGTGGGGCCCCCTAAGGGGTCAGAGTGGGGACATTTGATCATCATCATCATTGATCTAAAGAGCGCGGGAAAACGGTGGATGAGGGTACTTTAGTGATTTCGCTATAAGCCACAAGTCCACAACTCCATCTTTGTCTCTGTGTGGCTTGGCCACGTGGCTAAAACGGATCAGATTCAGGTGCTGGTGCTGATGTGTATGTAACCATCCGACCATAAATTATGATCATAAATAATTCGATATTTTTTAAATAATATTTAAATTCGAGTCTTATATGATTTTCTGTTCCGAATGAATATAACTTTATGTTAATAAAAATTTAATTTGAGTTCAATTATTATGTTACGTGTGTATTATCAAATAATTAATATATATGAATATATATTATTTTATAATTATGTTTAAATTATTAAAAATACGTTAATAATGAGTTTTTATGGATAAATATTCTATACACGTGCGGTAGAAATTGAAAGTTTTCATAAACGCTTTAATTTTAGGGTATATGGAGTTTAGTTTAGGGTATAGGGTTTATGGGTTTAGGTGTAGGGGGTTAGAATTTATGGACACTTGTTCCAATTTAAGGTTTAGAGTTATAATTTAGGGTTTATAGGTTAAAACCTAAACTCTCACCATATTACCCTAAAAACTAAACCCTAACCTATAAACCCTAAATTATAACCCTAACCCTTAAATCGAAACAATTATCCCTAAACTCTAAACTTATACACCTAAACCCCTAAACCCTATATCATAAACTAACTTCCTATACCCTAAAACTAAGGCGGTTGCGAAAATTTTCAGTTTCTACCACCAGTGTATAGAATATTAATCTGGTTTTTACTAGTATATCAAATGAAACAACTTGAATTTTGAAATGTTTAAAATGATGGTAAAACTTGCCGTAGTCCAACAACACATTCTACTAACAATTTTTATCAATGAATGGGTCATTTTGACATAAAATAAAATATTGAGAGTTAAAGTGCTTAAAAGAAAATATAGATCAAAATGATTATAGAGATGAACATTAGAATATATTTATTAATATTATCCCCTTTATATATATTCACAGACAAAACTCGATGTTATGTGTTAGAAGATCATAAAATTATAAAAAAAAATAATTTATTATCGTATTATTTTATGACTTTATACTTAGCTAAATCTAAATTTTATCATTTTAATACGATCAAAATGTGATTTTACATACGAATGACTACTCATTGTAGTAGTTGGGAGTGTAATTTAAGAGCACACAACCTCATTTAACTCCATGCGTATGATTGGTTTTTATTTGCATTTAAAACATTTATCACGATTGTTGCATGATTATCTTCCTTATCACTTATATGCATGTGTTCCAATTAAGAGTATTCATTTATAACAACAATACCTATATATTACACTAACACCTAACGGATCGAGTAACAATAAATTTTATATCGTTTAAATAAAGTCTCGAGTTCAAATTCTGAAATAACATTGAGGAAAAAAACACGATATTTTTTTCATTATAGATATCTTTTAATCTTTACCCGACATTCATCAAAGGTTTAATTAACCCAACAACCAAAAAGACACCAACATAAATGTTTAAGCTATTGTATGTGTGTTCTTATCATCGACCATTTAATCTAACAATTATTACCACAAAGTACACTTATAAGATTGGAATAGGTAAATAGAAGTTTGGTGGTAATTTGTGTCAGTAAAACGAATAAAAATTTATAATGAGTGAGCATTATTGTGAATATCCTTAAAAATTTAAGAAAAAATTACACTATTAGTCCTGGGTCAGGTCGGGTCAAATTTTTTCCACCCTAAACCCGAACCAACCCGACTTTACTCCTTAAAAAACCCGACCCTACCCGACTCGAACCCGACTTTTCTATGAAAAATTCGACCCGATCGGGTCGGGTAAAATGCTCATCCCTAATGGGCTCGGCTCACCATGTAATCTATGGTCCAGTCGATGAATAAGGTCTACCCATTTCATTTTTTTTACAATGTGAATACTTACCTCTTTTCTACATGTAAATAAAGAATGAGTGATTATTTGAAAGTTATCGTGAAATGGATGGATCTTATTGGCTAGGACCACGAATGGCGTGGTAAGCTGGGTTCATCTAATACTTATTTTTTTCTCCACTTTCCTTTGTATGGATATATGTTTTTGTAATGTGTTTTTTAATTATCGATATTTTATTTAGGTTTTGTTATATGCAGTCTTAAAAGTTGTAAATAAAAGCAAAATAAATATATATTAATAATGTTTTATTTTGCTTTTGAATGGTATCTACTCTTAAAAAGTTTATACTATATTAATTTAAGATGTTTAATATAATTAAACTAAGTATAAAACACTAAACCTTACACTTTTTAAGCGACTCTTTATTAAAATTTATCTAATTCTTATTAACAATCCTTAAAGTTGCATATAAAAATTAATAAAAATCTTTAATTTATTCGTCGGTTAATTTAAATTAAAGTAAGACAAAATTATTATGATGACGCTACTTTCAATCTAATTTATTCAAGGCTAAACTATAAAATAAGTGCCCAAACTATGTTTTTTTTGTAATAGGTGTCTAAATTATTTTTTGGTTGAAATAGGTGTTTAAACTTTCATTTTGGCTGAAATAGATGCCTAAATTATTTTTTTGGCTGAAATATGTGCCTAAATTTTCATTTTTGTCTTATTTTAAAGTCAATTTTGGCACCTACTTTGTCACCTATTTTAACCAAAAATAAAAATTTAGGCACTTATTTCAACCAAAAATAGTTTAAACACCTATCTTAGCCAAAAACGAAACTTTAGATACTTATTTCAGCCAAAAAATACTTTAGGTATCTGTTGCAAAAAAACATACTTTGAACACTTATTTTATAATTAAATTTTTATTCAATTCATAATATCAATATTTAAACTTTAGACAATAATCATACACAATTGATTATATTTTGTGACAAGTGGACACGTTTCGTGTGGTTCTTTTACGATTACACCCCCAGTTCTGGCCATTTTTGTGCTGTACAAAATTGAAACGACTGACTGACCGGGACCCCTTTTTACGTCTCCATATGAGGGAACCATCCTTTAAACGATCAAAGGGGCATTCATGGAATTTCAGACGCTTGGGATGAGTGCTTTGGTACATTGGGATGGCCTACCTTGGGGGAAAAAGGCCAAAATGGAAGCAAAAATATAAATATTTTGTTAAAGAAAGAATATAGGGGGAAAAGAAAGTAACACAAGCGTCATAGTCATAGGTATTAGGTGCCTATAAATTAGTCCTATCCTATCATTTCTAGGTAGGATGTTTCATGGGTCATGGGTCTACCTTTTTTTATAACCCGACCCCTCCATGTCTACTTATTGACCCTAGTAATAAAAATAGATTTCTACTCATATAAGCAATTATACCCTGTACAATTACAAAGATACCCTGTACTGTACCGCGGGGCCTTCGCCCCTACACCCCAACCCAATTAATTCGAGCCCACTAAAAACTCGAGTACTCCTTTGATGGACAAATGCTCTCACTCACTCTCACTCCGCTCTAGCATCTGTCCTTTTACAATATATGAGCCATACTTAACAGGTCGTCATCACTTTAATTCTTCGTAATGTTTATACTTCCTTTTGGTATCGAACATGTTCAAGTACTCCCTCACCCGGTTTCGAAACAGAGTAATACATGTATGATCAAAATTTAATTCCGGTTCACATGTAAAAATTCGAGTTCTTTTTCCAAAATCGTTTAAATTTTAAGTACGAATCGAAACGAAAAAGTTCATGAGCCGAATATGTCAAAAACACAAGTGGGAGGTGGAATTCGAACAATAGTCGGATAGGATAGGGGAATGAATGGGTAATCACGGAGTAATTTGCGCGGCTCTAAATCAAGACAGGCGAGCCAGCCAGCCAGCCAGTAGCCATCTTACAGCTCAGATTGAGAGCGACTCATTTTTTCCCTTGCTATGGACCCCACTGAAAGCAATCAAACTACTTTCGTGGACCTTCAATTTTTGCTTTGTTTCGAATGTGATTTCACCTCCCCTTTTCACGCGTGCGTTCCACCGAAAAAACTCACGCGCTTCATATACATTACAAATTTATCTTCTTTCGGCTGACAGCGGCGCCGAAACTTGGGGGTTTTGGCGGGTCATTGGCTTACATGCTCTGCCATCACCCTCTCTTTGACTACCATGCGGTCGGGCTTAGCGCGTGTGGAACCGTGCCAAATATTTATTCTCAGAAAAGCTTAATTCACAAGATTTTTCTACGGTGCGACAGCCTAATATGCGGCTAATATACGGCGTTACCGGAAACATCATTAAGAAATACCGGAAACATGGATTGATATACCGGAAACATGATAAGATATACCGGAAACATGGATTTCGAAAGTATCGATACTTTTGGATATGTTGATTTCGAAAGTATCCATACTTTCGAATATGTTGATTTCGAAAGTATCCATACTTTTGAAATCCATGTTTCCGGTATATCTTATCATGTTTGAGTAGTTCTAGTTTATGTTTAAAATTAATTATAAATATTTATAATGTTACGATACTAATTGATTTCAGTTTAAATGGTTTTTTATAATTATTTACGATTTGTATATATATCTTTTTATAAAATAAACTGGATTATATTCAAAGTGATAGGATTACATAGGTATCACACCACAAACATTGAAAATCTAATGTGTAAAAATAAATACAATAAAATTTTAAGGGTGTGAAAGACATTAAAATACAAAACTTATCACTTCCGGAAGGACTTGAATAATCTTTTTGATGAAATCCAGCAAACAACTACTTTGACCAGAATGCTCTATAAAAAAAGCAAATTCTCCTGTTACTTGTTCTTGGCATATCGACACAACCACAAAAGGGAATCATAAGCATATACAGATCATCCTCCTTCGCTAACAAGAACGTTCGTTGATACTCGTCACTCGAACGTTAAATTGTTAAAAGACAGACAATTGCCGCAAAGACAGGCTATAACTTCCATAAAAACAAACGAAATAATTACCATAAAAGCATATGTGAAAAGAATCTGGCAAAGCAAAAAAGAAACAAAAGAACTTAAAAAGCAAAGATGAATTTTATTTATATACAAAAACAGTAAAACAGTCAAAGGCCGCCACCGGCAAAGAAGAAATATCACAAACAAGAAAAACTCTGAAGAACTTAATTTTTTTTTTGTAACCGCCGCAGAACAAATGAAAGATTTGCATATATATATATATATATATATATATATATATATATATATATATATATATATTCCTTCATACGTTATATACGTATATCAGGCAAAGTTGAGGTACTCAAATCGATCTTGAAAACTAATCCACTAATTACTAAAAATTTTAAGTTATTCAAGTCTCATTTTACAACTCAAACTTTATTTGAAATTTTTTGAATAGAGCCAAGTTTTGTTCACCCCTACATTTTGGTAATCGAACAATTATTTTATCCTAATTCTCACATAAAATATAAGCTCTTATTAAACATTGTTGTCTATTGACTTCTTAAAATTAAGTGACTAATTTCTTAATATTTGCAAAGTAAACGGATGAAATCTAGAATTAAACCTAAAAGTTTATATAAGCTCTTTTGTTTTGCTAAGCTTCATTTTCGTGGACAGTTCATATTTTGATGGCATCTAAATTGGGATAATGATTTTTTAAACCCTATCTGAGTACTTATTTAGCTATTTTCTATCTGCCAGCTACCATTTTTTAAATTCGTTTCCATCCACATAATTGAAGTACTTTTATTACATTATTAAAGTATAGAATTTAGATTGTATATGAAGTTTTTTCCCTCTAATTTCATGGATTGTAGCAGAAGAATCAAGGACGAAAATCAATGGTTTTGACGTTTTATGGAAAACGACGTCACAAGTTGGTGATATGAAAAAGTGAATTTTCCATGCATTTTGGGATACAAGTTAGGATTTCATAATGAAAGAGTTGAAATTAAAATATTTTACCCTAAATTTGAAAGGGACGAAGTTTAATTTGAAAAATATTCAAACTGACGGTGACTGAAATTGTTGTTAAATAAAAAAAAGGTAAAATTCTTTTCATATTCTTAACAGTCAGGGATGGGTATTTTACCCGACCCGGCCCGACCGGGTCGAATTTTTCATAAAAAATCGAGTTTAGGTCAAGCCGAGTCTGGTTTTTTAAAGGGTAAAGTCTGGTCGGGTCCGGGTTTAGGGTGGAAAACATCTTACCCGCCCCGGAATAATAGTGTATTTTTCCTTAAATTTTTTAGGGATATTCACAATAATGCTCACTCTTTATATATTTTTTTACAATGAGGTCATTAAAATTACTTTTTTACAATTTGGTCCCTAAAATTTAATTTTTTTACAATTGGGTCCCTACTTTTTTTTACAATTAAGTCCTTAAAATTTATTATTTTTTAATAGCTCGGGTCGGGTTTAAGTATATAATTTTCGGATCGGGTCGAGTTTTTTTCAAGTATGAGGTCAGGTCAGGTTCAGATTTGAAGTAAATATTTTCGGGTCATGTACGAGTGGGCCAAAAACTCTACCCAACCCGTGCCCATCTCTATTAACAATTCTTTTCAAAAGTGCTTGCCTTTGTGTAAATACTAACTTACTTAATAAGGTATTGATTAGACTATTTTCTTTTTTATGGATATTGGTTTCTTGTATGCTTAATACCACGTATGTTCAAAAAAACTATTAACTTCTTTAATAAGACGTATGTTAAAAAAAACTCTCAAATAATTATTAGTATCTTACAATGAGTTAACTATTAACTTCTTTAATAATTTTCACAATGAGTTTTTTTTTTCTTTCAAAAAACTCATATCAATTTTAATAATTATTAGTATCTTACAATGAGTTAACTATTAACTTCTTTAATTAGACGTATGTTCAAAAAAACTCATATCAATTGTTTATCGGCTACCTAAGTCTTTCCACTCTTAAAAAGAATGACTCCAAAGACCCATATAATAATGGGTAAAATGAATGACTGAGATTAACAATAGGTAAAATGAATGATTGAGTTAAAGAATTTGTTCGGCTATCAATTTGTTTTATCTTTAGACGGGTAAAATGAATGACTGAGATTAATAACGGGTAAAATAATTATTAATTGTATGATGAGTCCTAGAAATTTTAAATCTTTATTAATTAATTTAATAGTGTTCAGCATTAGTGGTGTTTAGCGGTGTTCGTCGCACGTGGTAGACTCATCCTATATATATAGTTAGGATCAACTTACATAATGTAAAACTCTTTAAGTTTTACACGTTTTCTGGATCGTTAGATGAGTGGAATAGATGGCTCAGATTAATTCCTTACTTTTTTCCCAAGTGATAATCTTCACATATTTACTGTTAATCTCATCCATTCGTTTTACTCATCCAACGGTCTAAAAAACGTGTAAAACTTAAAAAAGAATTACATTGAGTAAACGGATAATATATATAAGGATAGAATCTAATTATACAACATAAGAGTTTTTAACTTTTACATGTTTTTCGAATCTTTGGATGAGTGAAATGAATGACTGAGATTAACAGTGGGTCACCTATACAACGATCCAAAAAATATGTAAAATTATGAGTTTTACAATATAGTTTTACATTCTGTGTAAGTAGATCATATCTCATATATTAAATAAGAGATTAATACTATAGGAGACTCCTTCTTTTCCCTTATTTTGATGTAGAGAATATTAAAAAAAAACAAAGCAAAGTAGTGTTGACTGAGTGTATAGAGGGAAATGTCTAAGTAGTAGGTGGGAAAAATCCCCTTTAAGCTGTCATCTACAATGTAAGATAAATGCATAAAACAAGCCTTCTTTTCGAGAGCGACCCCAGAGACATGTTTCATTTCTTTTTTTCTAAACTCCACAATATTATATAATCACGTTACATCTCGATCAGAAGCGGAACTAGAAATTTATAAAAAAGATCAAATAAAATTAAAAAATAATAATTCTTTTTAAAAGAGGCCAAAATGAAATTAAAAATTTTGAGAGGGTCATACTAAGATTTTACAAAATTTGAAGAAATTATAGAAGTAATTTAACATTTTTTTAAATACTATTCCTATTAAAAAAAATTGACAGGGACTAAACCCCCTTAACCTCTAGTTCCGCCCATGATCTCGATTACAGTTGAGTTAAATCTTTATTAACAATAAATCGTTCTGATTTTTTTCATTCACAAAACTCGACATAAAAAGTTAAAAAAAGATTTGTGATTCACCCTAAATGACCTGAATTCGTATGATATGTATGATGTCTGTACATTTTCAAAATGTTAAAAAGTAAAGAACATATACTATCATATAATTACACTGAAATACTTAAAAAAATCTATATAGCAAATTATATATATAGGTGCATGGATTTGTGGGATGAAAATACTTACTCATTTTCAATGCCCTTACTTATGCCTTCACGTTTAAAATTAGGTTTAGAGTTTTAGGTTAAGGTTTAAGAAATTTAGGGCAAGGTATATTTTTTAGGGTATAAAGTGTAGAGTTTAGTATTTATAATTTAGAGTTAATGTTTAAAATTTAATTTTATAGTATTTTTTAGTATTGAAGCATAAATAAATAATATTAAGTATGGAATTAAATCTCATATGTATGAATACGTGGGAATGCAATTAATTTAGCCTCAGCCATTATATTGGTCCGTGTCCAGATGGTTAATAATCTCATAAAGTCAATCACTTTTATTTTGAAAAAAAAATCTAGATTTTGTCCGACGAACACAGTTAAAATATCTTTTTATTCAAAAGAAATATCTTATAAGACATTACACAATCACGATATCGCTAACTCACATCAAGACCTGCATGAAAACTCCATAATAAGACGAGTCCAATCGCATTCAAATCTACGTATGTAAAATATATCGTAACTGTTAAATTGATATCGAAATCTTTTTATTTTTTTTATAACATCAAAATTATTTTTGACGAAACTCAACAAGTAGTTTAAGTGAAAAAAACGAATGATGATCATCTGAGAGATTCGGGTTCAATCATAAAGTCTGTAAAGTGTATACTTTGTCAATTATATTAAGAATAGCTATGAACATATGCTACCTTATAATCACCTTTAGAGTATTAAAAAAATTACTTTTGATTACTCTCAAAACTCTTGTGTGAATTATCATCATATTAATGTATTAATAAGTGATAATTGTTATAGAATGATAGTTTGAATACTTATTTTGACCAAAAATAATTTACGAGCTCAAAGCAAAAAAATAAGGACTGGTTTTTCATTTAAACAAAAAAAATTTAATATTTTTAAGGTAAACCACACAGGCACTTACTGAACTTTTAGGGCGCTTTCACATTGATCATCGTAATCGAAAAACTTTCATTTTAGTTATTAAAATTTTAATTCGATTTCATTAGTCGTTGTCGTTAAAAACTGTTGACGTGACACGTTAAAGTATTCTTCCAACCACCCCCCCTAAAATTTCAAGTTTTTTTTTTTTGGATAATTGTTGTATTTATTTATCCAAGACAAGAAAAAACATACATCATACAAGACTTAGGACTTAGGCATCCATCCAAGGAATTCCCCAAGCCTCAAGTAAGTTCCTATTTACATCATCAATATGCACATGTCTATGTTGAATCTTTACACTCAAAATCGATTGAATACAAGCAATTAAAGAATCTATCTCCCTATTTATTCCTTTGAACCGTCTTCGATTTCGTTCCTCCCAAACACAATACACAAACGAGCCCCAGGCTAATTTCAACATGTAAACAAGCAAAGACTTGCCTTTCAAACGAGAACACAATAAAATTTCAAGTTTACAACCGCCTCCAAGGCCAAAATTCTGATGAACAGAGACGTCGCCGATCAATCACAATGGTGGGAACGATTCGTTTGTACAAAAAAATTAATGTAGTTTGGTTTGAAGATGGTCTGACGATTAACAATGATCGTTCTGTTGATCGAAATTATGGTCTTGGCAATAGCTGTAACTTTGAAAAATTAAAGTTCTTTTTGAGAAGAATACTATAACGTGCTACATCAACATTTCTTAACAAGGTTAAGAGCGCCACAATAGTAACCATGATGAATTTAAATTAAAACTTTTGTGACTATAATAATTTTTTTATTTTAATGACCAAAGTGAAAGTACCGTAAAAATTTAGTAATTATTAAAGTAGTTTATCCTATTTTTTATGGTGGGTCACATGCACCGTGCTGCATCCACCCCTGAATTATAAAACCCACTGATCATGGGAATTCCTTGCTTGTGAAAAAGTTAAGGAGATGTAATTCATCATCCTTGAGCACATTTTGCTATGTTTTTCTTCTTCTTGAAATTGAAGCTAAATGAGTGATGATTCAAATGTTTCAAAAAAAGCTTAAAATTGTTGTACTATGATTCAACAAAAAGCTTGCCCTAAAAATGATGCATGTCAAGGTGAAATGATGGGGGAGAAATAATGATTGTGAATGAGAAAAAGAACCGAAAGAATTCACAAAATCAAAGATATGATTTTGTACTAGTTTTTTTGCATTTAGTGTTAGAGACAAAACAAAAAGGTTTTGGGGGTCGCATAATTAACTTGACAAAATGATTACAAACTAAAATCAACACTTTTTTTTCTTTCTATTTTTATGTGAAAATGGTGTTGTTAAAGTGATTGAAAATTAATTTAAATGGTCTAACGGTGTTAAGTTTTTATAAATAAGATTAAAAGTTCGAATATTGATAATTTGAATGAAGTAAATTGGATCAAGAGAGTTATTTATATAATAGATTTTTACAATATTTAATCCAAATTAGTCGATCAATAAGTTGAATATTGAAAATTATAAAAATATTGTAAATGATATGTGAAACTATTTATTCTTAATTAATTTATGGTAATTTGACTAAACATCTCAAATCTCAATTATGATGGGGATTGCTTTCTTTCATTCATTAAGAACTTTTAGGTAAGATGCTTCACCCCAAGTTATTTAATTTACAAAAGTACCATCTCCTCGTTTTTCACGAATTTTTAATCTCTAAATTAGATATATACGTGGGTTCAAATAGGAAAGAAAAAAGTTTGGTTAAGATTAAAAGTTTGTTTTATTATTTAATTAGGTAAAATTTTATTTTTTTGGTAAAAAAAATAAAAATTTAATTTTATAGTAATTTTCACAAAAATCCTAAGCGAATTCAACCAATTAACAAACGAATAAGGTCTTAAAAAATAATTAAACAAAAAAATGAGCGGTAAATGTTTAATTTTATTAATTCTAAATTATAGGGTACTAAAAAGAATAATAAACCAAACAATTTTGAGAGGGACAAGGGTTTAACTACAATAGTTTTAAAACCATTTGGACTCAAAATATAATTAACCCATCAAGTTTTAGCGCCGTCCCTGGTTCTTTTTTTTGCCAAAACATGGTTTAAAAAAGTATGATGTCTAAGCTTTGGATTCATTTTTTATAAAACAAAGAATTATGATAATTAGATTTGGAATGAACAGACAATTGAATTTGAAATCGATGATTCGATAAAACTAAAAACTTGCAAATTATTAAAAACCAGAAATACTCAAAAATACTATAGAAAGACAAGCAAAGATAAAATAAACAATATCAACATTAAAAAAAGACATAAAAATACTACTTATATCAAAATAGCAAAAGCAATGGGCTCAAACATCTGCAATAGAAACATCAACTTGCACACCGGGCTCCATAATAATTAAAAAAACACAAGTCTCTTGAAAACACGTCTCGGTTCGAATCATTAACTATTACTATACAACATAGGGTAAGGGCACAAAATCAGTTAAGATGCAACACAAGCTTTGCCTTCCATTGAAATTCCTGCATATGGATTGACCGGAAAAAATCACAAGGGACCTCACTGTTGCTGCTGCTGATGACCGCTATCAGTAACTTCTTCCATCTCGTCCGCATCCTCAAAGCGTTGATCATTGATTTGAAGCTGCAAGTTTTTTTGCATAAATGGGATTGAATGATCACGAAAAAGGTATGGTAGAGCATAGATGGTACGTCTTGAAAGAAAGAAAAAACTCACGGGAAGATAACACGAAAACAAGACGTATACACAACAAAGTTTTCCGTTCCAAAAGTTTCATTTAATCATATTCAAAGCATTAGCATTGATCATGTAGACTGTAGAGTGAACAGCAACTAACTAGCATATTGCATACCTCGAGCACATTGCGAGATAGGTCATGATAACCGTTAGTATGACCGATTGTGTTTGTTGGATTCTGGGAGAAAGGCCACTCTACGTCATCACTCTCTGGCGATACAATATGTAATTAGAGATTTACAGAACATGCAAGAATATAATGGAAACCATTGAGAGGCATTCAAGAAAGTATCCACGTAGTCTATCCCATACCTCCAGCTCCATCTTCCAACTGATCAGCACTGAAAATCCAATTATGTCCTTCTTCTTCTTCTAAATCAAGAATAAGCAAAAAAGCATTACAGCACAATTCGATCAGCGGACGAAAAAAGCCCGCACAACAGAAAATGGATTTTCAAATCAATAACTGGAACTCACCTTCAATAGGCTCCGGATTCAGTTCAGCACACTCACAGAATACTTGAAACAGAGTATCCACTTTTTACAGAACAAATATACAAATGAGTCAGCATGTATTACCACTGAAGACAGAAATAATCATCTAAGAACTAGTAGAGGAAAAAAAACTGAATCATACACACATTGGCTAGCATCAGAAGGAATAAGCCTCATCTCTCTGATCTTGGATAAATCTAAAACCTCACTGCATTCTGAATCCGAGTCCTCGGACTCATCGTCCACTTCATCATCTTGAGTATCAATCTTCAGACAAAAAGACATTAATCAGATAATGTATAAAGGTGATGCAAGAACATAAAAAAATCATGGCATCAGCAGATACAAATGGAGGAAAAGGTTAAAGAGAGGTCTCTTAGTAAATGAGGAAAAAATCAAACAGCTAGAGGTACAAAAATCAAGCTATTGAATGCACGAGCATGATTAACAGCTAAAACAATCATAAAAATCGAAGAGCTTAAGGAAAACAAAGGGGAATTAGTTTTCTAGGCAGACAAAAGAAATTCCAGGGAAAAAAGAATAAGCAAACCTGTGTGTAAATACAGGGAGAAGAGTAGGCCTCGGGATCCCTTGAAATGGCGTGCAACGAAAGAGAAAAGAAATCAACGGCGTAGCCTTTTGCTCTGTCCAAATCACTCAGCCAAACAACTTGCCTACCGATCAAATGATATGATAAATTGCAAGTTCAAAACGCAATTCAAAATGATATGTTCAGAAGCAATAATTTTGAGTAATTGAATGTAGATTTGAAGATACCTGGTGGTGATGTAGAGAGTGCCCGGAGATTCTGGAGCACGATTTCCGAGTGCAACGGAGACGGAAGGTTGGACGTGAACAAGCTCCTCGCCGTTATCCGTGTCCAGAACAGGCTCTCCGGCGCCGATTTCGGCTCTCGCCGTGAACTGCCTAAGCCCGACCGCCATTATCACTGCTTTTGCTCTGGCTTGATGTGGGTTTTTCTAGGGTTTTCAACTTTAGTGCGTAGTGCAACTGAAACGGTTAATAATCATCGGCCTGGCATTGGTCGTTGATGTTAAAAAATTAATAGGAATGGGCCGTTGGGCTTGAGCCCATCAATTGTAGGCCCAGCA
Source organism: Hibiscus trionum (assembly GCA_030270665.1). Classification (NCBI taxonomy): domain Eukaryota; kingdom Viridiplantae; phylum Streptophyta; class Magnoliopsida; order Malvales; family Malvaceae; genus Hibiscus; species Hibiscus trionum. Next base: position 9,634,475 of record BSYR01000045.1, on the reverse strand, counting down.
CATAACGTGAATTCTATAGAGTCCAATCTCTCCAGTTTTATTTTTCAGAATTTGATTTTTAAAAATAAATATCGCAGTTCAATTGTCGACTTAAATCAACACTTTAACAATTTATATACAGTAAAATAATTAAGATCAACAAATTTAACAATTTATATGAAACAAATTAAAAACAATAATAATTCGAATTTATGTGTTCACCGGCAAGTGATTATGTTTGTTATTGAATTAGATACCGTAAATATTTATTATAAGGACAACCTTTTAATTTGATATGTTTTATTAACGATACTATGATTCAAACTCTGAAAGTATTTGTATAATGAGGTGAAATGTTGCCCCTCTCTCACTAGGGATGACAATATAATTTGAATCTAAATTCGGTTCGATTCGAAGAAAAAAATTTGATCCAAATTCGATCGAAAAAGTTCCAATTTGAATTCGAAAAAAAGATCCGAGTGAGGTGAATCGGATATGGACATTGTCATGATATGAATCTTATACAAATTCATATTCGATTCGAGTACCATCTGAGTTTGATCCATATATGAATCCGAATAAAAACATTTAAAAATTTAAAATTTAAAAAATATAAATATATTGAAATTCTAATTAAGTTGAATTGAAATTATATATATATGCATGAGAGATCTAACCATCATTAATGCTTTTTAGAAAAACTCTCTAAATAGTTTAGAAAGTTTTATATGCTCGTTTTAACTTAGTGAACTACATAGAGGTCGGAGTTTTATCGTTGCGGCTTAGGAATCGACATCGTGAAATCGTGATTGAGTATCTATCTTTTTCAAATTCAGAATTCCAGATTTTAAACAGGTAATTATTCGCCCTTAATCACCCCGATTCATTTGATGAAAATTATGTTATTTTATTTAAAGATACTTGTTTGAGTTGTTATTTAAAAAAAGGAAAAATTAATTGTATTTGGACTTTTGGATATGAAATTGAATTTTAGATATTTTATTGGATGGAACTCATATTTATGTAATCAGACTTAGATTCGGACATAATTTTTTTTAGGTTCGATTATTAATTAAATTAGACTTGGACTTTATAAAGTCCGATCCATTGCCATCCCTATCTCCCACCTCCTAAAGAAATATTTTTACCTTAAATTATATAATAAATTTTAAAATTTTATGGGGTTATTATAGTTTGGCCCCTCTACTTTTAAAAGAAATTATACTTTGCCCCTTTGAGTTAAAATTTCGACTTCATCTTTGTTCGTACATGAGATGACGGGTCCATGTACATTGTAACTTAATGTAGCCACGTAAGCCCCATGAATTCATTTCAGCCTGGTTTAGACATGAAAGAGTCCATCTCCCCATCCAACTTCCATAATAAAGGTCGTTATAACTCATCAATGGTAAATTAACTAAAGAAAAGTTGTTTTTTAGCATATAATCCTGAGAGCCAAATTTTTAATTAGCTTTCGATTAACGTATCACCGGTAAAAAAAAAAACTCTTCTGGGCTTATTTCTTTTAAAATTGTCTTTCTCTTTTTTTTTAAAAAAAACCAACCTTCCCTTTCATTTTATAAGATCGTGGAGGGTTGTTTTTCGACGGCTCTAACCTCGTTGGTGGTCGTCCGATCGTGGTCTCCTCCTATCATTATCGCTTTCAGATCTTTTATGATGACTCGGGTCGAATCTCTTCTTGCATTACTTTTAGACTAGGGACGGACCTAGGACTTTAGATTAGGGGGGCGAACCTATAAATTTCTAGGGGGCGAACTTATAAAAGTTTAGGGGGGCGGAAATAGATTTTTAATAGAAAATACATAGAAAAATTCTAAAATTTTTCTAAATCATATATGATTTTCAAAATTTTAGGGAGGGGCGGTTGCCCCCCAGCACCCCCCTCGGTCCATCCCTGCTTTTAGTGCACCCATCTTTCGCGCCGTTAGAATCGACATGCAAACTTAAAAGCGACAGATGGCTTGGTGTTTTTTCTCCCCTCTCGACGGTGTTGACTCTCCCTCGTGTTGGGAGTTGGTGCTCCACCCTTCCGTTGTGATGTTTGTCTTTCTGGTTTGGTTTGTGGCTTCCTTGTCATCTGTTTATGTCTTGGTTTTAATTTGTTCGTGTGTTGTTGTCTTTCTTGTCTGCAATGTTCTTTTCTTCTTCCCCTTATTTTTGTGTGTGTCTTGTATGTTGTTATTTGTGTTTGAATGAATGGTCAGCTTTTGTTAAAAAACGTATCACCAGTATAATGATAAAAGATTTATATTAATCATAAATTGACATTAAATTTTGAGTGTATACCATTTGTAATTAATTTCGTTTGATATTTCTTAGTCACTCCATGATTTAGCTTGAACAAAGAGAATGATTATATATATAGATAGATAGTCAAGATCCGTTTATAATTCTTTAAGTTTTACATGTTTTTTTGGACTGCTGGATGAGTGAAATGAATGAATGAGATTAAGAGTAAATATATGAAATTATCACTTGGAAAAAAAGAAAGTAAGGAATTAATCTGAACCATCTATTCCCTCCATATACCGATCTTGAAAACGTGTAAAACTTAAATAGTTTTACATTGTATAAGTTGATCCTAACTCATATATATATATATATATATTATATAATTTTTTACTTGAATTTTCTACTCGTATTTCTATTTTTAAGTTTTGATATCTACTAATTTTTCTTTATATTATACTTAATAAACGATATTTAAATTTAGGGGTGGAAATTGATCAGTTCGGGGACGATTTTACATTTTTTACTCCGTCTTCAACACTTGCGGGTACAATTTTGGGTAATCCCCGTTACATGCTTCGGTGAATTATTCGTCATCATCCCCATACCCATCGGATCCCATGGTTTTTGGGGAATATCATCCCTAAAAGTTAAACAAAATTTATTATTTTACTAACCAAAATATATGGTCGATTCCAATTTACATGTCATATACTTAATACATTTAAACATATGGTTGAAGTGGAACAAAGTTTTTGTTTAAAATGAACGACAAAAATAGAGAGATAAATAGATTGTATAATTAACAAAAAATAGTAAATTACTAGAGTGGCCGCCCAATAATAAAGTTTAAACAACACAAATATATTGATAATAAGTTAGGTAGGCATACATGTAAAAGATAGTTACTTTTATGTATTTTAAATTTTTTGTAAAATATCAGGATCATTGTGGATATTTTTCGGGGATCCTCGCAGTTATTTATATAGTTACTGCTTGGTTATCCCCACGGTTCGGATATAGCAATCTCCGTCTCCATCATCATTTGAGCTCCGGTGATAAAACTTTCCCCGTCCTCATCCATGTGGATGAAGGTTTCGGTTATTTCTCATCCCGTCGGTTCGAATCCTCACAGTTTTCGAATATTTTCCGCCAATTTCCGCACCTATTTAAAACTCGTGTAATAATTAAATTTTTAACTAAATTAAGTAACTTGTTTAACTAAACATAACATTAATGAATAATACGAGAACTCTAATACATCAAATAGCTTGAATGGGACGATTGAACAGAGATAACAAAAAGCTACTTTGGTGTGTGCTAAAGGTCTCGCAAAAGAAACTCGAACATGCATCGCACTTTAAACTAAAGCCATAAGCCCATATTCTTCTGCCCTAAAGGAATATTTAATTAATTATAAGGTATAAATGCTTAATCCTTTGTGTTCCAGTGACAAAAAATGATGTTCATCATCTTAGTGACCCAGGTTCGAGCGTACTAGTATTGTCATGATGTGTGTGCCTTCTTAAAAAATACTAAGAAAGTTGAACAGATACTACCTTGCATCACACCGGCATATTAAAAAAAATATGAGGTATAAATATTTCCTTTGTACCAATGTTAGGTATAATGATAAATTATTTTTTTATTTTTAATGAAAAATTTAGACCAGATTTTAAAAATGACATTATTAAAATAAACAATTATGAAATTCAAACATAAATCATAAATACGGCATGAAAAAATTAATTTTTTGACGAAAAATGCACTTTTTTGTTTAACTACTTATTCCAATTCTTTGATTGACTAATCCAGATTAAATACTGTAAAAATTCGTTACTGAGTGATCTTTTCAATCCAATTGTTCGGTTTACCTTACTTAATAATTTAATGTCTCATCGCACTAAACAAACTGATACTCGATAAATGCACTTCATGCATGCACAAGATGTTTTTTTTTTTTTTGCATTGTTAGTTTCCTAGCCGCCAAGCTGCTTTATCTCCTCTACCAAAGGAGATTTTCCTCAATTTGATGTTGACCTTAATGCATAAAGCCTACATTTTTTTTAAAGTTGCCAACTTAGGCAAATCCTCATTGACATCCATTTCTAGCCAAATGTTGCACCTGGTGAAAAAAAATGCTCCACTAGTTCAATCTCTTTCGACTTTACTTAAAGAAGTTTCTTTTCTTCTCACCACAATGATGCTGATGTACCATTGTTTAGCCACATAAATTTACCTAATTTTTGAGTACTTCTAATGGATTTGTTAAAAAAAACTTCCAATCCAAGTTGTAGCCTCGTTCATCGGCGAAAGAAAATTAATAATTTCGCCGCAATGCCAACGAGATAGGTGTTGGGAAAGAATTCGATGTTGAAGATGCTAGAAAAAGATTGAGATTCGTGGAGTTAGATATTGCAAAAGAACATTTTGGTCTCGGAGTTGTGTTTGATGTTGAAGGAAGATGTAACGACGGTAAACTCTTCGTGGAGTTTATCGACACGGAAGCCTTGTAAAGATGCGAAGAAAAGTAAGGGTTAGGGGTTGAAGAGGATGTTCTGAATTTGGGGAGACAACAAAATAGAATGGATTAAAGGGAATAAAACTAAGTTAGTAGTGACTAAATTGATAGAATATTGAAATATTAAAAAATGGCTTTTTAAAAAAATTATGATCAAATTTTTAAATCGGTAAATTAGCGATTTAAATCGATAAATATCGAATTTTCAGACCGGATAAGTGATCCAAATTATCTGAAAAATAAAATATATATATATATAATATCTAAATTTTCATATCAGATCAACGAATAAACAAATCAAAACCGGTCAAATTTAAATATTTTTGCACACCCTTGTGAGTAGCTTACCCAATGAAAATATTACCATGTATAAAATAAGCATTGCGCTTTGTTTGTCGCTCCACAAACTACGAAGAATCGAGAAAAAGGCTGGCCGCGACAGATAAACAAAAGAAAACGAAAGAAAGTTTGGAGAGCACCGCAGCACCATAACCCATAGCACTGTTGGTCTAGAAAAGGCTGGAACCGAACCAGATTCCACCAAGACCTATGCATATGCCTTAAAAGCAGCATTCCAGCACTGTTTTTCCTCCTTTTTCCATGCATTTTTGTGTAATCCCAGATATTCTACAGTTTAAAACTCTTCATTTTCGGGTACCCCAGAAAACATGGCATCCAATGCTCAATTATTTTAGTAAAATCAAACTATGATCAACACATTGATTTTTGCCTCTTTGTTCCGTTTCTAAATCAACATTTTTATCATTGTGTTGATTAATTGGTTGTTGGGCTTTTATTTTTGTCTATGTTTAGATTTATGTACTGTGATTTAACCTATTAAAAGGGTTTCTTCAAAATTTTAAATAGTCCAATTTTAATTTAATTTGGATCGATTTGATTTTTTTGATTTATTATATGGATTTATATTCGATATACAGGCGGTAGAAACAAAAAGTTTTCACAAATGCCTTAATTTTAGGGTTTAATTTGATTTTGCGGTGGTAGAATTGATTTTGGATCATTGTGATTTTATAGAATTGATTTTGTGCATAATTAATTTTAAAGTAACGTGGTTTATGTTTGAGAGTTTTTTTTTCTTCTTAAAAGTCACGATTGTGTAAAAATCATGACGAAATGCAAAAGCTACTTCTACCTTGCTTTTCTCATAATCACGTTTAAATTTTTAAATCTAAACATATTGGCACATTGACCGAGACATATTTTCCCGTTCAATCTAGATTTTTGGACCTCAAATGCAAAACCAAACATGCACTTAGATTTTAAGTTTAGAGGTTATGAGTTTAGGTTTAGGGTATAGAATTTAATGGTTATGATTAAAATTTAGGGTTTATAGGTTAAAGTTTATAATTTAGCCTAATGTGATTATGGGTTTATGTTTTAACCTACAAACCCTAGATTCTAACCACAATCCATCAGTTCTAAACCACTAAACACAAACTCCTAACTTATAAACCATAAAATCTAATCATAAATGTTAAAAATCAAGACGTTTGTAAAACCTTTTTGTTTTTACTGGATGTTTATAGGATAATTATCATTTTTTATATTAGTTTTATTTTACTTTGTTTAAGAAAAGAACCTAATAAATGTCTCGTTAGAAAAATAGATAGGAGACACGAATTTAAATCGTTTTGTCTACAAAGTGTATGCTCATTGTCAATGAGTTAAAAATATATATGAACAGATACTATCAGAACATTATAATTAAATTCGATGTATTTTTCTCAACCGTATCCCGTTGTAGTAGTGTCGATAGAATCCAAATTTGTGATACCTGACGAAAGGTGGTCCTCATATATTTTTCTCATTTAGCCAAATCCCACTGTAAAATGACAAAGTTTTATTTTAGTCCCCACACTCTTTTTTAATTTTTTCCAATATGAATTTTCTTTTACCAGACCTAATGCTGTGCTTGAGCAGGCCACGATATGTCGGTCTCTTTACAGTTTACACCCGTCATGATTTGAGCCCCACTCCCCGATGACAAAACAAAGGTGTTTGATACCAATAACGAATCTTAGAATTGAGTTTTAAGGCTCAATCTCTAAAATTATAGAAAAATAAAATTAATCTTTTATACAGTTATTGAAGTTTTTTTTTAAATAGAAAGAGACAATATTAGAAGTGTATACAGTTTGGTTCAAAAAATTTTAATTATTTGAAGGTGATTATAAATTAGTATTTATTGTCGGACTCAAAGGTAATATAGGGTCGGCCCGTGCACACCCTGAACTTTTTAAAACTCACACATTTGCCTTTAATTTTTATGAATTAGTCCTTAAATTTTTGTAATATTTATGACTTTTGCCCATCCTAAAAATTTGAAACTTTATGTTTGCCCACACTCAAATATATTTATGGATTCGTCACTGGTAGTATCTGTTTATATAAATTCTTAACCATTTGACAATGTAAACACACCTTACAAACAAAGCGAATTGAACTCGAGTATTTTAGAATGAACGTCATCCACTTTTCTACTGAGACAACTCGTTGGATTTTAGTTTAGTTCAAATTTAAAATTACTAGGTTGAGAATACCGTTATCATTTAAATTTTAATTTTAATAAACGAGATGATTGCTAATAAAACAGATACATGTGAAAAGATTAAAAAAACTGAACCGAATCAGATTTAGCAACCGTAGAATCCTAATAATTTTAATTAATTAGACTTAAACGTAAGAAATGTGCTTAAATTATACATTTTTCAGTTTGGTGTTTAATGTTTATTGTGGACTACTTTGGTGTATCGTTTTTTTTTCTTCGTATTTTTTCGTGACAGATGTTAATTTTTTTTCATTATCCAATAAATACACGATACATAATATATTTCTGTATTTTTATTTTTTAAAAACAAAGAATCTTTAATTTAATTAAAAAACCTAAAATCTTTAATTTATCTAAAAACTCCCAAAATCCTTAAATTCTCCCCCACCACCAATTCAATCACCAATGACCACCCTTACCTTTGTAGGACCTCACGATTGAAAGTTTCATCATCACGTCGTCAAAAACAGACAAATGAATCATCGATTGCTCCGTTGATAAATGTCTGACAAAAAAATATCGATTATGTTTATGACCGATGGCTAGAGGGTGGAGAATGTCGAACGGTTGATAACACCTTTATTATCCCATTATAGAGTTGCGAATAGTAATTAGAAGGCTAACATGAAAATTAAGTGCCTAAACTATACATTTTTTTAACTTTAGATGCCTAAATTATTTTTTTAGTAAAAATAGATGCTTAACGTTTCAATCGTTATAATTTTAAGTGTCCGCCCGTTTAAAAAAATATTACCCAGTAAGAACATGACAAATATTTTTATTATTATATTAAAAATTTAAAAACAAACCAAAATTCTAAAAAAAACCCTCCAAATTCCTAATACTCAAGACTACAAATTTTCTGTGGTCGTTGCCGAACATCACTACTACTATCGGCGGACGCTATCGTCTATTTCTCTCAACCAGCCATTGCCAACACTTATTTTTGTAAATTGTTAAATACTGGAAACTACAACAGTTAAATTTTTAAACACATATTTTTACTAAAAAATATTTTAACCAATTAAAATTTAAATATATATATATAATTTAGATATTTTTTTTTTGTATTAAGCCTAATTAGAAAAGAAGAAGAAAAAAAAGCAGTAAGCCAACTAGCCAAGTGTGAGGAAATGTGAAAGTAGTGGAGTAGTGCAGTCATGTCAGATTATGACCTTTCTGACACACATCGCACAATCCAAACAGAGCCAAACTAAAAATATTTAAGTAAAATTGTTGTTATTAATTAAAAGTTTCTACCACCAATCAAAATTTGAGAGCTGTGAACCAACCTCTTAAATTTATTATTATTTTGAATTTTGAATGTTTGTTTGTATTATCAACTGCGGTTTCTCCTCCGCTGCCACCTTCTCATTTTGATCAGATTATCATCGACTTGATGGAGCTCATATCAATGGTTCATATTCATGGGAGGTGGCAATGGTCTTACGGTACAACGTTCTCAGCAGATCCTATCCTTTCAATCCGGGTAGTCTACTAACGTGGTCATCGTAAGTGCCTTAACAGACCATCCATAAACAACCACGTGGCGTACGTATGCAGATTCTTTTTGGGTTCATTTGGATCGTATATTTTATCCTCTTGAAAACAATACTACATTTTTTTATCATAATATATTTTAATTTTTAAAACCAAGTCAAGACAAAAAAAACATAATTAAGCTTAATAAGCACTAATTATTTCCTTAATCTTATCTAACAGCTAGCCTTTTATAGGTTTCACATGTGAACTAAATGTTTTTTTCCCTATAGAATTTCATGAAAGTTGTTAATTTTGTCATTTGTAATGGTGAAGTCTTGTGAGGAAAACCTCGCACATTTATTATTTAAATTTACATTATTTATGTGAATGTAGATTTAAATATTCGAATCTATTTTATATTACAAAATGAATAATATATTTGTTTTTAAGCGGATACAAAATTCAACTTTTAGTATATTTAGATTTGTATGAATTTTTTTTTGAATATGTTGGTGTAATGCAAGGGTAGGCATTTGTTCAACTTTCTTAATCTTTTTTAAAGACGACACACACAACATGTATTACTGATGCTCGAACTCGAGTCTCAAAAGTTGATAAACATCTACCATTACCACCAAGACACAAGGGGATGGGCAGATTTGTATGAATTTAAATAAAAAATTAATTTTAATTCAAAAAATAATACTCGGATAATTATGAACAAACTATCATGATGTCACTAAATTAGTAACTCAATTCCAACAGTTAGATTAAAAATTGAATTTTGTACTAAAAACCCCATTTTAGAAAGTTATTTAAATAAATAACCCCGCCCAAAGTTATTAAAAAAAATGACCCCAAATATTCCAAGACCTCGCGTTCTACAGAAAGCGAGTTCTATGTTAAAAACGCGAGAAATTATTTTTTTTTACCAACTTACTCAACACGGAACTCGCGTTTTGTAGAAAGCGAGTTCACCTTTCATTTTTTAAATAACTCTGGGCGGAGGTCATTTATCTAAATAACTTTTCAAAATGAGTTTTTCATTTAAAATTACCTAAAAATATTGCCAATTAAATACACATTTCATCCATAAGTTATTGTTTACGTCATATCATATTACTCCCTCCGTCCCACTTAAGATGTCCATTTTGTGTTTTGAAATTGTCCCACTTAAATTGTCTCTTTGAAAAAATCAACAACTTTTACAAGATGCATTCCCCTTGCTACCCTTTCTTTAGTTTTCCAACAAAACAAAATTCAACTTTTCAAGGATAAAATTGTCATTTTAATTAATTTACATCACATCTCTTACACAAGCTTTTTCTTCCTAAAATTGCGTGAAAAGTCAACAATAGACACATTGAGTGGGACGGGGTGTGTATTACATAATACACTTAAGTGTTTACACGCCAGTTAACAACATTGATCACAATTCTATAAACTACGAATGACATGATTAACATATGCTGATAATATATGGATAAAATTAGTGTTTTCAAATGTTCAGGTTCAGATTTAAAATGAGACTCATAATTTAAAGATCATATTAAAATGAGAAGAAATTAAAATAATTAAATTTTTTAAATAAAGATCATAATTTAAGAACATACCGTACAATTAACTCGAAATAAAATAGATTTAATAATATTACAAAAGGATTACAACCATTGCCAACTACTCTCTTTTAGAAATCTCTTTATCAGAAAAGAATGTAGAGACCGTCAGGGGTCAACCAAAGTCTCATCAATCTCAAAAACTACCTGCAAACCCACTCCCCATGATTCTTCACTACTTCAAAAACCCCAATAAATCCAACGGTTCACACTCTTTATCTTCTCCTTCATCTCTTTCCCTTTCATTTTTAGATCTTTTTTGTTGTATTTTACCCATTTTTTAAACTCACTTTTTAAGGATTACCCCTTTTTCTACTGAAGCAAAAGCATGGCCATCACTGCATCTTTGTCTCTTCTCTTTGTCCTACAAAGACTGACCAGAGAGAACTGAGAAACCGAAAAAAGGGTTTTTTTTAAACCCATTTTCTTCTACAAACTTGTTTTTGGCTGAAAAATCTGAGAAACTGAAACCCCAAAAGCAATGGCTTCCATTTTGTTCAACCTTTGTGTCTTGTGTTTCTTCTTCCTCTTCACAACCCAGTGTTGTTTCAGTGCCAAAACTGAGCTGAAAGCGTTAATGGATGTCAAAGCTGCTTTAGACCCAGATGAAAAGTATCTATCTTCATGGACTTTGAAAGGTGAACCTTGTGATGGTTCTTTTGAAGGCTTAGCATGTAACGACAAAGGCCAAGTAGCCAACATTTCTTTGCAAGGCAAAGGGTTGTCCGGCAAAATCTCGCCGGCGATTGCCGAGCTCAAGCACTTGACGGGGCTTTACTTGCATTACAACGCTTTGTACGGTGAAATCCCAAGAGAAATAGCTAACTTGACTTTGCTCACTGATTTGTATTTGAACATGAATAATCTCTCCGGTGAGATTCCTGCTGAAGTTGCTGATATGGGAAACTTACAAGGTCAGTTTACTGTTTACTGCTCTATTTCGTTTTGTTTTTTCATTGTCTTTAGCATGTTTTGAAACATGTTTTGTTGTTGTTGTTGTTGTTGCATGTTACTTGTAGTGTTGCAGCTGTGTTATAACCAGTTGACAGGAAGCATACCCACAAAGTTGGGATCTTTGAAGAGGCTTAATGTTCTTGCTTTGCAGTCCAATCAACTCACTGGTGCAATCCCAGCAAGTTTAGGGGATTTGGGTACTTTAATGAGGCTTGATTTGAGTTTCAATAGTCTATTTGGTTCAATCCCCATGAAACTAGCTGATGCTCCTATGCTTGAAGTTCTGGACATTCGGAATAATTCGCTTTCCGGCAATGTTCCTCTTGGTAAATCATCTTTTTACTTTGTTCTTGTTTCATTTTTGTGTGATTTTCAGTACACCATTTGATTGTGTTTTTCCCCTTGTTTGATCTAGCTCTCAAGAGACTGAATGATGGTTTCCTGTTCCAAAACAATCTCGGTTTATGCGGGTCGGGTTTCGAATCTCTGAACCCCTGTAATGCCACCGGCCAAGGTAATCTGAGCAGACCGGAGGCGTATGGGGCAACTGGTCTTTCTAGGGAAATACCAGAGACAGCAAATCTGCGGTTGTGTGAGCAAACTCAGTGCTCTAAGCCGTCGAAATCTCGAACGGGACCTATTCTTGCTGGCCTAGTTGTTTCCATGGTTGCATTATCTGCTATAGGGTTCTTCATATTTAAACAATATCGTTGCCGAAAACTGAAGCTTCGTGACTCGATCGAAGTTTCTAATAGCTGCCTTAGCACTGATCAAGCCAAGGGAGTTTGCAGGAAGAACGGTTCACCACTGGCTAGCCTCGAGTATGCTAGTGGTTGGGATCCTTTGGATGGCAGGAATATCAATGGCTTCACCCAAGATGTCCTTAAGAGCTTTAGGTTCAATTTAGAAGAGGTCGAGACGGCTACTCAGTACTTTTCGGAGGTAAATTTATTCGGGAAGAGTAACTTTTACACGACCTATAAAGGGTTCCTGAGGGATGGATCTGCTGCCGTGATTAAAAGGATCAGCAAAACGAGCTGCAAATCTGATGATGCAGAGTTCTTGAAGGGATTGAATGTTTTGGCGTCGTTGAAGCATGATAATTTGGTGCAGCTGAGAGGCTTTTGTTGCTCGAAGGCCCGGGGAGAGTGCTTCCTCGTTTACGATTTCGTCCCCAACGGGAATTTACTGCGCTATCTCGATGTGAAGGATGGTGATGGCATGGTCCTAGACTGGTCCACTAGAGTTTCCATTGTTAAAGGCATAGCCAAAGGTTGGTCTCTAGTTTTTGGCCTTAATCTATTGCATGGTTAAAGTGTGGTTCCTATTTGCTAAACTAGATTTGTTTGGTTGTGTGATTGTGTCTTGTTTTGGAACAGGGATAGCATACTTGCATGAGTACAAAGTGAACAAACCCGCACTTGTCCACCAAAACATTTCGGCCGAAAATGTGCTCATCGATCACCGGTTCAAACCGCTGCTTTCAGATTCCGGCTTGCACAACATCCTCACCATCGACATCGTCTTCGGAGCACTCAAGGCCAGTGCTGCCATGGGTTACCTAGCTCCTGAATACGCCAATACCGGTCGTTTCACCGAGAAGAGCGACGTCTATGCATTCGGGGTAGTTGTTTTCCAAGTCCTCTCCGGGAAGCAAAAGATCACCAGCTTGGTACGTTTGGGAGCCGAATCTTGTTGCAGGTTCCAAGACTTCATTGACCCTAACCTCCACGGTAGGTTCTTCGAATATGAAGTGGCTAAACTAGCTAGAATCGCGTGGCTTTGCACTCATGACTCTCCAATCGAAAGACCGTCCATGGAAGAAGTGGTCCAAGAACTCGGTAACTGCAGTAGCCGTCTCTAGTTGCATATGGTTCCAAAGGTTTTTATGGCGACGATGTCGGCGCTAACTACTCACCGGGGATGAATGGGGCATGCTTTTAATTGTTGTGTCCTCTTGCAAGGACAAGGCCTTAAAGAATTCTGTGTATTATTGCACCGTACTAATCGTATTTTCAGTCGATTTTCATGTGAATTTCACATCGGTTCTTCGAAAATTTTATGACAGTGGTGGATTTTCTTCGAGAATTCTGTGTATGAATGAACGCATTTCCATGTTTTGGTTACTCTCGATCATTCGTATCGTGTTAATGAATACTCAACCAATCGAACGATCGAGCGAATCGTACGGTAACACTTTTTATGGTACATTGATATTTTTACAGTGCAAGAATGGGGAATGAAAACCCTTATATTTGTAGACATGCTTTAGGTCCCATGGGACATTTATGGTGGATGTAATCCTTGGCAGTAATGCCATTTTGACCGAGAGAGGCAAAATCATAGTATCAAACATACGATGTTTGCCTGTCTGTCCTTAAACATGGTGGAATATCATGAAGCACTGCAGAATGAATAATTTAGCTTCTGATTGACCGCATATCACTATTTTTTCGCCTCTCTTTACTTTGATTGCCAGCTTTCTTTCTGTTGTTCATCTTCAGGCTCAAAGTGGGGTTGGTAGAAATAATCATTCTGATCCATCTTATTTCAAGATATAACAGAAAAAATAAAGGTAGACGACTAGTCACGAAATGCATTTTTTTGGCAAAATGATAAAAGATGTCTTCAACGTTGTATATTTTGTCATTTGGCTCTCTATTTTTTTGGGTCCAAATATGGCCAACGTTTGTTTGTTTTGTCATTTGGACCCCTATTCTTTTTTGGTCCAAATATGCCCCTAACGTTTGCTTGTTTTGTCATTTGGACCCCTATTCTTTCTTTTGGTCCAAATATGCCCACAACATTTCATTCATAGTCCAAATATGCCCCCAACGTTTGCTTGTTTTGTCATTTGGACCCCTATTCTTTCTTTTGGTTCAAATATACCCACAACATTTCATTCATAGTCCAAATATGCCCCCAACGTTTGCTTGTTTTGTCATTTGGACCCCTATTCTTTCTTTTGGTCCAAATATGCCCATGTTGGATGTAAATTGTCAATCAACTGACGGTCAACGGCTTATAAAATTTTTTTGACGTGGCATCAACAGATCTTAATACGTGACAAGTCCAGTCAGCATAAGTTGTTGAACGTTAGTTGACTGACCGTTTTCATCTAACTGGGGCATATTTGGACCAAATTGAAACGATGTGGGCATATTTGGACCAAAAGAAAGAATATGGGGCCAAATGACAAAACAAGCAAGCGTTGGGGGTATATTTGGACCCAAAAAAATAGGGCGCCAAATGACAAAACATGCAAACGTTAGGGACATCTTTTGTCATTTTACCTTTTTTTAATAAATATTAAATCTTCAATCATATGATCCAGAGATGAAATAAATCACCATCGTGTCACATATTCTGAATAGACGAAACTACAGTACGAATATAAATTTTTTTGTTCATAGATATTCTTAATCTAGAGACAAAGCAAATGCACTTTGTAGACATTGCGATTGAACTTGTATCTTCTAAAATAAATATCATCTATTTTTTTTACTGTGACACTTCTTGAGTTCAACTATATTATTCTTTAATCTAAACAAACTTTAATATTTATCTTATCTTGATTTATTGAACGAGAGAACTTCAACTAATATTCTCCTTAATTATTAAAAGCAAATTAACTTCATTTAGCATTTTCCCTCTAAAAATCATGTTATTCCTCTCCTTCTATATGCAATAATACAAATATCACATCCCATTGAAACTATTGATTTCAATCGCATCTGGACTTCTACAATTAACTTAGGACTTCACAATATGTAAAAGTTGAGTGACTTGTTCCATGATTTGCTAATTTTCTGAAGTATGGGACTAAAATGTAATTCAAGATATAATACAGGTATTTTTACAGTAATTTCACCACAAAGCAAAATACATATAAAAGGACTCATTCACAAATGCCGGTAAATAACTACCTCGTATTTAATATTTATACGATACGTTTTAGTATATTTTCGATCGAGAGAAAAATAAATGGGGAATAAGTCTTGCGTATTTTGTGCCTGCGTCGAACAGGCGAATATCGGCGTGGTGGAGCGATTTGGCCGTTTCGAGAAGTTGGCGGAGCCTGGCCTCCACATATTTAACCCTTTCGCCGGTCAATATCTCGCCGGCATACTTTCCACCAGAATCTCCTCCCTCGATGTCCGAATCGAAACCAAAACTAAGGTAAAATTACGTATTCTCAGCTAGTTCTATTCCGCGCATTATTCCTTCTACTCTATATGAATAGGCCTAGCAGTAGCACTAGAAGAATTGAATTCGATTGATCATAAATTTGTGTTTGATCAGTTTTCGTGATTTTGGTGAGATATTTCACAATATCGTTGACAGTTTTATTCGCTGTAGGAGAAGAAGAAAAGAATAGATTTGAAATGTGCGGAAAGTATTTTTGAATTTCATGATTTTTCTCCATTTTTTCATGTTTTTGTTTCGAAGGCTTAGCCTAGACATTGCCACATTGGAGAATGGTAGGTAGTTGTTGTGATTCGAGCTCCAAATCTGTTGAACCTTGCCTTTTAAGAGTGATTATATGAACAGATTGAGGTAAGCCCTGGCTTCGATTTTTATATGAACAGATTTGAGCTCCAAATTACTGGTTGCCTTTTGATTTTAAGGGTTTATGAATTATGATTAGTCGGTACAATAAACAAACAAATAGCAATATGATTTAATAGTATTAGTATTCAATTTCTATGCTTAAAGTTAAACAGAAAACTATTATTTTTACACACACATACTAAAGGCAATTGCTTTGCTCGATTCAGTACGGAAGAATCCGATTATGAAGATGAAATGTTACATTTTGTAGGACAATGTGTTTGTGCAATTGCTTTGCTCGATTCAATACAGAGTGGTTAAGGCACATGCTGATGATGCATTCTATGAGCTGCAAAATCCTGAAGAACAGATCCGGGCTTATGTGTTTGATGGTAATGTTCTTGCTCTTCTTTTTGCACTCAGCCTATAAGTATTCATGCTATTCATTTATTTTTTATCCTCCCCCATCTTCTCCCTTTTGTTTTATTTCTGAGTACTAAACATTACATTTCTTGGGGCAGTGGTTCGAGCTTTAGTTCCTAGAATGAATTTGGATGATCTCTTTGAACAAAAGGGTGAGGTTGCTAAAGCTGTTCTCGAGGAACTTGAGAAGGTACTATAATGCATTCTTTTTCTCTCATTCACCCCCCATTTAGTTAATTATTCAAGTGTGCTTAAATTATGCGCATAAAAAAATATGTATAAGAGACATTTTGATTCAGAAACAGCTCTGCTGGTGAGAAAAGATCCACTAATATGTCGGTGGTCGACTTGTTGCTTTCAACTTGTGTGTGTCAAAAAATAGATATTAGATAGTTAATGAAATACATGCATACTCTGCTGTATATAGTGGTTTTATTCTTCTGGCTTGCATTTCCCTTTACACAAATGCCTCAGGAGGAAGTCAGGAAGGGGAGCAAACATTTTGTTTTGTGAAATGTGAGATTTCGAATGCTACTAGATAAAATGTGACAACTTTCTATCTAATTGCACTAGAGAGATTATGTTTCCATCTGATTTTTTTTAATAAAAGCTTTTCTCCATAGCTGTTCTTGATTTTATCTTTTGTAAGGCTTCCTGCAAGTACAAAATCTGAAATCATGCATCAGGTGATTGGAGAGTATGGATATAGCATCGAGCACATATTGATGGTTGACATCATACCTGATCCTGCTGTTCGCACGGCAATGAACGAGATAAATGCAGGTAAAATTAAATCCCAGTTTCTTTAAGAATCACTAGAACATGGTGCCAAGTAAATCAACGACCATGAGCCATTCATCTGAAGTTGAAAAAAAGACTAAACTTCACCATGATTTTGTCTCCACAGCTCAAAGACTTCAGCTTGCGAGTGTGTACAGAGGTGAAGCTGAGAAGATTCTCCAAGTTAAAAGAGCAGAAGCTGAAGCCGAATCCAAGTACTTAGGCGGAGTCGGTGTGGCAAGGCAGCGCCAGGCAATCACAGATGGGTTGAGGGAGAACATATTGGACTTCTCTCACAAAGTGGAAGGCACCTCAGCCAAGGAGGTGATGGATCTTATCATGATCACACAGTACTTCGACACGATCAAGGACCTCGGCAACTCCTCAAAGAACACAACCGTGTTCATTCCACATGGACCCGGTCATGTTAGGGACATCGGTGAGCAGATCCGGAATGGGTTGATGGAGGCATCTAGTGCTCAACTAAATGTTGAATGAATATCAAGACAAACGATCTAACAGGTTGGTCTTTGTGTTTAGATTTGTTATGCTTAAGCCGAAGGCTATTTGCTTTTGATGGACCTATGGCTCAGTCTTTGCAGGCCGTAGTGACCCAACACTTCTGGCCATTGGCAGTGGGTTCCAGGTGAAGGTCCATTTAATGCATTTCAGGGAAAAATTTGGAGAATAATCCAAATGAAAGTAAATATTTAAAATACAGGGGATGTTGAAGAATTTTTGGGGTATAGGCCATTTTCTATAATATACGGAGACCTCGCCATGTGCAGGTGGTGAGGTTCAATTTTTTAATATTTTTTTTCAACCTCGCCATGTGTAGGTGGCGAGGTTCATTTTTTGATATTTTTTCTCAAACCTCGCCATGTGCAAGTGGCGAGGTCTCCCGTGTACTGTAGAAAATGGCCCATATCTTTAAATATTTTCTAACATCCCTTATATTCTAAATATTAACTTTCATTTGGGTCATTGTAGTTTGATTTTTTTTCTAGGAAAATAAATTCCACACTAATTGTATGTAAGATTCTATGGTTGATTAAATTGATTTTATGTAATGTGTGTATAAAAAAGTGGCCTTCACATCTCATATTTTCCCTCTAGATCAAGCTGTGGACTATGCTTTTTTGGAGGATTGGACAAATTTATAATGAGTTTTCATAGAAAATATCATTGTTATTTTAAAGATTATCGGAAGTCCAATCAAAGCTTTAGGAAGTTTTTTACCTGTAAAAAGGCTTTGGCCCATGCAACGTGGACCAATATAAAAACTGTCTCCTTTGAAATTCTAAATAAAAATATAAAATTATGAAGGATACAAAAGAAAGTGTAATCATGAAATTAGGAGAATATTAAATTATTTTGTTTGTAATGAGTATATGAACCATCATTACTAGTAGGTAAATGTAGTTGGGACTTTGGTAGGTTTTGACTAATATTAATTGGTAATTTAATGATATTTTTAAAAGGTTATATTTTGATGTATAAACTGTGTAAAAAAATTTACACAAACATTCTATAAAATTTAAAATTTAAATTTTATCACCCTAAAATTTAAACTTTAAACTCTAAATTCTAACCATAAACCTTAAATTCTACACCTTATACATTAAACCTCAAAACCCTAAACCCCAACATAAAATCTTAAACCCTAAAATTGAACACAAGCTTGTGTATCAAAGTATTAGGTGAAATAATTTTTCTCTAATTTTCTCTATCTATTTATTTCATTCTTTATATTTTTATTACATTTAACTCCAAAACTTTTATTTTCTTTATCGAATTGACCTTATAAAATTATTGACCGACTAATATATATTTTTGGTATATCTACTAATTTTCGACTCATTGTTCAACTAATCTGTATCAATTATTATAAAAAAACTATTATGAGAATGACTCTCTCAACCGAATTTGCTCTATTCACAACTCAAAATTCAAACCTTACTTAAAGGCTTAGCATACCATCTCGTCAAACTAATTGGTAGTTAGTTACACTCTATCTTCTTTTAATTTCAAATACTCTCAAACTCAATGGGTGCTTTAAGTTTAACCTTCCTTTTCCATCAGATTAATATCCTATCACTGGCAGTGGAAACTGAAAGTTTCTACAAGCGCCTTAATTTTAAGGTATAGGAAGTTAGTTTAAAGTATATAGTTTAAGGGTAGGGGTTTAAAATTTAGTGATAGTTGTTTCAATTTAAGGTTTAGGGTTATAATTTAGGGTTTATAGGTTAGGGTTTAGTTTTTAGGGTAATATGGTGAGGATTTAGGTTTTAACCTATAAACCCTAAATTATAATCCTAAACCTTAAATTAAAACAATTATCCCTAAATTCTAACCCCTGCACCTAAACCCCTAAACCATATACACTAAGCTAACTCCCTATACCCTAAAACTAAAGCGCTTGTGGAAACTTTTAGTTTTCACCGCCTGTGTATACAAATTTATCCATAATAATAATAATAATAATAATGCTAAATTTTTTAACTTTATACAAATGAATAATATTTTTTATGATTACATGAACCAACTAGACTAAATCAAGCAAAAAATAAAAATAAAAAACGTTCAGGCTGGATTACCCTGCTTAACTTGACAGGTTTGGCTCAAATTGGCTTGCATAATAGCAGCCAATCCATTGAAAATAAGATAACCGAGAGAAGAGTAAAGGAGGAAAAAGATAAGGGTCCACAAAGCAATTAAGACCAATACCAATGGCAAATACAAATCAACATCATCTCACATTACAATAATAAATGGACCTCAATTCTCTGTTTCAAAACCAAAAACAATCAACAACCATATAAGTGGTATGAGGGGGGAAAAAAGAAAGAATGTTTAATCATGGAGTAAAGTTGAAAGTGTCAAGATTCTTGTACCAAAAAAAAAAGGAGGGTCCTCCTCCTGTCCTATGTACTAATGATTATACTTTTCTTAACAAAATTAGTGGGATGAACAATGAGGCCATACCATACAGGCGAAAGTAAAGAAAAAAAGCCGTCCGTCCCCCCGCCTCCCTAGTTGGTGAGCAGTTAACATTATTTGGCCTTGCCGACAGCTCCATCGTCCCTCCCTAAAATTCAAACGAAAAGGGTTTTTGAGAAATCTGCATTTCTACTCACCTGTGCTCTGCTGACTATGAAGGTCTGGAGGGAGATGAGCCTAAAACCGTGTCTGAAGAGTGAGTGCACCGGAGATCTTGTTTGAAGTTTAATATGGTTTTATCATCAATGGGGGAACTGCTGCAGCAATGGTTTCACACAGTTTTCCTGGGATTGTCGATCGATGGTGTATAACGAAGAGTGATACGATAATACTTAAGAAACCGAAGCACGGGACAGCAAGGACTTGCCTTTTCACCTATTACTGGCACGGCACGGTTACAAAACATTGGATATATTTGAACTTGTAACCTGCCAGAATCATAGTTGATTGCATTTTGACATTTTCATCTTCTAGTAACATTATTGTCCCAAATAATATATTAATATTCATAGTTGATTGCATCATGCATGGATACATGCCCATGACAACAAAAATAGTAATCAGACTTTTGATATATGAAATTATACGAATATCACTGATACCACTAA
The DNA here is from genome assembly GCA_030270665.1 of Hibiscus trionum. Taxonomy (NCBI): domain Eukaryota; kingdom Viridiplantae; phylum Streptophyta; class Magnoliopsida; order Malvales; family Malvaceae; genus Hibiscus; species Hibiscus trionum. The sequence continues at coordinate 9,613,742 of BSYR01000045.1, read as the reverse complement.
CCTGCTGAGATAGTCAACAAAGATCACAGAAATATAGAGCCTACGGAATCAGGTCAAGTTCGTTGTGATATCCCTATCGGCCATTGTGTGCCTCCCGAAACCGACAGGCCTCTTTGCTTCGTCTTTGCTCAAAACTTTGTAGTAGCTATATCTAACCGATAACCCTGCAAAAGTTTCAATATTCAATCTTGTCATTAAAAGTTTGAAAAAAAAAAGAAAGGGGGTCCAGCCAGAAAGTAAGAATGCCTCCATAATTGGAATGTTTGAAAGACAAGCTACCGATAATGATGGGATTAAGCCAGCCAAAAGCAATGAAAATCTGATAGATAAACAAAGAGAGAGGAGGAAGAAGGCCATTACTTCTTACTTTTCGTTGACTATGACGGGACAGACATCCACTCCTCATAGTAGGGTTCACACATTGGCGAAACCAGACAACCCTAGTCATATCTGCAGGAAGTGCCCTCCAGCAACAAAGATATGCTCTCAAGTTCATCCGAGGTTGACCCATTTGAGTGGAAACTAAAATCTGATTCAACACAAACTCAACTGATCCGAGCAAAGGCATATCTGCACCAACAATGATGCTTGTAAATTTCTTGACAAATTATATTTGCATTCTTTTGCGACAATCAACCTTCTAATAAAGTAAACTGCAGAGATTCTTATTACATCAAGGCCTCTTTTTACGTTAAGCATAGTCCAAACTCATTTTAGTCGCAAAAGAATGCAAATAGAATTTGGACTATTCTTACTACATGAAGCCCTCATTTTAATCACTAACAGCTAGTTTAAGTCGCCATTAACTTCACTTGGTCGAACATTCAGACAACGGAAGTCAGATGACTTATCATGGTTTATTCCGTAGAAAGAGAACTCTCAAATATTCGGATTACTAGTGTTTAACTCCATGAAAATTGTTGCACTTCATTGAAAGTTTAGTATATATCATATTTATCCTAGAGACCAAAAGTAGAACATGTTGGGATGACAGAATTTTAGTTTTAGACAAAATAAAAAAATAAAAAAACTAGAGCATACCACATTAGGTAACATTTTATAGTTTACAAATTAAAGAGGCAATTAAAAAAGAGCAGATGAGTTTATTATGCCTTCACTATGGACAAAAGAAAATGAAATCATGGGTGGGCAATAAAGTGATATTTCATTCCAATCATGCAATTATGAAATTCTAACAACTATTCTCTGGCTACTACATCACTATCTATATGTTTCAGGACTTAAAAGTAAAACAAAAGTAAAGATGGACCAAAAAAAATAGAAGACAGTGAAGAAAGAATTCGATTGATTCCTAAAGTTTACAATTCTACAGGAGTTAAAAGAAAAGCATTACACTTATGGTGCATCTGTGAAAACTTCATTGAGGTTGTCAACCTCACGGCCAATCATGAATGGATCTGCATCCTTTTCTTCCTCGTTGGAGAAATCCCTCCTGCCAAGCTTTGAATGAGCTGCAACGAATATCATCTTCTGAGCCCTTTCGAGGCCTATCTGTGAGTGTCGGTGGACACAAATCCACTTCATAAAAGGCCAGTTATGTTTAAACCCACTTGATGTTGCATGTAGAAAGATAAGCCTCACTGCAACCTTTCCTAATGATTTGTATTCGCTAAGACATGTTTCCCAAACCAGCCTACTGCTCTGCGGGTTAGCAATTTTCATTTTTCCAGTCACGGAGTCTCGCTGTTTAACCTGAACAGCTTGGGCATATAGTGGCTCTAACCCTTCTGATCTCCATTTCATGAGCTCCATCAGTGCAACATGTGCTTCTTCCTTGGTAACCAAACGAATGATGAGCTCGTTAACATCCTTCTCCTGCTCATGAGTCAAAAACTTGAATGGCGGAAGGTATTTTCCGCTGGTATCCCGTATCAAGTAAAGTGGATCAAGTATAAATGCAGTTGACCATGCAGGGTGGTAGTTCTTTCTAAATCTCTTTTCAACAATTTTCTCGACGGGAGCTTCAGCAACGTTGAACTTGGTACACCACTCCTTCACTTTGACCCTCAACTCCTCCCAAAAAGGGAGGCATTGCCCAATCAGTGGCCTTTCCATCTCAATCTCATGAGCCATACTTTTGATCAACTTCACCAGCGCATAAACTGCCCCTAAATCATTCCAAAACCCTTCATTTTGGACAATCCCAGCAACTTCCCTTGCGATGGGATCCTCCATACAGATCCCCTTGTAAGAATCGTCCAATACGACCATCTGAAGCACTTGCGAACAGCTTAATATGTCCTCCATCATTGCGGAAACATGTGCAATATTACTGCTGCAATGACATTTGTTTAAAGGAACCCGTATCAACCCAGTACACTCAAGCTCCTGCATCCTATACTTTTGAAACCTGTTTCTAACTTGCAAGTTATTATTAACAAAACTTGCCATCTTTAAGGAATTCTCGCCGACGGTCCTGAAAAGGGGAAGCTCTTTGCTAAAATCCTTTATCAAACTAATAAAACCTTGAAGCTGACAAGATAGATTAACCATCCAATGATTCTGAATCTCCAAATTCCTCAATGCCTTTGCCTTATGGTCCGAAACGATTCCTATACATTTCTGAACACCACTTCCGGATATCCCCACCACCGTCTCCCACAAGACCTCCTCAACATGCTTGGAAGTAACCGGTTCACCGGTAAAGACCGCCTTCTGGTACAAGCTGCTCCCACTCGGAAGATTAACACTAAATTGAACAAAATTCTCCTCCACACAACTAGAGCTGGTAGTACTACTAGTACTAGTATAACTACTGCAACAACAATTTTTATTCTTCCACCCATCAGAAGCAACTTGAAAGAACATTGCATCCCTAATTCTAGCCTCGGATTCGATCTTCGCCTCGTGGAACTTATTATCAAGCCGAGCACCCGAGAGGTCCTGTCTCGAAATAGCCGGCATCCCAACCTGGTTAAGGAAAGCCTGAAACTTTGGGTGCTCGAGGCTAGAAAAGGAAACCGACCCACAAGACTCATAGAACCACTCAGCTAATAAATCAAGTGCAGAATCTATCCGGCCCTTGCTTAAAGCTGGACCTGGGGAAATTTTAGGACTCTTAAGCTTCTTAACACTATCTTCCAACATTGCTAAGGCACACAAATCTTCTTTCCCACCAGATAAGCCCAAATGATGCTGAGTCAACCCAGCATTGTTGTTATTACTATGGCTCGAGTAACCCAGAAAACGAGTGGACTCAACTATAGCCAACGAGTTGCTATTATTGTTATTATCATCGTTACCGTTACTACTTACTTGGTTTTGTAAAACAGAGATAGCCGCCGCCGGTGGACTTCGCTTTCGATGATTACGATGATACGAAACAGAAGAAGGGGAGGTCAACGAAGATATAGGCAAAGGAGACAACGACGGACCGGGTCTCAAACCGGAGCTGAAATTGGGGCAGGTGCCGCGTTTCAAGTGCTCGGAAGCTGTCCGGGAGGGGTTCGAGGCGGAGAAAACGGCGTGGCAGAGTGAACACTTGAGTTTAACAGCTTTGGGGAGGCTGCTCTCCGGGTCCCGAACGAGGATGGGTTCGAGGTGAGCCCAGTACCAAGCTCCTTTGCCCTTGGTGGCCTTGGTTCGAACGGTGACGAGCCCTTCGTATCGCTTGCTGACGGCTTTGGCAGCCGGGTCTTCCGTGGAAGAAGATGAAGGGTCAGCCGGCGGCAGAGAGACGGTGGAGGCCATCGGAGAGTTTATATATAATAAGGTGGCGATTGGGTTATTGGAAAGCGGCGTTTCGGTGTCACATAGAGGTGGTGGTGGGGAGTGAAGACATGGGCATGGCTTGAAAGAGAGAATATTTGCAGAGGAAGAAGAAGAAGAAGAAGAAGAAACAAAGGGGGTATAAATGCAGGAAAAAGGAGAGGCCTTTGCCTATGATTGTTGTTGTGATGTCTAACTATTCATTCTTTCATTACATCAAAAATTATAACTTTAAGTTGTCCCTCATTGTTATGTCAAATTCAAATCTTAATTAGCGGATTACATTAGTTGATAATTAATTGTATTGATTAATTTAATTAGCGGATTGTATAAAAATGTTTGGTAAAATTAACTGATAGCTGTTAGTTGTTTAATTATTTAAACAAGTAAAATGACATATAAGGACACGATTATATTCGATATTTGATTGGATATTTTATTAATTATCATATTTTGTATCTATTAATATTAATTAGATTATAAAAATAATTTTTAATATAACATTACTAAGCATATTGGAAGGATATATATATTAATTTATTATTTATATATTTTTTAATATAATTTAATTAACTATTAAATTTAAATACAAATATAAATGTCTGGCAATAAAAATAAAAAAGTATTAGTTTATAAATGTCACAACGTAAATACGTGAGGTTGAAGAATTAAAATAGAAATGGTTAAATTTAAGTTATTTGAAGATTTTTTTTATAATTGTTGAGGATAAAAGGGTATTTTATAACTTTGTCTAAAACTCAAATTACAAAAAGCTCATATTAATAGTTTTTTCAAAAATAGAGGTTTTACTCCAATTCGATCTTTACCAAACATCCAAATTAGCGATTTTGACCGGTTAAACCTCTAACTTTGGCCCAAACCTCTCTTTATCAAACAGGCCTTCATCTATTGACTAACTAATTTGGATCAGGTACGGTAAAGGCTTTAATAAGGACGATCCCCACAACTCAATTGATTCATTCAAAACGACATGACTTGAACCCTTGACTTTACTTAAGTGATATATAGCGCATCATCACATTAGACCAACTGGTTGTTAGTAGTTTGAGTTATATTTGATACACAATATGAGTAAAAATATATAGAACCCTTTCCATTTAAATTATACAATCTAAAATATAAATATCTAACATTAACATCTTAACTCTAAATCTTAAATTCTAATCTTCCAACATAAAACTTTAAATTTTAATCCTTAAACTAAACATGTAAACCCTAAATTTATCAAACTTATATAAACTACAAATTTTACATTGTGTCAAAAATTCTCTTAAGAATTCAGGATTTAGGACCCAAAGCAATATTTAAAACATTGCTTGTGAAATTAAAATTTTACATGATTAATGTGTTAAATGCTAACCCATAAATAGAAATTTTTATAATATGTATATTCAATAAATTGAAAAAAAAATGAAAAATAGGGATGACATACTTTTTTCTAGTTGGAGTTTTCCCTTAATAATCAATACTAGAATAAAAGTCAAGGTTGATACAAAACTACACCTAAGAGTATACGTGGATGGGAAAAAAAAGTCTATAAAAAGTACTATATTTGCTTCCATATTTGAGGGCATGATGCCTCATTCTCACCTTAAAGATGTAAATGGTCCTTTCCTAGACCAGAGTCCCTTCTAAAAAGACTAAAATCAAATGTTTTTTTTTCATTCTTTAATAAATAAATACGGGTAAAGTATGCCAGGTACCACCGAACAATATGGTGTAACCTGTTTTTACCATCAACCTTTCAATTGGTCCAAATTTTATTTTTTAACTCGTTTATACCACCCTACCGTTAAATCGTTAACTCCGTGATGACATGGACGCGGCACCAAAACGACGTCGTTTTGCTAGCAAAAATATGTGAAATTGTGCACTCAATGGGATTCAAACCTAAGACCTTAAGCATCAAAGACAACCTCCTAACCACCAAGCCAACCTAATATCTTTAAATTACTTTTAGCACAAATAATATATATTCCAAACTGTAGTTTGTCATATAAATAATATTATTTTATCTTAATAATATAAATATATTATTTCTAATATAAAAACATTCAAATATTGGTATACATATATTAATACATAAATAATAAATTAAATGAAAATATATAAATATTTTTATATTATTAATAATATTAAATATATAAATAGATAAATATATTATTATAAAAATTAAAAGACTAATTTTCAAAACAAAATTTGTTTAAAAAATCTAAAATTCGACAAAAACTTAATCCCTACACTCATAAACCCTAACCCTAAACTATAAACTTTAAACCCTAAAATTTTATTCATAAACAAATAATATTAAAATATATAAACAAATAATATATTATTATAAAAACTAAAAAATTGATTTAAAAAATATAAATTTTTAAAATTTACGAAAAAACCCAAAAATTCACCAAAATCTTAAATCCTAAACACTAAACTCCAAAGCTTTAATATTTTGGTGAATTTTTGGGTCTTTTCGTAAATTTTGAAAATTTTATATTTTTTAAATCAGTTTAGTTTTTATAATAATATATTATTTGTTTATATATTTTAATATTATTTGTTTATGAATAAAATTTTAGGGTTTAAAGTTTATAGTTTAGGCTTAGGGTTTATGGGTTTAGGGATTAAGATTTTGTCGAATTTTAGATTTTTTAAACAAATTTTGTTTTGAAAATTAGTCTTTTAGTTTTTATAATAATATATTAATCTATTTATATATTTAATATTATTAATAATATAAAAATATTTATATATTTTCATTTAATTTATTATTTATGTATTAATATATGTATATAATATTTGAATATTTTTATATTAGAAATAATATATTTATATGACAAACTACAGTTGGGAATATATATTATTTGTGCTAAAACTAATTCAAAGATATTAGGTTGGCTTGGTGGTTAAGAGATTGTCTTTGATGCTTAAGGTCCTAGGTTTAAATCTTATTGAATGCATAATATCATATATTTTTTCCTAGCAAAACGACGTCCTTTTGGGTCATTTATTATCAAAATAGCGGCACCAAAACGACGTCGTTTTGGTGCAGCGTCCATGTCATCACGAAATTAACGATTTAACGGCGGGGTGGTATAAACGAGTCGAAAAATAAAGTTTGGTGGTAAGTTTGGACCAATTGAAAGGTTGATGGTAAAAACAGGTCACACCCTATTGTTCGGTGGTACCTGACATACTTTACCCAATAAATAAATAAACTAGGAGAGAGAAAATCAAATGGTTCTTTCCTATTTTAGCGTTATTGTTTTAGTATCTTATTTATTTTTTTAGTAAAACAATACTTAATATTATATTTTGTTTCTATTTTAGTACTCTTCCGTTAAAAAATTAACAGCATGCTAACTAGGAGAGAGAAAATCACACGTGACCGGTTGTCACGTTATTTTCTCTCTTCTGATTAGCATGTCACGTTGACTAAAAACATAAAAACATACGGCATGCTGACTAGGAGAGAGAAAATGATGTGGCAACCTACCACATGTAATTTTCTCTCTCCTTGCTAGCATGCCACGTGTGTTTTTCTCTCTCTTAGTCAGCATGTTGTTAATTTTTTAACGACGGTGTACTAAAATAGAAACAAAACATAACTTTAGATACTATTTTACAAAAAAATAAACAAAGTACTAAAATAGTAACGCGATAATAAGTAAGGTACTAAATGTGTAGTTATCACCTTAAAATATTACTTATAGTGAAATTTGTTGAGGGATTTCTTCATAAGTGTTGTTCGTCAAACAATTTAAAAATTGATTTATATATTATCCGAAGTTAAGTTTTGTCTCTTGAATTTTACCAAACACCGATAAAAGAGTAACCGATTAGAGAAACAGAAGAGTTTGTGTGTGGTGGAGTTCGAACCTATGTCGTAACATATGTAGGCCATTTAACGGGAGACAAGATCCCGACTTAAGACAAAACTGATTGTTAAAAGCTTAATCGACTGCTCGATAGATATACAATTCGTAAACTTCTCTCGAATGAGTCGAAAAATTCTTTAACAAAAATTTGAGACTTATGATCTTATAATGATCTGTTATATAAAAGTTAAATTCACTTTGGACAAAAAAATGACCCATTATAATTAATTTGAACCTTTGCCTTCTAATCATTGCTATCAAGATTCCTAATTTTGGAAGGCAAAAGTTTAAATTTTACTATAAAATTTAACAATGTTCATAAGTATGCAATTATCTTTGTAATTGGATTACTTTGAAAAGAATAGTAAAACTAAAATGCTACAAATACAATGTAATTAATAAGTAATCATGATGACAATGATAATTAGGTTACCAAAAATATTCGTAAAACATAATTAAAATAAATAAATAGATACATAGATAATGAATATCATAGATTATTTAAAGATTTAGATTTTTTTTTTGAATAGTTTAAAGATGATTACAAAGTAATTTTTGTTCATAGAAATTTTAAACTCTTAGACAATGCACACATCTTGCAAACAGAGTGATTGAATCTGGTCTCCTAAGATCAACATTATCCGTTTTTTCGCTGGACCACTTGTTGGGTTCAAAGATTCAGAAATATTTTGAACCATGACCTTTATTATAAGGATAAATATTCTATACACAGGCGGTGGAAACTGAAAGTTTCCACAAATGCCTTAGTTTTAGGATATAGGGTTTAAGGGTTTAGGTGTAGGAGGTTAGAATTTAGAGATAATTGTTTCAATTTAAGGTTTATGTTTATAATTTAGGGTTTATAGGTTAAAACCTAAATCCCCACCATATTACCCTAAAAACTAAACCCTAAATTATAACCCTAAACCTTAAATTGAAATAGCTATTCTTAAATTCTAACCCTAAACCCTAAACCCCTAAACCATATACCCTAAACTAACTATCTATACCCTAAAATTAAGGCGATTGTGTAAACTTTCAGTTTCCACCGCCTGTGTATAGAATATTAATTCTTATTATAAATGATATTTTATAAATTAGTGCAATGCCTATGATACATATAATATAATCGATAATTTAATTTTGTGTCATTTGTTACATTTATATTATACATATAAATGTATTTATAATCACGTATTTTAATTTAACATTAATCGCATTTTATGTTGTATTTATAATTAATTTTTATTTTTATACAAAATGATAAGTCATTTGTCCTTTTGTGTTGCGTAAAGCGAAGAAGGTGACCTAAGAGTACCTTTTTCATCATTGTTTTTCATTATGAACCACGAAGGAATGAGCGAATTGAATTCGTATTTTTAAGATGAATATTATCTATTTTTTTATTAGATATTTATTTAGTTTTTTTTCTTGTAAAATTTTAATTTAAAGATTTACATTTTTTGAAACTTTTAAGCAAACTTTCTCGACCGTGATCCGCCCTTACTTCTCATTTCATTAAACCATAAAATTATTTATTATATGTGCACATGGTTTTAATCTTATGTATTTTGTTTAGTATGATGAAAATTCAACCACTGAATCTGATATTTTATTAAATTAATATTATATCAAGTAGTACTTTTGGACTGACTTAATCTTTACGTTATTTAAGTTTGATTTTCTTTTTCTAGGAAAAGAGATAATTCAACAAACTACTTTCTTCCACAACTAATAAAAGAAAAAAAAGGTACACAAAACAAGTCAAAACTGCTAGACTTTGGGTTCAAAATTTCAAATAAAAATAGCGACTAAGATTTTTTTAAATATTAATTATTTCGAAAATTTTAAATTATATTCAAATTTTAAATTCTAAAACGATTTAATAGATTCATTAAAAACATTGAAATTCATAGTAAATTAAAAAATTTAAAAATTTTCATGGATTACAATGAAATTCAAGTTAAATTCTCATTAGTTGTGGTGGTCTATCCTTCAATTAAAATCTAATGATTTTGTGATTCCTTTAAAAATATATTAACAAAAAAAATTATAATTTTCTGTCTATTTTTTTTTAAATATAGTATTGTTGCACTTAATATTTTTTTCCAAAAGTTTTATTAAAAATCACTTTAAATCAAATAACATTTTAAAGCTATCAAATTAGTTTATTAAAATAAAAATATTTTATAACCTAGTTTTGTGTTTCCTATTTTTCTTTTTTGTCAACCACTTCCCTTTAGTTCAACGTAAACAAAATTGTGTAGTTTTAGAGTTATATGAAAACGTTGTTGTAAGGGTTTAAACCTCATTCGCAACTGTTGTTTTTTATTCATTCTTCTTCGTTAACTATTATTTCTTCAAGTAGTGGATAAATTATTGTCGGTTTCCAAGATGCATTTAATAATAAAATTAACTTTTATCATTTAACTATAATAAATGTACAGTATAATATAAATATTAATTATAATATTCAAGTAGTGGAGAAATTAGTGTCGGTTTCCAAGATGCATTTAATTCTTTCCTTTTTTTAGTTTTTCTAAGTAGTGCAGTGTCGATTTCCAAGACCCAATTAATTTATTTCCGTTAGTATTTGTATTTTGCCTTGAATCAAGACCCTTGATGGATATAGTATTTTTAATAATAAAATTAACTTTTACCATTTAAACACTAAAAAAACATCTTTCTACTTCTTTTTACTATCTAGAATCCTTCTCATTTTTTTCTTTTCCTTTCTTTTTCATCTTTAAATTTTCATCGCATCGCTTTCATACAATCATTTTGAGGATCGTTCGAATCTGGTGGACGACGCTTGGATCACCGATAATAGCATAGAATACCAGTTGAAATCGTCTTTTAAAGACTATCTATTTTTTCTTTTTTCTGAGAAATTATATGTATTTTTCTCTATTGATCATTAATGGGATAATAACGGGAATAGTGGTCTGTTATCGCCCCAATCGAACATTACCCATTAAACTGCGGTCGCAATTTGCCGTTTTGGTATGAATCTGAATCTCATGGTGATTTTCGGCGATAACAATTTCGAACGGCGGCAATATCGCTATATAACAGCCGCACTCGAAAATTTTATGTAGGTATATATATATATATATATATATATATAGTTGGATTGTATTTTAGCTCTTATAATTAAAAATGCCTTTTTGTTATTTTCAAGCTAAAGATTTATTGCGAATTCAGTTTGAGCAACTTCACAAGATTTAGATCTGTGAAGACTATGAATTTAAATTTCGGTTGCAATAGCATTTTTGATCGTGTGATATTCGCGATTGCGGACATAACGTATGTTATTGTGGTCATAAAAAGTTAAAGTATTTTTTTAATTAGAGTGTTTTCCAACACATATTATGAAATATAATAATTATAATTTTTTTTTGAAAATCTTATTCTACTCCTACCTAGAGGGGAGGGGGAAAACCTAGGTGAAGGCAACGCTCCTGAGGGGTCATGAACCTGAGACCTAAAGGGAGGGGAGTGGAGCAGGTAAGCGTGCTCTGACCACCAGGCCGTCCTCACTTGCTTAACACAATAATTATAATTATAATCATTAAAGTTACTTTTAATGATTTTAAAGTGTTTTCCAACACTTATGAACTTAGATTACTGAAATTAAAGGACTACATTGAACAAAAAATAAAGTTTGCACTCTAAATTAGATAAAATTCAAGGACTGAAATAACAAAGATAAAAAGTGGCATGACTGGAATGAAAATTAACTTATACCCTTAAAACCACGTTGGCATCTCATAATTTAAAATAGAAATCATTTGCCCCTTTTCGGTGCGCCTATGTATGCCACTACACTAAAAATTAGGTTTAGTATTTAGGGTTTAAGATTAGCAGTTGTAGTTAGAGTTTAGAAAATTTAGGGTATGATATATTTTTTAGGGTATATGGTGTAGCATTTAGGATTTGAAATTTAAAACTAGGGCTTAAAAATTAATTTTTTAACGTTGGAGCATAAAAAGACACCGAAAAATAACAAATTTTTTCCCCATAATTTAACTTTTATTTATGAGGTCAAATTCTAATAGTTGATTTCAATTAAAAATACTTAATGAGCCCTTTTTTTTATCATAACCCAATAATTTTTTTAATGGTAATAAAATAAGATTATAATATTAATGACAAAACTTAAATCCCTCTTTATTCTTCGTTTACTCTTTGGCTTCCAAACCCTAAAAGGGTTGTTTTCACGCCGTCGTCATCAGACCAGCATCTAGAGCCGCGCGATTTCACCTCTTGTCGTCGGTACGCCGTCAATCCCCTCTCCTCAACGTCGACAAATCCTCTCCCTGTAAGTCATCAGCTCGCCTCCTTTTACACTCTTACGTCACCCTTATCGCCCGTTATTACCGTTATTTACCGCTACCCGTTAAATTGCGACCGCAATCCACCGCTACTAGTGTGATTCCGCGTCCCACCGTTGTTTTCGCCGATAACGGTTTCGGCCGGCGGCATTACCGCTAAATAGCGGCCGCTATAGCGGTCGCGGGCCGTTTTTTGAAACCCTGCCTTTGTCGCTCATATGCTTTTGAATTTTCCGTTTGTTTTACATGGGAATAAAGTTAGTGTTTTTTCTTTAATAAAAAACCCAATCCTATTTGCATCCTTACGAGTTGCGACCTTTTGATTTTGCCCCATTTTGTATGGCAGATTTTCACGCCATGGGGCTGCGAAGCGAAGATTTAAGCTTCGTACAAGCTGAGAATGCAGTGGAAGATGATGTTGATGATGTAATGAGTGATCATAGTGAGGAAGAAGTGTCGGAATCCGAGTCGGAATCAGAGCAGGAAGACATGAAGTTGGCGGAGCCGTCGAAGACCGCTGTATACAATCGAGAAGGCCTCGTTGAGAAACTCGAAGACATTAGCTGGCCGGAGAACGTCGACTGGATGCACAAGCTTTCTCTTGATATTGATCAAGAGAAAGAGGTGGATGTGAACGATGACTTAGCGAGAGAGCTTGCTTTCTACACACAGGCGTTGGAGGCGACGAGGCTGGCTTTTGACAAGTTTCAGTCTATAGGGCTGCCGTTCCTTAGGCCACCGGACTATTATGCAGAGATGGTTAAGACGGATGCTCATATGCAGAAGGTGAAGGGCAAGCTCTTGGAGCAGAAGAGGCAGATCGAAGAGGCCGAAGAGAGGAGGAAAGCAAGGGAGGCCAAGAGGATTGCTAAAGAGGTTCAAGCTGAGAAGTTGAAAGAAAGAGCTAAGCAGAAGAAACAAGGGATTGAGGAAGTTAAGAAGTGGAGGAAGCAAAGGCAGCAGAGCGGCTTCAAAGACGGAAAAGATAGTATGCCGGACTTGGGGTTTGAAGACGGGAAAGCATTCGAGAGGTCGAGCAAGAAAAGGCCAGGGGTGTCTCCGGGTGATCGATCCGGAGGGAAGGCAAAGCAAGGTGGTGGAAAGGGTAACAACAAGAATAAGAAAAACAGGGAGTTCCGGAATTCAAAGTTCGGGTTCGGAGGAAGGAAAGGTATGAAGAAGCAAAACACTTCAGAAACGACGAATGATGTTCTTGCCTTCAATAAAGGCAGTGTTGCAGGAAACAAGAGAAGGAAAAGGTGATGTTAGCTAGGACTTATTTTCACTTCTTCAGGGCAATTTTGTTAAGCATTTGCTTCAATTTTAAGTTGTTTCTTCTTTAATTATGTTTTGGATACATCTTTAAGCTGTTTTTAATACATTATTTGTGCAATGGCTACATTATTTTGTTATCTTGATACTGTGAGAGTGGGATTTGATATGATAGTAACTAAGAACCGAGATCAAGGACTCGATAACGTAGTCGCTACATGAAGTACTCGGGTTCGAAAATACACCATACACCGCAAATAAAGCCGGATGCGGACTTAACCATTAGAAATTCTACCTAAGCCTTACAAGATGGTGCAATTAGGGGATGAAAACCTTCATGATCTAAACCTACTTTCCAGTTTCCCCTCGGTAAGAAGATAAAGAGGTTATATTGGTTCTGGACGGCATAAACGATCTGTATCCGTATAAAATGAAACAATGATGATTAATCAGAGCTTTGAGCTTACATATCCTATAAACTGGAAACCTCACTGTGACATACTATGGTCTTCTGATTCGTCTCTGGTTGAAGACGACTTGTTGTCAATAGCAGAGTTTGTATAGCCCTGGATAGGGTTCAAAGTACCTAAACCGCCTCCGTTGAACGGAGAGGTGAGAATTGGCATGACTCCGCCATAGGACACCTTAACCTCTGCAGGCATTGTAGGCAAAGTGACATGGCTCACAACTGCTGCCGCAGGTTCGGTTCTCTGTTTCTTGTGATTCTGTTCCTGCTGGTAACCTGGTATGAAACTGCCGACAACAACCTGTTCACCCGAAACCGATTGAGAAAGAAGGTATTAGAGACAGTAATCCTTGAAATACTCATCCGAAACCGACCACATATGGAAACCTTGTGTACAATTTGTGTCTAATTGAAAGTTTTTAACCATTTAATCACCTGCACAGGACCAGCAGCTATCAACAGACCAGCAAGTCCCCCTCCTAGGACGCGACCATCAGGGCCTGCCAATGAAATACTCATCCCACCGGATCTACTCTTCGTTACGCCGTTGCTAGTAGGCATAAATGAACCGGACATGGAAAGGATCTCAAAACGCCCCTGGACAAGAAAATACGAAAGCGAGATTATTACTCGACAAGAAGAAGGAAAAGCTCGAGGAAAATGGACACACCTCGTAAGTCAGAGTACCACCCGACGAAGTAGGTTGACGAAGGGTAACATTCGAAACAGATCCGTTCGCCGAGAGGATGCAAATAGCACGAGCTCCTTGCTGAGAAAATGACATCACCTTCATTGTAACATCCTATATCAATCATACCAAAAGCATATCAATCACATATATATAGAAAATAAGAAACTCGGATTATGTTATTAGTGCATACCTCACCAGCATTAACAGTGATTATATGCGGTGTGAAATTCGCCCCGACGAAATGCGCGATTTTGTCGCCTATAACAAGCATTCGAATCAGTAAACGAATCGACAATTATAAGCATTTCGATTTCATTTTAACTAAACATAGTATGGTGGATCAGGAAAAAAAAAAACCAGTATCATTCTGGTATTTTGCTGGTGCTGCCCAAGAACTCTGGACAAAAAGAGAGATTCTGCTAGTATTGCAAAATCAGCTTGTCTGATTGAATCTCTACCGTTGATTCCATATATGGACTAGAATCAGATAAAATGGTCCCACTCCCATTACAGAAATCAGATCCTATTTCAATTCAAAGCTCATAAATTCAAGATACCTGGGCTGCTTTCGAGCTCAAACTTATGTGGCTTTTTGACCGAGTCAACTCGTCGTCCTCTTCCCTGTTTCCATGGGGGGAACTCTCCCGCCAGAGGGACCGATGACGATATCGGCATCGGTGACAATGTGACCGCCAAAGACCCATCCGGTGCGTATTTTCTTGGTCTGCCTCTTTTTTTCTTCGTCTCCGAGGCGGCGGCGCTCGCCGGAGGAGCAATAGGACCCGCGTTTGGGGTGGGGTTTTCCGCTCTGGGTGCCACGTGGTATCCATCTGGAGCTTCATATCCTTTCACTCTGACCCCAGGCATAGGTCCCTCGTTGTCTCCCATATATGTTACAGTTGATTTTGGAAATATAAATGATCAAAAACAGAAAACAAAACTTGAGCTCAATCACAGAGTAGAAGAAGAAGAAGAAGAAGAACTAAGATTAAAAATTCAAAGATTAAAAGAAACCCAGTTTTAGGAGCAGTAAACTGGATTTACTTCTTCTACAATCAAAGTTTTTTAGCTTAAATCTTCAACATTTCTGAGAAGAAACAAGCTTGAAAACGCTAAAAAAATCAACAAAAAAATGCGAACTTTTAGGCATGAGGTAAGAATTTGTTCAGCGAACAAGAATTTAGGGTTTTGCAGGAAAAAGGAAGATAATGAAGTAGAAAAAATTGAAAAATAATAATAATAATTTAATATTGGGAAATTAATTAATAATTAGTACTATTTAATTACAAAATTCAAATTGGTTAAGAAAATGGTTCACGTTCGTCTTGGAAATTTAATTAAAAAATAGTTTTTGGAAATTTAAAATATTATTTAACAATTTAGTTAAAATTATAATATCAAATATATTTATGTAATTTATATTTTAAAAACACTCAAATCAAAAATAATACTCCAATTTCTTCATCTTTTATTTATTAATCTAATAATTTAGTTTAACTAATAAAATATTTCTCTTTCTAATTTTCGGTATATTATGAACTGTGAAGAGCTATCCATGCCCTTTACCAACTAAAACAGCAACATACAATGCTCTTTTAAAGAGAGAATTTATATCCGAATGTTGAAAATAATATTATTTAGAGATAATACAACTGAATTATAATATTAAATGTACGGTTTATACGAGATATCGAAAATATATTGTTGATTCCGATCATGATTG
Source organism: Hibiscus trionum (assembly GCA_030270665.1). Classification (NCBI taxonomy): domain Eukaryota; kingdom Viridiplantae; phylum Streptophyta; class Magnoliopsida; order Malvales; family Malvaceae; genus Hibiscus; species Hibiscus trionum. Next base: position 9,597,631 of record BSYR01000045.1, on the reverse strand, counting down.
CAAACATAACGTATACCAAAATTTTATTTCAGTAGGAATCAACAAGCATATTTTGAAACCGATATCTTCTAAAAACCATATAAATATCCAACATGCTTTGCTAAAAGCATTAATAAAAATAGACCAGATTTGTTTTTCCCGGAAAGAGTAAATTTTCCCAGGAAAATAGCTCTGTCAATATTACAATATGCTACGACGGGTAATTTATCACCCAGACTCTCTTCTCCAAGGACAAAAAAGAACACATGTAAGTGTATAGATTTCACTCTTTTCATATATCTAACAGAACTGAATACATTACTGTTTTCTATAACAGAAGCACAATCATACTCGGCTTTCCGGATTCAAACACGTACCAATCTTACGACGACGAGTATTGATCGCCCTCGAATTCTCTTCTTATAGTTTCGAGCACGAGTTCATTCCAGGTATCAACAGGACCTGGCATGCACCAGTGCAAGCAATCTTGAGGAGGAGGCTTTCCGTCTGGACCGCGTTTCGTCATCTTATTCGGATCAGGGCTCCTATACGGGCCAGGATGCCCATCGTGGCGATACCCGAAGATTCGGGTAATGTCCATCAACCTCAACTTGGACTTGTTTGTTGCCTTCTTAGCAGCATGATCGAAACCTAACACCTGTTTTTCGTGCATTACATTGGTAAAACCATTCTCCACCAATTCGCTAGGTGCAAGAGGCTTTTCCTTTCCGGTACACGATCCGCCTGTATTCCAAGCCCCACCCTCGTAATGATCGGGAGAATAGGTACGTACGATAGTCAGGCCGGTGTAATTAGGATGTGTAAGAATTGCAGACAGAACTGTCTCAACAGATATTCCGAATGCTTCAACATTGTTGACCTTCATAGGACGAGATTGATCTGGCCACCATAGTTGTCCTCCCACAATCTCGTTGTTCAAGATATAGGCAGATTGTTTGGCAAACCAGTGGCCAGAAGAAATGACAATTACATCAATCTTTGGGATGAATTCCATGAATTTATCGTCGGGAGCATCGAGATGAAGCTTGGTAACACCCTCCGGAGCAAAGTCAAAATTTTCAGTAGTTTCTTGGACAAGCCAAGAGGACCATATCCGGACAATCATTACAGATTTCGACTTGAAATACCATCGTTGCATTCTTCGGTTTCCTCGGTTTTTCGGAACTTCAACCTAAAATTATAGCATAATGTTTTTTCATGAGAAATCATTCCAAAAATAGAAATCAAAAGATCAATCTATCCTAAGAGAAAGATGAACACAATTGAAACCTAGTTCCTTACCCTTAAGCTGCAGAGTGTAAACTACTAAAATATTTGCTAATGGTATAATATTCGAAACCACGAGCCTATCACGAAGCTACAAACAACAGATTATGCAATCAAGACAATGCCCTAAGAAAAATTATGGTGAAAAATTGCAACCCCAGATTTTAAAGTGGGACAATTATTTTTCTTGAGAAACAACTTGCACTTTAAGAATGTAGATACTTGCCTGCCAGAGAAGACACAACATTGATTCCATCTGATTTCGGGCAACAGAATCGCCAATGAAAGCAAGAGTTTTCCCTCTCATCAGCTCTAAAAACTTCTTGGGATCGAATCTGGGGAGTTCACATTTAGAGGGTTTCCAACGCCAATTCTCATATTCCTTGTCGGGCCTCCCATTGCCCTGGCAATTCTGCATCTGTGTTATGATAGGGCAAGAGTTGTTGGTGTATGAAGGTCCCTGTGGATCATAGAACCACTTTCCATTGTATAGGTCACAGCCTAGAGAGTAAACAATCAAAATGAGAACAACAACATAAACCTTGTGAGAAAATATAAGCAAATACACAAGGCATCCACAGGTAAAGTAGATCGAAAACCGGGTGTCAATGAAAAACCAAGTGTAAAAGGAATACTACCTGAATCAACAGAATTGCTCTCAGATGCATTGCGAGACGCAAAACTAGAATCGCTCGCGTTGTTTTCTGTTGCTCTAGACGACAGTTTTGAAAGCACTACAGGTTTCTCCTGCATCTCATTATATTTTGACTCAGCCGAATCTTTGCCACTAGATGACAGTTCTACATTAGACTCAGATGACAGTGAATCCTTATCAAAAGATCTGGCGGATACTCGCGCACTTTCATCACTACCAACAACAGAAGAACGATTCGAACTCCTCGCAGGCAGTTCTACGTTTGACACAGACAATGAATTGCTATAACTGTAATCTACATTCTTATCAGCACTTTGATCAATGATAGTATATGCAGGCAAAACTATTTTCCTATCAACGTAAAAATACCCTCTAACAGCTGAACCAAGTGGATACGGAACGAAAAGCCAAGAAGCAAAAATCAAGAACATTGCTAGTATCAGAACTGAGGCTGCAACGGAGGTAAGTCCCCGCGGCATTGCAGCCATTTTAGCAGAGCCTCTCAGGGAAGCCAATGTCATGGTTTCCTTATTAAGTAAATTCCTATAAAGAACCGTGTAACATCAGAATCTGTGAAGATCAACCAACTAACTACCTAGCTACGATTGAAATGCTCGTTTGATGAATCCGAAAAACTTCTAAATTAGTAGTAATTAAATCCAACTAAATAGATTTACAAGCTCAAACCGGCTTTTCATTGCATGTTCTTCCCTGATTGAAACCTTGTGGTAACTCCAGTTATCGAATCTCAGAACAGCGACATTGCTTCGAGAGACATGAACATCTCCTCTATCCTGACAACAACAAGATGAATCTTACTTGAAAATGGAATGAAAATAACAAAAAGCGTGATTAGAGTAATTATGGCTTAAATTTGGAAATTCACGTCTAAAAAGGAAACTCTTAAATCTCCAATAATTAAGGAAATAGTATAAATCTATGATTATGAAATCGGAAAAAGAAACTTTTAAGTTTGACTATAATCACATATTCACATTATTATTCATTAATCAAATCAAACATCTAAAATAAGCTCTCCATTAATCAACATCCAAAAGAGAGAGAGAAAACACTAAATTAGATTTGAATGCTGCAGATATAGAAATTATGAAGAAAAAATAACAGTTATTCAACTTCGAACTTACAGTATCGGTGAAATAGAAAGGAGAATGTCGGGATTGAATGGTGGAATTTTCTAGCTCGATCTTAGAGAAAGCGAAACCAGCTCGGATAAAGAGAGAAAATCTGGGATCTGGTAAAAAAATGAAGGAATTTTTATATTCTGTTGGCTGTTGCCACGTAAATGTTTAAAATAAAAGGGTTAATTCAATTAACGTCCTCAAACTGTATCTTAGATTTTAAATTGGTCCTCAATTTTTAAAACATCTGAAGCGATTATTCAAATAAAAGATATCGGACCAATCAAGTCCTTTTTTCAACTCAATTATTCAAAATTTAAAGGGTAATCTACACTCATGGTCCCTTTTGTTTAGGTTTTGTTTTATTTTGGTCACCCAAATGTAAAAAATACTATTCTTGTCACTTACGTTCGAAAACGTTTCTATTTTGGTTACTGGATCATTAACTTCCGATAATTAAAAATAATAATTTCTAATTTAACTCATAAACTTTTAATATTTTATTTTTTACCATCCCCAAAGTAATAATATTGTATCTGTCAAAACAATCTCAAGACTTCCATGCTCCACAATCCACACATCATCTAGAACCACTAAATATCTCTTTTCTTTCAAGAATTCATGCATCAATATTTATAGGGGTGGACAAGATTGGGTACCTGACCAACTTGTCCAGAATTAGTCTCAGTCTCGGTAACCATCAGTTGCTGAAAATTGGAAGTAGTTCTGGTCTCGGTCAGACCGGGTCCAAGATTTCAAGAACCAACCCCAGTACTAGTGGGAACCGGTACCAGTATCGGGTACTCGATCAATTGGTCTATTATTAATAAAATTTGAGCAGCAGGGAAAAAAATTCCAACCATCAATAATAATATTAAATAACAAAATCAGAATATTATAAGCTTGAAGGTTGAAGCCTTAAAACGAGTCATAATCATAATATTCATACATAAAGAGTAATAATAAACTAAAGAACTCTATTTATTGCAAGTAAGACTACCGTAAAGTTTGATATGAAAAAAATAAAGGAGCACCTTCAATTGTTTTCAACCTCTTCAACGTCATTCGGTACCAGACCAGTACCAATCCGAACCCTTGAGTACCTACCGGGTACCGGGTCCAGAAAATTAGGGTTCAGTCCCGATCGCAATCAGGACCTAAATTTTAGATCCAATTCCGGTCCTACCGAAACTAATTCCGGATAAAAATTCACTGAGTCCAACCGGGTTCGAGATCAAGATCAGATAATCGAATTTTTTGCTCATCTCTAAATATTTATATGGATTAATGGTTCTATCCAAAATTAATAATAAAAAAGAAGACAAATAAAAGAAGAGACGACTGATTCCTAAGATTCTCAATATATATATGTTCTTAATTTTTTTTGACAAAAATATTGTCCTTCCTTCATTAAAGGGAATCATTATGTGGTTCTTACATATTACAATATCATGTCTTACGATCCATCTGAAATAAAAATGCCCCATTCTTTATCTTTCTTCTCTAACTGATTCCTTTCTCAAAAGTAAGCAACTTTCTTCCTAAACAAAGTTGTAATATTTTGTTTCTGTGTTTTTCTTGAAATTCTAAGCTTTGGGTTTTTTATTTTACTCCCTGAGTTTGGTTAAATTCATTATTTCAGGTTGGTTAAAATTCAAAAAAAATCTTTGAAGAAAAAGTATTTGACCTTTTTTTAAAGCTTCTCCTTTTGGTTTAGGACTGTGAATAAAACCTTATGTTCATTAATAATAATGTTGCTAAATCCTAACCGTTAAAACCACGAAATTGAATCTGAGCATTTAGTCGCAATAATGCCTAATAAAGTTGGTCACGACCACGTTAAGCCTTGGTTTGACCTACCAAATCCAAAATCAAAGTGCTATCAGTTCTGAAATCTCTCTTTGACTCGAAATGAATGCAGTGCAGTTGAGCCAACCCTTTATTATTAAGATAATTATTTTATACACAAGTGCTTGTGGAAATTTTTTTACACAAACATCTTAGTTTTAAGATTTAAGGACTCCGTTTAGAGTTTAAAGTTTAGGGGTATAAGTGTAGTAGTTTTAAATTTAGGGGTTGTTGATAGAATTTAAGGTTTAAGGTTAAAATTTAGGGTTTATAGGTTAAAACCTAAATCCCTACCCATATTACCCTAAAACTTAAACCCTAAATTCTAAACCCCTACACCAAAGCCCCTAAACTCTAAACCCTAAAACTTAACCCTAAACCCTATAATTGAGGCGCTTGTAGAAATAAAAAAATTCCACCGCTGGTGTATAGGATAATAATCATTATTATTATTATTATTATTATTATTATTATTATTATTATTATTATTATTATTTGTTCAAAGGCGAACCTAACTTCTTATAGCTCAGAAAGTGGTGCAGGTCGGAGGTTTGGTAATATAGCAAAACTCTTCTAATCCACTTAACACCCATCGGTATAAAGGAAGATATTGCGTTCAAAGACGGATGAAGAACTGACCATCGGAGCTATTTCGGAATGGCGGAGAAGGAAGCCAAAGTGGATGCTAATAAAAGGAGAATCAGGCAGCCACCTTCGGTTCCGTTCCTATGGGAAGTGAGGCCTGGAATAGCAAAGAAAGATTGGAATCCAGTGCCTTCTTCAGTTAATATGACATTACCACGTCCAACTCCAACTCCGATCAAGCTTATAGCTTCGGTACCCTTTAATTGGGAGGAAAAGCCAGGTACACCGCTGCACAGCTTCTCCCAGGCTCCGGCGGAACCAATGACTGTGCCCCTATCATCAATGCTCACGACTCTGCCTCCAGCTCCAACCAAGCTTATAGCCTCGGTTCCCTTTAATTGGGAGGAAAAGCCGGGGACACCCTTACCCAGCTTCTCCCAGCCTGCAGTGGAACCGACGACTGTGTCCCCATCAGAAATGTTCATGACTCTGCCTCCACCTCCAGTATACTCTCCATCTTATTTTAATGGCTGCAACAACAATGATGAACCAGCAGTGTTTGAAATGGATCTGGAAGCATTTGGTTTTGAAACAGACGATTCCTCCTTTAGCTCAGCTCCATCCACAGAGATTTCCACTATTGTTACATCGCAGAAAGTTTACCAGACAGATAACGGCAGTGACCATCTGGAAACGCTTTCCTCACCAGCTTCGGAAACTGATAGTACAAGCAGCTATGCAACCGGCGCTGCAAGCCTTGTAGGGGCTTCTTTCTTGGAATGCCTTTTTCCACTGCTTTCACCTAGTTCTGGTTTCCTAGAAACCGTCAGGCATCCTGAACAGGGGTCTCGAGCTCAAAGGGATTTTGATCGTGAGAGTAATAACACTGTAGTCATAAGGAGGCCACCAACACTTGGAGAGCTGATAATGATGAGCAGGAGGAGAAGTTATCAAAGAAAGGCTGCTCAAATAAGAGAGAAGAATATATCCATGGTAATTCTAGATTTTCCTACCTTTTGGAAAAGGCTTAGAAACAAAGAAGTTGTAATTCTAACTAGCCGCTAATTTGCTAAAGATCTGCAAATGACATTCTACTCTTGCCTGAATGAAACTATGACAGGAATTTCTGAAGGAAAGAGCTACCGGATGCTGCATCTTTGGAACTGACATCATTGAAGGATTGCAATTGAAGAAGTTCCAACCAAGACTGAAATTCTTCTAGAAGAGACCAAGAGGGCAATTCTGCTTCACCATTCAGGACCACCCTAAAACCAGTACATCAAGAAGCTTCAAAATCTTTAGTCTTGCTTCAGAAAATTAGGATTTAAATGATTTTACAAGCATGGAATGTAAAACTGTAGTGTAATCGAGTTGCGATCACTTCAAGCGAGTCATCTGTGTTGAAGATCCAACTTGGTAATTGTGCATGCCAACATCCTCTTGTTTAGCCACGACAGAATATCTATGACTGTGAAATCCAACCAGTGATCAATGCAATTTGCTTGAATTTGAGAGATTCGTAGTACTTTTAACTGCCTTTTGAATTCGTTCCATGACTACAGGAATATCCTCCTCGACTATGGTTGTAAAACAACAACGGAACCATCCTTTTAACTTTGAACTTCTGCCATGCTAACAAACTCTTCATCCCCATAAATAGAGCCCGCAAATATTTCATCTGATATAATATGTATGTTCTTTTCTCGAGCAAAGTCCAAAATAGCATGAAGCATCTCCCGAGAAAGTAGATTGCCAACAGGATTTGCGGGGTTTGAAAGAAGAATTCCCCGAATTTTTGTTCCATGTTTTCTTGTCTGGTTGAATGCTTGATCAAGTGCTGTGATACTTAACGTGAAATTGTCAGTGCTGCGACAATGGACGGGTATCAGCTCCACTTCTGTTCGAAATTTCACGTCCCTGTCAAAAATGCAAATAGTTTTTCTAATTAATCCGATAGGATCATTTACCCCTTTGTGTGTGTTTTGGTGGGAGTTCTTTTCTGTTCGGGAAAGAACATTTGTAATCATATAGATCTTTGAATGAGGGTCAAAAAGTTACCCAGGATAATAAGGTGTTGGAACTAGAAATGCATTCCCCTTATCCGCCAAGCAGAAGCATAATGTCTCAATTGCTGGAGTCGCACCGGCAGTTAAAACCATCTGTGACGGTTCAAACGAGACAGCTCCTCCCATAACATGAGACATAAAACCTGCCATAGCCTGAAAAAAGATAATGGAATAAATAGAAACCACACAAGACAGTCTCAAACATTCCTATTGCATTACTGTCTAATACATTATGTATAACATGATTGTTGCTAAATGTAATAGTCAAAAGGATAAATTACACAAAGCATACTGCTTCCATTATCGCTTCACGTCTCTTAATCTCTACTACAAATATGAATGAGTATGCAGAAAGATTGATGAAAGTAAGCTCCACTATATAAAGACTCAACAGTGTATGCAGTATGCAAATATTAATGCTATAAGTTAAAAAAAAGCCCCATTATCAGAAGCTTTTTGAACACAGTAACTAGTCTAAAGATAAGATAAGAAATTGTTGTTCCACAGAATCTCTGATTCTTTTTTTTTTTTTGATCGAAAGAACATATTTCATTCATGGAAATCACAGATACAAATGAAGATGTAAGAGGAAGATCCGAGTCGACCGTTGGTTTTGTTTGAATTTCTGTTGTTTAAACGTTAGGGGGAAGGGTTAATGAAACGCAGCGTTTTGGGGGCGGATTGTAATTATATAAAACGACACCGTGTCCTGTACTGTGTTTGTTATAAGGAGTCTGTAGCCGTTAGAGTCCTTATCCGATGATTGAGGAATGAATTGTGTGATCTTCTCTCTCTTCTGAAATTCTCTTCTCATCTCATCTTCTTCTTCATTTTCTGCTTTTCTCATCTTAATCTTATCTGCTCGATTCGTCATCTTACAAGGGTATCAAAGCTAATCGATCTTGGCAATGGTGGATGGAGTTCCAATCACGCGAAGTCAATCCTGGCAACAGGAAACTTCAAAGTTGCAGGAAGAAATTGGTAGAGTGGAAAGCAGCATTGATGCTAAAATGGATGCTAAGTTTGGGGAGTTTCGTACCCAGATTGGAGAGGACATGCGAAAGATGCTGGAGCTAGCATTGGGAAAACGCATCGAACCAGTGGGAAATGCGACTGGCAGTCAATCCCAAGTTTTTCTGGGAGGCCCTGGTGTTTTGGGGTCGAATCCGAGAGCCGGTGCAGCTGGGGAAGATGGCCAATCACCTGGGGACACGGAACCAGAAGTGGAGATTGTGAATGAGCAAAATAGCAGGGGCAACAACAGTGTTGGAGTGGAGAATCAAGGATCGTTGGGGAATCTGACTTTCAAATTACCTTGTCCTCGTTTTGATGGTGACGACTTCAGAGGATGGCACTCGAAGTTGGAGCAGTATTTTGAGGCAGAGGCAGTCCCAGAAAACTCAAAGATCCGTTTGGTCATGTTGCACCTCGAAGGGAAGGCGTTGCAGTGGCATCAGTTTCTGATGAGGAATCAAGAGGATTTCGCAAATTTGGGGTGGAGCCAGTACCTGAGGCTCATACGTGAGAGATTTTGTCCAGGGGGATTCGATGACCCTTTTGCAGATCTGTTGGAGCTAAGGCAACAAGAGTCAGTGGAGAAATTCTATGAGGAGTTTGGTAAACCAGGTACAACTTCCAGATAAATACATTCTTAGCATTTTTAAAAATCACCTACGCTTGGAGATTAGTCAGTTTCTGAATGTATTACAACCTAAAACTCTGATGGAGGCGTTCCACACTGCAAAGCACCTGGAGAATATGTTTTTCCCTACTGGGGGAAAATCATCTTTTAGATCAGTGGCTCCTTCAACTTTAACTGTACCTAACAGATCTATGGCTAGTGGATACAGATCTGTGATGAACTCGAGCACTTCTATCTCACCTTCAGTACCTCAGAGAAGTCCCACTCATATGCCATCGGGTTCGAGTGTGTTAAGAGGAGGAACCAACTCACACAAACCTGGGGGGAGTAAAACACTGTCAGCTGCAGAAATAGATGAACACAGGAAGAAGGGCTTATGTTTTTGGTGCGCAGCTAAATATGCACCAGGACATAAGTGTTCGAAGTCCCAAGTCTTCCAAATTGTGGTGGAAGGTAAGGAAGAGGAGGGGGAACCTGAAATTTTCTTGGATTGCGAGGAGAATGAGGAAGTGTTGTTGAGAGGAGAGGATCCAGTAATCTCTTTGCAGGCAATGTGGGGAGCAAATTGTCAGGAAACAATGAAACTGGGAGTGAAGGTGAAGGGAATTGAATGGGTGGCCTTAGTGGACTCGGGGAGCACTCATAATTTCCTGAGTTTGGCTGTAGTGAAACAGCTGGGGTTGGGAATCGATAGAAGATGCAACCTTAAAGTAACTGTGGCAGATGGGAATGTGTTGGGAACCCTGGGATGGTGCAACCAGTTGCAATGGGAGACTCAAGGAGAAGGGTTCAGCTCGGATTTCTTGGTGGTGGGCTTGAAGAACTGTGATGCAGTGCTTGGTGTTCAGTGGCTCAGCACGTTGGGGGCTATCAGTTGGGATTTCAGTGCCCTGCGAATGCAATTTGTTAAAGAGGATCGAGAGGTGTGCTTGGAAGGGATTAAGCCAGAAAAGTTGGAAGTAGTGAGCTCTCAAACTTGTGACAAAATACTCAGGGGAAGTCAAAATCATGGGAAAGCTTCTTTGCTCTTACTGGATATTCAATTGGGGATGAAAGAGGAAGCTGAAAATCGACCTGCAGACTTACAGAGGGTATTATCAAAGTTTGAGGATGTTTTCAGGACACCTGAAGGGTTACCACCTCGAAGGGAACAAGACCATAAGATTACCTTGGTGGAGGAAGGAGCAGTGATTAAAAGCAAGCCTTATAGGTACCCTGCAATTCAAAAAAATGAAATTGAGAGGCAAATTGGAGAGATGTTAGATGCTGGGATCATCAGGCACAGCAATAGTGTCTTCTCATCTCCCATAGTGATGGTGAAGAAGAAGGACAATTCGTGGAGAATGTGTGTGGACTATCGCAGACTCAATCAAATCACATTGAAAGACAAATTTCCTATGCCCATCATTGAGGAGTTACTGGATGAATTAGGGGATGCAAGAATCTTCTCGAAGCTGGATCTTAGAGCAGGCTACCACCAGATCAGAATGAGGGAATCAGACATTCCCAAGACAGCTTTCAGGTCACACGAGGGGCATTATGAATTTTTAGTTATGCCATTTGGCCTAACTAATGCCCCAGCCACGTTTCAAGGACTGATGAACAAGGTTTTCAGACAGTTTTTGAGGAAATCAGTTTTAGTCTTCTTCGATGATATACTGATCTATTCGAGGAATTGGGAGAATCATCTAACACACCTGGAGGAGGTTCTGGAGGTGCTGAGGCAAAACAAGTTGTTTGTGAAGGAAAGCAAATGTTGCTTTGGAGCGAGGAAGGTGGAGTATTTGGGATATGTGTTGTCTGAGGGGCAGGTTTACATGGACACTAGCAAGGTGGAGTGTATTCTTAATTGGCCTAGTCCTAAATCACTCAAGGAGTTGAGAGGATTCCTGGGTTTATCAGGATATTATAGAAGGTTCATCAAAGATTATGGGTGTATTGCTAAGCCATTAACCAATTTGCTGAAGAAGGGAGGGTGGAGATGGACTGAAATGGAGGAAATGGCTTTTGGAAAACTCAAAAAGACTATCAGCTCAGCCCCTGTATTGAGCCTGCCTGACTTTAGCATAGAATTCACAGTGGAAGCTGATGCTTCTGATTTGGGAGTAGGAGCAGTCCTGGTACAGAAGGGGAAGCCACTAGCCTTTTTCAGTAAGGGGTTGGGAGTGAAACACCAAGGCTTGTCAGTGTACGAGAAGGAGATGCTAGCTGTTTTAATGGCTGTTAAAAAATGGGCTCCCTACCTGGTTGGAAGGCATTTTAAGATCAAAACCGACCACCAAAGCTTGAGGTTTTTGACTGCAAATCAAGCAATCACCCCTGCACAACAAAAATGGGTCACCAAGATGATGGGTTTCGACTATGAGGTCAGCTACAGAGGGGGAGTTCATAACACAGTGGCAGATGCCTTGTCTCGCAAGCCAACAGGAAGGGAAGGAAGTCTCATGGCCATCAGCTGTGTTTCAACTGATGTGCTAGCTAGAATTGCTAAGTCATGGGAAACTGATGCCAAACTGAAAAAAATCATCGAGAGGCTACAGAGAAATCCTAGTGCATCTTCTAAGTATGCTTGGGATGGCAGGTTACTGAAAAGGAAAGGGAGACTAGTGGTGGGGCAAGATCCAAATCTGAGGAAGGAATTACTGAAATTCTTCCATGAGGGAGCTGTGGGAGGACATTCAGGAACAGTGGCCACGATCAAGAGGATGAGTGGGATAATGGGGTGGAAAGGAATGAGGAAGGATGTGAAGAACTTTGTAAGGGAGTGTGGGATCTGTCAAAAGAACAAAGGAGATCTGATTCATCCCAGGGGATTATTGCAACCACTTCCCATACCTGAAGCAATTTGGTCATCCATAAGTATGGATTTTATAGAAGGGCTACCCAAATCCAGAAACAAGGATGTCATTTGGGTCATCGTGGATCGACTAACCAAATATGCCCACTTCATACCTCTTGCACATCCTTTCTCAGCTAAGGAAGTTGCCCAAGTGTTCCTCGAGAATATTTTCAAGCTACATGGAATGCCCCAAAACATTGTGTGTGATAGGGACAGGTTGTTCATGAGCACGTTTTGGAGAGAGTTATTCGAGAAGATGGGAACTGCCATAACACCTTCAACGGCCTATCATCCCCAAACCGATGGGCAAACGGAGAGACTGAACAAATGCTTGGAGACTTACTTGAGGTGTATGACTGGGGGAAAACCAAGAGAGTGGGGAGAGTGGCTCTACTTAGCTGAATGGTGGTATAATACCTCATTTCACTCCTCGATTCAAACCACACCTTACCAGGCGTTGTATGGACAAGAACCACCAGTACACATTCCTTATTTGGCTGGGGAGTCATTGGTAGCCTCGGTCGATAGGTCATTGCAACAGAGGGAAGCTGCACTGAAAATGCTTAAGTTCTATCTTAAGAGGGCTCAGAATCGAATGAAGCAGCAAGCAGACAGGAGGAGGACTGATTGTAGCTTGGAAGAAGGAGATCTAGTGTATTTGAAGTTGCAACCATACAGGCAACACTCGGTGCAGAAACGAACATCACACAAATTGGCTCCAAAGTGGTTCGGTCCATTTAAAATCACTGACAAAGTAGGAGAAGTGGCTTACCATCTTCAATTACCTGAGGGATCGAGGATTCACCCTGTATTCCATGTATCTCAACTGAAGAAACACATTGGGGATGCTATTTGCAGTGATGAACTACCGTTAGTGGGACCTGATGGAGGAATAATGAAGGAACCTGTTAGAATTCTGGATCGAAGAATTGGGAAGCGAGCAGGCAGGGCGGTCACAGAGGTTCTGGTGGAATGGACAAACTCGTTCCCTGAGGATGCGACATGGGAGGTGCTATATTTATTGCAGCAACAGTTTCCTCATTTTCATCCTTGAGGACAAGGATGTTTTGAAGAGGGAAGCATTGTAAGAGGAAGATCCGAGTCGACCGTTGGTTTTGTTTGAATTTCTGTTGTTTAAACGTTAGGGGGAAGGGTTAATGAAACGCAGCGTTTTGGGGGCGGATTGTAATTATATAAAACGACACCGTGTCCTGTACTGTGTTTGTTATAAGGAGTCTGTAGCCGTTAGAGTCCTTATCCGATGATTGAGGAATGAATTGTGTGATCTTCTCTCTCTTCTGAAATTCTCTTCTCATCTCATCTTCTTCTTCATTTTCTGCTTTTCTCATCTTAATCTTATCTGCTCGATTCGTCATCTTACAGAAGACAAGAGGGGAGATGGGGTCCCCAAAGAGTCAGTGCCAACAAATCCTTAGAAAAGAAAGCAAGCCGATCGGCTGCTTTGTTACATGACCGAGGAACGTAAAAGAAAGAGCAAGAAGCAAAGGCAAACGCTTCTTTTCTGATTCTTGAGCTCTTAAACCAATAAAACTTAATTCATCTTCCATCTATGATAACATTAAGGCGCGAAAATATGCAAATTTGTATCCCACTAAACAATTTAGTCTCTGTTCCACCAACAAAAAAGAATAAAGATTGAAATTGCTCACCATTCCCAAAGAGGACTTCAACTTCTGATTGACAATATATAGTATATATTTTCACCCACATACATACAGAAACTCAGCGCCACATAAAAAAAATACATTCCCAAAAGCAACAATTCAAGTGATTATTCAAACAGAAGGTTAAAAGTTAGGATTTGCTAATAATTCTGCATAGCAAGACTTATGCATTTATAATTTACTGCTAAAGTAATATTTACAGAGTTTCCAACATAAAATTAAAAGAAAACAAGTAAAATGTATGCTAATTTCTAGAAGTTGACTGCAAAAATATTAAAACAATGTTAAAGAATTAGTAGAGATGGAAAATTACTATTTTGAGTTCCATTGTTCCATCAAAAGGCTGGTAAGTAACAATGCCGTTAATGTTCAAGTCACCAAAATCCAATTGTCAATTAAATCAAAACATAACTGCGATTTTTTTTAAAAAGGAAACAAAAATAAACAATTAGAATTAGCAAACGCCAATGCAATGAAACTCTGTTTAAAAAGCAATGCTTACTCTATTCTCCGACAAGCCGAGCTGGATAACTCCATCCGGGTTACTAAATCTGTCAAACGGATCCTCCGATGCCTTCTCCAATCCGATATAATACGGCGAGTCGTTCGGCTTCGCAATGGAAATGGCCCGGGAAGATATCCGAACCTGCCCATTCGAGCCGCGGGAAAACAAATTGGAGCGGGAAGAGGTTCTCGTCAACTCCGCCAACTTAGGTGACGACTGACGAGAGCGTGGGAGAACGAGGACTGGACTGAGGTCTGCGAGAACGGTGTCGTTTAAGGTAGAGTTGGAGGAAGTAGAATAGAGCGCATGGGATAAGAGAGCCGAAGATTAGGCCTCCTCTGCCTTGGACCACGCTTTGGAGAGGTACTATGAGGCGCATGGCGGCGGCGACGGCTCTGCGGTTTGAACGACGTAGGGTTCCGAGATCGGAGCAGGGTCATACTCATTACCCACCGGGAAGGAGAAGTTTGTCATTTGACATTTGAGATTTGAGAAAATATAAAGAGCCAAGGTTAGGCTAATGAGGGGACAGTTGGCAAAACGAAGAAAATTTGCGCCGATTTGGTGGTTAAGATTATTGACGTGGTGCGAGTTTACAATTGTGTCCCTATGATCTACAACTCAATTACCCGCTTTTTTCTCTTTATTTTAAAGTTAATCCTTGTAGTATAGTATAACGAAGGGAAAACTACACCACTAACCACCAAACAAATTGGGATACCTATTTGGACCACTAAACTTATAAAATTAACTTATTTTGACTACCGTCGTTAAAAATATAACTGTGGTGTGACGGAACTGCCACGTGGCAATTGACGAAAAAATTAAAAATTACACATTTAGTCCATGTTAATTACACATTCTTTCAATTTAATCCTAATTTTAAATTAATAAAATAATAAATTATTTAATTAAGTAGTGACATGTGTCAACATCTTATTGGAGAACTTTAATTATTTATATTTAATTTTATTAATTTATTTCCCCCTCTAATCAGGTGGTGACACGTGTCACCACCAATTTAGAGGAGAAGAGTAGGATTCAAACCTAGGTCTTTCAATGGTAAAGCTAATGCCTTTGCCACTGCACCAAGCACAACTTTGTACTATAATTCTTCAGATATAATATAAACCTTTTATTAGTTTCTACATTTATAAGCCAAAAGCTCAAACCCTAAACACTAATTTCACATATATAAATCCTAAACCCTAAGCTATAACCCTAAATATTTCAAATTAATTCCACGCTAAATATTTCAAATTAAACCTCAAACCCTAAAATTTTCAAATTAATTCCACGCTAAATATTTTAAATTAAACCATAAACCGCAAACCCTAAAAATTTCAAATTAATTTCACGCTAAATATTTCAAATTAAACCATAAACCGCAAACCCTAAAAATTTCAAATTAATTTCACGCTAAATATTTCAAATTAATTTCAAGCTAAATATTTCAAATTAATTTCACGCTAAATATTTCAAATTAAACCCCAAACCCAAACATTAAATCCTAAAAATTTCAAATTAATTCCACGCTAAATATTTTAAATTAAACCCTAAAAATTTCAAATTAATTCCATGCTAAATATTTCAAAATAAACCCTAAACCTTAAACCATAAAATGGGATTTAAGGTTTAATTTAAAATATTTAGCATGTAATTAATTTGAAAATTTTAGGGTTTAGGGTTTAATTTAAAATATTTAGTGTGGAATTAATTTGAAATTTTTAGGGTTTAAGGTTCGGGTTTGTGATTTAGGGTTTAATTTAAAATATTTAGCGTGAAATTAATTTGAAGTATTTATAGTTTAGGGTTTAATTTGAAATATTTAGCGTGAAAGTAATTTAAAAATTTTAGGGTTTGGGGTTTAATTTAAAATATTTAGCGTTGAATTAATTTGAAATGTTTAGGGTTTAGGGTTTAATTTAAAATATTTAGAGTGGAATTAATTTGAAATATTTAGGGTTAGAGTTTAGGGTTTAAGATTTATATATGTGAAATTAGTGTTTCGGGTTTGAGCTTTTGGCTTATAAATGTAGAAACTAATATGAGGTATATATTATATCTGGAGAATTATAGCACAAAGTTGTACTTGGTGTAGTGGTAAAGCCATTAGCTTTACACTTGATAAACTTGGGTTCAAATCCTGCTTATGGCAGGTGGAGAAAATTTTATTTTTCTCCTCTAAATTGGTGCTGACATGTGTCACCACCTGATTGGATGGGAAAAATAAATTAATAAAATCAAATATAAATAATTAAAGTCCTCCAATAAGGTGTTCACCACTTAATTAAATAATTTATTATTTTATTAATTTAAAATTAGAACTAAATTGAAAGAATGTGTAAATAACATGAACCAAATGTGTAATTTTTAAATTTTTCCTTCAATTGCCACGTGGCAGTTCCGTCACTCCATCGTTAGGTTTTTAACGACGGTGGTCAAAATAGGTTGATTTTATAAGTTCGGTAGTCTGATTGACGATTTCTATAGTTAGGTAGTCCAAATAGGTATCCCCAATTTATTTGGTGGTCAATGGTGTAGTTTTCTCTATAATAAATGCAGAATAAATGCATAACAAAATGTAGTTTTCTCTATAAGGGGGTAGGAGATGATCGGAAACCAGGTCAAAAGGATCGAAATAGATCTAGAAGTAGCCGGAACAGTGTCAGCTGCCGTAACAGGTATGCTATGCCAAAAACAGCCTCTCCTGGGCTTAACGGGGCACTGCCTGTTAGTTACAGCAACTAATCCTGTGCCGTCTTTCTTCTTAACCTACTTCTTTCAGACTGACCTGATCACCTTTCACAACTATCTCCATGCTTGATTCTCTAGTCTAAGTTATCCATAGTTTCTGATGTAAACAGGATCCACCGGAGTGGCAAGTTTACAGAGCATACGCCAGGAAAACTCACTGGAGATCACTATATTCTGCCATTGCTATTTCAAAGAGAAGAGGAGGAGGAATTTAGAAAGTCATAAACACTCTGATAGTATTAGATTTCTTCCTTCCCAAATTCTGAGTTTTACATAACATAAGGTTCTGCTTATATAGAGAGCTGAGGAGGAAAATTACAAAATAGCTACTTTACACACGTCTTAAATATTATTGGACCGACACTATCATAATTAAAGATGTCTGCCACACATAAAGTGACATGACCACACACTTATTATAACGACAAATTATCATAGTCAGTGTCTTCATCATCAGTAATATTTAATTCAATAATACGGTCTTCCTTTTCCTGCTTTCGTCTGTAGCATGCCAGCTGGAACTTTTCGTACTGAACATCTGGGTCCACGTCCATGTGATCGTTTGGATTTTCTGCTGGTGATATCTCTTCAGTCATAAGTGGTGTGGTTGAGTCATTTGGATTGTACCACGTGTTGATCTTGCTAGTTGTGCCAACGTCCCATGGATAAGATTGGGACCACTCTTTTGGGTCTGGTAGGTTATCATGAAACTCATAGAGTGCTTGAGAGATTTCTTGACAGTATTGAGTGAAGAGATCTGAATCACTCGGCCAGGTGTCCCATGATGCTTTTGCTTCTGGTGAGGGCCATATCTCATCTGGTATCTGCCTATTCATTTGACAGATATAACTCTGGAATTTTCTGTATTCAGCCGGTATCTTCCTGATATCGTCTGGATAGATCTGGTGTACCCATGCAGTTGAGATAGCTGGTAGCTGCTTTGACTTTCCATGCTCCATTATTGCGTGAGCTTTATGAAGGATAAGGATAACATATCCTTTTTCTTTATCCTGTCTTTCCATGACATTACTGATCAGTTCAAACCATACTTCAAGTGGATAAAATCATTGAAGTATTTCCCATAAGTTATCATGATCTGGTTGTCCAAACCCTGTTTTCCTTCTCCCCATGTAATAAAGTAAATCTTCCAGATTAAACTGGATAGCAACATGATGGACATGGGTAAAATACCACAGTAACCATTTGAGTTCTTCTGGGTATTCATGGAATTCGAGGTTTAAAGGATGAATGAATGAGTATTTTGGATGAAGACCAAAAGGTTTTAAACATATCCCCTCATGGTTTCTAAAAACATCAAGTTGGTAACTGAAGATCACTGATCTTGCAGAGGAATAGAATTTCTTTTCTATTACCAACCTATAGACTTCTAGAGGATATAGGGGTTGAGATTGGGAGGAATATCTCAGGCTGTTTCTTTTTCTGGTTTTCTGGATATTGGAGGATGAGACTTCATTTGGGTGGTTTTGAGTTTAGAGGAAGAAGAAGATCCTGTAGCTTTGTACATTAGGATCTTATCTGGCGGTCGAGTCAGCAAGTCAGCCAAAACATTGGCTTTACCTTTGATATATTTGCAGTCAAAGGAGTATTGGGAGAACCAATTTGCCCACCTTAGTAACTGTGAATTGGGCACCTTCTTTTGTTTGAACTTGAGCATATTTGGAAATGCTGACATGTCCATCTCTACAAGAAAGTGATGGCCAATGAGATGAAATTCAAACTTAGAAATACCTTTCTTGACCGCAAGGATTTCTTTGAATGTTGAGTGGTAATTGATTTTTGCATTAGAGAATCTTCCACTTTTATAACCACATATGCGTCTCGTTTTGTCTTTTTCTTCAATAAGAATTGCTCCCCAATATTTATCACTGGCATCTGTTTGGAGAATTCTTCTACCATCTGAAGGGATCTGCAAGGGTGGTAGCTTTTATAGTTTTCTTTTAAGGAGCTGAACTGCTTTCTCGTGAACTGTACTCCAGAGAGGAGGATCTTTCTTGAGTAGCTTTCTGAGTGGATTTGTGTACTTAGAGATTTTAGGAACAAAATCCCTTAAGTAATTGACTATCCCGAGGAACTGCAATACTTGTTTCTTTGTGAGATGTGTATCTGGGAACTTGAGTAATTCCTGAGCAATGTGTTCACCAGGTTGATACTTTCCATCTTTCAAGTGCATTCCAAGGAACTCAATTTCAGTCTGGGTTATCTGCATCTTCTTTTTTGATAGCATTACTCCGTGCTGTAAGACCAATTGATGAAACTGGTCCAATAGCTTTAAATGGGATTCCTCATCTGTGCTGTACAAAAGGATGTCATCAATGTAGATTAAAGCATTTTCCATGATGGGTTGGAAAATTCTTATCATTGCTTTTGGAACAGTGATGGGGCCGTCTTTAATCCGAATGGCATAATCGTCCATTAGTAGTGATGATTTGGGATACAGAATCCAGTTTTGGGCCTGTCGGCTGGATCTATACCCAATTGCCAAAATCCTGCCTTTAGATCAAACTTTGAAAACAGTTGGGCCTTGGCAAGACTGGAGAACATAACATTTCTGTTGGGTAAAGGGAACTTGTCATCCTGAAGGAAGTGATTGAGAGGTTGATAGTTGATGACGAGTCTGAGTTTTCCTCTAGCCTGTTCTGACCGTTTATTCACATAAAAGGCTTCACAAGCCCATTGTGAATTGGATTGTTCAATAAGGCCTTGTTGCAAGAGCTCGTTGCATTCAGTTTCTGCAAGCGCCTGATGTTCTGGATTCATGCCTGAGTGACTGGCTTTTGTGGGGTTAATATCTTCATTCTTCTTGAAGGGCAGTTGAATGAAGAAGGCTGAATTCTGCCAAAGAGGAGTACTGCATTTGGTGAGAAATTCTGCATGTGAGTTTGCACATGACTTCCTCTTTATTTCTTCCACGATCCCTGCCATCTTTTCTGGAAAGGTGAACAAATATAATCGAGGAATATCCACAAACGGCTTAAAGTAATTTCTGTGTCTAAGACCGTCAGGGGTGATCCTTAGATGCTTTGCCTTAGTGTAGAGGTCAAACCCTACTATCAAGTCTTTTCCAGGAAGCTGTGAACCAAGCACAGTAGTTGTTATTTTACAATCTGGAAAGAATTGGATAGTAATAGGCTTACTGATGACATGGGTGGCAAATGTCTGGTCAGCTGCAGAGTTGAAGTATCTGGTGTGCGGCTTCCACCATTGTTTTGGAAGGATTGAGGGGTTCATGATTGTCTCTGCTGCACCTGTATCGATGAAAGCAATAACATGGATTGGGTTTTCATATTTACCCAAATATACTGAGACTGGTATGTGAGGAACTGGTGCTGTGGATGATTTGACTGAGCAGATCTTGTAGACTCCTTCTGAGTCTGTGGAGGATTCTTCTGCTTCTGATAAGTCTGAATCATCAGGTATCTGAATTGCGAAGAGTGACTGGTCCGTTGGTTCTTCATCAATGGAGAAGATTGATTCAAGGTCATCCTCGTCTTTGATTTTGACACCTGTGATTTTCTTGATTTCTTGGATCATCTGGTTCTTACTTTTGCTCTTCGGGCATTCTTTAGCAAAGTGGTCTTTCTTACCACATATATAGCATTTGGAGGATTTTTGTCATGGGAATCTCTTCTTTCTGAGATATCTCCATTGTTTTCTTTTTTTTGGAGGGAATGGTGATTTGAGGGTTCTTCGCCGCAAGTATCTGGTGGATCTAGACTTCTTTGGGCCACAATGGCATTTCTTCTCATCTTTGCATTTGATTGTTAGGCCTTTCTTTTTGCAAGCTTTATCCATTTCCCTGTGTCCTGTCATGTAGTCATTGATAAGTTGTCTTTTTTCACAGAATTCTTCAAGAGCCAGAATAGCTTCTTGTTGAATCTGGCCAACAGATAACTGCAAAATGTTTCTGGATTGCTGTTGAAGTTGTCTGTAAATGGAATTCTGTAATTCTTCAGGGATTGAAGCTAACAGGGCTTGCTTTAGGTTCTGGTCTGCTCCGAGGGCGTAAAATAGCTTGATCATGATGCCAAAATGTTTCTCAAGGTCCTTCTTCTCGAACGAGCAGCATCGTCGTTGGATGGAGTTGCATCTGAGCTTGCTTCTGAGCTTATCTCTTCTATGTCCACAGCAGCAATTTTAGAAATCGTCTGTTCCCTATATTCCTCTAAAAAGAAAGTTAAGGGGTTCTTCTGTGGAGGCTGGACCATTAAAGACATGGTTGTTTTGGAATCTGGATCATCTTCTTCCATGGGTCATTTTCTTTTTTCTCGTTGTCTTTTCTTCTCGGCTTCCTGCTTTTGAATCTGTTTGAGTAGTTCCGCAGGGGATAACCTTCTTGGTTCTGCAGGAGGAATTATTAATCCTGCAGGGGATAACCTTCTTGGTTCTTCCATACATCACAAACTATGACATACATTTTAAATTAGCCCCTAAAGTTTAATACATTTCAATTTCATCTTCAAACTATAACCTTCATTTTAAATTGGACCCTAAAGTTTTTAACATTCTAATTTCATCATCAAACTATAACTCTCATTCTAAATTGGTCATCAAACTTTTTAAATGTTTTAATTTCATCCTCAAATTATCGTTATACCACACCATATTATTTCTTTTGTAACAATTAACATTTTTTATAATAATTTTATTAACATAAGATATGATTAGTAGCATATATTGATAATTTGGGGATTAGATTAAAATATTAAAAAATTTAAATATCAATTCAAAATGAAAGCCATGATCCCACTTAAAATTAATGTTAGTCAGCTGGTCATACCACAATAACACTAAAATCGACATGTTTTTCGATCACTTTAACAATGACCCCATATCTTAAAATAAAAAGTACCCTATATTATAAAATAAAAAATTCAATCACAATATTCCAGAAAAAAAAATCGTTTCAAAATTATCAACATCCTAAAATACAATTAAACTCCCACTAACTCCCACTACAGCCTACTGACCTACACCTGCTCTTATATTTATTTCGGATAAAAATCTTCTGCCCCTTTTCGGTGTCTCTATTTATGCCCAATACTAAAAAACACTACAAAATTAAATTTTAAGTTCTAACCCTAAATTCTAAATCCTAAATCTTACACTTTATATCCTAAAAATACACCTTACCCTAAATTCCCTAAACCCTAACCTAGAACATTAAACCCTGAACCTTAAACTTAATTTTGAGCATGTAAGCATAAGTAGGGCACCGAGAAGGGGCATAGTTTTTCCATCCATTTATTTCTTATCTGAGCTCGCTTAAAATTCTCGACAGACCTTACTCACTCAACTCATACACTTGTCTTGCTCAATTTCTTCCTCAAACAGCATATGCTACATGTTATTTCTAGCTTCCATGTCGACCAGTCTTGCCGCATCAAATAAAACTTCACCTACTGATCTCCCCATACTCCAGGCATGTTTTAAAACATCATGTATTTCTTCACTGTTGCATCATTGTCAAATGTCAACCACCTTTGTTGTTGTTTATGTCAACTACCCGACCAGCATCTTTATTGTTATTTCTTTCGATTTGATTTGTGAAAGTCGGTTCCACTAAATCTTGAAGATTTAACTGTTTCTGATTTCTGACGGAAAATATGATTTATGATTGTTAGGATTGAATTCAGATTTCATTGCGATAATGGATATTAACGTTTGAACAGGGCTGAAAATTGCAGATATAAAACCAGTTTCCATCCCTTTGCTCGATAAAAAAAATGGAGGATCTCGATGAGCAAAGGGTGTGGCTTGAATCACCATTGGTAAATTCTCAACAGAGATTTGGCAAAAATGAAATCCTTGCAGAGATGAAGAAGCAGCTGATGTTAGCAGGCCCTCTTGTGTCTGTTAATGTCTTGATATTCGCTCTGCAGCTTATCTCGGTAATGTTTGTCGGTCATCTCGGAAACCTTGCTCTTTCCGGTGCTTCCATGGCGTCTTCCTTTGCCTCGGTCACCGGTTTTAGCTTGCTGGTAAGACAGTTTGATCAATTCAGTCTTTGAATGTCGTTGTAGAATCGACGGCTTTTAAGCGGTCGATTCCGTAACGACATTCGAAGACGACAATTTTATTCGAGTTATTCTAAGTTTCTGCCCCTTATGAGTTATGACTGTTAGAAAGGAATGGCAAGTGCATTGGATACATTCTGCGGTCAGTCTTACGGAGCAAAACAATACCACATGCTCGGAATTCACTTGCAAGGGGCCTTGATTGTTTTGTTACTGGCTAGCATTCCCCTAGCCTTTATCTGGGCCAATGCTGCTCCCATCCTTTTGTTCTTCGGACAGGATCCACAGATATCGGCCGAAGCCGGACGGTACGCTCGGTTCATGCTGCCGAGCATATTCGGTTTCGCGGTCCAGGAGTGTCATGTCAGGTTCTTACAAACCCAAAACAATGTTGTTCCGATGATGGTTATCTCCGGATTCACAACATTACTGCATATACTCGTTTGTTGGATTCTGGTGTTCAAGTCTGGTCTAGGAAACAAAGGGGCTGCTTTGGCAAACGCCTTCTCCTACTGGATGAACGCTTTACTTCTAACACTGTATGTCCGAATTTCTCCCTCTTGTAAGAATACTTGGACAGGTTACTCCATGGAAGCCTTCTCCGGTATCCCCAAGTTCTTGAAATTATCGATCCCTTCGGCTATAATGCTCGGGTCGGGTGATTAATCTTCGTTTTCCCTTCATGTTCTTGTAGTTAATGACGATTTCAAGTTAGCTGACATGTCTTGGAACAGGTTGGAAATCTGGTCGTTCGAGATGATGGTTCTGTTATCTGGTCTCCTCCCCAATCCTGAGCTTGAAACTTCAGTTCTGGCAATCAGGTTCATATTCCATCCTTTTGTTTATATCATCGGCTCCGTCGAGAGCCCTCCGAACTGGTTTACAGAGTCGAGGCAGAAGTTTTGTTTCACAGTTCTGTCGAGAACCTTAACAGAGTTCTCGACATATGAGAAACAAAACTTTAAATTTCAGATATTTTTATGTTAATGTCTCGATTCTGTAAACCAGACAGGAGAGCTCTCGACAATGATGTCATTAATATCATTGACCAATTGTGAGATTGATACTTTCAGCCTCAATACATGTGCAACTATTTATATGATACCCCTTGGGCTTAGTGCTGCAGTGAGGTGAGTTCAAGTTATTTTTTCCCCTTTCTCTTCTTAATTTCTATGTTCTTATGGTATTTTTTTCCTTCCCTAATCAGCACAAGATCTTCCAATGAACTCGGAGCCGGACGACCACGAGCTGCTTATCTCGCAGTCTGTGTTACAGTGTCGATGGTGATCATCGAAGGAATCACCGTGGGCACTATCATGATTTCGTGTCGAAAAATGTGGGGCTATCTCTACAGCAAAGACGAGCAAGTGGTGAAATATGTAGGAGAAATGCTTCTGCTCGTTGCTGCCTCCCATCTTATTGATGGTATTCAATCTGTGCTTACAGGTTAGTTATTTGTTAGAGGAAATTTAAATTTTTCAAAAAACATATCGTTATTCGTTACTCGATACATATTATTAACGATCAATGCATCGAATATAAATTTATAAATAAGTATATTGCAGGGGTTGCTAGAGGATGTGGTTGGCAGAAAATTGGGGCCATAATTAATCTGGGTGCTTATCATCTTATTGGTATCCCTTCTTCAATCATACTAGCTTTTGTTTATCATCTCGGAGGGAAGGTAATATTTTATTTTCATTATTTTCAAAGTATTTTAAAAAAAAAACAAAAGATATAAACGTTAAGATTTGAATTTCGGACATATTAAATATACGAATGATATAATCAATTGTATTTTGATTATTGTTCACAGGGACTTTGGACAGGTCTAATAGTGGCACTTTTTGTCCAATCATCATGTTTAGCCATAGTAACTCTGAGAACCAAATGGGAAGAAGAAGTAATTAAAATTCCGAGTTAATTTATATAATTAAATCAGATGATGTCACATTATGAAAATATTTTAATGTATTAATTATTAATTTATATTTGTTTTTTTTTGTAGGCAAAGAAAGCTATTACTAGAGCAACAAATTACCTCAGCCTATAATTTAAAGGATATTAAACGCTTGAGTATATTTCATCTTACATTTTCTTGTACATTGTACTGACAAAAGTACCTCAATTACAAATTTTAAGAGTTTTTTTTATCTTAAATTTATTATGTGTTTTCTACACAATTTACCTCGGTTAATATATTAATTAGTAAAAATTTTCTATATGGAGTAATAAAACAATGTTAGGTGCTTGACTTTCATTTAATTCAAAGTAAATCAAGTATTTCCAAAACAATGCCGCCGAAAACAAACGGAAAAAGATGGTGATTTACGGATAAAAATCTTCTGCCTCTCGATTTACTTAAAAATCACATCTCTGAACACCTTGCTTCGTCCCTATCCCTAACGTGCAAGTGGGAACATTATCAGACATCTCAGGAATTACATCCGTGGAGATGTAGTGCTGCACGACCACCACCGATGCATTCAAGGCGAAGTTCGACGACACCAATGTATCCCCTAACGCTCCGAGCTCCGGACAAGTACCCCAATCCGACAGTCCTTCGGTCACAGGAGACCTAAATTCCCCTTGCCTTCTCCCCACCACGTACAAATCGAACACATTGTCGCCCAATGTCCTGATCCCTGCTATAGTTTCTTCCCCGTTGTGGACCGTCATTTCGGTGAAATGTATCCCGCTATTGTTCGCCACCTTCGACTTGAAATCCTCTATGTTTTCGTCGTCAATCAGCTTTTCCCGGTTAATGCTGGCGTTACTTTGTAGGTTCGGGTCGGTTGCATGTTGTCCGGGGAGAAATCTAGCCACGGTTAGGTTTACATTAGGGTGACCAGCCATCCTATAAGCATAGGCTAATGCCTCACGGTCATCAGGGCCACCTACGTATAACATGGCGATTTGCCGAATGTAGTTGCCGGAGGATTTATCTTGTGAATCGAAGACTTTCGAGCTGATCCCTCGGTCGACGAGTATGGCGACGGAGCACGGCGTGCTCATAAGCACATTATTGTTCACGTTTGCATAATTGGAGTTAGCGGTTCCCATGTGACCATCGGCTTTCACTTCCTTATGGAACGGTAGGACAATTAGGTTGACACATTTATCTTCCGCAAGGCTACATATATCAACATGCATGGTGGCGTAAGGCGATATGACCGACATCGTATACACCGTCACCGCCCTGTCATCGTTCGCCTTCTCGAAATTCTCGAACGCTTGGATGATGTTGGTGGTCTCCGTTTTCGCGCGGTTGAAGCGGCCGCCCTCGTCCTGGTTCCCGTCATTGTGCACGATGAGCATCGCCGTGCTAGCTCGTTTCGAGAGTTCAATAAGATGGGTACCGAAAACGGACAGAGGAGACTCATTGGTGCCATGGGAAAGCTTGAGAAGACTAAGGGTTCCCATTACATTCCGCATGGAGTGGACACAAGCCAGAATTCGAAGCTCCGTGTCCGGCGCCGATCCTTTGATGCTCCGATTCAAGTTCTTCAAGATTTTCCTCGACGGCTTGTTAACCAATGAAATTATTGGTTCGATCAAACAAGACATCACAAGCAACACGAGAATCATCAAAGGAAATGTCTGCTGGTTCAATGCCTGCAGCATGCATACACAATCATTCGAAACCGAAGGGTTGATAGACTCGACACGAACTCGAAACGAACACGAACTCGAACAAAAATAGAAAAAAGAGAGGAAGAAGATATATACCCCTATGTTGCGGCCTGTATTAAGGATGATGAGGGCCAACACGCCTTTGGTATTCATAAGCAACCCGAGGATCAAACTGTCTCTAGCCGACATCTTGTAGTGTAATGAAACAAGGGAAACACTAACAACCTTCGCAGCCCAAGAGCAGACAACGACAATAACCACCATGATCAAAGATGTTTTTTTGAACATATACGGGATATCGGATCGGAGTCCGTTGATATAGAAGAAGAGCGGCATCAAAATCCCGGTCACGAAATAGTTAAGCTTCTCCACAACCTTGTTCCTCACCGTCTCGTCTTTCGGTAAAATAACACCGAACATGAAAGCGCCGACGATGGAATTCGAGCCGCAAGCATCGGTGGTGAGCCCGAAGAGCAGAATCCCCGCCATGATGAACCAAACCGTCGTGTCGCTGATGACTTCACCTTTCGAAGCACGGTTGATCATCCAAGCGATGGCCGGACGGAGCGCGAACAAGCAAATCAGCACAAAAACAACGGTGGAGAGTATGGTTTTGTATTTCTGCCCGTTGAAGATTGATATCGCGATGATGAGGAGAAACCACGAGAACAAGTCGGAGAGAATGGCGGAACTCATGGCTATTCTCCCGATGTTCGTGCGGAGGAGCTTGAGGTCGGCGAGGATCCGGGTGAGATCCGGGAAGTTGGTGGATGTCAACGCAATGGCCCAGAACAACGACCCCCGTCTATCGAAATCTTCCGAATCTTTTATCGCCATGAAATACAAGCCGAAACCGAGAAGAAGCGGGAACATAATCCCGGCGGCGGTGACACTAATCACCTGAGCCCCCGATTGCAAAATAAGTGAAAAATCCATCTCTAACCCAATCAAAAACATATAATACGTCAACGCCAAGTTCGCAAACGTCTCCAGCACCATTGTTGTTTTATGAGGGAAGATATACTTCATCGAGAATTCAGTTTCTGCAAACATGGTCGGGCCTAACACCACGCCGCACTGCATGCATGCACATGAAAAAACAATATAACCAATACACATACATATACATTCGTTTTAAATTTAATCGATCTGTCTCCTCGTAGTTCGATACGTACGATGATATGGGCGACAATCGGAGGCTGGCGAATGGGGCGGAGGAGGAACAACAGGAGGCGGTCGAGGAGGAGGACGACGAAAAGCTGAGTAAGCAAGAAAGGGAGAGAAGTATTCAAGGAGCTGTGATCTCGCCATAGAGGATCATTGGTTGAATTCTTGACGTAAAAACATGCTTCGACGACTTCATTTGTTTTCTTTATAACGTAGTAATCATTGGAATCATTCATGTTGACGCGGCGGGCGGCGACGCCGATCTTCCGATGATTCAAGGATTCAAAGTTTAACAAAGCCGGCCAGCATGGGAAATTATTCAAATACAAAGAATTAAGGGGTGGTGGTGGTGGGGAATTAAGTTTAATATCGTTAATTTATGGTTTATATTTGGTATTTGCTACCCTGTTTTCCTACGGTCTCGGGTATTTCCTCTTCATTTGTCAACCATTATTTTGACTGTATAAAACTAAAATATTACAACAACAATAGTTAAAATTCGGTAATTTATTTATAAAAAATCAATTTTAAGGTTTAGTTTTTATAATCTAACCGAGACTGTTGTATATTCATGTCGTGTTTTTTTTAGTGACAAAATTAGGATGGATATTTTTAGACGCATCAAAAAAAGTTATTAATTATATTTTTTGTCTTTTATAAAAATTGAATATTGCAATGGAATTTTATGAAAATATAATCACTACCTTAATAACTACAGGTGAGTGTAATTAATAGTTATTATTTTTTTCTTTTATAATAATTCAAATTCAGTAATTATTTAATACTTATTGTCTGCTTGAAGGAAAAATATTGAATAATTTAATTAAAAAATGATCATATTGATATAATGTTTAAATAAAGAGGTTTTATTTTATTTTTCAAATTATAAATAAAATGGTTGAATATGTAAATACAGAGGATTAAATACATTATTATGTCATTTTTATTAACTGTCGATACTTCAACGTTAAATTTTTAACGACACCAAATCAAATTATTCCTTTTTTTAAGTCGGTGTTTATTTTGCAATTTTTCATAATAAAAGACTTAACAAAAAAGTCATGATCGGTGGACTGATTCACCCGGATGGAAATCATCTGACCCTAAAGTATGCCCTCATTTGTGTCCCCACTTTAAAATAGTGGGTTTAGGGTTTAGGGTTTGAGGTTTAAGGTTGGGGCTTAGGGTTAGGGTGTATGGAATTAGGAGTGGGGCGTATTTTTTAGGGTTTGAGGTTTGGGGTTTATGATATAAAAATTAGGGTTATGGGGCAAGATTTAATTTTTAAGTATTTTTAGGCATGGGGCATAGAAGGAGGCATGTTAGGGGGCAGGAAATTTTTACCCGATTCACCCTCAATCAGTAAACAACAAAAACATTGGTTATTGAATTAATGCAATTCACGATGCGTTAATTAATGATGTTAAGCCCTATTCAAAAATAATAATAATGATGTTAAGCCTCAAAATTAAGGGGTTTTTTAATAATTATCGTTATTTGATCTAATTATTAATCAGTTTAGAATTATATTGTAAAAAAATTATTATAAAGATAATTCTTCTAATCTATTTTATTTCATTTATTATATTAAAATTAAAAAAATTTATTTTATTTGAACAATTTAATGTCTTATCTAATTAGACCAACTAATTAAAAAATTATAAGTCAAACTTTTATTTATGCATTCAATATCTCAACATGGTTCAAAGTTTTGGTGCATTGCACCAACAAATAATATGATATAATTATTATTAATAATTTACTCCCAATCTTTTATGTCTTGCATACTATATAATATATACACACACCTAG
This sequence comes from Hibiscus trionum, assembly GCA_030270665.1. Lineage (NCBI taxonomy): Eukaryota > Viridiplantae > Streptophyta > Magnoliopsida > Malvales > Malvaceae > Hibiscus > Hibiscus trionum. Next base: position 9,567,997 of record BSYR01000045.1, on the reverse strand, counting down.
TACTTGATCCATCGATCATGTCATTCTTCACCGACTATAAACAAAACATATGAGCTTCATGCGGCGATGTTTAAGGCTTAAATAAAATTCAAATGCATTTGACCCGATAAGTGGTCATAATAAAAAAAAGGGTAAACTACATAAATAGTCCCCTGACTATGCTCCAATTATCTTTTGTGTCCCCCGACTATCAAAAGTTACAAACTGGTCTCCCGACTAAAAAAAAGTAACAAATTGGTCCAACGCTGTTAAAAATTTAACGGCTGATAATGTGACAGTTAATTTAAATTAATATAATTACATACTTAGCCCTCAAGTTCTACATTTATTTTAATTTGACCCTAATTCTAAAAAAATTAACCCATAAATTTTAATATTCTATCAAATTAATCCATCTTCTTTTCTATTTCTCTTCTCCTTTAATTCTTTAATTCATTTTCACCAGCATAATTGTTTGGATCAATTCATTCTCATCTTCTTCGACACCCACCCCACCAAGTTTCCTCATTCGATCTCCTTGAAATCAGGGCCCATTGGCTCTTTGCCGGTCACCAGTTCAAGTAGAATTACACCAAAACTATAGACATCTCCCTTTGTACTGCACCTTCCGCTCTGTCCGTACTCCGGTGGGATGTAACCCAAAGTCCCTGTAATGGTCGTGCTAACATGTGTTTCACATGCACTGATAAGCCTTGTCAGCCCAAAGTCAGCAAGTCTGGGTTTAAAGTCTTCACTCAGTAAGATATTGCTGGCTTTGATAGAAAAAAAGAGAATCAGATCGTGACATGTCCACTGCAATACATATATATTTATATAAAAGAAAAATTTATGAGAAAACACAAAAGCAATCGAAAATCACTAAAAACATAGCATATTTATGGGAAACCGATATCAAAATTCATACCAAGACAAATATGGCCATTGTTATGTGGATAGAGAGGTGCTGGTTGAAGAAATATCACCTGCCAATAATAACCCAAAAGAGAAAAATTATTCAAAAGGAATTTAAAACCAAATAAAAAAGTGGTTTTGAATAAAAATCAAACCTGGGGTGCTTCCATAGGGTAAGGGAAATCCACCTGAAGCTGATATGTTTCATTGGTTCTCGCAGCTCCATTGACTTCAATTACCCACATTTTTTTACAACAGAAAAATATCATTTTCCCCGAAGGAAGTAATCTAAAAAAAATAAAAAAGGATAACCAAAATAAAACCTTTGAAGATTATCGGTGACTTTGTGGGGTTGACCTGCCATTCTACCAGCTCTTTTTGCAGGCGATTGCAAGCAATCTTACTAAGTGCCTAAACAAAACAAAAAATGAAGAAACCCATTAAAATAAAACCAAACCCAAATCGAAAAAGAATCAAAAAAGTGAACCGAACCTTGCGAGAGGAAGCAAATGAGCTGCTCATGCTTATATGGTGGTGTTTTCGGTGGGTATGGCAGTTTGGGTCCTCTGTTTCGTATTTGATAGTGTTTTGAAATCAGAAAGAAAAATGAAATACCAATCAACGATGAGAGAAAAGAGATTATTGAGAAAGGAAAAGCAAAGAGCATGGATTTATGAACGCGGGAATTTGGCCCCTCTTTGTGTTCCCCACCGTTACCTCGCTTTTTATGTCTCTTGAATCTGATGGCTTATATTTGTTCAGCATAATATGCTGGTGAAAATGAATTGAAGAATTAAAGGAGAAGAGAAATAGAAAAGAAGATGGATTAAATTGATAGAATATTAAAATTTGTGGGTTAATTTTTTTAGAATTAGGGTCAAATTAAAATAAGTGTAGAACTTGAGGGCTAAGTATGTAATTATATCAATTTAAATTAACTGCCACGTCATCAACCGTTAAATTTTTAACGGCGTTGGACCAATTTGTTACTTTTTTTTTACTCGGGGGACCAGTTTGTAACTTCTGATAGTCGGGGACGCAAAAGGTAATTGGAGCATAATCAGAGGACCATTTATGTAGTTTACCCTAAAAAAACGGGTGTTATTTATTTTAAGAGACTCGAATTCGTATGAACCAACTTGTCTTGGTGGTTAAGGGAACGATTGTTGTTTCTATAGGTCACGAGTTCGAGCACCAGTAGCTGCAGCAAGGTGGATGAGCATGCATTGTCAAGTGGTTGAGAGTATATTCAAAACAGATACTACTTGTAAATCACTTTAGCTTTCAAAAAAAAAAAAGACCCGAGTTCAATCCCTATGTCTATGAGGTATGTGTATTGTCAAAGAGTTAAGAATATACAGTGACAGAGCCAAATGTTGTTTATAGGGGTCAATTGACCCCACTTGATTTGTTATGGTATGAGATTTTCAAAGAGTTAAATGTGATTTTTCAAGGAGTTAGTATAACAATATTTATATTGTAGTGGTATGAGAATTATTGTACCATAAAATATATTCTGACCCCATTATATGAAAGTCCTGAATTCGTCACTAAAAATATGTATTAACAGATACTAACTACTAACTTAAAATCACCTTTAAACTATTAAAAAATTCAAATGCATTTATATCATATATCGATAATTATTTAAACATGTATATACATTAATTTAATTTTGAATATATTGATTCAATTGAGACTGTCTTAAGATTTTGAATACATAAAGTTAAAACATGTTGGACATAAAAATATGTATCATTTTAAAAAATGAAAAGGAAAATTATGTAAATTGTATGCTTAATTATTTTAATTTTAATATATTAATTAATTTATTTTGTAGAAATCTACTAATTGATCGAATAGTCAAGTATATTTATATTATCTCATCTTATATGGTTTAAGTATTAACATTTTTCTTCAAAAATGTAATATATATTAATTTAATAAAAAAATTAATTCGTATGTGTGTTGGAATCTCAAAATAATTTGGTGGGAACCCCCGGAGGGAAATTCTGATATTGGGAACTCCTTCAACCACTTATATGCCATTTCATGTCTCTCTCTTGTCGGTGGATCAAACATCAATGCCAAATTTTCGCTTTTGCAAAAATATTATAATCATATTTTATTTAACATGTTTATTATCTAAGAAATATAGATTTGATTTTTATATTGTAATTTAATTAATTTGAGTTTTTGTATTTTTCAAATTTTAAATGTCAATTTCAACTTAAATAAAATTTAAGTAACAATTTAAAAAAAGTATATTCAAAAAAATTTAAAAATGTTAAATTCATGTTATAATTGCAGAATAAACATATAAAGAGATATAAGTAAACATTTATTAAAATCATGCATTATAATTTTGAACCACCGAAAATGTTCGAAAATAAACTTGATATCTGATCCTTCAATCTATTTTAATGTATTATCATTTATAATAGTCATTGAATTTTTATTAAAATTATAAAAAAATATCACAATTACAACGCATCTAGGAAGGAGAATAATGAGAATAATCCACCAAAAATTCTTATAACTTTTTTTGATCAAAAAGCCGGCTGATAATATTAGATAAGACTTAAGCAGGTCCAAAACCAAAGGAAAACCCAAACAAGCAATACAAACGAAGAATCTAAACCGACAACCATTAAGACAACTAAAGACAACTAAGAGAAAAAAAGAAAAAGAAACGCATCAGCCCGGCAGACAAGCCTCCGATCAAAACAAAATGGGAAACAAACTAATGAAGCTGGAGGTGCCCAGAGAGACAGTGGCGAAATGATGAAAAAGTGAACCCCGATCCACAAGACCAGGAGAAAATAAAAAGGTTCTAAGGCGGTTCGAGAGCCCGACGATCAGCATCCACGGTGGGGAGAACCGATGGTGGCACGTCTTCGACCCAGAACTTATCCTCCGAAAACGGTAAGCCCTCCTTTGCCATGATATGAGCTGCTTTGTTGCCTGATCTGTGGGTAAAACGAAACTCGCACCTGGAGAAGAGGCAGGATAACGCCTTTCCGTTTCTGATGTAGGGAGAGATCTCCGACAGATCAGGCCCGAAAGACTGAAGTTTCGAAATCACAGCTTGGGCATCACCCTCCAGGACGATGGAATTGAAACCTAAAAGTTTTCCTGATCTCATTGTCTCTATCCAATCGAGACACATAACAGGTGAAAAAAGAATAGTGAGCGACCCAAACTATCATGCAGAATGTTTTACTACCCATGACTGATTATACTAGCAAACAAAGAAAAACATGTCATTATCAGAAGTAAATGTTGACTTTGTTGTTAAGCCTATAACTTCAAGTTTGTTATATTGGTGGGTTGTTAGACATAACTAATTAGCTGAATCTGTTATTAAGGTAGTGGGCTATATAAAGCACGTTGATGTAATGGGCTCAGTAACCCAAAAATAATTATTTTTCTATCAGTTTAATAAAAGTCTTTTCTTCCCATTTTTTGTATTTCTCTCTCTCTCCGACAAAGTTCTTTTGTTCATCTTCTTCAATCCCTAATTCTAGACACTGTATTTCCTCTTAATTCTTCATGTACAATTTCTAATAGTCACAAGGATAGAGAAAAATATGTGTCACAAGGACAGAGAAAATGCGTGCCACAAAGACAGATATTCTTATTAAAATAAAAATAATAATAAATTTAATGATCTAAAATTAATACTAAAATTAATTGTCGACCACCAATCAAAGAAGAAAAAAAAATTACAGTCGGTAATGAGAAAAGGACAGAGAATTAGAGATTATTTTAATGTACTTTAGTACTATTTTATTAATATATCTTACTTTGTAATTTTTATTTGTTTATGTACATGGCTAACTACGATATCTGGTATGATAATTTTTAATTTAAAATTAACAATCGAAGTATTTTTATAAGAATTTATTTTAAAAAAAAAATTTATAAACATCCTAAAATTAGTACCAGGACAATTAAAAAATTAAGGAAAAAAATCAAGTGTCAATCAGTGAAGATTTTCACACTCTGTCGGTTGCCCTCGCAGTCGCAGCCAGTAATCCAAGCCACGTGTCTTTATTCCGTATAATATATACAAAGACAAATTACGCAAGCTTCCTTCCACGGTCTTCGACTGTCGTGAAAGACTTCATTCCGCCGCTTCAAAACCGCCATTGCCGCCTCAAATCCCACTGCTCAGCTCACAACCCCTGCCGGAAGCTCCCCGAAAGCGGCTGTCCCAACAAGAGATCTTCATGCTTCCGTCATACTCCCCGAAATCCTCCTCTTCTCCCAAGAAAACGACAACCCTTGAATTGAACTCAATCGAGCGCAAAAACTCATCGGGATCGACGGGTTCGCAGAGTTCCATCTTTTTCCCCAACATTAATCGCTTATGGCTACTTATTTTAATCATTTCACTGCAAATAATCCTCCTCCTCATGGCTCGCCGCTTAAAACCCGCCGACATTTCGATTTCCTCCGCCGTTTCACCGCCCGAACGGTGTTCGTCGGGTCGGATATTTGTTTACAGCCTACCGGCTTTTTTCAACCGAGAGTTGTTAGATAACTGTGCCGATTTAGACCCGTGGCATTCGCGTTGCGAGGCTTTGTCAAACAACGGGTTCGGGAGGAAAGCGACCGGGTTATCCGGCGTCGTCCCGGAGGGTTTGGTTCCAGCTTGGTACTGGACCGACCAGTTCGCCATGGAAGTTATTTACCACAACCGAATTTTGAACCACGAGTGTCGTACGACGGAACCGGATTCGGCGACGGCGTTTTTCATACCGTTTTACGCGGGTCTCGCCGTCGGGAAGTACTTGTGGCTCGGGTATAGCTCGAGGGATCGTGATCGGTACTGCGAGATGTTGTTGAAGTGGCTGCAGGATCAACCGTACTGGAACCGTTCCGACGGCTGGGATCATTTCATGACAATGGGGCGTATCACGTGGGATTTCCGGCGGTCGGAGAACGAAGACTGGGGCTCCAGCTGTCTCTACATGCCGGGTTTGAGGAACATCACGCGTCTTTTGATTGAACGAAACCCTTGGGACTATTTCGATGTCGGCGTGCCATACCCCACCGGATTCCACCCGAGATCGGATTCCGACGTCGTCCAATGGCAGGACTTCGTTCGCAACCGCCGCCGTAAAACCCTCTTTTGCTTCGCCGGAGCACCGCGCAGCACAATCAAGAACGATTTCAGAGGCTTGCTGCTCAGCCATTGCAACAATGCTTCGGGCTCCTGCCGAGCCGTGAATTGCGCCGGTACACGCTGCTCCAACGGCACCACCGTGATCCTGGAGACGTTTCTGGATTCCCATTTTTGCTTGCAGCCGAGGGGCGATAGTTTCACCCGCCGGTCCGTTTTCGACTGCATGATCGCCGGATCGATCCCGGTGTTCTTCTGGCACCGAACGGCTTATCTCCAGTACCAATGGTTCCTACCCAATGATCCCAAAACTTACTCTGTTTTCATCCACCGGGACCTGGTGAAAAACGGCACATCGATCAAAACCGTACTCGAAAACTACAGCACTGAACAGGTGAATCAAATGAGGGAGAAAGTGATTCAAAATATTCCCAAACTTGTTTATGCAAAACCCGAAACGGGTTTGAAGAACACAAAGGATGCATTCGATGTCGCCATTGATGGAGTTCTACAGAGAATCAAGGAACAAGAACAGCCCGGATTCAAGTGGAAACGATGATAGGATTATACATACGGAATTATAAAAGTTTTCAAAGTACGTAGATTCTGCCGCATGCATTACTGGTGCGCGAAGTATGTAGATTTTTTCCCTGTCATTGTTGTATTTTGTATTATTTTATACAATGATAATATATCATACTATATGATTATTTATGAATAAGAAATTCTATTAGAAATGCAAATCTTTGTCGGATCTGCAGCACTTGATTGTTTGTTGCTGGTGTTGTTACCATGATTTTGTTTTTGCTGATAATGATTTGACAAAGTTTCGTGCAACTTGTTAGCTTGAAAAAAATGGTGGATTGGGCTTTCGGACAGAGCATTTTTTTGCAGACTGCAGATGGCACACGATTTGTCTGCAGTAGCCAGTAGGGCAACGCTGAAGTTGGAATTAAGGTATCACGTTCTCCTTGGCCTATGACACATGCCATTTAACTCTCTTGCAGCTTTTTTTCTTTTCATTTTTAGTCCGACAACTACAATTATCCAATAGTTATAATGATTTCGATTAAATTTAGAATCGAATCTAACCGAACATTATTAATATTATTAAGAGTAAGTTCTTTCCTAAGTTTTGGTGTTCCCCACAAAATTTTGGGAGAAGTTCGGATGAAAAGGTAATGTTTGCGAGAATATGAGGTTTCGAAGGTTTGAGAACAATGACAAACTTCCTCGTCGAAGTCATTCCTGTCCGATTCCTCCCTTTGTTTCAGTCCCAGTGTTTTTTGAGTTTGTCTTTTTTTTTTTTTTTTGCTTTGTGGTGTATCTTCCTCCCCTCCCCTCTTCTCTTTATTTTTCTTTTTTAAGTTGGTTTGTAGGTTATGTCTTAGGATCGATTTTGGGCGTCACTCGTCTACAGACTCTCCTTACGATATGCTTGACGAACGCCGGTGGTAACACCGAACATGACTTTACTCCTCTGTCGAAGTTATTGATAAGACCCTCTACCCTAACGGGGAAGGAACTTGCCTCCTTCAGGAGCTCTCACAATAGAGATTTTGAAGCCGCGTTTCTCATCTTTGGATCGATTACTTCTCTCATGAATCTGTCTTTTGTGTTGTTTGTTTGAGCCTTAGTGGTTCTCTGTTTCTGTGTTTTTCGGATGTTTGTGTTGAATCCTTTGTTTTGCCTCAATTTGAGGCTTGTTTCCTTGTTGTTTATAATGAAGTTTAAATTTTTTTGTGTCAAAAAAATTCTTTCTTAATTTTCGCACTCGTTACCTTATCTAGTTTTAACCCTTCATGTGACATTAATGTATACATTTAATATGTTTGTGTGTACTTTACCAGGGTGATGGCTTTTAACAAAAAGAACTGGATGAGATTTTCTAATCTAATAAGAAAACATTAAACAATTGGGGGAATGATTGTTGTTGGATTGTTTCAAAAAAAAAAGATTGCTGTCGGAGTTGACAGTTCACACTAGGGGTGATAACGAGCCGAGCTGAGCCTAAGTCTGACCAGGTTCGGCTCGGAAACAGTGTAATTAAGCTCGGGCTCGAGGCTCGTCGAGCTCGGAATTTTAGGCTCGAGCTCGGCTCGAAAACAGTACTATTGGGCTCGGTTCGGGCTCGAAGCTCGTCAGGCTCGATTCGAACTCGTCAGGCTCGGCTCGGGCTCGTCAAGCTCGACTCGAAATAAAAAATTTTGTTCAATGACCGGAAAGGGAAAAAAAGTGCGAAAAAATATATTAATCCAAATAATCAATAAATATTCTTATAATACAATAATTAAAGAAAATAGAAAATCAAACAACAACCAACTAAAGATAGAAAATACAAACACATAATTTATTTTAGTGTATATGTAGATTCTAAGCATGTTCACGAGCTTTTCGAGTCGAGCCTAGGTAGGCTCGGCTCGGCTTGTTAAGGTTTCGAGTCAAGCCCGAGTCGAGCTCACTCGAACTGAACTTTGACCGAGTCGAGCTCACTCGAATCGAACTTTAATCGAGCCGAGCCCGAATAACTCGCGAGCGGATCAGTCTCATTATCACCCCTAGTTCCCACATTTAACTCAATATATGGAGCAAGCCGAGAAACCATTTCTATATACGAGGCGGAGGCATGGGCTGAGAAACCCTTTGGATTTTGTTGCTGGTTGGGTGGGTGAGGGTCTATGGGAAATTTAAGTCGAAAGGGACAACTCTTTAGCCAGCTATTAATAGACTACTAATGGGCAATGGCATGAAAAGTGTTTGCTCCAAGAAATTGGGGATAGAGCAGCTTTATCTTCAATTTTTTAAATACGTATCTTATCCAAAAATTAAAAATAAATATAAAACAAATATTATATTATATTATAATCATTTACGACTATTAAATAATTTTGGTCACAGTTATGGAAGCAAGTTAAATTGGTAATTATTGGCTCATCCTTTTGTGTTCTGGTGGCAAAGGTAGATATTCATCATTTATTGAGATTTGAGTTCGAGCACCAGTAACAGTGGCGGATCCACATGATGCCTTGGGTGAGCACATGCCTACCCTGTATTTTTCAAAGCTCACACATTTGGTTTTAATTTTCATATTTTTTATGAATTAGTCCTTAAATTTTATGACTTGTGCTCACCCTAGAATTTTGAGATTTTTATGACTTGTACCCATTTTAAAAAGTGGTTTGATTTGTGCCCACCCTTAAAAAAATTTCTAGATCCGCCACTGACCAGTAATGCATGCTATATGTGCCGTCTTTGAAAAGATTAAGAAAATTGAACATATGCTACCCTTATATCACATCAACGTATTAAAAAAAATTACATTTTTCATACATGTTTTGAATGTTGCAGCTTCTATAAGCATGGTGCTTGATTGAATATACTCGATTCATAATGAGTGTTTAACCTTTTGGTTTATATTTTTTTTATGTATTTGTATAAATTATAATGTCAACCAAATTAAATTCGAACTTTTGATCGTTTAAATTCAATTCTCATATATTGAGTTAAAGATAATTCTTTTCAAATACCCATTATAAAATGAAAAATAAAAAATGATTTATTCTAATATTATGGCGTTTTATTTCTTAATTTAAGAATAGTACACATTTTTTTACAAATACATGCTTTTATTTTATATTTTATAAATTAAAAATTCAAAAAGTTGGTTTAAGTCTATTTTTTATCGGTCCAATCCAAATTGAAAGAGATCCAACGATCCAAATCGAATCCATCTCGGAAAAATAAAATAAAAAGCCTTGTTTTTGCTCTTCCCGCGTTTAACTGCCATTTGCACTGAGAGAAACAGACTCCCTCGCTGAGACATTCTCGCATTGTTTGTTTTCTACACAGATCTTCAAGACTTTTGATTTCTTTTATTATTATTATTCAAAGCTTTTGATTTTCAGTTCCTAACATTCTGAATCGAAAACATGCCTTCTCTACCTTTATCTGATCTAAAAAACAAGAAAGAAGAGAAAAAAACGAAGAAAAAAATCGCTCTAAAAAATCCAGAAATCGAGAAAAAAGTGAAGAAACTGAAGGAGCCTAAGATCAAGGAAGATGAAAACGATTTCGAGCTAAAGAATATTAAGAAGAAACGAAAGGCGTCGGAGCTCCACTTGGAAGAGGATAGCGAGACTAGCTCGGAGATCGTTGAGCCGGTAGATGTGAAGGTGAAGGTGAAATTGAAATTGAAGGAGAAAAAGAAGAAGAAAAACAAAGCCAAGGTGGAGGAAGAGGAGGATGATGACGACGACGATGACGATGGAGGTGAAATTGAGGATCCGAATGCGATTTCGAGGTTTCGGATCTCGGAAGCGGTTAGGAAGAAACTCGAGTCGAAGGGGATTGAGTCGTTGTTTCCTATTCAGGCCATGACTTTCAATGTTATTCTTGATGGCACTGATTTGGTTGGCCGCGCTCGTACTGGCCAGGTGTGATCTTCGTTTTATTGAAAATTGATTGCACTTTCAATTTTGCCGCTAATTTATGATCTAATTGAGTAATCTCAGAATTCTATTAATATGATTTATGGAGGGACCTTTTTGTTAAAAAAATTATATGAAATGCATGATTTAAATCATTTTCTTCATTTGCCTGGTTTTGAAGTTTGACTGTGAATCTGTGATTGATGCATCATGGCTCAAACTTGAAAGCTTGTTGGCTTTGGTGGAGATCTGTTTAATTCAATTCAAAGTTCAAACCATTGTTGTGTGACTTCTTCAAGAAGTTATCTTCTTAAGTAGGTCATCAACGTTGTTAGCTATATTGTGCAGGGTAAGACACTGGCCTTTGTGTTGCCTATATTGGAGTCTCTAACCAACGGGGCTGCAAAAGCATCGAGAAAGACTGGATATGGCAGGGCACCAAGTGTTCTGGTCCTTTTACCAACTAGGGAATTGGCTAAACAGGTATATATATAGCGCCAGCCGCCACTGATCTAATTCTCCGGACATCCGATTCTTTGATAGTACCTTTTTGTTTGTGAAGTTTATTGTAATTAACCCGTTTGTTTCTAGGTTTTTGAAGACTTTGAAGTTTATGGCGAGGTGTCAGGATTGACATCAGGCTGTTTATATGGAGGAGCCCCCTACCACACCCAAGAGATGAAACTCAAGAGGGGAGTTGATATAGTTGTTGGGACGCCTGGCCGCATAAAGGTGACCTGTTCTTGATATTCATGGAAGAGGTTTTGTTAGTTTTAGAGATGTCATAAAATTCAATATCTATTCTGTTTAAATACTTTTGGTATTTGATTATGTCAAATGTCCTGGTGCAAATGCTTCAGGATCACATAGAGAGGGGGAATATTCACTTAGGTTCATTGAAATTTCGAGTTCTTGATGAGGCAGATGAAATGTTGAGAATGGGATTTGTTGATGATGTTGAGATTATATTAGGTATGCATTTTTCTGACTGCTCTTTTATTTCTATCCCCTTATGTGATGTAGTTTTCTCCACTTCCATATAATTAGATATGTAGAACACATTAGAAGGTCGTGCACGGATGGAAATCCTCTGCCCATTTTCGGTGTTTTTTAGTGTTGGGTATAAGTAGGGGCACCGAAAAGGGACAGAGTATTTTTATCCAGTCGTGCACTGGCATACTTCTACACTTGTACTAATAGTCTTGTACCTTTATTCCAATTATTGACACCATTTATACCTGCGTGCATCACTCTACTGTCTGATTTACTTACGGTAACTTGTTACTTTTCAAGGCAAGGTAGATGATGCAAGTAAAGTTCAGACACTTCTTTTTAGTGCCACCTTGCCGGACTGGGTGAAGGGTGTATGTTTCTTTCCTGTTTTCATGCATTGTAGTATTTTAGTGCCACCTTGCCGGACTTGGATTTCTTTCTCTTCACTTACATTTTTAATCATGAACTCTGTTCCTTTTCACTGCCAGATTGCAACAAGATTTCTTAAAACAAGTAAGAAGACTGTTGATCTCGTTGGTAATGAGAAGATGAAAGCTAGTACTAGTGTTAGGCATATTGTCTTACCCTGTTCTAAGTCAGCAAGATCACAGCTGATCCCAGATATTATTCGTTGTTATAGCAGGTTGATTTATGGTTTTATAATAATTTACTGCGACAATTTAGATTACATTTGATGATTTGGCTTAGTTGTTTTCTTCGTTTCTCCCGCGGATAAAATTCAGCGGTGGCCGGACTATTATATTCACTGAGACAAAAGATTCTGCTTCTGAGTTTTCCAGCTTGTTGCCCGGATCCCGGGCTTTGCACGGGGACATACAGCAGGCCCAACGTGAGGTAGAGTCTTATCTAGAGTATCATCATTTTTCATTCTTTTGCTCAAGCAAAACGAATCCTGTTGTTTCACAATTTCTCAGTTTTGGTATAATGCTTGCAGGTCACCCTTAATGGATTCCGGTCGGGCAAGTTCATGACATTAGTCGCTACAAATGTGGCAGCACGGGGATTAGATATCAATGATGTTCAGTTAATTATCCAGGTACATTTGGATACACATGTTTTACAGAAGTTTGTGATGTCTTACAGTGTTAGTGATTCCATAATGTTTAACATTATTTCTATTACAGTGTGAGCCTCCACGTGATGTAGAAGCATATATCCATCGGTCTGGACGAACAGGGAGGGCAGGTATACCTTAAGTTTGCTCTTCTTTTTTTGTAAATTGGAAATGATACCGACAAGTTATTAAAATTTCAGGCAATACTGGAGTTGCTGTCATGCTTTTTGATCCTAAAAGGTCAAGCATATCTAAAATAGAAAGAGAATCTGGTGTGAAATTTGAGCATATATCCGCTCCCCGGCCTGTTGATGTTGCTAAATCGGCTGGTGTAGAAGCGGCGAAAATAATAACAGAAGTCTCAGACAGGTATACTTGTAACTTGCTAATGAAGTTATTTTTTCTCTTCTTTGTAAGTTGTCAACTCAGATTTTAACCCGTATGAGATTGCAGTGTAATTCCTGCCTTTAAGTCTGTTGCTCGGGAGCTATTGGCAACTTCTGGTCTATCAGCAGAAGATCTACTTGCCAAAGCACTAGCCAAGGCTGCAGTGAGTTTTCATCCTCATCCACACTGGACCTTTTGATTCTTTTCATATTATGAATCTTACTTTAATGAGAGCAGGGTTTTAAATCGCGGTCACGGTCACGGTCGCGGCGTTATATTGCAGTTTCGGGCAAAAACGGCTGAATTGCGGCGATCGCGGACCGTTTTTACCCCAATCGCGGTTTTGGACGGCGGCGCAACCGCTATATCGCAGCCGATATCGCGGTCGCGTCCGCTTTTTAAATCACTGAATGAGAGTTTAACTCTGGTTTCCACTATTGCATGATTTTTCAGGGCTATTCTGAAATAAAGAGTAGATCCCTTCTAACATCTATGGAGAACCATGTTACATTGCATCTTGAAGCTGGAAAACCTATTTACACGCTTTCGTAAGTTCATGAAACTTTTTTCATTTGTGCATCTTTGTATTTTTTTGTATAACCACCGGTATCTAAATAATTAAATGATTAATTCGGATCGGAGTACTACAAGTCTATCACGGGAACAACTCTCTGAACCGGATTCATTTTTCCTTACTTTTTTTTCTTGTATTAGGTATGTTTTTGGTGTGTTGAAAAGATTCTTGCCGGAGGAGAAGGTTCAGTCAGTTCAGGGTCTGACCCTTACAGCTGATGGAATGGGTGCAGTCTTTGATATTGCAGAAGAAGACGTGGAAAAATTTCTTGCTGGTATTCCCCCCCTACTTCATGGTTTAATTGGTGATTGTATTGAGCCATTTGCACTTATATGTTATTCCTTTGTTGTTCCCTGACAGCAGGGACAGACCTAATACTTTAGGTTAGGGGGCGAACCTATAAATTTTTAGGGGCGAGGGCGAAAATAGATTTTTAATAGAAAATACATAAAAAAAATTTTAAAAATTTTCTAAATCATATATAATTTTTAAAATTTTAAGGGGACGGTTGCCCCCACCAGCACCCCTCGGTCCATCCCTGCCTAACAGCATACATTAGTCATTAGTTCTATTGTATCATCATCTCTTGCCTTTCCAGGTGCTGAAAATGCAGCTAATGTTACATTAGTGGTGATGAAGAAAAAATTGCCACGTTTACAAGAGAGAGACCAGTCGAGAGGGAGATTCGGCGGTGGACGGGGTGGTTTTGGTGATCGAAGTGGTGGCGGCGGCGGTGGTAGGTTCTCTGGCGGCAGAGGTGGCCGAGGAGGGTTTTCTGATAGAAGGAATGATAGATTTTCGGGTGGCGGCGGCGGCGGCAGTGGTCGAGGCCGTTACAATAACAAGAAATGGTGAGGGCTTCCCTGAATCTATCCGAGTGATTTCAGCCTGGCTTTGTAGGCAAAAATCTGTCAATCTCTATTTTATCTATATGGTTATTTAGTGTTTCTCTCGGGGATGTTTTTGTTCAAGTAGTCCCCGCGTTTCTTATGTGTTGGTGAAGGTCTGAGAATTACATATCTAAATATGTATTCTTTGCCTCCAATCATAACATAGAACAGAGAAAAAAAATATATGAGGATTTTAAATAAAAACTAATAATATCTTAATAATAATATGTCGTTATGCTAAGATAAAAATAGTTTATACATGATTTATGTACGATAAAATCCGAACATAAAATCTCAATTCTCAACGTTGTTATTATAAACTAGACTACAATACTTCAAGTTTATATTAAAATTATCGAGTCACGAGTACTGATATATTAATTTGTTTATTCATTGATTTTTGTATAATAAAGTATACAATAAACGTGTATTATACTACATGTATACGGATTTAAATAAAGACTTTCCATCTAGAAAGTAGAAATGTATAAAGTCAACTAGGAAGTAATCCGTTCATTATTTTAATCATCGATGATAATATCGGACGGTAAAGATTGATCTCCCTCGTGTGAATGCAAAGCTACAGTACCAAAAACTTGAACCCAAAAAACTTTTAGGTTGAATGTATGGTACATAAACATTTATATTAAATTTGTGCCTGAACTAATACATTAGTGAAAAGAAATTCTCAAATCCCTACTTTGTGCTGACATGATATTTCAATAATCAATCATATTATGACATGTGACAGCTTAATAATGCTAGAATTCTTTTACTAGTCTGTCATGCCACTAATTTGATTTGTAGGGATGGTAATTTTCTTTGACACTAACAAGTCCCAACCCAGTCGGGTTAATTTTTTTTGATATCGGAGTGAATTCAATAGGTTTTTTGTTGAAAATTTTGGGGTCGGATTTAAATGATACCTGCTATCCGCAATATATTTACTAAATACTTTTTTATTATTTTATAATTTTTTTATATATTATAATTAATATATTTATTCATTTTTTTGGGGCCAAAATGTGTTTAGTCGTTTTTTTGTTAAAATTTTAAGGTCGAGTCAAGATCGTGTTATGCTTTTATTGTGTCGGGGTCGGGTTGGATTAAATGTTAATAAAATCAAGGTCGATCGGGGGTTGAATTAGGGTGTTTAAATTTTTGAGTCGAGGTATGGCGGCCAAAAACACACCATGTCCTATTATCATCCCTATCAGTTGGTTATTGGAATCTCTAAGTCACTATAAGCAGGGACAGACACATGATTTCATGTAAAGGGTGCGAACTATCATGAAACTAAGTGTAAGGGTGCAAAATTACAAAATTTTAGGGGTGCAGAATTAAATTATCAATAGAAAATACAAAAGAAATATATAAAATATAATAAACTATATTAGAAATGTAGGGGTGCAAAATTACAAGATTTTAGGGGTGCAGAATTAAATTATCAATAGAAAATACAAAAAAATATATAAAATATAATGTAATTTAAAATTTTTAGAGGGTGCGGCTGCCCCAACACCCCTGTCCCTGTCCCTGAGTATAAGTACCAATGTGATTTGGAAAAAAAGTTGCACGCACTAAGCTCAAAGAAATTGTTAATAGAGATACCAATGTGTATTAAACAAAACTTTTACTTTAACAATGGCCGGTGAGGTCATTTTCCATAATTGCTTTTGTTTATTCGAAACCCAAAAGAAAGAATCATTTTGCAGAACGAAAGATCAAGCACACATTATACCCTAACAAACGTATAATCTCCTTGTTTTCTTCCTTTTCTGGGAGGGAATCAACAGGAAGAAAAGCTGGAGTTTAATCTTTGAACAATAATGTTCTCTTTACAACAAAGCGATGAGCTGTTGTTAACGGGTCATACAGTAGTGGAGGCCAACCCTATATTTACAAACGCCATGGCGAAAACCCGGCGGCGGAAGCCCTGTCATACGGAGGCTGGCGGTGGCGATGAAGGGTTTGCCGCCTGTGATAAATACAAGAAGCAGAAGATGCGTAGGGAGATTGAACGACAAAGGAGGCAAGATATGGCTTCCCTTTACGTTTCGCTACTCCGTTCCCTTCTCCCTGGTGATTGTATCAAGGTAAGGGATGGACCGAGCGATATCGGAACAGTCGCATCTTTAAAAATTTCAAAGTTTCATAGTTTATATATTTTCTTCGTATTTTCTATCATGATCTAAGTTCGTACATCTTGAAATTTCAAAGTTCTAATATAACTCCCTAACTATTAATGCATTTGACATAAAACCCTACGTCCGTCACTGATTTAAGATTTCTTTAGGTTGTTGTCTTGTGCTGTTCTTGTCTGATTTATGTTTTGGGGTTTTCAGGGAAAGCGGTGGATGTCGGATCATATGAACGAGGCTGTGAATTACATAAAACATTTGGAGAAGAAGATCAAAGAGCTTGAATCTAAGAAACATGAACTAAAGAAAGTGTCCGATTTGGCAAGTGTTGGCTCGGGAAAAACCAAACCTGCTTCAAACTATTGCTTCATAATCCGACCAAGCTCCATAGGCATTGAGATTATGTTTCGTTGTGGCTTTGACGACCAAGATTTGCCCCTTTCAACAGTGTTGTCTGTACTTGTTGATGAAGGACTGTCTGTTGTCAGCTGTGTTTCCACAAAAACAGATGAATATTTATTTCATACAATCCAAACCGAGGTTTGTGTTCTTTCCAGATAATGTTAGGGTTTTGTTTCTGTTTCAAAAGCTGAGCTGATTTACTTATTGGATTTCGTTTAGCAGGTCAATGATCCAACAAGAATAAACATGTCCAGGCTACAACTGAAACTAAACCCTAAATTAGTGAAGTAACAAAATAACTTTGTGTTTTAGATTTGATAGGGTCTGACTTCTAATTTGAGGAAATGGACTTGTTTTCGTGCTTCTGGTACGTAAATATTGTGTGGTCTAGTATCTTTCATGTCCGTTTTATGATTTATATTTGATCTTCTCTGAGATTTAAATCCGAGGTCTGACACGAGAGTACAATTTGTCTTACCACATTGCATCTAACACTTGCTCGTGAATGATTTTAGGTAACTTTAGTGCAATAAGAAAATGTTAAACATAGCATGATTAACTGTTCTTTTCTACTAAGCTTCTTTGCAGCATTGTATTACTTGCTCTTAGTTACTGCATTCTAGTTAGTGCAATAAGAAAATGTTAAACATATATTGACATAGCGTAAAATTTATAAGTTTTAAGTATTTTTCAGATAATTGGATAAGTGAAAATGAATAGACGCACACGCACGCAGAATTTTCTCTGCATAATTTTTATGTTTTTATAAATGTTAAATGATTATCCGCTCATCACACACACAATTTTCTATATATAATTTTCACGTTTTTATAAATGTTTATCTAACTGATCATCTGCTCTCTCACATGATAGAAATATTAGATACATGGAACTTATCCCTTTTATACGTATACATTTCATAATGGGGTATAGTGTGTGGGATAGAGATTCTCTGAATTCTTTTAGGTGTCCTATTTATGTACCTACACTTAAAATTAAGTTTAGGGTTTAAGGTTAAGGTTTATGAATAGGGTTTAAGGAATTTTTGGTAGGGTGTATTTTTTAGGGTATAGGTTTTAGGATTTAGAATTTAGGATTAGGGGCACCGAAAACGGGCAAAGAATTTTTATCCATAGTGTGTGTGGTGTGTCGTACACATACAAATTTTTAGTTTCTACAAACGCCTTAACTTTAAGGTTTAGGAACTTAATTTAAAGTGCGTGGTTTAGAGGTTTATGTGTAAGAGTTTAGTTTAGGGTGCGTGGTTTAGAGGTTTATGTGTAGGGGTTAAGGGTACATTGGCATGTGATTGAGGTTCATCAACTGTGCTACAAGCCAAGCCTACATCACTACATGTGAGTGGGCAGTTTTGTAGGCTGGAAACCCTTGTTAAGACCGGGGACAGCCAGGTAGGGCCTTAATTGGCCAATAGGCTTTTATATTTCAGGAGTAATATAATAAGTCATAATTAACATAACTCATTCATTTTTTCCCATTAAAGTGAAGCAAACATTCCATTAATTATTTAATTGTCTGCCAAAAAATTGTTATGCCTGCTCCAATCTTTAACACCCAATACAAAATAAATTGGTTTATTGGAGGCTACCCAAACTAGAAAGTGAATGCAAAACAATTAATTATCCATGCAAAAGAATCTCAAGGGGGCATATTTTTCATAAAATATATATAAGCAAAACAAGTTTGTGGAGTTTACACAAACCTTTGAATTTCAAGGTTTAAAATTTTAGATTAGGGTTCAGGGATTTAGTGTGTAAAGTGTAGAATTTGAAGTTTATGATTAGAATTTAAAGTTTAGTGTTTATGGTTTAAGGTTTAAGTTTTAGGGTGCTGGAGTTTGGGGTTAAGTTTTAAATTTTATAGAAGAGTTGTGTAAATTATTTTACACAGTTTGTGTATCAAAATATAACTATACTATTATTGACTTTTTTATTTTTAAGTTTTGAGATGTTTTATTTTATTTTATTTTATGATGTAGAATTAATGTTATTTAATCATCGGAGTAGTCAATTGGGTTGTTGAAATGACATGCAATGGGACAATTCTAGTATGCGGCCGCCTAATATACGGCTAAGAAACGGCGTTACTGGAAACATTATAAGATAAATAATGTATCCGGTAAAGCGCTACCGGATATATTGATATGAGATAATGTATCCGGTAAAAAACATGAAAAAAATGAAAAAAAAATGGTAACCGGCAAATTTAAGTTATCGGTCAAAGATAACAAAATCGGTAAAATTACCTATTTTGTTGATCCGAATATCAATATATTCGGTAGCGCTTACCTATTTTGTTATTAAAGTTTAAGCTGATGGGGCCTTCGAAAGTATCTATACTTTTTTAAAAATATCCATACTTTTTTAAAAAAGATAACAAAATCGGTAAAAATACCTATTTTATTGATCCAAATATCAATATATTCGGTAGCGCTTACCTATTTTGTCATTAAAGTTTAAGTTGATGGGGCCTTCGAAAGTATCTATACTTTTTTAAAAGTATCCATACTTATTTTGTTGATAAGAGTATCAACATATTCAGTAGTATTAAAGTATCGATACTTTTTGTTGATACTTTTTTAAAAGTATCGATACTTTCGAGCCACATTGCAACCGGTTACATTGCTTTTTAAAAAAGTATCGATACTTTTAAAAAAGTATGGATACTTTCGAAGTATCAACAAAATAGGTAATTTTACCGAATATGTTGATACTCTTATCAACAAAATAGGTAATTCTACCGAATATGTTGATACTCTTATCAACAAAATAGGTAATTTTACCGAATATGTTGATACTCTTATCAATAAAATAGGTAATTTTACCGAATATGTTATGTTTACCGGTCACCTTTCTAACCGGTTACGCCGTATATTAACCGCCTTACCGCAGAACTACCCCATGCAATGAATATTGTAGTCGGCCTCAAGTTTGTGTGCAATGCTAGTGACTTTCCATGTAGTCAGTCTACAGTGTTGGCGATTTTTCCTTAAGTCGGCCTATGATATTGATGACTTTCTCTAATATTAGAGCAATCACCTTAATTCGTGAAATAAAAAACACTCAAACCTTAAAATAAAATAAAAACTTAAAATACGTATAAAAATTTTATGCTCATTTTCGATGTTTATTTCTATGTCACAATACTACAAAATCAAATTCTAAGCCATAATCTTAAATTTCAAACCTTAAAATACATCATACACAAAAATTCTTAACCCTAAACTTATTTTGTTAGTGTGGAAGTATAAATAGAGATAAAAAAGCATAAGATTTATATTTGTAAAAGGATAATTATTTGATACACTGGCGGTGAAAACTTTTTAGTTTCCACATGTGCCGTAGTTTTAGGGTTTATGGACTTAATTTAGGGGTTAATGTTTAGTAGTTTATAATTTAGGGATTGTGAATATAATTTAATGCTTATAGGCTAAAACCTAAATACTTAACATATTACCCTAAATCATAACCTTTAACCCTAAATTCTAATCATAACCCCTAAATTATAATCATTACTCGTAAATTCTAATTCTTATACATAAACTATAAATCATACACCCTAAATTAAATCCTTAAACCATAAAATTAATACTCTTATAAAAACTAAAAAATTTCACCGTAAGTATATTAGATATAAAACCTTTGTAAAATAAGTAAAATTTTCATGCCCCCTAACCATGCCTCATTATATACCCATACTAAAAAACACCTAAAATTAAATTCTAAGCCATAACTCTAATTTTCATATCATATCCTAAAAAATACACCCTAATCTTAAGCCCCAACCTTAAACCCCAAACTTGCTATTTTAAAATGGAGGCACCAATGGGGGCATTGTTAGGGGTAGACGATTTCCATCATTGTAAAATACGGATAAAAATTTCCTGCCTCTTTTCGGTACCCCATACTTATGCCTCAATACTAAAAAACACTACAAAATTAAATTTCAAGCCCTAACCCTAAATTCTAAATCCTAAAACCTACATCATATACCTTAAAAAATACATTATACCCTAAATTCTATAAACTCTAACCATAAACTCTAAACCTAATTTTAAGCGTGAGAGCATAAATATAAACACCGAAAAAAATTCAGAGTTATTGATACAATAATGGTGTGTGAGAAAGCATATGCAAGTGTAGGGTTTTAGGCAGGGGCAGTTAAAGGACGACAGAGACTTAGCTGGAGAAGCTAGCTTGGGTTGGAAAAGGAAATCAGCCGTCCTACTTCTAGGGTTAGGGTTTTCCCTCAGATTCCATTTCATTCTCATGCAAAACGGTTTTTATATTTATTATTTATATACTCCCTGTTCAATTATTTTATATATACATTTATTATATAAAAAAAACTTTTCAATCCAAATTTCATATACAATTGCATAATATATGTATTTCCGAATAAAAAGTAGTGAGCATCTTTCCTCATTAACGTAGGGATAATACCTCGGCAACCAAAAAACTATGCGCCGCCGTAAACTGGGAGTCTCCGGCCTCACACGACGGCGCTCCAACCCTCTTTCCCTATCGCCATATTAAATGGTCTGATCAGGTACTTATTTGTTTTGTTTTGGGAGCCGCGTGTTGCAGTTGCAGCTGCTGTGCAAATCAAGCATGACATTTGACAATCCCTCTTATAACCTCGATCCCCGCCCTTCATAATTGTATTTTAAATTAAGAATATAATAATCCTTTAATTTGTACTTTTTTTATCAATTTAATCAAGCTCGTAAGCTGCTCGAACTTGATTCGGTCATAATTCGGTAAGCGTTCGACTTGGGTTGACTCGACTCGAGACTTTAACGAATTGAGTCGAGCAAAGTTTAACTCGACTCGATAAGTTCGCGAGCAGCTTGTTAATTTTTTAAAATATATTTTTAGTAATTACTTTAATTTGATGTACTTGTGGATTGTTATTTTAGTTTTAAAATGCTAGTTTGGTGTATTTGTGAATTGTTAGTTTGAATTTGGACTTTGAAAGTGTTTTATACACTCTTTTGATATATTTTTTTGTTAAATTTATTAATTTATGTTAGTATTAAGCCTCATATAGTATTATTAAATTTTACTTTTAGTTAAAAATAAAGTAAATTTTTTTTAGTGAGCTTAACGAGCAATGAGTCGAGTTGAACGATAAATTTTTTTAACGAGCTTAACGAGCAACGTGTCAAGTCGAGCAACAAAATTTTTTAACAAGCACGAGCAGGAACAAAGCCAGGATTTGAAGTTTGGGGGGCAAAACATAAATTTTGAAAGGTGTGGGGCAAATTCACAATTATCCTAATTTTTTTAGGAAAAAAATAAAAAATCAAAGGGTAAAAAAAATAATTTCCCCTTATCATGGGCCACTGCCCCTCCCATTGAAGCTGTAGCTTCGTCCCTGAGCACGACTCGAGCACTACTCAACTCGCGATCAACTCGCTCGATAAGCACCCCTAAATATAACATTATATGAATATGTCATATGTTATATAACAAAGTATCGTAATATTAAAATATTAAAATAAAAAAGTTACAAAGTCTGGGATAAATGTAGATAAAATGTTCGAGGATTAAGTTAAAAAAAGTAAAGGATAATTTTACCATTATAGTTGTCTAAAATAAAAAAAATATTGTTATTCATTTTTAATTCCATTAATTTAGTCTTCGGACTATTGATCTGTATCATTATTACTGTGTGATCGACAAAAATTATTGGCTATTGTTATCAGGGATGGACATTTCACCTAACCCAACTTGATCGGGTCAATTTTTGTAAAAAAATATAAGTTTGGTCGGGGTTTTGGTGAAAAAATATTCAACTCGACCAGACCCATAACTAATGGTATAATCCCCCTATATTTTTTTACAATTATGTTTTTAAAATTAAATTTTTATTTATAATTTTGTCTTTAAAATTATTTTTTTACAATAAAATCCTTAAAATAATTATTTTTATACAATTAGATCCCTAAAAAGTGATTTTATATAATTTGAGACATGCTCGGATTTAGGTGTATAATTTTTAAGTCAGGTAAGATTTTTTAAAGTATAAAACCAGATAGAGTTTAGTATAATTATTTTTGGGTCGAATTCAGACCGGTAAAAAACCCGATCAGAGTCGACCCATGCCCATCCGTTTAATATAACGATACTAATATGACAGTTAATTAACTTAATTGTATTGATGTAGTAGTCCACGTGTAATATGATAGAAATACTAAATTAATTTTTTTATAAAATATAAACATATGTTATTATTATTATTATGTTTACAAATTACAATTGAGTATTGAAGGTTGTGAAATTAAGTGAAGGGTCGTATTCAAGATGGTTCGACAAATCTTCGACTTTTTGCAGGAACTTCTTTCTTGGGCTCTACAGCCTCTGCTTTCATTTTCCCCAACTTTCCCTTTCGGAGATACGCTGTCCAACCCACAAACATCCCCCACAACAAAGATCTTAACCCACTCGAATCAAACACTCCACTTCTGCTGTATTGTACCGACACCAACCTAGTTAGCTTAGTTCCCATGTAATAATAATAATGCTTCTTCTCCTTCTCCTTCCTCTTCTGGTTTCTGTCTAAGTCTTTCTTCTCCCTCTGTCTCTGTTTCTTGTTTGGTCTCCTTCAAGATGAGTGACACCAAAGGAGATGGTACCAAAAAGCAAACACAACAACACTTGTCGTCTTCTCCAAAAGAGTTAGAAGAATCCTCGGAATCAAAGCAGCTGCAGGCGGCGGCGGCTGCTGTTGTGGTCACCGCAGCAACTGGTCCACCACCTTTCATCTCCACGTTTGAACAACAGCAGTTCGAGTCTGTTAACCCCAAGAGACCGCGATATAACAGTGGTGGTATCGGCCAATGGAAACTAATCACCCCCGAGCCTCGTGTCACTACCGGTTCCTCCTCCGACACTGCTTCTTCTCCACCGCAGTCTCCTCTCCCTTCTGGGGGGCAAGAAACGAGCAAACCAGAAGGGCGGGAGCGGGAGCGGGAGCGGGAGCAGTTTCATCACCAATTCAGGAAGGGGAAATACGTGAGTCCCGTTTGGAAACCGTATGAAATGTTGTGGTTGGCTCGGGCGTGGAGGGTTCAGTATCTCGGCGGTGGGTCTGAACGGTCTGAACCTTCTGGTTCGAGAGCCGATGTTGTAGGCCAACCAACGAGAGGCAAAACTAGGGCTGATAAAGACAAGGAAGTGGCGGAGTTTTTGAACAAACATGGGATCAACCGAGATGCCAAGACAGCCGGGACTAAGTGGGATAATATGCTGGGTGAGTTTCGGAAAGTTTATGAATGGGAAAGAGGACCGGAAAAAGAACAAATCGGAAAAAGTTACTTCCGGCTGTCTCCTTACGAGAGGAAACTCCATAGATTACCCGCTTCTTTCGATGAAGAAGTTTTCGAGGAGTTGTCTCAGTTCATCGGCCCTCGCATCAGAACTTCACTAGGCGATGACGGCGGTGGCGGCTTTAAAGCTCTGCCTTTGCCCCCTCCTCTCTCCGGCACGAAACAACTGGTGCCGACGACGAGTCTGTTAGGGTTCGACGTTGGTGTTGGCTACCATTCTTCTTCATCTTCTTCAAAGGAGCTTCGTAGGATCGGGAAGATAAGAATGACATGGGAGGAGTCTGTTAATTTATGGGCGGAAGACGGTGAGTTTCATAGAGGAAGAGTCCGAGTTCAAGGCTCGACCTTTTTGAACTCAGATGAACTCGCTTTTTTTGACGATTCCATGGTTGCCTGTACAATGGAAGCCATGGAAGATGGTCCGTTAAAAGGCTTCTCCGTCGATAGATTTCTCACCGGCCAGCAAGTTAAAGTCTTTGGCAGAAGAAAAGCATCAGCTTCTTCCTCTTCTGGTACAAAAAAAACATGTTCTTTTGATGTTGGTTTTCTGAAAATTTACCGCCATTTCATTTCCATTAATCTTAAAGTTACCATCTTTAAATATCAGGTTTCATTGAAAGAGCTCAGCCTAGTTCTGTTGAACCCTTTATCAGATGTAAGTCCAAGTAAAAATTTATTGTTAAATTGAGGAGATATGCATGATGCATGCGTTTATAAGGTTATTGTTTTGTTTGCTACAGCAATGCCTCCGATGGAGCTACAAGACCTTACGGAATACTACGTCGCGTGCCTTCGAGTTCCCTCGACGACGTTGCCGAGCTTGCTCGAGCTTTCATGGCATTTACAAGAGCCTCCGCCGGAGGAATATCGGTTTCCGATTCGGAGAGATGTGTACCGAGATTTACCACCTGGTAAAGAAGTTCTATTTACTGCTTCTAATGAACCGTTTGATTGTAGAGCTATCGTGTATGATATGTTGGGTCCGATTATTCGTACGAATCCTAGTCTCAGTGCTGCTACTGCCACAGTCAGAGACTCTTATATTGGCCTTTGGGATGATTGCATCAACAGGGTCGTCTCGAAATTTTGCTCGGTTGAAATGGTTTTTATCCGGAAACCGTCTTCGTCGTTGACGGATCAGCCATTGCAGGATCAATGGCCGAACGTAACCGGTTTTGTTAAAAATTATTGCTTGTGGAGAGGGGAGGAGATTGATCAATTGAGGGAAGGTCAGCTTGATCCATCATCATCAATTGTGGAGAAGTTTTTATGGACTTACATGGATCTTCCGTACGTATTAGGCTATTATGCTGTTGGCTACATGGTAACATTTTGTGCATTAATCCGGTCGCAAGATCGGGTTGTGTTGACGGATTTATGTTCGGTAGATCTATCATCCCCATCGGAGAGACTAAAAGCCCTAGTGCCTTGTTGGAGGATTGCAGGCCTATTGCCCTTACTGGCTGATCGATGCTCGAGTAACCTCCATACTGTTGGCTTGTACAAGCAATTCCCATTTAGTGATTTCGAAAGGATCGATTTGGGGAACGGAAACATAATCGAAATGACACCGAATACGGTGGTGAGATCGTTCTCTAGCAAGAAAAAATGGGCGGCAGTGAAAGAAATCTACGATCACATGTCGGATCATAGAATCCCACACACCGAATTCATTTGTCGGGCATCCGAAAATGATGCCACATTGGCGTTTAAGCCTAGAGGGTGCAAATTCAAGCCACTAAACTGTGACCAACTAATAGAAGCTCTCAAGTACGTTACAAAAGCATTAGTAGCACTACATGACTTGAGCTTCATGCACAGGGACTTGTGTTGGGACAAAGTTCTAAGACGGATCGACAGCGAGAACGAATGGTTCGTCGGCGGATTCGACGAAGCAGTCGGTGCACCGCAGATATACCCTCACCGGGTCTCGGATTCACGCGGAAGGTATGCCCCGGAGATGGGGCGTGGATTACACGGGGTTAAAGTCGACGTGTGGGGAGTTGGGCACTTGGTCAAGACCTGTGGGCTAACGAATTTGCCTAAGATGCTGCGAGAGTTACAAAACAGGTGCATGGATCAGAACCCTGAGCAAAGGCCGACAGCAGCCGATTGTTACCACCACTTGTTGCAGCTGCAGTCAGCTTCTTCCAGTGCAACATACTGAATCGACATTTTTATAATATTTTTATAAGTCCCTAAGAACATTTTTCATGCAGGACAGTAATTAATTAATGGTGTAGGGTTTTAGGTATCTAGAATTGTGCAACTGTAGGGGGATGTTTGAATAGAACTGGCGGTGAATTGAATGAGACGTGGGTGGTTGTTTTACGAGGGTGGTTTCCCTGTCTGCTTTACTGGTAATATTGTCTGAGATTTTTGCAGAGAAATGGCGGCTACTCCTAAAAGGCTATGCCTGCTACTTATACAGTCCTTTGTTATCAAATCAAGTTTAACTTTTTCTGTACTTACTATTCATATACATACATACATGCACATATATATGTATATATCATAGATATTACATACATACATTCACAAAAGTGAAATACAAAGAGTTTTTGATGTCTAGTAAGAATGCTTTCACATCATGTGTTTCACAAGTACTGCATTTTCTCCGGACTCCGGAGTCATGCATGAGCATAGTGCCATCCACATGGGGCCACTGTGTCTTCCATTATAACTGCACTCGGCTCTCTTCAATGTTGCGATCATAACTTGTGATATTCTTTGGAAAACACACAAGATGGAGATTTTGGTTTCTCTTTGTTACATCATGATGTTATCGAGGCCAACTGTAGAGCATTATGGACAGGGATTTAAAAAGCGGACCGCGATATTTGCTGCGATATAACGTTTGCGTCGCCGTCTGAAATCGCGATTGAGGTAAAACACAGTCTGCGGTCGTCGAAATTCAGCCGCTTTTGTTCGAAACCGCGATATAACACCGCAACTGCCAGGGACGGAACCAGGATTAAATCATGAGGGGGCAAGATGGATGGAAATCTTCTACCTTTTTCGGTGCCCTTATATATGTCCGCATGCTCAAAAGTAAGTTTAGAGTTTTAGGTTAAGGGTTGTGGTTAAGGCTTATGGAATATAGGGTAGGGTGTATTTTTTAGGGTATATGGTGTAGGGTTTAGGATTTAGAATTTAGGGTTAGGACTTGGAATTTAATTTTGTAGTGTTTTTTAGTGTTATGGCATAAGTAGGGGCAACGAAAAGGGACAGACGAATTTTATCCAAGGCAAGATGTTTAACTTTGAAATGAACAAGATTTTAAAAAATAACTAAAGCATAAAAAATTAAAGGGATATGATTTAATTTCACTAATTTTAAAATTAAAAGGTCTTAAAAGTAATTAAACTATAAAATTTTTGGGTAAATGTTTAATTCAATTAATTTTAAAACTGATAAGGTCCTAGAAACAAATTATACCAGTCAATTTTGGGAGGAGCAAGGACTTAATTGAAATAGTTCCAAAACTATCAATGACTTAAAATGTAATTAAACCATCAAAGTTGAGGGGGCAATTGCCCCTCCCACCCTCAACATAGATCCGTCACTGACAACCGCGATCGTTATTTAAAATCCTGATTATGGATGTAATCTTACACAGCGGGGGATCAGTCGGATAAAAATCTCCTGCCCCTTTTCGGTGCCCTACTTATGCCCCAACACTAAAAAACACAACAAAATAAAATTTCAAGCCATAACCCTAAATTCTAAATCCTAAACCTCGCACCTTATACCCTAAAAATACACCGTACCCTAAATTCCCTAAACCTAACCCTGACTATAATCCCTAACCTAAAATCCTAAACCTAATTTTTAGTGTGGGACATAAGTAGGGGCACCAGAAAGGGGTAGAGGATTTCCATCCGAATCAGTCTATGGATCAGTAACAAATAAGAATGGATGTCTTTGAGAACGATACCGGTGGATCGAGGGATGTTGGTAGAGACCGTCGTACTTATCAAAAATTTTAAATTTATATATAATTTATATTTTTTTAATCGATGTTCTAAGTTTGCACTTTTAAAATTTTTATATAATTTTCTAAAATTTTACACGACATAAAATTCTGTATCCGTCCCGGGGACAGATGCATAGATATTTATCCTCTTGACAGGTCTGTTTGGTTACATGAAATCATGGGATGATCTCCAATCAGAAGTGGTTGAAACACTCTTCAACTCTGTCCTCATTGGTTGCTGCTTGAATGTGGGTTTCCGATGAAACAACTTTTGTATTGCACCAACTTTGTTGGGCAGTTTATTTATTGGAACGCCCCCACTCTCAATTCTTAAAGGAATCCTCGTAAAAAGGTTGTCCGCTAGGCTTTTCTAACTTTAAGGTATCTTTGAATATTTATCATGTTAATATTGCACCAACTATTCTTTGGTGGGTCTTTGAACCAGGCATGAGCGACCTGACATTGCCGATCGGGGCGGACTACGACCACGAGTACTGTAATCCAGCAGCCGGCAAGGGGGCAAAGCTTTTGGACAATCTTGCCTCTGTAGGATGGAGGGTGTTGGTGTCCGGCTGCGATGGCGGACAGGCTGGTCATGTTGATGGAAAGAAAGGGTGTAAAGGTAGTGAGCCATTTTCGTGTCGGGGACCATCATGTAGTGGATGTCGTGCAGCCTGCGAAGGCCGAGGCACTGTTCTTGGTAAGCTACACTTGGAGATGGAATTGATAAGTTTCGGTACTTGTTAAGGATGTTGTAGGTCTTATTGTCCGATAAATTCCGAACTCGAATAAATGCAGATAATAAATTTGTTGCTATATTTATTAAGCAAAGTAAGCTAGATGATTTATTA
Source organism: Hibiscus trionum (assembly GCA_030270665.1). NCBI lineage: Eukaryota > Viridiplantae > Streptophyta > Magnoliopsida > Malvales > Malvaceae > Hibiscus > Hibiscus trionum. The sequence continues at coordinate 9,538,914 of BSYR01000045.1, read as the reverse complement.
TTTATTCCATCAAATATTTCACAAAAAATTATATAATGCTAGACTAACCAGCATGGAATGGAATTTCATAAGCATAGTAAGAGTGGGTGCTTTATGTGATGACTGTAGGTTTCTCCCTTCCGGTGAAGTCCTTCAGCTTCGACACGGACAACGCCAAATCTGAAATACAACCATACGATTGTTCATAAATTGCCGAAACGAATAAACTGTTTAAATGATTACGAGCATACCTATTAATGGTTTCAATGCCACCTGAGCATCCATGTCATGTTTAGAAGCATCTGGTTCAAACTGTTCGATATAGACTCGAACGGTTGCACCAGCTGAGCCGGTTCCCTGTATGTATATGGAATTAATCATATTAGAATTTGAGTAATGAGTGTATGAGCATTCGAATTTGAAGGAGGGAGAACAAAATGTGCACGTACCGATAAACGGAATATAATCCTTGAACCATCCGTGAAAACAAATCGAACACCTTGCTTCGAGGCCACACTTCCATCCACCTGAAAATCAGACACAGATAAATATTAGAATAACAAAGCATAGGAATTTTAAGAGTTCGGTAACATGTCAGAGATCAAATTTTAAGCATAGACTACGGAACTCGTAGAGTCTAATACTTACAGGATCAGTATATGAGAAATCATCAGCAAATTGAAGGACATAATTTCCTACAATGAGGAATTTTAAACAGTCAAACAAAAGCAAAATATGGAGATGACAGTTTGCTGATGCAGGGGGTAGAGGGGTTGATCGCAAACTTACCGTACTTTTCACCGGCCTTACTCTTCGAGGCCAAATCTCTAAGGTATTCAATCATTTTGTTTGCGCCTTCAGATGCACATTCCTGAACAGAGACAATTAGAGAATATATACCTTCTCCAAAAGCAAAAAACTCCCTAGCTGAACCGAGTTAGAAACTATAAACTCGTGACATCTTGTTCCAAAAGGGAGCTATCATATTAATGCTTACTTCATAATCATATCTGGAAAAGAAATTTCTTCCGTAAGTTTCCCAGTGTTGTTTGGCAACATCGGAGACAGACACCAATTCCTCCCCCGGTTTCTTGTCTTTGTTTCGATATGCAATAATCGAGAGCCATGCTAATACAGCCCTGCCAATGACAGAAATAGAAATCACTTTAATTTGACCCCATGTATAAGTTTACGTAAAATAACATCCAAAAGTACCACGAATGAGGAACCGTTTCCATAAAACACAAGTATTCAGGTCCTTTATGCAATTATGAAGACACCATTTACATAAATGAGCACCTAAAGTAATTATTCAGCTACATTAATGAGCATCTAAATAATTCATGCAGTCAAGCAATGTTGGGATTGATTACACTATTAAGTCAACATTCCAAACGTGTCTCGGTTTTCTTATAAAAAGAAAGCAATTACCATATTCCATCCTTCTCACGAATGTGATCCGAACCAGTACCAAAACTTTCTTCCCCACAAATTGACAACTTTCCAGCATCCATAAGATTACCAAAAAATTTCCAGCCAGTGGGAACCTAAAACAAAAACACCAACTAGTTTGAAGAAAGCACCCTTAGAATATAGTTGCTTCCCCCCCCCGACCGCCCCCCAAAAACTCCCTCTCTCCCCGTCTTCTTACATTATTATTAGAACACATAAGTTGAGAATAGTGCTTACCTCAAAAAATGTAAGACCCAATTTTTCAGCAACTCTATCAAGAGCACCGCTGGTTGGCATGGATCGAGCTAAACCCTGAAAATGTGATATATAAGTAACATTTGGTTTGGAAAATATGAAAAGAAAAGCTGCTAGTATTTTGTACCTTAGGACCACCCTGGAAGTATGGTATCGCTTCTTGTGCATTCGCAGCAATAATTGCAACGGAGTCTGAAGGGGTAACAAAAAACTTTTTACCTAGAATCATGTTTCTGTCGCCGTCTCCTGAGTGAAGAGAAAACAAATTGATTGTGATTAAGTTATTAGAGTTGATACTCCACCTTTCTAATGATATACAATCAAGGTCCGGAATCATGTATTTACCATCGCTTGCTGCTCCGAAATCAGGTCCATTCTCACTATACATGGTGTTGACCAAATCCTTTGCATACCTGTTTTGCCATACAGGTTAGAAAGTGGTATAATTTAGTTGTTGAAGTAGAATCCACATTTTTAGCACAGAGCTACTAGTGACTATCTTACGTAAGATTAGGATCCGGATGACCGTGTCCAAAATCCTCAAGAGGCACTCCATTCGATATAGAATCCTACATCACATGGCTAACAAGTTCATTAACAATTAGGTCAATTAGTATTTTTCAGATGTTTCATATGCGTGACATACCGGGCTGGCCCCAAGCTTGTCGACAAATATGGGTTTTGCATAAGCACCAGTAACAGCATGCATGGCATCGAATGCAAACCTAAAAGGTAACGCTCAACGCAATAAAAAATAGTTATAAGAGCCTACGTTTCTCAAGCATATTCGAACAGAAGATCCATTGAAAACATGACTTGATTGAGATAAAATTTGTAATTATAGAGATACTATGGCATACATCTAAACTTTTTCATGGGCATTTCTAGCATGTTCTACTTCGTAGCAAGCAACAATATCGGAATTAAACACATACCAAACAATCTAGGAGCAACCTAATACAACTGATATCCATTCCTGCTAAGGCAAGGGCAGAAGTTATACCTGAAGTCTGATCTCGTGAGAAGACTTCTGATCAGCTGGAAATCAAACACACTCTGCATATAATCGCATGGTATCAATGATACAAACACATGACATTTCATCCAAAATTATAGGATGAAGTGGTCAATTTTTTCCCCTCACCTCCATTAATTCCAAATAGTCAGACACTGGATCTATAACCTCAACAGTGAAGTTCCCATACTTGGTAACTCCAGTGCGAGAAAGGTCAACGTCGGGAATCTCAGCCATTTTAATCTCAGAAATCTGCACAGTATTTCCATTTTCAGATATCAAGCAGCCATTTGCTCATATACATAAAGGGGGGGGGGGGACAACAGCAACACACTCCCTATCTCTTCAGTTTAACACAAACAGATGAAATAACCGAGCAAAACAAGACGACCATGAACAGAAATGAAAGCGTGATTGTGTGAAACTAAGGTCATAAATGACTCCAATATTGAGGTAATCACAAATCTAAAAAGCCTCCGGGAAACAGTTTGTAATCTAGATTTGCACACAAATACACACCAAAGGATATATCCAGGAAAAGGTGTTCATCTCAAGCCTCTTTAGCCACTATGAATTTACTCTTCAAACAAAAATATATAACAGCGATATCCGATACTTACAGAAAGAGTATTCCCGTATATCTTGTCGGTGATGGATTCAGGTGCAGGTTGGCCACTGTTGTAATTAAACTAGAAAACAAGTAGATGAACACAATGGAAGTTAAAAGTCAAAGCTATACACTGGAGTTGAATGTAATGTAGCACTTTCATATTCCAATAAATGGAAAATAGCCATCATAATTTAACCAGATATGTCGCCGAAGGTGCAAGAAATAAACCTTGATACCCCAGTCATATTCGGGGCCTCCGGGATTATGGCTTGCGCTCATGATAAATCCACCATTGGCCTAGAGAGGGAATTTTTTTTAACTATTGATAAAAATACATAAATTGGGAAAACATTGATACCATTCAGAATGAAAAGAAGCATGCTTGCCTTCCTCTTCCGAATTACAGCAGAAACAGCTGGTGTGGACATGATACCGTCCCTGCAATGTCAAACAATCAAAATTAGACAGCATATTTGCAGGAGCAGCAAACCTAATTATTCGATAACCTTCCTTTCCCCCCTAAAGGATGATTACATTTCTTAAGAAAATACACATCATATTCGCAGCAGTGGCAAGTCATATAAGTCCGGTGTGATTTTGTAAATGTGTACGCCCCACCCTTCATTTAGTTATATCTTTAATAAAATTTAACATCCAGAATTACATTTTTTCAGAAAATTAATGAACACCAAAACAACAAAAGCTGGGAAGACAACTAAAGACATAGTTCTAGTTTTATCACTCTTCCCCGGAACAATGATGACTGTAATGAAAAGAACTCTCACCTGCCAACCAAGATTTTTCCAACTCCATTTCCAGCTGCTATTTTGATAATTATCTGCATTCCAAATTCAAACATTCCAATAAGTCAGACAAAGAGATTGAAGTTTTTTTTAAGTACATACTTGTGTGTATGTGTTCCTTTCTGTTCCGAATAGTCTTAACTATGTGAACAAGATCCAAGCAGAACAATGCACTGATAATCAAGAACCAGCTCAGAAAAATGACCTGCGAAGCTTCGCGGTTAAAGTACCGTCCATCGCCTCCTAATACCAAAACTCCATTCTTGTAATCCTCAGGCGGTAATGAATTAAACAACGACTGCAGACATACGAGTTCAACCCATCAATGCCTTTTAAACACTAAAACAAATGAAATAAAAGCCAAAAAAAGAAATGTAAAAAGAATTCAAACCTGGATCCAATTTGAAAGGTAGTTCTCTTCCATAAAAACTTTAACCTGCAACAAATGGAATTTTCTGTTAAGAGATTAATCCCAACCCGATTTCAATTCTATCAAACAAAAACAAAAATGTCTGCAACAGCAATAAAAAATTCACCTTTTTCCTAAGTCCACTTGTTCCAGTCTTCTGCCCTTCAATTGGCTTGGTGGGAACTGAAGTTATCTGTTGAAGAAAACCCAAAACCACAATTTTAAAAACAATGATGAAAAATAAAGAAACCCAAAGATAAAAATGCAACCTTTATGCCTCCAGGCTCAGCAATGGTGGAGGAAGAAGAAGCTTTGAGGGTAAAAGAAGAAGAATGTGATACAGAAAAGGAGTTGTTTTTGAGAGGGAAGCCATGGAAATAGAGATTAGAGAAAGAAGAAGGAATGGAAATGGCATTTGATGATCTAAAAGGCGAAGAAAACATCACTTCCAGTCTCAAAGAATTGCAACATGAAGCCATTGCTACGTTAACCCTTTACCCTTTTCTTCAGAGAATGAATGAATTAATGTTTGGTTTGATTTTATATATGAGATTTGAGAGGAAGTGGAACAGAGAAGGCGGAGAGAAAAATGGGAAAAATCTGAGCTCAGAGTTTGAGAGAGTAAGCAGCTCCGTTTGCTTTCTTTGGCTATAAATTAATCAAAGGATGCAAACAAAGTGCCACTGCCGCCGGCGCTAGTGGCAGTGCCACATGTACGTTGGAAAACGCTCACAAAAGCCGTTGGGTTTTCCCTTGTTTTTATAGTGTGTTTGGTTTGTTTGATTAACTGACAGAACCGAATTACCAAAAATTTATTAATCGAATTTTTTTATCTATTAACCGTTAGCCGAAATGAAAAAAATTTAGTTAATTCGGTTTTTGAGTTAACCGGATTTTTTTAATAAAATTTTGGATAAATTACATAAATGGTTACTAAACTATGTTAAAAATGATATTTCTAGTTACTAAACTTTTAGAAGTTATAAGACAAACATTAAACTTATCAAATTATTACAAAATGGTCATTGATTCATTGCATGTTGTCAATTATTGATAAATATTAAAAAGTTTAATGATAATTTTTTTATAATTTAATAAATATAATAATCATTTTGTGCTAATTTGATAAAGTTTAATGATCAATTTATAATATATCAAAAAAATTTAATGATCGTTTTTTTTATAATTTTTAAAAGTACAATAACTAAAAATAAATATATGTAATATATATAATATATAAAAATTTCTTTTAATTCGGTTAATTAACTAATTTCGAACTGAAATAACTAATAATCAAAGTTTAGAAAATCATAAACCTTTAACTGACTGAACCTAAAATTAACCGGAAAAAATAATTCGGTTAAAACCGAAGTTTTAACGCCATTAATTTTTACAATCACCAGATGAATTCAGCTGCTTGTTTTAAGGATGGTCACCCTATAATTTAGTGATCCTAATTCCAGTTCTTTTGTTAAAAAAAATCATTTATGTGCAAGGTTAGGTAACTTTTTTTAATTTTGACTTCAGTACATATAATAATGTTAACATTAAAATATATTACTTGAGATAATTGCATAGGAGGTCCTCCAAACTATTATTTCATTTTAAATTAGTCCCTGAACTTTAAAACAACATTAGTCCTCAAACTATGACCTCATTCTAAATTAATGGATAAACTTTAAAATGTTCTCATATCAATCCTCAAACTATCATTATCATTCCAATTGATTCTTCCATTAAAGTGTCATTAACTATGTTGGTTAAAAACAAAATTAATTGTTTAAAGGTCCTCAAAATTAATTGTTTAGGAGGTTACGCATTCAACTTCTGGCCTTCAGAAATAGATTAATTTTTAGGGTATATGGAGTTAGTTTAGGGTATAGAGTTTAGGGTTTTAGGTGTATGGTTAGAATTTAGGGATAACTGTTTCAATTTAAAGTTTAGAGTTATAATTTAGGGTTTATATGTTAAAATCTAAATTCTCACCATATTACCCTAAAAACTAAACCCTAACCTATAAACCCTAAATTATAACCATAAACCTTAAATTGAAATAACTATCCCTAAATTCTAAACTCATACACCTAAACCCCTAAACTAACTCCCTATACCCTAAAACTAAGGCGCTTGTGGGAACTTTTAGTTTCCACCGCCAGTGTATAGGATATTAATCCTTAAAATAAAATGATATTGATAGTTTGAGGACTGATATAGAATAGCTAAAGTTTAAGGACATATTTAGGATATGTGTCGTAGTTTAGGGACCTCCTATACAATTAACTCACATTAACTTAACATCATTATCGTAATTTTTAGAAGTCAGTTTGTTTAGTGGGATAGACGCAGGTTTCTTAAGAAATGTTACATGTTCCAATTTTACATTGTGAATTGTGAAAATTAGATTGGGACAGTTGTTCTTATATTGGATCTCTATAAAATTAATTCAGATTAGTTGATTAAGAGTCATATACTGATGATTAAAAAATATGTTAATCGAATTTTACCTGATTTTTGTGGGTGAATCTCCCAATGATAATTTTCTACATATATAATGGCTCAAACTCTTGATTGATATCAAACTACTTATCACTTGGATCAACCATGTTAATAAAATAAATTATTGTTTTTAAATTTGTACTAATAAGTTCTAATAAAAGTTGTTATATATATATATGTGGAATTATTGTATTGTTAAGGTATAATTTTAATAACATGTATTTTTGGGAAACATAATAATATATTTTTAGAATATTAATAATACACAAAATTAAACTTTTTAAATTATTTGTTGTAGTAAATTATAATGTTTATCAAAAAGAAGAATCGCGTTCAATGAATCAACAATAGTTGTACACTTGTACTTGCATCCTTTTTCACTTGAATATCATTGGCCATGCCACCTGGGACGCACCGCAACCCAACAATCCTGGTTTTATGTTTTTCTGTGGTCCTTTTGTCCGAATAAATTAAGTGTAATCCATTTAAAAAATTGAAATTAATTACGATGGTTAGCTAATAAATTTGCCAACTTTTGTTTAATCTTTCAAGGAGAAATCCAAATCAAGATTGGCCACCGTCACCTTCCTTCCTACAAACGCTCCACTTTTCTTCTTTTCTTTCAAGTTTCAACTATACACCAGCCACCGTCTTCAGTGGCCGCCGGCCGCCGCTTTCTGTAATTTTCTAAAGAAACAATGGCTGGGAATTCAACTACAGGTTCATCTCATTGTTCTTGATTCTTTTCTTTTCTTTTGTTAGTCCTTTTGGTATTTCATTTTCTTGGTTCAAAGTATTCATCTTTGAACATAATTTGCATGTTGTGCCATTTACTGAATCTGGGTTTTGAGTTGGGTTTTTTGCAAGCAAGATTCTTGGTTTCTGAGATAATGGGTTTCTTTTAGAGAAAAAAAAAAGAACAAAATTTGATCTTTCCTAGCATAAAAATATATTATTTGTTATGTCCTATGCTGCTAATTAAAGTTCATAGCTTTAATCCATACAAGAAAATGTTTTATTTCAATAGTTATGCATAAGAAAAGTTCTCCAATGCTTGATATAATATCGGATTGCTTGATTTTAAGAACTAAATCGTTTTCGTGCCATGTTTCGAATTCGATCCGATTCGTTCTTCAGGGTAACTGAATTACATGTGATTGTTTGTTTGTTGCTGTCTAAAATATATTTGAAATGATAAATCTTTTCTATCATGTTTTAGAGTTTCTGCTTTCTTGTGTTTTCAAGTACCACATGGTGTTTGATAGAAAGTGTCTTCAACGAGTAATGTTAGTGTTCTTTGCTTCGAGGTCGATCTTTCGTTCGATTATGAAGAAATGTCTGTTATTATGGTATTTGATTGCTTTTCAAGTGTTTTGAATCTGATTTGGTCAATAAAATCTAGTTTCTTGATACTTACATATTGGATCTGTGTAATGGAGATAGGAATTTTCGATTTGTTCCGAAATACCATTCACTTAGTACTTCAAAATGCGAATGCAAGTAATGTTTTAAAATGAACAGATTAGCATAAGTCTAGAAGTGGCATGTTGGTATATATATATATATATAGTTCTCTAGTTTTTTTGTGGCTTGAAAAATGTTAGAGAACATCTATGACATTGAGAAACTACGGATTGTAGGTGGAGGCGAAGATCTTCCCGGGGATACGAACGGGAAGTCTGCAAACAACAATTCACTAGTTGTTTCCTTCGGTGAATTTCTGATCGACTTTGTACCGACAGTCGGAGGGGTTTCTCTGGCTGAAGCACCTGCTTTCAAGAAGGCTCCTGGTGGTGCTCCAGCTAATGTGGCCGTTTGCGTATCTAGATTGGGAGGAACATCAGCTTTCATAGGCAAGGTAAATTCTAACATCTATCTTACCATGTACCGAAATCTGCTTAATTTATAGCGACTAGAATATATTCGTTCGTGGAGAGAGTCTTGACTGCTTTTAAACTCGAGGGATGTTTTTGAAATAACCTTTGTGTAAGGAACTGTGATTGAAGGGTGATTTCTCACAAATGATATTCTTTTTGGTATCATGAGATTATTGATGTACTTGACGCCTTGCGATTTCATACCAGGTAGGTGATGACGAATTTGGCCACATGCTAGCCAACATTTTAAAAGAAAACAATGTGGACAATTCCGGCATGCGGTTTGACCACAGTGCAAGAACTGCATTGGCATTCGTCACGCTAAGAGCTGATGGTGAACGTGAATTCTTGTTTTTCCGTCATCCAAGTGCTGATATGCGGCTTCATGAGTCAGAACTCGATATAAACCTCATCAAGCAGGTTCCTCACCCCACCCCCTTTTGTCTTTCTGCATTTCTCATCTTTGTTTGAATTAGTAGATGTGGAAGACTGGTTGGTTTGACAAGGATTTAGAATTTTCTGATATCCAAATAATATTCGATTGCAGGCAAAGATCTTTCATTTTGGTTCAATTAGTTTGATCGAGGAACCATGCAAGTCAGCTCAACTTGCAGCAATGGACATTGCCAAGAAGTCCGGCAGCATCCTCTCTTATGATCCGAATTTAAGATTGCCATTGTGGCCATCAGCAGAGGCTGCTCGGAAAGGCATAATGAGTATATGGGATCAAGCAGACCTTATTAAGGTACGAATATGATTACAAGACTCGTAAATGGATCTTGCTACTTCATTCAAATGCATGCTAATCTATATGAACATGCAGGTAAGCGAGGATGAGATTACATTCTTAACCGAAGGTGGTGACCCTTACGATGATAGCGTGGTGATGAAGAACCTTTTTCATCCTAACCTTAAGCTTTTGATCGTAACCGAGGGGCCAGCAGGTTGTAGATATTACACCAAGGTAAGCTTGAGCAGACTTTCATTGATAATTCTCGACATAGGATTTGCATAAACAATCAACCTACCTATATATCCATCGCAGACTTTCAAGGGAAGGGTCTCCGGCATCAAAGTTAAACCTGTTGACACTACAGGCGCTGGCGATGCTTTTGTCGGCGGCTTACTTAGCAGCCTAGCTTCTGATTTAAATCTGTTCCAGGTACCTACAGTTTTTACATAAATTACAGTAAATGATCTTTGAAGGGTGGATTCAAGATTCATTTGTTCTAAGCTATATAACACCATTGTTTCTCGAGAAACATATAAACGAATTCATCTTTCTGACAGGACGAGAAGCGGTTAAGGGAAGCCTTAGCTTTCGCAAACGCCTGCGGAGCCCTGACAGTAACAGAGCGAGGTGCGATTCCCGCGCTGCCCACAAAACAGGCTGTTCTCGACGCCTTAACTAAACATCATCATGCATCGTAAAAACGAAAAGGAGATACGAATCGGTTCTGAGCATGAGTTGCTTCTCATGGAACAATGTACTGTGATTTCAACCAATTTTGTTCCTTTATATATTGATTTTTTTACTTAAATTGAGATTCAGATGATTGCAATTACATATGTTTGAAATTTCAAATTTTTGAATGTTCTGGTTCATGTAATCATGTAGTTGGCTGAATGATGATAACAGTAAACTGCTGGTGTGCTCTTTTTAAGAGAATTGATTTCATTTACATGCATTAGGTTTGATTTATGGGGCCAGGGAAAATAAATGTTGATGCTTGATTCTTCCATATAAGCTCTACAAGGTCAATTCAATTAATGTTGGACAACTTCATGATGAGAGTCCAGTGGTCATAGTTAGGGTTGCAAATGAGACAAGACAGATCGCGAGTTATTCGAGCTCGATTCGGTCAAAGTTCGATTCGATTGTACTTGAGTTCGAATTCGGCTCAAGTTCTTAACGAGTCGAGCCGAGCTACTTGATATCCGACTCGAAAACCTCGCGAGCTACTCGAAAATATAATATACTATTTTTTTATTTTTTATAATTTAAAATATAAATCCCTAAACTTAAAATCATAAAATATAAACCTTAAACATAAGTCTTTAACCCTAAATTTTAAACTTAACAATCTAAACCCTGAACTAATCCCCTAAACCCTAAAATTAAGAAGCTTGAGTTTATACAACTTGTGTATCAAAAAAATTTCTTGATAGGGTTTTAAATGAGACGTGACAATGGTGAGATACTCGAGTCCGACACGGTCAAAGATCGGCCAACACTTGACTCGATTAGACTCGAATGAAGCTCGAACTCGACTCGAGTTCTTAATGAGCCGAGTCGAGCTCAGATTTCTCAGGCTCGTTAAAAACTACTCAAACTCGAGCTCGACTCGAAATCTTAACGAGCCGAGTCGAGCTCAACACTACTCGAGCTCGACTCGGCTCGTTTACAACCCTAGTCATAATGATCTTCAAAGCAGTTGTGAGATCAGATTTCAAGTTCGAGTCTTGTAAAAGAAAAAGAACATATTTTTTTTAATTAATTCGACTCGACTCGAATGTCTGGTCATATGAGTTGTGTGAGAACTGTGGGTTTGAAGAGGGGGTAGGTTTAGAAATCAATTAGCCATTAATGAACTGAAAGACTAGAGAAGAACTGTAATGGTAACTTTGAGGCAAGTGGTGGGTCAACCCTTGGGTTTTAGGGTATCACTTTTGCCATTTATTGTTACATATTTGGCACCATTGAGAATTTTAACCGTAAGTAACAGTGCTTTCGTTTTCCTTCTCTCCTGCACTCTCTGTGTTTTTTTTTTCATTTCGGATGTCGATAATTACCGATTGAGTTTAGTTCGATCGACATAAGTCCGAAGCATAGGTAGATCACATTGCACCTGCAGATAATAATAAAATACAGCAGGTGATAATGATATTCAAAAAACAGAGGGAATCACATTGTAAATCGAGCTTTGAGAGTGAGAGCTGTTTTGTTTATATGTGGAAAGTGCGTCATCTCCGTCACCTTCCAGTTCTACCCCGCTCTCTCTCGGTCCCCACCTCCTTTTTATCCTTTTTACCACTCCAATTCCCAATAAAAACTTCTCTAGTTTATATATTTTATTCTGATTTAAATCTCATGATAATTTTTTATGTTAAATTTCGAGTTATCTGATTTTTTTAAATTAATAAAATAATAATAGTAATAAGTAATGAAAATACTTAATAAAATAATAATATTAACCAACAAGTGTTGGATAATTAGGATGACATTAACCTCGCATCCCAAACATGAACAGTGAAATGGACATGCATATTATCAAAAAATAAAATAATACTCCCTCCGTCTCACTTAATATGTCCATTTTGTGTTTTAAAATTGTCACACTTAAAATGTCTCATTAAAAAAATCAACAACTTTTACAAGACACATTTTCCTTTCTACCTTTTTTTAGTTTTCCAACAAAATAAAATTTAACTTTTTAAGGATAAAATTGTCATTTCAATTATTTTACATCACATCTCTTACACAAACTTTTTCTTTCTAAAACTACGTGAAAAGTCAATAATGGACATTGTAATTGGGGGGTAAAAATCTTCTGCCCCCTAACCATGTCTCTCCTTCTATGCCCCTGCCTAAAAAATAGATAAAATTAAATCTTGCCCCATAACCCTAATTTTCATATCCTAAACCACAAACCCTAAACCCTAAAAAATACACCATACTCCTAATTCCCTACACCCTAACCCTAAGCCCTAACCTTAAACCCCAAACCCCAAACCCTAAACCCACTATTTTAAAGTGGGGCACAAATGGGGGCATACTTTGGGGGAAGATGATTTCCATCCGTAATTGGGACGGAGGGAGTAATATACATGATAATGAAAAAATGGAAATGATAAAAATAACCATAATAAAAATAATCATATGTCCCTTTTGATGTCACTAATTATGCCACAACACTAAAAATATTATAGAAATAAATTCTAAATCCTATACTTATACCCTAAAAGTGCACCATACCCTAAATTTTGTATATTTTAAACCCTAAACTTAATTTTGAGCATGAGAACATAAATAGGGACACCGAAAAGAGGCGGAAGGGCTAAAAAATAAGATAAAAATCTTATATTTGTTTTTGTTATTTCTTTCTGTGCCTCGACATTAAAATCAAATCATAAACTCTAATCTTAAATTTTAAATCCTAAAACATAAATTTTATATCTTAAAAAAGGATAAAAATCATCTGCCCCTTTTCTGTGCTCGTACTTATGCCCCAGCACTAAAAAATAGTACAAAATTAAATTTTAAGCCATGACCCTAAATTTTAAATCCTAAACCATACACCTTATACTTGAAAAAACACACCCTACCTTAAATTCTCTAAACTCTAACCATAAAGCTTAACCTAAAGCCCTAAACCTAATTTTGAGTGTAGGGCATAAATAAAAGCACTGAAAAAGGACAAAGTATTTTTATCCTTTAAAAAGTATATCCTATCTCTAATATGTTAAATTCTAATCTTAAACCCTAATTCTAAATTATTAATGTTGAGGTGCAGGGAAAAGTGCCGACGATTTCTACTATAAAAAGTAATATATTGAAATGAAAATGTAGCCGTTATATTATGCTGGATGGATCCGGTTTTCTCGCTCCTTCAGCAGCTTCATATAAATAAGTAGTAAAACCTTTTCACCAGCTTTTCTTCCTTCAAACCACGCACTCATTACACCTTTTCTCATCTTCTCTTCCCATTGAACCCCATTTTCCTCCTCCTTGAATCGGAGATGGGCGGTGGAGGAGCTGCTAAAACACCACAAACCACCACCAGCTCCAAGAGAGCACCACCACCACCAGTCGATACCACAGCTCCCACCGGCTGCATGAGTGCTGTCTTCCACTTCTTCGATTTTCATCACTTCCAGTTCCCTTTAAACCAAACTAATACTTCAACTCCGAGCAGCAACAGCAGCAGCTGCGGTTGTTTCAAGCCGACTCACTCTTTTCTCTCTCCCCGCAGTGCCTTCGTCCCCACCACCCTCAAAGGTACAGAGGCCCCAAGGAATAGTTTGGAATCAGAGGAGGAAAGTTCAGCTTCAGCTTCAGCTTCAACCAGTAAAGAAGAAGAAAATTTAAATATCCCTGTAAGAATGCTACCCTTGTTTTGATTTCCAAGGCGATATATATATATATATATATATATATTGAAAAGTGAGTAATCATGATGATAATGATAATGTTTATATATGTGAAAATCCAGTTGGGAATCCAGATCAAAACAAGTGGAGGAGACATAAGGTCAAAAGTTGACACATTTTCAGAGATCAGTAGCTCTCCGGGGACCAAGACGCCCACTTTGGTTGCTAGGCTCATGGGTCTTGACATTCTTCCGGAAAGCCATTCACCATCTTTTTCGTCACATTTGAAGCCAATAACTGGCCGGAGAAGGTCATTGGATGGTGATATTCGGGGCACTCGTTCGTTGCCGGAAACCCCGAGGATGTCGTCTTCTTCCAGGAGGTCGGACGTCGATCTTCACCATCGGCTTTCGCTTCAGATCAACAAGGAGAACATGAGTGCAACCGAGGAGGCGGTGATTTCTCGGCTCAGAGCACTGAAGAGGAAGGATCAGAAGCACGAAGACGAGAACAAGAGCCCGGGCCACTACGCCAGGCAGATAGTGAAGCAGGTTAAAGAAAGTGTGAGCAGGAGAGTCGGAATGGACATTACCAACACGGTTCGGAACAGAGAGCAAGCTAGAGAAGAGCTTGTTAGTCAATTCAAATACAAGAAGATTTCCAGGGCTTTGAACAAACTGGCTGAAGATTCAAGCCCCGGAAAGCACTCGACGACAAAACCACCAGCAGCAGCAGCAGCAGCTTCGGGGATCAATATGCAGCCTCAGCCCAAGTTGCAGCCGGTTGCCGAGAAAGTGAAAAAGCCTCGAAACAAGCAAGAAGAGACCTTCGTTCGTCCTTCAGCAGCCAACAGAACTCATACCCCCGACAAGAAATGTAAGAAAACTCCATTGTCAAATGATCTCCTCAACATTTTTCCGGTCAAAAAAGATCCTTCTCCTCCGGCCACGAAAATCCCTCAAAAACAGGTATTCATACACTCACTTTTACCCTATTCGTTTTGATTAAAAAAAGGGTAAACTACAATGAAGGTCACACAATTATAATTAATGTTCTATTTGGGTTACTCAATTATTAAAAGTTACATTTTGGTCTCTCAATTATGGGTAAGGTTAAATTTGGGTCACTCAATTATTAAATGTTACATTTAGATCACTCAGTTATGGGTAAAGTTACGTTTGATTCACCCTTCATATTTAAAAAAGTACATCAATTTAGTCATTTTTTCTTCGAAATCACGCGCATATCCTCTTTAACATTAGAATACTTCATTTGAAATCATTAATTAATCTAATATATAAATTGATGCACTTTTTTTAAATATGAAGGGTGACCCAAACGTAACTTTACCCATAATTGAGTGATCTAAATGCAACCTTTAATAATTGAGTGACTCAAATGTAACCTTACCAATAATTGAGTGACCCAAATGTAACTTTTAATAATTGAGTGACATAAATGTAACCTTACCCATAATTAAGTGACCTCCGTTGTAGTTTACCCATTAAAAAAAGGGTTTATGTAATTATGAACTTACAGGTCTTGGATGGTGGAAAACCGAAACGTAGCTCACAGTTATCTAGTTGTTCGAGCCAAACGTACAACAAACAACAAGTTACGTACGTACACGTTGCCCGAAACGACAACATCGGCGACAGATGTAACGACGATACGACAACCGGTGAAGAAGCAGCGGAATATCATGAGTACATCGCCAGAATACTAAGACGTACAGGGCTAGAAAAAGAAACCCCACTGTCCTTAGCTTCTTGGTCCTCTCCTTCCCATCCTCTTAACCCTTCCATTTTTTACCACCTCGAACACTTCACCGCCTGTAATAAAAAAACCAGCCCCACTCAACTGAGCCTCCGCTGCAACAGAAAGTTACTGTTCCATCTCACCGATGAACTCTTGTCGGAATTTTTGAAGCCGTTTTTCAATACGAAGCCTTGGGTTCCAACAGAAAATTGCAGTAACATTGATGGGTCTCGGCTTATAGACACATTGTGTTCCAAAATCATGGAGTTTCCTCGAGCTGATTGCCGTGTTCTTGAAGACATCGACGCCTTGATCGGCAAAGATTTGCCGGAAATGAAGCTCCGAAGTGCGGTGGCGTACGGGGAAGAAGCGGAAGGGGTCGTGTCGGAGGTGGAGAAGGGCATATTAGAGGCGCTGGTACAGGAAACGGCGACGGATTTGAGACTTTGGTGCGGTGGATTCAACTTTCAAAGGTTGTCGAATCGAAACGTGGAAAGGGCTCGCCTTTTAGAATCACATGGGTCATTCACGTGATGAGATGCTATTCGTTGGGGTCTTTGTGGGACTATACACGTGGATAAAATGGCCGTTGGACCCCCTTTTTTGGGTCTATATTTTGTATATATAAAATATATATTTAATATTATCTTTTTCTCTGATTTCAAAAATATATATCTTGTATAATAATATGTATTTGTTATTTCAATAAATATATTATCCATCCTAAGGCACAAACATTGAAATACTCAAGAATTTGTACATGTACATACACATACATAGATATATACACCTATATGCATGTATGGGTAAAATCCAAATAACTCTACATAGGGTTAAAGTATACTTCAGTTGCTCTAGTTTCAAAATGCATCATTTTCATCTTTGACCATCCAAAAGAGGTACAACCATATGGAGGCACAAAATCTCGATTTAACGGGAAAATGTGTGTCGAATATCGTGCTCACGTGTTTAGATTCAAAAATTTAAAATTAGTTTTAGATTCCAAACGAGATATTGGGAAAAGTAAGGTAGAAGTAGCTTTTGCGTTTCGTCGTAATTTTTATACTATATTTTTACACAATCGCAATTTAAAAAACGCACTCAAATATAAATCGTGTTACTTTAAAATCAATTATACACAAAATCAATTCTATAAAATCACGATGTTTTGTTATATTGATCTTATATGGTTTTATATATCATCAGCGAAATTAAATATTCATCGTCATAAAATTTTTAAAATTAGAATTATCCATTCATTTGTGATGATATGACATCATCTGATTCAATAACATTAAGTAGAATTATACATTGTTAGTGTATCAAACATCTATAACTCTGAAGTGCCGAATAAAATGATCATTCGTTGTCTCTTAAAAATGTTTTGAATTCGTGTCATGTAAATGGATAGAACAACGTTAGATAATACTCGACACTATATATAATTAAAAACTCATGTAATTATCGAATACAGAAAGATCTTAAAAAAACTCATTATTCTATTTTTGGTTTTCAAGTCATTGAATTTTGAGCTTGTAGAAGAGAGAGATGAAAGGAATGAAGGGAAAAAGAAAAAGATGAGGGGGTAAAGCCGTAAAGCTGGCTTGTGTGCATGGATTTGATGAGAAAGTTCATGTTACGTACGTCTAATTTTACTATTTTTAGAGCCAAAGCTGAAGCCTGCATGCAGCATACGGCTAAGTCTTTGCTACTTTCACCACCAAAATCCTACTTCAAAATTAGAACGATATTTCCACTGTGATATTGTGAGCTTTTTCATGCTCCTTTCTCCACTTTAACTTTAGCTTTATACAACGTAAAGACCAAAAGAGAATCTAAGAAAAGAAATTTAAAAGGCAGAAAGTGCCACTACTATTGTAGTTGTGGACCACGATTAAAAATTCGAGATTTAAACACTAATTTTTAATGTCAACATATAATAATTTTATCACTCGAATAGTAATTATATTCATCCAGTTCCAACTACTTGAAGAAATGACATTTGTTGCTCATCCTCTTGTGTCCTGATGGGAAAGATAGATATTCATCATCCCTTGGGACCTGAGTTCGAGCACCAGTAATGCATGTTGTGTGTGTCGTCTTTAAAAAGACTAAGAAAGTTGAATAGATGCTACCCTTGCATCACACCAGTCTATAAAAATCGTTTGTCCCTTTTCGATGCTTCTATTTATGTTTTATTGTCAAAAAATTATATTTAAGGTTTAAGATTAAAGTTTAAGGTTATGATTTAGTGTTTAGAAAATTAGGGGTATGACGTATTTTTAGGGTTTAGAATTTATGATTTAAACTTTAGTGTTTAAAACTTATGATTTATTTTTTAGTATTAGGTCACAAAAATATATAAAAAAAATCTTCCACCCCTAACCTGAAGAAACAAATTGTAACACAGACGAGAGAGAACACGTTTGATTTGATTATAAACAGATTGTTCGGACTCGAATCCAAAACATGATGTTACCAGTAATTTATGGTAAAGTTTGTTGATTGTTTAGAGAAATTTTAATCCAACAAGCTTGAGTTATGTTTACTAGAGTCGTGCCATAAATTTAAATAATCCACGAAGGATGAAGGAAATGGATTAAGTGTTAAGCAGTGAGCGGGAAATTCAAAATGCAAATAAAATTAATTGCACCTATATATATTAAAGAAAGAAAGTCAAATGCTACAATTAATACACTTACTTTTTTATAGAACAATTAATACACGTATTCAATTGAGATTGTTTTTTAATTCCCTAGGGTTGTTTAGTTACAAGCTCTAATATTTATAATGATATCACTTTTTGGAACAATGATGCCAACACTTATTATTATATAATAATAAACTTTGTCATATTTAAAAAAACAATTAAGGTTTTAAGGATTTATATTTTAAACTTAAAACATAAGATTTATAGTTATAAGTTAAAAAATTAGAGTTTAGGGGCTGTGATTTTAGTATTAGGGATTAACATTTTGATTTTTAGTTTTCATACACAAATGGTGTAAAAAAATTATACAAGTCTTATTATTTAAACTATAAAATTTAAATATAAATTTCTAACCTTAAAACTCTATAAATCTTAAAATTTAAACCTAAACCTAAACCATAAACTAAACAAACTTATGTAAACTTTAATCTGTGTATCAAATAATTTTTCATAATACGTCTTCACAACAACATATCGAATTGAATGATAAAGATTTAAATTGTATTTCAAATAAAGTTTCAAGTTTGAGTTTTAACTTTACTCTTCTTTTTAAAATCTGAGTTAATTTAAGTCTGAATATAATCGAAATTCATACAACTACGTAACATCAGAAATATAAATAAGCAACAAAGTTTAAACTATAAAGGGATAAAAATCTTCTGCCCCTTTTCGGTGCCCCTACTTATGCCCCAACACTAAAAAACACTACAAAATTAAATTTCAAGCCCTAACCCTAAATTTTAAACCCTAAACTCTACACCCTACATCCTAAAAAATACATCATACCCTAAATTTCCTAAATCATAACCACGACTCATAACATAAAACCCTAAACTTAATTTTGAACGTAAGGGCATAAGTATGAGCACCGAAAAGTGGCAGAGGATTTCCATATAGTATAAAGAGCCATGTATGTAAATGGGGGGTAGGGTAGGCAGCTGATATATATATATATATATATTGCATGGGATGGGATATTCAGTATTAACGCAAAACTTGGCAGATTCCGACTACACAATATTCCTGAGACCTGACTGGCTCTGAAATCCAAATTGAATATTGTTGAATCAAACACAGAGATAGAGAGAGTCTGCTGCTGATTTCAAATTCAAAGTGGCTCTATTTCGCGGGGGCACTGCATAATATGAAAAAGAAATATTCCGTGGGATTAGACCGGTGAATGAGTGCTCTGCAATGTCATCGGCATATTGTCACGGGATTATTATCTTATTCTCAAAAGACATGTCTAATAAAATATGCAGCGCTACCGTTTATATATCTCAAGATCTTATTTTTTCTTTCCGATGTAGAATTAATGTCTCCGCCTCTTTCTACACGTGACAATATGCCCCAGATCATGTATACCACATTGTTTAATTAAAGGGTAAACTACAACAGAGGTCACTCAGTTATGGATAAAGTTACATTTGAGTCACTCAATTATTAAAAGTTACATTTGGGTCACTCAATTATGGGTAAGGTTACATTTGGGTCACTCAGTTATTAAAGGTTACATTTAGATCACTCAAACTCAATTATGGGTAAAGTTGTGTTTGAGTCACCCTTCATATTTAAAAAAGTACATCAATTTAGTCATTTTTTCTTCGAAATCGTGTGTATATCCTCGCTAACATTAGAGTACTTTATTCGAAATCATTAATTAATCTAAGGATTAATATCCTATACACAGGCGGTGGAAACTAAAAGTTTCCACAAGCGCCTTAGTTTTAGGGTATATGGAGTTAGTTTAGGGTTTAGGGGTTTAGGTGTAGGGGGTTAGAATTTAGGAACATTTGTTTCAATTTAAGGTTTAAGGCTATAATTTAGGGTTTATAGGTTAGGGTTTAGTTTTTAGGGTAATATGGTACAAATCTCAGTTAAAACCATTGTTGTTTGGGTGATCCAAATGTAACCTTTAATAATTGGGTGACCCGAATGTAATTTTTAATAATTGAGTGACCCAAATGTAACTTTACCCATAATTGAGTGATCTCCGTTGTAATTTACCCTTAATTAAAAACACATACAAAACATCAAGACTTATGCATCATTCATGGTACAAATCTCAGTTAAAACCATTGTTGTTTTGGTTTTATCTTTCTCTGTCCATCTTATCTCTTGGTGGGTGGGGAGTGTGTATTATTTGGTGGTGGTGGTGGTGCTGTCAGTTGCGGTGGCATGTGCAGTGCTTTGTTGTGTCGTCTGAAATATCAAAAAAAAAATGTGACAGTGAGCGGTGGGAGGGACTGACAGATGGGGCTATGCCCTCTAACACTTTGTCTCCAATGCTTATGTGTAAATAATAAAAGTTTGGTCAAGATGGGGATATTATTGAAGGTTATAATGCCAAAATTATGAAAAATGAAAATGAGAGCACATGATCAATCAAATAGTTATTCCTCTTAAAGTGGGGTGGGAAGAATTCACCACAATTTTGAATTCTCAAATTCTTAATAATGTTATCTTTTTCAAACTTCGAATTTAGATTCTCACATAGAGTATACCATATTTTTATCACTGCACTTAACACATATTAATAGCTAAGTGGTTATATAGTCTTATCCAATACCGGAGTCTCCTTGTTTATGCACAATACTAAAAAAATTATATTTTATACTCTAACTCTAAATTCTAAATCCTAAAAAATTATCCTTATTCTTTAAATTCTAAACCCTAAACTCTACCCCTTAAACACGAAACCTTAAGTCATAAACACTAACCCTAAACTCTAATATTAAATCATAAGGTCAATTTTTTCAATGTTGGAGTATATATAGGGGCAACGAAAAGTAACATGAGATTTTTATTCTTAAAATGACATCTAAATCCATATTTTATGTTTGGAAAATTCTACAACAGGCGACGAACATTGATGAACACCACTAACGATGAACACCGATGAACACCATTAATTTTTTTTAAAATTTTAAAAATCTAAAGGACTAAAATTATAATTAAAATTATCTCTTAAAAAATAAAAATCAAATTTAATAATTACTTTATAATATTTTTTATAGGTTAGAATTAAATATACCCAATTCTCCTAAACCGTAACAAAATCAATCTCTTAAAAAAATAGAAATCAGTTTATAATTTTTTAATAGATTAGAATCAAATATACCCAATTCTCATATTATTGATTCTAATCTATTAAAAAATTATAAACTGATTTCTATTTTTAAGAGATTGATTTTGTTACGGTTTAGGAGAATTGGGTATATTTGATTCTAACCTATTAAAAAAATATTATAAAGTAACTATTAAATTTGATTTTTATTTTTTTAAGAGATAATTTTAATTATAATTTTAGTCCTTTAGATTTTTAAAATTTTTAAAAAAATTAATGGTGTTCATCGGTGTTCATCATTAGTGGTATTCATCAATGTTCGTCGCACGTGGTAGACTCATCCTTTATGTTTTCCATGTTACCACTTTTGAATTAATTACTAAAACAGAACAAACAAACAAACAAACTAATATTATATACATAGACGGAGCCACTCTTGGGCCGGAAGAAGTATTGTCCCTCCCCAAATGTTTTGGTATAATAACATTTTAAGTTTTTTTAATTTAAATATTAATCAAATAAATTTATTGTCTCTTTCGGATTTTAAATTTAAATACTTAATTAGTCTTTTAACGCTCCTAATATCTAATCTAACTCTGTCTATTTCATTTTTCTACCAGATTTATCCCTAATTTTGTTTCAAACATGCTTTTGTTCCTTTACTAAAAACCCACACATAACTTGTGGTTTAAGTTGTTTTGGGTTTTTCGAGCCCAACTGCCAACACAGTATTGTTTAACGTAATGTTGGTCTTCGTACAAAGCCCTAAAGCATTAATAGTCCAGAGATTTTACAGGCTTACCGATATAGATTGAGTACTATAAAATTTTATTATAGACAGAGCTGTCTCAGATATTTTCGGGACCATGAGCGAAAACTTAAGAATGAACCTCTATAAAACGAAAATATGTTTCATTACTTTGAACAATTAATTTAATATTTTATTAATAGACCATAAAAACATGATTAACATGTATCAAACACATTATTTTTATTGTTTTGTGAAGAAAACACCATAAATAAAGTTTAAAAAAAATAAGAGGAACCACTAATTTACTAGATTGTCACTTGAAAAATTTGTGAAGTTATTAAGATAGAAGGTGGGCCCCTGAGCGGTCGCTCATGTTGTTCCCTTACCAGACGCTACTGATTATAAGTAACCCTCTGATCCAACTTCATTTATAATAAGGGTAATTATTTGATACACTGGCGGTAGAAACTAAAAGTTTCCACAAGTGCCTTAGTTTTAGGGTTTATAGACTTAGTTTAGGGTGCATGGTTTAAGGGTTTAGGCTTATGGGTTTTGAATTTAGGGATAGTGGTTGAAATTTATAGTTTAGGGTTATAATTTAGGGTTTATAGTTTAAAACATAAATCATCACCATAATACCCTAAAAAGTAAACCCTAACCTCTAACCCTTAAATTCTAACATATAAACCTTAAATTATAACCACTATCCCTAAATTTTAAATCCATACACTTAAACCTCTAAACTCTACACCCTAAATTAAGTCCCTAAACCCTAAAACTAAGGCGCTTGTAAAAACTTTTAATTTTCACCATCGGTGTATAGGATAATAATCCTTATAATAATAACTCAAAACCTAACTAAAGAAAGGAATAAGGTTGGAGATTATTTTAATATTTTAGGGAAAGAAAAGTAACCGAAAACATTATAATTTGTCTTTTACGTGGGTAAAAGGCAAAAAAGTTGAACTAATTCGCGGAAAAACGGAAAAGTAGAATGATATTGAAAATTTTCTAATCATGGCTTGAGATCTCTTCAAATTTACATTAGTTGAAATCATACCTTCTTTTTCATATTTGGACCTTTTGATGTGGCACTTGTCATCAATGTTATGGTTTTCAAAGTTTCTAGTTTCAAACACTTCATAATTAGGGTTGTAGAATCTAACAAGCTCATTTCCCAGTTCTTAGAGAGATAATCCGACTGTGCATGCCCCGGTAAAAATTACTGCAAAACGAGGTGTTAGCATTGACACGACAAATTTATAGAAATAAGCAAGCAAAGGAATGAAAGATCATGTCGTGATGAACTACTGCTTTAGAAACGAATTCGCCCCGAAACATCTTTCGACTGCAACCAAAAGAATCATACCTGTGGGAGCAATAATTTAACATTAAGCTGAATCAGTCACAGGGCAACTCTCCTTTGGCAAGTCAGTGTAGCCAAGCGCCACACCAGCAATTTCTATAGTTACCTGCCAAGTGAGAGGTGCCCTTTAACTGGTTTGCTTACTTACTAACCCCATCACCATATCTCACTTCTTGAGTGCTGCAGTCTTTCTTTGAAATCACTCGACATTCGATCGCCTTTCGGCCGGAGCTTTATAAGCATCCCCATAGGTGTATAGAGAGAATAACCCCATACAAGAATAGCATATGCTAGAGGGGGTTATGCTATGGGATATCCTCCCAAGGGCTGCCTTTCAAGGAATTTTCTTTTTGCTTCTTTGCCTTTTAACCTATGGGCCTTATAAAGGTTCAATATAAGGATATGGGAATATATGTTCCTACACTTTAATTATTGTTTACTTATTGTCTCATCTGATCTTGATTCCCGATTCCGTCACGAACAGGCTAAGTCTCCGGTCGTGGTTTGATAACGGATTATGCCGTGGATATATTTTGTGACTCCCCATACCAAAGTCACACATGCTATAGATTCTTCCTCTATCTTAGTCCATGCCTTTGCTTTATGGTGAGAGGAGGAAAAAAGCAGTTGAGTGCAGAGATTCTCCACCAAGACATCCAACATCGATGTTGCAACGGCTCTAGAACATCTCCACACCGGACATCCAACACCGATAATTCATTGCGACATAAAACCGGGACATGGTTGCACATGTGGTAGATTTTGGCATTGCCAAATTGTTGGGAGAAGGTGATGTAATGAAACAAACCATGACTCTTGCAACTATTGGCTATATGGCACCAGGTGAACTATTCCCTTTTTACATTCTATATTTCTGTTTCATGTGTATGCTTATATATAGTAGGATTGATGGTATTTTACTTATGCTTGAGATGCAGAGTTCGGATCAGCCGGAATCGTTTCTTTAAAATGCGACGTCTATAGTTATGGGATTGTCCTAATAGAAACTTTTACAAAGAAATGGTGGATATTGCAGATGCTGATTTATTAAGAAGAGATGACAACTTGACAAGTACTTTGTTGTTAAAGCAAACTGTATTTCATCTATCATGGACTTAGCTTTCGGTTGTTCGGCCGAGTTACCGGAAGAGAGAAAAGATATGAAAGATGTTGTAATCAACATCATAGGAATGTCTAGGAATGTCTGTCTTTCTGAATCTGTACTCCCATGGCTCTGCATCAGAAATTAAGTAAAAGGTAAAATAATTATATATACGAATTCTTGTACATGAACATGTATAAAAAAAGGGTATAAATGTTACCTTCCAACCATCATAACCGTAGCTTGAGGATTAGTTCCGGGTGTGAAACTAAAGGTCGAAGCATCGATAACTCGAAGGCCATCCAGGCCAAGAACTCTGTATTCATTGTCCACAACCTTACCAACTTGGCAGCCTCCATGATGATGCCAAAATGTCATCACAGTGTCATTGCAGAACTGTTCCAAAGACGTTGCGGTGTCGAGGTTTCGAGGTCTCAAGTTAGACGGTACCGCCGCCACCAAATTCAAGAGACTCTGAGTCGATATTGATTGAAATCGGAATTTCGAGAAGGCTTTGGAGTTAACCACGTTTATTATGGCTTGCATGCCTTGCACACACTTTTTCAAGTCCTCTGGTTCTTTGAAGTAATTGAACCTCACCCTGGGGGTCTCGTTTGGATCAGTGCTACGAAGCTCAATGTAGCCTGTCGAAAGTGGACGAGCGGCTTTCTGAAGGATAATGCCGCCTTTAAGTCCGATGTCACTCTTCGCGCATGCAACAACAACAACGATCGAGCATTGTTAGACACTCTACTGAATTGTATGATCATATATGCACTGCAGACTGCTATGGAATAGAACGTAAAAACCTGATTTAAGATGCGGGGAAGAAGTTGAGAAATCCAACCGAATTGAGGAGTCAAATTGAGTCCACTGCCTGCTTCAATATAGCTAGCAGGTAGGTATATGCCGACGGCAGAAACGAGTGAGAGCTCAACTGGCGTAGGGGAAGGAATAAAAAGACCGTTCAATGTGTTGTCGCCCATGCCTTGGCCAACCATGGGTTGGTCCAGCACCACCGTGATGCCAAGTCCCTCAAGTTGGTCGGCAGGCCCGATTCCGCTCAGCATCAGCAGTTGTGAGCTCCCAATGGCACCGGCTGATACGATTACTTCGCTCTTGGAGTTGTTGGTTAAAAATGCCGTGTGCCTTACTCCCAACGCATCCTCGAAGATCACCCCTTCAGCTTTTGGTCGTGATCCAACAGCTGAAATTCAAACATAAACGTATATTTCCAGGGACAGAGCCAAGATCTGAAGTTAGGGGGCAAAACATAAATTTTGAAAGGTGAGGGGAGCAAATTCACAATTATCTCAATTTTTTCAAGAAAAATATAAAGAATCAAAGGTTAAAAAAAAATTCCCCTACCGGGGGGCCACAGCCCCTCCCATTGGAGCTGTGGCTCCGTCCCTGTATATTTCAACGGATGGAAATCCTCTACCCTTTTCGCTGCCTCTACTTATGCCCCACACTCAAAATTAGGTTTAGGGTTTAGGGTTTTAAGTTAGGGGTTATGGTTAGAGTTTAGGAAATTTAGAGTAGGTGTATTTTTTAGGGTGTAGGGTTTAAGATTTAGAATTTAGGGTTAGGGCTTGAAATTTATTTTTGTTGTGTTTTTTAGTGTTGTGGCATAAGTAGGGGCACCGAAAAGGGGCAGAGGATTTTTATCCTATTTCAACATGGACATATAAAAAATCTAAGGTAAACCAAATCATTTTCGGAAAATCAATTACAGTGAAACGATCAACTTTTATTTTTTCTAGGAGTAATAATTTAGACTGTCTATTAAAATTTTGTGACAAATAGTTATTTTTCTTTAAAAGTAACAATTTAATCACTCAATTAAAAAAAATATGACAAACATGGTTTAAATTGAGACATGGTCTAGTATAATAGTAGTTTTAGTCCTGAAACTTATACATTCTATCAATTTGGTCCTAATAAAAAAATAATTCAATAAACTTAACCCTTCATACTAAAAATTTTCGACACTATACCCTCCTGACACACCCTTCCACAGCTTGCCGAACCTCATGTTGTTGTCCCTCATCCCGATATTCGACATATGTGATAGCTCAACAGACGCAATCACTTTACTATTAGAACACTGACATACTAATGTAACATGACTTTAATGTTGCGTGGTAGTAGATATAGTCATTTCAATAACAGAATTTTTCAATACGGAGGATTAAATTTATTGAATTATTTTTAATTAGGACAAAATTAATAGAATGCAAATGTTTTGAGGACTGAGGACTAAAATTGTTACTATACCAAGCCGTATGTTTCAATTTTAACGGCAGACTAACCTGATGGTCACAAAAGTTTAATTGAATGACTAAATTGTTGTTTTTAGAAGAAGAATAACATGTTTGTTGCCAAATTTAGAATTGAATGACTAAATTGTTAGTTTTAGAAGAAAAATGATATGTTTATTACTAAGTGATTTGTAGCATATTTTCCCTATTACTACTATATATATATATATATAGGGTTAGGATCAACTTACACAGTGTAAAACTCTTTTAAGTTTTATACGTTTTTTGGATCGTTGGATGGGGAAAATGGATGGCTGAGATTAACTCCTTACTTTTTTTTCTCAAGTGATAATCTTCACATATTCTACTGTTAATCTCATACATCCGTTTTACCCGTCCAACAATCTAAAAAAACGTGTAAAACTTAGACAGTTTTACGCTATGTAACTGGATAATATGCTATATTATATAACCTTACTTTGTGTTGTAAGAATGATCTTGTGCACCGTGGCATGCAAGTAAACCTTGATATTCTTGGGGTCAGCATACTCAAGCAAATCAGCTGCACTATGTCTATGATCATCCATATCGAAAATGGTTGAGCCAATTTTAGTCCCGTTGACGTGGTCGTACGTAACGCCGTTGAACGGTAAAACTCCGGCTTCAAGCAGCCCGTCCCTGACTGCAGATTGCCACTGCAACACAGGTGCCTCAAATACCACCTTCTTTTCCACCCACTGATATGAATCGTTCACCAGAGCTTCATCCAAACCAGATACCTTTACGAACTCAGGTTCAGCATGAGAGTAGAACCCTGCGTTGATGACGGAGCCACCGCCGAGAACGCGTGCTCGGTGGTTGTATACTCCATCCTCCGTGACGAATGCTTGAGCATATGAATCGGGAGAGGGGTCTAAAAGTGTAAGCAAGAAGTTCCCTTTGTCTGTCTCGCCGGGCTTGCGATAGGGAGACCCTCCTCTTTCTAGGACTAAAACGTTGGCGGTTTCCGACAGAGTTGCAGCCAAGGGACAGCCGGCGGTTCCTCCGCCGACTACGATGTAGTCGTGGTATGAGACCCGGGGAGCTGTGATTGCTTCTTTAACAAAACTGTAATTTGGAGCTGCAAAAATAATGAATTTTCCCCCTTTAGCCTAGTGCTTGTTTTTACTTATCTGTTCAAATTCTGACATTCCGAATACGATCAATAAAACGAACACAGGATAAAAAACACAAACCTGTCTCCGCGTGACAAAAATAGCAGTGCAAAGCTAAAACAGCAATACCAAAAGCCTTGAGAAACCTCCATGATTCCATTTCCATGATATCTTTCCTACTTTGACTTATTTTCTATTGGCTAAACGATGATTGGGGACTACCCCTTTAAATATCCTCCAACCTCGAGATCTTAAAATTTATTAAAACAGTAAAATATTATAAGCTTTGCTTAAATTATATTTTTGGGTAAACTACATAAATGACCATCATACTATTGGAAAAGTCGCGATTTGATCACCTTACTTTTTTTCGAAGCAATTAAACCACCATACTATTAAATTGGGTGCAATGTGACCACCCGCCGTTAGAGGTTAACGGTAGGGTGATGTGTCAGTTAAAAAATTAAGGGTCTAATTACACATTTGGTCCTTACTATTTACACATTCTTTCAATTTAGTCCTAATTTTAAACTAATAAAATAAATTAATTAAGTAGTGACACGTGTCAATACATTAATTAAGGGCTAAATTAATTTATTTTATTAGTTTAAAATTAGGACTAAATTGAAAGAATGTGTAAATAGTAAGGACTAAATGTGTAATTAGACCCTTAATTTTTTAACTGACACATCACCCTACCATTAACCTCTAACGGCAGGTGGTCACATTGCACCCAATTTAATAGTATGGTGGTTTAATTGCTTCAAAAAAGTAAGGTGGTCAAATCGCGACTTTTCTAATAGTATGGTGGTCATTTATGTAATTTACCCTATATTTTTTAGGTGTCTATTTATTTTGGTCAGAATACGGGCTTACATTTTAATTTTGTTTATTTTAAGTGTTTGCACCTAATCATCATTTCACACGTGAGCCTTATTTGGTAAAGAGAGTTTTAAGCCAAAAATAGAGGGTTGAGTTAAAATTAGAAG
The DNA here is from genome assembly GCA_030270665.1 of Hibiscus trionum. Classification (NCBI taxonomy): domain Eukaryota; kingdom Viridiplantae; phylum Streptophyta; class Magnoliopsida; order Malvales; family Malvaceae; genus Hibiscus; species Hibiscus trionum. The sequence continues at coordinate 9,509,769 of BSYR01000045.1, read as the reverse complement.
TTTGACCAGTCAAATATGCTAATTTGAATGTTTGGTAAAGAGCGTATTGGGTTGAAATCTCTAATTTTAAAAAAATTGCTAATATGAACTTTTTGAAATTAGAGGTTTGTATATAAGAGTTATAAAGACCCTTTTACCCTTAACAATTATCAAAAATCTCTAAATAACCTAAATTTAATCATTTCTATTTTAATTGTTCAACCTTTTACATTGTGACATTTGTAAACTAATCCCCTTTGTTTTTTTTTATTCTCACACATTTATATCTGTATTTAAATTTGATAATTAATTAAATTATATTAAAAATAATTATATAAATAATAAATTAATGTATAGTTCATTCAAATATGCTTAATAATATTATATTAAAAATTATTTTTTATAATCTAATTAATATTAATAGATACAAAATATAGATAACTAATAAACTATTCAAATAAGTGTCGAATATAATCATGTCCTTATATGTCATTTTGTTTGTTTAAATAATCAAACAACTATCAGTTAATTTTACCAAACACTTTTATACAATCAATTAATACAGTCCACTAGTCAAATCAGCTAAGAGCAGAATTCGCGGAGCTTATAGTAATAAAGGTTGCCTTAGAAGTGTTCGTTGATGCAAGGTGGGCAGGAGCAGGTGGCTTAATAGTGGAGTCGGACTCAAAGGTGGTGCTGAACTGGTTAAAAAATTCGCTTCTTCGTCCGTGGGCATGGTGGGAAACGTTTATGGTAGTCGATAAGGCAACAAAGAATTGTGGTAAGGTTGTGTTTAATTATATACCCGGTATAATAACGTCTTAGCGGATTGTTTAGCTAAAAAGGTCTGAATCGGGCTGACTTTTTTAAATCTTGGTGGTAAAGGGAAATCTCTTTCTTTTCATTCTTTTTTATGCGAACTGAAATGCTGCAGTGAGGTGTTGCTTAGCCAAGAAATAGTTAGATTGCAGGGTTATACTTTTTCTGAAGGTGACAATCGAGTTTAGTTTAAGGGTGTGGTTTGCAGTGTGTCATTGTGTGGATGAGACGTGCTGGCTACAAGAGTCTTGAGGTGCAGGGGTTGGTGATTTGAAGGGCAAGGATAAGGTCTGCTGTGTTCCTTGAGCTATAGAAAGTCTTTTTTTTCTAGTTTCGGTTTGGATGTATGGTTTGGACTGTCTTTTATTTTGTTTTTGTACTCCTGTAATGTGTCGTACTCTTTTTCTCCATCTAGGTTTAGGGAGGTTTTTAATGAGGCGTGCATTCAGGGTAAGACGTGTAATCTTTCTAGATTCAATAAACGCGTCTTTGCCGAGCAAAAAAAAAATCAACTAATGCAATCAACTATCAGCTATCATCTAATACAATCCACTATCAGCTATCCGCTAATTGCCAAATAGAGTCGTGATTTATTTTAGACATCTATTCAAACAAAAAATAACTATAGATACTCATTCTGATCAAAGTAAATTATAAATACTTAAAATAAAAATGATATAATTTTAACACTGGAAACAACATTCTTATAACAATATTTATTGCACTATCTTCAATTGAACTAGTAGTTATAACAACTTTTAACCTATTGATGAGTTCTCAAATATGATATATTTCATTTGCTATTTTTCTAGTTATTTGGACTTCTTGCTGCTTAATACATGCCGTTTTCATTATATTTTGTGCAGGGATCCGATTCTGGAAATAGCAGTGAAAATGGGGCATTTCTGCAGTTTTTATTATAATTCTGTCATGACTGGCATCATGGGCACGACACCGGGCACGACGCGTCTGACGTGGCAGTGACGTGGCAATGACGTGGCGACTTCTAGAAGCTTCTGGAACGTTCTGAGAGATCTTATCAGCTTATCCGATTAGAATTCCTGCATTTAAATTTCAAAACATTTGAATTGTTTTATCTTTTGTTTATTATTTTAAATTATCTCACCACTTTATCTTTGTAAATCTAAGCCTATAAATACCACCCTTGGTAAAGGCTTAGCTAATCATTCATTTTAGTTTTCATCTTCTAGCTTGAAACGTTTTTAGCTTTAATAAAAGTTCTTTTACTTAATTTCTTGTTTCATTTTTATGCTATTTAATTATTTTCCAAAAACCAAGTTAAGTATGATAATTAATATCATGCTTAGCTAAATTTCTTGAGCCAAGAGCTAGCCAAATCAATTCTAATCGTGAGAATTGAACATTGCCTAAATTCCTTCGGGAATACATTTTTATCTTTCTGTTTAGATAGTTTGACAATCGGCCTTACTAAAGTTTTTAATCGTTTTTCAAATCAAAAAGAGCTCGTTGGTCTGGAATCGTTTAAAGACATAGTTGGGAGGAAGGATCGGCCTGTGGCAATTTCGACTTCCTGTGAACACCTATTACAAGTAGTTATATCTATACATTATGGGAGTTAGGGACAGATTCACATGGAAGGTGAGAGAAGTAATTGCCTTTCTAATTGAATGGTTTAATTGTATTTTTAGTCACTAATAGTTTTAAAACTATTACAATTAAATTTTTGTTCCTTCCAAAAGATTTTGATTTATTAATTTTAAGACCCTGTCAGAATAAATTAATGAAATTAAGCATTAACCTCTCATTTTTCTGATTAAATTATATTTTAAGATCTTCCCATTTTAAAATTAATTAACTTAATCTATAACTCCCTTAAATTTTATAATTTTGATTACTTTGTACAAGTTTACTCATTTTAAAATTATTCTATTTAGGATTAATATCTTATACACTGGCGGCGGAAACTTTCAGTTTCCACAAGCGCCTTAGTTTTAGGGTATAGTGAGTTAGTTTAGGGTATAGGGTTTAGGGGTTTAGGTGTAGAGGTTTAGAATTTATGGATAGTTATTTCAATTTAAGGTTTAAAGTTTAGGGTTTATATGTTAGGTTTAGTTTTTAGGGTAATATGGTGAGGATTTAGGTTTTAACCTATAAACCCTAAATTATAACCTTAAACCTTAAATTGAAACAACTATTCCTAAATTCTAACCCCTACACCTAAACCCCTAAACCATATACCCTAAACTAATTCCATATATCCTAAAACTAAAGCGCTTGTGGAAACTTTCAATTTCTACCGACTGTGTATAAAATATTTATCCTTCTATTTATCCCTTCATAGTTTAATTCTAACTTCGTCTCTCTTATGGAATATCTTAAAAGTTTTATTTTAAATTGAAATTCACGCATAGTTTTAGAATTTATTGAAAAAGAAAAAAATATGTACGTATGACGTAAATCTAACTTAAAATCACATGGGCTAATTATCTAATGCTTTGATTATGTGTTAGGAATCGTTGTCAATTTGTCATCCCCATACTACAATTTGCAGATCCTGTAGCTGTAGCTGTTACTGTAGCAGACTAGCAGCAATGAATAGTCCAAGTTGTCATCCCCATTCCCCATACTACAATTGACCCGAAAGTCAGTAGAAGATGCTTTTAGAATGGGTTCGTTTAGGTTATATCAGATTTGATTATATTCGGTTTAAGCTCGGTTTGAGTCTGGTTCATGTTAAATTTAAGTCTATGGTGATTTTAGGTTGTGTATCGAGTCAGTTTAATTGACTTTCGGGTCGGTTTATGTTGGGTTATTTACTTTCGATTCGAGTCAATTTCGGGTTAATGGAAGATCGATCGATTTCAATCGGATTCAAGCAGGACACGAGGATTAAAAACACAAACCTGTCTCTGCGTGACAAAAATAGCAGTGCAAAGCAAAAACAGCAAAACCAAAAGCCTTGAGAAACCTCCATGATCCCATGTCTATGATATCTTTCCTACTTTGACTTATTTTCTATTGGCTCAACGATGATTGGGGACTACCCCTTAAAATATCCTCCAACCTCGAGATCTAAAAATTTATTAAAACAGTAAAATATTATAAGCTTTGCTTAAATTATATATTTTAGGTGTCTATTTATTTTGGTCAAAATATGGGCTTAAAATTTAATTTTGTTTATTTTAAGTGTTTGCACCTAATCATCATTTCACACGTGAGCCTTATTTGGTAAAGAAAGGTTTGAGCCAAAATTAGAAATTTGACCGGTCAAATCTGCTAATTTGGATGTTTGGTAAAGAGCGGATTAGAGTGAAATCTCTAATTTTAAAAAAAAAATGCTAATATGAACTTTTTGAAATTAGAGGTTTGTATATAAGAGTTATAAAGACACTTTTAGCCTTAACAATTATAAAAAATCTCTAAATAACTTAAATTTAATCATTTCTATTTTAATTGTTCAACCTTTTACATTGTGACATTTGTAAACTAATCCCTTTTGTTTTTTCTTTTTATTCTCACACATTTATATCTGTATTTAAATTTGATAATTAATTAAATTATATTAAAAATAGTTATATAAATAATAAATTAATGTATAGTTCATTCAAATATGCTTAATAATGTTATATTAAAAATTATTTTTCATAATCTAATTAATATTAATAGATACAAAATATTGATAACTAATAAACTATTCAAATAAGTGTCGAATATAATCATGTCCTTATATGTCATTTTGCTTGTTTAAATAACCAAACATCTATCATCTATAAGTTAATTTTACCAAACACTTTTATACAATCATTAATACAATCCGCTAGCCAATAAGCTAATGCAATCAATTATCAGCTAATACAATCCGCTATCAGCTATTAACTATCCACTAATTGCCAAAGAGCCGTGGCTTATTTTAGACACTTAAAATAAAAATGGTATTAAAGTTTTGAATACAATTTCATCTATACAAGAATATTGGTGTGATACTATTTTTTTAGGTAAATTACATAAATGGTCATTATATTATGTATTTAGATTCGGTTTGACTATTATACTTCTTATTGCAGCAATTAAACAACTGAACTATTAAATTGGATTCAATGTGATCATTAGCCGTTAGAGGCTAACGGAAGGAGTGACTTGACAGTTAGTAAAAATGTGTATAATTACACATTTGATCCTCATTTTAATTTAATATAATAAAATAATTATTTAATTAGTTGGTGACACATGTCACCACTTTATTGGAGGACTTTAATTATTTAGATTTGATTTCATAATTTTATTTTTACTCCTCTCAATATCAGATCTAACTCTTTTTCTGTGGAGGAGGAGAAGATGCTTCAAATCAAAGTGGATCCATTAATGGGATGAAAATGTCTACCCCTTAATTATGTCCCCATTGGTGCCTCCACTTTAAAATAGTGAGTTTAGGGTTTAAAGTTGGGGCTTAGGGTTAGGGTGTAGGGAATTAGGGGTATGATGTAACTTTTACAATTTAAGGTTTAGGATATGAAAATTAGGGTTAAGATTTAGAATTTAATTTATAAGTATTTTTTAGTAAGGGACATATAAGGAGACATGGTTAGGGGCAGAAGATTTTTACGCCAATTAATGACGTGTTTTATTGTTGATGCTTACGTTAGCTTCATCAACTGCCAACTGAATCATGCAAATTGCAAAGCGATTTGGTGATCAAGTAAAAGTTGCACCCTTCTCACCTATATTTAGCTGAAAATGAAATGATGCTAATGCAGTTAGGGCAAGGAGTACCAAATTGTTATGATGCAAATTGCAAAGCGATTTGGTGATCAAGTAAAAGTTCCATTACCATGTCATGAATCATGATAGTACATGTCAATTTTTCTTTATTTTTGTGTAGTAATTTGATTTAACATCCTACGTGTATTGAACACCTAATATTTTTAAAAGGTTCATCAAAGTAAGCCTAACTTTATTATATATAAATTTTTTGTTTCCCCAAGCGCCTTAATTTTAGGCTTTAGAGTTTAGTGGTTTTTATGTATGGGTTTAGAAACCCTAAAATTTAATCATATACACTTAATTCTATTAACAACCTCTAAATTTAAAACAATTACACTTAAATCCCTAAACTCTAAAACTAAGGCGCTTGTACAAATAAAATGTTTTCACCGCTAGTGCATGCGTGTGGTATTTCCATACATATATATATATATACATTTTCATACATATATATATATATTAAAGTATGCACCTTGCTTTGCTAAATTTAGAAGTAAATAAAATGATGCGATATATTGGGGAGAAACTTTTTTTTAACTCAACTTGAATAATAATTTTATAAATTTGACTCGAAAAATTCAAATAAAATTTGAATTATAAAATTATAATTAAATATTTTAAAATTTTAATATAATGAATGGATAAGTTGTTAAGTTTGAGTCGAGTTCATCAATTATGCATGATATTTGTATATCTCATATGAAAAATATGAAGAATTGTATATGTAGTATCATATATGATTTTAGAAGCCATTTAAATTAAAACCAATTAATATTATAAATATTTAAGATTAAATTTGAACAAAAACTCAAACAATTCAACTCAACTTTCATAAACTTGACTAAAAAAAATTCAAATAAAGTTTGAGTTATAAAATATAATTTGTCAACTTGACTAACTTGATTACTTTTTACTTGATTCAATCGAATACTCACCCCTAATGAAGAGTGTCAATTTGTTATTAAAATTTTATAAAATTTAATTTCAATTACCAGTTACTTTAGCGAGAGAATGTGTTAGATTCTTTAAACAAGTTAAGGGTTTCAAATTTTAACATTGTGAGTTGAACAGATTGGATTAAAAGAATTGCCCACAGTGAATCGTTAGTGTACTCGGTCAAGATTAATCAATTAATAAATCAAATCTTAATAGTTATACCAAATTTAAGATAACTTTGAAGAGGAAAAGACATTAACAAAATTATACCTAATGTTTGGCTTCCGTTATGCGTTGATTAAATAATCAAACGAACTCGTCAATTAGATTTTAATTTAATATAAAGGTTGGGTCTAATTAGAGGTGACAAACTAGCCAGTGGCGAGTCACATGTATGATTGGGTAGGCACAAGTCCACCCTTAACTTTTCAAAAATTATATATTTGGCTTTAATTTTTTTAATTTTTATGAACTAGTCCTTAAATTTTATGATTTGTGCCCACCTTAAAATTTTGAGATTTTTATGATTGTGCCCATCCTAAAAAATATTTTGACTTGTGCTCATCCTCAAAAAAATTTCTGGATCCGCCATTAAAACTAGCCCGTACTTTCGATATAAAAGAACTAAGCTCAAGAAATCCATTGGCCATCCAACCCAATTAGAAAATAAGTCTCGTCCGAAATTACGATTATAATTACGATCAATACATTCGAAATAATTATAATAAGAAATAATCAGTACATTTAATAATGATACTATATTTTCAAGTAATAATCTTGAATTGCTAAAGCCATTTGGATCGAACAAAGATTTCAAAAGCCATTTCAGCAGCTTCTCTAGAAATGTCTATCTTTCAGAATCCGTACTCCCATGGCCCTGCATCAAAATTTAATTATCATATATACGTAGTCACGAAACTCAACGCTATTTATTAAGTCCGTTGGTCCCTATTATGTACCGCCTTGGGCAGCGTATATGTACAAATAATAATATTACCTTCCAAGCATCATAACCGTGGCTTGAGGATTAGTTCCGGGCGTGAAATGAAAGGTGGAAGAATCGATAACCCGAAGGCCAGCAACGCCGATGACCCGATAATCCCGATCCACGACCCTGCCGATTCGGCAGCTTCCATGACGATGCCAAAATGTCATGACAGTGTCATTGCAGAAATGTTCCAATGTTAATCTTTGGTCCGTTGTCCACATGCACATGCAACCACACCCATTGTTAAACACTATAAGGGTAAATTATAAAGTTCATCACTCGAGCGTTAAATCAGTAGAAAAATATGTCATGGCAATCACTTAAGACACTGACGAACTCACATTATTCATGTTTAAAAGCCAACGTTGAAATCATCATTTTCTGATGTCTTCTTCGACCAGTTAAGACACCGACGAACTCACATCGTCTTCTATCCTTCTAACAGTTTAGACTTTCCTAGAATCACTTTAAAACTGACGAAATTCAATCCAAACCTAAAACTCGTAAAATCCCAAATTACTATTATCTACAATATTCACTGTCTAATCTGTGTGAAATTAAGATATACATCTTGCTTCCTCCTAGTTCATCATCAAAAAATCAAGCGTAATGTGAGACTAGTGATTTTTTTATAGAAAAAAAATATGAAGTTTTGGGGTTATTTCATATTTTTAAAAGATAGATGTCCAGTCCAGTCATAAGTATATAATGGTGGAGTGACAAAATAGGACCAAATCAAAATTTTAACCATTAAATTAAAAAATAAACTTTAGTGTTTAAAATAGAAGTGAAAAGAAACTTGAGCACTGAACTTTATAATTTAACCTCTCTATATATATATGTGAGAGAAGGGGGATTAGGATCAACTTACATTATGTAAAATTAATTTAGTTTTACACTAATCTATGGCTATTGAAGGAGTGGAATGGATGGATGAGATGAAAAGTTAAAAAAAATAAGGGGATTTTTAAGGGGAAAAAAACAGGACTGTTTAATCTCATTGAATTAGTGTAAGACTAAATGATTTTTACACTATATAAATGGATCCAATTTTTTAGATAGAATCCAGTTACACAGTGTAAAACTCTTCAAGTTTTACACATTTATTGGATCGTTGGATGGGTGAAACGGATGGATGAGAACAACAGTAGAATATGTGAAGATTATCAATCCAACGATCCATATCAAAAATGGTAGCACCAATTTTAGTCCCGTTAATGTGGTCATACGTAAATCCATTGTATGGTGAAACCCCAGCTTCGAGCAACCCCTCAATCACTGCAGATTGCCACTGCAACACAGGTGACTTGAATGCCACCTTCTTTTCAACCCATTGGTATGAATCTTTTACCAAAGCTTCATCAAAACCATACTCCTTGGCAGGGCCGTCTCGAAAATTTTCAGGGCCCTGAGCGAAAATTAGAAAATTGACCTCTATATAACAAAAGCATATCTTATTAGTTTGAACAATCAAAGTAATATTTTTTTAAGTCTTAATTACAAAATAAGTGTCCAAACTATATACGTTTTTTTTGCTTTAGGTGCCTAAAGTTTATTTTGTTATCATTTTGAGGTATCGATTATTATTTTTTTATATAAAAAATGAAACTTTAGACACCTAAAACAAAAAAACAACAACATAATTTGGGCACTAATTTTTTTAAAAATAGACACCTAAAACAAAAGGCAGCATAATTTGAGCACTTGTTTTTAATTTTTTAACGGTCGTTATTTAGAAATGGCCACATAGTAAACCTCAGACACTTATTTTGACTCAAAAAATATTTTAGTGTCTAAAAATAAAAAAAAAGAGTATAGTTTGTACACTTATTTTGTAGTTAAGCCTTTCTTTAATAAATCATAAAAGTATGATTAAATTTTTATCAAGCACATTATTTTCATTGTTAAATTAATTTATTTATTTATCTAAAAAAAATAATTTTTACCATTAAATTAATTATTTAATTAATTAAAAAATATAAAAAAATATAAAATTTAGGGGCCCTAGGCTGGTTGGGGGCCCTGAGCGGTCGCTCGGGGTGCTACCCCTCACAGCCGGCCCTGCTCCTTGGCAAAATCGGATTCGGAATGTGAATAGAATCCCGCGTTGATGACGGAGCCACCGCCGAGAACTTGTGCTCGGTGGTTGTACACTCCGTCCTCCGAAACGAATTTTTGAGCATATGAATCGGACGAGGAATCGAGTACACCGAGCAAGAAGTTCCCTTTGTTCGTTTTGCCTGGTTTAACATAGGGAGACCCTCCTCTTTCTAGGACTAAAACGTTAGCGTTTTCCGACAAAGTCGCAGCCAATAGACAGCCGGCGGTTCCTCCACCGACTACAATGTAGTCGTGGTACGAGACCGAAGGAGCTGAGGTTGCTTCATGAACAAAATTGTAATCCGGAGCTGCAAAATGAAGAAGTTTTTGAATTTAAACTAGAGTCTAGACTCTAGAGAGTTGTCACATTGATGTTTACCGGTCGAGATAAAATGAATTAAATCAATATTTAGTACACTGACGATGTATAATTTTATGTAATTTTCGTGAATTAGACGAAGACAGAATAGAACAAATAGCATAAGAGATGCAAATGAGCATTTGTTACCTGTGTGTGCATGGCAAAAGTAGGGGTGAAAAGCAAAAACAACAAGGGAAGGCATGAGAAATCTCCATGATCCCAAGCCCATAGTGTATTTCCACTTCCAATTGGCTCAAGGGATAATTCACTTTGTCTTCCTCTTAAATGAATGGAAATCCTTTGTCACCTAACCCTGCCCATATCCATACCCCTTCGTCTAGGTTTGTGACACGTGTTTTTTCATATAAATTATTTTTACTTTACTTGAAATCAACTTGTTTTGTTTTCTATTAAAAAACACTTGTTTAGTTTTTTTATATATATCTTGACGTTTAATTACGCGTTTTTAGTTAACTAATGATAAACAACTTGAAATGACTCAAGAAAACAACATGTCAACAGAAAAAAAAAATAATTTTATATTTTATATTATTTTAAATCCATTGGACATCCAACCAGGGGCGTATCTACCATAGGTCAAGGACCTACCATAAAAAAATGGATAAACTATTTTAGATATCATTTAATTATTAATAAAGTTACAATTAAGTTATTCAATTATTAAAAGTTACAATTGGGTCACTTAATTCAAGTTTTAGTTACGCTCAGATCACTCCTCCGTTAAAATACAAATGAACATCTAACAAGATTTGGTATAATGATAGTTTCAGTCCTCAAAACTTATATATTCTACCAATTTAATCCTAATTCAAATTAATTCAAAAAATTTAACCATTAATACTTACAAAAGACATCAATTTAGTCATTTTCTTCTCCAAATCACATGTATACATTCGTTAACACTAGAGTACTTCATTTAAAACTATTAATTAATCTAGTACACAAATTTATAAATGTAAATATATTTATAATTATTTTTAATGCTAGATCTATAATTAGTATCTACATTAGAATTAAATCTATTCTTGATGACTTATTCAATCTATTCTTATCTTACTTACATATGATTGTATTTATTATCGGTGGGTGAACTACCAAGCTTAAATTTCTAGATCCGCCCCTGCATCCAACCCAACTAGAAAATAAGGTCTTAACTCTTAACATACTTTTTTTAAAAATATATATGTATTATATATTGGGTAATATTTTTTATGCACAAGTTGTGTAAAAATATTATATACAATCCTTTTCTAAACCTAAATCCCTAACACTCTAAAAACTTAAATCTTAAACCCTAAATTTTAAAGACTAAATTCTAACCATAAATATTAAATTCTACACACTAAACCTCTAAACCATAAACCCTAACTTAAATCCTTAAATCCTAAAATTGAAAGGCATAATAATATATTTTCTGTGAATTTAATCTTTTTTGTGACACTGTCAAAGCGAGCGAACTCATCATATCAAATTAGTAGTTTAATAGTTGCATTCTGCCATAAAGCAACAACAAGTTACTGTTACATTGTTATTATACCACAAAAGTAATATAACATTTATGAGACAAGAACAAGCAATTTAGGGGAGAATAAAGATTAAAATGACCAAAATTTTAAATATTAGAAGTTAATTTATTAAATTGTTTTGAATTATGATCAAATTGGTATATTGTATAAATCTGTAAATTAAAAATATTATTATATCATGTTCATTAGAAGAAAAGTGACTTGTTTGTAACAATATAAGTAAATTAAATAATTTATATTTTATTTCATCTCGAGTAAAAGTATAAAAAATACAAAAAGAAAAATCACGGTCAGTTAATTATGCTAAGAGTAAGAAATCATCTCTAATTCTTTCTTGAAGGTCTATCTTTCAAAATTCGAACTCCCATGAGTCTGCATCAAAAGTTGATCAAAAATTAGTATATGAATTTTCATATCATAACTTTTTTTTTATCGAAACGAATAAGAAATTAAACAGATATTACCTTCCGAGCATCATAACCGTAGCTTGAGGATTGGTTCCGGGCGTGGCATGAAAGGTAGAAGCGTCGATAACCCTAAGGCTATCCACGCCAAGGACCTTGTAATCCCTGTCCACAACCTTACCAACTTGGCAGCTCCCATGGAAATGCCAAAACGTTATCGCGGTGTCGATGCAGAACTGCTCCAATGACGTTGCCGTATTCGAATGTTTCGGCCTAAGGTTCGAGGGAATTCGGACCACCATGTTCAGAAGCTGCTGCGTCGAGATCATCGGGTACCGGAATCTCGAAAACGAATACGAATTCACAAGGTTTAACACGGTCTGCATGCCTTGCACACACTTCCTCACGTCCTCCGGGTCTTTGAAGTAGTTAAACGTCACCTTGGGTGTCTCCTTTGGATTTGTGCTCCGAAGCTCCACATAGCCTGTCGAACGTGGACGACCGGTTTTCTGAACAATAAGGCCACCTTGAAGTCTTGTTTGCTTTGTTATACACATGCAAAGTTGTAAACCAAACCAAACCACAACCATTGTTAAACACTAACCGCGGTAAAAAGAACAGATGTATGGAGTAGGGGTGATAATGTGCCTGACCGGCTCGCGAGCTACTCAGGCTCGGCTCGAGTGAGCTCGACTCGGGCTCGGGCTCGGCTCGAAACCTTAACAAACCGAGCCGAGACTACCCAAGCTCAGCTCGAAAAGCTCGTGAACAGGCTCAGAATCTACATATGCACTAAAATAAATTATGTGTTTGTATTTTCTTTCATTAGTTGATCGTTGTTTGATTTTGTATTTTCTTCAATTATGTGTTTGTATTATAAGAATATTTATTCATTGAATTTCGTTTTAGTGTTGGTTATGAAAGGGATTTTTAATGAATATTTTATATAAAAAACTATAGCAAAATTTTTCATTTCGAGCCGAGCCGAGCCTGACGAGCTTCGAGCCGAGCCCAATAGCATTGTTTTCAAGCCGAGCTCGGCGAGCTTCGAGCCTGACCAGGCTCGGGCTCACGGCTCGTTATCACCCCTAGTATGGAGATATAATGAAACAGTAAGAGAAAAAACCAGGTTCAGGCCAGGGGCAAGAATTGTGCAATCTCTCCAAGTGAAGGCAAGTTCATTCCGCTGATTGCTTCGATATAGTTACCGGACTGGGTTATGCCGACGGTGGAAATGAGTGAGACCTCAACCGGCAAAGGGGAAGGAACAAAGAGACAATTCATGGCATTGTCGGCCATGTTTTGGCCAACCATGGGTTGGTCCATCACCACCTTGATGCCAAGCGAGTTTAGTTTATTAGCAGGTCCAATACCACTCAGCATCAACAGCTGCGGGCTGCCAACGGCGCCTGTTGACACGATTATCTCGCTCTTGGAGTCTTTTGTCAAAAACGCCTTGTGCTTTACACCCGATGCATCCTCGTATATTACCCCGGTTGCTTTCGGTCGTGATCCACCGCCTATATATGCACATATAAGAAGAAACTATAAGGAAAAAGGTAAATTACGTAAATTATCATTGAATTTTACTATCAAATTTCATTTGGTCGTTGCTTTCGGTCGTGATCCACCGCCTATATATGAACATATAAGAACAAACTATAAGGGAAATGATAAATTACGTAAATTATCACTGAATTTTACTATAAAATTTCATTTGGTCGTTGCTTTCGGTTGTGATCCACCGCCTATATATGAACAGATAAGAAGAAACTATAAGGAAAAAGATAAATTACGTAAATTATCACTAAATTTTACTATCAAATCTCATTTGGTCATTGAAGTTTCAAAACGTTCAATTTACTCACTAAAGTTTAGACATTGAACTTTTTTGTCATTCTACCGCTCACCGTCGTCATCGTTCGATACCAAATTTCACTAGTCGCTTCGTCTTACTCCATAAGTCTGAATTCGACTTCTATTACGCCAGAAAGTGCCCGAAGTCCACGAATTGAGCAAAAATCTTTCAATTTCTCTCTTGCTAATATCCCTCCTCCATCGTCAGATGGAACTCGTTTCTTAGTATATTGCTTACCTCGTGCCGATGAAGCTTTTCATTATTTGAATATTGGAGAAGTTCTTTCGTTCATCAGTAAATGGATGCCGTCAAAAAGTTAACGAAAGAGTGACAAAAAACGTTCAGTGTCTAAAGCGTTTAAACTTCAGTGAATAAATTGAATGCTTTAGTAAAACTTTAATGACTAAAATAAGTTTTAAGAGTAAAGTTTAATGATGATTAACGTAATTTACCCTAAGAAAATTACAAATGTAACACCCCCTTCCCGGCCTGGTAGAGAACCGGGTCGGAGAGCGCTACCGAAAAACAATGCGGTGATCGGAGACATAAATTCAAAGTTCAAAAATCATTTTAGCGTATTTTGTTAATCTCTTTTAAGACTTAACACTCAACTTATTAACAACTTACTCAATTGGGGTCAATTTTAAACTTTTTCAAACTTTAGGGACTAAATTGTAATTTTCACAAATTAAAGGTCTTTATCTGAAATTCGTGAAAATATACTGAAAATAAACTTACTAGTTATTAGCCTGTAAAACCTCATTACTATCGGAGGTCATTTATCAACCTGATTAGACGATGCAATATTTAGTGACTATTTTGTAAAATATTCAAATCTATTTCTTTTTATTATCTTACTAAAATTATTTACAAATTTAAATGAGCCTAACAACTTACAAAAATCTTAGAGTCCTTTCTAATCATTTTTATTAGAAAATTATTCGTATCTATCATTATTATTGTTCTAACATTTATTTAATAGGACTTTTCTAGATTACTAAAATAAAACCACATTATTAAATTACAAAACACAATTTATACAAAAGTTGGATCATATGCCACTTTACTAGGAGTTCATGAAAGATATCATACATATAAGGTAGAGATGTGACTTGCAACTGCACCACACGATCAAAGGTTGGAAATCTATCAGGGTCCTGAAAATGCATGAGACACGTATGTTAGGCTTACATAGCCTAGTGAGGTAGTCATGATAGTAAATTGACAATAATATGAATGTCATGATTAAATATAAATTTAATCTAACTTATTTGCATGCTTCTATAACAGTATAAGCATAACATGATCAGATATCCATATCACTAACATAACATAATATAATCATATATCTTATCATAAACATGTCATGGTATAACATATCGAACACATATTATATTGGTACCATTGGATACGCGGATTCCCTGTACGCCATATCATGAATCATAAATGAGCCGTAGCCTTGAGCCGTAGCTCCATGTATCCCTTACACTTCCATCCTTTTATCTCCCACATATAGGCCGTAGCCCTGGACCGTAGTCCTCCCTTACATGGTGAGCTCGAATATTCCTATGGCATGCCAATTGTATCCAATGTCCATAAATACACACAAATTCACATAGTCCATGATTTTCAGATCATATCATATCAAATAGCAAGATGAGCCGTAGCTCCATATCAGATAGCATTTCATATTATTTTCATATACACATAGCATATCATAATCATTTTTGAGCATATCCAAATAATGCAGGGTACTTACCAGATGTAGATAAATTCATAATTAATGCAACGGGGCAGCACCGAGCCTACCCCTGACACGACTATACTCACATATCAAGACATAAAAATATCGGAATGACACCGTGTCACCCGAGACAAATGCATCTACACTCACCTTGACAGACCGGTGCTTTATTTTTATTTATTGGGCTTGAAAGTTGATCTGAATCGACCTCGTGTACTACGATAAAAATTAATTAAAATAATAAGATAGTATCGAATATATATAAAAATATTAATCATACTTGATACCGAAACTTAAACTAACTAGAGATTTGAGCTTACCCCGTCGTCGGCAGAAATTCGATATTACTATATCAAAAATATCGGACTACCAATCAAACATTGGATTGTATCCTACTAAACTTTCTTCAATTTTGCCGTGAATTCAAACAATTCCCTCCCCCTATTTATAATACTTTGGCGTCAACTACTCCTTTTCTTTTTCTTTTTTTTTTCTTTTTTTTATAATAAAATAATAATAATTTTAACTACTTCATATCTACTCCTTAAAATAATAATAATTTTAACTACTACATAAAATAATAATAAATTTTTACTTACTCCATAAAATAATAATAAACCGAATAAAAATTTTGAACCTAATTTCTACTAGACCGGTTTTTGGGATGTGACAACTCACCCTCCCTTAAGAAAATTCGTCCTCGAATTTTTACCTGAATCGAATAGATGAGGATATTGCTTTTTCATCGTGTCCTCAGGTTCCCATGTTGCCTCTTCCCTCTTGTGATTTCTCCACAAGACTTTAACCAATGCAACATTTTTGTTTCTTAGTCTTTTGATTTCTCTATCCAGAATCTGAATTGGTTCCTCTTCGTAAGACAAGTCAGGATTCAGCTCTAATTCTTCCGGCTCTAAGATGTGAGATGGATCGGATCTATACTTTCTGAGCATTGACACGTGGAAGACATTGTGGATTTTATCGAACTCGCTAGGAAGTGCAAGTCGATAAGCTACTGGGCCAATTCTTTCAGAAATTTCAAAAGGTCCAATGAAGCGAGGACTGAGCTTTCCCCTCTTTCCAAACCGAAATACTTTCTTCCATGGAGAGACTTTAAGAAAGACTTTGTCTCCCACATTATGCTGAATGTCTCTTCGTTTCAGATCAGCGTAAGCTTTCTGCCTATCAAAAGCTTGTTTCAATCGAGAGTGGATGATTTGAACTTTCTCTTCTATTTCTCTGAGCAGTTGTGGTCCCAACACCTTGTTTTCACCAAGTTCGGACCAACACAGAGGAGTTCTACATTTTCTGCCATACAATGCTTCAAAAGGAGCCATCTGAATAGACGACTGATAGCTATTGTTATAGGAAAATTCCACTAAGGGTAGGGATTTCTCCCAATTTTTCCCAAAATCAATAATGCAGGCTCGGAGCATATCTTCCAGAATCTACAAGGAAGATCGTAATTGATATAGGATACCTAGCTTATGATTAAAGAAAGAAAATAACGAGGTTACCTGAATAACCCTTTCAGATTGGCCATCGGTTTGGGGATGGAATGCAGTACTGAGATGTACTCTAGTTCCCAATGCCTCTTGCAAGGTTCTCCAAAATCGAGATGCAAACCGTGGGTCTCGATCAGAAATTATTGATGTTGGAACTCCGTGCAAGCGTATAACTTCGCTGATATACAACTCTGCTAGCTTGGATAAGCTGAAGTTCATTCTTACAGGAAGAAAGTGAGCTGACTTGGTAAATCGATCTACGATGACCCAGATTGCGTTGTTTTTCTTTGGAGTCGGAGGTAAACCGCTTACAAAATCCATAGTGATACGTTCCCACTTCCACTGTGGTAGTTCAATGGGTTGAAGGAGTCCCGTCGGTACTTTATGTTCGGCTTTAACCCGTTGACAAGTCAAACACCTTGCTACGAAATCTGTGATTTTACTTTTCATACCTGACCACCAGTAGATCTCTTTTAGATCCTTGTACATCTTAACAGCTCCGGGGTGAATAGAAAAAGGGCTAGCATGTGCTTCACGCAGGATCTGGTTCCGAAGATCATCATTGTTTGGAACACATATACGATTACGAAAGCATAACAAGCCGTCAGAATTTATGGCAAAATCAGGGTCCGGTTCATCCTTGATTCGGGCTAAAATAGGTTGCAACTCCTCATCATCTTCTTGAAGTGCTTTAATCAGGGACACAATGGTCGACTGTACCCTGAGCTCGGCTAATAACTTGCCACGCTTCATGAGCCGAAAGTGAGCGTTTAAACATCTAAGAGAAGAAGTGGGCTTCCGGCTAAGAGCGTCCGCCACCACATTTGCTTTACCGGGATGGTAATCAATTACCAAATCATAATCTTTCAAAAGCTCCATCCAACGACGCTGACGAAGGTTTAATTCTTTTTGGGTTAAAAGGTATTTCAGGCTTTTGTGGTCAGTAAAAAGATAACACTTTTCACCATAGAGGTAATGTCGCCAGATCTTTAATGCGAACACAACCGCAGCTAGTTCAAGGTCATGAGTTGGATAATTAAGCTCATGCGGTTTGAGTTGACGTGAGGCATAGGCTATAACTTTACCTTCTTGCATCAAGACACAGCCCAGTCCTTGATGGGATGCATCGCTGTATACTGTGAAATCTTTTCCTGGTTCCGGTTGTACTAGGACAGGAGCGTGGGTGAGGATTTGTTTAAGCTGGTCAAAACTCCGTTGTTGGTCCACTGTCCACATGAAAGGAATGTCTTTGCGGAGAAGCTTCGTTAGGGGTGAAGCAATCAAGGAGAACCCTTTAACGAACCTACGATAGTATCCTGCAAGACCCAGGAAACTACGAATTTCTCCCACGTTCTTCGGGGGTATCCATTCGAGAATGGCTTGAATCTTCTTTGGGTCCACTTGAATTCCCGCGGAAGATATCACATGACCGAGAAAAGATACTTCTGTAAGCCAAAACTCGCATTTACTAAATTTGGCATAGAGCTGTTTTTCACGGAGGGTTTGGAGTACAATCCGAAGATGTTCTTCGTGAGTAACAGAATCTTTCGAATAGATCAAAATGTCGTCTATGAAGACAACGACAAATTTATCAAGATAAGGTCGAAATATTCGGTTCATCAGATCCATAAAGGCTGCAGGAGCATTGGTGAGCCCAAAAGGCATCACCAAGAATTCGTAATGACCATATCTGGTTCGAAAGGCTGTTTTTGAAACATCTGGTTCCTTCACGAGCATTTGATAGTAACCAGATCGGAGGTCTATCTTAGAAAAGACAGAAGCACCCTTTAGTTGATCAAATAGGTCGTCTATTCTAGGAAGCGGGTACTTATTTTTTTATTGTTACTTTATTCAGTTGTCGATAGTCGATGCATAAGCGCATCGATCCATCTTTCTTCTTCACAAATAGAACCGGTGCTCCCCAGGGTGAGGAACTCGGTCGAATAAACCCCTTACTTTCAAGGTCTTGGATTTGGGCCTTCAATTCTTTTAACTCCATTGGAGCCATCCTGTATGGAGCGATAGAAATTGGAGTAGTTCCAGGTTGAACTTCTATCCCAAACTCAACTTCACGTACAGGAGGGAGTCCCGGAAGTTCTTCAGGGAATACGTCAGGAAAATCTCTTATTATGGGTATATCTTCAGGCTTTAGTTCCTTCGTAGATTCTAAGGCACACATAAGACTACTCTGACATTTAGATTTCATTAAGGTGATACTTTCTCTACCTAGACCACGGAGATATAATTTCTTTTTAGAACAATCTACCCATGCTTGATGTTCAGCTAGCCAATCTAGGCCAAGGATAAGGTCGAACTCATTAAAGGGTAAGACCATCAAATTGACCGGAAAAGGAATTCCTTGGATTTTTAAGGGACAAGATCTACAGATCTTTTGGATTGCTACACTATCTCCTAATGGGTTTGACACAAGTATTTCGGAAGCAACATGATCACATTTTAAGGCGTATTTTTCAATCAAAGGTTCACTAATAAAGGAATGCGTGGAGCCTGGATCTATCAAAGCATAAACAAATTCAGAACCTAACTCCACCATACCTGCAATAACATCAGGGTCATCTTCTTGTTCGCGGCCTCGAACGTGGTACATCTGGGCTGAGGTCTTTGGATTTCGGCTTCCTGAAGGAGCATTATTGTTGTGGGGCCTTCCGAAAGAACCAGACGGTGCTTGATTTATTCCCCTCCCTTTTACTGGAACGTTCTGGGAGGCTATAGAGGTAGGGGCTTGTGGATTTTGGGGACATTGTCGGATGAAATGACCAGATTCTCCGCACATGTAACAAGAACCTGACTGTTTACGACACTGTCCCAAATGTCTCTTTTGACAAAAATTACACAGAGGGATCTGAGAACTTTTGGCAGAGCCTCCTGTACTGTTTATTGAGGTTGTACGCGTAACAGTGGTCCCACCAGATGGAAATTGAGAGACATAATTAGAGTTAGGTAGCTGTTGATTGGCAGATGACCTTTGGTCCCACTGTCTTCCTCTTTTTTGAGATAGAGGAGGTTTAGAATCTTCTCGGAATCTTTTATCAGGCCGAGCTTGGTTTCCCTTCCTTCTTTCCGAGGCTCTTTGAGAAGCTTCAGTTGCAATGGCTCGATTCACCAGAATTTGAAAATCCTCGATTTCCAGAGCAACAAAAAGAGGATGTAATTCATCGCAGAGGCCATCTATGAACATTCTACATTTTTCTTTTTCAGTGTGGATGATATCAGTACCATATCTAGCGTACTTGCAGAAATCATGAATGTACTGCTCCACTGGCCTTCCTCCTTGCTTCAAATAGAGGAACTTTTTACGTCTTTCAGCGAGGTAATGCTCACTAATATACTTTTTACGAAACTCCTGGAGGAAAAATTCCCAGGTTACTTTATGTTCGGGTACAGTGAGAGTTACAGTGTGCCACCAGCTTTGTGCTTCATCTGCAATCAAGGCTAAGGCACACTCCAACTTATGCTCCTCGGGGCACTTCAGTTGCTTGTTGATTACTTTCAAAGTATTTTCTAGCCAATATTCTGCGATTTCAGGATTATCCAGATCTTGGCCAGTAAATGTATAAACTTGATAACGTTTGAGCTTATCTATTGGAGCTCGAGAGATCTGCTGAGCAGCTTCAGCAGATGAGGAAGGTGCTTCTTGTCGAAGAGACACCACTACTTGTTTTATCATGTCGGCCATAGACATCAAATAGTCTTGTTAAGCCGACAACATAGGTGGAAGAT
This sequence comes from Hibiscus trionum, assembly GCA_030270665.1. NCBI lineage: Eukaryota > Viridiplantae > Streptophyta > Magnoliopsida > Malvales > Malvaceae > Hibiscus > Hibiscus trionum. The sequence continues at coordinate 9,489,047 of BSYR01000045.1, read as the reverse complement.
GAGGTGGATCATTCTGAGCCACTTGTTCGGTACTTGGTTCTGGCCTCACATTTTCCCCTCGAGTGGAAGAGGAATCATGATCGGGCTCATTTGTTTCTTTCCTAATAGTAGGAGCGGTCATTTTGGGTCTAGACACACATAAGAATTAAATCGTGTAAGTTGCAAGTCACAAAATACATATTTAATCAACTCCTAAGTGGCATATGAGACATAGACTCGTTAACGAATACCTGGTTAGTCCTAGAATCGACTAAACTCTAGCTCTGATACCACAAATGTAACACCCCCTTCCCGGCCTGGTAGAGAACCGGGTCGGAGAGCGCTACCGAAAAACAATGCGGTGATCGGAGACATAAATTCAAAGTTCAAAAATCATTTTAGCGTATTTTGTTAATCTCTTTTAAGACTTAACACTCAACTTATTAACAACTTACTCAATTGGGGTCAATTTTAAACTTTTTCAAACTTTAGGGACTAAATTGTAATTTTCACAAATTAAAGGTCTTTATCTGAAATTCGTGAAAATATACTGAAAATAAACTTACTAGTTATTAGCCTGTAAAACCTCATTACTATCGGAGGTCATTTATCAACCTGATTAGACGATGCAATATTTAGTGACTATTTTGTAAAATATTCAAATCTATTTCTTTTTATTATCTTACTAAAATTATTTACAAATTTAAATGAGCCTAACAACTTACAAAAATCTTAGAGTCCTTTCTAATCATTTTTATTAGAAAATTATTCGTATCTATCATTATTATTGTTCTAACATTTATTTAATAGGACTTTTCTAGATTACTAAAATAAAACCACATTATTAAATTACAAAACACAATTTATACAAAAGTTGGATCATATGCCACTTTACTAGGAGTTCATGAAAGATATCATACATATAAGGTAGAGATGTGACTTGCAACTGCACCACACGATCAAAGGTTGGAAATCTATCAGGGTCCTGAAAATGCATGAGACACGTATGTTAGGCTTACATAGCCTAGTGAGGTAGTCATGATAGTAAATTGACAATAATATGAATGTCATGATTAAATATAAATTTAATCTAACTTATTTGCATGCTTCTATAACAGTATAAGCATAACATGATCAGATATCCATATCACTAACATAACATAATATAATCATATATCTTATCATAAACATGTCATGGTATAACATATCGAACACATATTATATTGGTACCATTGGATACGCGGATTCCCTGTACGCCATATCATGAATCATAAATGAGCCGTAGCCTTGAGCCGTAGCTCCATGTATCCCTTACACTTCCATCCTTTTATCTCCCACATATAGGCCGTAGCCCTGGACCGTAGTCCTCCCTTACATGGTGAGCTCGAATATTCCTATGGCATGCCAATTGTATCCAATGTCCATAAATACACACAAATTCACATAGTCCATGATTTTCAGATCATATCATATCAAATAGCAAGATGAGCCGTAGCTCCATATCAGATAGCATTTCATATTATTTTCATATACACATAGCATATCATAATCATTTTTGAGCATATCCAAATAATGCAGGGTACTTACCAGATGCAGATAAATTCATAATTAATGCAACGGGGCAGCACCGAGCCTACCCCTGACACGACTATACTCACATATCAAGACATAAAAATATCGGAATGACACCGTGTCACCCGAGACAAATGCATCTACACTCACCTTGACAGACCGGTGCTTTATTTTTATTTATTGGGCTTGAAAGTTGATCTGAATCGACCTCGTGTACTACGATAAAAATTAATTAAAATAATAAGATAGTATCGAATATATATAAAAATATTAATCATACTTGATACCGAAACTTAAACTAACTAGAGATTTGAGCTTACCCCGTCGTCGGCAGAAATTCGATATTACTATATCAAAAATATCGGACTACCAATCAAACATTGGATTGTATCCTACTAAACTTTCTTCAATTTTGCCGTGAATTCAAACAATTCCCTCCCCCTATTTATAATACTTTGGCGTCAACTACTCCTTTTCTTTTTCTTTTTTTTTTCTTTTTTTTATAATAAAATAATAATAATTTTAACTACTTCATATCTACTCCTTAAAATAATAATAATTTTAACTACTACATAAAATAATAATAAATTTTTACTTACTCCATAAAATAATAATAAACCGAATAAAAATTTTGAACCTAATTTCTACTAGACCAGTTTTTGGGATGTGACAACAACACATGCAAAAACTAATAATAATGAGCTTACTTTGTGTGAAAATGATGTTGTGTACCGTGGCATGCAAGTAAACCTTGATATTCGTGGGGTCAGCATACTCGAGCAAGTCAGCAGCAGTATGTCTATGATCATTCCTGTCAAAAATGGTGGCACCAACTTTAGTTCCTTTGATGTGATCGTACGTAAACCTGTTGTACGGCCTAACCCCGGCTTCAAGCAACCCATCCCTCACGGCGGATTGCCACTGCAGCACAGGTGACTCGAATGCCAGCTTCTTTTCAACCCACTGATACGAATCCCCTACCAAAGCTTCATCGAAACCGAGTTCCTTTATGAACTCAGGGTCAGCATGTGAGTAAAACCCGGCGTTGATGGCTGTGCCACCGCCGAGAACCTGTGCTCGGTTGCTGTGCACTCCATCCTCCGAGATGAAATGCTGAGAATTTGATTGGGATGAGGTGTCATAAAGTTGAAGCAAGAAGTTGGCTTTGTCTGTTCTGCTAGGGTTGGTATAGGGAGACCCTCCTCTTTCTAGAACTAAAACGTTGGCTTTTTCCGACAGGGTTGCAGCTAAGGGGCAGCCGGCGGTCCCTCCTCCGACCACGATGTAGGCATGGTATGAGACCTGAGGAGCTGAGGTTGCTTCTTTTACAAAACTATAATTTGGAGCTGCAAACATTAGGTTGCCATTAGTGTTTGTTTATATTTTGAATGGGCAATTCTGTTAATTAAATAGTTGTTTTAAATTAAGGTATTAGATTAACATTTTAAGAATTTGGTATTTTATCATGGGTAAAAATTATCTGCCCCTATTTATGCTCTTTTTATGCCCCACATTAAAAATTATTTAAAAATTAAATTTTAAATTCTAACCTTAATTTTTGCATCCTAAACCCTATACCCTAAAAATACACCATACCTCTAATTTCCTAAACCTAACCACGACACCTAATCGTAAACCCTACTCATTATTTTAAAGTGGGGGCATAAAAGGGGCATGATAAGGGGATAGACAATTTCCATCCTTTTACCATCGGTACAATTATTAAGGTAAGAGACTGAGCCAGAATATTAGTTCGAGAGGTAATTAGAAAAAGGCTTGTAATATAAGCAAGTATTTAAAGTATATCAATTTTTTAGTTTAGGTACCTAAAGTATTTTTTTATCAAAATAAGTATTTAAAGTATATATATTTTTTATCTAAGTTCCTAAAAGTTGACATGTGGCATTAATTAAAAAATACATTAAGTTCCTATTTTGACAAAAAAATATTTTTTTTGTTACCCTCTCAATTCCCCATGGCTTTATCCTGACTAATCCGGACTAGCCAGCGTTGCACACTTTACTTTGTTAGGTGAGTCACCTAGCGAGGAATTTCTACATACACAATGCCTTGAACACAAGATCTGCGTAAGTGATACTAAACTGGTTACCGGTTGGACCAACCCTCGTTAGTACAAAAAAAATACTTTAGGTACCTACTTTGACAAAAAAAATACTTTAGGTACATATTTTAACCAAAAATTATATTTAAATATTTATTTTAATCAAAAATACTTTAAATGCTTAAATAAAAAGGTTGATATAAGCCTTAGATAAATAGAGGGGAATCCATAATTATTATCGCCCCACCCGGACTAAGTGTAACACCGACGAGTATTTACCTTTCTCCGCACGACAAGAGTAAGGGTGCAAAGCACAAACGACGACGACAAGAAAAGCTGTAAGAAATTTCCATGATCCCCTATCCATTATGTTTTTTTTCCTCTAGAATTTGATCCGATAAATTATGAACACAAATATAAATACAATTAGAATAAGAGATGCAAACTTGTCTCAAAAGTAAAGGGTGCAAAGCAAAAACAACCACAAAAAGAGCCTTGACAAACCTCATTGATCCGAAATCCATGCTGTGTTTTTCTAATTTTGCTTTACTTTCTTATCTGACTTAGTGAATTATGTTTGTTCCTGTGTTATTAGTATTTTATTTAACCAATATTCAATATCTTGTGAATACAGAAAATCTCTGTTGTGAGACTCACCTATCAAAATTAGGTGTACGACACGGGTCGGTTCGGATTAGTCAGGGTAAAACCCTGGTGAACAAGGAGAGCAACCAGAAGAATACTATTTTATTTAAGATAATTATTTGATACACTGTCGGTGGAAAACTAAAAGTTTCCAAAAACGCCTTAGTTTTAGGGTTTAGACTTTAGAGATTTATGTTTAGTAGTTTAGAATTTAGTAATTGTGAATAGAATTTAGGGTTTAAGGTTAGAATTTAGGGTTTATAGGTTAAAATCTAAATCCTCAACATATTACTCTAACATCTAAACCCTAAATTATAACAAGAAACCCTAATTTCTATTCACGTTGACTAAATTCTAAATCTTTACAATTTAACCCCTAAATCATACCTCCTAAACCTAAAAAACTAAAGCGTTTGTGAAAACTAAAAGTTTCCTCTACCGGTGTATTGGATATAAATCCTTTTATTTAATTGTAAAAAGATCATTTGACAAATTAAATGTAAGTGGATCGAGTCGGGCTCTAGCTTTCTTAATTTTATTTGGGTTGAGCTTGGTTAAAAAATCTAAGTTCATATTTTAGTCCGGACCAAGTCCGGTTCAAGATAATGAGTGCAAACACCTTGTATGAATCCAACCCATGAATAAGTCTAGCATCAACGTAAAACGAATTATTTCAAATTTTAAACTTTTACATTTATCAAAACAATATATTTATATTAAACATTAGAATGCGTTTGAGCGAGGAATTTCAAAATTTTAGAGATTTTTCAAAAGGGTAGAATTTATGATTATTTTATTTGGATAAATAATAATTTTAGAAAAAATGGGTTATTGATATTTAATGAGTTTAAAAAAAAACATTGTAAATGAAAATTAATGATACCAAAAATAAATGATATACAAATATGTAATATAAATATCATTATATTTATAAAATATATAAATGATTTTAATAATATACAACATACAAATATGGATTACAATTAAGATTCTCTGCTATTTTTATCTATAGAAGAAATTTCATTTTTAAACGTATAACTATTTTTTTTTGATAAAAGTCATTAATTTTTATTAAATTCATAGAAAAATACATTTAAATGCATCTAAGAAAAATAAACTTTGAATTAAACAACCCAAAAAATTCTTCCAACCAAAAAACAAAAAAAAATGAAAATTTCTATGGAGATAAGCATACCAACAAAAATTAGTAGCCTCTTGAGTCCCTTTGTCTCTGTCCAAACGAGACACATAAAGAAAGGAGTAGTGCACAATCCAAACTGTCAAGCAAAAAGTACCGGTACCCAAGACTGATTTCATCGGCAAACAACCATCAACTGAGTGGGGATATAACTTTCCAAGTGACCACCGACAAAAACATAAATCAGAAACTAGCGTCGAATGAATCTTTGTGCGAACAACAATCGACCGCTAAGGTATGCTGAAACATGCCACAAAGACATATGAACCAAACCACAAAACAAAAACAAAGACATGTCACAAGAACAGAGGAAAAACGTGTCACAATAACATACAGAATGATTCTTATTAAAATAGGAAAACAAGAAAAATAATAAATTTGGTGGTCAACAACTAATACTAAAATGATTGCCGACCACCGATTAAAGGGAAACGTATAATTATTTTTAGTTTAAAATATTGTGAATTTTGAATAATTGGGAGATTGTGTGGAAATGAATGAAGTGACCATATAATATTGTTCATAATTATTTATGAAAAAAAAAACTCAAATTATTTATGAATTATTAATCACATTCATTGAAATTGGATAAGAGGGAAAAGGAAAAAGATCCATCAACCCCACACGACCGGTCACGTTTTTGTTGAGAAAACACCTAAACTGATATTAGGATTGCTGACTCAGTCAAACCAATCACCAACTCAACAACTCGAGAGTTGTTAAAAGGATATTGGACACGTGGCTTGTGATTAGTGGATCTTGCATTGCGTTGTTGGAGTTGGATGACCAAATACCCTGTATTTCTATGCATTAATTCATTGTTAGTTAGATTTAGTTTTTTGGATTATATTCGGAGTAATAGGGTTATAAAGGTATTATACTGTAAATATTGAAAGTTTAATGTGTAAAAATAAAGACAATAAAATTTTAAGGGAGTGAAAGACATTAAAATACAAAATTTACCATTTTTCAGAAGGACTTGAATAAACTTTTGAATTAAATCTAACAAACAACTACTTTGACCATAATGCTCTATGAAGAAAGTAAATTCATCTGCTACTTGTTATTGGTATTTTGACACAATCACAATAAGAAATCATAAGCATAAATAGATTGGCCTCTTTCGCTGACAAAACTATTCGTTGATACTCGTCACACAAACGCCTAACTGTTGAAATACATACTATAACCGCTATAAAAGCATACGAAAAACTGCATAAAATTGACGAAGAAACTACCATAAAAATATACGAAAGAACTGGCATAAAAGCATACGGAAAAACTGCCATAAAAGTAGATGTTATGAATCTGACAAAGCAAAATATAAATAAATAACTAAAAAATAAAATATTCATCAGTAAAAATAAATTTTATTTATATACAAAATCAGTAGAACAGTCAAAGGCCACCGTCAACGAAGACTAAATACAACAAAAAAGAAGAATTTTAAAAATTTTAAAATATTTCTTTTAACCATCGTAGAGCATATGGAAAGAATAGCTCAATATAGTTTTAAAAAAATAGGTACACAACTATTTGACTTTGATATTTCTTCTTGATTATATTTCAAAAATTTTAAGTAAAAGGTTGTCAAAATCTTATAGGTTAATAATAGATTTTTTTAATATAATAATATAATTTTAAAACTTAAATATTACATCAACCAACTCCAGCGGCGGGTCTTTTAAAGGACTAAAGGTTCAATTTACGCGCCCCACGCGCCCCCAAATTACGCCCTCTCAACCCTCCGTCCCGCGAAGTCTCAACCGGGAGTGTCGATTCCTCAACCCTGCTGTTTGAGATCAGTTCCAGCGACGTGGGTAGGCAGTATCCCCGTCCTGTGTCTGTCCGCCGCCGGAGATTGGAGCGAACGGCCTCGGCTGTGGCTTGCTTCGTGGTCTATCGGAAGAGAAGAAGAGAGGCTCCTTTTGGTCGGAACGGAGGTGCTCTCTGACCTGATTCGTAGAAGCCGAGTCGTTATTCCTCTAAAGCTGGTAACCGGTGATCTACGACGGGCTTCATCGACGGCAAAGTGTCACACAGGTTGCTGTTTTCCTTGTTTTCCCCCCCATTTTTCCGATCTCGCCCCACTTCTTGTTGCTCGGCCCTTTTCTCCCCCGTAACTATCCCCGATTCTGGTTGCTTTTCCCCCTCTTCCCCGTATTTGCTCCCCGCTCCTGGTGAACTATCCCATTCTTTGTCCTGGTTTGGCTGTCTATTCTCTTGGAATGTGGCTTCTCTGTTAGTGTTTGGTTTGCATTGGTGCTCGGTTGTTTTTTTGGCTCTTTTAACAGGTGGTTCGGGTTGATCAGTCCCAAGCAAGAAGGCCTTGTCCTCTTGGGTTCTAGTCGCCTTGTCTGCTTATCCTCCTTGAGCTCTGTTTCTTGCTTGAGTGGAAGTGAGTGGGAAAGTGTGGCTATGGCGATTTTGGCTTGGAATGTGCGGGGCCTGGGAACAAAGGAGACTGTTAGGGCGCTCCGGGATTCTATCTTTAAAATTAAACCTACAATCATTTTCCTAAACGAAACGAAGCAGAAGAAGAAATACCTGGAGAAGATTAGAATGAAGATGAAAATGGAGCACTCATTCTACGTGGAACCACAGGGTATAGCCGGAGGCCTTGCTCTATGGTGGACAGGGGAAGCAACTATTAATATTCTGCGATTTGACAAAAGCTACATTGACACAAAAATTTCGTTACAAGATGGTGAAGCTTGGTTCAACACTTTTATATATGGTCCCCCGCATCGTGAAGAACGAAAGGAATTTTGGGAAGGACTATCAACTTTCAGAGCTTCCGTTCAGGACAAATGGGTTATCATGGGTGACTCCAACATCGTAGCTCGACAGGAGGAAAAAGAAGGCGGGAACCCGGTAAATTCATATGATTCGAAATGGTACGAGGAGTTTGTCAATGCCTCATGCTTAGTTGAAATGCCTATCAAGGGAGGGAAGTTTACCTGGTTCAACCAGAGAAGTGGGGAGCAGTCAATACTTGAAAAGCTTGACCGTATTTTATGTTCTGCGGAATGGAGTCTAAGCTTCCCAAAAGCCATAGGTATAATGGAAGTGGCCATTGCTTCCGATCATGCTCCAATTGTTTTATTCACAAAAGGGTTCCCCAAAGCACATAAAAAAGACTTCAAGTTCGAAACCAAGTGGTTGCTGGAGGAGGAGTGCTCCCAAACAATAACAAAGGGATGGAATATCTCTCCGGGGGAAAGAATGAGTCCCAGATTCAGAAGGAAGATACGCAGCACTAGAATAGCCCTCCTTAAGTGGAACAAAGAAAAGATGAAAGCAAAACATGAAAAAAAGCAGGAGCTGATGACCAGAATCTCACAGCTCCAAGGAAGAAAACTTACTGAAACGGAATTGGGAGAACTTCAGGGGCTCAAAAAACAGATAGACAAGGAATGGGAGAGTGAAGAGAGATATTGGCACCAGCGTTCTAGAATAAGCTGGCTGAAATGGGGAGATAGAAACACAAAGTTCTTTCATGCTACCACCCTTCAGCATCGGAGAAAAAACTCTATTGTCAAAATTAAAAAAGAAGATGGAGTTTGGCTGGAAGATTCGACGGAAATTGCTGACCATCTTCTCCACCATTTTCAGAAAGTTTTCACGAGAAATCCGTCAGTCAACTTTAGTATTCTTTGTGACTACATTCCCAACTTGATCACTCAAGCTATGAATGATGCTCTCAGCAGAGAAGTGGGGGAAGAGGAAATCAAAAGTGCGGTGTTTGATATGGGAGCGACTAAAGCACCGGGACCAGATGGATTTCCAGGTTGTTTTTACCAGACTTTCTGGGAAACTGTGAAGGGGGACCTTATTGGTATGGTATCAAATTTCTTCAGAGTTGGTGATCTGGACCCGGAGCTTAACAAAACTAATATTGTGCTTATTCCAAAAAAGCCGAATCCAACTGAAGTATCACACCTAAGGCCTATCAGTTTATGCAATTTCTCGATGAAGGTCATAACCAAAATTCTGGCATCTAGACTGAAGCCTATTCTCCCCGAGGTCGTCCCACACTACCAATCTGCCTTTGTGAAAGGTAGGTCAATCCACGATAACATTATTTTAGCCAATGAAGCCTTCCATGCAATAAAACGGACAAGGAAAGGTAAAACTGGAAGAATGGCCCTTAAGATCGATCTGGAAAAAGCCTATGACAAAGTGGACTGGGATCTCCTACAGTTCGTTATGGAGAAGATGGGTTTCTGCGAGTGGTGGATCAACAGAGTTATGACATGTATCACCTCTGTTTCTTTTTCACTTGTTCTGAATGGAGAACGTACAGGGGAGTTTAAAGCGGGGAGAGGATTAAGACAGGGAGACCCTCTGTCACCTTTCCTTTTCACGATCATATCTAGCATCTTATCGTGGATCATTGAGAAGGAGAGTGGTGAGCAGAAATTTCAGGGTCTCAGGATCAAGCAGAGGTGCCCTGTTCTTAGCCATCTCTTGTTTGCAGACGACTGTCTTGTTTTCTCTGATGCCAATTCGGAGAATTGTGAGGGCATCTTGCATATTCTCCGGGTGTTCCAATCGGCTACAGGTCAGTCTGTCAGCGCACAAAAATCTTCAGTCTTCTTCTCCCCAAATTTGAGTAACCGTAATAGGGCTCACCTTTCTAATGTGCTGGGTTTCCGGAAAATGGAAGAAGACGCACGATACCTTGGGCTGCTATCCTTTTGGGGAAGGAGCAAAAAAGAAGCATTGGCCTTTATTAAAGAACGGGTTCGAAACAGGCTTATGGGGTGGAAAGCAAGATTCTTAAACAGCGCAGGAAAGGAAGTCCTCATCAAAGCAGTGGCACAGGCCATTCCCACCTATGTTATGCAATGCTTCCTCCTACCGGTTTCTTTTTGTGATGAGATCAGCTCTTTGATTGCTAGTTTCTGGTGGAATAATTGCGCGGACAAGGATAGAAGCATCCACTGGATAAACTGGAAAGATCTATGTAAACCAAAAGACAAAGGGGGAATGGGTTTCCGGGATCTCAGAATGTTCAACAAAGCCCTCGTCACTAAACTCACCTGGAAAGTGATTAAAGAACCGGATTCCCTTCTTGCTCGAGTTCTCCGGGGGATCTATTTCCCCAATGGCAATATATTTGACACCCCCAAATGCTCAAACCCATCCTGGGCCTGGTCTGGTATTCGCGAAGGGATCAAGATTATTAAGAATGGGGCTTTGTGGAGAGTTGGCAATGGTAGGAGCATATCTACCTGGTTTGATAACTGGGTACCTCAGCTTCCGAACTACAAACCCTCAGCTCAAAGCCCATCACCATCTTCGTCACTATCGGTCAGCACCTTGATGAATCTGGACCAAAGAACGTGGAATGAACAAAAGATCTTATTTTTGTTTGCTCCGGAAGAGGCTAAGGCAATTCTGAAAGTTCCGATTGGAGGACCGGATATACATGACTCTTACATTTGGGCCGGAAATAAGAACGGAGACTACACGGCCAAATCTGGTTACAGGTTCCTGGAGGAAAAAGCTTCGTCGTTTGCTAACCCCTCACCAAGCGACGACCCCAAATCTAAGAAGGAACTCTGGAACTCTATCTGGAAGTTGGAAGTACCATCCAAAATCCGTTCCTTCCTTTGGCGTCTGTGTCACAACATTGCCCCGTCGAAGAGTGCATTAAAAGCCCGCATGCACGGCTTGCTTAGAGAACCTGACATGTGTCCCCGTTGTGGATGCTTGGGCGAATCTGTGGAACATATATTGTTCCTCTGCCCGTTCGCACAAGCAATATCGAAAGCATCTAGTTTCAGCTACTCTCCCACTGACAGAGGTTTTCCGGGCTTTCCTAAGTGGTGGTGCAAGATTAACGAGCTCAAGATCTCAGCACAGGTTGAGGATGGGTGTGCGCACATCGCTTTTCTGCTCTGGTCTATTTGGAAGTCAAGGAATGCACTGGTCTTTGAAGGGAGAAAGGACCCTCCTTGGGAGGTGTGGCAAAGAGCAGATTGCAGTTTCATGGAATATTCACAAGCTTCGAGCATCAGAGAACCGAAGAAACAAAGAAATGACAAGGAAGAAATGAAATGGGTGCCACCCCCTCCAGGTACGGTTAAAGTAAACTGTGATGCGGCTTTTGATGAAAGTTCCGGAAAAGGCTCTCTTGCAGCAATTGGTAGGGACAACTCAGGTTCCCTTCTTTATGGAGTATCTGTTCCTTGCAATGCTCCGAGTGTTCCGGTGGCGGAAGCCCTTGCTATCAGATTGGGGATCATGATGGCAAAACAATATGGCTACAACAACATCATTGTTGAAGCGGACAATCGAGCTGTAATCCAGCGTATTAATTCGGAGTGCTCTGCTGACTGGGAGACCTCTGCGATTGAGGACGACATCAAGAGGACTGCACAATCCTTCTTGTCTTGTTGTTTCAAATTTGTCCATAGAAGTTGTAATCAGGTAGCCGACTGGCTTGCCAAATTTACGAAAAATCAGGAGGGTCAGGTGACATGGACTTCTGATATTTTCCCACCTGAACTTTTTCTCATGTAATCTTGTCGATTTTCGGTAATGCAAGTTTCTTTTGGTCAAAAAAAAAAGGACTAAAGGTTCCATGACTTCCCAAATTTTGTGAAATTTAAAATTTTTCTCTAAAAATTTTAAAATATTCAATTTAGCCCTCAAAATTTTTAAAAATTTGTATTGAACTTTGAAATTTTAAATATTTTTAATTAATTTTCCTCTCATTTTTTTTAGATTTTATTAAATCTCTCAAAATTATTAAAAAATTTAGTTAAACTCTCATAATTTTTGAAAATTTTTGTTTAAGCCTTCAATTTTTAAAAAAATTTATGTTGGTCCCAAACTCTTACCCCAAATTTCGTCACTGACCAACTCTTTCATTGTAATAAAAACCTTAGAACAATCTTTTCTCGATTTCTCTTATGTTCTACTATTGTAACAAAAAATATCACTATAATATATTTTTAAATTGGATCTTGGTACTTATGAGTGTTAAGATTAGTATAATATAAACATTCAAAAACAATAACATTTTATATTATTTAAATTTTTTATTGATACATAACATCAAATATAACACCAATAACATATAGATAATGGCTTTTTAACAGTTTTTTTTACATTACGATCCGAATACATAATAATATATATTTATTCTTAATTTTTTAAAAACACATACAGTCGGGTCTCTTAAGAATAAGAAAACAACATTTTTTATTAATCATCAGTCAATGAATTCGATCTTGACAATTTAAATGGTCAATAAGTTTGAAAGTTCTCTCTACTAACTTCTCATTACATTTAAAATAGAGTTGATTTTAAAATCCTTTACCATACTTAATTTAGTTTAATCCGTTAATAAATTAAAAACCGATAATTATATATAAAAAAAAAAAACTTCAAAGAAACAAGGTGAAAACCAAACTAGATATTTGCCATATAGTAATAAAACGAAAGCTGGAATAATTAAAAAAAAAAGTAATTTACAGAACTGAAATCCTCTGTTTTGTACACAACTAAGAACAAAAGGACTAAAGCCCAGTATGCAAAAGTATAAATGTTCCCCTGTTTGAAATTAATATGATTAATTTCAAGCTGTATATGTATGTGTGTATACTAAACGTAATTTCTTGACCGGTAAAGTGAACAACGTCGGAAGATGGCCGAGAACGGTGGCGATGAAGGATCTCCGGTTGTCTTTCTTAGTGACCATAATTCTATGGTTTCCGGGCAGCAGAAGGAATGATCTTGATAACAAGGCCGGGGAAAACATCGTCGGGATCGTGGATGTGCGGGTTGCGCTCGACGATGAACGGGTCGCCGCACTTGTCGCTGATCGAGTGAAGCGTCTCGCCTTCGGTTACGACGTAGATTTCGTCGCAGGGTCGGTTCAGCAGCTGGGTGCCTCTCACCGGTTCTTCATCTGAAACAGAGCTTGCCCTGATGGACCCTATCAGTATTAAGGCCAGCAACGCTACCGAACAGTACCACGACGCCGTATCGACCAGCTCCGTTGATTTGATCTTCATGGTTTTTCTTGAGGAAGAAGAAGAAGAGGAAAGCATGTAAAGGATTGAGAAACAGAGATTAGGGTTTTTGGAAAAACTTTGATGAAACAGAGGAAATGAAGTGCCTTTTATATACACTTTTGCGTTGCTAGGAAGTTGGAGAAGGATGGAAATGGTATTTAAATATTTTTGAAACAAATATCAATTAAGTTTTTTTTTTTTTAATTTTCTACCCAATCTTAAATTTCATCAATTCACTCATTTAATTGAGATTAATTGTTAAATTTAGTAATTTTATCAATTGTTATGATATGTTGACATGTTGTTACAGTTTTATCTCTTGATATTTTTATAATAAAACTTCTAAAATTGTGGGTTCAATATCAATTAGAAACAAAATTTTCCCAAAATAAAAACTATTAAAAAACTTCTAAAATTGTTTAAAATATTTTTTAAAATTGTAAATACTACGTGACAAAGTTATATTGTTTAACATGATAGCAATATATGCATAAAAATTATCATGAATTGATGATTAAAATTGATTAAAGAGTTTGATTGATTTAATTTATTGGTTTGATAATTTAATTGGTTTGATTATTTGTGTACAAAGCTTAATTGGGTGTAAAAGAATTCAGAGGCTTAATTAATTTTTTTAAGTTAAACGGCTAAGATTAATTACTTGTATTTATTATAGGATTATTATTCTATATATTGGCCGTGAAAATTAAAAAATTTCACAAGCATCTTAGTTTTAGGATTTATGGAACTTAATTTAGGGTGCAGGGTTTAAGGGTTTAGGTGTAGGGATTTAGAATTTAGGGATAGCTGTTAAAATTTAAGGTTTATATGTTAGGGTTTAGTTTTTAGGGTTTATGGTTTAATCTACAAACCCTAATTATAACCATAAACTGTAAATTTCAACCATCATCCCTAAATTCAAAACCCATATACCTAAAGCCCTAAACAATACATCCTAAACTAAGTTCTTAAACCCTACAACTAAAGCGTTTGTAGAAACTTTTAGTTTTCACCGCATGTGTATAAAATAATTACCCTTTATTATATTGTGTTTGCATTGCTATTTTAATTATTTTTAAAATATAATTGGTTAAAGGATCAAATACTGATGTGTTGCTCTACCAATAATCATTTATTAAATTAATATTATAAATATTTTTTTACATAAAACAGATATAGTTTAGTTACTTTATTTAAAGATAATTTTATTATATTAAAATTTTCTTTTTTCTAATTTAAGATATTTATAATTATAATTTAGAAATATAATTAAATAACAATAATTGTTGTTTTTGTCATAGAGAAATCATAATATAGTAATGTTTTAACACGTGATCACCTTCCTTTGATTGTTAGAAAATTATTAAAATGACTTAAATATTTTTTTATAATCATCAGATGGAGTACTTTAATAGTTTAATATGGCTCTTTTTAATTTATTTTATCCATTCATAACGTTATAATACGAATATTTATTCTTGTTTAAATATATAATATTTTATTTTATTAGATCAATTAATAATTGATAAATAATTTAAATATTCATTCTAAAAATATTAATTATTTATATTAAAATTTATCCATGGTTTAGCATTAAGTTGTATCGAACAAAATCTTTGACGTGTCGAGATGGAAAATTCCTAACTTATATTACGTGCAATATATTTCTTATCCAAAGAACAAAACAATTGATGTTTTTTGTTTCCCAAAACGTGGTGTATAAGGGTGTAATGTTTTCCATAATATATATATATATATATATATATATATATGCAATTAATTAACCAATAATATTATATAATATTATATAAAGGGTTAAAATATACTCTAAGTCTTGTACTTTTTATAGTACTATAATTTAATCCATTTATTTTTTAAATTTAAAAATTCGAATTGAACTGTTAAAGTTGTTAAAATTATCATATGAGCATATGAGCTTGAATTATATAATTCGAAAAGTCAAACCAAATTACGAATGTACAAAGACTATAGAGTAGGGATGTCAGTTGGACGAGTTTTAGCAGAGATTCATCTTACTTCGCATCTAATTGGTAAGAGATAATTACATTTTTTTGTCGGCCGCGGGAAAGAGAATGAGATAAAAATTAGATTTGTCGTGGGTGATGAGACATGTGTGAATATGACCTTTTACCCTTCCTATCTCTACCTGCCTCGCATCATCCCCACTTGTCCCAACAGATCTTATAACATGTTATTATAGATATTTTAAAAATAATATATAACTATTTTTAAAATATCAGTTTTGATCATAGTCAAATTTAAGGCAATTCATATTTACTTGTTTTAGGATATTTATGAAATTTTTGATATATATATATATATATAATTGGGTTTGAGATTGATCAGATCAAATATAAAAAAATATATCAATTTAGATCAGAGTGAGATTTAAGATTATTCATATAGGCTTGTCTTAGGACATTTATGAAAAGTTCAATAGATATATAATGTTTTGGTTTCTTGATTTTTTTTTCTTTATTGTTGTCATCAAGCATTGTTTTTAGGGTGACAATTGGTATAATGTCACATATGTGACGGGAGTTTGAATGACAGATATTTCATACTTTTTTTAACAAATATGATTCATATTTATTTAACTAATATTTTGAAATATATTATATGAAGTGGGTCATGAAGCGGGTAAAGAGGAATTATGTGGGTATAATTCAGGACCCACGTGGGTGGTGGGGCGGAGATTGAATAGTCTAAAGGTGATTACAAGGTAATATATGTTCATAGATATTCTTAACACTTTAACAATACACATATCTTGCAGATAAAACGATTGAACTCGGATCTTCTATGATAAACAACCTCCATTTAAAACCACTTATTAGGTTAATTAGAGAACCTATTTATGATATTGATAGAGTGAGACTCGAATATGAAACTTTAAAATGATGAAAAATTTAAAGAAATTGTGGTGGGAATTTTGAGTGTGGGCTTGACCAATAGCGTTAAGCAATTGTGACCGTCCCAATCTCCACGACTCCACCATTAGCAAACTAATGGGTTGCTGTAGCCTGTATGCATCAATGCCCAAACCGACCAACTAAGTTTCCCAGTTTTAGGGGCGGTTTATTTAATATATGACCAACAACATTACATAAAATCTAAATCATAGAACACAATTATATATTTTTAAAAAAGTATTTGTGATTTTTAGTATTTTCAACAATAAAAAAATAAATTAAATTTAGTTCGTTTAACACGTTACTGGTACAATATATGATAGGACATTTATAAGTGAAGAGAGATTTAGGTAGTATTAATATATACATGTTATTTTTTTCTAGACATTGTATAATTTATAATAATCATAATTTATTTCACTATCTATGTATATAAAGACTATTCTTCAATTATTGTTTTGTATCGGATGCTGCAAGTCGTCGGAGAAGTTAGGGGGACCAAAAGGGATCGAATCGGGGGGTTTTGATCGAGTCTTGGCGTGCAAAACATAGCCAAAAGTGACTGGCGGACCGAGTCCTTCGCCCATTCCAACGCTTTTTAGAGGTCCAACACGCCATCATTTTCAAAACTCGCCATAGATAGATGTTTAAAAAGTTTTATAGAAAAAATGTTTAAAAGTTAAAAAGGGTCTAAATTATATTTTTTATATAGATAGATGTTTAAAGTATTTTTCTATCTAAATAAATGCTTAACATTTTCACCGTTATTATTTAAGGTGTTTGGCTGTTAACGGTCGTTTAAAAAAATTCTTTAACCAATCAAAACATGACACATAGCTTAAGTATTTATTTACTTATTATTTCTTTTAACTTAATTTTTTAAAATTTCTGAATTCCCTAAAATTTACAAAATAACCCAAAATTCGGCCATTGTCGTTATTGTTCATCGCGTTGTCGCAATAGAATGAAATCTCATTCTCTCGCCGTAAGAGTCGCACGTCGTTTATCTTCTGATCGATCGACGTTTGTCGCCCATCATTTCTTTTTTTCTTTTTCTTGTCGCTCGACTTTGTTTCAACATTAAGCACGTCGGCCATCGATTTTCAGCGACGAAAGTGGTGGGCATGCCATCAACGCTTGGCAACAACAACAGTTGGAATTGAGATTTAGGACTTAGAGATTTGATGACTATTTTAAGAATTTTTAAAAATTTTAAGATAGTTCTGAAAATTCTAAGATTTTTAAAATTAAAATAAAGCACACAATATGTGATGTTTTTATTGGCTAACGGAATTTTTTAAACAGTCGTTAACAACAAGACCCCTAAAATGATAACGGTGAAAACGTTAGACACCTACTTGAGTCGAAAAATACTTTTAACACTTATTTAAAATATATATATATATATATAATTTGTGCATTTCTTTTACTATTAAACCTTTTAAAAATATAAAATATACGAAATTATAAAATTAAAAATTTTAAAAGGTACAAAATTAAATTATCAATAAATATATAAAATATACTTTTTTTTTCTTCCCGAAACCACTCAATTCATCCTAGATACTGCTTTAGTGCTTTGTTCTCTACGGTCATACTTATGGTTGATCGATGTCTTCTGGATTCGGCAGGATTCAAATACAAGTAATGGTTGCCGGTTGGGGTCTGGCCGTATAGGTCGGTCCAAGTTGACATACCAAGGTGGCAGAAAAAATCATAGTAATTGAAAACATCCCATTACTCAATGTTTTTTTTAAATAATCCCATTATTGATTACAAGGCAATATCTAGAGTTATATAGAGGCGGGTCTTTCCCCTTCTTAATATATTTTTTATTTTTGTGTTCTTATATAAATTATTTTAAAAATAATTTATTTATGAATTTGTCCATCTACTTTTAAATATTTATATTTTATCGTTCCAATATTAAATTATGGCCTTGACCTTGTCTGTTCAGACATATTTTTAATCTTTTAACAATGCACGTACTTTGTAGACAAAAAGATTAAACTCAAATCTTTTAATGTGAATAGAGAAATTGTAGTCCTAAAAATTAAAAATAAAATAACTCAAAAAGTGAGAACATAGTCACACCCTTAATTATCTACACATTGAAAATTACTTGAAAGTGGCAGTATATGAAAACCAATTAATTTTAATGGCAGTAAAAATGGACTTTCTTGTCAACTATAAATTAAAAAAAAACTATACATTTGCATTAATTTTAACCCTATAAAATTAAATACTAGCTAGGATGGTTATTAATTGGTTCCCATTTAGACTTAGAATATTTAAGTTCTATAAGGCAAGTAAGAGTATCGGTTCACTCACTTTTAACTAGGTAGGTTGAACTAATACAGTCTTATATTTGAACATTGATTTTTTTTTTCAAATAGATTTAATTCGATTGATATTGTTGATGTTGTAATGCTTCGAAGTTAAGAACGAAACTTAAAAAAAATTAAAAAGTCAAAATTGAATTACAGTTGTTTTTGAAAAGCTTATCATTCCATTAGTTTATAATTTTATTATTTTTGAAATGAGTTAAATTAAAACTTTATCAAGATGTCAAAATATAATTTTATAATTATATTAACTTCAATTTTTATAACTCCGGTGGAACTTAAATTGTATTTTTCCCTTGAGTTCAAGTGTGTTTGAGTGCGTAATAACTTTTTATCAAGAAGTTTCGAATATTATACGTAGTTTATGTATTATAAAAAAATATGTTCTTAATTAATACTATATTTAGAGTAATTAAGAGCTACGCACTTGATGACAAAGGTGCATACTTAACCTTCTTTTGAAAATTAGGCAAATTTGGTAGAATGGTCCAAATTAAGTTTGATGAACGAATGCAAAACAAATTAGCCATAGGGACAAAAAAATCAATTGGTCAATAAAGTAAGAAATAGTATGAACTTTATATTGAATAAAAAATATTTAAAATTAAGAAAAACACTTGAAATTAATGTGAGGGGTTCGAATATTTGTGTTGTGAATGGAGCAAATTGGGTTGAGAGGTTATCCTCTTAATAATTTCTACAGTATCCGATCCGAATTAGTCAAGTAATAAGTTAAATACCAATAATTGAACACATATATATATATATATATATTCAAAATTTAATACGATATAGATCAATGGGTTTGGCCTCCATGAAAAAAAAAATTGGCCTCAATCTGTATCAGCTTAAATCGAACTATTCATTATATTGAAACTCTTCACCACATTTTTTGTGCTAAAATGACCAAAAGCAACCGGATTCAATGTTAATTCATAAAAATTAATTATCCTATAATAAGTGTATATAATTTTTATTAGATTTCGGTATAGATTTAGTATCTGAACTACACAACTTTTCTGAAATTAATGTCTAAAGAAATTTTGTTCCTAAATTGATACTTAAATTTTATTTTGATTAAATAGAGATGTATTATATTTTCATATCGAGATTCGAAACCATACAAGATAGAACATTTGAACTTTAATTAGAGATTTCTTAAAACTAATTTTGTTCCATCATTTTAATTTTCCTTTTTTTAAACCTAATTTGAGTGAGAGATTTCTTAAAACTAATTTTGTTCCATCATTTTAATTTTCCTTTTTTTAAACCTAATTTGAGTGAGAGATTTCTTAAAACTACTCACATAAATGTGTATTTACTATTGAAACTTCAAACTCAAACTATTTTTTAAAACTTTTAGGATTCATACGAAAAATAATATTTTTAAGTGTTTTAGACATTGAATTTATGAGATTTTATATATATTTTTTTGTTAAAAAGCTATATTTTAAACCTTTTTCTTTTAACAAATTTTAGAGTTTTATTAGATATTTATTTGAAAGAAGATGTCTAATTTAAGTACTAAATGTATATTTAAAATTTTTATTAAGCAATATCGTCGAATATTAAAATTTAGATTCAAAGATATTAAAGGGATGTAAACACGAAGTAACTCCTATTTAATAAGGTGGGAGGGACTTTATTATATAAAATTATGAAGTATAAATAATCGCCAAACTTCCTTTGCACATTTAGACCATTAATCTCCACTTTAAATGATATAAATGAACTATAAATTTAGACTATGTTTATGGATGTTAGTTCGATTCATTTGGGACTGAATTTGAATAAAAAAATCAACCAGTGGTTTGGCCCAAATCAATTTGAATACAATTTAAATAATTTTAAAAATATTTTTTCATACAAATTAGTTCGAATTTATATTTTAATTGAATATAAACATCTAGACCTGATCTTAAGTGGACACTTCTAATTATAATACACTTTCAAAAAAATTCAACAGGCTTCCAGTAATTTACAGCTCAATTACACCGATTAAAGTATTGACTATTGACACAATTATTTTCTAGTTTCATAATATATCCCTTTACTATCCGATCCGAATTAATTAGTAAATGGATAAACCCTCGATAATTATAATAAAAACAAAGTATTGACACAATTATTTTGAATATACAAACAACCCTCAAATTAATTAGTAAATTTCACATATTCTACTGTTAATCTTAATCATCTGTTTCAACCGTCCAACGATCCAAAAATATATAAAGTTTAAAAAATTTTACACTGTGTAACCGGATCCTATCCCTATCTATATATAATACTAATTCAATTCTCAAGTACATGGGCCACTACTTTGCAATTGAATTGGGCTTCTTGCTATTTGGATTTAATAGACCTTTACGTAAACCAGCAAACTCACTAATGTTACCTTAATATAATTTATGTTCCTATAGGGAACATCTTACATTGTGTTTGGTTTGATAGATTGAATATGTCCAATTTCAATCTTTACATACTTTCGAATTCAAAGTTGTAACACCCCGAAAATTGAGTTAATAGTTAATGGAGTTTTCGGTAACTGAAATTTGATTTTTTGATAACTAAATTGATCTTCAGAATATCTGATTCGGTTAGTTTTGATTTAATTAAATTTAAATTGAAATTTAAATGTTAAGGATTAAATTGTAAAAACGGTGAAGCTTGAGGTTTCAGATATGAGTTAAATTAAATATTCGAAATAGTAGTTACATACTTAATGTTGGATTATAGAATTGATATATATATATATATATATATATATATATATATCACAATCATGCCTTTTAAGCCCGGATCGGCATGTCGTACGACACTTAAAAGGGAACACATCTCAGACAAGTTAGTTTTACTCGTGTCCAATTCCAAAGACTTTACTTGGAAGCGTCGTTTCATGATCCATCAAGCAATATGCCTATCAAATATCGTATCCCGCACAGCCTAGCGAATGCTAGGAGCCAACCCCTGACTTCCGGGCAGAGCGCGATAGGGGGCTCTCTGGCCCCAAACCGTCTCTAGGACATACTCCTAGAAAGACATTGTACCATCCTCTTGGGCCTTGGCCACAATGCTCGCACACCTAAGCCCCACAAAGCCTAGGAGAAGGTCGCTTACACTAAGGCCGCTCGGCTGCTAGCACATCCATTTACACAATGTAAAGTTCAATTATTTTTATATATTTTTTAGACCGTAGATGATGGTAATAAATGACTAAGATTATTTTTTTATATATTTTTCAAGTAATAATCTTCACATTTTCTACTGTTAATCTCATCCATTCATATAAAAGGTCATTCGGTAGAATAAATAGATTATATTTATTAAGTGATAAATGGTGGAACACAAGTGGCAAGCTTAGAAACTATGTTAATATATTATATATATACGTGTTGCCATACGGAAATTGAAATTTTAATTACGAAACCTGCAAATTACAAGTGTGCCCCAAAATTAATAGGGTGATGACCCCAAAATTCCTTCTAGTCCAACAGCTATGAAAGAAGGGACCATGCTGAAAACAACTATCTTAGGGGTTCCATAGCCTCTCCTTATTGTAAATTCAGATAACTTTTTCAAGCACTGCAATCCAGTACCAGCTAAAACCAACTCCAGCTTGTTGAAAATGGGTAAAGGCGGGAAATCTCACGAGGAAGATGAACAAGAAGAAAACATGGCTGTTTGGATTGTGGGTATCAACACCCTCAAGATTCAGCCATTCAAGCTCCCTCCTCTTGGTATGTATATTAACCTTTTTTCTCTTCATTCTGCTGGTTTCTTTTAGTTTATCTCATTTTTTTGTACTTTTTATGGATTAATATTTTGGTTTTAGATAATAACCCTTTTCTTCTTTTTGTTTCTTATGTATTGATTGATTATTTTCTCTTTGTTTTCTGGGTAAAAATATGTATTTAAGGACCCCATCATGTGAGAATTAGGATGAAGGCTGTAGGCATCTGTGGAAGTGATGTTCACATTTTAAAGGTATATTTTGTGTGTGTGGATTGCTCTTTCTTGTCCAGCAAGTTAAGTGCTTCATTCGATAGCCGTTGAACCGAATCTATCTATCTATTTATCTATCTATTTATATGTTATTGTAGACGTTGAGGATTGCGGATTTTGTGATGAAAGAACCGGTGGTGACCGGGCATGAGTGTGCTGGTATAGTAGAGGAGGCTGGAAGTGAAGTCAAGAACCTAGTGCCTGGAGACCGAGTGGCATTGGAACCGGCGATCAGTTGCCGGCGGTGTGATCTTTGCAAGGAAGGTCGATACAATCTATGCCCTGAAAGGAAGATTCTTTCCCTGTCACCAGTACATGGTGCTCTTGCCCAGCAGGTGAGCCCTATAAAGCTGCATTCCATCCCGGGTCCTATTCTGTTTATCGATATATATGTATGAAAAAAATCGACTAATATTGTGCAAGTCGGTTTCCAATGTAGATAGTGCATCCTGCAGATCTGTGCTTCAAACTGCCAGACAATGTGAGCTTGGAAGAAGGGGCAATGTGTGAGCCCTTGAGTGTAGCGGTTCATGCTTGTCGTCGAGCTGATATCGGTCCAGAAACCAATGTGTTGGTCATGGGGGCAGGACCTATAGGTCTCGTCACAATGCTGGCTGCTCGGGCTTTCAGGGCACCTAGAATTGTCATTGTCGATGTGGATGAACATCGACTGTCTGTTGCTAAGGATCTTGGTGCTGACAGAGTCGTTAAAGTTTCGACTAATATGCAGGACATACCCGAAGAAGTTGAAAGAATATGTAAAGTGATGGGAGCAGCAGTACATGTAAGCTTTGACTGTGTAGGCTTCAGCAAAACAATGTCGACTGCTCTGGGTGCCACTCGAGCCGGTGGCAAGGTTTGCCTTATCGGACTGGGCCACGACGAGATGACCATCCCTCTAACTCCAGCTGCAGCTAGGTTGTATTTATTTGTTTAAAGCATTCTATTTGATTTAGTTCTGATGGATTTATGGATTGCATGCAGGGAGGTTGATGTTGTCGGGTGTTTCACGTACACGAATACTTGGCCTCTGTGCATTGAGCTTCTAAGAAGCGGTAAGATCGATGTGAAGCCGCTGATAACTCACAGGTTCGGGTTTTCTCAGGAAGAGGTTGAAGAAGCTTTCGAAACCAGTGCTCGTGGTGGCAATGCCATTAAAGTCATGTTTAACCTGTGATCGCAACCGGATAAGCAATAAAACTGATGCCTAGTCTGATAAAACAGTAGCATAATGAGAGATGAGACGATCAATACAACTCGAATAATTTTAATCATATCGAATAGCGGATTTCAAAGCTCCCAAACCAAGGCTTTATTTTTATTCAACCATTTGGTGAAGAAGATAACAATTTGCTCAGTTGGTTCATACACTAACAGTTTAAAATAACTCAATTTTCTATCCCCAAACTAAAACTTCACATCCTATAGAATTCCAACTAATAACAAATCGTCAGCAATCAGACTGATGCATGTGTGTTATTCCAATGAACTTTATGGCACACGTTAAGGTGAAGTGGCTCAGTGCTACTAAACATTCCACCAGGAACCCATAATTGTCTTCTTTTCTCTGAACGGCGATTTCTCCGGCGAACTTGAAAACTCCCCGGAAGGGCAACGCCAAAAATAAAAAAACCAATGAATATGATGTAAAATGGGGCAAGGCATCAGGATATGGAAACTGGTTCTGTCCATTTCCACACTTTAAAACCAGTTCCATCTCCGGTGAAAAACAGGCCACTAGGACCTACTTCAATGGCTCGAATCTCCTGCTTAGCAAAAATCTTTCCCCTCTCGGAAAACCTTCATTCATAAGGAAAGCCAAAAAGATATTCACATAAGCAGGCATGAAAGGACAGAAGAGATGCAAAGACAATATCTACACTAAGCTAAATGCAAGTCTCTGTTAAAACGTACGAGGGCAGATCAAAGAGCCGGACATAATTGTCGTTGCATGCACACAGCAAGACAGGCTTGGATTCCATGTCGGGCATTCCACGAAGATTAAGCACACCCTGGAAACAGAAGACAATAGTTCAAGTGTTAAAACATTTCACAAGATCCTAGGAAATGAACTTAAAAACATTTACATATTGCAGACAAACCAAAACTTTCACAGTGATCAATATCCAGAATAGAACATGGACATTGAAGATCAAGCAATCTTGACGGTAACTGCTCCTATAAACTTTCAGAGCCAGACCTCACCTCACTACAAAAATTAAACTCTATCCCAGGTAAGATCAGCTTACAATCTACATTCAACTAGTTTAAGTTGAAGTCAAACTGTTAATGTTTCAAACACCTGTCTTGGTTAGAAATAAACTTGCTACACCAGTGTTTCTACCACCTGAATTAATAAAAATTCCTATGACAATTTTTATGGTGAAATGGAATTCCATAAATTAGTATGGGTCATTATACTGGTCAAAACATAATCATACTTGAAGCTTGCAACATCATGTTCAATCATTCATGTTTCTCAACTTTGTTGTTAAGATCACCAGAACACTAGATTATCTCTACCCAGAAAAGCAAGACTCAAGTCCCTTCATTCTCAACATATTCTGAAGTCTTTAGGCTTAAACGTCACAACATCTAGATTACTGATTGTAAAACCCATGGGTGTCGAGGAATACGAAGGAAAGGATGAAGCATCAGCTAGAACACAATTTGGTAAAATAAAAAAGCCTATCCAAATCCTCTATATCTGCTTCTCCATCCCAGCCATCCTCCCAAAAGCTCTGCCCTGTAAGGTAACTTCATAAATGCAAATGCAGAGCATGAATCTCTCTCCCAAACATGAAAAAACAAAGCTATGTAGCATTTTGTCCTATCAATCATCATCTTCACTTTCAATAACCACCCTTAAGTCACAGACACCTCTACCAACTAACGTAAACTACAAGCGAAAGACCATTGATGATCTCCTCTCCTCTACATTGAGTTTTCCCTTCTCCCATTCTGTCCTCAAACCCATTAAATTAAAAAAAAAAAACAGCATGCATAATGTATTAATACAACATACATTTTCTTCATTGTGAGTGTATGCTACTTCCAGGTTTCCATTCTGTGTAGCTACCCACACCTGCAAAAAGTAAAGAAATAAATCCAAACAAACTTACCTTTAATGGAAGGAAAATCTAACAAAATAAGCATGATAAAATAACTACAAAATAACACTAACCTTTATGGTCTTGTCCAATGAACAAGACAAAAGAAACTGATCCCAGCAAAGCAAGGACATCACCACATCATTATGCTCGGTCAGAGTCTGTATACACTGCAAAGTTTCCAGACTCCAGACCTGAAAGAAAACACATAATATGATGTAGGTAAAAATGATAATCCATAAAGAAAGAAAACAATGGAATAACAGCAAAACATATTATTAATGGTGGTTTGGGACTATAAAGTTTCTCGATCAGCAATATCAAACACTTAACTTAAAACAACCTTACCTTTATAGAATGGTCCACGGAACCTGAATACAGTCTATTAGCACCAACAATTAGCGATACAACAGGAAGGGCGTGACCCTTAAGTGATGCTGCCGGTTCAAAGGTGTTTGTGATAGGATTAAATTTCCATACCAATATACCTTCCTGCAGAAAACATATGTTCTTTACTAAAGATCAGAAATATAGAGCTAGAGTAATAGCGATGATTGAAGGTGTCCGACAGTGACCGTACAGTGTGGTCTCATTTTGTGTATTTGAAACTAAAGTCCACTAACTAATATTCAAAACATTACCTGTGTACCAGCGAAGAGCAAATCATTAAAGACAACCATAGCATAAACTTGTCCGACAGGTCCACTAAGAGTAAGCTCTTGGTTAGTTTGGGTGTTCCATACCTACAATATGATTGTTGTTGAGTTAAGACCAGTAATGGGGAAAAAACATTGCTCTTCTAAGTTCAAATCAGATAACAATGCGGCTAAGAAGAAACAAACTGATTCTGAAACTTACTTTGACAGCATTTGGTATGCCAACAAACAGCCAAGGACCTTCACCTATCATGCAACCCACTTCACCACCAAGATTAATCACACCCGTGCACTACACAAAATGCCATAGAAATACTCAGAATATATATAGGATAAATATTCTATACACAGGCGGTGGAAACTGAAAGTTTCCACAAGCGCCTTAGTTTTAGGGGTTTAGGTGTAGGGGGTTAGAATTTAGGGATAGTTGTTTCAATTTAAGGTTTAGGGTTATAATTTAGGGTTTATAGGTTAAAACCTAAATCCTCACCATATTACCCTAAAAACAAAACCTTAACCTATGAACCCTAAATTATAACCCTAACCCTTACATTAAAACAACTGTTCCTAGATTCTAAACCCTTGTACTTAAACCCCTAAACCCTATACATTAAACTAACTTCCTATACCCTAAAACTAAGGCGCTTGTAGAAACTTTCAGTTTCCACCGCCTGTGTATAGTATATTAATCCATATATATATATATATATATAATTGTCTTCCCCAAGTATATAAAAACTAAATTAAAACTACCAAAACTGAAGAAAGAAACAAAGGTAAATCACTAACCTGACCAGAGTTAGTATCCCAAGCCCTCAAAGTCTCATCTTTACTTACTGTGAAAAGCTTATCCATACCTGCTGGCAACACAATTCCACTAACAAGCTGTTCACAAAACAAACACAGCATCAGAATCAGAATCACATAATTTGATACTTCCAACAATTAACACTCAAAAAAGGAACTAACTTTCTGGTGCCCATCGAGGTGATTCAACATACTAAAACCTTCCCCTAAACTCCATGAATGTAAAAACTTGCACTTGTCTCCATAACTACAGTTACCTCGAACCCAATAATTACATACTTTATCCGTTTTTCTAACCGCCTTTTTCGATCCAATTCTCCCCCAATTGTTATTATGATTGTTTTTAAAATTCGGGCTTCGTCGTGGGGGCTGACCCGATAATCCGGAATCATCAGCGAAGCGTTTGTGGTTACCCGACCCGTTAACGGTGGCGGAGGCCGGAGGATGAGACGGTTCGCTGTGCAAGAAAGGGCAAGGGAAACGGTTGCACTTACCGGCCCGCCAATGGAAACAGACTTTTTGGTTTTTGGAGGAGTCTGTTCCGGGCCGGTTGTAGACGCGCCTGTTTCCGCCGCCGTCTAAATCCATAATCGCTTAAAATTAGTATAAGTAACAACGGATTGCGTTGATGAAGCTTCAGTTTTAACTGAGTTTGCGAATAGGAAATTGAAGAGAAAAATTCGGTGGGATGAATATGATGACGAAGTGATCGCCGGAATCGTGACCTGAACGGAGTCCGGTCGCGGCGGCTGATACGCCGATCAAGCGGTTGACACAAAGAGAAAATGGTTTAACTGTAGGAATATGCCTGCTGCCTGGACGGGGTTGGGGGGCGATCGGCAGCAGCTTTCATTAGTGTTCTAATTCTCAGTGTTTAATAGTTTTGATTAGAGTAAATTACACTAATAGTCACTGAACGTTTATGTTGTTTACACATTGGCCACAAAACTTTTAAAACATACATTCAAATCAGTGAATTTTTAATTTACTTATTCTTTAATCACCAAATTTTTAAAACTTATATTGGAATCATTAAATCCCATTAACGGATGTGGATAATTTCGACTCAGTCAAATTGCATGAGAGATGTTTATTTTGGATTGACATTTTTAATTATTTTTTTAAAATTCTTAAAATATATAATTTTAATCCTGATTTTTTTTATTAATTTTATCAAATAGTTTGAAGGAAAATGTGGTTTTAATAATGTACTCTCATTTATTTACTTTTCAATTAAATTTATGAGTTTTGCTACGTAGACGTCAGGACTTTCAACAAAAACTAACAAAATTTTTATCATTAATTTTTATTTTTTTTCAATGAAATCTAATAAGATATAATTGATTATAGGATTAACAACTGGAATGATCACTTATGTTTCCTTCTAGTACAGAGTTGGTCACTGATTTTGAAAAACGACCAATAAAGTCATTTACGTGAGTGACCTTATTGGTCGTTTTTCAGAATCGGTGACCAACTCTGTACTGGGGAAACATAAGTGACAATTCGAGTAGTTAACTCTTAATTATATTCCTAAAATGTTTCATTTTATTAATGGGTAAACTACAATGGAGGTCACTCAATTATAGGTAAGGTTATATTTTGGTCACCTAATTATTAAAAGGTATATTTGGGTCACTCAAATATAGGTAAGGTTACATTTGGGTCACTCAATTATGGGTAATAATACGTTTGGGTCACCTTTCATATTTAACAAGTACATCAATCTAGTCATTTTTTCTTCCAAATCACTTGTATACCCTCGTCAACATTAGATTACTTCATTTAAAATCATTAATTAATCTAATACACAAATTGATATATTTTTTTAATATGAAGGGTGACCCAAATGTAACCTTACCCATAATTGAGTGACCCAAATGTAATTTTTAATAATTGAGTGACCCAAACGTAACTTTACTCATAATTGAGTGACCTTCATTATAGTTTACCCTTTATTAATTTAGAGTCATAAGTCCTAAAACCCTAAATACTAAGTCTTGAGCCATAAGCCCCTAAACTATTAATTAATGAAATACAATTTTTAGTAATATAATTAATTACATTCTATTGAAAACAAAATAAACATTAATGATAGAGATTTTGCTAATTTTTATTGACAGTTATTAAGGCTGCATATAGCATGAACTTAAATTTATTTATGTTATTAGATCTTATTTTATGCATGAATTATAGATATAATCTTACTTTTTAATTTGATCGTTTGTAATCTTTGTAATTTATTCGTAACTTTCAAGGAACTAATATTTGGTTGAATTAATCTTAAATTTTTGAGATTCAAAAACTAATATTACATACACATTAGTTATTTTACTATCAAACTTGTTATATAATTTGAATATAAATTAAAATAATTTAAAATTTTTCGAGCTGAATCAAAATCGAAATCTCAATTCTAAAAACAAATCTAATGAGTTGGACTTGGGTTGTTTTATCATATCCAACAGCTAAGCCTTATGAGTAGGGGTGTAAACAAGCCGAGTCAAGCTCAAGTAGTGCTAAGCTCGGCTCGACTCGTTAAAAATTTGAGTCGAGTTCGAACTTGAGTATGTTGAGCTCGACTCGGCTCGTTAAGAATTTGAGCCGAGCTCGAGTTCGAGTCGAGTTCAATCGAGTCGAGTATTGATCGAGCTTTGACCGAGTCGAGCTCGCGATCTGTATCGTTTTATTTACAACATTGTTCGTAATAATAATGATAATAATAATAGGAGAAAAAACCCCTAATCCTAGTAGAAGCAAAAAAGTACACATGAACATATAAAAGAAAGTTAAACTAAAAATTAAACTAACATAACATAACAACAACAAAAACTAAACCTACATTTTAGTTCACTTTAATTTTAAAAATTTTAAAATAATTTATTATATTTTCGAGCTCGCGAGCTTTTCGAGTCGGGTATCAAGTAGCTCAGCTCGGCTCGTTAAAAACTCGAGCCGAGCTCGAGCTCAAATCGAGTCTAACTAAATCGATTGTTAACCAAACTTTTGACGAATCAAACTTAAATAGCTCATAATCTGTCTCGTCTCATTTACGGCTCAGCCCTATACGAGGACATAAACTCAACTCAAATTATAGTCTTCGAATCCACACTTAAACCGGATTAAACTCAACATCGAGTCCGAGGAGATACTCTTTCAATTTCAAAATACAGAACCGAACAAAAATTATAATAATAAAAGAAGTAAACAACAGCTAGACTAGACCTTTAACACTCAAAGCCCCCTCCTCCATTCATCTTTCTTATTCCCTTTTAAATACATTTCTGTAAAAAGCAGAACTTTGTAGTATAAAAGATAGACTCAAAAAGAAAGAGCGCACAGAAAGAAAGAGAGAGAGGTCTGTACTGGGAAGATTTTTCTTCCCATCACTGCTCCAACGGGCTTCTTCTACTTCTTATTCTTCTCTGGTGCTCTGTTTATCTCTTGCCAGGTTTGTATTTCTATCTGTATATGTAGTTTTTGTAGTGTTTTAGGGTTCATGGTTGATTTTGAAAACTGGGTTTTTTTCGTGGAAAGGAACGGTTTTGGATCTGGGGATGCTTTGTTTCAAGGTCGAATTTTTATGGGTTTTTGTTGGATTTTGCTTTTGTTTTGTGTTTTTGCTGGCTTTTTAGGTGATGGGTTGTTGTTGCTTTTTGATGCTTTGAGCTGATTGGGTGGCAAAGTGCTTGTTTTAATGTGATTAGGGTTTTTGATGGGTGATAAAGTTGTTCTTTTTCTTATTTTATGTTGGAATGTGAATCATTTTCTTTTTTGAGCTTGGATTGAAGTTTGTTGAGCTGACAAAATATAGTGATGTGTTTTATCTGAGTTTTTTCTTAAATTGGACTCTCATGGTATTATAGTGCTTGATTGTAATCTGATAATTGCAAATTCTTTTTCCAGATCCAGACAATCCATGAGTTCTCAGATGTGCATTTAAGATTATGATGTTTTGGGGTTGATAGCTTGATATAGTCTTGTCATGATTTCTGGTATCGTGTTCTTCGATGCAAGTTTTGCTGTCAAAGTTCAACAACTACCCATGAAAGTCTTATGTTTTAGGAGTCTTGAACTCGAATATGGATTTGGTAAGAGTTATGTGAACATAGAAATATATAAATCAAAGTTTTGACAATAGATTTTAGTTTACAAGCTGCCCGAAAACCTAGGGTATTAAGTTTACATCCCGAATTAGATTTTAGTTGGACGTTTCGAAAGTGTTATGGCTGTTTCCAATAGCAGCAGCTTCAATGAAACGTCAAAACGGCCGTGTAATTGCTACAAAGTTGTAAGCTTGAGTGAAACGATATTGGAGACTGACCAAACTGCAAATTTGAGAGATCGATACATTCTTGGAGAGCAATTGGGTTGGGGTCAGTTCGGTGTTATTAGGTTGTGCTCGGATAAGTTGACAAGAGAGGTATTGGCATGCAAGTCTATATCTAAAGATAGATTGGTAACCTCTGACGATGTACGGAGTGTCAAGCTTGAAATCGAAATAATGACTAGGTTGTCAGGGCATCCAAATGTTGTAGATCTCAAGGCTGTTTATGAGGATGAAGACTATGTTCATTTGGTTATGGAGCTTTGTGCAGGTGGGGAGCTTTTTCACCGGCTAGAGAGGTATGGCCGTTTTTCTGAGGCAGATGCTAGAGTTCTATTCAGGCATCTGATGCAAGTGGTCTTATATTGTCATGAAATCGGGATCGTGCATAGAGATTTGAAGCCAGAGAATATCCTCTTAGCTACAAAAGCCTCATCATCACCGATCAAACTAGCAGATTTTGGTCTTGCAACATATATCGAGCCTGGTAGAGTTTTACATCTCTTCTTTCCCCTTTGCTAACCAAGAACATTTTTCACACAATGCTTGTTTGCTTCCTCGAAAATTTCGAGACTTCCATGTTTTTAACTAATTTGGTGTTAGTTACCAACAGGGCAGTGTTTGCATGGGACCGTTGGGAGTCCATTTTACATCGCACCTGAGGTTTTGGTTGGGGGATATAATCAGGCTGCTGATATTTGGAGTGCTGGGGTGATTCTATACATACTTCTCAGTGGGACACCACCATTTTGGGGTAAAACGAAATCACGGATATTTGATGCTGTGAGGGCAGCTGATTTGCAGTTCCCATCAGATCCTTGGGATCGGATTTCTGATTCTGCGAAAAATTTAGTCAGGGGAATGCTCAATACAGATCCTTCTCAACGGTTCTCTGCACTGCAGGTTTTAGGTATGTTGGAATCCCTGCAAACACTCGTAAATTTACGGTGCATGCAGGTGGCATATTAAAGTATGTAGAAGGAAAGTCCATGCATGAGCAACCGGGTGACCCGGTTGCTCTTTAACACTAGCTTTCTTAAATTTAATTAAGTTACCTGTTCGGCTGACTGGTATATGTAGGCCAAGAAGTCACTTCAGATTGTTTCCTTTCTTGCATGTTACTGGAAATTTCCCTCTTCAGCGAAAAGCTTAATGTTAAATCGTTTTCTTTTAGACCACTCATGGATGAAGAATGATGAATCTAGTCAAGAAGAATCAAGTGAGCGTGTATATCGAAGTTGCGGAGAGTTGGAGTTTCATAGTGGCTCATTTTCCATGTCTAGGGATCAGGATATCAGCTTTGGTGCTGGATCGCCCGTCATTTATGATGTTCAGTCTCCCACGTTAACCTGC
This sequence comes from Hibiscus trionum, assembly GCA_030270665.1. Lineage (NCBI taxonomy): Eukaryota > Viridiplantae > Streptophyta > Magnoliopsida > Malvales > Malvaceae > Hibiscus > Hibiscus trionum. The sequence continues at coordinate 9,456,028 of BSYR01000045.1, read as the reverse complement.
AGAACATCATTTTCTTCTTGCTTTGTGGAGCCATGTACACCTTGCTCGGCATCGGTTGGATTTTCTTTCCACGGCAGTAATTCTGATACCTTAGAATTTCATTCTGCCATTCCGTCGATGCCAAGCTTTGCATTCTTCAGTCCTAGTTCTGTGGTCGAACCAGAGAGTCGCATGTCAGATTTGTCGACCAACATTATTCAGATGGAGAGATTAGATGGAGGTAATTTCTGCTAAACCATCTTACAAATCTTTATGGTTTGTTGTTCTCATACTAGAGGTATCTGAAATTGTCTTGCATCATCTTATGAATGCAGGGTTGGATAAGCTGCTCGTATTACCAGATTCTTCGCTTTGCTGTGGACCCGAGGCAAGAGAAAAGGAGACCAAGACAGCTGAATTCGGAAGGACAGGAGGAACGAGTGGGTCTAGGTTGCTGTTGGCCTTCCACAGCAAGAGGAACCGCACCATCGGTCATGGCGAGCGAGAACAACTCGATTTCATGGTGTCTGAATCCGTTATCCGATGGGCATCATGCACGAATCTCCCAACTGCCACATCCCTCAGGTCATCTCTAGTCTGTTGAGCTGTCAGCGTGAGTCGAAATAGTTCCGATGAAGGTCAACAATTGGATAAACTGCATGGCACCGGCTTTTAAGTCGTGTTATCGGGTTGCTGCTTTTAGCTTTTTAACCGGTAGATACGATACGAGTAGGTAAAACAGAGACTAACAAGATTGTGATTGCTCGGATTTTGATTCGTGTACAAAGTTTTTCCAGGTTTCAGATTTGGCTTGTTTAAACAGTCATGTGTAATATTATGTATCAGTTTCCCCTGTGAATCCCACTTAATCTGTATTATCATTTCATCTGGTAGATGTCATCTTAATAGAAAGTATTCCAACTTCGAGTACAACGTTGAAGGAGGAACAGGGACCGGAACCGGAACCGGTTCAAATGTCACCGATAGCAATGAACTTTCAGTTAGTTTCTACATTGAAACACTGTATCTTCCGACATTAACAAGCTCAACCACCACCGTCCTCGGATCGCCATTGCCGCCGTTTAGAAATCGACATTGTTCCTCAACAGCTTCCCCTGAAGTTCCTGGCTAAATTCTGCTTTTCCGTTGGGAGTGTTTATAAAGCGCTGTGATTGCCGGTGAAGAACATTTCAACATCCGATGAATCGAAAAGGGAAGCAGCTGCTTTAGCATGTTTGTTTCACTGAAAACGAAAAATATTTTTTTTGGGTAAACAACAACGGAGGTCACTCAATTATGGGTAAGGTTACATTTGGGTCACTCAATTATTAAAAGTTATATTTGTGTCACTCAATTATAGGTAAGGTTATATTTGGGTCACTCAATTATTAAAATTTATATTTAGGTCACTCAATTTTGGGTAAGGATACATTTGGGTCACCCTTCATATTTAAAAAAAATATATCAATTTGTGTATTATATTAATTAATGATTTCAAATGAAGTACTCTAATGCTAACGAGGATATACACGTGAGTTGGAAGAAAAAATGACTAAATTGATTTATTTTTTTTAAATATGAAGGGTGATCCAAACGTAACTTTACCCATAATTAAGTGACCCAAATGTAACATTTAATAATTGAGTGACTCAAATGTATCCTTACCCAAAATTGAGTGATCCAAATGTAACTTTTAATAATTAGGTGGCCCAAATGTAACCTTTCTCATAATTAAGTGACATCCGTTGTAGTTTACCCATTTTTTTCATTTTTCCAGTTGTGTGATAAATACGGCCACGTGTAAAGCAAGCAGCTGCTTTAGCCTTTGGGAAGACAGCAAAGAAACGGCGCCGTATGAAAATCGTCAAAGCCTTGCTGGATTAGGGTGTCATTACAGTACAGATGACACCTGATGTCATTTTGGTAAAATCCGATCACCATACGGTCCACGTGTCACACGATGGGTCGTTACTTAGGTCAGCTCCTCACGAGATTCTGGTCCCTGACCTTCCCCCACTTCACGTTCAGGGTCGCGATTCTCCATAAACTCGATGACTCACCTTTCTCTCTCTTTATTTCTCCACTGAGTTCGTTGTTCCAGCTCAACTCGGTTCTTCAAATCAGAACTCTCTCTCTCTCTCTCTATTATCTTTTTTGATTCCATGGGACGGAATCCACCACGTCATCTCTGTAACCTCAATCATCAACCGTTTACTCTGTAGAAAAAGAAGAACAAATCGGATCATTTGTAGTTTCTCTGTTTACTTTTCTTTTTTGGCCTTTGAATCAAATGGATCTCCGCCGTTTAATCCCGCTCTTTTTAGCCCTTTCGTTTCTCGTTTCTTCACTTCGCGCCAGTGAAGGTGATGCCGATCCAATTTACCAGTAAGTTCTCTCGATTTACTTCTCTTGATTCGCAGCTTCAGTTATATAGATTTTAATTCTTTCTGTTTTTTTTCAAGGAAAATTGGATGAAAAGTAACTGAATAGCAGTTGAAACTTGAAAGAAGAATATTCTTTGTTAGAGGAAACCGTAATTGTATGTTTTTTTAAGTTTTTATGGTGTTTGGACTTTGGAATTGCTATATTTGGAATAATTCTATTATTGGTTAGTTTAATGGCCTTATCTTTTTCCCGGCAATTTGAATCTGTTGTTATTTATTTGTTGATTTCCGCGGATGTTCATTTATTAGGGCTTGTTTGGAGGAGTGTGAGAAAAGTGGATGCGTAGGGAAGATTTGTTTCCAGCACTGCAAATTCTCGTCCGATGGGAAACCGATTGACGGGCCATGGTATTTACAGGAGCCACTCTATCAGCAATGGAAGCAGTGGGACTGCCGTGCCGATTGCCGGTACCACTGTATGATTGCTAGAGAAGAACAGAGGGAGAAGCATGGGGATAAACCGATCAAATATCATGGAAAATGGCCATTTCAACGTGTTTATGGGATCCAGGTCTTTAGAACATCATCTTTGTATCATTGTCATGTTGTTTGTTTTTTAGATTGTTGTTCTTGTTAGTGATGTTTTGTTCTGGTGTTTTTAGGAACCTGTTGCTGTTGCTTTCTCTGCACTTAGCCTTGCTGTGCAGTTTCATGGTTGGCTCTCGTTTTTCATCCTTCTGAATTACAGGTTGCCTTTGAGGCCTGATAAAAGGACTTATTATGAATATACTGGCTTGTGGCACATCTACGCCGTCTTGGCAATGAACTTCTGGTTCTGGAGTGCCATTTTTCACAGTCGGTAAGCGATCCTCTTTATGTTTGTTCGGACTTCGGACCCGTAATCTTTAACCATAGAAGCCTCTTTTATGTCTTTAGGAAGTAATTTTGAGAGAAAAAAAGGGTTTTGAGCATGTTTCGACATATCGTGTAATAACAATGTTCATGAAGGAGCAACAAGTTAGACATAATTTTAAGTAGTTTACAAAAGCAATATTTCTTTAACCATAGAAGCCTCTTTTATGTCTTTAGTAAGTAATTTTGAGAGAAAAAAAAAGGGTTTTGAGCATGTTTCGACATATCATGTAATAACAATGTTCATGAAGGAGCAACACGTTAGACATAATTTTAAGTAGTTTACAAAAGCAATATTTCTTTAACCATAGAAGCCTCTTTTATGTCTTTAGTAAGTAATTTTGAGAGAAAAAAAAAGGGTTTTGAGCATGTTTCGACATATCATGTAATAACAATGTTCATGAAGGAGCAACACGTTAGACATAATTTTAAGTAGTTTACAAAAGCAATATTTCTTTAACCATAGAAGCCTCTTTTATGTCTTTAGGAAGTAATTTTGAGAGAAAAAAAGGGTTTTGAGCATGTTTCGACATATCATGTAATAACAATGTTCATGAAGGAGCAACAAGTTAGACATAATTTTAAGTAGTTTACAAAAGCAATGTTTCTCTGAAAAGGAAAATGCAATGTATAATTAGATGGCAGGTTTTTGAGCTGAGTGTTCGTATGATCATTGTATGGTATAATTGATTGTTTTTGCTGTTGTTTTTATTTTATGTGGAGTTATCTAACTTAAGTACTTGTAGAGATGTTGAGTTGACAGAGAAGCTAGATTATTCATCTGCTGTTGCATTAGTTGGATATGGTCTTATTCTAGCAATTCTTCGAGCATTTAATTTGAGAGATGAAGCTTCAAGAGTCATGGTTGCTGCTCCACTGATTGCATTTGTGACAACACACATCTTGTATCTGAACTTCTACAAACTTGATTATGGTAATTCTTTCTTTGTTACCCTCGCAAAACAAGATTATCAACATTCGTCGCAGCTTGCTTCTAGATTTGGGCTTATGCATACACCTTTGTTCTTTAATTTTATTTACTTGCACCACATTATAGTTCCAACTTTCTGAATAATAAAATTGATTGTCAAAGCTCAGATTCTGTTCGATACTCCAAAGCTCTAACTAAATTCAAAACAGCCTTGCCTGAAAGCTAGTTTTAATCAATTGTACTTCCTTTCTACCATGTTTTCTCTCATCTATTAGGCTGAGTTATTCTTACATCGTAAAAGATCGTAGACAATTACGTTATTCTTTTTTGTTATAACTATTTTCGCTATGACCGGTACTGGGTGATTATTAGCTCATACTAGGTTCATGTTGCACCCTAGTCATAAGCCAGATTTGTTTGCAGGTCTAAATATGAAAGTTTGTATGGCCATGGGTGTAATCCAACTTCTCATATGGGGAGTGTGGGCTGGTGTAACTTGCCATCCGTCACGCTTCAAGGTTTGGCTGTTTGTTGTGGGGGGAATCCTTGCCGTGCTCCTGGGAATATACGACTTTCCACCATACAAGGGGTTTGTCGATTCGAACGCCCTATGGCATGCTATCAGCATCCCTCTTACTTACATTTGCTGGAGCTTTGTCCAGGATGATGCAGAGTTGAGCACCTCAACCCTCCTTAAGAAAATAAACTGATATTTCTTCATCGGGACACATGCACTAACCGATCTCACCCGTGATCAAGCCCCACATTCCATTTGCCGATGCTCGATGTTTTCTTTGCAATGCAAGGATATGAAGTGTAATTGAACTGAAGTCCCAAGTTTTTTAGACTCTGGTCTTTGTGTTTGTTTTTTCGCGGTGATCGATATATTCACAAATGTTGTTGTCCGATTTCGATGTAAAAATTTCTGCGTTGTATCTTTCAACTAGCTTGTTTTACTTGCATTGCTTGATCAGTCAGTCTTGTCTCGTGTTGTAGGATGGAGAAATATGTAAGCTATGCTTATCATTTTTACATTGAATTCATTCTGTCTCAGTTGTTGCATTATGTTAACTTGTAGTAATAAGAAACTGAAGCTTAGCTATGTTTTATATTCGACTCATTCGTCAATTAATTCGGATAAAATTTTGCAGAGGTCTATTATGAGGCAATCGCCGGCGTGATCAATTTACACAATATTTCTATGTATGTATGTATGTATACTTAAATATGTCTAGAAACTAGATGCAAATTTAGATGGAATAACTCCACAAAGGTACATAATCATCGGCGGCATCATATTCTTGTTGTTCCCCTTCGCCGTCGTTTCCGCACCGAGGAGGTGACATCATCATGCCGGCAGCCATGTTTGCCCAAAATCTTTGGGACAGCGCCTCTTCGTCCCAATAAAATCCTTTGTCGGACACTGTCGTCATATCCATCTCTGTGTTGATTGTAGAGTTGCCATGATCCGAATGCTTGACCGTTCGAAAAGTCTCTGCCACCTCTGCCGCCGTCTTCTGGATATCCTTCGGGTCGGAAGAAGTCGGCAACGGAAGGTTCCAAGAGGAGTCCGCAAAGTTCAGACAAGCCGACCTTCCTCTCAGGGCTATCGCTGCCACGTCGTGCGCACGCGCCGCCATCTCCGGAGTTGGAAAAGTCCCCAGCCAAATCCTCGACTTCTTATTAGGCTCCCTCACTTCGGAAACCCACTTCCCGTGATTCCTACGGCGGACTCCCCGGTATACCGGGTGCCGTGTCTCCCTGAACTTCTTCCTCCCAGCTCGCTTCTTCGGATTACTCGAAGCTAACATCACTTCTTCGTCGGAAAAATTCGCCGGACGACCAGTTCCACCTCCAGAAACCGACCCAGAATCGACCGAATCGTAATTCTGAACTAAAAAATCCATTTCAAAGAAAATCAAAAACAGTAAAGCAGCTTAACTTTCAGCAAAACAGCGTTTTCCGACTCAAAAAAGAGTAATGAATTGGTAATTAAAGTAAAGCTTGAGACTTGAGAGTGAACTTCCAGTAAACAAGAAGGGGTTTTCAAGAAAAGATATTACATACTGAAAACGGGGCTATATAGAGAGAGAACCAGTTTGGCAGAGACGATATTAAAAAAATTGAAGATTTTTAGAGATTTGAAAAGGAAATCAACACGGAAAATCCAAGGTTTTGGCACTGTACATCGAGAATCTTAGAGAGCCAAGACCAGGTTTCAGACAAGGGCACGTGGTGATTTCGACATTTTCAGGGAATGAATCCATTGGAGTCAAAAGGGTCATCTTTCTATGGAGTAGAAATGACAGGGGAGACGTACGTGGCGAGTTCCCAGGGAAAGTTAACGTTGTATGAAAGAACACACGGGAAAAATAGATGAGGTGGCAAAGGCAGAAGCTTTTTCAGGGTGACGTTTTGATTTCCGACACACGGTTGACAGTTAATTCTTTTTATTTGGGTAAAATACACATATTATCACTTAATTATTTTCTCACTCTTATTTTATTCACTCAACTTTTAAAATTTTAATTTGCTAACTGAACTTTCGATTTGCTCAGATTTTGACCACTCACGATTATTTTCATTTTTTGTTATTATTTAATATAAAATTGAATCCAATTGTTCGTCAACCACCATTCACCTTCGTCGGGTGCCACAGTCGGCGGCCGTAGATGATAGTCGTTTAGCCCCAGATTTCGCAAGTCGTTTCATCTCTGCCCTTGAATTTGAATCTGACCTTTATTTTGTTGAAAAATGCTTTGAAGTCCACGAAAAAATATCAAAAGTTAGGAAACCAAAAATTTACAAACGAGATTTATGGGTTTTAGGACATTTTCTGGTAAAACAAATACCAGATTCAGACTTAGCGTGTCATAACGAGTCTACTAGTGCAATTTGGGATCAAACGGTCATCGATATTGAGACCAATTGTGGTAGTGATTTTCTTTTCTTTTCATATTTTTAAATTTAATAATAATAAAATATAATTTTATTATTTATTTTAAATTATTTTATATTTAATTATATTAAAAGTTTTGAAAATGATAATAAAATATTTCATAGTGACTAAAACATGAATAATTTAAAAGTTCAGTTAGTAAATTAAATTTTTTTAAAATTGAGTGACTAAAATATTTCATAGTTGAATGGTGAATAGTGTATTTTACTCTTTTTATCTTTTACTAACTGCCACTTTCCAAAGGGCGGCGGTGGACCCTGGGCGGTGGCGATGCGTCGCGTTATACCCGTGTGGACCAATATGTATGGGTCTCATAGGCCTAAATTTATTTGGGTTTTTTGGTATCCTATTATGGGCTAAATAACATATGTCTACATTTTTCATATTATATTATAATTATTATGATGCATTCGGTTTTAGATCTGGGCCGCAGCTTGACCCAGCTATTACTAATAATGAATATATATATATATATATTTACACAGTGTAAAACTCTTTAAGTTTTACACGTTTTTTAGATCGTTGGATGAGTGAAACAGATGGATGAGATTAACAATAGAATATGTAAATATTATCATTTGGTAAAAAAAAGTAAGGAGTTAATCTCAGTCATCCATTTTACCTCATCCCACGATCCAAAAAACGTGTAAAACTTAAAGAGTTTTACACTGTGTAAGTTGATCCTAACCCATATATATATATAAGGAAAAATATCTAAATTTAGGGATTGATGTTAGAATTCAAGGTTTATAAGTTATGGTTTAGGTTTTAACCTATAAACTCTAGATTTAAACCCAAAAACATAAAATCAAACCAAACTCTTTAAATTCTAAGCACATAAACCTAAACTCCTAAACTATGAACCATAAACTGAATCTCTAACCCCTAAAATTAGGGTACTTATAGAAACAAAAAAAATCCACGACCATTGGTATAATTACCTTATATATAGGTTTTTTTTTATTTTGGTAATAAATATAGAGTTATTTTTCCTAAATTATGACTCTCGTTCTAAATTGATTCCTAAAATTTTGAATATTATATTTTCACCCCAAAACTATGGCTCCCATTCTAAATAGGTACTCATACTTTTGAATGTTCTAGTTTCTTCCTTAAACTATGACTCTTGTTCTAAATTATCTCAAACTTTGAACGTTTCAATTTCATCCACAAATGATCATTTATATCTAATCATATTATTACATAACACACATCAATTCTCACATGGCAATAATTAACAAATTTTTAACAATTTATTAACATGTGATATGGTTGGCATACACTGATAATTTGAGGATGAAATCAAAGCGTTAAAAAAATTTAGAGATCAATTAAGAATAAGAGTCATAGTTTAAAAAATAAAATTAAAATATTTAAAAATATGTGATCAAGTTACAACGAGAGTCGTTGTTTGAGCACGAAACTGAAACGTTGAAAAATAAAGTCTAGTTTGAAACACGAGGTTAAACTAACTTTAAAAGTCTCCCTTTCTAGCCAAACACGTCCGGGACCCACCTTGACCCAGTTTATGTTGTTTTGTTTAGTAGAATCAAAATAAAACAGTGGACACTGAAAACAACTAATGTAGTTTAAAAATTAATGTAATAATGAGTTAATTTAACTCATTTCTCATTAATTACCGTGACGACAAGAATTGCCACTTCATTTTGTGCTCCTTCTTTGGTTAAAACTTTAATAATCTGTTCCAGTCAAAGAGATGAACACTAAGAATCTCAGGTAATTATTTAATGACACCCAAAACCATATTTATCTTCTTAATCAATCTAAATGGTAATGGTTTTTTTTTTTCAAACAGTGGGTACAGAACATAGTTTTTGTTTACTTTTGTTCTGTCTTTTTATTAATTAAGAATTCATGTTCTGTTGTGTTAATTTTGGTATCTGTTCAGTTTATTTAATTCATGCAATTATCTTTAAGACGTTACATTTTATTAGTTTGACCATTTATTTTTAGTTTTTTTATTTTTGTTTTATGAAAAAAATGACCTATGTTTTATTGGAATTAACGGGGGTGATTATCTAATTTTGAAAAATATAGAATGAACATAATAAAAAATAATACAACACCTCTTAATATATTTTAAAAAATAAAATTTAAATTTTGATGGATAAATATTCTATGCACAGGTGGTAGAAATTGAAAGCTTTCACAAGCGCCTTAGTTTTAGGGTATAGGGTTTAGGGATTTAGGTGTAGGGGGTTAGAATGTAGGGATAGTTGTTTCAATTTAAGGTTTAGAGTTATAATTTAGGGTTTATAGGTTAAAACCTAAATTCTCACCATATTACCCTAAAAACTAAACTCTAACATATAAACCCTAAATTATAACTATAAACCTTAAATTGAAACAACTATCCCTAAATTCTAAAACCCTACACCTAAACCCCTAAAACTTATACCCTAAACTAACTCTCTATACCCTAAAACTAAGGCGCTTGTGAAAAATTTCAGTTTCCACCGCTAGTGTATAAGATATTAATCCAATTTAGATATGTAAAAACAAAGTTTTTTTAATAGATGGAGTAAATATTATAAAAGTAATTCAATGTAATAATTTGACTTTATTTTTGGATAAACATGAGATTAATTCACAATTATTACAGTCCATTTTTCCTTTTCTTTTTGACTTGGCATGTAGAAATTGGACCTAGAAGAAGTCCTTTAGACTGACCCAACAAATGGAATCATCACTTCATTCAAGAAATTTGAATTTAATGTAATTGTAACGTATAAATTCTGGTTTTGATTAAATTGTAAATATAAATTTTGAATTTTAGTTTAATTACATGCATTTAAAAGAAATGAATGTGTTTATATTAATATTGAGTGAATAATGAATATAATTGTTTTGTGTCAAAATGGTTTAAATTGAATTAATGTAATTTGAGAGGGACTAAACATGCGATTCTCCCATTTAACAAAGGGGCCGATGCCCCTGGCTTCACCATTGCAACAATATAGTGAATTGTGAAAATAAAATCAAAATTTCCTACTCACACTACTACCATTGATAAAAGAAAACATTGAATCGATTTTAGGTTTAAATATAACGCGTTACATGTTAATAATATTATAGAAAAGATACGATCGTTAATAATATTATTTTGGATAATTTTATGTCATCAATTATAGATAATGTACTATCATTATATCAATCATTATTTTGCAATGTCAAATAAAAGAGTGTGTACATGTTAATAACAATATAGACAAGATACGAGCGTTATACCGTTATATATCGTTATTCTAGACAGTTAAAAGATTAACATGTCACGTGTCGATATTATTAAAAACAAACCGTGAACTATTAAATAAAGTTTTGTGTTCCATGTTAATGAACTTAAAATCCAAAGTTTTAACAAATCAAATGTACACTTTCTTATTTTAATCTTATACTTTTGTTTTATCGTTCATATTCGAGATTCATGATTTTTTTTTTTAATCGTTTCTCAGTTGACCAAGACGGAAAAATATTCCGAAAACGGAAAATGGTTGAATCAAAGGAAGAGGGTTTGAACAAAAAGATTGAAAAATCTTTTACACTAAAAATTTCCTAGTAAGAAACTGTTATTTTAGGTAAATTTCATTAAATTTAGATTATGCAGTGGATTTTCATCATAAATTTAAAAAATTCAGGGGGCTATGTTGTTTTGTTCTTCACAGTTTCATAATTTCATGCTCAAATAATTAGAAGAGAAACTACAAATTCAATCAAATATCAAAGGAGAGAAAAAAAGAAAAAAACAAACCAAAAAAAAGAGAAGAATTTGCCTGTGTGTAGACCCAGTTCCCTGCCATTTGTATCACCAAATTCCCAGCCACGAAGTTGGTTTTTTTTGTTCTTACAGTATAAATAACTGCTGCCATTGTTGTGTCCAAAAACCAAACCAAAGCTAAAGAGAAAAGAAATGGGGTCTGCTGAGAGACCAAACAGAAGAGAGTTTTCAAACCCTAGAAATTTGGCAGTGAATTCTCCCCTTTTGAAAATCACAATCTTGGTGGTTGATGATGATTCTACTTCTCTGGCAATTATCTCCGCCATGTTAAGAGGGTTTCGTTATGAAGGTATATCTGTGTAAAGTGTAAACTTTGATTTTAGTTTTTTTTTTCCTTCAAAAATGGTGATTTCAGTAACTTTTTTCCTAGGGTTTTTCACTTTTTCTTGTCAAAGCTCTTTTTTTCCCAGGAAAAAGTTGTTAACTTTCTTGTGTATGTGTTTGTGTTACAGTTACAAGTGTTAAAAACCCCATGGCAGCATTGTCTGTTCTTCGGGCAAATCCAAGCAACATTGACCTAGTGGTCACTGATTTACATATGCCTGAAATGAATGGGATCGAGCTCCAAAGACAAATCAAGCGAGAATTTACAGTCCCTGTCATCAGTAAGTTCTGTCTTTTTTTTACGAGTTATTCTGAAACCGAACCCGAACCCGAGATTTAATGTCAAGTTTCGATGTGTGCAGTAATGTCCTCGGACGACAGTGAAGGTGTCATGTTGGAAAGCTTAGCGGGAGGAGCTGTGTTTTTCATAGTGAAACCTGTGCACCCGGATGGTCTCAAGAATGTGTGGCAATATGCCGTTACTGGGAAGAAAGGTAAATCCGTGGTTATCGAGGAAACCGACGGAGACTCCTCGTCATCGTCGGCCGGAAAACTATCCGTCGGAAACCCGAGACGGTTGCCTTCTCCTGTGACTGATGAGAGGGATGATGGTAAAAGACGTTCCAAAAGAAAGTCACCGGGTAAAGACAAAGATGGCAAAGATGAAGACAATAACCCTAAACCCAAAAAGGCCAGAAAGGCTAAGGTGGTCTGGACAAACACACTCCACAACCAGTTCTTGGATGCCTTGCGTCATATTGGCCTAGAAAGTATGTAGTTATAATATATATATATATATATATATATATATATATATATATATATATGAATTAATATCCTATACACAGGCGGTGGAAACTGAAAATTTCCACAAGCACTTTAGTTTTAGGGTATAGGGAGTTAGTTTAGGGTATAGGGTTTAGGGGTTTAAAATTTAGGGATAGTTGTTTCAATTTAGGGTCTATCCCTAAATTCTACCCCTACACCTAAACCCCTAAACACTATACCCTAAATAACTCACTATACCTAAAACTAAGATGCTTGTGGAAACTTTCAGTTTTCACCGCCTGTGTATAGAATTTTTATTATATATATATATGTATATGTATACATCATGGATAATTTTGATCTTAAAATGCCTATCTAAATGATGATAACTTTGTTTTTCTGTTCTTTTCATGTTGAACTCAAGCAGAAGCTGTCCCCAAGAAGATTCTTGAGCATATGAACGTTCATGGCTTAACCAGAGAAAATGTGGCTAGTCATTTACAGGTTCGTTGTTTTGGCTAATTCTCTACTTAAACCCCTTTAATTTTGTTTCCCAACAATTACATCCCTTTAGCTATATTTATAACAAAGGAAAATGTTGCAGAAGTATCGGATTTTCTTAAAGAGAATTGCAGAGAGGGGTTGTTTTTCATCAAAGGCCATGTTCGACAGGTTCCTCAAGTCCACTTTCGCAGCTGGGCATCCTTTGTTGATGAAAACTGCTCAAGAATACACGCGAATGCAAGAACTGCAACGATTGAGGGGCTTGCCAGTTTATACTGGTTATGGCGGGAGTTATTCGCCTCATAATTCTACTAGGTATGGAGCCTTGGGCTATGGCAATCATGGTGTTTCGAGCAGCAACACGGTTCAGTCGTATGGCTATGGACAATCCCGTTTATTGTCTCACCAAGGGAACAAGCCACTGCTCCCTGGGAGCCTGATGAATCCGCCGTATCTAGGTGGCCGACTGCCGCTCAACGGTGGATTCTCTAGTGGAAATATGATGAATGGTGCAGACTCGTTGCAGTCGTACCCGCAGCAGGTTCAACCACGGCCTGGCTTTTACGATGCTGGTTCGTCGTCTCAGTTCAGGTTTGGCTCACCTGGTCTACACTCTTCGAGTTCGACGCTCGGCAACAATGGGATCTTCGGAAGTTTGAATCCTGGTTACGCTGGGACTAGTAGCTATGGTGTTTTCAATGAGAATGTGAATGTTCCAACCATGGAGAATCAAACTTTTGATTATCTGGCTCCAGGAGGAGTTCCACCGGGGTTTCCTGCATCGAACCAACAAGCAAACACTTCGATGCTGCCGGATCTCGACTATAATTCCGACGAGCTGTTGAATAATGGTTTCGATCTCGGCGACGAAGCTTACCTAAACGAGCTCAGCGACCTCATCCTCGGGTCCAACAAGTATCAATTGTCTAAGGTACGTATATGATATACTACAGTTCTATTCTAGTGATTTAGTGAACCGTTTTTATAAATTGATTTTCTTTCTCGTGGTATAACTATAGCAACAACCTGGTGCTGGTACTGGTGCTGGTGCTGGTGCTGATGGCGTCGTCAACAATCCCGAATTCTCTTTCGGCTCGTTGTTCCCGGAAATCTACCCCTCACTGGATGAACTCCTGAACTCCGACATCGACGAGTCCCTAGAAGATAACGCTCCTTGGAATGAACAAGATGTTAGCCAGGTTCAAAGTGCACTTGAAGAGCTGATCAACCCCAACACCGCTGCCGCCGCCGATGCAAATCCGTCTAACAATTCTGAAAACACTAATCAGGCAAAGCTCAATTGATTCATAACTTATACATATACATATACATATATATATACACAATTAATCACACTCTCATATTCATCTGTTGTAATGTATAGCAACAAAGCTCGGGAGAAGAACAACTGATCGACCCTGACCTACTCGGCAACTTATTCCAAGTGAACGATGACGCTCCGGCTGCCGAAGATGATTCATCAAATGATCAGGATTCCGACGAAGAAGAGTTCCTGGCTTCCTTGTTCAACTTCAGCCATCCGTTCGAGTGACACCGTCGATTCGAACCATCAGAATCGAGTCATGAACCGGAAGTCGCTCCAGTAAACTAGCTAGCTGCTGGCATGCAGTTGAATTATATAGTATACAGTATAGTTTATGCATGTCCTATATATGATATATAGTTTTAAGTTTGAATAAATAAGAAACTTGGACTTGGGTTTCCAGTGTGTTTTATTTTGGTTATGTAATGTTATAAATATATATGCTTGTAGTTGTGTTTTTATGTTGGTTGTGTAATATGGACTCTATGTGTATGCTGGGTTTAGATCTGAGCATTATCTTTATTATAAATAAATAAACTTGAATTTGCTATATTGACTTGTTAAATTTATATGTTTATTTTCTTTTTATTATTATTATCTAAATTAGTTTAATTTAGTTGCTTTATTCTTTTTAAAATATAATTTAATTGATATAATATACTATCTCATTTCTTTTCATATAAATTAGAGTATGTTGAGTATTTAAGTATGTTTAATCCTATAGTTTCTTGTGTATTACAATAACACTAACCGAACTAAGCTCATAGACTTAGTTATCATATAATATTGTTATACTTATGTTGTGAGTGAGAAAATATTTATATCAAAATATATCTGTCAAAATTTATTCAACAAATATTCTCAGATGAATTGTATATAAATTTATTATTATAGCGTTTAATCATTAGGCAGTAACTTTTAATTTTGTTTTATTTAAATATTATATGAAAGAATAGAAAGATAAAAACATCATCAAAAATATTGTATTATGCACTTTAATAAAGATAATTTAGTAATTTCTAACTAAATTAGTGTTCAGTTAGCTGGTGACATCTAGCATGGTTCTGGACATGTGCAATAGGTGCGATTGTATAGAGCCTCGAAAAATGAGTTCTTCAAAATTAATGAAGTTAATTACTTATAAGGGAGAAACAAAAGATTAGTTAGGACTTATAGTAAAATACATGAGAAAAATAAAATGTTATTGTACATCGTATATTTTGAGTCATATTATACTCATTTTTATTTAAAAGTCAGTTTATCACGCACACAACAAGTTAAACATTTATTTTTTTAAATTAAAATTCTTATTTTAATAAATCATACAAGCCCTACTAATCATTTGAGCCACCCTTGATGACACCAAACTCAATCTAACTTTTATGCTATTTTTTATGATTACAAACTTTTAAGGAGTATATATAGGATATTAGAATTGAGGTTTTGATGTTTGATAATTCTAATTGAGACAATGTTCGATTTTTTTAAAAAAAAATTATGGTTCATGAATTCAAAGATTTTTTAAATGCAGATTTCAACCTTTATCTTGGTGGAATCGTTTTCAAGAAAAATCATGAGCTAATGAAAAGAACATCCTAGAGGGAGTCTTGCCTAAAAATTTTCCTCTTTAAATGATCATAATACTCATATTTCATACTTTATATATGTTTATTTTTAGTATGATCATTAATATTTAATTTATTAATCGATCAATTCAGATCATATATTGTAGAAGTTTATTATAGGGACAATTATCTCAACCTAATTTATTTTATTCACGACTTCACGTTAGAATTTAAACTACTAATTTTACGTAAAAGATCTGAATAAAAGTCATCTGCTCTTTTTCGGTGCCTCTACTTATGTCTCAACACTAAAAAACACTATAAAATTAAATTTCAAGCCCTAACCCTAAAATTTAAATCCTAAACCCTACACCTTCTACCCTAAAAATACATCATACCCTAAATTCTCTAAACCCTAACCACAACCCCTAACCTAAAATTCTAAACCTAATTTTGAAGGTGGGACATAAATAGGGGCACCGAAAAGGGGCAGATGATTTCCATCCAAAAGATCTAGCCTATCATCCCAGTAATTGATGAACAAAAATCTTCTATCCCCTAACCATGCCCCCTTCTATGTCCCATATTAAAAAACACTTAAAATTAAATTTTAAACCCTATCCCTAATTTTCACTTCCTAAACCCTAAACTCAACACCTTAAAAATATATTATACCCCTAATTCCCTAAACTTTAACCACAACCCTTAATCTCAATCCTAAACCTTAAACCATAAACTTACTTTTTTAATCTCAACCCATAAACCTTAAACCCGTAATTTTATGATTCAATGTATCACTAAATTTTTGCTATAATTTTTAGTGTAATAAACAGCCACAATCTCTCCCCCATCTTTTGTTGGGCATTATTTCGAATTCCATAAATGAATGATAATAATGAGAGAGAAAAAAAAAAGCTTAATTAATGAGAAAGATTTTGTTGGTACACGGCCATGTGAACTAAAATTTATATGTGGTTGTCAAATTTAGAAGTTTAATCTAAAGTTTAGGAGTTTAAATTGCAGTTTTTAAAATTTAAGGTTTAAAGTTAAAGTTTAGAGTGTAAATTTTAAGATAATTACGGTTTTTAGGTTTTAGATTTTAAGAAAAGGTTGTGTACAAAAAAAATTTACACGGACTATATCAAAATATAACCCTTAATTAATCACCATATTTTCTTTCTCTCCAAACTATGGCAATTCCTACACATGAGCAATTTTCTCCTCTAAATCTTTCAATTTTGAAAAAAAAAAACATAGCCGTTGCATGATTTTTTTCTATCCAATTATCCAAAGCTAATGCATGAACCATGCTAAATTCCCCTATATATTAATCTAAATCTTTGCTAGATTTCTTTTCCAATAACAATAGATTTCCAAATCCTTAATTGAGTTTTCATTATATTTTCATCACATTAATCTCAATGCCATGAATCCAGGTCGTTGTGCTGCTTGTAGGTATCTAAGAAGAAAATGCCCTCCCGATTGCATTTTCTCTCCTCATTTCCCTCCCAATGTCCCTCAACGATTTGTTTCCGTCCACCGGATCTATGGCGCCAGCAACGTCGCAAAGCTCCTCCAGGTAAGATGTGTAGCCGATTTAGCTACGTCCACTTTCGGTTTACATCGGTCTCGATATTGAAATTCTATGTGTTCATATGTTGTAACTTTGATTATCATGTGTAGCAATTGCCGTCGCATTTGCGAGCTGAAGCGGCGGAGTCGTTGTGCTTGGAGGCACAATATCGGATCGAAGACCCCGTGTATGGATGTGTTGGGCTCGTATCATCGCTGCAGCAACAAATACAGGATACGGAGAAGCAACTGGCTAAGACTCGAGCTGAGATCGCCTTTCTAAAATCTCAGGCTCGACTCTCACACGCTGCTCTCGAAGGCAATTTGTTGGACAACGCTGTCAATATTAACTTCTCCGATCATCAAAGCTTTCATGGTTGAATATTGAGTGGATAACACATTATTAGTAATAAAAGTGATTAAAAATTATAAATTATATGCATATTGATCTATTAAATCACATAGTAAATAGTAGATTTATTCATGAGTTAGATTGCAATTCGATTTTAAAATAATTTAATAAATATGAACCTGATCAATATAAGCCCAACTATATTAGTCCGTTTTACTGTTTACAGCATTTGAAAATTTATTTTCTTAATTTTTTATGTTTTTAAGATTTTTTAAATTTTTTTGATATAATTCAATAAGTTTTATTCAATGTCAATAATTCATTATATTGACCATTCTTAAAAATAAACAAGAGAAAAATTACACTCTTCCTATTTTTTATTTTCTTCTTGATAAAAAAAGAATGGAAGATAATTAATTAGCTTTTTGTGTAAGTCAAATTCCATGATTAATCCTTGTATTATGTATTAGTTTTGGATTTAGTCTCAATACGTTAATTTAGTTAAATTTAATCTGTTTACTTTTTGAATTTTGAAATTTTAATTCTGACTCTCTTAATATACGAACAATACGACTAAAATATGGGACATTAAAATATTGAGTTGAAGAACCAGAACTAAATTTTGGCTAATAACAAAACTTAACATATTTCACAACTATGTTTGACAATTGTATTTTCAAAATTTAAAAGGTATAAAAAATAAAATAAAAAAACTGATTAATTAGAATAAAAAACAATATCATACCCACCTATTACCCTGCCCATATTATTATTTTATTTTAATATCTAATATTTTTATAAAACCTTTCTTTTATTAAACCGATTTATTTCTTACTTTGTTATACATAAATAATTTGAAATATTTTTATTGACTATATTTATAGTATTATATATTATAAATTTAATTTTAAAGTAATATATATATATAACGGGGTAGGCTCAAGATTCAAATGTTGAAACCCGACCAATATTATACATGGGCCTGAATTTTTTGTCCATCCCTTTTTCTGGGCCTAATATTTGGTTCAACTCTTCTCAAATTTTGGATGAGTTAAACAAGTCTAGGCTAAACACGTCCAATTAACCCATTTTTAGTTTATAAATATCAAAATAATACTTATATATTTTACAATTAAATTGGGTTAAGATAGAGGCGGCAAATTGACCCGAGAACCGAGATTCGAATCGATTTTATCTGATCCGAGATTCGATATCGACCCGAACAGGCTGATTCGAAACTCGAAACAAACTGAATCGAATTGAAACTGACCCGTTTTTTCAACCGAACAGAACAGACCAAAACTGATTTTCAACTGAACCAATTTCATCCGAACGGAAAGTAACCCGAACCGAAGACAACCCGAAATAAAGGAAACATATTAAAATAAATAATGAAAGATTTGATGTGACCCGAAAAGTCAAATATATTGGCTTTATAAAGCCATATATGGGTTTAAAAAACTTCTTCGGCCTGAAAGTCCGACTGAAACATATCGATCTCCTATTAAACCGATCGTGACCCGACCTAAAATCAACCGACCCGAAAATCAATCGAACCGATGTGACCCTATCCGGACTGATGCTCGACCCGAATCAGTGTAGACCCGAATTAAAACCGAACCAGACTATATTCGATCCGAACAGAACTGAAACCGAATGTAGACCCGAACTGAACCCGAATGTAGACCCGAACTGAACCTGGCACGTACCGTACTCGATCCGAATTGCTCGTTTGCCACCTCTAGGTTAAAATCCACTCACACAATGTAGAACTTAAAATGTTTACGTATTTTTTTGATCATTGGATTAACTGATTTTAATGGTTGAGATTAAAACTTTTAAATTAAGGTTAATTCACTTATTTTTCTCTTTAAAAATCTTCTTATTACTTATTGTTAATCTCAGTCATCGTTTTTCACTAATCCAACGATCTAAAAAAACATGTAAAACTTTTTTTATTTTATATTGTGTCAACAGATTCTAATCTAATTAAATCTAAAACAATATACATTAAAATATATTTAAATGTCAAATCGAATTGAACTGCCTATCGAACTGAAATTCTCTACCTTATTCATCCCAGATATAATAACAGACATGTACATGTCTAATTATAACTAATACCATCGATTTTGTTTCTCATTTTTACACAATGTTTCTTTTCTTTCCCTTTTCTAATTAATTAATATGAAATATAGATAGGAATGGGTCAAATTAGGATTCAGTTAATATCTTAGACCATTTACACAAATATCTCAAAATTTGGGGGCTCGATAAATACGAACGTTATTTTCACCTTGCTATTTATTGACTCTCGAGCTTCACATTTAAGCTCGTTTCGTGAAAAATATCGCGAGGCTCTTTAACTAGGGTTTCGAGCTTTCATTGATTGTTTCTTTCTGAAATCGCTGCTTCCGAAGGTAATTTCGTACTCTAATCATCGTTTTCTTGTTCAATTTCTATACAAGTTTAATTTCCGGAGCTGTCTGATTTCTTTTCCATGAAAATGAAGGAGAATTTAGTTTTATGATTCTTCTTATCTCATCTCATTTGTTGTATTAGTATCTAAAAGGAGATTTTAGCACAGATCTATGATTTGTATAGGTTTATGGTAGATTTGGTTGCTGTTTGATTTCGTTTTTTCCTTGATGTAGATCCAGTAGCTATAATTTTGTTTTTAGGTTTCCGGATAATTTGTTTTTATTTTCCTCTCAGAAAGAATGCTTTCCGTTTTTTTTTTTATCGTGTGACGAATTATCAAAATATATGAGAAATTCTCTTCTTTTGGAGTCTGTTTTATGAAAATGACCTCAATGCTATATTTGTAATAGTCGGGAAGATCGCCTTGTCTTGTCGGTTTTGTTGATGCTGCTGCCTTGCTCTTTGTATTTTGATTCTGTTAGAATGTATTAGTGCTTCATAGGTTACACTCTAGTTTTGACTTGTTCTTCCATAAGTTGCATGTGGGCGCGTACATGTATATCTGTGTGTGTGAAATACTGATGGAGAGTTGTCACGTCTTCTCAGGCAACATGAGACCTATTTTCTGTGGAAACTTTGAGTACGATGCCCGTCAGTCTGATTTGGAACGGCTCTTCAGAAAATTTGGGAGAGTCGAAAGAGTAGATATGAAGTCTGGTAAGTATTCTTTCTCATTATCTACGTTGAGCATTATGAGCATGATTCCCTTGCTCCTTTTTTCCATTTTCTTTCGTGCTATTGGTGCAATTTAGCTGAATGTGTTGGTTGTAAAGGTATCAAAAGTATTTTGAGCTTAAATCGCAGTTTTCTTGTTTACCATGGCACAGTTAAAATCTATTCCACGTTATTTTTAGTTCCAATATGTAAATGAAACCAAGCTGGTTTTTTGGTGCTGAACTTGAATTCCTCAAAAAATACTGCTTGACGAATTTTTAAAGTAAAATCATGGTACTGTATTAAAAAAGCTAGCTTAATTTGAATACTTACCGTAAGTACAACGCTCTTTAATTGTAAATGTCTGTAAAAAATTAAAATATGGAGCAAGTATGTATGCACATGTCGCGATGAGATAAAGTTCCTGCAGCAACGAGGAATGTCAAGTGTCCTACTTCCAGAGCATGAAGGTGTTGGTCCCTATCATGATGGCTGTGCAGCAGTATGACCTCATGATACACGATTCAGCAGCATCAATCATCCTTCGTTGAGTTTTACTGGGGGTCCCGGATGTTTAAGGAAAAAAAGTATTTTTGAAAAATAAGCCCCCATACTCAACATTTTCTTTGGCGCAGGATTTTCTTGGGATCTGATGGAGAAGCTCCTCAGAGTTCTGTTTCATGCATGTGACGAGCTTCCTCTTCTTGCTTTCAAGAAGAGTCACTCTAATCCGCAATGGCATCGATCATCCCTCATTTTCCTCGGGCATTTTTTCATTTCATTCCTCATGACCTTTTCCCAGCCCTCAAATTCAGACATGTTTCAAGGTAGAAACATTACTGACCTCATGGCAGAGGCTGCAGAAAATATGGAGAAGGCACACTAATTCCTTGACCTACCTGAGATCCATTTTTGGATTCTTGTTCCTTGACATCACTTAGTTCATCACTCAAGGTCTGTTACTACTTTCACTGGTCTTAGTTTATAGATTATAAGGAGCTTGCCAAAATTTTGTCCTAGGGCAGCATTTTAGGTGGTTTGTTTCTTGCCGAAGAGGAAATGCCAACTGATGGAAGATTCCTTTGGTGGGAGGATTCGTTGTAACTTAGTTAACCATTTCCACCATTGAGAAACTCCTAATGAATCCAATTTTTTCTGGTGTGTAGGATTTGCTTTCATCTATATGGAAGATGAGAGAGATGCTGAAGATGCCATCCGAGCACTTGATCGATCAGAATTTGGTCAAAAAGGACGTAGGCTTCGTGTTGAATGGACAAAGGTATTGATTTGGTATTGTTACTTTTGACAGAGCTCATTAAACTGCTTTTTTGTTTCCTTTCTCATCTTAGTAAATTCCTTTTTACTTTTGTGTTCTAGCATGAGCGTGGCATTAGAAGGCCTGAGGGTGGTGGGGGTGGTTCAAGAAGATCTGCATCCAATTCAAGACCTTCAAAGACTCTATTTGTCATCAATTTTGATCCATATCACACTCGGACAAGGGATTTGGAAAGGCACTTCGAGTCATATGGAAAGATAGTAAATGTAAGAATCAGAAGGAATTTTGCATTTGTACAATATGATTCCCAGGATGAAGCCACCAGAGCATTGGAGGCTACAAATATGAGGTAGAATGCCTACTTCCCAAGAAGAGTTGCCAATTATTTACTCTTTTATTTAAAAGGTATTCAGTAATTTTTATTATTTTGTTCCTGAACCATGGTCACTTATCTAATTGCAGCAAGCTTATGGATAGAGTTATTTCGGTAGAATATGCAGTTCGAGATGACGATGATCGCCGAAATGGGCATACTGAAACTCGTGGTAGGTCACCCGAGAGAGGTCGTGACAGAAGGCGATCTCCAAGTCCTTACCGAAGAGAGAGGGGTAGCCCTGATTATGGCCGTGGCTCTAGTCGTAGTCCTTATAGGAAGGAGAGGGGGAGCCCTGATTATGGTCGTGGCCACAGTCCAAGTCACTATAAGAGAGATAGAAGTAGCCCTGAGTATGGCCAGATCACCAGCCGTAGTCCTCCTCGAAGAGAGAGGGCTGGCTCTGACCATGCTCGTGGCTCCAGCCGAAGTCCTTACAGGAAAGAGAAGGCTAGTCCTGAGAATATCCGTGGCTCTAGCCGCAGTCCTTATAGGAGAGAGAAGCGAAGTGCTGAAAAGGATGGTAGCCCGCATCACAGTCCATACAGAAGAGAAAGGCCCACTTCCGACAATGGTCGTGGAGCAGACCATAGCCCATATGGAAGGGAGAGAGCTAGCCCAGAGAATGGCCGTGGTCCCAGCCCAAGTTCTATGCCAGAAAGAAGGGCCAGCCCCTATGGCGGTGAAGCTGAAAGTCCAGCCAACGAGAGATATCGCAGGTCCGTATCATCACGATCTATAAGTTTAGCTTTATCTTGTATGGTTCCTGCTTTAGAGATTTGGTTTCACCTTTATATTTTTGCCATTTGAACTGCAGTCAGTCACCGGCGGCAGAGGAATGATTAGGATCTAGAGAAGCATTGAAGGGAAGACCTTTGTCTTTGTGGCGAAACTCAGCTGGAAGCATTGTTTGCTTTTCTTTGGTGATAAAACCGTTTATGCAAGTACATTTAGAGCTGGATTCTGACCTTTGGCTGTAGTGCATAGTTTTAAAAGGCTAGATTTTTTGTCTAGTTTAGGTGCAATGGTGGATATCCTGTTTTATTTCGAACTCGAAACTCATTTCATTTCATCAGCTTGACTCCTTTTATGCTTGATTTCATTTGCATTAGCTGTCATCTCTATCTTGTTTTTTTCTTCTAAATTGTCTAGACCGTACTCACCCCTTTAATTGCCTCCGAGCTCCGATTTGGATCGGTCTAGACTCAACACTATTACACCAAGCAAACATGCATTTGCTTCCCAAATGACATGGACCTATATTGCAGCGGATGGAAATCCTCTACCTTTTTTGGTGTCTCTACTTATGCCCCCATACTTAAAATTAGGTTTAGGGTTATAAGTTAGGGGTTATGGTAGGGTTTAGAGAATTTAGGTAGGGTGTATTTTTAGGGTATAGCGTAGGGTTTAGGATTTGGAATTTAAGGTTAAAGTTTGAAATTTAATTTTGTTGTGTTTTTTAGTGTTCGGGCATAAGTAGGGGCACCGAAAAGGGGCAGAATTTTTTTTATCTTGTTGCATCACCATCGATTCGAGGAAAGGGCAGGTGGTGTGGTCTTAATCAAGTTGAGGAGTGCCAATGGGATAAAAATCCTTTGCTCCGGCCTTTTTCGGGGCTCATATTTATGCCTCAACATTAAAAATATTACAAAATTAAATTTTAAGCCATAATTTTAAATTTTAAATCTTAAACTTTACACCATATACCTTAAAAAATACACTTTACCCTAAACTTTAACATAAAATTTTAAATCTAAACTTAATTTTGAGCGTGAGACATAAATAATGGTACCAAAAAGGATTTTTATCTGTGCCAATGGGCCGCAGCCATTGGAATCTCTATCAGATCACCACACCAACCGCATCTTCTGTTCCAAAAAGGGAAAAAGAAAAAGAAAAAGAAGAGAGATCTTCTTCTGAAGTGGATATAAATGGAATTGTCGGATTTGGTCCATTTTTATTTTTGCATCAATCGAGTACAAGGCTGAAACCCTGAAATGCCACCACTGAATCGGGGTTGGGTAGTGGTGGTGGCGAAGTGCGTGTACGGAACTGCAGAGATGAGAAAGCTTTGTCAGACAGGCAGAGAGCAATAGCATATCTATGCTAATTCTGCAACCTTCTCAAGGTACACATGTTGCATTAATGGAAACACTTGAGAAAAATAGTTGTCGATTGTCTCTCAATGCTCTGCTATCCTTTCCTCCTTTGTCGCTTCTGAATGTGTATATACATATCAGGGTCGAGTACTGCAAAAACTTGTAAGTTTTGTATGGTTTAAGATTATTGAAGGAGTGTATATTAATAATTGAGATTAAAAAGTTGAAAATGATGCGATTTTTATGTGAAAACAAGAAGTGGATAATCTTAGTTATCAACATTTATCCAATGATTCTCAATCTGTTCAAAACTTTTCGATTTTTTTAATTGAAATTTGTTAATTTTATTAAACGATGATATATCTATAGTTACAATGAAGGTTTACAATCTAATAAACAAAGACAATTAATCCTGACACATTTCTAGTAAACAAAACTAACGTCTCGAGATCATAACAATACCATACAAGAAAAATGTAAAAATCTAACCCAAAAACTCGAAATAAAATATGGATACAAACATCATCAAAGATCGACGATGAAAGGTAAAACTATCAACAAACAACATAAAAATGCATATTACAACGAGGTACATTAACAACACGATCCTTACCATAACTCAATCGCAAACAAGAAACAGTGATAGTGATCGCGTATCGAAATTTAGTTTGAGGGTTAGAAAAAGAGAGATCAACATAGTAAACAAAAGACCACCATCTTGAATAGTCATGGCGATGTCGAATCCAACCTTAATAGAAAATCAAATAAAAAAACGGTCAAACAACCGATAAAAAAAACGTGCCAAAAGATATAAAAACGTACTAAAAGATAGATTAAATTATGTCACAAGAACAAAATTATTTATTAAAAACTAAAAAAAACAATAATAAAAAATATAAGAACAAAAGAAACGATAAATCTTAGCGATTGACAAAATTGTTGTCGTCGCCAGTAATTAGAGACTAAAAGATAAACAAAGGGAAGACACTGTTATTATAACTCTTTGATTTTTACCTAAACCACCTTTGTGTACTTATTTTGACAAGTCAAGCGATCAAGAAAAACAATGATAAATTGAAAATAAAAAATCACAAAATCAATGAATATTTTGCTTGATTGAGATATTGCATGCATTACCAAAACAAACAAAATTCCTAGAAAACGATAAATACAATATGAACGTGACATCCTTCGTGTCACCTTTTGCTTTTTAAAAATCAGAGCAGAGGATGAACACTCCATCATCACCATGGCTAGTGCTTTTACATTACCTTTCACAAGAGGGAGTAGCTCCAAAATATTTTAAAAGTTTCGAATTCGATATTTTAATTAAACCGAAATAATCTCATGCCAGTTGATCTAACCACTCAATAGTGTTAGGCTTTGTTCAACTACGCAGTTGGACACCATTTACGGTAAAAAAGTTACGACGTTAAAAAAGTTGAAAAAGTTATTTTTTGAGGCGCAAAATCTAACAAAAACGGCGGTAACGCGATTTTGTCAGAACTGTTCAGCAATACTTCAGCGTTTACGTACGAGACGGTCGTTTTTGCAGCAATACTGGACGAACCCTTAGTAAACTAATTTTTGGATAGGTGCTTTTTCTTGATTTTCAAAGATGCTTTACTTTCACTTTGCACAAAATCTTTGAAAGTTGTAACATTTGGTTGATATTCTTTCAACTAACCGAAGGTTGGAAAAAGGAAGAAACCATTCAAACCCTAATTCTTAATTTAATAAAGAATAAGTAACAATGAAGGGTGTGTCTCATGTTGCGAGCAGAGGCAGCAGGCAGGGACAAATGCAAAACTTTATGTTATAAGGCGGATTTACAATAAAGTGATTCTTTCAACTGAAACTATTCGATTTATAATATTAAGACTTAAATTATTGACTTTATTCAAAAAATTTAGCATATCGTTTCATTAGATCATTTGATTGTTGATATAATTGTAATGTATTTAATTAATGGATTTTATATGGTGAATTGATGACGTGAATGCATTAAAAGTAATTTAACATACCATACTTTCCAAAAGAAATAGGAACTCGAATTGATGCCGTTTTAAAGGATTTTCCACACGTTTTCCAATAACGACGGCGTCGTCTCATCGTAGTGGGTTTTTGGTCCCAAACCGAGGGCTCAAAGGCCTAATTATATGCTTTTAATTTTTTAACTACGGATATCTAATTTGCCGGAACTCGAATTCCCGACCTTGATTAAAGAATTTAGTACCTCATCTTATTAGACCAACTAATTGGTATATTCTTTTAATTTTTAATATGCTTTATTTATTCATTTAATTATTCGAATAGAAAAACGAAAATATTTTACAATCAAACGTTTAACATTGTTAAATTTCTACAAATCCTTTAGATTCCCCCCCTAAAGTCTTGCTCTAATTTATCTTCGAAAGTGTCATATCCAATGGTGGCTTACTGTTGTCGTATGATTTTTTTTTAAATTTCTCCTTTGTCTTTAGTTCATTTCCTCTATTTTAGATTTTTTTCCGCTTGTTGTATATGTTTATTTATCTTTATGACATAATTTTCATTTACTTTTATGATAATTTGACGTTCGTGTAATAATCATCACGCTCTATTAAGAGAGGTCAATGGTCTAATACAATTAGATCTCCTTTTGTGATAATTTATCAATACAATTAAAACTATTAACAGAATAATTTGTAAGATTAATTTTCTTAATCTCTACTCATACAGTAATAATATCTAGTCGGAAGAGAAAAAATCATAATGATAGTTGATTTTTTTATAAAAATATCAAAATAAATGCATATTCAAGTGAAAGTTAAATATATTCTTTATTCAAAGGTTTTCTTAATGGATTTGATCTTCAAAATTATTTTTATGATTTAGATCTGTTGTATTTTTTTTCTTCTTATTCTTAATGAAATTTAACCTTCCTCAAAAAATATTGTTAATTTTTTAAAAAATTCAAATTCAAACCTTTATTAAACCGGAAGGCGAGATTTATCACACTCAATACTAAGATAAACCAACCAACTAGAAGGTTGGTCTAGTAGAACGAGACAATAGATCCTTCAAGAAAGGTCAGTAGTTTGAATTTTGAGGTTGAGATCATCGTCCCGTAATGGATCTCTACAGTATCCTATTCGAATTAGTCGGTCAGTGAGTTGAATACCGACGAATAAATTAAAAAATACCAAGATAAACCAACCCCACTCATGTGTGGAACAGTAACTGCCAACCACTTTGGCAAAGTGACCAATGTTGTTTGGTTTACAAGATCTTTGTAGTGCAAAAACCAGGACCTCCTCCAACATAAATCTGACTTTGACTTTGCTTCAATTTGCCAAACATTGGAGGCAAGACAACCTAAAATGGGTTCCAAGTACATGCCCCCATTGCATTGTCCTTTGCCCTACACAACACCAACATTAATAAAACAAGAAACTCAACTGTCGATTATTCGAGCAATCGTGTTCGAACGATTAAATCCATCCCCTCGATGTAATTACAATATAGTGTATGTACGTCCGTTTTGCAAAATCACCTATTCAAACTTATCGTGTCACGTGAAGAAAGATTTAGGGTTAAAAATAAATTTACGAGAAAATATCTCTTAGGTATGTTTAGATATTCAACCTGACTCGAATTTGAATATGGTATAATCAATATGTGATTATCAAACTTCGAGTCTCGATCGAACATAAAAAAAAAGTCATTATTCTAGAATTTTAGATGAGAAAAAAAAGGTGGAAAATCCAAAATTCACACAAAACCCACTATAAAACCCCTTTAGTCCCACATTCTTACCTCCCTAACACAATCTCTCTCGCTTGATCCCTCCTAGCATTTCCATATACAGCAAGATGTGCAAGTTCACATCCTCCGGCGAATGTGATTCCGACGTCCCGATTGAAGACTCGGAAGCGATGTCGAATATTTATGAACCATTCATCGAACCGAAGTGTTACTCAATGGTCCAGACCGAGAAGACAGACAGGGCCATTTCTGTTCCTCTTGCAATCAAGGAAGCCATTGCCATAGCCAATATTGCTGCCCCTATGATACTAACCGGGATCATGTTATATTCCCGGTCATTGATTTCCATGCTTTTCCTCGGCCGCCTCGGCGAGCTTGCCTTGGCAGGCGGTTCGCTCGCCATTGGCTTTGCTAACATCACTGGCTATTCCATTCTCTCTGGTCTTGCCATGGGAATGGAATCGATTTGTGGACAAGCGTTCGGTGCCAAACGATACACCGTTCTCGGAATCACGTTGCAACGGACCGTGCTTTTGCTTCTCGTTTCTTCGGTACCGATTTCTCTCCTGTGGATCAACATGAGGAAAATATTGATACTTTGTGGCCAAGATGAAACTATAGCCAATGAAGCACAATGGTATCTTGTTTATTCTCTGCCTGATCTTTTAGCCCAAGCATTTTTGCACCCGGTTCGAATATATCTTCGAACACAATCGATTACTCTCCCTTTGACATGTTGTGCCATTTTTTCAATTCTTCTGCATATACCAATCAATTATCTTCTAGTATCATATCTTAAATTAGGCCTCAAAGGAGTTGCTCTTAGTGGTGTGTGGACAAATTTCAATCTTGTTGCCACATTGATAATCTACATCCTCTACTTTGGTGTCCACAAAAAGACATGGGGAGGGCTCTCGGTCGAGTGCTTCAAAGAGTGGAAACCCCTGCTGAATTTGGCCATTCCGAGCTGCATTTCGGTCTGCCTCGAATGGTGGTGGTACGAGATCATGATCCTCCTATGCGGCTTGCTATTGAACCCGAGAGCCACCGTTGCTTCGATGGGGATTTTGATTCAAACAACGGCGTTGATCTACATATTCCCATCGTCTCTAAGCTTCAGTGTCTCGACAAGAGTCGGGAACGAGCTCGGTGCAAACCAGCCTAAAAAGGCGAAGCTCGCCGCCTTCGTAGGCCTTTACTCTGCCTTCATGTTGGGCTTATCAGCACTTGTTTTTGCCATAATGGTGCGAAATGTATGGGCTAGCATGTTCACATGTGACAAGGAGATCATTGCATTAACGTCCCTCGTTCTGCCTATAATCGGGTTATGCGAGCTCGGGAACTGCCCGCAAACGACCGGATGTGGTGTTCTAAGAGGCACGGCTCGGCCGAAAGAAGGTGCTAACATAAACCTCGGTTGCTTTTACCTCGTTGGTATGCCGGTTGCAGTATGGCTTGCCTTTTTTGCCGGATATGATTTCAAGGGACTATGGCTCGGAATGTTGGCAGCTCAAGTCTCGTGTATGCTTACCATGTTATTGGTTCTAATCAGAACGGACTGGGATTTCGAAGCCGAAAGAGCTAAGAAGCTGACCGGAGCTCAGCAAGTCGCCGGTGACGTCAAAGAGAATCCAAGCCAAGCAGAAATTAAGGAGGAATCGTTTTCTTTATTAGTAGGTGATTTGGATCATTATTACCTCGTTTGATCATTTTTTTCCAATTTTTAAATTTTACCTTGTATAGCTTAAGAAAAGGGTTAGGATCCAATTTCATTATTTTCGGATTTTTCGGTATACTAATCAATGATCAAATATCATTAATTAAGCATATTCCTCGTGCCAGTTTGATATTACTTAAGCAAGTCTCGAGTTTGAGGCCTCGTGCATGCAAAAAATTCCCATCAAAAAATTCACCTATTAAAACCAAATGAGTAATGCAAACCGGTTCAGATTAGTCAAGTCAATTAAGGGAAAGTTGCAATTACACTATGATTACAGCATGATTTTAGGTTTAATTAATTACTTCCTTCAACTAACCCTTTAAACCATCCTAGAAAATTTCTCAACGTAATAAATGCTTAAAATTAATGGCATTTACATATACAATAATTAGTTATCTTTTTATTTTTTAAAAATGATCCTCATATTTTACCGAAATTAAAAGATCGGTTCATTTGCTTGAAAACATATGAATTCAAATTAAAAAAATTATTTAACACGTATGTTGTATAAGCCCTTTTATTTTAGGGATAAAATTTTAGTTCAGAATATAGTTTGTGGTCTATGATTTAAAATTTAGCATTTATAATTTTAGAGCTAAATTTTAGATTATAATTTTTAAAGAGTAAATATACATATTTATTTAATATTTTTACATAATTTGTCTAAAAAATACTTCTTATCTAAATTGATCGTTTATGCATAAAAAATGTTGAATTGTTTATTTTATGCAAATAAAATGTTGAGTGTAGTGGTAAATGGATTAAAATATGGGTAAAGTACAACGTATGTCACTCAATTATAAATAAGTTTACGTTTGGGTCACCCAATTATTAAAAGTTACATTTGGGTCACTCAATTATGAGTAAGGTTACATTTGGGTCATCCAATTATGGGTAAAGTTATATTTGGGTCACCCAATTATTAAAAGTTACACTTGGGTCACTCAATTTATGGGTAATCTTATATTTGGGTCACCCTTCATATTTAAAAAATATATACCGATTTATGTTTTAGATTGATTAATGACTTCAAATGAAGTACTCTAGTGTTAACAAGGGTATACAAGTGATTTGGAAGAAAAAAATTATTGAATTGATTTGTTTTTTAAATATGAAAGGTGACCCAAATGTAACCTTATCAATAATTGAGTGACCCAAATGTAACTTTTAATAATTGGGTGACCCAAATGTAACCTTACCCATAATTGAGTGACCCAAATGTAACTTTTAATAATTGGGTGACCCAAATGTAACTTTACCCATAACTAGGTGACCCAAATGTAACCTTACCCATAACTAAGTGACCCAAATGTTACTTTTAATAATTGAGTGACCTAATTATAACCTTACCTATAATTGAGTGACTTCCGTTATAGTTTACCCTTAAAATATTGTCACTATAATGAATTTTCGATCAATGAGTCCAATAATTATAAAAATAATAGTATTAATTTGTTTATTGACCCTAGAAATGGAAAATTCTTCACGAGATCTTAAAATTTGTGTCGTATTAATACAGTTAGCATGGGAAAATTG
This sequence comes from Hibiscus trionum, assembly GCA_030270665.1. Lineage (NCBI taxonomy): Eukaryota > Viridiplantae > Streptophyta > Magnoliopsida > Malvales > Malvaceae > Hibiscus > Hibiscus trionum. Next base: position 9,424,772 of record BSYR01000045.1, on the reverse strand, counting down.
TCGTGACATCCAACCTCGGAAAACCTCAGAAAATGAAAAGACAAAACATCAATTATATTGGTTATATTAGAGAATAATTATATTAAATGCTAAAACCTTAAATTTGTCAACGAGTTACACTGGCACCACGTATTCCTCCCCTTTTGTGACGGCCGCCACCTCGTTGCAGCTGTCCAAAGACTTCATCTCTTCCACTTTCTTAGGGTAGATTTTTTTAATTCTAAAAGTGAGAGAGATTAATAAACAAAGTCAATACTAATACCAATTAATAACATATAAGCAATTTAATATCGCTTAAGCAAATTTCGAGTTAGAGGTATTGTGCATGTAAAAAAATTTCCCTCGAAGACTCACCCACCTAAGTTAGGTGTGCGATGCATGTCGGTCCAAATTATTCAAGACAAAGTCTTAGGGAACCGGCAGGACAAAAAAAAATAACCTACTAATACGATAGTCTTTAACTTTGTTTTTAAAATCTCAAGAGTTAATTATAGCACTTGTTACCATGACCCTTATTTTAAATTGATTTTCAAATTTTTAAGAGTTTTAATTTTGTTCTCAAACTATGACTCTTATTTTAAATTGACCCCTCAAACTTTTGAAGATTTTAATTTTATCCCCAAACTATGTCACTTATTCTAAACCGGTCCTTCAACTTTTGAACGTTCTAATTTCATCCTCAAATTATCAATACATGTTAATCACACCTCATATTAATAAATTGTTATAAAATTATTTATTGTCATGTAAACACCAATGTATATTATGTAATAATATGACGTGCCATAAACAACACTTTAAGGATGAAACTTGAATGTTCAAAATTTTGGGACCAATTTGAATAAGGGTTATAGTTTGGAGATGGAATTGGACCATTCAAAAAGTTGAGGACCAATTTAAAATAGTCATAATTTTGGGATGAAATTGAAATATTCAAAAATTTATAGACTAATTTAAAATAAAATTATAGTTTGAAAACGTGTGGTTCAATTAACTCAAATTTTAAAAGGAAATACATTATTAAGGGAATAATTATCTAAAATTAAGGGATGTTCTATACTCCATTGACTATGGAGTTAAGGAAAATACAAATCAAACTCAATGATACCTCAATAAGGTGGGGGGTAAGGGAGGGGTTGTTCGAGATCGATCTTGAGATCTAATGTGAACCACGATTAAAGCTATGTCTTTTATCGATATACCATTTCACCCATCCAACGATCTACAAAACGTGTAAAATTATGAGTTTTATATTTTGTATAAGTTGATTCTAACCTTATATATATATATATATATATATATATATATATATATATATATATATATTGTTTTACACGTTTTTTGGATCGTTAGATGGGAGAAATGGGTGGTTGAGATTAACACCTTACTTTTTTTTTTCAAATGATAATCTTCACATATTCTACTGTTAATCTCATCCATCTGTTTCACCCATCCAACGATCCAAAAAACGTGTAAAATAGAGAGTTTTACACTGTGTAACTAGTATGTATCTATATATTGCTTATGCAGAGTGGAACTTGCACAATCCTTAATCCTAATGCAATCCAACTAATTAAGTGATATTCAAAGCCAACAAACTAAATAACCTATATATATTAGGGTTGGGACCATGCCATGAGATCCAAAGCCTTGGAATTTGGAGATCTCCCTGTTGATTTTGGTACTTAAAAGATTTTATGCCATTATTATTCCTTAAATTTCTTTGGACTGTATACGGAAATTATGGATTCCATTTGACAAAATGCCTTTAAACTAATTTTTTATAGCTCTTTGTGAACTTATTTTATTAATCAAAATTAAATATTTCCCATAAACAAATACTTTTTGACCAAAATTAATTAGTACTAACAGCCTAGCAATGGTTATAATTAAAGAATGTCAAAGATTTGTATTGTAACATTGTAAATGAAGTAAATTGGTTGGAGTAATCACTTTCGTAACAATTATGTGATACCTGATTTAAAATAATTGGTCGAATATAGATTTGACAAAGCCTAATTTGTCATTACTAGCATAAGACTCGAATAAAAATTCTCTACCCCTTTTTGATGCCTCTATTTATGCCCCATATTAAAAATTAAGTTTGGGATTTAAGCAGGGACGAAGCCAGGATTTAGAGTTGGGGGACAAACTATAAATAATTGAAAATTGGGTGGGGCAAATTCATAAATAAACTAATTTTAAAAAAATTAAATAGGGGGACAAAGGTGAAAAAAATTTCTTCGGGGTCGGGGGCGATTGCCACTCCCCACCCCTTAATAGCTTTGCCCCTGGGTTTAAGGTTATGGTTTAGAGAATTTAGGTAGAGTGTATTTTTTAGGGTGTATGGTTTAAAAATTAGGGTTATGACTTAAAATTTAATTTTTAATATTTTTTAGTGTTAAGACATAAAAAAAGACACTGAAAAGGGCAGAGAATTTTTGTCCATAAAATTCGTTCTGCATGGCTACATGAAACTTCATATATTTTCTTATCATTACACTTTTTTAGCACAAGCCTAGTTATATATAAGCATAATCCTAGTCAAGGGCGGATTTTGGTAGAACAACTTGAGGGGTCTAAATAAATTTTAAAAAATTGAGCTAATTTTTTATAAAAAGTTTGAGACATTTTTTTAAAAACTAAAAGGGACTTAATTAAAAATATTCAAACAAATTAATATTTAATAAGAAATTTAAATTTTTTAGCAATGATCATATGTAGTTATGTACCCGGGTGACTGAGCAACATAAAAATATATATATGTACACACGTAGATCGAGTGATGAGGAATTCGATAATTTTTTTAAATAAAGTTTTAAGTTCAAATCTATATCGAATATCACCCGGTCATTAACGATGAGATATTATACAAATTTTATTATATCAAGATTCAAGTTTCTTGATTAATACAATATTATGATCTGCAGAAGCTGTTACCTCTTTAGAATTGCCAAGCATCAAAACTGTGGGAAGTAAAATACTCGTGGAAACTGTTGGGAGCCTCGAAGTGTATAATCCTTGATTAAAATGCTATAAACAATTATAATATCAGACAAGATTCACCACCAGACATATATGCAGGCTGAGATTCCATATCGACAGTCGGCAAATATGATTTTATTGATAAGATTGAATCATACAATAATAACTTAAGTCGAGTATCTCATTAAAAATCTTTATAATTTTAAATAGTGGAAAAAAGTACACCACAACCAGGTATAAGAACTAAATCCGAAGAAATCAGTAAACCATAATACCTTAAAACAACTAGTAATATTCCTACTCTGGAAACAAGATCGCCTAAACACTTGAAATACATTAAATAGTAATTAATCGTATGTATTATTATTAACTATGGATTCATCTCTCTCCTTGATCTTGTGAAATCCATTGAATAGTTTCGGTGAAAAAAGGAGTGTTGTTCTCGCTAAAAGACTCGAGTTCAAATATCTTATTTGCACAATATATATATGCACGTTTTCAAATGATTAAGAATAAAAAATATATACTATCATAACATTGCATTATATAATCAAGGTCATCTTTGTGACAGATGATGGAGCAAATCTTTATGGAGATCATGGCTCTACAGCCTTACTCAAAGGCAAAATTTATTTGTCAAAGGACAAACATATATGATCCAATTTTTACACATTTTTTGTTACATGCTCTAAATTTACATATTTCTAACATCTTTATGACGGTTTAAATTAAATATAAGAAATTTATATCTTAAGAAATTATCGACAATTTTTCAAAAACTTGATGGTCCTGCGAGGGATGTGGTGGGCGGCGGCGTGACAATCGGCGGTGAAATCAAGTCAAATTGGCATTTGGATTTTAGGTGTTAGAGATTTCAAATTTTGGGGCTATTTTGTGAAATAAAGAGAATATTTTATTTTATTTTATTTGTTTTTAAATAGAATTTTAGAATTTCAAGAAGCTGACACGTGTCACTTAACGGTGAAAATTAACGGACGTTGACGGCGGGCACCTATTTGAATAACGTTGAAAACGTTAGACACTTGTTTGACCCGAAAAATACTTTAGGCACCTATCTAAAAAAAAGTATAGTTTGACACTTATTTGCCACTTAAGCCAAAATATAATGACATACAAAATAGTCTTATAAATCAAATTTAATATTAAGAAAATATTCCATGCATTATAAGGGAAAAACTTGTTTTTCATATGTGGATCTAATTTATGGTTTAAAATTTTATTTTAAGCTTTAGTTATTTGTATTTTAGGATTAGGATTATAATTTAGATTCTATAGTTTAGGGATATGGATTAGAATTTAGTATTTTAAGGTTAGATATTTAGATTCTTAACTTTCAAAGAGAAATTAGACATGTTTGTAGAGTATTTATTTTCACTACCATCGCGTGAAATAATAATCATTTTAGTATTAATTCGGAGAAAATCTTAGTCGCTGGGTTTTTCTCAAATTCTTTTTATAGTTTTTTTTCATGAGTGTTGTCATTTGATTTTTTTTAGTTTCATATAAAAATCTTTTTATGTTAGGATTCTTTCTTTTTACACATCTTGTTGTGTCTGTTTGTCTGTCTCTATAATTTTAAAAATGAAATCCCGGAAATAAAATCTAACGACCATAGATGAATAAACAAGTGCAGATAGCAATGGGGACGTATGAACAAATTCGAGTAATCCATCGTCAAAACTACATGATCGTACATGTTCAAACAAAGGGGCATAAGAAAATCATTATATAGAGAGTTATAATATTAATTATAACGTCATTATTTAATGTAATGCTTAATTTATATGATATGCATTGGACTCGTGGACTTAGATTAAAATAATCCAAGAAGTCATTTATCACTACACCAATAATTAATTGAATTATACCAATAAATGTTGGGTGCATTGGAAAGGCATATTATACTCCCAAGATAAGGATACGAGTTCGAATCTTAGAAACGACATTATTGGGAGGGACAACCTCGCACCCTAAACATGGACCATAAGATGAGCATCATATTCCCAAAAAATAATTAATTGAATTATAATCGATTTGTTTTACCAACTAAATTTAGATGATTTAAGGCGTGGTGTTCTTGTATGTAGCAGAAAGTGGGCAGCATGACGAATGCTGAATGCATGCATGCAACATGCAAATATATCCTACACCAAAGAAAATACAAAGAAGAAATTTAAATAGAAATTGTGACATGTTTAGCATGAGCCATGCATGCAAGCCATACATAGGGGTGATAACGAGCCGAGCGGAGCCCGAGTCTGGCCAGGCTCGGCTCGGAAATAGTACTATTAGGCTCGGCTCGGGCTCGGTTCGGATCGAAATGAACAATTTTGTTATAGGTTTTTTATAAAAAGATGGGGCCACGTTAAAAGCCCTTTTCATTAGGGATGGCAACGGGGCGGGGCGGGGCGGGTTTTTGGCCGCCCCGAACCCGCCCCGACCTATAATATATTATACCCGACCCCGCCCCGCCCCGGATTAAAATATTAATTTACCCGCCCCGCCCCGCCCCGATACAATAATCCTTAAACCCGACCCCGCCCCGACCCGCCCCGAAAAATTTAAAAAAATTTAATCTTCGCCGACGGTAAATATTAGATTCGACCAATCTTCCACCACAATCACAAATTATAGTTTCAAGGGACATCAAACATATATAAAAAATTAAAATAAAACCAATTTTAAATTATACACATGTTAAACTACATATTTAAAAGAATAAACTTAAATCATTGACCGTTAGAATCGAATATATTAAAACTTAAACAATATCTAACAAAATTTTACAATAAGTACGAACCAAAACAAAAACAAAAAATAACTTAAAACTCATAAAATTATTTAAATTTAATGATATTTTTTATAAATATAATAAAAATATATATAAAAATATAAAAAAGTACCGGGGCGGGGCGGGGCGGGGAATTTCTAGCAAATACCCGAACCCGCCCCGCCCCGACTTCATGCCTTTCCCGCCCCGCCCCGCCCCGCCCCGATCCCCGAAATTTTAGAAAAAATACCCGGTCGGGTCGGGTCGGGGCACCTCGGGTCGGGTCGGGGCCGGGTATTTTTGCCATCCCTACTTTTCATAACCAACACTGAAACGGAATTCAATGTCGAGAAAGGAGAAAAGAGCGTCTAAAAATTAGATTAATCCAAAAACCAAGAAGTATTTTTACAATGCAAACACATAATCAAAGAAAATACAAAATCAAACAACAACAAACTAAAGAAAATGCCCAAATTATTGAAGGGATTGTGTAACCTATGTGTGTCAAAGTATTGTCCTATATATAATATATACTAAACCCCTAAACCCTAACATAAAACTCTAAACCCTAAAATTGAAGGGATTGTGTAAACTATGTGTGTCAAAGTATATTGTTTTATATATAATATATATAATTATCTCGAGCATGTTCACGAGCTTTTCGAGCCGAGCTTGGGTCGTCTCGGCTCGGCTTGTTAAGGTCTCGAGCCGAGTCTGAGCCCGAGCCGAGCTTTGATCGAGCTTTGACCGAGCCGAGTCCGAGTAGCTCGCGAGCCGGCCATGCTCATTATCACCCCTAGCCATACATAGGGATGGGCCTAGATGGGGTTATAGGGGACAATCGCCCTCCATAAAAGTTTGAAATTCATATATAATCCAAAAAAATTTATAAGTTCACCCTTTTAAAATTTTATAGGTTCGCCCCCCTAACATAAAATTCTACATATGTCCTTGGGCTCACACATGTTTAGCATGAGCCATGCATGCAAGCCATACCTCTCTTAATTATTTTTTAAGCTTTGAAATAGTTTGTAGTCTTTTTTTTTCCAGAGTTTTCCTTTTCCTTTTGAATTATTATTTGATACATTTTCAATGTAAAAACAATTACAATAAGTATGCCAAATTTTTAATTTTAAAATCTAAATATATAACCATAAACCTTAAATTCTGAATCTTATAATATATACCTCTAAACCCTAAATTAACTCTACTTATGGAATAATTTTATTCCACCCAGGGGCAGAGCCTGTGGGAGCCATGGCTCCCCTAAATTTTGGTAAACCAATTTTTAGCCCTTTAAAATTTTTAATTTACCTCCTTCAAAAATTTTAAATATGTAATTATATTTCAAAAAAATGAAAATTTTCAATTAGATCTTCTCCTAAAATTTTTAAAATTTCCAATTAAATCTCAAAATTTTTGAAAATTTTAAATTAAACGTCTAACTTTTTAAAAATTTTAAATAAGTCCCCTCAACATTGGTTTCTAAGATCCGCCTCTGATTTCACCGCCGGTGTATAGAGTAATAATCTTTACTTTTAAATGTATAGAGAATAAAAAAGAAATGTGAAAGGACAAAATCCATAATCTTTTTTAATGTTGAATATGAGTGTTGAATCACTTCTCTTGGAACGTTGGGAAATACAAGGACAAGTGCCTGTGCTATATTTGTTTTTTGCTTATTAGTTGAACTTTGATTTTCACACAGAAGGTGAGGATCTACTTATACAGTGTAAAATTCTTTAAGTTTTGCACGTTTTTTGGATTGTTGGATGGGGAAAATGGATGGCTGAGATTAACTCCTTACTTTTTTCCCCAAGTGATAATCTTTACATATTCTACTGTTAATCTCAGACATCTGTTTCACTCATCCAACGATCCAAAAAACGTGGATAGGGTCATTTTCACAGAACGGACCACCGCCATAAAGTAGCAGATAATGGAATGTTAGAGAGGAGGATAATGGCAACAGCAAAGATGGTGGTGCCCTCTCATGGCGACAGGCGACTAAGGAAACCAAAGCAATATGGTGAAAATGGTGATGAATCATGGGCCATGGTTTTAGGCAACCCACCACCCGGGCAGCATCTTTGCTCTCTGGCCTTTGCTCATTCAATTCTCAGACAGCTCGGATCTTTGAGTAGTATTCGAATTCAATTCGATAATCATTTAATTATCGATATTCAACTTATTGGCTAACTAATCTATATCGGATCTTTGAGTAGTATTCGAATTCAGTTCTCACACGTGACGAATCCATGTGTAGTGAAGAGTGACCAAGTACTAACTCTGAAATATAAGATTCTTGTAGTTGATTATTCATTTAATTGATTGTATGCTCATTAAAATCTGATTTTTTTTATGTTAGTATCTATTTTCTTTTATTTTATTAGTTTAACTATCGATATTCGACTTATTGGCTAATTAATTCGGATCAGATTTTGCAGAAGTCTAATATGGAGCGACTCCCCTAACCTAATTTTCTCCATTTACAACATCGAGATTCGAATCTCTGACCTTGCTTAAAGGACCTAGTGACTCATCCCGCTAAACCAACTGGTTGTTAATAGTTATCTATTTTATTGATTGTGTTCAGTGTTCACCCTAAGATTTATGAATCCAAAAAATATATATGCTCGTCCACCCTCAAAAATATTTTGTATCCTTCGTTGATTCTCACTTTACATAAAGTATGTGGGTTGTCGTTAAGTTTTGTTCGGTTATACTTAGGGCTCGTTCAGTATTGCTGCAAGAACGGTCGTTTTGCACGCAAACGGTGAAACTTTGCTGAACGGCTCCTCTAAAGTAGCGTTGCCGCCGTTTTTGCGTTTTAAAAACTGACTTTTTAACTGGTACTTTTTTTAATTTTTCTACCGTCGTAATTTTTTCACCACAAATAGTGATGAACCGCGGAGCTGAACGAAGCCTTAATGATGAAATTAACTATTTTTGTCAAGGACGACAGTTAGGAGGGATTAAAGTTGAAGTCCATGTACAAAGAATTAAGGGCCTGGAATAAATTTAAAAAATGGGCTTTGGAATGAATGCAAAGGAATCATTGATGACGGCTTCGAAAGCAAGATTTTTTACTATAAATTGCCTAATTGTTAATGCAATAATGTCGATTTTAAAAGCGAATGATGTTTATTTTAGGAGACACGAGTTAAAAATGCTATGTTTATAAAGTGTATGCACATTGTCAAATGGTTAAAAATATGTATGAACAGATACTACCTTGTACTCACCTTTAAACTATTCAAAAAATTGAGATTATAAATTCTTTAATCGGTCTATTCGAATATATTACTTATAATTATAACTTTATCTCTTACTTATAAGTTCCTTAAAAGAAAACATGGTTGGACCAAGAAAATGAAGATTAACGTCAAATCATAGATTTAATACGACAAATTAGGTGCAATGAAAACTTGTAATACTCAAAACCCAATATTACCAATAAATCAGCATATAATTAGGCGTCATATCAAAAAGAAAGAAAAAAAATCTAATGAGGTGGGGAAACAATTAGGTAGGTCAAGCATTACACTTTTAATCGGCCGGTCATGAGATTTTGGAGGCATAAGTACAAACCGAAAAACTAGGCCCTAATAATAAGTATTGAAAAATTGAATTATAAGAGTAGATTTCAAATAACAAATATTTTAAAAAATAATTTTAAGAATAGTCTCCTAAACAAATATTGAAATTTTTAATTTTAAATATTCTAATAACAAATATAAAAAGAGAACGTGAATTTATAAGTTGACTCGGGAATTAACTTATTGGGTTAAAGTAAAGTGTTGCATTTGGACTTTTATGGGCTTTGTCAGGTTTGGGTCAAGCAATAGAACCCGAATAATTTTGGTGCTTACAATAATAACTATCAAAAAAATTAAACTATAACTATTTTTTTATAATAGCCACTAATTTTTTATTAAATTTATAGAAAAATCATAATTACAATGCATCTAAAGACAAGGATATTTGGATTAAACAACCCAAAAATCTTTACAACCCAAAAACAAAGAAAAAATAAAATTTTTATAGAGATAAACATACCAACAAAATTTAGCAGCCTCATAAACCTCATTGTCTCTATCCAAACGAGACATATAAAGAAAGAAGGAGTGGTGCGCGATCCAAACTGTCAAGCAAAAAGTACTGCTACCTAGGACTAATTTCATCGGCAAACAACCATCAACCGAGTGGGGATATAACTTTCCAAGTGACCACCGAAAAAAACATAAATAAAAAATTAGCGTCGATTGAATCTCTGTGCAAACAACAATCGATTGCTAGGGTATGCTTAAAAATGCAACAAAGACAAATGAACCAAACCACAAAATAAAAACAAAGACATGTCACATGGACAGAAGAAAAAACGTGTCACAAGGACAGAGAAAAAGATTCTTATTAAAATAAAAAATAAGAAAACTAATAGATTCGGTGGTCGACAACCAATATTAAAATTGATTGCCGGCCACCGATCAAAAAAATTGGTCAAAGGAGAAAGCGATTAGAGTTGAAAGTATTTTGGCAATTGAGAGAGCCGCTAGGGTTAATAATATTTTTAACTATAACTATTTAAGTAATAAAAATTGAAAAAAAAGGAGGCCTCTATTTAATATTATAATTAAATTATTTATTTTACTTGTTATTTATGGCCCAAAGTGAAAGTTTCTATCTAATGTTATAACTAAATTTTGAGGATTTTTTTATTATAATTATTTTCAAACATTGTGAAATATTTCAAAGTAAATTAATTGTTTTTTTATTAAATATCTGTTGCCCATCCATATTATTTGAAAAGCTAATTCAAGAGGTGTGAGTTGGCCGACCACTATTATTTATTAATTGGACCTCCTTTGCTCAGTCGGCAATAATAAAACATTGACTGGTGGCGCCACCTTTATAATTCCCTAAGCCCACCCTCCGCTATTCACCTCACGGATCATACAGTGCTCTATAAATACTGGGGTGGGCAAGACCGGGTACCCGACCAATTTGTCTAAAATTGGTCTCAATTTCGATAACCACCGGTTCTTGAAAATTAGAACCAGTCCCGGTCCTGGTTAGACTGGGTCTAAAATTTTAAGAATCAGTTTCGGTACTAGTGGGAACCGGTACTAATACCGGGTACCCGGTCAATTAGTCTATTATTAATAAAATTTGAAGTCACAATATTGTAGGGTTGAAGGTTGAAGTCTTAAAACGAGTCATACTCATAATATTTATACATAAAGGGAAATAAAAGAGCGTCTTCAGTTGTTTTCAACCTCTTCAACGACATTCGGTACCAGACCAGTACCGGGTACCTGGTACTGGTCCCGGTCTCATTGGGTACCCACCGGGTACCTCTTCAACCTCTTCAACCTCTTCACCTCACGGATCATACAGTGCTCATAATATTTTTACTCACCCATAATAAACATGTTACAAACTCTTTTATTAAACATATATTTCGAATTATATTAGGAGTCGAGTTAAATCTCTAAACATAAAAGAGAATTTTTTAAATTATTTTTCATTCACAATATTTGAATTCGAACTAGTAATGTTACTATGTGAACTTTTTCTGATTTAATTACATTTTAAGTTATATAGTTTTGAAACCAATAAAATTAAGTTATGGTCCCGACTTTTTTGGTTCAATTTCTCTTTAAGGTTTTGTTACTTTTCAAAATCACCCCTCAAATTTTCTGGTTTAATTACTATTTAAGTCTTTATTAATTTTGAAATTAGATAAATTGACCCCATGCATTATTTCATGCCTTTCCAGATGCTTGAACAGGGTAAAGCTAGAATAAAATTGAGTCTTGTACATTTACATTTTTCCATCAATTATTTGATGGTTCATGTCAGTAGCTTTTTCCATCAACATCCTTTTTTGACCTTATGGTGCCATTTCTATCCACAACTCAAGGGGGGCCTCTTATTGTGTGCGATAGACAGAGATGGACCGAGAGATGTTAGAACGCAGTCGCACTATCTGAAAATTTTAAATTCTCCATTTAGTTCAGATATTTTTTTATATTTTTTCATTATAATTTTATCAGGTATACAAATTTACGCTCTTAACACAAAATTTTATGTCCGTTTTTTGTGATAGATATTTGATTTGATAGGAGTACGAAAGTATAAATATTTTCAAATATATGACAACTTTTGAAATTTGAATACACTTGTGCACTCTTTTTTCAAGTTTGTGGAACATATGCCATTGCCGACAACCATCTTAGACGTATACAACACCTACCTACCCAACACCATTTTTTTTTGTCATGATGAATTAGTTTATATTTTGGGGAAATTTTTAAAAAAAATGAGGTTAAAATGAGGCGTGTACATAAATTTTTACAAAAAATGTAACGATTTATGTATATGTACCGAAATTCTTACAAAAAAAAGTAAAAAAATTTGGTATATACATAAATTCTTATCACTTTTGTAAAAATTTATGTACATATACATAAATCCTTACAAAAATGGTGAAACTTAAGGTATATACACAAATGCTTACAACTTTTGTAAGAATTTTGGTATGCACATAAAACTGGTAAGCATTTATGTATATACCAAATTTCTTATTATTTTTGTAAGAATTTCGGTACATATACATAAATACTTACGATTTTTTGTAAGAATTTATGCACACGCCTCATTTTAGCCTCATTTTAATAGGTTTTGTCCTAAAACTTCTCTGGACTTTGTAAGTTGCCCTTATTTTACCAAATTCTTTTGGCTAAATTATAAAATAAGTGCTCAAACTATATTTTTTTATAATAAGTGCCTTAAATATTTTTTTGACTGAAATAAGTGTCTACAATATTTTTTGATTGAAATAGATGTCTGAAGTTTCATTTTTGACTTGTTTTAAATTCAATTGAGGCACTTACTTGGGCACCTATTTTAACCAAAAATAAAACTTTAGACACTTATTTCGACCAAAATATACTTTAGGTACCTATTGGGGCACTTATTTTGTAGTTAAGCCAATTCTTTTATTAGTTTGTGTATTATTTTAGATCTAAACACATGTATAATTATTCACAAATTATCTATGCGATATTAAGCGTTATTACAATAATCTATGCGATATTAAGCGTTATTACAATAATCTATGCGATATTACAATAAACTCTATCTTGATCTCCCCTATACATTGTTTCTTTTGTAACATGAATTATACTATCCGATACATTAGCTGACTAATTATGAGTGCAATAAAAGTTTATTATGGAACGATCTTTCTAACCCAAACCAATTTATTTCATTCACAATACCATATATCAAATATCTGATATTACTTAAGAGATCTAATAGCTCATGTACAATATACATTATGGTGGGTAAAAATACGTATAATATCAAAAAAACGCCCTTAACATTTAACTGACTACTCAATTTAACCCCCAATTTTTAAGCACTTTAAACCTCAAACATGAGAGTTACTTTTTCACCATTATGCCTAAAAAGTAATACATCATAGCCTCATATACTAAGCACTAGCGTCTTGAACCAAATAAGGAAGGTTTTATGAAATTAGAACACGCATTCCAAATTAAATGGTTAAATTAACCCACAAATCATCATTTCATAATTTTGCACTTTTTATCATACTCGGCTACCTATCATTTGATAGATTAGTTATAATATTATCCAAATCCATTCTACTTAAGTTTGTTGACTAGACCCCACATCAAGCAAGGGTATAAATAATAAACTAAAAATATATTTGTTAAATCAAATGGTAATGAGTTTAAGTTCAAGTTTTATGGCTTATCCCCTTGTGTCCTTTGGCAAAGGTAGATGTTCATCATCTCTTGGAATTCGGGTTCGAGCATCAGTAATACATAATGTGTGTGCCGTCTTTAAAAAAGACTAAAAAAGTTGAACAGATGCTACTCTTGCATCACATCAATATATTTTAAAAAAAATCAAGTTTTATGAAGAAAAAAGGTTAAAGTTTTGTTTTCACTTTAAGTTCGATCCAATTTGACTTCAAATATAAACAAGTCCATTTAACACAAAAGGTTTTCTTTGCAACTAAATGAATATTGAAGGTTTTCTTTGTAATTAAATAAAGGGTAAACTACAGACTAACTTTTAGTACTGAATTTTAGTTTATGTTTCAATTATATCACTAAGGCATTAAAATTGATGATGTAGACAAATGTCAACAGTACACGTGCGCTGATGTGAAGGGATTTTAACAGCCCAATGGTGTAATTGAAGCTTAAACTAAAATTCAATGCTAAAATAGTACTATCAATTTTTAGTTTAGTAGTATAATCGATAGTAAACTTAAAGTTCAGTGATATCTGACGTAGATTACCGTTAAATGAATATTAAAGGTTTTCTTTTGGCTTGAAATGGAGATTATTGGCAAACAAGGGTTTAAAACCCTAGGGGGTAGTATCTTTTCAATTAACAAAGTCTACAAATATACAAATGTTTGTCACCATCAAAAGGAGGGCAGTACACAAACTGGGAAATGAATTCAACGACAATAGAATACAAATAACAGGTTTTTAACTATAATTATGAAAGCCCCATTTTATTTTTATGGCGAACTTAATGACAATTGACAGATTAAAGAGAAAAAAATAGAGGGTTGCTCGAGAAAATCTAAGTACAGGAAGAAGAAGCAAACCCAAAGCACATTCACACAGGAAAAAAGTAGTAAAAAGAACAGAGACGTGGCGTACTGCTTAGTCGAAGAATTCCCAAGGGAACTTCGGCGGGGCTGAATTATTGGCGGTTGATGTAGATGTCGAGGAGACTGGTATCAATGTCGGGGAGGAATCGAATGTCTCCCATTTCGTGGTGACTACGACCGACCCCGATGCTGATTGCTGCTGCTGCTGTTGCTGGTATTGTTGATGTACAGGCAAATGGGCAACTGATTTGCTTGATTGCTGCTCTTGAATTGGTGCCAGTTTTTGCCCGTTAAAACGCCTAGATTGCTGCTCTTGTATCGGAGCTAGTTTCCGCGCATTCGAATGCTTGTTTTGATCTCCATTGGTGTTAGACTTGGGCATAGCGTTTTTTATCTTCAACATGTCCAATGTTTCGACATATTTTTGAACTCTTCTCACCTTCAACAACAATGGCAGATCAATACATGGTTCTTTACAATATAAAAATGACAAAACCAAAGCAAAATGTTCATTTCAAATACCTGCATTTTTCTTTGTAATTTGACATCTCCATCAGCCATAATTCCATCTAATTTAAGCAACTGATTCATCAACTGCTCAATCAAACTAATCACATCTTTCTCTGCTACTTTCCCACCTTTAGAAATTATCATTTCAAGGGTTGAAACCTAACACAATGTCCCATAATTACATAAATTCAAACCCTAAACCATGAATCTAATGAGTCGAAAATTCGAATAATGTGTACCTGAGAAGCAAGACTATCAACTTCCAAGCTGATTTGAGAGACAGATTTAGAAGCTTTCTCCATCTTTGCATTCTTTCTCATTTCCAGCAACCTTTTCTCCTGACTGATTGGGTCTTCCATTAAAACGAGCTTCGATTTGTCCTTCACTCCCGCCATGTCGAGAAAAGCATTGGAATCCCTCTCTTTGTCTTTGTACAACAGCTTTTGATCTTGATGGTGTAGTCCAGTTGGCCCTGTCAACATCTTCTTCAACTCCCCTGTCAAAATTAACCCAAAGTCAATGGTTTAAACTTTAATTAATCCGATGAAATTAAATCCAAAAGAAAAAAAGAGTTTGAATGTAATTCACCGAATGTAGCTTGAGAACTGATGTTGATTTCATGGTAGATGGACCGGTATTTGACTCTAACTCGAATAGTCGGTGGCGGGATGGAGTTTCGACCGGAGTCCTTTTGAACCAACATACCTCCGGGTCTAAGCTCCCAATCTTGAGCGGCCGGTTCACCGCCACCGCTAAAATCCGAGCCTCCTCCATTTGTCGCCGGTGACAGCCCTGTCGCTTTAGTCTTCATTCTCATCATCTTATCTTTTACTAAAAATAAAGACGACGAATAATTGTGAACGATTGTTTTAGATCTCTAGAAATAATGAAAAGTCGGCGATCTGTATTTTTCCAAACAAAGGTACGTTTCTACGACTCCGATCCCAGCATTATAGGAGCCCAATTCCTACGCTCACTCAAATTTACAAATAATTAAAAAGAAAAAGAAACCGAAACTCTTCACCTTCACCAGCAATGTAAAGAAAAAAACGCAAAATCTTCGAATCTTTTCCCGCAAACTCCCAGATCTCTTCAACCGTTATGTAAACCAAAAAGAATCTCCGAATTTACTAGCGTAAAATAATCCTTCCGTGAATCTGCGGATTTTCCCGAGAAAATCACAGGAAAGGAAACTGAATCTTTAAAAATTCCCGGAATTGTATGCGATAAGTTCTCCTCTCTCCCTTCGTTGAAGCTCTGGAAAACTCGAGGAAGAAGAGAAAAGGAAAATTGAATAAAAAAAACGAGTGGACAGCTAACTTAGCTGCTGTTGTGACTTAAGAATCAAAATTATTACATAAATAATAATAATATAAATCCAAAATGAGAAATTGATTTTATTTTTTTCATAATTTTAAAAAAGGAAACAATTACAAACAAAGGAAGCCGCCAAAGCGTGTGAAATTTCGATTTGTCTTTTCGGTTTTTACCAACTCTGGATCTGGGGTAGTGTTCCGCTGCGGCGAGTTTTAGGTAATGAATGCTGGCTATTGGACACGTATGGTATTGAGGGTGTATCGGGAAGGTCGTGTTATTCAACGGCGCTAATCATTGGGCTTATGATTAAAACGGACGGTTTTGATAAGCGTGTGGATATTTGATGTTAGAGACATGAAAGTTTGGTAGAGAACGGCCCAACGGAACCGGTGAGGGTTCACAGTCAAATCCCGCCACTTGCTTTTCATTTTCCTGGTAAATTTCTACACGTGTGGTACTTTCCCTCTTGATTTTACTATTAAGAGGATTTTTTTTAGATTAATTATATTTTTAAATTATTTTTCGGTAAATTCAGGGAAATAATATAGTTCTGGGAAAAAAATGGAGAAATGGGGGATTGTATAATATTATTAAGATTTATCGTTAATTTTAGGCTTAACCGTCAAATAGGTGCTCAGACTATACTCTTTTTTCAGTTAGGTGCTCAAACTATTTTTCGGGTCAATTAGGTGCTTAACATTTCATTCCGTAACCCATTTAAGGTTCGCCGTTAATTTTTCCATTAAAAGACACGTGTCACCTCCAGAAAAATCTAAAATTATATTAAAAATAAATATAATTAATTAATTTTCAAAAATCTTTAAATTTTCCATATTTTACAAAACAACCCCCAAATTCCAAAATCCCTAAACCCCCAAAATCTAAATCCCGATTCAGGCTGATTTCGCCGCCGATTGCCACGCCGCCGCCCACCAAATCGGTCGCCGGACCATCACGCTCATTTCCCCCACCATCCCGTCACAGGAAATCAACCGACGTCGTGCGAATATACGAAATTGTCGAATGATTCTTTCAAACGATTCGCGACAAACGGCTGCAAGAAGGGAGACGAACGGCGTGAAGTTGTTTGGCGAGGGGAGGGCGCTTCATTCCGTCGCCAGCAAAGCGGCCGACGGCTGCGGGAGTAGTTGGATTTGGAGACTATTTTGAGAATGTTTGAAACTTTCATGATACATTTTTATTTTTATTTTATTTATTTTTAATATAATTTTGAATTTTCTGGAGGTGGCACGTGTCTTTTAACGAAAAAAAATTAACGACGAACCTTAAATGAGTTACAGAATGAAATGTTATGCACCTAGTTGGCCCGAAAAATAATTTTGGCACCTAACTAGAAAAAAAGGTATAGTCTGGGTACTTATTTAACGGTTAACCCTTAATTTTACGGTAATTACTATAGTCGTTATGTGCTTTCAATGATATTGAAAAAGTCATCGTACCTTTCGAATTTTATTTTATTTTTTAAAATTAAAAGTGATAATTTAACATGGAGTGTTATTATTTTAAATATATATATCAATTTATTTTATATAGGTGAATGTTTTATTTACCTAAAATAATAAAATTGAAAAAGTGGCATGAATAAAGAAAGATTGGAAGTAGCTTTCGGAGTGGGATTTGGGGTTGTCATTTACTACCAGAACTGCAAACTTTCACCAAAACAAATCTGTCTTGCACGACAAGAGGAAAACCCTCACCAATCCAATGCGACGTCGTTGTTGTAACTATGAATGTCCATACAAAGTAAAGTACACATACCTTAGCTACTTAATACGTATACAGACTACAGAGAGTATAATACGGTAAAATAAATTAACCATATTGTCGATTGAGTACAGTTTAATGACATCATATGTATAATATATAGAAAAATATATGATCGAACACGTTTAAATATTTGATATGTTCGATTCATAAATACAAAAGAATTCTAGCAGCGCGATTAATTATTTTTTTTACTGTACGTGTCAAATTAATGGCCGTACCCAAAATGCAGTTGTAGGGTTTTTTTTTGAGAAAACTACACCGGTGGTCCCCAAACTATTACCATTTTCCTATTTTGGTCCTTAAACTATGTTTTTCGGCAAAATCGTCCCTTCTGTTACATAGTTCTCCTGTTTTGGTCCCGGCGTTAAATAGTTAACGGTTTTGCTGACGTGGCATTTTTTTAAGAGGGGAGAGAAATAATTAAAAAATATTTAAAAAATGCCACGTTAGCAAAATCGTTAGCTATTTAACGTCGGGGGACCAAAACAGGAAAACTATGTAATAGAAGGGACGGTTTTGCCGAAAAACATAGTTTAGAGACCAAAATAGGAAAACGATAATAGTTTGGGGACCACCGGTGTAGTTTTCCCTTTTTTTTCACTTCACTGTCACCACTCGTTCTTTGGTTTTGATGAAGTCTGACTTTGTTGTCAGCCACCGACACTTCTTCACACGTGTGAGACGCGCGAGTGGGAGAAGTGTACGTGGCGTTTTCTAGGCCGTTCCCCACGTGGTAGAACGTGTGAGCTTGGGGGAAAGATGGTCTGGTGCATGACGTAGGAGCGTAGGTTTGGGATTGGGACGGCGTAACCCACTTGGTTTAGACTTCCGACCGAACCAAAACCAGTTGAAGAAAGGAGCGGTAGTTGCTGCCCTGGTCTTGTTTGTATTGGTGAAATTTCAAGTTAGTAAAGAAAAAAAGGGTTTGGTTATTTTAGTACCTAAGTATAGCCCTACCTTATATCAATTATGAGGGGATTATATTCGAAATTATTAAGATTCTTCGTTGTAATTAGTTTTATGTTAATGTTGATGTTGTTTATCCTCCATTGTACCAGTTGTGTTTGTTCGTATGGTACATGCCCGTTTTATGGTTCATATTTTGGACTCATGACCATCCTTCTCAATAATGTCGTTTCGAGCCTCTTATTGAAAGAGCAACGAACCTCGCTATTGCACTTAACTCTGAATAATGTCATTATTTAGTATTTCATTACATAATTAATACTCCTATATTTTTATAAATTTAAATTTAATTCCCGAAATAAGTTTGAATTAAGGGTAAACTACAACGAATGTCACTCTTATGGGTAAGGTTACATTCTGATCATCCAATCATTAATAGTTACATTTGGGTCACTCAATTGTGGGTAAGGTTATATTTGGGTCACCCAATTATAAAAGGTTACATTTGGGTCACTTAATTATGGGTAAGGTTACATTCGGGTCACCCTTCATATTAAAAAAAATATATCAATTTTTTTCTTCCAAATCACTTGTATACTTTCATTGATACTAGAGTACTTCATTTGAAATCATTAATTAATCCAATACACAAAATTGATATATATTTCTTAAATATGAAGGGTGACCCAAATGTAACATTACCCATAATTGAGTGACCTAAGTGTAACTTTTAATAATTGAGTGATTTAAATATAAACTTACCCATAAATGAATGACTCAAATATAATTTTTAATAATTGAATAACTCAAATATAACTTTTTAATAAATTTGCATTAAGTTTTTTCCTTTTGTATAGCAACCAAAAGCTTACAAGTTATCTCTATACTTATATATTTTTTTCATTTTCTAAAACCTTCCAAACCAACCAACATACTTTTAATACGCTTTTATTATTTTCACCTATTGTAGGACTAGCTAGTGTAAAACACCATGTTGGCAAAAATTTCAGTTAATCCAAATTGTGGTAATGGAGAATTTGATACCATTTGAAATATATATATATATATATATATATATATATATATATATTATAACTATTAATATTTTTTATCGATTATTATTATTATTTAATTTATTGATTGACTAATAAGTTTCGAGAACATGCGTTGATCTTATTTTTAAATCCGACAGAACAATCATTCATTTTATATGACAAGAAAGAACGATTTATTTCGTAAAATATTTGGGAAAAATATAATTATAGTCAAGTATTTAATATGAAAATTTAATAATATAAAAAGTTTAAAGGGTATTCTAATCCTGGAATATTTAGAAAAAGACAATTGAGTTCCTTGTGGAAATCACGCCCAATTGGATGTGTTGTCCGTGGAGGGATTTCATTGATTTTTTTACTGTTTTCTTGGATAATAAAGCAAAACCTATCCCAAAAATAATAAGGGTAAATATTTTATACACAGGCGGTGGAAACTGAAAGTTTCTACAAGCGTCTTAGTTTTAGGGTATAGTGATTTAGTTTAGGGTTTAGAGTTTAGGAGTTTAGGTGTATGGGTTTAGAATTTAGGGATAGTTGTTTAAATTTAAAGTTTAGAGTTTTAATTTAGGGTTTATAGGTTAAAACCTAAATCCTCACCATATTACCCTAAAAACTAAACCATGACCTACAAACCCTAAATTAAAACCATAACCCTTAAATTTAAACAACTATCCCTAAATTCTAAACCCCTACACCTAAACCCATAAACCCTATACCCTAAACTAAGTCCATATACCCTAAAACTAAGGCGCTTGTGAAAACTTTCAGTTTCCACCGTCAGTGTATAAGATATTTATCCAAATAATAATGGTTATGATTTAATTTTACTAATTTCAAAATTAATTGAACAACAAAAATTAGAAGAACATAAGACTTAATTCCAATGGTTATAAAATTATTGGGGGTTTAAAATGTAAATATACCGTGAAAGTCAGTGTCGTGACCCCTCTCACCCATAACATGACTTCTACCTAATTGACACTTTCCTTAGGAAAATTCTACAACGTGCGACGAACATCGATGAACACCACTAATAATGAACACCGATGAACATCATTAAATTAATTAATAAAGATTTAAAATTTTAAGGACCCATCATACAATTAATAATTATTTTAAAAATTCAATTAAATTATTTTTTATATATTAAAATTTTATTTTTTTAATAAGGGTAAACTATATATTTAGTACCTCACTTATTTCCGTATTTCTATTAAACCCTCATTATTTAAATATTATTTCAATTTGACCCTATTCTTTATAAAAAAAATAATTTAACCCTCAACCTAAAACCCTAAACTATTAAACCTTAAACCCTTAAACTCTTAAACATATACCCTAAACCATATACTATTAAAAATAATTTCACAATCATCGATTCAATTCAATGAATCGTTGAATTCTCCTATAAAATTTAATTAAATTATTTTTTATATATATCAAAATTAATTAAACTCGAATCTCCTAAAATTAATACTATTATCTTATTTGAGATTTAACTTGGTAGATAAAGAATGGAGAAGGGATATGATTTACAGAGGCTTAAGAAAGGTATAATCTTAATCTATAATCTATCATCAAAAGGGCATGATCCTAGTTTCTGCCTCTTCATTGCTCTATCCCGTTTCTTCCTCTCCTTCTCTGTAACGACTTTGTTTTTAAATTCGAGCATTGATCTGATTTTCTTCCCCTGCTCCGATTTGTTAATTAGTTGCAAAGATCTTATCGGAACCATCTCTTCACCCTCGTTCATACGATTGCGACCCCTATCAAAATATTAGACGAAAAAAAAGTACAACAAGTAGGGGTGAGCGTTCGATCGAGTCGAGTCAAAAAATTTCGAGTTATTCGAGTTGACGAGTCATATTTTACAACTCAAACTTTATTTGAAATTTTTTCGATTCGAGTCGAGTTTAAGAAATTCGAGTCGAGTCGAGTCGAGTTTTCGAGTTTCTATAAAAAAATTAATTGTAATTATTTATCATGTTATAGTATGGTTTGATTCCAATTTAAACTCATTTCTCTAATCATATAAGATATGCACATATATATTTATTCACATGTGACAATATTTCTTCATATTTTTATATATCAGTATGTATATATCATAAAAAATAGAAGGACTCGTCTCAAACTTATAAATAAATCCACTAATTACTAAAAATTTCGAGTTATTCGAATTTCCATTTCACAACTCAAACTTTATTTGAAATTTTTTCGAGTTATTCGAGTTTATGAAATTTCGAGTCGAGTCAAGACGAGTCGAGTATTTTTGCCTCGAGTCGAGTCGAGTTATTCGGTTTTTTCGAGTCGAGTCGAGTTTTACTCACCCCTAACAACAAGTGATGGATATGTGCCCCTCCCTGAACTTGAAGATTATCTTTAGATGCATTGCAAGAACATTTGTTGCAATTATAAAGGATATGAGACTAATTTATTAGTTGAAAACGTTGGGGAAGACATGCAATCACATAGGCTTGCAATGACATCGCACTTGTCGCACAAGCTTTTACAGTCTTCGTCGGCGGCGGGGAAGACGTGCAATGCCATAGGCGGGCAATTATTTTATTTTTTAATAGTGTTAATTTTAGAAGATTCGAGTTTAATTAATTTTGATATATATAAAAAATAATTTAATTAATTTTTTTAGGAGAATTTAACGATTCATTGAATTGAATTGAATCGATGATGGTGAAATTATTTTTAATGGTATATGGTTTAGGGTATATGTTTAAGAGTTTAAGGGTTTAAGGTTTAATAGTTTAGGGTTTTAAGTTGAGGGTTAAATTATTTTTTTTATAAAGAATAGGGTCAAATTGAAATAATATTTAAATAATGAGGGTTTAATAGAAATACGAAAATAAGTGAGGTACTAAATATATAGTTTACCCTTATTAAAAAAAATAAAATTTTAATATATAAAAAATAATTTAATTGAATTTTTAAAATAATTATTAATTGTATGATATGTCCTTAAAATTTTAAATCTTTATTAATTAATTAATGGTGTTCATCGGTGTTCATCATTAGTGGTGTTCATCGATGTTCGTCGCACGTGGTAGACTCATCCTTTCCTTATTATGGTATCATATAAATTGTGAGTTTAAGGATGTTATAACAACAATATCAATCGAACTAAAATTTGATTTATCATTTTTTTTATTTTATAAATGCTGTAATCCTTTGACTTTACCAAAGAATAAAAATATTTAAAAGTTCCACGTCATACTTTTAAAAAATAAAAATTGCATTGCAACCCGAATTGATCGATTAACTTACCAAAGAACTAAACATTGGGGGGTAGAAGGTCTCTTTATTGGAACATAAATATTTACCTTTTTAGTGTTCTTGTTTATGCCCCACATTAAAAATTAGATTTAGGGTTTAAAAATAAGATTTAAGGAATTTATGTTATGATTTATTTTGTAAGATTTAGGGTTTAGAATTTAAGATTATGAGTTAAAGTTTAATTTTTTAGTGTTGAGAGACAAAATGACACTGAAAAGGAATTTGTATCCTAATTTTATTAATTTAGGAAATGAAAATGTAAACCTAACCACTATTTAAATTATTGATAAACAAAGTAGGAATATAAAAAAACAATCAAACAACAATGAAGCTACCGTACAATGGATGAGTATTTGAGCTAACTTTTAAAATATTCCGCCGATAACTACAATTAATACCTCCTTAATTGTCGAAATTCTTTGTAATATTTTACTCGCATTTTTGTTTTAAGAGAAAATAATAATTTATCAAATATATTCGGTCGGTTGGTCAAGCTGCTCATTTTTGTTCCCTCATATTCCCTTAGGTCACGAGTTCTAGACCCGGTAAAAACACCACTCTAAATAAATTTAGGATTAGTATTTATAAAAAAATAGTATTTTATAAGTTGTTGATGGTGAAAACAGAATAATGGTGGTTTTTAGGCGATTCATCCTTTCTTATTTGAATGAAAAGCCGTGATTTGTAATTCATTCAAAGAAAAAAAAGAAGATAAACAGAAACAGTTTGTTCTCTGCAGGGACGGAATCAGAATTTGAAGTTGGGGTAAAACATAAATTTTGAAAGGTGGAGAGGGGGCAAATTCATAATTATCCCAATTTTTTCAAGAAAAATATAAGGAATTAAAGGGTAAAAAAATTCCCCCTACCTGGGGCACAGCCCTTCCCATTTAACATGTAGCACTGTCCCTGGTTCTCTGTAGGTATTTATATGACTATGATTTGTGGTTTGTGTCAATCTTAGGTTTGATAGATAATAACTTTTGCATGAATAAATTTAGCTATCAGGTAGTAGAGTCAATCGGTAAGTTTAATAGACTTGATAGTCACCATATCGATAATATTGTAGTTCTCTGATAGTATTACGTCAAGATATTATCCTGAAGCTTTAGAACCTTATATACAGAGGAGTTGAAACCGAAAAATAACAACAAAAGACACAAAGACAGAGATACAAAACCTACAATTATAGAGAGAGTAATACTACATTATTGATGTAGAATGTTCCCATGGTGTCAAAAGATTTATGGTATAGTATACAAGGTAAAGAGGGCCAATGAAAAAGATGGAACACTCCTCGCTAGGGTTTTCGTAGCCAGGCAATGCGGCAAGGGGTTAGCTCGGCGGCGGGGCCGGCCATGGTGTGCCGACGCCCGTGGCTCAGAAACAATACAATGTGCTTAACTATTTACCGACACATGAGGCTGATTGAGACGTTGCCCAAGTTGTAGAAATCTATGTATTTACATGAAAAATGGCATGTTCTTTGCCAACTTATAAATTGATAGCAGCTCAACTCATAGACATAAAAGTGCATGTGTTGCTAGTTTTCAACTCATCATTATTAGGCCAGCTTTTTTCTTTCGTCGCCATTGTCGATGCTCTTTCAACGTATGGAAATCGTCTACCCCTAACTATATTTTTATTAGTGCCTCTATTTTAAAACAACGAATTTAGGGTCTGAAATTTGGGGTTTAAGGTTTGTGTTTAGGGTTAGGATGTATGGAATCAGGGGTATGGTGTATTTTTTAAAGTTTAGGGTTTAGGATATGAAAATTAGGCTTAAAATTTAATTTTTAAATATTTTTTAGTAGGAACATATAAGGAGACATGTTTAGGGAGCAGAAAATTTTTACTCTTTTTCAACCTCTTCGAAATCCAGGAAACAAGTCCTTTTCTTCTTTTTAAATTTGGGGTAATCATCATGGCTAAATCAACGATTAAATTATTTATATTAGTAAAGTTAAAAGATATTTATTTTGGATCGATTAAGGTTGATATTTGGGTTTTTTATGTCTTTAATTCACGTCTCATTTTATATAAATTGTGTACGAGTTTTTAGTTAGTTATAGTCAAGGATAGAAATAACGGTGAATCTATAATGTTTTTTTGAGGTGGGTATAAGTCAAAATATTTTTTTAGGGTGAACACAAGTTATAAAAACTTTAAAATTTTAGGGTGAGCACAAGTTATAAAATTTAAAGACTAATTCATAAAAATTAAGAAAATTGAAGCCGAATGTGTAAACTTTAAAAAGTTCAGGGTGGGCACGAGCTCACCCAAAGTTATATGTGGCTCCGCCACTGGGTAGAAATGTAATAGAATATCGAAAGGGGATTGCTTATGAAGTCAAGAATTTAGCATAGTAGAGGTCGAAATAAATTTATAAAATTTTGGAGGGATCAAATTTTAAAAATATTTTTAAAGGGCTTAAAAAAGCAAAATTTTCTCGTTAACTAATGGGTCAAGTTTAGGGGTGATAACGAGCCGAGCTGAGCCCGAGCCTGGTCAGGCTCGGCTCGGCTCGGCTCGAAAACAGTGTAATTGGGCTCGGCTCGGGCTCGAGGCTCGCCGAGCTCGGAATTTTAGGCTCGAGCTCGGCTCGAAAACAATACCATTGGGCTCGGCTCGGGCTCGAAACTCGTCAGGCTCGGCTCGACTCGGCTCGAAATGAAAAATTTTGCTATAGTGTTTTTTTATAAAAGATTCGTTAAAAATCCATTTCATAACCAACACTAAAACAAAATTCAATGACCAGAAAGGGGAAAAATGCCAAAAATTAGATTAATCCAAATAATGAATAAATATTCTTATAATACAAACAAATAATTAAAGAAAATGCAAAATCAAACAACAACCAACTAATGAAAGAAAATACAAACACATAATTTATTTTAGTGCATATGTAAATTCCGAGCCTGTTCACGAGCTTTTCGAGCCGAGCCTAGGTAAGCTCGGCTCGGCTTGTTAAGATTTCGAGCCGAGCCCGAGCCCGAGTCGAGCTCACTCGAGCCGAGCTTTGACCGAGCCGAGCCCGAGTAGCTCGCGAGCCGGCCAGACTCATTATCACCCCTAGTCAAGTTCCCAACAAATCTATTTGACTTTATCTCTGTTTGGGACCTAATAAGTAATTAAACCAAAAAATTGAATAAGAGACTAAGATTTAATTTGAATATTTAAATTGGTAAGGATCTGAAATTGAATTAAACAAAAAGGTTTAGACGAACTAGGGAGCTCCCGTGTTTTATGTAGTTCCGCCATTGGTTGTAATTTAAGTTGCATTAGTTGTTTCGTTATTACACATTTGAAGTGTAATCTACACGTTGGGAGGGCCCAAATTTTTTGGTATAATTATATTTTAGGTCCTTTTCGATTTAAATATTAATTAAATAAAGACTTTATTTTATATTTCTCAATTTTTAAATTTAAAGACTCAATAAATTTTTGTCGATACTTGATCCTAGCTTCTTCCCTCGATAAAATTTCTCATTCTTAAGAAATATGTGATACTCACATCTTTCCTCCCAGAACGTAGCAAACAAATCTTGAAGTTTGGGTTTTTTATTTAACTTTTTGGTCTTTTTATATTGGATTTCCGCTGCCTACCCATGGCTTGATTTGGGCCTGCAGCTTGAATGTGTTATAATGACTTGTGCATAATTTTTTTTTGTTAAATACATGTCCGTTTTACGGTTTATATTTGGAGTATAAGGTTACCCTTCCAACAATATCGTCTCTAAAGTTCGAACTCAAGTCCTCTCCTTAGGAGTGCAATGTGCCTTACCAATGCACCCCACTTTTTGATTCAACACTTGGTGTGCAGAAATAAAATTTGACACAACATTTATATTGGATAATTATACCATGCTCTCGCGATGGAAACATTTTGTTTCTAAAAGCACCCTAAAATTTAAAGATCCAATTTAGGGTTCATAGTTTAGGGGTTTAGGTTTATGTGCTAAAAATTTAGGGATTGTGGTTTAAATTTAGGATCTATGGTTAGAATTTAGAATTATAGATAAAAACATAAATCCCAAACGTATTATCCTAAAACCTAAACCCTAACCTCTAAATCCTTAACCTAAAACCTAAATTCTAAACCATTAAACTATAAACCCTAATCTAGATCCACAACCCATAAATATTTTCACTGCAAGTGTATGAAATATTTTCCCTATTTAAATTATTTAGATATCTTATCATTAATAAATAAAAGAATATTGGATGTTTAAACGTGTTCACTTCTATCTATTATATTCATAACATGTCGATTGAATTAAATTCAATTGATATTTTATTTATTATTATAAATTCGAGGATGAAACGAAGTTATAACTTAGTTTTTTCTTTTCAATTCAAACATACACAATTCACATTAAAAGACTAATTTTCAGTATTAAATTTTAAAAAATTTAAATTTTTTCCTTTTTTTGACGGATGAAATTCAAAGTATCTATGGTAGGGATACAGACTCGAATCTCAAAATACTGCCACGTTATATTTTGGCATGGCCAACCGTATAGAACAAAATCTTTATTCTAAGTCCAAATGTAGTGGATTATCTCTGAAGAGAGTCCTATCCAGAATAGTATCGTCCTCACGATCTATCACACGAATCAGATCTTGCCACGTCGGTCACGAGCTCACATCGGCACTGCCGTGATCGAACACCGACTGCGTCGGGATATTATATGAGGGACACGTGTCCTAGCACACTAACAAACGAAGGGCAAAGATACCGGCGCTGCCGGTAATTCCCTCGCGGCCATTCCCGCTGGGTATAAAAACAAGTTCCTTGAAATCTCTTTCTCTCTCTACCATTTTTTTTTAATTTCCCAGTTTTATAAACTCACTGAAAAATTTTAAAATAAAGAAAATAAAGTAAAGTTTCGCTTTTGAATTTTCCTTTTTTCCGATTCCAGCTCTCGATTTCAGGTTAATAGCTTCCCTTCTTCTTCATTTGTTTTATCCGTTTTATTTAATTACAATAGTCGAATAATCCTTTGTTATTCTGCTTTGATCGACATCTAATACTGGGGAAGTTTACTGTCTTTTTCTCGTTCGTTTCATTTTGAAGTGATTATTGCTTGCTGTTTTTTGATCTTCTTGTTTAGCTTGCTATTAAGTCTTTAATAAAGGTCAATTTATTGTTGCTCCTGTTTGGACCCTCATTTTTTCTTCTTCTAATTTTAGTTGGATTACACTATGTGATTATGCTGTGTATGCGTGCGATCACTTTGGGGCAAACTTTGATTACTTGTTTGTTTTGCCTATTTATTGATTTGATAGCTGATATGCTCTTAAATTAGAAAGATTTTAGTTTTTGACCGTTCTAATTAGGCATTATTGGGTTAGTGAGTTGGTTTTCAAAATTAGGTTTTCTTTTGGGTGTTGATTAATATTCGAAATTTTGGGACTTTTTTTCACAGTGTTTCTAGTGTTTATTGACTTATCTGAGTGGAATAATGCTGGAAAAGGTTGTAACTTTGTTTTCTTGCAATTCAAATTCTAATTTTTGTCATCTTTTTAGATATCTGCATCAAATTGTTGAAGGCGTATTTATTTTTATAAAAGCCTGGCCCTGGATAGCTATTTAGACACCAGCCGGCAGGGGGCAGTGCCTCCAATGGCACCTTCTCGGGTGGCAGGGGGGTTAACCCAATCTTCATCGAGTTCTGGAATTTTTTTCCAAGGAGATGGGCAGTCCCAGGCTGTAGTTAACTCTCGCTTGAGCTCACCTTATGAGAACTCATCTAATTCAATTCCTGGAACTGGGCGTCCAAATCTGGGTCTGGTTTCGGGCGATATGAACAGTGCGCTATTGAATGGTGTGGCAAACTCAGGACCTAGTGTTGGGGCAAGTTCTTTGGTCACAGATGCAAATTCGGCATTGTCAGGAGGTCCCCATTTGCAGAGAAGTGCTAGCTTTAATACCGAGTCGTATATGCGCTTACCAGCATCGCCCATGTCGTTTTCCTCCAACAATATAAGCATGTCAGGCTCATCGGTAATTGATGGATCTTCTGTAGGCCAGCATGGCTCTCATCAAGACCCAAATGTGCAACAAATGCAGCAAAGTCAGCTGCTGCAGCAAGGGGCCTCAACTGCTACATCTTTGCCTGCATCACAAACCGGGCAAGTTTCACTTCCCATGGGCCCACGAGTCCCAGGGTCCTTCATGCAAGATCCTAATAATCTATCTCAGGTGCAGAAGAAACCTCGATTAGACATCAAGCAAGAAGACATTCTGCAGCAGCAGGTGTTGCAACAGTTGCTGCAAAGACAGGATTCCATGCAGTTGCAAGCTCGAAACCCCCAATTACAAGCTTTGATCCAGCAGCAGAGACTTAGGCAACAGCAACAAATTTTGCAGTCAATGCCACCATTGCAGAGAGCACAGTTGCAGCAGCAGCAACAGCAAATGCAGTTGAGGCAGCAATTACAACAACAGGGCATGCAGCAAGTAGCTGGAATGAAGCGTTCCTTTGATGGCGGTGTATGTGCTCGCCGGCTAATGCAATACCTATATCATCAACGGCAAAGGCCACCTGTGAGTTTATGTTCTTTTATTCTCTACATCTTGTGGCAAAGTATCTTGAATTTTAATTGGTTTTTCACTGCTCTTGAAGATTGCATTTTTGACGTCAAATCATTTTCAACTTGGTAGTTGCTGAGAATCCTGTTATGTCTCCTTAATTTTATAGGATAATACTTTTGCATACTGGAGGAAATTTGTTGCAGAGTATTATTCTCCTCGTGCAAAGAAAAGATGGTGTTTGTCACTGTATGATAATGTTGGGAGTCATGCACTTGGTGTTTTCCCTCAAGCAGCTATGGTTAGTCTTTACGCTCCTTTCCTCTAGTTTGTAACATATGAAAATTATATTTCTATCATGAACCGTAGGCCTTTTTATTGAATTGTTTGCACTGATTTGGCATCCTGCATGCATTCTTCTGCATGAATAATACTATCCATCACTTGGGCTCTTGATTTTTTGCTCGTGTTATATCAGTAGATTTCTGATTTTCTTTATCTAATTTCAGGATGCCTGGCATTGTGATATTTGTGGGTCTAAATCTGGAAGGGGGTTTGGTAAGAGATTTCTGAGCTTGCTTTGTTGTAGAGAATATTCTTTTTAGTTGATTTTGGTAGGAATTACATTTTAGAACTACAGTATGACAAAAAGTTGGTCCTTATTTTATTTTTGTTATAGGATGCTATATGCAATAAATTCATTGCTTCATTTTCATTGTTTTTCATTTTTATCTCAGCCACACTTCCATGATTATAGAATATCCTTTTTCTCTCCTTATATTTGACATATTGGATGGAAGAGAGAAATGGACTTTCTTGAAATTTTAGGGTATGAATTTTCTGATTTTCTCTTGCTAGCTTAAATCTTTCCTCAAATAATGTCTATTATTTCTTGTTTTCTCAATTAGACAATATATTATTTACCAATGGTTTGAAATTAATGTGTATCAACTCATTATATCTCTGGATTTATGGACTCCATTGTTTATTCTTATTTTGTCTCACTAGATAGGCCCCATCCCCATGCTTGTGTCTTCAATCTAATTTTTGCACTTCAGAAGTCACTTATAATCACTTTTGCTACTTGGCATCTGACAGACTTGATTTTTCCTAAGTAAATGCTCTCATGTTTACAGAAGCAACTTTTGAAGTACTCCCCAGACTTAATGAAATCAAATTTGGTAGTGGAGTGGTTGATGAGCTTCTGTTTTTGGACTTGCCTCGCGAGTGTAGATCCTCTTCTGGAATGATGATGTTGGAGTATGGAAAAGCAGTCCAGGAGAGTGTATATGAGCAGCTTCGTGTTGTTCGTGAGGGGCAGCTTCGCATCATATTCACTCAGGACTTAAAGGTTAACAAAAGATTATTCACATTTTGCAGTTTTTATTTCTGCTATTTAGGGAATAACCTATGGCACTTCCCTTTTGCAGATATTATCTTGGGAATTTTGTGCACGTAGACATGAAGAACTTTTTCCGCGTCGTTTAGTTGCACCTCAGGTACTAAAATTTGCACCTGATTAGCTGTAACTTCCTGTTGATGATTCTTCTGCAAATACACAGTCACTCCTATTTCTCTTTCATTTTGTAAGAAATATATTGTTATTTCTATAATTATAACTCTATTATGTATAATTGTACATACAACTGAAGTCAAGTTTTTAATGAAAGAAGAGAAATTGTGTGAGTAGGACAACCGAAAGTCGCTTACAATGGCTCACATATTTACTCAAATAATCTGCAAGTGACTTATATTATTCCACCTTGTTTTCTTTATTTAGATTTGCATAGCACTGATACCAAGTTGAGTAGAACAGGTAAGGGAAAAGGAGTTTTGAAGTTTTCTTGCAAGTGAAGTTATATTATTCAATTGTAATTAAATCCTATGAAATGGAAAAAGGAGTTTTGAAATTTTCTTGCAACGTTCTTGTGATATGAAGGTAAAAGATTTTGGAGTAAATGAGGTGAAAGATGAGATGAGCACAGTAGAGAAAATTTGAGTGTTTATATGCTATTACATTGCATATAAACCATTACTAAAATAAGTTTTTGAGTTGGGAATGTATTACCAGTACTCTAATACAAACCCTTTCAATTGAGGTAACTTCCAAAATGAGTATTTTGACCATACATTGCATGTTAGGGATAAAGGAATTCAAACAAGGTAGGTTAAACCCTTTACTCCTTTCTACTCTATTCTATTTTAACCCCTTTATATCCCAAGAGGCTGTAAATTTTGCTCTGAATGTGTTGGTGATGGTATTAGGGATCATAACAAGAAAGTCCAAAATAATGTTATCCACTTGATGTTAACCATTAAAAGGAGCGGGGCAAAAATAAAAATGGTTTTTGCTGCTTTCATTTTATTCTTTTTTTATAAGGGAGAGAGGGGTTGCCACGGATTGAATCCGAAACCAAATGTCACACAGGCTTGGTCGAAACTGCTTTCATTTTATTGTAATCTTTAAGTTTGCATTCCTCTGGCATGTGTATGAGGCTTAATTATTCCATCTTTAAAAAATAAAAAAAATGAACTTCCTAAACCATATATGGTTTTAACATATTTGATCATATGCTGTTTGTTTTAAGTTCTTTAAGGACACTTGATATAGCTTGACTTTTGTAAATCATGTAGGTAAACCAGTTACTCCAGGTAGCACAGAAATGCCAGAGCACAATTTCTGAAGGTGGATCTGAGGGGGTTTCTCAGCAGGACTTGCAAACAAACAGCAATATGTGAGTTAATTGAACTAATGTGAAATTCTTTCTTTTCCATAAATTATTGCCACTTATCAGATTCTCTTTGTTAGATCCTATATGATTTCAAGAGATTGTTGGCTTCACAAACCTTGTAAATATGATTTTTCTGATTGTTACACTCCTTGAGTGCCATACTGCCATTAAGCGAGAGAGGCACCAAAAAAGTGATTTTGCAGGGTCTTGAAATATTAGTATTTGTTTTAATTGAGCTTCTGGTTGTAGGACCTTAGACTTTTTGTATATTTATTTTTTAACTAAGGATTAGGTGAGTAATTATTTACCAAACAAAATGCGAGTAGTTAAGCTATTACCTAGTTATTACTTGTTAGAACTTTGCTGATTAAACATGATTACAAGGCCTGCTTTCTCTTAGGGTCCTGACAGCTGGACGGCAGCTTGTGAAGAGTTTGGAGTTACAGTCGCTGAATGACTTGGGTTTTTCGAAAAGATATGTCCGATGTTTGCAAGTACAGTTTTAGCTTTTTGCATTTAAATTTCAGTAAATAGATATTCAATTTTGAGTTTCCTTACAATTTTTGCACAATTTGTTATAGATTGCTGAGGTTGTATGTAGCATGAAAGATCTAATAGATTTTTGTCGAGAACACAAGGTTGGGCCAATTGGTAAGTAATGCATTTGCCATACTGACCTCTGACATTTTTGATAGTTTTAGTTTGTTCATCACATCAAGTTGTCACAATCATGGAATTGTATTGAATAGGTATCTTCTTTTAATTCTAACTGTTCCTCATGTAGCATGAGGTGATCTTCAGCTGCCTCATGCTAGTGTTCATTTTTGTTTTGGGTTAATATGCAAATTAGGCTCCTTAATTATACCAGTTCTATGGTTTGGTACCTGTTGAAAAAAAATTTAATGATTTGATATTCAACTTTGCTCCCATCAAGCATTTTGGCATTTACTATTTGTGTTGGTCAAATTGATAACATGCAGATATTGACCAATGTACACGAATCATGTCATTATTTATTTATTACAAAAATTACTATTGGTGTTGGTCAAAATGATTCACTTGCATCATCTACCATATTTTCAGATGGCTTGAAAAACTATCCACGACATGCCAGTGCAGCCAAGCTCCAAATGCAAAAAATGCAGGAAATGGAGCAGTTAGCGAACGCTCAGGGTCTTCCAACTGACAGGAATACCCTCAATAAGCTAATGGCACTTC
Source organism: Hibiscus trionum (assembly GCA_030270665.1). Taxonomy (NCBI): domain Eukaryota; kingdom Viridiplantae; phylum Streptophyta; class Magnoliopsida; order Malvales; family Malvaceae; genus Hibiscus; species Hibiscus trionum. The sequence goes on along the minus strand of BSYR01000045.1, from coordinate 9,390,989 downwards.
ATCCTGGAATAAACAACCCAACGGGTAGCAGCCCGCAGATGGTTGGTCGAGGACCTTTAAGCAGTTCAGCACAAGCTGCTTCGGCACTTTCTAACTACCAGAATATGCTCAGTAGGCAGAACTCGATGAATTCAAACCCTAACTCGCTCAATCAGGAAGCCTCTTCCTCCTTCAATAATTCTAACCAGAGTCCATCTTCAAATTTCCAAGGACCTGTTTCCGTGTTTTCAGGATCCATGCAGATCCTGCCTGTTGGTGGCTTATCGAGTCCCCACTTACCAACTCAACAACAGCAGCAACTTACAGTAAGCGGTAATAACTTAATCCAAAAGAACCATCCGCAGCCCTCTCAGAGTAACCAGGTTTTACAACAACAAATGATGCAACAGCTGTACCATGAGATATCTAATAACAATACCGGAGTTCAGCAACAGCAACAGCAGTCCTTGAGTGGGCAGAATGGGCATGCCAGTGTGGGAAGAAACGGGATGGGCTTTGGTAGCAACACCACTGCTCCACCGACTGGAGCCACCTCTAATGTATCGGGAAGTGCAGCTGGGCCTGCCCCGAGTCGCAGCAACAGTTTTAAAGGTGCATCAAACAGCGACTCCTCAGCAGCTGGTGGCAACACTGGATTCACCCAGAGAGCACCTGATTTGCCTCAGAGTCTCCATTTGCAAGATGATATAATGTCGGATATAGCTCAAGAGTTCTTGGATAACGGTTTTTTTAATAGTGAACTTGACGATTATGGCTGGAAGGCATGACTAACATTATATAGCCCAGTTAAGGGCTCTCCCATTCGGTGAGCATCGGGACAAATCGTTGTACAGAGCATTTGAAATAGCCGCCCTTTCTTCCCATTGTTTTATCTTTGCCGGCCTCTTTAATGACATTGTTGTGACATCACTTTGTGCTTTCACTAGGGATTTAGCTATCGTTTTCCTTTTTCCTTCTGAAGGATTTCCAGTTTTTCAAGTCATTGCAAGTGTAATCTATTGAACAAACTTGGGAACCGATTCTGTTTCTTATAATATGATGTTTACATGCTTCACTGCCCAGAATCCATTGCTGTTTCCATTGCTTTCACTAGGCTCTGTTTGCTGTGTAGTAAAACGTTGATACAGATTTCCAGTCAGTTTCAGGTACGCTATCTTATCTGCAGCAACAAGATCCGATGTCGGGCCAACAGAAAATGCAGAACTAGACTATAACTGCGACGAACATTTAATACGGCGAAGCAGGGGGGCACATCATCTGCATCAGCTGCCCAAGGCTGTACAAAAACAAGATGAAGATGCACCGTTTTCCCTTACCGGTGACACCGAGGAAAGCATACATTTCTCTGTTTCGAGCATGTACTTAAAAGCACACCTCCCTGCGGAATCGAGCACCTCTACTCTATTCAGGAAATAGATATTCTAATGCAAGGAGCCATATATAGCATAAACCATTTATGTTTGCCCCCGCCAACCCCAAACCCCGGCTCCGTCCTTGCGTCTTACCATAATACGTCTGACTTGTGCTCATACTTTTTGACATATATCGCATGTTATTCGTTTTTCAGACAAAGTTCGTAAAAATTCTCTTCTTTTCTCGTCACTTTTCTTTGACATGCAGATTGTAGAGTTGACCGCATTTTATCGAAACACATAATTGTAATTTTCTTTCGACAGTTAAAATGTGTCATATAAACAAAAATACACTTTTTCAGCCTCATCATAATTTACCTGAATTTCAGTTAAAGGGTATTATTTTAATAAATAATGTTTATAGGGTGTAAATTTGATAAATAATTAAAAGATATTATTTTAGTAGAAAAGCCAACAGCTTTTGTATTGTTCATTTTCTTTTTTGTTTGCAGCTCGCGATTTCAGGTTGATAGCTTCACTTCTTCTTCTTCATTCTTTCATTTGTTTAATCCGTTTTATTTAATTAAAATAGTATAATAATCTCTCTAGTTCAACTCTGCTTTGTTCGATCTCTAAACTAGGAAAGTTTACTATTTTGAAGTCATTCTTGCTTGCCGTTTTTTGGTCTTCTTGTTTAGCTTGCCGTTCTTAAAGTGCAAATATTTTAGTTTTTGAGTATTCTAGTTTAGATATTATTGGTTTAGTGAGTTGGTTTCTAAATTAGGTTTCTTTTGGTTATTGATTAATCTTCAAAATTTTGGTATTTCTTTTCACAGTAATTATAGTCTTGATCGAGTTATCTGAGTGTAATACTGTTAGAAAGGTTGTAACTTTGTCCTCTTGGAGTATTGCAATTCAAATTCTAATTTTTGTTATCTGGTTTTCCTTCTCTATATTGTTTTAGGATATCTGCATCAAATTGTTGAGCTTGTATTTGTTATTATAAAAGTCTGGCTCTGGATAGCTATTTAGATACCAGCCAGCACGGGGCAGTGCCTCCAATGGCACCTTATGAGAACTCATCTAATTCAATTCCTGGAACTGGGAGACCTAATCTGGGTCCGGTTTCGGGAGATATGAACAGTGCACTGTTGAATGGTATGGCAAACTCAGGACCTAGTGTTGGGGCAAGTTCTTTGGTCACAGATGCAAATTCGGCATTGTCAGGAGGTCCTCACTTGCAGAGAAGTGCTAGCTTTAATACTGAGTCGTATATGCGCTTACCAGCATCTCCCATGTCGTTTTCCTCCAACGATATAAGCATGTCAGGTTCATCGGTAATTGATGGATCTTCTGTAGGTCAGCATGGCTCTCATCAAGACCCAAGTGTCCAACAAATGCAGCAAAGTCAGCTGCTGCAGCAAGGGGCCTCAACTGCTACATCTTTGCCTACGTCACAAACCGGGCAAGTTTCACTCCCCATGGGTCCACAAGTCCCAGGGTCCTTCATGCAAGATCCTAATAATCTATCTCAGGTTCAGAAGAAACCTCGATTAGACATCAAGCAAGAAGACATCCTGCAGCAACAGGTGTTGCAACAATTGCTGCAAAGACAGGATTCCATGCAGTTGCAAGGTCGAAATCCTCAAGTACAAGCTTTGATTCAGCAGCAGAGACTTAGGCAACAGCACCAAATTTTGCAGTCAATGCCACCATTGCAGAGAGCACAGTTGCAGCAGCAGCAACAACAACAACAGCAAATGCAGTTGAGGCAGCAATTGCAACAACAGGGCATGCAGCAAGTAGCTGGAATGAAGCGTCCCTTTGATGGTGGTGTATGTGCTCGCCGGATAATGCAATATCTATATCACCAACGGCAAAGGCCACCTGTGAGTTTACGTTTTTTTTCTACATCTTGTGGCAAAGCATCTTGAATTTTAATCGGTTTCATTTAATGGTTTCACTGCTCTTGAAGATTACATTTTTGTGGAAATATGTATGCCTAGTTAACTTGCTGCAGTCATGAAGTTATCCCCCCCCCCCCCCCTTTTGTGCATGTAGAAATCTGCCATATACTTCGATGGATGCTCAATTATCTTCTTATTGCAGACTTGGCATCAACTCATTTTCATCTTGGTAATTGCTGATAATCCTGTTATGTCTCCTTGATTCTGTAGGATAATACTTTTGCATACTGGAGGAAATTTGTTGCAGAGTATTATTCTCCTCGTGCAAAGAAAAGACGGTGTTTGTCACTGTATGATAATGTTGGGAGTCATGCACTTGGTGTTTTCCCTCAAGCAGCTATGGTTAGTCTTTATGCTCCTTTCCTCTAGTTTGTAACATATGAAAATTATCTTTCTATCATGAATTGTTTGCACTGATTTGGCATCCTGCATGCATTCTTCTGCACGAATAATAATATCCATCACTTGGGTTCTTGATTTTTTTGGTCTTCTTGTATCAGTAGAATTCTGATTTTCTTTATTGAAATTTCAGGATGCCTGGCATTGTGATATCTGCGGGTCTAAATCTGGAAGAGGGTTTGGTAAGAGATTTCTGTGCTTTGGTTTGTTGTAGAGAATATTCTTCTTAGTTGATTTTGGTATGAATTACATTTTAGAAGTAATTTATGAAAAAAAATGTTCCTTATTTTATGTTTGTTATAGGTTGCTATCTGCAGTAAATTCATTGCTTTCTTTTCATTGATTTTAGGGTTATGGATTTCCTGATATTGTTTTGCCAGCATAAAACTTTCCTCAAATAAGGCCTATCATTTCTTGTTTTCTCAATTACACACTATATTATATACAAATTGCTTGAAATTAATATGTATCAACTCGTAATATCTCTGGATTTATGGTCAGACAAATTGTTTTCTCCATTGTTTATTCTTATTTTGTATCACTAGGTAGAGAACATATGCTCCATTTTTGCGGCTTCAATCTAAGTTTTGCAATTCAGAAGTCACTTATCATCACTCTTGCTACTTGGCATCTGACAACTTCATTTTAACCTAAGTACATGCTCTCATGTTTACAGAAACAACTTTAGGGAATTACCTATTGGCACTTACCTTTTGCAGATATTATCTTGGGAATTTTGTGTACGTAGACATGAAGAACTTTTTCCGCGTCGTTTAGTTGCACCTCAGGTACTAAAATTTGCACCTTATCAGCTCCAACTTCCTGTTGATGATTCTTCTGCCAATACACAGTCACTCCTTTTCTATTTCTCTTGTATTTGTAAGAAATATAATGTTATTTCTATAATTATGGTGTATTATGTTTAATAGTACATACAATTGTAGTTAAGTTTTTGATGAAAGAAGAGAAATTGTTCGAGTATGATGACTGAAAGCCACGTAGAATGGCTAACATATTTACTCAAATAATCTGCTAGTGGCGTTATTTTATTCCTGCCTTATTTTCTTTATTTAGCTTTCAGTTCATACATATTCTATTTTAAGTTCCCTTACAATTTTTGCATAATTTGGCATAGATTGCTGAGGTTGTAAGTAGCATGAGATGTCATAACAATACCGGAGTTAAACAACAGCAACAGCAGTCCCTGAGTGGGCAGAATGGGAATACAAGTGTGGTAAGAAACGGAATGGGCTTTGGTGGAAACATCACTGCTCTACCAGCTGCAGCCACCTCTAATTTATCAGGAAGTGCAGTTGGGCCTGCCCCGAGTCGAAGCAGCAGTTCTAAAGGTGCTTCAAACAGTGACTTCTCGGCTGCTGGTGGCAACGCTGGATTCAATCAGAGAGCATCTGATTTGCCTCAGAGTCTCCATTTGCAGGATGATGTAGTTTCGGATATAGCTCAAGAGTTCTTGGATAACGGGTTTTTTTAACAGCGAACTTGACGATTATGGCTGGAAGGCATGACTAACATTATTTGTCCCAGTTAAGGCTCTAATTAAATCCTCCTTTGATTCATATTTTTCAGTGTTGTACACATTTGATACAGAATTTCCAGTCAGTTTCAGATGCACTATCTACTTATTCTGCTTCATTAGCATCAGCTGCCCTATAATGAAGTAGTGCATTCAATATCATTTGTTCCCAACCTATTGTAGTGAAAGTACGAAAACGAGATGACGAAGCCCCGTTTTCCCTTACCGGTGATGCCGAGGAAAGAATACATTTCTCTGTTCCAAAACAAGGTCTTCAAAGCACACCTTCCTGTGGAATCGAGCATCTCCATGTCGAATCTTGGTAAAAGTGGTCGTATATAACATAAGCCATCCGTTTCTTGTCTCTGGACTCTATCCAGTAACTCAACTTGCATGATTCCTCCAATGCAGTTTCCCTGACAATACGTTATTCGAGCTGTTAAATGAAGCAGACGGCGACACAATCTAGAAATATACTTCTTAGCAACGGAAGGCCTTCATTGCCATGTAAGCCTATTGAACTTCATTTCCTCGACTGAACATCGAAAAAAAAGGTTACTGCAGCCAGCTGACACAAAGCTCACTTGAGCCATTGGAAATTTCCTCTATTGCATTCCAACTTGCTTTGATCATGAGCTTTAAGTTCTACAGTATATCAAGTCATTCACCATCCATGGTGCGAACGGAACCGGAAATTTCGTGGAACAATTTCAAGCAAAGCGGCTTAAAAAGACCGTTTCCGATCACTGCAAGATAAATAAAAATGTGAGAATCAATGAACTTGCAGATGGAAACTATTGTGAACAATGCATAAAGATTCAATTATCAAGCATGGGACAGACATCAAATTCACACTTGTCAAGTGAATTAAAAGTTCAATGATTGTTATGTGAATTTTAAAAGTTAGATGACTAAAATGAAAACGCCTTAAAACTTAGTGACTATTAGTGCCGTTTACCCTTAGTTTTGTTTTTCCAAGCATACCATATAAATGGTTAAAGTCTATTAGAAATCCTTATATTATATCTAACAATTTATTTTAATCATTCTACTATAAAAAATAACCTTTTAATCCTTGTATATTTTAAAAAAATAATATTTTGGTCCAAAATTTTAATAAAACATGAGAATCATTTTTTCCATAATTAATATAAAAAGATTAATTTTCAATTTTACAAGATTAAATTTTGATAGAATTAAAATAAAAAAAATTAATTTTCCGTTTTTATTGACGGATGAAATTCAAAATATCCATGGTGGTAGGGATGCAGTCCCGAATCTCAAAAACACCTACTTCCAACATCCAATAAAATACTGCCACGTTGCATTTTCGCATTGACCCACCGTATTGAACAAAATCTTTATTCTAAGTCAAATTGTAACGGATCAACTCTAAAAGAGTCCTACTCAGGATATCATCGTCCTCACGATCTATCACACGAACCAGATCTTGCCACGTCGATCGCGAACTCGAATCGGCGCTGCCGAGATCTAACCCCGACTTCGTCGGACTATCATCTGATTGACACGTGTCCTTGAACTCTAACAACGAAAGGTGAAGTTACCGGCGCTGCCGGTAATTCCCTCGCGGCCATTCCCGTTAGGTATAAGAACAGCTTCCTTGAATTCTCTCTCTTTATCTTCCATTTTTTTCCAGTTTTATAAATCAAGTGGAAAAAAAATTTAAAAAAGAGAGAAGAAAATAAAAGTAAAGTTTCGCTTTTTGTGTTTTTCTTTTTTCGATTCCGGCTCGCGATTTCAGGTTAATTGGCTTTCCTTATTCTTCTTTCTTTCATTTGTTTAATTAAAATAGTCTAATTTTTTATCTAGTTCGATTCTGCTTTGATCGATCTCTAAAACTAGTGAAGTTTACTGGGTTTTTTTTTTCTGGTTCGTTTTCTTCTGAAGTGATTCTTGCTTGCTTTTCTTTGATCTTCTTGTTTATCTTGCTATTAAGTCTTTAATTAATGTCAATTTGAGTTGGATTAAATTATTGGATATGCGTTTGCGTTTGATCAGTTTAGGGCAAACTTTGATTAGTAGTTTGTTTTGCGTATTGAGTGTAAAGATTTTAGGTTTTTGACTGAATTATTGGTTTAGTGAGTTGGTTTCCAAATTAAGTTTTCTTTTGGCTGTTGATAAATCTTCGAAATTTTGGGACTTTGGTTTCTTCAAGCAGTGCAAATCAAATTCTAATTTTTGGCATCTGGTTGTCCTATCATATATTGTTTTTAGATATCTGCATCAAATTGTTGGGGGAGTATTTATTATTATAAAGGTCTGGCTCTTGATAGCTATTTAGACACCAGCCACCTGGGGGCAGTGCCTCCAATGGCACCTTCTCGGGTGGCTGGGAGGTTAACCCAATCTTCCTCGAGTTCTGGAATTTTCTTCCAAGGAGATGGGCAGTCCCAGGCTGTAGTTAACTCTCGTTTGAGCTCACCTTATGAGAACTCATCTAATTCAATTCCTGGAACTGGGCATCCTAATCTGGGTCCGGTTTCGGGCGATATGAACAGTGTGCTGTTGAACAGTGTGGCGAACTCAGTACCTAGTGTTGGGGCAAGTTCTTTAGTCACAGATGCAAATTCGGCGTTGTCAGGAGGTCCCCACTTGCAGAGAAGTGCTAGCTTTAATACCCAGTCATATATGCGCTTACCAGCATCACCCATGTCGTTTTCCTCCAACAATATAACCATGTCAGGTTCATCGGTAATTGATGGATCTTCTGTAGGCCAGCAGGGCTCTCATCAAGACCCAAGTGTCCAACAAATGCAGCGAAGTCAGCTGCAGCAGCAAGGGGCCTCAACTGCTACATCTTTGCCTGCGTCACAAACCGGGCAAGTTTCACTTCCCGTGGGCCCACGAGTCCCAGGGTCCTTCATGCAAGATCCTAATAATCTATCTCAGGTTCAGAAGAAACCTCGATTAGACATCAAGCAAGAAGACATTCTGCAGCAGCAGGTGTTGCAACAATTGCTGCAAAGACAGGATTCCATGCAATTGCAAGCTCGAAACCCCCAATTACAAGCTTTGATCCAACAGCAGAGACTTAGGCAACAGCAACAGCAACAGCAACAAATTTTGCAGTCAATGCCACCATTGCAGAGAGCACAGTTGCAGCAGCAGCAACAACAGCAAATGCAGTTGAGGCAGCAATTGCAACAACAGGGCATGCAGCAAGGAGCTGGAATGAAGCGTCCCTTTGATGGCGGGGTATGTGCTCGCCGGCTAATGCAATACCTATATCACCAACGGCAAAGGCCACCTGTGAGTTTATGTTCTTTTATTTTCTACATTTTATGACAAAGTATCTTGAATTTTAATTGGCTTTTCACTGTTCTTGAAGATTGCATTTTTTGTGGAAATATGTATGCTTAGTTAACTTGCAGCAGTCAAGAAGTTATGCTCCACCCCCTTCCCCCCTCTTTCTTGTGTGTAGAAATCTACTATATGCTCTGATGAATGCTCAATCATCTTCTTGTTACTGACTTGAAATCAACTCATTTTCAACTTGGTAAATGCTGAGTATCCTGTTATGTCTCTTTGATTTTGTAGGATAATACTTTTGCATACTGGAGGAAATTTGTTGCAGAGTATTATTCTCCTCGTGCAAAGAAAAGATGGTGTTTGTCACTGTATGATAACGTCGGGAGTCATGCACTTGGTGTGTTCCCTCAAGCAGCTATGGTTAGTCTTTATGCTTCTTTCCTCAAGTTTGTAACATATGAAAATTATCTTTCTACCATGAAGTGTAGGCCTTTTATTGAATTGTTTGTACTGATTTGGTTTCCTGCATGCATTCTTATGCATGAATAATACTATCCATCACTTGGGTTCAATATTTTCTGCTCGCCTTATCAGTACAATTCTGATTTTCTTTATGTAAATTTCAGGATGCCTGGCATTGTGATATTTGTGGGTCTAAATCTGGAAGGGGGTTCGGTAAGAGGTTTCTGAGTTTTTGCTTTTTTTGTTGAGAATATTCTTTTTAGTTGATTTTGGTAGGAATTACATTTTAGAAGTACGGTATGATAAAAAAGATGGTCCTTATTTATGTTTGTTATTGGATGCTATCTGCAGTAAATTCATTGCTTTCTTTTCATGGATTTTCATTTTTATCTCGGTCACACTTCCGTGATTATATAATATCCTTTGTTTTTCTCTCCATATAATGACAATACATATTGGATGGAAAAGAGAAATGGATTCTGGAATTTTTTACGGTTATAGGTTTACTTTTATTCTTTTGCCAGCTTAAAACTTTCCTCAAATAAGATCTATCATTTTTTTCTTTATTCGGCAGCATATTATATACCCATGGCTTGAAATTAATATGTATCAATTCATAATATCTATTGATTTTTTGCTTCATCGTTTATTATTATTGTCCCTCTAGTTAGAGGACATAGGCCCCATGCTTGCGGCTTCAATCTAAGTTTTGCACTTCAGAAGTCACTTATAATCACTCTTGCTACTTGGCATCTGACCACTTGATTTTAGCCTAAGTAAATTTTCTCATGTTTACAGAAGCAACTTTTGAAGTACTCCCCAGACTTAATGAAATCAAATTTGGTAGTGGAGTGGTTGATGAGCTTCTGTTTTTGGACTTGCCTCGTGAGTCTAGATCTCCTTCTGGAATAATGATGTTGGAGTATGGAAAAGCAGTCCAGGAGAGTGTATATGAGCAGCTTCGTGTTGTTCGTGAGGGGCAGCTTCGCATCATATTCACTCAGGACTTGAAGGTTAACGAAAGCTTATTCACATTTTACAATTTTTATTTCTTCTATTTAGGGAATTACCTATTGGCATATACCTTTTGCAGATTTTATCTTGGGAATTTTGTGCACGTAGACATGAAGAACTTTTTCCACGTCGTTTAGTTGCACCTCAGGTACTAAAATTTGCTCCTTATTAGCTGTACCATCCTGTTGATGATTCTTCTGCCAATACACAGTCACTACTTTGCCACTTCTCTTGCATTTTGTAAGAAATATAATGTTTCTTTAATTATGGCTGTATTATGTGTAATAGTACATTCAATTGTAGTTAAGTTTTTAATGAAAGAAGAGAAATCGTTTATTTACTCAAATAATCTGCAAGTGGCGTTATTTTATTCCTTGTTTTCTTTATTTAGATTTGCATAGAACTGACACCAAATTGAGTAGAACAGGTAAGGGAAAGATATAGAATAGACAGAAACATTTAAAGATGAACAAAGGAAATTGAGAGAGGAAGCCCTAGGGGACGAAACCTGAAGGATTCAATTGTAACTAAATCCTCTGTAATGGAAAAAGGAGCAGTTTTGAAGTTCTCTTGCAACGTGTTTGGGATCTGATGGTAAAAGATTTTTGAGTAAATGAGGTGAAAGATGAGATGAGGACAGTAGAGAAAACTTGAGTGCTTATTTGCTATTACATTGCATATAAACCATTACTAAAATAAGTTTTTTGAGTTGGGAAAGGATTACCACTTACCAGTTCTCTAATACAAACCCTTTCAGTTGAGGTAACTTCCAAAATGAGTATTTTGACCATACATTGCAGGTTAGGGATAAAGGAATTCAAACAAGATATAGGTTAAACCCTTTACTCCTTTCTGCTCTACTCTATTTTATCCCCTGTATAGCCCGAGACACTGTAAATTTTGCTCTGTATGTGTTGTTGATAGTATTAGCCTATTAAGGATCATAACAAGATAGCCCAAAATAATGTTATCCAGTTGATGTTAGCCATTAAAAGGAGCAGGGTAAAAATAAAGATGGTTTTTGTTGCTTTCATTTTATTCTTTTTTATAAGGGGGAGGGGGAGAGGTTCACGGATTGAATCCGAAACCAAATGTCACCCATGACTAAAGCGATGTCCTTTGCCAATACATCACAGGCTCGGTTGACACTACTTTCATTTTATTCTAATCTTTAAGTTTGCATTCCTTTGGCATGTGTATGAGGTTTAATTATTGTATCTTAAAAAATATAAAAAAAATGAATTCCTAAATCATGTGGTTTTAACATATTTGATCATATGCTGTTTTTTTTTTTGTTCTTTAAGGACACCTGATAAAACTTGACTTTTGTAAATCATGTAGGTAAACCAGTTACTTCAGGTAGCACAGAAATGCCAGAGCACAATTTCTGAAGGTGGATCTGAGGGGGTTTCTCAGCAGGACTTGCAAACAAACAGCAATATGTGAGTTAATTGAACTAATTTGAAAATTCTTTCATTGCCATGAATTAATGTCACTTATTAGATTCTTTTTGTTAGTGCCCTTAAGATTTCAAGAGATTACTTGCTTCACAAACCGTGGAAATATGATTTTTCTGATTGTTAACCTCCTTGAGTGCTGTTAAGCCAGAGAGGCAACAAAAAAGGGTCTTGAAATATTACTCATTAGAACCATAGACTTTTTATTTATTTAACCAAGGATTTGACTTTTGAGTAGTTATTTACCAAAAAAATGAGTAGTTTAGCTATTGCCTGGTTATTTTATTACTCATTAGAACTTTTCTGATTCAACATGATTACATGGCTGCTTTCTCTTAGGGTCCTAACAGCTGGAAGGCAGCTTGTGAAGAGTTTGGAGTTACAGTCGCTGAATGACTTGGGTTTTTCGAAAAGATATGTCCGATGTTTGCAGGTACTGTTTTAGCTTTTTGCATTTATATTTCAGTAAATAGATATTCAATTGAGTTTTCTTACAATTTGGCATTATTTTTATAGATTGCTGAGGTTGTAAGTAGCATGAAAGATCTAATAGATTTTTGTCGAGAACACAAGGTTGGGCCAATTGGTAAGTTGTGCACTTCCCTTACCGAGCTCGTGATTTTGTTCATCGCATCAAGTGGTCACAATCATGGAATTGTATTGAATAGACATCTGCTTTTAGTTCTAACTATTATGTGCCATGCTTTCTTCTTTTATAAATGTCTAGAAAATAATAATTTCAAGCTTTTAATTCTAACTGTTTGCTCCCATCGAGCATTTTGCACCATTTACTACTGGTGTTGGTCAGAATGATAACATGCAGATATTGGCTAATGTACACGTATCATGTCACTATTTATTTATTTTTTAAAATTACTATTGGTGTTGGTCAAAATGATTCATTTGCATTATCTACCTATTGGTTAGGGACTACAGTTTATTTTATATGAAATGAGAGAAAAACTTTATAGCTTTGATTCTAACCATCTGTTTGCTTAAAAACCATATTTGCAGATGGCTTGAAAAACTATCCTCGGCACGCCAGTGCATCCAAGCTCCAAATGCAAAAAATGCAGGAAATGGAGCAGTTAGCGAATGCTCAGGGTCTGCCAACTGACAGGAATACCCTCAATAAGCTAATGGCACTTCATCCTGGAATAAACAACCCAATGGGTAGCGACCAGCAGATGGTTGGTCGAGGAACTTTAAGCGGTTCAGCACAAGCTGCTTTGGCACTTTCTAACTACCAGAATATGCTCAGTAGGCAGAACTCGATGAATTCAAACCCTAACTCACTCAACCAGGAAGCCTCTTCTTCCTTTAATAATTCTAACCAGAGTCCATCTTCAAATTTCCAAGGACCTGCTGCCGTATTATCAGGATCCATGCAGATCCTGCCTGTTAGTGGCTTATCAAGTTCCCATATACCAACTCAACAGCAGCAGCAGCAGCAGCTTACAGTAAGCGGTAATAACTTAATCCAAAAGAACCATCCGCAGCCCGCTCAGGGTAACCAGGTTTTACAACAACAAATGATGCAACAGCTGTACCATGAGATGTCTAATAACAATACCGGAGTTAAACAACAGCAACAGCAACAGCAGTCCCTGAGTGGGCAGAATGGGAATGCTAGTGTGGGAAGAAATGGAATGGGCTTTGGTAGCAACACCACCGCTCCACCCGCTGCAGCCACCTCTAATGTTTCGGGAAGTGCAGCTGGGCCGACTGCCCCGAGTCGAAGCAACAGTTTTAAAGGTGCTTCAAACAGTGACTCCACAGCAGCTGGTGGAAACTCTGGATTCAACCAGAGAGCACCTGATTTGCCTCAGAGTCTCCATTTACAGGATGATATAGTTTCGGATATAGCTCAAGAGTTCTTGGATAACGAGTTTTTTAACAGCGAACTTGACGATTATGACTGGAAGGCTTGACTAACATTATGTGGCCCAGTTAAGGTCTCTCCCGTTCGGTGAGTATCGGGGTAAATCGTTGTACAGAGCATTTGAAATAGCTGCCCTTTCTTCCCATTGTTTTATCTTTCCCGGCCTCTTTAATATGGCATTGTTGTGACATCACTTGCTTTGTGCTTTCAGTAGGGATTCAGCTATCATTTTCCTTTTCCCCTTCTCTTTTTTTTTTGTGGATTTCCAGTTTTCAAGTCTTGCAAGTGTAATCTATTGAACAAACTTAGGAACAGATTCTGTTTCTTATAATATCATGTTTACATGTTTCACTGCCCAGAATTTATTTTGCAAGCAAATAGTCATTAAATAAACCCTCCTTTGATTCAAGTGTTAAGACTTTTTGAAGATCGTGGGTTCGAACATGTTTAACCGTAATTATCTTCGATTTTAAAAAATAAACATAGTTATTAGTGTTTCGTGAATAGTAAAATTCAGTCAAATGAATTAACAGTATTGGTTTAAATGGTAAGCAGCTTGGTATTGAGTTTGAGGCCTTGAGTATGTAAAAATTCTCTGCTAGAGACTCACTCACTAAAATAAAGTGTGCCGCGCAGGTTGACCTGGATTAGTCAGGGCAAGACTATGAGAAACCGGTAAGACAACCAAACAAATCCACTCAAATGAATCAATCATCCAACAAAAACTATGCCATGTCTCTGTTAAATCGAACACAATGATGGAGCTGGGCCATAATTGTGTATCAAGTTTGAGGCGTTGAGTATGTAAAAAAAATTCCGGTACCACGTAAGTTGACCTGGATTAATCAGGGCAAGACCCTGAAAAACCGAGAGGAAAATATCCAGTCAAATGAATCAATCATCCAACAAAAACTATGCCATGTCTCTGGTAAATCGAACACAATGATGGAGCTGGGCCATAATTGTGTAGATAAGAACGCCGACGTGCCAATTGTTCCTCACCAATGATTCAGACCGATGCTGGACAATCACAGGGGTCCATTTCAAAACATAAAATCTCTTTTAACTTTTTTCTTTCCATTAAGCCAAAATCTCATTAACTGGTCCTATTTAATACTTATTTAATATTTATATATTTATCGAACCCAATTAGTGATTTTAGTAAAAAAAGTTAGATGGTGTTCAACTTAGGAGATTTGGGTACTATCGTTTTATCTGCAAAGTGTGTGTATTGTCAAGGGATAAGAATATGTATGAACAGATACTTAATTGTAATCATCTTTGGATAAATATTCTATACACAGACGGTGGAAACTAAAAGTTTCCACAAGCGCCTTAATTTTAGGGTATATAGTTTAGGGGTTTAAGTGTAGGGATTAGAATTTAGGGTTAGTTGTTTCAATTTAAGGTTTAGGGTTATAATTTAGGGCTTATAGGTTAAAACCTAAATCCTCACCATATTACTCTAAAAACTTAACCCTAAATTATAACTCTAAACCTTAAATTGAAACAACTATCCCTAAATTCTAAACCCCTACACCTAAACATCTAAACCTTATACCCTAAACTAACTCCCTATACCCTAAAACTAAGGCGCTTGTAGAAACTTTCAGTTTCTACCGCCAGTGTATAGGATATTAATCCATCATTTTTAGTCCAGAAAAAATAAACATTTATATATTTATCAATATTTTAAATTATTAATAATTTTTTATACAAAATGGATTGTATTTTCAACGAATAAAAGGAGGGGATAACCCACCAAACCTAAAACACAATTATTCTCTATTCTCCTGTACAAATAGAATAACACAAAAGTGCATCAAAACAAAAAATAAAGTAACCATTGTTATGTAATCTGTATCATCTGCTTTAATTACTTAAACCTCATCCTAAATTCACTAGGGTATATCAACACAGAATCTACACACAGGCCTCCTTTTGTATGTGTACAATCAATCTGCATCATCGAGAACTTGATTTTCGTCGGGGAATTCGAGTCGTCGACGACAACGAAATCACCCACGTGGTAATGAACCCAGTTCCCGAGTTCATACAAGTAACACTCCGACGAGGCTTGTTGGCCTGTCGACGTTGAGAGTTGGAACCGGACGGGCTTCATGTTCCACCCATGAACTTGATCAATGTTGCACACCCGTCGACCGAATCTTCTCGAGGGTTTGCCTAGGTGCAGCCTGAAGAATACACTGTATGATCCTGGTGGAAACTCGAACTCTAATTCTCCGACCACTTCGAGCCACCAAATTTGTTGAAGATAAGCCACCGTCTCGAATCTACAAATATATTAAATACAATTAGTATTTTAAGGACCATTAGATTTTGCTTTTAAGACTAGACAATGTTGGTTATACAAGTTACTAGGGATTAATAAAATGTATCCAATATTTTCATTAGGTAAGGCGTCTACTCTGCACAAAGAAACAAATATCAAATACTTGAAAGACAAGGCAAGTAATCAGAATAAGCAAAAACCAGACAACTTGGTTTTAGTCTATTTCAGGGTATTTTTTTTTGGCAATATGAGAATTTTAATGTCGAATTTTTACGAGAAACAAGAAGGGGTCTCTTGGATTTCATGTTATTTTCATCGATTTAAGTATCGGATGCGTCCTACGGGCTACGATTCGAATGGCCTCAACACCAAACCAGACATGAACAATGTCATTTTTCCATGACAATTTAGCATAGGAGATCAAGAAAGGAAATAACACTATTGGATTACCTGGATTCTTCTATTGGAATGTGATTCCAATATCTCCGATCATCGATCCCAGTAATTTTCAGCGCCTTGGCCGATACCGACAAGCAAGGCTTACCGCTCTTCTTATCCAACCATACCTCCTGCAGAAAACAATAAGATCCGATTTACTAACAAAATTAGTCTGATGTTGATCACCAAGCAAATTAAGGTACCTTGGTGCCGCCATCAAAACGATTAGGCCTGCACAGTCTAGCAAAAGTCTCTTTTTTGCACAGTGACTCTGGACTTTTACCAATAACTTTCTCCACAAGATACCTGTAATTCGATGGCAGCTTCGTTTCCCACACGAAATCGGCCGATGAAGCTCCACGGAAAGCCCTGTTAAGCCCCGCTAATCTGCAAATATCCGGCGGATCCAAGTACATGTATATGGACGATATACAACCCTCGGGCAAATCATTGAGACCGGTCTTGAATTGAGAATCTGCAGATGCAAGACCAGAAACACCAGCCCCCATAAAAAGAAAACACTCCTACTGTCCTACAGTACAGTCGAAGAAGATTATCGAGGATTGTGTCTCAAGAAAGGGTTTGAAGGTAGAAGAGGAGAAGGTAAATGAAGCAGGAAACAAGGGGACGAATCAAAGGAGAGTGCACCAGTTTCTTCATGTTTCAATGGGAGAGAGAAGAGGATTTCTTTAGGAAATTAAAGAAAAAGAAGAGGGTAAAAGCTGGAGTGTCCAGTATTAATATTCTCCACTTGACAAAAAGGTACGTGTATACGAGTGTGCATGGAATCTTGCCACTACTCATCTCCTGAAACCACAAATACTGGTGTATATGGATAATGTCCATATATATATATATATATATATATATATATATATATATATATGAATTAATATCCTATACACAGGCGGTGGAAACTGAAAGTTTACACAAGTGCCTTAGTTTCAGGGTATATGAAGTTAGTTTAAGGTATAGGGTTTAGGTGTAGGGGTTTAAAATTTAGGGATAGTTGTTTCAATTTAAGGTTTAGGGTTATAATTTAGGGTTATAGGTTAAGGTTTAGTTTTTAGGATAATATGGTGAGAATTTATATTTTAACCTATAAACCCTAAATTATAACCCTAAAACTTAAATTGAAACAACTATCCCTAAATTCTAACTTCATACACCTAAACACCTAAACTAACTCCATATACACTAAAACTAAAGCGCTTGTGGAAACCTTCAGTTTCCACCACTTGTGTATAGAATATATATATATATATTGTTTCAAATATAAGTAATAAGATTTAATTCAAGTTATGTTATGTATAAGTTGTGAACAATAGATTAAGAGATTAAACCCAATAATAATCTACACAGTGTATACGTATTGTCAAATAATTAAAAATATTTATAAACAAAACTACTCAAAAAAAATTGTGTTGGTTGTCTGGCCGGTGGCCATATTTGGGCAGGTAGGCAAACTTTCGGCACATCTTCCCAAATCCCAATTATTAAATGAACAGAGAAATGGCCATTTAATTGGCATTAGATATTATTATTGTATTATTGCAAGGAATTGTGTGGTAAAACGTAGAAAATAATTATCATACATATTTCTATAACCCACATTTCCCGGATGAAAATTTTCATATTTCTATAACCCACATTTCCCGGATGAAAATTTTCTCCTTCTTTTTGATACCTTTACTTATGTCTCCACATTCAAAATTAAGTTTAAGGTTATATTTCTATAACCCACATTTCTCCGGATAAAAATCTTTTACCCCTTTTCGATACCCCTACTTATGCCCCACACTCAAAATTAAGTTTAGGGTTTAGAATTTTAGGTTAGAAGTTATGGTTAGGGATTAAGGTAGGGTGTATTTTTTAGGGTATAGGATGTAGGGTTTAGGATTTAGAATTTAAGATTAAGGCTTAAAATTTAATTTTGTTGTATTTTTTAGTGTTGGGGCATAAATAGAGACACCGAAAGGGGCAGGGGATTTTTATCTCATTTCCCCATTCCAGAATTATCCTTTATTGATATTCACATGATCTTAATATGATTTGTCATTTGAACCCAACAAGTATCCCATTAGAAAAGCAGATAATGTTCATCTTAAAAGACACGGGTTCAAATCGCTTTGTCTACAAAGTGTAGACGCGTTGTCAAAAAATTAAGAATATGTATAAACAGATATTACGGTCCCTCCTAACTAAAAGTAGAGATGTATTACATCCTCATGTCATGATTCGAATCTATACAAATTTATGGATTGACATTATAAATAAGACCCAGAATTTGTGCTCTTCATATGAATTGACATTATAAAAATTAACAAACATGCATGCATTTCGTCTGAAAAGACATATAGCCTACATATGTATATTTGATTAGATTTTACGCTAGGAATTGAACTTTGTTCCCCCCCCCCCCCCCCAAGTGATTCCAGCTTCACCTACAAGCATGTTAGTAACAACACCAAATAATTTAACTGAAAAATATTCGATATATCTCGAATATTTTGAAGGCCATTCGAACCTAATATATTCCCTAAGCATACAACTACATTGAATAGAATGGCATCAAGATATCTTAAGCATGCAACCCCATGTCACTGGAATGCATAAAATAAGAACTGACTTGCATACGGAGTACGGACTTCAAAATACCATTAAACCAGGTTCGTTTTGTTTCCAGTCAAAGGCAGAACAGGCATTTCAACCAGTCAGACATATATATAGTTTTATCTCCTTTCTACATCAAGGACCAAATCAGAAGATACAACACCATGGCACACCAAACCTGAAAGTGAAAACACATTCATAAATCAACCGCCTCCAACTTGTCTCTTCCATGAGTCTTCCACAATCAACTCATCGACTCCCCAATCTTCATAACTGAAAATAATATTAAAAACAAGGTTAATTCATCATAAATGCGTTAAAACAAGGTGAGTAAATGAATACACTATCACAACCCAACCCCCATGTCCCAGACCTTAAACTACAAAGCAACAGCATCAGCTAAAGCCTGGTGATCGATTATATACAAAGACCAAAGTAAATATACTATCTCTCACCTTCCATCAGGCAAGTAGCGCCTAATGGTGAAGGGTATTTTCCGCTCTCGAAGTTCCTTCATGGCAATCTATTATAAAAGCCAAAAAAAAAAGAGTTATAGTAAAGTAAAAGCAATATATAATATCAGTTTGTAGGATAAATGATAGAGAGCATTGTCACAAATCTTGCAGCTCTTATGTGTTACAGGAATGTGAAAATAAAAAATAAAAACTTGCTTATGACTTAAATTGTAGAGGTGATGCAAGAACTGCAAATATTAAACATGACGGGACATGATTATACAATACACACCACAACAAATAACTAAAACACGACAAAAGAAGGGGGAAAAAAGAAAAGAACAAGACAGAATAGACAAATGTCTCAAAACTCGTACAACACCGAATTAATATATCAAAATTTATATATGAACATAAAACATCTTAAATGCAATTATAATACTACAATCCACAAATACAACATGAATACACAAATTGTCAAGTCTAGGTGAAGCAGGGGAAATTGGAAAGAGAGCTGGCGAATGAAGTAAAAGAGATAAATAAAAACTTATGACAATCAAGGAACTGCCAAACACAGAATAAATAGGGAAACCTAGGGAAAACACCTGAATGAAACTAAAGTCATTCATGTTTCAACCATAACAAGATGCAAAAATGAGATTGATAAAACCAGGGCCAAACCATTACTGCTTACCTGGCTAAGGGATTAAAATATTCTATATCTTCTTATCACATTCAGCATGCAAAGAGTTAAACGAAACAAGCTTCAAATCTATATATATATAGGCAAAAGGTTAAAAATAGCCCCCCAACGTTTCACATTTTGGTCATTTTAGTCCTATCCTTTTTTTGGTGCAAACAAAAACCTAACGTTTCATTTTTCGTTCAAATTTTAACCTTGTTGGATAAAAACCGTTAGTCAACTAACGGTCAACGCCCTCAGGCATGGCATGTCTGCAGGGCATGGGGAGATGATGTGGCACTGTTAGTTGACTAACAGTTTTCATCCAAGAAGGGTGGAATTTGAAAGAAAAATGAAATGTTAGGTGGTTGTTTGCACCAAAAAAAAAAGATAGGGCTAAAATGACCAAAAGGTTAAACGTTGGGAGCTATTTTTAACCTTCTGCCATATATATATTATAGGTCAAACATGCATCTACGAATCATACTCCTAATATACAGTCTTAAAACTTATTTAGACAATATGAAAAGAATGAAAAGAGAACTATATCCAGTTAACACATATTGTTACACACAACATCTATTGTCAAATAGTTACAAGTGTGGCAATCTCATACAAGTATTCGAACTGCTAGTGCTTTAGTATCAAGCTCACGCACAATTTTATCAATTTTTTTACATGACAAAATATTCATTAGAACAATTTTACCTCGAGTGGGTCAGTCTCACCCTCCAATTCAACCATAACCGGAGCATTCATACTGTTCGGAGGGGGAAAAAAACATTTTAAACATATAAGACAATTGAAACCATAAACTCCATCCCCTTGAAAATATGAAGAATCTAAAGTTTATCAAGTTAACCTGATTTGCAGAGCACGGGTTCCCAAAATTCTAGCACGCTCATATTTGGTCATGTACTTCGATGTTTTGCGACTCGCTTTGTCTTTTGCATCCTGATCATCTTTTTCCTCCGTTTCGATAGGATCCAAAGGAACATCATCATTGTTATTGTTTTCTAAATCCTCCTCAGCTCCTTCCTGTACACAATAAAGATAACCCATTACATAAAAGAAACAACTTTGATCACTTCCACATGATTTTTTTCACACACAGACATACTTACTTCAATCTCAGGCTCTGCTGGCTCATCCTCATAACTGTAGCAACAATTTCAACAACCCACAGTCAATTTTTGAGCAAAAAAAAAAAACCCAAATTGCTTCAACATTAAGATTAAATACGAAAGCAGTTGAAAAAGAAAACCCAATAGTAGAATCGAAGAACAAATCCTAAAAACCCACTTTTCGAATTTCAATTATTTATCAGAACTTCAACAGATAAATATATATATATACATATAAAGAGAGGGGGAGAGAATAAAACCCCATATCCATGTCGTTATAATCATCGTCCGCCATTGAAGATTTTGGCTAAAGGAACTTTGCTGAGAGTGGATTTGTCGCAGGATCTTGCTCAAAGCTTTACTTCCCTGCTCTGCTTCCCACTCTCAAGAACCCTAACCAAATAAAGAGAGGTTTTTTATGCTGTATAAATCCCCTTTTTTAAGTAGACTTGCGTTTAATTTGTAAAAGACCCTTCAGGTTTATCAAAATATAACTTATTACCCTTTACTTCTACAAAATATCCTTTTGTGACCCCCTGTTTATTTTTTTCTTTTCTCGGAAAATGCAGATTGTATAATATTGAGTAAATTATAAGAAAATTATATTGATATTTATACCTATGAGATTTAAAATTATATACAGTAAAACCTCTATAAATTAATATTTTTGGGACCATAAAGTTTTATTAAATTAGAGAGATATTAATATATTGATAAATTAATAATTTATTAATTAAAAAAAATTCTCAATTCAGCAAATATAACTTGAGAATATGATCAACGATATTAGCTATCGCAATAAAATGGACGTCAATAACTTGTTGGGTTAACCAGGCGAAAATGACGAATATTTACAAGTTCAAAGTTTAGAGGAAATTGTGGCTAATATTGTTGAAAGTTCTACTAATGATGAAGTTGAAAATGATTCAACGCCAAATGAACTAGTCACGCGAAAGGAAGCATTGAATGCGGCAACAACTCTTCACAACTTTTTATTGCGGTTGGAGACCTCAACGCCGGAACTTGTGGGTGCAATTAGAAAAGTTAGAGATGAAATTGAATTAAATTTAAATTTTAAAAAGAAACATATTACAATAGATTCATATTTTAGCTAGTTACCAAAGTAGTAATTGTAATATTTATGAATTATTAATTTATAGTTTTGATGGAACCTTTATATTTATAAAGGGGATCTCCAAAAAGTTATTATATTATCGAATTTGATGATTTTTTACATTGGCCCAAGTCGAGACCAGAAAAATTTATTATTTAATAAAATTTATTAATTTATAGAGGTTTTACTGTATAATGATTAGAAATTCTAAGGTTAAATTAAAATTAACTAAGATAATCAATTCTTCAAAAAGCCATCTTTAAGTAATCAAATAAATTAATTATTTTATCCTATAAAAAATCTTAAATCCTTTTGTTTTATATAACATTTTATTTGTTTTCTTCACACATATGGTGAGCTTAACCATATATATTTCACTACTTTTTAACCTTCATTAAGGTCTTTTTCGTTCAAGTCTTCCCAGCAAAGTCGGGTTTATGTTTAACTGTTAGTGCATCAAATATTAATCCGTACTTTAAATGAATTGCGGGTGGAAGGTAGTAAAGCTGCAGATTGCTATTCTTCTTCACCATTTGGTCACAAATTACAGGTAAAATGAGTAATTTAAGAGAAATTATTCTGTATTTAATCGTTCTGACTCAAAATAATAGTACAAATTACAACTGTGTTTAGGTGGACAGTGATGATGGAATGGCCGTTAGACGGCCGGGACACGGTTGTTTCCGGACGGTTTCCGCATTCGAATCTTGAACAAAAATTCCTATGAAGCAAACCTGGGGAAAAAAACCAGACCTTGATCACTAATAAATAAAGATGCTATATGTACGTGTTGAATAATACCTTTTTTCCTGGCATGGCCAGATTGCCAACGCTAGTGTACTTGCCATCATGGAATTCTGCATATATATACTACAACTGGTAATTTATCGAATAGTGGACTCGAGTCGAATATAACATCATTTATCATAAGAGATTAGAAGATATACGAGTCGCAATCGGTATCCGGTTTGATGATGAAGCCGAGCGGAACGCCACAAAATCCTGGCAAAGTAGCGATTGCGGTGGAATTGGGGTTGTTAGTGGTGATGAGTCCCATGAAGCACCCGCAAAGCGATCTCCGGTTATCGGTGGAATGAGTCATCAAGTTGAGGTTCGTGACGGCCTCACAACACGGTGAACCCGGGTAAGGGTCGGGTGAACCGTAGCTGATGAAGGAGGTGCAGACAGAGAGTAGGTCTGTCACGGTGCTGCAGTCCACTGCAGCACCTATTGAGGTAGACCATGAAAGCAACATCAACGCTCGTATCATAAATCGACGAGTCCCCATTTATATCGGTTTTTCGGACCTTATCGATGCTAGTCTTGCAGGTGAGTATATATCCTCGGTTTAGAGTCGGGTCGTTGTGCAATGCAGAACGTGTGGATCATGAAGATTGAATGAGTATCTGGTTTGGAATTTTGAGAGCAAAAATATCACATGAACATAACTACATAACCAACTCCAACCAATACGTAGTTTAATCTTCTTTGTTTATATGATCATATACGGATTTACACACAACACAAATACAGTGTTCTGGTGACAAATTGCATGTAAAAATACAGCACCCCCTAAGCTCTAACAATGGAATGACAAATTGCATGTAGAATGAAGATTGAAGAAGCGTTTACGGGCCGGTGTTAGTCGCTTCGATCGCATTCCCATCTAGAGGTAGGGACACAGCTGAGGTAGTGACACCAACTGCAATGTTGGTTTCCGTCTTCTCCCCGGAACAGCAGCACCAGTGCTACTCCGAGTCTGCGTAATTAAAGGACACGTGACAATGTTATAACTCGAATCGAAAGCATGTTTAATCTTAAAAGTTAAAACCACTTGATTATGAATGGTTGGTTGATTACTTGGTAATTAGTACTTACCCTGCAACCAACAGCACCATGGAAGCCACCCACATTACATATTGGTAAGGCTTGTACTTCGATTTCGAATAAGTCCCGACCGGAACATTCACATTCCCATGCTCCAACCACCCTAACTGAGGCCGAGGTAGTAGGACAAACCCCAGTAGAAAGCCAGTTAAAAACCCACCAATATGTGCAAAATTATCGACGTGTGGCAGAATCCCGATCGCGAAGTTAACCGCAATGATGACCAGAAGGGTTAGCAAAGCTGAAGCCTGCAGAAAATATCAACAATGGAAGTAAGCAATCAACATTGTATTTTATATGTAATGAAGTAGAACAGTTTACAATGTGTCACCTTGTTTGTGTATATGGTCCAATTTGTGATAAGCTCGGAAAGCATCGCACCAAGAAGTCCGAAAAGAGCACCGGAGGCGCCGACCGAGATGCTGTTTCGGATAAATAGAGATGACAACACACTTCCGCCGAATCCAGACAAGAGGTAAAGGATTCCAATCCGAACTGCCAAATTGAGAAGTAGTAACAAGTAACAACAAATATCAGACATCTACAACTATGAACTAGCCTTTACATAAGCTCGAAAACGGAACATACCGAACCCGAACTGTTGTTCGAGGCTAATTCCGATGAAGACGAGGCTCAGCATGTTTGCTAGAAGATGAATGACACCGGCATGTAGCCAGATACATGTTATAAGCCTCCATCCTTGATGGTCTACCACAACTTTGCTCCACTCAAGAGCTCCCAGTTTCTGCAATCTGTAGGAAAAGTGAAAACAATTAAACAAATCTTCATTTTAGATGCATAAAAACAACAACAAAATCCAAGAAACTTTGCAGGGTGACCAGAAAATGTACGTAGAAGAAGAGGGGCCGAACAGAGGGTTCTCTCTCAAAGGCTGGAAAGAAAAACGACCGAGAAACCTCGCCCTACACTCGCCGACGACAGGCCTCGTTTGTCTGTGCTTCGGACAATCGTTGAAATACATAACGATTATAAAAACAGCAACATTAGCCACCACGAACATAGGCACCAACCACGATGTCCATTGACTCTCGCTGTTGTTGTTTCTCTTAGGCCTTCCGCCCCTGTTTTCTACATCATTCCCTTCCATTTTCACCCCAAACCAATACAAGAAACAAGAAAATAAAATGGAAAAAAAAGTAAAAAACAGTTCTTTTGGACTTGGGGTTCTTCTGTATATCCACAAAGGCACAAACTTTGGCTAGATTATTTGCTTTCTTTTATGGAGTTGGTGAGGGCTATTTGGGACACTGTTTTAGTTCTGTTCCATTCTGGTGTCGTGTTGTTTTTGAGGGTTTTTTTAAAACTGTCGCGGTTTGCAAGGAAATCGGGTGTCGTAGAAGAGTCGTGGTCATGATTGATTGGCACGTAAGAAACGTAAAGTTCGGTCATTTCCGAGACAAGAGGTTATTGGTTCTGGTTGTGCACGCTAGCTTTGCCAGTTGCCTGATCTTTCGGCTCGTTTTTCCGTTCTGAATTATGGGTGTGTTACATGGTGGTGCTTCATCCGAAAACGAAACGGTTCGATTCGAATACCGACACTCCACACGAGCGGATTCTCGATTGTTCACTCCAGCACCCCTCGATTTATTCCTGGGCGTAGTAGACATTGAAGTAGTTGGAAAAAAATATAAAAAAAAAATGACCGGTATGCAGGGATGGACCGAGGGGTGCTGGTGGGGGCAACCGCCCCCTAAAATTTTGAAAATCATATATGATTTAGAACAATTTTAGAACTTTTTTATGTATTTTCTATTAAAAATTTATTTCCGCCCCTTAAAAATTTATAGGTTCGACTCTCTTAACCTAATGTCCTAGGTCCGTCCCTGTCAGCATGGGATGGCCTACATGAAGCAAGTGATTGAGGTGCCAACCAACCAACCAGGCTACTCCAACTGCTAGTTCCTAACAGTAGACGCAAAGCATATAATATTGGAAATGAAAGCACTACGGAGTTGCTTCGGGCAGTATCAAAAACTATGGAGCTTTTACACTTCTCAGCTCGTTAAGTGATCTTGGTGGTAAAGTGTGGGATGTTTCCGTTAAGTGTTTTAGTTTCGAGTAGCGTAGTCTGTAACTGTGCATAAATTTATTTAGATATAAAATTAAATTAAGATACTACCATATAATCAGATTAGTATGTAGAAAAAACAAAATAGAATTTATAGTGTATTTAAATCAAAAAATACGATGATCATAGATTCGTCTCTAATCTTAATAACGTAAAAGACAAGATAATATATGCTCGTACGTATTCTTAACCATTTGGCAGTACACAGATTTTGTAGATAAAGTGATTTGAACTCGAGTCTCTTATGATGAACATCATCTGTTTTTTCACTAAGACCACTTGTTGAGTTCAAGTATTTGATGTAATGTTAATGTTAAAGTACGTTATATTCTACAAAAAATATAAATGATTGAATTCAAGTTTGAACTTTAAAAATGATATAGTTAAAAGGATAACCGTGAATATTGAATATAAATTACAAAGCGAGCATAAAACAAATCAAAGAGTATATGAAAAATGGTGTCGAGCCCGAGCCCGAGCCCGACCCAAAATCTAACTTCCTAATCGGAATGAGAACAAATTTGGGCGTAATAGTGGAACATCTAGCCCAAATCTGAAAGATACATTCGTGCATACACAAAAGAGCATGAGTTGTTTGGGACTCGGTAGGCCCGTCAAAGCATAATTTTAGAGGAATGTACATTCAATCCGAACGATTTTTTTAGTGCTCGAACTCGAGTCACCTGAATGAAATACATCATTCTTTACTACTGAGACGACTCATAAAATTCAACTTTCTTTATAAGACAGTATCTGTTCAATTTTCTTAACCTTTAAATTCACGTTAAAATTAATTGCATTTGTTTTATAAAAATCATTACTTACATTAATTAGTGTTGTAGTAATTAATATTACAAATAATCATCACAAGTTATATTAAGTAATGGTATACTTTACCTTATAATCAATATATTAATGTGATTTTTTCACTTAGTAAAACTAAAGGAGGGAACTTCCTCATATGCATAATCCTAAATTTTTAGGACAGTTCGATTCATATTCTCAAAATTCATATTACGGATAATTATGTGTTATATTTTGATCACAAGTCATAAGTTATGTAAAAAATTATTACACAACCCTTTTTTAAAATATAAAATCCAAATTACTAAACTTAAAATCCTACACTCTAACCTTAAACCCTACGAATTAAACCCTTAAACTTTAAACCATAAACATAAATTCTAAATCTAACAAAATTGTGTAAACTAAAATTTACGCGAATTATGTATCAAATTTTCAAAAATCATATCACTAGTTCATTACTATTATGACAAACAACACAATGTGTAATATGATTAAAAAAATCACAATGTGTACACAATTTATTATAATAATGTAAATCTATATCCATATTTTAATTGTCTTTCAAAATAAATGTATGTCTAAAAAAATCCAAATATGGCTTGTAAAAAGAAGAAAAAAGAACTGTCTAAACAAAAATAAAAAGGGAAGGAGTTGGCGTGCAAATTGGGTAAGTATTTAATCGAATTTAAAAATAAAAAAATTGAGTTAATTAAGTTGACAAGTCATGTTTTAATTTTTATTACTCGAACTTTATTTATAAAAAAAATTATGTCGAATCGAGTTGAGTTGTTCGAGTTTCTGCTCATATTTAATTGCAAATAGTTAAAAATTTATAGTACTATTTGGTTATAATTTAAATGACTTTCTACAATCGTGTATATAGATATATATTTGATACACTGACGGTGAAAACTTTTAGTTTCCACAAACACATTAGTTTTAAGGTTTAGGGACCCAATTTAATGTGTAGGATTTAAGTGTAGTAGTTTAGAATTTAGTGGCTGTGAATAGAATTCGAAGTTTAAAGTTAAACTTTAGGGTTTATAGGTTAAAACTTAAATCCTCAATATTTTACCCTAAAACATAAACCCTAACTCCTAATCATAATCCCTAAATTCTAACCATTGCCCTTATATTTTAAATTTCTAAGCCCTAAATTACATCCATAAACCCTAAAACTAAGGCGATTATGAAAACTAAAAGTTTTCACCGTTAGTGTATTGGATATATATATCTTCATATTGCATATATCAAGTATAATTGAGAGACTTGACTCGAACTTGAAAACGATCAACTAATTACTAAAAAATAGAGCTATTCGAGTCTTATTTCGCAACTCAGACTTTATTTTAAATTTATTTTGAGTCGAATCAATTTTATAAAAAATACGATTCAAATCAAATCGATTTTCACGCGTTGAATCAAATTGAAAGATATATTATAATTTTTTTTCAGTCCGAGTTTTACCCATTTATATATTAGGTTTAGAAAAACAATTAGTATTAGATAGATCTAGCTCACCACGTCACTCATGGTCTCATCCGATGAACATTTTCATCTCATTTTATTCAAGGTGAATCTTCACCTATTTTTATATGTAATTAAGAAGTGAGTATACTTAGAAGTTACACTGAAATCGATAAATGTTATCGAATGTATTATGAATGACGTGCTGAGCCGAGTCTATTTGATAATTTCTCGGATTAGAACATAGACCTACCGTTACGGATAGCCTAATTAAGTAATCTTCACTATACCACACGATCCACACCTACGTGTGCCATCAAATGACCGGAAATGACCGTTTAAGCCCCATAAAGTTTAACGCGACGAGGGAATTCCCAGTACGAAAGCAGTAAAATCACCGACTTACGAAACCCAAAGAGTCCCGCCAAATTACACGCGCGAAACTTTAGCGCGTGGAAGTAGAGTGGGGCGGACATCCCGAACGCCGGTTTTCGGGGGTAATGGGGCCCACACAACACTGTACTAATTCTAAAGCTCTCGATTTTCTCTCTCTAAATATCCGGTTCTTCTTTCTTCCCCCTTATGACTTAATTTTATATTATTTCCCTCAAAGTTCAATACTTTATAAATTTCTTCTGTCCTTTGACTCTGCAACAGATCCCAACAATTTAAAGGTAAAGAGAAAGAGAAATTTCGAAAGGATCTGAAAAAAAAGCAATCTTTTATTATTCATTTTACTCTGTGTTGAAAAACACACACTCACTGGCCTTTCCTTACTGTCAATTATATTCATTTAAAAGGGTAAAGCTAACATTTTTAATCTCTGTACTGGGTTTGGGTTCTTGTTTATGTGCATTTATTAATTATTTCTTACAGCCTGTTGTTTTTATCTTCTACTTGCATTGCAAAAGGGAGAGAAAGAGGTCAACTGGGTATTTTTTTCTGGTTCAGTTAGTATTAAGTTACTAAGTATTGTACAGTGTTTGATTAGTGTGAATGAGAGAAAGTTATAAGCTTTGGCTTCTTGTGTTCTTTGTTCTCTATATTTTTTTGTTTTCCTTTTCTGGGGTCCTTTTCATTTTTCTGTCAAACATATTGACAAACAGTTGGTCAAGCATGTTGCTGGGAGAATTTAGGGGTTTTTTCATGTTAGTCACAGTGTTTTGGCGTTTTCAGTGATTTTCCCAGGTGGGGCTTTAGCTAGAAAAGGATCAAAAGAAGGTGTAAAGTGTGAACTGTTTGATTATATTATAAGATAAAAAGAGTGGACCTTCTTTTGTCCTGTTCCACCGCTGTTTTTTCTCTTTCTTACTTTCTCTAGAGGTGATACATTGCTGCAGTCATGCATGAGCGTTAACGAGGAGATGAAATTGTTCAAAAAGGTTTAGACTTTGTAGAGAAAGAGAAACGAAACTGGAGTTTCCCCCTCTACTTAATTTAATGAGTTTTGGGGGTTTGAATATCAAGAGTAGTAATACTACAACCACCAGCAGCGACGGTGTTGATATTGGTGCAAGGATACTTGTGGCTGATATTGTTCCGTACAGCAACATGCTAAGTGGTGGTGATGATGCCATTGTTGAGCCACCACCACCTCTTCTCACCAAACATATTCCCATACCTATGCAAAGCTCCCCTTCCCTATCTCTCCCCTATGTACTCTCTCTTTCTCTCTCCATGCATTGTTCTGTTATTTAATTTATTACCTACTTTATCACTGTTTGTGTAATTGTGTTGATCTTTTGCTTTGCGTCTTCTTGTTTCTGATGATTATTATTTTTATTTAAAGTTGTGGCATTTAATTTGGAGGGACTTGGTTTTGGTGCAGAGAACAATGGATCAGTTGGGGGGAAATTTTGATCCTGGTTTAGTTGGGAGGATGGGGGAAGATGAAAATGAGAGTCGGTCCGGAAGTGACAACATTGAAGGTGCTTCCGGTGATGATCAGGATGCTGCTGCTGCTGCTGATGGACGGCGGCCGAAGAAGTACCATAGGCACACTCCACATCAAATTCAAGAGCTTGAATCGTATGGTTTGCGTATCTTTCATTTGTTTGACTGAATGTTTTATTTGTTATTGAACTGTAAATCTTTGTGTTTTATTGTGTTTGTTGTCTAGTTTCTTCAAGGAGTGTCCTCACCCTGATGAAAAACAAAGAACGGAACTTAGCAGGAGGCTTGGCTTAGAGATCAAGCAAATCAAATTTTGGTTTCAGAACAGGAGAACCCAAATGAAGGTCAGTCAGTTTATGATAAAATTTTTGGTTTTGTTAGTCTTGAATCTCTTGATGTGGTTGAGTTCTAATCTTCTGTTTGAGATTGGTAATGATGGAGATTTATTGTTTAAATTAGACCCAATTGGAGCGCCATGAGAATGTGATTCTTAGACAAGAGAACGATAAACTCCGAGCCGAGAATGATTTCTTGAAGCAGGCCATGATTAGCCCGGCATGCAACAGTTGTGGTGGTCCAGCGGTTCCTGGTGAAATATCTTATGATCAGCACCAACTTAAGATTGAGAATGCTCGGTTGAAAGAAGAACTAAACCGGGTTTGTTCTTTAACAAACAAGTTCTTGGGCTGGCCTCCCACTTCCTTGGCCGGTCCTATTCCTTCCCAAGGCTTAAACTCCAATCTGGAGCTTGCGGTGGGGAGAAATGGTTTTGGTGGATTGAACAATGCAGGCACGTCATTGCCAATGGAATTCAACTTCCGCGATGGGGCTATGTTGCCGTTAGTGAAATCTAGGTCCAATGACATGCCATATGACAGGTCAGTCATTGTAGATGTTGCTTTGGTGGCTTTGGATGAATTAATTAATCTGGCACAGCTGGATAATCCTCTTTGGATCAAAGGCCTGGATGGTGGGATCGAAACATTGAATCTCGAGGAGTATAGTAGAACTTTCTCCTCTTGCATTGGTATGAAACCAAGTGGCTACACAACTGAGGCTACAAGGGCAACTGGCCTGGTTTCCTTGGATGGCTTGGCTCTTGTTGAGGCATTAATTGATGCGGTATGCCACCCATTTACGAGTTCCAATGCTTTTGTAGTTTTGTTGTTAAGCATAACTTCCCATCTGCCATTATGATTGATCGAATCTTAAGTAAAGTAATATTGTTTGACAAGGTCTTTTTCTACTACTTTATGAATAGAATCGTTGGGCAGAAATGTTTCCCTGCTTGATTTCTAGTGCAGCAACCATCGATGTGCTATCCACTGGTACAGGTGTATCCAAAGACAACACATTGCAAGTGGTAATTTTATTCTACCATCTCTCTTTATTTCTTTTGCTGCTTAGCCTGGCCTTATGAAAATCATACTTGGCAGATGGATGCTGAGTTTCAAGTACTTTCTCCGTTGGTTCCTGCCCGTCGAATGAGATTCATCCGGTTCTGCAAACAACATTCGGAGGGTGTGTGGGCTGTGGTTGATGTTTCAATCAATACTACCCAAGATGCCACATATACGCATACGTTTCCCAACTGCAGGAGGCTTCCTTCTGGCTGTGTCATCCAGGATCTGGACAACAAGTACTCCAAAGTAATTGCTAATCTAAATTTTCTTATGTTCTCTACTTATTTTCTTTTTTAAATAAAAAACACTATACTTAATATGTTGATGCTCATTGAGCTTGCATCCTACTTGTTTTTCTCCTAATAGTCATTTAATAAGGTAGTTGTTATAATTACAACTTCTGAGTTTGGTTAAGACCATATGGAGGTGAAGTCATGTGCACTGACTTCGGTCTCCATTCCCCTTGACTTATGCTTTTCCGAATTTAATGCTCGGTTTATAGCTCACCAGATTTCTTTTCTCTTTGATGGGTAGCTAATAAGAGATATATAACAACTTCACCTAAGAATATGAAGCTTTAATTAATTATTTGTCTGCTCAAGAAGATGCTTACTTGTTTTAAATCATTTAAAAAGGTTTTCTGTTTCAAAGCTAATTTTTTTATGCGTGTACTTAATTAGTCCACTGCTGCTTGCAGAGTTGAGCAAATCAAGGTTACAGTCACAGTTTGATATTAGTATAATGTTTTGAGCATACCTTAGTTGTAATCTATTATTTATGCAGGCGAATCCTTGGAATTGTTTATCGGTGTTCCATAAATTATATTATGATGTTTCTATTCCTCTCTCTCCTTGTCTGTTACCGTACTTTTAATTGTCAACAAGGTGATACGACTATGAATCTTTAATCTTTTAGAACTACGTGTTATGTGGTCCTTGGTTTGTTTTATTTTATTAAGGTCATGATGCATATACATAGATATACACCTTTATGTACGTGTAACCAGTGTTTTCCTGAAATCAAATTTTAATCCAATAAAGAAAGCCATCTTATTTCATTAAATTTGAGGTTATGTTTTTATGTGTAATTAGCAGTACCTTTTTAAAACTTTCTAAATGAAAGATTCATGTACTTCTAAAAACGACTCTGAAAAACTTAATTAAAAAGGGCATTTTAGAAATTTAGGTTCATACGATGATCTTTCTAAGTTGTGTTAGGCTTATGTGTTTTTATGGTTTTTTAAGAAGTGAACTAGGATCAATATGATGATCTTTCTAAGTTGTTGTAACCTCATGTGCTTTAATGATCTTATAATAATTGAATTAGGATCATATGATGATCTTCTAAAGTTTGTCGTAACGCTCATGTGTTCCTTATGATCTTTTAAGAAGTGAATTAGGAGCATACGATGATCTTTCTATGTTGTTGTAACGCTCATGTGCTTTTATGATCTTTTAAGAAGTGAATTAAGATCATATGATGACCTTTCTATGTTTTAAGAAGTGAATTAGGATCATATCTTTCTATGTCGTCGTAATGCTTATGCGCTTTTATGATCTTTTAAGAAGTGAATTAGGAGCATATGATGATCTTTCTATGTTATCCTAATGCTCATGTGCTTTTATGATATTTTAAGAAGTAAATCTAGCACTCTCCTTTTTAATTAGTTTAAATTTCTGTCCCATTAATTGGTTTGATATTTATTGCAAGCGAGCATGCTTACAAATAGTTAAATGCAGGTTACTTGGATCGAACACTCAGAATATGATGACAGCGCAGTTCACCATCTCTTGAGGCCATTACTCAGTTCGGGTTTAGGCTTTGGTGCACACAGGTGGATTGCCACTCTCCAAAGGCAATGTGACTGCTTGGCACTCCTGATGTCCCCTGACATCCCTGGTGAAGATAATATAGGTATCTTTTTATCAACTGCTATATTATTCTTTCATCCTCGACAATAATATGCGGAATCATCCTCGTCTAATACATGATATTTTCCTATAGGAATAACTCCAGCCGGGAGGAAAAGCATGTTAAAGCTTGCACAGCGCATGACAAATAACTTCTGTGCCGGTGTTTGTGCTTCAAGCGTGCAAAAATGGGAGAAGCTTAATTTTGGTAATGTGGGTGAAGATATGAGAATAATGACCCG
The DNA here is from genome assembly GCA_030270665.1 of Hibiscus trionum. NCBI lineage: Eukaryota > Viridiplantae > Streptophyta > Magnoliopsida > Malvales > Malvaceae > Hibiscus > Hibiscus trionum. The sequence goes on along the minus strand of BSYR01000045.1, from coordinate 9,357,235 downwards.
GAAGAATGTAAACGATCCTGGTGAGCCTCTTGGGGTTCTATTGAGTGCTGCTACTTCTGTTTGGATGCCGACAACACAGAAAAGGTTGTTTGATTTTTTGAGGGATGAACGGACGCGGATTCAGTGGGACATTCTGTCCAACGGTGGGCCAATGCAGGAGATGGTCAATGTTGCCAAGGGTCCAGGTCACAGCAACTCGGTCTCTCTCCTTCGTGGCGGTGTAAGTATTCACCCCCTAGATACGTTAGACCTTAAACTGCATATTTCTTGGATTTTCTCATCCAACATTTTTCTATTTATTTTCATGCTATGTCGCAGGCCATTAACGCAAATGAGAACACGATGCTAATTTTACAAGAGACATGGTCTGATGCCTCTGGTGCAATGGTAATTTATGCACCCATCGATATATCATCGATGAGCATAGTGGTGAACGGTGGCGATTCAGCATATGTGGCACTCTTACCATCTGGATTTGCAATCCTTCCCAATATTTCACCTACTTATCATGGCGGGCAAAGTCACTCCAATGGACAAATGGTGAATCCGGATAACAATGGGACTATAAGCAGCAATGGATGCATACTTACTGTTGGATTTCAGATTTTGGTGAATAGTGTTCCTACTGCTAAGCTAACATTGGAGTCGGTTGAAACCGTTAACCATCTCATCTCCTGCACAATTCAGAAAATCAAAGATGCGCTTATGGTAACATAGCCGGAGCCGGTAAGGTGCCCTCATAGTCAATTTACATAATATATAGATCGTGCTTCTGTGAAAAATAAAGAAGATAAATATGTGGAAAGTATAGGAGATACAGATAGAATGGGAATGAAATGGAGCTCGAGAAGAAGGGCTTCGAGTCAAGAACGAACCAATCTCGTGTGGAGTTTTGGTTCGGGTATTGACTTGGTCGACCTCTAAGATGCTAAGCTCTTTATTCTCACAGTTGGTAAGCTTCTTTTCTATATTTTTTTTCCTGTCAAGTCAGTGAAGCTTATAGAGAAACATAGGACAAGACATTGCAAGACTGGTCTTAACTTTCATGTTCTGAATTCAATCAAAATTGTGGATCAGCTGTACCTTACATCCGGGCATGTACTTCTTTACAGTTCGGTTTCGTTTGTTTATTTCTTTAATCCGAATCGAGCTTGGAACCTTTATGTTTTGTATTTTGGATGTTCAATCTTGATCATGTGTTTTGTTTAATTTATAATTATTTCTAGCCTGGTTTATGCTGGGCACCAGTCCTTAGCAGTGAGTAGTTCAAGGAGTACATACACTATATAAACAGGGTCTTGAACAAATGCCTGCATCTTTGTTTGCAGTTTTGAAGATGAAAATGCTGTATTTTAATCAAAGTTACTGGCTTTTACTGTTCTTTTATTTTTGTTATATTCAGGGCGGATCTTGACAATCTAATATGAGGGGCTATTTAGAATTTTTGAAAATTTTATAAGCTTAAATTAAAATTTTCAAAGATTTTGAAAAACTTTTATATAAAAAAGTAGGGGTTTAACTATTTTTTTTTTAAATTTGAGATTTACCGATACTTTTAAAAGTTTAGGAGGAAATATAATTAAAACTATTTAATTTTTTTAAAACATACCAATAATATTTAATTTTTTTGAAGAGGAATTTTCAAAGGACTAAATATAACATTATTAAACTTTAGTACTCGACTGTCAAATACATTTTGACCACTCTCTATGACTTCTGTTCAAATTAAGAGAGATAGAACTTAAGGGATGGCTAAATAATCCGAACTAATTCGGTGTGCCTTGATTCGACCCAGTTGGACTTTTAGTCTTGAATTTCAGGGATCGAGACGGTGAGGGACGGGTTCTGGTATATGCTTGAAATGTTCCGCCCCTGTATATATTTAAATAAATATATATATTTTTATTATATTTATAAAAATACCACTATATATATAAACACTTTTATGGTTGTTAAGTTATTTTTTTGTTTGTGCTTATCTTAAATTTTTTTTAGACGTTCAAGTTTTAACATATTTGATTCTGATGGTCAATAGTTCAAGTTTATTTTTTCAATATGTAATTTTTAATGTGGATAATTTAAAATTGGTTTTTATTTTATTTTTATATAGGTTTAAAGTCTTTTGAAACTAAATTTTGTGGTCGTAATGGTAGATTGGTCGGATCTAATTTTTATCGTCGTTGGAGATTAATATTTTTTTTCAATTTTTTGAGTTGGAACGGTTTAGGGTCGAATTTAAGAGTTAGTATATCGGGACGGGGCGGACGAGTAAACTAACATTTTAATTCGGGGCGGGACGGGCGAGTAAACTAACATTTTAATTCAAGGCGAGGCAGGGTCGAATTTAAAGGCTTATAGATCGGGGCAGGGTTAGGACGACAAAAAAATCGGCCGTCCCATCCCGTGCTCATCCCTGAATAAACCGTCATAACCTCGTTCTCACCATCAATAATTGTCAATCAATTATTTTTGGCAACTATAAAATAAACTCTCAAAAGCCTACTTTTGTGGTAAAAGATGTCATAACTCTAAAAAAAATGTCTAAACAGTTATTTATTACTCGAAAAAAATTTAAAAATTTTAAGCACATAAATCTAAACCCCTAAAATATGAACCCTAAATTGAATTTCTAACCCATAAAATTAAAGTAATTGTAGAAACATTTTATTTTCACCGTCAGTGCATGGTATAATTGCCTATTACAAATTATTGTCAATACAAACACAAATTATGCAAAAATAATTTACACAACATTTCATATTTAAAATATAAAAAATAAAACTTAAATTTTTAACCCTAACACTCTAAACTATAAACTTTAAATTCTAACTACAAATCTTAAATTTTACTCCCTAAACCTCTATATCCTAATTTTAAACCCTAAACATTTCGTATTTAGCTCGATTCGATCATTCAGCTGTTAGTAGGCCTTTAGACTTCCTTTAAGGTTTGGGCTTAGATAACAATAATCTTTTCCCAGCCCAAACTACATGAAGATTTCAGGCAAATCTAGGGTTTTCACCATTATAAAAAGGGGGACGCCTGTTATTTTATGAACCAACTACTTGATCTTATCTGAGCAGAGAACTCAAGGGTTTCCTTCTCTCTCAGCCGCCCTTCGCCTTACGGCGCTGCCGGTGGCTCCGTCTCATGGCGGAAGGAGAGTTGGTTTTAAAGCCTATGGTTGTTTTCTGCGGTGAAGAGTGCCCGCGGTCGAGAGCCTTTGATGTCGGAAACCGAACGTCGTGGGCTGTGATGGCCTCGCGGGCTAAACTCACAGTTGAAAAGTTATTGGATTGGATGTGAATTAAGTTGAGTGTTGTATGATTTGATGTTGACATGTATGTTTGATTTTGGAAATTTTTTTCAGGTGATGCAATTGTTTCTCGAGGAAATGAGGTAAGATTTTGTTCATACTGTATTTTATCTTAGAATCTGTTCCTTGTTCCAGAAATATAATAAAAATTGTGGTTTAGTTGCATCCGGAAGCAGGGACGGACCTGAGACTTTAGGTTAGTGAGGGCGAACCTATAAATGTCAGGGCCGAACTAGGTGAAAATAGATTTTTAATAGAAAATATATAGAAAAATTTTAGAATTTTTCTAAATCATATATGATTTTCAAAATTTTAGGGGCGGTTGACCCACCAGCACCCCTTGGTCCATCCCTGTCTGGAAGTACAAAATGAACAAACTCTGAAAGAGTGGGGTTTTGTGAATGCAATATCAAGAGCAAAGGCAACAGCTTTCAAGTACTTCCTCCCCGTCGAATGAGATTCATCCGGTTTTGTTGTTAAGCATAACTTCCCATCTGCCATTACGGTAAAGTAATATTGTTCGACAAGGTCTTTTTCTGCTACTTTATGAATAGAATCGTTGGGCAGAAATGTTTCCCTGCTTGATTTCTAGTGCAGCTATCCGCCTGTACAGGCGTGTCCAGAGACAACACATTGCAAGTGGTAATTTTCTAAATGATAAGATTCATGTACTTCGAAAACAGACTCTCCGAAAAGCTTAATTAAAAAAAGGGTATTTTAGAAATTTAGGTTCATATGATGAGCTTTCTAAGTTGTCTTAAGGCTTATGTGTTTTTATGGTCTTTGAAGAAGTGAATTAGGATCAATATGGTCTTTCTATGTTGTTGCAACGCTCATGTGCTTTTATGATCTTTTAAAGATTGAGTTTGGATTATATGATCTTTCTAAGTTGCCGTAATGCTCATGTGCTTTTGTGATCTTATAAGAACTGAATTAGGATCATATGATGATCTTTCCAAGTTGTAATGCTTTTGTGCTCTAATGATCATTTAAGAAGTGAATTAGGATCGTATGTTTCTATGTTGTTGCGACGCTCATGTGCTTTTATGATCTCTTAAGAAGTGAATTAAGATCATATGATGATCTTTCTATGTTGTTGTAATGGTCATGCGCTTTTATGATCTTTTAAGAACTGGATTAGGATCATATGATCACCTTTTTTGAGGTGTCGTAAAGCTTAAGTGCAGTAACTATGTGTTATTATGATCTTTTGAGAAGTGAATCTAGCACTCTCCTTTTTAGTTACTTTAAATTTCTGTCCCATTAATCGGTTTGATATTTATTGCAAGCGAGCATGCTTACAAATAGTTAAATGCACAGGTTACTTGGATCAAACACTCAGAATATGATGACAATGCAGTTCACCATCTCTTGAGGCCATTACTCGGTTCTGGTTTAAGCTTTGGTTCTTGAGGCCATTACTCGGTTCTGGTTTAAGCTTTGGTGCACACAGGTGGATTGCTACTCTCCAAAGGCAATGTGAGTGCTTGAGTGCTTGGCACTCCTGATGTCCCCTGATGTCCCGGGTGAAGATAATATAGGTATTTTTTTATCAACTGCTATATTATTCTTTCATCATCGATGATAATATGTGGAATCATCCTCGTATAATACATGATATTGTGCTATAGGAATAACTCTAGCCTGGAGGAAAAGCATGTTAAAGCTTGCACAGCGCATGACAAATAACTTATGTGCCGGTGTTTGTGCTTCAAGCATGCAAAAATGGGAGAAGCTTAATTTTGGTAATGTGGGTGAAGATATGAGAGTAATGACTTGGAAGAATGTAAAAACGATCGTGGTGAGCCTCTTGGGGCTCTATTGAGTGCTGCTACTTCTGTTTGGACTTTGGATGCTGACAACACAGAAAAGGTTGTTTGATTGCTTGAGGGATGAACGGACGCGGATTCAGTGGGATATTCTGTCCATCGGTGGGCCAATGTTGCCAAGGGTCCAGGTCACAGCAACTCGGTCTCTCTCCTTCGTGTCGGTGCAAGTATTCACCCCCTAGATACGTTAGGCCTTAAACTGCATATTTCTTAGATTTTCTTATCCAACATTTTTCTATTTATTTTCATGCTATGTCGCAGGCCATTAACGCAAATGAGAACACGATGCTAATTTTACAAGAGACATGGTCTGATGCCTCTGGTGCAATGGTAATTTATGCACCCATCGATATATCATCGATGAGCATAGTGGTGAACGGTGGCGATTCAGCATATGTGGCACTCTTACCATCTGGATTTGCAATCCTTCCCAATATGTGGAAAGTATAAATAGAAACAGATAGAATGGGAATGAAATGGAGCTCAAGAAGAAGGGTTTCGAGTCAAGATCGAACCAATCTCGTGTGGAGTTTTGGTTCGGGTATTGACTTGGTCGACCTCTAAGATGCTAAGCTCTTTATTCTCACAGTTGGTAAGCTTCTTTTCTATTTTTTTTCTGTCAAGTCAGTGAAGCTTATAGAGAAACATAGGACAAGACTGGTCTTAATTTTCATGTTCAGAATTCAATCAAAACTGTGGATCTGCTTTACCTTACATCCGGGCATGTACTTGTTTACAGTTTGGTTTCGTTTGTTTATTTCTTTAATCCGAATTGACCTCGGAAGCTTTCCGTCCAAATCAAAAAGAATAAACCGTCATAAACCACCACAACTTCGTTCTTATAATCTACAACTTTTAATCATTTTCGCGGTGGAATATATTACAACTCTAAAGAAAGGCCTAAATTCATTTACAATTCGTCGAGTTCTTGTATTGTGGGTCCTAAATTCATAAACCACAGTCGATATTTGTTATTAGGGGTTTACTTTTAAATTTAATTTTTTATTTTTCCCAATACTTACATTAAATGTGTAATTTTTTCAATAATTGTTATTATGACCCTAATTTTTTCGATACTTGTTATTAAAAACTCGATTTTTCTTAATATTTATTATTAAAGGTCTACTCTAATTTTAGTGGGCTTAGGATATGGGGTGTCATGAACCATTAACAATTTAATTTTTACAATAATTATTATTAGGGGCTTAATTTTTAGATTTGTCTTAGGGCCACTAAAATATCAAGAGACTCAGTTAATGGTACATGACCCCCATATCCTAAGCAGAGAATTAAGGCATGCTTAATCACTATTATTAAGTTAACAACCCATTCTTATTGTCGGTAAACAATTGAATCCCAAACCCTAAGCAAAGAATCCTAGAAAGTAGAAAGTGGATGCAAACCGAAGGTGACACCGGCCCTGTCTTTTATTTTAAAATTTTGTCATTTAATTTGTAGGTACACCAAATGATTCTTGGCAGCTTGCGATTGGTTTGTAAAGGAAGAAAACAACCAATTGGAACTGCTCCATAGGCAAAGACTCATTCTGCTCACCAAACCCTTGTCTTTATACATATTTCACATTCTAAACAATGCACTTCTGCTAAATAAAACACTGAAATATTACGATGGAAATCGTCTGCCCCTTATCATACCTCTATTTTAAAATAGTGGGTTTAGAGTTAGAGTTTAAAGTTTAAGGTTTAATGAACTAGGAGTAGGGTGTAGGGTTTAGGATGTGAAAATTAGGGTTATGATTTAGAATTTAATTTATAAGTAATTTTTAGTGTGGGACATAGAAGGAGGCATGATTAGGGGCAGAGGATTTTTACCAGAAATGGATAGAAATCTTCTGCCCCTTTTCGGTGCCTCTATTTATGCCCCAACACTAAAAAACACTATAAAATTAATTTTCAAGTCCTAACCCTAAATTCTAAACCCTACACCCTAAAAAATATACACTATCTTAAATTCCCTGAACCCTAAACATAAACTCTAACCTAAAACCCTACATCTAATTTTGAGTGTGGGGCATAAGTAGGGGCACCGAAAAAGGCAGAAGATTTCTATCCCAATTGTCTTTATACATAGACTCTTTAATCTCACTCGGTTCGGTAAAAAAAAATTGATTTTTTAGTTCTCGAAAAATGTTACATTTTAATCTGGGAAAATTTGTTCAATTCAGCTTATCTAATAATCTTTAATGAACAATAATGGAGTGTTTTTGGATGCTTTTAGTTGGATCAAAATCATTGATGTAGCACATGTGCAATGATTTATGTCATTTTAGGAGTGGAAAAGGTAACACCAAATTTAATAATTCTCCCACTAGGTGTTTGATTTAATACAAAATGGCGATTGTAGGGACATTGCTTGATTAAATAAATGTGTGATCCATTTTACAACTTAAATCTTCTTCATTAAAACTAACATTAGAATTTAGAACCCTACCAACTTTCTTGTTTTCAACAAGTCTTAGGCTACTCATTTTGTCTTTGTATCACCAATTACTATTAGTCTCAGTGAGGGACTTAAAAACTAAAAAAAAAAATAGGATCCAAATTTTTAGTTTGGATATGCATATTTTCTTAATTGTAAAAATATTAATGAATGCAATTTAAAGTTATAAGATATATTAATCCTATAAATATATAGAGAAAGTTATGATTCATTCTTTAAAACTTAAAAATTTTACATTTAGTTACTGATATCTGATTTATTGGTCAATTAATTCATATAAGGTTTTGTAAAGGCCCATTAGAGAGCGAACCTCTCAATCAAATTTTCTTCATTTACAAAGTCAAAATTTGAATTATTGACCATTTTTAAAGGACATAAGGGCTAATCTCACTAGGCCAACTGATTATTGGTTTTCTTTAATATGATTTTAATTGTTAAGATTATAACTTTTAATTAAAAATAGACTTAACTACAAAATAAGTGTCTAAACTATGCCTATTTTTTGCAATATGTGCCTAAAGTATTTTTTAGCTGGAATAAGTGCCTAAACTATTTTTGGGCTGAAATAAATGTCTAAACTTTTATTTTTAGTTGAAAAAGGTACCCAAGTAGGTGCCAAAGTTGACTTTAAAATAAACCAAACATGAAAGTTTAGGCGCCCATTTCAAACAAAAAATAGTTTATACACCTATTTCAGCTAAAATGAAAGTTTAGGCACCTATTTCAACAAAAAAATACTTTAGGCACCTATTACAAAAAAAAGACATAATTTTGACACTTATTTTATAGTTTAGCCTTAAAAATAATTCACTTATTTTTATGTAAAAATCTTCTTATTATTTATTGCTAATTTTAACCATCAATATTCATTAATCTAATAAAGAAAAAACATGTACAACTCTCAAATTTTACATCGTATCAAATGATCTTAATCATATATATGTATATGTTATGTATATGAAGGGCCCAAATTCCTCACCAAACCTACCTAACCCATAGATGAATTTGATGAGGCTAATCCGTTTTCATGTGAAACCATTCATCCATCAATCATCACCCGCCGTTTTGATCATCATTAAAACCGTTAATCAGAAACCGTCGAGAAGCTGTGCGTGTCCCACGTGTACAGCCTTTGTTGGGTTTTGGATTTGTCCTGGTTATCATGATCAGTGAAACAGGAGATTTTTTTCTCTCCACTTTCGGCAGGTTCGAGAAGGCACAGGCTTGGCGATCTTTCAACATCGGCCGGCCTTAGCTTTGACTCAGGGGCCGGGACCATTTGCCCCAGCCATTCATTCGCAACCTTTTGAAAACAAGTAAACAAAGAGTGCCAAAAAATAATTAAATTTAGTTTCTGCATTAGTCAAAGTAGTTGGTGTTATAATATATATATATATATATATGATAATTACAAAGAATATATTTGATATCGAGAAGATGTTTTATGCATCAATAATATTATTTTTATAAACAGACCTCTAATTTATTAGATGTTTTGTTTAAAATTCTTTAAAATTAAGAATTTTAAATTTAAAAGGCTTAATTCAGAAATAGATGTTTAAATTATAATTTTTTTTTCCTGAGATACGTGTCTAATATTTTTTAGCTGAAACAAGTTAACAGGGTTAAAAAATTATCTCCTAATAATAAATTGGCACGCGGTTTTTGTTTTTTATTTAAATAAACTGAAAATAAAATTAAATAAATAATATCTCAAAATTTTCAAAAATCATAAAATAATGTTAAATTTTTTAAAATTCAAAACCTTAAACTCAAATTGGTTCTACTATCGTCGTCAATAGCCTTGTCGGAACCCGTCATCGCCGTCGCTTGAGGCCACCACTCATTTTTCTCAACCACTCATCGTCGGTAACCGATGAAAACAATTAAAAAAAAGGTAAACTACATAAATGACCACTATACTATTGGAAAAGTCGCGATTTGACTACCTTATTTTTTTCGAAGCAATTAAACCAACATATTATTAAATTGGGTACAATTTAACTACCAGCAGTTAGAGGTTAACGTCAGGGTGACATGGTAGTTAAAAAAATAATGGCAGGGTGACGTGTCAGTTAAAGAATGTGTAAATAATAAGGACCAAATGTGTAACTATACCCTTATTTTTTAACTGCCACGTCATCCTGCCGTTAACTTCTAACGGCTGGTGGTTAAATTGCACCAAATTTAATAGTACGATGGTTTAATTGCTTTGAAAAAAAATGGTCAAATCGTGAGTTTTCCAGTAGTATAGTGGTCATTTATGTAGTTTACCCAAAAAATAAATTACGAAACTGATTAATCAAACCAAACCGCTGGTTAGACCGAACGAGAAAAAGAAAGAAACCGGCAAAAAACCGAGCCAAGCCGCACACTACACGAGATGAACCCTTAGAAAAGTACCAAACAAAACAAAATGAAAAGGAAAGAACAAAAGAAAATCCCCTCTGCAACCATTTTATTACTATTTCATTTTCTAAATTTTATTTGAATTTTTGTTCTACGACAGTTGACCTAATTTCAATTCCCATTCCGAAGGAAAGAAAGAACCCAGAAACCAGGACAAAAAAAGTAAAAAAAAAATTCAATCTTTGGTAAATCCCAGAAACAGATACATCGGAGAGAAATCAATTCATCAAAATGGGAAATTCATTTGGGTGCTCAGCTTCCGGTGAGAGATTAGTGTCGGCGGCGAGAGATGGGGATTTGGAGGAAGCTAAGATGCTTCTGAGTTGCAATCCCTGTCTTGCTAAATATTCCACTTTTGGTGGCCTTAATTCTCCTCTCCATTTCGCTGCTGCCAAAGGCCACAATGAGGTTTCTTTCTTTCTTCTTCTTCTTCTTCTTCTTCTTTTCGTTTTCCCCCATCTTTCCTTAAAATTTGTCACCTTTGTTTTTACCCTTTGGCTTGTAAAACGTTTAGTGTTTGCCTTTCGAATTATATTTTGATTTCCTGTTTTATTTATTTTCTGGGCTTTCCTTAGATTGTTGCTTTATTGCTTGAGAATGGAGCTGATGTTAATTCCAGAAATTACTGTGGCCAGGTAACTGTTTTTTCATTTTTCTTATCTGGGTTTTCTCTATTTTTTTTGGTTTTAAATAAAAGTATGTTTTTTTGTTCCTAATTTTCACAATGCGTTCCCTTGAAGATTACTTCTGTTTATAGAGTTCCCTTGAAGATTCGGAATTTTCGATTTTTTTGTTTTGTTTTTGATTATATGAATTTGGGATTTGGAGTTAAAATTTGGGGTTATTTGACATATTTTGAAAGAATTCTTCTTGTCGGCTACCTTCCTAAAGAATGGAGTATATTGGTTTTGAGAATTTACCGAACATGATTTTAGATTCCAAATCTGATTCTGTGGAAACCCAAAGCCTAGCTTTCTGCTCTCTTCTAAGCAACAAATATAACCTATTTGCATTATGAATTTATGACTGACTTTTATGTCTTTCTTCATGTTTGAAATGAAAGACTGCATTGATGCAAGCTTGTAGATATGGACGCTGGGAAGTTGTACAAACCCTTCTGCTTTTCAGATGCAATGTAAGTTCCATTTTCCCATTAAATTTATGATTACACACAATATGTATGAAATAAATTATAGGTTGTAATGAGGTTGGATGGTACCTGCTCTTGAGGTCATCATTTCGCTTTTAATGAATTTTCATAATTTTGTTATGAACTTTAAAAAAAAAATCAAATGTATGTCAACTAATTGATGTCTATTGTTATTTTACTTCATTTTTAGGTCACGAGGGCAGATTATCTAAGCGGGAGAACAGCTCTACATTTTGCTGCTGTAAATGGACATGTGAGATGCATAAGACTGGTTGTTGCTGATTTTGTTCCTAGTGCCCCTTTTGAAGCTATAAACAACCAAATTGAAGGTGAAAGAGGGGATGGTTCTGGTGCGAGGAGCAAAAATGATCAGAGGTGTGTATTCTGTCACTTCATTCAATCAGAGAGGATCCTTTACGGCATAAACTCAGTTTTGGCACGTGTACGACTTAATGATGCTAATCCGTCATCACAGACATATTTTTCCCAGTGATCTCAATTGCTATGGAATTACTCAGCCTTACATGTGAAAAGTGATAATTGATGTTGTTTTTGTGTTAATTATGTAACTTTTTACTATGCAGTGCACTGTCAAAGTTCGTAGATAAGGCAGCCGATGGTGGGATTACTGCTCTTCATATGGCTGCATTAAATGGGTATTTTGATTGCGTACAGCTTTTATTAGACCTTCAAGCCAATGTCTCTGCAGTCACATTTCACTTTGGGACATCAGTGGATCTGATAGGTTTGATTTTCTTTCTTATTATTTCATGGATAATTGCCTTCTGATTTAAACTTCTGGGTGATGTGGTTATTGTTTTTATGGGCAGGAGCTGGAAGCACTCCTTTGCATTATGCTGCTTGTGGGGGAAACTTGAAGTGTTGCCAGGCAAGACTTATAAACAATGGTTTTTGATCCATCTGTTGTATGTATTGAATAGGACATAATGTTATTCTTTTGTCTGCAGATCCTTCTAGCAAGAGGAGCCAGTAGAATGACTTTGAATTGCAACGGGTAAACTTCCCTTTTGATCTTGTTTTGCTCGTTTGTTTGGTCTTCTAGTATGGTTGTTATTTCTGTTCTGAACTTATCATGACTAACAACAGACTGCGTTATATGTATTTTCTCAGGTGGCTGCCGCTTGATGTTGCCAGGATGTGGGGTCGTCATTGGCTTGAGCCCTTGTTGGCTCCTAATTCGGACTCAACCATACCTAGATTTCCTTCTTCCAACTACTTGTCCTTGCCTCTTTTGAGTGTACTTAACATAGCAAGGTAATCATATAATGCCATGGTCACAATTGAGATAGGCTCAGATTGTTAATTTCATAATGTTGCTTTGAAAATAAAACAAAAAACTAATTTGATGATACGAAGTTGGTCAAACTTGAATGGAGGCTTCATTGGTGGTAGATAAAACTGTGATTCAATATCCTTTAATTTTTTGTTTTGTTACATGTAAATGATTCAAATATTTCAGTTGGCTTTCAGTTCAGTACCTCAAATAGTTGGATGCTTTAGGTTTATCGGTTGCAGTGCACAGCCTTCATTTTGATTATTGTTTGCAGAGAATGTGGGTTGCAGTCCTCGACAACCTCTGCAGATGATGCCGACACTTGTGCCGTCTGCCTTGAGAGAGCGTGTAGTGTTGCTGCTGAAGGTATGTCATCAACTAGCCGTTTTGATATTTTTGGTTATGTTTTCCAATTAGCAAATGTAAGGCTGCCCTTTGTGACCTTCTGGTCACAGCTTCGAGTCATACGAGTAAACTGTTGTATTTATAAGGGGCACTGATCAATTCATTTATCACTTCAGGATGCGGGCACGAGCTATGCGTAAGGTGTGCCCTTTATCTATGCTCAACAAGCCAAATTCCTTCCAATATGGTTGCCCCAACCGGCTCTATTCCATGCCCTCTCTGTAGACATGCCATTCTCTCCTTTGTGAAATTGCCGAGTTCGTCAGTAAAACAAATTAAGCTACAGCTACCCTTTGGCCTCTGTACGCCATGCATGCTTCATCCCCGCGATGCAGATTGCCCATCACCGACTTCAGAGATCAGAAAGAATCGTGTTTCATCCGTTTCTTCGGATATTTTCTGTCCCGTTACCTGTAGTCCATTTCCTTCCGTCGCCATTCCTTTATGTACCTGCAATGACAGTCCTTGCCCCTCTTTCGAACATCGAGAGACAACAGAAACACAAGAAGAATCTCCAAGACGTTCACAAGCTACATCAACAGAGCAGGATAAAATCGAAGGACCGAGACTGGAGAGAACAACATGTTCAAGCATGTTTTGGGGCAGAAGGAGCTGCAGTAGAGAGCATCAATGTAATTCAGAAATAAATGCTTGATTGTGGTTTGATCTTGTATTTGTGTCCTCAATCAGAGATGGATTTACAATGGGGGCTTTTTGGTTTGTATTATGTAATTATTAAAAGTTGAAAATTTTAATTTTTGTTCATTAAAATCTATTCAGCATTTATAATATAAAACCAGTACCATGTGTGTCATGACTCGATCTAGCCGGTTATGCCGTGCCACGAATCCGAATCATATACGAGTGCATTTTGTACCGGTCGATCTTTCGAAAATCTCTAACTACATCTTTAGACAGGCATGGCTATAGAACCTATAACTGAACTAAACTGAAACAAAACAACATTTGAGTTATCCTTGCTGCATGTATGTTCCATTACAGCATATCAGCAAACATATGTAATCATCTGTTACAAGCAAAACAATCTGTATCCAAAATTAGGCAAAAAGTCAAAGCCAAAAAGGCCAACAACAAAAGGGCAAGCACAAAAGATCGTGTTCATCAGAAAACATACAAAACACCGCGTCGGTAGAATACCAGACTCGCCGAAGTGATAACCGACCAGACGAATACGATCCACCAGGCCATAAACAAGGCCGCTTCTTTAACAAAAGCAGAGCAAGGCAGTAAACCACAAACAAGGTTGTATTTATCAAATGTATTAGTGTCAATCTGAGATAAGCCGATAAAGAGCAGTACCAACACTGCTGGTGCAAAGAATTGCACAACTGCAAGGCATAAGTAGTGATTGTGCAAGAAAACCTTCGCTCGGCTGAAATCCAAATCCGGGACCTTGCTAGCATGCAATCTTTGATACCAAGACAAAACCGCTTCGTTCAAAAACATCTGCAGGTTCGAACGTACAGCAGCGATCTGTGCAATGCCGGAAAGTAATAAGCAGAGAAGCCTAAACCTGGCGAATTCCGATTTCGAAAACCCCACATTTCCAACAAATTCCTCTGCAATTGATCCACCATGGAAACTATTCTTGTTAACAAGGATTTCAGCAAATGGATTGATCCAAAGTAAAGCAGTGAACACAGTTAACATGTAATTGGCATATAGAATCATTCTAGCAAACCATCCACAAGAAATTATGGACAAATTACATCTAAGCTGATCAGTCCCAAGCCAAAAGGACCTTGCATTTTTCCCAGCAGGCATATACAAAAACCCAGCAATCAGCCCCATCAAGATAGCAAGAAAAATCCTCCAAGACCCTTCAACCGAATCGAAATCGAAATCGAAAACCGAGGGTCCGATTCCAGAACAAATCATAATCCCTACAACAAACCCTACAACACCAAAAATGGCACTAAATCGCTTCTCCGACCTCTTGGAAGCAGATTTCTCAAACGATATCTTGGCAAGAGCTAAAAAGGCTTTGGTTAAACCAATGAATCCAAAAACAACCGGAATCAAATTCCCATTCCCAGAACCCTCAGAGCTACCTAAATACTTGTAAAGCAACAAACAGGAAATACCCACAAAGGAGAAAAGGAAGGAATTGTGGTAATCATTGAAGAAAAGCCTCGTTTGAAGATGACCCTCGTCGAGTTTCAGCCTGAAGATCTGGGCATTGTTTTCATCGAACTCGAACTTGTTGTCCTTCGATTTGTGCCTCTTTTTGAGCTCCGCATTGGTCCTGGACGACAGAGATTGGTAACCATCGAGTCCGGGGCCAGAATCCGGCCTACGAATGGCGGCTCTAACGCCGGAAGAGGAAGCGTTGTTGCCTTGGGCGACGTTTTCAGGGTGAATGTAAGTGTAGAGACCGTGGAGAAACAAGACCGGGATTTTGAGGAAAGTGAGGATTAAGGTGAGGGAAAGAGAGAGAAGTGTTTGGAGAATGAGATTCTTGTAATCTTGGAAGAAGGGTAACATCGTTGTTCGATTGAGATCGTAAAGGCTTAGGCTTTGGAGATTTCAGATGTGTTCTAACTTCTATGTTAGGTAAAGTTGAGAACTTTAGCCAAGTTTGGTGTTTGGTTTTTGGGTCGTTTGTTTTGTTCTGTTTTCTTGTGTTTCGTCGGACCTTGACTTCAATGGAGGCCTTGTAAGTGTAAGTGTAACGCCCATGTTAGTCAATGTTGATACTAAAATCAAATCCAACACTTTCAAGTGTTAAAGATAACTGGTTTTGAACTCAAGGAATAATCACAATCCAAAACAAAATATTGTTCTTTTAAGGTTTAATAGTAAAAAAACCTACTCAATTTATACTTTTTTTTTTCTAGATATGTGTCTAAGATTTTTTTGCTCCAAGTAGATGTTTAGCGTTTTTATTGTTATCCTTTTAGAAAATTTCGTTAGCCAATAAAAATAATATAAGTAAAATATTTTATTTTATTTTTTTTCTTTTTTAAAAATAGAATTTTCAAAAATATCCTAAATTCTCAAAATTGTCTCCATATCCCTAAGTCTCAAATTTCGATTTCAGTCGTTGCCGTCGCCAATTGCAAACGGCGTGTCCACTACTTCCATCGTTGGACTCACACGATCATTTCTCTCATCATTTTGTCTCAAATATATTACCCGGAATGTAAGATTACCTTTGGGAATGAGATTACCTTAACATATTACCCGGAATGTTGTATTACCTTGTTTGATTTGTTTGGAGGAATGTAAGATTACATTGTTTGGTTGAAGGAATATAAGATAGGAAAAATGTATGTTTTACCAAATTGTCCTTGAAATATATTTTCTTTTTTAACCAACTGAAGTTTTAAGATTAAAGTCAAAATATTTACATAAAAGTTCATAGAAAATATAAAAAAAATATAATATGAAAACCTTTTTATGAAAATTGATCCTAAATAATAAATGTAATAAAACACATACCAATAATAAAATTTGAATCAAACACATATATAAAAAATCGAAATAAAATAAAAATCTGATATATTTTTATTTTATATGCATCGTATTATTTTATAATAAGTATTAAAACCCTAAACCACTAAAAAATAAAATAGATTTATACTTGTGTAATTATATAAAAAAGAAAAGATATTTTAAAATAACTATATTTTTAGGGGTATTCTTGTCCAAAGGGGAGGGAATTGTCTAATACCTAAGAAAAGGGATGAAATGACATTCCCGGGAAAAGACCCAAAAATAGCCCTTTTTTCGCGAACCAAACGTGGGTATGTGATTCCGGAAAAGATTATTCCCCTGGTAATGATCTTTTTCGCGAATCAAACGCCCCCTAAAAGAAATTTTCAACCTTTTTTGGCGCCCCTAATTATGTTCTCATACTAAAAATTAGCTTTAGGGTTTATGATTAATATTTAAGGTTATGGTCTAGGGTTAGAATTTATAGAGTTAGGGGTAGGATAAATTTTTAGGGTTTATGATTTAGAATTTAGAATTAGGGCTTATAATTTAAATATTCAGTGTTTGAGCATATAAAAGGGTAGGAGTTTTTGTCCCTAATATGTTGGTGTAGCGGGATGATGAAACTTTAGATTTTTTTTTTGAATATGCTAGTGTGATGCAAGAGTAGCATCTGTTCAACTTTCTTAGTCTTTTTTTTTAACTTTAGATTCTTTACATAAGATCACAAATTTGAATAATGATATTGTGAATGAAACAATTGAATTAAACAATACTTAACAATATCCGATCTAATTTAATTACTCAATAAATTAAATATAATAATTATAAACAGTACATTTACAAAGCCAAAATATCAAATTATCATAAAAATATCTTACAACAATCAGTTAGATGTATATCCGGAATGCATGACTTAAATGATAATAATATTAAATTACATCATCAACCATTTATGCTTACAAAAGAAACTAAACTATTACTTATTTAACTTCAAAGGATACATTACATTCACTCCACATTAACCTTTTCAAGCAAAGAAGAGTTAATCTCTTATATGGATAAAGTACACTTTAACTCCTAAACTTTGTAATATTTTTCAATTTAACCCCTAAATTTTTTTATCCGCAACTCCATGCCATCCAATGCACTTTGATATTATGCCTTGTGACACACTATCAATGTACCGCGTCATCAAAAGGACTAAAAGTGAAACAATTGTCAAGTTTAAGGACCAAACAAAGAAGAATTACAAGTTGAGGATTAGAAGTTCATATTATCCTGTTTTCGACCTGAGGGACCACCTGCAAACAAAACACAAATAAAATAGATAAGAAAGAGAAGAAAACAACAACAACAAAAGAAGTTCATTTGTTAAACACACCAACTCATCAATATGTCAGAAAAACAGTGTGTAACTTACCAGCTTACATGGGTCCAAGAATGGACATAAGGGTAGGGGTGAACGTTCGATCGAGTCGAGTAAAATTTTTTTGAGTTATTCGAGTTGACGAGTATAATTTTATCATTCGAACTTTCATTCAAAAAAATTTCGAGTCGATTCGAGTTGAAGAAATTCGAGTCGAGTTTTCGAGTTCCTATAAAAATTTAATTGTAATTATTTATCATGTTATAGTACGGTTTGATTCCAATTTAAATGACTTTCTCTAATCATATAAGATATGCATGTATATTTATTCATATTTTTTTATACGTGGCAATATTTCTTCATATTTTTATATATCGGTATGTATATATCAATAAAAAATTGAGGGACTCGTCTCGAACTTAAAAATAAATCCAACAATTACTAGAAATTTCGAGTTATTCGAATTTCCATTTTGCAATTCAAACTTTATTTGAAATTTTTTCGAGTCGAGTCGAGTCTATAAAATTTCGAGTCGACTCGAATTATTCGGTTTTTTCGAGTCGAGTTTCGCTCACCCCTACCTAAAGGTGCTGGAAAGAGCCGTCGCACCCTTAAAAATTTTAAACACCTATATATATATTTGTATTTTCTATCGATAATTTAAGCATACATCCCCTAACAGATCGCACATTTTAACATAAAATCATATGTTTGTTCCTACATAGTTAGGCTTAGTTTGTGGTTGCTTTTAAAAAGTGCGGTGAAAAAAATGATTTTCAAACTAGCTGTTGAAAAGTAGTTTTGAAAAGCTGGTTAGTGTTTGTCATTGATGTCAAAAAGTGATTTTGAGAAGATAAAATGTCTATTTTAGACATGATATTGAAAAGTAAAAGTAAATTTGAGTGATTGTTCAAATTAATTAATTTTATGATTTATGAAATAAATCAATTCAATTATAATAAAAAATTATTTTTTTTATAAAATTTAATTTAAAAATATAAACTACATTCTAGATTATATACGTGCATACCACTTACACATTAATAATAAATATAAAATAAAGTACAAATAAAACAATTTTATTCTCAATATAAATATTATAAAATATATATTATTTTACAATTATGTATGCATAAACATTATTTTAACAATAAATTATAATTAAATAATAAGGGTAAAAAAGTAATTTTATTTTCAAACTAGCTTTTCCACCCAAGAAGCTATAAAATCCAGCTTCTTGGTTTGGGTTGAAAAGCTAATTTTAAAAGCAACAAAAAACAACATGTTTTAACTAAAAGCACTTAAAAAAGTGTTTTTTAGTTGCGAAACGCAACAAAAAACAGGCCCTTAATATAGCACCAACTTGATCTTGTGCTGAATCATGAGGCTGAGATCGTGGCGGTGGTGGTGGCGGCCGCTTTTGACTTAATTGAATACTCACACCTAAAGACCACCGAGTAGAGTTGGGGAGTGGTGGGGAAAGCAAAGTGAAAATATCTTGGGGGGACTAAAATGAGATATTTTGGGGATAAACAAAGAATCAAGGGCCGGAGTTTCCATGAGATGTTGACCGACTGGCTGTCATTCTTTTCGTGAGTTTTGATTTTTCTTTACGTTTTTAATTTATTTATTTTATTAAATATAGAGTTTAGATTCTTATACTGAAATTTAAACCTATATAAAATAAAATAATATAAACATCTTTTAACCACTAAGCCAATTAATAAATCTCTCAAATGTTGATTTGTCGCGATTGGCGAGTGATGCTCAATCATGTCAAGTGGGAGGGTAATGGTGTTGCCGACAAACTTGCGTCCTTGAGTCGGGATGGGGCTTTGATGCGTCGATTTATTTGGAGTCGCCTCTACTTATGATGGCATTAGTTGCCGCGGAACGTGGCCTGTGCTTGCAAGGGAATTTGGAGGTGGAAGCCGAGCAACAGTTAAGCAATGGTGCTGAGGTTCGGTGGCATGTTGATCCCGGTGGTTCAGGAGGTTGTTCTTGTCGATTGTTCCGTGGTGTTTAGAGGCATAGTTATGGTAGTTTTGTGATTAGGCTTATGTAGACGAGGTTTTGCTTGCGTTGTTTTTTGTCTTGGTATTCCGATGGGTACTCTTTGTAGGAACCGAACAATCGAGATAACCTTCACAGAAGCTCTCATATTAATTGTTGGAGAAACTATGTTATCCCCACACGAACGTAGTTTCAAAACTGAGCTGAAATTTCAATATTAAAACTACTGATATGCACACCAGACAAACTCGTCAAATTATCGAATATTATAATACAACATAAAAATTCAATATAAACAAGATAAATAATAGAGGGAACACACTATTCATTTATGAGAGATGGTTGAGAAGTTGGTATGAATTGGTAATGAAATAGTTGGGCTTTGAAAACCAATCCTATAAATAGACTAACAATTTAGACACCAAACAACGATTGTACCTGTAAATTTTCTCCGTTTAAGTAATTCATTTAATTCCAAAATTAAATGGCATTCAAGCCATCTTTAACTTGAGAGAATTAAACTTCCTCACACCGGCGTTGATTTCTGTTCCCAGATTTTGAAACGCACTGCTCTATGCAAACGCACTGCTATATTCAAACGCACTGCTATATAAATGAGCAATTTCTGGGCATAATTTGTACGCTCCACACCAGCTTAGGCAATGGAGTCTCAGTACATTTCGTCAATGTTGGCGCTGCTTTTTGCAGCATTCCTCTCGTTGTCGTCGGCAACTTCGCCTCAAGAGAATTTTCTTCGCTGCCTTTCTTTTAGTTCGAATCTCTCTTCTCCGATTGCTAGAGTTGTCTACACGCCTAATAACGCTTCGTATTCGTCTATTCTAGAGTCTCGAGTCCGAAACCTTAGGTTCTGGACCCCGAATACCCCGAAACCATTGGTTATCGTCACACCGTTAGTCACTTCCCATATTCAAGCAACGATTCGTTGCTCGAGAAAGCATGGCCTCCAACTTAGAATTAGAAGTGGTGGCCATGATTACGAAGGTCTTTCGTATGTTTCTCAAGTTCCATTCGTCGTCATCGACTTGATTAATTTTCGATCGGTCGATGTCGATGTGGAAAACAGGGTTGCATGGGTTCAATCCGGTGCGATTCTCGGAGAACTTTATTACAAGATTGCCGAGAAAAGTAAAAGTCTTGCCTTTCCGGGGGGAATTTGTCACACTGTGGGCATAGGTGGATTCTTAACGGGAGGTGGTTATGGCTTATTGTTTCGAAAATACGGACTTGGTGCCGATAATGTAATCGATGCTCAACTCATCGATGTAAACGGAAGGATTCTCGATAGACAATCCATGGGGGAAGATGTGTTTTGGGCGATACGAGGCGGCGGAGGTGGTAGTTTCGGGATCTTACTCTCGTGGAAAGTGAAATTGGTTCCGATTCCGCCAACGGTGACCATTTTCGCCGTTCGGAGGACACTAGAACAAAATGCAATCAAACTCATTCATAAATGGCAATACATTGCACCTCGGATGCCTCACGAAATGTACTTTGATGTTTCTCTAAATCAAGTTAACTCCACTCAAGATGGGAAGAAAACAGTTGTATCTTACTTCATCGCATTCTTTCTCGGCGGCATCGACGAGCTCGTTCCGCTAATGCACGAGAGGTTCCCCGAGCTCGGAATAACGAAGAAAGACTGCATCGAGACGAGTTGGATCGAATCTATCATTTACCTAGGCAGAATCCGAAACCAACCCTTGGAGATTTTGCTTGATAGGGATTTCCAAACTCCTCTTACTCCCCCGTCCTTCAAATCAAAATCCGACTACGTTAAGGAACCGATCCCCGAGATCGGATTGGAGGGTTTATGGACAAGATTTTCGGAAAAAGAAGCCGAATCCGGTGTCATTTATTTCTTTTCATACGGTGGAAAAATGGATGAGATACCAGAGTCTTCAACTCCATTCCCACATAGAGCTGGAAATTTGTACAAAATCATATATAATGTGGGTTGGCAACCACAAGAAAACATAAACAGCGACAAGTACATTAGTTGGATCCGGAGAACATATAGTTACATGACCCCTTATGTCTCGAAATTCCCGCGAGAAGCGTACATCAACTACAGAGATCTCGACATCGGAACCAACAGCGAAGGTAACATTACAAGTTACGCAAGAGCAAGTGTTTGGGGTCGGAAATATTTCAGAAACAACTTCGATAGACTAGTTCTTGCGAAAACGATGATCGATCCTGAGAATTTTTTCCGGCATGAGCAGAGCATCCCTCCACTTTGCAAGAAACATGGTCACTAGCATAATCTGAGAACATCGTAGTTGAATGTGTAATTTGTAAACTTAAATAAACGAATACGATCATAATTGTGTTTGATTCGTTTATGTTCATGAATAAGATAGATTATTTATTGATGATATTTTTTTGTTAAAATATTAAAATAATGTATCCCATTATTTTTATATCTGAATTTCATATTATTAATCTAGGAAACACATAAACGAATTGAGCTCGAACACACCAAATCATTAGACGGATCAAATACGAACATGATATTAAAAATTCAAACAAATACAATTGAAACATGAACCCAAAAAACTTCAAAAAAAACAAACAAACAAACTCAAACACGATCTTATTCATTTAAATCCAATTTATTTACACCCTAGTTAACGGCGGTTCATAGGCAAAGATGAAAGCTAGAATAGCATAACAATTCTCCGCCCCTTTTGGTGACACTACTTATACCATAACACTAAAAAACACTATAAAATTAAATTCCAACGCTAACCTTAAATTCTAAATTCTAAACCATATACCCTAAAAATACACCATACCCTAAATCTTTTAAACACTAACCATAAATTTTAATCTAAAACTCTAAATCCTAAACCTAATTTTAAGCATGGGCGCATAAGTAGGGACACCTAAAAGGGGCAGAGGATTTCCATCCGCTATAATATCAGTTTAAAGGGTAAAATATATTAATAGTAAAAAATTTGGAGATGTGAAATTAAAATGAATTAAAATTAGAGGGTCGTCTAACTAAGTATATTATATCTCTATAAAATTTTAATCAAGAAAATTATCAACTATCGTGTAACTTCTAGGTGGAACTAGGGGGTGGAATTTTAGTAAATTTGAATTTGACGCATGCTTTTAATAAAATTTGATCTTAATCTGAGTTTAAATATAAACTTACTCGCTTCAAATTTATTTAACATAATCTTTATGTTTTCACATTTTTTACAATAAAAAATAAACGAAATAAAATATTAAATTATTCAATTTAACCCTATAAAATTAACATAAAACTTAATTTAAAGTCTTGTATACTAATTTTTTACATATACTTTTTAATTAATATCTAATTAATAATATATAAATATATACAAATGATATTTTGTAATTATCTCAAATCAAAAAGAGAGAAATTCTCTTTAATCTCAAATTCAAACATTTTTTAAAAAAAAAACTGACAAGCCAAAACTCGAATTTTATTAAAAATTTTAATTCTATCAGATTAAAGGGTCAGAATGGAGAAATTATATTATAAGCCCGGCTTGCCACGTCATTTATGGTTCCAACCAATAAAAAATATCTATTTCATTAATTTTTTCATGTCATTTTTTTACAGAGTAAATCTTCACTCAAATTTACTGTAAATTAAATTGAAAAACACATTTTACTAATTATAGATTCACTTGACAAAAAGATATTATGAAAAAAATTAATAAAATAAATGTATTTTATTAGTTAAAATTATAAATGATGTTGCGAGTCGGGATTATGATATATTTTTTGGTAAGAATGCGTTAGGTACAAGTTTGTGTCCATCTCCTATAGGAGATCCATAATGTAACTTTAATGTCGACATAAATGCAAAGGACACTTCACACTTGTCGATGAAGGATATAGTCTTGTCATTGTTAGGGCAAGGGCAACCCCGCCACAAAAGTTTTGAAAACTTTATATTATGTCCCTTAAAATTGTTAATTTTTTTTTAATTTTAACTCATTATTATTTAAAATTTATTGTTGATAAAAATATGAAAAAAATATATTTTATAAAATTTCAAATTAATTAATTTTAAAATATATATTTTATAAAATTTAATTATTTAAAATAATCGTTGTCGAAATTTAAAAATTTTGACTTTCAAAAAATTAATAAGGGACAAAATTAATGTGACAGAGGAGTACTAAAGTTTAAAACATTTTCAATCATGATTTGATACTAACACAAAGACTTTAACCACGGTTAAGCGAATAGAAACTCTTTGTCGAGATAAAAAATAAATTTTCTGTCACTTTTTATGTCTCACGCTAAAAAATAGGTTTAGGGTTTATATTTAAGGTTAGTGTTTAGGAAATGAGGGGTAACGTATATTTTTAGGCTTTGATATTTAGAAATTAGGGTTATGACTTAAAATTTAGTTTTTTAATGGTGGGTATAAAAAAGGATGGAAATCCTCTGCCTCTTTTCGATGCTCCTACATATGCTCCACGCTCAAAATTAACTTTAGAGTTTAGAATTTTAGGTTAGGGTTTAGAGAATTTAAGGTAAGGTGTATTTTTTAAGGTGTAGGGTATAGAGTTTATGATTTATAATTTAATTTTGTAGTATTTTTTAGTTTTGGAACATATATAAGGACACCAAAAAAAGGCAGATAAATTTTATCCATAAAAAATTAAATTCTAGAATTATATCCATATAAAAGATACTAAAAAAAGTAAAAGATTTTTGTCCCGATTGGAGATTACTTAATTAATTAATTAATGGCTTCTAGAATAATATCCATATATTTTCTATTGCAACTTGGCATGGAATTATCATAAAGAAATCGCAGACGACAACACGAGTTCATTTTTTTAGTTATTTTGCTAGATGAAGTCGTCGGGCAAATTAATGTCAATGTCAAAAGAAGTGGGAAGAGGATTAAATTTATTTAAATTGGCCATGTTTTCAGTCTATTATATTTATTGTGATTATAAATATGATCGTGTTTTTTTAAATAACATATATTATTGTAGATACAAAATTAATGACTATCAAGATTTTGAACAGTGTCAAAATCATTATATAACGGCCGATATTATAATTGCATACTGCTATTTAAATTTTCGGCATAGTCTGTACGCTCCAAATCAGCTTAGGCAATGGAGTCTCAGTACATTTCGTTGATGTTGGCGTTTCTTTTTGCAGCTTTCCTCTCACTGTCATCGGCAACTTTGCCTCATCAGAACCTTCTTCATTGCCTTTCCCTTAGTTCAAATCTCTCTTCTTCCTTTGCTAGAGTTGTCTACACGCCTGATAGTTCTTCGTATTCGTCTGTTTTGGAGTCTCGAATCCGAAACCTTCGGTTCTCCACACCGGATACCCCGAAGCCTTTGGTCATTGTCACACCATTGATCACTTCTCATATTCAAGCAACGATTCGATGTTCGAGAGAACACGGCCTCCGAGTTAGAATTCGAAGTGGAGGCCATGATTACGAAGGTCTTTCGTATGTTTCTAAAGTCCCTTTTATCGTCATCGACTTGATCAATTTTCGATCGGTCGATGTTGACGTCGAAAACAGGGTTGCATGGGTTCAATCTGGTGCAATTCTCGGTGAACTTTACTACAAGATTGCCGAAAAAAGTAGAACTCTTGCCTTCCCGGGTGGTATTTGCCACACTGTGGGCATAGGTGGACACTTATCTGGAGGTGGCTATGGCACACTGTTTCGAAAATACGGACTTGCTGCTGATAACGTCATCGATGCTCGACTCATCGATGTAAACGGAAGAATTCTGGACCGACAATTAATGGGGGAAGATGTATTTTGGGCGATACGAGGCGGCGGAGGTGGTAGTTTCGGGATCGTACTCTCGTGGAAACTAAAATTGGTTCCGGTTCCACCAACCGTGACTGTTTTCACGGTTGGTAAGACCCTAGAACAAAATGCAATCAAGCTCATTCATAAATGGCAATACGTTGCACCTCGGCTGCCCCATGAAATGTACTTCGATATTTCTCTAAATCAAATTAACTCCACTCGAGACGGGAAGAAAACAGTCCTAGCTTCCTTCATCGCATTCTTTCTCGGTCGCACCGACGAGCTCGTTGCGCTAATGCACGAGAGGTTCCCCGAGCTTGGAATAACGAAGAAAGATTGCACCGAGATGAGTTGGATCGAATCTATAATTTACCTAGGCCAAATCCGTAACCAACCCTTGGAGGTCTTGCTTGACAGGGATTTTCAGTCTCCTCTTACTCTCCCGTCCTTCAAATCGAAATCCGACTACGTGAAGGAACCGATCCCGGAGATTGGATTAAAGGGTTTATGGTCAAGATTTTCGGTGAAAGAAGCCGAATCCGGTGTCATTGGTTTCTTTTCCTACGGTGGAAAAATGGATGAGATACCAGAGTCTTCAACTCCATTCCCACATAGAGCTGGAAATCTATACAAAATCATATACAACGTGGGTTGGCAACAACAAGACAACATAAACAGTGACAATTACATAAGTTGGATCCGAAGAATTTATAGTTACATGAGCTCATATGTCTCGAAATCCCCGCGAGAAGCATACATCAATTACAGAGATCTCGACATTGGAACCAACAATGAAGGTAACACTACAAGTTATGCAAGAGCAAGTGTTTGGGGTCGGAAATATTTCAGAAACAACTTCGATAGACTAGTTCTTGCGAAGACGATGATCGATCCCGAGAATTTCTTCCGGCATGAGCAGAGCATCCCTCCTCTTTGGAAGAAACAAGGTCACTAGCGTAAACTTGGCACATCATAGTTGAATGTGTAAACCTAATAAATGTTGTTGAAATAATTCCCTATCATTCCACACAAGTTTGAATGGGTTGTTTTACGACTTTGGCTTATAAATTATTTAAAGAAATAGTATGTGCTTTTAATTCAGATGTTATTATTTAAAGATCACATATTTTAATTATCAGTCTAATTATTTTGATGTGTATCACGTGTATTATATTTTATTATTGTAATTAAGAAAATTTAGTTTAAATCTCATTATGTGTGGTTCTTATGACCTAAGTAATTAATCTGTTCGTTTTACACAGTGTAATTATTTTTTAAATAATATATATTGTAATGATTGGTTTTTTTGGATAAATATTGTATTTATTATCTAGACAAAGAAATTACAAAGAGACTAAGCTTGGGCTTTAATCCCAAAGGGAATTCTTCGAGCTACACACAACTCATTATTTACAGTTTCAACACGCACTTTTCTATTTTGAACTTTAATACTAACAACGTTTCTGATGCAGTCCAAAATAAAATATGTACTCCTAAATTCACCTTTATACACTTTACGATTACGTTCCTCCCAAAATAAGTATATGCACCTCAAGCTAATTTTAAAATAAAAATAATAAGAAATTTACCTCAAAAATTTGGTACTGCCCAAGCAAGTTTCACCTCCTAACTCAAAGGTTCCGAGTCAATGCACAAAGTTTTTACACTTCCTTCCAAATGCATTTAGAAAAGTGACATTCAAAAAATAAAAGATTCTTACTCTCCTGTGCAGCACCACAGTTCAAACAAATGCCCTCTGGCCTCTACTACAATACCCATTTTGAGCAATATGTCCTTTGTAGGAAGCATATTAAGCAAAGCCATCCACAAGATAACAGAGTGTCTAGGGACATACAGAGAAAACCAAACAAGTTTCTGTCAATTAATTTTTGGGTAAACTACACAGATGATCACTGAACTATGAGTTTGGTGTCAAAATGACCACTATATTATTTTTTTCCGTAAATGCACCACACAACTATTTAAATGGTTACATTTTAGCCACACGCCGTTAAAAAGAACGAAAAAGTTGACGAAACTGTTAAAAAATTGGTATAATTACACATTTGGTCATCTATATTTATACAATATATCAATTTACTCTTAATTTTAATCTAATAAAATAAATTAATTTTCCACCTCCAATCAGGTGGTGACACATGTCGCACCCAATTGGAGGTTGAAAAATGTTAACATGGAGATTGCTTCCAAGGGGAATCGAACTTGGGACCTTGAAATGCAGGAGACAGGTGCTTAACAATAGGCTAAGCATTTTTTTGTGCTATGAGATACAATCTTTGATATATATATTTAAATAGTATTAGTGCCCAAAAAAATTGAAGAAGAAAAATATTATCCTCTGCGCTAAAAATTTCACCATCATCTATGTCTCCATAAAACATTGCTACAGTCCCATCAGTTGATTTCTCAAACATTATCATTCTAGTTCTTACCCTAGGAGCTAGAGAAACAAGATTCTTTGTGAAAGTAGAGCAAAGTTAAGGCAAGAAGAATGAACCCTAAATTTTTGTGAAGGACCAAAACCTGAGATATAACAAAACAAAGAAAACCTTGAAAAACACTCACCCTGTACAAAATTCAAGATTCTTGTCTTGTCGGTATTCATATTGCCACCAATAAGTGACTTTGATAGTGGATTCAAATCGTCTTTTGAAATCCTCGTTACTGGAAAGATTGGTTAGACAGGCTGATATTAGTTGAGGAGAATGTGAGCTGGTTTTCAAGACATGGTACTCATCAACCTTGTTCTTTTTTCTGTTGAGTTGACACCTGCAATTGATACTGTAATATTGTTATCTATACAACTTTTAACAGGAAATGACAAGACATTAATTTTACTTCTTGAAAACAAAGAATAATATAACTAAGCAGGTGTCTATGTTCATGTTCTGGTCTTCAACAGTACAAATTTAAAAAAGCAAGTAAAGCATACTTCATGTAAAGAAGAGGAGGCGCTAGCGCCCTGTAAAGTTTGTCAAAGATTATGCTAACATTGTATATAGAATGAAAACACAAATGTATTTATTCAATGGCTAGAAATCAATCACAAAACTCCAATGCAGAAGTAATTCAATCGACATCATACCTTATAGTTACAGTTTCATTCTTTGAGAACCTTTCAAGCATTGTTTGATCACCCGAAGGAGGGGTTCCAACGGAAGGATTGCTTGCATTTAATGGAACACTTATATTGCTAACACTCGTAGGAGATCCAATTGCATTTGTTATAGGTTCGATTTTTTGGGCACTAATACTACTTAAATATATATCAAAGATTGTATCTTATAGCACAAAAAAATGCTTGGCTTAGTGGCAAACACCTGCCCCTTGCATTCCAAGGTCTCAAGTTCAATTTCCCTTAGAAGCAATTTGCTTCTTAACATTTTCCCACCTCCAATTGGGTGTTACACATGTCACCATCTTATTGAATAATTAATTTATTTTATTAGATTAAAATTAGGACTAAATTGATATATTGTATAAATATATAGGACTAAATGTGTAATTATACCAATTTTTTTAACAGTTCCGTCAACTTTTTCATTTTTTTAACGGCGTGTGGCTAAAATGAAACCATTTAAATAGTTGTGTGGTGCATTTGCGGCAAAAAATAATATAGTGGTCATTTTGACACCAAACCCATAGTTCATTGGTCATCTGTGTAGTTTACCCTTAATTTTTCTTGCCTAATACGAATAGCTTCCCAAATATCCTTCACTTGAATTGTAGCTCCAACGTTGTTAGCAAAAAGAGGTTGAGCCACATCTCTAACTTTTAGCAATTTGCTCATACACCAGTTAAAATGAGGCTTGCTATCTACATGCCAGAAATCAATTCCCTTAAAGATATATTCATTTACCCAGGCAGCCCATAAGGTACTCTCATTAGCAAGCAGACTTTTCAAAAGATGTATAACGCAAGCATGATTTTAGGTATTTAAGTTTTTTACTCCTAAATCACCTTCAGCCTATGGAGTACAAATTAACTTTCAACTAACACGAGCGTCTGTTGCTGAAATATCTTTATTTAAAAAAAAAACTTGTATATAAAGTTGTTCAATCTTTTTGGTCACAACTTTAAGGAGAAAGACTTGTCTACATCAGAAGTAGAGAATTCTATATAGAACTGCTTTGATAAGATGAAGCCTCCCAGCAAAGTTAAACAATTTATTAAACTAGAGGTTTAGTTTAGCTTTTACTTTATAATAAGCAATGCACAGTCTTTCTCACTCAACTTCGTTGTAACGAAAGAAATGCCTAAATATCTAACAGGGAGAATACCAACAGCAAAACAAAAATCAATTTATTAAATTAAGGGTAAAATACAAAAATAATGACTCAACTTTTGTCTCTCTCCTATTTTACTCACTCATCTTTAAATTGAGTCGATTTAATGACTCAACTTTTAACATTAGGTTTTTATCATCACCCAACCGTTATATTATGGATGCCGTTAATGATGTGGCATTTTTTATTGATTTAGCCGCCACGTAAGCACACACGTGTTAAAAAACCAAACCAAAACGACGTTACCACGACCAAACCCAAATCAATGGAAGTTAAACGCCGAACCGCTCAGAATCTGGTAGCCAAACTCAGCTCAGTTTCCGAACAAACCCGAACCGAAGCTCTGTGCGAGTTACGCCTAATCTCCAAACATGATCCCGAAAGCCGACCCTTAATTGCCGATGCCGGAGCCGTTCCTTACCTCTCCAAAACGCTTTATGGTTCTTCTCCAGCCATTCAAGAAAACGCCGCTTCCACTCTGTTGAATCTCTCCATTACTTCGCGCACTTCTCTCATGTCCACTCGCGGCTTCCTCGACGCGTTATCCCACGCTCTCGGTAATTCACCTTCTTCTTCCGTTGAATCGGGCCAGTTTGGTGGGTCTCGGTGCGGTTCCCGCTTTGGTGGCGTTGATCGTCAGGGATGCGAGGACAGGGATCGTGGAAGACGCCACGGCGGTGCTGGTGCAGATTGCGGGGTGTGAAGAGAGTGAAGAAGCGATGAGGAAGGCGGGTGGGATCAGGGTTTTGGGTGATTTGTTGGATGAAGGGACTGGAGCCAGTGAAAGAACAAGAGAAAACGCAGTGGCGGCTCTTCTGAACATGGCTCGCTGCGGCGGCGAGAAAGGGAGAAAAAAAGTTAGTGATATGGAAGAACTAAACCTCTAAACTATGTGTTTAGGTTAAACGAGATAAAAATATGTCGTTTTGGTTTGGTTTTTTAACACGTGTGTGCTTACGTGGCGGCCAAATCAATAAAAAATGCCACATCATTAACGGCATCCATAATATAACGGTTGGGTGATGATAAAAACCCAATGTTAAAAGTTGAGTCATTAAATCGACTCAATTTAAAGATGAGTGAGTAAAATAAGAGAAGGCAAAAGTTGAGTCATTATTTTTGTATTTTACCCTTAAATTAAAGCAATGCACAGTCTTTCTCACTCAACTTAATTGCTTAACATTGACACAAAAACAAAAAGTTCAAATTTTCCAACATTAAGTTTCATACCAGACATAGTGTAAAATTCCTCCAATACCACATTATTCTAAATATTTATAAAATTCAATGTTGTAATGTTAGTTTATTAATTGTGATTGAGATGGTTTATTATATTTTAGGAAATGCCATATGATACAATATTTATTATATTTAAAAAGTTTTAAAATGTGTTTAAAAAACTTAAAAAATCAATTTATTAAATAAAAGTGTGGATTTGTTTTTTTTTTGATTTTAATGATTTTTTTTTATAAAATCTCAAATATAACAATATGTTATGTTTCACCAGGCATATTTCTAAAGTGCCATATTGGTTTTTTAAGGAAAATGAGAGGTTCAATGTTCAAATAAAACAAAATATTCTTCAAGTGCTAAATTGTTAATGAGATTCAATTTCATGGTTTAAATTATCATTTAACCCTAAAAACAAAATTAACATGAAAAAAATAAAATTCAAACCAAATTAAAATAGACAGTTCAAAAATCAAACTGAAACGATCACACTTCTAATTATATTTTCGTTCCATCAACTATTTTTATACTTGTGTTATTGTTATCAAAATTTCAGACACATATCATTACCAGGTTATGACACAATGCAATATAAATATAAGGTCATCATGATATCATCATTCCAAAATTAATAAAAATATATTAAAACGACTTTATTATAAAATAACCTCTGAAACATAAAATTTTAAACTTTAGATATATAAATTACATTTTTTTCATAGTTTAAGTACTGAACGTCACCTTTTTTTTTATATCTTTTTACCCCATGAATTATCATCCAAAATAATACATAAAACTTTCACAAAAAATCATGTTACATTAAAGTGTCACTCGAAAAATCAACAGGTGTGATCGTAAGGCACGTTACACCCTTAAGAAGAGGACACGAGTTTAGATTTTAAAAATGATATTATTGAAAGAATCAACCTCGCACTTCGAATATAAACCATATGACGAACATGTATATTATCAAAAAAAATATCACTCGAAAAACAATTAAAACTCAAAAAATCTAATAAAATCTAGAAAAATTAAAGGTATTGAATAAAAGAAGGGTCAAATCAAGAAGCTGGAATAATTGGAACAAAGTAGATAAGTCCACAACATCGGCTTGCTTTTTACCATTACAAAATATACAAGTCAAAATGAAATGTATGTCCACTAAGAAAGGTCAAGAATTGCGACTTTGCCTTTAAAACAATCGGATTATATTGATATGATATTAACGAGTCGAATATATTATTTTATAATCACACTAACATATTTAAAAAAATAAAAATCAAAGCGTAGTTAAAAATTACTCCATTTTTTATAAAAGAAAGAAAATATATTATTCGAGATTAAATTCAATAGTAGAAATAAAACAATGTTCTATATGAATACACACTTCTTAACTTAGATGAAAATTAAGTTGAAACTATAATAATTTATTATAAAATTTGTATTTGCTACGTATAAAAGTTTGTCACTGATATATATATATTCCAACGATCTAAAAAACGTGTAAAACTTAGAGAGTTTGCTCTTGTTTATATATTCATGGAAGAGTTGGGATGCTTTGCTCATGTCTGAAGAAGTTCCCGGGATCAACTTTCGTCTTCACCTGCACCAACCTGTCGAAGTTGTTCTTAAAATATTTCCGACCCCAAATCTTGGCTCCGGCGTAGTTTCCCTTCTCGTTGTTCATGTCATTAGCCCCGAGCTCGAGATCTCTGTAATTAACGTACGCTTCCCGTGGAGATTTCGATACGTATGGCGTCATGTAATCGTAGACTCTCCTCATCCAACTCATGTACTTTTCAGAGTTTACATTTTCGTCCTCTCCCCAATTCACTACGTATAGTACGGTGTAGAGGTTGCCTGCTCTGTGTGGAGATGGAGATTCAGTCTCAGGAATTTCATCCATTATCCCTCCGTAAGCTACGAATACGATAGTTGCCGATTTCGCCTCTTCCTCGTATAACTTGCGCCACAATCCTTCTAATGCCGGTTCCGGAATAGGCTGTTGTACGAAGTCGGATTTCGCCTTGAAGAATGATTTGGAAAGAGGTGACACTTGAGTCCTATTGAGTAGAGTTTCCAATGGGAATCCGGTTCTGAATTGGGTAGCTAAAACAGCATTCTCAGCCCAACTCATTTCCATGCAATCTTCTTTCGTTAGTCCGAGTTCGGGGAAGTTCTCGACCATCAATGGGAGAAGCTCGTTCGTGCTGCCGAGAAATACGGAGCCGAAACTTGCTTGGACCGTCACCGTCTTCCCGTCTTCACTCGAATTCACCCTTGATATCGCGAAGCTCGTGTGTACTTCTTTGGGAAGCATGTGCCCGATCGACTGCCACCGATGAACAAGTACGGTTGCATTTTGCTCTAACGTTTTGGTGACCGAACAAGAAGTGACATTAGCTGGAACATGTACTAATTTCAGTTTCCAAGCAAGTACTATCCCGAAGCTACCACCACCACCTCCTCGGATTGCCCAAAATAAATCTTCTCCCATCGATTTTCGATCGAGAATTCTCCCTCTAACATCGATTAACCGAGCGTCGATTACATTATCGGCAGCGAGACCATATTTTCGAAATATCGAGCCATAGCCTCCACCACTCAAATGTCCACCAATACCTATAGTGTGACCAATCCCAGCAGGAAAGGCAAGAGTTCTACTTCTCCGAGCAATTTCATAATACAATTCACCAATTGTCGCACCGGATTCAACCCACGCCGTACTTTCTCCGACGCTAACCGCAACCGATCGAAGATTCGCCAAATCGATCACCACAAACGGAACTGCATAAGCCGTCGAAACATAAGAAAGACCCTCGAAATCATGACCACCACTTCGAGTCCTGACTTGCAGTCCAAGCTTTCTGCAACAATAGACCGTTGCTTGGACGTGGGACGGGTGCAGGGGCGTCACGATGGCCAAAGGTGTCGGATTCGACGGCGTCGTGAACCGGAAATTCTGAGCAGATGAATTCAAAACAGAGGAGTATGAGAAACTATGCTGCGTGTAAACCAGGTTTGCAACAGAAGAGTTCTGAGAACGAAGGGAAAGGCAATGAAGAAACTCCTCAACAGGCTGAGTTGAAGCACCGAGTTTCCATGAAAACGAGAGGAGAAGAACGAGGAGAAATGGAAACATGGTATTGGCTATGAAGTGAGAAAACTCAGAGAAGTGATTTGGTTTCTGGGCGTATATTGAAATGTGTTGCGAATTACATTATTAATAAAGCTCAGATATGAAAGCAAAGTCAAGCCTGCTTGCTTGTTCTCATCATTTTTCACACACGCAAACTCGTTCTTTATTCAACGGACGGTGGAATCGTATCTTTTGCTTGATAAATCAATGACATTTGGTCCAAAAAAAAATCCCCTAATGTTTAATTGGATGGTTATGCACTTAATATTTTATTCTGAGTCAAAATCGTTTTTCTGCGGATAAAAACCATTAAACGATAAATGACTTGAAATAACATGACAAATTTACATGGCAGTGCACGTCGCGATAGTAGTGTCGTATATACAAATATGCTCACTTTACATAATGACACATCAATCAAAAAATAATTTTATAAAATGTATAGAATATAAAATGTTTTTTTTTCTTTTTACGTGTCGTTCTGCCAAGTCGTTTTAAGTTGTTTATCGACAGTTAACTATCAATTTTTATTTACAGAAAGATTATTTTGACCTAAAATAAAATAATATATGTTAAATTATTTTAAAAAATAGGGGCTAAAGTGACAAATCTAATCAAATGTTAAAAATATTTTTTAGTATTAGACCATAAATAAAAAGTCAAACTCGTGGCCGCCTATTGTAATTTTTCGTCGAACCTGACCGCAATACATGAAATTTCAACTTTAGAGAGATTCATTCAATAATAATCGTATCTTTTTTTAATAAAAAAAAGATAATTTCGTTAAAATTAAATATTTTAGATTACATATTTTATTCAATAAATTTTTTTATGAAGACTTTTATTTAAGAAAAAATCGTGGGGCTATATTGTGAATATATATATAAGTAAATATTATTTCTTTTAATAATTTAAATGTGTTTACAAAATAATATATGGGCCATTTTTTATGAGTTAGATAGTCGTTAGTCACATGCTCACAATTAAATAATTCGATTGTTTAAAAAAACAGTGTTGATATATTCAAAAAAAAAACAGTGTTGATTAATTTTTTTTGTTTAACTACGGTATTCAACTTATTGACCCAATAATTTGGATCGAGTATTGCAGAGGCCCATTAGATGAGAGACAATCCTAACACAATTGCTTCATTCATTCACAAATAATATAATTATTGATTTAATTAAATTTATACGTATAAAAAAACTAAAAAATTCTACTTAATTTACATAATTTATACTCGAATTAAATTATTTGACTTTCGAGAGGATTAAAATATTCGAGTAACTCATACTATAAAATGATACACGAAATACCATTGAACTTTGTTTCTCGTTCAATCCAAGCACTCGACCATTAAACTGTAACTGACCGTTAAATCCAAAACGACGTTGTTTTGTTAGTAAACAAAATTAAAAAAACACTGCATTTGAAAGGGACTGAACCAAGGACCACTAAGATGAAAAGTTTACACTAAACCACCAAGCCAACTTAAATATTTGATATAGTCATAACGAAAATAGTATATAAAAAATATTGCAGTTGAACTTAATTTCATTTATCTCATAATAAAATTTTATAAATATATATTCTTTATAAATAAATATTATTTATAATTTATATTATAAAACTAAAATATTATTTATAATATATATATAATTAAACCCTAAACCATTTATGCAACTAAACCCTAAACTATATATATAAATAAATCCTCAATCATAAACTCTAAATTATATACGTAAATAAACCATAAACATAAACTCTATATATAACTAAATCCTAAATCATAAACCGTAAAACTAAAATATTATTTATAATTTATATTACAAGTCCTAATATATATTATAAATAATATTTTAATTTTAAAATTTTGAGTTTGAGATTTGTGATTTAATTATATATATTTAGGGTTTGAGATTTTAGATTTAATTATATATATTTAGGGTTTAGGATTTGTAGTTTAGTTAGTTACATGTATAGTTTAGGGTTTTGTTGTATATATTATAAATAATATTTTAGTTTTGTAATATAAATTGTAAATAATATTTATTTAAATAATTAATATATTTATAAAATTATATTATAAATATTATAAAATTATAGTATGAGAGAAATAAAATTAAGTTCAACTGTATTATTATTTATATACTATTTTTGTTAGGATTATATCAAATATTTAAGTTGTCTTGGTGGTTTGGTGTAAACTTTTTATCTTAGAGGTCTTTGGTTTAATCCCCTTCAAATGCAGTGTTTTCTTAATTTTTTTTACTAAAAAAACGTCGTTGTTTTGGCCTATCTTAAGCATCAAAGCAACTATACCAAAACGACATTGTTTCGGATTCAATGGTTCGTTACAATTTAATGGTCGAGTGCTTGAATTGAAGAAAAAAATTAAGTTCAATGATTTTTCGTGTATTATTTTATTGTTTAGTGGTATGATCGATATAAAAGTCAAAATTTAGTGGTATTTCGTGTAGTTTATCCATATTTTAATTAAAGAACTCAAAAACTTCAATCAACTAAAAGTTGCGTCCAAAAAGAAAAGTTAAACGACGGTTGTCAT
Source organism: Hibiscus trionum (assembly GCA_030270665.1). NCBI lineage: Eukaryota > Viridiplantae > Streptophyta > Magnoliopsida > Malvales > Malvaceae > Hibiscus > Hibiscus trionum. The sequence goes on along the minus strand of BSYR01000045.1, from coordinate 9,320,492 downwards.
GGCCCATAATTGGTTCATCGGGAATTATTCATTACGCTACTTGTAACAGAATACCCACCTCATGCTAAATTTGATGTTAAATTTTAGAGTAATAATGTTAGTGATTTAAATTATAATCCTAAACTATAGATTTTATTATTAAATTTTATTTTTTTTAAAATAATGGCATCTGAATTTTATTATTTACCATGAAAGATAATACAATACAATGCATCAAACGAGAAAAAGAGAGGACACTACTATTAAAAATCTCTTACAATGGTGCAAATAAAAGCATATATTTCTATCGAGATTAGCATACCAAAATTCGTAAACCTTCATGAATTTACTTGTCTCTATTCAAACGAGACGCTTTATGGGGTTGAAAAAGGAATTGTGAGCAAACAAGCTATCAGGCAGATTGCTCCGCTACCTAGGTCTGATTACATCGGCAACCAATCATTAACCGAGTGGGAATCTATCTTTTTAAGACCACCGACGGAACCATAATCAGAGATTAGCGTTGTGAAGATATCTGTACGAGCACCAACCGATCGCTAAGGTATGCTGAAATCATGCCACAAGGACAGAATGAAACGAACCACAACAAAACAAAAGAAAAAATGTGTCACAAGGACAAAAAAAACGCGTGCCACAAAGACAGAGATTTTTAATAAAATATTAAAAAATAATAATAAATCTGATAACCGACAAATAATATTTAAATTAATTACCTACCATCGATAAAAAAAATAAACAAAATTTAAAGCCGCTAAAATTATTGTTTTTTTAGCTGAGGAAAATAGTTAAGAGCCGCTAGGGTTAAACCTTAAGGGGTCGTTTGGTTTACGGAATGTAAGATTACTTTTGGGAATGAGATTACTGGAATGTTACATTACTTAACATATTACCTGGAAGGTTGTATTACCTTGTTTGATTTGTTTGGCAGGAATGTAAGATTACATTGTTTGGTTGAAGGAATATAAGATAGGAAAAATGCATGTTTTACCAAATTATCCTTGAAATATATTTTCTTTTCTAACCAACTGAAATTTTAAGATTAAAGTCAAAATATTTACATAAAAGTTCATAGAAAATATAAAAAAATATAATATGAAAACCTTTTTATGAAAATTGATCTAAATAATAAATGTAATAAAACACATACCAATAATAAAATTTGAATCAAACACATATATAAAAAATAAAAATAAAATAAAATTTGATATATTTTTATTTTATATGCATCATATTATTTTATAATAAGTATTAAAACCCTAAACCACTAAAAAATAAAATAGATTTATACTTGTGTAATTATATACAAAAAAGAAAGATCATTTTAAAATAACTATATTTTTTAGGGGTATTCTTGTCCAAAGGGGAGGGAATTGTCTAATACCTAAGAAAAGGGAGGGAATGACATTCCCAGGAAAAGACTCAAAAATAGCTACTGTTGGGAATATTTCATTACCCTTGGGAGGGAATGCACTTAAACCAAACGTGAGTATGTGATTCCAAAAAAGATTATTCCCCTGATAATGATCTTTTCCGCGAACCAAACCCCCCCTAAACTAAACCCCCCCTAAACTTCTAAACTATAAAAAGTTAAATTACCCGATATTCGTGTATAAATGCTATATTCACATAAATAATTGTAAATATCTGATCAACTACCATTCTTACAAATAAATGACGGATATTTGTTTCCTCCTAATATATTATAATAAGACGGATAAAAATCCTCTTCCTTTAATTATGCCCCATACTAAAAATCGTTTAAAAATTTAATTTTAAACTCTAACTTTAATTTTACATCCTAAACTTTAAACCCTACACCCTAAAAAGCATCCTACCCCTAATTTCTTAAACCCTAACCACGATCAATAACCTTAAACTTTAAACCCTAAACTCACTATTTTAAAATGGAGGCATAAAAGAGGGCATGATAAAGGGACAAACGATTTCCATCCTAATAAGACTCCCACATTTTACTTGCAACAAGAAATTGAATAAATTAGGAATAAAATTATTTATGGAGTATTAATTTAACACTAAAAATTAGGGGTGGGCAAAAATATCCGACCCGGTTGACCTGACCCGACGACTCGATGACCCAAACTTAAAAATATCGGGTAATTTTCTTAAAAAAATTACCCGACCCGAGAATTTTCCCGGGACACTGGCCGGGATTTTTAAGTTACCAGGTACCCGACCCGACCCGACAATATTTAATATTTTTTTTTTATATTTTCAATTATATTTTTATTTTAAGTTTTTTAATATTTTTACTCTAAAACTAAATTTAAATCTCTAAATTCTTTTTATGTTTCTATTATATACTTTTAAGTTTTAAGTTTAAATTTTTTTTTAAAATAATTTTGTGTTTAATATGTGATTTTTTTAATTTTAAAATAAAAAAATAAAAAAATAGGCGGGTACCCGAAACTCGAGTACCCGGATGAGATGGGCCGGGACACGGGCCGAAGAGGCGAAGATTGAGGTACCCGGATGAACCGGGTACCCGAAAAATTGTGTACCCGAAACCCGGGTACCCGACAATTCTCACCCCTACTAAAAATTATTAAATAAGTATGGTTTAGCACGTCATTCATAATCTCATCCAATAAAAATTATGAAAGAATGGATAATTATTTAGAAGTTATACTAAAATGAATCTATATTATTATATGGACTATGAATGACGTGATGACTCGGATCTATATAATAATTTCTTGTTTAACACCGAGCAGACGGCGCACCAGCCTAGCATTATATTAACAACGAAAATGAAAGCTATTAAAAAAACAATGGATCAAAACGGGTTGGTGTTTCCATTTCTTCTTGTTTTTCTCATATCTTTTCCATGGAAAATTACTACTTCAGCTCTGCTTTCTGAGGAATTCCTTCACTGCCTTTCCCTTCGTTCTGGGAATTCTTCCATTGCAAAATCTGTTTACACACACCACAATTCTTCCTACTCCTCTGTTTTGAATTCATCTGCTCAAAATTTCAGGTTCACAACACCTTCTACTCCTACACCTCTGGCCATCATAACACCAGAACACAGTTCCCAAATCCAGGCAACGGTTTACTGTTCCAAGAAACATGGGTTTCAGGTCAGAATCCGAAGTGGGGGTCACGATTTCGAGGGCCTTTCTTACACTACAGCTTATGAAGTTCCGTTTGTCGTGATCGATTTGGTGAATCTTCGATCGGTTCGTGTTGACGTTGAAGAAGCCACGGCGTGGGTTGAATCCGGTGCGACAATCGGTGAACTGTACTATGAAATTGCTCGGAGAAGTAGAACTCTTGCCTTCCCGGCTGGCACCGGAAACACCGTTGGCGTTGGTGGACAATTCAGCGGAGGCGGCTTGGGGGTCTTGTTCCGGAAATACGGTCTTGCTTCGGATAATGTAATCGATGCTCGTTTAGTCGACGTTAAAGGGAGAATTCTCGACAGAAAATCGATGGGGGAAGATTTGTTTTGGGCAATCCGCGGCGGCGGCGGCGGTAGCTTCGGGATAGTCCTTGCTTGGAATCTGAAACTAGTCCATGTTCCGGCTAACGTTACTGTTTTTACAGTCACCAAAACGTTAGACCAAAACGCGACCAAACTCGTTCACCGTTGGCAACGCATCGCGCACAGATTTCCGAAGGAAATACACTTGAGCATCGGCGTAACTCGGGCGGGAGCGAGTTTCAGAGCTGTATTTCTCGGCAGCACTAACGAGCTTCTTCCATTGATGGAAGAGAAATTCCCAGAACTCGGAATCGTGAAACAAGATTGCTTCGAAATGAGTTGGGCTGAATCCAACCTCTACTCCACCCAGTTTCCGATCGGTGCACCACTGGAAACTTTACTCAACCGGAACCGGAAATCAATTCTGTCGAAACTGTTCTTCAAATCGAAATCCGACTACGTAAAACAACCGATTCCTGAAGCAGCGTTGGAAGGATTGTGTAGTAAGTTTTACGAGGAAGAAGCGGAATCTGCAATCATGGTGCTCGTGGCTTACGGAGGGAGAATGGATGAGATTTCTGAGTCCGAAACTCCATTTCCACACCGAGCCGGAAACCTGTACAGCATCATGTACGTAGTGGATTGGGAAGAGAATGCAAATTCTGAAAAGTTCATGAGTTGGATGAGGAGAGTTTACGATTACATGACTCCATATGTCTCGAAATTCCCGCGAGAAGTGTATGTTAATTTCAAAGATCTTGAGATCGGAGCTAGCAAAGGAAGCTATGCACAGGCCAGGATTTGGGGTGTTAAGTATTTCAAAAACAATTTCGACAGATTGGTGTATGTAAAGACAAACGTTGATCCTGAAAATTTCTTCAGGCATGAACAAAGCATTCCTCCTCTTCCATTCTTGCTGAAGAAGGGAGCTGGCCGGAGCAGCCTTAATAACCATGAAAGCTTGTAAGATTAAATATAGTTTTTTAATGTCCTATGCTATCTATCATCCTACAGGGACGGAGCCATGATTTGAAGTTGGGGCAAATTCACAATTATCTCAAAATTTTCAAGAAAAATATAAATAATGAAAGGGTAAAAAAAATTCCCCTGCCGTGGGCCACAGCCCCTCCCATAACCATTGAAGCTGTAGCTTCGTCACTGTCATCTTATAGGTAATGTTGTTCAAATTTGAGTCATATTATACGATAATTCAAATAACGAGACAATCATTCATATTACAATTTCCGGAATCGTTTTTACTTATATTCTAATATAAATTCTAACATTTACTAGAATTCGGGTCTCTTAAAATAAACATCATTATATTTTTTTAATGTAATTAGTAGTTCTAACTTCACATTTGATTGGGGGATATTTAGTATATATGTATTTAGTATATATATATATAATATGAGAGTAAAAATCTTCTGCCCCTTAACCATGCCTCCTTCTATGCCCCCTGCCTAAAAATACTTAAAAATTAAATCTTACCTCATAACCCTAATTTTCATATTCTCAACCCTAAACTCTAAACCCTAAAAAATACACTCTACCCCTAATTTCCTACACCCTAACCCTAAGCCTCAACCTTAAACCCCAAACCCCAAACTCTAAACCTATTATTTTAAAGTGGGGGTACAAATGGGGGCATACTTTGGGGGAAGATGATTTTCATCCATAATATGATTAGAGCAAGAGTGGAATGGCATTGGCAATATAGCTGTAAAGTCTTTGGTTAATGATATATTAAGCTCCCCAACTAACCTCCTTTCTGTTAATAATATTTTAAGTATCCTTGTCTTTAGCCATCCGTTAATATGTTTAATGTTTATGTATAAATTTAAAATTTATTCTTTAAATATTATTTTTAAATTGAGCCATTATATTATTTTCATATGAAAATTTTAATTTTTCACTTAAAATTCGTTCAATTTTACAATTAAATGTTTAGTCTCACAACTGTAAAAAGGTCGAATAACATTTTTGATTCTCTATGTTTAGAGTTTTTTACATTGACCATTGATACGGTAATGTTCATGTGTACAAGGTAGAGTCGGAAATTTATTAAGGGTGTTATTTTTAATGATATTTAAGGGAGATTTTATGTATAAATGAATGTTATTTTATTTATAAAAGTGTGTCATTTATATATATATATATATATATATATATATATATATATCAATTTTTAATATACAAATTATATAGTGAAAAATTTTCTAAAAAAATTTAGGGTGTTTGTTCATGTATGCAGTGACGAATCTAGAGAAATATTATTGGTTGTGCCAATATAAATTGAACAATAAATTTATCTAACATAATTCGTATATTTAATTTTCAATTTAAAAAGAGTAACAACTAAAAATAATATGATTACATATTAACGAACATAATTGACTACGTGTATATAAATTACCAATACTTATTTACGACTTATTTATAACAATGTAAATAGGCCATTAATGCTTATTTACAACGATGTAAATAAGTATTATGTAGTTGAAATTTATGTTTTTTACTGTTATTTATATAAAAAAATTATTGAATATTAGCTTCAGTGGCTAGTTTTTTTTGCTTATTTTTGATGTCATAAGAAATTATTACTTATTCAATAATTTATATTTTGTTTTACTTAATCTAATTCTATTCAAAACTTATGATTATGAGTATGTCTAATCTCCTTAAAAACGATATTTGAACATTTGAACATATTTTGATTGTGCAACTCTTTATTTCATTTTATTTGTTTATTAAATAAAATATAGTATAGTTAAAACTGAATTTAACGTCAATAATAATAAATTATCATAAGTAAAAAATATACATTCATACACAACACATATTTTAACATAAGGTAGGATAAAAATGAGTTAATAAACGAATGGTATACAAATAAACGAACGTTATACAAATAGTTCATTGAATGTTCTGTTCATTTACACCCCTATAAAAATGGTAGGATAAAAATGTACTAACTTTCAAATTTGACTTGATTTCAAGTTTGATTCACGCCTTTCAACTCTACTTGATATATGTATACCACATATTAAAAATATGGGAAAATGTATATATATATATATATATATATATATATATATATATATATATCATAGATGGTTATAGAAAATATGAGAAAATTTATGCAGAAACTCGAACAATTCAACTCGACTTAACTCAAATTTTATAAACTAAAATCTGAGTTATAAAATAGAACTCATCGACTTAATTATCTCACACACAACACACACAAAAATCGACTCGATTGAATATTTACTCCTAATTATAATTTATAATCCCCTTCGATTTGTTTGACTTTTTAAGTTGACGGAGAATCTTAAGCTTTAACAAACCTTTCGGATCTTGCCACGTAAGCGACTTGGTGTCCACCGACGTGGCCCAAGTGCAACACTGAAATATAAAAGGCAACTCACCGAGGGAACCAAAAAGAAAAGAAAATAGCAAAAGAATACAGAACAGAGGATTTCGTTGGAAATTAAAAGCAGCAGCAGCCGCTCTTAATTCATTTATTCCAATTCTTTTTCAGGACTCAACGGCGGGAATAAGCAGAATCCTGCAATTAAATCCCATCGGAAGTAAGGATTTCTTCTCATATTTCTTTCCAAATTCAAATTGTTTCTTTTGATTGGATCTAAGTTTTCCGAGTTTTCTTTTTCACTCTCGATCTGGCAGTACTTGTCATGGATTTTTATGTATTTATGTACTTGTAAGCTTGCGAATCTGTTACGCTGTATTCATTTCCCCCTTTTTTGTTCGTTGTGATGAGATCTCTGCCTTATCTTTCCACTTCTCGATTGGATCTAGTTCTTTCATCGTTGTTGTCAATTTTGATTTTAATTCCCTTAGAGATTGGAATTCAAGTTTGGAACCGATCGATTTGTGCTTTGGCGAATCTTATTTGCTAATTTGAGTAGATTTGGCTCGTTAGTTTTTTGGTAGGAAACATAGAATGTTGAATGTTTGCATCTTGAGATTTTAGATTGAATAGTAGGAAAAGCTGAAAAAGAAGAGATTGTTGTTTTGTTATAGATAATTTGTTGAATAACACGCTTCTGAAATGACATTTCTGTCCAAATCTAACTTGTATAGATTAGAAGAGTTGTTGCTGACGTAACTTAAGCAATGTAAACTAGAACTTGAAACAATGTTTAGAGGACTAGACTATGCTGAGTTTTTTGTATTCGACTCACTGGATTCGATCTTCTTCTTTTTTTAATTCCCTTTTAATGCTGAGTTGCTCATATTTTCAGGAATCGGGAGTTGGGACTGTAAATTATTTAGTGGTGAAGACAGGAAGGACCAAGTGATTTATTAGATCAAACGAGACAGAGATGTTCTCACTCTTTTATGGACTTTGGAAGTACCTATTTAGTAAGACAGAGTTTCATGTACTCATTCTTGGAATCGACAAGGCCGGGAAAACGGTGATTACTCTAAACTCATTTCTCGGGTTTTTATAACCGTCATAGGTTTCATTTATATTGAAAATTTTGCTAAAAGTTTCAGTGCTGACCCTTCTTGTTATTTCTGAATTAGACTTTGTTGGAGAAGTTGAAATCCTTATACTCAAACTTGGAAGGCCTACCCCCTGATCGAATTGTTCCAACTGTGGGGCTTAATATTGGTCGCGGTGAAGTTTTAAACACAAAACTTGTGTTCTGGGACCTGGGAGGCCAGGTAAGTGGAATGCATATATAATAACACAAGAGAATGTTCATTAATTGTTTAGTATGTTGATGAATGCACACATAACTGATGCTTTTTTTAATGCTACTTCTGAGTTTTGTCCAATCAAAAGCTTTTGGTCTATTAACTCACTTCTCTGCAATGAATATAATAAAACTTCTTAGAGCACGTGGCTCGACTTTTATTGAAATGTATGTAAGGGAGATAGACTGGCAATATGCAGTTACAGTGTGATGTCAAAGCTTGGCAATTTTTTTTCATATATTTTATGCCATGCTTGATACAATGTCCAAAGCAAGCTCAATATGTGACACAAATTTATCCTCGTTCCTATCTTTTTCAGCCTGGCCTTCGCTCAATTTGGGAGAAATACTATGAAGAGGCACATGCTGTGGTATTCGTAATTGATGCTGCTTGCCCTTCACGTTTTGAAGATTCAAAATCTGCACTTGGTAAGTAATATCTAATTGTTTAATGATTTGGGGTTTATGCTGGTATAGGGTATTGACTACAGTTTTATAACTTGTGAAGTTTCATGATTTCTTATATGATAATTTACTCTTCTTTTATTTTTTGTCCAGAGAAAGTTCTTAGACATGAGGATCTGCAGGGCGCCCCTCTCCTGATATTAGCAAACAAGCAGGTATCCTTAGTCCTTTCCGAAATCCACAAAAGCGTAGCTATTTGTATCAAAAGTTTGCAAAGAAAATTTCCCTTTTTTTTTCTTTAAAGCTCCTATTGAAATTCTTCTCCTATATCATATATCTCACTTTACACTATTCTATTTGCGTCTGCATTTAATTTTGTATCTGTGGCATTTGGACTTGGAAACATTCGGTTTCATGTCAACCATAGGATGTGCATAGTTGAGTGGAAAAATAGAAGAATGGATGGATGAGGTTGGAAAAGTGAAAAGAAAATTAATCGAGCATGCTTAGTAAGAGATAGAAGTGAGAGGAAAGAAAATAGAAAATATCACTATTCTCACTTATGTACAAATACAAACAATTCTAAAATAGAACTATGAGAGAAGAGAAAATGAGGGAGATGTAACTTAAGAGTACATATTTACAAAGATTATTCATAATTTTTAAAAATTTATCTTAGTTTACAAAGGATATAATAGTACAATAATATGATTTTCATTTTTTCTCTCATTTCCTTTTAACTCTATTAATGTTACCAAGCAATGGATGAGGTTGGAAAAGTGAAAAAATATTCTTTGCATTTTCTATCTTTTCTCCCCTAGCATGCTAATGGAAGGGGAAAAAATCCTATCTATTCGTTTTTCTCCTTACCAAGCAAAGCGTATCCTTTATTTGGCATTTAAAAAGGGGGTGGTAAATTTAGAATTGTGGACAATTCTTGAGCTTAGTAACTATTATATGTTGATTGTTTTCCCTTCCGTTTATTCTTTTATGAGCAACAATGTGGTCAAGATTTTCTTCTACTGTGACTCATTTGAATTATTTCAACATTTGTGCTTTGATGCAGGATCTGTCTGAAGCTGTAACGGCCGAAGAACTCGCACGATATCTAGATCTTAAAAAATTAGATGAAAGGGTTTACATGTTTGAGGCTGTTTCTGCTTTTGATGGGTAAGTTAGTTTACATAAAAAGTCTCTCATCTCCAAGTTTGAGCTCCATTTGCCTGCCTGGACTGGATGCAGCAGTAATCTTTCACTTCACTTAAATGTTTCTTTTTACAACCGCAGGACGGGAATTAAGGCAGGCGCGGAGTGGTTAGTGGAGGTAATGGAGAGAAGCAAGAGAACTGAAATGTTGAGAAATCGTGCAGGCGTGACCGGTCCTTAGAGCTTTACAGGGGTGAAAAGATACCACCAGGTTAAACGTGGTTTTACCCTGCTTCTGTAAAATAAATTCTAGGTTTGCCTTAGATTTCATCGTGATTAAAAGCCGATCGATTTTTTCTCTCGAAATAGCATGCTTTTTTTCTTTTTTGTTCCCTGTGGAAATTCGGATGATACTAATGTCTCGTGATCGAAACGGCCTATCGATTCTTATTCAAACCAACAGTGATCAAAGTGGCAAAGCAAAACCCACAGCATTTGGGAACATAGAAGCACCAAGGGCATAGTTTAAGCGACTTGAATACCATTCCATTATCCCAACAATTAGATTCTGTCTAAACTGATCAAATTGTTCAAAAAGTACTATTAATCTTGTTGATTACAGCAGCAGCAGCATTAGCCTTTACTTTAACTGCCACAAACAAAATCCGGCAAATAATCAAGTTGAAAAAGCTAATTGTAAAAAAATAATAATTTTAAGGGACCTAATTGTAAAAAAATAAGGGTAAACTACATAAATGACCACCATACTATTAAAAAAGTCGCGATTTGACCACCTTACATTTTTTTTTTGAAGCAATTAAACCACCATACTATTAAATTGGATGCAATGTGACCACCAGCCGTTAGAGGTTAACGGCAGGGTGACATGGCAGTTAAAAAAATAGGGATATAATTACACAGTTGGTCATCGTTACTTATACACATTTGATCTAGTTATGATGGTGACAGTGTCACAACTTAATTAAATAATTAATTTATTTTATTAAATTAAAATTATGACCAAATTGATAGAGTATATAAGTAACGATGATCAAATGTATAATTATACCCTATTTTTTAAACTGTCACGTCACCCTGCCGTTAATCTCTAACTGCTGGTGGTCACATTGCATCCAATTTAATAGTATGGTGGTTTAATTGCTTCTAAAAAAGAAAAAAGTAAAGTGGTCAAATCACGACTTTTTTAATAGTATGATGGTCATTTATGTAGTTTATCCAAAAAATAAATTCAATTTTAATGACCAAATTATAAATAAAATATAAAAGATGGCAATATTACAAATAAAGCTAAAAATATAAGGAAAATCATACTATTAGTCCCGAGTTGGTCAAAGTTTTTCGCCCCGAACCCAATTTTAAAAAAAACCTGACCCGATTGGATCGAAACCATCGGTCAGGGTAAAATGCTCATACTTACCCGTTACTAAGATCGAGTACTACAAAGACACCCATCGTAGTGCCAATTGTGGTCTTGTATCTAATATTTTCGAGGCTAACAGCACTAAAAAAGTTAGAAGCATTTTTTATTACAGATTCCACAAAGAGAGTTTGCAAACCACATCCTAAACTTATGTGTACCCAACTGAGAAACAATAATCACACTGAAATGTCAAAACAAATGAAAAACATAAGAGGGAGAAAGGAGGTTACAACAAGTTTACTAGTCTTTTCTAAATTCCGGCTAGTTTCCTGAACTATATACACAGCTTAGATGTCGATAGCCTTCGGCATTCACGGCCTTTCTCCACCGCGACGATGATGACTGTAATTATATATAGGATTTCTAATACCATGTTCTTTAGACATAGACTTACCTGGAATGTCATATTGCTGGCGTATGAAATCGGTGTGCGGAAATTTATCGCCACCCACGTCCGGCACGGTCAAGTGATTAACGGATTGGTGTGGGGCAGAAATCGGCTGCTGCTGAAAACCATGCTGATTGTCGAGACCGTACTCGACTGGAATTGCCCCTGTTAGAGTTTTTATTGCAAATTCAATACAAGGGTCTGCCAAGATATCTGCCAAAGACATTTCGAGGGATGGTCCGGGCGCATTGTCGATCTTGTGGCCTTTTTCAACCTTTCCGGCATGTTCTTTCCGAATAGTTGGGTTAGTCGGAGGCACATTGTTACCACATGCTTGTGTTTCAACAATCTTGTTTGTGTTTTCTTCTGTCTCGGAACAAGCTTCTGGAGTTGCTTGAATCCCTGGAACTCTACCACTGTTTGACTCGGAGATATTTGGAGTATCACAGGGAATTCCAGTAAGAGTTTGAATGGCAAAGGCGATGCATGGATCGGTCCATAAATCTGCAAGATGCATATCAATATCGGATCCTGGCATGTCACCGGCATTTTCATCACTGTCGACATTAGTTTTTGTGTTTAAAATTCCGACGTGACCATTCATGGCAGGCATGTCCCCAGAAGAAAGCATGGTACATGTCGCCGGTATCGGTTCTTTACTCTTAGAAGCATCAAGGGCACAATTTGTTTCCCAAGAAGAACCGCGTAGATCGGGATGTTCGGAGGCCCTATTGATACAGTTACCTGGGGAAGAATTCTCTGCTCCATCAGGTACACTTGATTGGTTAATCGAAGATCGGCGAGCTCTAGTAGTTTTTAGTTCTGGTGCTGTATCAAGTGTAACTCCAGCAAGTCGCTTTGAAGCTCGTCGAGGAACATTAACATCTTTCTTAATCTTTCTTAACTGCTTATCCGAGAGGACTCCAACTGCATTGCCCGAAGCATGCACACTTTCTTCAGAATCTTTTTGTTCCATCTGTTCTGATCCCTTAGCTTCAAACGGGTTCGAGCTGCTCAACTCGGCACCTTCTCCAGCTGAGGCATAAAAGATAAAATTGGATCAGATCCATTTCCCTACCGTATATCATCAATAAGCATATATCAGTGGAATCCGAGGCCACAACTTTCGGAATCGAACAGTCCGGGGATTGCAACACAAAGAATGACGAAAAAAAGATAAGACTAATATGAATGAAAACCCGTGACATTAACCGGAGCTTCAAGGGATTGCGAGTTCAAACCTTTACGCTGATCCGGAGAATGTTTAGAGAGGGATGTCTGTTCTCCGGTACTAGCAGAAGTAAGCATCTCTTCCTCCCTTGTTATCCCACTCGAATTTGAAACATGTTCCGTGGTCACGGTCTGCCTCTCTATTTCATCAGTTGTTCCATTCACAGCTACCTTCTGGCTCTCAACAATTACAGGCTCCTAAGGGACAGGAAACAAAAATGTACATAAATTACACCCGAGATACTCGACATGCATAACCGAATGATACATGCAGCTTCAGAGTAGCATCAATTATGTGTACGCTAACTTTTCTAGAGCCGTAGTGCACATGTCGATAAATGTAACCGGGGAAACTAAATAAGATAACCTAATGTTAGCAAAGTTTCATATAGAATTAAATGAGAAATGCAAATAAAGAAGCTCGGAGAAACCAAACACGATTACATTTACGCAGATATCATGTTCTTCCAAGTCCTCATTGTTGCTGCCTTTCTCCTTAGGCTTGAAAGCAAGCTTTCCAAGCTCTCCGGTTTCAACATAACGAAGAGCATCCTTCATGGAACGAAACACATATCCACTCACAGGATCAGTGTAAAACTGCGGAAATATAAATATCAATTAATGTAGCAATGGAAAAACCGACACCAATGAATGTCACAGGACAAGAATGTTCACAACAAAACACTGGGAATTTTTTTGCTAGAAAGCAAAGAACATACAAAAATGCAAGGAAAAAGTTCTGTACCGGATCTCTTCTAACTCTATTTGCCGTCTTCGTTATCCTGACTTCCTTGGTCCATCCCGGAGGCAACCCTTCTGCCTCAGCCTTCTCAACTGTAACCTATATTGCTTGAACAATCAAAACAACTTCAGGTTTAATCGAACAAATTTTGGCAAAAATCAAAATATATTCGAAGTTATAAACAAAAAGAAAAGACCAGATTTCATCAACATACATTTTTCGAAGATTGCTTGGCCGAGACTTTATCTTTCTCTTCTGTTTTAGAACCACACTTTTTAAGATAGCGGGTCACCTCCGCCCTGGAAAAGAATCTAAGTTCACCACAGGGAGCATAGTAACACTGCAATAAGCCCAAATGAAACGTAAGCTTTGAAACGAATCTCGCATGTATTCATAGTTGTTGCCAATAAGATGTTTTATTTGTTCGATGCATCCTACATAACTCTCGACTAGTATTCGGAAGTCAATAAAATCGATGCACGCTAAAGGTCCAATGTGTTATACTTTAAAAACCACCTACAAAAGCATAAACACTAGGAGTGTTTCCCTCATCTAAAGAGAATATCATTCGATCTCCGTTTTATTTTCCGAGAAGAAAGAGTGGGGTACAAGTTAGAAAAGCATCCTCTTCTTAAGCAGCGTTGCATCCGCTCGAATCGAAGTCAAAGATAAATGGAACAAAGAGTAGTTAACTCCGATCTGCATTGCTAGAATCGTTAACGGAGACTCACCCTCAAACATGCATGAGGGTTAGTATGATCATATTGCAAACATTTACTTCCTAATGATTTCATTTTTTCCGGCGAAACCTCGGAACCTTACCGCTCACAACTTCAATTTTCAATGATTTCACAGTCCAGCTAAGCTTCACACAAGAACAATTTGTTTCCTTCAGACAAGAAACTAGTTAACATCAACTAAACATCTCCATTAAACAATATAATTACTTCTGTCCTAATTCCTAGCCACAAAAAAACCAATAAACAAACATAATAGTTGAAGCTAAAGATCTTATCTTTAACATGCTACAAACTCAGACCACCAGGGGGGAAACTGCTAAAAAAAACCGAAGCTAAAGTAAAATTAGGTAAAAAAACAAACAAAGCAAGGATCTTACAGTTTTAAAGGTAAAACCTTGAAAATGAAACAAAGTAGCTGCAAAAGGAAAGCAGAATTCTTGAAAAAAAATGGGTGTTTTTGACAATCAATTAAAAGTTTAAAACATACCTTATCTTTTTTACCATTTCTTCTCTGTTTCACCTCTACTTTCCAACCAGGTGGTAGCCCGCCATCACTTGTCTGGTCCTCCATTTATGACCCTCGACGGAAAAAAAACTTCCGGCGGCGGCGACGACGAGGGAAACAAGTACAAAGAGAAGGGTGTTTTTTTTCAAAGTCCTTGAGGTTGAAGATGAAGCCAAAAGAAGGGAAAGTGTTGAACTCAAACCAAAGGGTTTTCCTTTCCTCAGAAACCACGTGTTGCCAAAACTCACAGTGATTCAACTGAAGATTAATAAATTAATAACCAAATTAATATAAGAAAGTAACACAAGATAACAGCAGCAGCATGTTCTCCTTTCTCTACTTCACCATTTAGTTTTATTAATATCAAATTGTTTCAGCTTTGAACAAAACAACGGTGAAATCAGAAATGGTCCATTTTTGTTGAAATATTTAGATAAGAAAGACAAAACAGTGAAATGTGAAAGAAGTGAAGAGTAAAAATTACGTGGCATGTGCTTGCTGCTCGGCTTGGCTTGACTTTACACTGGTTTTGGTGGGGTTTGTAATCTTTGGACCGAACAGTGGCTTAGGCTCCGTTTGCCGTTGAAGTCCCCAATCTAGGTTTGAGGATAAACGGGCGTTTTTCAAAAGTCAAAAAAATGTAGCTGCCAAAAAACGAGCATTTGAGCGCATAAAGTTGAAGTCCCCAATCTAAGGCTTAATTTGTGGTTGCTTTTAAAAAGTGCGGTGAAAAAAGTGATTTTTAAACTAACTGTTGAAAAGTAGTTTTGAAAAGCTGGTTAGTGTTTGTCATTGATGTCAAAAAGTGATTTTGAGGAGATAAAATGTCTATTTTAGACATGATATTGAAAAGTAAAAGTAAATTTGGGTGATTGTTCAAATTAATTAATGTTATGATTTAATAAATCAATTTCAATTATAATAAAAAAATATTTTTTTATAAAATTTAATTTGAAAATATAAACTACATTCTAGATTATATACG
Organism: Hibiscus trionum; assembly: GCA_030270665.1. Lineage (NCBI taxonomy): Eukaryota > Viridiplantae > Streptophyta > Magnoliopsida > Malvales > Malvaceae > Hibiscus > Hibiscus trionum. The sequence continues at coordinate 9,304,741 of BSYR01000045.1, read as the reverse complement.
GGCATACCACTTACACATTAATAATAAATATAAAATAAAGTACAAATAAAACAATTTTATTTTTAATATAAATATTATAAAATATATATTATTTTACAACTATGTATGCATAAACATTATTTTAACAATAAATTATAATTAAATAATAAGGGTAAAAAAGTAATTTTATTTTCAAACTAGCTTTTCCACCCAAGAAGCTATAAAATCCAGCTTCTTGGTTTGGGTGGAAAAGCTAGTTTTAAAAGCAACCAAAAACAGCATGTTTTAACTAAAAGCACTTAAAAAAGTGATTTTTGGTTGCGAAACGCAACCAAAAACAGGCCCTAAGTTTGAGGGCAAACGAGCGTTTTCCAAAAGTCAAAAAAATGTAACTGCCAAGAAACGAGCGTTTGAGCGCATAAATAGGTTGGTAAACGGGTGTTTGGGCGCGTAAATAAGTTGGTAAACATGCGTTTAAAGCTAAACTGGTGAGTGTTTGAAGTTGCTGTTACTGATAAACGGCCGTTGGGCACCGCAACTGCAACCAATCTCCATACGCAGCTTTGATCATTTATAAATAAATTAGATTATTCATATAGACCAGAAGGCCTTTCTGGTATTTTTGATAGATTTAGACTGAAATATGAGAAATTTAGAAAAAGCTTGGGGTTTATTCAGGAATCTTGATTGTAAATTGATGCCTCTGAATTTCTGCAGAATTTCAGGGGTGAAAAAGAATCTGGAGAATGATGTTAGTATGTTTTAACAACTTCACCATGCATAAAGAGAAAATGACTCAGTATATCTTTTAATAGCTCATAATGCAACAACAGCAACTTTTAACAGAATTCTCAAAGTTTTAACATCCCAATTTATTTTTGATGAAACTGAATATTGAGGCAAGTTTGCTACTAGAGTATCTGCACTAACTTAAGTTTTTATATTTATATGGAATCCGGTTCACATAATGCATTCATTCGAACAACGTAACGCCGTCTCTTCTGGCACGTCCTGTTTCAGTAGAATGACTGATCACCTGTTCGAAACAGACAAAGCTAAGTCTGAACATGTTACTCGTCCTTAGTATCTGCTGGAGAAGATTTTTCCTCTGTTTCCTTTTCGGCAACCGGACTTTGTGATGGACCGTCTTCAGCTGGCTTGGCATCACTTTCTGCAGCTCCTGATGCTTCACCGTTGGCATCCCCTTCGGTTACTGGAACTGTCGTCTTGATGGTTCCAACCTTGACATACTTGCTCATGAACTTGTACTCCCAATCCTGCAATGCGTCCAATTCGAATGGACCGAGACCCGAAATGTCCCCTGTTAGATCTTTCTCTTCGAAAGACATCTTTGCAAGAGCTCTGCTCGCGTCTTTTCCAGCAAACAATGCGTAAGGTCCACCAGGTCCATAAAACATTCTGCAACCAAGAACTTTATGATTCAAACGATGCACAATTCTTGCATATACATCACTCCCAACACATAACGCAAGGTACGTATACGACAATATATCATCAAACCAGTACGGAATCACAATAAAAGTCTCAAACCTCGAAATTAACTACTACAGTTGTACGGAATGCACGTTACTCTAAAAGTATGCCAGTTGATTACCTTTTTTGACATTATTGATTAAAGTTTGATAATCCATCCAACCAAATAGGAGAAAACAGGTGCATAACTATTTTAGCCTTGGAAATAAACACACCGGATAGGAATTAAGTTGGGAGAAATAAGAAGAGCAAATTCAAGCTTACCTCAAAGTATTTTCTCGAGCTGTGTTCATTTTGTGCATGGGCGTTACCGTATTAGAGAACAGTAAGACAAGTGAAACACAAGACAGAGGTGTAATCCTATATAACTACTGAAAAATAGTGCTCCAACTATTAGTTGGAGAGAAACAAAGTTCACAAAGAAGACAACGCGGTCTCATCACTTCGCTTAATTGATTCGAGTACATACTAGTAATCAAGAATCGAACAAACTTGTATCAACCAAGATACAAAAATGAACCGAGTACATACTAGTATTCGAGAATCGAACAAACTTGTATCAACCAAGATACAAAAATGAACCGAGTACATACTAGTAATCAAGAATCGAACAAACTTGTATCAACCAAGATACAAAAATGAACCGAGTACATACTAGTATTCGAGAATCGAACAAACTTGTATCAACCAAGATACAAAAACGAACCGAGTACATACTAGTTTTCGAGAATCGAACAAACTTGTATCAACCAAGATACAAAAGCATGCTAACACCTGTGATCATAGAATCGGGTTAAATATCCAGATGGAAGGGAACGACACCATATTATTCAATTTTCATTTTTTTTTTCAGGGTCAAAGTCTATGACTTTTAATTAGACAAGCAAAATCAAGCAACAGGAAATTACTTACAATGAAGTACTTTGATTAAATCTCACAATTAAGAAATCAAAATGCAAACTTTCGCTGTAATTACATGGAGCAACCAATATGTTAGCAAAATCATATGCTATTTGATTAATAAAAAAGAAAAATCTAAAACCAATAAACTAAAAAGAAGCCTTTTGAGTTCAATCATGATCTAAAAGCAAGTGAAAAGTAGTGACAGAAATATAAAAATTAAAGTAATTTCTAGAAGAAGAAGAAAAAACCCAGCAAAAAATTGAAAAAGAAAAACCCAAAATTTGAGCTTTAAACCTGCTTTGAGAAACATCATAGATCTGGCCCTTGATGGCCATGAGGAGTGGCTTCTTAGGATCCGACCCATCATACTGCTTAAGTTCCTCCTCGGAAATCTCGCCGAGCTGAACCGGTGGTGGCAGCGGCTCCATCTGCTCCTCCTCGAAAGCCCTGGACCGTTGACGGTGGGTATCATCGGAAGACCCGAATAGACTGGTTGCTACATAGTAAACGGCCCACAAGAGAGCAAGAGCCGTGAAGAAAGTGGCCGGAGATAGACCGGTATACGCAGTTATCGCCTCCTTCAAAGTCTCCCATACCTGCAAAGCCATCGATTTAAGATTTCTTTTACCGAGTTTGGTCTCGACTCAGTGAGTCTAGCCTTGAAATTGCTGACTAGAGAGAGAGAGAGCTTTGACGCTTTGCCATCGGTGTTTTCTGTCTGTACATATTTATATTATACCCCGTTGGGTTGGCCGTTACTTCCCCCCTCCAAATATGATAACGTTGTAAAGTACGATTGATTAAAATAAAAAATTGTAAAATTTAAAGAATACGTGTGTAGGGGTGTTCATTGTCGGATATTAGATCGGATTTGATTCAATTTTATCGAATATTTGGTATTTTAAATCGACAATATAGTGATTCATGCTAGATCTGAAAAAAATTGAATATCCGGCAATTCGGATATCGAATATTCGGATCAGATATTCGGATATCCGATTATTCGAAAATATAGTTTGATTTAAATATTTTTTTTCGAATTTTAAGGTCGTATTTATGAAAATTTTGGAATTTCGAATATAACAAACAACAAATTGCTTAATATAACAAGATTGATATCTATAAAAATTTCGATTTTTTAATTTTTGGATATAGCAAGTATCAAATTGTTAAATATAACAAGGTTAATATTCATGAAAAATTGAATTTTCGGGTTTTCGGATAATCCGAAAATTAAAATATTGTTATCCGTATCCGATCCGAAAAATTTAATCTAATCAAAAAATAAAAATTAGATCGGATCAGTCGGATCAGATATTTTTTAACACCCTATGTGTATATGATATTTATTTTTTTATTGAAAGTCAAATTTTACTTTTTATATTTAATTTTTTTCTAAAATATCGAGTTTATGGTTAAAATTTACGGTTTAAGACTAATTATGTAAAATTGTATAAAAAAATTATACAACACGTGCATCAAAAAATTATACTATTAACAACAAATGTTTGGTGTATTGATAAGGTACAGTGCTATCCCAAGGAGAGAGGACACGAGTTCGAACCTTAGGATGACATTGTTGGGAGGGACAGTTTCACACTCTAAACATGAACTGTAAGACGGACATGCATATTATTAAAAAAATATATACTATTAATAATTATATTTATACCAATTTTTTATATATAACAATTGGTACCTAACTCACTGACTAATTGATTATTATGTTTATATAATTATATTTAGGAAAAATATTACATGTACTAGCGGTGGAAATGAAAATTTTATGTAAGTGCCTTAGTTTTAGGGTTTAGATATTCAATTTTATGTTTAGGGGTCATGATTATAATTTAACGTTTAGTGTTAGAATTTAAAGTTAGGCTTTAGGATTGGGATTTAAATTTTAATCATAAATTCAAAACTCATACACTTAGAGCCCTAACCCCTAAACTAAATTCATAAACCCTAAAACTGAAACTCTCGTGAAGTTTTTATTTCTACTGCATGTGCATGAAACAATTACTTTTATATTTAAATCAATTTAGAGTTTAAAGAGTAAATATGTAGGTCCTTATGAGAACGACTCCTCAACCTAACTCGTTCCGTTTACAACTCTAAAATTTGAATCTTTAAATTTACCAAAAAAAAAACCTTAATATCTTATTCCAAAGCATATATCAATCTTTAACTAACTAGTAAAATTTTATATCTAAGCGACTAAGCCGATATTAATACATTAATACACATACAGATGCTTTGACGAGTATTGGTGGTTCTCACCTAATTTTATTATTTCTTTTTTGACAGAATAATTTTATTATTTCTTAAAAAAAACTTGCATACTTTCGCACTCTTGATTGCCTTATAATTAGGTTAATTTCTCCGATTTAGAAATTTAAAATGATTATGAATAATATAAATATTAATACTCTTGATTTAAAAGTTAAAGAAAATGAATTTTATTATTATATAAAAAGGTTGTGATATAAATAATTATATTTAGAGAGATCCTAACAATATTTTCCCTATATATAAATGTTTATAGTATAGAGTTTAAGAGTTTAGGTGTAGGAGTTAAAATTTAGAGATAGTTATTTTAATTTAAGGTTGTAATTTAAAGTTTATAGGTTAGGGTTTAGTTTTTAGGGTAATATGATGAGGATTTAGGTTTTAACCTATAAACCCTAAATTATAACCCTAAATCTAAAATTAAAACAACTATCTCTAAATTCTAACCCCTACACCTAAACCCCAAAATCCTATACCCTAAACTAACTCTCTATACCCTAAAACTAAGGCACTTGAAAGTTTCAACGCCCGTGTATAGAATATTTATCTATAAACAAATAATTATGTTTGGTGAATTTAGAATGTTGAATTCTCTGCCACCATTTTGGACTGGTTCATGTCTGGCAATAGTGGAATACCATTTGACAGTTGCCCATTTTACCCCTAATGTTAACTCCGTTTAAGAAAACATGTTGGCCAATTACATCGTGCCACATCAGCAGTTAAGCCTTGTAAAAATTACAAAACTTCCACATATACAATGATAGTATTCTATTCACAAAATCCTCCACCATTCTCATGTTGCTGTTCTTCCCCATATTGTATCCATTGTCTCACCTTGAGAATATCCAGGCCTACCAAAACAGCAGCTATGTTTAATAAGAACATGCTTTCACCATTAAATTCTTCCGAAAGAAATCGACGGATCGACCAAAAGCTTCATACAAGTTACCTATGAAGATTTACCTGTTTATTAAGTCCTCTGCAATGCCTCTAGCCTCTTTCAATTGCCGAAAGCTTTTTGCTTGGTCATCACCCGTTGTTGCAGACTTCAATTTCGAAAGCAAGCCCCGGAAAGCACTAACGAATTCTTCTGGATCCTCTGTCCTTCCACTATGGAAATCAGCAGTAGATTTTACCATGTTTTCTTGTGTTTCAAGTTCTTGATCACTTGATGGTGTTTCTTGTCGTCGCCTTTCTCCTGATTTTTTCCCCACTCTGCTGCTTTCAATTGTTTCCAGTCTCGTAGCCATAAAAATCGCTTTATTAATGCATGATGAAGGCAGCTGCATCATGTAATAATGTATTTAAAAAAGATCAAGAAATACCGAATGTTGTCAAACTGATGTCTAGCAGGGTTCAAGTTTCAGCTTAGATTGTTCGGTTTCGAAGTTCACATTCTGAAATGACCTTTAAGTAAGAGAGAGAGATGGGGTTACCTGTGCAAGCTGTGCAACCTTGAAACCGAAACTCCGAGCAGAAACACCAGGGACAAGCTTATATAGGTAGGTTACATCATGATCGGATTTTGCTTTGATAGTACTCTCATCATTACGTGAGGTCAGATAAGAGGCGTGGTATGCCTCCACGGACCCAGGAAATTTAACCTTAATGTCGGCAATTTTTGGGTAATGGGTCACAAAGAGGACCATGCATTTTATCTGATCCAGCAGATGATGCAATGTGGCATAAGCTATAGCTACACCATCGTGTGTACTGGTTCCTCTTCCAAGCTCGTCGATGATAACCAGCGACTTTGAGGTGCAATTGCGGAGTATTTGAGAAGCCTCACTTAGTTCTTCCAGAAAGGTACTTCTCCCTTGTTGGATACTGTCAGAAGCACCCATGCGTGTGTAGATGGCATCTAACACGGGCAGAGTGGCCGATTCTGCTGGTACAAAGGAACCAACCTAGAAAGATCAGGAGGCATGTTTCAAAACAGTAAGATTTATTTCAAGAAACAGAACGAAATGAGAGAAATTCAACACCAGTGGGATTCTTTACTCATGCAGAAGAGTACGCAAAGAGAAAACGATTAACACCCAGCTTAACATTATCACATGCATTGTAATCATGCCTTTGGAAGAGTGAATCTTGCCATTGTAATAAATGAGAAATATAAATATATTTTTTTTCTTTTTGGGACAAGTGCACATGAACTATATTTAGCAAATATGCATAAATGAACTTGGTGGTTAAAAGAAAATGAGAGACCATGACACAAAAAAAAATTGTCACACATTGTGATAAAAAATAATTTAGCTGAAGGCCCAAGTTACATCGAAGAAAGCGAGGAGGGGAGAGTGAGAGAGAGAAGTAATATAGTAAGCTCACATTCTACCTGAGCCATAAAAGCAATTAGAGCAACCTGGCGAATGTAACAACTTTTCCCGCCCATATTAGGACCAGTAACAATCTGACAATACTCTCTGTCTGCATGCAATATTGTGTCATTCGGAACAAAACTGTCTTGTAAGATGGACTCCAGTACCTGATGGAACATACCACACGATAAACAAACACCCCGCAGCAATATATCGGCTATAATTTATACAAAGAAGTTAGTTTTAGTATTTCGTTGAACATCATCAACATCAATTGTGGCGGTTAATTTTAGAGGCAGCAAAATATTAGAACAAAATGAAGGACAGGGCGTTAAGAGAAGGGCATCTTATGAGATGTACTGTACTGTTAGGAGTATTAGAATTTAGAACTTGGTCAAACATAAGCTTCAACTTACAGGGTGGCGGCCAGAGTGGATTTTTATTTGAACAGGTTTACTGTCCTCCACGAAGATAGGACGGACATAATTCTGCAGTAAACAATTGAAAATATAACAAATGTCAACTTAATCAGATTGAGATTAAAGAATTAAAGTTCACCAAGTAGGTACCTTATTTCTTGAAAGAATGGCAAGAGAGTGCAAACAGTCCAGAGCGGCAAGTGCTTGAACAGCACCGTGAAAGTCCACATAATATTCTCCAAATTCCCCAAGAAAGCTGTCCCACGCAGCTCGACAGATAATTGTGAGCTCTTCATTTGCCAATCTTAACTGGTCTAGAGCAGTCAATACTTCAGGTGGATGATACCTTATTGTTTTTTTGGTACTGTTTACCCTAATCCAGTTTGAAGGTGCCTTGGCATCTATAGGCAGCTGCATAGAAGTTGAAGTGGTTCAGGGCCACATAAACCAGCTAGGGGTGCAAGAAAACATAACTGCATGCAATAGTATTATAGCGGTCTGGAGAACTATATTATTAAGATATTCCAGAATATACAAATAAACCTACCTCTACCAAATGTGTAGTTCCTGCCACACATGTAAATTCCAAATTGGGATTCCCAAATTGCTTTCTATACAATCCAATCAAATTATCCAGTTTCTCCTTTGCCAACTGAAGTGCTTTCCGAGCTCTAGTGACCTGCACTATCCAATCGACCCAACAGGATTTGAAAGATCACAAAATCAATGAAACAATAGGAATAAGAAGATTAAAATTTTAAATTCTGAGATCTTGACTTGATCCAAAATACAAACCTCAGGAAATTGGTCTTTAGATATGATGATTAACTCTGTAAAATCTCCTTTATCAGCTGCTTCTTTGTTTAGGGTAGATAGTAGTTTCGCAGCATTGCCAAGTACATTGGATGATGAAGCAGTCAAAATCAACCTTTTCAACAGAGTAGACTGCACAGTTGGAACTCCAACTTTTCTGCAGCCATGATCCTCATATTTTTCATCAATATGAAACTGCTTAAGTTGCTTTCCAGCAGACAAAATAGCTTGAATAACTGCAATGAACTATACAATTGAATCCTTAGGCATTTACACAATAGCACCCACCATTAAAGCTATGTTAGCAAGGAAGCATAGCATTGTTATCAATGGCTTAAATGCAGGAGGAGAAGAAAAAGGAACATCAAGTTACTAGTTGCAAATTTAAATTTCCGTCCCTTCATTAGTACAAATCCTGAATAAGCTTCCAATCAACAAACTTAAGGAATCATAGTGCCAAAACCCAACTGAACAGTGACACATTTACATACAAATAAAATATGAAGAGCTTCACCTAAAAAGAAAGGAAGAAGCCTTGTGAATCTGGCTACTTGAGTAATTGTTGCTTCCCTTAGCATGCACAATAACAAAGATAAAGAGAATGATGATACCTCCGTTGGGGTGGCAGTTCGATGGAAGATTCTTGTTATTCCACGTTGAATATCAAGTGATCTTCCTAAAAAGGTTAAAACTGAGGAAATCAAACAGGACAATTCTGGCTGCATAGTGGCCACGTCAGAATCTTCCCCCTCAATCTCAACAATACGCTGAGAGTCTTTATAAGACCCCATAGACAAAGCGATTTCAGAAACAGCATCAAGTCGAGCGGATATCATGTTTCTATCACATAATGGGTGAGTAATCTGTTTAATGAAATAAAACACTAAGGTGAAATCATACATTAGGAAAAAAATATGGAGAAACCACCAGAAATCAGACTAATTTTCATCTCAAATACCCAGTGTCTTAAAAGCCTTGATCCATAAGTAGTGAGAGTATGATTCATGATTCCTAGCAACGAGCCAGATTCAGAACCGTCTGAATTATTCCTCAAAATCTGGAGATAGCAAAAGCATGCATTCAGAACAAGGTCTTGATAGAGAAGCAGAAAATTCTGATAGTTTCAAAGGAATAATTTTGGATCTCACAGTGAGGGTACACTAATTGAACCTCACAATGACCAAAAAAACAACACTATGACAACCATTAGCTGATCACAAATTCCTGATGCCATTTTGTGGCGGGAGAGCCAAACGGCAACTTGGATAAGAGTAAGTAGGCATTAAATCTAACATGGAAATATCAACACTAGAGATATATACAATATAATAAAACAATTACCTCTAATTGTTGAAGTGCATTTGCTGAAAGGTTCATCTCCATGCTGCTTGATAAGGAGCGGAATGAAGCTCCAAAGCACAAAATTCTTTCAAATCCAAATTGCTTGAGATGACGAATAGTTAAGGCCAATGCTTGCAAAGCCAAATCTGGCATGTTCATGACTCCCTTAAAGTCGAGAAAGTTAATTGATACATAAGAGCAAGATCAATAACCAATAATGGTTTAATGAAAGATAGAAATCAACTTAGTATTATTACATGGGAAAAGGTAGACAAGATGCCATAGTTGCTATCTAAGGAACGGCTAAACATATTTAATTTTTACAAATTAAAATATGTAAGATTGACCATACAAATTACCAAAGAGGTTAGTCATGGTAAATAGCAAAACAAACCCCACAGGCCACAAGAACCATACTTCAAATGCAATGGTTATCAGTGTGCAAAAGTTGCAATCAATGTCACACCTGAATCGAAGAGTGAGAATTTCCCTGTGCAGTTAGCCTATCTGCTAAATTATCTTCAACCATCTTCTCATAAACGGACATCACATACTCGCGTGCACCGCCATCCTTGAAACAATCACAAGAGACATGTTCGAGGCGAACATTTGAGGCAGGTCCAGCATATGCCAGTAACAACTGATACACGTATCTTATTATCAGGAAACTTTTGGAAGAAAGAGCCTCTTAATAGTGAAATGGTTCATATATAGAATTATTCTACAAGATACCCTTTTTTTGTTTCCATGCTTGAATGAACTAGATGAACTGGCCAAAATTCTAGTTAACATTCAAATTTAGTTCTAATAACTCATAAACAACAATAAAGTAGATAACCTTTTCTGTTGGTTTTGAAAGTGGTTGTACAAGCAATAACTCGGCCGGAGTCAAGCTCAAAACCACAGCTTCAAGCCCACTCCTCATAACCCCATCGTTAAACTCGCCGTACACGACATCCCCGGTTGAAATCTCTACTCCGACAATCCCAATCCTCACCTGAGCCCCACCCAAATTCGAAACCGACCCGGATAAACCCAAAACTTTCTCTACAACGCAAACCAAATAATTACTCTCTGCACCACACCCTTCCTCTTTCCCCCCCACATCCTCCGCCGCCTCCAGCGTCGCTTTAGTGTACAACGCCGACAAGCCTCTGCCAAACGGGCCAACCTTGTTGGAACCGTGCGCCTTAATCGCAGCTGTTTCTGTCTGTTTCACCACCCCAACCTTGTACCCGGCACTGACTAGCCTCCTCACATGGACATTCAATCGAAAAGTTGGCACACTTGCTGTTAAGAAGTTGCGGTCGATATGAGCGTAAATTCCCAACACTTCCGCGGCTATCTCCGCGTCTTTCCCGAAGAACCGGAACCTGTAACCAACTTCCACCATGAGAAGAACATCCGGGTACTTGTTTTTCAAATCCACAACTTGTTGTTCCAATGGAGTGTATTTTTTGTGGTCGGATTCAGAAGGTTCGATGGAATGTTCCAGAAGAGGTGGTGAAGATGGTTCGAGAAGTTTCTGGAGGAACTTCTGGTGGAGGGAAGGATTAGACTGAGGAGGAACCGGGTTACGGGTGTGAGGGGAAAGCGTTGTTTTGGGTCTTTTAGGAGTGGAAGCGAGGTGGGCAGAGAGAAGTTTGCGTTTCGAAGGGGAAAAGGAGACCGTTGTTTTCACGTTAGGGGATGGATTTCGCGGTGGCGGCGGAGAGGACGGCGATGGGTTTGACGGTGGAGATTTGGGTTTGGGAGCAAAGAAACGAGAAATCACTTGTTGCTTTTGCTTGCCCATGTTTGGGCAATCAATCAACTAAAATGAGTGGATTTTCAGAGAGATGGTGAATTTCGAAAAGACGGAGCCATTGAAGTGGAGGGTCTTCTTCATTTGGCGCGCTTTCCTCTCTGCTCGGTCAACAAAGCAACACCGATCGCCGACCCAGGCGCAAAATTGAAATCGTATTGGGCCTTTAATTGGGAAACACTTGAGCCTAATGGGCTTCTTCCATTTTAGTGCAATTAGCATGTAAACCAAAATTTTTAAGATGATTATTTTGTTTAAAATAACTCAATATGGGTTATTAATTTAGGGGTGGGCAAAAATATCCGACCCGGTTGATCCGACCCGAAAACCTGACGACCCGAACTTAAAATGTCGGGTAATTCTTGGAAAAAAATTACCCGACCCGGCAAATTTCTCGGGACACGGGCCGGAAGTTTCCCCTTACCGGGTACCCGATCCGACCCGATAAAAATTAATATATATATATATATTTTTATATTTAAAATTATATTTTTATTTTATGTTTCTTAATATTTTCACTCTAAAACTAAGTTTAAATTCCTACATTTTTTATGTTTGTATTATATTCTTTTAAGTTTTAAGTTTAATTTTTTAAAATATTTTTGTGTTTAACATGTGATTTTTTTAATTTTAGAATTAAAAAAAATAAGAACCGGGTACCCGGTACCCGATTACTCAGGTATCGAAATTTACGTGTACTCGGATATAATGGGCCGGGACATGGGCAGCTTAATGAGGTACCCGACAATGTCCACCCCTAGTTATTATCGTATAAACTGCCGGTGGAAAATAAAGTGTTTACAAGTGAGATTATTTGGAGTTTTAGTTTAGGGGTTTAAAATTTATTGTTTATGATTAGAGTTTAGGATTTGAGTTAGAGTTTTAGGGTTAAAAATTTAGATTCTAGATTTTGCTTAAAAAAAATTTGTTTATGTATACACACACTTTCCTCAATATATATACGTAGAGATACATGATGTAGACGTAGGCTATGTAACAGACGTATCTGATACGGTCGGGGTAGCTACTCATCGATCTAATGTTGTATTCCTTTCCATACTCTATCATCGAACCTTCCATTTTGGTCGTCGCTGTTTTAGGTAATTCATATACACTATAATATAGGTAAAATGACAAAAGATGCCCCCAACGTTTGCATGTTTTGTCATTTGGCCCCCCTATTCTTTTTTTGGGTCCAAATATGCCCCCAACGTTTGATGGTTTTGTCATTTGGCCCCTTATTCTTTCTTTTGGTCCAAATATGCCCCCAACGTTTCATTCATAGTCCAAATATGCCCATGTTGGATGTAAATTGTCAATCAACTGACGGTCAACGGCTTATAAAAAAATTTTGACGTGGCATCAGCCGATCTTAATACGTGGCAAGTCCAGTCAACATCAACTGTTGAACGTCGGTTGACTGACAGTTTCCATCTAACGGGGGCATATTTGGACCAAATTGAAACGTTGGGGGCATATTTGGACTACGAATGAAACGTTGGGGGCATATTTGGACCAAAAGAAAGAATAGGGGGCCAAATGACAAAACAAGCAAACGTTGGGGGCATATTTGGACCAAAAAAAAGAATAGGGGGCCAAATGACAAAACATGCAAACGTTGGGGGCATCTTTTGTCATTTTGCCTATAATATACTCGTATAATAATATCTACTCGATTTAATATATGTATCCTTTTAAGTAACATTAATATATTCCGCGTGTTATTTTTTTATTTATATTTTTTAGTTAGTTGGCTATCAATAATTATTTAGATGTGGGTTGTCGATCATTGCTCATTGTTTTTCTTGCTTTTATTTGTAATGTTTTTAATTTTATTTTAATAAGTTTTTTTATTATTGTAGTGTGTTTTTCTTCTGCCTTTGTGACACGTTTTCTTTGTTTTTAGAGTTTTATTTTATCTGTCGTTTTGACATGATTTCAGCATACTTAAAGGTCGTTTGGTGCTCGCACAGAGATTATCACGACGCTAGTTTCTGATTATGATTTTGTCGGTGGTCATAGAAAGATAGATCCACACTCGATTGATGGTTGTTGTTTGCCGATGTAATCAGTCCTGGGTAGCAGAGCAATATGTCTGATAGCTTGGCTCGCTCACCACTCCTTTTTCATCCCGTAATGCGTCTCGTTTGGATAGAGACAAAGAGATTCAAGAATGCTTCTAGATTTTGTCAGTATGCTAATCTCTATGGAAGTATTTACTTTTCTTTGCACTTTCGGGTTTTTAATGAGATTTTGGTGGGTTAATCCTCATTATTCTCCCTTCAAAATGCGTTGTATTTGTAATATCTTTCATGGTTTAACAATTAGTCTTCTCTTTATATTTTCTATGGAGAAGTTGAGATAAATGAATGTGAGTTTCTCAAAAAAAAAGTTATAATAATATCGGAGTAAATTATATCAAAATAAAAATACGTTAATATAGAGAAAACAATAATGGTCGGGTGGCCAGAGCTTTCTCACATACTTCCTCCTTTTTTCTAGGTCTTAAGTTTTAAACCCAGGAGGAACACTTCACTCCTACTAAGTCTTGGAATCAATTTCCAGTCGGAACAGTCTCCTTCCTTTATTAACCAAAAAAATAATACGTTAATGTATATTTTACATTGTGCTCAATAAAATCAACAAACGAATCTCGATGTTAGTGATAATTTTGTTTACTAATTACTCAATCATCTATAATATTGAAAAATAGCTATTTTTTAAACTGGAAATGCTTGACACTTGTCACATATACGACACATCGCGTGTACAGTGTGTCACAAATAAATACATTTTTGTTAACTTAATTATTAATATTGGACCGTTGTGACATTCCATCTACCAGAATAATTCAGATGGCCAATAACATAATGTAATATCAATATGACAACTTGTTTAATATATATATATATATATGATTAAATCGAATGATTTTGGAACACTTTGCAAATTACAATTGAGCAGACGGCTCCAATAATAATATTTTGTGTTAATACAATATTTATATAAATAATTGTTCGTCCTTTTCTTGTTGTGCTCATGTGATCATAGCATATTAAGTCAGTACAAGAAATTCAAAAATCGTGTACACCAAATTAATATATAGGGGGACAAATTCAAAAATACCAAATTTATACATATAAACAAACATACATATGCAAACATATACACTTTTAAATACTCAAATTAATTTACACGAACCAACTTGCCTCAGTGATTAAGGGAACGGTTGTTGTTCCTAGAGGTCACGAGTTCGAGCACCAACAGTTGTGACAGGGTGATTGAGCATGCATTGTCAAATTTGAGAGTATATTCAGAACATATACTACTTGTAATCACCTTAACTTTCAAAAAAAAATACTCAAATTAATTTAGACAATTAATATTTTATTTTCTTCAAATTTAATTCATAAACACACTCGATTTATATTATTATTTTTATTATTATACATCATACATGGACCACAAACTTTTCTCATTCAATATATGTATATACGTATGTATATTTAGGAATTATTTGAGAACTACTTGTTTTATTATTTATTGAGCTTTTTTTTGTTGTTGTTGAATAGAGCTATATGCTTTTAGGCCATATAGGAATAGTTTGTTGAAAAGCACTATTTTGACTTTTATGTATTTGTTTTTTTATTAAGAAAAATAAAAAGAAATAGAAAATAATGAGATAGGTAGGTAGGTTTTAGGAATACACACCACTAAGATGAGCACTCGAGAAAGAAATAATCAAAAGAGTAGGGAATGACATAAATTCAATGTACTTCAACTTTACAAAATAGAAAGAAATATTATTATTTTAAAAAATCTTACAAAAATTTTTAACATTTAAAGGTGATTATAAGGTAGTATATTTTCATACATATTCTTAGCCCTTTGACAATACACATACCTTGCAGACAAAACGATTAAACTGAGATCTCTAAGATGAACATTTTATAACTTTTAAAACGAGCATAACTTAATTTTTTTTCTCATGTTTAAGGATCAGACTCGATTCAATTTTAAATATAATTAAAGTTATGTGATTACTAAAAAAATAGAGATATAACTATATAGGGGTAGACATGAGCCTTGCCGCTGCCTCCAAATAAAAAAAAAACTAAATTTCATTTTTCTTGAATTGTAAAGTTTTAAATTAATGTATCCAAATAGAAGAAAAATATAGTTTAGTTACTTCAAAAATTATAATATAATGCAATACTAAAACTATAATTTGACTCTGCAAAAAATTAAAATTCTTTTTTACCCTCCAAAAAAATATTTTGACTTCGTCCCTTCGAACAATAATAGATCTTAGACAATAATAACAACAACAATAATAAACATTGAAAAAGTTTTACTTGATAATTACAAACAGGCTTATATATCATATTAGTACCTAAAGTATACTAACTTTTTTATTTTGGTACCTAAAATATTTTTTGGTTAAAATAAGTACCTAAAGTGTACTTTTTGGTTAAATTAGGTACCTAAAGTATACTTTTTGGTCAAAATAGGTACCTAAAGTATTTTTTCTTCAGAGTAAGTACCTAAAGTATATATTTTGGTCAAAATAAGTACCTAAAGTATATTTTTTCGTTAAAATAGGCACATAATGTATTTTTTAATTAGGGTACTTATTCTATACACAAGGGCCTGTGGAAACTTTTTTACACAAGCGCCTTAGTTTTAGGGGTTAGAGCTTCTGTTTAGGGTTTAAAGTTTATGGGTTAAGTTTAATAGTTTTAAATTTAGGGGTTGTTGATAGAATTTTGGGTTTAGAGTTTATAGGTTAAAATCTAAATCCTTACCCATATTACCCTAAAACTTAAACCCTAAATTTTAACCATAACCCATAAATTCTAAACCCCTACACTAAAATCCATAAACTCCAAATCCTAAACCCTATAATTGAGGAACTTGTGGAAATAAAAAGTTTTCACCGTCAGTGTATAGGATAATAATCCTTTTAATTAATGTCACATGACAATTTTTAGGAACCTATATAAAAAATATGTATACTTTAAGTACCTATTTTGACCTAAAAAATACTTTAGATACCTACTTTGACCCAAAAAATATACTTTAGATATTTACTTTGATGAAAAAATACTTTAGGTACCAATTTTGACTAAAAAGTATACTTTAGGTACTTATTTTGACCAAAAAATACTTTAAGTACCAAAATAAAAAAATTAGTATACTTTAGGTACTAATATGATATATAAGCCTTACAAATATGTATCTATAAATATCTTTAATTGATAGCAACTTAATTAAAATTTTAATTAGGAATCTTTGAAATGAATTTTGAGCATAAATGAATTTCTTAACTTCTAAGGTCAAGGGAAAAAGTCATTAGTAATTCAAAATAATTAAGCATTTTAATTAATCAGAAAATTTATTAGAAACATTTGTCTTTTTTGTTCATAATATATATTAACACATTTTGTAATAAAGTTGCATAAATAATGCCAAAAATTATTGCAAAATACAAGACTTATACACCTAATATGACAAAGCTGTAAGTCACATTTTGTTTTACAACAATTTTGTTTTAAAATATAGTATGACATATACACATGATGCAATGTTATTCTCTAAAAATACAATTTACACGTTAGCAGCTCTTCGATTTTCAATCACATGCAAAAATGACACAGATTAATATGTATGGAATAAAAAATAAATATATTTCGGTTATCGTCTTATATGTGTTATAGTAATTAATTTTGATTTATAGTTATTTGAATGCTATATTGTACTTGTAACTTTTAAATTTTTTTATTGTATTATAATCTAAGGAAAATATATGATGCACTGGCGGTAAAAATATTTTATTTACACGAGTGCCCTAATTTCATGGGTTAGAGATCCGGTTTAAGGTTTATATTTTAGGGGTTTAGAATTTAGGATTTGTGGTTAAAATTTAGAGTTTAGGATAATATGTTAGAGATTTAAGTTTTTACATATAACTCCTAAATTCTAACCCTAAACTCTAAATTCTAAGCACATAAACCTAAACCCCATAAAGTATGAACCCTAAATTGAATTATTAAACCCTAAAATTAGGGTTAAAAATATGCCCCTATTCGACCTCGGGTTTTGACAAAAATAAGAGAAAATAATATGTTCATTTCTCAAGGGTCGAGTGCTTCTGCCCCTTTCCTCTTTAGGGCTCCTACTGCTGCCCGGTTCTTTTGTCATTTTTGAATCGGAACAGGTACAACCCAGTTTATCCGATTACTACAAGGATGAACCCAATCCGGGATATGAACCGGAAAAGAAAAGACTTATTGAACCGATCATAGGAATACCAGTTACAGTACTTATCAGCCAAAGAGAAATCCTTTCAGTAGTAGCGGTCAGATGCTACCTTATAACCACCTTTATACTATTAAAAATAAAATTATCTGTGTATTTTGATGGGTTAATAATTTGTGTTATATAAGTTTTAACACATCTATTGGGTTATATCCATTTGTTCATGATATTTTAGTTATTTTATATGTTATATTATATAAATAATAATTTGATATGTTGCATTGAAGTTTTTTTCTCCCCAAACGGTTTTAATCTACTATCATATGTTTTTTTATCAAATAGAGAGGTAAGTGCATTCAAAGACAAATGTTGTGATTTGAGCCCGTACAAAATGGGACAACATGAATATTTTTGTTCACTCAGCTAATAAATGAATCTTTACCGTCATTTGTTTTTAATTAATATTTTTTTAAAATGTGAGTACGCCGGTTTTATTAAAAGAGGAAAAAAATCTAAAAATACAATGAGAGTTTGCAATTCATGTAAACAAACTTGATCAAGACATACTTCTAAAAAAACTAACGTCTCTAAATTATAAACATGATTATACAAAAAAAGGTAAAAACCTTAACTAAAAGGCTCGAAACAAAATAGATACAAACATCACCAAAGCTTGGCGACGAAAAGTAAAAACCAACAACAAACAACATTAAAAAAATGCATATTACAATAATAAGGCAAGCAATGTCATTACCATAATTGAATCGCGAACAAGAGTGATGATTGTGAGCTTGTACTCAAATCCAATTCGAGAGTCTAAAACAGGGAGATCAACAAGATAATCAAAAGAGCGCCATCTTGATCAGTTGTGGCGACATCAAATCCAATCCTGATAGAAAAGAATGAAAAGAGGCGGCTAAGCGACCGATTAAAAAAAACGTGCCAAAAGACAGAAGATACATACCAAAAGGTAGAGAAAAATTTATCACACGAAAAAGTTATTGAATTCAAAAACTAGAAAATAAAGAACGAAACAAATAAACAAAAAAAATACTTATTTATAAAAAAAGTACACACATACACATCTTTATTTTAAATCCCATCTATTATGAATTTTATTAATGATGTCACCATACTATTAATGTGGTTTTAATAAAGTTATTGACGGTTAATTGTTAATGAAATTTCTAATATAAATTTATATAATTATACATTTTTATTATTTTAATTTTATTATTAATTTTTTATTATATATTTTTTAATTTTCTATGTTATTCCTATTCTTTTCTCATATTCTACAAATAACATTACTTGATGCTAAAAAAAACCCATTATTTGAACCTAAATTATCGAAGGAAAAAAACATTTTATAGTATTGGAACCGCTCTTGAGTTGTTTTGACCATATACTTAGGGATGGGCACGGTATCCGGACCCGACCCGTCCCGATCGGTTCGGGTCGGGTTCGAGTTTTAGGGTGAAAAAATTCGACCCGACCCGGGATTAATAGTGTAATTTTCCCCTAAATTTTTTAGGGATATTTGTAATAATACCCCATATTTATATATTTTTTTATAATTAGGTCCTTAAAATTAATTTTTTATTTACATGTTAGTCCTTAAAATTATTATTTTTTATAATTATGCCTCTTAAAATTATTTTTTTACAATTAGGTCCCTAAAATTAATTTTTTTTATAGGTCGGGTCGGGTCGGGGTCGAGTTTAGAATATTTATTTTCGGGTCGAGTTTTTTTAAGAATTGGATCGGGTCGGGGTCGGGTTTAGGATAATTAGTTTCGGGTCGGGTTCGGGTGGGCCAAAAACCCGACCCGACCCGACCCGTGCCCATTCCTACATATACTCCTTACTCTACCTAATACAATTTTAATCATTGTAAAATATTAAAACAAAGTTCAATAAACAAAATTTCTCTCCATTTTAAATTGAATATTTATCCTAGTATTATTTTGGAACATTCCATTAATATATTCCCTGTTTCTTTTTATCCACGTTAAAACTATTTACTTTATACATTCCTTCTCTTTCCTAACTTTTACTACAATATGTACAATTTAATTTTAGGTTTTCTTAATTTCAGTGCCAATATTAATTGTTTTAATATCTTTTAAGTAACGAAAAGTATTATTTTGTCAAAATATTATTACTGAATTATATTCTTTAATTTTGTTTTGAAAAATCAACTAATTCTTGACACGAGATACCATAATGGAAACAAAATATAACGTTATTATTTTGTCAAAAAAATCAGTTGAATGACCAAAATAAAAACATTGCAATAAGTGAGGTACCAAATAAGTAGTTTAACCTAATAATATTAATAATAATCCTTTTGGGGTCTGCTATTTATTGCTTTTGCAGTCTTTGGCTCTTTGCTTCTTCTCCTGTACACTGCCCTCCCCTTAACCTCATTGCTTTTGCCCTCCATAACCCAACTTTTTTAAAGCTAAAACAAAGGCAAACACTGGTTCCTTCTCAGGCTAAAAATGGGTTGCAAGTCATCTGAAAACAAGCCAAAAGCTAAGCACCGGAGGGGCTTATGGTCTCCTGAAGAAGACTTAAAGCTCAGAAGCCATGTCCTCAAACACGGTCATGGTTGCTGGAGCTCTGTTCCCATCAATGCAGGTTATTTTTTCCCATTGTTTGATTCCTTAACAGTTTTCTGGGATTTTTATTTGCACGAGGGATTGTTCTTGCAAGGTAATTGATGGTGTCATGTAATAAATATTTGCTCTTTTTTTGTACTTTTTTTGGACAATTCTAGTATGCGGCTGTCTTATACGGTTAAGAAACGGCGTTACCGGAAACATTATAAGATAAATAATGCATCCGGTAAAGCGCTATCGGATATGTTGATATGAGATAATGTATCCGGTAAAAAACATGAAAAAAAATAAAAAAAATGGTAACCGGCAAATTTAAGTTATCGGTCAAAGATAACAAAATCGGTAAAATTACCTATTTTGTTGATCCGAATATCAATATATTCGGTAGCGTTTTACCTATTTTGTTATTAAATTTTAAGCTGATGGGGCCTTCGAAAGTATCTATATTTTTTTAAAAGTATCCATACTTTTTTTAAAAAAGATAACAAAATCGGTAAAATTACCTATTTTGTTGATCCAAATATCAATATATTCGGTAGCGCTTTACCTATTTTGTTATTAAAGTTTAAGCTGATAGGGCCTTCGAAAGTATCTATACTTTTTTAAAAGTATCCATACTTTTTTAAAAAAGTATAATATAACAAAATAGGTAAAATTTTACTTATTTTGTTGATAAGAGTATCAACATATTCGGTAGTATTAAAGTATCGATACTTTTTGTTGATACTTTTTTAAAAGTATCGATACTTTCGAGCTACATTGCAACCGGTTACATTGCTTTTTAAAAAAGTATCGATACTTTTAAAAAAGTATAGATACTTTCGAAGTATCAACAAAATAGGTAATTTTACCGAATATATTGATACTCTTATCAACAAAATAGATAATTTTACCGAATATGTTGATACTCTTATCAACAAAATAGATAATTTTACCGAATATGTTATGTTTACCGGTCACCTTTCTAACCGGTTACGCCGTATATTAGCCGTATATTAACCGCTTACCGCAGAACTACCCACTTTTTTTGGTTTGCCTGTCGGCGTAAAACATTAAAGAATCTGTTGTTGTTGGTGGTGGTGGTGTGCTGGTGATGCTGGGAGACAACAAGGAATGATGTTTTGTGGTAAAAATCTTGAGTTAAAAAGGAAAGCGATTGATTCTTTTGTTGCGTGCTGGAAAAGAAAGTGAAAGGGATTGATGAAGACTTCCTGTTTGATAAAATAACTAAACTAACCTGTCAATCCTTCTTTACCTTGGTTTTTGATTATGTCAACTTAGTGACTTCGATGTTACTCGAACTCGGGTGTTTGTCTAACATGTAAATGTTTAGTTTTTTCTTCAAAATTTTAGTGCTGGAAGAGGTAAACATGGTGTAATTTTTACTTTCAGGATTGCAGAGGAATGGGAAGAGCTGCAGATTAAGGTGGATTAATTACTTGAGACCGGGGTTGAAGCGCGGGGCGTTTACGCCGCAAGAAGAAAAGACGATCCTCACCCTTCATCATTTGTTAGGCAACAAGTAAGCAGCAGAGATTTTTCTCAACTTAATGTATAGCATTAGCCTATAGGCCCTTGAAAACTTTGTGGTCTTAGTTTGTAATCCCACAGTTCCCGCTCGAGTTCGTTAGTTATCGAGTACTTGTAATGGTTGATTCTGTTATATATTGATTCTCGGTTACAAGGAACTAACGAGGGTGAACTGTTTTGTATTTGACTAGGTGGTCCCAAATTGCACAAAATTTGCCTGGAAGAACAGATAATGAGATCAAGAACTACTGGCATTCGTATCTGAAGAAGAGAACTGCAAAAGCTGAAGAAATCGAATCCCAGGCCAGCAGGAGCCAATGCACCACCTCGAGCTCAGAAAACAAAGAATCTGCATCGTCTCCTCAAAATCTCTCAGACCAAACGCCAAGCTATGAACCATTCGGTCACATTGAACAATCCTCGGTATACACTCATCAAGCTGTTCCACAGCATTTCGATTTCTCCAAAGAGTCTCAAACAAACCCGATTCCGCCAAAGCTTTTATTCGCAGAGTGGCTATCACTCGATCAAGACAGCCACTGCTTCACAAATTCAAGTAAGCCGGTGGCTACCTCCGACGAATTCAACCACGGTCCAAGTTCAAACTTCCAGGATCCTTTCAGGAATGCGTATTTGTTAAATGAAGGAGCATTCAGCAACGACCTTCATTATGGACAAAGCAATGCATCATCAGTAAACGAAATATTTAGCTCACAATTCAAATTCGAAACCCAAATTTCGGGGAACGAAATCGTTGTTTCTTTATCTGGGGATGATATATGCAGTGACTTCAACACGAACAACGAGTTAATGTACGTATAAATAGCCTGGGAAAAAAGTTACTTTCTTTCATTGTATAGAGATAGTATATACCCCACAACTAGGCTAGAAAGAGTTCGAAAGTTCGATTAATTGTTATTCTTCCATGAAATTGTTGTTGCTGTGCCCATAGTTGTTTCAAAGGACAGGTTTTTTTTAACAGGGTGTATTCTGGTATTGCTTCTCTGTTAACAGCAAAATTTTATATTTTTGTTATGAACTCTTTGATTCCTTCTCTGTGTGCTTAATCCGATCTGATCACGACCGAGAGAAAGAGACGTAAATGTTAAATCGATCGTGCTAAAGCCAAGCTCAAGAGCATTTCGGAGCCTGCTGAGTGAAACACATAGCATACATGATCATCTGGTTTTTCCATTGAATTACAAGCTCCACAGCATAGATATTTTCGAGTTTTTTTGTTGAATTCAAGCTTTCTTTGATCATATTGTGGAGCTCTACAAAGTTGATATCAAGTAATCATCTGTAAATATTATGCTAGCCCATAAAAGAATCGAAGCGACAGCAGTAACGATTGCAATGGGTGTCCATATCAATGCAATTGCCTGCTGACAAATATAAGAAAGTTAGCATTTGCAGTAAACAAATTCGAGATCTTCGAAATAGGGTCGTAAATGAATCTAACTTGAACGAAGAGGCATTTGTTAATGTTCGTCTAATAATTCATGAACGGTTCGAAGCATAAGTCCAATTAACATACCTCAAGCCGTGGGGTGGTATTAGCTGCTGGTGTCTCCAGTATTTCTGCATGTAACAAAGTTTTTTATGTACTCTTTGCATTCAGTGTTCATACTTCCTTAGTCTTAGGCGAAACTTACCCGAATTTCGTCTTCTTTCGATAATATCAGACATGTTTTCGGTAACAATATCGAGTTCTCGCCGACGATTAGCGTTCAGCTTCGATAGGTTTGCTTGTGTTCTTGTATCAATATATTGCTTTCTAATATTAGCAATAACACTATCTGCAAATCAAAAAGGAATCAAACTTATCTGCCTAATCAATTTGCTTCGAGATTGCTTATGTTTTTTGGGGACATTACCGAATTTAATAAAGCTGTAAGGTTTTGTAATTTTGTGGATGAGGCCATTATCAAACTTGTGAAACTCCATTTGCAGATCATGAAGGTAATGGAAAGCTAGTTTTCTTGGATAGCAAGAATCACACAATGTGATGAAGCAGATTCCGTTCACCACCAAGTAGCTTCAAGGTAAAAATGAAAAACAAAAGATCAAGCCAAGTAGTATTCATAAATAGGGATGGCAGACGAGTACAATTTCGTGAATTACGCACCGCACCCGTCCCAATTGGGGCAGTATGGGTATAAGTTTGGTGGGTAGTGGGCGGGTGTGGATGTAAAAAGTTATACCCGCCGCAGGTAGTGAGTAGGTGGTGGATTTAAGACCTTACCCGTCCCGCACCCGCCCACCCCGCATCCTACCCACTATATAAATTTGAATCATTATGAATTTAGATGTAATTTCACAAACTATTCTATAAATCTTTAAATTTTATAGGATATTGCTTGTAATATATGTTTTGTGGTTGTTCTTGAATTAATATTTTATGTGTATGGTTGCTGCCAGGCGGATTAATAGGCGGGTACATGCGGGTACGAGATGGGTAATGAGTATCCAATTGGGGTGGGGGTGGGGATGGATTTGAGAATATACCTGCGTGGGCGGGTGTGGATTCGAAAATTATATCCGCCGTGAGTGGTGGATATGAAAATTTCAGGTGGGTATGGGAATGGGGAGGGGGAATCCGCACCCGCCCTGCCCATTTGCCATCCCTATTCATAAACGATTTATAGGTCGATTTCGAAGGATTTCGGACCCCAATTCATGTGTTTGTGCACTATTTAGTCCGAAATTTTGTCTCGTCCCTACAACTCATCCCTATGACCTTAAACTCATAGATGGTCGTGTCGGGACGGGACAAAATCTCGAGACTAATCGAATACAATCACCCTGAGAATGTAGAAACAGATCAATACATATATGTATATAGTTTTGTAAGGAAAAGGGTACTTGAAAGAATGGTGATCAACGCGGACAGACATCGTGGAAAGTGGTAGAGCTCCTCTGGAGATTTCATGGAGAAGGAACTCAGCTTGTTGGTTGTAATTAGATGACAAGTTGTGTCGAGATGTGGTGGTTTGATTGTTCAAGTGCCTTGTCTCCTGTGCCAATGGCAGCCCATCTTTCACTCTTCCGACAATGGTTAGCTTCACCATATGAAAATTGTCGTCCTGTTTTGATTATGATTATGGAACAAATATGTTTTGTCTCAAGCTCGGTGGCTTGTATAGGGGATAAAGGGGGGAATGTCTCTTTTTATTAGAAATTAGACGTGAAGATGAAGATCAAGTTATCCCCTTTGGCTGCATGCAAAAGCAAAAACAGAAAGAAACCCTGTGCGGTGGCCCAACCGGATGGAAATCATCTGCCCCCAAAGTATGCCCCAATTTGTGCCCCCACTTTAAAATAGTGGGTTTAGGGTTTAGGGTTTGGGATTTAAGGTTGGGGCTTAGGGTTAGGGTGTATGGAATTAGGAGTGGGGTGTATTTTTTTAGGGTTTAGGGTTTGGTGTTTAAGATATGAAAATTAGGGTTATGAGGCAAGATTTAATTTTATCTATTTTTTAGGCAGGGGCATAGAAGGAGGCATGGTTAGGGGGCAGAAGATTTTTACCCGCCCAACCAAGTTTCATGACGAGAAAATTTAATAGAAATTCAAACTTTAACGATCTTTAAATGCATGCTTGGTTTTGGCGTTTGAGTCCTGAAATCTCGATTGAACGGGAAAATATGTCTCGGTTATCGTGTCAACATGTTGATTTAAAAATTTAAATGTGATTTTGGACCTCAAACGTGATTTCGAGAAAAGTAAGGTAGAAATAGCTTTTGCGTTTCGTCATGATTTTTACACTATATTTTTACACAATCGTGATTTAAAAAAAAACTATCAAACATAAATCATGTTACTTTAAAATCAATTATACACAAAATCAATTCTATGAAATCACGATAATCCAAAATCAATTCTATAAAAATCGTCCTAATAGACCAATCGATAATTGATAATAACCGTCGGTCTTTTTATTGCCGGTTATTTATATACTTTCTGGTTTTATTGTTGGGCGAAACTATTAGATGGACTCGGCTCACCACGTCATCTGTGGTCCTAGCCAATAAAGTTCATCTGTATAAAAAAAACTTCTAAATAACAATCTTTTATTTTACATGTAGAAAAGAGATGTCATCTTGAGTAAAAATGACATAGATGAACCTTATTAGCTGAAACTATAAATGACGTGATGAGCCGAATCAATTTGTAGAACCAAGTTCTATACATCACGCAGGTAAAAAAACAGAATATATGTACCCGCGGTGAAAATTTTATTTTTCGCAAGTGCCTAGTTGTAAAGGTACAGAGATTAGGGTTTATAGTTTAAGGTTAAGATTTTAGTGTTTGTGATTAAGGTTTAAAGTTTGTGAATAAATTTGATGTTTTAAAGTTTAGAGTTTAAGGTTTAGACATTAAGAGTTAGAGTTTATGACCTTTAAAATGGGTATGTAGCATTTTTAGAAATATGCTTGTGGGAAAAAACTTTTCAATGACCGTGCATCAAATAATTATCCTGCTTAAAATTCTCAAGCATGTTGCGGATTACGATCGTCGGATAGAGCAAAAACGCAACTGATAATTTGAGAAAATAATAATGAAGATAAAAGAGACACAGATTTTACGTGGAAAACCCCTAAATAATATAGGGTAAAAACCACGGACAAGGTAGAAGAATTTCACTATGAGAAAATAGGAATTACAACTTCTCTCAATCTAACAAGGAGAAAACAATGACAATTCTCTCTTGATAAAAAAAGGAGAAAACAACTCTATGAAAACTCTCTAATTTCTCTAGTATTGGGAGGAGGTTAGAATGATTTGGGATGTGTAAGAATGGCAAATGGCTAGGCTATTTATAGTTGAGCTTTAGGGACTAACTTATAAATAACCTAAAGTTTAGGGACCAAAATTGTGATTTTCCCATGCCATTTTTCAACCTTGGCTGCTCCTACCAAAATTGAAATTTTCCATTTTCTAATTTGGCTGCACCTAAACTTGACTTTCTACAATCTCCCACTTGAAGATTTGATTGGAACAATCATATCTTCACACCATTCTTTCTACCTCGTATTTTCCATGTTGCTTACGTCTCTAACAAGCCACAAGAGAATCGACACCAAGTAAACTTATCAGTGTTGATTGTTTTTGTCATGAAATCTGCTATGTTGTCATCGGTATGGATCTTCTGCATATCTATCGTCCCTTCTTCCACTTTCTCACGAATGAAGTGGTATTGGACCCGAATGTGTTTTGTTCTTGAGTGAAAAGCAGGATTCCTTGCAAGATGCAAGGCGCTCTGACTGTCACAAAACAAAGAGACATTCTCTTGTTTGTGCCCGAGCTCCTCCAATAGCATTTTCAACCATATTGCTTCTTTACTGGCTTGTGTAGCTGCTACATATTCTGCCTCCGTTGTTGACGTAGCCACAACCGATTGCAGTTTTGAAACCCAGCTTACAGCTCCACCAGCAACTATAAACACATACCCTGTTGTAGATTTGCTTTTATCCAAATCTCCTGCATAGTCAGAATCGACATACCCGCTGATAAGAAAGTCTGATCCCCCGTAACATAATGCAACATTTAAGGTCCCTTTGATGTATCTCAGGATCCTTTTCACAGCATTCCAATGCTCTCTGCCTGGATTCGCCATGTACCGACTAACCACTCCCACTGCTTGTGCAATGTCTGGTCTTGTACAAATCATAGCGAACATTAAACTTCCCACTGCTGATGCATACGGTACTCGAGACATCTCCATCCTCTCTTCTTCACTGCTAGGACTCATACTGGAGGATAATTTAAAGTTAATAGGAAGAGGGGTATAAATTGGCTTACAATCTTGCATGCTGAATCGTGACAAGATCTTTTTCAAGTAATTCTTTTGTGAAAGCCAAATCTTCCTACTACTTCTGTCTCGGTGAATTTGCATCCCTAGAATCTTGTTTGCTGGTCCCAAGTCCTTCATTTCAAATTCCCTAGCCAGTTGTGCCTTTAATTCTTCAATATGATCTTTGTTGGGGCCTGCAACCAACATGTCATCTACATACAACAGCAATATAACAAAGTCGTTTTCACCAAACCTCTTGAAGTAAGCACAAGGGTCTGCATTAAGTCTGTTGTATCCAAGGCTCATGATGAAGGAGTCAAATCTCTTGTACCAACACCTCGGCGCCTGCTTTAAACCGTACAGAGATTTGTTCAACCTGCAAACCAAGTTCTTCTTTTCTTTTTCTTCAAAACCTTCAGGCTGGAGCATGTAAATCTCTTCTTCAAGATCTCCATGAAGAAAAGCTGTTTTAACATCTAGCTGCTCTAGATGTAAATTCAATGTAGCACACATTGCCAGGACAAC
This sequence comes from Hibiscus trionum, assembly GCA_030270665.1. NCBI lineage: Eukaryota > Viridiplantae > Streptophyta > Magnoliopsida > Malvales > Malvaceae > Hibiscus > Hibiscus trionum. The sequence continues at coordinate 9,276,645 of BSYR01000045.1, read as the reverse complement.
TCGAACCGTTGTTAGTCGAACCACAGGAGAAAAGATTTCATTGAAATCAATACCTTCTTTCTGAGCATATCCTTTGACCACCAGTCTTGCACGATACCTCTCCACTTGATCGTCACCATTTCTCTTGATTTTGAAGACCCATTTGTTACCAATTGGCTTCCTTCCTTGTGGTAGTGGCACAAGTTCCCATGTATTATTTTTATGAAGGGCTTCGATTTCTTCTTGCATTGCCGCCATCCACTGCGAAGCATCTGAGTTGTTCATTGCCTCCTCGAATGATGATGGCTCACCGTCCTCCGTTAAAAGGCAGTATGCAACATTACCTTCTATAACATAATCTGAGTGCCAATTGGGGCGTCTTCTCACACGATCTGATTGACGAGTTGTTGGAGCTTCAGAATTCTCTGGTTCTGATTCCTCGAGCTCTGGTTCTGCTTCAGAACAATCTCTCTGTTCAAACTCATTTTCAACATGTATCTGTGTAGTCTCTGGCTTTTCTTTATCAGTGCTATCATCTTCTTCTTTTCTTTGTAGCTTATCTTCTACAAAGATAACATCCCTGCTGATAATCACTTTGCGGGCAGTGGGATCCCACAAGCGATACCCCTTTACTCCATCAGCATACCCCAAGAATTTACATTTTCTGGATTTTGGATCCAACTTTGAAATTTCTTGGGCATTGTACATTACGTACACAATACTTCCAAATATATGGAGGTTTGAATAATCAACTGGTTTACCAGTCCACATTTCCATCGGTGTCTTCAACTCAATTGCAGTTGATGGAGCCCGATTCACCAAATAACAGGCGGTATTGACTGCTTCTGCCTAGAAAGCTTTTTCTAGCCCTGCAGCTCTCAACATTGCTCGTGTTCTTTCTAACAGAGTTCTGTTCATCCGCTCTGCCACTCCATTTTGTTGAGGAGTGTATACTGTTGTGAACTGTCTTTTGATGCCTTCTTTTCTGCAGAAGTCATCAAATTCATCACTTGTATATTCACCTCCATTATCTGATCTGAAACACTTGATCTTATTTCCAGAATCAAGTTCCACCCGCGCTTTGAAAACTTTGAAGGTTGAAAACACATCTGCCTTCCTCTTGATAGGATACACCCAACATCTCCTAGAGTAGTCATCAATGAAGGAGACAAAATACTTTGCTCCGCCTAGGGATGTAACCGGTGCTTGCCATACATCAGAGTGAACCAATTCTAGAACAGCCTTGCCTCTAGAATTTGATGTGTTGAATTTTAATCGATGCTGCTTACTTGTAATACAATGTTCACACAAAGGAAGTGATACCTTTGTTAAACCCGGAAGTAGCTTTTGCTCCACAAGGACTTTCATTCCCTGTTCTGACATGTGTCCAAGTTTCCGATGCCATAACATGGTAGAATCTGAACTACATGAGGCAACAGAGGCTTCAGCTTCTAGCAAAGTCTCTCCCTTCAGCATGTATAAATTTGCAGCTATCTTTTCACCTTTCATCACCACAAGCGCTCCATGGAACACCTTCATGATTTCTTTCTGTGTTTCAATTTTGCTTGTATTATTATCCAACAATCCGTAGGATAATAAGTTTTTCTTCAAGCCTTTCACGTGTCGCACATCTTGAACAACTTTGATTGTCCCGTCATACATCTTCAGTTTGATGGTTCCAACGCCAACAATCTCCAAGGCATGATCATTGCAGCTGTACACAGATCCTCCTGAGATAGGTTCATAATTATAGAACCATTCTCTTCTTGAGGTCATGTGATATGTGGCTCCCGAGTCAATAAGCCATATGTCTGCAAATCTTTTTCTGCCTTCCATGGCTGTTGCTGCTTCACAACAGAGAGCATCTCCATCATCTGAAGTGTTTGCCATATTTCCTTGAGGATTGAAGTTTTTAGGTAAACTCCAACAATCCTTCTTCATGTGACCCTTCTTTCCGCAGTTGTAGCACTTTAAATTCTTCTTACTCCTTAACTTTGATCTACCATGATTGTGACTGCTACTTTGGCCACGTTCTGTTGATCTTCCTCTCATCACCGTTAAGGCCTCTGCTTGTTGCAGATTTCCTTGTCTGTCTTCCTTGTTCTTGCGCCGATTTTCTTCTTCCAGAACAGCAGCTGCAACGTCATCGAAGACTAGATCACTTGTAAGGTTGTTGTTTGTCAAGTTGATGATGAGTTGATCATACGAATCAGGTAGACTTTGAAGTAAAAGTTCAGCACGTTCTTGTGACTCTATTTTATAGCTTAGGGATGTAAGCTGAGAAAATAGAGTATTCAACGTGTTTAAGTGCTCTGTCACTGAAGTAGATTCTGACATCCGAAGAGTGTACAATTTCCTCTTAAGGAAAATTTTATTGTGCAACGATTTGACCTCGTATAATTTTGCGAGGTGATCCCAAATCTCCTTGGCTGTCTTCTTCTCCTCGATGCTTGATAGTACTTCATCTGCTAATGCTAAATGAAGGTCTGCAATAGCATTCTCGTCCATCTCATTCCATTTCTTGTTATCCGTAAAATCTGCCGGCCTTTCGCTGATAGCCGCTAGACATCCATTTTTTCTTAGGATGGCCTTTATCTTCAATTTCCACAGTGAGAAATTTCTCCCATTGAACTTTTCAATATCAAATTTCGTTGCCATAACTTCTATTTCAGATAGCTCCCACTATTTCACCTTTTTGACGTGAATAATGCCCACCACCTTCAATGAATGAGTAATATCTAACTTACTTTCTTATGATGGAGGATCCACTTTTCAGTGGCAACCAACAGAGAATACGGTAAGTAGATATACGCACCCAAATCTGGCTCTGATACCAATTGTTGCGGATTACGATCGTCGGATAGAGCAAAAACGCAACTGATAATTTGAGAAAATAATAATGAAGATAAAAGAGACACAGATTTTACGTAGAAAACCCCTAAATAATATAGGGTAAAAACCACGGACAAGGTAGAAGAATTTCACTATGAGAAAATAGGAATTACAACTTCTCTCAATCTAACAAGGAGAAAACAATGACAATTCTCTCTTGATAAAAAAAGGAGAAAACAACTCTATGAAAACTCTCTAATTTCTCTAGTATTGGGAGGAGGTTAGAATGATTTGGGATGTGTAAGAATGGCAAATGGCTAGGCTATTTATAGTTGAGCTTTAGGGACTAACTTATAAATAACCTAAAGTTTAGGGACCAAAATTGTGATTTTCCCATGCCATTTTTCAACCTTGGCTGCTCCTACCAAAATTGAAATTTTCCATTTTCTAATTTGGCTGCACCTAAACTTGACTTTCTACAAAGCAGACTATCAATAAACTTTAGTAATTCGAATTTTAAAGACAATATTATTAGAGATGTACCAAAAAATTCGAACTCAAATTATAAAACGGATATGAAAGTCACTTAATAGACTCACCTGTTGCACGTGTATGCATGAGATGAAGAACAAAAGCAACATCAAAATATCACAAGAAAGTTGCAGACCCACAACATACATACTCCATTTAAGGCGATGAATTTATAACACCTACTAAAAACTACCATTCAACATCCGAAAGACATTGCCTGCCTTGTGAGAATTGAATTGAAAGTTAATTATAAGTAAAATTATATTTGGGTCACTTAATTATGAGTAAGGTTACATTTAGGTCACCAAATTATTAAAGATTACATCTAGATCACTCAATTATGGGCAATGTTACTTTAATAAAACTGTGTATGCTTGCTGCTCTTCAGAGGTGGCTGGCTGTACGACAGTGGTCCAACACACACTTATTAGTGGACAGCGAAATTACACCAATCCGCACTCGGCCATTATTCACTTGGCTGCCGCATGCTGATAAGTTTTAAAGCTATCTTTACACCACAAACAGCTTTACCATTGTTGCATATTAAGACAACTCACACCGTTGGAAACCTCGTTGGAAACGCCGTGTGAGGACTGGCTAGGGGTGTAAATGAGCCTAGTCGAGTTCGAGTAGTGCTGAGCTCGACTCAACTCGTTAAGAATTTGAGTCGAATTCGAGCTTGATTTGAGTTTGAGTATGTTAAGCTTGACTCGACTTATTAAGAACTCGAGCCAAGCTCGAGTATTGATCGAGCTTTGACCGAGTCAAGCTTGAGTAGCTCGCGATCTGTCTCGTTTCATTTATAACCCTGTTAATAATAATAATTAAATTATTATTATTATTGATCAAACTATATAATTTCATTGCAGATAGAATCACACATAAGAAATATTTCCATGTGACTCATTAAAAACTCCCCTAATTCTAGTAAGAGGAAAAAAGTACGTACACATGAAAATATAAAGAAAGTTAAACTAAAAATTAAACTAACATAACATGTCAACAAAAAAACACTCAACTTACATTTTAGTTCACTTTAAATTTAAAAATTAAAAAATAGTTTATTATATTTTTACGTAGCTCGCGAGCTTTTCTAGTCAGGTATCAAGTAGATCGGCTCGTTAAGAACTCGAGCCGAGTCCAAACGAGTCGAGTGTTGACCGAGTCGAGCTCGAGTAGCACATCATTTGTCCCGTCTCACTTACAGCCCTAGGACTGACAACTCACACCGGCTGGGTCTTTGCCACGAACCCTAAACTCTCTCTCTTCTTGTTTGGGGTTAAGAACTAACAATTTGAATTCAATAGGTGATTTTAGTAGAAAAGAAGATAATGTTTATCTTAGGAGACCTAGATTTGAAAGCACGTGCAACAAATTAACCTGGGATGAATTAAAATGTTTTGATGACTAAATTAAAATATTTTTAAAATTCAAAACCCAATATAAAAATTCCAACACAATTAACAAATTAACCTGGGATGAATTAGTAATTCTCTCAAAAGTTTGAGGGGGTGGGGCAAGAGAAAGAGATGGTAGCACATGCAACAACGTGTTCCCGCACATTTTACAGAGCAAATTGGCGGGGATTTGACCTACAACAAACCACCCAATAATCAATGTTAAGACCTTTTTGGCATGGCCGAAAATAATGTCTTGTCATTTATATTCAACTTATTACTCGATTAATTTAAATTAAATATTATAAAATACTCATTTTAATTTAAATTATTTTATCTATAATATCAAAATTTAAAATTTATTTAAGAAAATTAAACATTTCATTCCGATAAACCATGTCATTATATATGAATCCATGGTATTATCATATGCATGAGCGGAGTCACTCTTATGTAAGACTTGTCACATTGAATATTGACAATCCTAAAAAGAAAATTGACACACTTAACACATTCTTTGTTCTCAATCACTTAAAAAACTATTCGTAAAAATTTAAATTTTGACATTCTAAATTAAATTTATTGGTTACGTCCCTGATTATATAGATCGTTTCGAAAACCAACTAAACATTGAAATCCCACTCCTAATATTTTTTGTCAAATCATGGATTAATCATTTGGCAGTTACAATAATGTCATTTTTTTTAAAATACAATAATTTCATAATTAGTGATAGTATTTGTAATCCGATTATACCCTAATTGGGAATGATTTAATCAATCAATATATTTCTTACTTTAATTTTATAATAAACATCTCAGTAATTGTATTCCTTTCAATATTAATTTTAATCCCATTTCTGTGTTTCGATGCAACGGACACTTCCAATTTCAAAATGCCTTATGCTTTTGTAGTTTGTGCTGTATATTATTACAGTATATTTATATCCTTATTTTTCTAATTAATTGCTTTAAATTAATTATTTTACTTCCATTGGATTTTCTCAAATATTAAAAAAATAAATTCTTCAAATATTAAAAAGGAAGATGCTTTTTAATGATATGATAAGTAACAGCTAAATGATAACTCCTGCAGTACCTTTTTTCCTTCACTTTTATTTGCTTTATTTTCGTTGTTTTCCTGTCGTTATTATCAAATAAAAGTATATCAGGTTAAGTAATCAATCAGGTTGAGTTAATTGAGTTGACAAATCTTATTTTTTAACTTTAAATTTATTTAAAATTTTTTGAGTCGGGTTGAGTAAGTCAAGTTGTTCGAGTCTTTGTTCAAATTTATTTGTAAATGTTTTATAATGATACGATACTATATGGTTTCAATTTAAACAATTTTCTATAACCATATATATATATCTTCATTTTTTCACATGCAACATACACATATCAATCATAGTTGAAAGACTCGACTCGAACTTTACAACCGATCCAGTAATTACTAAAAATTTCAATTTATTTGAGTCTCATTTTATAAACTAAACTTTAAATATTTTCGAATCAAATTTATAAAATAATTTTGAAATTTGTGATCAGCTTCCATTCTTGCATAAGAACATAGATATTGGACTCACTGGAGTGGATTTGGAAAATCAAAATAGAAATCTACTTTCCAAATCTGAAGCTTTAATTACTTGGAATTTATATGGCGGATCTCTTTCTCTTTTGGATAATTAATTGGCAGAAGGTCAAAAATAACCTTCAACATTTTATTTTTTTGGGTTATTTTAGTCTTTTTTTTGGTGTAAAAAATCACTTAACATTTTATTTTTCGTTCAAATTTTACCTTTTTCTGAATGAAAACTGTTTGTCAACTATCAGTCAATCACTTAACCGATTTTGACCGTTAATTGATGACGTGGCAGTTAACGGTGCTGACGGGGCAATTTTACCCTCGAAGTCATTCATGCAATTTTTCCCTCGAAGTCATTAATTGCAGCACTTTTACCCTTGGTTTATTTAGTTTTTGAATAAAATTGGATAAATAATTTGGTTTTTTCGAGTTGAACTTTAACAAACAGAATATATGAAAAATCGATTAACAAATTGATGTAATTATCCTTTGAGTCCCTAGTAATTTTAAAAATAAGCAAAATGAGAACTCTCACAAAAAATCAAAATATTATTCATTTTTTTAAAAATCTATAAACTTAATAAAAATAAATACGATATTCAAAAAAATTATTGAAAATAAACCAACGAGAAGCGTGTTAATTGAACGGTGAATGCGAACTATTCTATTCGAACGACGTTCGATTGACACACTTACCGACAATGGGTTGTTAGGAAAAAATGTACGATGATCTCAGAAAACGACATTAGTGGTGTTCGGCGAAAACGGCATGGGAGATAAATACAAGGATATCCAGAAGATAAAGTAGAATTCAACCTGAGCCACATGATTCGAGTTCACCGTACATTTTTTCCTAACAACCCATCGTCGGTAAGTGTGTCAATCGAACGTCGTTCGAATAAAATAGTTCGCGTTCACCGTTCAATTAACATGCTTCTCGTTGGTTTATTTTCAATAATTTTTTTGAATATCGTATTTATTTTTATTAAGTTTATAGATTTTTAAAAAAAATTGAATAATATTTTGATTTTTTTGTGAGAGTTCTCATTTTGCTTATTTTTAAAATTACTAGGGACTCAAAGGATATTTACATCAATTTGTTAATCGATTTTTCATATATTCTATTTGTTAAAGTTCAACTCGAAAAAACCAAATTATTTATCCAATTTTATTCAAAAACTAAATAAAACCAAGGGTAAAAGTGTTGCAATTAATGACTTCGAGGGCAAAATTGCATGAATGACTTCGAGGGTAAAATTGCACCGTCAGCACCGTTAACTGCCACGTCAGCATTTAACGGTCAAAATCGGTCAAAGAGCAACATTACTACAATTGACTGACTTTGAGGGCAAAATTACGGAGAAAAAAAAGTAGGAGTAACATTGCTGATTTCAGATTACTACAGGGGCAAATTTGACCCTTTAGCCATAAAAAAATAGCAAAAACTGAACACATTAGAATAAAAAACTAATCTATAATAATGAAATATCTTCTAAAAGACACACTTGTAAGGAAAGAATTCAAAATCGAAGTACTTGAGACTATTTTTAGAGAAACATTATATATAAAACGTAAATTAAACATGGGTTTTATTTTGGTGCACAAGCTGTGTAATTTTTTTTTACACAACCCTTTTATAAAATTTAAAATTTAAATCACAAACCCTAGCAACCTAAAACCTAAACCCTAAACCCTAAACCCTAAACTCTAAATTCTAACCATAAACCTTAAATTATATACCCTACATACTAAACCCCTAAACCCTAACCTAAAATCTTAAACCCTAAACCCTAAAATTAAAGTATTTTCCATTAAACATAACGAAAAGAAAATGTTCATACCACCACTTATTATTCTCCTATATTTTCTTTAAATTATTTTATTAAATATTTACAAATACAAGTTATGAATATGCACTTGTATACTATAATAAGAAGAAAAATACATTTTTATGTACTGGTGGTAGAATATTTGTTCTTCGCAAGCGAATTTAAATTGTCAAAACACAAATAATATGTAACACCCCCTACCCGGCCTGGTAGAGAACCGGGTCGGAGAGCGCTACCGGAAACGATGCGGAGATCGGAGACATAATTTCAAAGTTCAAAAATCATTTCGTAATATTTTATTAATCTCTTTTAAGACTTAACACTTAACTTATTAACCACTTACTCAAATTGGGGTCAATTTTAAACTTTTTCAAACTTAGAGACTAAATTGTAATTTTCACAAATTAAAGGTCTTTATCTAAAATTCGTGAAAATATACTGAAATTAAACTAACTAGTTATTAGCCTGTAAAACCTCATTACTATCGGAGGTTATTTATATACCTGATTAGACGATGCAATATTTAGTGACTATTTTGTAAAATATTCAAATCTATTTCTTTTTATTATCTTACTAAAATTCTTTACATATTTAAATGAGCCTAACAACTTACAAAAATCTTAGAGTCCTTTCTAATCATTTTTATTAGAAAATTATTCGTATCTATCATTATTATTGTTCTAACATTTATTTAATAGGACTTTTCTAGATTACTAAAATAAAACCACATTATTAAATTACACAACACAATTTATACAAAAGTTGGATCATATGCCACTTTACTAGGAGTTCATGAAAGATATCATACATATAAGGTAGAGATGTGACTTGCAACTGCACCACACGATCAAAGGTTGGAAATCTATCAGGGTCCTGAAAATGCATGAGACACGTATGTTAGGCTTACATAGCCTAGTGAGGTAGTCATGTAAATGAATTAACAATAATATGAGTGTCATGATTAAATATAAATTAATCTAACTTATTTGCATGCTTTTATAACAGTATAAGCATAACATGATCAGATATCCATATTACTGACATAACATAATATAATCATATATCTTATCATAAACATGTCATGATATAACATATCGAACACATATTATATTGGTACCATTGGATACGCGGATTCCCTGTACACCATATCATAAATCATAAATGAGCCGTAGCCCTGAGCCGTAGCTCCATGTATCCCTTACACTTCCATCCTTTTATCTCCCACATATAGGCCGTAGCCCTGGACCGTAGTCCTCCCTTACATGTTGAGCTCGAATAACCCTATGGCATGCCAATTGTATCCAACGTCCATAAATACACATAATTTCACATAGTCCATGATTTTCAGATCATATCATATCAAATAGCAAGATGAGCCGTAGCTCCATATCAGATAATATTTCATATTATTTTCATATACATGTATCATATTATAATCATTTTTAAGCATATCAAAATAATGCAGGGTACTTACCAGATGCAGATAAATTCATAATTAATGCAACGGGGCAGCACCGAGCCTACCCCTGACACGACTATACTCACATATCAAGACATAAAAATATCGGAATGACATCGTGTCACCCGAGACAAATGCATCTACACTCACCTTGACAGACCGGTGCTTTATTTTTATTTATTGGGCTTGAAAGTTGATCTGAATCGACCTCGTGTACTACGATAAAAATTAATTAAAATAATAAGACAGTATCGAATATATATAAAAATATTAATCAAACTCGATACCGAAACTTAACTAACTAGAGATTTGAGCTTACCCCGTCGTCAGCAAAAATTCGATATTCCTATATCGAAAATATCGGACTACCAATCAAAGATTGAATCGTATCCTACTAATAATTATTTTTTTTTCTTCCTCAATTGCCGTGGGATTTCATCAATCTCCCCCCCCCTTTTATACTAATTTGGCGTCAACTACTCCTAATTTTTTTCTTTTTTTTTATAATAAAATAATAATAATTTTAACTACTCCATACCTACTCCTTAAAATAATAATAATTTTAACTACTACATAAAATAATAATAATTTTAACTACTACATAAAATAATAATAATTTTAACTACTACATAAAATAATACTAAATTTTTACTTACTCCATAAAATAATAATAAACCGAATAAAAATTTCGAACCTAATTTCTACTAGACCGGTTTTTGGGATGTGACAACTCACCCCCCCTTAAGAAAATTCGTCCTCGAATTTTTACCTGAATCGAATAGATGAGGATATTGCTTTTTCATCGTGTCCTCAGGTTCCCATGTTGCCTCTTCCCTCTTGTGATTTCTCCACAAGACTTTAACCAATGCAACATTTTTGTTTCTTAGTCTTTTGATTTCTCTATCCAGAATCTGAATTGGTTCCTCTTCGTAAGACAAGTCAGGATTCAGCTCTAATTCTTCCGGCTCTAAGATATGAGATGGATCGGATCTATACTTTCTGAGCATTGACACGTGGAAGACATTGTGGATTTTATCGAACTCGCTAGGAAGTGCAAGTCGATAAGCTACTGGGCCAATTCTTTTAGAAATTTCAAAAGGTCCAATGAAGCGAGGACTGAGCTTTCCCCTCTTTCCAAACCGAAATACTTTCTTCCATGGAGAGACTTTAAGAAAGACTTTGTCTCCCACATTATGCTGAATGTCTCTTCGTTTTAGATCAGCGTAAGCTTTCTGCCTATCAAAAGCTTGTTTCAATCGAGAGTGAATGATTTGAACTTTCTCTTCTGTTTCTCTGAGCAGTTGTGGTCCCAACACCTTGTTTTCACCAAGTTCGGACCAACACAGAGGAGTTCTGCATTTTCTGCCATACAATGCTTCAAAAGGAGCCATCTGAATAGACGACTGATAACTATTGTTATAGGAAAATTCCACTAAGGGTAGGGATTTCTCCCAATTTTTCCCAAAGTCAATAATGCAGGCTCGGAGCATATCTTCCAGAATCTACAAGGAAGATCGTAATTGATATAGGATACCTAGCTTATGTTTAAAGAAAGACAATAACGAGGTTACCTGAATAACCCTTTCAGATTGGCCATCGGTTTGGGGATGGAATGCAGTACTGAGATGTACTCTAGTTCCCAATGCCTCATGTAAGGTTCTCCAAAATCGGGATGCAAACCGTGGGTCTCGATCAGAAATTATTGATGTTGGAACTCCGTGCAAGCGTATGACTTCGCTAATATACAACTCTGCTAGCTTGGATAAGCTGAAGTCCATTCTTACTGGAAGAAAGTGAGCTGACTTGGTAAATCGATATACGATGACCCAGATTGCATTGTTTTTCTTTGGAGTCGGAGGTAATCCGTTTACAAAATCCATAGTGATACGTTCCCACTTCCACTGTGGCAGTTCAATGGGTTGAAGAAGTCCCGTCGGTACTTTATGTTCGGCTTTAACCCGTTGACAAGTCAAACACCTTGCTACAAAATCTGTGATTTTACTTTTCATACCGGACCACCAGTAGATCTCTTTTAGATCCTTGTACATCTTAACAGCTCCGGGGTGAATAGAAAAAGGGCTAGCATGTGCTTCACGCAGGATCTGGTTCCGAAGATCATCATTGTTTGGAACACATATACGATTACGAAAGCATAACAAGCCGTCAGAATTTATGGCAAAATCAGGGTCCGGTTCATCCTTGATTCGGGCTAAAATAGGTTGCAACTCCTCATCATCTTCTTGAAGTGTTTTAATCAGGGACACAATGGTCGATTGTACCCTGAGCTCGGCTAATAACTTGCCACGCTTCATGAGCCGAAAGTGAGTGTTTAAACATCTAAGAGAAGAAGTGGGCTTCCGGCTAAGAGCGTCCGCCACCACATTTGCTTTACCGGGATGGTAATCAATTACCAAATCATAATCTTTCAAAAGCTCCATCCAACGACGCTGACGAAGGTTTAATTCTTTTTGGGTCAAAAGGTATTTCAGGCTTTTGTGGTCAGTAAAAAGATAACACTTTTCACCATAGAGGTAATGTCGCCAGATCTTTAGTGCGAACACAACCGCAGCTAGCTCAAGGTCATGAGTTGGATAATTAAGCTCATGCGGTTTGAGTTGACGTGAGGCATAGGCTATAACTTTACCTTCTTGCATCAAGACACAACCCAATCCTTGATGGGATGCATCGCTGTATACTGTGAAATCTTTTCCTGACTCCGGCTGCACTAGAACAGGAGCGTGGGTGAGGACTTGTTTAAGTTGATCAAAACTCCGTTGTTGGTCCACTGTCCACCTGAAAGGAACGTCTTTTCGGAGAAGCTTCGTTAGGGGTGAAGCAATCAAGGAGAACCCCTTAACGAACCTTCGGTAGTATCCTGCAAGGCCCAGGAAACTACGAATTTCTCCTACGTTCTTCGGGGGTATCCATTCGAGAATGGCTTGAATCTTCTTTGGGTCCACTTGAATTCCCGCAGAAGATATTACATGACCGAGAAAAGATACTTCGGTCAGCCAAAACTCGCATTTGCTAAATTTGGCATAGAGTTGTTTTTCACGGAGGGTTTGGAGTACAATCCGAAGATGTTCTTCGTGAGTAACAGAATCTTTCGAATAGATCAAAATGTCGTCTATGAAGACAACGACAAATTTATCAAGATAAGGTCGAAATATTCGGTTCATCAAATCCATGAAGGCTGCAGGAGCATTAGTGAGCCCAAAAGGCATCACCAAGAATTCGTAATGACCATATCTGGTTCGGAAGGCTGTTTTTGAAACATCTGGTTCCTTCACGAGCATTTGATAGTAACCAGATCGGAGGTCTATCTTAGAAAAGACAGAAGCACCCTTTAGTTGATCAAATAGGTCGTCTATTCTAGGAAGCGGGTACTTATTTTTTATTGTTACTTTATTCAGTTGTCGATAGTCGATGCATAAGCGCATCGATCCATCTTTCTTCTTTACAAATAAAACCGGTGCTCCCCAGGGTGAGGAACTCGGTCGAATAAACCCCTTACTTTCAAGGTCTTGGATTTGGGCCTTCAACTCATTTAACTCCATTGGAGCCATTCTGTATGGAGCGATAGAAATTGGAGTAGTTCCAGGTTGAACATCTATCCCAAACTCAACTTCACGTACAGGAGGGAGTCCCGGAAGTTCTTCAGGGAATACGTCAGGAAAATCTTTTATTATGGATATATCTTCAGGCTTCAATTCCTTCTTAGATTCTAAGGCACACATAAGACTACTCTGACATTTAGATTTCATCAAGGTGATGCTTTCTCTACCTAGACCACGAAGATATAATTTCTTTTTAGAACAATCTACCCATGCTTGATGTTCAGCTAACCAATCTAGACCAAGGATAAGGTCGAACTCATTAAAGGGTAAGACCATCAAATTGGCCGGAAAAGGAATTCCTTGGATTTTTAGGGGACAAGATCTACAGATCTTTTGGATTGTTACACTATCTCCTAATGGGTTTGACACAAGTATTTTGGAAGCAACATGATCATATTTTAAGGCATATTTTTCAATCAAAGGTTCACTAATAAAGGAATGTGTGGAGCCTGGATCTATCAAAGCATAAACAAATTCAGAACCTAACTCCACCATACCTGCAATAACATCAGGGTCGTCTTCTTGTTCGCGGCCTCGAACGTGGTACATCTGGGCTGAGGTCTTTGGATTTCGGCTTCCTGAAGGAGCATTATTGTTATGGGGCCTTCCGGAAGAACCAGACGGTACTTGATTTAATCCCCTCCCTTTTACTGGAACGTTCTGGGAGGCTATAGAGGTAGGGGTTTGTGGATTTTGGGGGCATTGTCGGATGAAATGACCAGATTCTCCGCACAGGTAACAAGAACCTGACTGTTTACGGCACTGTCCCAAATGTCTCTTTTGACAAAAATTACACAGAGGGATCTGAGAACTTTTGGCAGAGCCTCCTGTACTATTTATTGAGGTTGTACGCGTAACAGTGGTCCCACCAGATGGAAATTGAGAGACATAATTAGAGTTAGGTAGCTGTTGATTGACAGATGACCTTTGGTCCCACTGTCTTCCTCTTTTTTGAGATAGAGGAGGTTTGGAATCTTCTCGGAATCTTTTATCAGGCCGAGCTTGGTTTCCCTTCCTTCTTTCCGAGGCTCTTTGAGAAGCTTCAGTTGCAATGGCTCGATTCACCAGAATTTGAAAATCCTCGATTTCCAGAGCAACAAAAAGAGGACGTAATTCATCGCAGAGGCCATCTATGAACATTCTACATTTTTCTTTTTCAGTGTGGATGATATCAGTACCATATCTAGCGTACTTGCAGAAATCATGAATGTACTGCTCCACTGGCCTTCCTCCTTGCTTCAAATGGAGGAACTTTTTACGTCTTTCAGCGAGGTAATGCTCACTAATATACTTTTTACGAAATTCCTGGAGGAAAAATTCCCAGGTTACTTTATGTTCGGGTATAGTGAGAGTTACAGTGTGCCACCAGCTTTGTGCTTCATCTGCAATCAGGGCTAAGGCACACTCCAACTTATGCTCCTCGGGGCACTTTAGTTGCTTGTTGATTACTTTCAAAGTATTTTCTAGCCAATATTCTGCGATTTCAGGATTATCCAGATCTTGGCCAGTAAATGTATAAACTTGATAACGTTTTAGCTTATCTATTGGAGCTCGAGAGATCTGCTGAGCAGCTTCAGCAGATGAGGAAGGTGCTTCTTGTCGAAGAGACACCACTACTTGTTTTATCATGTCGGCCATAGACATCAAATAGTCTTGTTGAGCCGACAACATAGGTGGAAGATGAGGTGGATCATTCTGAGCCACTTGTTCGGTACTTGGTTCTGGCCTCACATTTTCCCCTCGAGTGGAAGAGGAATCATGATCGGGCTCATTTGTTTCTTTCCTAATAGTAGGAGCAGTCATTTTGGGTCTAGACACACATAAGAATTAAATCGTGTAAGTTGCAAGTCACAAAATACATATTTAATCAACTCCTAAGTGGCATATGAGACATAGACTCGTTAACGAATGTCTGGTTAGTCCTAGAATCGACTAAACTCTAGCTCTGATACCACAAATGTAACACCCCCTACCCGGCCTGGTAGAGAACCGGGTCGGAGAGCGCTACCGGAAACGATGCGGAGATCGGAGACATAATTTCAAAGTTCAAAAATCATTTCGTAATATTTTATTAATCTCTTTTAAGACTTAACACTTAACTTATTAACCACTTACTCAAATTGGGGTCAATTTTAAACTTTTTCAAACTTAGAGACTAAATTGTAATTTTCACAAATTAAAGGTCTTTATCTAAAATTCGTGAAAATATACTGAAATTAAACTAACTAGTTATTAGCCTGTAAAACCTCATTACTATCGGAGGTTATTTATATACCTGATTAGACGATGCAATATTTAGTGACTATTTTGTAAAATATTCAAATCTATTTCTTTTTATTATCTTACTAAAATTCTTTACATATTTAAATGAGCCTAACAACTTACAAAAATCTTAGAGTCCTTTCTAATCATTTTTATTAGAAAATTATTCGTATCTATCATTATTATTGTTTTAACATTTATTTAATAGGACTTTTCTAGATTACTAAAATAAAACCACATTATTAAATTACACAACACAATTTATACAAAAGTTGGATCATATGCCACTTTACTAGGAGTTCATGAAAGATATCATACATATAAGGTAGAGATGTGACTTGCAACTGCACCACACGATCAAAGGTTGGAAATCTATCAGGGTCCTGAAAATGCATGAGACACGTATGTTAGGCTTACATAGCCTAGTGAGGTAGTCATGTAAATGAATTAACAATAATATGAGTGTCATGATTAAATATAAATTAATCTAACTTATTTGCATGCTTTTATAACAGTATAAGCATAACATGATCAGATATCCATATTACTGACATAACATAATATAATCATATATCTTATCATAAACATGTCATGATATAACATATCGAACACATATTATATTGGTACCATTGGATACGCGGATTCCCTGTACACCATATCATAAATCATAAATGAGCCGTAGCCCTGAGCCGTAGCTCCATGTATCCCTTACACTTCCATCCTTTTATCTCCCACATATAGGCCGTAGCCCTGGACCGTAGTCCTCCCTTACATGTTGAGCTCGAATAACCCTATGGCATGCCAATTGTATCCAACGTCCATAAATACACATAATTTCACATAGTCCATGATTTTCAGATTATATCATATCAAATAGCAAGATGAGCCGTAGCTCCATATCAGATAATATTTCATATTATTTTCATATACATGTAGCATATTATAATCATTTTTAAGCATATCAAAATAATGCAGGGTACTTACCAGATGCAGATAAATTCATAATTAATGCAACGGGGCAGCACCGAGCCTACCCCTGACACGACTATACTCACATATCAAGACATAAAAATATCGGAATGACACCGTGTCACCCGAGACAAATGCATCTACACTCACCTTGACAGACCGGTGCTTTATTTTTATTTATTGGGCTTGAAAGTTGATCTGAATCGACCTCGTGTACTACGATAAAAATTAATTAAAATAATAAGACAGTATCGAATATATATAAAAATATTAATCAAACTCGATACCGAAACTTAACTAACTAGAGATTTGAGCTTACCCCGTCGTCAGCAAAAATTCGATATTCCTATATCGAAAATATCGGACTACCAATCAAAGATTGAATCGTATCCTACTAATAATTATTTTTTTTTTCTTCCTCAATTGCCGTGGGATTTCATCAATCTCCCCCCCCCCCTTTTATACTAATTTGGCGTCAACTACTCCTAATTTTTTTCTTTTTTACTTTTATAATAAAATAATAATAATTTTAACTACTCCATACCTACTCCTTAAAATAATAATAATTTTAACTACTACATAAAATAATAATAATTTTAACTACTACATAAAATAATAATAATTTTAACTACTACATAAAATAATACTAAATTTTTACTTACTCCATAAAATAATAATAAACCGAATAAAAATTTCGAACCTAATTTCTACTAGACCGGTTTTTGGGATGTGACATAATACTTATTTATAAGGGTAATTATTCTATACACAAGCGCTTGTAAAAAAATTTTTTTTTACACAAGCGCCTTAGTTTTAGGGTTAGAGACTTCATTTAGGGTTTAAAGTTTATGAGTTTAAGTGTAGTAGTTTTGAATTTAGGTGTTGTTAATAGAATTTTGAGTTTAGGGTTAAAATTAAGGGTTTATAAGTTAAAACCTAAACCCCTACTCATATTACCCTAAAACTTAAAACCTTAACTCTAAACCCTAAATTCTTACTATAAACCCTAAATTCTAAACTCATATACTAAAACACTTAAACTCTAAACCCTAAACTAAAACATTAAACACTAAAATTGAGGCGCTTGTAGAAACAAAAAGTTTCCACTACTTGTGTATAAGATAATAATCCTACCTATAATAGACTAAACCTGAATACTCAGTGGCGGTCTGGCGGATGCAAAGGTTGGCTTGGGTGGGCGCGGGCCCATCCTGAACTTTTTAAAGTTCATACATTTTCCCTTAATTTTTTTAAAATTTTATGATTTAGTCCTTAATTTTTATGACTTGTGCCCACCCTGAAATTTTAAAATTTTTATTATTGTGTTCACCCTCAAAATATTTTTAACTTGTGTCTACCCTAAAAAATATTTCTGGATCTGGCACTGTGAATACTAAGAATCAAAGATCTTAACCTTTACCAACTCTATCAAAGCTTCATCTCCGTATGTTCAAAAGTTAATAATACATAATTTATTATATTTAAATTAATAAAAGAAAAAGGGAAATATTTTAAGAACCGGGCCAAACCCAAATTTCAAAACCCCAAATCGGATCAGGTCACTCGGCCCATGAAAATGTTTGTTTCCGTCACGAAAACGGCAGCCGCAAAGAGGCGCCGTTTCTTAGAAAACCCTGATCGAGATTGCACTCCTTGATTACTCTCCCCGCATATCGGAATCTTCTTCTTGTTTCTCACTTCGCCTCTACTCTTTTCTCAGCAGCAAAATCCCTAATCTCCTCTAAAGCTTATATAATCTCTTCATCAGCCTCTTTAATCCCAGGTAAGTCCCCATTCCAATTGTTCAATAAGAAACTGTAGATATTCAATGAATTTGTCGAGAAAATTATGGGTTTCTTGGATTCGTTGAGTTTTGTAAAGATTCAAAGATAATGGAAGTGACCCAATGCTTAATATGTTATCAAAATGAAGTCTTTAACTCTATTCGTTGCAAGGAATGTTTATAAATCGTGTTATGTTTTCATTCTGTCGAGAAAATTATGTAGCGATGGTAGTTTTGATAGTGATTTTTATTGTTCGGATGAACCCTTGAGGAGAATGTGGAATGGTCCCAGTTTTGGTTCTGTTTTTGATGAAACCCATGATAATTGTGGGGGTCATGGAAGCGGCTCCGGTGCCCGTTTTAATGCTAGAGAAGGGTTTTTCGAGAGTGGAAGGGAGGATGCTAGGAGAATTCTTAAGGTTTTAGAACAAGATGGACCGGGATTTGATGCAAAAGCTGCTATTAGTGAAATGCAGGTGAGGGTCTCGGGGTTTCTTGTGCGAGAAGTTCTTAAGGGAATTTTGAAGAACATAAATTATGCGAATAAGACGAGGTGTGCGAAACTTGGATACAAGTTCTTCGTGTGGTCTGGTCAGCAAGAATCTTATAAGCACACCACGAACGCGTATCATTTGATAATGAAGATATGTGCAGAGTGTGAGGAATTCAAGGCTATGTGGAGATTGGTGGATGAGATGACAGAGAAGGGCTATCCTACAACAGCCAGGACTTTTAATATTTTGATATGCACGTGCGGTGAGACGGGATTAGCTAGGAAAATTGTGGAGAGGTTCATCAAGTCAAAAACATTCAATTATAGGCCATTTAAGCATTCGTACAACGCCATTCTGCATACACTTCTTTCTGTGAATCAATACAAGCTAATTGAGTGGGTTTACCAGCAGATGTTAGCTGATGGTTTTTCCCCAGATATTCTTACTTACAATATTCTTATGTATGCAAAATTCAAATTGGGGAAGTTAGATCAATTCCACAGATTACTTGATGAAATGGGTAGATGCGGATTTTCCCCTGATTTTCATACATATAACATCCTTCTGCATGTTCTTGGCAAAGGGGATAAACCACTTGCAGCACTTAATCTATTGAATCACATGAAAGAGGTGGGATTAAATCCAGGTGTTCTTCATTTCACAACATTGATCGATGGCTTGAGTCGTGCCGGAAACTTGGATGCTTGCAAGTACTTTTTCGATGAAATGATAAAGAATGGATGTGTGCCTGATGTCGTCTGCTACACTGTAATCATTAAAGGATACTTTGTGGCTGGGGAGCTGGAGAAAGCTCAAGAAAAGTTTGATGAGATGATTGCCAAGGGACATCTTCCGAATGTATTTACATACAATTCGATGATCCGTGGTTATTGTATGGCTGGAAAGTTCGAGAAGGCATGCGCCATACTTAAGGAAATGGAGGCGAGAGGATGTAACCCAAATTTTGTTGTGTACAGTACCCTAGTGAGTCATTTGCGGAGGGCCGGAAAGCTTTCTGAAGCTCGTGAGGTAATAAGCAGCATGTTGGAGAAGGGGCGATATGTTCATCTAGTCTCGAAGATCAAGAGATATAGAAGATGCTAAGCAGTAGATTGTACAATACAAAGATTGTTTATTGTAACTTAATTGCCAGTATACTCATTGGTATTCAATTTTGTTGAAACAATGGAAGTATGGAACTCAATAGAAAGCCGAATCAGTTCATCTTCGCCTTCTTAATCAACTTTCCCATTCTGCTCAGTTGGCCTCAGGGTGTAAGTTAACAATGATTTTTTCCCCTCCTTTATCCGGTTGTTCTTTTGTTTTATATTTTCCTCATGGTAAACATAGTCCTTTTCCTTTAAGGATCATGCACTTGTGGTAGCTTAGATACGATGCCGGTGCTTGTTAGTTCTGCTAAGCATGAACAGGATATACATAAATGTTTCATTCCTTTAAGGATCATGCACTTTTGGTAGCTTAGATACGATGCCGGTGCTTGTTAGTTCTGCTAAGCATGAACAGGATATACCTAAATGTTTCATTCCTTTAAGGATCATGCACTTGTGGTAGCTTAGATACGATGCCGGTGCTTGTTAGTTCTGCTAAGCATGAACAGGATATACCTAAATGTTTCATTCCTTTAAGGATCATGCACTTGTGGTAGCTTAGATACGATGCCGGTGCTTGTTAGTTCTGCTAAGCATGAACAGGATATACCTAAATGTTTCATTCCTTTAAGGGTCATGCACTTGTGGTAGCTTAGATATGGTAGCCTGGCCGATGTTTCATTCCGTTTGGTATCTTCTCGGCCTTTCCACGGTTACAAGGCTGCTCACGTCGGCCAGCGACTTTTCTTGCTGAATCCGTGATGTTTGATTACCATCCTTCATTAGAGGTGTAGAACTAGTCACCTGAACAAGGTTTCATTCTTTTAGGCTTTAGGTATTTCAACAAGGAGAAGCATGCAGGCTGCAGCTAGGTTTCAAGAACTGGGGACCTTCAGCCTTCCTCTGTAGATTTTTATTTATTTTAATTTTAATGAATGTAATGTATTCCAACTTTGTTAGGCATTTCAATCAAATTAAAAACAAGTGGGGCCATAATTAATTAATACAAAGCTTTTGGGAAGCTTGTAATGAAAATTTATGCCATTAAAAAGGATGGAACTTTTGAATCATTGGGCTACACTTATGTTAGCCGTATTTATTTTTGTTTCTTTTAAACTATAATAACAATATTAATAATAGTAGTAGTACTTTGTCTCACTAAAACCGTCACATTTTGACATTTTTTGATTAATTTTTTTAACTTTGACTATAGTTTATTTAAATATTTTAATTAATTAAATTTTATAAAAAAATATATTTAAAAACAACTTAATTGAAGGTTTTAAAATATTTTTTATATATTTTATCAGTAATAAATTTTAAATTGTTATAGGTTAAAATTAAAAAAATTTGACCCAAAAAATGTCTAACATATGATAGTTTACAAGTAGATTTGCTCGAATTTTTCATTAATATTTTATACCATTTAATTTTTTTTGAAAGCTAAAGAGATTATAAGTACTTAAGTAGTATCTGTTCTGAATATACTCTCAACCATTTGATAATGCATGCTCAATCTCGTGACCTTAACCACTGAGACAAGTTAGTTCGTGCATATTTTATAGCATTTAATTGAATGGAAGTTTACTTAACAAGACATGATTATATCACAAAATTCAATAATTAATTTCTTAAAATATTAGACATATAAAATTAAAAAAATACGAAAAAAATAAATAAATATTAAAATAGTATAAATTGGTTACTCCTCGTTATATAAAGAAGAAGCCCCGACATTGGCAAAGACGAGGTGAATACATTGAATTACCGTTATAGAAAGCGTCTTCAAAGCGAGGCCGTGGGCGGTGCTCTGCTGCCATCGCCAAGCTCCCCTTCCATTCTTTTGGGTCTTGCCTCTTTCCCGTCACTTTCCCATCACTTTCCCATCGCCCAATCAAACTCTTCTCCTTTGAATCCCTCTCCTTTTCCTTTCATTTCTTTTTATCCAATCAAACTTTTCCAAATTTCAATCACATTTTTGCCATAAAAGTTAAAATAACCTTTGGTTGTTTAAGTGCAGAACAGTGCGGAATTTGCTTCCGAAGCTCTCCGTTACTGTACGTATAGCTGTTTGCAGCGGAGCGAGGGAGATAGAGAATTGATTAATCGGAGATGAATACCGACGGTGCGCGGGAAAACGGGCAATACGGTAAAATCACGGACACGATCTGGCGACCTTTGGTGAAACCAACGGGCAGATCTATATGCGTCGTCTCCGTCCTCTTACTCGTCGGCGTGTTGATCTCCACGCACTTGCTCGACACCACTGTAAGTAACGAAGAACTCTATATATTTTCCGACTTACATTGTTTGGCACGAAATTGATTTGATATTTACCTAGAGAGAATCGAAAGTATTTTCTTGTTTCCACTTTCCATCGAGCCAAACAAACTTGGTCAAAAACGTGATTCGAAAAGGCGTTTTGATAAATGCGAATGCCGTGATTAAAGCAGAAAAAATAAACAATTACTTCATCTCTCCCACTAAACTGTCACATTTGAATCAAACATTTTTAAATTATATAAAATTTATTATTAATAAAAATATAAAAAAATATATTTCAAAAAACTTTGGATCAAATAGTTTTTAAATATATATTTTATAAATTTTAATCAATTAAATATTTTAAATAAATTATAGTCAAAGTTGAACAATTTTGATCAATATGTGACAGTTTAGTGAGACGGAAGGAGTAAATATTTTCATAAGAGATTGCCTTAGGTGTCGGTCCAAATTAAATCCTCAAGGACGCGTGTCATGGTTTTTCATTGCTTTCATGTGGCCCGAGCTCGACACATATTAATGAGAGCTGTTTGTTTTTTTTCTTCTTGGTGTCCTACTTTCTTTGATTCTGTTTACCATCCCATACCTAATTTTTCAAACTTGTTTTCTGGGGATTGGCCAGTTGCATGTTGACAAATGCGTTTTTTCCTCAACACTTGGGATTTAAATGTTTCTCGAGGGATGAACCGAGTGATGTTAGGACAGTTACACGTTTTAATTTTTTTTTATATAATTTTAATATTTTTTATATTTTTATTGATGATTTAATTTTATGTTTTCTAAAATTTTAATACAACTTTCTAAAAAATCGCACTTTAACATAAAATTATGCGTTTATATTCATGACCGTAAAATGGAGGAAAGAATATAGTATTTGCTTTTTGTTACAATTATTTATTTAATTAGCATTTATGACTGTTCTTTAGCTGATAAAATCATTTGTTTTCCTTTCTAAAATATATTCTAGAATGTATAAATAAATAAAAAATACACAAAATTTGTTTGAACAAAAAATATACATAAATTCAATATAAAAATGATATAATTTATTAATAATAAAAATATGCATTAAGTAGCTGAGTTGATTTTTTTTCATTAGAATTACAGAAAATGGAGTTAGTATAAGTGCTAGTATACTTTATAGATAATAAAAATTTAATAATATAATTTGATGACATAAAAAATTAGTGATTAGTCGACCAATAGACTGGATATTGGTGATTAAAAAACAATCTAAAGTGAATGGTTTGTATTGTAATTTATCTTTACTGAGGATTAAACCACCCTTTTAAGTATAATTGAAATCTTTGGTTGCTTCTAGGGTTGCTTAACGAGTTAAGCAACTCGTGATCTGCTCGAATTCGACTCGGTTAAAATTTGGTAAATGTTTAATTCGGATTAATTCGACTCGAATTTAAACTTGACTCGAGACCTTAACGAGTTGGGTCGAGTAAAGTCTAACTCGACTCGATAAGTTCGAGGCAACTCGTTAATTTTTTAAAATATTTTACTTTAGTTTGATGTAATTGTGGATTGTTAGTTCGAATTTAGACTTTGAAAGTGTCTTATACACTCTTTTGATGTTTTTTTGTTAAATTTGTTAATTCATGTCAGTACTAAGCCTCATATAGTATTAATAAAGTTTACTTTTAGTTAAAAAAACAAGACAAATTTTTTAGTGAGTTTAACGAGCAACAAGCTTAATGAGTAATGAGTCGAGTTGAGCAACAATTTTTTTAACGAGCACTAGTCGACCGCAATTTTATTGAGCTTAACGAGCAACTAGTTGAGCAACAAATTTTTTTAACAAGCACGAATCGAGCATTGTCCAACTCGCGATCGACTCGCTCGATAAACACCCCTAGTTGCTTCCCTTATATTAAGTATTAAACAAAAATTTCGAATTAGTTAAATTGTTGAATCCTATTTTGAGGATATTGTTTTTGTGATCACACCTTATTAACTCTCTTTATCTCGTTTTTAATTTAAAAAACCGGTGGCCGGCGGCTTTAGACTCTTGTCGGCGGCTTAGCTCAGATATCTGCGCTAAGTTCTAAAACAAGAGCTTCAAGACAGCAAATCGAAATCCCACTCAACTGCAGTGAATACGAGCTCACACGGTCCTGCCCCAAACACTACCCGACAACCGCCGAATACGAAGGTCCCGACGGCGATGTCAACGCCGCGTGTCCGGAGTACTTCCGGTGGATCCACGAAGATCTAAGGCCGTGGGCCTACACGGGGATCACGCTGGACATGGTGGAGAGAGCTAGACCGACGGCTAATTTCAGATTAGTTATAGTAAACGGGACGGCTTACATTGAGAAATACCAGGACGCGTTTCAGACGAGGGATGTTTTTACGCTGTGGGGGATCCTACAGTTGTTAAGGAAGTACCCGGGGAAAATTCCCGATCTGGACCTCATGTTTGACTGCGTTGACTGGCCGGTCATCAGATCCGTCGACTACGGTGGGCCCAATGCCACTACACCACCTCCTTTGTTTCGTTACTGCAAGGATACTGAAACCCTCGATATCGTTTTTCCAGACTGGTCCTTCTGGGGATGGTTAGAGCAATTAAACCCTTTCCTTTTCCTTTTCCTTTTCCAAGTAGTAATTTTTTAATGGTCAAATTGCATACAAGCTCCCTAACTATGCGTTTTTATTGGATTTAGTCTCACTATTATAATTTGAGTGTTTTTAGTCCTATACGAAATGTGTATTTTCAGTCCTACGGCTGAAAACAAAACATTTTACAAAATCGAGGACTATAAACGGTCAAATTTTAGATGGCTAAATTTCTCAAAAACACATAGTATAGGGACCTTTTTATAGAATTTAACATATATATATAGATTATCACACATTAATTATGTGTGATCATTCGATCGAGTCAAGTCGAGTAAAAACATTAGTTAGTTGAGTTGACGAGTCATATTTTATAACTCAAACTTATTTTTTAAAAAAATTCGAGTCGGTTTATGAGATTCGAGTCGAGTTGTTTGAGTTTCTCTTCAAATTTTATTATAAATATTTATAATGTGATGGCACTAACTAGGCTTTCTATAACCATGTACGATACACATATATATATATATTTCTTTATATTTTATATATATCAAACAGAGTTGAGAAACACTACTAGAACTTGTATATCAAATAGAGTTGAGAAACTCGACTAGAACTTGAAAATCGATCCACTAATTACTAAAAAAATTGAGTTATTTGAAGTTTCATTTCATAACATAAAATTTATTTGAAATTTTTAGTCGAATTTATAAAATTACAATTCGAGTCAAGTCGAGTCAGTTTTTTGCATCAAGTCAAAAAATTTAATTTTTTCGAGTCGAGTTCTGCTTACCCCTAATTATCAAAACTAGATGCTATTCAATCATCTCATTGATGATGCATGACACTGACTTTATTTTTTTTATGTGATTGAATCAGGCCTGAGATAAGCGTGAAGTCGTGGGTGCCATTGTTAAATGACCTAATGGAAGGCAACAAAAGAATCAAATGGGAGGAAAGGGAACCATACGCTTACTGGAAAGGGAATCCGGAGGTTGCCGAAACCAGGCAAGACCTCCTCAAATGCAACGTTTCCGACGCACACGACTGGGGTGCCCGTGTCTATGCCCAGGTAACAACTAGGGATTGGCATTTTACCCGACCCGGCTCGACTGGGTTGGATTTTTTTTTATATATAGAAAATTTGAGTTCGGGTCGGGTCGGTTTTTTTTTTAAAGAGTGAAGTCGGGTTCGGGTTTAGGTGGAAAAAATCCGACTCAACCTGAGACTAATAGTGTAATTTTCTCTTAATTTTTATAAGGATATTCATAATAATACTCACTCTTTATATATATATATATATATATATATATATATATATATATATTTACAATTAGGTCATTAAAATTACTTAATTTTCAATTAGGTCCCTAAAATTTAATTTTTTTACAATTAGGTCTCTAAAATTTTTTTTTATATAATTAAGTCCCTAAAATTTATTATTTTTTAATAGCTCGGGTCGGGTCGAGTTTGAGTATATAATTGTCGGGTCGGGTTTTTTTCAAGTATGAGGTTGGGTCGGGTCTGGATTTGAGGTATATATTTTCGGGTCGGATTCGGGTGGGCCAAAAACCCGACCCGTGCCCATCTCTAGTAACAACCCAATCCTCCTCCTCCTAATCCAATTTCTTCATATTTTCTCTCCAAGAATCAAGCTAACAACAACACATTTGCAGAACTGGACACAAGAAAGAACACAAGGCTACAAGGAATCAAACTTGGCAAGCCAATGTGCACACAGGTTAAATTCTATATCAAGTCCTTCAACTTTTTTTTTTTTTTATGAATTTCTTTGTTCTGAATGCACAAATGCTGTAGGTTTAAGATATACGTTGAAGGGTCTGCATGGTCCGTGAGTGAAAAGTACATCCTGGCTTGTGACTCTGTTACCCTACTCGTAACACCCCGATACTTCGATTTCTTCACCAGAGGTTTGAAGCCATTGCATCATTATTGGCCCATTAAGCCTGATGATAAGTGCAGATCTATTCAGTATGCTGTTGACTGGGGCAATTCCCATCAGGAAGAGGTAAGAATCTTTATTTATATCGGGTTAATTTCACCGCACATCTTCAAATTATGATACGGAATTTAAATTAGGGATAACTATATTTTTAGTACCCCACCTTTACCCGTTTTTCTATTTTGGTACCCTACCTATTTTTTTTGGCAACATAGTATCTAACGTTACGTTTTGTTTCTATTTTGGTACCCGCTATTAAAAAATTAACAGAAAGTTAACTAGGAGAGAGAAAATCACACGTGGCACGTTGTCATGTCATTTTCTCTCTCCTAGTCAGCATGCCACGTCAACAAAAATCATGAAAAAAGCACACGTGGCATGCTGACTGGGAGAGAGAAAATGACGTGGCAGCATAACTTGTAGGTACTATTTTGCCAAAAAAACATGTAGGGTACCAAAATCGGAAAACGGGTAAAGGTGGGGTACTAAAAATATAGTTATCCCTTTAAATTATTGTTAATAGTGTCGGTATTATATTAATAAGGTCATTTTGTCACTCTAACTGTCAGTTTAAACATTAAATGTCAACTCAAATCTTACGTATTTGTATTTGTGGCATTCATAACTTGAATATGTACTTATGACAAGCAATAGTTAGGTATTCACGTTTTTAAAATTTAATCGACGTGATTTAAATATATTTCATGTTCGAATCAAAGCTGGCATTTAATGCTGCACTTAGACTGATGGAAAAAATTGATTGATATAATATTTTGATATCTCGAGGATTCAATTAGAATATTTTGAAATTTAAAGACCAATTTAGTATCTATGCTTAGTTTAGGGATGTTTTGAAGTTTGATATACTGTTTTGTTTGCTCAGGCAAAGGCAATGGGGAAGGCAGCAAGTGAGTTTATAAAAGAGGATTTAAAGGCAGACAACGTGTATGATTACATGTTTCATCTCTTAAACGAGTATGGTAAACTAATGAGATATAAGCCCACCGTACCCGAAAAAGCCGTCGAATTATGTTCAGAATCGATGGCCTGTCCGGCCGATGGAAGAAAAAAGGATTACATGTTGGAGTCATTGGTGAAGGGTCCCTCGGTTATGAGCCCGTGCGCCATGCCTCCGCCGTACGATCCGGCATCGCTACAGGCTTTGCTTAGTGAGAAGGAGAATTCAATGAAGCAGGTGGATGAATGGGAGAAGAAATTTTATGAAAAGCAAAGGTAAGACAAACGTTGTAATGAGACTTCTGGTTGTAATTATATAACCAAGAATATCTAAGGACCCCATTCTTCATGTGTAGCATGTTCTGCACTAATCTAATTCACCAATCATTTTTTTGTACCATGAATTGATATACATCAAATATGATCATAAAAATTCAACAATCTCGAATGTCGATTTTGTCCTAAGAACTTGGGCTTAGTTTTGATTGATAATCAGGGACGGAGTTAGGATTCAATGTTGGGAGAGACAAGAACCTATTAAGCCTTTAAATCTAAAAATTGGGAGGGGCAAAAGTCTTATTTGATTAACATTTAAACTAAAAGGGACTAAGGTGCAATTATACCAAAAAATTTGGGAGGGCAATAGCTCCCAGTACATGGTTTTGTCCCTGTCGATAATACAATTATTTTTGTTTTATTTGATATAATAATTTATTTTTTTATTATTATTTGGGAAAAAGTTATTAATGGAACAGAAGAAGGGCTTGTGCCCCCATTTTTTTTGTCTAATGATAATTGTAGTCCTTGATTGTTTGAATATTTGTTAAATTATATCTTATTCTTCTAATTTTAGATTAAATGCTTAATAAATCCTTGTTAATTTTTAAAATAAACGTTTTATCAGAATACAATATGTTATAAGACTTCACATGAAACAATAAAACTTATGACAAAAAAGACAAGTAACTAACAAGGTAGATTTCCATTTCCATATAATTTTTTAGGCTTAGTGCTCATTTCAGCCCCTAAACTATACCATTTTAGTTCAATTTCTTTTCTCATTTTAGCATCTAAACTATTATTTTCGTCTCATTTTATTCAACAATAATAACATGGCATGGCATATTTTCACTTGACGTCGGTAATTTTCGATTAAAATGAGACATAAATGATTGTTAAACAAAAAAAAAAATAGATACCATCTTCTACAGTTTATTTTGTTTACAACGTCATGAATTAAACCCTTGATCTTATTTAACACACTTGTCGCATTATCGTGCTAAATTAACCAATAATCAGTCAAACTTTGTCATCTTAAATCATATATCTAAGATGGAATAGAAATCAAATGTTTGAAAATATATTTTTCATAAATTAAAGCATAGAGAATTTAGGAGTTACATTAAACTACACAATGAATAGTAAAACATAACACAAAACTACAAAGCAGAAAGTGAATTCTTTCAGGCAAGAAAAATCTTGTAAAAAACACACACACACACAAGCGATACTCATAAATGGTGATGCTCGAGACCGGGTGGACCGATCCATGTTTCGGGAGAAGAAGAGTAGGCAAAGTAACAGCGTTTAAATCGCACGGCTTTTTATAATGTCGAAGCTCATTTCACTAGGATCTGTTGCCTGCAACTCCACTTGAATGCCATCCAATTCCCTCTTGAATCTGTCCTTTGAGCTAGCATACACCATCTTACTTCTCACCCTCGATGTATCCGGTGCCCTGCAAAACACTCGAACAATAATGAGACGCAAAGATTATACAACCCCATTTCACATTAGGTTTCATAGCTTCTATTCGATTCAGAATCGAAATTTCAAAATTTGAAAAGTACAGGGACTAGAATTGATCAAATTAGAGTACATGGATCAAATTCATAACTTGTATGTAGTACAGGGATTAATTGAGTAATCTAACCTATATCTTCTTAGAGTTACATTGGTCATAACTTATGTTTGGTTTATGAGAAAATTGAAGAAAGATAATGTACCAAAACTTGGGAGTGTTTCCAAGTTGCAACCAATGTTGAATGAAAGGCCTAGAGCCAGAGGTGTATAGATTGGGGGGAGAATAGGGTTACCATGCAATGAAGAAGATTTTGCTTTTCTGGCAGTTCTCATCAGTGGTGAAATCGAAATCAAAGACAGCATATCGGCATTCGTTGGCGGGCAGAGATGCAGTGAACTCCTCGTAGGTCGATGTCGGGCTCCCGACTTTCTCCACCACCACTTGTTGCTCATGAATCTTGAATATGATGTAGCGGTGGTTCCTCCTCGCCTTTAGCTCCAAGAATGTTAGCTTACATTCGTCCTCAACAGCCATCCCGGATGCCGCATTCGCCTATTCCACATTTTTGTTCCCACACACATATGAAACAAAAACAAAAACAACAACAACAAAATACATATTAATCAACCGAAATATCTAATCTGATACGTATTCGAAAGACGGGAAACATCGGAAAAGAGACCTCACCATTTTGTTGTCCAAAGAGAAAGAAAGCCTTTGTGAGAGATATAGCAAAAAAATGAAGAGGAAAAGCCTTTTGTGAGAATGAAAGAGAGAAATGTAGTATTGTGTAGGATATTAGTAAGAGATCCTTAATTCAGGGGATCCATTTGTGGCAGGCGAGACAAATGTGATGGTGCAGAGATATTTGAGGGCGAAAATAAAGGCTCCAATGGCCCTGCTTGCATGCCTATTTTTATCAGCTACAGGTTTTGACATGAGGATTCGAGTCTCGATCCCGGTTTTATTTTGATTCAAGTCTTCTTTATATAAACTCCATTCGGATTTCAGATATATTCCGATTATCAGATGTTTACTAACAGAATAATGACATTATGAACAAAAGTGAAATGAATTGTAATGTCTTGCAAGGCCAGAAATGAACAATCTGTCAATTGAAAGAATTCATTCAACTTCATATTAAACTATGAATCCAGGGGAAAATGAAAATTTCCCAATGTTATTTCAAGCAGGACCAAACATAAAAAATACAAGGACTAGTTGGTGTAAGGGGGAAAATCCAAATACTAAAACAGGTAGAATAAATATAAAACTTAAAAACTATGGCACATTTGTGAAACATGCAAGCATCTGCCGGCCTAGATAACAAACACAAGTCATAAATTTCAAGGGGTAAGAGAATTTTCATCCTACAAAATTTATTACTTTAGGCCCTTTTTGCTTTTTAGAATTTATCTTGGCATCAGCAGCATGGTCTGTTGACTCTTGCGCTACGAAGTCATCCTCGAGATCGTCTCCGCTAATGAATTTCGTCACTTGCCCTCTAGGCCTTTCAAAGCTTCGGATCGCTGAAATCGTGAAATGATACAAATGATAAGGTTAATTTTCCACATGAGTAACCCTACACCGTGTGAATGCACATTCAGAAAGAGCACAAATATGATTCCATCAGATGAAGAGTTTTTAGCAGGTCAACTATAGATCGTTAGCATGGGATTTACTTTCATCGTAAAATAAGTTGACAGATTATAACAGCAGAGTGGTGATAGCTCTACAATTATTGCCACTTTAAATTCGAAACAATAATGGTCACCACTCACCATTTAATCCACTCGATTAACCTACCTACACTGAAGCTGTCATGCTACACTTAAGGACGTCAAGGTTTTTTCTTCGAAAGCAGTCGAGGTCAATATAAGTAGAGATTTACAACATAGAAGCATTACCACAACTGCTCCAGTTCCATGTTTGTACATCTATCTTATCTTATGATTGAAAATATAAAATTCAGTGTAACGGAAAAGAGTATTGCAGGCTCAAAGGACCAAAATTCTTCAGCAAACAAGATTGTTTCTTTATTTGTCATTTTAATTTCTTATCATTACTTAACAATAATAACATGACCAACAACCCCAAAATTCGTTGAGAAACTTTTTGAAAGATACTTGTTTCCTCTTCCCTTTTCAACCTAAAATAACTAGAACAAAATTTTAATGATCCTTATTAAAACCGGATATGACACATATATCTTGTCCTCAAACAGCAACGACTTATCTTGGGGTACTGAGTAATTAGAGAAGTTCACTAAATGATACAACACTTGTAAAAGAATAGCGGGTTTCGTTTGGGGTAAACTTAGGTTATTCAGTTATATGAATTTATGGCAAACAAACAGCAGAACAGTTGGGATAAATCCCCAAGTTTGGTAGTGAAAAATCTTACATGTTCCGCCTTCTCCGTCAGCTGCAGCATATGCTCTTTTGCCTTTATCGGGACAATCTTTGGCCAAATGGGTTACACCGCCGCATATTTTGCAACAACCACCCTATATGAGACCAAAAATAAACAATAATCAAGTGTCAAATTAGTTAAGAAAAAGAATGCTGAAATAAATTGAGAAATTTATCAATGAACATCCACATGATAAACATGATGTCTGCTCCCGAAAACACATAAGACACTGCATTACAAAACTAAAAAAGCTACAAACATAATTTATTCAAACGTACCTTCGGGTAGATTCCATGTGTATTTTTTGGGCAATTCTTGCTCAAATGTCCAGTTTCCTTACAGACAAAACATTGGGCAAACGTAGTCCCCCCTGAAACAGAAAAGATTTAATAATCGCCATCATCATAGCAATAAACGACGAACATCTCAAACACAAACAAACCATAATTGCACGCGAGCGAGAAAAAAGCATGTTCATGTAGAAAATATATTTACAGATGATAAACAAACTAGAGCTTCACAACAAAGTTAGAACCAAAATCAGTTTGTAGATAAGCATTTGTATCTATTTCGAAACAATGAATAACGATTTACACCGGAATTTTAAGAAGGTAACCGAAACCACAATGCTAAACCAACACACTCCAGATTTTGCACACCAGTTCACTGAATCATTAATATAAAAGAAACCAATGTAAAGCATGCAAACATATAGCATATATATGAGCAAATTACCATCTTGAAGAGGTTGAGGACATTTCGAAAGCGAATGTCCAGATTCTCCACAGTTGTAACACGTCTTTTTATCCATTACATCAGGGCAGTTCTTCAGACTATGTCCACGTTGACGACAGTGCAAACATATCTTTGAACATCAAAAGACAATGAAAAACTCAGAAAAAAGAACACAATTAAACCAGGAAAAAAAGGGTGGGGCTGAAATCAAAAGAAAATCTAACCATATGCTTCTCCCATTGAGCTTTTTGAGGGCAAAGCTTGGCAATATGATCTTTGGCTTTACAAATATAGCAGCTTTCACCAGGCCTCATGCCAGGAACTCTAAGTGGGTGTTTTCTAATCCCCATTCTGTAGCTGTTATTGGGGTCTTTGAATCCTTCTTTTTTGCGCTTGAACTTGCTGCTTTGTTTCTTCTTCTTCTTCTTGTCTGGGTCTTTCGCAGGGGTTGGCTCTGGGGTCGGAAACTGCTCGGGGTGCGCTTCTTTGTACTGCTTGCGAGCTAATTTCTGTCTTTTGTTCGCCATATTCGATCAAAACTGAAGAGAGGGTTTAGGGTTTCAAACTTTACCCTATTTTATTTTCCTGGCTGAGACACAGTGGTGAGGAGAGGCTTGTCTGGCGGCGGGATGTTAAAAGCAAGTTTCATTTACTTTCGAGTTATTTGTTGGCGTAAAATTTAATTTATATAATATATTTTATGTTAAATTTTAGGGTAAACTATCTGTTTGACCATCAAACTATTGTGAAAGTTTTAAAATGACCACCATAGAAAAAAACGCGCCATTTCACTACCCAAACTATTAAAATGAGATCATTTTGGCCACCTACCGTTAATGGGCTAACGGAAGGTGACGTGGCAGTTAAAAAATTAAAGATATAATCACACATTTGGTCCTTATTATTTACACATTCTTTCAATTTAGTCCCTCTGAAGAAAAATCACCCAAATCCTACATAAAAAGACTCTCCCATTCGATTTGAACAGAAATCCCTCGTTCTTATCATCTTCTCCGGTTCTTAGCTGACCTTTTCCCTCTACAACGAATCCAAATCGAATAAACTTTTTTGTTCGAATTACAGTAATTTCCAATTTACAAAGAAAAAAAAGAAACGATAGCGTGAACAAGAAGATTAAGAGAGATTTGTTAAAAGATAATTCTCAATTTACAGTAATTTTTTCTTTCTTAGCTGACCACCATAGCTAGGTCCACCACACCTATTATATCAACGATTGCCCACATTTGGTCCCTAGCAAAATACCATGGTTGAGATTTTTTCCAGATTTTCTGTTGGCCGGTCTGCCCATCGGCGCTCCAAGAGTTCTCTCGTAAGAAAAAATTTCCCTTTTTTAGAGTTTCATTTGGAGCTGATTTTGTAACTTTTGAATCTAAAATTTTATTTCTTTTTCTCTTGGTATTGATGGGTGTTTCTTGTTTTGGACGAGTTCATTATTTTTGTTTTGGATTGATCTGTTCATAGAATCTGAATTTTTGGTAATTTTGTTCCCTGGATTTTGGGTTTTCTTAGTAGAATTCAGTCATTGTGTGTAATTGGATGAATACAAAGAGAAACTGGTACTGCAATTGAAACCTAGAAATTCATCAATTTGAGCAAATCCAGATTTTTTGATGCCCGGGATAATCTGTATATGGTTTTGAAATTCTGACTTCTTTTTTTTTTGTTATTCAAATCATGTTGTTTGAATTTCTTGATTTTGCAGAATAATTATGTTGAAAACTTGTTTCGGGTCTAATTATGGAGTTCCTATGCTGCTGCTAGTATTAAGCTTGAGTTGTTTTTACGGTTTCGGATTCTTCTCGATTAGTATGCTTGATCTTGTTAAACCTTGATGTTTGGATTTTGCTTATGATTCGAGTTGTTCATTTTTTTGTTGCATATGACTGATGATTTCCCCGTTCGAGGTGCAGGATGAAAGAGATGTTATGCCCTCAAATCCGGATGCACCCGCCGCAGCCGATGCTGCTACTGCTACGGCTAGTAATACTGCCAATGGAATTGAGGTAGCAGTTGAGTTTAAGCCGGTCGAACATCCAATCGAGCCTTTGGACAACGACAGACCGATTCAGTGCCCCCTACCTGAGCCTTCAATTCTAAACGTAATCATCTAAGACTTGCCTTTTGTGTTTAGTTTCATAACCGCGTTCTTTACTATGGATTGCATTAGTTTAGGAAATGAAATTAGCGATAGCCGAAGACCTCTATTCTTTTTTCATCAAAATATAGCTCGAGTACCGATTAAAATGGGAGAGTCTTTTTATGTAGGATTTGGGTGATTTTTCTTCAGAGGGACTAAATTGAAAGAATGTGTAAATAATAAGGACCAAATGTGTGATTATATCTTTAATTTTTTAACTGCCACGTCACCTTCCGTTAGCCCATTAACGACAGGTGGCCAAAATGATCCCATTTTAATAGTTTGGGTAGTGAAATGGCGCGTTTTTTTCTATGGTGGTCATTTTAAAACTTTCACAATAGTTTGGTGGTCAAACAGATAGTTTACCCTAAATTTTAATCATAAATTTCAAAAATTTAAATTCTGGAACTTAAATCATTAAATCATAAATAATATTATTAAACTCTAAAATTGATAAATTTAAGGTTTTATACAATAATGTATCAAAATATTTTTTTATAATTTTATTTAGATTAAAAATTGCGAATTTTAAAAATGTTAAATTTATATAATTTAAAACAATTATTGTATAAAAATATATGATTTTATTTTAAAATTTGAATGCTATTTTTATTTTGATATTTTTACATGATGTCTAAATTATTCCGATTTTTTTTTATTTCTAAATATATAAATCTGTTTGATTTTACCTTTTTCTATTATTAACAACGACGTCAACTGAATTACACTCAATTAAGTTTTTATTTGAGAATGATATTATTTTTTCATGGCTAAAAATTCAAATTAGAGACTAACCTTTTAGAGACTTATATAGAAGTCGACCTTTCAAAAGAGTGAAACTAAGGGACAAATTTTTTAATAGATTAAATAAGAGGTTATGTGATTGCCAATTTGAAAAGTTAACATTAGAGATGGTAATTTAATTCGAATTTGATTTATTCTGAAAGAAAAAAATTTAATCCAAATTCGATCAGAAAAGGTCTGCATCCGAATTCAAAAAAAGGTCAGAATCGTAATATGAGGCGGACCGAATATAGATATTGTTAGGATCCGAATTCAATCTAAGTTCATGTTCGATCTAAATTCGATCGGAGCACGATCCATATCCGAGTTCGAATAAAAACATTTATAACTTTTAAATTTTAATGCTTACATCCACTATTCATGGGAGGAAAGAAACTTCATACACTTTAGGGGGTCTCTAAACTCCTGATTTAATTCTTACACATATAAAAAATATAGTAAAACATAGATTGTATAAAATAAGGATAAATAAGTTTTCTATTGTCGATATGAGGCTTTGTATTGACTGGGGATTGGTTTGATCTTTAGCCCATTTTTTTTATTCTTGTAGCAGCTTGCTGCTCCCATGGGGTAATACAACATCAATTATCTAAAAAATTATGCATATATATATATATATATATAAATATGAAAAAAATGTGAGATAAAAATATAGACAAACAAACAAAAAATAAATATAATGTAGAACTAAATAAATGTAAATATCAATGAATTATTAAAAATTAAGAAAATTAGTGAATAAAATAATAAATGATGTGAAATTGCAATATAAAGTTAATGTATGTTAGGCTAAAATTATGAATTAAAACATGAAGTAAATTAAAAACAAAAATAAAAACACAAAAATTTAAATGTAGTCAACAAACAATGGACAAAAATGAATAAATACAAAATTAAATGACATAAATTAAAAATGCAAGAAATTAAATACACAAAATTATTGACTGGTTTGGATTAAAATAAAAATATCAGTGGGTGGAAACACAATATACCCTAACGACGCTAAAATTCGCAGATCTATCCCTCGGACTCGGGTCAACACCAAGGATGACAAGTTAATCCGAATTCGATCTGAAAAATCCAATAAAAAATCGATCCAAATTTAATAGAAAAAATCTGAATTCGAATCCGTAAAAATTTTCTGAGTCTGGTTGTAATCAGATTTAGACTTGGATTCTGTACAGTCCGATCCAAATCCATCAATTACCATCCCTAGTTATTAAATAAATTTGTATAATAACACTTTGATCCTCATTATTTATACATTTTATGAATTTGATTCTAAACATCTTATTGGAGGGTTAAAGGTAACAAATTATTTCTAATTAAAATTAGGATTTCTGAGAATGTGTAAGTAATAAGGACTAAATATATTATTATCTCAATTTAAAATTATAAATTAATTTGATTTATAATCAAATTGATTGAATATTTAAATAATAAAAATTAAATATATTATTATAAAATTTACTTAACTGACATGTCATTGATTTCATTAACAATAAATAATTAGTGACTTGACTAAAATTAAATTAAAAAATTAATAACATATTTAACAAAATTTATAGTTAAATAATCAAAATAAAAACAAACTATTAATTTAGTGACTTTTTGGAGCAACTTACTCTATCAATAAAAGCATACAATCCGTGTCGAGGTGAATGCAAGTTGGCCCCATTTCTAGGGCCCACCGAGAATGCCGAATAGCACAGACGCGGCCTTCATAATTAAGACATTCCATGGGAACTTCAAATACTCTCCATCTTCAATAGGATTTTTTGAATTTTTCCAATGGTGGCTCAGAATTAATAAGTTCAGGAAATTAGGGAACTTCGACGAGGGATGTGCATTCATCGTTTTTTTTTTCCTGAATAATTTGGAAATCGAGAAACGCTCTCGTATTTGATTGTAAAAAAGATTTTCCATGAGAAATATGGCTACGTGCGGAGAGCTCATTTCAAGAATTTTCACGGGAAACATTACCGTCTACGATCCCCATCACGTGCCATTGTAAGGAGACAGTCAGTTGGACATCTCCTCCTCCGGACACTTTTAAAATAAACTGTGATGTTGCTTTTGACAACCTCACTGGAAGGGCCACTGTGGCAGCTATTGCTCGTGATTCCTCAGGAAGCTTCATTCTAAGAGTCTCGAAACCTAAGCTTGCCCCCTTGGCGGTAGCGGCCGAAGCTATGGCAATCAGGCTAGATTTATTTATGGCATCAAAGGAAAGTTTCTCCCGTATCATCATCGAATCGGACTGCCAGACTGTCATTAATAGCTCTATTCAGGTTCCTGTTCGGAGTGGGTCTCTTTGGCTACCGAGGAGGACATTAGATGTAAAGCGAAAGCCTTTTTAGGTTGTTCCTTTTCTTTTGCTCCACGTTCTTGTAATCAGACATCTCATTGGCTTGCTAAGCTTGCTAGGGACTTTCAGGCAAGGACCTTCCGAGGACCTCCTCTCCCTACAAGCCTTCTAATGTACCTTTAATTTCCGATTTCTAATGAAGTCCCTTGCCTTTTGAACCAAAAAAATAATAATAAGACATTCCATGCCGCCCCGCTTAGACCATTAAATTCCAATTCGGCTTAAATCAACATAACGAAAATTTTGTCCTTTTATGTCTCTCAACGCTAAAAATTTAAATTTTACATTCTAATTTTAAATTCAAAATTTTAAACTTTAAAATTTAAATTTATACACTTTAAAACACTAAATCATAAACACTACTCTAATCATAAACTATAAACTTATTTTTTTTAACATTCGAACATATATAAACACGAAACTTGATAAAAGATTATTTCTCGAATCCAGCATTAATCGTCAAATACCCACCTCGTGACTTATGCCACCTGGCCGGGCTATTAAAAGTCCCACAAGTCCTTTTTGGCAAAATCATTACGTGTAATTCTAATAAAATTTGTTTGTCACATTTATGTGTCTTTTATATGTTCTAAAATCATGTCACGTGTACTAAATGACTTTTTTTTCTACTGTTTTATTTATTGTCATATTTTATTGATAATACACGTGACATAAAATCATTAACAATATATATAAAAATACATACACAAAAAATAAATATATTTTATTCTTGTAATTCATCGTGCTTTCGAGACGACACCATTGTAGGAGACAGACCATGGAAAAGTCGCCATCTTAACATACTAATATTGCTGCTCCACATCTGTTTGGCAGTTGGGAATGTAGAAACATCGTTTCTCTCCATCACCAGCTTATTAGGATGACCAATTAATACCCTGAGGTGATCTTGTTGGGAACAATCAATTTTTCAAAACAACATTTCTTACGTGTCTTTTTGCCTTTTGCTTCCAGATCTCAATAC
Source organism: Hibiscus trionum (assembly GCA_030270665.1). Lineage (NCBI taxonomy): Eukaryota > Viridiplantae > Streptophyta > Magnoliopsida > Malvales > Malvaceae > Hibiscus > Hibiscus trionum. Next base: position 9,237,766 of record BSYR01000045.1, on the reverse strand, counting down.
TACAGTTGGAAGGATGGGTTTGTTGCACCATAATTAAGGGGCCATATGATTCGGTTCGATTTAATTTAGTAAGTTATTTCAGTAATTTATCGATTTTCGGTTTGGTTAACCTTGAATTTTGATTTTTCATATTACTTTAGTTTTTGAAATTTTGTATTTTATTTTGACAAAATAACTCCATTTTATGACTTTTAAACATTAAATGGAAAGCTTTTTTCATAAGCTTAATTTTCTAGTAAATAATAATAATAATTAATAATGCATCTATAGTATTTTAAGTATATAATACTTATTTTTATATTATAAAAATAATTATAAATTAAACAAAAGTTAAATTTGGTTCGATTTAGGTAACCGTGGTTTGTAAACTTGTAAACTATAAATTGTCTAAATACTTCGATTTAGATTAATTTTTGATTTTTTTATTAATCATGATCAACCCCGACGATAACTAGGCTAGAAAAAAGCGGGTCATTTTATAGCTCGTGTCAATTAACATAAGATTATCCGATTTTGGATTTGAGACTTTGATAATGTAATAGCGTTATAAATACTTGATAGGAAAATGTTGTCGGTTTTGTAATTCTATCCAGTTCAACGCGATAATTTATGTTTAGTAGGCCTACAAACAAACTGAACGGGGATATATTTATGTTCGTTAGTTTAATTTTAATCGAACAAATAAATGAATACGAACATAATTTATTGTTTGTATTCACTCACTAAAGAATGTAGCTTGTTCGTGGTTGTTCTCGTGCGTTCGTTAAAAATGATAAACGAACATAAATCACAACATCAGTAACCACATAAAATTCATTAATATAAGTTGCGACACCATGGTTAATTTGTTCAAGTATGAAAAAAAACATGCATTAAATCATAAATAAGCTACATGAAAATAATAAAGTTAAAGTCTTAAAGTTAATTTGTTCGTACATTAGTATTGTTTTTTCCCCCTTCATATTTTTAATATATGTTTTTAAATTTTTTAAATATAATATTTTGTTATGAAAAATAATAAATATAAATGGACATATGTGAATAAATTTAAACGAACATAAATGAACGGATTATCGAACGTTCACGAACGTAAATTAATGAACGAGCTCTTTGTTTGTGTTCGTTCTTTTAATTAAACGAACAAAAAATCTTGTTCTTGTTCATTTAAAAGATAAACGAACTTCCCATCGAACGATTCACGAATGATTCGCTGAATGTTGTGTTCGTTTACCGCCCTAATGCTTTGGCGGGTTTTATGATTTTGATTTTATATTAAAATTTTTATTATTTATAAACTTGAAGGTAATAACATAAACATAAGTATATTTATAAACTTCATAATTTTGATTTTTTCACACCCATTACAATAAGCAAATCTAACTTAGAAAGTAGCATCTTATTGGATTGAACACAACAAGCTCATATGGTTCACATCATACAACAACTTTCATTTATTTCATACTACTAAAACATTGTGAAAATGTCCATTCAATCATGGTCTTAGTATGGCGGCATTGCCGGGGCAACTCCCATGAACTTCACACCGCCGACGGGTCCCGGCGCAACCAAACCCGAGCTCCGGATCTCCGACATTCCTCTGCGAACATTTCCTTGTCGTGCCTCGCATAGTTTCGGAAGAAAAACACCTGCCAAGACGACAAGCGGATAAATAATAAGACCATAACGTTTTAAAGTTTGGGAATAATTTTAAATTTAAGTCATATATATTACCTTCTCCGGCGGCGAGGTTGAAGTAAAGGTCGATGATGTTGGGGCATCCGTTGTAGCATTGAGGGGAGCAAAGCATTTTCGTGAAGCGAGACTCGAGGAGGGAATCCGACGAGATGCCAAACGAGTTCCGGTCGATGCCGCAGGCTTTAACACACTGGTCGGTCTCGATCCAGTTCCTGATCTTATCGGCTTCGATCTCGGATGTGCGACAAGTGTATTCCTCTTCTCCGCTCCTCTTGATGTGCTTCTCTAGCACACAACGCTTGCCCGTTGATGCCACGGCGTAGGCGCAGGTGTCTTGGTCAAGGTGTTCACATGTTATTTCCCCTACAAACAAAACAAAACAAATAGCTATAAACCATTACCAAATTAACGTAATTATGGAGCAAAATATCCTTCGAAAACCAACCTAGTGTAGCTTGCAAGTTGAAGGCGAAAAATGCAAGAGCAAGGACAACAAATGTCTTGGAAGCCATGGGATTGTAATGGACCGACAGAAAACCTAAGATTTTGTTGTGTTTTGAGCAACTTTGTGCCTTGCTCTATGCAAGAGAAATTGGTGTGAATGTTGATAGGGGAGAGGAAGGGTTGTTTTATAGTTGGTTTCGAGGGATGAAAATTCTTTACTCATTTTCGGTGCCCCTACGTATGCCTTCACGCTCAAAATTAATTTTAGGGTTTAGTGTTTTAGGTTAGGGGTTGTGGTTAGGGTTTAGGAAATTTAGGGTATGGTATATTTTTAAGGTATAGAGTGTAGGGTTTAGGATTTAAAATTTAGGGTTAGGACTTAGAATTTAATTTTGTAGTGTTTTTTAGTGTTGGGGCATAAGTAGGAGCACCGAAAAGGGATAGAGATTTTAAGTCCTAACCTTAAATTCTAAATCCTAAACCTTTCACCCTGTACCCTAAAAAATACACTTTACCTTAAATTCCTTAAACCCCAAGCATAAAACCTAAACCCTAAACCCTAAACTTAATTTTAAAAGTAGGGGCATAAGTATGGGTACCGAAAAGAGGCAGAAGATTTTCATCTGATTTCGAGTGGGGACTTGAAAAATCAACGAAACACGACATGGAAGATTTTCGTATTAGAAATCGACACGAAACACGACAGTAATGGTCGTCATGTGGAAGTGAACCCTACGGTGACCGAGTAAGCAAGAAGAATTCATTTCTTTGATGGTGCCTACTCCTGCCTTTTAATACTTTTGTTTACACGTGTCCGAAAATCTTGGATTTTATGTTCCGTATACTTTGGAAGGGTAATATTTGATATTTTTTTAATAATTTCGAAATAAATATTTGAAATTAAACTCATTTTCAAAAATATAATATATCTGATAATTATATTTGATACTAATATTTGAATTCACGACGTTCAAAATTTTGCAAGAACACTTGTTGAATTAAAATTCTATAAATAGAATAATTAATTAAATGTTAAAAAAGAAATGTGTTAGCACTTAGCATTTTGAAAATGGGAGACGAGAAGAAACGATGACTACATTTGGTCGATGACTCGACTGAGTCAATTATTGCCGTGATCAGCGGCGCGGGAATTTAGTTGAAGAGAGATTTTTTTTTTTTCAAACGGTCATTGCAAGAAAACAATCAACGTCTCGGTGTTAAAAACAAATAACGGAGTTGGACCAAGTGATAAGTAGCTTAGTATTATTTAAGTAAAATTTAAATTTGAAGTCTTTTGTACGTAATTTTTTTGTTGAGAGATCAACTCACTAAAATTAAATGTATGACACGAACCAATCTATATTCAAAATTAACTTAAAATAAAACCCAACAAGTGTTCCAGTGAAAAAGTGGATGGTGTTCAATTGTTCATCTTAGGAGACACAGGTTAAAATCGCTCTGTCTATAAGGTGTATGCCCATTGTCAAAGAGTTAAGAATATATATGAACATATACTATTCTTCTAATCACCTTTAGACTATTTAAAATATAAAAATTTATCCTAAAAATGATGTTATGAAAAAAATAAATACTTTTTATTGGTCAGTTTGAACAGTACAAAGTATAAGCTTTTTGAAAGTACGAGGTGATTTATAATTATCCCATAGATCTTTAAAATTTATCGTATAAATTAAAGGTAAAAAATAGAAGTGGCTAGTATTATTATAATAAATCAAAAATTACAACAAGATATCACAACTAATATCGCAAACTAAATACATAATTTAGACATTTTCTTATAACATTTTTCTAACATAGCTATAGCACTGACCTTTTGGTTGTCGTGTTGGCCTGGTTTTGTACTATACAGGGATGTTGTAATGAATTTGGGTATGAATAAATTTTTTTCCTTCATCTGCAATCCGATATTGATATTCAGTGTTAGATTGGCAAAAATCGATAAAAAATTTTAACGAGGCACATTTATTATTTTTTTTAAAAATAACTATAGTTTCGTCAATAGATGTGACAACGCATGGTGTTGTATACTACATTTGAAAGATAATATGTAAAAAATATTAATTGCACCACACGTCTTTAAATTAATCATAGTCTTTTGAACATTTTAACTTCATCCTCAAACTATGACCTTCATTCTAAATTGACCCTCAAACTTTTGACCATTTCAATTTCATCCCCACACTATAACTGCCATTTTAAATTGCTCACCCAAACTTTTGAACGTTACAATTTTATCCTCAAATTATCAGTATATGCTAATCATATTCTATGTTAATAAAACCACTATAGAAATGGTTAATTTTCTTGTAAACACCGATGCATATTATGTAATAATATGATGTAACATAAACGATAATTTGAGGATGAATTGAAATGTTTAAAAGTTCAGAGAACAATATAGAATGAGGGTCATAATTTAGAGATGAAATAGAAATATTCAAAAGTTTAGGACAAATTTAGAATTGGAGCCTTAATTTGGGGATAGAATTGAAAATCTAAAAATTTAAAGATCAATTTAGAACAAATAGTCTGAAGACGTACGATACAATTAAAATAATGGCATGTATTATTTTTATTGGCTTTACACATTTTCAGCCCAATGGCTGCTAATTAAATTTCCAAGATAAGGAGTCATTTACGGGAGGGCCGAAGAGACTTGTACGTATATTTCTCTTTGAGCCTAACCTGGTTTGGACTTATGGGGTTTAGATCCCAATTTCCAGTTACTTTTTCTGACAAACAAAACAGGTTAAACAGAAGTTAGGTCCTAAACTTTTGGAACCACTATGTTACTATTATCTTTCAAGGCTTAAGTTGTTTTCGTTGAAACTTATGACTATTGTTCAATGATGTCCATTACAATTGTTTGTATTTCTAATGAAAATACAAATTTGTCTATTTCGGGAAAAAAATATAGATTTGTCCGTCAATCTCGTTATGAATAATATAGATTTTGAAGTTGCGATATCAAGAATTGAGCAGTCGTCTTCAACTCCTCGGGTTGATTCGTCGAGATGGACTTGTCCGAGAGAGGGTTGAATAAAACTAAATATAGATGGCGCGGTTAATATTGTTAACGGCTCAGCTGCGATAGGAGGTGTGATCCGAAATGAGGTTGGTGATTGGGTCTTTGGCTTTTCTCGTAGTATAGGGATTTGATCGGTATTACTTGCGGAACTTTGGGCTATATATGAGGGACTCCACCATGCATGGAGACTTGGGTTTCAAAAAGTGGTGATTGGATCTGATAATTTAGAGGCCACTCGCATCTTACACCGTAAATCGCCTACATTGAAATCGCATGCAATTATTTCTAATATTCTCGACCTTTTGAAGAATCAGTGGGTTGTTGAAGTTCGGCATATTCACCGCCAATCCAATAGAGTTGCGGACTGCTTGGCTAGACTCAGTCGAGATGCCCCGATGGGGGGTTTGATGTTTGCAAATACACCTGCGGAAGCTGCCTCGGCCATGCTACATGATTTGAATTTTTAAGTATTAGACCTTGTTGCTCAGTATTATAAAAAAAAACAGTAGCGGATTTGTGTGTATTATAGATTGGATTTGTGTCTATCCTGAACTTTTTTTTAGTACCGATCATAAACTTTTTAACCTTTACACATTTGCTTTTATTTTTTATTTTTTTATGAATTAGTCCTTAATTTTTTTAATATTTATGACTTATATCTACTTCGAAATTTTGAGATTTCATATGTACCCACCCTCAAAAAATAATATAGTATTAAGGTGATTACAAAGTAGTATATATTCAGACATATTCTTAATCTTTTTTGACAAAACACACACCTTACAGACAAAGCGATTTAAACTTGAATCTCCTAAGATAAATATCATCCTCTTTTCCAGTGAAACTACTTGTTGAGTTCAAATATTGAATATGAATAATGGAAGAGATTTTTAGTTAGAAACACATTAATGGTTTTAGTAATCGAGACATTTTATTATCCATGATAAAAGAAAAAGAGCAATGTCATGTTTGATAAATAGCGGTTTGAGTTAAAATTAGAGGTTTGACTGGTCTAATCCGTTAATTTAAATGTTTGGTAAATAGCAAATTGGCATAAGAGTTATAAAGATCCTTTTACCCTTAATAATTATCAAAAATCTCCAAATAAACTAAATTTAACATTTTTTATTTTAATTCTTCACCCTCACGTATTTGCATTGTGACATTTGTAAACTAATACTTTTTATTTTTTTTTATTTTCACGCATTTATATTTGTATTTAAATTTAATAATTAATTAAATCATATTAATATAATTATATATATATATAATAAATTAATATATAGATCTTTCATAGGGATGGGCACGGCACCCGGACCCGACGGGTTTCGACCCGACCCGGCCCGATCGGGTCGGGTATTTTTATAAAAAAATCGGGTTCGGGTCGGATTTTTATGTAGGGTGAGGTCGGGTTCGGGTTTTAGGGTGAAAAAATCCGATCCGATCCGACCCGGGACTAATAGTGTAATTTCCCCTAAATTTTTTAGGGATATTTGTAATAATACCCCCTCTTTATATATTTTTTTATAATTAGGTCCTTAAAATTAATTTTTTATTTATATTTTAGTCCTTAAAATTATTATTTTTTATAATTATGCCTCTTAAAATTATATTTTTACAATCAGGTCCCTAAAATTAATTTTTTTCTATAGGTCGGGTCGGGGTCGGGTTTAGAATATTTATTTTCGGGTCGGGTCGAGTTTTTTTAAAGAATTGGATCGGGTCGGGTCGGAATCGGTTTTAGGATAATTAGTTTCGGGTTGGGTTCGGGTGGGCCAAAAACCCGACCCGTGCCCATCCCTAATCTTTCATGCTTAGTAATGTTATATTAAAAAAATATTTTTCATAATCTAATTAGTATTAACGGATACAAAATATTGATAATTAATAAACTATTCAAACAAGTATCAAATATAATAATGTTCTTATATGTCATTTTACTTGTTTAAATAATCAAACAGCTATCAGCTATCAGTTAATTATACCAAACACTTTTATACAATCAGCTAATACATTTCACTAGTCAAATTAGTTAATACAATCAGTTAACATCTATTAGTTGTCCGCTATCCGCTAATTGCCAAACAAAGCTTAAACCCCTCAATATTACATGAAAATGTTGAGAGGAAACCTTTTAGTTATCTTGATATATGATTCACCAAGTTAGTCTCTTATTCGTGTAGACATGTTGAGTGGAGTAACACTAATATTCTTCGACTGGTTGCGGATAGATTTTGCGGACAGAGTCAGGAGTTATTAGAAAGTGGCCTTGAACTATGCAGAAGTAATGGCAATTGACATGACTCTTTAAGGTTTTCATTGAAGCAAATTAGATTGAGAAGACAAGTTAATAGTTGAATCGGACTCGAGAATGGCCTTGAACTCGCAACGGCGTTCGTGGAGATGGTGGCCGAATTTCTTGGAGATCGATAGCAAGGCTGCCTTAGTTCACGATGTCCAATTTCAATTTACACCTAAACAATGCAATGGAATGACAGATTTCTTAGTTAAATCTGGTATGCAAAGAAATGAAATGTTCAATAATACATGGTTTTAGAGTCATAGTTTATGTAGTGTTGTTGTATAAAATCTGTCTAGGTTTTGACTATTGCAGGTAAAGTTGCTTGTAGTTTGCTGAAACCCGAATTTCTTTAGATAAACACCATCATCTTTTTTACTGAGACCGCTCATTGAATTCATTTTTGCCACTGTATTAATACATAATACTACCGGATATAGTGTTGTTGAAAAAATTATAAATAAAAATATAATTTGATTTATCCCTAAAATGAGAGACAAATAAGAATAACTCAACTGAAAATCAATTATGTCCGTAATTTGATATGATCATATGTTTGACAGTGAGCTGATACATGTCTACAATCGACAAACTGAAACACAAATGGATACTATATGAAGATGATACTAGTTTACAAGCACATAGAACTAAAATTACAGGGCAAAAAACTATCTTAATCATAAAAAGAAAGAATGATGATCTTACCGGGAGCGGGAGGCTTGATCCGAAACTAGAGCTACCGATGGAAAATTCCGAAGGGATCGCATGATCCAATGACCGAACAGAATCGACGAAAAGCTTATCGTAGTAACAATAATCAACTGATATTCGATTCATCCATTCGGGGTTTCAGAGAAAGCCAATCAACATTAGATCAATGCGATCCCTTTGGAGCTCTCCACCTGCACTAAGAATACAACATACACCTTTGTTTTGCTTCTTTACCTTTTGCTTCTTTGAGTTCATTTTATAGAGGAAGAAAAGACAAAAAAGAGAAAGATATGGGTTTTTTTTTTGCTATCTAACTTATTGATTAACTAATCTGAATTAAATATTACAGGCTCATCATGAGAACGATTTCCCTAACCCAATTTAAAGCAAAAACCCCTTATCAAATGTCCACGATTTTGAGTATTTGATGTCCCCTTATCGAGTTATATATATATTCTAAGATTCAAATAAGACTAATATTTGACTCGCTTTATTTATTTTACGATTCGAACCTTAAAATTAATTTGAGAGATAACTCGCACATAGACCAAACAAGTTTGAGGTTGGCTAAATTATTCTAAAGTTAAGAATATAGATTTGTAGATCACATAAGCAATTAAATCATGACATGTGAACGAGTTAAAAAATGAGACCAAAAAATATGGCAGCAAATATTTTTAGGACAGACAAGATAAAAGAGATTGAATAAGGGTTTGTCATCAAGGCAGGTAAGTGTAACAATCAAACAGCTAATGTTGTTTGGAAGAAACCGAGCACCATGTCCACTTTGAGAAAATGACTTTGTCCCATTAATTTCCCTTCTTTATTGTGTGTTTCAATTGTTCATGAACACGATATGTATCTAATTTCGTACATAATTATCGCATCTAATTGTTTATTAAAACCAAATACTTCTCGAGTATAATAGATTATCTTGAATTAAGATTAGAATATATTATTGTTGGTAAAATTCGAATTTAAATATCTACTCAATTTTAACAAACGAAAAATAGATGATGTGTTGGGTTTAAATTGCTTTATCTGCATGATGTGTGCGCATTGTCAAAGAATTAAAAATATGTATGAACATATACGAATAGAAATTATATGCCCCTTTTCGGTGTCCTTATTTATATCTCAATACTAAAAATTTAGATTTAAGGTTAAAGGTTAATGCTTAAGGTTAGGGTTTATATTTAGAGTTTAGGAATTTGGAGTATGTTATATTTTAGGGTTTAAAATTTAGTAACTAAAACCATTTAAAATGACTTCCTACACTTTTATATGAATGATCCCAAATATTTATCATTAAATTTTTATCAACTTCACTTTTTTAATGAAAATACACAAACTTGTTAATAATTTAAAAAATCTGTTAAATAATAGCAATTCAGTAACGTAAGAAGTTTAATTATTATTTTATTTTTAAATAAAAGGAAAATAATGAAGTCATTCAAAAATATATGAAATTATTAAGAAAAATTATATAATAATACGAAAACCTTAACTTTTGTAGAAAATTACGGGGTAGTAATAACTAAAAACGAAGGTTTTCATAAATAATTTTAAATAGATTTCAATGAATTTAATTTTAATGTAGATACTAATTATAGATCTAACATTGAAAATAATTATAAATATATTTACATTTATAAATTTATGTACAAGATTAATTAATGATTTTAAATGAAGTACTCTAGTGTTAACGAGGGTATACATGCGATTTGGAGAAGAAAATGACTAAATTGATGTCTTTTTAAGTATTCAGGATTAAATTTATTGAATTATTTTGAATTAAGATTAAATTGGTAGAATATATAAGTTTTGAGGACTAAAACTATCATTATTGCGTGTGTTATCGAAGAGTTAAGAAAAATAAATAGATACTATCGTAAGATTACACTAAACTTAAAAAGTTTATACTCATCCAATGATCTTAAATCATTGTAAAATTAAAAAAAATTATATTCTATAACTGAATCATATTTCATATAATTGATTTTTGATTAAGTATAAAGATAATTATATTCTCAAAGTAAATATGGGTATTCAAGCTCTATAACAACATAAATATTTTTTTGCCATTCAATCAATTATTGGATCTCCATTAGAAACTCATAATTAATATAGTTTTAATGCAATTGTTGTTATTGTTTATTCTGGGAATATAATAATACGTACATTTTCTTTATATGCGTTAGGTATTGTACAATGAGATTTTCCCCCTTTTTGGTTTATGAACTCAATATTTATCTAAATCTAAAGCCATCTTTGCTGCAAAAAGCCTTGTTTCCAAGGGAAAAAGAAAAAAAAAAAGAAAAAAGAAAACGTGTGCTAAACACTAATAACTTAAATCTCCACGTGTGCATTTAATTAGGAGAAAAGGATAGGTTCACTTCTAACTACGTAGCCACCATTGCTAATGAGAGAAAAATATAAAATTTAATCTTAAAAAGTGGCTTTTTTAAATCACAATTTTAAGGATTTTTTTATAATTATATACTGCAACGTTCCAAACATTGAGAAATATACTAATAAGGTGTTTATGGATAAAATCCAGTTTTAAGACCTAATTGCATCGAACATTTTCAAAATATGCTTATATGATCTAAATTGGTCCCAAAATTTAAAATAATATTATAATGGATTCCTCAAATTATCAATATCGTTTAAATCAAGTCCTTCCTTCAGTCGAGTAATTTGCTTCAGCATTAAATGTCAACTCAAATTTAATATAGTGTATTTAAAATGCACGAATGAAATTTTAAATACGTGTGAATTGTGATATGTTGCATGGACAAGTTAGACTTGACCAGTGAAATATAGATTGTGGTATGTAAATTCTCTACCCTTTTCAATGACCATACTTATGCCCCACATTCAAAATGAGGTTTAGGGTTTTAGGTTATGGGTTATGGTTAGGGTTTAGGGAATTTAGGGTATGGTGTATTTTTAGGGTATAGGGTTTAGGATTTAGAATTTAGAATTTAGGGTTAGGGCTTGAAATTTAATTTAGTTGTGTTTTTTAGTGTTTGGGCATAAGTATGGGCACCGAAAAAGGACAAAGTATTTTTATCCTAGATTGTGTACCTTGCCATTTAATGCCAAAATTGATGACTTTATTAGAATGTTTTGAAATTTGAAGTTCAACTCAAAAATTTTAAACATGTTGTGATTAACTCTATTCTCTAAAAATATTTAAATTAATTAATGAGGCTTCCATAAGTTTTAATGTGTTTATCTAGAAGTGTGTACGTTTGATTGTTTTTTCCCTAATAATTACATAATAAAATTTGACAAATTCTCTCGGATAAAATAGAAAAAGAAAGAAAGAATGTGAAACACTTAAGAAGAGGAAAAACAAATCAAATACCAAGCTTTAAATTAATTCGGGGTTAAGCTTCCTAGAAACTCATGGGTCTAAAGTTTAAACCCAAAACTCACCTAACAAAATCATGCTGGCCTGGTCGGTGTTTCACACACCTTGCAGATTTTATGATTGAACCTGAATTTCTTGAATGAATATCATTCATTTTTTCATTTGGACCATTTGTTGGGTTCGATTTACCGAGGATGTTTGAATTTACACATTATTTATAAATCAAATACCAATCCGTTTTAATATTTTTCAACGTAATAGTAGAATACTAAAATCAATTCAAACCAAATTGCAAAGCTCAAAGACCAAGAGCCAATATATTTGAAAAAAAACATAGTATGGACTGGAATTCAGGAAAGTAGATCTTTGTAAAGGTTCAACACGAAGATTTAAAGACTTTGAAAATGGTTCAAATCCGACATTCTTGAATTCCCCACTACTTGGATTATTCTCTTCCTATAAATGCCCCCAAAACAACAACATCAGCTCATCATCATCCTTGTATACAAAGAACAACCTTAACAATGGTGTTTTTCATGGTTTTCTTCAGCTTGTCCATGCTGGGTTTTTCGCTTTATTTGTTCTTGACATTGTTGTTTTCTTGCTGGATTCTGCCTGTTCGAGCTTACCGCAAGATAAAGAAGAATGGGTTTGTGGGTCCAAACCCTAGCTTTCCCATGGGAAATATTAGAGACATGAAAAACAATACTCGTATGGATTATGTTGATGATTCTTCAGTTGGATCCTCTGGTATTTCCCATGATATACACTCCATTGTGTTTCCTTACTTTGCTCGTTGGCAGAAATCCTATGGTAATTACTCTTTCCTTCTAATTATCATATATATATATATATATAGGGATAGGGATAGGATTAAATTACATTGTGTAAAACTTTCTAAGTTTTACACGTTTTTTGGATCGTTGTGAAACGGATAGATGAGATTAACAGTAAAATATGTGAAGATTATCACTTGGGAATTAAAAACACGAAGTTAATCTCAATCATCTATTTCCCCCATCCAACGATCCAAAAAACGTGTAAAACTTAAAGAGTTTTACACAGTGTAAGTTGATCCTAACCCATAAATATGATTTGTTTACACAGTGTAAAACTCTTTTAAGTTTTACACATTTTTTGGACCGTTGAATGAGCGAAACGAATGGATGAGAATAACAATAAATATGTGAAGATTATCACTTGAAAAAAAGAGAGTAAGGAGTTAATCTGAGTCTTCCATTCCCCTCATATAAGTTTTACACGTTTTCTGAATCGTTAGATGGGGGAATAGATGGCTCAGATTAACTCCTTACTCTCTTTTTTCTTCCAAGTGATAATCTTTATATATTTACTGTTAATCTCATCCATTCGTTTCACTCATCCAACGATTCAAAAAACGTGTAAAATTTAAAAAAAAATTACCCTGTGTAAACGAATTCTATCTCAAATATTTTCACTTTATCAGCACGATCTGCTCTAATAGAAAAGGGTTACATTTCTTTGACTATCTCAAATATTTTCACGTTATCAGCATGATCTGCTCTAATAAAAAAGTGTTACATTTCTTAAGCAACCTTATGTGAGTTCTCTTCGAAGTCGCATCTAAAGAAGAAAATATCGAACTTGATTACTATATATATATATATACACCAATTATTATCATCTATAAACAAGAATGAGAACGAACCCTTAAAACTAACGCAGGTGATTGTGTGTTTGGATTGCAGGAAAATTGTTTATATATTGGCTGGGGACGGAGCCATTTCTGTATGTTGCGGAGCCGGAGTTCTTGAGGAAAATGTCATCGGGAGTGTTGGGAAAGAGCTGGGGAAAACCCAAAGTGTTTAAAAACGACAGAGAGCCCATGTTCGGACGTGGTTTGGTGATGGTTGAAGGAGATGATTGGGTTCGGCATCGCCATGTTATTACTCCTGCATTCTCTCCATCTAACTTGAAGGTCTCTCTCCTATTCTTCTTACACCACTCATCAAAGTATAATAATAAAAAATTATATTTAATGTACGGACCATATATTCAGTGGCGGAACTTGGTGAAAGAGTTTGGAGGTGTCAATTTATTTTTTAAAATTAAAAGTTAGAACTGAAATTTAAAATTTTAAACGGTTTTATTTACATTTTTTCAAAGAAATAGGGTTTAACAAAAAAATTTGAAAACTTAAGAGGCTTAATGAGAGTTTTAACAATAATGGAAGGGATTTAATTAAAAAAAAATAAAACTTCATATGAATTTCTTAAAATTTTGTGGGGCAATTTTTTAAAAAAAATTAAGGGACTAAATTTCAAATTTATAAAACTTTTGGGGTCATAGCCCCCACAAGTCATTTTTTTACTTTCCGTCACTGCGTATATTATATGTATTATCAGTGAATCGTAACACTAAATCATAAGAAAATATATAATTCATTGAAAGTGATGGTAGTTTACTACGGATGGAAATACTCTGTTCCTTTTTGGTCCCCTACTTGTGTCTCCACGCTCAAAATTAGGTTTAGGGTATAAGTTAGGGTTTAAGAAATTTAAGGTAGGGTGTACTTTTAAAGTATAGGGTGTAGGGTTTAGGATTTAGAATTTAAGGTTAAGGTTTGAAATTTAATTTTATAGTTTTTTTAGTATTGGGACATAAATAGAAGCACCGAAGAGAGGCAGAAATTTTTTGTCCGTTTACTACCTATGGTATCGTGGACGTTAATGAAATAGACTTTGTTTTGATAATGTAGGCTATGGCAAGCTTAATGGTGGAACCGGCAACCAAGATGCTAGACAGGTGGGAAACCCTAATAAACTCCGGCAAACCTGAGATCGACGTCGAACGAGAGATCACGGCTACGGCGGGGGAGATCATTGCAAGGACGAGCTTCGGGTTAAGCTACCAAAACGGGAGCAAAGTGTTCGAAAAATTAAGAGCCATGCAGATCACCCTTTTCAACTCCAACCGGTACGTGGGCGTGCCATTTAGCAAATGGATGTGCCCTAAAAAAAACCTAGAAGCCAAGAGACTCGGCAAAGAGATCGACCGACTGCTTTTATCCATCATCGACGCTCGAAAGAATTGTCGGGATGGATCGTCGCCTCAGAAGGACTTGCTCGGTTTGTTGATGGACGGCAGCCATGTCGACGGCCGTGCCGGGAAGAGCTTGACGGCGAGGGAGCTCGTCGATGAGTGCAAGACTTTCTTCTTCGGTGGACATGAAACGACGGCGTTGGCACTCACTTGGACGCTGCTGCTTTTGGCCATGTATCCGGATTGGCAAAACCAATTGAGGGACGAAATAAGACAAGTGATTGGAGATGGCGAGATCGATTTCACTAAGCTTGTTGACTTAAAGAAGGTAAATATCTGGTCAAATTTTGTTTTTGGTTCCTCTACTATGCTCAACTTTAGAATTTAATCCCTATACATTAATTCGGCATTGGGATGAGTGTTTCTAAGAAAAATTCATGTTGATACTTTAAACATGAATAAAAAAACGTTGTTTAATTGTTTGAACTGAATAACACTATAAAGGATGTAGAGATCCAATTATGTCAGATTAAAGTAGGAAAACTAAATCTTAATTTGAGCACGATAGAGGGACTAAAACTATAATTTGACCTAAACATAATTACTTATATTTAGGGGTGAGTAAAACTCGACTCGACTCGAAAAAATTGAATAATTCGAATCGACTCGAGGCGAAAATACTCGACTCGTCTTGACTCGACTCGAAATTTCATAAACTCGAACAACTCGAAAAAATTTCAAATAAAGTTTGAGTTGTAAAATAGAAATTCGAATAATTCGAAACTTTTAGTAATTAGTGAATTTATTTTTAAGTTCGAGATGAGTCCTTCAATTTCTTTTATAATATATACATACCGATATATAAAAATATGAAGAAATATTGTCATATGTGAAAAAAATATGAAGAAATATATATGTGCATATCTTATATAATTAGAGAAAGTCGTTTAAATTGGAATCAAACCGTACTATAACATGATAAATAATTACAATTAAATTTTTATAGGAACTCGAAAACTCGACTCGACTCAAATCTAAAAAATTTCAAATAAAGTTTGAGTTGTAAAATGTGACGCGTTAACTCGAATAACTCGAACTTTTTTTACTCGACTCGATCGAACACTCACCCCTACTTATATTAGTGTTCTCTTTTCCTTTACTTTCATTTCCAATCAATTTCTTGATTAATTTTCAAGTACACATGTTCCCACAAGTCGTGGTATGAGAATTTTCATGGTGGGAAAATTCAGAAACATAAGTCAATTGTCAAAATTGAACCATATTGGAGGCGTGCCATCTCACATGTCGAAACAAACCAAGTCCTTTTGGTTTCTTCGGCTGTGGCAAGTGGGCAACTCCCAAATACTTTGACTTTACCGTAAAATGCTAAACTTGAAAAACCCTAAAAACACTAAAAATTACACATAGAATTATTATTATTATTATTATTATTATTATTATTATTATTATTATTATTTGTGTGATTTAAGGATTGGTTAGGCCAAAGGGTATTTATTGGGTTTCCATGACTTGCAGATGGAATGGGTGATGAAGGAAGTGCTAAGACTCTACTCACCCGCACCAAATGCACAAAGGCAAGCAAGAGAAGACATAAACGTGGATGATCTGGTTATTCCTAATGGAACCAACATTTGGATCGACGTCGTGGCCATGCACCATGATCCGGCGATATGGGGCGATGACGTTAACTTGTTCCGACCGGATAGGTTCAAAGACGACCATCTATACGGCGGGTGCAACCACAAGATGGGATTCTTGCCGTTCGGGTTCGGAGGGAGGATGTGTGTAGGGAGGAATTTGACAATGATGGAATACAAAGTTGTATTAACCCTTATGCTCACAAGGTTTTCTTTCTCACTTTCACCAAGCTATCGCCATTCACCTTCTATTTTGCTTTCCCTAAGGCCTAGATATGGACTGCCCCTCCTTGTTCAACTTCTTTAGGCCTTTTTTCCGGGAATTCGAACCTTAAACCTTAGTTAATAGCTTTTAAGAAAGTGACACCAAACACATTGTATTAATTCTTTCTTTCTTTTGTTTCTTTGCGCATATACATATATATGTGTATTACCTCAAATTGGAATTTTTAGAATTGTGTAATTAATATATAGTATTTTATTCAACTATTATCAAACCAGTGGTTCGACCGATCAATATAATTGAATCAAGAATCAATGATCGGACCGGTTCGACCGCCGGTCCGGTTTTTACATCTGTATGAGGTACTATACTGAATAATTTGCCGCAAGTGAAGAAAGAAACAGCTATCTCAGTGAAACCTGCAAATGCATTTCAATGGCGATGACTGTGTTATTTTTACCAAATAGAAGGCCCTGTTAACAGGGACGAAGCTACAGCTTCAATGGGAGGGGCTGTGGCCCTCCCGGTAGGGGAAAAAAAATTTACCGTATGATTCCTTATATTTTTCCTATAAAAATGGGATAATTGTGAATTTGCCCCCTCACCTTTTAAAATTTATGTTTTGCCCCTCCCAACGTCAAATCTTGGCTCCGTCCCTGACTGTTAACAAGATTGTAGCTAGGTGTGCGGAAACATTACCCGTGGCCGTGGTGACGATATAAGGTTGTGGCAAGTTTTGTCGCATGGATATGGGCAATCAATCTCTTTGCTTATTTTTCTGCCAAAATACCAATCTCCAACTGCTTCTGCAATGGTCTGTAATGACATTTTCAAGTATCAAACACCATGTCTAATAAAGTTTACTTGTGTAAGAAACTAGGACAACTGCTTTGGGAAACTGTAGTTTACGTTCCCGACGGAATGAGTGACGGATACGAGTATATGTATGTATGTTTTTGGTATATACTTCATGTCTATTATATGATCCATGTTCGGGATACTTACCTTATCGTGTATTCTTGGAGAATCAACAGCAAACCAAGTGTCCTGTGACTCACTCTGACAATGAGCGAAGCATGAATTTATAAACATCGCTCCTTCACCTGAATTTGTGTGGAATGAGTCAAGAGCCGAAAGCATATCACGCCTCAAACCTGGTGAAAGATTTAGATTTTAATATTAATCGATATCGTCTTAGAATATTTGATTTTATCAGAAATTACAAGACTAGTCAACAAACATGAGTGCATTAAAGACCAACCTTGCAATACATCGATCTGGTTAGCATTGCATGCTGCTGGATTAAGCTTGCAACGATACCAGCGTCCGCGCAAATCGGCAGATGGTGGAACCAAACCATGACGAAACTGTCGGGGAAGGAACACAGTGATTAACACTATGATCATATCAACCATGGAAGAACAATTAGAGCAAGGAAATTTACCTGGTATACATCATAAGCTGAGTTCAATATAAAATAGGGCGTTGTGATATAATTCAATGCATACTGGGGAAAGAAACACTGCAGGAAAGGAAGTTAAATGCCTTGCGCTGCAAGCAAGAAGTAAGCCATTCTTTTATGGACAAGAGCTTCACATAGATCATACCAGCTTTGGATTTTCGATCGATTTCGTGCAATTCGGATTTAGATTTCTCTCTACCCCCTGTCATGTACAGTTGTTAGTTCCACCAATATACCTGGCTTTACAAATCACTAGAAATTTTGGACAACACACAATTTAAGACAGTGATAAGAACAAGTACCTGTAAAGCAATTAGATCATTATAGAAGGACCTCATAGTATAATTCAAACTTATGTCTTGTCTGCAAAATGAAAATCAAAGGATATAACATCCGGAAATGGAAGATTGTCTGATGCAGAGAATTATATAATGAAACTTACTCATCAAGAAAAAACCCTGCATCACTTAAACATTTCACCGTGGCATCGCTCGGCAACATCTTTGCCAAGTTGTCACAGTGCAGAAAGGTTGCTAGACCCCCAGCAGAGCAGCCTGATAGCAAGGCCTACAGCAGAGGAAAAAACAAGCAAATGAAGTATAGCTGAAGTCCACTTAAAATTATATAAGAAAATCTGTACCAATATGAACTTACGTTGCGCGCACTCGACAACCCTTTCGGCAGAAGATCGTCGATAATTGCTTCCCAGATTTTCTGCCCTCTGAAATAAAGAACCGAGGCCTGTTCATTTCAGAAGCATATGTAAGGAAAGGAATTAGTAAAGGAGCAAATTCAAAGGTCTTTCCCAGTATATATCTCATAAGTTAACAAGACAAATGAAAAGGTACATTGCAATACAAGGAACAGAGCTAATATGAGAAATTACCCCGTTGTCAAACTTGCCTTCTCCTGAAAATGAGGCTCCATCACAGTATCTAAGCTTCACACGGTTCCAGTTGTAAAAATCTGCTTGTAACGAGAATTTCATGAGAAATTACGCAAGAATATATAATATCACTCTCTAAAATGCTAATATAGCACAGTAAAATATGTTTGATTGATTGAAGTTCTCATTAACGTTGTATCTTTCCGGTGGGGGGGGGGGGGTTAATAATAGTAAGAAGGGTTAGTATAAAAACTCCACCAATATAAAAATGCATGTTTTGTAAATAAATTAAGGATTAATATCCTATATACAAAATAAAATTTTCACAAGCAGGTTTATTTAGGGGTTTAGAGGTTAGGGGTTTAAGTTGTATGATTTAGAATTTAAGATTTATGGTTAGAATTTTGGGGTTAGATTTTTAAGGTTTTAAGGTTAGAATTTTAAGTTTTAAATTTAGGCTTGAAAATAAACATGCTTGTGTAAAAAAAATTTACACTGACAGTGTATCAAATATTAATCCATAAATTGAACCATGTACATTAAGCAGGGGCGAAGCTCAATCACCTCACCCCAAGAAACTTTTTTTTCACCTTTGTCTCCTTATATAATTTTTTTTAAAATAATTTATTTATAAATTTATCTCTCACTTCTAAACTTTTGTGTTTTGTCCCTCAACCCTAAATCCTGGCTTTGTCCATGTTGTCAAACTTATTATATATGTACATATTACCATTTACTTCACCTGAGTGAATACTATCACACCTTACCCCTGAAGCAATGGGTAAAAATCCTCTACCCCTAATCATGCCCCACACTAAAAATCACTTAAAATTAAATTTTTAACCCTGACCCTAATTTTTACATTCTAAGTCCTAAATCCTACACTTTAAAAAATACACCATACTCCTAATTCCCTAAACACTTACCACAACTACTAACTTTAAACTCTATACTCTAAACCTATTATTTTAAAGTGAGACATAAAAAGAGACATGATAAAGTGCAGACGATTTCCATTATGAAACAATACTATAAGATTTCTAGAGTTTAGAGTGCAACTTGCACCCGTGATAACACTTGCACCCAAGGAACAACAGCCGTCCCTTCCCATTTCCACCACAATCTTGTAGTTACCGGTTGGAGCCATGGGCGGAGCCATTAAGGGTTTTGTGGTGTTCAATGATACCCCAAATTTTTTTGAAAATCGTATTTTTTTATATAATTTTTATATAAAAAATTGAAAATTATATAATTGACACCTATTTATAAATAAAATGACACCCTTAATAAATAAAATGACACCTCTTTATAAATAATTAACTACTCTTAAATAACGTTCAAAAAAATGACACCCCTTAGAAAAATTTCTGGCTCCGCCCCTGATTGGAGCAATACTATATAAAAAATGATGCGAATGTCAAAATGAAGAGAAACAAACAAGATCTCAAAACCTAACCAAACCTTCTTTCCACCCACCGATTTGTTGGGTGGTCAAATTTTAGCAATTAGGACGTTGAAAAACAGTCCTCTAAAGGGAACCAACATGCAAGGTCATATATGTAATTTTCCATGCACCAAGACATCAAACCCAGCAACAATAAAACAAAGCCCGGCAGAGAACCCATTGGTGCAACCGGCATATACGACGTAGGATTTTATATTAGAGGGGTGTACCTACCTAGGACTGTAAATGAGTCGAAACAAATTGTGACTTATTTGAATTCGACTCGGTCAAAGCTCGATCAACACTTAATTTGATTGGATTCAACTCGTGCTCGAAATCGGCTCGAGTTTTTAACGAGCCGAGTCGAGCTACTCAATACCCGACTCAAAAAGCTCGAGAGCTACTCGAAAATATAATATACTAAGTTTTTTTGTTTTTTTAATTTAAAATCTAAATTCCTAAACTTAAAATCCTAAAACATAAACCCTAAACATAATTACTAAAATCTAAAATCTAAATCCTAAAATCTAAAATCTAAACCCAACAACCTAAACCCTAAACTAACACCATAAACCCTAAAATTAAGAAGCTTGTGTAAACTTTACTAAACTTTATACAACTTGTGTATCAAAATCTTTTTCCTAACAGGGCTTTAATGGACGAGACAAATCGCGAGCTACTCGAGTCCGACTCGGTCAAAGCTCAGTCGACACGCGACTCAATTGAACTCGACTTAAGCTCGAACTCGACTCGAGTAGAACCAACAAACTTGCACCTTCCTTTTTGTCAGTTTTTCTTTGATACATCTGTACATGAGTATGACAGAATACCAAGATCACATGAAGCTAAAATATTCCCATTAATCAATCATAAGTCCCAGCGGATCTCTATAATATTATAGCAATAACAATAAAAGAAATTATAAAAGAAAGAGATAAGGACTAAATCATAAAAGCACTAAAACATGAACAGCATGCAACGGATAGAAACAATGTCCAAAATAATACACAAGCCCTACACGCAACAAAGACAACAACACACCAATCACGTAATAAGGATAAGTTACAAAACTATATACTATGTAACACTATATTAAAGTTTCTTAAAAAAAATATGTATCACAATCACATCACGTAGTAAATAGACTCAGAGTTAACTAAGTAATATGGGCAATGGGGTTTTGGACATGCGCAAGTAGAATAAACACACAGAGCCCCGTAAATAAGAATAAACATAAATTAAATACTTAAGATGTGAATTGAGAAATAAGATGTGTGAAGTGAACCTGGATTGAGAGAGCCATTATTGCTTAAGATGCCGGAGAAGACTTTATACTTCTCCATGTAACGACTTGATCCACGGCGGCTTTTGGCTCTCTCCAGGCATGATGGTACGTCGTTACACCAACCGCCACCCTGATAAACAGATTTTAGTATGGATTAATATCCTATACACTGGCGGTGAAAACTGAAAGTTTTTCACAAACGCATTAGTTTTAGGTATAAGGAGTTAGTTTAGGGTTTAGGTGTTTAGGTGTAGGGGTTTAGAATTTAGGGATAGTTGTTTCAATTTAAGGTTTAGGGTTATAATTTATGGTTTATATGTTAGGGTTTAGTTTTTAGAGTAATATGGTGAGGATTTAGGTTTTAACTTATAAACTCTAAATTATAACCCTAAACCTTAAATTGAAACAACTATCCATAAATTTTAACCCCTATACCTAAACCCCTAAACCCTATACCAAAACTAACTCAAAATTTCAAAAAAATTTATTTTATCGTAATTTTATAAACTCAATTCGAAAAAATTTCAAAAAAAAAATTGAGTTATAAAATAGAAATTCGAATAACTCAAAAATTTTAGTAATTAGTGATTAGTTTCAACTTCTAGTCGAGTCCCTCAATTATCTTTTACAATATATTATGTGTATTATATGTGAAAATATAGAAATATATATATATATATATATATAAAGTATAAATAACTATAATTAAATTTGTACAGAAACTTAAAATCTAGACTCTACTTGAATTTTATAAACTCTACTTAAATCGAGAGAAAATCAAGTAAAGTTTGAATAGTAAAATAAAACTTTCAAACTTAATTAACTCAAATTTTTTTAACTCGACTCGATCCAACACCGGATCCTATCCCACCCTAAAACTGAAAGATGAAAAAAAACACAGAAGCGAATGCACGAGACTCCAGGTTTTAAAAAAAACAACACTAAAAGAATTTTGCATTGGAATCTTCCTGACGCCGATTCTCACCAGAAAACAATTTCGGCTCACCGCCGTGTTTACATGATTTTGCCATTCATGATTCTGGACTAAAGAATACTCCACATATACGATGCGATTGCAATTTAACTTTTATCATCTTATTTCAACAAAAACAAGTTAATTATTACCTCAAACTGTAGAATCCAGTTGTTTGATCCAGCGCCGAATCCTCTATGTAGATGATACGCCGGCAAACTTCCATCCAAACAAACTGCGGCACAATTCACAAATCAAACAGTTTACCGCCACACAAAATACGAAGAACATTCATTCAAATCGTTAAAAGTTTATAATCAGAGGTGAAAATCTAATTACCGGCGCCACGAGCGGCGGCGTTTTGAACGATAGTCATGCCAACAAGGAGTCGTTCGTCGGAGTAAATGCTCCATGGCGCGAAAACTAAGAGTAAGAGTAAACACGGCACAATCTCTATAGCCATATTCATCTTCACGTTGATTTTGAAATACCTCTGATTCTCGTTGAACTAATGAAGAAAATATAATGGCTGAAATATCTGGTTCTCGCAGTTTTTTTCTACTGATAACGGACCGACGAACAAAAATCTGTTACTATAAAGCTGCGGGAACTGAATATTTATTTAAGTAACGTGTATACGAGAATTTTGGGAAATTCGTGTAATTATGAATATTTATTTATGTGAATGTCTATTATGATAAGAATTTTATTTAAGAGATTTAATTTATTTTATTATTAATTAAAGTTTAATGTATTATGTATTTTTTATGCTTATAAATAGATGACTTGATGAAGGCATTATATAATATAAGTCTATATTTGAGAATAATATAATTTTTTTCTCTTTTTCTCATCTCTTTATTCTTTTATTCTTGTTCAATGTTCTACGTTATTTTATTCACAACATGTTATAAGCACGATCTTGCTCAATTACATGGTCCTTGTGAGTAATTAGGATTTTGATTTATGTTTAAAAGAAATTATACAGTGAGTCTTTTAAATTTTTAATCTTTATAAATTGAATTAATAGTGCTCATCGGTGTTCGTTGTTAGTAGTACTCATCGATGCTCGTCAAGTGTATTAGACTGATCCACTAACTAATTAATATTCAAAAAGTGAATTAATCATATATAGAAGGGTAAACTATACCATTGACCACCGAACTAATTGGGGATTCCTATTTTGACCACCGAACTAATGAACTCGTCAATCTGACCACCGAACTTATTAAATTAACCTATTTTGACCACCGCCGTTAAAAAAATAACAGAGGACTGACGGAGTGATGACGTGGCAGTTAACTAACTTTTATAAAATTACACATTTAATCCTTCTTATTTACACATTCTTTCAATTTAGTCCTAATTTTAAATTAATAAAATAAATTAATTATTTAATTAAGCAAATATGAGAGAAAAGGGCTGGGGGGAATCGAACCTGCAACATGTGGGTTGTAAACCCACACCTTTACCACTACACCACACCTCTCTCAATGATATCATTTGCTCCATTTAATATATATCTTATAATGCAGTAAATGTTAGGGGAAAAAAGTAAAAATGATTGAAAGGGGATTCGAACCTTGACCACTTGGGATGTGTATAATCACACAAACATTCGATTTAAAATATTCGAATATTTTTCTTTTTCATATTTAAATTAATTCGAATCCTTGATTTAAATATTTTAAATCGAATATTTTAAAAATATTTTTTTTATTTTTCATACTTTAAATATTCGATTTAATTTAAATACTTTAAAATGTATTTAAATCGAATATTTTAAAGTATTTAAATTAAATCGAATATTTAAAGTACGAAAAAGAAAAAATATTTTTAAAATATTCGATATAAAATATTTAAATCAAGTATTCGAATTAATTTAAATATGAAAAAGAAAAATATTCGATTTAATGCATTATAACATATATCAAATATATTAAATCAAGTATATAAAGAAAAAATATTCGAATATTTAAATATTTTAAAGTATTTAAAAAATATTTTTTAAATATTCGATTTAAAATATTTAAATCAAGGATTCGAATTAATTTAAATATGAAAAAGAAAAATATTCGAATATTTTAAATCGAATGTTTGTGTGATTATACACATCCCAAGTGGTCAAGGTTCGAATCCCCTTTCAATCATTTTTACTTTTTTCCCCTAACATTTACTGCATTATAAGATATATATTAAATGGAGCAGATGATATCATTGAGAGAGGTGTGGTGTAATGGTAAAGGTGTGGGTTTACAACCCATATGTTGCAGGTTCGATTCCCCCCAGCCCCTTTCTCTCATATTTGCTTAATTTTCCTTCAAACAAGTGGTGACACGTGTCACCACTTGATTGGACGAGGAAAATAAATTTATAAAATCAAATATAAATAATTAAATTTCTCCAATAAGGTGTTGACACGTGTCATCACTTAATTAAATAATTAATTTATTTTATTAATTTAAAATTAGGACTAAATTGAAAGAATGTGTAAATAAGAAGGATTAAATGTGTAATTTTATAAAAGTTAGTTAACTGCCACGTCATCACTCCGTCAGTCCTCTGTTATTTTTTTAACGGCGGTGGTCAAAATAGGTTAATTTAATAAGTTCGGTGGTCTGATTGACGAGTTCGTTAGTTCGGTGGTCAAAATAGGAATCCCCAATTAATTCGGTGGTCAATAATATAGTTTACCCTAATTTTAGCCCAAAAATATCACTAGGTCTATTTGTGAATTTCTATAATGTCGGGTTTAGCTCATTCTCTCTTTTGTTTCAATGTTTTCTCCCTTGATTTACTATTATTACTCTATAATGCTTTTTTTAAAATTGTATTTATAACTTTAATTTATATAAGTCTTTTAATTTTAAGGTTTATAAATTTAAGTTATGATTTAAGAGTTTAAGTTTTAGGGTGTTAGGGCTTGAGATTTAGGTATTAGATTTTGTAGCTTAAATACGAAGAGTGTATAATTTTTTTGACACAACTTGTGTAACAATATATATATATATATATCTGAGAGTGGGCCATAAAGGCGATGACCCATGGCTCACCCCTATTTAGGACTCACCTTTCATAATTATAAGTGTTTAGTTTGAATGATAGTTTAATTTTTCTTTAATATTAATTATTAGAGTTCAATTTTTTTAATACTTATTGTTAGAGGTTTACTATTAAAATTTAATTTTTTAAATATTTATTATTAGACCTACTCTTAAAATCATTTTTTTTAATATTTGTTATTATGTAACCAATTTTTTGCAATACTTGTTAATAGAGTCCTAATTTTTTCTAATATTTGTTATTAGGGGTCTACTCTTAAAATGATTTTTTTTTTCAATATTTGTTATTACAAGTCTAGCTTTTTTCCAATACTTATTATTAGGATTCAATTCTTTTTTCAATATTTGTTATGAGTTACACATTATTAAATTTTAATTTTTTTATATTACTTGTAATTAGATCCCCGATATTTTTTTCTAATACTTCTTATTAGGAGCTCACCCTTAAAATTTATTCTTTTTTAATACTTATTATTAGAGCCTAATTTTAGGTTCGCCCGTCGGCCACAAAAATCTCAGAAACATATACATATATAATTAAAGAGTGAGATTTCATAGAATTCAGTTACATAGCAATGAATTTATTCTCCGTTAAAATGTGGTAGATACTAGATGCTAAGATCACTTATTAAACAAACATTACTTTTTAGTGTCGAATTATTATAATAAAAAAAATAAATGCATAACATCTAAACCACTAAGCTCGAAGATAGTCTTTGTTGAAACCAATCCCGCCATGGGTGCCAGCTTCTGAAACCAAGGTTTTGTTGCCAACTGAACCACATTTTGCATATTTCGTAGCCTGCAAGGCAAGTTATTACATTTAGTATAATGTCACGTTTTGAAGAGGCAACAGACATTAATCCCGCATCTAATCTACTAACATGTCGGTAATACCTGAGGTGGTGGTAGTAGTCTGTGGCACGTCCTCCTCGGCGTGCCGCAAGGAAACTCGCAATCGATCTCCTTTGTTTCTCTTCGGCTGAAGTACCAATCACCAACTGCTTCAGCAATGGTCTGTAAGAGGTAATTGTAGCAAACAATTTGAGACTCGGGTTAGGTATCAATATCGATTTTTTCGAAATAGTTATTGTCACACCGAATAATCGCATTTATGTAATCGGAAAACCGGACGGATGAATCCCGGTCTGTCATTGGTACCTTATTGTTTATTCTTGGGGAGTTGACTGCAAACCACAATTCTTGTTCATTACTTTGGCAATGTGTATGGCATGAATTTATGAAAGTTCCCCCACTATGTTTATCTTTGAGAAGTGAACTCTTAATCAATGCTTTAAGCATGTCATGCCTGAAAACTTGCAATACGGCTATCTGGTCCGCGTCGCATGCCTCGAGATCATGCTTGCATACACCCCATGTTCTTCCGACATCGGCAGACGACGGCACCAAACTAATACGGAACTATTTAACAAGTTATTACTAAGCCGATAATCCGAATTCCACAACATTGCATTGATATTTAACCGAAATGGACGAAAAATTTACTTGGACTGTGTCATAAGCAGAGTTCAAGACAAAAAATGGAGTTTTGATATGTTTCAATGAATACTCCGGAAAGAAGCACTGCAGAGAAACAAGGTGGAAACCCCGGTTAGCACGGAAGAATTCACGGTTTCACGGACCCGTACACGAAACCGTTCAAAGAATAGCGTACCAGCTTTGGATCGTACATCGACTTTGTACACCTCGGATCAAGGTTTCGCTCTACTCCCTGGTGTAACATGATTATGCATACATATTGCAGAGATAAATTGTTGAATTCTATGTACATGACTGTCCTAATTAAAAGATGTTATTTACTTGAAAGAGTAATTTGAACCAGAAAATTCGTACCTGAAGAGAAACTATAGCTTCAAAGATAGACCTTATGGTGTGGTTCAAACCTATATCTTTTCTGTGAAATCAAAGGCTAATTATATGTGAAATTTGAAAAGCGAAAGACCGATACCCAGGGGCGGAACTAGAAATTTATAAAGGGGACCAAAATAAATTTTAAAAAAACTAAAAATTTATGAAGAGGATCAAAATGGAATTAAAAATTTTGAGGGAGGCCAAACTAAAATTTTGCAAATTTTAAAGGGATTATAGAGGTAATTTTACCTTCTTCTAAAAAAATTCTATCTTATTCCTAATGAAAAAAAAATTGGAGGGGTCATTACCCCCTAAACCCCCCAATGTTCCGCCCCTGCCGATGCCGATACTACGAGCCAACCACACGTAATCGAAGTCCGAAGACGCCGACTTACATGTCTAGGAAAAACCCTGCATCACTTAAGCATTTCACGCTTGCTTTCGGCAACATTCTGGCGAAGCTATCGCAATGCAGAAAGGTTGCTAGACCCCCAGCTGAGCAACCTGCAAGCAAAGAGGGAAACTCGATAAAATCGATTCCGGAAGCCGAAATGTCGAATAATTTCACAGAGTAATAAGCTTACTTGATGTGCATTTGCCAAGCCTTTTGGCAGGAGATCAAGAATGATGGCTTGCCATATCCTTTTCCCTCTGAAGTAAAGCAACGTTGTCTGTTTTTCATTATTTTAAGAGGGCGCAATGAAAACAATCAAGTAGGAGCCAGGATTGAACTAAAAGAGAATAAACTGATTAACTTTGAAACGAATAGGTCTTAATAAATAATTAAACTATAAAATTAAGAGGGTTTAGATTTAATTTTACAAATTTTAAATTTAAAAGGTTTTAAAAAGTAATTAAACAAAAAATGTGGGACTAATATTAATTTTAATTGACAGGTGCTAAAAAGAGTAAGCCATAAAATTTTGAGAGGGATAAAGGTTTAATTGCAATGGTTTCAAAACTTTTAGGGCCTAAAATACAATTAATCCACTAAGTTTTGGTCCAAAGTTGTTACCCCATTGTCAAATATGCCGTCACCGGCGAATGATGCACCATCGCAATATCTCAGCTTCACACGGTTCCAATTGTAAAAATCTGGCCCAAAGCTGCAACGGTCAGTCTTGGTGTTATTAATAGGGTAAAACACACCCTCTTCACTTAACTATTAGTTCGGTTACAACTTACAAACGGTTCAGCTTTTTGTGTGTAAAAGTTACAATTTAATTAAGCTATTAAAATATTGTTATAAATATGTCATTCCTCGTTATAATTGAAATAAAAGTTTAGTAATTTTTGTCTTAATATTTATAGATTTTATCAATTAATTTTAATTTGAATCAATGTAATCAATTTGACATTTTTCAAAAATTTTATTAATTTAATTTATTTTTACGATATAAACAAATCAAACGAGACCATTAGATCACTACATTTTACTATAAAACAACAATAAATTAATGTTAAATAAGGATGACAATGGGTGGAACTTGGATTGAACTTTATAAATACAGAGTCTGATCCAATTAACAATTGACCCTCTCGGCTATCTAAGTACGAATGCACAAAATCCGATAAAATATCCATAATTTAAATTTAAATCCGAAAATCTGAATCTATTTAGTTTTTTTTTTTAGGAATGATAACGGGATGAGTCTGATTTTTAACTGCCCTGGTACCGACCCAAAATGTCATGTACTCAACCCGACCCCAATCGCGACCCGTTTTTATTTACATTTCAATTGACAAAAATCAATATAAAAATATTAAGTAAAGAGACTATAATTTACAGCAGTAACTTAAAAATAAAAACCATACCCCTATAATTTGCCGCAACAAACAAACTGATCTGAAAAAACAAATCTCAAATACAGATCTGAAACCTAGACATGGATGGATCGAGGGGCTGGCCGGGAGGTCGCTTCCTCTAAAAATTTGAAATTTTTATACGACTTAAAAAAATTTAGAATTTTTCTATGTATTTTCTATTGAAAATCTATTTTCGCCACTCTAAATTTTTATAAATTTGCCCTTCCTAAAAATTTATAACTTCGCCCCCTCAACTTAAAGTCCTGCGTCCGTCTCTAAACCTAGACAATTTACTGAACTGAAAATTAAAGATGAATACTCCTATAAATTTAAAATACCGGTGAAAATAAACTAGTGAAAGTAGAAACTAAAAAACAGAAGATCAAGCGGAAAATATAGTAAAACCCACAAAATAAAATCGAAAAAAAAAACATCAAAATCAAGTTTTGAACAAGAAATAAAAATTGGTAAAAGAAGAAGAACAAGAATATATAAATTTTAAAGGCTGAAACTATTATCAGACTTATGTCACAGCTTGATTTAATATTTAACACCTAATAACTGATTTGTAATAATATTTTAATTGAATAACGAAATTTAAGGGAGGGCAAGACCGGGTACCCGACCAATTTGTCCAGAATTGGTCCCGGTCTCGGTAACCACCAGTTCCTGAAAATTAGAACCAGTACCGGTCAGATCGGGTCCAAGATTTCAAGAACCGGTCCCGGTACTAGTGAGAACCGGTATCAATACCGGATACCCGGTCAATTAGTTTATTATTAATAAAATTTGAGCAGTAGTGGAAAAAAAAATCAACTATCAATAATAATATTAAATAACAAAGTCAAAATATTGTAGGCTTGAAGTTTGAAGTCTTAAAACGAGTCATACTCATAATATTCATATATATAAAGATATAGAATAAACTAAAGAACTCTATCTATTGTAAGCAAGACCACTAAAAAGTTCGATAAAGAGAAATAAAGGAGTGCATTCAATTGTTTCCAACCTCTTTAACGCCATTCGGTACCCAACCAGTACCAGGTACCCATTACTGATTCCGGTCCCATTGGGTACCCACCGGGTACCGGGTCCAAAAAATCAAGATCAATTCCGGTCACAACCGAGACTTTTTTTTTTTTGAAAAGTAACGGGCCTCGTTAAAAACCCCCTCTAATCCTATAGGGGGAAAAGAGTGCCCCATTTTATTCAAGGTAGATACACAGTTCAGTACAAAGTACACTTCAATACAACATCACTGATAAAACGCGAATTTCATCAGCACAAAGGGATTGACCCAGCAACAAAAGAACCCCGACGCTTAGGAATTAGAACATGGATTCCTTGTGAGGACCCAGGAGCTATAACACTAAATGACCTACAACTACTGGAAAAGGAAGTAACACAGAGGTTCTCTAGAGAAAAACGCAAAACAGTGCAGGACATGAATCACAACTGAGGCAATACTGCTCTTATCCCTCACGCGCATTCATCAATTTCTCGTAGTTGAATTACTGTTCAGCAATACGTTCCTGCAGTGGATGTTGCGCTGCATGGAAAACAGTTCTGGGTGTCTTGTGAAATTCAAGGTTGAAGTGAACGCGTCGGGCCATTTAATTTTGCACCAGTGACTGATTCTTAGGACGGCAGTGTCAAAAACTGAATTAAAACACAGCATTTTTTTATTAAAGATAGCCTGGTTTCTCTCCAACCATAGTGTCCATAATATCCCAAAAAACGACAGTAACCATACCTGTTTGGCAGCCCCCTTTGGATGGCAGTTTGCCCACGTGGATACCATCGAATAGAGGTTGGCCGGCATGACAAAGTTTACCTTCCACTTGCTGCACCATCTTTGCCAAATCCCCCAGCTAAAGGAACAATGACAGAAAAGATGTGAGCTAGTTTCATCTACTCTACCACACAACACACATTTCCCATTGTTGCTAACTGTCACCCCTCTTTTGAGCAGCGCGGAGGCCGTTGGAACTCTATCTTGAATCGCTCTCCACACAAACGCTTCAACTTTCGGCGGAGCTAAATTGGACCAAACCAACTTCCAAGTTTTGTCTTCAGCGTAGTCTCTTTTCATAATTTTCTGGTAGTATTCCTTGGGGTTGTAAATGCCTTTGGCGGAGTCAAGCCATCTGATAGTATCGTCCCCATTTATAGCCTCAGTCACACTGCTAAGAAGAGTATGAAGCTCGGCCATTTGATCTTCCTCCCATGAAAAAAGTGGTCTTCTGCAGGCGATATGCCAAACCCATGTACCATTCCTCACAGACCCGAAGTTGCAGACTCTGCCCTCTTTGTTAATCGAGATACTATAAAGTCTCGGAAACATTGATTTGAGAGGTTCGGGTGATATCCAACGATCTTCCCAGAACAAGATTTGCTTCCTGTTGCCCAACACACATCTAAGGTTCAATCTTGTTTCGACATCCGGGCTTAAAGAACACTGATAGATGTTTTTCCATATCCACGAGTGTCGTTTATTGGTTCCTCCGCGAGGGAGAAGTGAGTTTCTGACGTATCCGTACTTGGCATCAACCACCCTTTTCCAAAGGCTATTCGGTTCTTGACTATACCTCCAAGTCCACTTATTCAACATCGCCTTATTTTTGGTTGGTAAATCAACAATGCCCAACCCTCCGCAATTTACTGGTTTGGTTAGGACCTCCCATTTTATCCAATGAATGGGGCGATTAGAGTTAGGCCCCCATATGAAGTTGGCTATAAGTTTGTTGATGGCCGCTGCTATACCCATAGGCATGTGGAAAATGCTTAGATAGAAGATGGGCAGATTGCTGAGAACGGATCTAACGAGACACAAACGGCCAGCAAATGAGAGACAACTACCTTTCCAACCAGCCAATTTCCGCTTAACTTTGTCAATAACTGGCGACCAAAGCTGTAGTGAATTACGGGTTGCCCCCAACGGTAAACCTAAATAAGAAGAGGGTAGCTTACTCATCGAACATCCAAGAGTGCTAGCCCAATCAGCCACAACAGAGTCTTCCACAGATATACCAAAAAGGTTGGTCTTCTTTAGGTTTAAGCTTAACTCAGCAGCTAATTCGAAAAGCCTCAGAATTCTCTTGATATTTATCACATTCTCACGATCAGCCTTGGAGAAGATTATGAGGTCGTCCGCGAATTGAAGGTGCGAGATATTGCACTTAGATTCGCCAACTACCACTCCCTTTATCAAATCAGAATTGACTGCTTTTTGTAGAAGAGCGCTGAGAGCTTCCCCTACTAAGTTGAACAACAATGGTGAAAGGGGGCACCCCTGTCTCAATCATCTATTCATCGAAAAAGGCTTGGAAGGTTTGCCGTTGACAATGACTGAGATTAAAGCTGTCGAGAGGCAATTGCGTATCCACATTCTCCATCTATTTCCGAAGCCCATTTTGTCTAGGATGAAATCCAAAAAATACCAGTCGACCGTGTCATACGCTTTCCTGAAATCGGCCTTGAAAAGAATAGCACCCTTCTTAGACCTCCTGACATCATCAATAATTTCATTCGCGATTAGAATGCAGTCGGTTATTTGTTTACCGGGCGTAAAGGCGAACTGTTTGTCACCCACAACCTCATGAATACACTGACTTAGCCTTCTTGAGAGGACCTTCGCAAGGATCTTATAAAGGCTACTTACTAAGGATATCGGCCTGAAATCGTTGACTGTCAGGGGAGACTCCGTCTTTGGTATAAGGGTAATGAAGGTGTGATTGAAGAACTTGTCTTTGATTTTACCTCTATAAAAATCACTGAAGAAAGCCATCACAGGGTCCTTTAAAATATGCCAGAATTTTTTGTAGAATTCCACGGTGAAACCGTCCGGGCCCGGGGCCTTATTCCCCCCTGAACACCAAATTGCCGCCTTTACTTCCTCGACCGAGAACGGGGCTTCGAGGAAAGACGCAGAATTTGTGTGGAGTTTGCTGAGGCTGCAATCGAAGCTTTTGATAGGGATGGTGTCTGAGCTATTGTAAAGAGACTTGAAGGCTTCCACGAAAGCAGCTGAAACCTCAGAATCCTTCTGTAAGGACTGATTCTTCCATGTAATCGAATGAATAAAGTTTTTATTCCTGCGCATTGAGGCCACTAAGTGAAAAAATTTTGTGTTTTTGTCTCCTTCCGTGAACCATTTTACCCTTGACTTTTGATGCCATTCGCGTTCCTCTCTTCGATAATGATTCCAAAGCTCATTTTTCAGCCTGTTGACTTCTTCCCCATCTTCATTATTATACCCTTTATCACACATCTTATTTTCCAGCAAAGAGATTCTATCTTCAGTGGATTGAAGAAAAGCTTTATTTCTTTCACGTGACAGATTGGCCCATCCCTTGATACCTACTTTCACCTTCTTCAAAATAAACCCCATATTCTTGGACTTCGGCCTTGCAACAGTTGCTTCCACAATATTTTTGACTTCAGGATCATCCAACCAGTGGTTAAACAGTTTGAAGGGTCTGTTACCTTTCTCAAAGGTTTCGATTACTAGCAACACAGGTTTATGATCAGATAAATTTCTGGAAAGGGTTCTCTGTTGCATATTCGGGAACCAGGAGATAAAATCAGGTGATACCAGAATCCGGTCAAGTCTGCTAGCTTCGACTGAATTGCCTCCACGAAACCAAGTAAACTTGTCCCCTAATAACGGTAGGTCGATTAGATTATTCTGTATGATGAAGTTGTCTAACAGACTTCCCTGAGCTGCGTTTTCCCCGTTACTAATACGTTCTGCAGGAATTCTAATTAGATTGAAGTCACCACCAATGATCACTGGGCAGCTAAGATTGAACAACATTTCTTCTAACTCAGCTAAGATTGAAGTCACAACCGAGACCTAAATTTTGAATCCAGTCTCGGTCCTACCGAAACTAATTTTGAGTAAAAATCCACCAGGTCTGAAACCAGGACCGGGTAATCAGGTTTTTTAACTTTTTAGAAAGGTAACTCATTTGTACCGAACTAATAATTGAATTACAGGGAATGTATCTCACCCTTATTAATTGTTATCATTTTTAAAGCTAAAAAGTTTGATATGATTGCGTGAACCTGGATTGAGGGAGGCGTTGTTACTTAAGATACCAGAAAACAATGCCCATTTTCGCATTCGATGTGATGATCCTAGGACAGATTTGGCCCTGTCCAAGCATGAGCTTATGTCACCACACCACCCACCGCCCTAACAATCAACAACAACAACAACAAACTCGACATTAAACCACAGTCAAAAGTTTATGTTATACTGGTACGGATATAAATACAGGTCCGAGTACGAAACAGAGATGAAAAATGATAATTTAAAAATTTACAGGAAATGAACGCAACGAATATATATAAAATAAAATTTAAATTCTGAAAAATATAAAAACAAAAGGTCATAAAACAAATCATGTGATGTGAGCATGACATCATACATACTTTCATACTTATAGTTGAATCATGTGAATAAGAAAAAGTCGTAAAGAAAGAAGAAGGAAAAAGTTAGAAAAAATATTTACAGGTACCTAAGCCGTACTTAATATGTCCTTGATACGAGAACGTATCAAATACGTGATACGATATTAAACTGAAATATCCGTGCTTCGTGGGTCAAAACACACCATATTTTTATGGATTAATATCCTATACACTGGCGGTGGAAACTGAAAGTTTCCACAAGCGCCTTAGTTTTAGGGTATAAGGAGTTAGTTTAGGGTATAAGGTTTAGGGATTTAGGTGTAGGGGTTAGAATTTAGGGAGGACTATTTTAATTTAAGGTTCAGGGTTATAATTTAGGGTTTATAGGTTAGGATTTAGTTTTTAGGGTAATAAGGTGAGGATTTAGGTTTTAACCTATAAACCCTAATTTATAACCCTAAACCTTAAATTGAAACAACTATCCCTAAATTCTAACCCCCTACACCTAAATCCCTAAACCTTATACCCTAAACTAACTCTCTATACCCTAAAACTAAGGCGCTTGTGGAAACTTTCAGTTTCCACCGACTGTGTATAGAATATTTATCCTATTTTTATTTGCTTTTATTGCCTAGTGTGTAAACTTACCTCAAAGAACAAAATCCAGTTGTTTGCTCCACTGCCGAATCCTTTGTGAAGATGATAAGATGGGGGACTCCCATCCAAGCAAACTACATGGAAAAAAAACTATGTAAATTTAACGTTGAAACCAGGACGTCGAACTTTATGTTAGAGAACGGATTTATAAAATTTAAATAAAATAAAAAAATATATAAAAATTTAAATTATATATAAATTTCAAACTTCGAGAAAGAAATAGTCTTTACGTGCACCGAGTGCAGCTGCATGAGAATTTGGAAGCTGAGTCCGCCGAACAAGCTGCATGTGTATGCAGCTTGGCGCAGAAGCCAGGAGAACCAGCACGCTCGCTAAAGCAATATCCTTTACCTTCATCATTTTCGCTTTGTTTTTTCCTCTTTGAAACTGCAGAAGAAAATGAATATTTATGATACAAAGAGATGCAGACCACTCGAAAATGTTAAAAAGGGAGGAAAAAGACTATTGTCACACGTTTTTTTCTTTTTCTCGTGTTTCTGTGTAAGATAAGACATTAAGAGGAAGTAAATAATGTGCAAGAAGTAGAGGTGGACAAAATCCGAATTGAAAAAATTGAATTATTGAACTCGATTCAATATAAAAAATATT
Source organism: Hibiscus trionum (assembly GCA_030270665.1). Taxonomy (NCBI): domain Eukaryota; kingdom Viridiplantae; phylum Streptophyta; class Magnoliopsida; order Malvales; family Malvaceae; genus Hibiscus; species Hibiscus trionum. Next base: position 9,201,816 of record BSYR01000045.1, on the reverse strand, counting down.
TGATTTGTCTTAATTAGACTCTTAATTTTATAAATCAGATTCGAAAAAATCTAAATAAAGTTTGAATTATAAAAGTGTTTCGAATAACTCAAAAATTTTAGTAGATCAATTTTAAGTTCGAGTCGAGTCTCTCAATTAATTTTACGCTAATTTTTTATCGTTGGGTGAGTGAAATAGATGGATGAGATTAAAATTTGAAAATAAGGAACTAGTTCATTTCACTCATCCAATGACAACAGGGGCGGAACTAGAAATTTATAAAGGAGGGGACTAGAATGAGATTAAAAGTTTTGAGGGGGGTTAAAATAAAATTTTATAAAAATTAAAGGATTACAACACTAATTTTATATTTTTTCTAAAGAAATTAACCTACTATTGCATTGAAAATAAAAAATTGGCGGGGGCCACATCCCGGTAAACCTCGGTGATGTTCCGCCCCTGAATGACAATGAATTAGTGTAAAATTAATTAAATTTTACATATTGAAAATAAATTAGGTTAGAGGCGAGCAAAAATCTTCTGCCCCTAAGTATGTCTTTTTCTATGCCCCACACTAAAAAATTAAATTATAAACACTAACCCTAAATTTCACATCTAATTCCCTAAACTTCAACTCTAAACTCTAAACTTTAAACACACTTTTTTAAAGTTAAGACATCAAAAAAAATATAATTAAGGGGCAGACAATTTTCATCCGTTAGAGGCGACCTCAAATGCTATACACTCATTTCAAAATCTGCTTCTGGTTGGCGAAGTAGGTAGTTTTAACATTCAAATACTGTTAAAATTGGTTGTTTAATTATTTACTGTCATCGTGAGTTGATAACTTATATTTTAAATTAACTCGTGGTCAATGCTTGAGTGAAGAGTTTCATTTTCATATTAACCCACATACTCACAAGTTTAGAGGTGTTACATTTGAATAGTTAGTTTTCTGTTATTCACAAGTAGGAAATAATTAAATGTTACAAGGCATTTTACTTGCACATGCTAACAAGTTACAACTTTGAGTGTTGAGTATTGGTCCTGATTTTTGTAATTTTTATATGTCTTTCTCATAGACACCGGGTTAATATTTTGTGACCTCTAAACTGATAATGTGAATTATGTCTGGATGTCACGAGTTGGTTACACATTTTATTATATTTAAGTGTTTAAGGTTAGATTATTTTTAATTAAAAATTGAGTAAAATTAAAATAATGTGTAAATAATGAGGTTAAATTTATTATTTTTTCGAATTAAGACTAAACTATTTGAATGTGCAAACGTAAATGATTAAATGTGTTATTATACAAAATATTTTGACCGTCACATCACCCTTTCAATGGATGTTAACGGGTCAGTAATTAAATTGAAACAAAACTAAAAATTTAATGATAACATTGAAGCAATTGAAGTTTAGTTACCAAATTGAATAATTGATAAAAGTTTAGTTATTATTCATAAACTTTAGCCAAAATTTAAACAAACATTAACTGAACACAACGTTTTTAAAAATAAACAAACAAATACGAATACGAACATAATTTTATTCCTTAAAACTCGATTTATTTACGACAATTTTTAAAGAATAATCTCTTTTAAATTATTATTTGGGAAAATGGCTCCCAAAAAATATTATTTGGCAAAATGACCCCCAAACTTGCCACGTCGGTGAACCTCGCGTTGTGTAGGACGCGAGGTTTGATATCGCATTCTACAGGACGCGAGGTCGTGGGGTTTTTTAAAAGATGAATGCACGTTAACACAAATAACAAGGCCAGGTAGACTAAAATCGCGTTATGCAGAACGCGCTATCAGACCTCACGTCCTACACAACGCGAGGTTCACCGACGTGGCAAGTTTGAGGGTCATTTTGCCAAATAATATTTTTTGGGAGCCATTTTTCCAAATAATAATTTAAAAGGAATTATTCATTTAAAATTGCCTTTATTTACGCCTTAAAAAAACTAATTTCATGTCACGTTTTCTTTTTCTAATGTTTCTGAGTAAGGTTTGTTTTAATGATTTCTGGAAATTGAATGGAAAGTAAATACTGTTCCTAAAGGTTGCGTCAAACTGCAAACATGTGAAACTTGTGGTTGTGGAAGTTGCTTTCACGGGTTTAATCTTCGATGCTTGTCCCTTCGATGCCGATGGCAGTCGGGATGGACATGTCAAGGTTGGAAGCCGCAGTCGTTTCTTTAAAAATTTAAAATTTATATGTAAATTAAATTTTTTTAATATATATATATATATATATGAGATAGGATTTAATTTTTGGATCATTGGATTAGTGAAACGGATGAATGAGATTAACAGTAAAATATATAAAGATTATCACTTGGGGAAAAAATAAGGAGTTAATCTCAGCCATCCATTTCTCTCATCCAACGATCCAAAAAACGTGTAAAACTTAAAGAATAAATTGATTATAACCATATATATATATATATATATATATATATATATATATATTATTAAAAATCTATTTTTTTCTTAAAATTCTATAAATTTACCCATTATAAAGTCATGTAAAGTCTCACGTCCGTCTCTAATAACGGTATTATATTTAATATATATGGCAGAAAATAATATCCAGATTGCTCGTATCATTTATCTAATACTTTACGTGTACTGTATAAACTATAAACTAACAATACTGGATTTTGTCACACTTTTGGATAAAGTATGCATACAGTAATATATTATTAGTAAGATTATGTTTTTTTGTCATTCAACTTTAAAATATTACATTTCTGTCACTTTACTAATATTTTATAACATCTCAGTTTACTAATATTTATCTCACAATATTTACATATTTTATCAATTTAATCTATATTCATTAAAAAAAACATCCTCATTTTTTTTTGCCTCAACCATCCCTATGCCCTAACCGCCAAACGTCTCTTCTTTCTTCTCTCCATGTTTCCAATATTAAAAAATATATACTAATATATTCAACTTTAATTTTTAAATTAACAAGACTTTCCTATTAATGCTCACCCGTGGGTCGTGCTTCCTTGTTCTTTTAGTAAAACTACATGTATTTAATTTATTAATTATTTAATTTGAATTGAGTGCTAGGTGTGTTCAAAATATTTGATCCGTTCGACCTGCTGATCCGAACTTTAAAAAATTAGCTATTTCTTTTAAAAAATTACCTAACCAGGCTGGATATTCAACCTAGTATTTTCTCAGGTAGTCGGGTCAGGTCTGGGTCGATATTTTTGTAATTAAGTACTCGACTCGATCTGATACTTTTAATATATTTATTTTTTAAAATTTAAAATTATATTTTTATTTTAGGTTCCTTAATATTTTTACCCTACAACTAAATTTATATTTTTAAATTCTTTTTATGTTTGTATTATATATTGTAAGTTTTAAATTTTTCTAAAATATTCATATTAATTTGTTAATACTAGATTTGAAAGAAAAACGAGAATAATATTTTTAATGTTTTTTTTAATGATAAACTCTAATATATATATAGAGAGAGAGTTAGGATCAACTTACACAATGTAAAACTCTTTTAAGTTTTACACGTTTTCTAGATCGTTAGATGGGAGGAATGGATGACTCAGATTAACCCCTTACTCTTTTTTCCAAGTGATAGTCTTCACATATTTACTGTTAATCTCATTCATTCGTTTCACTCATCCAACGGTCCAAAAAACGTGTAAAACTTAAAGAGTTTTACACTGTGTAAACAGATCATATCTCATATATATATATATATATATAGGGTTAGGATCAAGTTACACAATGTAAAACTCAACTAGTTTTACACTAATTTATGGCCATTAGATTGGTTAAATGAATGGATGAGATTAACTCCTTACTTTTTTCTATATATCCAAATATTTATATATTAAAACTAACTTCAAATTATTAATATAAACTTTTAAATTTTACATGTTCACTATGCGATTTTACGATTTTGTTTAAGATTTTTAAATTAAAAAAATAAAGAAATGATATGAACTGGTACCTAATTTTGCGCGTATCTGATAATAATGCGTCGGAACTCGGGCTAACAAATATGCTACCCGAGTTTGGATACTTAGTTTTGAACACCCCTATGACCCTATTGAGTATTGTAGAGGACCATGCTTTTTTTAATCTTTGCTTCATTCACGACTCTAAAATTCGAACTCTTAACTTTGCTGAAAGAATCTAGTGTCTTTTATTACTAGATTAATTGGTGGTTAGTTTCCATGTTTTGTTTTCAAGCGAAATTAAGAAAATGAAAATAATGGGGGCTTTCTGTAAATTAACCCAAAATCTTGTTTCCTCCGCCTCGCACTAGGAAAAAAAAAGAGATCTTAATGATCATCATCAGAGCGGCCAAAACCAAAAAGCCTCTCAGACTGTACAAAGTCCAAGGTTAGTCCTCTCTAAAATATCTCTTTCCTTAATTTATATTTCTTTAATCCTATTTTATTTACGTTTCCTTTGCTCAGATCTGAATTCATCGCTTGTATGTAGATCAAATCCTATCTCTACCTTTTTTAGAATATTGTTTATGAATTTATTTTATAGCTTTTTTAGTATATTTTTACGCTCTAGATTGTTAGCCGTTTTATGGAGTTCTTCTTGTTTGATATGAGCTGTGAACGTAATGAAGAATTTGCATTTCATCTCTGATTTTTCTTTTTGTTTGCTGTGATTTTTATTTATTTATATGAAAATTGAATTTTTGAGGTAATTGTATATAAATTGACGGAAAATAGACATGAAATGTAAGTTCGACTGGTTTCTCTAGATGGAAATGCAATTCTTAGTTGAATGCGTCTGGATTAAGCGATTGTGTTAGTTTAATTAGAAAAATGTTGGAATTGTAATCAACCGGTTTTAGCTTTACATCTTTAAGAAAGTCATTTAGTTAAATATTTGTTTTAGGTTTAAGTTATTTTGGAAGAATATTTCCCTTTGTTGTTTCTGTTTGTATTTTGAGATTTTCCATGCAAATCAGAGGGAAGAATGTTATAAAAAAGGATTAAAAGGAAGATGGGGATACTAGGGTTACGCGGACTCAAGAAATGGATTGCTTATCTTTCGATTTTCGGTTTTCTAGCCTACCTTTGTTCAATTTTATTTTTTTAGGAAAACATGATATATAATACTAGGGGATATAATTGCTTCACTTTCCTTGATCTGCCTACCGATGTTTCTCCTATTTTGGTATGTATTTTAATAGATCTTGTTTGGTGTAACTGTTTTGCAGGTTGCATGGATTTCTCTGCTAATAGTGTTCATTAGAGATATAGTGCAACTTTGTTCGCGAGATTCATCTTGTGTTGTATTCGATTTTGGTGCTTGAAAGACGTACTTCAGATAATTGATCAAAAAGAGTTGTGTGCTTAGCCATGGATTCTTTGTGGAAACTTTTATATTTACTTGAGCCTGCCCCGCTTACTCTCATATTTACGGCAGTGGCTGTGACATTTGGGTCTGCATTTCGTGCTTTGAATTATGGGAAAGAAATGGAGCGGAACCGTGACTTGTTAGAAGCATCAATTACTCTGGATAGGTCCCAAGCACTAATGATCCCAATAATGAGCTCCTGTAGCTTGCTTCTGATGTTTTACCTTTTTTCTTCTGTCTCACAACTCCTGACCGCATTCACAGCAATTGCGTCTGTTTCATCCCTATTCTTCTGTCTATCCCCTCACGTTACCTATTTGAAGTCACAATTTGGTTTGGCTGACCCATTTGTATCTCGGTGCTGTTCAAAGTCATTTTCCAGAATACAAGGTTTATTGTTATTGGCATGCATCCTCACGGTTGCATCTTGGCTTGTTTCAGGGCATTGGATTTTGAACAATTTGTTAGGTATCTCCATCTGTATTGCATTTGTCAGTCATGTGCGCCTTCCAAACATCAAAATATGTGCGATGCTTCTAGTATGTTTATTTGTGTATGACATATTCTGGGTTTTCTTCTCTGAAAGATTTTTTGGGGCTAATGTCATGGTGTCAGTAGCAACACAACAAGCGTCAAACCCAGTTCACACGGTTGCTAATAGTTTGAGTCTTCCCGGCTTACAATTGATCACGAAAAAACTAGAACTGCCTGTAAAGATTGTTTTTCCAAGGAATTTGTGGGGTGGTGCATCCCCTGGTGGAAGTTCAGCCGACTTCATGATGCTTGGTCTTGGTGATATGGTATGAAATCCTTTCTCTTCAGTACATGAAAAAGTAGTTTTGTCAACTTTTGAAGGTGTCTTATTTTATAAAATCAGTAGTCATCATTGCATTTCATTTGATTTTGATCTGAGTTATTTTATGAATGAACATGGAGAATATTCAGATATGTGTCTCCTATGTTGCTCAAGGATTAATCACCTGGGCAAGTTTACTGGGTGCAGTACTATTTTTTCTGCATTGAGATTTTCTGTTTAGAGTTGAATTTGTCGAGTTCATTCTTCTCTTTTTATATGCACATGTTATGTATCATGCAATGCTCTAGTCTTGAATGTTTGCGAGTCCTTTGTTACACTTACTGGACTAGCATTTAACCTTAAATCGTCATCTTCAAGCTTGAGAAGTCTATTCTTATTGCCCTTGTTCCCTGCATGATTGTTATTGAAGAACTAGCACACATGTCCTCTCAAACTGTTCTGGTTTGCAGATGACACTTGCAGACTTGCAGTCTTGCACAAGGGAGATCAATGTTTTCTGTACTTGTCGACCAACCACATGTTATTTGCAATTCATGCATTTATAGAGACAAAAACACTCTCAACATGTGCATGTGACATCTTGAGAATAACATTATAGCATTGTTTACTGTTTACCAGTTCCACTTTACTTTGTTGGCTAATGTCATCTTTGTTTTTGTAATCATTAGATTTCCTGATTATTTTCTATACGTCATGTAGGCCATTCCTGCCATGCTGCTAGCATTAGTCCTCTGTTTTGATCATCGAAAGAGTAGGGAAACGGTAAATCTTCTAGATTTACATTCCTCAAAGGGGCACAAATACATATGGTATGCCCTTCCTGGGTATGCTGTTGGACTAGTAACCGCACTTGCAGCCGGCATTTTGACTCACTCGCCTCAACCTGCTCTCCTTTATCTGGTAATTTGTAATCACAGCTTATTGAAACTTGTTGTCCCTCTATATTTAGTATGAGCTCTTGCAAATATGATGGTCATTCTAATCTAGCAAAATTCGACTAGGTTTTATTTATTAAAGGTGTTAATGTATGTTTTAGTTTTTTGAATTCATGGTTGCCTGTTGCACCTCCACATCGTTTTTGACTTGCATCCTTGGATCTTTTACACGTAGGTACCTTCAACGCTTGGACCTGTAATTTTCATCTCGTGGTTAAGGAAGGACCTACTTGAATTATGGGAAGGAACCATGCCAAATCTCAATGACAAGGCTAGGCAAATAGAAGCCTGAGCCGTTTCTCCCAGCGGCACAATGCCTGGTTAGGTTGCGTCTCGTCGGGGTAAACGAAACCTTTTGGTTGTATATCCCTTTGAATTCTCCGTCATCGAGAAGTAGAGTAATATATCAACAATTCAATGTTTTACTTTATGGAATCCAACTTTGCCAATGATATATTTCCCTAATGAAAGCCGGAAAACAAACTTGGCGAGCCTAGTGTTTGAACAAGAAGCAAATTGCAAGATCAACGATTTGCTGAAATGCTTTCTGGCCTTCCATATATTCCTTTCCAATTGATGGTAAAATATTAGAGAGCTTTTCATCCTTTTCTCTGCTATATATGAAAGAGATGCAGGTTATATCAATTCAATTGAAAGAATTAAAAAGGAAAATTAAAATTTAATGAGAATAACTAATATTAGTTGGTTCAGTGGGACGAGATAGTAGAACCTTTTAAGTAAGGTTGAGAATTCGAATTGAGTTCAGAGGATCGTTCTCATAAGAAATTTTTATAGTATTCGATCTGAATTAGTCGGTCGATGAATTAGATATTAGTGAAAATAAAAATAATATTTAATAATATTATATTTATAGCACCAGGCCCGGCCCTGGGCAGGGGCAAAAAGGGCGCCCGCCCAGGGCCCACAGCTTAAGCAAGTTAGATGTTTATAATTTTATTCGAATTATATTTATTTTTAATAGTCTATTTTTTTAATATATGTTATTAGGGGCCCAATTTTTTCAATATTTGTTAATAGAAATTTAATTTTTTTCCCGATATTTATTATTAGGAGCTACTCTTAAAATTCAACTTTTTCTAATATTTGTTATTAGGGGCCCGTTTTTTTAATATTTGTTATTTTGGGCATACTCTTAAAATTCATTTTTTTAATTATTGTTATTAGGGGCCCAATTTTTCAATATTTGTTATTATGGACTTACTCTTAAAATTATTAATTTTTTCGTTACTTGCTATTAGGGACATAGATTTAAATAATAGTATGCAACCGCAACAACGACTGTTACATGACGATAGTGGTAGTGGCGAAGCTAGAATTTTCTTATAGTGAGGTCATGAGTGAAGTATGATGTATTGAGGATTTTTATACCACTAGAATAAGCATTGTTGACCGCATACTCCCAACAAATTAAGTGGGGTCAAATCTAATATTTTCTATGAAAAATCTATATTACCTCCTTAAAAGTCTTATGCCCCAACAAATCAAGTAGAGTAAATTGCACCCCCAATTTATATGCTACATCCGCCCATGGGTAGCGGCACCATCTAAAACCGCGTTACTTGCAATTTTTATGTCCACAATAACATGTGTTATTAAGAGATTTCACAATCACGATACTTGTAGTGACCGAAATAGCATCTATAATGCCCGCAACCACAATAAAACCTAACATGACTATAAATACAACGACAATCACAATTTAAAATTTTAATTTGGGGCCCATATTTTATATTCGCCCTGGGCCACCAAAAATCCAAGACCGGCCCTGTATAGCACACCATGTGTAACCTATTCCCTCTTCAATCTAAGTTACATGTAATTTAATCATAAAAATATTTATATTAAAATACATAAAATTTTAATAATTTAAAATAGTGAAACGACTTTCAAACTTGAGTAAAAATCCCATTGGCTTCTCTCTCAATATTTTCTGGAGGAAACGACGCCGTTTCTCTCTCTCTCTGAACATCATTAAAAATTCGTCATAAAAGAAAAATATTTAAACGGCACCGTTCTACCGACTTTTCAGACTTATGCCCTTCACTAAAACTCCCACCCCCGTCTGAAACAATTTTTTTCCGGTCTTTGCCCTGAATCCTCTGTTTTCGGCCTCTAGAACCGAATTAGAAATGGGAACGTCGGTTCAGGTAACCCCACTCTGTGGAGTATACAACGAGAACCCTCTCTCCTACTTAGTCTCAATCGACGGCTTCAACTTCTTAATCGACTGTGGCTGGAATGACGTCTTTGACCCCTCCCTTCTTCAACCCCTCTCCAGGTTCTTCTTCTTCTTCTTCAACTTTCGAAATGCCAATTGATTAACGGCTTTATCTTACTGTTTCCGGTTCTTTTTGCAGAGTTGCTTCGACGATTGACGCCGTGTTGCTCTCGCATCCCGACACGCTTCACCTTGGCGCTCTTCCGTATGCTATGAAACATTTTGGACTCTCGGCTCCGGTTTATTCCACTGAACCGGTTTTCCGATTAGGCCTTCTCACTATGTACGACCAGTATCTCTCTCGTAAGGTGATAGTTATCTTCCTTGCTTTATCTATTTGGAATTGCATTTTGAATCTTCATTGTTTATAGTACTAATTGTAAAGTGCTATGTTATCTCCCTATTGCAGCAAGTATCGGAGTTCGATTTGTTCACCTTGGATGACATCGATTCCGCTTTCCAGAGCGTAACTCGGCTAACCTACTCGCAGAATTATCATTTATCTGGTAACGTTTTTTGAGTAGTTAGTTCATCATAGGTCAATGTTAGTTCATAAGTGAAAGCTCAAGAGAATTGAAGGTCACAAGACTTGGTAGTTAGTAGTTAGTGCAATATGTAGGCGGTAGCTTATGTTTGGATGAATGTCTTTGCCTGACCACTTAGTTCTATCGTTTAAGATGTTACTTTCTCATTGTATTGTCTTTGTTTCTATTGCAATCTTCTAGGAAAAGGTGAAGGTATTGTGATTGCTCCTCATGTTGCTGGCCATTTATTGGGTGGTACTGTTTGGAAGATTACAAAGGATGGAGAAGATGTCATATATGCTGTAGACTTTAACCGACGCAAAGAGAAGTATTTATGCTATCTTTTATCTTATGTTAGATTGCAGTTCTGTTTTGAGCATTTACTTTATATACTCAGATGAGTTGGTTTTATCAGGCATTTAAATGGAACTGTTTTGGAGTCTTTTGTTCGACCTGCTGTTCTTATAACTGATGCCTACAATGCTTTGAACAATCAACCTCCTAAACCGCAAAGGGAGAGGGACAGAGATTTTGTTGGTAATTTAAGTATTTTATGTTGAATTTATTGGGCCATAGTATAATTCAATTTTTCCCATCCTATAATCCTTTTTCTATAATGCACTCCAATGCCTGCACTTTGTGAAATTTCTGCAGACATCATCTCAAAGACTCTAGAAGGTGGTGGAAATGTGTTATTACCTGTTGATACTGCTGGTCGTGTCTTGGAACTTCTCTTGGTTTTAGAAGAGGTCAGTAAGGATAATTGACTAATAAAGTGGTGGGTTTTTTTTTGTCTTTTGGTTAGCTATTTTATTGATTGCAAAGTCTGAATCATGATATAAACAGCACTGGTCATTGAAGTTTTTGAACTTCCCCATCTACTTTCTGACATATGTTTCATCAAGCACGATTGATTATGTCAAGAGTTTTCTTGAGTGGATGAGTGATGCTATAGCTAAATCCTTTGAAACTTCACGTGACAATGCCTTTCTTCTGAAGTAAGCACTCTCTTTCTTATTGATGCTATTGATAGTTGCTAGTATCCTCCTCTTTTATTTTGCTTTGCTGTATATTTATCCTCAGTTTGTATCATTTATATGTGCTTGAAAAATATAACTGATATGAGCTGTAAATTATGTATATCTATATTCATTTGGTGGAGAATTAAGCACAATGTATTTATGCCAACATTGCAGGCATGTCACGCTTTTAGTCAGCAAGAGTGAACTTGATAAAGTGCCAGATGGTCCTAAGGTTAGTTGATTGCGCCACTCTTAAACAGAAAATCTCATTGATCCTTCTTAACGTAATATATTTGACTGTTAGCTTTTTTTTAGGTTGTACTAGCATCCATGGCCAGCTTGGAAGCAGGTTTTTCTCATGATATTTTTGTTGAATGGGCAGCAGATGTCAAAAATCTCATTCTATTTACTGAAAGGGGGCAGGTGAGTTCTTCACTGTGTAGGATTTTAAATTTAATTGAATTCGTGCAGATTTTAGATGTTGATAAGCATCTACTTTGTGGCCTATAGAGGTTTATTCACTCAATGACCAAAGGTTTTAAGCTCTTTGTCATTCAACTTGAATTATTTTGTGCTTCATGGTTGTCCAAGTTCCCTCTTTTGGGGGCATCAGATTTATATGGTGACAATTTGTAAAACTTGTGAACCTGACATGTAATTACCATTTTGTTTGATCAAATGGCTATATTATTTCTTCTTACTCATAATATATAGTTAGTGATACCTTGACCTGTATATGTAGTTTGGCACATTAGCTCGTATGCTCCAGGCAGATCCACCTCCAAAAGCTGTTAAGGTTACAATGTCTAAGCGGGTTCCTTTGACTGGGGAGGAGTTGATTGCTTATGAAGAGGAGCAAAACCGGTTGAAAAAAGAAGAAGCTTTGAAAGCTAGTCTCGTCAAAGAAGAAGAATCTAAAACTTCTCTTGTGCCTGATAATACAAGTGATCCAATGGTTATCGACACTCATAATAAGCATTCTTCATTAGATGGTATACTTATTTCATTTCCCAAAGCTACCCAGGTTAATTGTCTTTTGAGAACTGATATACATGTTTGAGGTTTGAGCATTCAATAAACTCTTATTGCTGTGCATTACTTGTTTCCTTGTGTATTTGAATGTTAATTCTTCTTCAAATTAGGAGGGAGTGGGATGGTTTGCTGTTTCACGATAAAGAGATATTCTTACATATATTAATTGATTCTAAAATGTCAAACGATCTCCTAAATTGCTAAAATGCATTTAGATAAATATTACCTTTGTGTTTCCACTATCCGTGTACATTCTTGCAGTAGAGTCAACAAATAACTTCACATGTTTGAATGGTTATTAACTATAACTCCCTTGTCATTCGACATAGAAGTTCCCTCCGTTATGTTTGTGGTAAAACTAGTGAGGTTTTGTTTATTTCCATTTGTTCTTGATGATTTGCATTTATTTTAGAAGGAAAATAGATTCCAATACTATTCCAGATTGTGATAATTATAATTTCTTGTTATCAATTTGTCTCATTGAGGAGTTTCTTGCCAACCTAATGAGGTATCCTTGTGTGAGATATTCATGATGCATACCGACAGTTTGACGTATCTTTTACGCTCCCTTTTGTATCCTTAGCTGGTATTTTTTATCTGCTTGTACTCTGCAGGGTTGGGTCAGCATGGGAGCAGATTCCGTGATGTTCTGATTGATGGATTTGTACCCCCATCCTCTAGTGTTGCCCCAATGTTTCCCTTCTATGACAATACTTCTGACTGGGATGATTTTGGTGAGGTCATAAATCCTGATGATTATGTAATAAAGGATGAAGATATGGACCAAGCAGCTATGCGTGTAAGTGCCTGCTTCTTTGTGCCATCTGCTTGGTTACTTGAGAATGTTATATCTATCCGTAATCTACTGATATTTGGGTTTATTGAAACTGTTGTCAAATAATGAAATTGTTTTATATATTCATCTCAGATTGGTGGGGATATGGATGGAAAACTTGATGAAGCCTCTGCTAGTTTGATACTTGACACAACACCTTCAAAAGTCATATCTAACGAGTTAACTGTAAGCTGAATTCTTGCTCAGGTTTATTGTTAAGTAATTTTAGTTTTGGTTTATATGTTGTACTTACATCAATATGGTGCTTTAGTAATTTTTTTTTTCTGGATCGAGATTTGGTTGAGTTTGCCCATGAGCATTTCAACAATTATTAGTGTTCTTTTAGTAGTCTTATTGTTTCGTCACTTTTAGACCATTCAACTACAGTATTATTCTGAATTTTGTTGTTTATTGAACAATATTCTGTTATGATGGTTTAGGTCCAAGTAAAGTCTTCACTTATTTACATGGACTATGAAGGGCGTTCGGATGGTCGGTCTGTCAAATCAATCCTTGCTCATGTGGCTCCATTAAAACTTGTGAGTATATTTCTTGAGGCAACTTTTCAGAATTATTGGTTGTATATTTGCCTTATGCTATTTATGGGCCTTCCGTATAAATGTTTCTTTGCACAACATGCTATTATTTACCGTGCATTTATGACATCACCATGCTATCATATGTGGATGTCCCCATCTATTCCCTGGATGTGAGATTTTAATCCTGTGAGGTGGAACATGCATGAAATGCATTAATATCTTTTGAACAGTAGCACACAGCACTTCCCTCTATGTATCTATTTAAATGTCTATTATGCTATCTCATTCTTCCGTATAATTTTTTGTGGGTTTGATCTAATTTTATGCGGGTGCGTCATCTGTCGTATATTTTTTCACTCACAGGTCTTGGTGCATGGATCAGCAGAGGCAACAGAGCATTTGAAGCAACACTGCTTGAAACACGTTTGTCCTCATGTTTATGCTCCCCAAAGTGAAGAAACAATTGATGTCACATCTGATTTATGTGCTTATAAGGTATAACTCAAGAACATGTTTTCGTTTAAGGTGAGGCGATCATTTCAGAGGAAACCGGAATTCATTTTCTGACCTTGTGTGTGACATAGGTACAATTATCTGAGAAGCTGATGAGCAACGTGCTCTTTAAAAAGGTAACTAATAGAATTTATCTTGTGATGTTGATAACCATCTTTGAGTTATATTCAATCTTCGTCACTTTGTCTAACATAATTGCAATATCAGTTAGGAGACTACGAAATAGCTTGGGTGGATGCTGAAGTAGGGAAGACAGAAAATGACATGCTCTCTTTACTACCCCTATCGACGCCAGCTCCGCCACATAAATCTGTGGTCGTAGGTGATCTAAAAATGGCGGATTTCAAGCAGTTTCTTGCCAGTAAGGGTGTCAAGGTACTGCTTTTCATATTTGTTTAAACAAGTTATGTAAAAGAAATGGAAAAGATCTCAAACTTTCCTATTTAGAGTCCAAAATCTCGGGAAGTGTAGCCCTCTTTTGATATCCGAAGGTGCTTCTTTACAGGTAGAATTTGCAGGAGGGGCATTGCGATGTGGTGAATACGTGACATTACGCAAGGTTGGGGTTGCAAACCAGAAGGTAAGCAATTTGGCATCTTGACTTGCTGTCTGGCAAGCTAACGAGACCGACTAGCATCCTTTGCAACTTTTACTGGCCATGATATGTTTTCTCGTTTTCCCCCCTTTAAATTTCGTTGTTGTTTGTTTGTCTTAGGGTGGTGGTTCTGGTACACAGCAAATTATAATAGAAGGCCCCTTGTGCGAGGATTACTACAAGATAAGGGAATATCTATATTCCCAGTTTTATTTACTTTAGGTTGTGGAATGAAATATACAACGCAATGGCGGACGGGCTTCGCCCGTACGCCCTCCCCCTCGTTATTTAGCGAGCTCCGAATCGAACAACCACTCCTCATCTGGGGGGTTTATGGAGGGCGGAGAGCATGGCGTTGCACAGAAATTAGTTACTTTGTTTCTTAGTATATCTGATTTTGGTTGAATGTACAATTTGTTTACCCTAAGTAAATTGTATGGTTTTAGGTTATTATTTGTTTTCCATTTTGCCTCTTTCTTTCGCACTGCTTAGACAGTAGAGGATGTGTATTTTCGGATATTTCTTTTGTTGACATAATTACCAGTAACTCTATTGAAAAACTAGATGAATTGACCGGGTATTATTAATTCAATAGAAAAATAATAAAAATATCAATAAAATTATTAAATAGGGTTATATTTTGATATGTAAGTTGAGCAAAAAAATTTATACAACTTTTCATATTTAAGTTATAAAATTTAAAATCTAAATTCTTAGCCTTTTAACACAAACTTTAAATTCTAACCATAAACCTTAAATTCTATATACTACACACTAAACTCATAGACTTTAAATCACAACTATAAAATCTAAGTTTACACAAATTTAGGGTTTGTAGATTTAGTTTGTGTGGTTTAGGGTTTGTAGATTTAGTTTGTGTGGTTTAAAATATTGGGTTTGTGGTTAAAACTTAAGGTTTGAAGTTTATAATTTAAGGTTTATTTACACAATATTTATAAAAATAATTACTCCTATGTGTCTAATTTATTTACACAATATTTATAAAAATAATTTAAGGTTTATTTGTACGATGAGATTAGAAAATATACATATGTATATCAGTATATGTGTCTAATATCGTTTAGACTTCTAAGAATATGGGGGAGATATAAAATCATGAAAAACATAGAAAATGAAATATAAACAAACAAAAATATAATAAAAAAATCTATATTCATATACATTGTAAGCCGTTGGTTTCATTACAAAGAAAACTATTTTCTCTTGGGAAAAAGCAGTTGGCAAGCTTGAAGCAGAATGCGAGGTTAGGGTTATGGCATGGCTGGTGAGATGATCCAACAAAGAGGTGGTTGAATCTGTTTCGAGATCGAGACGAATTCGTTTCCACCTAAAAACAAGACTTGATCACCCTAAAGATTTCATCTCCGCTCACTATAATTTGTCGAAATTCAGTTTATAGACATGGAAGAAGAATGTTCCACCCTAGACTTAGAGTGTTCAGGTGAAATCAGACAGTTAAATAGTCATTCTAATACCACTTATAACGTGATCATTATTAGCTTCCCAAGAAGCTATTTAATTGGATGTGTAGTACCACCACATATTTATTTCAAAGATTTGTAAGACTTTTTTATTTTAATTATTATCATTTTAATTCAAAAAAAAGTTAGGGTTTTTTAAAGTTAGCGTTTTGGATACGATTCTAAAGGTCAGGCAAATTTTCTTCTTCGTCTATTTCTTCTTATTCTTGAATTGATTTTTTTAACTCTCGCTGCTTTTTATTTTTCCCGTTCTAAATATTTTTTTTTACATTTGAGCATATTATTCAACATCTATGTATTGGGTTCGAAAATTGGCATATTCTGTCCAAAATGTTTAAGTGAACAATGATATCATCAGAAATTGTTCAAGGGCTTCTTCAATCCTTGTTGAAAAATAATTTGATACACAAATTTGGGTAAACTAAAGCCTTTCAATTTTAAGATTTAAATTTTTAGTTTAGAGTTTAAAGTTTAAAAATTTAAGTTTTTAGTTTAAAGCTTGCACGTAGAATAACAATGGCAATAAATATAAATTTGAAGAAAAATAAATTTAAAGTTAATACTTCTTCCAATCTTTCATACCTAATTAGAATAAACATGTTCACAAAACACAATTTCAATCTCAAACAACAAAAAAAAACGAAACATACGCTAAACAAACCTCTCTAGCTGCTCGTAAACGAAACAGATAGACACAAGAAAATAAAGGTTTATTTCTTCTTTTCTGCACCTCCACCATGAGCCCTGCAAGGAACATCACACAAAGAAGGATATTCATTACCATTTTCAGATGACAAAGGCTACCTCGAAACATAAGCTTGCTCGTCTGAGATATAAGACGATATTACCTCATCTTGCGGAGAACGCTGGACATCTCTTCACGCTTCTTCTTTGCCCTTTTGTGAGTTCCCAACTTTCTTTTAGCTACCTTGAGAGCTCGCTTGTCCTTACCAACTTTCAGAAGCTCAGTGATCCTCTTCTCGTACGGTGCAAAACCAGCAACTTCCCTGATCAAGCTCCTCACAAAATGGACTCTCTTGCTTGTTTTCTGAATAAAATAACCGGGATTGTGACTTCTAGGCCGAAACAAGCATTTCGAAAAGATGGGTACAAAGAATAACAACAGATCTAACATGACAGTTTACTAGCATCACTATGTTGCTCTGACCATTTTTTATGTACCATGTGCAACACATATTCGAACAAGAATATAGATAAAACCCACCAAATATTTTTAAACAGAGTTGAAAAAACGTTAAACTTTGAACATACACATGTCAAACACATTCTCGTAACAGAAACTCGACTACTAATACACGAATACAAGCGGCTATTAGTTGAGTTATACCCAATTACAAATAATCTACATCATTTCAAAAAGATGGGTACAAAGAATAACAACAGATCTAACACGGCAGTTTACTAGCATCCCTATGTTGCTCTGACCATTTTTTATGTACCGTGTGCAATGCATATTCGAACAAGAAAATAGATAAAACCCACCAAATATATTTAAACAAAGTTGAAAAAACGTTAAACTTTGAACACACACATGTCAAACACATTCTCGTAACTGAAACTCGACTACTAATACACGAACACAAGTGGCTATTATTTGAGTTATACCCAATTAGAAATAATCTACATATATGAGAACAGATGAACTTACGCCTTTCCGAATAGAGGGACGAGGAGCCAACTCCTTCTTCGTCACAACATGACCCTTGTTCAGTCCTACAGAGAGGCCAGTGTGTGGCTGCTTGGTAGCCATGCCTGCTAACATAAAAAAGAATGAAAAAACAATAAATTCAAGAAAAAATTCAATCATTTTTCATATTCGAATTACTGAATATTCTGATTATCAACTCATGCTTTAAACAGGAATCAAAGCCTTAATCTATTGTACCTCCGTCCATAAAAAAACATCAAATTTCACAAAATAAATTCGCATCAACAATTAATCGAAGACAAAATGTAGATACATATAAAGCTTTCAAGGGGCTCATTCAAGACTTACTCGAACTATTACTCAACAAAGAATAAGAGCTTTGGTTTCAGCTCATCGGGATAAATATAGGAAAAAATAGATTTTAGTCGTTTGTGAATTACTCGAATAAATACAGTAATTCGCGGAATGGGGTATCCCATAGTTATAGTATATTAATAAACAATCTGTACAAGAAACAGTTACTTCTGAATCGTAAAATACTTGAACAAATAGCTATCTCAAGAAATTTCAAGAGCAATATCTACGGTTTTATAAAATGGCGTGAAAATGGGATTCAAAACTAGCCATAGCACATAAAATCACGAAAAACAAAGCTTGTAAGACAAAATCAGAACTGCTAATACCATATCAGCTAAAACAAAACCCAAAAATCAACACACAGCAGATTACGAATACAAAACAAGAAATTTCTGGGTTTTCAGCTTACAATTTCGGTTCACAGGCAATCAAATAGGGCAAAATACTCGGAAAATATACTAAAAAGTGAGGGAGATGATAGAGATCATGAAGATGTACCTGCGGAGACGGGATATGAGGCGGATCTAAAAGAAAATAGGGTTTTTGATTCGTGATATAACAAATATATTGACTGCTAAGTGCTAACCCTAGGTTTCTAGGGTTTGTAATATGGGTTTTGGGCTGAAAAAACCCTAAAAATAAAGAACATGAAGAGAAAAGCAATGGCTCGAGGAATTGACCCAGCCCAAAATCTCTTAAAGCCCAGTTTCTTTTAGAAAATGTAGCTTTTTTACTTATTTTCTATTTATTTATAGTTTTCAAAAAGAAAAAAAAAAGTTTTCTATTCTTTAATTATTATATTACAGCACATACATTAACGTAGAAAATTTATTTTCTAAATTCTTTTCACTACCTTAGTTATAATTTAAATCAGTAAAAGATACTCTATCATATTTTTCTTCATATTTCACTACGTTTAACTGTCTCAAGAACTCAACAAGTGTCTCTTGTGGAAAGAGATAATGTTCATTTAAGAGATTCGAGTTTAAGTATTTAGTGTGTAAGATGTGTGTGCCTTGTCAAAGAGTTGAGAAAAAATGTGAGCAGATACATCATTTAAGAAAGAAAACATACGAGAAAAGTTAAGATTAAAATTGTTACAAAATAAACATTGAATGTTGGATGAACAGTCAAACGATAAATGACTGAACATGTCCACCTAGTTAAAGTAATATATTAGTTGTTATAATTGACTGAATTTAGCGTTCGACGAACTGTTCATGAACCGTTCGTATAACGTTCGTTTATGTTTTTTTTATTAAGCTAAATAAACGAGTATAAACAAAATTTTCATGTTCGTTTAATAAGCAAATGAATACGAACAGAGGTGTGTTCGGTTCATTTAAACTCGTTTATAGACTCATTTATAGGCTTGTTTGTAAGCTCGCTTATAGGATGAAAATACTCGTAGATGTATCTAAATGCTACTTTTTGTTGTTGTTAAGGATGTTATATAAGTTCATGTTGAAATGTAAGTTTTATTTTGTTGCTTTTGTTTTATTTATTTATTTATTGTTACTTTAGTTATCATTTCTAAACATATAAACGAACATGTTTACAAATAAATAAATGAACACGTTCGTGAACACTAAAATAAATAAACAAACACGAACACAATATTAAAAATTTAAACGAACAAGAACACCTTTAAAAATAAACAAAAGAACACGAACATATCATTGTTCATTCAATCTTGATTTATTTACACCCCTAATCTTTATAAATGTTATAGAATAATCATTGAACTATTTAATTGTTACAAAATGGTTGATTATGGTTATGTTGTAACTTCTTTTTGTAGTTGATTTTAAAATAATTTGTTTCTAGAAAGATTTCAAATAAAGGAAGGAAATAATTTTTCATAACTGCTCAATGTCCATCTTGTAATAAAATTCAAAGTTTAATGTTCATTTTGTAATAAAATCTAAAATCTAAAGTTCAATGTTTATTTTATAACTTTAAAAAATCCAATGTCTATAAAGAACATTATGAAATAATTTAGTGACTATCTGTGAATTTCACCGTTAATAAAAAAAAATAGCCAACTCCTTAAAAGGTAAAGCCGTAAAGCCAGAGAAGAGCGCCCCAGCGCCAGAACAACCAAATTTGAAATCTAAGTAATCTAATCTAACGGCTATCCCCTTTCTTTAAAAGTTTAACCCACATTATAAATCAAACTCTCCAATTCTCTGCAAAACCCAAAAAATTTCAACAAGAAGAAGAAAATTCTAGCGAAGAAAAAACTTGTTCTTCTACTATGGGACCAAACCGAGGTCGAAAGGCTCGACTGATAGCGAAAATCAAAGGCTTCACAGATCTAGAACCGGAAGCCTCTGGAAAGTGGATTTCAGTTCACAGACCTAAGGGAGATGAATCGGGAACTGTTACAGTTTCTTTTGGAGATGAATCGGCAAGGTAACAACGATATATATATATATATATATATACATATATATATATCAAATTTATAGCGAAAAGCAACATATGGAAGGTACTAATGTTTTTATTTTCATAAATTTTTTTGATAATTTGCAGTCGGAAAGAGTCATACGAGTTGGATTATTGCTACGATCGAATCGAGGGAAATGATTTGATTTTTTCGAGGGAAGTAAAGCCTCTTGTTGAAGATGTTTTTAATGGTTGTAATGCCACCGTCATTGCTTATGGAGCAATAGGCAGTGGAAAGACTTTTACAATTCAGGTCAGTTAACTTGTTTTTTCTTCTTTGAATTGCTATTAGTATTAGGTAGCATTAGGGGTTTTAGATTTCAAATTTCGGATTTGGATCTCAAAAAAATTATGGATTTGTTGTATGTCTATCAAGCAGTGAATTTGAATTTTCTAAAGAATTTATGCTTTTTATAGGTTTAGAATATATACCATGTTGAAATCTAACTAAGTTATTCATAAGGTATGCGTTTCATTCTTATAATTTATGTAGAAAATGAAATCCAAATCCAAAATTTCAATTCCATGTTCACAAACATGACATTAATATATATATTTGAGAATATTTAAGTTGATTTTTTAAAGAATTTTTTTGAAGGGTACGGAAGGGAAACCGGGATTAGCTGTACTAGCCATGGCTGAAATCCTTTCGATGGCAGAGGAAAGTGGCAAGTTAATTTCCGTATCATGTTATGAGATTTTGAAAGACCATGCTTATGATCTTTTAGATCCAAATAGGCATGAAGTTTTGATATGGGAGGATGTTGCTCGTGGCAAAATTCAACTTAAAGGACTTTCTCAGGCAAGTTATAATCTATGTTGTTTTTGGAAGCTAAGTTTCTCTAGTGTATTTACCTTACCTTTTGTTTCATTCATTGATTCATTTCTTTCTGTAGATTGCTGTGAAGTCTATTGAAGAATTTCAAAAACTATATTTTTCGAGTCAAAATTCATATAAACAGCATCTTTCGAGCCAAATTTCACACAAGCAGTCTCAGAAGATGATAGCTGAACCTCATCATAGAAGTCACAAAGGCTTAATCATTCATGTATTTCGGAGCAATGAATCCGAGGCTCTTCCTCTTGGGAAGATGAACTTTGTTGACTTGGCAGGTCTCAATTTTTTAATGATATAGTCAATTGTTTTGTTTTGGTATTTTCTTTTTCCTGTAATGGCTTAAAAATTATCCATTTTTATACTCTAGCCGTTATTGCATTTCCCAGGTTACGAGGATGGAAGAAGGAAAAGCACCGGTGGTGTTAATCTTCAGGAGAATAATATAATTAATAAGTCCATATATGCCTTACATAAAGTTGTTTATGCTTTAAATGCCAATGACAGCCACGTCCCTTATCGTGAAAGTAAACTAACTCGAATGTTGCGTGACTCCTTGGGAGGGACAAACAAGATTTTGATGATCACTTGCTTGGTGAGATTTTCGGTTTCAGATATGTTACAAGAACTTTTTCTTTTCCCAAAATTTGTTCGCAATTTACATTGTCATTTTAACTTCTTTGAGTGCAGAATTCATGCTATTGCCAAGATTCCTTGTGCATGGTAAAGTTAGCTTCTCGTTCTTGTAAATGCGCAAATAGGATCATACCCGACTCCACAAAGAAAACTAAAAGCATGGTAAGACCTACGGTGCTTTCTTCTTCAAGCAAGAGTGCTTCTGCAACTGCAGCAAAACGGATTGGAACACGAGTGGGATTTTCGGGAAACAAAGCCAATGCTAAGGCTTCAATTATCAATGGAAGGTACATGGCAATATCTCTCCTACTTGCTTCAAGCTATATAAACATTTTCATCATCATTGTTGCTCTTTCTATATTGGTAATCTAAAGGTTTCATAATTTTCTTTTTCTAATTTGAAGGAAACTTTTTGATGAAACATGCCATACAACCAAATCTAAGAAGGCATCTCAGGAGGTATTCGGTTTTGTAGATTTGGCTCCTAAATCTGAATGCAAATACGAAATTAAGGTTCATTAAATAAATGCAATATTTTTACTTGTAAAGTTTAGAAAATAACACATTGAATATGTTGAAATTAAGGCTCATTAAATAATAGGGTTCCTAAATCTGAATGCAGGAAAGCTTGCCATTAGAAATTGTCTCAACTGTTACTGAACGTGCTAAACAGGAAGAAGTAACATTTAGCAAGAGTGCTTCTGCAACTGCAGCAAAACGGATTGGAACACGAGTGGGATTTTCGGGAAACAAAGCCAATGCTAAGGCTTCAATTATCAATGGAAGGTACATGGCAATATCTCTCCTACTTGCTTCAAGCTATATAAACATTTTCATCATCATTGTTGCTCTTTCTATATTGGTAATCTAAAGGTTTCATAATTTTCTTTTTCTAATTTGAAGGAAACTTTTTGATGAAACATGCCATACAACCAAATCTAAGAAGGCATCTCAGGAGGTATTCGGTTTCGTAGATTTGGTTCCTAAATCTGAATGCAAATACGAAATTAAGGTTCATTAAATAAATGCAATATTTTTACTTGTAAAGTTTAGAAAATAACACATTGAATATGTTGAAATTAAGGCTCATTAAATAATAGGGTTCCTAAATCTGAATGCAGGAAAGCTTGCAATTAGAAATTGTCTCAACTGTTACTGAACATGCTAAACAGGAAGAGGTAACATTTTTCGTATTCATTCTATCTGGTGTGTACTGAATATGCCTCTAAGAATGTGAATCGGTTTTTGAATATTTTTATGCTTGGGAATCTGTCATGATTTTGTGCAGGAAAAGCAATCTTCGGGTATTTCACAAGCAGTAGAATCTCTTACAGAGGTAAAACACTTATCATGCTTTAAAATTTAAAACTGTTACTAAGTTCGAAGCTTATTTCTTGTACATAACCATTGATTGCTCCAAAGAATATTTTAAAATATATTTCAGCACGGAAGAAGTCGATAATTCTATATAAATAATGATTTTATTTTTAGCCGTGTTTAATGGTTTTGTTTTTTCCTTTATAGGATCAGTATCCCTTGCAAGCTTTTAGTGTAGAAGGAAGTGATATGTCATTTAAGGCTAGTACACAAGAAACCAAGTTATTAGACAAGGTGATTAAATTGAAATTGTGTTTAAATGCTTGTTTAAATGCTCAAGGAGATTAATTACTGTTGAAATTGTTATTTGATTCTAAAGGTTAATGTGACTGATGAGAATAATCATGATAAAGCCACTCCAAATATTGATGGCAATGCAGAATCACTTTCTTTTGTTGGAGCAGGTATATTTATAGCATGTAAAATAGAAAAATCGATTTCATAGACAAGAAGAAAGACAACATGTTATTTTGAATAATTTGTTTCTTTTTTTAACAGATCCAACCATAGATAAGGAGAATAACCTTGTACTTGTCAACAAGGATGAATCACCACCAATTAGTGCACGACTGCAAGAGTTGTCAAAAAATCTGAAATTGCTTTGTTCCTCATCTCCGTCATGCGTAGAAATTCTATCAAAGACTGATGTTTCAATCGAAGATCAAGTATCAACAGAAATTTTGGAACCGAAAACTCCAGAACCAAGACTATTGGTTAATGACAAATCAGAAATTGTAGATAATAGTTGCGGTTCTTGGAAAGCATTCAGCGCTCGTAGTTTTAGAATGAAGGTAGATTCTTACGTATTAAAATCTTCCTATTTATATTAGCTTAATTGCTTTATTAATTGTTTTCTTGTGTTGCAGAATTCTCTAGTCGATGAATATCTCAGATTCTTAAACACAGCTAGCAAGTAAGTACATTTTTTGAATTTCAATACTCTTGCAACAAAGCAACATATTGGAAAATATAATTCGAACTAAACAAGTAACTAGCTAATTGCATAAGTTGTATAATATGATATTAATAGAGCATCTTTATATCCAAAAGAAATAAAGTTATGAAGTCTTTCAAATCTAATTTCAATATTATTTATAAACTAATGTATTTTTTTCTTTTTTCCTACCAACAGAGAAGACTTGAAAAGATTAAAGGTGAGAGAGTATATAACTAATAATTCTAATTTGAATTGCTATTATGATAATTAAATTAAATTTGAGTTTTTTTTATATATTCAAGGGAATTGGAGAAAAAAGAGCTACATACATTCTTGAGCTCCGTGAAGAATCTCCGGAGCCTTTTAAGGATGTAAGCACTAGCATCGATAGCATTGAATCAATTTCTATAGATTTTTTTTTTCAATTTATTTACTTTAATAACTAAAATTACTATTTACAGCTTGATGATTTGAAGGATATTGGAATGTCGGAAAAGCAGGTAGTTTTTCCTATTTCCATATATATAAAAAATATGGATAAATATTCTATACACAGTCGGTGTAAACTGAAAGTTTCTATAAGCGCCTTAGTTTTAGGGTATAGGGAGCTAGTTTAGGGTATAAGGTTTAGAGGTTTATGTGTGAGGGATTAGAATTTAGGGATAATTGTTTCAATTTAAGGTTTAGGGTTATAATTTAGGTTTTATAGGTCAAAACCTAAATCCTCACCATATTACCCTAAAAACTAAACCCTAATCTATAAACCCTAAATTATAACTCTAAACCTTAAATTGAAACAACTATCCCTAAATTCTAAACCCCTGCACCTAAACCCCTAAACTTTGTACCCTAAACTAACTCCCTATACCCTAAAACTAAGGCGATTGTGGAAACTTTTGTGTATTGGATATTAATCCAAAAAATATTTATCTACACATATATAGCTTAAAATGTTTGTTTTTGTGCTAAATTTGTTTGTTTGGATTATTTTGATTGGCTGTTTATTTAATTTTCAGATCAAAGGAATTATGAAAAGGGAAATAGGAGGGCTCTTCAATTAGCCTTTCAAGGATGGATTTCAAGTTTCAACAGGCAACTTGAAGTTGCCAAATTGTAAAATTTGTGTCCTTTTTGTTATTATGATATTTTCCTTTTGCAAGCTTTTCACTTGAATGTTCTCCTTCATACACAATGGTCTGACATGAAGCTTGATGTTGGTATTGAGTTCAATTTTTTCTCTTCATCTTTCGCTTTCTCCCGAATTTTAAATGTCTTGATGAATGATGAATATAAGTATTTGTTTGTTTGGACAACAAAAACGAAATTAAACTGAAAAATAGCACTAAATTATTATGATTGACATGAGGAAAGACAAGACAATAGTTTGGTTTATACGGTACATCTACAATTACCTGGTGTTATGGAAGTAATGCCTGCATTTCTGGCAGCATGCGTTTAACATTCTGAGCTCTGGTATTGGTAGTGATATTCATTTTCAGGAATTGCCACGGCCAACAAAAGTGCCTCAGCTTACGTCGGCTCCTCTCTTTGCCCTCTGCTTCTTCCAATTGTTTCGTTAACTCCTCGATCCGCTCACGAAGTCCTATTGCTCTGCTGTCGGCTAGCTGCAGAGATCGCTCTGCAGCTGCCTGTGCAGCTATAGCAGCAGCTGCAAGTTCTTCTTTCAGCTTTAACTTGCCATTGGATATTTCCAGAGCTGCCTTTGTTTTGCTCAACTCTTGCTTCAAAATGACAACCTAATCAAACATTAATGATGTTGGGTTTTATCTCAATAAACTCCAAGTAAATTAGCAAAATGACAAAAGATGTCCTCGACGTTTGCATGTTTTGTCATTTGGCCCTCTATTCTTTTTTTGGTCAAAATATGCCCCCAACGTTTCATTCATAGTCCAAATATGCTCATATTGGATGTAAAATGTCAATCAACTGACGGTCAACGGCTTATAAAAAATTTTTGACGTGGCATCAGCAGATCTTAATACGTGTCAAGTCCAGTCAGCATCAGTTGTTGAACGTCAGTTGACTGACAGTTTCCATCTAACGGGGGCATATTTGGTCCAAATTGAAACGCTGAGGGGGCATATTTGGACTATGAATGAAACATTGGGGGGCATATTTGGACTATGAATGAAACGTTGGGGGCATATTTGGACCAAAAGAAAGAATTAAGGAGCCAAATGACAAAACAAGCAAACGTTGGGGGGCATATTTGGACACAAAAAAATAGAGGGCAAATGATAAAACATGCAAACGTTGGGAACATCTTTTGTCATTTTGCTAAGTAAATTCAATTATCTATGCCACTCTGATTGCTAGAAGCACATGTCTCCGACATTTGTGTCGTGTGGGATATGATCCTCCATGTCCATGAAAAAACTTTAAATATATATATGGGGATAAAATTCACTTACACCATGTAAAACTCAAGTAGTTTTACATTATTTACGACCATTTCAAACATCCGTAACATAAAAGATAAAATAATATTTGTATCCATTTAACGAGCACACAAGTTCGATGATTCATATTGGCAGAATAAAAGTGCATACCAGTTTGTCACGTTCTCCAACCTCTTTTTTTCCAGCTTCTACTTCCAACTCGCAAGCTTCCCTCCATCTAGCAGCATCTGCTTCGGTTTCTTTTATTTCTGTCAAGAGTTCCTCGGCCTAACAAAGATTGAATTTTCAAGAAAAATAATAAAGGAAGTAAGTACAGATGACGAGGGAAAAAATGTATCCAAGGGAAGCAGAAAAAAGATAGATGAAGCTAACATTTTGAGCTAAAAACATCTCCCGGTCTTCCAACTCTTTGATGTACAGTGTGTTTTCTTCAATTTTTTGAGCTTGTTTCTCCGTAAGACTCTGCAGTCGCTCGTTATCGGACCTAGATTCCTCCAAAGATCTTCGTAACTGAGAAATTTCAAGTCTTAAATTCTTCATTATCTTCTCCACCGTGGAGGCCTGTCGAAGACAAAAGTTACGGCGCAAGACGCTTTGCTTGTTGCAAATTTATCAGTGTTTAGTACATATGCATACATGAAAATTAAACTTTCAAGCCACAACAGAAACAAATTAAGGGATCTTAAGTTCTTGACCAATATGAATTTTAGGTTCAATTGAACGGCTTGAAACATCCATGTGAAGCTACTAGGGCCGTAAATGAGACGAGACTGATCGCGAGCTACTCGTGCCCCACTCGATCAAAGTTCGGTCAACACTTGAGCTCGAACTCGGCTCGAGTTCTTAACGAGCCGAGCTGAGCTACTTGATACCCGACTCGAAAAGCTCGCGAGCTACTCGAAAGTATAATAAACTATTTTTAAATTTTTAAAATTAAAGTGAACTAAAATGTAGGTTTGGTGTTTTTGGTTGTTAAGTTATGTTAGTTTAATTTTTAGTTTTAACTTTCTTTATATTTTCATGTGTACTTCTTTTTCTACTACTAGGATTAGGGGTTTTTAATGAGTCACATAGAAATATTTCTTTTGTATGATTATTATCATTATTATTACAAACAATGTTGTAAATAAAACGATACAGATCGCGAGCTACTCGAGCTCGACTCGGTCAAAACTCGATCAATACTCGACTCGATTAGACTCGACTTGAGCTCGGCTCGAATTCTTAACGAGTCGAGTTGAGCTCAACATACTCAAGCTCGAGTCAAGCTCAAACTCGACTCAAATTCTTAATGAGTCGAGCCGAGCTTAGAACTACTCGAGCTCGACTTGGCTCGTTTAAACCCCTAGAAGCTACTATGTCAATGCAAACAAGATAAAGTGAACTTCAACATACCAGGCTAACAACCTCCTCTTCACACTCACTATTATTCGATTTACTCCCCGAAGTAGTAGTAGTAGTAGTAGAGGCCGTGGAACCGGACCTCTCGATGGCTTGCTCATTGCTTCCACTTCCCATCATAAACCCGAACCCGACTCTCTGCAAACCCCGCTCTGCAATATGTAACAATGCCACCCTCTTTTGATCATTGTTCCCTTTTAACTTATTCAAACTCTTCTCCACTGCCTCTTTCTCCACCAATGCGATCCTCAACAAGCTATTGATGTCGCGATTCTCCTCCGTTAAGCTCACGACGCTGCTCTCCAGTTCCATCTTTTCCCTCTTTCTTGCTTCCTTGAACTCATTTGCTTTTGAGTTAGCTTCACTCGCAAGTTTCAAAACCGTGGTAATTTCTCTTGAAAAAATCCTCAGTTCTTCGTCTTCTAATTCAAGTTTCTCGCTCTCACTATCAACATTCTCCATCAATTCCTTTTCATCGTTCAAAACTTCGATGAGTTTGACCAAATTTTCCTTCACCGACCGGATTGAATCCAAGCTTTTCACAAATACCTCATTTCTGACTTTAGTCTCGGATTCAAACTCTTCGATTTCCCTTCTAGAAACTTCAAGCTTTTCCTCGAGTTCAAGCTTTGCTTTCGATTGTTCATCGATCTTTCTAATGAAACCTTCTTCGTTTTCTCTCAAAGTGACGTCGAATTCCTCGATTTGATGCCGAAGAAAGTCTCGCTCGAGTGACAACTCGTGGACTTTCTCCGTTAAAGTACTGGTTTGAGCAATTGCTTCGTCTCTTTGTTGCTGGAGGAGACGCAGATTCTCCTCCGTGGATGAAGATTTGGATCGGAGAGATTCGAGTTGGGCGAGGAGATCATGATCGGAGATCGGTGAATCGGTGGAAGAATCGAGACCGGCGATGGAGATTTCCGATGAAGGATCTGCGGTGGTTTCCATGGTCCATAGACAGAAGAAATTAAATTAGGGATTGTGGTGAGAAAGGGAGATGGATTAGGCATGGAGGGAAGCGAGCTTCTTTAAAACTACCAGTCAAACGGACACTCGAAAGAAGGTCAGGTGGGCGAAGGAATACGTGGAGACCGGGTTTTGGCGGGGATTAGTTAAATGTCACTATGTTATAAATTCGGGTTAAATCCGTATTTGCCCCCCCCCCCCCCGAAGTTTAATTTTTGGATAGATTTTTATTATAATTTGATCCTTAAAATTTTAAAAAATTCACTGTCGGACCATCATTATTCTTCTCCTTTAAAATGAAATGGCACAATTAAAAATATCATAAATTTATTGAGTAGTAAGTATCAATAAAAAATGTTGTTTATCACATAAAGTGATCCATGTAATTCACCATACTCAGGGACATAACTATGGATTAATATCCTATACACTGGCGGTGAAAACTAAAAGTTTCCGCAAGCGCCTTAGTTTTAAGGTATAGGGAGTTAGTTTAGGGTATATGGTTTAGGGGTTTATATGTAGAGGGTTAGAATTTAGAGATAGTTGTTTCAATTTATGGTCTAGGGTTATAATTTAGGGTTTATATGTTAGGGTTTAGTTTTTAGGGTAATATGGTGAGGATTTAAGTTTTAACCTATAAACCCTAAATTATAACCATGAACCTTAAATTGAAACAACTATCCCTAAATTCTAACCCCTACACCTAAATCCCTAAATCATTTACCCTAAACAAACTCTCTATACCCTAAAATTATGGCGCTTGTGTGAACTTTCAGTTTCTACCGCATGTGTATAGAATATTTATCCCATAACTATATGGGGTGGAGAGGCAATTGCCTCTTCTATTTTTTTTACCTTTGTTCTTATATATAATTTTCTTTTAAAAAATAGGTTGTTTTTGAATTTGTCCCTCTCGCTTTCAAACATTTATTTACCATCCAATTCTAAATCCTAACTCCGTCTTTGACCATATTATTTTAAAAAATCACATCATTTATACACTTCAACACACAAAAAAACATTATCAAAAAAATTCAATCTTGAGTGAAATAAATGTCATGGTTTAAATTTTTACTATAAAATCATTACACAATAAATGAACAAAACTCAAACTTATACCTCGTTCTCCTTCAAGTTTACTTACATATATTAGCATGAATATGATCTCTACCAAACATATATAAAACTTCAGTAATTAGCTTGCACACAAAAGTGCACTTCATAATTAGAATACATAATTACTTTCCCCTAGCTTTTCTTTTCTCTCTAGCGCCTCTCTTTCATTTTGATTGAATTTAGGCCGACAGAGACAACAGTTTTAGGGCGGTTTATCGACCGCTGGTCACTCATTTTTATTTATTTGTTTTGTTCTTTTGATTTTTAGTCTTTTAATTCTATAATTATATCTTCATAACACGCTTTCTTCTACCATTTGCTACGTTTTTTTTTACTTTTTAGTACGCTTTTCTACCTCTTGACACGCTTTTCTGTTATTTGTTTTCTATCAAGGTTGGATCTGACGTCGCCACGACTGATCAAGATGGCTCTCATTTCATTATGCCGTTGACCCCCTTGTCTCAGGCCCTTGAATCGGATTCAGATACGTGATTACATCTACCGTTTATTCGCGATTGAGTTGTGGTAATGACCTTATTGTCAACGTACGTTCACTGTAATATGCATTTGTCAATGTTATTTGTTGATGATTTTACCCATCATCGTCGATTTGGGGATGTTTGTATCCGTTTTTTGTTTCGAGTCTTTTGATTAGGTTCTTACTTGTTCCTTGTATAGTCCTCTTATGATCTAGAGCCGCTAATTTAATTTTCTAAGTTTGTGTCTGGATTTAGGTGTTCGTTTAATAAAATTAGTATTAAACTAGTGGAATCAATTTAAAAAAAATGCACTTCATAATTCTTTTGTATATCAAAATGTATCCATCGCCCGACGAAAGTGAAGACCTAAACTCGTATGGACTATAATGAATTGAGTTAATATTTGTAGTGAATCCAACTGTTAAGTAATTATGCATTGTGATATCTGCTAAGTAGTCGTGCATAATGATAATAACTCCCAATTTTCCGGTAACTATGATCCTTTTATATAATAATAATAATTAGGAAGATTATAGAGGTATATTTTATGAAGTCGAGCAAAAACAATTAATGATAAATTACATAATTAATCATTTAATTATGAAAAGTGTAAACTACATAAATAGCTCTCCGATTATCATGTATTTTTTGTCGAGTCATCTGACTATGAAAAATTACAAAATGGCCTCCAACTAAAAAAAATTAACAAGTTGGTCTTTAAATATTTAACAACTGATATAAAAATACATGCAACCCTTCATATTTATAAATTTAATCAACTTAATTCTAATTCAAAAAATAAGAAATTTAGTTATCTATATTTATCCATTCTATCAATTTAACTCTTCACTTTAGCACCGCCTCCCTGCTCCGTTGACCCTCCATTCCGATTGGCGACCCATTGGTTCGACTCCCCTTGCTTTTCCGATCAGCCCACACCCTTCAGCACTCGATCTCGCGCCTCGTTTACGCGCACTAGCACCTTGCCAGAACGCCACTCTACCCTCCGATCTAATTTGATAAGTCTCCAATCAAATGTTTAAATATGGATGACTAAATGTGTTATTACGTCAATTTTTGTTAACTGTAATATCATCAATTTTTTTAATGACACTATACCAATTTGCTTCTTTTTTTTTTTTTAGCTCGGACCTTTCTATAACTTTTTATAGTCAGTAACTCAACAAAAAATGACATATAATCGGGAGACTATTTATATAATTTACTCTTATGAAAGATGATCATTTTAGTCACCGCTGTTTTAAAAAGTTACAAAATGGTCTTTATATTTATCAAATTGTTACAAAATTATGATTAAATTTATTAAATTATTATAAAATAATCATTAAAATTTATTAAACTATTACTAAATAATCATTAAATTATTACACTACTTTTTAATGTCCATTAATTTTTAATAAAATTAATTCTATATTTTAATTTATCAAAATTTAATCTCATAAATTTGAAAATAATTAATTTTCAGAGTGGAATTGGTTTCGGGCCTTGTTTCTCAAGTTCACGTCCCTCAACCATCGCTTTGCCACCAAAACTGTTCCACGTCACCTCTTCATTTTTACTTTTCTATAACTATAATTCCTCTCTATATTTTACCCTTTTTTCCCATAAATTTACTGTTGAAAAGGGTTCCGGTTTCCACCTTTATATGTTTTTCTCTTACAATTTTGCTGCCTAGAAAACTCCTTCTTTTCTTCGGCAACAATTTTCTCGGTCGATCTCTTCCTTGTTTTTTCTCGGTGATTTTCCCTTCCGCCAAACATTCGCCAATCCCCTGCTCCTCGACTCTAAATCCTTGCGATCGCTTAAGATTCTGTCTCTCCTATAGCCGATCTCTTTCCCTCTCACTCATTAACTGGTACGTTAATCGATTACTTCACCACTTCGTACATGTTATTTTTGTTTTTTACATTCAATAACGTGCATTTATCACAGATCGCATGTATCGAAGCCCTAAACGTTTATTTTCGTTTAATTCGTTTTAGTTGTTTATTAGTTTTATGTGGAATTTAATTGTTAATTTGTGGAATCTGTTGTAAAATGGAACTTGAAAGTCGGATTTTGAATTTTACGTTGGGTGAAGAATGGAAGATGGGAAAAACTAAGTTCAATGGTTATATTGTGGCTCAGTAGAAGAAGTTTCTAGAAAATTCGTGTATTTTTTTTTGGAGGACTCAAGGTTCGGAGAGTTATTTATTTTGTTGTATATGTGGATAGTGGTGATAGAACTTTGTTCTTAGATCTTTGGTTCTCATTGCTATTGAGTTATGATTTGGTTAATCTTTTCTTGTAATTAAAATTGATACATTTGCTACCTGCATATGGAGTTAGGCGTTAATTTCTAGGTTAACTGAATAGTTGTTTTGGTGTGAAAATTTTGCTATAGGATGAGTATTTAGTTCCATTGTTGGCCTTGTTGGCATAAGTTGTCTGCTATTTTATGATAACTATGGTGCTTGGTTTCGCACAATGTGATAGTCCTCAGACCTTATTGTTATCAAGAATTGGTGCACTCTTTATGAATTTAGTACTTAAGATATTTCTGTATATGATCTTTGCATTTGGCTGATATTTCAGAAACAGTAAGTCAATCATAATGTTATTGCATTTCTGTTTAGCTTCACCCAATGGTAAGAAGGCATATATTTTAGACGGGATGATTGTTGTAGGTGACACCTCTTGACTTACTATTTTGATAATTATTGAAGCAGGCAGATGTCTTCACTATTATGTTCATCCCTCAGGATGTTTGGTTGCAACTAACATGTGAACACTTTGATTCCAGTTGAACCACATGATTGTATGATGATATTTATATAGGTGTGCCAGGGGTTGGAAGGGTAGTATCAGTTTTAAACATTGTCCAGTGTTCCGAATTAAGTAAAATGGCCTAGATGGAGAATGAAATCTACCTTTTGGGATGATGAGTGGTATTATTGTCTGGTTATTTAACCACCCTTCTATCTAAGTAATTGACTGGCTATTAAATAGATTGATTGGAGTAGCATTCTTTCTTGAATCATTGTCGAAGTATTGTGATTCACCAACAGATAAGTCATGCACTTTAAGCTGTTTTCAGGATCTTAATTTTTCTTTCTCCCCTTTTAGTTGCAGTGGCATCTCTGAATTAGTAGTGGTTGTGTTCTATTTGCATGCATAAAATGCCAGTTGCAAAACTCAAGGCAGCCGATTCTTTAAATGTAATGAAATCAGAGGATCCAAATGATTCTTTGGACACCTTCATCAGACAAGCCATTGGAAAAGAACCTTCCCTTCCCTTCTCAAGGGCTGGGGACAGCCCCGTTCAATGGATTCAATTGCTTCATGCCTTAGATCAACAAGGTACTTCTAAATCATTTGATGGCTTAAATCATTTTCCTGGAAAATACTTTATAATGCTACATTATTTCTTGATTTTCTTGCCTATATCTATTACAGATATCCCTGGATGGCCGTTACTCACTCCTCTGAAGGTGCAGACACAAAAGTGTGACAAGTGTTCGCGAGAATTTTGTTCACCCATTAACTATAGAAGGCATATACGTGTGCAACATAGGCTGAAGAAACTTGATAAGGTTTTCAACTCCTTTGAACCATGATCAATCTATTAAGTTTATTTCTTTTAGAGTTTCTCCCGCAATTTGTTTTTCTTCTGCTGCTTCATGATTCTAGCCTCTTGGAAAATTGAGATTTGTCTTACCTTAGATATTTTCATTGTTTTTTCATCTCTTAGGGCTCCTCTAAAAGATGTTGTTTTACATATTGTAGGATTCTGCTAAAAATAGGGATCTATTAGCAGCATTTTGGGACAAGGTATCTCTCTCTCTCCCCTTTCCTCTTTTTCTTATACATTTTAGGTTTTCATCTTTTTTCTTTTCTATCATTTCTCATTTATATTTCTCTCCAGCTTTCAGAGGATGAGGCGAAAGAAATCTTATTATTCAAGGATATGTTACTGGAGGTAATTATTTATTCTTTCTCAGCTGTTTAATTCTTGTTACATCATTTAGTAATAATTGTTTATAATTTCTCACCTATTTAATTCTTGATCTGTCATTTAGCAATATTCAAATGACATCTGGATCTGGTTTACACACCGTTGATATATAACTTGCTAACATTACCTTTTGTACAAATGGTTATTTCTCACCAGTATAAACATGAACATGTTGCATAGATTATTGTTTTCATTTGTTCTCGTCTCTGCATCCTAAACAATTGCTTCCTTGCTAACTATACTTTCCAGGGAGTTCCGGGATCTTCAGTCATAAAATCATTGACTACACATGTAAAGAGTCCCCTTTCTGCTTTACCTCAAGTTTGTTTGAGAGCAGGTTCTGCTCTTCTGGTAAGGGATGTATTTTCTTGTTCATTAAATGCTCTGTTTAGATCTGCAAGATGCTATTACTTTCATATCCTGTGAATTTCACATGTCCTAATTCTTTTCAGGACCTCGTGCAAGCTAGACCTTCAATATTTCCAATATCTTCACAGGAGTTATTTAGTATCCTTGATGATGCAAGTGAAAGGACTTTCCTTTGTGGTGCAGCCATGTCAATGCAAAAATACATTTTTGATGGGGAAGCAGGAAAGATTGGCCTTGAAACCAAAAACTCGGTTGCTTTTACCAGCTTCTTGGTGGAACAGAAATTGGTACCATTTTTTGCTTTTATTTCTAGGTTGCTTTACTTCATAGTTTTCATGCATACACGTGTATAATTCGGTGGTGGAAGTAGCAGGACTGTTGGATAAGCACATGAACATCACATTTTATATTCTTTCATGTATTATTTTATTGTAAAAACAAAATTTGCTTTTATTTCCAGGTTAAAGCTTGGCTTGCAGATAAAGATGCTGAAGCTTTGAGGTGCCAGAAGTTGCTGGTGGAAGAGGAAGAAGCTGCCCAAAAGAGGTGCTATCACTATTTTTCCATGTCTTAACAGTTTTTTTTTTAATTGTGATATTTGACTTGTGCAAAAAGGTTGGGGAATTTGAATTCCCATCTTTCCCCTATTTTTTCTATGAATTGTCTTTGAGTATTTATGTCTAGGAGGATAAAGATCAGAAAAGCATCTTGAGTAATTTTTTTCCCTCCAGTGTTAGAGTAAACCCCACCATGTGGTATAGTTAACAATTTGCTTCCAAAAGATGTAACACAAGGGGGGGGGGGGGGGAAGTGAAGGTGTTGATAATAAATTTTTATGTATTTCTTGAAATGTAATGTGTCATAATTTTAGGAAGAAAAGTGCACATCTGGATAAAAAAAATTAAAATTGCAGAAATCATTTTTCCATTTCAACAATCAACATCTTTAAGAAACATTCACTGGAGAAGGGGAAAATGTTGGCATTTGTCGTGCCAGTTCTACTCTTCTATAGTTCAGTCTTACCATATGCCTTTTAGTTCCTAGATATAACCTCATCACGTGATACAGTTTGGCAGTGGTAACAGGTAGTTCCTAATGCCTAAGGATTGGCTTTATTGATTGGCTTTATTGATTATTGATTTGCATGTGTTTTCTTCGGATACAGTTCTTGAACATTCTTATAGAAGGCGAAATTGAATAAACTTCTAGTAGCTGATTTATTTCCTGATCTTCCACTGTAGGCAAGTTGAGCTTCTTGAGAGAAAGAGACAGAAGAAGCTTAGGCAGAAGGAGCAGAAAGCAAAGGAACAAAGACACTTGGATTTGGAAGAAAGTAAGCAAAACATGGATGACTCGTTGGAGGATAACACTCCCGCTGAAACATCCAGCCCTTCAGCTGTTGATTCTGATGGACAAAATCCTGCCATATCCGATGATCAAATTCTCCCACCTGTAGAACCCATTAATTTTTCCAAGCTGGAAGAGGATGTAGATTATGAAATTCAGACAGGGTTTAGCAATGGTTATAGGGATCCAGGAACTAGTCAGAATGTTGAAAGACGACTGGAGCAAGTTGGTGGGCGTCGCCGTATAGTTGTTGCTCGATGGCAGAATCCACATAATTCACAACGAGGGGTGCTTAATGGTTTCCATGCCAGTCAGAATTCTCATGGATTCAAGTGTGGAGGCATTAATAAGCATGGAACAAACAGGGAAAGGTTTGGTGCAATGGGTAATGGTATTAAAATTTGGAGCCAAAAACCTAAAGCAGTAAACAAAGGGGAGAGTTTGAAAGTTAGAGAAGAGAAACAAGCAGCAAATCAAGTGCATCAAAACAAGAACCATGAGCTTTTGATTGGCTCTATATCTGTCACGATTGAGAATTATAGCCATTACGATGGACAAAATCCAGCTGAAGCCCGTGACAGGAGCCTGGCTGAGTGTCAAATACCAAAGAGCAATGTTCAGGAGAGGTCCAGCAAACTTGATCCTGTTCCGGGTGTTACAAACCGATCAACCATTAAGTTTTGGAGGCCAGTGAGCCGACATGAAAGCAAAAGTTCCCAACCAGTCCAAAATGGTGTTAGTGAATTTGAAGTGGAAGTGATTGCTGAAAAGGATGGAGTGCATACCACTTCCAATGAAAACTGTTCAAGGTCCTCTTCGACAGATGGTGTTGAAAGCGTGAATCTCTCTTCACCGCTTGTGCAACCTGGGAGCTTGCAGTTCAGCAGCGATACTGCCAAGGCCATTCTTGCTCAGAGTAAGTTGGGATGTTTGATCATTTTATCTATTAAACTCTATTCCTACAGCTCTGTTATCACTGAATTAACCTGTCTCTCGTAAACAATCCGACTGGCTTTGCAGGGTGGAAGGAAGCTATCGCAGGCGAACATGTGGTATTGGTTCTCTCCCCAAACCCTGATCCCCCAGGGTGCTCTGAGATCGAAAATGATTCATTAGAAAAGTTGATTGTTAAGGCAAGGGCTTCCGAGGCTTCAACTACCGGACCTGCCCAAGGCAAGTTCAGAAGGAAGCCTGAAAAGGGTGCGAAGATAAAGTACATTCCGAAACAAAGATCTGCCACCTAAGAGGTGAGATTAAAATTTTTTGTTCCTTTTTTTTGAGGTATGCACAGTTTAGCGAATCGCAGTTATATTCTTAGCAGAGGTTCCAGTTTTACAAGTGGTCGTCTGTCAGAAAACTTTTGTTGGAAAATGTTTTTTTTTACCATTCGGTTTTTTCCTCCTTAAGGTGGTATAGCAATTTGACTAGTCTTTTCTGGTTCTGCTAATTGCATAATTGTCCAAATTTTTGCTGTAATAAACTGGGGTTGTTGCTATTACAAAGGTCCTCCTTTTGTGGGGGTCAAAAGTGGAGTTTCCATCTTTTGTTTTCTTGCTTCTGTTCCCTGCAGATATAATGTCGAGCTTTTTAACATATTAATCTTTTTAAAATATTAATATGTTAAAAGGATAAATATTCTATACACAGGCGGTGGAAAACTGAAAGTTTCCACAAGCACCTTAGTTTAGGGCATAGGGAGTTAGTTTAGGGTATAGGGTTTAGGTGTAGGGGTTAGAATTTAGGGATAGTTGTTTCAATTTAAAGTTTAGGGTTATAATTTAGGGTTTATAGGTTAAAACCTAAATCCTCGTCATATTACCCTAAAAACTAAACCCTAACATATAAACCCTAAATTGAAACAACTATCCCTATATTCTAAACTCCTACACTTAAACTCCTAAACCCTATACTCTAAAATTAAGGCACCAGTTTCTACCCGCTTGTGTATAGGATATTAATCCTATGTTAAAAAGCCCAACTTACTTTGCACTTGTCGAGTTGAGATAAAAATAAATTTTAGTCTTTAAATTTCACAACTTGGTCTTTAATTTTTCTGAACTTTAGATTTTTGTCATTTTAATGATCTAGTACTCTGATATCATGTCAAGTGGTATAATATTAGGGGTGTCACGATGTCTGAAGGACTAAAAATAGAAAAATAAATTGTCTAATTCGATAAAAAAAAATCGTTCAAGTTATTCAAATCATGTTTCTTCTTGTTTTCTTTAATAGTTTTGGAAAAGTAATTTTGAATACAAGCTCCTTTTAATTTAAATCATCCTCTTATGGCTAGATGGAAAAATGCGGAAAAAATAAAAAATAAAACTTCAAAAGCAATGCAGCAAGAAACCCGCAAATATGAGAATTGATACATAGATGTTCGATATGTTTGTATTATGTTATATAAAATTTAAATTTGAATATTTCAATTATTATTCACTGTTTATATATACTCGTCAAAATTAGTTTTATGTTTACATGTAGCAGATTTGGGTTTGAATATTCGTTATCTTAACTTTTTTATTTTTATATATTAGGATTCGAATATCCTAATTTGTTATCTATTTTTATTTTCAAGAAAAATATTTAATTTGTTAAATTTGATCCTTGTATTTACGAACACTGAGAAAGTCTTTCCAATTAAGTAATACTGTTAAATCATACCGTTGAATAGTTAATATGAAAATCAGTCGTTTATCAATTTATATAATGAAATTAGCAAAAATCAGTAATCACATGCAACAAATTAGCAAAAGAAACGTACTGTTGAATCGAATGTATTTATAAATAATTGCACTAATGAATTTAACAAATAATTCAAATGAAAAAGATGCGGATGTTCATCCTAGGAGATTTAGATTCAAGTAATTTTGTTCAAGGGTGGACATTCAATAGAGTAGAGTCTAAAAATTCGAGTTAGTCAAGTCGAAGAGCTATATTTCATAATTCAAATTTTATTTGAAATTTTTTCGAGTCGAATTTACAAAATTTGGGTCAAGTTATTCGACTTTCTGTTCAAATTTAATTGTAAATATTTATGATATTATGATATTAATTAGCGTTGAACATTCTTCCTTTTATCTTTTCCGGAAAAAGAAACCTGTTCGAGAAGGCCACTCCACTTGTACCATTGTAAAATAATAGTGTTCGATACCACAACAGTTTTTCATCTAATACTGTCGGTTATACCGTCGGCATTGTTCCGAAAGCTCATTTGTACTGTCGAGAGTGACGAGAAAACTTGATATCGAGTCTTCGGTTGACATTAGTCCCGAGTTCTATTGGTAGATAACTTTTACCTCCAGCTTGAAAGCTTTGGGTGGATTAACAGGGAACAAGCCAAACAGATTGAAGCACCAATGGATTCTGCATGCTCGAACATAAACCCGAACTGGAACTGAACAAAACCTGTTCGAGAAGGCCACTCCATCCATGAGAAACTCTACTAGCCAAATGAAGAACATGCAGCACCGATGCCTTTACCTTCGGGAATCCCTAGAGCTCGACGATAGCACCCCATGTAATGTATCTTGTTTCTTGCATTAAAAAACCGAAGAATATTTCGGGGGAATGCAACTTTTAAAAGCATGTACACGTAGATGACGGAAAAAGATTCAACACCGATCCCGTGACTTCTTCAGAAGTCGGAACAAAACTTGGAACCCCCATTCAGTTCCTTTAGCATGTGTACAACGGTATTGGAACCTAATCAAAATATCGTTCAAAGCTAATAAAAAGTCAACTTGTTCCCTCTGTATGATGATGTTAAAGAATATATAATTCTTGCAGCCAAGACCTTTGCCTATACTCAGGGAAGATACATCAGCTCGCCGGAAGCCTGGAACCGAACTTTTGATGAACGCAGTTCAACCAAGCTTTACTTGATTTTACAAATTCAACTCTGTACAGATTATGCCATGTCAACTAACCACTTACAACATCGAGATACTAATTTTCCGGGAGGAGGTTCGCCAGAATAAATGGTCTATCAAACGTCTTACAGGAATCAAGTTGTTGATCGCTTTATCGTTCACAAAGCATCGAGCCTGAACTCCAATCCATGGCAAATTACTTATCAGTCACCTCTTCAACCGTATTCCTAACATTTCCATTATGGTTCCTTATCGAACGATTTGTCATAAGACCCTAAGGACATTCTGATCAGTAAGCCTTCGGAATTTAGATAATAACACTGGCTTGGTTGGGTGAAGGGGAGCTGGGACTAAGATTTAGTGATGGGCTCATCATAGCATGATCCTTTAGAAGCTGCCGAGAAACACGACCAGCCAATACAGACTGTCCATCATAAGGTTCCCCGTGAACTAATCTTCCAATTCCTAAAGCATCATTTTCTGATGGCACTAGTTCAGAAAATATATTAGACCCTGGTTGCAATCCACGAAAAACGTCAGGATTGGTGTCGTTATAGGAGCCACTGACATAAAGACCATTTGGAGGTTTTGGCATGCTTCCAAGAACCTCTTGCAAGTTAGCTGATTGTTTCAGATAACCGAAAGGAATAGCACCAGTCCCACCTGTCAAAGGTGTAGATGATCCCGAAGTGATCCGTGGGCTAGATATGGGAGAAGGAGACATTCGTCCATTTGGGGGCTTCGGCATGCTTCCAAGAGCCTCTTGCAAGTTAGCTGATTGTTTCAGATAACCGAAAGGAATAGCACCAGTGCCACCTGTCAAAGGTGTAGATGAGCCCGAAGTGATCCGTGGGCTAGATATGGGAGAAGGAGACATTCTTCCATTCAGATGTTGAGGTGATCTTGAATGCAAAAGAGGGCTTCCTATGGGTGAAACTCTAGACGAATGAACGGCAAGTTGCTCCATGTCCAAGGGGGTATAATTCCTTGCCTGGCCAATGCCCTGAGAAGTCAATGAGCCGGAAAAATAAAGATAGGTAACACGTGAAAGTTCGCAAATTAAATATGCATAACAAAGTCAGGTCACAAACACAAACAGGCATAACAACATAAAACTCTGCATCTAGACAAAGCTGAAATATAAATTCAAATGATAAAGCAGTAGTAATCTGTTATCTGCCAAGTGACAGTGGTCAAGCATTAAGTTACAACATGGCTAAGACATATAGGATATCAGGGAACCTAAATTGGGTATATCACAGGCAAGATGATGTTTCTGCAGATCATACGACATTTTTCAGCAGGCCATGGTTCATACCACAGGTCCAAATTACAACCCGGCGACTTGTCTCAAGACAAGGAATTCAAAATAAATTACTCAAGTTAAATAATGAGACCACCACAGCAGCAGCATCTAAGTATAGACACAGGGATGATGACCCAGCTAATATTTATATAGAAACCGATTCGTTGGTTGTTGCCAAAATGAACCTCTCTAAGGTAATAAATGAAATGATATAGAGCACAGTCGCAACCTAATTACAAATTAGGTAAAGCAGCATGAGAAAATTACCATAGCTTTCACCGCATTTGTAACACCAGAGACAGGATCTGAAGGCTCGGGATCTGGAATAGACCTTTCCAAAGGAGCGGCATATTTTACAAATGGGTGATCTAAAAGCTGAGCCGCTGTAGGACGCTGTATCGGGTTTCGTTGCAAACACTGGCGCACGAAATCTTTTCCTTCATCTGAGAGGTAATCTGGAATGGTTGGAAGCTCCTTACTATTTCCAATCTTGAACATAGCAGCAACCTGACATGCAAATATCAGACAAATAGAAGTAAAAAAAAAAAACTTTAATTAGATTATATGCTTGAAATTTTATCCTTGTACGCAGGAGAAATATTATCAAAGACAACTAAACAGCACTAAAATTTAAAGTATTCTGTCCTGGCTAATTTTATAACTGACCCCTTCATATTGACTCCAAGGAGGTTTTGTTGTAGCCATTTCCAAAACAGTGCATCCAAGACTCCATATATCCACAGCAAGGTTGCAACCACTTGAGTTCCTTATAACCTGGGGGAATAATAGAGAAGCATATTGAGAAACAGCAGAAAGAAGATTTCACAGTTGAAGAAAGCTAAAACCAGATAAACAATAGTTTTTCCCCGTAAGTGATGGATTAGAACTTGAAGTAACCCTTAAAACCAAAGAGAAAATTAAATCTGACCTCGGGTGCCATCCAATATGGGCTTCCTTTAAACGATAGTGGACATGACTGCCCTGCAATCTGCAAAGCATGAGTTTTATAAGTAGGAAATCA
Organism: Hibiscus trionum; assembly: GCA_030270665.1. Classification (NCBI taxonomy): domain Eukaryota; kingdom Viridiplantae; phylum Streptophyta; class Magnoliopsida; order Malvales; family Malvaceae; genus Hibiscus; species Hibiscus trionum. The sequence goes on along the minus strand of BSYR01000045.1, from coordinate 9,159,339 downwards.
CCTTGAAGAAGAAGGCCTAATCATTGAATAATATCGCAGCATAAATGAGTCAATATAATCTCCACAACCTTGGACTAGCTCAAGTTTAATCTGTTTAAGTTCATTTAAAACAAAAATGATTAAGCCTGCACTTACATGCTTTGCCATCCCAAAATCTGCCACCTTAACACCACGACCATTAGGATCTACCAGTATGTTTGCTCCTTTAATATCTCTGCACAAGAAATAAAGAACAGGGTGGTGAACGGTATTTTCCTTTGCACGTGAAGCTATAATTCAAAAATATTAGATAACCTGACTCACCTGTGGACAGTAGACTTCGAATGTAGGTAGGCAAGTCCAGACAAGATCTGTTGAGTATAACTTCGAATCGCTGGCTCACCAAGTTGCCCATACTCCTGGAGAAGCTTATAAATTGACCCACCAGATACATACTCAAGGTATATGTAAAGTCTGTCCTCTACCTGTAAAAATTTATTCGAAATTCTGTAAGTGAAGCATAATAATCCTTGCGTTGGCCTTTTTTTCCTGAGAAATTGCTTACCATGTTATAGTAAACTTTAGTTAGGTAAGTTTAAGTGACCAAAAATATAGTTCCCAAAAGTTTCTTAGCATTATATGGTTCACCATTTCTCCTATTAAAGAGCAATGCTTCCGGATAGAATCCTGTCTTCAATGGAACTTTTAAATATCTTAAAGAACAATTTTAAAATAACCATAATAGACAAGATATGATTCACCATTTCTCAATATATAAAGAGCAACTCTTTTGGATAGAAGTCGGAACCCTTTTGGTCTGTAAATGTTTTAATAACCATAAATATAATAGACAAGATATCAAGACCAATGAACAAATGGGGAAATACCTTTTCGGACCCATAGTATTGCACAATGTTCGGATGCCGTAAACAGCTCAATAAAGCAATTTCCTGTCAGAGCAATGAGAATATGAATTTCTACCCTACCTATAACCAAATTAAAGCATAATGAGGATTCAAGAAACATTTTTTTTCCCGCCATCAACCGAACAACAAAAAATTTATATAGAAGGAAAAACAGCTTACCTGCATTAACTGCTTAGTGCTTTCTTTTGACTTGGCATCATCTGAAAATAATATAACCTCCTTCATTGCGCACATCTCACCACTTTCACTGGAAAAAGATGGAAAACAAATAGTAAATAAACAAACCGAATTACTGAGTAATATTTCAGAAGGGAACAAAATAAGAAATCCTTGGATGCAAACTTGTTTAAAATCAAGTATGCAAAAGGCACTTGTAATTGATAAAGCATAATAAACACTGAATATTTACACAGCTAAATATAGACTAGTATAAGGAATAACCATGGATACATGTTAATTTCTTAGTATAAGAGATGTAAGAATATTTCTTTGGAGTATCATACCTGTTAAAACCGACATAAACATGCCCAAATGTGCCTCTACCCAGAAGCTTTCCTTTTTTCCACCGTGACCCGGGTTTTACGGGATTCTCCACCCTTGATGGACTCCGTGGCATGGAGGGAGACGTTGCTGCTGAGTTTGAATGAGAGAAAGGAGAAGAATTAGATATTGTTATGGGGGGAAGGGGCAATCTATGGCTTTGTTGTTTCCCCTCATCATGCCAGCTAGTATGTGACTCGGTAGCCGTTCCTGCCGATCTAGGATGAATAGGAGTGACAGCACCACTATGTACTCTGGAACTAGGACCAGCACTGATCAACCTCGGACTTGGTATTGGAGAATACTCAGGGCTGCTCCTACTTTGTTGCCAAAATAGCTGTCCTGACAGATCTCCGCCCATAGAATTATGGCCAGAATTGTGACCTGAACCAGGACTGGAGCAATGGCCAGATCCAAGTAAAGTGACATCAGTATAAGTCTTCCCTGCCCAAAAAAGCGAGTTCATGACTTGCTCTGTGCCAAAAGCTCTCATTGGGCTTCTAGAAGGACTAGACATGGAGCTGTCAGGAGCACTGCTGAAAGCACCATGATGTGGAATCTGTATATTTGGAACATGTTTGCTTAAAGGTCTACTTTTAGGTGATTTTGGGGAGCTACTATTACCAAATGATATATCCTGTGTGTTTGCTTCTCTCGAGTTACATTGGATGCCTGTAGAGGACTGGTCCTTGAGCATCAAACTTCAGACAAAAAAAAAATTGAAAGGGATAAGTTTTTAGCAAACAAATGACAGAAGATAACAAGTAAAAATAAAATACTAAAATACAATGTTTGTACAATAATAAAAAAATCCTCAATGCAAGCACCATGGTTAATAAGAAACAAGCAGGCTCACCTAGAACGGCTGCTAGCCGCAGTTCTAGTCCCATTGTTGTAATCAGTTGCCAGGGGCATATGATGCTGCAAGTCAGTGGAATCATCACCTTCGGCAGAGCCCCCACTTGAAACTGAAGCAGTAGCGTAATCTCCATCCAAGTCATTAGGATTTGGCCTACAGCGTATGCATCCAGGTCTAGGAAGAGGCAGAAATAATGATGACTTGGAGCCTTTTTCTGGCCTTGTTTTCGTTGAAATGCCAATTCCAGAACCTGTGCGACCCACAATGGCGGGATGCAGATCAGGAAGTGGAAGCGGTTGAGAATGAGGCCTTTCAGCCAAGCTTTGACACCTAGAAACTCGTTTAGAAGATGAAGGAGACCTTGATTCTACTCGGGGTTGAGATCCCTTTTCTGAAGTTATGTCACTGCAATTTCTTCTCAATACTGCTGATCTACTGTTCGGTTTACCTTCAGATGGAGTCTTAATTTTTAGGTGAAAGGTATCAATGAAACTCTCTTTGCTTGTCCTCTTCTTCGACGATGACTTCCCCCACCATGAAGGCATGTTTCCAATTTCGAAGATCTACAGTACTAGTTGGCAAGGTTTGCTAAAGCAAATCCATTCCAAATATCATGCTAAAACTCTAGACCAATATAAGATTCATATATTAAATCCAGCATGGATTCGCAACAGAGAATCTTTGGTAAAGTCTGGTCTATGAGCTGGAATCCAGCAAGCTTCACAAAGAACACCAGATGCTAGAATCTGCAGAAAAGAAAAAAACAAGAGCAGATGAGGGACCACAGGCTTAGTTTCTCTCAAACACATTCGAGCACTATGCTCAACAACCGGCGGAAGTGCACTAATACTCCATAACAGAAATTAATTACTTTAATTACTTCAACAAAAAACATAACATTTCCTTTTCTAAGATAAAGAGTGATTTGTTTATATAATGACATGTTTGTCTATCTTCTAAACCAATAAAGTTCATCACATGATATCTTAAATTTCTTAATTAGTGGAATTGACTCCAAAGCAAGCATGCCACTAAACCTCGAATCTCTAGTGCCTTTGGCTTTAGGGTTTCTCAGATGAACCCAAACTACCAGGTTCTAGCTGATTCACTTCTATTAATCGAAACCTCTAAACAAACTCAAATTCACATCATTTTCTACAGCCAAACAGACTCAAATTCAATCCCTTATATGCAACAAACACCTCTCGATATTCACAAGACAACCAGAAAAATCCATGATCGAGTGAATCTCAAACTTTTAATAGTTTAGACTGTGAATTAATACTTCAACATTTTCTTTTCCCTTCCCCATTTTCCGCGAAACCAAACAAAGATATTCAATCTCAAATCTGCTAAAAAAGCGTGAGTCGCAACTCACAAACCATACAGATCTGCATACAAACTCCAACGAACACCAAAATAACTGAAAATCAATGGCTAATAAAATTGCGCAAACATCAAAGAAAACAGAAAAGGGAAAGGAAACTTACTTCACATCACATGCTTGGAGTTGGAGCTATGAATCTGAGCTCCAACACACTGGTACAAATCGCCGTATTAATTTCCTTTACAACATCCAATATTCGCCAGCTAAGAAGCAAAAATCCAAAACAATTTTAAAGTTAAAATAAAACAAATCTAAATTGAAAACCAGATATTTCAAATATTATATAATTTTTTTCAACTTTCTTTGAAATTTGCAAGTACTGTTAGCAGATCGCGAAAAGAGATACTAGTGATCGAAATGGAGAGAGAGAAAGAGAGAGGATGTCTGAGGCGAAACTGACGGAGTTGTCTTGTCTGAAACGTTGATTTCAGAATATTATAAATAAATATTATTAATCATAAATTGATTTTTAAAAAAACAAATAAGGGTAAAGTGCAATATAGGTCATTAAACTAGGTTCAAATGATTGCTTTGATCACTGAATTTTCAAAAATTATAAAACAGTCATTGAATTTTTAGACAGTTGCAAATGGTTATCTCATTGTTACAAAATGTTCGGTAAGTTATCAAACTGTTATAAAATAATTACTAAATTATATTAATTATTACAAAATTATCATTAAATTTACTAAAGTTTAATATCATTATAACGTCGCAGTGACTGTTTTATAATAGTTCAATAAATTTATGATTTTTAAAAGTTAAATGACTAGAATATCTTTTTTTGATCAAAACAAAAATTTCATTAAACAAAAAATTGGTACAAACGGAAGGTACCCAAGGGTCCCATAAACGTAGGAAACAAGCAGCTGAAAGTTAAAACCAAACGAAGAGTCATACAAGGCCTTACACCAAACTGAAAAAACTCAATTAAAAACCAAACAGCCAACAACCATGGCACAAACAGCAGCATCAAACAACGGACAACAGTAGACTACGCGAAAATCCAACCAAGCCAGAGCGAAAAATAAACTGGATCACCCAAATAGACACTTTCATCGGTCAAACCGTAGATCGTGTTTCCTAAAGCGATAAAACCAGAACGATGCTGGAGAAAGCGATAAAACCATAAACTCTTCCCGGTATGAAAGACAGTAGTCGTGCCTGAGAGCTCTATCCAGAGGCAGGCTTCCAACACGAATTCGTTGGCCCTTGTCAAGGCATCACCTACTGTACCCCAGATATGAGGAGAGTATAAATTCACCGAACCTCCTCTTAATTTTGGTTCATCGAAATCGTTGTTACCAAACAAAATAAAAAAGAAAATCCGATAAAACTTAAGCCACTTATCAAATACTAGAATATCATTTGAGCATAGTTTAGTGATTTGTAATATACTTTACTCAAAAGAGTAGCAGAAAAATTTCACCTGGTTGATTTTTTTAATATAATTTATAATATTTGATTCATTGATTCGTTATAAGTATAATCATTTCAATCTAATTTAAACGTTCAAATTAAAACCCAAACATTACTTGAAAATTTAATATATTATTGGAACAATTATTATTGATTGTAGAAAAATTTCACCTGGTTGATTTTTTTAATATAATTATTTTGATTCCCAAGGTCAATTATTATTTTTGTTTATTACCATCTTTTTACGACAGTGTAGTAACTATCAATGCATGGTTTCAAAGGCTTAGCCAGTTCAGCCTTCAATTTTAGAGGTGGCTGACTGCCTATCAAACTTTTGACAGCAAGCTCTAAGTCACTTACTTTAATATATTCGAGATAAATCGAGAAAATATTAGATTATAAAATCAGATCTCTCAACTATGTCTAATATATTTGTATCACGTATAAAAAAATATAAAGAAATATGTATATGGTTATAAAAATTCATTTAAATTGCAACCAATTAATACCACAATATTATAAAAATATTTACAATTAAATTTGAATAGAAACTCGAACAAAACAACTGAAATTTCATAAACTTAAATTGATTGAGAAAATATTTTTAAAAAATTATATAATAAAACAGGACTCGCCAACTTGACAAACTCAAATATTTTTTACCCGACTCGATCAAACTCGCCCCTAAATATCTCCCTCGAACACTCTAAAAGCCCATTATTGTAAATCGGCAGCCCATGTCCGGTTCTGAATTAGAACCAATAGGGATTATTTACAATAATTACAGGCCATATCAGCCCATTTGATTTTCCTCACTACACTGATTAACTTGAAAGAGGAAAAAAAACATTGGACTCACTTCTCACAATTCTTTTTTCTATTTGAAATATATATATATATATATATATATTAACTTGAAAGAGGAAAAAAAACATTGGACTCACTTCTCACAATTCTTTTTTCTATTTGAAATATATATATATATAGGGTTAGGATCAACTTACACTGTGTAAAACTCTTTAAGTTTTACACCTTTTTTGGATCGTTGGATGGGGGAAATGGATGGTTGAGATTAACTCCGTGTTTTTAATTCCTAAGTGATAATCTTCACATATTTTACTGTTAATCTTATCTATCCGTTTTACTCATCCAACGATCCAAAAGAGGTGTAAAACTTAGAGAGTTTTACACAGTGTAATTTGATCCTATCCCATATATATATATATATATTTAAAGGATTAATATCCTATACATTGGCGGTGGAAACTGAAAGTTTCCGCAAGCACCTTAGTTTTAGGGTATAAGGTTTAGGGGTTTAGGTGTAGGAGATTAAAATTTAGGGATAGTTATTTCAATTTAAGGTTTATAGTTTCAATTTAGGGTTTATAGATTAGGGTTTAGTTTCAGGGTAATATGGTGAGGATTTAGGTTTTAACCTATAAACCCTAAATTATAACCATAAACCTTAAATTGAAACAACTATCCCTAAATTCTAACCCCTACACCTAAACCCTTAAACCCTATACCCTAAACTACTCTTTATACCCTAAAACTAAAGTGCTTGTGGAAACTGAAAGTTTCCACCGCCTGTGTATAGAATATTTATAATCATTCAATTTCTATTACTCACACGTTTGATTATATCTGAAGTCGAGTCGAATCAAACTAAGTAAAACTCTTAAACATAAACAACTATGCTTAAATTAGTTTCTTCATGAACTCAATACTTTACTTAAAAATGACGTCAGATTCCTCAACTCTCAACCTAACAAATGTTGGACATTGGATTTAGAGCTCATTCGACAATGCTTTTCCGACGGGCATTTGGCTCTCGAACGGAAAAACAATACCGAACGATCACTCCAAGTGCTTTAAACAGACGTTTTTTGCCAGATCTGGTTTCAAACAGGCCTTTTTCACACAAAAAAAAAAGGATTTTCCGAGCGTTCTCATCCAAACAGGCGATGGAAAACCCACGCCGAACGAAGCCTTAACTTATGAAAGAACATGACCCAAATCTGACATAACAATCTTACAACACTCAACCTAAAAACATCAAGTTTGAAACCTTATGCTCAGTAGAAACACAAGGATACGAGAAAAAGGCAACAGAACATAAGGGCAAAATTGGGGAAATAGGGTAGTTTGAATTTTTATTTAAGAAATAGGAGTTGTTCGGGAAAATTTTGGAGAATAGGCCAGTTTCTACAGTCCAGTTTCTACAGTACCACGCCGTGTGGAGGTGGCGAGGTTGGACCTCGCCATGTGTAGGTGGCGAGGTGCAGGTAAAATTAAAAAAAAAATCAACTTTTGCAAAGTTGGCAAGCGTGCAATACACAAGACCTCGCCACCTCCACATAGCGAGGTCCAAAGAACGCCATAAGCACATGGCGAGGTTCCCAATTACTGTAGATTTTGGCCTAGATTCCAAAATTTCCCCCAAGCAATTCCTATCCCTTAAATAAAAATTTAAACTACCCTATTTCTCCAAATTTGCCAGTGAGCCCTCAAATCCCAACATTGATCTTTATGGTTAAAGTGATGGTGAAGAAGCAGCAGAGTACATTTATGCTGGGGAAAGCCTGTTCCATCTTTTCTGTCTTTGATTGTTGTGGACAGAGACATTAAGCTTAGGCTGCTACCTAACCCAACATTGTTCTGCTTATCCTTAGCCAGCATATATATTGCTGGCCTCAACCATAAATGGCCATCATTTTATGTTCTACTATGAACTTCATTGCCTTAATGATCTATGCCCTACAAAAAGATGTCTATTAAAATCATATGGACTTATCAACTACTTTTGCACCAAACATGTTTCAATGCTATGCAGAGTTCTTGTGGCTAATTACCATGTTATCCGGACTCGGAAGTGATCGCCAAGCACATGTATGCTTAATGTTACCTATATATCCAAATATATGTGAAGAAAAACAACTAAGCATCTCTCCGTCAAGGGAGTTCTTAGACCTCGGTACTTTCAATGTAAGCATATGCAGAGGGACAACTAAATCCCGTACTTGTCGAGAGCAAGATATGAACCACAAAAATCAGCAAATGAGCTACAGATTACTAGCATGAAAAAAGAAAATTATCCTTCTTACTATTACACATTTAAAAGAAGATAATAATAGTAATAATACAACAGTACATGTGAATACTTTGTTTTTTGGTATAACACTAGGTAAGGAAATATTAAAAGAATGCTCTATCAGTGCCCGCACGGTTTATCCCTATGAACTAACTAGCCCTTTTAGTTCACTTCACCATCTAATTATACCAAGACTATTGAAGAAAGTACAACCTTCACATAAAACAACTGAGAGGCTAGTGGTTTAGTGTTGTTGCAAATCTATTAAACCAGTTTTATGACTTTATGCATGGACGTGAAACTAAGTTGCATAGTTTACAAAATCAGCTGACCTCTGGCTGCAACATAGGGAAGAAACTCCAGTTGTTACCAGGCCTAGCTTCCTTTCCGGCAACCTTTTCATTCGCCCACCACTCGGACCTGACGGTGGGCTTATCGGAAGCTTCTCCTTTTCTGTTGTCAAAGTTGAACTCTTTAATTGACCCGAGTGTAACAGAAAGATGCTTTTGATAACAATGGTCCTCTTCAGCTTCTCCTGAAACCTTTTCATCTGTTTCTTTGGATGTTTCTAGATCCTTTGTTAGTCCATCTTTTTCTACACCGCCCTGTGCCACCAAGTCCTTCGGGTATTCATACTCTGGCATGGTTCTGCTTGATACCAATGACTTGTTTTTGAGGCAGCGTGCAACATCTTCGCCGTTCAATTCAAAAGAGACCCTGTAATCAACTATAATCTCATCGTTTTTAGGTCCATTTGTCAGGTTAGAAAGCAATGCTACCTTAGAAATCTGACTCTCCACAAGAGAACCATCTCTTGAGGCAGGACCCAAACCATCAGGTGTCAATGTTCCTGAACCCAATCTTGAAGCCAAACCCAGACCATCCGGAGTCACACATCCAGAAGTCAGTCGTGAACCTTGCCCCAGTCCGTCTGGTGTCAATGATCCAGATCCTAGCCTAGAACCCCATTTCCGAGTAGTGAAATGTTCAAATCCTAAGATTTTGGGAGCCTCCCCCATGCGGAACTCAAGGATTGGACGTCTATCAGGGAAAGGAGAGGATGTTCCAGAATTAGAGATTACTGACCCAGGTGATATGAGATTACCACCAGGGCTCCCAGGGTATATTTGATAAGACTGAAATTCATAATGGGACAATCCAAATTTCTGATTGATCCCACTGTTTCTCCGAGCACTCTCCAAGGAAGAAGTCAGCAATTGAGCAAACGGCACTTCAGGGGATGAAGGTGTAGTCAGTTGAACAGATTCTGGAGGGGGTGTAAAAGGAGCTGTGGATGGTTCGGTTGTCAAGGTAGAGAATACCGGTGGTGTGACTAACTGGGTTTCATGTGCATAAGGGCCTATGGCAAAAATGGATGCAGGTCCACGGGGAGAGTAGGCGTTAACGGAAAGGGCAGTTAGGGATAGCAATCCAGCCGGTGAATGGGTGGCTGATGGAGGATCCGATTGCAGAAATGATGCAGGAGATGACGGAGGGGCGATAAAGGGCATTACAATGCCAGTCGGATTGCTTACATTTTCAGCAGTCGAGACTGCAGCTCCAGGTGCCACTGGTTCAGGGACAAGGACAGCATGGCCAATTCGCTTACTGTTCTTATGAGATCCAAAACACCAGTAAAAGCTCCAGCAGCTTCCCCATCTTTTCTTCTGTTGTTAAATAAAAGAGTGTGAGTCAGTATCCATACAGAAAATACGTTATTTTCATCCTCAAGCACTCTCCACAAGGCAGTGAGCAATATAGGCAAATTGATTTCAACTCTTAACTGGTAGAATAAGATGGTGGAATGAACAAATAACTATCTGTTACCGCAACATGATAATGACTACATCACAATGACTAATTCAGCATACAAAATTGATAACATTTTCTCTGTCCGGATCTTATTGTTGCAATATGTTTATAAAACTCCAGAATCCATATTCCTTTGTTAACTTCGCATGTACGATGTGGTATACGAGACAAATGAATAAACAAATAAACTGCACAGCATAAAATACACACACAAACAGCAGAAACAGGTCTCAACGTACATGTGAGTGAATCGTGACAGAATTGACTATAAAAATCAAGCCAAAACTGTTGCCAAAAAGGCAATTTGAGCAAGCAGTTACTCTGACTTTAATTACCATTTCAGTTTTCCAAAGAAGACCACATATTAGACTGCAAAGAACACACTTTTTTAATGTAACTTTTAGTCCAAGATTATAAGAAGGGTCGGTCAACAATTTTGGCTGATCAAATTGCATTCTTCCTAGAATATGATTTCATAGGCAGCTCGATAAGATGGCAAAAAAGACTAAAAAGATGTAAATCGTTCATATCAAGTATCAAATTAAGCTCCATTGCTTTAAAATTGTGTAAACCAAATCGACTAATTTTCTACCATAAGCCGATATCAGAGAGTTCTTCAATAGGAGAACACTAGAATGAATGGAGGAGCTTCCCACCACCCAAACCGTGAAGGAATTGTAGAAAACTGACCAAACAAACTTGAAACTACCGGAAAGATTACCTTGTTACTTAAAAAGAAAAAATAATTAACTTTCTAAACTCAAATCTGCTCCTTAAAGTATACGCGTAAAGCGATCTTTTTTATTTCTTTTTCATTTTTAATTGAATTACAATGATAAGATTTTCATTTTTGATGTTTATTCTTAAGAAGCGTGAAAAGCAAAAAGGTAGAACTATAACCTTGAGTTGACTTCCTAGCTCAGCTAAAGCCTAAAGTTTAGAACACCAAGATCCGAATTTCAACTACTTTCAGTTTTCCCTCAGTTTCTCGGCAACCAAACAGAGAACGAAGAAAATTAAAGTTCAATACTGAAAACAGATCACAAATAAGTTTCCGGCTTTTCAACATCGAGAAAAGCAAGCAGAGAACATAAACAAGAGATTTTTCCAAAATCTCATCTTATCCCCCCTTTCAGGTTCTCAATTCAGAAGAGAGCTTTAAGTGATCTGAAAATCGCGAATTTCTGGTACTTTTCTCGGCAACCAATCAGGAAAAAACAAAGAGTTTCTTTTGCAAGTTCTGCTAACAAAAAGTGGATATACCTGAACGGTGGTAGGCTGCACTCTGGACTCGGCGGAGACGATGGCGGAGGCAGCGGCGTTAACGGTTACAACGCTGTCGTTTACAGTTCTCATCTTCGATTTATAAGCTTAAAACGATGCGTTAATAACATCAGCTTCATGTAACTTCAAATCTATTCCAACTCTCAAGATTCAACAAATCTCAAACAACGATTAGAAAACAACTTGAGTGAAACAAAAAATCAAAACTTTTTTTTTTGTTTTATTTAATTCATATAGATCAGCTGAGAGCTCTGGTTTTCTTTTCTTTTTTTGCCTTCTCTTCCGGTTCAGTTCCCATCCAGTCGTTTTCCTCCAGTTTTCATCCATTTTGCACCGAGTTATTGCCACGTCATCGCAAAAGATGATTGGGACCCACTACTTTTAGTTTTTCTTTTTCCCTTTGTTGCTATCTGTTGTGTTTTGCTTTCTTTTTTCGGATGAAATTTTAAAAAATAAAATATATTTTAATTTAATAAGTAATTATTAATGCACTCATTTGGGAGGTTCATGAAGTTATTTTAGTTAGAAAAATATGAATTGCATTTGGGGCATAAATTAAACTCTGATTAAAATTAATATATCTATATTACAAAAATATATTAATTATGACATAAATTTTTAAACAATTTTTACTTAAGGAAAATGAGAAAAAATTTACTCTTAATAAGTTTCAAACTCACAACCTAAGGGAGGAGAAAAGGAAGGGTGTTAACAGAAAGCATTAACCACTTAATTATATATAACCTATTAATTAAGATCAAATATTACAAAAATTTATTATAAAAATAATCATCCTAACCTAATTTGTTTAAATATTAAAAATATATATTATTTCTCTTTAAAGAATATAACTTTTAATAAAAATTTAAAATAATTTATTTTAGCTATTTGTCTCTTAATTAATTGAATAGAGATAAATAATAACAACACGGGACAAATTATAATTATCCGAAATTTTCTCCTACATAGGCGTAAGTAACCCTATATTGCTTGTAGCCATGTTTATGCCTTCGATTGTTATTTTTGGCTAAATATTATTATGTATAATAATTAATTAAAATAATAAATATATAAAATTAACCAAAATTGCACCTTTTTATAACTTCACATATAATTAATTTTTTAACAAATTAATCATTGAAATTTATAATACAATAGTTCTTGTTGTACATAAAGTTTTGAATAATCTTCTATATACATACATTTGACGATAGGTTTTTTAATATTGAACGAATAATTTTTATAATTTTTTTTCAAAAACTAACAGACACAATTTATATAAATGAAAAATAAATAGTAGTTAAACAAATATGAGTTTATTCAAATATATATAGAGAGAGAGAATTAAAATAAAAACAAAAATATAGCATATTAAAATATTGGTATAATTACCGACACGTATTTAATGTATTGGTAAGACACATTACACTCTCAAAAAGAAAATCGAGTTTAAACCTTAAAGACGACATTGTTAACAAGTGCAGCCTCGCAGTCCTAATATGATATGTAAGACGGACATGCATATTAAAAAATATATTGTTAATAATTTAAGTGGAGTTACACAAGCAAGTTATTTAAAATAATAATAATAATAACAGTTTGACGGGGTTGCCCTTTCATATTATTCAAAAATACTGATGATGCCACGCAGTTATGGCAAAATAAAAATGCCACTAAGGTGTGAGAAACTCGTGACTTTTTGTAATGCATTGTGACGTTGCCTGCTGTAGTGTTGCATTTGCCATTTGTCGCTAATGCCGAAAATGATTTTGGACATTTATTTTGTTAGTTTTTGTTTTTTAATTAAATAGAAATGTGTTACGTTTTTATGTTAGGATTCGAATTTATACAATATGAGATAAGATAAACTCTTTAGTTATTAGACTAATTAGTAGATCTCTGTTTTGTTAGTTTTTTAAGTCTTGTGTTATTTATATTTTAATACCATTTTGAAAATATTATTGTTTGAATTTAGATACTAAAAAATAATAAATCATCCTATATTATCTGGATTCTAGAGTACTCTTTGAGTTATGTTAGTCTTTTTCTAACCCTAATTAATATGATAACAATTCAATTTAATTACATTTTTTAAATCTCATTTGTAAAATTCCTTTATTATAAATTAAGTTTTATTATTTAATCATTTAACGCGAACTCGTGGATGAGGCATATTTGAGGGTTTTCTTTAGAACATAAATCATTTGTCTTTTTTTGTATCTTTATTTGTGTCTCGTGTAAAAAAAAATTATAGTTTAGGATTAGAGTGTAGGATATATTGTGTATGATTTAGTTTTAGGATTTAAAAATTAAAATTAAGCATTATTTTTAGTTTTTTAGCATTAGGGTATGCATACAAACACCAAAAATGGAACATAATTTTTGGAGAGAGAGAGGGGGGAGGGAGGGAGGAATTCGTTTGCACAGTGTAAAACTCTTTAAGTTTTACACGTTTTTTGAACCGTTGGATGAGTGAAACGAATAGATAAGATTAATAATAAATATGTGAAGATTATCACTGGGAAAAAAAGAGAGTAAGGAGTTAATCTGAGCCATCCATTTCTCCATATAACGATCCAGAAAACGTGTAAAACTTAAAGAGTTTTTCGAGTCAAATTTATAAAATTATAATTAAACTGAATCGATTCAGATTTTTTTGATCAAGTTAAATCAAAAAATATGTTTTTCGAGAAGAACCAAATTTTACTTTATCCTAATCAAGCGAGCTAAATTTGCTATTTTGTGAAGAAGGATATTTTTTGAATAGTCTAAATGTGATTACAATGTAGTATATGGTTAGCCTTGTGCTTCTCAACGCTGAATACCAAACAAAAGGTAATATTGGTGATCTCATACTGGGCAGTTTGGTATACCCGCAACAAAGTTGTGCATGAAAATGTTACTCCTTCACTTGTGGATGCCAAATTGAGGGAAATTGAAGCAAATGAACCTGGTCCAAGCTTATCAATTACGAAAGCTAATGTAAGATGGGAAGCTTCAATGGAAGGTGTGGTGAAAGTCAATTTTGATGCAGCATATAACCAGGTTTCCAAGGAGTCTTTCTCAGCTATGATCTGTAGAGACAATGATGGCTTTATAATGGCTGTTGGGGTTGTGCAACATTATTACCTAGCTGATGCGTTTATTGCTGAAGCTTTGGCTTGTTTGCAAGCAGTGATGATGGCAGCAGAAATAGGGTTTACAAACATCGTGGTGGAGGGAGACTCTTTAACAGTGGTAAAGAAAATGCGAGCCTTAAATCGAGATAATTCGATTCTCAGTCCGATTATTTTCGATATACAAGAGGCTGCAAAAAATTTAGCTTCAATATCATTTGCTTTTGTGAAAAGGGAAGCCAACACCGTTGCTCACTTACTTGCTCGAGAAGGAAGACACTTGCAATGTCCTCAATTCTGGATTGAAGAAGCTCCACAAACTATTATGGCTGCTGCTGAAAAGGAAAGGCCCCATGCTCTCGGTTGATAGTCAATCGGAGTAACGCTGGTTGCAGTTTGGTTTGTCGGTTAATATTTATTTGCATTTTGATGCTCACCGACTCAGACTAGTTTTTAGAACTGGTAGACGTGTTTGTAGCAAAGCTGAGTTTATGACTTTTGATATGTCTTTTGAATGTATTTCAGTCTATTTATAATATGAAACCAGTTCCATCTAAAAAGATTACTATGATTGTTGTTTTATTTGTTGTTTACATTGGAACAAGGGGAAGTCTTTTGTGCTGTGCACGTGTGCTCATCCACTTGTTGGGATTATGCGTGGGACAACGACCCCCCCGAGGGGTCTCGCACACTTACGCCCATGCTTTTGCACGGTTGCTTTGGGTACCCCGTTATCTTTTTCGCCTCCTTTTGATAATGATATCTCAACCCCCGTCCTCTATTGCCTCTTTCTCTCTTTCTTCTTTATTGTTTTTTCTTCATTTATCAAATGAAATCTTTCTCGATAATGACACTCGTTAACATATAATTTAGGATTAAGTAGACTATTTTATTTACATCTTATTGTTATTTTGGTGTTTGATTCTATAAAACTCGACATATTTTTATGTTTTTAGAGCACCACTTGATTTTATGTGACGATAAATTTGAATGAAATAATGTGTTTTACGTTTGAAAAGTTTAGGGATCAAATTAAATTATAATTTTTCGGGTACCGAAATAATAATGATGTGCAACTTCAGGAGCCGAAAACACTACTTAATATTGTAATTTACAAAATTGAAGTTTTATATATTGCCTTATGGATTCAATAAAGTGGTTAATTGCACCATAAATTTTTAAACCGTGTTTCAAACAAAATTTTGGTTGTCCTTTCAATTTTTAAAGTTTTACCCTAATTAATCCAGGCCGACCCGCGACGCACATCTGATTTTGGTGGGTGAGTCTTCTAGCGAAAATTTCCTACGTACTAACTTTAAAATATTATAATATATATTTTTTTTACACAAACTCACACATCACATTGTCAATATTATGGCTTGAACCCTCTACATATGTTAAAAGTGAACTATTATTCGTCACTATGCCAATAACAAGTTTTCATCACAATTGAGTTTTTTTTTATGTTTGAGTTTTTAAAGTACGACTGTTATATCAATCGCATCATTTTATTAACTTAACCATTAATTTAGACGTTAAATGTTAATTCATATTCAAAACGAAACATATTCAGAACAAATGAATTATAAATATAATATTAATACATTAACAATGTAATTATAATATCAAACATATTTAAAATATGAATCATAATTTATGCAATTAATCCTTTAATTACATTTTTACTAGTCTAACTTTTTACATTGATTCTATTTAGCTTTTACCCAATACTAGAATATGATGGTGATGGGCAAAAAGTTAGATTGCATGAAGCAATGGTTCATATATCAACTTCTAATCTTATATTATATTATATTATTTATTTTATTTATTTATTTATTTCACAAATGGGGTTATAAAGTTCCAAATTATGATGATTCACTTTCCTAGTTCCCACTCGTGTAGGATATGTAAAAGGTAAAAAGCTACTTTGTTTCAATCAAAAGTAACAAATGATTTTACTACTACCCAATATGAAAAAGGTGTTACTAAAAGTCTAAAAGTGGTCTATTAGTCTAATCAGTTTAATTTATTTTTGAGAAATACGGTAAAAAGTAAATATATTTGAGTGTTTAAAGTAAGAAGGTGTTTTTAAGTAAATAAATAGTTTATTTCAAACATAATATTTTAAAATTAAAATAAACTAATTCAATGATATATGAATTTTTTATGTTATAATATATGAAATATTATCTTTCAAAAATATATATGAAATATATTAATTTAAATTATAATTATAGTTTTTTATAATTTATTAATAATATTTTGATATATGGAATTTTAATTTAAAATGTTTTTAAGCAATTAATATAACTTATTTATACCAACAAATGTTGGGTGCATTGGTAAAGCACATTGCACTCCTAAGGAAGAGACACGAGTTCAGTCCTTGAAGACGATATTGTTGGGAGGGACAACCATTGCACATTGAGTCCCCAAATATAGACCGTAAGACGGACATGCATATTACAAAAAATATAACTTATTTATGTTGGAAATTTGAAAATGAAATAATATTTTTTTTAAAGCTAAGGTGATTATAAGTAATATTTGTTCTGAATATACTCTCAACCATTTGAGATTGTATGTTTAATCACCCTACTGCAGCTGCTAGTGCTCAAACCCGTGACCTTTAGGAACAACAACCGTTCACTTAATCATTGAGGTAAGTTGGTTCGTGCGAAAATGAATTAATATTTAATTACCATAGTTATAAAACAATAAATATATAAGTAATATAGTAATTAATAGAGCCAACGAAACCATTTTTTTAAAGGTGGGGTCCAAGTGAGGGAGGGCAAACAATTGATATTTTAGAAACTGACCCGCAAATTGGGTGGATGCGTGTGGTTATGGGCCTACAAGAGTAGAGCTAAACCGGCAAACCACATGTAGAAGCCATAAAAGTAGGTGAGAGAGAGGCTTTCATCCGTTTCTTATTTTTATATAAATAAAATAAAATAAAATAGAATAAATTATAAATCCCATCCCCATCACATATTAAAAAATTCCATTATCACCATTCTTTTTTTTTTTGGTTTTTTAATATATCAAGTGACTAATTCTTTGGATTAATATCCTATACACAGTCGGTAGAAACTGAAAGTTTCCACAAGCGTCTTAGTTTACTTTTAGGGTACAGAGAGTTAGTTTAGGGTATATGGTTTAGGGGTTTATGTGTAGGGGTTTAGAATTTAGGGATACTTGTTTCAATTTAAGGTTTAGGGTTATAATTTAGGGTTTATAGGTTAGGGTTTAGTTTTAGGGTAATATGATGAAGATTTAGGTTTTAACCTATAAACCCTAAATTCTAACCCTAAACCTTAGATTGAAACAACTATCCCTGAATTCTAACCTCCTACACATAAACCCCTAAATCCTATACCATAAAATAACTCTTTATACCCTAAAACTAAGGCACTTGTGGAAACTTTTAGTTTCCACCGCCTGTGTATGAAATATTTATCCTAATTCTTTATGTTATGTTAGTTTATATAAATACAAACATTTATCATAAATTTTAAAATTATGTTATATTCAAAACGAGGATCGAATGAACTCCAGTATATAATTTAATAAATAAGAATATTTTTAAATTCGAGTGAAAAAGAATTTAATATTTTTAAAGCAATGTCTTGAGTTCAGATTTAAATGATGAAAAATATAATTTTAAATAAACAATTTTTTAAAAGATCCAATACAATTTAGCAATTAATATAATTAAATTTTATATATCTATCTAACATATGAGTGAACTTATGGCACACCATCGTGTATAATTTGGCTTTCTTTTGAAGATGGAGCGGAATGTTTTGTGGGTTTTATTTCATTTTCCAAATTTATTATAGTAAGAAAAGATGACGTCATAGCTCACGTCAAAATGCTAGTTATGATTTATGAAGCCAACTTTAATAGAAGTTCGTTTTGTTAGAATGGATTATAAATTAAACATTAGATTCGTAAAATGTTTAACCACTCTAATTTTGTTGTTTTTGTTTTTTAAATGTATTCAGTGGGGGATTGTATTTAATTCAGTTTACATATTCTATGTACAATGTATAAAATTCGATTATGTTTAAGCGTTTAATTTATTTCGATATACGAGTAAAAATATATCTGAATAATATAATTATTGGCCTTGTTTGACAATTAGCTGATAGCTGATTGCATTAGTTTATTGGACTAACGGATTGTATTAGCTGATTGTATAAAAGTGTTTGGTAAAATTAATTGATAGTTGATAGATGTTTGATTATTTAAACATGCAAAATGACATAAAGGAACATGATTATGTTCGATACTTATTTGAATAGTTTATTAGTTATCAATATTTTGTATATATTAATATTAATTCGATTATGAAAAATAATTTTCAATATAACATCACTAAGCATATTTGAAGGATCTATATACTAATTTATTATTTATACAATTATTTTTAATACAATTTAATTAATTATTAAATTTAAATACAAATACAAATGTATTATTAAATTTAAATACGAATATAAATGTGTGGGAATAAAAAGAAAAAAATAAAAAGTATTATTTTATAAATATCACAATGTAAATACGCGAGGTTGAAAAATTAAAATAAAAATGGTTAAATTTAGGTTATTTGGAGATTTTTTATAAATGTTAAAGGTAAAATTGTCTTTATAACTCTTATGTCAAAACTTCTAATTTTAAAAAGCTCATATTAGCAGCTTTTTCAAAATTAGAGGTTTCACCCAATCCGTTATTTCAATACGTTCTTTACCAAACATTCAAATTAGAAGATTTAACCGGTCAAACATTTAATTTTAGTGCAAACCTTTAATTTTGGCTCAAACCTCTCTTTACCGAACAAAGCCATTGTATCATTTAACAGCCAGGGAAAAGCCCAATTTTTATCTGTGACTGTCGCCCTGTGAATGCCTGAATCAAGCCCAGACTGTGTCATGACTCGGCCCAACCATGAAAACCGATCCGAGCTACAAACACCGGCTGGCAAGCCTTCCAGCCTAGAACAAGATCACCAAAATCTCCGACTAGACCAGCTGAACTCCGAAAGAATCACGGCACAAAAATCTCGGAGCAAAACCATTAACCACCGCTTCAAATGACCTGTTACGGCGGTCATGGCCTCGCCAATCTCAACTTCCACATTTGTTCGTGCACATCATCTTCTAGCTCAAAGTCAACTACTTGCTCATTATCTCCTCTGGTTTCATATCCCAAAGCCTCGAGTTTTCGTTTCTCCAAGTGTTTTCCTCAACTGGGTGCTGCTCATTTCTGTCAATGGAATGGTCTAAAGCACATGGTCTTTTCAATCTCACCAAAACACCTTAAATTAGGTACCTTTCGTTGTTTTTCCAGTTCGGGTTTCCCCTTTTTTGAGCCTTTCGTTTTCCTTTAAAATAATTTATAAAGCTTCTTAGATCTGCTAATGGTGGTATGCAGAAAAAAGGGGAAGATACAAAGGCAAGGTGGTTCATGCATCTCTGTTTGGGGTCGGGGCTCCGGAAGCTCTGGTTATTGGGGTTGTTGCTTTGGTGGTGTTTGGTCCCAAGGGTCTGGCTGAGGTATGCTCTACATTCACACTTAGATTATGTAGTTCACTTGTTTGATATTTTCTCTCTGAGAAATGAGCTGATCTATTGTTGGATTTTTTAGAGAAATGAATTTAGATTTGGTCTGGAATTGCTTGGGTTAGCAGCTTTGATTTGTTTGATGTTGCTTATCCGATAACCCCGCCGGTGACCGCCTGACCGGACCATCCAAATGAATTTACAGCTCCCTAACATCAAAAGATATTGAAAAGATCATGAAGAATCCTTTTGGTTTTTAACAAGATAATGCTTAGTTTCCCTTGAAAGCAAGAACTTTTTTGTCATGTCTCAAACTAAGCCCAATCTGTTCTGTTAACCGTTCCGTGTCGACTTCAAGACTCTCACGAATCCAATTGTGTGGCAAGAAGAAGGCCATTGTTTCCCTTTCAGAGTTCTTTTCATTATGAGCATGCTTGGAGTCCATAGTGATCCCCTGAGATCCCTCTTCAATCTTCACCTTTTACTGAACGGCCCAATATCGAGAAGTTTTTAACTTGTCGAGATTCGAAAGACTAGTAAGAGATATTGGTATTACAATGTATAACATTTTATCTATTAGACTTCATGTTATCCAAATCAGAGGGTTGAACGTTTCCTTTGGCTTTGTATCAAAGTTGAATCCCTCCGCCCATATTGCTAATCGGTTTTAGGTTGGATGCTTAACATGATAAAAGAGATTAGGTTTTGTTATGTTCTTACTATTAAACCTTAAGTGAGGTTAACAACCTACGGTTAAACATTTGTCTATTTCCCGCATGTAGGCTAAGACATGAGGGAGTGTTAAGTAGCGTTATCCCCCATCTGTTAACATTTGTATTTGCTATGACAATTTGTTAATGCAGGTTGCTCGGAATTTAGGGAAAACTTTGCGCGAATTCCAGCCCACCATTAGAGAACTTCAGGTAAGACGTGCTCCCTTTGGTTTTGCTTTATATATTTATGCCTCGAGGTAGCTTGTCTTTTGAATTCCTTGTGTTGTTTTTTACTTGAAGGAAGTTACAAGGGAATTCAGGAGCACCCTCGAGCGGGAGATTACTATCGATGAAATGTCAAGTTCAACACAAAATACACCAAATATGAAAAGCCCCCAGCTAAATAACTCTTCTCCAACCCCTCTATCAGCTGCCACCAATGAGGAATCTAGTACCAAGGCTGTCCCCAGTGAGTGCTCTGCGTTCTTGTATTTTAGAGGCCATGAATTTGCCTTGGGGGTGTCTGATCGTTCATGAAATATTTTGCTCGAATCTAACTTATCGTGTTACTTGATCTGTTACCCTGAAACATGCACTGAATACTACCCGATAGTGGAAGGATCGTTCTGTATTCATTTCGTATTCTCTTTGTATCTTCCAAAGAATTCCGTTGAACCATTCAATTTGTCACCTTAACTGCAGATGGTACTCCATTCGTGACCGAGGCTTATACTAGCGAAGGCTACTTAAAAGCCACAGAAGAGCAGCCAAAGGCTTCAGCTTCTCAACAGCCGGACCAGACAGCGTCTCCTGGAGAGAACCAGTTAGAATCCGAAAATCAACCAGAAGGTTGGTTCTTCTTCGTCTTCATCTTCATCTTCTTCCTTTTCCAATCCCTTTCTTATTGTGATGTAGTTCTTGTAAACCGATGACAGCTACTCCCAAAGAAACTGCTGCCACCGCAATGCCTCCATCTCAGGAACCGGAAGGCGAAACATGAAAATTCTATGGAACGAGAAGCATTTACCGATCGAAATCTAATTCCATCTCAGAGCAAGGTGGCCTTCTAAACTTTTGAGCAGAGTAATTGCACGGCATATTCTTTCCATTTCTTCCATTTTCAAAGGAGGAATGCTGGGATTTTAGGATAGTGTATTGTGTAGTACGTTGTAGTTTTCAACTTAGTTAAATAAAGGTCTAATTTTGGTTTTAGTCCATATTCTATGTTGAAATTCGATATTTAATTTGTCCATTTTAATTTGACATAATTTGATGCTTGTACATTTTGGTTTTTCTTTGTTTTTTTTTTTTAAATAAGCTTTTGAGCTAAAAGCTTAAATTAATAAATTAAATTTCAATTTCAATTCTATTAACATGGTAGAAACGTGGAGATGAACCGTCTAGAAAATCAGAAATCATCACAAACGACATCATTGTAACAAAGATCATCTTCAACCCTCTCCGCCGCCTCGTCGGCGATGTGATCCTCTAGCGCTTCCACGCCTTCCACCAATGCGATTCCACCCAAAGCCCCCGCAACTGCACCCACGGCAATTCCCGTCCCCATCCCTCCGAAATTACTCTTCTTCTCCTCCTGCCCGTAATAATACCCGCCACTGCCACTTCCCTCGCTGTACGGAGCCTGTCCGTACGGCTGCGGCGGAGGCGGAGCATTGTAATTGTACGCACTATAAGGGTATCCAGTTGGCGGTGGCGTCGCGTAGTAAGGATATGGTGGCGACGGCTGCAGAGCGTATGGATAACCGTAAGCCTGCGGAGGAGCCGCCGGTGCGACACGATACGAAGGTGCTTGATACGGATCGAGCGCGCGATGGCGAAACTCTCTGATCAAAACTTTGACGTCGACTTTGCCTTGCGGCCTCCCGGAGGGTCGTTTCAGCTGGAGCGTTCTCTTGTAGCGTTCACCGAATCCGACGTCGTCGAGGGCTTCCCGGAGCTTGAGCTTAGCCGAGCCAATTAGAGGCTTGGTACCCTCCTCGGAACCGGCGTGGACGACGTCGACGAAGAGGGTGGTATCGTCGTCGACAGGACCGGGCAGAGGGATGACAAGAGTTTCATCCCACGTCGGATCAGTATCCCCTTCCCCGTCGGCTCTAGTGGAACACTTGTAATTCGGATCCACCCAAACGACGACGTATGGCCTGGTCGGACCGTGGCGCCAGTTCACGTTTTTTAGGCCCTTGGCGGACGAGAAGGTTATCTCTATTTCATGGGGAGAGGCCATGCTTGTGGTTTTTTACTCGCAGAAGGGGTAAAATGGAGATTTCAAGAAGATAATAAGCACGTTCAGTTTTGGATTGTAATCGGACAAGGTGAAATCTTAGCCGCTGAGGGAGTTTATATAACGGGAATTCCATTAACTGAAGATAAGAGGTTTTACGAGTTTATGGTATAAAGGGTAATTACAGTAACGAACAATGTGGAGTTAGTTACTACTGGAGTGTGTTGGGCCACTAACCAATCAAGCAATGGTCGGAATCCGGGCAGTTTTGATATGATTTGTTTAATCTCTTATATTCGATTTATTAGTCGATTAATTCAAATAAAATTATACAAATATCTAATATAAGTGCGACCCTAACTCAATTTTGGGCACCTATTTGCTTATTAAGCCTAATGAATATGGTATAGTACATATACTAAACAGGCAATTAACCCTTTAATTTCTCGAAAATTCATAATTTAATCGTTTTAGAAATAAGATTGAGCCATTTTTAGATCAACCACAGCCATTCAGCCCAGCTACAACATTGAACCAATGGCCACAAAGATCGAACGAACATAATCCTCAATGTACGCCATCACACCCAATCCCTACCTCTTCAGAAATCTCATCTCTTCAACCCTGAAGAAACCTCTAAGACTAGTGAACGTTGCAACTTGAAACCCTCTCCCCAGATATGGTGTCGTCTCTAAGACTACCGACGCTCACCTCCCTCTTCTCTCCCTCCTTCACCCGCCGCTCCACGGTGTCCCTGCGGCGACATCTCTATCTCCGTCCGCCTCTACCCGCTGGGTTCTCCGCCCAAAGCGCGGCGTCGAGTCCAGCGGAAACTGATGACCGAGTTGACAAAAAGAAGAGCAGCCGAGTACAAGACCGAGGGGACACGGACCGAGTCATCACGCCTCGGTCTCAGGACTTCAATGCTTGGTACCTTGATATTATTGCCAACGCTGAGCTAGCTGATTATGGCCCCGTTCGTGGTACCATGGTTATTCGCCCCTACGGTTACGCTATTTGGGAGGCAATTCAGGTCACTTCATTTTCTTCTAGTTTCTATTAATAATTGCTCCTTTTTATCTTTCCGGAATTTTGGTTCATTTTGAGAAACCTGCAGGATTATTTGAATGTTAAATTCAAGGAGACTGGGCACAGTAACATGTACTTTCCACAGGTGTGGTTTTTGTTTAGATTAAATTTAAGCTATCCTATTGTATGATTTGCTTTTTTTCTCAAGAAAATTTACTTTGTGACTGCAGTTTATTCCATATTCATTTATAGAGAAAGAAGCTAGCCATGTTGAGGGATTTAGTCCAGAATTAGCTCTTGTCACGGTTGGAGGAGGAAAGGAACTCGAAGAGAAACTTGTGGTACGCATTTAGCATTAGTTAGCTTAACTCTTTTTGTTATTAGTATACCTTGCTAAGTCTTATCACTGCATTTTGATGAATTAGCTTAATTCTATTTGGCGTCATACATTCTGATTTACTTTTTAACGAAAATGATGGTTCAAGAGTAATCATGATGGCATGACCTGAGTTTTGCCTTTGATTGTTATACTTCCTGAGGTTGTGACAGGTTCGACCTACCAGTGAAACCATAGTAAATCACATGTTTACACAGTGGATTCACAGTTATCGTGATCTTCCTCTAATGATTAATCAGGTATTAGCTTAGCCATTGATAACCTAATTATTTAGTTATGCAAGTTTGCAACTGACTGAGTTCCCTTTGTTTTATTCCGTTCAGTGGGCAAATGTCACTCGATGGGAGATGCGCACGAAACCATTTGTAAGGACCCTTGAATTTCTTTGGCAGGAAGGTCACACAGCTCATGCCACACCAGAAGAGGCAGAAAATGAGGTTTATGTCACTTTACCTATGGCTTAGTTGTGGTGATTTTAGATGGTATTGTTTTTATTAAAGGATTGGATGCTACTGAACTGCAGGCGCTACAAATGATTGATGTCTATACAAAGTTTGCTTATGAGCAAGCTGCGATACCTATAATTGCAGGTAGAAAATCTAAAGTGGAAACGTTTGCTGGTGCTGACAAGACCTACACAATAGAAGCTATGATGGGTGATCGTAAAGCTTTGCAAGCTGGAACCAGCCACAATCTTGGGCAAAACTTCTCCCGTGCTTTTGGGACACAGGTGATTGATACTCCGGGTGCTCCTTTTTTCTCTCTCTCTTTTCCATCCCTGAAATGGATGTGTGCAGGGAGCAAATAATTTGTTTACCAATGAAGTTTAATTTCAAGGAAATTGCTGGAAAACAGTTCACTTCTATTATTTTGAACATAGATGAAATACGAACCTGCTATATTTTTGTGGTTAACTCTTTAAAAGGTTGAATCAGTATGGACTGTAGACACTCTCATGGAGCTTTTTCACTTAAAGACTCATTTGTTTTTGGAAAGACATTTTCCTGGATTATATAGGCATCTTTTATTGGCTGTTTGAGGTGGCTTTAGTTTTCTTTCCCCATGTTTTCATTGTTCTTTTAAACTAGTGTTTTATTCTCTCTGCTCTCCGTCTTAGCAATTTCAGAAAACCAATCCAGAAGCCTGGAAAGGTTGGTATATGTATTCTTTTAAAATTACAGCACTTTTTAAACACTGTAGGTTGGGTGACATTTTTGTACTGGTTCAGCTGTCCATTTTATCTAGTTATGATTGTCCATTTGTCCTCACACAAAGGGTTTGCAGCTTTTTTACTTGAAAAAAATTTCTTTTCTATTTGTTTCTGGTAGGTGTAGGCCTTTCAAATGCTAATGTGAATAACCAATTCTGTTTTTCGTATATTGTGCTTGCCTCTGTATTGGTAACTCCATAATTAAGGCTTTTGACTGAAACTTGTCCTTGTACAGTTCACTGATGAAAATGGCCAAAGGCAACATGTGTGGCAAACATCTTGGGCTGTCAGCACAAGGTTTGTTGGTGGTATTATCATGACCCATGGAGATGATACTGGCCTGATGCTTCCTCCGAGAATAGCACCAATACAGGTATACATTGTGGTACCCTTTTGGTAGGTATGGTCCAGCCTGTCATGTGTATCTTCTTAGTAAAATGATTTTTACAGTGATCCCTGTTTGCTGGCAACTTTGTGGATATTAGAAGTGATTTATCGTCGTGCAATTTATTGATACACTATACTGTCTTGAAGCTAAATTAATATCGAGAGAATTACTACTGTAACATGCTTTAAAGGTACCTTAAGTTTACAATTTTTTGTTAGGTTTATAATTATTGTCCTTTTGTGTTGTACTTCATACAATATCAGGTTGTAATTGTACCAATTTGGAAGAAGGATGATGAGAAAACAGGAGTTCTAGATGCTGCAAAATCTGTTGCAGAAGCTCTGAAAACTGCTGGACTTAAAGTTAAACTTGATGACACAGATCAGAGGACGCCAGGATGGAAGTTCAATTTCTGGGAGATGAAGGTATCTTTACATTTAAATGTGATTGCACTTTTATTGGTTATCGGAAGTATAAGCTTATGTCTTAACTCTAGGTTCTTCCTCAAACTAAAAAAACCCGGGATAAGGGAATCCCTTAGGAAGTTCATAAAACCTGTCTGCATCCAGAAAATGTGTATGGATGCAATCTTGATCCTTCTGTTCCTTGAGTTGTTTTGGGTGCTTATTTTATTATGTGATATAGTCTGACCTTATTTTGCCTAGAACGTTAGTCTCTCTCTCTCTATCTTTCTATCTTGTAGAGAATACTTCTTTGCAAAAATATATTTAACTTTCATCTGCTCAAGCTTTAGATGATATTTTTGCAGGGAGTACCTCTGAGGATTGAAATTGGTCCTCGTGATGTTTCAAGTGGGAGTGTGGTCATATCTAGAAGAGATGTTCCTGGGAAGCAAGGGAAAGTTTTTGGAATATCTATGGAACCTTCAGTATTAGAAGCTTATGTCAAAGACAGGTTGGATGAGATCCAATCATCACTTCTTCACAAGGCAATATCTTTCCGGGACAGGTGTGTTTTCTTTTCTCAAGCAATTATTAACAGTTTCAACCCAAGGATTGCTTGACCAATAGCAATATTTTTTTAAGCTTTTGAATCAAGCTTTTTTTTAACTGCATAACTAGCCTCTTGTTTTTAGAGCTTACAAGAATAGCCGTCTTCCGTTAAATGGTCACACCTGAAGGATTTAGGGATAACAACTTGTATAAACACTGGTTTCTCAATATTTCACTAGACAATTATAACAATATGGATTCCTGAAGAAGTTAATTTGTAGATTTGATATTTTGATTAAAAGCATATCGATCTATCATTCTTCTATCAATTGAATTAATTAAACCAGCAAGATCTCTTTGACTGTTGCCACTCCGAATTCTTATTATTGGCACTTCCAGAAACTATAAGAGATGGGTTCAGTTTGGGGATATTAAAATTTTGAGTTGAACAGAATGAATCTGTTTCTCTGCACCCCCTCGAGTTCATTGGTCTTCTTTCTAATGCTTCTTATACTCTTCCTGCAGTAACATAGTGGACGTGAGCTCTTATGAAGAACTCAAAGAAGCAATATCTTTGGGCAAATGGGCTAGGGGACCTTGGTCTGCTAGGTAGACTACTCTTTCTTAGATAATAGCGGGATCAGAATTACTTAACAGTATATTTACCGAAACATGTGAATTTGTGAGTCTAACAATATCTTTCTTTTGTTGCTGCAGTGATGCAGACGAGTTAAGAGTAAAAGAAGAAACAGGGGCAACGATTCGCTGTTTCCCTTTTGAACAGCCTCAGGGGACCAAAACATGCTTGATGACAGGCAACCCTGCAGAGGAAGTTGCTATTTTTGCAAAATCTTATTAAGACTTTGGTAAAGTTGATTTTCAAGCTCACAGACTATCTAGTTTTGCAGTTACATGTCATGAATTTTGTCCAGGTTTTTATACCCTCTTCCTCATCTATTAAAACATAACTGTTTTATGCGTTTTTAAAGCTTTGTCATTTGGTCGTATTCTTGCCTCACTTTCGGGAGATCTAGGAAAACGGTTTATACTCCCGGTCCGATATAGCAATATTTATGTATAAAGGTGACTGATTGATTTGCATTCTTTTATCTGGTGCTGTCTTCCTTCTACAAATGTGGTTTCTTCATGAGAACTATTGATATCGGCATAACTTGTGTATAGTAGTCGGATAATGGAGAATTAAGATCTGTCCAAATCCTACGAAACACACACTTGCACATGCAGATGCAGGCATGCGAACTTCAGCTTTTCTTACAAGAAATGCTGTCAGCTTGCTTTCGATTTGTTCTTTAACGACAGCAATTTCGGCACTGCAACTCATCTGTTGTCCCAAAATGCTACTAGCAATGCCACTTTTAATTGCCTCAGCTCCACTTTTAATCTCTAGCTAGACGAACCGCCAATGGACGACCTCAAGCTAATCGCCATGCATCTTCTCCTCGGCCAAACTCTGTCTTCAGCTCTGTACCATTAGTAAGTTGTCGACTTACTTAGTACTGTAACATACTGATTGACTATGGTTCTGGTTAGTATTGAGATTAAAAAACTGTTCTTTTCTCGTATAGCCACCAATATTTAACTCATTGGTTGACTAATCTGGATCGGGTATTATGGAGGCATATTATGAGTGGGTCTTCCAACCTAATTTTCTCCCTTCATGTCAGGATTCGAATCTTGGGCTCGTTTAAAAGGATTGATAACAGGTGAGGAAGCAAAAGATAATCATCCACCAACCAACTCAAAAATAAAAATTTCAACAATTTTGGGCCACCCCACCCCGCCACCATCTTTTGTTATCACAAAAGGAGTGGTGGCAATTAACAAGCTAGATAACTAGGACACGTGTATCGTACCCATTGGAAGACCATATGACCTAAATATATTGGTTATTAATTATAAATGACTTAATTACAAAATAAGTGCTCAAATTATGTTTCTTTTATGCAATAGGTGCCTAAAATAATTTTAGCTGAAATAGGTGCATGAAATTTTGTTTTTGGTTGAAATATGTGCCTATATTATTTTTTCGCTAAAATATGTTTAAACTTTTATTTTTGATTAAAATAGGTGTTCAAGTAGTGTCAAAATTAACTTTAAAATAAGTCAAAAATAAAAGTTTAGGTACCTATTTTAGTTAAAAAATAATTTAGGCACTTATTTTAGCTAAAATAAAAATTTATACACCAATTTTAACTAAAAAATACTTTAGACACCTATTACAAAAAAATAATAATTTGAGCACTTATTTTATAGTTTAGCCATTATAAATAATCAAGGTATAAAATACCATCACTACTTAGGGATAGGGAGAATGGAAATGGAATGCATCACTATCTTTGGAATATTTAGTTTATGCTTGCCAGTTGCCTCCTAGACGCATCGTGTCAAGAACGTGGCCGTTTTTATCAATTAAATATTACAAATTTTATTTTTTAATGTTTTACAGGTACAAAGGTAAAAATAGTATATTAGAAGGTTAAAATTGAATTATCAAGATATTTGGAAGAACAATGACGGACGCATTACTTTATGTTAAGGGGGCGAATTTATACAATTTTAGTGGACAAAAAAATTCAATAAAAATTTATATATTTTTTTAAATCATATAAAAATTTTAAAATTTTAAGAGGGGCAACTGCCCCCTCTAAGTCCATCACTGTAAAAGAGTAAAGTGTAATTTTATCATTCTATTAAAATTAAAGTGGTATCCTCTAAGTCCATCACTGTAAAAGAGTAAAGTGTAATTTTATCATTCTATTAAAATTAAAGTGGTATCGTTTTAAGAGGACCAAGTCCTATCAACCCCTAATTTTACTATTACAAAATATTATCTTTTTTACCGGGGACAAAGTCATTAATAGGATAAGTGGGACTGTTATTTCTCTCCAAATGATTTGATATAATACTGTTTTAAGTATTTTTAGTTTAAATATCAGTAAAGAAAATCAGTTAAACAAGATTTCTATCACTATCAACTTTTAAATTTAAAGACATCTCTCTTAATATTTTATCTTAATTTTGTCATTGATTTTGACTAATTAATCCTTATAGTTTTGACCCATAATATATGTTTCACAAATAAAAAATTATATGAATATGAACAAGTACATTTGACCGGTTGATTAAGTTATTCGTCTTTATTCGCTCATTTTTCTTAAGTTATGAGTTATAGACTCATGAAAAATACCTTTTTAGAGCCCCTTTTCTCTCCTTTTTAAGCATGATTAAAATTAAAATTTGTCAAAAAATCACGTGAATACCGATATTATAATACCCAATATAGGGATGAGCATTTTATCCGGACCCGACGGGTTTCGACTCGACCCGGCCTGATCGGGTCGGATTTTTATTGAAAAAATTACGTTCGGGTCGAGTTTTTGTTGACGATAAACTCGGGTTGGGTTCGGGTTTAGGGTGGAAAATATCCGACCCGACCCGGGACTAATAATGTAATTTTCCTTTAAATTTTTTAGGAATATTTTTAATAATGCCCCTCTTTATATATATTTTTTATAATTAAGTCCTTAAAATCGATTTTTTATTTATAATTTGGTCCTTTAAATTATATTTTTTTACAATTAAGTCTCTTAAAATTATTTTTTTACATTTAAGTCCCTAAAATTAATTTATTTTATATAGGTCAGGTCGGTGTCAGATTTAGTATATTTATTTTTGGGTCAGATTCTTTAAAGAATACGTTCGGGCCTGCCAAAAACCGAATCTTACCCGACCCGTGCCCATCCCTAATCCAATATGATAGATAGAGAGGTCAATGTGAACATTGTATTGTTTTTTTCTTTTTTTTTTGAAAGGGAACATTGTATTGTTCCAATTAGTATTGAGGAGATTTTAAGGGCGTGGCGTGGGCGGTGAAAAAGTAGGTTGGTGCCAATTGGCATCATTTGTAGGTTTTAGCTGGCAAACACAAGCGCAATTCAATGACGTATTGATTTCATGTTATTATAGCCTTCAATGACCACGAGTCTCCTCTTGTCATTTGCCACCTGTTTTTGCTCATATTTACAACTCAACTCATTTCTCACTCAGCTGAGTAGGGATGGGCATTTCACCCCGGGCCCGACGGGTCCCGACCCGGTCCGATCGGGTAAAGTTTTTTTGTGAAAAAGATGAAGTCGGGTCGGGTCGGGTTTAAGGTGAAAAAAATTCGACTCGGCCCGACCCGGGACTAATAGTGTAATTTTTCTATAATTTTTAGGGATATTTGCAATAATACCTCCTTTTTATATAATTTTTTATAATTAGGTCCTTAAAATTGATTTTTTTATTTACAATTTAGTCCTTAAATTTATTGTTTTTTACAATTAAGTCTCTTAAAATTATTTTTTTACAATTAAGTCCCTAAAATTAATTTTTTTATATAAGTCGGGTCGGAGTCGGGTTTGAAGTATTTATTTTCGGGTCGGGTCGGTCAGATTTTTTAAAAGATATGGTCGGGTCGGGTTCAGATTTAGGGTTAATATTTTCGGGCCGGGTTCGGGTGGGCCAAAAACCCGACCCGACCCGTGCCCATCCCTACAGCTGAGAGTGATATATAGTGTGATTACCTGATTTACTTCTATCCGAAATAATATTATTATCCTAAAATTATTAGATTTTAAATTTTAATACATTTGTAAAAAAAAAAACTGAATGCCAGAGGAAATGAACAAATAGTGAGAGTGCCATTTTAGAAAATTCGAAGGGAATTAATACAAATAAAATTTCTAGACATGTGATGCGTAAATAAATGCTACCACGACAACTTGAAAAAAAGCTTGCCCTACGCTCCTACCGTACTAAATATGCGCAGCTAATGTCCGGGATAAGTTAAATAATTGACTTAAATAGTTAAATATGCATTTGATATCTAATTAAACACATTATTCCAAGTTAATATTTAAAGAAATTTTTTTCTTACATTATTATATGAACTATACACTTTTTTCCAATTTGGTACCTAAAGAATTTTGCTCCCAAGTTGGTATCAAAATTTATATATTCTATCAATTTGGTCCTAATTTGAAACAATTCAATAAATATAACTCTCTATATTTAAAACTTCTATCAATTTACTATGTGTTATTCGCCTAAATTGTTTGTTCTTCTCTTAGAAATATTATATTACTTTCTTAGTATAATAATAGTCTAAACATAACTTGCTGATCTAATTAAGTTATCCAATTGTTGCTTTGATCCGATGGACTCGCTTGATTTGATATTCTCACAAAAATGATTAATTTGATGGAATTTTTAAATATGAAATGTTAAATTTGTTGAATTATATCGAATTATGACTAAAATGACTAAAATGATTGAATGTATAAATTTGTTGAATTATATCTAATTAAGTTATCCAATTGTTGCTTTGATCCGATGGACTCGCTTGATTTGATATTCTCACAAAAATGATTAATTTGATGGAATTTTTAAATATGAAATATTATATTCCCTTGACCGTTAGTCTTTGTTACTTAAAAAAATTAGTTTCTAATTTAACCGCCAAACTTTCAAAATTTTATTTTTTCACCATCTTTCCCAAAAATTATAAAACTAAAACCCCAGAAAATTAAATCAATGGCTATAACCCAACACTACAACTCATTCCCCCAAAAGTTAGGGGAATGAGTTGTAGTGTTGGGTTATAGCCATTGATTTAATTTTTTAGGTTTTAGTTTTATAATTTTTGGAGAAGATTGTGAAAAATAAAATTTTGAAAGTTTGGGGGTTAAATTAGAAACTAATTTTTTTAAGTAACAAAGACTAACGGTCAAGGGACCAAAATAGAAACGATTTTAAACGTAAGTGACCAGAATAATCTTTTTTAAATTCTGGTGACCAAAATAAAATACACCCTAAACGAAAGGACCATTGGTGAAGATTACCCTTTTTATAATTACCGGAAAGGTTTGAAGCAGTTTTTTTTAGAAAATGGTAAGGATAAAACTTTATATCATCTGATATATAATCCAAACTTAAAATGCATAGAGATTATATAAATAACTTGATAAAACAAGCAACTTTATGTAGCTTTGTTGTCGTGAGTGTTTAGTGCCTTTCAGCAAGCAAAACAGGTCAATTTCATATGGTTTTTTCTGACATGTTTTCAGACATTGTTTATCGGCATCAAGTGACAGTGATTTTAATGGTGATTTGTCCCTGCTTAAATGGACCATATTAGCCGAAAAGAGAGCCACTTTGTACGAATGTGAACGGTTCAAAATATTACCAGAAAAACCCATCAACTTCCATGGCCAAACCCAGTAATCTTTCTTAAACTGAACCCTGTTTCTTCAAAAGCTCTCTCCTTTTCTCCTCTAAGCTTCCATGGATGCTCAAAAGCTTCAGCTTTTAGCTTTAATTCTCTTTTCATTCTTTTACTTAGCTAAACCTTTCGTCCCTGCAAATAACTTCCTCCTCAACTGTGGATCAAACGCCAATGCTTCGCTTTATAATCGTGTCTTCATACCCGATTCAGCGAAACCCAGTTCGGTTTCACTCTCCGGAGAGCGATCCGTTTCACTCACTGACAAAAACCCATCTCCGGATTCGCCTGTTTTGTACCGTACGGCCCGGGTTTTCACCGCCGAGTCGAGCTACGAGTTCAAAATCAAGCTAAACAAGACGGGGACTCACTTGGTACGCTTCCATTTCTCTCCGTTTAAAGCTCAGAATTTCAACTTGGCTTCTGCGAGATTTAATGTTTTGGCTAATGGCTTCTTGTTGCTGCGTGGTTTTAGTGCTTACAATTTGGTGCTAAAAGAGTTTATGTTGAAAATTGATGGTGAAGTTCTTGAAATCGTGTTTAGTCCTCTGGGTAATTCTGGGTTTGCTTTTGTTAATGCAATTGAAGTTTTTTCAGCTCCAAAGGATTTCATAATCGAAGATGGAGCTAGGTTTGTTAATGGTGATGGAATTGAAAGTTACAAGAACTTAACATCACAGGTTTTAGAGACTGTTCATAGGGTTAATGTTGGTGGATTGAAATTGACTCCTTTTAATGATTCTCTGTGGAGAACTTGGATCCCTGATGATGGATTCCTCGTGTTCGAATCGGCTGCGAAAAGAGCAGTCACCACTCATGTACCGAATTATCAGGATGGCGGCGCCACCCGCGAAATAGCTCCGGACAATGTTTATATGACTGCACAAGAGATGAACCGGGATAATTCGACGTTGAATGGTATATTCAATGTCACTTGGGATTTTCGAGTAGGTTCAGTTGGTGCTCCACACTTGGTTAGGTTGCATTTTTGTGATATTGTTAGTCCTGCCCTTAATCAGCTCTACTTCAATGTGTATATCAATGATTACTCTGCCTATAAGGATTTGGATTTGTCGATGCTTACGGTTCATGTACTTTCGTCTCCGGTTTACTTAGATTTTGTTGTGGATTCGGATGATTCGGGGGTTGTTCGTGTTAGTGTTGGACCTTCGGATTTGAGCAGTCCGTCGAGAATTAATGCAATTCTAAATGGGGCTGAGATCATGAGGCTGGTGAATCCTATAGGATTGCATTCTGAGCCTAAGAAGAAAAACACTTGGATTTTGGTGGGTTTTATTGTTGGTGGCTTTGTTATCTGTTGTTTAGCTGCGGCTGGAGTTCTGCTTTTGTTTAGGTGCAAGAAGAAGAGAGCAAAACCGCCAAGACGTGTAGAAAGTGCCGGTTGGACGCCGCTACGTGTTTATGGGGGAAGTTCGTATAGTAGAATGTCCGAAGGGACTGCTACTACGTCTCCCGGTCGTAATGGTAGCTTGAAAATCCCATTTGTTGACATACAAGGAGCAACCAACAACTTTGACAAGAGTTTGATTATTGGAATGGGTGGATTTGGTTTGGTTTACAAAGGGGTACTTAAAGACAATACCAAGGTTGCTGTGAAGCGAGGTGTCCCGGGGTCGAGGCAGGGTCTCCCAGAGTTCCAGACCGAGATAACTGTTTTCTCGAAGATTCGTCACCGGCATCTTGTTTCACTCGTTGGATATTGTGACGAACAATCGGAAATGATACTGGTCTATGAGTACATGGAAAATGGTCCATTGAAGAATCATTTATACGGTTTAAAACATCCTCCATTGTCTTGGAAGCAAAGGCTTGAAATATGCATCGGCTCGGCTAGAGGTCTTCACTACCTTCATACTGGTTCAGCACAAGGTATCATTCACCGTGACATTAAATCTACCAATATACTGCTTGATGAAAATTTTGTGGCCAAGGTTGCCGACTTCGGTCTCTCGAGATCCGGTCCATGTATCAATGAAACCCATGTAAGCACTGGGGTAAAAGGTAGCTTTGGGTATCTTGATCCCGAGTATTTCCGGAGACAGCAACTTACTGATAAATCAGATGTTTATTCATTCGGGGTTGTTCTTTTCGAGGTGCTTTGTGCTAGGCCCGCCGTTGATCCGTTGCTTGCTAGAGAGCAGGTGAACCTAGCAGAATGGGCAATGCAGTGGCAGAAAAAAGGCATGCTCGGCAAAATTATCGATCCCAACCTTGTGGGACAAATAAAGCCTAGCTGTTTGAAGAAATATGGAGAAACAGCCGAGAAATGCTTGGCCGACTACGGCGTTGATAGACCGACTATGGGTGATGTCTTGTGGAATTTGGAGCACGCACTTCGGCTTCAAGAGTCGGGGGCAGAAGAACCATGCGAAGACGGCAACGTTAACGGAATGGATTGTTATACGACACCTAGTATTACCACATCTGGGCCATCTGGCAATGCCGGAGCAGAGAAAGATGATCCTATTGGGAGTTCGGACATGGCGACGGATCAAATATTTTCTCAGTTGATGACAAATGAAGGCAGATAGTTGGCAGAGATACAATCAAGGTCATTTCTCATTCCCAATTTTCTTATATGTATATGTACTTGAAGTTTCACACCAATATTTTCTTCTATTGTACTGTTTACCGTCTAGAATTCGATACGAAACCAGAATCGTTTAACTCGAAAAAAGAGAAGTTCTGAAATTTTGAATTGTTGATTTCTGTCAATTTATGCCTTATGTATGACCATGCTATTTTCAAGTTTGAAATGGACGGTCTATGTTAGGTGCTTCAAAAGCATGTTATTTCGATGGTTAACCAAATCCATTCATGCCATGAAAGTAACTTCAAAATCACTCGTGCCGAGAAAAATGGAAACGAGAGCAAAGGTTAAGTAACACTGCCAAGAAACAGACCATTCGACATAACGGTAAACACGAGAACAACAGAGTGCAACAGAGTTCGATACGGTAGAAGCAACGAGAACATGACTGACAAAGTCATGACAACTATATATACAGATCCATTATTCAGAACTATGGGCAAAGACAGCAAGCAGCAACATAAACAGCAAAATGATTGGCTAGCCTCTCAACATTCTGTTGAGGACAATCGAGTCTACCTCTGTATCCTCTCTGATCCGCAGTGCAGAAACAGCCTGTGCGGCGATAAGGTCAGCTGAAAGTCCTTCGTTTCCCCAGCCTCCGTTCTCAAAACACGATGCATGTAGATCCCTTCCACAAGCTCCATACGTGAAGGACCAGTCACCGTTTCCATACGCAGCCCACTCGCGTCCACCTCTGTAAGCATTAGTGACCATCCCTTCATAGTTTGTGTTTGCTTGGTGGGGAAGACAAGCTCCCCCTCCACCCATAAATAGATTGAAATTACCGGCACAGTCCCAACGGTTGAACCCCACTTCCTTGTTCAGCATAATCTCACCAGAATCACTAGAGTCTTCACCAAGGAGGACGTGCAAAGCAACGGCCTCGGCAATTGCAGCACTGTCTTCATCAAGCCTCTGCTGTTCTTCCTTCTTTTTCTGCTTCTTCTTCTCTAGTTCAGAGCGGATGGCAGCAGAAGTCGCAAGGGCTTTCTCCAATCGCCTCTTTTTCTTCTCAGCCTGCTTAATACGATCCAACTCATCCTTCACCTGCTTCTTTTTTGCTTTTCTCGCTACTGGTTGCACTTTATTGCACACCTTGTTATCCATTAAAACTTGAAGCTTTAAAACCCAGACTTTTTCGCTATAGAAAGGTTCTTCTAGATCATATACATTTCCCTATAAAACTATCTTTTCCTCCACTTTTCTCCTTAAAAGAAAAACTTCGATGCTATGTATTTCTAAATAATTCTCTTATGGAGAACTAATATAATTATTATAAACTCAAGGCTACACGAACTCGGGCCTGCAAGAATACCTCATCTTGCGGACGATGCAATCCCAAACAGAAACAACAGGGGAACAGAGAAACGCGGAATGGTAAGCATTCACAGGCTCATCCCTTGGCAGCATCCTTCCTAATTTCCCACAACCCTTGCTTCTACCCATCTTGTGCACACTGATAGAACTGATAAGCTTATCCCCGTCGAAGAACGTCGATAACACTATTTCAGTTCAAACAATTCACATGGCCCTTACCGCTGCAGTGAAAGGGGAACGACATTTGAGTCATCAAAACATGAAACCTAACTTCATTGCAAAATTACAGTGACCATCATGCATGTATATGGACACATATAATACAAACAAAATATACTAGAGCCATAACCTGATTAAACAATAAAACAATAAAAGCTCAACCAGGAAACTTCTTGGAAAGAACGAACAGATTTAACTTAAACAGCGCAACGATAAAACAATCCAGCATCCATAACCTGATTAAACAGAGGATATTTAGATGAACAAGTCCAAGTTTGCAATAGAGAGAATATTATAGAAGAAAATTTTACATTACGAAATTAATAATGGAAAATTAAGATCACTTTCAATATAAAAAATATATATCATACACAAGTGAGATGAAGAATTTGAAAACTAACAGGATCCCATAACGTTTAAATCTTTGCAAATATGTCAAATTCATAAAGATAATAGAGTAATCCACACACACAGCAGATTGAAGGCATTGTATTTCTTACGTAATCTGATTCAATAATAAATCAGTTTTTCTCAGAGGTATTCTACCTGCGTTTTCCCTCTGCCTAACAGTATTTTCCCACTGTTTCTTGGAAGCTCGTGCATATTCATGAGAGTTTCTCACACTGAAGCGGATAAGAGTTTATATAATTAGTAAAGTTTCTTCCCCCTTTACCACGTTATATCCATTCTCAATTTTCATTTTCCAATCAATTTCCCCTCAATTTCTCGCAAGCCAAACAGAAACAACAACTGGATCTATCCTATTCGTTTGTAATAAAACCCTAAAGTTAGATTGAATTTGCATAGTACAGTCATTGGAATTACACGATCCACTTCATCAAGATGCAACAAACATACAACAATTAACCAAAACAAACCACTTTGAAACAATAATCACAACCAGATCCAAATATCTATTGCTAAGAAGCAAACAAATTGATAATCAACAGAAGAAACTTCAGCAGCCAAAAAAATCAAAGAGAGAAGATTTAGATGAAGAATCTAACCTTATCAAGAAAGATAAAAGGTAAACGGATCTCCACCGCTCCTTTAGAAATAGCCAAAACAGGGAATAATAGAGAGATGATTAGTAACTGGGGAAAAAATAAACGCGTTTGGATACAGAGAAAATCTGGAAAGAGAGTGAAAACAAAGGGAGAAAGGGTTAAAATAACTGGGCGGACTCAGTGAGTAGCGAGCAAAGAGAGAAGGGTAGTTGTTGTGTATAGCCAATAGGAGTAGGACGCGTGGAAAATGATTTTAAAGGGTACATCTAGAATATCTGACTTTTTCTCCTCGGCTGTTTCTGGATTGGGAAAAGTCTGCGGCGGCACGGACGATATCACGCCACGTGGGGACTATTGCGTAATGGACCGTCCCTGAGAATTATGGGCCCAATTGGATTAGATGATAACAATCGTCCGATTAGATTTTCTCCGAATTTCGACGGATGGGATTGTAGATCTGGAAACGAATTATGACAAGGAAAAGGGTGGAGTTTCGTAATGAACAACTCCAACTCTCCGAGGGTAAAACCGTAAAGTTAGACGGACACCACATGTTTAAAAAAATAAAAGGTATAAATATCGTTTTACTCCCTTTACTGTGCTGAATTTTGAGATTTGAGCTATCTATTTTAATTTGTTATAATTTGAATCCTCCACTTTTATAAAAGGTCTCGAATTCCTACCCTTCAAGTGTTCTCGAGTTCCAACTACTCTCGCTCATGAATTTCCACATGATTGATTGAATATAACTAATTGTAATTCCATATGAATCTACGTTAATGGATAGCAAAAACCAATATTTATCACTGTAATGATAATAATTGGCCGTTCTATAAATTCTTTTATACAAAAGAGAAGAAAGCATCAAGATATATTGTTATCAGACGAGACAGTGAAACTTTATTTTTGACATACTCCAACACGTCACCGTTAAATCAGGCCCATAATTTTGCTTACGAACAGAATGCAATATCCTAACTTCCCATGGTTGTCACAACATTGCATGATTTCATTACAACACTATGGTGCAATCGAGATTCATTGTTTACCAAATAATGTCAAATTAGAGTCGATAGATTAAATCTCAAATTTTAGGACAATGTAGGGACTAAAAACCAAATTTAGACCAAGAGAAAAGTAGTTCCCAAATCGAAGTCCCATATAACGGCATAGGGGATTGTAGTGATCGTTGGTTAGGCTGGTCTACGGGCCACGGGCCCACGGCTATGAAAGCGCGCAAGGAAGGGCCATCGGGCTGGCCCAATAGAATGTATTGGCCCAAGAGTTAGGATTACATTTTTATGAAAATAATTAGGGGTTGTAAATGAACATGGCGTTCGATGAATTATTCGCAAACTGTTCGTATAACATTTATTTATGTTTGTTTATTAATTTAAACAAACGAGTATAAATAAAATTTATGTCCGTTAATAAACGAACGAATGCAAACAAAGGTTTGTTCGGTTCGTTTATGTTCACGAACAAGCTCGTTTACCTATCTTTTTTTTTTCTTTTATTTGTTTATATTTTAAATATTAGTGAAGATATGAACTAGATTGAACACATTGAGAACTTTAGAGTTTAAACCGTGAAGCTTTCATACTAGTGTTGTAATTTCACTATTTAGT
Organism: Hibiscus trionum; assembly: GCA_030270665.1. Classification (NCBI taxonomy): domain Eukaryota; kingdom Viridiplantae; phylum Streptophyta; class Magnoliopsida; order Malvales; family Malvaceae; genus Hibiscus; species Hibiscus trionum. Next base: position 9,119,356 of record BSYR01000045.1, on the reverse strand, counting down.
GAACATACAAACAAACATATTCGTAGACATATAAAAGTACTTGTTCGAAACACTAAACAAACAAACACAAACACCTTCAAAATAAATAAGCGAACACGATATTAAAAATTTAAATAAACACAAATAGAACATTAACACTTTAAAAAAAACGAACATGAACAAAGTCTTATTTATTCAATCTAGATTAATTTACATCCCTACAAATAATAAATAAGTAAATGTATGTTACGAAAACATTTTCCTTTACACGTAATGTACGCCATTGTTATCGCACAACATAAGTCGTATTATATAATGAAATTCTTCGAGTTTTAGGATATTTAAATTTGAGTAATTTATCTTTATAATATATGTCATATCAGAAAGAAAAATAAACAAATATTACCATTAGACCAAACTAAATGCTAGGAGAATATAATATATTTAAAATAAAATAATATTGAATAATAACTTTATGGATAATTGTTTATACAACGACCGTCAAATTTCTTTTTCAACAAGTTTAAAGGCCACATATTTAGGGGTAAGCAAAACTCAACTCGAAAAAATTATTTTTTTTACTCTACTCAAGGAAAAGAAACTTGACTTGTCTTGACTGGACTCGAATTTTCATAAACTCTACTTGATTAAAAAAATATCAAATAAAGTTTGAGTTGGAAAATGAAAATTTGAATAACTCGAATTTTTCATTAATTAGTGGATTGATTTTTAAGTTAGAGTTGAGTCCCTCAATTTTTCATGTTCAGGTTGCGAGACTGCCTTACCAACAATTTCGTCTCCAATGTTCGAACTTGCGTCTTCTCCTTAGAATTACAATGTCCTTACCAATGCATCAAACACTTGTTGGTGAGATTTTTTTTTTCTTCGTACATTATTTTAATCTATTATTATATATTTTTATTTACTTGCTTAAAATATTAATTTCGAACACATTAGTAGATTAAGACCACCTATAAAAAAACTCAATTATCAAATAAGTATCCCTTCTTTTCTGTTGGGCCGAAAGAAATTAAGTCTAGTAGTTTCGGCCTGAAATAAACGAATAGAAAGGTGAATATAATTTTTGGTATTTAATTTTAGTATTTATGTATGACGTGGTATCTAACCTTTTTAATTGTGCAAATAGGTACTTAACTTTAAGGGTGTGCAAAACCAGATTGGTTAATTGTTAGTAAATTATTTCGGTTAAACGGTAAATTCGAGTTGTTCAAATTTAGATCATAAATCGCATTAATTAAATCAAATAACCGATTGATCAATTAACCGTAATATTCGCTTCGGTTCGACTAATAGTTTTTTTACTTCACTTATTACAAATACTACTGAATTTAATTATATGATATATTTTATAATTGGTCGATTGCGGTAAAAGTGAAAAAATAACTTAAAAGTCAAAATTTGAGAGTTTATACTTCCTAGTAATCGAACTCATAACTACCTAAAAAAGCTTCAATAAATTTAAGGAATATCAAAAACACTACTACATGATATTTCAATGCTTAAAATTTTGTAAATATTGTAGATAACCGGTCGGATTAGTTACCCGATTTTACCTAAAATTATTAATCGTAACTGAGATGAAATATTTAAAAAAAAAATAAACGTCCAAAACTGAATTTTTCAAATTGGTTAACTAATTTTTTGGATCAATTGCTTCGGATTTTGTGTTATTTTTTAGCTTGTCGAATTTTTTTTCACAACCATACTAGCTATTTAAAATTTCGCATGTCCACTTTAACACTTATATATAAGTATAAACTAATTACAATTTAAATGTGTCGTTAAAAATGTGAGGTACCTAATTCCACAAAATAACTTAGATTACTAATTGTACAAAAATATTAAACACCTAATTGCACCATAATAAAATATTTTTTTGAAAATAAATATCTAATTGCATAAACATCAAAGTTAGATACAAAAAAATAATTGTATTTTTATATTTAGGAAGCGAATTTATTCTGTTTAAGTTAAAATGTCATAATTTTTCAATTATTTTATAAAAACTTTTACTATAATAAATTTAAATATTTTAATTAATTAAATTATTTTATCATTTATATATTTTAAAGCAACTTCATTGAAGATATTTTTATTTATCAAAACAACTCTCGTCTTTATTCAGGGAAGTTGACCCTAGTGATAAGCAGTTTAGTATTGTTTAAGTGGATCTCGAGTCTGAATCTCTGAAACCTTATGAAAGTAAAAAATTCTTGCTAGGAAACTTATTCATCAAAATCAGGTGTAAGACACTGATAGGTCTGAATTAGTCATGACAAAACTAAAAACCGAAAGAACAACAAAAAAATCGAAAATCGTCTTTTGTTCTTATCCCACCCAACAAAATATATTTTTGGACTTGTAACAACGAAGATAGGATTAGAAATTACACGAGGGATTTATTTAGAAATTAGAAGTTGGATTTGTTGGAATTCAATCCCTAATTTGTCGAAACAAAATAGCATTCATCATTGACTTGTTTAAAACGCAACAAAATACTTTTAAGATTAGATATTTTGCAAAATTGAAATATTGAATTTGAAAGCTTCAAGTTTTATCCAACTTTAAAAGCGATAGTTGACTGTCAATTATTTGTTGGTTCACCGAAATCAAATCTTAGCTTTTTTTTTAAAAATAAAAGATTAAACGTGTGAATTTTGATGTAATACTTTTAAAATAAGTTTTATCCGACTTAGAAAGTAATAGTGGACTATCAATTATTGGTTGATCGAAATTAGATGTTGTATTCTTTAAATTGGATTGAAAATATGAATTTTAACATTATAAATAAATTTATTTTATTATAAATATTCATAATATTTTATCTAAATTAATAGATTAATGAATCAGATAATTATAATTATATATAAGCGACGATGGACTTTCACTAAAAAAGAAAAGGCTAAACTATAAAATAATGTCTATGTTATGAATATTTATCTATGTGGATGTCTATCATGATTAGAACTTTATCAAAGGAGTTTGATTTATTTATTATTAGGAATATTATCTCTATGAATTAGAGTTTAATGTATTATGTACTTCTTATGCCTATAAATAGATATTCATTGAAGGCATTATATACAAGTCTATATTTGAGAATAATACAAATCTCCCTCTTTCTCTCATCTCTTTGTTTTTCTTGTTCTTATTCTTGTTCTTCTTTATTTTATTCACAACACGTTATCAGCACGAGACTCTAATCAACTGAGGTCTTCATCGTTATAATTCAAAAGAAGTTACCGGGAAAAATTCGATTATAGAATAAACCAAAGATAAGTTTTTTTTTCTCCTTATTTTTTTAGTTACCGATTGTCTTTCTCTTTATATTTTAACTTTGTTTTAATTTTTGAAAATTTTGGAAGTATGTTTGATTTTATTCGAACATTGGAAAGAGATAAATCTGTGGCTTCTCACAAACCAAAAGACGAATTGACAGAGACGAAGAGGTTGCGTTTGGTATAAATTACGTGTGTTTTCTCTTGTTCCTAAAAGGGTTAATTAGCGGTATGCTTATTCATACTTTTACTTATATGATTATATTTGATATTTTTCATATTATTATTTATGTCATTTTATTTGGTAAAAGTTAATATTTTTAACCGTGTTTTGAGTTTTACATGATATGCTTAAATGGCTTGGAAAGAGATGTGATATAAAGGGACTATGAGAAGCTATCTCGGTCATATGCTATATCTCCATTGTCCACGAGAGAAAAATCAATATCGGTAAATTTTGGTTTTATTTTTTTTCTTTATATTATTATTTTAAAGTGCGATAAATCATGATGATTTTGAATTTACAAGAAGATTATTATAAAGTCTATATTTGCTCAAAAGCAATATTTCTTCTTCGTTGAAAAACTTGACCATAGACTTCTCCCAATTTCAAGTTACGAAAATTCTTCTTGATCCAAAAAGTTTTATGGGAGGCATTCCTTGAAGTGAATGCAAAGCATGATGTTTATTCTATGCGATTATCAATGATGGGGCATTCACTGAAGTAAATGCAAGCATGATGTTTATTCCATGCAATTGTCAATGATGGGGCATTCCCTGAAGTGAATGCAAGCATGATGTTTATTCCATGCGATTATTGGATCTGTTTCATTCCCTGAAGTGAATGCAAACATGGTAAATCATTATTCAATTAGAGACATAATTTCGATATAATCCAAGTATAATTGGCTGGACATCCCGTTCTGCGAGGCTACTGGTCTCAAAGGAGGTTTTTAAAGGACCTTGTGGACAGGTTTAACAATGCCGCGTACGAGGATTAAATCTTTGTTCTCTGTGATAAGGATATGTGAAAAAGGTTTTAAAGGCCCACTGGCTCTACTCCATTCCCTAAAGTGAATGTGATATTATATTATGGAAGGAATAAAAAATCACATTAAAAGTTGTGGTCGTGGTCGAGGCTATGAATATACACATGAAAAATATAGTTGTTTTAAGAATACTTCTACCCGCTGGTAGCAAAGTTATAAGGATGACAAGAGTGATAAAGATCATTCTAAGGAAGTGAAATCCTTTTACCAATGTGATGTTATAAACCATTGGTTTCGTACTTGTCAAACGCCAAAGTATTATGGACTTTATCCATAATCATGAATGATAAATGAAATAAAATATAAACAAAATTTGTTTATGGCATTATTGGTCCAACTCAATTGGATATTGTTAATTTTCTCATAATCTTTGAAGGGAATAACTTACCATTTATTTTATTTCCCTTATAACCTTTAACAGGAATAATTGGTTTTTTTATTTTATTTTATTTTTATGTTAATTCGTTTTATTTATTATTTATTTATGTTAGTTTGTTTTATGTTTATTTATTTCATATATTATTTATTTACGCTTTATGTTAATTTATTATTTGAAGAATATGATTACTTCCGGAATAAAATATACAATGAATTGTGGCTATTTATACCTAGAATTGTGGCTATTTATGCCTAGCAGATAATGCAAGTACTCATATTGTACTTAAGCATAAGAAATATTATTTCCATTTAAATGCAAGAGAAAAATATGAGTAGTATTTCTCAAAGTACTAAAATATCAATACTTCGGAAGAGCACTTGAAAGTTTATCTCTGATAGATAATCGACTTGATATGATGTGCTATATTTTATATTTTTCATTCCTCGAAGTGAATGATACAAAGTACATATTTTCATTACCTGAAGTAAATGAAACAAAGCACATTTTGAAAGGTGCAGAATTATGCATGTCTCGATTAAAATGCAAGATAATAATGTGAGTACTATATCCGGAAGTACTAATATCACAAAAGGCTTTGGTTGAGCAAATATGTTATTGTCAAATGGAACTTTATTCCATATTCACATTGCGTTATACTCGTCAAAGTCATAAAGAGAGAAATATGAGTTCGCAAAATATCCCCTTGGAAATTATAGATAAAATATGTTATCAATTGGCATTTGAAATAAGCCAATATGGATATAAGTTCTGGTAGCCAAAAAGTCAGTTGAAAGCTCTAGGATAGCTATATATAGCTACCAAAAGATAATTTCAATTGAAAGCTCCGAAAGAGCTAAATATATTCCTATTTAAAGGAACAATTTTGATGGTCGTACTAGACATGTACGAGTAGGATTGAATTACATGTTATGGTAAACAAGAAGTTTACAAATTCAGAGATATATACACACATATATATAGTTGGCATGATCCGTTAGACCATCCTGATCAATAATGGTGCAGAAATTATTGAGATTTATGTGCGCATGTATTAAAAGAACCTGTAGTTCTTGTGGTGCTTATTCTCAAAGAAATGGATTAAATTTCACTTATTAAAGAACGTGAAGTTCTTGTGTTGCTTAAAGAAATTGATTAAATTCCACTTACTAAAAGAACATGAAGTTCTTGTGTTGTTTGTTCTCAAAGGATATAGATGATACCACTTACCAAAAAAATTAGAACTTAAAGTTCTTGTACTGAAGTTAAGACTGTATGTCTTGCATATCTGAACGAAATATGGGCCCATATATCCACAAATGTGGAAAGTTTTATATGATTTTAGTAGATGCATCTACATTGTTTTATCGACTTACAACCAGAAGTTTGTGAGATTGATTCTAAAAAGATTCAGATTATGCAGTTAGACTATTCGTCTTGAAAAGCTAGTGGGTTTATATTTTAGGCTATATCAGTTGTTACAAAGCCTATTGATTATAAAAAATATAGTTTAGCAAAATTTCAATTGGATGCCTCCTATTTAATAGCTAAACCATGAGAACAAAAGAGTTATTATTTATATGGTGTTTCCATATAACAACACTTATACGCATCAAGCCAACGAGTTATAATAAACTCTCCGTTATAATTGGTTTTTGGTCAGAAACCATACATTTCCCATTTTATGATTTTTGAATGTGCGATATGAATTGCTCCACCACAACGCACAAAATGGGTAAATAAAAAGGGTTGAGAATATATATTGAGTACGAGTCTCCTTTTATGTTTAAATTCTTAAACATTAATTGGAGAATCATTTATGACATGATTTTTCTCAACATCAGGGGGAGATAATAATCAGCTGGATAGAGGAAAATGAATTATCATTATCTAGATCCTCGTATATGAACTAGAAGTTCATAAGATAATTCATGTTATTACATGTCAACTGCCAGACATATTTACTGACCCAATGAGAGTAATTAAGTCTCATATACCAGCTGAAATGCTCTAAGTTTAAATTACATATTAGAGCGAGAGAATGTAAATCATGCCTGAAGCATGATAGTTGAAATGGTTCCAATGATCAAAATTCTCGTAAATAGAAAGTAATATCAGATGGTCGTATATTGGAGGCGGGTGCTCCTGAAGAGACCCAAGACATAACAAATAATAAAACTCTATAAGAGTTTCAGGTACCTGAAATAAAGATTGAAATCTTGAAGAGATCTCGATGAGTTATGTCATTACGAGAATGGAACCAGAAAATTGGAAAGTTGTCGACAACGATTTTACAAACAATTTTACATAAAATACTTCTATAGAAGTAAAGAAAGAAATCGAGGATCTTGTATAAAATCTATCCAGAAGTATAGATATTGAATTGGTCAATGTTGAAAGACGCTTTGAACTTCTAAAATAGAAGTATTTGGACCAGCAGTCCAAACACCTAAAGGTGTAATGCAAGTGAGGCACAAATAAGTAGTCGTAAATACGACTTGAACTATGATTTATGAAAAGTTTTAATTACTTCATGGTGGATGCAATTACTTTGGCAGTTTAGAAAATTTTACATGCGTCTAATTATTTGTGGATCCATATTTATCCTTGAAGGATCTAAAATGCTATAAGCATTTGGAAATTTCTGAGGAAATTTATTTAGACATGTCTCATGAATATTTTGGCGTATTTGGTATAATCACCTTAGTGAATACTAATTGAGAAAATACTATAAGAATGATCAGATTTCCTTATGTATTTTATAAAGGAGTTTGGATCAAGATCCATTATGATAATTTTAGAACTCCTAAAGAGCTTCAAATTGGAAACTCATGAAGTACTTTCAATACAAGTACTTGAATCTTGACATCAAGTTTATCTCGACCTGAAGATCGAGCATTTTTTCTTTTGTCTATGAATAGACATAAGTTGAAAGAATCTTAAAGAAGATTCAATATGAATAGAACATATCTATTGAGTATCCCAATAGTTGTAAGATTATTGGATGTGAATAAAGATAATTATATTTTTTCTTGGTCTTGAAGCACTATATATTAGTTGGTCAAGAAATATCTATGAATATACAAAGATCATTACATTTAGATCTTCAAACATTCGTTGATGTCTCCTCAAATGTCGTAGAAATAATTGTTATGCACGAGGCAAGCCAAAAAAAAATGTGTTTGGCTAAGACTATTGACCCAACATATCCAAAAGATATGTGGATTTACTTTTACAAGATATGATAAAAGCTATCTTGTGTGAAGATAACGCAAGATGTATATCTCAGTTTGAAAGTGGATACATCATGGAACATATTACTCCAAAGTTTTCATCCCTCACGATCTTTAGAAAAATGATATTCAAGATTAAATTATGAAGATTCAAAGATCTTCTGTGATGTTTGCATGAGGGGGAGTAAATACGCGTTGCACTCTTTTTCCCTTAACCGAGGTTTTGTCCCAATGGGTTTTCCTGTTAAGGTTTTTAATGAGGCAACATGTTATGCGTATCAAAGATGTGTGTACTCTTTTTCCTTCACTAAAGATTTTTTTTTTCCACTGGGTTTTTATCTTAATAAGGTTTTAACGAGGCACATTATCTTCATAGACATCCAAGGGGGAGTGTTATGAATATTTATCTATGTGGATGCCTATCATGATTAGAACTTTATCAAAGGAGTTTGATTTATTTATTATTAGGAATATTATCTCTATGAATTAGAGTTTAATGTATTATGTACTTCTTATGCCTATAAATAGATGATTCATTGAAGGGATTATATACAAGTCTATATTTGAGAATAATACAAATCTCCCTCTTTCTCTTTGTTTTTCTTGTTCTTATTTTTGTTCTTCTTTATTTTATTCACAACAGTCTAAACTATATTTATTTTTTGTAATGGGTGCTTAAAGTATTTTTTTTGTTGAAATAAGTGTTTAAACTATTTTTTGGCTGAAATAAGTGCCTAAACTTTCATTTTTGGCTTATTTTAGAGTCAATTTTGGTACTTACTTGGGCACATATTTCAACCAAAAATTAAAGTTTAAGTAATTATTTCAGCCAAAAAATAGTTTAGGCACCTATTTTATCCAAAAGCGAAACTTCAAACATTTATTTCAGTCAAAAAATAATTTAAATACCTATTAAAAAATACATAATTTAAATACTTATTTTATAGTTAAGTCAAAAGAAAAAGTAAAATTGGAGACTGAAGTGATAAAAATGGGTCCAATCCAAAACATTCCCCCACTTTAGTGTTGGGCAGGGCGGTGGAGGAACTCCACTTTCAACATTCCACGTTCGTCAAATAATGTATATATATGTTAGCCAATCGTTTAAAGCCACATCCATAAAGAAAAATACATATATAAATCACAGTGCTAACTGCTAATGCATATGAATATGAATATTTGGTCGGTCCTACTTGTTTGGTAGAATTGTTTTAATATACAATGATGTTTAAAATATTCTGAATTTACTCTCAACCATTTAATAATACATATTCAATTATCTTACTGCAGTTGTTGTTGTTCGAACCCGTGATCTCTAGAAACAACAACCACTCCCTTAATCACTGAGGCAAATTGGTTCGTGCAATAATACTTAAATCTTGATTTGTTTAATTTATACACCTTTAGTCTCATTGAATTTGTTTAGCATCGTTTTTTTTTTAATTTTAACCTTTTGTTATTTTAAATTTATTTATTGATAAAGACCTCAAACTCAAAACATGCTTAAATAATGTTAAGTTGTTTACCACTTGGACGAATCCGTTATTAATAAAATTAGATTTTATCGAGTAACCCTAAACAACTCTATTTCTCTTAATTTTGTCCTTATAAACCCAAAACATGGCATTTTTTGTTGACCTTTTCCCCAAGGTTTCCACCATGAAATCATTAACCATTATTAGCAAAAATAAGCTACGTGGTATGTTTTCACAACAACTTGTTTAATTTTAGTAAATGCAAAAACCCAACACAGATGATTCAGGGTAATAAATCAGTTTTTGTGGTCACAAAGTTAAGTGCAAGGGCCACTAAGCTTACGTTTCCATGCATTATTAGACCACTTTTGGGGGGTCCTGACGTCGGAGTTTAGGCAGAGTTAACACGTAGCCCATGAAACTGAAGGATGTTTCAAGACGAAAATCATGGTCACCAATGGCAGTGCAGTCGAGTCACCGCCCACTAACATTTTTTTTCAGGGGTCACAGATTATTCACCGTAATAATTGAGTTAATATAAGGATAAATATTTTATACAGATAGTGAAAACTGAAAGTTTCTACAAGCACTTTACTTTTAGGGTACAAGGAGTTATTTTAGGGGTTTAAGCGTATGAGGTTAGAATTTAGGGATAGTTGTTTCAATTTAAAGTTTAGGGTTTATAGGTTAAAACATAAATCCTCACCATATTGCCCTAAAAACTAAACCATGACCTATAAACCCTAAATTATAACCCTAAACCTTAATTTGAAACAACTATCCCTAAGTTTTAAACCCTACACCTAAACCCTATACCCTAAACTAACCCCCTATACCCTAAGACTAAGGCGCTTGTAGAAACTTTCAGTTTCCACCGCCAGTGTATAGGATATTAATCCATTATATAACAGTAACATAATCATAAGCTTCGATCACCTCTAAAATCAAAACTAAAAATATTTTCTACAAAAAATTACATGAAATTTGACTCCAGTTAGAATAGAATCTTTAACAAAATGTATAAGTTTAAAAGTTTTTTTTTGAATATGCTAGTATAATGTAAGGGTAATATTTGTTCAATTTTTTTAGTTTTTTTTTTAAAACCACACACAGCATGACAACATTAGTGCTCGAACTTGAGTCGCCAAAATGATAAACATCATCTTTTGCCACTAGAAACACAAGGGGTTGAGCATTTATCGGTTTAAAAGTTAAATTACTCGGTCTAGTTTAAAGTTTCAGTTAAAATTTATATTTTCAAAAACTTAAATGAAAATCAAATTCGTCTTTTAAAAATTAATAAAAACGTAATTAATCAAATAAATGTAAGTGCTTTGGGTGGAACAAAAAAAATGTTATGACCTTTCGGAAGTGAAAATGATGAGAAACTAACTTTATTTTACAGCTTAGCGAGGCCTAACCCTTTGGCAAATTGGTCAAAGACAAAAAGTGCTTAATGGCGATGTGATTAGTCACATCTTTGAAAAAGTTTAAAAAATGATGGCAATATATTAAATTAAAAGTTACAATTTTTTCTATATTGGTTTCTCTACTTCTCCTAATAATAATATTAAGTAATGTCTTTGGGGTTAGATCCATGAATAAAAAAATAAATTATTATTTGATATATGAGTCGTGAATTCTTTATCATATATCTTTATTTATTGGCATACGTATTATTTATTTAAAAAAATAACGTGTTTTAATTCATTTAAATCATTTTGAGTTTGAGCAACTTAATATGCATGTGTATATAAACTTATCCAAGATTTAAAAATCAAATTATAAGTGTCGTTTTTTATAATAAAAAAATCTCACAACTTTGGATGAGTCCACGCAATTAACAGGCATCGATGAGCACCATTAATTCAATTTGTAAAGATTAAAAATTTAAGAACTCACCATATAATTATAACTTATTTAAAAAATCAAAAGGTAAATTAATTAAAATATTTTGTTTTTAATTTTCTTTTAACATAAATCAAAATACTTATCTACTCCTAAATTACAAAACCCTAATTTTTGTTCATTTAAAATTTAAACTGACACTGTCGTCGTTGGTGTTGATGTTCCGATTATGTTCAACAATGGCGGTCGAGTCATTAAGTACTACTCGCCTTCTTTATCTGCGTTGCAATTATATACTACCAAACCTATTTCGTCCTTTAACAAATACCGATAAAATTTTTGTTCCTACCACCCATTTGTTGACAAATTTAGGTACTTTATTTCCCTCTTTTCCTTCTTTAATTTGGGTTATTTAGGGTTAGCAGTACTTGATTTGAATTGATTTAATCGGTTGAACCAATGAAATTTAATTTTAGCTGAATTTAAAATTAGTTTTAGCAACGGCAGCAACAACAGTGGCGGCGGCAACAACGGAAGTGGCGGCAGCAACGACGGCTTGAATTTTAAATGAACAAAAATCAGGGTTTTTTAATTTAGTGGTAGATATGTATTTTTTTCTACGTTTAAAAGAAAATAAAAAAAAATATATTTAAATTATTTTCTTTTAATTTTTAAATATTTTATAGTTACACGTGGAGTCCTTTAGATTTTAAATCTTTATAAATTAAATTAATAGTGTTCATCGGTGTTCATCGTTAGTGGTACTCATCGGTGCTGGTCAATCGCCGTAGAAATTTCCCACAACTTTTAGGTCTATTACACCACTTGATTTGCAACAATGTATCAAATAATTACCAAGAGAATTTGGATTTGACGAATAAAAATAACAAAAATTCTCCCCATCTTCAAAGCACTTAAATCAAAACATATTGGACGTTTAAATGTACTTAAAAAATAAATTATTAATTATAAATAGAATTTGTTGATACAACATTAAATAAAAATAAAAAAATATTTTTATTTTTTAAGAATAGTTGGAAGAATGAAAATGAATAAATGAAATAAAACAATAAAAATAAAAATTTCGAAAAAAAAATTATCCTAGAGGGAGAGATGTACAAAAATACCTAAAACAGTTAGGTAAGCAATAAAATAGGCATAAAAAATGCAAAACAGTTGGGTAGAGTTCATACTTTCCATGCGGATTAGTTTATACCAATCCGATCGTTATGTTATTAATTAAATAATTAAAAAGTTATTATCCTTTTCTTTTTGAAAAAGGTACCAACTGAGCTTTTATTAAAAAAGTAAAATTAAAAGACAGTGAAAAGACCGCCAAACACGTGTGGCTCTATGGGCAAACCGTGTCGGGGAAGATAGACCGACAATTGCTAGACTCTTCCATATCCCAGAAGAGAGAGACACACAAACTCCAGGAAATGAAAATACCAAACGAAAATCAGAAAAGAAAAACACAAAGTCTAAAATCTAAGCTCAGTTGATCCGTTCCTCTCGATCAGAAGCATGGGTGGCCTGTTGAAGAACAAATCGAGACGAAATAAGGCTTTGACGAAAGCCCTAAAATGAGGGAAAAGATACGGTGGATCTAGTAAGCAGCGGTCCTCCGCGGCTGCCGTCATAACCGATGAGGGGGCTTCTTCTAACCAGAATCTATCCTCAGATGCGGAACGCCCCGTTTGTGCCATTGCATGTGCCGTTTGGTTGCCCTGACGGCCGGTGAAGGAGAACCTACAATTTCTGAATCTGCCGGCGATGAATTTTGCTGTGCCGATCTGAAGACGTAAAGCCGAAAGGTCATCGCTTCCAGTCTTTAATTTTGATATTATAGTTTTTGAATCACCTTCAAGTATGATGTCTAAACATCCTATTTCTTCAGCAAAAATCAAGCCCTGGGTCACAGCAATAGCTTCTGCTTCAAAGGCATTCGCCACATGAAGATTAATCTGGTAAGCCGCACCAATTATCTCGCCTTCACTGTCTCTAATAACTATTCCAGTGATAGATTTAGATTTTGATATCAGAAAAGAGGCATCAACGTTTACTTTTGTGAATGTTGCGGGTGGAGGAGTCCAACGGACGGCTTCACGAACGCTGCGATGAGTTAGAACGGCCGTCGACGTTCGAAGCTCAGCAAGATATTTTTGAATGAAAATGACTACCTCCACAGTAGTCTGGGTAACTCCCTCATGCACTTTTTTATTTCTAGCATACCAGATTGCCCATATCGTAGTAATAATGTCTGCGTGCTGATTATATGTATGCTTATTAAACATCCAATGTAACCAATCTGAAAATTGCATCTGATTCACTTGATTAGGCCAATAGAAACCTAACCTTTGCCAAATCTGTTGATTAAAACCACATCTGAAAGCTGCATGTTCACTGTCTTCCACTTGATTGTTGCATTTTGGACACTTTGGGCATTGTCTGATTCTTTTAAAAACCAAATTCAGCATGGTTGGAATGTAATTCCAGATAAATTTCCAAGCTAAAATCCTGATTTTAGAGGGACATGCTGACTTCCATATTAACCTGTATAATGTGGACAGGTTAGTATTTCCTCCATCCGTAGCACATAGCATCTTGTAGGCACTCCTAACAGAGTAGTGACCTGATAATTCCCCTATCCAATAGATAGAATCTGAAATAGGAAAATTAGGTAATCTGATAGATAAAATAGCAGCAACATCTTCATTCGAGAAACTAGAAGTAATTAAGACTTCATTCCACTGCATAGATGTAGGATCAATTAAATTAGATACTGTAGAAAGGCCAAAAGTAATTGGAGATGATATTTTCCTCTGTGGATAACCCGGCAACCAGAAATCATTCCAAATGTTAATGAAATTTCCGCTCCCTACTGACCATTTACAACCCTTCTCTAACATACCCCTAGAGCTCCATATACTTTTCCATATATAAGAAGGATTAGAACCTAATGAAGAATTCATAAAAGTAGTTGTAGGGAAATATTTAGCTCTTAGCAAACGTGCAACTAATGAATCTGGGTTCTGAATTATTCTCCACCATTGTTTTGCTAAAAGTGCAATGTTAAACTTGCACATATCCCGGAATCCCATTCCACCTTCTTCCTTAGGCATACATAAGTACTCCCAAGTACACCAATGTATACCACGTTTGTCGTTTGTTTTTTGCCACCAGAAGCGTGCAAAAATACCTTCTAATTCCTTACAAAAGGTCTTAGGTAGTAAAAAACACAACATAGCAAAAACAGGGATAGATTGTAGGACAGCCTTAATAAAAACTTCCTTACCACCCATTGATAAAGGTTGCACAGTCCAGCTTTGAACTTTTTGTTTGCATCGGTCTCTTAAATAGGCAAGCGATTGCTTTTTATTTCGTCCTACCATAGAAGGCAATCCGAGGTATTTTTCTGGATTTCCTTGAGCAGTAACACCCAGAATTCGACAAACCTCTCTTCGATTACTATCAATAACGTTTGTTCCAAAAAACAGACTTGATTTGTCAAAGTTTACAATTTGACCCGAACATTGTGAGTAAATGTTCAGCACGTTCTGTAAGCACCTCGCCCCTTGCGTTGTTGCCGTCCCAAACACAATGCTGTCATCAGCAAATAATAAATGGGAAATGAACGGAGCTCGTCTGTTGATTCGGACTCCCACCAAAGAGTGTTGTTGGGCTGCCAATCGTAAAAGAGCCGAAAGACCTTCACTACAAATCAAGAATAGATAAGAACTAATAGGGTCACCTTGCCAAATTCCTCGACCCGGATAAAATTTTTGTCCAATTCTGTCATTTGCAATAACCGAATAAGAAACAGAAGTAATACACCTCATAATGGTTGAAATCCACTGATTTGCAAATCCCATTTTCCGCAACATCTCCTCCACAAAACTCCATTCAACGCGATCATAAGCCTTACTCATGTCAAGCTTAAGTGCAAAAGTGCCTTGTCTACCACTTCTCTTGTTCTTCAAGGAATGCAATATTTCATAAGCCAAAAGAATGTTGTCTGAGATTAGTCTACCCGGTAAGAAAGCACTTTGAGCCTCATCAATACAGAATTGTAGAGCTTCTTGCATTCGAGTAGCCAACATTTTTGAAATAATTTTATATAGCACATTACATAAGGCTATCGGACGAAATTGAGACATCACCTTCGCACCCGTCACTTTAGGAATAAGAACAATATGTGTCTGATTTATTTGCTCAAAAGATGCATTATTATGAATCATAGAGATACAATATTCTGCCACTTCATTACCAACAATGTGCCAGAATTTTTGGTAAAAAATTGCACCTAAACCATCCTCACCAGATGCTCGTAAAGGGCCCATAGATTGGACTGCAGTACGCACTTCCTCAACAGTAAAAGGTTTAAGTAGAGTTTCATTAAGACTATCAGAAATACAAGTGTCAATACCTTGTAAAATAGCATGTGGGTCAGAGACATTAGAAGCACCAAAAATATCCTGAAAATAAGTTGTTGCTGTTCGTAGAATATCCGCATCATCATCAACATATCTGTCATTTTCATCCAAAAGAGAGGCAATACGATTTCTACGCTTTCGCTGAGATGCATGTCTGTGAAAAAAGCGTGTATTCTTGTCTCCCATATTCAACCAATTCGCCCTTGCCCTTTGCTCCCAGTACACTTCCTCCCTATCCATTTGAAGATTCATAGCCAATTTCACATTTGTTATCTCTTCTAAAGTATCATTGGAGGGATGTAGATTCTGCAAGTGTGATAGTTTTTTCTTTAGATCAGCCATAGTGATGTTTTTCTCCTTTCTAATTCGTTTTAACCACAATTCCAGTCCCTGACGTAATTGTTGGAGTCGGTGAGGAACCAAACCAGTCGTAGAATCCCATAAAAGTCTTACTTCCTCTTCACATGAATCTTCAAGAAGCCATGCAGCCTCAAATCTGAAATGCGAAATCAGATTCGACGATTTTTGTCTACTATCCGTATTTAATAACAGTGGGCAGTGATCAGAGAATGAATGAGGCATATGACTCAGGTTAAAGTGCGGAAATAAACCCCACCATGTAGGATTCCCAACACCTCGATCAAGTCTTTCTCTAATATTTGTTTCTTCAAACTGACCTTTTTCCCACGTGAACCAAGAACCAGAATAGCCAATATCATCAAGGGAACAATCATTAAGGGCAGCAGCAAAGTTATCCATTTGGCGTTGGTTCCGTTGTCTGCCTCCGAATTTTTCAGTAGCAAATAGTAACTCATTAAAATCACCAAGTACTAACCATGGCAGATCATTTGTATCATTTAATTGTCGAAGGAGGTTCCATGAATCTTCCCGATTTCTTTCTTCAGGAGCACCATAAAAACCAGTAAGTCTCCAATTGAATCCATCCATATCATCTATAAACAAGACATCAATGTGCCTATCAGAAAAAGATCTCAAAGTAACATTACAGTTTGCTTTCCATCCGAGCGATAAACCACCACTTCGCCCTCTTGCACTAACATCAATACCATAATTATAACCACAAAACTTTCGCAATTTCTCCATCTTACCACTATCTAATTTAGTCTCGATCAAAAAAATGACCGAGGGGTTGACGTCCCTTAGAAAATTCTTAAGACGTCGTGTCGTTCGTGACTTGCCTAAGCCCCGGACGTTCCAACTTAGGATTTTCATTGGACCCGGCTGGCCTTCTCAATAAGGCCTGCCGATACAGAATTTTGGACTTCATTCGAATCTTTATGCGAAACTCCTGAAGTTGAAACAGAGGTTCTCATCCTCTTGGTACCATCCGGAATATCTTTCACTGAATTCTCATCTATCTGAGTCATCACAATATCATACCCACCTTGTACTCCAATAGCAGTTTGGTCCTTCAACATAGTCAAATTTCCAGAATCTGCATTCTTCGTCTGAATAATCAATTGTTGCGTACCTGGATCCTTGGCAGTATCATCATGTACTTCAACTATTTTTTCTTTCTCAGAAGATGATTGGGATTTCATTACTGTAATGTCCTCCCGAAGCCACTTGCTTGTAGGAAGAGCCAGCATTCGCCTGGTTGGAGCTCTAAGACCCAAATCCCATCCGAAATTAATATCCTTCTCATTCACTGTCAAACGGACCGGACAGAAATTTTCCCCATGGCCAAGTTTACCACAGATGAAACAAAACAGGGATAGTTTTTCATATTCGAAGCGCAAAAATGTGCCCTCGCCTCCAAGTATCGCCAATTTCTTCCGGCGTTTTAGCGGCTTGCGAACATCAACTGCAATACGGATTCGCATTATACCTTTATAACCCAGATTTACTTTCTCAGAGTCGTATATCAGAAATTGACCCACAAAATTACCGAGTTGTCTAGCCACACCTTCCGACATACATCCCGGTGGAACATCATTTACTAAAACCCAGAAAGGCACGAAATTTAAAGGAACCGCTAAAGGGACTTCTCCCTCTTTCAGACGATGTAAGATTAAAAGATGGGAATTAAAATTCCATGGTCCATTTTCCTCAACTCTATCAACATCAATTTTATGATAAAACCGGAACAAATAACGATTCTCACCAATATCTGAAATGGATACTCCTCCCAGTGGTCTCCATACATTTGAGAGTGTATTTTTCATTGATTGAAAATGAATTACTGCAGAAGTTAGAAACTGCCCAACAAAACAGTTTTCAAAAGAGATACCTTCATCAAGTATATTCTATTTTATTTGAATTTCAGTATCCTCATCTTCCTCGATTGATAATCCTTCCATATTGTTTGCAATTGCAGATTCCATTAACCGAAGAAGCAAGAAGAAAGAAAAAACCGTGCTAAACAGCAGAAGATCGTGTCAATAGACAGAGAGAAAACCGTACTAAACAGCAGAATAAGATATATTTGTTATTATCCTTTTCTAATATCTTTCGGCTCAGACCAACCTTATGTGGACAACTCACTAGATAATTAAAATATGACAATTAATTAACTATAAACAATTACCATGGGAGAAATATTAAAGGCCTGACTCACCATGTTATTTATAGTTTCAACTAATAAAAATTATCCATTTTATTAATTTTCGTATGTCATCTTTTTATCAAGTGAATCTAAACTCAGATTTATTGTAAATTAAATTAAAAATTACTTTTTTACCAATTGTAAATTCATTTGGTAGAAAGATGACACAAAAAGTTTAATGAAATGAATGTTTTTTATTGGTTGGGACCATAGATGACGTGACGAGCTGGGTGTATGATATAATTTCTCCATTCATAATGACATATTTTTGCTCATGTATACATTTTAAGGTATGTTGGTTAAAATCGACATAATTAATGCATTCGATTAATTTGATTTTTTCGGTTATAATCAAATTGACCGATATAATATTTATATTTTTTAAGGTATGTTCACTTGAAAAGTTATATCCTCACTCGATTGATGGTTGGTTGCCGATCAAATCAGTCCTGGGTAGTGGTACTTTTTGCTTGATAGTTTGGATCGCGCACAACTCCTTATTTCTTTATGCGACTCGTTTGGACAGAGACAAGAAACTTCAGGAGGCTGCTAAATTTTGTTGGTATGCTTATCTCCATAAAAAAATTTATTTTTATTTGTTTTTTGGGTTGTAAATTTTTTTTAAGTTGTTTAATCTAAATATTTTTTTTGAATGCATTGTAATTATTTTTTTTCTATGAATTTAATAAAAATTTAATGGTTTTTATAAAAAAAAAATATTTAAAAATCGAACTATATTACATGCTAAACTCACGCGCAGAGATTGTATTCATTCAAGTGTTGGGAGAAAACCATATGTACAATATTTGTTATTTCATGGCAAAAGAAAGGAAAAGAAAATTATACTTATACACGTGATCCTCCTAGTGGCTAGTAAGAAAACAACAGTGATAAAAACAAAATCATTTTCAATTTATGACAACGACAAGTATTGTCTAATTGCTCAAAAAATAAAATAAAAATGGGTTCCCCTTCAAACCAGTATATGTTCTATTATGATTCATGAACCCTTTTGCTTGATTTGATTCTCCTATTGATCTCTTTCTCCAATTCTTCAAGTCCACCCACTTCCTCCAATTCCTGCCCTCAGCACCCATACAAAAATCGAGTTAATATTTCATGCACTGACACAATATAATTCGAATAATATTAAAAAGAATTTGATTACGTGTCATTATCTGATAATTAAAACGGTAATAAATAAAAAGATTTATACAGTTAAAGTCACCTTGGGTCCTAGAAACAGCCCATACGGGACACCTTGGAATTTTTCTGAATGATGGAGCTGAAAATTCCAAACATCGAATCCGAATAATATCAGAACTAGAAGAAAATTCCAAATAAATTGTTTTATTTAATTAGGATAAATATTCTATACACAGGCGGCGATGGAAACTGAAAGTTTCCACAAATGTCTTAGTTTTAGGGTTTAAGGTTCAGGGTTTAGGTGTAGGAGTTAGAATTTAGGGATAGTTGTTTCAATTTAAGGTTTAGGGGTTATAATTTAGGGTTTATAGGTTAAAACCTAAATCCTCACCTTATTACCCTAAAAACTAAACCTTAACCTATAAACCTTAAATTATAACTATAAACCTTAAAATAAACAACTATCCCTAAATTCTAAACCCCTACACCTAAACCCTTAAACCCTATACCCTAAAACTAAGGCGTTTGTGTAAACTTTTAATTTTCACCGCCAGTGTATAGGATATTAATCCATTTAATTATTGTATATTATAATGTTCATGGTGTGGTGCAAAATTAACTAACCTGGTGAGCGGCGGCAACCTTCCTGAAGTAGGGAACGTTGGCAATCGGCCCCACCGGGAATCTCTTGTGCACCAGACCGTCGTGGACGAACATGTAAGCCATTCCAAATACAGTAATACCAAGTCCCTGCACCCAGCTCAAAAGGACCAATATATTTATATTATGAAGATTGAAAAAGATAACGATAGATTAAATAAATAATATTTGAGTATTCGGGTAAGTCGGTTCAAATTTCGACATTTATATTGGAAATATTAATTTTTGACTTATTGTATAATATTAAAGGCAGACAAGAGAGACTTACAGCACCAAAACATAGACCTGGTACAAGCCCTTTGTTGAAGAAACCGTAAGACAGAAGAGCTATGGCCGGAACAGCGTTGGTAATGGCGAATACATCGTTTAGCTCGAACGGACCTTCTCTAGGCCGGTGATGAGACTGGCAAAAAAAAAAAAAAACATGGCTTGGTTTGGTTCCAGATCTTGTCTACATTAATGTCGATGTTGAGAAATGAATAAAGAAAGAAAGAAATACCTCGTGCATATGCCACAACGAAGCATGCCAGAGAGCTCGGTGTGCCCATCTAGCCCAAAACTCCATGCCCACCTGAAAAACCCGGTTTCAGATTCGAATGCGACGGAGAGAGTCGACGAGCAAATAAATATATAGCGAACTTACGGCGGCGCCGACCGATAAAGCAAATGTACCGAACATTTCAGAAAGCGGCACCTCTCCGCCGCCCTTACAAAACATAAAAAACGAAACACAGTCAGATGTTGACCGTATAATTAAAGACAAAGGGGGGAAGGAGAAGAAAATGAACCTCCATTTGCCAAGAAAATCTGTAGTAAACGGCCATAACCGCCATGGAAGTGATACCTAAACTAGACATGACAGCAGCGACAAGGTAAGTAAACCTTTCGGATCTTTTCCTAGCCAATTTCTCCGCCACATGGGCGGGTATTAAGATCCGCGGGTCGATGTTCGGGTTCCCAACATCACCGGACCCTTCTTCTTCGCGGTTCACGATCTGGGGTTCACTGTGTTTTTGTTCTTCCAACACGAAGCAAACAGACACCAATTTTGTCTTCCTTGGAGCGCCGTATGTTATCCTTTGGTGGCGAATTAAAGGATTGAAACCCGGCGTTGGGTTCGGTCTATGGTGTGAGGAGAGTGACAAACGGAAGGGTTTAGGGGTTAGGGCGGCGGATAGGCCTGCCGCCATGGAAAACAACCGCGAGAAGCTTAAAGCGAGCTCGGGCGGAGGAGATGAATACAGAGGAAGATGCAGAAGAGAGATGGGTCGGGGGTAGAGATTGTGGAGTTTTGGCTCTTTTATAGAGTGACAGGTTAAATGCACGTAGACCACAACTTTTGTGTTTGATTTCGTTATCTTATGAAAATTTATGGAATTAAAGCACTCAATCCCTGGTCGACTGTCGTCAATGCATATTTGAATTTATTACACCATTAAATTAAAAGGGAAAAGAATTACACCATTGCTTCTTCTACCAAAATTGCCACTTTGATTCGTTCCCAAATGTAACACGTGGAGTTTCATATATCGACTTAGTCACTTAGATTAGTGTTGAATTAATTAATTTTACACGGTTTTAAAATTTTGTATACTACCACTGTTTTTTTTACAATAACAATTACATTTTATTAAAAAATTATAAAAACATCATAAATACAATACATTCAGAAGAAAAAATAATGAAAACTAATCTATTAATTCTCATACAAAAATTCAAAAGTACAAAGAAAAATAAATATTTTCATAGAGACTAAAATAACGTCAAATTTCAGAAGTCTTCTTGAATCTCTTTATCTCTATACAAACGAGACGCATTACATGGTGAAAATGAGTGGTGAGCAAACTGAACTATTAAGCAGATCGTTTCGCTACCCAAGACTGATTACATCAACAAACAACCATCAACAGAGTGGGGATCTATCTTTCTATGACTACCGATTAAATCATAATAAGAAATTAGTGTTGTAAAGATCTCTATACGAGCACCAAACGTCCACTATAGTATGCTAAAATCATACCAAAATGACAGAAGAAATAAAATCACAAAAGAACAAAGAAAATGTATGCCACAAAGACAGAGGAAAAAACGTACCGCAAAGATAGAGATTCTTATTAAAATATGAAAAAAACAAGAAAATAATGATCTCGGTGGTCGACAACAAAAGCAATAAGGAAGTTGCGGCGCTAGGAATGGTGCAAAGAGAAATTAGATTTATTATTATTTAATGTATATATATTTGAATAATATTATTATTTTGTATATAGTTGTACTATTAATATTTTTAACATAATTAAAATTTGAATTTGATAATATTACGCAGATGTTGTTTTGGTTTAATGACAAGGTTAAGACATAAGAATCTTAATATTTCATGTTTAATTTTTAATCTGGTGTATAATTTTATTTTGATTTTACCCCTAGCACGTGTGAGTTTAATATGAATAAATTTCAATTATTTGTTCGATTCTAATACTTATTTTTATGGTTGTTTGGACTTTATAATTTGTATTTACAACCATTATTGTAATTGTAATTGTTACATTTAACTTAGAAAAGTATAGTTATGCCATGTACCAATTGATTAAGCCTTGGTTTTATTAGCATTAATGTTGTTGCTATATCTTAGAAGTATTGATTTAAGTGTGTTTAAACCAGCAAACATAGTTGGCTGGTTGGTCAAACTGCTCAACTTTATTTTTCTATATTTTCTTAGGTCATGAGTTCTAGAACTATTATAAACACCTTCTTCCTTCTCCTAGAGTCCCCTCCCTTTCATATATAGGTAGGATTAGTTTTAAAATCAGGATGCGTAAAAAAAATGGTGTGTTAAAGCGAACAATAACATTTGGTTTAGAAGTTTGAAGGATTATATGATTTTAAGGTATTAATACTTTTTAGGTCCCCAGTAACGTTGATTGACGTTAAGGGGTGACGTGAGACATTAATTTAATGAGTAATATCTATTTTGATCCTTCAATAGCAATTAAAATTATATTTTGATACTTTATTTTCAATATTTCTAACCAATAATCTTAAAATATTAGAAATCTAGAAAATAAATGAAAAAGCTTACAACAAGTGCAAGTGCAAAATATATATACAAGTGGGGGTGGCTATTGTTTTTAAATAAAAGTAAATAAATTGTCAAATTTAAAATTTTAGTTTCGATTAATATTTTTAAAACCCGGCAAATTGCATGTTGACAATTGGGCACAAGTGGGACTGGGGCCGCTTGTACTGTTGTACACAGTACATGCGAAGGGGGGTGGGACCCATGCCATGTCAACCAATGGAAATGGAAGTCTTAAACAAATAATTGACCACACAAAATTGAATTAAGCTTTGTCTATTTGTCGTGCCACGTGAGTCCCTGGTTCAATCGCCTAACTACCTATCGCTACCTTTTTGGACAGGTTGTGGAGGACACGTGGGAGTTGTCTATTGGGTGTTATTTAGACACGCTTTCTCCTTTTAGCCGTTGAGTCGAACACCTGGCGAGAGGCGCCCTCCACCCACAGATTCCTTGTGGATCACGATGTACTTCTACTTCTCTCTTTGCTTTAAAAAAAAAATGTTTTTCTAAGGGTAATTATTGTACAAACCGTAAAAATAAAAAGTTTTTTTATAAATATTTTAGTTTTTGGATTATATTTAAAGTTTAATGTTTAACGGTTTAAGTGTATAAGTTTTAATTTTAGGATAAATATTCTATACACAGGCGGTGGAAACTGAAAGTTTCTACAAGCGCCTTAGTTTTAGGATATAGGGAGTTAGTTTAGAGTATATGATTTATGGGTTTAGGTGTAGAGGGTTAGAATTTAGGGATAGTTGTTTCAATTTAAGGTTTAAGGTTATAATTTAGAGTTTATATGTTAAAACCTAAATCCTACCAATATTACCCTAAAAACTAAACCCTAACCTATAAACCCTAAATTATAACCCTAAACCTTAAATTGAAACAACCATCCCTAAATTCTAAACCCCTGAACCATATACCCTAAACTAACTCCCTATAGCCTAAAATTAAGGCGCTTGTGGAAACTTTCAGCTTCCACCGCCAGTGTATAGGATATTAATCCTTAATTTTAAAGGTCGGTATTGTTAGAATTTATAGTTTATGGTTAAAATTTAAGCGTTGTATGTTAAAATGAGCACTCTTAGCCACTAGACTAATTAGTGGATCTCATATTATTTTTAAAAAAAGAATTTAAATAGTAAAATATATAAATATTTTAATAATCGTATATATTACTGAATTTATCGCGCTCGTATTATGGGTGAACATAAATATTGAATGGGTGTTTTCAATTCTCAAATAGTAGTTTATAGTTGCTTTATTTATTTTTGAAAATATAAAAAATACTATTATAATAATAATTATTAACATTTTAAAAATTAATCTTTTATCAACTGAGTTAGATATCTGAAAATGTCTACAAATAAAATCCGATTAGTTGGTAGATTTTAACTAAAATGTACTTAAATATTATTATTAAACTTATATAATTTTGTGTGTATAGTTTTATAAAAATTTTAATACATTTAATCTAATTTGTGAAGTTACAAAATTTCATTAACAATTAATACAATACTAATCCTTATATGAATATATC
This sequence comes from Hibiscus trionum, assembly GCA_030270665.1. Classification (NCBI taxonomy): domain Eukaryota; kingdom Viridiplantae; phylum Streptophyta; class Magnoliopsida; order Malvales; family Malvaceae; genus Hibiscus; species Hibiscus trionum. The sequence goes on along the minus strand of BSYR01000045.1, from coordinate 9,094,676 downwards.
AGTTTATATATGTATATGTTTATACAAAGATGAAGTTAGAGAATACAGGTGCAGGGGAAATATTATTTTATTCCCTTTAATTTTTTAAAAAAAATTAAGTTTATATAATGATAAAATTACATTATATCCTATAAATAATAAAGCTTCAATTTTTTTTAATAAAAGAGTTCACACCGAACAAAGCGACATAAATCTAGTGTATTTATTACCCAAGTCAAGAAAAGGGTTTGCAGTGTAGCCCAAAACATTGAAACAAGCGGGATTTTGTAAGCCCTCTAAGGGTCCATTTGGTAAGCTCTATAAAGTTCATCGTTTTTCTAATTTATTTTCCAACGGATTGTGAGAGTTATTTTTTATAATTATCGCTATCCAATTTAATGGTTGATTAATCTAGTTCGAAAATTAGAAAAGTTCAATGTGAACACCCTCTCGATTTAATTTTCTCTGTTCACATTGTAAGGATTCGAGTTTTTTTTTTTAAAAAATTTAGTGCCTCGTTTCCACTATACTAGTTAGTTGTTTGGTCGAAAGATTACCTTTTTATTACGCATAGCTAAGGAAGAATAACCCATGCATTGCCCACCGGGTTGTGTTTGATATTGTGTCATATTATCATATAGGAAGAATGTAGATGTCCCAACTAGGGGTGGGCATTTTACTCAGCCCGGTCGAGTCTGATTTTTTATTATTAAAAGTTTGGGTTGGGTTTAGATTTATGGTGGAAAAAATATGACCCGACCTGGGACTAATAGTGTATTTTTCCTTATATTTTTTAAGAATATTTGTAATAATACACATCTTTATAATTAAGTCTTTAAAATTAATTTTTTATTTACATTTTGGTCTCTGAAATTATTTGTTGACAATTAAGTACTTGAAATCATTCTTTTATAATTAGGTCTCTAAAATTGATTTTTTTTAATAAATCGAGTCAGGGTCAAGTTTATGTATATAAATTCTGTGTCGGGTGAAGTTGAATTTTTAAAAGAAGTGGCCAGATTAGATTTATAATAATTATTTTCTGGTCGAGTTCAGGTGGGCCAAAAACTCGACCGACCCATCACTACTCCTAACCAACTGCTCCCTAGCAAGTTCATCAACAATTATCTCATTAACAACAGGCACACTTGTTGATGAATTCAGTTCCAGTGTTTTTAGATCCAACGGCTGAGAGAGGAGTAATCAAAAGAAAAGTGGGACCGTTTTAGCCATACAGCCATGATATCACCGTTCATCATAGTAGTAACTAAAAGAAGGTTATTCACGTACGCACGCAATTTCGGCACAGTGTAATTTGGTTTCCTTGCACGTCGTCCTTTTATAGCTTCGAGAATCGCAATGGCATTTCAAATGAACGTTACAAAATCAGTTCTCACAAAACAAACAATAATTTTCTCGTGAATCCTTTTTTCTCACATTTATCAAGTTTATAGCTCGCATCTCAGCAATGGAGTTTTCAAGAAAATCTAAGGTAATGTATCTCCTCGCAATTTCGCACTTCTGTTTCAGTTTTTTTCTCTCCAGAAAACATTGATGTTTTCGTGATTTTCTTTAGGTGTTGGAGAAATTAATCTCAGCCGTATTTTTACTGGAATTACTGAGATCAAACGTTGCGGAATGTGGAGCTGTGGGGATTGCGACGAATAGCATCACGTTTTCGGCGCTAAATTGTCGCAAACACAGCGCGGTTTTGACGGATTTTGGCGGGATCGGCGATGGAAAAACATCCAACACGAAGGCGTTCAAAGCTGCGATTGACAATCTCAGCCAAGTTGCGGCGGACGGTGGCGCACAGCTTATTGTGCCGCCTGGGAAGTGGCTAACTGGGAGCTTCAATCTCACTAGCCATTTCACGCTTTTTGTCCATAAAGACGCTGTTATTCTTGGATCTCAGGTACAATTTCAATCCTGCAATTTCTTGCTCATTCAACTCTGGACTTGGCTGTATACTTTCAAATTTAGTTATCAGACTAAAATTTTCTTTCGAACAATTTCAATTTCTAGCTAGAGTGAGAAAATGAGAATTTTTGCTTCTAGTAATATTGAACTCAGAGAAAAAGTTGTTAATAAAGCTCTAATCATATGTTTTAGAGATTGTTGAAAGTTATCAAATTATATTTGAATATACGAGTATGTTAATATTTATAAGTTACTTAATCTTAATTTATTTTAGACCAACCAATATTACTTTTTTTTTCTTGAAACATACTATTTTTTAATTTAACTTTTAATATCTACCTATACTTTTCAGTTTTATAAAATTTTAAACATATTATCTATACTATAATTAAAATTATGGTTTAGTTTACCAACAATTATTTAATCTAATGATACGAGACACTAAATTTCGTAAGTAATATTCGAAATTTAAATTCCAGCATTGTAAATGGAGAAAATGAGATTGAAAGGTTGTCTCTTGATGGACCATTGCAAAACTTGATCTAGATTAGTCGTCCAACAAGTCAGAAATCAATGGTTAAATAAAAAATATTTAAATAGAATTATTAAAACCAATAGTTAATTATTAGAACTTAATCTAGATTAGTCGGCTAACAAGTCAGAAACCGATGATTTTTTTTTTAAAATGTCAGAAACCAATAGTTAAATAAAAAATATTGGGTTAGAAAGGTTGTCTCATGGAGGACCATTGCAAAACTTGGTCTAGATTAGTCGGCTAGCAAGCTAAAAACCAAGAGTTAAATAAAAAATATTTAAGTAGAATTATTAAAATTCATTTGAGATTTGAACACATAAACAAAAGGTTTTTATATCCAAACCTCTTAGCATTTCACATATAATCATTTGATAATTTAATTTTCATAAATAATCATGTCTGATTACAAAAATAAAATAGGTGACACACGCAGTACCTCAAAATCTTGTAAATTATTATAGAGTTAATTTTCATGTGATATAGTTTACATAATATACATGAAAATAAAATAAATGGGTAACATGAGCCTTAGTCTCTACTACCAAACTGCTGACATTTCACCTCCAACTTTTTTAGTTGTTCACTTTTCTTTTGAGCCTTTGACGAAATTGCTTGTTTCTGGTATAAAAATAGCAACTACTTGAATTTTCTTATTTATCCACATGACATGCTATATGTGATGTTATACATATACCGGTCTTGCTTTCGGTTAGGTCATAAAATTAACGACCAATTCCATTAGTCAAAACATTTTAGGCCATTGCTACCTAACATCCTATAACAAGTATGTGAGTGGAACACCAAACTTTAGAGAAAAAAACCTACCAAACATTTTAATTTATGAAGGACCACGATCTTATAGTTTTTGGGGTTGGTGATGTTGGTTGAATTTTGGTTCAAATTCTATTTTTTGTTTTTTGTTTTCTATATAAGTTGTGGATTTAGACTCTATAATCTAATTTGGTTTATTTTAGTGTCTTTCCTTTTCGAAGTTTCAAATTTTAATTCTGATCCGCAAGGTATGAAGCCAGATTGACTAAATTACTGAGACTAAAATTTAGAGATGGGCACATGTTGGGTCGGGTTTTTGGCCCACCCGAACCCGACCCGAAAATATATACCTCAAATCCGAACTCGACCCGCCCGAACTATTAAAAAAATAATTTTTAGGGACTTAAATGTAAAAATTAAATTTAGGGAGTTAATTGTAAAAAATAAATAAATTTTAGGGACCTAATTATAAAAAAGTAATTTTAAAGACCTAAATGTAAAAAAAATATACAAAGAGTGAGCATTATTGTGAATATCTCTAAAAAAAGTCAGAAAATTTTACACTACTAGTCTCGAGTCGGGGTTAATTTTTTTTCTATCCTAGACCCGACCGGGTCGAGTAAAATGCCCATCCCTACTAAAAATGATATATCTGAAGAACAAAAACTGAATCTACAACTTACACAGTATATAGACTAACAGTAGAATTTTACTTATTAGATTTGATAGCTAACATTTGAGTCAAAGCTAAAATTTCGAAATTTAACAATACGAGGACTCACAATGATAAATTAGAGTTTAGGGTTTAAGTTTGTAATTTATGTATAATTAAAGGACTAACAGCACAATTAAACCATAACAGAATGTATTTGGTTTTGTTTCTATTCATAAATTAGACTACTCATGTTAACATCATTTTTTATTATAAAAAATACAAAGACAAATCCAACCCATATCACCTTCATTTTCAAGTAATCTAGTTTTAAAGTAGTATGATGGCGATGTCCATGAATCTTGTTTGATGTTTACTTAATCTTTGAAAACAACAACAGGATGAATCAGAGTGGCCGCCGGTTGCTCTTCTGCCATCATACGGGCAGGGAAGAGATGCTCCTGGTGGAAGGCTCAGCAGCCTTATTTTCGGCACCAACCTCACAGATGTTGTCATTACAGGTAACCAAAACACCATCTCGCCTTAATTATCGATACAGGCTGAACCGAATCGATTTAACTAAATACGGGGAAATTACATGGCTTGTAACGCAAGGTAATAACGGCACCATCGACGGCCAAGGTGCATACTGGTGGAAGCAGTTCAAGGAGAACAAAATGACTGTAACCAGACCCTACATGATTGAGATCATGTATTCGAAACATGTCCAGATATCGAATCTAACGTTGGTTAACTCGCCGTCATGGAACGTTCATCCAGTATACAGCAGTGATATAATAATCCAACACTTGACTGTTCTTGCACCTGTTGATTCTCCTAATACAGATGGAATAGACCCAGGTCTGTTTTTTTGTTCTTGGCTGGTCCAATTCAGTCAATAGTTTATATGAGTCCTTGATGATGTTATTTGTTTTATTTTTATTTCTTAGATTCATGTACGAATACCCGAATCGAAGACAGTTTTGTGGTCTCCGGGGATGACTGCATCGCCGTTAAAAGTGGTTGGGACGAATACGGTATCAAATTCAACATGCCAACCAAGCAACTAGTGATCAGAAGGTTCACCTGCATTTCCCCTAGCAGTGCCACCATTGCTCTCGGGAGTGAGATGTCCGGTGGGATCGAAGACGTAAGAGCCGAAGACATTACAGCGATTAATACAGAATCCGGCGTGAGGATCAAAACTGGAGTGGGAAGAGGAGCTTATGTTAAAAACATTTACGTTAGAAACATGACATTGAATACAATGAAGTACGTGTTCTGGATGACAGGCGATTACGGCTCGCATCCGGGCGACAAGTTCGATCCGAACGCATTCCCGGTAATCAAAGGAATCAATTACAGGGACATCGTGGCAGATAATGTCACACTCTCGGCACAACTAGATGGTATCGGAAAGCATCCTTTCACCGATATTTGCATTTCGAATGTGGACATCAAATTGACTGCAAAGCCAAAAGAAGTGCAATGGAACTGCACCGAGGTTCGGGGAGTTACCAACCGTGTGAGCCCCGAACCATGTGATTTGTTGCCTCGAAAGGAAATCGAATGTCCCTTCCCTAAGGATCGGCTGCCCATCGACGATGTCGAGTTGAAGACTTGTTCTATCAGCGGCAACTTTTAATAATCTTTTACTTTACTCGATCGCTTATATGTGGTCACTATGTCAAGTTGTCAACGCAATACTTGCGAAGTTTAATTATCGAATATAATTAAAATTAAAATAAATAGACAATGTATAATTAATTAACAAATGAGAGGAACGAAATTCAAATTAAATAAAAATGTTGGAGGTCTAAATAGATAAACAACTTTATATAGTATTTTTTAGTAAATTTTTCTTGGAGTGGCTATATCTCCCCAAAGGAACACGAAGGTCCGTCAATAAATGGAGCACTAAAATTTTTCAATAATATCAGAATTAAGTAAGAAAAACTAAGAAAGTTGTCTATAATACTAGCTCATCCCCTTGTGTCCCGGTGGTAAATGTTAATGTTCATATCTTTTGGGATCCGAGTTTAAGCACCAGTAATGCATGCTGTGTGCCGTCTTTGAAAAGATTAAGAAAGTTGAACAGATGCTACCCTTGCATCACATCAGCATATTAAAAAAAAAGAGATGAAATACTAGATTTCTTAAATTAAGTTAGAGATTTGATCTATGACATTGTGAATATATCAAATTAAGTTGGTAAGATGTCTCATAATAAATATGTATACTCAGTTCGAATTAATTAATAAATAAATTAAATATTAATAGTTAAACAAAAAAATATTATATAAAATGGAATATAACCACAACCTATTAAGATAAGTAGACAAATAAGGCTCGTATACTAAATTATAGTAATCCGTAATATTTTTCAAATTTAATATTTTTTTTTTGAAGATTTAATAATTAGCACGAGTGTAGTGTTAGCGAAAATCCGCAAGCGGTTACCTGAATTGGAACATTCGCGACAGTCATAGCTGGCACGAAATTTCTCGAATCCCCTCGGTTTCCCAAAGAAAACGAAAAAAAAAATAATCATAAACAACCACCCTTAACTAAACAAAACGGCATCGTTTCATAGAACTATCGAGAACCCCATGCCCGTCCCCTTGTTTCTCCCCGCTAAAAATATATTGGAGAAGGGACTAGAAACCTCGTTTCAGCATATAAATACCTTCAAATTATTTCTCCTCAAATCAGCATTGTTCACTCTTATCAAGCAAACCACCATTTCCATTACGTTAAATCCTTAGCTTCCTTTGCGCAAAAGTTCCAATTCTGCATTCTCTGTTTGGTTCATTTGGTGTGCGAGGCAATGGCGGACGTGCAGATGGCCGATGCGGAGACCTTCGCCTTCCAGGCCGAGATCAACCAGCTTCTGAGCTTGATCATCAACACTTTTTACAGTAATAAGGAGATTTTCCTTCGTGAGCTTATTAGCAATGCCTCTGACGTACGTTTTCTCTGTCTCCGTTACTGCTTTTTGAAATTTTTTCCCTCGTCAATGTTCTTTAACGTTTATTTGAAGGAGAATATATATGTTTTAAGGTTTAGATTGTGGTGATTGTTGCTTGAAACGAACTTTTCCTGATTAGGAATAGCAATTAGCTCTTTGGTAGACTCTCTTTTACTGTTAAATGATGATCTCTGTGGCTGGAAGAACAATTTATTATTTGAATATTACGTAATGAATTCGAAGTGGATGCATATGTTAGTTTTTTTTGAATTTAAATCAAGCGGATTTGATTTTGAATAAGCTAGAAATATTTGAATTTTCTCGTTTAGGAAATTTCTAATCGTTTTGTTAAAGAGATTTGTTTGTGCTTGCAAAATTGAATTAGTTGAATGTTTATGGTAATGTACAGATTAATAATTATGCCTGTTGATTGTTGAATGAGAATATATATGTTATAAGGTGTAGATTGCGGTGATTGTTGCTTGAAACGAAATTTTCCTGATTAGGCATAGTAATTAGCTCTTTGTTTGACTCTCTTTTACTGTTGAATGATGATCTCTGTTGCTGGAAGAACAATTTATTATTTGAATATTACGTAATGAAATCGAAGTGAATGCATATGTTAGTTTTTTTTTTAATTTAAATCAAGCGGATTTGATTTTGAATAAGCTAGAAATATTTGAATTCTCTCGTTTAGGAAATTTTTAAACGTTTTGTTAAAGAGATTTGTTTGTGCTTGCAAAATGGAATTAGTTGAATGTTTATTGTAATGTACAGATTAATAATTATGCCTGTTGAATGCATAGTATTAAATTGCGACCGCAACGCGACGTAATGTCGCATATGTATTGAAAATCATAATTATTTTTAAAAAAAAAAATCACGTCGTAACGGCCGCAATGTCCGACTGTTTTGGTTATGTTGTGTTGCAGGCTTTGGACAAAATCCGGTTCGAGAGCCTGACTGATAAGAGCAAGCTAGATGCTCAACCAGAGCTTTTCATTAGGCTTGTGCCAGACAAGGTTAACAAGACACTCTCCATCATTGACAGTGGCATTGGCATGACTAAAGCAGGTAATGCAGCTTTATATTCTTTCTTTATAGCTTAGATTGTGGTCTAAATTACTTGACATAGTGTTGATTATCGTGGTAATTTGTACTGCCACAGCTTCTTGATTGCTTTGCTGTTTGTAAATGCAGATTTGGTGAACAACTTGGGTACAATTGCAAGGTCTGGAACAAAGGAGTTCATGGAGGCATTGCAAGCTGGAGCCGATGTGAGCATGATTGGACAATTCGGTGTCGGTTTCTACTCTGCTTACCTCGTCGCTGAGAAAGTCATTGTGACCACTAAGCACAATGACGATGAGCAGTACATTTGGGAGTCCCAAGCTGGTGGCTCCTTCACTGTCACCAGGGATGTCAATGGAGAGCAACTCGGTAGGGGTACTAAGATTACCCTCTTCCTTAAGGAAGATCAGGTAAATATGTTGTTTGTTTTCAACTAAAGTTTATAAGAATTAGTCTGTATAATCTTGGAAAGTTTTAAATTGTTGTTTGAAAATTGTGTTTACAGTTAGAGTACTTGGAGGAGAGGAGGATCAAGGACCTAGTGAAGAAGCACTCCGAGTTTATTAGCTACCCAATATACCTCTGGACTGAGAAGACAACCGAGAAAGAGATCAGCGACGACGAAGACGATGAACCCAAGAAAGACGAGGAAGGCAATGTCGAGGATGTTGATGAGGAGGAGAACAAATCAAAGAAGAAGAAGAAGATCAAGGAAGTATCTCATGAGTGGCAACTAATCAACAAGCAGAAACCGATCTGGTTGCGAAAGCCGGAGGAGATCACTAAAGAGGAGTATGCCTCTTTCTACAAGAGCTTGACTAATGATTGGGAGGATCATCTTGCCGTCAAACACTTCTTTGTCGAAGGACAGCTCGAGTTCAAGGCCATTCTCTTTGTACCGAAACGGGCACCGTTCGATCTCTTTGACACTAGGAAGAAGATGAACAACATCAAGCTTTATGTTAGGAGGGTGTTCATTATGGACAACTGTGAGGAGATCATCCCCGAGTACCTTGGATTCGTGAAAGGCGTTGTCGACTCGGATGACTTGCCACTCAACATCTCTCGTGAGATGTTACAACAGAACAAGATTTTGAAGGTGATCAGGAAAAACATTGTGAAAAAGTGCATTGAGATGTTCAATGAGATTGCTGAGAACAAGGAGGACTACAACAAATTCTATGAAGCTTTTGCGAAGAATTTGAAATTGGGTATTCATGAAGACAGCCAAAACAGGGCTAAGTTAGCCGACCTTCTCCGATACCACTCGACGAAGAGTGGCGATGAGTTGACAAGCTTGAAGGACTATGTCACAAGAATGAAGGAGGGCCAGAAAGACATATATTACATCACTGGTGAGAGCAAGAAGGCAGTGGAGAACTCTCCATTCTTGGAGAAACTGAAGAAGAAAGGATACGAAGTTCTTTTCATGGTCGATGCCATTGACGAGTACGCAGTCGGACAGTTAAAGGAATACGATGGGAAGAAGCTCGTCTCCGCCACAAAAGAAGGTTTGAAGCTCGAAGACGAAACCGAGGATGAGAAAAAGAAAAAGGAGGAGAAAAAGAAGTCATTTGAGGAACTCTGCAAGACAATTAAGGATATCCTAGGAGACAAAGTGGAGAAGGTTGTTGTGTCGGACAGGATTGTCGACTCGCCTTGCTGTCTGGTCACCGGAGAGTATGGCTGGACTGCTAACATGGAAAGAATTATGAAAGCGCAGGCCTTGAGGGATAACAGCATGAGTTCTTACATGTCCAGCAAGAAGACGATGGAAATCAATCCCGACAATGGAATCATGGAAGAGCTGAGGAAGAGAGCTGAAGCCGACAAGAACGACAAGTCGGTCAAGGATCTTGTGCTGTTGCTGTTCGAGACTGCACTTTTGACGTCCGGGTTCAGCCTGGATGACCCGAACACATTTGCGGCGAGAATCCATAGAATGCTGAAGCTGGGCCTGAGCATCGATGAGGATGAAACCGGTGGCGATGATGCCGACATGCCTGCTCTTGAGGAAGATGAAGCTGAGGGAAGCAAGATGGAGGAGGTGGATTGAAATAATAAAAATGAAGTTTTAAGTGAAATTTCTTGATGCTTATCAAGTTTCCTTGATCTGTTTTGATGGAGGTCGTCGAGTCTTAAAGAGTTAACCTGTCCTGGTCTTCTCTGTTTCCGTCTTCTCTTTCCCAAGTCCATGTCTTGAAATCTCATCAGTTGTCTAAATATTAAGTGGAAATATAACTCAGTTTTTTTTTTTTTTTTATCAAAGATAAAATCACTTCATTAAAAAGGCAAAGATAATACAGTCACTAATGCAGAACAAAGCCAAGCGAATCAACATGCATAAATATGCAAAAGCAAGCTTGAGATGCTGAACCCCTCTACCGACCGAGCCAACAGTTGCCAACAACGATAATATCGGCAAAGACCACACAACCCAAAGGCTTAAGGTCCACAACAACAAACGCAAGGATGAATCCTACACTTAAGATCATCTCAAACACAAGAAAAGATGACGTAAAGGAAAGAAAAACGTTAGGACTATGCACAAGATCCCGTAATCCTAATGAGAGCGCCATTCGAAGGCAGGGTCTTTCATCGTCCGACGACGGTCTTGTCAACTGGGACGAGAAAAACGTTAGGCCATACAACAAAAAATGAAGCGCGAGATAAGAGACTCCAGCGAACATCAATGTCTTGCACATGAGCCTGGGATAATCAGGCGACACGAACTTGACACCAGAAAAACTTAGATTAACAGCGTCACGAATGCACCATCTGATCCAAAAAAAAAATTATGTTGACCACCATCATTCGACCCTTCCTGTCGAAAGAGGTGGTGTCAAAGTTGTTTAATGGCCTTCAACTCTCTTCATATTTCTATCCAAAAAACAAAACTCTCTTCATATGAGTTCTATGTTTGCTTGATTCATCTTCTTCATAGTAAATATAAGCAGGCCCCCAGGCCTTGTCAAAGTCCGAGCCAACTTTTTCATTCTGAAGCCGAAACCTTCAGAAGCCCAATTTTGTTAAGAAAATAAAACAAAGTCCCTATGCACCTCATCCACGGTGTATTTGAGCCCGTGAAGTATCCCATGACATGTCAATACACTTTTTTTTTTCTCATTTAAAAATGACCCAAATAAGGAAGTTGACAAAAATAAGTTAAATATTAATCTCAGAATTAAAAAATACACATTTTAAAAAGTGAAAAGTAAAACAAACCAAATCACCATTTTTTTTAAAACAATTATCTCATATGTGAAAACACACATTTCTTCCGAACCAAATTATAATATAGATCGCAAATAAGATACTTCTAAAAATTTGACCCATCTTTCCACGCCTACCAAACACTTGCCGAATCACATGGAAGGTTCCCAGTCCCACTTCTCTCTTTTCTTTCTTTAGGTTTTTCTTTTAAAAAGTAAAGAGCAATGCTTGAGTGAAGTTGCACTCCACCCGGCTGTCAAAGCCCTTGAACCATACCAAACCACAAAACATGGCTACGTGCCTACGCATAATGGTAAGTAATATTAAAAGCAAGTCTTACCAAACATTGACATGTTTATTTTTTAAAATTCCTTCAATCTTAACGGCTCTTCACTGTTAAAATTCTTTTAACCTTAGTTGCTCTCTATTTGATCAATCTCTTTGATCGGTGGTCGATAATTAATTTTAGCATTAGTTGTCGACCACCAGGTCTATTATTTTCTTATTTTTTATTTTAATAAAAATTCCTTTCTTTGTCCCTGTGACATGTTTTTTCTTTTGTCTTTATGACATGTTTTTGTTTTGTGATTTAGTTCATCTGTCTTTGTGACATGTTTTAGCATACCTTAGCGATCGATTGTTGTTCGCACAGAGACTCAATTGACGGTAGTTTTTTTATTTATGTTTTTGTCACTTGGAAAGTTATATCCATACTCGGTTGATGATTGTTTGCCGATGAAATTAATCCTGAATAGCGGTACTTTTAGCTTGACAGTTTGGGTCGCGCACCGCTATTTCTTTTTTTTATGCGTCTCGTTTCGACAGAGAACGAGATTCAGAAGGCTGTTAAATTTTGTTAGTATACTTATTTCTATAAAAAAGAAGCAAATCTTACCTTTTAATTATGAATATGTTTTTGATACAAATTATTCTTTATAAAATAAAACTTAAAACCCATAACCTTAAAAATCCTAAATTTTAAACTATACATTCTAAATTTTAAACCCTACAAACTAAACTCTAACCCATAATTACACAACATGTGTATTAGATAATTTTCTTTATTATAATAAGGTGCATGGATAATAGTCCACATATATATGAATAGTTTAATGTCACTTAAGAAAAAAATTTCAACTGTCAGCACACCCAATAATAATATCAGATACGCACAATTCAACAAACAATGAAAAAAAAACTGATACTTGTATATAACCCAAAACAGCAGCAGCTTCTTACAATAAAAGCAAGCAGTCAAAACTTGAATACAGAAGACACGGCATTGTACACAACACCCCTTCAAAAACCAAAATCAAGAAACATAAGCACTGTACACTCTCCTTCGCAATTCTCCTCCTTTCATCCTGCTGCACCCACTTCTCCTTTTTACCTTCTCTTTTATATACATGACCGCCGGCAGAATGGGGAAATTTTATTCGGAAAATTTCGCAGCCGTGATCCTAACAACAATAAATATACTAACGGAACATCATATGGTATAGGGCTCTTGATTCTAGCCCTTCTTGCTATTCAAAAAGAAGTCGTATTTAATTATATATGACATAAAAGAGAGTATGAACAAACCGAAAGTAAAGCAAATACCATCACCTACCTTATTAAGTGATTCTTCTACGCCGATACTATCAAGTACCAACAGCTTTACATGCACCAACATGATAGATCGTCTCCGTGTCGATCTCATACGAAGAAAGCAGCTTTCTCTGCATCACCCCCCGAAAAACATAATTTTTATAAATTATGTAGGTAACAACGGGTTTTAAAAGTATGAGAACGTATCATCAAGCAAATTTGAACAAGACAAATATATCATAAAACAGAGCATTACACCCAAGATAGATCTACGATATCAAAAGAATTCAGCAGTCTTTTTGGTCAAACTGTCATATTTCTATATGCTTGATACGGAAAACTCATTGTAGTCCACGTCGCAGAAAGCACAGAACTGCCCTTGATTTTATGTTATAGGCGGGAATGTGCAAATAAAATTATATTTGCCAAAAGAAATTCCTGCATATTCAACCATTACCATAGAAAAGCACACCAACAAATCTAGTTGCCTCACCCTGGAGGAACAAGGAACCATTAGTAAGAGCTAGAAACTCACGTGATCCTCAAAATCGGGACTTGTCAGATTGATGGAGAGGTTTCTCATCAACAACAGCACCTGAGTAGAGAAAGAAATATAAGCAAAGACGTCGAAGGCATGATCAGGCAAAGATCATATAAAATGTCATGGTTAAAAAAAGAATTACAGTTTCAACGTCTATGGGGTCCATCTTTTTAAGTTTCTGCAGATGACTGGTAGTGTTTGGATCGAAGACACTACCGATAAAATTATATACTTGAGCAAAATCCGGCAACACTGCATTAAGAAAAAATTCATTCCAAAGGGTGTGAGAATAAAATAAGATGAACGATTACAGTTTTCAGTTAGCACTAATACAAACCTCTTAGTGCATGGCCATGATTTCCCTGATTAGTTATTTCCCCAGTTTGTCCAGTCTTTGGGGTACTATCGACGCTACCACAAGGCTTATTGGCCATCACAGAACCTGTAATTGAAAGTATACGGCACATAATCAAAACCTTAACTTCTAAGGGTCTGCTACCATAAACGAGTTCAATGTCGGAAAGAATAAGAAACCTTTTTTAGCTTGTGAGAAACTGATAGTTTGTTCATTGTTTGTCCAGGAAGATGATGCAGCGCTAGTAATAGGGTCCATAAGCATCAGTGAGGGATCAGACCTTAGAACATGACCAGTGTCAACTAAAGCAGTTGATGACTGAAAAGATCCTGATACTTGTGGCTGTGTTTGAGCTGCCAGATGTGACAAAGACGGGATTTCTTATGTTGAGTTTGTTCGGTGATTACTACTCGAACTTTGGATAAAATATTCTCACCAATTTTTGAGGCTTTCTGAGGATATGGATGAGCTGCTTTCCTTTTAGGTCGAGGTGGAGGTAGGTGTTCATTTGTTCCACTCTTCTGAACCTTTAGAAAATACTTCTGGGCATGACTACGGATCTACAGAAACAAAAAAAGGGTATTTCATCGGGTTTCTGAGCATTGCTAGCCACAGATAATTGTTAAAAACAAAACCTCTAATTAGAAACTATATTGGTTTTCACATCGTCGCAAATCTGTAGCCTTTTACTGAAACATCGGAAAGTGTAGGATCCACGGGAGAGATAACTAACTATGATAAAAACGAATAAAAGATATCGTTCATTCCCCAACCACCCTCCTTCCTTTTCCATTTCAAACTGCAAACGGAACTTCACTTAGGAAAAAGGTTAGATACATTTCGGTTTACCTGAATAACAGTCTTTGATCCGACAAACGCTTCAATCTTTTTCCAGTCGCGATCAAATCTGAAAATAATCAAGAAAACAAGTGAGAGCAGGAAAACCTTTTCAACCAACACAAGTCAATCGAAATCAAACAACATAAAACTAGTATAATTCCACTAAATCTTCCTACATATTCTGCTATAACAGTTTAAAAGCTTGCAAGATTCAGCATCATCTCTGCGAATATGCGAAACGGCTTATTGTAACTCAGTGCCTTTTCAGTTAAGATATGAACCCTAAAGCTAACCGACATATAAAGAAACATATACTTCAATACATATAACAAAAATGTCATCTCATTGTCTTCATCAGCAGTGCATTACAAATTAATTCTCATCCTACTTTCAATTAAACACATATAAAACATTTAAAAAGAAGAAGAACAATTCAGATCTTTCAATTCAGCAATAAATAAGCCTTCAATATCAAATTCAAGTGAAAACCTTAAAACTGACACGCAAGCAAACAACAACCGTAAGCAATTTCCAAAAGGAAAAAAAATAAAGAAGGCAAAAACCCTAATTCGAAAGAGAATCGAAGAAATTTCGTATAATTAATTAGAGAGAAAAAAAATGATTTAGAATTTACAGCTGGAGAGCCTCGAGGAACTTGTCGTGTTCGGGTTCAGTCCAGCTCTCTCTGGACTTGGTTATGGTGTAGGGCTTTCTGATTTTCTTATTAGGATCATCGGAGGATGAAACAGTGGAGACCGCCGCCGCCGCATCGGTGGTGGCGAAGGGTCCCAGTCCAGGCAGCGCCATTCCAGTCGGATCCAGGTAAAATCCCTCGGCCGGGTTCGGGTTATTTGATACCATGTAAGAATTTTGGGAGAGTGTTTTTCCTTCTTTTTTTTGTCGTTTTAATTTAGCTTTGAAGTAGTACAAATGAACAATGTGGCCCTTAGAGAAGGCAGTTGAGTTTGCATATAAAGGGCGCAGGATGTGGATTAGATGCTGCGTGTCTTTCCATTGGAGATTTTAAAATGGCGAATAAGAATCTGCCACGTCTTCTTTTTTAATGTTACTAATTTATTGTATTTGCTAGTATTATATATATATATATTCTATACACATGCGATATAAACTGAAAGTTTCCACAACCACCTTAGTTTTAGGGTATAGAGAGTTAGTTTAGGGTATATGGTTTAGGGGTTTAAGTGTAGGAGTTTAAAATTTAGGTATAGTTGTTTAAAGTTAAGGTTTAGGGTTATAATTTAAGGTTTATAGGTTAGGGTTTAGTTTTTAGGGTAATATGGTAAGGATTTAGGTTTTAACCTATAAACCCTAAATTATAACCCTAAACCTTAACTTTAAACAACTATATCTAAATTTTAAACTCCTACACCTAAACCCCTAAACTCTATACCCTAAATTAAATTACTATACCCTAAAACTAAGGCGCTTGTGGAAACTTTCAGTTTCCACCACCTGGCACTTGTGTATAGAATATTTATCATATATACATATATAGGTAATTATTTGAAGTTTAGGGTGTATGGTTTAGGGGGTTATGTTATGAATTTAGGGATATTGATTGAAATTTACAGTTTAGGGTTGTAATTTTGAATTTATAGATTAAAACCTAAATCCTCATCATATTACCTTAAAAACTAAACCATAAATTCTAACCACTATCCCTAAATTCTAAATCCCTACACATAAACTCTAAAACCAAGTCATTTGTGAAAACTTTTAGTTTTCACTGCCAGTGTATAAGATAATAATCACACACATATACATACATATATATATATATATATATAGTTTTGATCTAATTACAAAGTATAAGAGTTTTTTTTTTAATTTATTTACATACTTTTAGATGGATGTGTGGAATGGATGTTTAAGATTATAACTCATAGTTTTACACGTTTTTTTGGATTATTTCATGAGTGAAATTAATATAACTCACTGTTAATATTTACATAACTGATCATTATTAATTTATTTAAATATGATAAGAAGGCAATAAAAATATATATATTTATTTATTCAACTACTATGAGAAATTATATAAAATACGAGATAAATTAAAAGAATGATACAAGTAGATTATGGAGACAAATTTATTTTATAAATAAAATCATTATGATAAATTATACAAACATGATGTGTCACAAACATTCAATATAAATACGATACAAATATACGAAAAAAGTTATATATATATATATATATATATATATATATATATATATATAATGAATTATATACTGGCCACCATTTTTATTCTCGCTCGTAAATATCTGATGTTAATCTTATATGGAGTATTATTTGGTATATTGTTGGAGAAATTCTTTTCCACACATAGGGTTTGGGTCATGCCAAGTATTTTTGTGTGTGTATATTTAAAATTTTGAAAAATGAATACATGAGACATTAGTAATCATTTTAATCCAATCTGTGGAAAAAAGTAGACTTATACTTAATAGTATTTGATATTTGCGGGAAAAAGATCTTGATAATTATAATTATAAAGTAAACATATCAGACCACGAACTTTTCAAATCAAAATAGAATTCAAGTCACAAAACTCTAACTATAATCATCTATACTATAAATTATTGCATTTTATAAAATATTCTTATGAACTATGTAAAAAAATATTCTTATGAATAATATGCTAACTAATGTTGAACATTTTTTCTTTATTGTGTTTTACGTTTTTGTTTGTACAAACTACCTAAATTGTCATTTAATTTTTAGGGTACTAATGTTTTTGGCCACTTAAGCATTGAATTTTTAACCACGGTTAATATTTTGATCACTCGAGCATTAAATCTTTAATGTTGATTAACGTTTCATTCACCTCAAGTATTAAATCTTGACGGTTAACGTTTTGGTTATTCAAACATCAAAATTTTAATGACGTTAACGTTTGGTCACTCAATTATGTTTTTAATGGTTTAGTCACACAACCATTAAATTCTCCATAACTTTTTTTTTGGATAAATGTTATCATTTTATCGCACAAAAAACAGCAAATCACTGTTACATGATTACAGAGACTCACACATATACATCAATCTGTATACCCCAATTTTCACACAACTGCACATTAACACTATCATCTATGTCTATACTCTTTTTCCTCAGCTTAGTACTAACAATGTCCCTAATTTGTTGTATAATATCCCATTGGCACCTTGAGGATTTTTTAAAATATCTACAGTTACGCTCCTCTCAAATGTTGTAAATATACGCATTCCATGCTAACTTCAGAATATGAATCACCAGTGTTCTGCCCTTGAGTCGAGTAACTAACCAATGGAGTTCTTCTTCCCAACGCATAACTGATCTCTGCACACTACAAGCGCGCA
Source organism: Hibiscus trionum (assembly GCA_030270665.1). Classification (NCBI taxonomy): domain Eukaryota; kingdom Viridiplantae; phylum Streptophyta; class Magnoliopsida; order Malvales; family Malvaceae; genus Hibiscus; species Hibiscus trionum. The sequence goes on along the minus strand of BSYR01000045.1, from coordinate 9,076,876 downwards.
AAATGGCTTCCCAAATACCAATTGCAAACGAGCAACCGAAGAAAATATGATCCCCACTTTCCAACTCGTCATAGAACAAACAAGAAGTCTCATGAGTTATTCCCATTCGAGCTAGCCTGTCCCTTGTAGGGAGCTTATCCAATATAGCCATCCAAGTCATAATAGAGTGCGGACTTGAAGAGGGAACCAAACAAGTTTTTGCCATTTCACTCTCTCCCCTCGTCTCTTTATCTTATCCCATATCCACTGTGAACTAATTTATCATCTATATTTTAGTACTCATATTTTATATTTTTAGTAAAGATATTTAAACTAATTTTTCAATTATATTTTGTGCATGTTCGTTTTACTGTTTATGTCTGGGGTGCATGGCTGCCGTCCCAACAATGTCGTCTCCAAAATATAAACGCGTTAATATGACTTATCAATGCACCCAACACTTATCGGTGACATATCTATTAAGAATTTAACAATTGACTAAAATATCAAAAAAAAAAAAGAGAAGAAATTGTTTGGATGATGATCAAAACATTAAACAATGTTAGGAGTTTAATGATTGGTGATTAAAATGTTTTAAAATTTCGGAGTCTATTATTTATAATTTTTTTCTTCATATATACATATATAAATTTGTGATGAGTGGACATGATATGTATGGAAAAACCATGTCATAAAACAATTGGATTGAAAGTATTTTGTTTTTATTTAGGATTAATTTGTTCTATAAACAATTTGAAGTACAAATATATATTGGGTGTAGTGCGAGAGATTTCATATTCAAATTTTTAAAAATTGTATTGTTAAAATGAATAATCACGAACTTTAAGCACAATTTATAAAATAAACATGTAAAATTTTAAAATATTATGTAAATTACATTTTTCTAATAAAATATAAATGTATAACTCAAATTTCACTGTTCCTCACCGACTTTTTTAACATTCTTAATATGGTCTTATTATAATATTTAGAGTTAATTGCATCATACGTCCTTAAATTACTACCCTCATTCTAAATAGGCTTCTAACCTTCAAATATTCTAATTTCATCTCTAAATTATAGCTCTCATTTTAAATTAGTCCCCAAACTTTTGAATATTCTAGTTTCATACCTAAACTATGACCCTCATTTTAAATTGATCCCCCAAACTTTTTGAATTTTCCAATTTCATCCTCAAATTATCGTTTATACCACATCAGTGTTTCATGACAATCAACAAATTTGTAACGGTTTTATTAACATAAGATATGATTAGCATATACTGATAATTTGGGGATAAAATTACAATGTTCAAAAAGTTTGAGGACTAATTTAAAATGAGACTCATAGTTTGAGGATGAAACTGAAATACTCAAAAGTTTAGGGACCAATTTAGAATGAGTATCATAGTTTGAGGACATGTGGTGCAATCAACTCTAATATTTGTTCATTTCTAACACTTAATAAGACTCACATATATCTTACAAACATAATTACTCAAACTCTGTGCTCTTACAAAAACAACATAAAACGTTTTTTGGTTGTCCTCCTAGCTTCCAAGGCTTTGCCCTGACTAATTCAGACCGACCCGCATTGTACACCTGATTTTGGTGAGTGAGTCTCATAATTAAAAATTTCCATTTATACAACATTTCGAACTTAAAATCTACTTAAACAATATTAAATTGCTTCCCACCATTTGTAGTTTTATGCCTTTCGAAATCATAGGGGCCAAAATACAATCCATGCTATACCACCATGATACTCCATTTTCAATAATTTAACCGAGTTGGGAAATGGGTTATCGTGGACCAGGATGCATAGGATTTTGTCTGCACCAAAACCAACCCAAGTGGGTGGCATGGAAGGGTCGGTCCTAAGGTGAAAACGATAGGTAAAGAGATAGAGCTGTATTTTCGCCAAACCACACGTGGCGGCAACAGGAAGGGTCAGCAACTGAGATGTGCGGTGGCGATGGATTCCGATGGCCAGCAAACAACACCACACCACATGATTTTGCATGGAACAGCAGAAGATATTAAAGTGTGGGTCCCTACATAAGTTGCCCACTTTCTTGTGTTCTTTATGTTTTGTTCTCTCATTTTTATGCTTTTTTTTCTTAGGATATTTTCGGTTCACCCCTCTTATGATCTTATCCTTCCATAATTGTGAAAGAACTTGTATCATTTTGTAATATTTTGTAAAAGTTTTGGGATTAATTTGTATTATTTTAAGAGGTTTAATGAATGTTTTATAATTTTTGAAATTTTTGTGGTCGAAAATCATTTTATCAATTTAAAGTCATTCGTGTATTTCACTTATTTTAAAGGCATTATGTTGTTTTTTTTATGAGAGTGTTGGAAAAATTGGGCATATAGGCCAAACAAAATTTATTTTTAGGGGAATAGGCCGTCTCCACGATTAATTTGGAGAATAGGCCAAAAGCTACAGTACATCGCCATGTGCTGCTGGCGTTCTTGGACCTCGCCAGGTGCAAACGGCGAGGTCCCTAATTTCCCTGGTGACCGGCTCTCCCAGCCAATGGCGCGGCTTGTGCAGGCTGCAGGTCAGCTAATGGCAGCGCAACAGCAGGGTGGCATGCATGGCAGGCTGAGGAGCTGAGCCGTCCACGCTGGGAAGCCTGCCTCCAACAGGACCACGCCGGCTGTAGGTGGCGAGGTCCTGTTGCCACTGTAGATATTGGCCTAATTCCCCAATTTTCGGCCAACTGACCCTCATCCCCTAAATAATAAAGCAAAATTGGCCTATATGCCCAATTTTGCCGAGAGTGTTATATATTTTGTCACATTACTTATTTTGAATATTTAAAATACAAAGATCAAATTGAAAAAAATACAATTTAACAAATAATTAGGCCCTTTTAAAATACGACCCGAGCCTAGCCAAAGAACACCTCTATATTGCATGTATAATTAAGATCGTTGTGTAATTTTTTTTTACACAATCCTTCATATTTAAGTTATAAAATTTAAATTCTTAACCCTAACACCTAAATCTTAAACTCTATATTCTAACATTAAACCTTAAATTCTACACCCTACAATTTAAACCCCTAAACCGCAATCTAAATATCTAAACCTTAAAATTGAAAGACTTGAGTTTACACAAGCTTATGTATCAAAATATTTTCTTAAAATATTTATTCTTTTGACATGTTTTTTCTTTTTGAAATTTAGAACTTCATTAATAATATAAAATCAATAGCATTGCAATGGAAATTTCAAATGACTACTAATCCCTAGCCATCATGCCTATCCAATACTTTCAATCTTAAGTCTTTATGAAGAATCAATATTGTTAAGAGATTATTATCAATAATAACAACCAAAATACTATGAATAACTTCTCATTTAAAACAATCTGCTCGAAATAAAACCATCTTAACAAGGCAATGAGTCGCTTTATTAGCATCTCACTGATAAACGAAAATAGATGTGTTGAAAAAAAATTGAGTATCCATCAACTCAACTAGAGGATGATGTATTAGGTACTATAAAGTTAAGCAAGATCATGTTTGAACCTTGATGTTTTGAATGAATAAAATTAGGTTGGAAGTACGGGTGGAAATCGGATGAAAAATATTCATTAATAACTGTGGGGATTCTCAAAAAATATCGGCAAGGATTCCCGATATTTACAAAAATTTTAAAAATGTTTACTTAACTCTCATTTACATGTGTACCTACCTATTTTATTATTAATATTTGTGCCTTTAATTGTTTAGATCTTACTAAGTTTGGGTGACTTCTCAAATAATTTATCATTTTTGTTAATTAAGAGTATATAATCTTTTATCTTCCAATTTCTGCCGTTCATGTTACCCAGAAATCTTTTCCCCCTTCAAGCAAGCAACGCCATTATTCTTTCTCAGCCGCCAACCAACTCAATGCGTCTTTGATATTTTCCATAACCAACAGTTATCATGTCACTCTTGTCTTTCTCATCGTTGTTGTAGAACATTACTAGAGATATAGATGTGCATGTGATTTAGTAACTTTTTAATTTCTAACTAAAAAATCCATGATTTAAAAACGATCAACTTCAAAAACATAGACCCTCAAAGATTTTAGGACTTCAATCTTACTAACCCTATTAACAAAATTTTTAAATTATATTTTAATACACCAAATAATTTACTTTTTATGCAATGCTTAAATCGTCCATAACTCTCAATCAAAAATAATCATGTGATCAAGTTTAATCGAACCCATAATCTCTAATATGATTTAACAACAAAGACTTTATATTGTTAATTGCTATAAGTACAGAGACTTTCTAATTGGTGAAGTGAACACGAATATTCATCTATTTCTACTTTGTGTAGGTTTAAATTTCGACATTTATATTAAATGTTTTAATATTGTTTTATTGTTCAAAAAAATTACTATAAGCACATAATAATCAATTAATTTAAGAAACATATCGACTCAAATTATCTTATTAGAACAGCTTTGAATTCGACTCGATATTTGAAGTAAACACCTAAAAATTTTGGGACCTCGTACTTGTTAATGTCTCGTTGGTGATAAGATTCAATATTAAAAAATGATTTTAAAATTATATTTTTTTAGATTTAATGGTAAAAGAAACTTTTAAACTTTTGAAAAAAAATAATTAAATTTTTGATTTTTTTCATTTAATTAAGTCATTGAACCAATAAATTGAGTCAATTAAGACTTTTGACCAACATTAAATGTTTAATCAAACATGTTTTTTTTGGGATCAATTGGTGCAGCATGTCGTGTTACAATGTTGACACTTGATCTTTTCATATTTTTTATTATACTTAAAAAATTCTATAAAATCCTAAAAATTATAATTTTTTATAAAAACACTTTTTTAAATAATTATAAATGCCACATGATAGAACTATAGTGTAGCATGTAACAGTAATATCTAAAGAAAAACCTGTCAAGATTTAATGGTCAAAGGTGGTGAAAGGGCTTAGTTGATTTTTTCTCCCTAAAAGTTCAAGGACTTTTTACACCCTTAAACTTATTTTTTTAAGACCCTACGACAATTCCATGAACCCCAATTGCATTTTTGAATATACTAATGTGATTATATCGCATTATCCGTTCATATTTTCTTAACCTTTTGATATATCATACACACTCTGCACATGCAGATGCTCGAAAGTCGAACCTAGATCATCTAGAATGAACATCATCAACTTTTCTACAAAAATCACTCTTTAAGTTCGACTGCATTTTGAATTAAACTAATCAAATCCTCAATATATGATAAAGTTGGTAGTCTAACTTTTTTTAAGGGTTGTAAATGAACCAAACGTTCAACGAACCGTTTGTGAACTATTTGGCGGGAAGTTCGTTTATTTATTAAACGAACGAACATGACCAAGATTTTTTGTTTGTTTAATTAAATGAACGAACACAAACAAATGGCTCGTTCGTTCATTTACGTTCGTGAACGTTCGACAATCTGTTCGTTTATGTCGTTCGTTTAAATTTATTCACATATGTATTTTCCACTCAGCATCTCACCGTCCTTCATTTTACGATAGATTGTTTTGCCGAACAAATTAACTTTAAGACTTTTTTTGCTTGGCAAATATGATTTATTTATTAAGAAGAATCATAAAATCACACCTAGAATGAGTACCTCATTAAAAACCTCCCTAACCTAGATGGAGGAAAAGACTACACTCAAATCGGCATACAAAATCACACCCTGTAAAATAACTCTAAAGTTGCATCTTATATTAATAAATTTTACGTGGTTACTGCTATTGTGGTTTATGTTTGTTTATCTTCATTTACGTTCATTTATCATTTTAACGAACGGACATGAACAAGCTATATTCTTTAACAAAAGAACAAAAACAATAAATTATGTTCGTTTAGTTGTTCGTGTTCACTCTTTTGTTCGGTCAAAGTTAAATGAACGAACACGAACACACCCTCATTCGTATTCGTTCGAATATGAGATAATAATAATAATGAAATTTGTATTTCACATGATTAAACTCACACAAACATCGAAAAAAATAAAAATCTAAATATTTTGTGGATATTATTTTCGAGTCAAGTGAAATAATATTCGGTTATACTTAATATTATCCTGGTTTACTTTCATTTCGAAACGATAAAAATCCATACAATCCCTTTGGACAAATGTGAATAATTCCTCAAATGAAGGAACTAAATATTCAAGTCAGCCAACGGTAAAAAAAAAAACCCCTACTTGACGTACGAACAAGTTTCGTAGAAAGCATTTCCTCAAATAATAATAATAATAATAATAATAATAAAAAAATCGTGGAAAGCACGGCATTTAGCGTGCGAATATTATATAATGCAAAATATTGAATTTGGAATATTATATAATGCCTTGCTTGACCTTTTATATAATACATATTATATATAAACATAAATACCACGTGAAATATTATAAATATGAACGTTAAAGTCAAACTTTACGACACGTCATTAATAAAACCATAAAATGAAATCAAACTTCCAGAAGGTCTTCACTCGCGATCAATCAGTGGATTTTCAATGCCTCAGCGACGTCATACCCAGTTTGGTAACTGAGGAGATGAATGGTAAGCTTAGCAGAGATGTGACGGAAGCAGAGATAAAAGAGACGGTCTTTAATATGGGCGCGACAAAAGTCTCTGGGCCGGATGGTTTTCCTGGGTGCCTTTATCAAATTTATTGGGAGACAATAAAAGAGGACCTAATCGGAATGGTAACCACTTTTTTCAGGGATGGAGACAACATGTACCCAGGGATTAATAAGACCAATATTGTCTTAATTTCGAAAAAGTCAAATCCTACCGAAGTTTCACATTTCAGACCGATTAGCCTTTGCAACTTTTCCTTAAAAGTCATCATAAAGATTCTAGCATCGAGACTGAAGGTGTTTCTCCCAGATCTCATCTCCAACTCTCAGTCAGCTTTTGTCCAAGGGAGATCTATTCATGACAATATCATCCTTGCAAATGAGGCTTTCCATGCTCTAAAAAGGACGAGAAAGGGTAAAAAGGGATTTATGACACTGAAGATCGATCTGGAGAAAGCCTACGACAAAGTGGACTGAGAACTTTTACACTTTGTTATGAGTAGGATGGGCTTCGGGGAGTGGTGGATCAGTAGAGTCATGAAATGTGTTACCAAAGTCTCTTTCTCCCTGGTGTTAAATGGGGAGTGAACCGGGGAATTCACAGCTGGGAGGGGTCTAAGACAGGGGGACCCGTTATCTCCCTTTTTATTCACCTTCATCTCTAGTATTCTGACGTGGATCATAAATAGAGAGACCGAGAATGACAGCTTTGCCGGTCTGAGAATTAAGCGGCGATGCCCTGTTATAAGCCACCTTTTATTCGCTGATGATTGCTTGTTGTTCTCAGAAGCGGATCAAGGAAACTGCATAACAGCTCTTCGAATCCTTCATCTGTTTCAATCTTCTACAGGACAATCCGTCAATTTCCAGAAATCCTCGGTTTACTTCTCCCCTAATGTTAGTTCCAATCTCAAAACCCACTTGTCCAACTTACTGAGATTTAGCCCAATGAAGGAGGATACTCGTTACCTTGGTCTACCTTCCTTTTGGGGACGGAGTAAGAAAGAGGCACTGGGATTCATTAAAGAGCGAGTCCAGAATCAACTAAGGGGATGGAAAGCTAAATTCTTGAACTTGGCGGGAAAGGAAATTCTTATCAAGGCAATTCCAACGTATGTCATGCAATGCTTTCTCCTTCCGGTCACCTTTTGCGATGAACTATGTTCGATTGTGGCAAAATTCTGGTGGAATAATGGTGCAGATAAGGATAGAAGTATCCACTGGATTAATTGGAAGGACCTTTGCCGTCCAAAGGACCAATGATGCTTAGGTTTCTGAAACCTTAGAATCTTCAACAAAGCGCTCATTGCAAAAATTGCATGGAAGGTGATAAAGGATCCGGACTCCCTTCTTGCTCAAACCCTCCGGAGAATCTACTACCCAAATGGTAACATCTTCGATGCACCAAAGTGTGCTAATCCCTCATGGGCCTGGACAGGTATAAGGGAAGGGGTGAAGATTATAAGAGAGAGAGGCCTCTGGAGAGTTGGCAATGGTAGATTTATTTCAACATGGAAAGATAACTGGGTCCCAAAACTTCCTAAGTTCCGGTTATCCTCTCAATCAACTCCTAACTATCCCTCGCCTTCTGTCAGCTGTCTCATTAATCCGGATCAAAGATCGTGGAATGAGTTCAAGGTCAGGGAGCTATTTGATCCAGTCGAGGCCAAAGCCATTTTATCCATACCAATTGGAGGGCCTCAGGTGAAAGATTCGTTTATATGGATGGGTACGAAGAATAGGGTATATTCGGCAAAGTCAGGCTACAGATTTATTGAGGAACTCTCCGAGAACCATTCCATTCCTTCCTCCAGTGCTGACCCGAGAGCAAATAAGGAGCTCTGGAAATCCATTTGGAGTCTTGGGGTTCCGGCCAAAGTTAGGTCTTTCCTGTGGAAGTTGTGCCATAACATTGTCCCCACCAAGGCCACCTTAGCGTCTCGCTTTCATGGTAAATTTCTTGATTCGGCTTGTTGTCCACAGTGTGGGGAAAAAAAGAGACGAACGAACATCTTTTGTTTTTTTTGTTCGTTCACACAGGCAACCTGGAAGGCCTCTGGTTTCAATTACTCACCGTCCCCCATTGGTTTCCCTGGTTTTCCGAAATGGTGGATAAAGAATAACGACTTTCGGAAGTTAGGAAACTTTGATGATGGTTGTGCTCTCATTGCCTTTCTATTATGGGCCCTGTGGAAATCAAGAAATTCCTCGGTTTTCGAAGGAAAGCAAGACATGCCCTGGGATGTCTGGCTTCAAGCAGAACGAGCCTTTATGGAATATCGTCAACCCAGCATCTCGAGCTTTACAGACAAACAACCTAACTCTGAGGAGTCGGGGCAGTGGACACCACCACCTCCTCACTCAGTTAAAATAAACTGTGATGCAGCGTATAACGCCCAATCTGGGAGAGCTTCAGCGGCGGCTATTGCGCGAGATCACTCAGGTTCCTTTATCCAAGGAATATCTGAACCGTTTGTAGCTCCGTCTGCTACAACGGCGGAAGTTATGGCTATCCGTCTTGGTTTATCTTTGGCCCTCAGAAATGGCCTCAAGAGCATCATCATCGAAACTGACTGCAAAGTTGTTATCAACAGTCTTAACGGGGGATCACCGTCTGATTGGATGTTTTCGGCTGTAGAGAAAGATATTAGATCTTTATCAAAATCCTTTTCCTCTTGTTCCTTTTCTTTTATTTCGAGGTCTTGTAATCAGGCAGCCGATTGGTTAGCCAAGTATGCTAAAAAGTTTCAGGGACAAGTGTTGTGGGGTCCTGATACACCCACTCTCAATTCTTGTATGTTTGCTTTCTAAGAAATGAAGTTACTCTTTTGATAAAAAAAATATAATATTAAAAAGGCAAAATGACAAAAGATGCCCCCAACGTTTGCATATTTTGTCATTTGACTCCCTATTCTTTTTTTTGGTCCAAATATGCCCCCAACGTTTGATTGTTTTGTCATTTGGCCCCCTATTCTTTTTTTGGTCCAAATATGCCCCAACGTTTCATTCATAGTCCAAATATTCCCATGTTGGATGTAAACTGTCAATCAACTGATAGTCAACGGCTTATAAAATTTTTTTGACGTGGCATCAGCAGATCTTAATACGTGACAAGTCCAGTTAACATCAGCTGTTGAACGTCAGTTGACTGATAGTTTCCATCTAACGGGGGCATATTTGGACCAAATTGAAACGTTGGGGACATATTTAGACTATGAATGAAATGTTGGGGGCATATTTGGACCAAAAGAAAGAATAAGGGACCAAATGACAAAATAAGCAAACGTTGGGGGCATATTTGGACCAAAAAAAGAATAGGGGACCAAATGACAAAATATGCAAACGTTGGAGACATCTTTTGTCATTTTATCTATTAAAAATATCTCTAATGTTTGACAAAAACTCAAACAACATAAAAAAATGAACAATAAAGCCTTTTAACGGAAATTTTAAGGGTGCCTTACGTCCCTAATTAATTATTTTAGGTGCATTATTTTGACTAAAATATTTAAATCATTCCAACTGTCATCCTCTAAAATTATTATATTAAAAACCAAAAAAATATTTAAATCATTCTAATAAACTCATGGATTATTTAGATCATTCCAAATGTCATCCTCTAAATTCTCTATCTAAAAAATTACGCTACATGACGAATAAAACCATAAGATAAAATTAAACATTACGAATCCTCACTTTACGAAATACCTATTATAACTATTATTTTTAAATAAGATAATATATATTTATATAAATATATTTAATTTTTTAATAATATACATTACTTTGTAAATAAAATAATTTAAACTCGAGTCTCGTAAGATAAATATCATCATTTTTCGAACCATTTATTGGGTTCATATATATATATTACAAATATGAATACAACTTAAAAAGGCGGCCATTAAATCAATGCTAAAATACTATATATACACACATCTCGGTGTATTCAAATATGCCCATATCTTCATTCTCTCAATTGCTTGCTACTCTATATTCTATTTATTTCAGAATTTGAAAGCCGAGTAATCAATGGGTTCAAGTTCAACCGGTGGAACCCAAATGACTCCGATCCATATCTCGGATGAGGAAGCAAACTTGTTCGCCATGCACCTAGCCAGTGGATCAATCCTTCCCATGGTGCTCAAGTCAGCCATAGAACTCGATCTGCTCGAGATCATGGCAAAAGCCGGTCCGGGTGCTTTCCTTTCCCCGGAAGAAATGGCTTCCAAGCTTCCCACCACCAACCCCGATGCACCGGTTATGCTCGACCGCATCTTGCGCCTCCTGGCAAGCCACTCGATCCTCACTTGCAACTTCACCACTCTTCCCGATGGTAATTTCGTGCGACTCTATGGTCTCGGCCCCGTATGCAAGTTCTTGACCAAGAACGAGGATGGCGTCTCGCTTTCCGGCGTATGTCTACTGAACCAAGACAAGGTCATTATGGAGAGTTGGTACGTATGCAGTGACGGAACTCAAAACTGTTTAAATTTAAAGGGACAACAATATAAATTATATATTTTTAAGAGACTAAAATATAATTTTACTATTATCTCAACTTAAAATTTTTGGTAGTGCCCCTTTATGTATGGGAAATTGTTGACAAAAACCTCGAAAAGGTTAAATTATTACGTTTGATCCACTAAAAATTTTCAACCAATTACTGTTTTCACTTTTCAGGTACTACTTGAAAGATGCAGTGTTGAAAGGTGGAACTCCATTTAGCAAGGCTCATGGCATGGGCGCTTTTGAGTACCTTGGCGGAGATTCTAGACTCAACATGATCTTTAACAAGGGAATGTCCGATCACTCCACCATTCTCATGAAGAGTATTCTTGAGATATACGACGGCTTCGACGGACTAAAAACACTGGTCGATGTCGGCGGTGGTATCGGAGCCACGCTTTCTATGATCGTCTCTAAGTACCCCACCATCAATGCCATTAACTTCGATTTACCTCATGTCATTCAGAATGCCCCTGCTTACCCGGGTAGTATAACATTATCCTTGCTTCACAAGTAATTTTAGAAAAGGGTAACTATATATTTTGGTACCTAAACTTTGATTCAAGATTCAATTTGGCACTTAAAGTTTTTTTTGTTCTATTCAGATACCTGATCTGAACTAAGAAGCTAAGTTCAGGTACATAATTGGACAAAAAAATTATGGGTATTAAATTGATCCAAGAAGTCAAGTTTAGGTGTCAATTTGAACTAAAAAGTCAAATTTAAATATCTAATTAGACAAAAAAAGTAACAAAATAAACACCGAAACTAATTTCGGATGCCGATATATATATATATATTCTATACACAGGCGGTAAAAACTGAAAGTTTCTACAAGCACCTTAGTTTTAGGGTATAGGGAGTTAGTATAGGGTATATGGTTTAGGAGTTTAGGTGTAGGGGGTTAGAATTTAGGGATAGTTGTTTCAATTTAAGGTTTAGGGTTATAATTTAAGGTTTATAGGTTAAAACCTAAATCCTCACCATGTTACCTTAAAAATTAAACACTATATAAACCCTAAATTATAACCCTAAACCTCAAATTGAAACAACTATCCCTAAATTCTAAACCCCTACACCTAAACCCTAAACTAACTCCCAATACCCTAAAACTAAGGCGATTGTGGAAGCTTTCAGTTTCTACCACCAGTGTATATATATGTGTGTGTACCCTTTTCTTCATTAATATATAGACAATATTGCATTCTTCCTTACATGTTTTTGAAATGAGATTTGGCCATAGGTGTGAAGCATGTTAGTGGAGACATGTTTGTAAGTGTTCCAAAAGGGGATGCCATTTTCATGAAGGTGTGTTCAATCTACTTTTAAAAAAATGAAGAAAAAAAGAGCATTTAAATTAAAAAAATTTACTAGCCTAATCAAACGACATCTATGTGCTCATGCAGTGGATATGTCACGGTTGGAGCGATGAACACTGCTCGAAGTTTTTGAAGAAGTGCTACGAGGCTTTGCCGGACAACGGAAAAATGATCGTCGCCGATAGTATTCTTCCGGACTACCCGGATCCTAGTCTCGCCACAAAATTAGTTACCACTTTCGATTGCATCGGGTTAGCCCAGATCACCGGCGGGAAAGAGCGAACCCAAAAGGAATTTGAGGCCCTGGCAAAGGGTGCTGGATTTCAAGGCTTCCAACCAAAATGTTCTGCTTTTGGCACCTATATCATGGAGTTTCTCAAAAGTGTTTGAATCTTTGTCTTAGAGGATGGTGAATAAAATTCAAATCGAATGCTTTCGATTTCGATATTAAATGCTTGTTCGAATTTGATTTCGACATTATGGAATTTTTAAGTTTTTCACGTTTTTTGAATCGTTGGATTTATAAAATGGATGGTTAAGATTAAGAGTAGGATATACGAAGATTATCACTTGAAGAAAAAAAGAGTTAATCTCAGTCGTCCATTTCACTCATCCAACGATCCATAAAACGTGGGAATATTAAAAAATAATTTAATGATGGACTAATAAGCTATTGAAAAATATTTATATATTATTATTTTATAACTAAATAAAAAAGAAAAATGAGCAATATAAACTCTTGGATATAAATTGTTTCGAATTACCTTATGGACTCAATCTTAATGATTCAAAATTTGAGTTTTATTTCAATTTTTGTTGCTTTATTTATATTTTATTTTCAACTTTGATTTTGGTTTTCAATTTTAATTCTCCTCTTTCAAATGAGGGGATTATTAACCTGCGCTAAATTTTTTTGTTATTGTTCGGAACTGTCCATGTTTTAAACTTTGAGTCTATTATTAATATGTGACATATCTATTAATGAATGACTAAAATATTAAAAAAAAAAGAAATTATTTGGATGATGATCAAAACATTAAATAATGTTAGGGGTTTACTGGTTGGGTGATTAAAATGTTTCAAAACATATACAAATTTGTGATGAGTGGACATGATATGTATGGAAAAAGCATGTCATAAAACAATTGGATTGAAGTATTTTGTTTTATTTAAGATTAATGATATTTTTTTAATAGTGATGTACGTTAAAGTAAGTATACTCGCCGTATCAAGTAATAAAGTGAGAATAGAGTTTCAAGCCCACAAAGATTAGATTATGAATGTGTTACAAGTATGAGTGACTGTTGATTTTAAATAAACGAAATTAACTAAACTAAAGATAGCTAAATTAAGACAAACAATTGCAGCGACTTAACAAATAATTATGGAAGTTAAGATCATTGCTAGGGATATATGTTTGATTATCTATCTCAATGCTATAGCAACGGGCAATACAGTGGCGGAACATGGTGGTAGAGTTTGGGGGGGCCAACTTTAAACTTTTAAAAATGTAGAGGTTTAATTAAAAAAAATCAAAAATTTTGAAGGTTTAAATTTAATTTTTTCAAAAAAAATTGGGGTTTAACTAAAATTTTTGAAAATTTGAAAAGCTTAACGAGAACATTTAAGAATTATGGGAGGGGTTTAATTAAAAATTATAAATTTCGAAGCTTAATCTGAATTTTTAAAAATTTTGTAGGGGCCAAATTAAATTTTTTAAAAATTATAAGGGTCAAAACTATAATTTTACAAATTTTAGGAGGGGCCGTGGCCCCCACCCGTCTCCATTGGGTTACGCCTCTGGGGCAATACATATTTGCATAAACCTTTAGGTTCTTCATCTACTTGGCAAGATTTTTTAATGAACTTCTGACTCTTTCGACGCTTAAAAGTTAATAATATTGTGGTTACGGTGATACATGTCTGCATTAACCCTAACAATTCTATTATTTGTTTAAGAACTCCATTTTAGTCGTTAAAATCTTAAATTTATATTTAAGTCGGATTAAGACTAAGTTGACAACTTAACTCCATTGTTCACGTTTTTATAACTTAATTCTCTCGAATATTAAGTCACAGATCAATAGTTAACAGATCTCTCTCGATAGCTCTTACAATTAACTACGCATAAAGCACATGAACAAAATAGATGAAGATAAAAATAACTAAAGCATTGAAATATAATAATCAAAACATAAGACACATTAATTTCAACTAAAAAGTTTAACTCATGTCCGAGCTTCCTCGACAAAAACTTCCTCTGTGCCGTCCAATTGTGCTGCAGACCTCTTCTCCGTCAGTCTCTCTCGATGTCTTCATTCGATGAGGCTGGTAGTTCTCCGCAAGCTCAGACTAAGACTGTCGTCTAAATTGTGCTCTTTGTCAATTCTTCCTTTGAGTAGCGTCCAAGTCTTCTTTATATAGGCGGTGAAACTAGGGCTTCAGTACCCAAAAGTTGCGCGGCTTCATTAAAAAAAGCCAATGTTTCCCGCTCCAGCCATGAGAACTGCTCCTCTCATGCTCCGACAATCCTCCAGCAACCATCAACATCCTACACATTAACCACAAATCACCACCTTTCCCGTGAAAAGCACTAATATATTTAGCAATTTAAGCACATGCGGTAGCTCCCTATCTACATGCAAATATATACATTCTAATCAAAATGCAACCTATATGAGTTTAAAATCAAGCACAATTCAAGAAATATGGGCATATAAAATAAAACAATTAAGCACTCGTCAATTAATTTGTTCTATAAACAATTTGATGTACAAATATATAATCGTGTAGTGTGAGAGATTTCATATTCAAAAATTTTAAAACAATATTGTTAAAATGAATAATCACATACTTTAAACATAATTTATAAAATAGACATGTAAAATATTTAAAAATATGTAAATTACATTTTTTTAATAAAATATAAATGTATAACTCAAATTTCACTTTTCCTCACCGAATTTTTTAAACAATCTTAATATTGTCTAATTATAATATAAGCTCATTTTTTAACAATTAATAAGACTCACATACATCTTACAAACATAATTATTCAAATTCTGAGTTCTTACGAAAAACAACATAAAACGTTTTTTTAGTTGCCCTTTTAGTTTTTAAGGCTTTGCTCTGACTAATTCAAATTGATCGTGTTGCACACGGTGGGTGAGTCTCATAGCTAAAATTTTCCGCATACACAATATCTCGAACTTAAAATATATTTAAACGATATCAATTTACTTACTATTTGGACCACCCGTCGGTCACATAAAACGTTTGTAGTTTTATGCCTTTCGAAAGCATAGGGACCAAAATACAATCCATGTTATACCACCATGATACTCCATTTTCGATAATTTAACCGAGTTGGGAAATGGATTATCGTGGACCAGGATGCATAGGATTTTGTCTGCACCAAAACCAGCGTGGATGCCATGGAAGGGTCGGTCCTGAGGTGAAAACGACAGGTAAAGAGATAGAGCTGTATTTTCGCCAAACCACACGTGGCGGCAACAAGAAGGCTCAGCAACTGAGATGTGTGGTGGCGATGGATTCCGATGGCCAGCAAACAACACCACACCACATGATTTTGCATGGAAACAGCAGAAGATATTAAAGTGTGGGTCCCTACATAAGTTGCCCACTTCCTTGTGTTCTTTATGTTTTGTTTTCTCATTTTTATGCTTTTTTTTCTTCGGATATTTTCGGTTCACCCCTCTTATCCTTCCATAATTGAAATTTTAGTGATTAATTTATATAATTCGATTGATTTAATGACCGTTTTATAATTTTTGAAATTTCAGTGATCAAAAATCATTTTATTCAGTTTAATAGCCATCAACCCTATCCAATACACTCGGCCTAAGCCTTTATGAAGAATCAATATTTTTAAGTGATTATTATCAATAATAACAACCAAAATACTACGAATAAATTTTTATTTAAAATAATCTGCTTGAAATAAAGCTACCTTAACAAGACAATGAGCCATTTTATTAACATCTTACTTGTCAATGAAAATAGATATGCTGAAAAAGAACTGAGTATACATCAACTCAACTAGAGGAGTGGTGACAAAACGGGTGAGTCTGGAGTACGGTAGGTTTAGGGTGCGGCTGAAAAAAAGCTAGTTTCGAATTTTTTTAAGAACTTAAAATGTTAGACTTTTATATAACATTTTAGGTTAATTTTTTTGTGATTTTTGACAAGTTTCAACACTTATAAAACAGGTTTCAATATTTTGTACAGTAAACTAAAATGTTATTAAAAAATATCAAAATCAGTCAAAATTTAAATATTATTTAAAAGTATAGCGTTTTAAGTTTTTAGACAAATATAAAAAATTATCGTTTTTTAGTCGCACTCTAAACCTGCCACACTTTGGATTAGCCCGACAAAACTAACCATAAAATAAATTACACAAGCAAAACTAAAATTTGTACGAAACAATATAAAAACTTATACTATTTTTTTTAAAGAAAATGAGAAGACTTGTTTAATAAAGAAAAATAAAAATAGATGTCGATGGTAAATCATTTACCGATGTGAGGAAAAAAAGAAAGTAATCGACCAAACAAATAGAAGAAGAAGAAAAAGAAAAGAGAAAAAAAGTCGACGTTAACGGTAATTTTCAGACTGTCAATTTTGAAGGAATTAACCTTTTTAACACCTAAGTTATCCATGTATGTAGCTGCTACACATTTTGTCCTTTATTTCAAACGATCTTTACATTGACGAAACTTGAAGTTATAGAAAACAACCGGTTAAAAAAATTAAAAAAAGGCGTGTATAAAATTTTTTACAAAAAATTACAAGAATTTATGTACATGTACCGAAATTGTTATAAAAATAATAAGAAATTTGATTTGTACGCAATTGCTCACTACTTTTATGTACATGCCGAAATTCTTACAAAAGTTGTAAGCATTTTTGTACATACCTTAAGTTTCACGATTTTTGTAAGGATTTTATACATGTACCGGAATTCTTTCAAAAGTGGTAAGAATTTATGTACATACCGAATTTCTTACGATTTTGTAAGAATTTCGGTACATTATATAAAATTTTTACGATTTTTGTAAGAATTTTGGTACACATTTTTTTTAGTTGTTTTTAAGCCGTTGTTTTTAGAATTTTTCACGAAACCTGTATTTGGACAACAAAGAAAAATGCATCCATGGACGAAAAAAGAGACAAAACACCTTGACTTAGGTTTATGTTAAATACAATATTATATATAACTTGTCTTTAAGTTGACCTTGCTCTTTATAAATTTCTTAAGATTTCCCCCCTTTTTTGTTATTCTAGTAAATTATACATGCATGCTTGTTATAAAACGGGTACTAATTCAGTTGAAAATCGATTAAAATACGTTTTTATTTATTATATTTTTATATAATCATTAGACAAAACTATTACTTGAAATTGGAACAAAAATTAAACAAAAATTATGAAAGTGTCTTATTATTCTAAATAAAATAATAATACAAGGGTTTAATGTCATAAAATAAAATTATGAATGCTAAAATATAAAATAGTGAAACATTTATTTACCTATTTAACCAGTTATTATAATATATCTTTATAAAAAATGCATAAACTTTACTTCCGTCAGTTTATGCTTAAACAATCAGGGACGGAACCATGTAGGGTATAGTCCCTCTCAAAATTTTTGATATAATTGTATTTCTAGTCCTTTGTAACTTAAATGTTAATCAAATAAGATTTTTATCCCTCTTATTTTTTAAATTTAAAGGCTTAATAAACTCTTGCCCCTCTCAATATTGAATCCTAGTTTCGTCTTTGTAGACAACAAGTATTTTTTTTATTTTAAATTTGATGCGTAAGATCATTGAACTAGTTTATATCTCATTTACAATATTTATTTATATGTGGAAATTCTAGTTTTATATGTATCAAACAAATAATTTAAGATTATGGTATGAATTAATTAAATTATATTAAGAGATTCTACTCTTAATAATTTTTGGTAATGCATTTTGAGTGTTTTGTCTCCTGATTTTGTTCGCAGAAAGAATGTGATAATTTATATTCAAATGGAATTATAAAATAATAGTGCTTGAAAAGATAAATTCGTGCAAAATTAAAGGAATTGGGCGTGAAGCATTCAAATCTATGCATATATAGGACATTTTCATGGACAAATATGGTTGAACAAAAGTGATATTCATGCTTGAAGATATGAAGAATTAAAAGGATATGAACAAACGGCGCATGTAATGGCACAATCGGGGCGTTCCGCATCTGAGGATAGATTCTGGTTGGAAGAAGCCCTATCATCGGTTCTGACGGCAGCCGCGGAAGACCGCCGCTTACTAGATCCACCGTAGCTGTTTCTCCTTCATTTAGGGCTTTCTTCAAAGCCTTTTTCGTCTCGATTTGATCTTCAACAGGTATCACATGCTGCTGATCGAGAGGAACGGATCATCTGAGCTTCTGATTTTAATCTTCGTGTTTTTCCCCTTTGTTTTTTTCTTCTGGTTATTTTCTTTTCCTTTTGGTGTTTGGTTTTTCTTTTGATTGTCTCTCTCCTCTGTGATATCGAAGAGTCTAGCTGGTGTCGGTCGATCTTCCCCGACACGGCATGTCTTTAGAGCCACACGTGGATGGCAATCTTATCCTTGTTTTTTATTTTTCTTTTTATCAATAAAGGCTCAGCTGGTACCTATTCAAAAAAAAAAGGATATGAACAAAATTCTGGATAAATTTCACCATATATAACTGAACTTCAAGTTTAGTATTGATCATATCATTGTACTAAAATTCGATATTATTTTAACATTAAACTTTATCATTAGAACGTTAAAATATTTTCACATTATCGCACGTGGACCGTTAAGATCCGCCCATATCGTTTTCCATTGTGTAATAGTTGACTTGGGTCATAGTGTTAAATTTCATAAGCTTTCAACTTCCGGATAAAATTTGTCTGTCCCTTTTCGATGCCTCTACATATGTCTCAACACTGAAAAATACTATAAAATTAAATTTTAAGCTCTAACCTTAAATTCTAAATCCTAAACCCTACATCCTATACCCTGAAAATACACCATATCCTAAAATTCCCTAAACCCTAACCATAATCCCTACCTAAAACCCTAAACACTAAAGTTAATTTTGAGCGTAAAGGCATATGTAAGGGCACCGAAAAGGGGTAGAAAATTTCCAACCTTAACTTCCCGAATGAAACATATGTCACGTGACTGACTCGTGTCTCTTAACCCCATGTAAGAAGGCACCATTTTTAATACTATCATCGAAGACGACAAAGAGACGTAAGCATACGGCAAATCACACCATCATCTGATAATTTTTTATGTTTTATTTTGGTAATTGAATTAAGAAATTTTAATTTTAGTATTAAATTTTTGAGTTAGTTTTTTAGTCACAAGACTGTTAAATTTTTAACTCCACTATAACATTAACATGTTATCTTCTCTATTTTTTCAACTTTGTAGTGTTGATTTTATTTAAATCTTTATTTCAGAAGAGTGATTGATTGACTCAAAACGTTGTCGTTTTAAATCGACGTATCTTCCACGAACCTTAAAGAAATGCTTTTATTGAGCCAAAAGAAGGCCAACGCCTATCTGTAAAGCTTGACTTAGGTTGACTTCCCTCTATATATTTCACAAGCTTTCAGCATTTCCATCAAACCCAAAGCTTTTTACACTTCCTTCCTCTTCTAATCATTTCCTCTAAGTTTCGATTCACAAAGTATTCCCAAAGCTTAAAAATGAAGGTTAGGTTTTACATTTCTTTTCTTATTCCGCAAGTAAAAAAAAGTTATATATATATATATTGCGTTTTAGAATTTGGAGTCTTGCTTTGATCGGAATATTAACGGTGACATGTTTTGTTTTTTCCGGCAGAAAGTTGTGTTGAAACTGGATTTTCACGACGAGAAATGCAGGCAGAAAGTCATGAAGACAGCCTCTGGTATTTCAGGTATTGTATTATTAACAAACTTAAGTTCGAAATCCAGATCTTGAACAAGAAAGAACCATGGAAACTAACTTAACTGTTTTTTTAAAGGGGTCGAATCAGTTGCTATGGACAAGGACCAGAAACTGACGGTGACCGGAGACATCGATCCGGTGGTGGCAGTGAGAAAACTGAGGAAGTTATGTCACACCGACATCGTTTCGGTCGGTCCGGCGAAAGAGCCGGAGAAGAAGAAAGAAGAGCCGAAGAAAGATGAGAAGAAGGCGGATGCTAACAAAAACCAGCCAGCCTACTCGTATAATTTGGTATATTACCCGCCGATGACCCACTACCATGCTCCGATTTACATGGAAGAAGATCCGGCTGGTTGTGTTATCTGCTAAAATTTTGTTCTTATAGATAATGAAATGATTTCATGTAATATAAGTGTAGTTTTTTAAGAATTTTGTATTTTATTTAGTTTTGAATTTTTGATGTTTTTTTTTTGAGTTTTTTTAACCATTGTTGTTCAGTAAATTTATTGAATAAATCTGATGTAAAGATCTATTATAAGATTCTAACTTAATTGTTTTATTTATAATATTAAAATTTGAACTATTGGTCTTGCTTAAGAGATCTAATGCAACATCACACTAAATCATTTAATTATTGGTATAATTTTTTTTATTCTATCTAAAATAAAAGAGGAGATTATATGAAAAATGTTACCGATTCTTCCGTCTGCTTGTGTCATTGATCATTTTTCGGAAAGGATTAACACTGATATTTAAAAAATGAATTTATTAAATCAAAGCGCAATCCTTGGTGTATTGATTTTTTGAAAAGAGAGTGTGTGCGAGTTGTTTATTTCAAGAATAGACTGGATTCGTTTAATTGTATTTTTTTATTGTAACTAGAATAGAGTGCATGATCTCATGAATTACTTATGAATAAATTTTTAAACCGTAGTATTTCGGGATTTATTACATCGACTTTTTTTGTTTAAGCTAAGGTATCCATCGCCGATCGCAGTGATTACTTTTTATTTCATCGGCTTTGATTCTGTATTAACTAATATTTTCGAACAATTAGCATAATTAAGGCCAAACTATTTGAAGTTTAGATCATCACATATTTTTTTTCTACTACTATTTATTAAATAAAGAAAGATTTTTAAACCAAAAATGTTTTTTTCTATATAAATATTGGAAAATTTTATTAGATAATTATATTATGCACTGGGAATTGAAAATTTTATTTTTCACAAACATATTAAATTTACTATAAAAATAAAATTTTAAAACTCTAGTTTTAAATCTTAATCCTCAAACCTTAAATTAAAACTACAAATTGTAAAATTCTAAACTTCACAATTTAAACCCTTAAAACTTAACCTCTAAACTAAATTTTTAAACCTAAATATAAGAAAAATAATTTTTTTCTCCGCCACTGCAAATATTTCCATTTCTATAAATTGATCAAATATAAGTATGATGAGTTTTACTCCCGTACGAAGGAAGAAAGTGAAATTCAAATTAGATGCCACGTGACTGGCTCGTGCATCTTAACCCCATGTGCGAAGGCATTATTTTTAATAATATTATCGAAGAAGACAGAGACGTAAGAAGAGAAAACATTAGCATTTTTAACGAGACTGTTGTCAATTAAGTTATATATATATATATAAATAATACTCAAATATCAACATTTAATTATTTAAACTAATATCTATTCAAAAAAAATATTTAAACTAATATATGGAATATATTGTTTTCAAGCTAAAAAGGGGTAAATTACAACGAATGTCACTCAATTATGGGTAAGATTATATTTGGGTCACCAAATTGTTAAAGGTTATATTTGGGTTACTCAGTTATAGGTAAGGTTACATTAAGTCACTCAATTATTAAAAGTTACACTTGAGTCACTCAATTATGGGTGAAGTTACATTTGGGTCACCCTTCCTATTTAAAAATATATATATTGATTTGTGTATTAGATTAATTAATGATTTTAAATGAAGTACTTTAGTGTTAACGAGGGTATACAAGTGATTTGGAAGAAAAAATGACTAAATTGATATATTTTTTTAAATATGAAGCGTGACCTAAATATAATCTTACCCATAATTGAGTGACTCAAATGTAACTTTACTCATAATTAAGTGACTCAAATATAAATTTTAATAATTATAGGTAAAGTTATATAATTGAATGACTTTCGTTGTAGTTTACCGGAAAAAAAAAAACTAGGATTAGCCAAGTAGGAAAAGTTTGTTTAAGAGGCTAGTCGACCAGATCTTGTTTAAACACGTGATTGAGAAAGACGGATGAATATCCTCTCAACCAACGGCGAAAATGTTTAGCAATTGTGCAAAAACTGGTTAAAAAACAAAATTTTATTATTATTATTATTATTATTATTATTATTATTAGGAAAAACTACATATTTAGTACCTCAATTATGCTCGCATTACTGTTTTAGTATCTCAACTATTAGTACCTAACGTTATGTTTTTGTTCTGTTTTGGTACCCGGCCGTTAAAAACTAACGGATATGATGACGTGGATTGATATAATCACAAGTTTAGTCCAAAACACATATATATTATAACTTTAGTCCAAAATTCATCAATTTAAAATATCATATTAATTTTGATTGATTTTGTTTCATCCTTTTTCCACCCCTCGCATTCTCGTCCGTATCTCGAACATGAAATTTGAGTCCTCCAATGAACCTTGCATTAGCCCCCAATGATTCGCAAATCCTAAAGGTTTGATTGTCCCTAGCGTATTTTTTAAACTCCAAAACTCAAAAAAATGTTCAACTGGAAGAAAAAGAAAAATAAGAAATTTACAATTTTAATCCAAAAATTAAAATAATGTTTAAATTGGTAGAATCTTAGACTAAATTGCTAGATTGTATAAGTTTTTGAACTAGAATTGTTATTAACCCAAGCCACATCACCATTTCTGTTAATCTTAAACGGCAGAAGTACCAAAATAGAACAAAAACGTAACGTCAAGTATCATTTTGCCAAAACTAAAAGTTGGAGTACTAAAATAGTAACGCAAACATAATTAGTGTACTAAATATATAGTTTTCCCTTCAAATTATTGGTTGTAAATAGATGTTTTTAACTTTGCAAACAAGATTAAAAAGAACAATTTTTATATAATTACACTAAAAATATTTACGAAAAAAAATTAACCAGGGTCTATTATCATCATAGGGTTGATATTTTAGTTAAGAACACCTGCATGTTATACTATTACAAACACGCAGTATTAAGTATTCGCACTTGACCAGGTGAATCGGAAGTTTTATAGAAATTTCCCCCACACATTAACCTTGTGTTTGGTTTTGCGGCGGTAAAATTGATTTTGAATCATCGTGATTTTATAGGATTAATTTTGCGTGTAATTGATTTTAAAATAACGTAATTTATGTTTGAGAATTTTTTTCATAAAAATCACGATTGTGTAAAAATATAGTGTAAAAATTACGACGAAACAAAAAAGCTGCTTCTACCTTTCTTTTTTCGTTCAATCACATTTGGGGTCTAAAATCACGTTTAAATTTTTATATCCAAACATGTTTTCTGGGTCGAAAGATTGATTGATTAAAAAGATGGCGTTTTAAATCGACGCATCTTCCACGAACCTGAAAAGCAGTCTCCAAAAAAAATGATTTTATTGACCCAAAAGAAGGCCAACGCCTACCTGTAAAGCTTGACTTAGGTTGACTTCCCTCTATATATTTCACAAGCTTTCAGCATTTCCATCAAACCCAAAGCTTTTTTACACTTCCTTCCTCTTCTAATTATTTCCTCTGCGTTTCGATTCACAAAGTATTCCCAAAGCTCAAAAATGAAGGTTAGATTTTGTATATATTCTTTTAGAATTTGAAGTCTTGCCTTAATCGGAATAATAACGGTGACATGTTTTGTTTTTTTTCCGGCAGAAAGTTGTGTTGAAATTGGATTTTCACGACGAGAAATGCAGACAGAAAGTCATGAAGACAGCCTCTGGTATTTCAGGTATTGTATTAACTCGATGAAGTTCGAATTCCTGATCTCACTACACCAAAACAGTTCTTTAGCGGCGTTTTTTTAATCCATCCTATAGCGACGTTTTTTTAACGCCGTTAAAAATTTTCTCGGCGCCAAAAAAACGTCCAAAAAATGCCGCTTAAAGCAGTGCCGTAATTGTTCGCGCCGCAAGATCTCGAACAAAAAAGAGCAATGAAAGATAAATGTTTTTATTTTTGTTTTTGCAGGGGTCGAGTCAGTTGCTTTGGACAAGGACCAAAAACTGACGGTGACCGGAGACATTGATCCGGTGGTGGCAGTGAGGAAACTGAGGAAGTTATGTCAAACCAACATCATTTCGGTCGGACCGGCGAAAGAGCCGGAGAAGAAGAAAGAAGAGCCGAAGAAAGACGAGAAGAAGGGGGATGCTAACAAATGCCCGCCACCGTACCCGGTATATTACCCGCCGCCGATCTACTGCCATCCGCCGGTATACATGGAAGAAGATCCCGCTAGTTGTGTTATCTGCTGAAATTTTGTTCTTATAGTTAATGAAATGATTTCATATAAGATATAGTAGTTGGAGTTCTTAATAAAGAAGATGAACTACTTTTGGTTAGTTTTTTTTTTTTTAATTTTTATTTTGTATAGCTTGGTGAGTTTATTTAGTTTTGAATTTTTGATGTTTTTTTTTTCTGGGGAATTTATGATTTTGACCGTAATTATTTTGGTTTGAATTTAAGCTTTAGTTCAATCACTTTCTGCTTAGGTAACAGCTTATTTGTAGAAAAGTAAAAATTCAAGTTTATATTTTATGGCAATATACTTAGATTGGGTGTGCATTTCGGATATCCGATCCGATTCGAAATTTTGGATATCCAAAATTTTTATATATGTATTTTAGTGATTCGTATTCGATCTGAAAAAATCGGATACTCGATTTTTGGTTATCCGTGAACATTTTAGCTTTTCGAATATAAAAATTAATAAATTATTGAGTATAACAAGATTTGTATCCATAAAAAATTAAATGTCATATATAACAAGTAAAAGTATCAAATATAACAAGATTCATATCTATAAAAAAATGAAATTTTCGAATATCCGATCCGAATATAAAATCACTATCTGTATCCGATCTGAATTATGCGTAAAATAAAAAACGGATCGAATATCCGAAATTTTGGATCGAATCAACGGATAAACGGATTAGATCAATCGAATCGGATTTTTTTGCACACCCCTAATCCTACGTTCTTTCAAAGCATTAGTAGTAATAACTATACGAAAATTGTCAATAAATTAGAACGGAGTATAATTATATATATTCGATCTATTAACCGACTAATGTAAATCATATTTTACCAAATAATTAACCCAAGGAAAATCAGTAAAATATAACATTATAGATAAAAACAAAATCAACCTACGGCCACTAGCAATAAAGAAATAAATAAACTATTATTATTGTTATTATTTTATAGCTATAATTTAGAATAATTAGTTAGATCCGACTGACCAAAGTCTAACCGAGTCATCCAGCAAAATAAATAAATATTTCATTAGTTAGTTATAATATTCTAAGTAATAATCATTGAATTTATTGAGTCAAATTTTACGTTTAATTCATTGTATAATGTATATTGTGTTTACGCTGCATATTTAATTTCTATTTTTATAATTTGATTATTTTAAACTATTAATTTCCCCTTCCTCGGTCAAAATAAATAAATCTTAATAATATGAGATTTTTTTTGTTTTGGAATCTATTGGATCTCAATCACGTTTATTATATTTAAACATTTTGATTAAGATAATTATCCAATTGATGCGATGGATCCAATGCTTCTTGTTAAAAGTAATTTAGGCCGAAATTGGATGTTTTAATTTAATATTGTTAATGATGCAGGGTAAGTGTGCAGTGTCAAGTGTTGATTTTTTTGTAGTGTACAATAGTTTAAATGATATATTTTCTCTTAAAAATTTATTTTTAGTTTTTTTTGAGAAATTAAAAAAAATAAAAAAAAATAAAAATTTTGTCATGTAAATTGAAGCTGCTTCGTCAAGAAAGAAAAACAATTTGATTTTACGATTTATTTAATTATATTTATCGTTTTCTTCAATCTGTACTTTTAAAATACCTCATCTTATTAAGAACTCGAGTTCAAGTTGAGTACAATTGAATCGAATTTTGATCGAGTCGAACTCGAGTAACTCGCGATCTGTATCGTGCCCTAAGCCCATATGCTCGACGTCGCTCCTTGCCACTCAATGTTGCATGTGGCTTCTATCGTTCAGCTAGCATTATTAGTGATTAGAGTAACTTCGTTGGAATTTTAGGCCAAATGAAAGTTAATATTTAGAATACAGGAGATGTTGAAAAATATTTGGGGATATAGACCATTTTTTACAGTACACGAGAACCTCGTCAGCTGCACATGACGAGGTATGAGGAAAAAAGTAATAAAAAATTGAACCTCGCCACCTACACATGATGAGGTTTGAGAAAAAAATATTAAAAAATTAGACCTCGCCACCTGCACATGGCGAGGTCCTCCGTATACTATAAAAAATGACATATATCCCCAAATATTCTTTAACATCCCCTACATTTTAAATATTTACTATCACTTGGATTATTCTCCAAATTTCTCCAATTAGAGTAGCTTGTTTTTAATTTGGGCCTCGTTGTCTTTTGTTATTCTGGAGTCTGGACTTTGTTTCAGCCCATTTACTGTTCCTTTTGGGTTGAGTGAAACTCTGTACCTTTTTTTTGTCTAAACTATAAACCTTTGTTATGAAATGTTAATTATTCATTTCTGTTTAAATTAATAATGTTTTGGCTAGCCCTCAAATGGGGTCCACCAATCATCTAAAGCCCGACACGTGTGAAGATCATTTTACTAAGGCTTAATACTCAAATAGGTGCCTAAACTATGCTTGTGGATCACTTTTGGTGCCTAAACTATTTTTAACTCTAAATAGGTTCCTAAAGTTTCAATTTTGGTCATTTTAAGTGTCTAACCGTTAATAAAATACCGTTATCCAATTAAATTGTGATAAGTGGCATGTTTTTAATTTTTAATTTCTTTTAATTAATTTTTAAATATTCAAAATTCAATTTTCTAAAAAAATTAACAGCTTTAAATCTTTACAAAACAGTCCCAATCCCTAACCTAAAACCCCAAATCCCCAAATTACCGTAGATGTCGCCGTTTAATACCTCACCGGAGGCCACCACTACCGCCGCCAGACCACTACGATCGTTTGTCCCAACCACCCATCGCCGATAACCGACGGTAGGTGTGCCAACGACTTCCTTTCGTGATTTTGGCTTCTTTCGACGTTAGGAAGCCGATCGACACACATATCGCTGTTTACCGGTGATGGGTGGTTGGGGAAACGATCTTGGTAGTCCAGCGGCGGATATGGGAGCGGCGGCGAAACCATTGGCGGCGGGTTCGGCCGGAGAAGTTAGAGATTTCGAATTTGGGGCTATTTTGTGAGTTTTAAGAAATTTAAGGTTTTTTTAAAAATTAAGTTAAAAAATAAATTAAAAAATAAAAAATTATTTTTTAATAAAAATAACTGTAGTTAATGGTTAGGAACCTAAAATGACCAAAATTAAAACTTTAGGCACTTATTTAGAGCTAAAAATAGTTTAGGCACCAAAAGCGATCTACAAGCATAATTTGGGCACCAATTTGGGTATTAAGCCATTTACTAAAAAGGCCAAGTCTTGGTCGTCTCTTTTCAGTTTGGGATTTCCAAGTCTCAACCACCATCTGTCTTCCTCTCCTCCCTCAATTCCCTTCTTTCCAAACCCTCACTTATGGATTCCCCAATCTTCATCTCCTCCGTCTCTCTCCACTCAATCCTCACCCACGCCACCTTAATCCACCACTTCAACTCTTCACTCCCCGCCGTCTCCTCCGCCATCACCACCCCGACCCGCCAAAGCTACCCCGTTTCACCCTCCGCCTCTCTCCTCCTCATGCCCTCCTGGTCCTCATCCCCATCACTTCCCTATATAGGCGTCAAGCTCGTCACCTACTTCCCCCAAAACTCCGCCCTAAACTTACCCGGCGTCCACGCCAATTACGTCCTCTTCAGCTCAACCACCGGCCAACCTTTAGCATCGATGGACGGAACCGTTCTGACCCTTTATCGAACAGCTTGCGTATCAGGCTTGGCTTCGAAAATATTAGCCAGAAACGACAGCAAAGTCCTCGTGATGATCGGCGCAGGCGCTCTGGCACCTCATCTGATCAAAGCCCACTTATCGGCGAAACCCAGTTTGCAGAAAGTGATAATCTGGAACAGAACGATGAAAAAAGCCACCGATTTAGCTCAGGATCTGCAAAAAAGCAATACACACGACGGAGTCTGTTTCGAAACCAATGAATCGTTGGAAGAGATCGTTCCACTGGGTGACATTGTTAGCTGTGCTACAAATTCTGAAGCCCCCCTGGTTAAAGGGGAGAAATTGAAACCTGGGGCTCATTTGGATTTGGTGGGTTCGTTCCAGCATACAATGAAGGAATGCGATGATGAGGCGATAAAGAGAGGGAGGGTTTACGTCGATAACGCGGCGGCGCTCGTGGAGGCCGGTGAATTGGTGGGTGCTTTTGAGAGAGGGGTTATTGGAGAAGAAGATGTTTGTGGAAATTTGGTGGAGTTGATCCAAGGGAAGAAGATTGGGAGGAGGGATTGTGAGGAGATCACCGTGTTTAAATCTGTTGGTTCCGGTGTTGTTGATGTTTTGGCAGCACAACTGGTGTATGAAGATTTTGTGAAGAACAGGGGTTAAAAGACATGTTTTTTTTTGTGTTTTTGCTTGATTTGTTCTGGTTTTGTACGCAGCTATGGAACTTGTTTTGTTTAAACTGCTAGTAATAAAAGAAATTTGGGGTTCATTCTTCTAAATGATGAATGGAATTATTTGTTTCATTCCTCATCTGAGCCCTAACATTCAACTTGAAGAACATAATTAATAACATGAAAGCTACATACAATTGAGATCAACATTTCATATCTGTGCTAACTCGACAGACACAACCACTTCATCACTAAATAATTAGTATGTGTATTTGGTTTTACGGTGGTACAATTGATTTTGGATCATCGTGATTTTATAGAATTGATTTTGTGTATAATTAATTTTAAGTAAAGTGATTTATGTTTGTGTAGAACTAGTGTTTTGATATAATAATTGAAAAATGTTTTGGACAAAGTTAAAAAGAATTCAAAACAATTTTTAAAGTCCAAACAACTTAAAACTATGTTTATGGGATATTTTAAAAGATTTTTATATGTTTTCAAAGCCAGATTCAACAAAACCATCCAGGCGTTTCGAAACGCCTTTAAGGTTTCGATACAGATCTTTACAGTGGCAAAACGTTTCGAAACGACCTTTAATTTGGGTGAGATTTTTGCATAGCATTTCGATACGGCCTCTGCCGCTTCGATGCACCTATGTGGCATGACCTCAACGATCATAAAACCCCCAACGGCTATTTCCCAACTATCTGTTAAATGCATAGCGTTTCGATACGGGAACAAGCGTTTCGATACGCCGTTTCGATACGGCCAAGAGCGTTTCGATACGGGTGCTGCATCAGACTGCAACGACTCTTTCTATTTCAAGAGCGTTTCGAAACGGGGTCGAGCGTTTCGAAACGGGGAGCTGCAGAACTGCATTTATGGTGGGAAATGAAGTCTCCAACAGCTCCAATTCAACCCCAACGGCTAGTAACGGCTACAAACTCATTAAGGAGTATAAAAGGGACCTCCAAGCATCTAGTAATGGTTAATGCTTCAATTGTAATACAACATATGATCAAAATGAGTCTTAGTGCTTAATTGTCAATTCCTTGTATAGACAAACACTAGTGAGCCAAAATTATTAGATTTGCTCAAGTGTTT
This sequence comes from Hibiscus trionum, assembly GCA_030270665.1. Lineage (NCBI taxonomy): Eukaryota > Viridiplantae > Streptophyta > Magnoliopsida > Malvales > Malvaceae > Hibiscus > Hibiscus trionum. The sequence continues at coordinate 9,046,564 of BSYR01000045.1, read as the reverse complement.
TAGGATTGGGTGAGAGCTTAATTGTGCAAACAAATACCTATTAGAGGGATTTGAGTTTGCTTATTTTTATCTCTTTGTAAAGAGGGTTTGATCAAGGCTTTGGGTAGAAAGTTTTATCGGTTTGTAAGCGTTTCCTCCTAAGCCTAGAAAATGGGACGAATCAATAGTGGATTGATTGAAAATCCTTAGTGGGAAGCTAAATTAGTGGATGTAGACCTTGGTTACAAGGTTGAATCACTATAAATCATTTTGTCTTTGTTCTTTTTAGCTTCCACACCTCTATCACCCAAAATTCCACTTCTCCACCACTTGGCGAGCAAGAACGGTTGAAGGAATCGAGCACCGAAAAATCCAACAGTTTGGGAGTTTTTTCCTTAAAAATCACGATTATGTAAAAATATAGTTTAAAAATCACGATAAAATAAAAAAGCTACTTCTACATTGCTTTTCCCAAAATCACGTTTGGGGTCCAAATTCACGTTTACATTTTTAGATCCAAACATGTTGGCACGATGACCGAGACATATTTTCTCGTTTAATCGGGATTTTTAGGCCCCAAACGCAAAATAACTTAACGTCGCTTACTAATAGACACAGACACATCACTATTTTTTTGCATTATATTGGCAATATAGGAGTAAATGTCACAAGTTTTAAAGTGGGTTAATGTCTAGGACGAGGTTCAAACCATCCACCATTGGTTGAGGTAGGAGTGATCCATACCATCTCATCCAAGTTTCGTGGTTTTTTCAAATTAACCATTTGTAATTTCACATTTGTTTTTAATGGCACATGTTCATTGTTCATGTCAAATTAACCGACCAAACTAAAATTATGCTCGGTTAATTAGTTGATCAAATAAAGTTTAATGATGAAAATATCTAAAAACCATTTTATAATTTATTGCTACTTAGATTGTTATTTTGATTCAAAATTTTTAAAAAAATCACTTAAACATCAATTAATTCGAAAATCTACCGAATTTATTTAATTTAGTTTGATCGAGTAATGATTCTCGGAAAAATTTATCGCATTCACAATTAAAATTTAAGGATTCAATTAATTCGATTCAAAATAGTTCTTTGGTTATTAATCCATCTGAATATCTAAACAATTTTAACCATCAAAATCATTATTAATTGTTATTATACTTACATGACAATTCACGATATTAACATAGGCCCTATTTAGTAAACATTTTTGTGTGTCAAAATAAGAGGTTTGAACTATTTTTAGAAGTTTGACCAGTCAAATATATTAAGTTAAATGTTTGATAAATAGAGAATTGTAATAAAGAATTGGGTGAAACCTCTCAATTTGAAAAATGGATAAAAATTCTCTGCCCCTTTTTGGTGCCCATATTTATGCTCCAACACTAAAAAAACACTTCAAAATTAAATTCAAAGCCCTAACACTAAATTCTAAACCCTAAACCCTACACCATATACCCTAAAAATACACTCTACCATAAAATCCCTAAGTCCTAACCATAAACCCTAATCTAAAACTATAAACCTAATTTTGAGCATGTAGGCATAAGTAGGGGCACCGAAAAGGGGCATAGGATTTCTATCGTGAAAAAATTCCTTGAGTTAGAGGTCTGAATAAAATAATTGTAAAAACTCTTTTGTTCTTGACAATAACAAAAAATTCTATGAATAACATAAATTTAAATAACTAATAGAGTTAAAAAGATAATTTCATAAATATGAAATTAATATATACATCTAAACTTAATAATTAACAAAATTAAATAAAAAAGATAATTTCACAAATAAGAAATTAAGGGTGCGTTTGGTTCTAGAGAATGGAGCCCGTTTTCATTTTCATTTTCTTAGAAAATGGAAAACGTTGAAGAAAACGCGTTTGGTTGTGAAAATAGAAAATGATTTTTAGAAAATGAAAACAAAAATAAGTAAAAATTTGAAAACAAAAAAAAATATTTTCATTGTTTTCATTAAAAATGTTTTAGGAAAATAGAAAATGTGAAAACAAAGTTTTTAAATTTTAACCCGGATTAGAATCCTTCTAATGCCAATTTTTAAAATTTTAGTTTATTTTCATATTTTATTTGTCTATTATTATTATATTTTATAACTATATTTTATTTCAATTATTTATTAATTGTTTTTTTTTTCATTTTTATTTTGAAAAGCTATATGCCAAACACATTCTCATTATTTTCATTTTTGAAAATAACTTTCCATCTTTATTAATCAAATATATTTTTTAATTTTTAAAAAAATAAAAATGAAAACTATTTTTTAAAAATGAAAACAGAAAATAAAAACAGAAAATATTTTAGAAATGATATAAAAGAAATAATTTTTATAATATAATTAATATTAATATCTAGAAAATAATGAAATATTAAAAACTAATAAATTATTCAAATAAGCATTTAATATAATTATGTACTTATATGTTATTTTATTTGTTCAAATAATTAAACAACTATTTGTTAATTTTATCAAACAATTTTATACAATTAGCTAATGCAATATACTAGACAAATCAACTAATGTTATAAACTATTAACTAATGTATTCAACTATCCGCTAATTATCAAACATGGCTATAGTCTTATATGTTTATTTAGGATTTGAACGTATTTTCACTTTTTCAAGAAATACGATCATTACTAGCAAATATATTTGATCGGTTAGTCAAATTAGAGAGTTCGATCATGACTCAGGATGAACGCTGGCGGCATGCTTAACACATGCAAGTCGGACGGGGAGTGGTGTTTTCAGTGGCGGACAAGTGAGTAACGCGTAAGAACCTGCTCTTGGGAGGAGAACAACAGCTGGAAACGGCTCCTAATACCCCGTAGGCTGAGGAGCAAAAGGAGGAATCCGCCCGAGGAGGGGCTCGCGTCTGATTAGCTAGTTGGTGAGGCAATAGCTTACCAAGGAGATGATCAGTAGCTGGTTCGAGAGCATGATCAGCCACACTGAGACGGAGACACGGCCCAGACTCCTACGGGAGGCAGCAGTGGGAAATTTTCTTCTCCCTATATAAGATTAAAATTATTATTTGTGAAAAAGAAAAAAGAAATACGATCATTACTACCCTCGTTTAACAGCTTATCTACTTTACTTTTTGACCCGAAATATGTTTTTTTATATATGTTGACCGTTACTTTTTGACCCGAAAAAATCTATTTCCATTTCTGGTGATATATATTTATATGGAGTATATAAATAAAAGACTTACATTATATAAAATGAGTCAAATGATGGACAAAGCACAAACAATGGCCAAAATTGTTTCCAAGTGTTCTACTTTTCCTGCATACCTTTTGCAAATACCCGATTAACCGCTTAATCCGAATTATTATCTATTCAATATTATATTTGCTTAAATTTATTATAAAACATATAAGTGTCAGATATTTTTATTTAAACTTAATTTAAGATTACTAAAATATATATTTGTTGGTATTTTGACAAAAAATCAAAGTTCAAACATATGGTAATCAATATCTTACTACTAATTCAATTCAAAATGGAAATCTTTAACCTTAAATATCTGAACTCGTAAAATATACCCACTAATAATTTTATTATATTGTCGGTGTATGAAATAATAATTATAATATGATATACTCGATCGAAACCCCTAAAAGATGTCCTGCCAAACCCACAAAGTTTAAAAACACTTTTTTTCTTCTTTCCTTTCCATTATTTCCATTCTCCCTTATCTCTTCCACCATCTTCTTTTTCAATCAGCTGCCAAACCCACATCTGCAACATTTGTTTGGTTGCATGATCCATGCTGATTAAATACACACAAGATATATCGTTCATCTTATCCTACTTCCGCACAATATATAGCTTAGTCTATTTTTTGGTTTAAATACTGTTTCTACCTATTGACCGAGTAATTCAAATCAGATTTTGCATATGCCTATTGTAAGGGTGACCCTCCTAAATTAATTTTTTCCATTTACAACACTAGAATCTCTGATCTTGTTTAACAAATCTAGTACCTTATCGGCTTATCCCACTAGATCAACTGGTTGTTGATATAGTTTAGTCTATCTAAATCAAATAGATTACGGTCATGTTTGGCAATTAGCGGATAGCTAATAGCGGATAACTGATTGCTTTAGCTGATTTGACTAGCGGATTGTATTAGCTGATTGTATAAAAGTGTTCGGTAAAATTAACTGATAGCTGATAGCTGTTTAATTATTTAAACAAGCAAAATGACATATAAAGACATGGTTATATTTGATATTTATTTGAATAGTTTATTAGTTATCAATATTTTGTATCTATTAATATTAATTAGATTATAAAAAATAATTTTTAATATAACATTACTAAGCATATTTGAAGGATCTATATATTAATTTATTATTTACATAATTATTTTTAGGCTAAAAGGGTACTTTTGCCCTTGAGTTCGACCCAAAAATGCAATTTCGCCCCTCGTCGAAAAGTGCACTCAATATGGCCCTCCAGTTCATGAAATCGATCAAATTGGCCCTTTGACCGACGTTGACTGTTACGGTGCTGAAGTGGCAGTTAACGGTGATGACGTGGCAGTCCATGATGCTGACGTGGTGGTCAACGATGCTGACGTGGCAGTACACGTGGGATGATGACGTGGCAGGAGGGGCTGAATTGATTATTTTAACCGAATTCAAGGGCATAATTGATTTTCTTCCTGAGTTTAGGGGCATAATTAAAAGTTCGATAACTTATTTAATCTTTAAGCTAAAAAATAAAAAACTATTAATATTTAAATAATATTTAAATATTCATAAAATATTTAAAAAATAAAAACACCATAATGAATTAAATATAAGTAAAAACATTAAAGTTATAAATATAAAAAATTAAAAAATATTTATAAACCATTAGAGAGTCTTTCGATTGTTTCTCGTTATGCTACGCGTACTAATGTTCCTTGAATATATTTTCAATTGAGACATCATTGTATTAAAGTATTAATAAAGCCAAAATTCTCTTTCATTTCTGTACATCAAATATTAATGAGCATCAATTTGATGTAAAAAAGCGGGAAAAAAAATTGAATTCTATTGTTACTCTAGTACAATGTTGATTCTACTAAAAAAATCTAAAGAATAGTAATACTCAAAATGACGAAATTGAATTTTTTTCGATAAAAGTGTTTAATTTTTTAATAATTTATTAAAAAATTATTAAGTTTTTAGATTAAATTTTATCTTTTTTAATTCATAATATATTTTAATTTTTTATATAATTTTTATTTTAAGTAACTTTTAGAATATTTTATTTATTTATATTAATTTTATGAATTTTTATAAAATAAATTGAAGAATATTTTGATCTTCTGTAAGAGTTTTCACTTTGTTTTTTTAAAATTATTCTCGCTTAATAAATTTATTTATCTAGTTTTAATATTTTAATAATTTCATAAATTCTTATTTTTCAACTTAAATATTAAATGAATTATCGAACTTTTAATTAAAATCAATTATGCTCCTAAACTTAGGAAAAAATCAATTATGCCCTCGAATTCAGTTAAAATAATCAATTCAGCCCTTCCTGCCACGTCAACATCCCACGTATACTGCCACGTCAGCATCGTTGACCGCCACGTCAGCATCATGGATTGCCACGTCATCACCGTTAACTGACACGTCAGCACCGTAACGGTCAACGTCGGTCAAAGGGTCAATTTGATCGATTTCATGAACTGGAGGGCCACATTGAGTGCATTTTTCGACGAGGGGCGAAATTGCATTTTTGGGTCGAACTCAGGGGCAAAAGTACCCCTTTAGCCTTATTTTTAATACAATTTAATTAATTATTAAATTTAAATACAAATATAAATGTGTGAGAATAAAAAGAAAAAACAAAAAGCATTAGTTTACAAATGTATGTAAATACGTGAGGTTGAAGAATTAAAATAAAAATGGTTAAATTTAGGTTATTTGAAATTTTTTGATAATTGTTAAGGGTAAAAGGGTCTTTATAACTCTTATGTCAAAACCTCTAATCTCAAAAAGCTCCTATTGGCAGTTTTTTCAAAATTAGAGGTTTCACCCCAATCCGTTATTTCAATCCGCTCTTTACCAAACATTTAAATTAGCGCATTTGACCGGTCAAACCTCTAATTTTAGCTCAAACTTCTAATTTTAGCTCAAACCTCTCTTTACCAAACAAGTCCTACATCTTCTAATCCTAAGTGATTTTGTACAACAAGAGTAATATCCATTTTAAGAGTATCTTTTTTTTTATCGAATATGTATGATTTTATTAACGATGAATCATACAATAAGCATCTACACGCGCCTCGTTAAAAACCTCCCTAAATCCTAAATGGAGGAAAAGAGTACGACGTGTACATGCGAACAAAACAAGAGCCAAGCGACACACAATTGGAACCGATGCCCAACCAATATCCTCCCCCTCATTCCCTGGCACGACCCCATGCCCCACAATCAGCTCACACCCAGCCCCCAGAATTTCAGCTGCGCACACACTCCCCCGACCTGCCTCCCTGCTCCAGTCACACCTCCACGCCCTTACACCACCGGTCATTCCCGCTCACACCCACCTACAATCGACCACCCCCACACACGCCTACAAACAACCTCCCCTGACTCGCAACCATGTCTCTTGGTCCACGCCCCCTTTAGCCAACATATCGGTCACACTATTCGCCTCGCGCAAAACATGAGCAAAACATATATTTGGCATGATCGTACAAGCATCATCAATCACGCGAAACCAAGACCACATTTTCCATGGCCTCTCTTCCCGCTGTTCAACCCAAGCCAACGCGACTTTCGAGTCCGATTCGATGGTTACCGACATAGTATTGGGCTGTAATTCAATCAAAAAATCAGTCGCTGTCGCAATCGCGCAAACTTCTGCCATATTTGAATCCATCACACCTAATGGCCCCGCGAACATCACCAGTATCACACCATGTTCATCCCGCATCACCCCTCCACAACCCGCTGCACCAGGCTTACCCCTCGCTGCCCCATCTACGTTGAACTTCAACGTTCCCCTCGCCAGGGGTATCCATGACACTAAAGGCCGCTGCGCACTCCTAACCGTCGAAGGAACACACTCCCACGGCTCCTGCCACCAAATTGCCTCATCCATAACAATTCCCTCATGTATCGCCTTCAACCAATGGAACGATCGTAATTTTATTAGAAAAATTAACTCCTCCCGCGTCAATCTTTTTTGTCTAAAAATCAGCTCATTTCGAGCAAGCCAAACCGACCACAATACGGTCGCGCAGCATGTAACCCACCATTTCCGATGTAACCCAAAGAACACCCCCTCGTAACACTGTGCTAACAACTCATGTACCGATCTAGGCAACACAAAAGACATATTCCACCACCTCAAAAAACCATCCCAAACCCCCTTAATTACCGGACACCATAACAAAATATGTGAAATGTCATCCTCTCCATCACCACACCAAAAGCAAGCCATGAACGTAGTGTGCAAAATAACCCCCATGTCGCGTAAAAAACAAAGTGTCGGCAGCCTTTGCAATAACGTGAACCACAAAAAACATTGTACCTTGGGAGGGACTGCTATTTTCCAAACCATAAACCCCTCTAAATTACCCTCCTCAATACCATTAAAAGTCAATAGGTGCAGTAAGTCCTTTGTTGAAAACTGTCCGCGCGCATTCGGACACCAAATGAGTTGATCCTCCCGCCCCTCACAAAGCTTCCAACCCCGAAGAACATGCACCAAAAGCGCCACCATTTGCTGCTCAAACTCCCGCAGCTCGCGCACAAAAACAGTGTGCCACTCCATGTGCTCGAAACAGTCCCCGCGAGCATACTCGGCTGTAGTGGCAGTCTTCTTAATTGCCACGCGAAACAGACGCGGAAACACCATCCGCAATGGCCTGTCCATGCACCACACGTCATACCAAAACAAAATCCGCGTGCCATTCCCCACCAACCATTTGAAACAATTTACCGCTATATATTGACTCACCCTATCATCCTCCTGTATCGAGATGATTTGTTTCCAAACTGACGACATTTTATTTTTTCGCTCCCCATTAAAATGCCATGATAGCACCTGTTCTTCATATTTTGCCACAATCAAATTCCGCCAAAGAGACTGATTTTCTGTCGCGTATCGCCACGCCCATTTCGCCAATAAAGACTTATTGCGCAATTGCAAATCAACCACCCCCTAAACGCTTAGGCCGACAAACACGTGCCCAGTTCACCCGACTCATTTTTCTTTTCAACTCCACATCACCCCATAAGAATGCCCTTCTAATCTTATCAATTCGTGCAATCACCGATTTTGGGGCAGCAAAAACACACATGTAATATAAAGGTAAAGAGGAAAGCACCGAATTGACTAACACCAACCTCGCTGCGAACGAAAGAGAACTCTTCTTCCAACCCGCCAATTTGCACCGAATCCTCTTAATCACCGGTTCCCACATTGAACTAGCTCGCGGATTCGAGCCGATAGGCAAGCCTAAATAAATAAACGGCAAATCCCCCTTCCCGCAACCAAGGATTGTTGCAATTTCATCCACTTGAGCGATGTCCATACCTACCGCAAATACACAAGACTTAGCAAAATTAATGTGTAACCCCGATGCATACTGGAAACCTATCAGAATCCGTTTTAATTGTCGAGCTTCCTCCACTTGCCCATTTAGAAAAATTAGCGTATCATCCGCAAATTGCAAATGAGAGATACGGAATTCAGGTGCAATTTGAATACCGCTAATAATCCCTTGCGAAATCGCCTCTTCCATTAACCGATGAAAAGCCTCAGCCACTACCACAAATAGTAAAGGTGACAACGGATCCCCTTGTCTCACCCCCCTTTTCATCGGAAAAAACTTCGTTGCTCTCCCATTTACTAATACCGCCAAACGAGCCGTGCCGATACATGTCCGAATTCACCTCCTCCATTTCACCCCGCAGCCCATACTCTCCAAAATACGATCTAAATAGTCCCAGTTTAGACAATCATATGCCTTAGCGAAATCGAGCTTGAAGAGCACACCCTCTTCACCACCCTTCGCCTTCTTCAGCGAGTGAACTACCTCATTGACCAAGAGAACCACATCTATAATTTGTCGGCCTTTAACAAAAGCCGTCTGCGTATCCCCAATCAAGTGACTTGCCACATATTGAAATCAATTAGCAAGGACTTTAGCAATAATTTTGTACACAGAATTTATAAGGCATATCGACCTAAAATCACCTATTTCACATGCTCCTTCCTTCATCGGAATTAAGACAATAAAGGCATGATTCGTCCCCTTCGGTAATTGGCTAGTGGTGTAGAAATTCTGAAATAAAGACAACAAATCCGCCTTTACAAACGACCAGCACTTACGATAAAATTCCAGTGTGAAACCGTCCGGACCCGGTGCCTTACTTCCGTCGCAACCCCAAACCGCCAACCGAATCTCCTCCTCCGAGAAACACATTTCAAGCCCTTGCCGTTGATTGTCATTCAGAGTCCTAAAATTAAGATCAGTACCAAACGACCCTTATTGGAATTTTTGGGAAAAATGATTTCTAAATTCTTCCGCTACCGCACGCTTCAATTTACCCGGCTTCGTTTGAAATTGGAAAATTTTAGTCCTCTGTATATTTTTAGAATATAGTAGTAATATTTCTTCCAAATTTACAAGGCTCTTTTTTCTAATAATAATAATAATAATAATAATAATTATTATTCATTGTTCGACCTAATTTAATTTTGAATTTAATTGAAATCCAATCGACTACTAAAATCGAAGGGTCTCATACAAATGTTTTATGTATACACATGCTCTTGTTGAACTTGAGCTAAACCTTAAACATTAATCTAAATTCGATTTTTGATATTTAGTTTAAATTTTGAGAATACATATAGAAAATACCAAGTCAGAAAACACAGATTAAATCTACAACTTATGTATAATACAAAAACTAATAAAAGAGTTTCATCATTTATAAACAGACCCGACTCTGGGCAGGGGCAACATGGGCGCCCGCCCAGGGCCCACGCTCAAGGAAGTTATATGTTTTTAATTTTATTCGAATTGTATTTATTTTTAATAGTTTTAATTTTTTTAATACTTATCATTAGGGGCCCAAAATTTTCAATATTTGTTAATAGAGGTTTAATTTTTTTTTTCAATATTTATTATTAGGGGCCCACTCTTAAAATTCAACTTTTTCTAATACTTGTAATTAGGGACCAATTTTTTTAATATTTGTTATTTTTGGTATACTCTGAAAATTCTTTTTTTTTTGTTATTAGGGGCTCAATTTTTCATTACTTGTTATTATGGACCTACTCTTAAAATTAATTTTTTTGTTACTTGCTATTAGGGACATAGATTTAAATAACGGTATGCAACCACAACAACGACCGTTACATGACGATAGCGGTAGTAGCTGAGCCAGTATTTTCTTATAGTGGGGTCATAAGTGAAGTATGATGTATTGAGAATTTCCCATACCCCCAACAAATTAAGTGGGGTCAAATATAATACTTTTTATTCAAAATTCTATATTACCTCCTTGAAAACCCCATGCCCCAACAAATCAAGTGAGTTCAATTGCACCCCCAATTTATATGGTACATTCACCCATGGGTAGCGGCACCATCTGAAACTGCGATACCTGCAACTGTTGTATCCACAATAGCGTATGTTATTAAGAGATTTCACAACCGCGATACTCGCAGTTACCAAAATAACATCTATAATGTCCGCAACCACAATAAAATTTAATATGACTGTAAATACGACCGCAACCGTAAATTAAAATTTTATTTTAGGGCTCATTTTTTATATTCGTCCTGGGCCACCAAAAGTCCAAAACCGGCCCTATTTATAAATTTAAAATTTAAATCTCAATTTTTGTATAATTTTATTTTATTATCTTCAAATTGTGACCTCCATTACAAAAAGCAAGGCAAAAAAATAGTGCCAATTCATAAACTTATTATCAATGTCTAATCCCTAAAATGGTGCCAAATATGTGTTGTATTATTAGTTATAGAAATGTTGTCCACATTTACAGCTTTCCTTTGCAGTAGTGAAAAAATGTAAGTGACTTTTTTTAAGTGGATCAAACTATTTTTGGTATAAAGGATGGTATAAACTAAAAGTGCATCGTATCGAAGTCGATAAGGGGTCCCAGTGAAAAGCGGATAATGTTCATTCAAGAATACTTGAATTCAGTCACAATGTCTGCAAGGTGTGTGTATTGTCAAAGGGGTAAGAATATCTATAAACAGATACTACAATGTAATCACCTTTAGACTATTTAAAAAATCATCATATCAACACAAGGAGTGGAGCCAATAATTTATTTAAAGAGTGTTGTTTTTAACGATATTTAAAGAAGCTAATTACTTATAAACGAGTATCATTTTATTTATAAAAGGAGTGTCATTTATATATATTTTTATTTTGAATCAAACAAGTAGAGTGATTAAATTCTTAGAATTAAAAAGTAAAGGACTAAAATTAAAAAGCAATTGAAGAGTATAAGGACTGTAGACAGAATTAAACCTTTATTTTTCACTGCAAAAGGTGTTGCTCTTGCGTCATCCCACGATGTCGCACAGCAAGTGACCCATTTCCATTTACACGTGATATTATTGCACCTTTTCATTTGTTTTGGGAGGGAAGTTTTTTTAGTTGATTTTTTTTTTCTTTCTTTTTCAATTAATAATTATATTTTAATGCTTATTTTCACTGAATTTGGTAATTTCTCTTAATTTAGTCCGTGGATTTTTTTATCTATATTAATTATTTAACCTGACAAATTTCCTCATTTTTAACTGTTTGAATGATATGTCATTTTGAGATTAAAAAATATTTTTTACGGAAGAGATTATAAAATATTAGCTTTAGAGGTAATTTTGTTTTTGTATTAATTTTATATTAGTAATTTTGTTCATAGTTTAAATTTTATCAATTTAGTCCGTATAGATATAAAAAAAATAGCCATGTCGCCCTTCTTCTTTTTTTATCAATTTAGCCTTCGAACTCTTATAATTGTATTAATCTCACCTTGTGACTTCGTTAACTAACAGAGTTATTATTATCAGTCACTCTTTGTCATGTTAAACACTTTGTCATTGAAATAATTAACAACGTCCGAATTAGCATAACCACGTATCATTTTCTTTAATGAATTAATGTCCTACAATAAGATTATGTTAAGTCAATTTTGACGACGCAATATGATGTAATTTTTTAAATATATATAAAATTTTAAAATAATAAATTAGTTCTGAAACATTCAATTTATATAATCACATCATAAAAAAGACAGTTAATCATCAACATGACAAAACAATTGATGATAACAATTTATGTGAAAACATATAGCGACATGTTACAATATCTCGAACCTTTATTAATAAAATAACAAAATAATACATATAACCAAGTCTGAAACTTTTACAGAATTTATTTATTATATCATTAATATATTAAATAATATTTTTTAAAACAATTATAGATTGAATTTTAATTTAGAGTCATAATTAGGCTTATTGCCTCAAAACTTAGAAAGATTCCATAATTAGCGAATTAGCAATGTGAAAACAGCTCAGGCGGAGAGGGAGGGGAAATATATTCAGTACTTTTCACTCACACAGTACGTTCGAATCAGACACCGTTAAAAATGCAAAGATTCCAACTGAACAAACCAAAAGCATCGCATTAAGCAAAAAAAAAAAAAAAAAAGGTATCCAACAAAAGAAGGTTACACAAAAGGCAAGCAACAGAGCTACAATTCCATTAAATTTTCCTCCTGCGGTTGAGGGGCCCACCAAATCACAATCGAAACATGCCACGTGGGGATTGATCGTACGATCATGATTGGGCGGCGGTGGACCAGCCGAACAATTGAGGATGATTTGTAGCGTGCCGAACAACTGCTTTTTGCATTGAATTCTCATTTCTTCGTATCAAAAGGAGAGCTCAGGGCCGGCCGTGGTGAGCTGGGTGATAAGGACCGGTGGACCCGGCCCTATGGTGATGGTGCAACTCTTCCCCCACCCTTTTAAAGTTCCTTAGCGTTGCACGCGCCGCCATGGGAGTGGTGTCTACGACATTTCCAACTCTTGCCCCACCCTTTTTATAGGTTTTATACCCGGTTGCTCAATTGTCATAAACGAAAATAATTTTGTATAATTATCTGTATTTAACTCATTAACTGACTAGTTCTGATCGAATACTACAAAAAGTCATTACGAGGATATCTTTTCCAACCAATTTGCTCAATTTAAAACTCTAGTTTTCGAACCCTCAACCTTATTTAAGAGATTTAATGTCTTATCTCACAAAACTAATTGATTATTATAAATTAACATGAATGTTCAATGGTTAGAAATTAATTTAAAATTTGAGTTATAATCAATCACTTATATGAACTGTCACTAAAATGACATTCCTCAGGTTGGGCATTAACCTAAAAGATACACAAAAGTATGATTAAACGGTATATATATATTGTTGGGAATATAGCACGCTCGAATCGATCACCGAAACCGTCAAGGAGGGTTGTAAATGTTTGGTGGTTGAATTGGTTAAAATCGAAATAAAGGTAGACAAGAGACACAATGATTTTAGAGTGGTTCGGCCTTCTAACAAGCACCTACATCCACTACCTTAGCACACCACTAAGGATTTCCCAATTCACTCAACAATGAATTCGTCCCTTTTTCCCGGTTTAGAAGGAAACCGTTACAACCCTATCTTTTGGACTTGGCTAAGATAGAACCAACTTTAGTTTTTCTCTTAAGGCTAAACTAGAACCTCTACTTTTACAAGGGATTTGTTTGGTAAACTTAATACCTCACAAGGTGGGTGTTTACACAAATTTAAGCTCACAAGAGTACAAAGATTTACAATAAAGCTCACTCTCTAAAGACTATATACAAGAGAATAGTAAAATAAGGATTTTGACTCTAATTCTCTTTACCATATTGCTTGGATGTTGTCTCTGACATTCTTCAAGTGTTACAACCTTCAATTTATAGTCCCAATTGAGTTTGTGGCCGTTACTAGCCGTTAGGGATGTTTTGGAGCCGTTTGAGACTTTATTTCCCTCATTAAATGCAGTTCTGCAGTTGTCCGTTTCGAAACACTCGACCCCGTTTCGGAACGCCCTTGTTCAGAACTAGCCGTTGGAGGCTGAAAAAGTCAGGCTGGTTTCGATACCAGCAAGGTGGTTTCGATACCACTAGCCCTGCATCTAGGTTTTGCTTACTGGAAGACCCCGTATCGAAACACCTAAGGGTGTTTTGAAACGCCTAGAAGGTTTTCTTTAGTTTGGCTTTGAAAAATATGTAAAACCCTTTAAAAACATCCCCTAAACATAGTTTCAAGTTATTTGGACTTTGGAAATAGTTTTGAATACTTTTTAACTTAGTCCAAAATATTTTTCAATTATTATATCAAAACATTAATTCTATATATATATATATATATATATATATATATATATATTGTTTGTCACGTTTTTATTGATTGAATTATATGTTAAATGATAAAGAATTCATGTGCACATATTTTTTTATGAAGGTTAATTTCTTTTTATTAATGGTGGATCGATGAGGACAATGAAACGTGTTTCGTTAAAAAATTTCAATAATCATAAATAGAAAGAAAAAAATAGTGCATCGTTTTAGAGTCGAATAGAAATTACAACATAAGCAGGACCATATCACAATTCATCACAACCAAAGGCTCAACCATGTTCAAGCTTAACTAAGTCAACAACACGTAAAATCCATTTCTTTACCAAAGAATCAGCGAAAGAATTGCACTCTCTTGTCACATCCTGAATCTGTCAACTTAAACTTGTCGTTAAATTTAAACAAGACAACACTAAAAAATTGAACACCGCTGGAGATTTCTTAAGATTTTAATCTATAGTTATTTTACTATCACATCCAATAATCAAAATTTACGAGTGAGGCCAACTCGAGCAACTAAATAGCCTAAAAGCTTCTTTGATTGCATGTACACATCTTTAATTAACATTAATTTCGAAATCAATATCTAAAAAACCACACCTCATACTCTTTATAATATTCATTTTATCCATGTGTTATGCCGTAATAATTTAATATATAGATGATTGGCACAAATATATATGTGAATGACAATAAATGTATGAAATTGAATAAATTCCAACCTAAATTTACCAAACCAAAATGGAACCCCATTTGTTTTGGGCACTAAAATGGATTGATTCTAAATGCAGAGGAACAAGGGAAAAACCACCTACCATGCGTCTAAAATTTC
Source organism: Hibiscus trionum (assembly GCA_030270665.1). Lineage (NCBI taxonomy): Eukaryota > Viridiplantae > Streptophyta > Magnoliopsida > Malvales > Malvaceae > Hibiscus > Hibiscus trionum. The sequence goes on along the minus strand of BSYR01000045.1, from coordinate 9,031,285 downwards.
CTTATTTCGTGCTATCAAACACATTAAATTCAACATTTGCCAAATTATTTAAATAATTATGGAAAATCATAATTGATTTTTTCCCTTACATTAATACGAGTTTCCATTTATTTAATTATAATTTTTAACAAAATAATTGCCCAACGGATAGAGTAATTTGCAACCTCAATTGAAGCAACCATTTGAGGTGTCTCCGAGGGAAAATATCAGATTCAAATCATAATTTTCGGATTAATTTTTTTTATTGAATTTGGTTTAATTTGTAGCTGAAGTTTTATTTAATTAAAATTACTCGTATGGGGACTTTTTTTTCAAATGGTTTAATTGCATGTTTAGTTTCCCTTAAGTTTAAATAATTCAATTCAGTCCCTTTCAGTGGCGAATCTTAACAGTTTGGGGGCTTTTTATTCTTTTAAAATTGAAGCCTAAACAAAGGTTGGTCTTAATTTAATTTTTTCTAAACTTTTGAGGGTCCAAATAAAATTTAAAAAAAATACTTAATGAGAACTTTCAAATTAATTAGGAAGGGACTTAACTACAAACATGAAAAGAATAAACTCAATGAGAACTTATAAAAAAAATCGAGAAGCTAAATGCTAGTTTTGAAAGGTGAGTATTCGATCGAGTCAAGTAATTTTTTTTGTGTTATTCGAGTTGGCAAGTCATATTTTATAACTCAAATTTTATTTAAATTTTTTTGAGTCAAGTCGAGTGGAGTCGAATCGAGTTATTCAAATTTAATTATAAATATTTATAATGTTGCGGTACTAATTGATTTTAAAAAAACGTGAAAATATACTGGAGTTGATCTACACGCACACAAAGAGAGCGTGGTCTAATGCCCATTTTTTGGTACCTAGAAAAGAACAATATCCAATAAGATATCGAGTATATTAATAACACGAGAGAGCGTGTGTGAATAAAAATTTGGAAGCATCGTCCTTGTAATTTTCCCAATTGCTCTGCCCCCCATTTGACATTTTTACAAAGTCAAAGAAAAAGCTAAAGTGGAGAAATTATAACTCATAAATGAACACACAAAAAGAAAAAAGAATATATCAAAATTTTTCCTTTGGTCTAATTATGATTTTCATCACCCCACTTTACAAATATCGAGAAATTACTCTATTTATTTGAATTTATTAGAATTTAGTCCAGTTAGGTAACAGTGTTACATTTTACTGCTGATTTGAAAATCAGTAATCCTAAAAACTAACTATTCAAATTCATGTGTTTACCAGGGATAAATATTTAGTACTTGTTTGGTAAAGAGAGGTTTGGGTAAAAATTAAAGGTTTAACCAGTCAAATCCGTTAATATTGTTGTTTGGTGAATAGCGGATTGAAAGAACGTATTGGGGTAAAACCGCTAATTTTGAAAAAGCTTATAATAGGAGCCTTTTGAGATTAAAGGTTTGATATTAGATTGTAAAGACTCTTTTACCTTTGCCAGTTACCAAAAATCTCAAAATAACATAAATTAAATATTTTTCTCACTCTATTTATAAGCTAATCATATTTACTTTTTTCTTTTTATTATCACATATTTATATGTGTATTTACTATTTAAAATTATTAATTAATTAAATTATATTAAAATAGTTATATAAATCATTCTAATATGTTTTAAAAAATTATATTAAAAATAAATTTATAGATCTAATTAATATTAATTAGATACAAAATATTGATAACTAATAAACTATTCAAACAAGTATTGAATATAATCATTTCCTTATATGTCATTTTACTTGTTTAAATAATCTAACATCTATCAGTTAATTTTACCAAACACTTTTATATAATCAGCTAATACAATCTGTTAGTCAAATCAGCTAATACAATCATCTAATGTAATCCTCTATCTGTTATCAGCTATCTGTTGGCCTTATATTTTTTTTTGCTAATACAGTAGGAATAAAACTATCTCATAACTATTCTAACCGGTCAGCTTCCAGCAACCCCTGGACTTCTACCGGCGGTTCGACCAACCATCCATTTCCCTGTTGTTGACGACCAAACTGACGGGCAAGGCGATCCGCCACCATATTTCCTTCACGTCCAATGTGCTGGACCACAATTTCTCATTCCCGGCACAGCAATCCAAAGATCAAATCCACAACCACAACTCCATGTTATCCGATTCCAGCATCACCTTTCGAAACCCAAGCCGCCATGCATGGAGTAACGCCTCATACGTAGCCCACAACTCCGCCATTAACACCGAGCAACTCCCCACCATACGGGCGAAACCAAACAACCATCTACCCGCGCTATCACGCACAACACCACCTATCGCAGCTTCCCTCCGCTGTCCATACACCGAGCCATCCGCGTTCACCTTCACCCAGCCCATCGGCGGGCATTGCCAACTTACCCTTAGCTGCCGCGCACGGCGTGTAGCACCGGTAACTGGGATCGACGCGTCAAACTCAGCCGCTAGCTGTTTGCATTGAGCCACAACATCCTCAGCTCCAACAAACTCTTCATCCAAAATCAAACTGCAGCGACGCTTCCAAATTAACCAACACCCGACAGCAAACACCGTCCCCCATTTTGCTGCAGCCAATGGAACCTTACCGTCATTCCGCAGGTTATACAACAACCAATCCTCAAAATCCATCGAGTCGAAAAGAGCACAATGGCCAGCGGGAACCAGCCCTCCCCACAGACGACACGCTGCTGGGCAGTGGCGCAGGACGTGCTCGATGTCCTCTCCTCCTTGTCGACATAGACTACAGTCACCATCACTTGCAAGCTGTCGTCTCACCCTTTCCATGTTCGTGAGCAGCCCCCTCGTAACACCAACCATAAGAACGTCAATACCCGCTGCGGCAATTTAAGTTCCCATAATACGCGCCATTTCTCTTGTCCAATTAGCGTCCTCGAATCAGCAAGGAATCTATATGCCGAACGTACCGTGAATGATTTGTCAACCTCCCATCTATAGCTCGGGCAATCCGGGCCAAACCAAGGCCTAGGCGGCGGAATAGCTTTTATTTTGGTCACAACCTCAATCGGAACTACATGTTCAAACTTGCACCAATCCCACTTACCATCCGCGGTAACCATGGTATGTATTGGAGCCGGATTAGGCGGCGATAAGTGGAGATATTTCTCGCACAACGGTCCCTCCTCATCCACCCAAGTGTCATACCAAAAGTCCGTACTCGCTCCATCCCTCACATTCCATAAGATGCTTCCTCGGATAGCCTCCCAAACTTTACTCAAGCCTTTCCAAAGACGCGAACATCGCTTCCTATCAATGCCTAAAGGAACCTCCTCGCGCCATCCATATTTTTCCCGGATTACCCGCACCCAAAGCTTGGTTGGTTCGGTTAAAATTTCAAACCCTACTTTCATAAGAAAGGCATTATTTTGGAGCTCCAAATTCTTGAAACCCATACCTCCATTCATAGTTGGCAATTGCAAGGTCTCCCAATTTACAAGTGCAATACTACGCTTAGCCTCGCTACCACCCCATACAAACCTCCTTACAATCCTTTCCATTTCACGACAAATCCCCTTCGGCAAAAACGTTGCTTGCATAACATAGGTTGGGATCGCTTGCAATACCGCCTTAGCTAAAGTTATTCGACCCGCCAGCGATAAAGCTTTCGCCACCCATCCCGATAGCCGCTTCTCCATTTTCTCTAGAAGATACGCATATATCGCTCTAGTAACCCTTTTATGCAATAATGGTACTCCTAAATATTTTCCAAGATCCTCAACAACCTCAAAACCCAAACTTTGGCCGATAGATACCCGCACATCATGCGATACATTATTAGACAAATAAATTTGAGTCTTAGCAACGCTTACCCGATGTCCAGAGCAGGCACAAAATTGCTCCATAACCGTGTGAATGGTGTTCATTTGACTAGGTTCCGCCTCCGCAAAAAGAACCAAATCATCCGCAAAGAAAAGATGGGAGACCCCCGTGCCCGATTTCGCCAACCGAATAGGTTTCCAAATCCCCGCTTCCACTTTCGCATCAATGCTATGAGCAAGACGCTCCATACATAAAACAAAAAGGTATGGCGATAACGGGTCCCCCTGCCGGATACCCCTCGACGGTCTAAACGATTCTGTGACATCTCCATTCCATAAGATTTGTGTCGAGACCGTTCTAACACATGTCATGATTAGTTCCGTTAATTTCTCCGGTAACCCCACCTCGCGCAACGTATCTTCTATAAAATGCCATTCAAGTTGATCATAAGCTTTTTCAAGATCAACTTTAATCGCCATAAAGCCTTTCTTTCCACTCTTAATACTCATGGAGTGAATAATCTCCTGTGCCAAAATAATATTGTCTGTAATGTTACGCCCCGGGACAAAGCTTACTTGGTTCGCAGAAACCCACTTAGGAAGGAATTTCTTCAGCCGATTCACCAAGGTCTTAGCTATGACTTTATACAACACCGTGCACAAACTGATCGGTCGAAACTGACTAATTGATTCCGGTGACTCCACTTTAGGTATAAGAACCACAAGAGTCTGATTAAGCCGGTTATCAAATGGTACCCCATCAAAAAAATCTTTCACTAATTGGAACACCGATTCTCCCACAACATCCCACTGCTTCTGATAAAAATCCGCATGGATACCATCAATACCTGGTGATTTGAGAGGATCCATCTCAAAGACTACTCTTCTATCTTCCTCCATTGTGACATCCGCACTCAAGGTACGCAGCTCCCTTTCGCTGAATCTATGAAACTTCCCCGAAAGCATCTGCTGCGTGCAATCATGAATGCCTGCCGAAAATATATGGCGGAAGTATTCCGTCGCATGCCTTTTCAGCTCCTGGTGCTCATAACACCATCGCTCATCATCCACCTTAAGCGCACTAATAGTGTTACGTCGGCGCCACTGTATCGTGCTACCATGGAAAAACCTGGTATTCCTGTCTCCCTGTGATAACCAGGTAACCCGGGATTTTTGCTGGTATTCCTGTCTCCCTGTGATAACCAGGTAACCCGGGATTTTTGCTGCCACAAACTCTCCTCCTCCTTCAACACTTGTGCCAAATCCATCTTAAGCTCACGTTCCAAACCGATCAACAACTCCGAGTCCCGCCGTGAACGTGCTACCTCCACCCCCTTAATTCGCGCTAGTAGCAGGGTTTTCCGACGTCCAATATGCCCGAAAACATCCATATTCCACTCCTTCCCTCGCTTCTGAAACTCTAAAACATTATCAAAAATAGACTTATCACCACACCATACCTCCGAGACTAATCGGCGAAAATCAGGATGCTCACTCCACGCCTTCACATATCTGAAAGGCCTTGTAGATTTTTCCACAATACCATCCCCTACATGCAAGAGAACTGGGTTGTGATCAGACTCTAACTTTGGCAAATGCAGTACCTCAGACACCGTAAAAACCTGAAAGAGAGCCTCATTACATAAACACCGGTCTAGTCTCTGTTTCAGATCTCCCCGCTCCCACGTGAATAGCGGCCCTTGGAAGCCCATATCGATCAAACCGGAGTCAAACAAAAAATCCTTAAACCTCGAGCACACCCCTAGCCGATTACTCGAACCTCCATCTCGCTCCATCGGACTAACAATTGCATTAAAGTCCCCCTAGTACCCAAGCTATCCCTTGCGTCGGTTCTAGGGCCTGTAACTGATTCCATAACGTGCTTCGCTTGCTACTATTCGGACTAGCATAAATAAACGTAATAAAACACGACTTTCGCCGCGCTATATCATAACACCAGCCATGGACAAACTGTGAGGACACCGCCATAACATCTAGCTTAACAGACGGTCTCCACAAAACCCAAATACCGCCCGAAAAGCCCGTGGCCTCAACTCTATACGAATTCTCAAACCCTGTTCGACGAATAAATGAATCTGCCTTACGTCCACTTATATGTGGCTCAAACAAAGCAACAATATCCGGCTTCTGCACTTGCACCATTAATTTAAAACAACGAAAGAAATCTGAGCCCGCGGCTCCTTGAGCATTCCAAAAAATTACTCTAACCATAATTAAAATTAAAGAGTGATGGAGAACCAACCCGACACTTAGGACGACATATCCGCCGTCCCCATCGTTTCAAACGCCTGGTTCGCATTCCATTGAACCTGGTCATCCTCTTTTGCCACCGATAAGCCCCGCGAACGGTTCCCGGCTTTAACCTCCTTTGCCGCTGTGCTCAGTTCCGCTGACATAGTATTTATCCATTCGGTAAGGATTGGCTTAGGAGGACCCCTTTCATCCCTCTTCTTTGGTTTAAGCCCCTTACTCCCTACATTTTTCGCGGCAAGCATATTATTCACATTGCCTTTGGAGCCCGCTTTTCGCGACCCGGTCTTCAATCCACGACCAATACTATCTTGCAAAATGCCCCTCTCATCCTTCTCTACAACACGTACCACTTTATGATTCGCCGCTGCCAAGTTGCTTTTCTCAGCAACCACCTCATGGCTAGACGCAACCGTCTCCCCCTTCGATATATCATTCGACTGTGCCCCTTACCCACCTTCCCTCTCAGACGCGGTCACACATGCTGCCCCGCCAACAATATCCACTCCGGCCACCTTTCCTAACCTCATGTTCGAGGGCCCAGCTTCGTTGGTCTCCACAAATTCTCTTCCAATCCCTTCCTTCCCAGCGGTGATCGCTTGCTTCCCCTTAGCCGATTCCTGATAGCTCACACCACCACCCTTGCTATGCGGAGCAGCATCACTCTCTTGCACCCCGTTGTCATTGTGCAAAATCGTGAACCTTGAGCCCATGCCCTGAGCCATAGGTTGCTGTCGATCCACCGCCTCACCTTGTTGTTTACCTCCCCTAGTCGGCCTACGGCGCCGGGTGCTCACTTGCATCCAAGGCCCATAAAGGTCACTCTCCGCCGGTGTTGCCACAGTAGCCGTTGGTTGCCTCTCTTCCTTCTCACCTACATGCTCGTGTTCCTTCCCACAAGCCTCAATTTGGTGCCCATACTTGCCGCAAGAATAGCATATCAGTGGCAAACCCTCATACTTAATATTTTGGCAAAAACCGTCAATCATCACCCCCGAAAGAAGTGGTTTACCTAGATCAACAACCACAGCGAAGCGAGCAAAACGTCATCTCTTACCCTCTAGCGTATTGTAGTCAATCCTCACCACCTTACCAAACACCTTCACAATCTCTCTGAACATGCTCTTAGTATAGTAACGATAGGGGAGCCCCGGGAGCCTCGCTCAAACCACTATATGCTGTGGATATGCCTCCGACGTAACAAAGGATCGAGTCCAGGGCTGTACCGTCAGATAGCTTCCATACACCACTCACGGTCCTCCGGAAAGTACCTTGTCATAATCCGACTCACATTCGAAACGAACTAAATAATAGTCGTTATCCAAATCAACCAACTCCAGGCGACCCACCGGAGACCACAACGCTTTCACCCTATTCAAGAGCGCCCTATACCCAATTGCCTTCCCCAACAGCCGAACTATTAGCGAACCCGCCAGTCTCGCGTCGATTGACTCATGCACTCGCTTAGAGAAGTTAATGCTAGGCAAAACTCCATCCATCTTTACCGTCACATCCTCCTGTAATAACTCAACGTCAAGATCCTCCAACGCCCGCTGACTTGACTCGCTGCCGGTTACCGCATCCCGGAACGATAGTTTCGCCGGACCCATCCTTGACTCACTCCGCCCCGCCAGTGCCCCGCCCTGCGCAGCGACACCCTCCGAAACAACATCCTTCATACAAACGTCTCCCGTCTCCATACCTTCTGCCCCGTTCTCTATCGGGACATCCTCAACAACAATTTTACGTTCCTTGGACTCTCTCTCCACGCCGGCCTCTAGCGCCTCACCAGCCCTCTCTAGACTCACCGGCACCGAGATTTCGATAGCCACATCCGGCGGTCTCCCCTGGACCACCTCCCTCGAGCCCATGATCAACGATCTCTGTTGACGCACAAACCCTACTGCTCCTGGTTTTTCGGAGAGAAAAAACCCTTAGTTATATATTTTTTTATTATTTCTTTTGTTGGCCTTATATTTTTATAAAGTAGAAGGATCAAATTCAGATAAATTAAAATAAAGGGATGGAATACAAAATCAGACTTTTTTTTCTTTCCTTTTCATCAAATGGAATACACATCTTGTTTTTATTTCCTGTATAAATAATTAACAATTACCAAGTCAGTGCACCGCCATTTCCTCTCTTTTTTTATGCTTATTTTTTTGTTCTTTGTTTCACACCATAAACAAAAGTCAACACCGTCCTTTCTGCCGCCGTGTTCTTACTTTTCTTCTCAATTGTGTATAAGAAAAATCTCAGCAGACACCGATTTCTCATCGATTTTCCGACAGCAGCTCAATAAGAATGGCGGAGGATTGGGATCTTTACGCCGTCGTGAGGAGTTGCACGTCAGCCGCCGTTAATACCGGCAGAGATGCTACCGTGGAAAGAAACAACAACAACCCGAATGAGAATTGCGGCAGTTCCCGTGAGGATCCTCTGGCTTGCTTGGCGTCGTTGACGTTTGAGGAAGAAGACGACCCGTTTACATTCGAAAGTGGCTCGTTGCATGATTCTTACAAGCCTTTTTTGCCTGTCCACGGAGGATCTAGCGGCCAACCTAATCGTCGTCATGAACAAACCGCCGCCGCCGCCGTTGGGATTGGCTCCCCGTTGACTTCCACCCCCGCTAGTATTTTCGCTTTCGGTGGTTTCGGAAATCAGCGAAAACAACAGCCAGAGCCACAGTCGTCGCAGCAGCAGCAGCTTCAACAACGAGATCAACCACCGGCCCAGACTCCGAGATCAAGAAAGAGGTAAAAACGACGCCGTACTTCGTATTCAAAAGACTGATTTTTTATTTTTATTTTTGCAGTTCTTTTTCAACTAAAAATCTTTTTTTTTTTTTGCAGGAAGAACCAGTTGAAGAGAAGCGTGTGTCATGTAACAGCAGATAACTTGTCATCGGATCCATGGGCATGGCGTAAATACGGGCAGAAACCCATTAAAGGTTCACCTTATCCAAGGTAAATTAATTTCGGGTTTGATTATATTCGAAGTCGAATTAAATTAAATTAAATTTACAAGATTCGAACTCGAAACTTTTTTTTGTTCTTTCAGGAACTACTACAGGTGCAGCAGTTCAAAAGGGTGTTCGGCGAGGAAACAAGTGGAGCGTAGCAATACGGATCCGAACATCTTCATCGTTACCTACACCGGCGAACACACGCACCCTAAGCCGACTCATCGGAATTCTCTCGCCGGAAGCACTCGAAACAAGGTTTCAAGTTCAACTCTTCAAAAGACCTCCGCCGTCAAAGATTCCGCCGCGGAAGCTATGCCTACTAACACCACCACCATTGCTTCTTGCTACTCTCCTCGCTCCGGCACCAGCCTCTCTCCCATCTCTCCCACGACCCCACTTTCGGCACCTGAAGACGCCGCCGCGCACAACGCCGGCGGAGATGATAGCGTCGACATGGCTCTTGAAACAGCACCGGAAAGCGACGACGGCGACGATGATCTTTTGATCCCCAACGTGCATGTAGATGAAGATCTTTTTAAAGGATTGGAAGAACTTGTTGGAAGCGGCAGTAGTGTAGGACGAAGCCCGACCTTTGGTGATAACTTCTCATCTTGGAGTTCCGGTAACTCTGCTGCAACCGGCGCCGCCGCCGGTGGTGGCTGCTAGAATAATTTTCAAGTTTATTGTTGTCATTTTTTTGTATACTCCATAGTATAATTTGTTTTTTTGGGGATTGAGTACAAAGATATTAGGAATACCTAGAGCTTATGTAATTTGATTTCCATTTTATTATTAAGAATATTGATGCATTTCCCACCACTTTTGATTTGGGTTTTTTTATTATTTATTTTTAAAAATCTCTTTAAAATTTATAAAATTATAGACAATCACTCACAAAAAATATTCATCATTTTAGGATTTGAAGAATTTCTTGAATTTAAGAGATTTAGAGTGTTTGTTCAAAAATTCAAATATGTAAAATATTATTTTGAGAAAATAAACAATATATATACCTCAAAACCAGCCTTTTTATATTATCATAAAACAATATCAGGATATTTGCACATAGAACTTTTAGGTTAAATTTTGTCTATTTTGAGTGAGTTTTGTGAAAAATTAATTTAAGGAGAAGAAAAATGTGTGAAATACCAATTTTTTTCGTACTTATATTGTTTTGAATAACAATCAATGATAGTTACAATTGACCGTCGACGACGATTAAAAAGTTCAGTCTATAAAATAAAATCATTTTAAAGTTTAATGACAAATCGATAAAATAATCACATTATCGTAATATTAATTAATAGACTAAAATACATAACATTCATACATTCTTTTCAATAACAAAACATTTTGGTATAATGGTTTTTTATAACTTTTTAGTTTAAATATTAGTGACATAAGTTTTTCATCTCTCCTAATTTTAAGATTTAAAATTTTAATTGATCTTTATTCTCTCTAAACTTTATGATGAAACAAACTATGCAGGTTTATAAGTTCATTCATTTATAAGGAAATTGTGTATGTACAAAAAAATCGTAATTTCATAATCATATCGAAATTAATTATCATAGCTAAAATCTGAAAAATCTTATAATCACCATCAGTATAATTAGGTTGTAATTACATTTAGACAATGTAATTATCATTAATCATTATAATTATTAACCCTAAAAGCTTTATTTCCCCCTTTTTCTTTTTTGGAATCCATTCATTCTGTTTGATAAAGGGCAAACGAATGATTATGATTAAGTCGTTAAGATTAATATCACTTTTAATTAAGCCTTTATGATTTCTCAAGAAATTATGAATATTTTTATTTATTCTTGTAATATGTTTCCCTCCTTAATTCCGTTGATCTGTCACAAATTTGGGCTTTTGCGTTGATTTTCTCATATCGATAAGTGCTCATAATCACTCAAATATGTTATATTTGAGTTGTGGTAAAATCAGTTGTCAGTAACTCACTGCAGTGCATGTTCTATTATATGTGTCGATATTGATAATTTTTATCATTTCCAACCGATAATGATATTTATTTATGTTTTTCTAACTTTTCTTAATTGTTTGATTAAAATTTTAAACTTTCTTATTTTTATCATTTAACGATTAGTTTTTATTTATTATCAATTTTGAAATCATATTATCATTTAAACTTATTTAAATTTGCATGCATTTAGGGCAGTCAAAGGTCAAGGGGTAAAATGACAGTTGTTGTCGGAACCGCAAAAAGAAGGGGCTAGAAAATGGGGAGTTCAGACCGTGTCCGGTTCGGTGGGGGGTGGGAAAAGGATGCCTTTTTCACGGGACAAAAGCCAAAAGCCAAGATTCTTTTCCTGTCAGTTCACACGGGGTGGACTTTGCCTATAGCTTATAAGTGGCTTCCAAGGTCAAATATTTTTTTAATATTTTGTTTTATAGGTTAGTCAAACTTATATTATTTGCTTAACTCTACAATTATTTTTAATAGTATTTTTTAAAAATTTGAGAGAATATGGTAATAGTTTAATGCAATTGGCAAATAAAATAATTAGGACTGTAAACTAACTCAACGTTTAGCTAACTGTTTGTAAATCGTTCAACAGAAAATTTGTTTATGTTCGTTTATTTATTAAACAAATGAATATAAACAAGATTTTTTGTTCCATTAATTAAATAAACGAACACAAACAACGAACAAAGGGCTTGTTCGTTCATTTATGTTCGCGAACGTTCGGTAATTCTTTCTTTTATGTTCGTTCGTTTATGTTCATTTATGTTCGTTCGTTTATGTTCATTTAAAATTTATTCACATATGTCTAGGGGTGTTCATTGTTCGGTTAAACTGGACTAACCAAAACAAAATTGGTTAATCTATTAGATAATTTTAAGTTTCGGCTAATGATTAAGAGTTTTTTTTTAATTTCAATTATCGATTAATTCGGTTTAAAATCGGTTAATTAATTGAATTAATCGAACTTACCAAAAATATTAAATATTTAACAGATTATATATGTTCGTTTATGTTCATTTGTGTTCGTTTACCATTTAAACGAACGAACACAAACAAGTTACATTCTTTAATGAACGAACACGAACAAAAATTTTTGTGTTCGTTCATTTGTTCGGTTAAAATTAAACTAACAAACATGAACGCACCCTCGTTCGTGTCCGTTTACAGTCTAAAAATAATATATAATTAACTGTATGGAGATGAGAACTAAGTGTTTTTTTATTGTATTTTACTTGCAAATACTAGTTTTAAAAATTGAGGGTTGAGGACAAAATATAAATTTTAAAAATAAAATAAATTCATAATTAATTTACTTTTTAAATTGTATAGATTAAAAGTAAAAAAAATTGGTGGCACTATAATTAGAGAAATAAGGCCAAAAAGTTTTTCAGTACAAAAGGAACGGAAAGATTTTATATTTCGAGAAATATTTGTACAGTTATAATTATAATTAATCACCGATGGATAAATAAAATTATAATTACAATCAATATAATATTCATAATACACAAACAGATTGCTTGGTAAGTCAAAATAAAAATAGACATGACTCATACATAATGAGATTTTTATTTTTTTTATTAAATAGAAATATATTATATTCCCATGCCAATATTCGAACTTATACAAGACGAGACAATATAGACATTCTTAGCTGCTAAGACAATTAGTGAATCTCCACATGACGAGATTTAAACCATAATAAAATGTGAATAGAAAACTTACACACACATAAATTTATGCATGACATCATCTCAAATTTAGATATTTTCGGCCGATATACATAAATTTAACTCGATTCGAATATGTATTGACTTTACTTTAGATTCACGCGGTGATTTATTGACATTTGAAATTTTATTGTTCCAATTATATTTTGAGCTTTAAGCTTCAACGAATATTTTGATTGTAATAAATTATGAAATATTCTAAGGGAAAATATGCCAAATGATGTAAAATAGGAGGATGCAAGTTGTTAGGCCAATCTTATCTTATAAAGCAATTTAATGGACGAATGTGACCTAAGGGTATTCTTTGTCCTTTTATGCCTTTAGACGTCATCTTTCTTTGTGCAATAAGAAAAGGTGAAATCAAATTAAAGATTATTTTAATGGTAAAATGACAAAAGATGCAACGTTTGCATGTTTTGTCATTTAGTCTTTTATTTTTTTGGTTTAATATGCTCTTAACGTTTTAATTTGGACTAAATATACTTCTGTTGAATGTAAATTGTCAGTCAACTGACGGTCAACAACTGATATTGATTGAACTTGTCACATGTTAAAATCTGTTGACGTGTCAGCTTTATATTTACCATGTATCGACATCAGATTCGGCCACGTGTCAGCATGATAGTCGACCACATGTCATCATAAAGAAGAGTATAATATTTTTTTTAAATCTGACGTTGCATCAACAGATCTCAACACGTGGCAAGTCCAGTCAGCATCAGCCGTTGACTGACAATTTCCATCTAACATGGGAACATTTAGACCAAACAAAAACATTGGGGCATATTTGGACTAAAAAAAGAATAGGGGGCTAAATGACAAAACATGCAAACGTTGGGTGCATCTTTTGTCATTTTGTCTATTTTAAAAAGGTAAAACTAATAAATAAGTTGCTCCATTAGGATAGAGCATTATATCTCTTAAATAATGTTAAAGGTTTTAGTTTTAATACTGTAAATAAAATAGTTAGGTTGAAAGAATCGTCTCTATAATAAATTTTTACAATACTTAATTCAAACTAATAACTAATAAATTGAATAGATGTGATTATACAATTTTTTTAAGATAAAAATTCCTACAAGAGTAATTGTACGAAAATATAATTGTTAGGGCAGTGATTGTATATTCGTGTGATTACAAAGATGATTTTCTATATTTTTTTGGTTGACAAAGTATAAATATATTCCATTTGAAACCATCATCTGATTCCAACGAAAAAAATATTGTTATTATTAGATAATCCATGTTCATGTAACTTGTCATGTACAGTGTATGCACGCTGTTAAAAGGGTGTGATTAAAAAAAATAAATATTTGAATACTATCTTATAATCACACCAGACAATTCAAAATTTTTTGACTCGATCCATTAATTAAATAATTAAAAAATGTTTTGAAGACATTTATGGTTAATTATGCATATGATTACTCTAATTCTCTCCTACGCTCCTAAGACCATTCCAAACATGCTAAAGTGTGCAATTAAAAGCAATTACATGCAAATCCAATTATTTTATGGCTTTCTAAACATGTCCTTAATAATTTGGTTATCAAATCCAAAATCAACTTCCACCCTAATTACTTAAGAGTCGGTTCAAAAATTTATAGGGCTTTGTACAGTTTGTTAAAATGAGAACTTTTAATTTATAATCTTAAATATATATATATATATATATGATTTTTTAAAGAAATTTTTTATTTTAGTACAAAATATACAATAGGTTCTCTTTAAAGTTATTTTATTTATTTATTTCTTGTAATTTATTAAACCAAAATCTTTCGAATTTTCTTATAAACATTTAATTCAACTTATTTAGTGCCCTTCTTTTCTTAGGAGTTGTGTGGTCCTTCATCTCGCACATGTACAACCCCCTTAAACTTCCCCACTAATTTAGTCGAACCCAAATAGTTTACCAGGATAGCTGTCTCGTTTATAGTTATAGTCATCGATGTCTGATTTTTTTTTAAATAGTTATAGTCTTCGATCCAGTTGCATCAACATAAAAGAGATCGAACTCATTCTTCAAAATTAAGACTACACAACCCTCGAAACAAACTCATCAATAAGAACAAATTACTCTCTAATTCCGTTGCATCGACACAATGGAGATCAAACTCATTAATATTAAGTCTTCACACATTGTGTAGTATGTTTTTTATGCAATCAAATTTGGGTCGATTAGAGCTTGTTATTTGTTTGCTTAACCAAGGCAATATGGAAAATCTGAACTTCTGTTAATAAGAAGGCATTTGAATTAATATATACATTAAAATTGAGATCAATGTATTGAATTGTGAATGTTCACCAATTGCCTCAACCTTCGAAACTTGGTTTGTATTCTTCACCAATATAGAAAATATATTTTTAATAAAAAAATATATTATCTGAGGTATAAAATCTTTAACTGAATTGGTGTTATTGAGTGACACACGGTATAACTATTTAATTATATTAATTAATTGATAAGACATAAAATATATAATTGTAATAATCAATGAAGTATAAAGTAAATTAAATAAATTTATAAAATTTCAAACTGATTAAAATTTTATTTTGGTTTCATGTTGCATATTTAATTTAAATTAACTTGGATTTGACGTGTTTAAAATTATATATAATTTGCACTTGTTTAAAAATGAATCACCTCAGTTCCTAAAATAGTATTTAACACCAAAACTAACAGCTAAATTGATAGAACGATTTTTGATCAAATAAATTAATAGAACGATTGAAAGAATACTTTAATGCTTGTGAATAATGGAGTAATCTTCAAAATGAACTAGAGATTGAATCAGTAGTGGCGGATCTAAAAAATTTAAGAATGGAGATTTAAAATATTTTTTTCTTAAATGAATATGCAAAAAATGAAAAATTTCTTTACAGACTAAACAAAGTTAATTTTTTTTCAAAAAAAAAAACTAAATTAAACCTATTTTTAAAAAAAATAATAAAAAATGTGGATGCGAGTGCACCCCATCGGGGCTGGGTGCATCCGCCACTGCAAATCAGGATAGAAGAAGATAAAGATAATGCATTGATAAAAAAGAACGAGTTAATTGCACTACACGTTCCTAAATTATGATCTTAATTTTAAATTAGTCTCTAAACTTTTAAATATTTTAATTTTATCCTCAAACTGTGACCATCATTCTAAATTAGCCCCAAAATTTTTGAATGTTCTATTTTCATCCCAAACTATGACTCTCATTCTAAATTGATCCATGAAACTCTTTGAATATTTTAATTTCATCCTAAAATTATCGTTTATATCACATCATATTATTATATAATACATATCACTGTTTCATGACAATTAACGATTTTTGTAAAGTTTTTATTAACAAAAAGATATGATTAGCATATACTGATAATTTGGGGATGAAATTTGAACGTTCAAAGAGTTTGAGGACCGATTTAGAATGATAGTCATAGTTTGAGGATGAAACTGAAATGCTCAAAAGTTCGCAGACCGTTTAGAATAGAAGTCATAGTTTGAGGATAAAATTAGAATATTTAAAAGTTTAGGGATCAATTTAAAATAAGTGTCATTGTTTAGGGGCGTGTGATGCAATTAACTTAAAAGGAACGATGGGTTATGTTTAGAATGAAAAGTGTTCTTTTCTTGAAGGGGAGAATTTGAGTTTAAATTTTAGAGACGACGTTCTAAAAAGAGAGAGATGCGAATCTCGAATATAAACTATAAAATGGACATGTATTTTAACAAAAAGAAATTGTTTTTTTTACATAATTGTTCTTTTACTTTTCAGCAAACGTAGACCACAAAACTTAATTTGGAACAATTCTAGTATATGGTTTATATAGCCACTTGGGCTGTGACAGAAAAGGAACTAAAACCCAAGTCTGTTACATTAGCTGCTCATACTAACAACCGGGAGGATTTAACTGAAATGTTTTGAAGTTAAAGAATAAATTTAAATTTTGGTTCATAGTTTAGAGATGTATGGTGAATTAACCATATGTATTATATGAGTTATATTTTGATACATAAGTCGTGTAAAAAATATTATACACTTCTTCTTTAAAATCTAAATTCTAAATTACTAAACCCTAAACCTTAAATTCTAAACCATACAACCAAAACTCTAACAAGTTTTTGTAAATTAAATTTTTACATGAACTTATGTACCAAAGTTTTTATATATATGGGTTAAGATCTACTTACATTATGTAAAACTCAATTAGTTTTACATTTTTTGACCATTAGATGAATACAATAAATGATTGAGATTATTTCCTTATTTTTTTCAGTGATAATCTTCACATTTTTTACTGTTAAATCTCATTCATACATTTACTTTCATCCAATGGTTCAAAAAAATCTAAAACTTTCAAGTTTTACATAGTGCAAGATGATCATACCATTTAAACTATGTATCAAGTTTATATAGAGAGTAATTATTCCACGCACAAGCGCAAACACCTTAGTTTTAGAGTTTAGAAATTTTGTTTAGGGTCAAGTGTTTTGGGTTTTAGTAGACGAGTTTTAAAATTTGGAGTGTGGTTAGAATTTAGGGTTAAAATTTATGGTTTATAGGTTAAACCTAAATTCCTAACCATATTACCCTAAATCATAAACCCTAAATTATAATCATAAACTTTAAATTCTAAATTTTAAACTCTAAACCGAGTCCTTAAACCCTAAAACTAAATCACTCATATATATTAATACATATATACCTGAACCATTAGTCTATTATACTTGTCACTTATTATTTTCCCTTTCACCATAATGGGTTAAGCTTGACCCAAGAGAGTGTGAATGAACATGGACAGATTTTGGTAAAGGATAGCCCACAACGGTTTAGTTTAAGGGGTAAATGAACTGAGCTTGAACGAATGTTCGTGTTCGTTTTGTTAAGCCTCATAACTAAAATTAGTTTTCTTAAACTGGCTTTTGGTTGTTTAGTTTTGGTTAAACTGACTTGTACTTGTGGGTCAGAGATTTAGAGATAGTTTCATTAGTTTGCACCATCTTGACTATTTTACCCAAATATTCTATTTTTTAATATTATTTACGTTTCTTTATCTAAATAATTTTTTATTAGATTTAATATTATTTATAGGAGTTCGTCTGATTAGTATGACGAGTTTCATTTAGAAAATAAAAATTCATAAAACTCGTCATACCAATATGATAAATTTCATATGTTTTTCTTAATGAGTTAATTGTGTTTTTAATTTTTAATGAAATTCACCACACCAAGACGAGCTACTACAACACTCTCACACCCATGTTTTTGGTTTTTTTTTTTGGTTGACATAAACGAATTTTGCCAATCGGAGCAGTACAAATAGTGACTTTACATGTTAATAAATTGTGTTAAGCCTATTAATTAGATGTGTTCAAACGATCGGTTAAATTAATATAATAAAAATTTATTTAAATTAATCGGTCAGTTAATTAAATGTTTGGCCCATTATCGATTAAAGATTTTTTTTAAAGTTTGGTTGTCAGTTAATCAGCTTCGAAACCAATTAATTAATCGAATTAGTTAAATTAACCCAAATTTGATATATATTTAATATTAAGCCTAAATCCTAATAATGAATCATAATATTTAAACCAAATAATTATATTTTAATTTAAATTTTAAGTCCAACCCAAAGAGAGAAAAATAAATCTCAAAAATAATAAAAAAATGTATTTTCAATTTGTTGCTACTTAAAATGTTATTTTGAATAAAAACTAAAAAAACATATTAAAAATTTTGGTTAGTTCGAAAACAGACTGAATTAACCGATTTTAATTTAGTTTGGTTAATGACTTTTGAAGAAAAAAAATTGGTTCAACCAACGATTAAAATTTTTAAAAGTACGATTAATTCGGTTTTAGTTAATTCAGTTCAGTTATTAACCAAATCGACAATTTGAATACTCATACTATTATTTGACAAAGAGGGCTACTTTGTTTCATCCATCATTTACTCTTTCAATAAATTCAGGCGGGTTAACTGGTCATAAATTATTAATGTGGCTCGATTTTATTAGCTAATTTTTTAAACAACACGAGACAAAATAGGTAACAAGGAAAACATTAGAATACAACAATGACAAGAAAATATAAAGTACCAAGTGCATTATTGTATTTTTGCAATACTATCTGCCAAAATAGTTTTTTCCTAAATCAATTATTTAACTGACACCATCGTTTTATTATTTATCGAAATAAATTTAAAAAATAGGCGTGCCATACAAAATAAACACTTACTATTTCTTCCTTTTCTCGAGATTTGAGATTTATTATTGAAAATTTCACATGATGAGATTTCTTAATTCCCAATCATTTTTTCCCGAGGTTTTGGTTTCTAAAAACACAGTAAATGCATTGAACATTCAACTACATATTTTTTCTTTTACCTAATTTTTTTTTGTAAAGTTGAAAAATGGTCACTAAATTATGCCTCAATAGTTATTTTGGTCACCGAATTTTTCAATTGTTACAAATACATCCATCATTTACCTTTTTAATAAATTCAGGCGGGTTGATCAGGTCAAAGATCGTTGACATTGTGCGGTCTTATTGGCTCATTTTTTAAACGCAAAGAGACAAAATGGATGACGGGAGAAAACGTTAGGAGGGCAACAATGACGAAAAAATATTAAGTATCAATTTGCATATTAAACCTTTTTATTTTGTGAAAGATTTATTAAACAGTCAACGACAACTATGTGTCACAGGGCCATTACCCTCTTTCTAAAAGACATGTCTAATAGTGAGATTACTCTTCTCAGGCGTGACATATGCACGTGGCATTAATTTATGAAATGCATTAATGTATTTTTGCAATACTATATGCCAAAATAGTTTTTTTTCTTCCCAAATCAGTTATTTAGAAAACAATTTTTATTTTTTATTTTCAGAAAATAATTTTTATTTTTAGTTTTTAAAATATTAGAAAACCTAATTGGTTAATAGGAATGAAAATTTGTTTTAAAAAATAAAAATAGTAAAAATATATTTGGTATGTAACTTTTCAAAATAGAAATGAAAAAATAATTATTAAAATAAAATATAGTTAGAAAAATATTAGTATAATAATAATAAATAAAAATTAAGTAAATAAAGCAAAGATTTAAAAAATGACATTAAAAGGATTCAAATCCGAGTTAAAATGACATTAAAATTAAAAATCTTTGTTTGCATATTTTCTACTCTCCTAAAACTTTTTCAACAAAAACAATGAAAATATTTTTTTATATTTTCAATTTTTCACTTATTTTTATTTTTTTTAAAATCATTTTCTAATTTTTCAACTAATCACATTTTTTTCAATGTTCTCTATTTTTGAAGAAAATATAAATAAAAACGAACTTCATTCTCTATAACCAAACGAACCTAGTTTCTTTTTTATTTTTGGACGTTTTGGTTTCATAAAAAAACAGTAAATGCCATTGAACATTCAACTACACTTTTTCTCTCACCTAAGGTTTTTTTTTCTTCGAGTATAGCTTGTTCATTAAACTCCCTCAATGTTTATTTTGGTGACTAAGCTTTCAATTGTTGCAAATGAGCTCTAATTGTCGCTAAATAAGGCGACGTGACAATTTAGGTAAATTTATTTAATTGCTTCTTCAAAAAAAATTATTTAATTGCATAGTTAGTTCTTCATATTTATACATTCGATTAATTTGATACTGATTAAAAAAATAATAAATTTAGGCTCACTGTTTAAAATTTTCATCAATTTAGTCATATTTTTATTAAATATAATTTAATATTTTAAATTTATTATTAACAGTAAATAAATATTTTAAATATATTATTAATAGTTTAGTAATAAACGTAAATTGATAGGACTAAATATATATTATTAATAATATCTTTAAAATATAGAGAAAATTCATAAACAATATAAAAATGGGTAAACTACAACGAATGTTACTCAATTATGAGTAAGGTTACATTTGGATCACCCAATTATTAAAAGTTACATTTGAGTCACTCAATTATGAGTAAGGTTACATTCGGGTCACCCAATTATTAAAAGTTACATTTGGATCACCCAATTACTAAAGGTTACATTTCGGTCACTCAATTATGGGTAAGGTTACGTTTGAGTCACCCTTCATATTTAAAAAAGTACATTAATTTAATCATTTTTTTTCTTCTAAATCACTTATAAACCCTCGTTAACATCAGAGTACTTAATTTGAAATCATTAGTTAATTTAATTCACAAATTGATATTTTTTTTTTAAAATATGAATGGTGACTCAAATGTAATCTTATCCACAATATAACTTTATCTATAATTGAGTGACCAAAATGTAACTTTTCTTATAATTGAATGTAATTCGTGCACCACCATTAATTTATTTCTTAGAAAACCGGGAAGGGGGAATGAGGAACTGATGCCTCCATATACATCATTAATCAGAGAGCCACAAGAGAAAGAGAGAGAAGCTTTGAGATTGAAACCACATCCAAAATCCTTTCCCAGAAAACATATTTACTTTGCGCCGGCAATTTCTTCAGATACAGAAGCTGTAGAGTTATGGCGGATCCGGCGACTTTTGCAACGAGTTCGTGGACGGATTACAGGGTAATTAAATTATATTGTATGCGTTAAGATTTAGGCTTTGCTTAGTGCGGTAGAAAGAAAATCGAAAGGATGAAAAATTAGAATGGTGAAAAAGTGAATTTTTCTTCTTCTTTTTATTGTGTGTTTTGTGGAAAGGATGGAAAATGTAAAGAAAATTGTATTTTATTTTCATTCTTTGCTTGGTAGAGTTAAAAATTAAAAGGAAATAAAATTAAACTTTGAAAAATTTATATTTTGAATTAACCTACATCTCTCTCATCCCACATAAGCATGGAAAACGATCATCCTTCTAACTTTCTTTCCTTCCACTTTTCTTTTCTACCGAGCACACCCCTCTTTTCTTTCCATTATTTTATAATACTTTTATCATTTTAGGGTTTTTTATTAAGTCTTTAGACATGTTAATTTATTTTTAAATGAAAATATGATCAAAATGATAGGTTGTGTAAATAATAATGGTTAAATTTATTGATTTCTTACGAATTAGAACTGAATTAACTGAATGAATAACTATGAAGGACTATATGTGCTACTAGATAATTTTTTTAACTGTCACGTCATTCATCTAATGTTAATTAATGATTGGGTGACCATTTTATAACAAAATCAAATTTAGTGATCATCTTGTAACTTTTAAAAGTTTAATTATCATTCAATTACAAACAAAAAGAGGTGAACTCTACATGTTTATCATTAATTAACTGTCATGCATTCTTTGGCGCAGGAAATTACTTCAGACGATCAAATTACAATACGTATAGAGTCGCCACCAGCACCAGTGACTACTGCAAGTTCGTCTATGGAAGCTACAGTATGTTAAAAATCTAACACTATTAAACAAGGCTAAATTACATAAATTATTGTTAAACTTTATTCTCAAATTTGTTTTTGTCATTTAATTTTTAAAACATTTAATTTACTCATTGAAGTTTAGGTATTGAATGTTTTTTTATCACCCATCTATTAGTTTTTTGATGACATTCGTTTACCGGTGAACGAATGAACTTCTTCAAAATTTGAACGGTGAAAAATTTTATCAGCACGAGAAAAGTAACATACTGAAAAACAGGCTCTATCTGACGGCATAGGAGAGAGATCGAAGAGAGAAAAACTAAAATATTTTTGGTCGGTTTGTGAACTTTGAAGCACTTTCCGGTAAAATTTGAGGTCTAATTCAAACTCAAGGGAATGAGACGAAGTAGCTAGTGAAATTTGAGACTGAACGACCACCATCTATGACTGTTTGGGGGTTTAAAAGTGACCAAAAATATTCAATGTCTAAACTTTAGTGACCCAAAACATTTAATGTCTAAACTTCAATGAGTAAATTGAATGTTTTAAAACTTCAGTGACCAAAATAGGTTTGAAAGTAAAGTTTAATGATGTTTTACGTAATTACCCTTTTTCTTTTAACTTACTATGGAATGTTTTTTTCTCTCTATAAGGTCCATTTGGTTTTAAAAAAATATTTTCTATTTTTGTTTTTATTTTCATTATTAGAAAATAATTTTTATTTTCAAATTTTCAAAAACTATAAAACATGATTGATTAATAGAGATAAAACATTGTTTTCAAAAATAAAAATAGTAAAAATGTGTTCGGCACTAGCTTTTCAAAATAAAAATAAAAAATAATTAATAAATAATGTTTTATTTAATAGTACCAGTGTCCCATGGAGCGACCGGGGAGAACAGGTGAAAAATTGTAAAAAATTATATGCATACCTTAAGTTTTACAATTTTTATACATGTAAGAAACTGTAACAAATAATTGTAAGAAATTGTAACAAATAAAAAATATATGCATATCTTAAGTTTTACAATTTTTTGTAATAAATTTTATACATGTACCGAATTTGTTACAAAAATAGTAAAAAATTCGGTATGTACATAATTTCTTACGACTTTTTTGTACATACCGAATTTCTTACAAAAGTTGTAAGAAATTATATGCATACCTTAAGTTTCACGATTTTTTGTAAGAATTTTGTACATGTACCGAAATTCTTACAAAAGTAGTAAGAAATTATGTACATACCTAATTTCTTACGATTTTGTAACAAATTCGGTACATGCTTTTTTTTAGCTTGTATTTAAGGTGTTGTTTTTTAGAATTTTCCTAGATTTTTATGTGAACGTTTATGAAATTTCTTATTATGCTTTAAATTAGGATGGTTTTCTTGGAAGGATGCTTGGAAAGGGGAAGGGGAAGGAGAAGGAGAATGATAAAGGGTCTCATAGAAAGAGGATCCAACCATGGGCAACATTACATAAAGTGCCATATCGATTACGTGAAGTAAACAGAAAAGCATATGAACCAACTGTGGTTTCAATTGGTCCCTATCATCATGGCAGGCTACACTTGGAGCCCATGGAAATTATCAAACAGCGTTTCTTCTGGGAAATTGCTGACGAAATCCAAATTAACCTCAATGGATTTCGAGCAGCCCTGAGACCCTTAGAAAAGGAAACTCGCATGTGCTATCAACAACCTCTTCCTTTTAAACTCGAATCCGAGGAGAAATTTTTAGATATGATGGTCTATGATGGATGTTTTATTGTTCAGCTTATCCGGAACGGTTTCGAACCGGGTATTTTTGAAGCAGGATACATTCAAACCGACATTCGTAACGATTTGTTACTGCTCGAAAACCAACTTCCTTTCTCTGTGCTTTTCAAGTTGTATAACATGATAGTGGTGGCAACTCCCGGAGAAACCGAGTCCGATGGAGAAATCGAGGTGTTCACGAAGTTGGCTCTTTCTTTTTTTAACGTATCTCCCTTTTTTTCGCCCACGGAAGAAAGCATCCATCTGCTACAGGTAGTACATAGTACTCACATTCCTTCGGATCAAGGAATAAAACAACACCAGAGTTATAAATCAGGGGAAGGTTCACGTAAGTCGAGTTCCGAATGCACATGGAAGTTCATACGTAGCGCGACGGAACTCGAGGATGCAGGAATCAGTTTCTTTGGTGACAATGTTACGAAGATGGCACTTGAGGATGAAGACATAAATGGTATGTTTGATATAAAATTTACAACATATTATACCAACCGAGTGAAGCCTTTAATATGCCATGCTGTAGACTTCATGTGTGCTATGATGTTTGGACCACCTAAAGTATTGAAGATCCCGACGTTACGAGTCGACGACTTGACGGAGCGTAAACTGCGGAATTACATGGCGTACGAACAATTCTTCCGAATTGGGAAACCAACTTATTTTGTTGATTATGTGATTTTCATGGATAACCTCATCAACACAGGCAAAGATGTGCAATTACTCTGCGAGCAAGGAATTATCGATAATCGGTTAGGAGATCACGAAGCGGTTGCCGAAATGTTTAACAAACTCCGGGAATCGATTTACTTGTCGCCCGACTTCTATTATGCTGAGATATTTGATGGAGTGAATAAGCATTGCCAGATAAAATGGAACAGATGGAAGGCGTCATTGAAGAAGAATTATTTCAACACGCCTTGGTCGTTCATATCATTCATTGCTGCGGTAGTTTTGCTCCTGCTTACTCTGCTGCAATCTATACTTTCGATTCTTTCGTATATTAAGCAGTGAGATTGAAGGAAAACCAGCAAGCCAAGCCAAATGTCCAAGTAAGTATAAACTAGAACTAACCAGAATTTGTCAATTTAAATTCGTTTGGTTTTGCTAATCATGGATTGGTTTTGTATATCACAGATCTTTCATGTCGAGTGGCGGAGTGGCTTTGCTACCGGTGCTTGGGGTTGTTGATAATGTGTTGTTCTTGTTCGTGTTTATTTCTTTGACGGGGCCCTGTTAGATATATGTGATCAAGGAATCAAGGATGCTGAAGAAATTCTAAGAAAGTTTGTTATTCTGTTATATTTGTAAAGATGTAAAGCTGTATTTGTAAAAGCTGTTATAAGTTAGTTAACCGCTTCTCTAAGTCTCCTTCTCTCTTGTATAAATACCATATACCTCTTAATAAGAAAGACAGACTGGTTTGTGAGTATTTCTTCTTAATTCCTTTCTTGATTCTCCTTCATCCTATATTCAAACATGGTATCAGAGGTTTTCAGAGGGAGCGAAACAGTTTCGTCAAAACCGTTCACAAACAAGACGATTTCTATTCGTCTTGATGACACCAATTACCTGTTGTGGAAGCAGCAGGTGCTCTTTGCCATCGAGAGTTTGGCTCTGGTGAGTCATGTTGATGGTACGCTGGCAGTTCCTTCTCAGTGTGTTGTTCAAGATGGTGCCAAGGTCCCTAATCCTGAGTTTGTTGCCTACAAACAACAGGATAGTGCTTTGTGTTCCTGGTTACTCTCGTCCGTTGGTTCTTCCATTCTTCCCTCCCTGGTCAACTGCCGGACGGCGCTTGAAATTTGGGAATAGATTCAACATCTTTTTTCAGTTTCTTCGACGACCAAGATTATGCATCTTCACTGTTCGTTGAAGAATCTGAGAAAACGGGATCAGTCGATGCGTGAGTATTTGGCGCAAGTTCAGGCAATCTGTGATAGTTTGGCGGCTTGTGGAAATCCGTTGACCGACACCATGCATATTTCTGCAATACTTTCAGGCTTGCCACCGGAGTATGAGCCGGTGGTGGCCGTCATCACCTCCAGTCAGCAGCCGTATAAGATTGACGGGGTCTGTAGTGTTCTCCTAGATACAGAGGCGCGTCAGCAAGATTTTCTTGCTCAAGTTAATCTGGCTCAAGGCCCATCTGGTGGTAATAGTCAAAGCCCATATTCTTTGGGTCGAGGTTATTCCAATCAAGGCTATCATCATAATGCTTACCCTAGTCTTGGCAATGGGGGTGCGGTGTTTCAAAAATCGTTTCAAGAATCACAGAGGGGTTTTCAAGATCAGGCGTTTCAAGTGAATCGAGGTGGTTCTTTCAGTCGTGGTGGTTATCCTTCTCGAGGACGTGGTGGTCGAACCTTTGCCGGACGTTCGCGAGTCCAGTGTCAGATTTGTGGGAAGATTGGCCATCTAGCCAGTCAATGTTATTTTCGGTTCGATCAGATGTATGAAGGAATTGGTAATTCTTCTGCCAATCACTGCTTCTTGTCTGATGAAACAATGGAGGAGCCTGCTGAGTCCCCGATTGAAGAATCCGTTCATATGGTCAGTTCGGATCTGAGTGCTAAAGATGAAGGCCCTACTGGATATTCAGATGCTGTCTGGTACCCGGATTCTGGGGCAACGACTCACTTGACACCGGATGCAGGTATGGTTGTTCAATCCACTCCTTATTTTGGGTCAGGTAAAGTTTCTGTTGCCAACGGAATGGTTGTTCCCATTTCTAAAGTAGGGTCTGCTTTGTTAAGTTCTCATAACAGATCTTTAATGTTAAATAATTTGCTTCATGTTCTTTCGATTAAGAAAAATTTGCTTTCTGTTTCAAGGTTCACTAAAGATAATAACGTCTCTGTTGAGTTTTATCCGAATTTTTATGTTGTGAAGCATCTAGCAACTCACAAACTGGCTCACTTTGTTTACTGCAAATTGTATATCAGGTCTTGTTGTACACACATGTTGAAGAGTACCCACTACTTGCCTATACAGTGTTGTATCCAAACATGGATCCCCATTGGCTGCAGATAACTGAGGTGAAGTAATCATTGGGGTTGGAGCAGGATTAGTACCCATCATTTTTTACTTTTCAAGGAGTTCGAGTATATGCTTCCTTTGACTTAGTATGATTCCTTGTTCAACATGCTGCACAGTCATGCCAAGAAAGAAATCAAGTTTGCCCAGATCCTTAAGAGAAAAGGCTGAGTTAATGGCTTGGATCACACCATTAACCTCACTTGCATCATCTCCTGTGATTACCACATCATCAACATACACCATAACATACACCTTGTGACCACTGTCTCCTCGAAAATATAAAGAAGCATCTGCTAATGACTCTTTAAATTTGAGTACATCCACCAAATAAGCCCGAAATTTTTCAAACCATGCCATAGGGGCTTGTTTGAGACCATATAAGGATTTCTTTAAACGACACACTAATTGATTCCCATGATTGTCAACCTATTCAAATTCTGGTGGTTGAAACATGTATATCGCATCCTCTAAATCCCCATTTAAAAAGGCATTATCAACGTCAATCTGCCTTAATACCCAACCTTTACTGAGGGTCATACTCAATAAAATCCTAACTGTCACAGGCTTTACAACAAGATTATAGGTTTCATTGTAATCAAACCCTGCTTTTTGTGAATAACCCTTAGCCACTAACCTTGCCTTATACCTAGCAACACTACCATCAGCATTTTTCTTAATCTTAAACAACCACTTACAACCTATAGGAACTCTATCAGGAGGTAATGAAACTAACTCCCACGTACCTTTGCCAACTAAAGCTCCAATCTCTTTCTCAACAGCCTCTTTCCATTTATCATGAGTCATAGCTTGATATACATCCACTGGTTCAGCAAACTCTGACATAACCTCAACATTAAAAGCCTTAGGTTTAAAGATACTTGCTTTTGATCTAGTAACCATATGATGCAAATTCTTCACAGAATCTGAAGTGGAGCTAGAAGATGTATGTCCACTGTGCATAGAAGCTGACCCTTGCTCTTGCTCCATAGGAACAAGACTGGAAGGACTCAAAAAAGAAACACCAGGATTAGAACACAAGCCACCATCAACAAACGTATCCACTGGTACATTTTGACCACCACACAAATTTGAAGCATCTGGTACACCATCACAGAACGTACCCACTGGATCATCAGTAGCATCTAACGTGTCTTCTGGGCAAGCAGGAACTAAACTAACAGGACCTTCACCAACTGCTGCACTTGAAGCATCAGATGAGTCTGTTGCACTTGAAGATGGTACAGGAGCAGCACCAGGTACTTGCATCTAAACTGCAATTCTTGTTGTTGAATTTGAAGGAGGCGCACAACCAGGGCCTGAAGAAGGTATAAAACCAGCACCAGATGTTTGCATCTGAACAGCAACCCTTGCTGCAGAACTTGAAGAAGGTGCAGGACCAGAACTTGAAGGACCAGTACCAGGTGTTTGCATCTGAACTCTTGCTGCAGAACCATCTTGACCAGGAGTTTGTATTTGACTCTGAGAACTAGTACTAGGTGAATCTACCCTCTGTGGTGACTCTGAAGAACTAGAAGTATTGGTAGAACTTATCTCCTCAATAATTGTACGCCCACCATTAGCTATCCTTGGCTTAAAGAATTTAGTAACAACAGCACTACCATCATACTCAGTTTGGACTTGAACAGTCTGCTGAGCATCACCTGCAAAAGGAAATTTATCCTCATTAAACTGCACATGCCTGGAAATATAAACCTTACCATCATCACTGAGACATTTGAACCCTTTCTGATGTGAGCAATATCCCAGGAAAGTATAAGGTTTAGACCTGTACTGCAGTTTATGTTGATTGTATGGCCTAACCAGGGGAAAACATTGGCAGCCAAACACTCTTAAGTTGTCATAAGAGGGCAATTCATTAAAAAGCTTTTCATAAGGACTTTTCCCTTGCAAAACAACAGTAGGTAATCTGTTAATAAGATAAACAGCAGTAAGAAAAGCATCTTGTAGAACTAAGGTTTTGATATAATATTTGAAAAATGTTTTGGACTAAAATGAAAAGATTTTAAAATGTGTTTTTAGTCAAAAACAACTTGAAAATATGTTTAAGGGTTTTTAAAGCTCTGAAATGGACTTAAAGTACATTTAAAGTGGTCAAAACTATGTATTTTAAGTGACCGTATCGATACTGTATGTAAGTGTATCGATACGCCTTATGGTTTTCATACAACCAGAATTCCAGTAGCTAAAACCCGTATCGATACGCTTAACCGTATCGATACGGTGTGTTTTAAAATAGCCCAACGGCTAGTCGCGTACCGATACGGTTGTATCGCGTACCGATACGCCTAACGATCATTCCCAACGGTCATTTGAATTTGCAGGACCGTACCGATACGCCAGGAAAGCGTATCGATACGCATCAGCTTAAGAGCTCAACGGCTATATTGATTTCAAGACCGTATCGATACAGGGGAGAGTGTATCGATACACTAAGCTGCTGAACTGCATTTGTGTGGGAAATAAACGGCTATTTTGTATCCCTAACAGCTATAACTCATCCCCAACGGCCATAAACGACTAGAAACTCAATTTGGAGTATAAAAGGGACCTCCAAGCATCAAGATTGAGCAAGAGCTTCAATTGTTACAACATTATGAGTGAAAAACTTGTCTAGAGCTTTAATCGTTCATTTCTTGCTTAGACAACACTTGTGAGCTTACATTGTTAAATTTGCTCAAGTGTTTAGGTTTTGGGTGAGTGCTTAATTGTGCAAACAAATACCTATTAGAGGGTTTGAGTTTGCTTTGTTTATCTCTTTGTAAAAGAGGGTTTTGATCAAGGCTTTGGGTAGAAGCTTGATCGGTGTAAAGGGTTTCCTCCTAAGCCTAGAAAAGGGGACGAATCAATTAGTGGAATTGGTTGTGAAATCCTTAGTGGGGAGCTAAGGTAGTGGATGTAGACCTTGGTTAGAAGGTTGAACCACTATAAATCATCGTGTCTTTATCTTTCTAGCTTCCTAAACCCTTCCACCCAAATATCCACCTCTCCACCACTTGGCGAGCAAGAACGGTTGATCGAATCGAGCATCGAAAAACCCAACAATTGGTATCAGAGCTTGGCTCAATCGAAGGGGATTCACATCCTATTGAGAAGATCCGGCAAGCTCGATCAACATTTCACCAACCGGCTCAAATGGTGCAATCCATCAACATACCGCCTTTTTTCGACGGAGATCACTATGCCCATTGGAAAACAAAGATGAAATTCTTCTTGAAATCAAGAGATTACAAGCTATGGGACATAGTTGAAGATGGTCCGTTCGTGCCTCAAGGAAGCAAAGCGGAATGGAGTGTCGACGATCGCAAGAAGATGGAGCTAAATTGTAGAGCCTTGCACATGCTTTTTTGTGCTTTTGGCCCAACCATCTACGAAAAAGATGTCTTCTTGTGAAAATGCCAAGGAGGTATGGGACAAGCTTGAAGTCACATACGAGGGGACTAATGAAGTCAAGGAGACCAAGATTGGGCTCCTCACCTTAGAGTATGAGAACTTCAAGATGGATCCGGAAGAAAACATCTAGAAGATGTTTGATAGATTCTCCACCATCACCAATGGTCTTAAAGGTTATGGAGAAGCCATCCCGGAAGAAAAACTTGTCCGAAAGCTCATCTACTCACTTCCCGAGTCTTGGGACTCAAAAAGGACCGCCATCATCGAAGCCAAAAATTTGAAGAATTTAAAGCTTGATGAACTCATGGGGTCACTCCTTACTCATCAAATCATGAAGAAGAACAAAGAAGATGAGAAGAAGATGGAAGAAATTAGAGCTATGGGAGAGAAGAAAATCAAAAGTCTTGGCATCAATGTAAATGCCATGGCTCTCAAATCCTCCACATGTCATCATGTAGATTCAAGTGAGGAGGATAGTGAAGAAGAGATGGTCTATCTCTTCAACAAATTCACCCGGTTCATGAAGAGCAAAATGGAAAAATCCAAGCATGAATCGATGAAGAAGATGAAGGACTCCCACAAATCTAAAAAGAAGGGATCATCTTCTAAACAAGCATATGTGGCCACATGGAGTGATGAAAACTCCACCGATAATGAAGTAACCCACCTATGCATGATGGCCCTCAATGAGGGGGAGGTAACTTCTAACTCATCTATTTCAAATTCTTATACATTTGATGAGTTACAAGAAGCCTATGATGAATTGGTTTTTGAGTTCAAGGCTTCATTTTCGAAAAATAAGAAATTGATTTCAAAGTTGAAAACCGAAAATGATTTGCTTTCTAAAACCATTTTAGAGTTTGAAGCAAAAATCAAAGATTTTGAGATTAAAGTTTTAAATTTACAAAATTTGCTTCAAACGATTGAAAAAGATCATCAAAAAGAAGTTGATGATCTTAAAAAGGAAAAAGATTTGATTTTCAAAGAGCTTGAAAAGAAAAACAATTTTGGAAAATCAAATTTTTATGTTAGACAATCTAGTGCCCCTAGATTTTTGAATGGAAAATGTTTTAGAAGTGTTTGGGTCCCAAAAGGACTAACCACTTCAACTAAAAAGGATGAAATTGAAAAATGGATTCCTAAGGGGACTAAATTCTGTGCTACTAACATCTATGGATCCAAAGCAATTTGGATACCAAAAATTACTTGATTGTCTTTTGCTAGGTGTGATGGAGAATGATCAACAAGTCAAAAATTGAGGGGGAGCTCCATGCACACAAGGAAGAACACTTGAAGAGGAAGGCTTCACATCCTCCCTTGGGTTCATGTGTTGGTAAAAATCTAGTTGCTTTCGTGTTTATTTGATTTATTTTCTTTTATGTCAACTAGATATTCATATATGTTGAACTAACATTCTCATGATGCTTTGAGTAAGGGGGAGCCAATTTTTTAAAACCAAAATTTTTAAGTGTGTCAAATTTTTTTTGCCTCCTATGTTATCTTGAACTTAAATGTCTTTTTTAAATTCTTTTTGATATAACAAAAAGGGGGAGAAATGGTTTGAAAAATTGAATTTTCAAACGAATAAGGGGGAGCTTTATTTTGATTTCATATATTTAATCTCTTATTCACATTTTTAAAATTAAAGGGGGAGAATCCCAAACAATTTTTCAAGTTGGTTTTATTATATCAAAAAGGGGGAGATTGTAGAACTAAGGTTTTGATATAATATTTGAAAAATGTTTTGGACTAAAATGAAAAGATTTTAAAATGTGTTTTTAGTCAAAAACAACTTGAAAATATGTTTAAGGGTTTTTAAAGCTTTGGAATGGACTTAAAGTACATTTAAAGTGGTCAAAACCATGTATTTTAAGTGACCGTATCGATACTGTATGTAAGTGTATCGATACACCTTATGGTTTTCATACAACCAGAATTCCAGTAGCTAAAACCCGTATCGATACGCTTAACCGTATCGATACAGTGTGTTTTAAAATAGCCCAACGGCTAGTCGCGTACCGATACGGTTGTATCGCGTACCGATACGCCTAACGATCATTCCCAACGGTCATTTGAATTTGCAGGACCGTACCGATACGCCAGGCAAGCGTATCGATACGCATCAGCTGAAGAGCTCAACGGCTATATTGATTTCAAGACCGTATCGATACAGGGGAGAGTGTATCGATACACTAAGCTGCTGAACTGCATTTGTGTGGGAAATAAACGGCTATTTTGTATCCCCAACAGCTATAACTCATCCCCAACGGCCATAAACGGCTAGAAACTCAATTTGGAGTATAAAAGGGACCTCAAAGCATCAAGATTGAGCAAGAGCTTCAATTGTTACAACATTATGAGTGAAAAACTTGTCTAGAGCTTTAATCGTTCATTTCTTGCTTAGACAACACTTGTGAGCTTACATTGTTAAATTTGCTCAAGTGTTTAGGTTTTGGGTGAGTGCTTAATTGTGCAAACAAATACCTATTAGAGGGTTTGAGTTTGCTTTGTTTATCTCTTTGTAAAAGAGGGTTTTGATAAAGGCTTTGGGTAGAAGCTTGATCGGTGTAAAGGGTTTCCTCCTAAGCCTGGAAAAGGGGACGAATCAATTAGTGGAATTGGTTGTGAAATCCTTAGTGGGGAGCTAAGGTAGTGGATGTAGACCTTGGTTAGAAGGTTGAACCACTATAAATCATCGTGTCTTTATCTTTCTAGCTTCCTAAACCCTTCCACCCAAATATCCACCTCTCCACCACTTGGCGAGCAAGAACGGTTGATCGAATCGAGCATCGAAAAACCCAACACATCTGACCAGAACTTAAAAGGAACAGAAGTTTGAGCCATTAAAGTAAGCCCAAGTTCTACAATATGCCTATGCTTCCTTTCAACAATACCATTTTGTTGAGAAGTATAGGGACATGTATTCCGCAGATTAATACCATTCTGAGCAAGATAAGAAGACAAAGGTTTAAACTCACTCCCACAGTCAGTTTGAAAGGCTTTAAGCTTAGTATTAAATTATCTTTCAACAAACTTATGAAAAGAAACAACAATTTGAGCCATATCAGATTTTCTGGACAAAAAATAAATCCATGTAAAACGAGTGCAGGCATCCACAAAACTAATGTAATACATATAGTTATTAGAAACTAAAGGAGCAGGACCCCATAGATCTATTTGAACTAATTGCAAAGGCTCAGAATAAACAGTCAAAGAACTCTGAAATTTAAGCTTATGACTTTTGCCTAAACGGCATGCTTCACAAAAGAACATTTTATTACTTTCAGAAGAAAGATTACACTGTTTCAGAATTTTACACAAAACAACACTAGAAGGATGTCTTAGCCTTCTGTGCCAAAGTTATAAAGAACAAAGAGAAAGCAAATTGCAATCAGAAACACTATGAGAAACATCACCAACATTACAACTATTAGGCAAACTATCTTTCCCTATACAGAGAACATCATGACTATCAGCTTGAGCATTTGAACAATCAGCAACAGCATTATGACTCAAACCAACTTCAGAGGACAATCTGTATCCTATATTCAAACAGGCCCCAAGTTCTGAAGTGAATCCTTAGTTGGGGTCCGGTTCTTTTCTCTTTTCTGCTCCTAGTGTTTGAAGATCTTGATAGAGGGAGTGTGATTTAAGTTCCAGGTCCTGAGCGGTTACTAATTTTACTAATCGTTAAAGAAACGGTTTGTCGCTAAATTGTTTGATTACAGGTCAAGGACGGAGCCAGGATTTAAGATTAGAGGGCAAACTATAAATATTTGAGATTGGGGGGGGGGCAAATTTATAAATAAACCAAATTTTTTTTTAAAAAAATTGAATAGGAGGACAAAGGTGAAAAAAATTTCAGGTTAACCTGTAACCTATTACAATTTTTTTCCCACATGTTCGTTATTTTTTGTGTGAAAATAACAAAACTATAAAACTTTCAAAATAAAGACCAAACAGGAAACACCCATCTTAAAACACCTACAAACATTGTGCATTAATTAATATCCCTAACATGACTTAGTCAAAAATCAGGTAAAAAATCATACCAACGTATCAAAAATTAAACTTAATCAAAACGGAAATGTTTTGAATTAATTGACAATTACACAATCATCATTCATCAAATAGAGGTCTAAATGACCAAAACATAAGAAATTGGTCTAAAACATCAATTCACACATTTGGATGACGTAATTGTAAATTTAAAACTTTTAAGGATCACTTAAAACGTGTATTTCGTTGACTAAACATATGGTTAATTACATATTTTTTCGAGTAAATACATTTGGCTGATTGGCCAAACTGCTTATTTTTATTAGATGAGGTATAGTTCAGGGGTTAAATTGCTATTTAACCTTTTAAATTAGTTGATGATAATCATTTTTATCTATGTATTGAATTGTGAATGTTCACCAATTGCCTCAACCTTCAAATCTTGGTTTGTATTCTTCACCAATATGGAAAATATATTTTTAATAAAAAAAATTATATTATTTGTATTTTGTTCATCAATCATTCTAAAACCAGAAAATAAAAAAGTGCATTACGGTCAAAATTTGCTGCGAGCGAGTAATTAATGAGGAGGATTTTGTTCACCAATGTCGGCAAGCAGTGAAAACAATGGGATGGCTTGTTGGCTTGCGAATGATGGAATACGCAGACTGGAGCTGTTTAAGGCATAGTAGGGAACCTTCAAATCTTGGTAAGCTTGTGGCTTTTGTTTTGAGGCATTAGCTCAATGCAAGATTGCATGTTGTTTTAATGCTTTAATCAAGTGTTTTGAGGTGTAAGTCGGAAAGTGTTTCGTGTTGTTTCGTGTGTTGTAGTTATTTTTCTAGGGATAGAAATTTTCTGTCTCTTTTCGGTGCCCCTATTTAAATTCTCACGCTCAAAATTATGTCTAAGGTTTAGGGTTTAAAAAATTTAGGGTAGGGTGTATTTCGATTCACCCGAAAAGGAAGCCTTGCTTCCATTCCGCGAGAAGCGAATAGATGATTATTGCGGTTTAAAGCACACTCTAATATCATAGTTAAGGACCGAACTCATCGGATCAGAAAGAGATGGCCAGTCCCTTCCTAATGCGAAAGAGCTTTATTCCAGTACTTCACACCCAAAGCAAAGCTGCACGGACACTGAATAGAGGCCTTACTTGTCCCAGTCCGGAAAGAGAGTAAGGTATTGGTCTTGGTTCCTCCTACGTATCTTTCTACAAGGCATCCTAAGAACAAACCTCTTAGAGATGAGAGGCATGTCTTGGGAATAAAAAAAATTGCAGGTTTCCTTTTTTTTGACAAACAATATTTTTTTTCTTCGTCCTTTGTTACATTAAAAGAAGAGATTTAAAAAATGATTCAACCTCAGACCCATTTGAATGTAGCAGATAACAGCGGGGCCTGAGAATTGATGTGTATTCGAGTTATAGGAGCTAGTAATTTATAGTATTTAGGGTTAGAATTTGAAATTTACTTTTATAGTATTTTTTAGTGTTGGAGCATAAGTAGGGGCACCAAAAAGGGGTAGAGAATTTTTATCCACTTTTTTAGTGTTGTTATTGACCTACATGTGTTGTATTTTTTTTCTTTCTATTAAGTTTAGAGATGTTTTTAATGAGAATTTTGGCTATTTTAATAAAAAAATTCATTGCCGAGCAAAAAAAAGTAAAAACAAATGCCATATCTTTCTTTCCCCCTTGCTCCATTTATTCAACACTTGTGTCGAGTGAACAACGCTGCCTTAGCTCATAAATAATCATTGATTTCAGTCGGCATTTTCTCTCTAATTTTTGACAAATAATCATTGATTTCAGTCGGCATTTTCTCTCTAATTTTTGACTCCAAAAATTCTAATACCATTGTTGAAAGGTCTAGAGTCTGCATGTACATTTTGGTGATCATTTGTGATTTGATTGGTCTGATGGACCGAGGGGCTGCTAAAAACTCCAATAATTTTCCAGCCACCATCTCTGAAAATCATTACCCAAACATTGTGTTATAGTTCCGGGACAATAACGACGAGATAAGTAAATAAGCGCAAACGTAGAAAAGAAAAATAACGCCAAAAATTTAAAATCTAAAAGAAAAAAATTATAGACAGAGGATGAGAACTTTCACTATGATGTTCTGTCTAAAGAGAAAACTTGCATAGAAACAAATTTTACTCAAATTGAGTTTCCTACCTGTAATTAATATATTCTAACTTTAAACCAAATCCTAAAAGAATTTGGATCACAACTCTAACAATCTCCACCTTGAGACAAATTCTTGTCGAGCAATATCTCCACCTCTCCCACAAAACCCCTTGAAGAGGTAGTCTTCAGCAATAAACACCGACCAAATCCTAGCCTTGCCCAAGCTTGCATGTACAAGGTAATTTAGTCTTCACGTCGATAAGATCAACATTAGTTTCAACTTTACTCACAACTATATCATCACGAGCAATAACATGCATATTACGACCCCTATCATAACCTTTATGCCTACGAAATCTAACTCTTTTCTGCCTATCATAACCTTTATGCCTACGGTTGTTATGTTCAACACAAAATCCTCTTTTACTTGACGCCTTCACTAGTAACATCGTCTTTTGACACGTAAGAGAAAACAACAAATGCATACCCTAAAATAGTTGAACCTTGCAGAACAAAAAAATTGACTGCTCTTTTATACCATTTCATCACAACGTGAGAGCCCTTGTAAATTTTCATAGTTTCACCTCCATTGGAGTATTTATACCCTTTGAATCCAAAGTACCTATCAAAATCAGATTTCTTCTAAAACCTAGAACATGCCTCACATTACCAAGTGTTCGAACAATTTCATCGAACATCTTAATATTGATTGTGTCAATACCTGCAACTTTACAAGAGACAATATTTTTAAAAAAACATCTGTAGACACAGGTTTATACGTCGCAAACTAATCTCGATTTAGACTCATATGAAAACTACCAGAGTCAAGAATCTACTTCTTGCTTGCTATAGAGTCTTTGCCGAAAGCAACTAAAAGTTCACCATCAACGTATTCTTTTGCAATATCAGCTACATCTTCACTGGAATTTTAATTTTCAGATTTCCTCTTTATCTTATTTTGTAATGTGTAACATTTACATTTAATGTGACCTTTC
This sequence comes from Hibiscus trionum, assembly GCA_030270665.1. Taxonomy (NCBI): domain Eukaryota; kingdom Viridiplantae; phylum Streptophyta; class Magnoliopsida; order Malvales; family Malvaceae; genus Hibiscus; species Hibiscus trionum. The sequence continues at coordinate 8,993,853 of BSYR01000045.1, read as the reverse complement.
TTTTTTGTAGAAATAATATGTTTTACCTCGATTTTGACGACTTGGATCTGCCACTATTTTGACTGCTAGAATTAATGCTCACCTTTTCTTCCGCGGTTTGAACTAGTTAATCCATACACCATGAGACTCTCTACTTGGAACTCGGAGCCGGTAAGATATCGTATCTTGTCATGCGAATTTAGATTATCATATACCTCTTCAAGAGTAAGGGTATCTCGGCTGTGTAGGAGGGTGCTTCTAAAAGACGAATATGAAAAGGGCAATGAGCAAAGTAAAATCAAACATAAGTCTTCCTCATTGTACTTTACCTTCATTGTTTTCAAATCTGAGACGATCTCATTAAAAACGGTTAGATGGTCGTCAAGACACAAACCTTTTACTAAACTTGTGGGAGTATGAATCAAAGTTTTTTTCATGCAAATTTATTCCAATTTTGCCCATAAGTTAACAATTTTCTTCTCTTTGTGAACATCCTACAAAATATTGTTTGATAGGTGCAAACGGATCTAGGAAGCAGCTTTCGTATCCTTGCGGCGCTTCTCTGTATCCGACCATTCTTTTGGCATATTATCATACCCATTTAGTGCTTCATCTAAATCCATCTGAACAAGAACATTTCGAACCTTCACCTGCCATAGCAAAAACTTAACGTTGTAATCCAGTAGCAGAATTTCATATTTCATCGTCATCATTATCCTGAGTAACCTGAAAAGCTTTGATGTCAATTTGTTATACTACTGGGATGATAATGACGCGATAAGTAAATAAGCGCAAAGGTAGAAAAGAAAAATAACCTCAAGAATTTATGTGAAAAACTCAAAATGAAAAAACTAGGGGCAAATGATGAGAACTTTCACTATGATGGAGAAAGAGATTATAATTAATTTATGATGTTCTGTCTAAACCCCTAATCCCTAATATCTATTTATAGGGATAGATTTCTTGTTTACAGAGAAAACTTGCATAGAAACAAATTCTACTCAAACTGAGTTTCTTACCTTTAATTAATGTAAAGTAAACAACATCTACTAAAAAGTAGAATTCTAACTTTAAACCAAATCTTAAAAGAATTTGGATCACAACTCTAACACATTGTCTTAAAGACGGACACATGATTTTATGTTAGGAATAGAACTATTAGATAGTTATATTAGAAAACTAGGGTGCAAACTTGGATCGTTGATATAAAATACAAAGAAAATACATTAATTATATAAGAATTTAAAATTTTTAGAGGCACGTCTCTGACCATCCTTGAGATTAGGGCCAAAATCCCTTCCCAAAGAAACACCATCAACCACCTAGAACAGAGAACCACCCCACACACATTCATCACAAGTAAAAAAAAAAACAGAAAAGAAAGAACCCAAGGCCATTCAGATGTACAAAGGTAGTGGCCAACAATAATTTTGTTTTGAAATATGTTTTTTTTTTCATTGCATGCATGTCGTTTAGAGTCTTAATTTTAATTTAAAATCACCCTCGTAGAGAACCCAAGCAGTGTCCCAGTAGAAAAGTGGATGATGTTCATCTTAGGAGACACAGATTCAAATCGCTTCGTCTACAAGATATATGTGCATGTCAAAATGTCAAGAATATCTATGAACATATACTACCTTAGGCAGACAATGGCTTCCTCAAGTTCGTCTACGAGAATCCAACCCGAGGAAATTAGTTGTATATTAAGCAGTGAGATTGAAGGAAAACCAGCAAGCCAAGCCAAGTAAATATAAACTAGAACTGATCAGAATTTGTGTATCTATGTATGTTTTTTATATCGTTGTTGAGTTTTTTGTTTCAAAGTTTAGGGTCCTTTTATTTTTATTTCATGATTTACTGTGATTGCTACAATATTAGCATTGGAAATCGGCATCAATACAAGTCGACTTCAGATGAAATATTGGTTACTCCATTGATTTGATAAGACTCGGCTTAAGGACATTTTTAGACCCTTTAAATCCTATTTTGACCTTTAGTAGGATCCCAAATCTTAAATAGCCCAAAGTAGGACCCTTAAATCTACTCACAAGACTAACCTATACGGCTGTACCACATCAGTTGTTTATGGATTTACACCTATATTTATCTTTAATTGATTTGTAATGGTGAGTATCAGATTCATGATTCATGCTTTTGAGCAGGCAATTTCTTCAGCTGTAGAGTTGTCGTCAGCACCGGCGGCTGCTGCAACTTCGTCTATGGAAATGGAAGCCACAGACCCTGCACTTGTACCTACAAGTTCGGCAATGGATGGTAATTCGGAAATACCGGGACATCTCTCAGAATCTATAAAGGTATTATCGGTTGTTTAACATTTTTATCTTTAATTAATTCCTAATAGTGGAGTATTATCCATGTTTGGTTTTGCGCAGGCAATGACTTCAGACCACAGAATTACAGTACTTGTAGAGTCACCTCCGGCAGCACCAGTGACTACTGCAAGTTCGTCTATGGAAGCTACAGTCCCTGCACCTGCACCAATGACTTCAGAAATTACAGTATGTTCAAAATTTCTGCATCTTGAACAAATACTCTATGTGGAAGAGAGTCAAACTGTTTAAGGAAATCTAAGTTTAGAATCATTTTAGGCTTTATGTCACAGACTTATTCTCACAAACCAATCCGTGCGACTTTCCCCGTAACACATGGCTAGAATGAATAAAAAGAAGTTGAGTATTGTAAGCATTCTAAACACTCTTGTAACTCTCTTGCCTTCTCCATTCTTGTGTGCGTTTAGTCATAGCATTCGCGTGGGAAAGACTTGCTAACATTGTGTCGGGAGTGTTAGCGCTGCACGGATCGATTTGAGAGAATAAATCCGTGACATTTAGCTATCCTTTTCAACCCTGGCATTTATGAACTTACTTATTATATGCTTTAGGTTGGTTCTTCTAGACAGAGGATCAAACGGAAGGTATCCTGCAGTATACCTAGAGTGCCTCATCGATTACGTGAAGTAAACGAAAAAGCGTATGAACCAAATGTGATATCAATCGGTCCCTATCACCGTGGTAAGCCACACTTGGCGGCTATGGAAGTTATCAAACAATGTGTCTTCTGGGAGATTGTTGATGAAACCGAAATCGGGATCGATAGATTTCGAGATGCAATGGTACCCTTCAAAGACAAAGCTCGCATGTGCTATGGAGAACCTCTTCCTCTTGAACTCGAATCCGAAAACAACTTTTTAGATATGTTGGTCTATGATGGATGTTTTATTGTTCAGCTTATCCGGAAGGGTTTCGAACAGGGTATTTTTGAAGCAGGATATATTCGAACGGACATTCGTAACGATTTGTTACTGCTCGAAAATCAACTTCCATTCTTTGTGCTTTGGGAGTTGTATGAAATGATAGGGCCAATTGATAAGGAAATCCACCAGTTCAGAAAGTTGGCTCTTTCCTTTTTCAACATATATCCTCGTTCCTTGCCTACAAAAAGTTTCATCCATTTACTACACTTAGTACATAGTACTTACCTTCCTTCAGCTCAAGGAATAGAGCAACACTGGCGTTATAAATCCGAAGAAGATTCATGTACCGAACGCACGTGGAAGTTCATACGTAGCGCAACGCAGCTGGAAGATGCAGGAATCAATTTCTTCGGGGACGATGTTACGATGATGATAGATTTCGAGCAAGGGATAGAGGATATGTTTGATATACAGTTTACAACATATACCAACCGAGGGATAAAGCGTATGTGTGGTATAATGTTTAAAACACATACCAAAGTATTGAGGATTCCAACATTACAAGTCGACGACTCGACGGAGCGTACATTGCGCAATTACATGGCCTACGAACAATTCTTCCCGATCGGTAAACCGACTTATTTTGTTGATTATGTGGTTTTCATGGATAACCTCATCAACACAGGGAAAGATGTGCAATTACTCTGCGAGAAAGGCATTATTGATAATCGGTTAGGCGATTACGAAGCAGTTGCCCAAATGTTTAACAAACTTCGGAATTCCATCTACATGTCGGAAGAGTTCTATTATGCTGAGATATTTGATAGGGTGAACAAGCATTGCCAGATAAAATGGAACAAATGGAAGGCATCGTTGAAGAAAAATTATTTCCCCTCTCCTTGGTCGTTTATATCATTCATTGCTGCGGTAGTTTTGCTCCTGCTTACTCTGCTGCAAACTATATTTTCGATTCTTTCCTATATTAAGCAGTGAGATTGAAGCCATATAAACCAGAATATGTGTATCTCATTTGGTTTTGCTAATCATGGATTGGTTTTGTATATCACAGATCTTTCTTGTGGTTTTTTTTTCCGGGTAATATTTACTCGTGGTAACTTTTGTTTTGAGTTTGTTCTATTTTGGTCACTCAAATTCATAAAAAATTATTCTGGTCACTTACGTTCGAAACCGTTTCTGTTTTGATCACTGGACCGTTAACCTCCGTTAATTAAAAATAATAATTTCTAATTTGACCCCCAAACTTTAAAAATAATAATTTCTAATTTGACCCCCAAACTTTCAAAACTTCATTTTTCACCATCTTCCCAAAAACTCAATGAACATCCCCAAAACTACATTAAATATCTTCCTAAAAGTTAACGAATCTCTCCAAATCTCACCAAGTTAACGAATCTGCAAGTGCTGGATTTGAGTGGAAACAAATTTGATTCTCGTTTGCCAACACTTCCCAATGGGTTGCTTATGGTTTCCCTCTAAAAAAACTCCTTCACTGGTGAAATCCCAACGCAATATACCCGTCTAACTCAGCTTCAACACATTGATATCTCATTCAATAAGCTGAGTGGCACACCTCCAGCTCTACTTTTCTCTTTTCCGAACATCGGGTTCTTGAATTTGGCATCGAATATGTTAAGTGGACCACTTGGATACAATCTAACTTGTGGAACCAACCTTGGGTTTGTTGATATATCAAACAATAGGCTAATGGGGAGTTTGCCTTCATGTTTGGATTCTGAATCAGGCAATAAAGTTTTGAAAAATGAAGTTTTGGAGAAGTTCATTGAGTTTTGGGGAAGATGATGAAAAATGAAGTTTTGAAAGTTCGAGGGTCAAATTAAAAATTATTATTTTTAATTAACGGAGGTTAATGGTCCAGTGACCAAAACAAAAACGGTTTCGAACGTAAGTGACCAGAATAATCCTTTTTGAATTTGGATAACCAAAATAGAACAAACTCAAAATAAAAGTGACCACGAGTGAAAATTATTTTTTTTTATTATGCTACGGGAGATTTGAGCGCTTATTGTTTCTTTTTGTTTACTATTAATTTTCTTAATTGTGACTTTGAATATGTTTTTCTCTCTGATTTCAACACAAATCACCCTTAATTTTGTATTTTCGTTTATCAAGTGGGTAATGACTAACGAGGATGATGCAAGGGTATCCCAACAAATGAAAAGCAAGGGAAATCGGGCTTTCTTCAAATATTGGGGTAAATTTCCAACTAACTCCCTCCAAAGTCACCTTTATTATCCTTTAGCTACAAGCCCAACCCAATGGCTCAAGTTAAAGCTTAAAAGGGTTAATACTCACCCAAAACTTAAAGCCTAAGGCTCGGGTAACACTAACATGTTGACTCGAAAATACGGGTCGTTATTGAAGATGCGCCCCAGGTGGGACTACTGTTGCTGCTATGGATTGGGAGAAGTATAATCGCTCACTATAGGTGTCTAAAGCCCTCCCTGATCATTTGCTGTTCGGAATTAATTATATATGCATTTTTAGATGCTCTCCGATTTTTTCAGTTTTAGAGTTAGCTGGTTTTTCTTATTTATAATGAGGGATTTGTTATATAACCCTCTTTGAAATGGGTTTGATTTGATATGTTTGCTTATTAGGTTCTTTGATCCGTCTGCAAGGTTTTGGATTGAAGATGCGCCACAGGTGCGACTACAAATATGTTTTTTTTTTCATTGCATGCATGTGGTTTAGAGTCTTAATTTTAATTTAAAACCACCCTAGTAGAGAACTCTACAATTGTTGCTTCCTTCAAACGTCATGTCCTCAACGGGTTTGTGGAAACGCCTCGTAAAGGAGCAAACAGAGGACCGTGATGCCGGCGAGCACCGTGAAACAAACAAGGGAGGCCAATCGGAGAAGAAAGACCAGGCCACTCAACAGGTATGGACTCTATACATCGGAGGTCTCTCTCGAACAATACACTGGAAAGGTTTATGGCAGGTATGCGATAGACATGGGGTCGTCAAAGATGTGTTTATTCCGAATAAATTGGCTAGAGATGGGCAGCGATTTGGTTTTGTTCGGATGGCATCACAAGAAGACGCAAATCGGGTTATAGAGAGACTACATGGAAAATGGATATACGATGCTCGGATGAGTGTAGCTATGGCGTGGAAGGGCAAAACGAAATGGAATAGGAAAAAAGGGGGTGAAAAGAGAAGTGGGTAACAACGTGGGACAATGGAGATTGGAGACTCAAAGGCATCATACACTTCGAATCCGATAGGGAGAGGAGAGGCGAGCGAAAATCGAAAGAAAATACCAGGAATAGTAGACGAAGACAAATGGGCGATTTTACAATGGTGCGCGGTAGGTTGGTGCTTGAACCCGTGTAGCATAAAATTATTGGCAGAACGTTTGGAGGTGGACAAGCATGACGGATTCTCCATCATGCGATTGTCCGGAGCCATGGTTTTGTTAATGTGCACGTCGGCGAACGTTCGAGAACACATATTGAAGCTTGACCGTGTGAAAGAATGTTTTGTGAAGGTGGAAAAGTGGTCACCAGCAATCAAAGTGGAATCACGCCGGGTATGGTTGTCAATTGTAGGTCTTCCAATTCATTTATGGCACAAAAGGACATTCATGAATATTGCAAACATATGGGGTTCTTTTATTTGCATGGACGACGCAACGGAAACGCCGACATCCTTTGATAGCGGCAGAATCATGGTGGAGACAGCCACTTTTAATCGAATTGAGGATCACATAGATGTGCAATTTGAGGGGGAGACATATCCGGTCCGTGTGTTGGAGATGGATGGCAAAACTCCGACGGTCGAATGTGATTGTGGTGATCTTGAGTCGACCGACGGCGAGGAGAGTTGCGGTAATGATACTTCAAACGACATTACAAGGGTTGTAGAAAAGTTTGATGATACAACAAATCAAAGGGAGGTCATTGAACCGGTTATGTGGCTAGCAAATGATGTTTGGGAGGGACAACAAGGGGTCACAAACGATGTAACAAGTCTAGAACAGAGAGCAGTTTTAATTCCTAATGAGGAACGGGGGTCGACGCAACATTTGGAACGGTCACCGGACAAGCAAACGGAGGAGCTGCCGGAACGGAATGAGTTGATGACGGGAGGTGGGCTGAGCGGGGAGAAGGACAGTAGCGATAGGAGTCTAGAGGTGGTAGGTAACGTTCAAATGTGTGAGAGTTTGGATATCGCTGGGATTGCGAATTCCAATTCTAGTGATTCAGTGGGGTTGGAGACTCAATTACAAACAGGGGATAAGATAGAGGAATTAAATTCATATCCACATATCCATTCGAAAGCTACACGCCCGGGTCTGGGTACTACTGAAGTAATTCAAGTGGGTCGGGCATTTTGTAAGATCCGACGGGTCCTAGGAGGCGAACAAAACATAGGAGGCAGTCGAGTATATCGGAAAAAGAGGGGCACTCGATCGTGTGAGTTTCGACAAGGAATTTTGAATGGGGAAGGGGAGGTAGCAGTCGGTGTGAACACAACCAAAAATATAGAAAGTGAGGCAATCGAAACAGTAAAATTGGGTTCATTGATTGGGGTGAATTCTAACGGACGTGAAGAGGAAATAATTCGAGACATATCACGAGTAATCAACGGGGGTAGTCGGGGCTTGTGACTAATGAAATTGCTATCTTGGAATGTTCGGGGCTTGGGAGGGAGTGCAAAGCGACGGTATGTACGTGAGGTGTTACGGAAAAATAATGTGGATATGGCGATGTTGCAAGAAACGAAGATGGAGGAGTGGCCGACGTCATGGATAGCGAACTTATGGGGTACGGACAATTTTGAATCAGTTTTCGCGCCTTCAATCGGAGCTTCAGGCGGTATATTGGTGGTATGGGAAACAAGCAAATTTAATACTGAAAAAGTTGAGGTGGAACGACATTTTATTGTGTTATGGGGCAAGTGGTTACAAGACGATATCTTCAAAACTATTATTATTTTTGGGGAAGTTCATTGAGTTTTGGGGAAGATGGTGAAAAATAAAGTTTTGAAAGTTTGGGGGTCAAATTAAAAATTATTATTTTTAATTAACGGAGGTTAACGGTCCAATGACCAAAACAAAAACGGTTTCGAACGTAAGTGACCAGAATAATCTTTTTTGAATTCGGGTGACCAAAATAGAACAAGCTCAAAATAAAAGTGACCACGAGTGAAGATTACCCTTTTTTTTATTATACTACGGGAGATTTGAGCGCTTATTGTTTCTTTTTGTTTACTATTAATTTTCTTAATTGTGACTTTGAACATGTTTTTCTCTCTGATTTCAACACAAATCACCCTCAATTTTGTATTTTCGTTTATCAAGTGGGTAATGACTAATGAGGATGATGCAAGGGTGTCCCAACAAATGAAAAGCAAGGGAAACCGGCCTTTCTTCAAATATTGGGGTAAATTTCCAACTAACTCCCTCCAAAGCCACCTTTATTATCCTTTAGCTACAAGCCCAACCCAATGGCTCAAGTTAAAGCTTAAAAGGGTTAAAACTCACCCAAAACTTAAAGCCTAAGGCTCGGGTAACGCTAACATGTTAACTCGAAAATAAGGGTTGTTACAATATTAGTATATAAAAATAGTGTAAATTAATTATTTTTTTAGTGAGAATTAGATGTATTTTTTTTACCGGTGTTACTCTTAACAAAGTTTAATGTCTTGTATATGCAAAAAAAAATCGTTGAGAAACTCACCCAACAAAGCCAATTGTGCGACACGAGCCAATTGTGAGAATTTGATGTATTTTTTTATTATGCTAAGGGAGTTTTGTGATCTCTTGATCGTGGCTGGTTGCTGGTCAGGCAAATAATGTGTTGTTCTTGTTCGTGTTTATTTCTTCGATGGGGCCCCAAGTTCTGAAGTGAATCCTTAGTTGCTGGTGGCTTATGCTTCAAGCAGCATGCTCGGATGTTGCTTCTAATGATTGTGGTCAGGTTCTTTTCTCTTTTCTGCTCCTAGTGTTTTAAAGTCCTGATAGAAAGAGTGTGATTTAAGTTCCGGGGTCGTGATTATTACGAGGGTTCATGGTCGGTTAACCGTACCATTTAGTCTAAATGATTGGTTAAGCATTTATTATAGAGGTTATTGAATTTTGTTAACCATCAAAAAAACCGTTACTTGCTAAATTTTCTAACGCGTTAATTGTTACAACGGTTAACCAATTTTTAACAGTTCGATTACAGTTTAACCTTTAACCTATTACAAAAAAATTTCACATGTTGATTAGCATTTTACCCAACTATAATATCCACTTAGTCAAAAATCAGGTCAAAGATATCACACCAACCTATCAAAAATTAAACTTAATCAAAACGAAACGAAACTATTTTGAACCAATAGACAACACAATCTCGTTCATCAATTAGAGGTCTAAATGACCAAAACATAACAAAATATATGAACTAAACATCAATTCACACATTTGGATGACGTAATTGTAAATTTAAAAGTTTTAAGGATCACTTAAAACATGTATTTTGATGACTAAACATATTATATATTCTTTATTTGAACGGTTGGTCAAGCTGTTTCGATGAGGTATAGTTCAGGGGTCAAATTGCTATTTAACTTTTCATCATTATGGGCTAGTCTTGGCCCAAGAGAGTCTTCAAAATTAAGAGCCCACAAAGGATCCATAACCATCCGATCGTTGACCTACGACAAAATAGTCGGTCGAGATTCGTTCATCCCATGAATTCGCCACACAGGATTCAACCACCACCCAACTTAACTCGATTACATTCTCTCACTCTCGGAGCTCTGGTTCTTTGTTCATCGCAGCAGAAGAAAAAACACCAGAGAAGTAATACGGTGCGCCGCCAGAATCCGACGGTGAAAGAGACAGTGCTGGAAAATGTTCCTACGATTGGTCGCGCGGCCGTTGTTGGCGAAGGTGAAGGAGACGACGGGGATCGTCGGATTAGACGTTGTCCCCAACGCCAGGGAAGTCCTGATCGGGCTCTACAACAAGACCCTTAAGGAGATCCAGGCCGTACCCGAGGACGAGGGCTACCGTAAGGCCGTGGAGAGCTTCACGCGCCACCGTTTGAAGGTCTGCCAAGAGGAAGAAGACTGGGAAACGATCGAAAAGCGCCTCGGATGCGGCCAGGTCGAGGAGCTCATCGAGGAAGCGCGTGACGAGCTCACTCTTATCGGGAAAATGATCGGTTCGTACCCATTCCATCTCTTTCTTTTTCTCTCTTTTGTTTTAATTGTATAGGGCATTCTAGGGTTTGTTCTTTCTGCAAGCAAATTTGGGTCAATTAGAGCTGGTTATTAGTTTGCTTAACCATGGCTGAATATGGAAAATCTGAAATTATGTTGATATGAAGGCATTTGAATTGATTAGCCATAATTCGATAATGGATATGGGAATTGTAATGAATTTGGCTGTGAAAGTAACATAGAAATTGACTTTGTATCAGCTGAGAATACTAGGGTGGGGGCTGAGATCGAAATGGTTTTCGGCTTATGGAAACTGGAAAGGGATATATTGAGATCAATATTCACTTTTTCTATAATGTTGATCATTTTTATCTATGCTTTGAGATTTTGTTAATTTTAATTGTGAATGTTCACCAATGGTTTTTGGCTGGTGTTATTTCGTGTTGTGCTTTTGCTTTGAAGGTTTGGTAGTTGTTTAATTATCCCTGGCATACAGTTAGTTTCCGGCAACTCGCATTCAAAATTTATCAAGCCATTTATACTTAGTCGCAATTGTCAATTATTCTGGCCTACTCCATGTCAGTGCGTTTTCTGTTTTCGGTATTATGTTAGTTGGCACTTTTAGATCGGTTTGATGTCCTTTAATCTGTTATCTAGTTTCCAGTAAAGCCTCCTCTGTTGCAAGTTTTATATGAAGTGAATTGCAAGAAAACTTTTGATGTTTTGCATTTACCGAATAATGATATGCCATTCTATATCATGTTGGTTGCAGAGTGGGATCCTTGGGGTGTTCCCGAAGACTATGAATGTGAGGTTATCGAAAACGATGCTCCAGTTCCCAAGCATGTTCCTCTACACCGTCCTGGTCCTCTCCCGGAGGAGTTTTACAAGACGCTCGAAGCCCTTTCTAAAAAGGACGAGCCTAAAATCACCTCTGGGGAGCCACAGATAAAGGAGTAAAAGCAAGCTGAAGGCATTTTGGCTGGAGACACTTAGGTTTTCAAAGTTGAAGATTGCATTTTCCGAATCGTCTTTTGTTTATGTTTCTTTCATTCTTGTATTGTGCCTGTTTCTTTGATGGAACAAGTTTAAACCCTAAAGACAAAGACTGGAACCTGTTGCCAATAATGTTAATAATTTTTGAATGAAACATAAATTAAAACAAAATTTATTAGCCTCTACATGAGCACTCTCCTTTTCTAAAGGAATGCAAACGATTTCCCTCTCTTACAATTATTTCCCTGTCAACCAGATGAGTTACAAATTTTATAAAGCCATGGCAGTCACTGCAGATACTATTGTTCTTAATTATGTGTATAGGAGTCTTAGAAGGGGTATTTAGAAGACCAAATGCAACTGCTAGCTTCTCACTGTGATGATATGAGTCCCTAGTTCCCATGCCGCGACGTAGATATCCATGATTCTTAAACTCGATCTCGAACGATTCAATTTTCTCGTAGATTTCATTTGTCTGTGGATGCGATTTTTCACCTGCAACAAATAGATGAACTTTGTTCCGAATCTCCACGCAGCTCTGGCTAGGATTCTTCCTCAATTGTTTTTCTCTCATCAATTTGAGTGTCCTCTCGACTAAGTCACCTCGACCGGAGTCCTCGTACAAGTTGGCTAGCAGTATATAGAATGCTGGATCCAATGGGTCAAGTTCAAGGCCTCGTTTTGCCATATCTTCGGCTAGAGGTATATTTCTATGTGCTTTGCAGGATCGCAGTAAGGTCTTGTAGATCAAAGCATTGGCTCTGTAGGGCAGTGTTTGTATCACTTCTAGAGCCTCTTCTAGGCGACCACCTTGTCCCAGTATACCGACTAAGTGAACGTAGTGGTCCAACTGTGGCACTATATCATATATTTCACTCATGGACTGGAAATGCTCAAGACCAAGATCGACTAATTTACCGTTACTACAAGCTGAAAGCACTGACAAGAACGTAATATCATCGGGTCTAACTCCTGATAATTTCATATCATCAAAGGCAGAGAGAGCAGAGGAAATGTACCCGTTAGATGCCAATCCAGATATCAAACTGTTCCATGAAAAAGTATCCGACACAGCAATCTCCCTGAAGGCTCTTTGTGCATCGCGTATGCATCCACATTTTCCATACAAGTTTACTAGCCCATTTAAAACAGAAACCGACCTGCACAAACCGGATTTTACAGAATGACAATGAAGTTGCTTTCCGGTAACCACTGTGCCCAACTCGGCTGATGCAGATAGGAAGCTGGCTGTACTGAATTCATCAATCTTGATATCATCATTATTCATATCAGTGATAATGTTCAATGCCAACTCATGATGACCCATTTGATTCATTCTTGACGCCAAAGTAGTGTACGTGATTGCATCTCTGTAACTCATCGTGTCAACTATTCGCCGTGCGCCATCTAGAATACCAAATCCAGCATAAAAATCTACAAGGGCATTCTGAACAACTGTATCTTTATATAAGTTTGTTTTAACAACATGTCCATGTAGCATTAGTGTCTGAGGAAGCAATTTTGCAGCACTGAAGGACCCAATGATGCTAGAGATGGTAAAGGAATTTGGTTCCACTCCTGCTGCTCTCATCTCGGTAAATAAGCGAAAAGAATCGTGTTGAAAACCATGTTCAACAAAACCTGCAATCAAAGAGGTCCACGAAATGACATTCGGTAAGCTTATTCCTCTAAATACTCTCAGTGCATCATCGACTTTATCGGAGCATTTGCCATACATGTTGACAAGAGCATTTCCAACCGAAACATCATCCTCCAAACCAGCTACTACCACCCTCGAGTGAACCTGTTGCCCAAGTTCTAGACACAACATTAATGAGGAAACATTCAAGATGCTGGAAAACGTATAATTATTCGGTATATAACCAGAGACCCTCATATCACGAAATGTAGCAACAGCCTTTCGAAACATATAGTTTTGTGCAAACCCAGAAATAAGAGCAGTCCATAACAAGGTATCGAATTCGGGAGTCAAATTTGAGACCTTTATTGCATCTGCAATCCTTTGACATCTCGAGTACATATCGACTAAAGCCGTTTTCACTACCACATTCAACTTGACTCCCCACAATATCATATGAGCATGAACCAATTTTCCATAGTTTAAACCATGGACACCACAAGCTCCCAAAAGCTTCACAAAAGTAAACTCATTTGGAGGAACCCCAGCCTCGACCATATCGATATAAAGTCGCAAAGCCTGACTCCATCGCCGAGCTTGAACACATGAAGAGATCATCATTGTCCAAGAAACAACATCATGATTTCCCTTATCAATAAACAAGTTAGAAGCTTCACCTATTAAACCAAATTTGGAGTAAAAATCAACCAAACCACTGACCAAAACTGGGTTCTGATCAAACCCTTGCTTTATCATATAACCTTGAACGCAAGTCCCATACTCAAACTCCCCCGAAGCCGAACACGAACGCAGCACGCTCGACAACGTAAACCCATTCGGGCATTGCCCAGATGTTAGCATAGAATCGAAAACTCGAAGGGCCATTCCGTGGTTTCCGCTCTTGACATAAGCCGATAGGATCACAGTCCAAGACACGACGTCTTTTTGCGGCATTTCATCGAACAAGTGGCGTGCTTTGTCCACTCCAAAGCATTTTGAATAGAAAGACAAGAGGATGTTGTTCAGATACAAATGGTGTTGAAGACCCAGTTTTATTATGGGACTGTGAATGCACAGACCTTCTCTGAAAGCGTTGGAGTTGCAGAATGACAGGATTTTTGAACATGTTTCTTCCAAAAGTGTTGTTGCTTCGTTTCTGTTAATGACCCTGTTGGCCGTCTTGGAAAGCATAAACATTAATAATATGGAAGTAAATTCTTGGGGAAAAAATTGAAATCTACTGCTTATTCGAAACTTAAGTGGAGCTTTCTTGTGTATGAGATACAAATAGATTCGATTTTGGTTGCGAAAGCGTCTATTTCCTTCGGTCTCTTTCTCTGATTTTCGACGAGAATTAGGTTTAATCGGTTTTATTTTAATATTTTAATTTAGGTTTACACTCCTTTGAATTCATATGATAGTGATGGTAGGTTGGCCGGATCTAACCTTATCGTTAATAAATCAAATCGAGGTCGAGTTTAAAAGTTAATATAACAAAGCGGGATAGATAATTTAACATTTAAATCAAGGTCATGATAGAGTCAGGTGTAAGAGTTAACAAATCATGTCGAGATTGAGGGCCAAAAATTCACGCGCTCTGTTGCCATCTCTAATAAGGATCTTGTTTATAATGTGTTATTAAATGGTATAATGTTAAAATTACTATTAAAATTTGATTAAATGCTTACTTTGATTTTTTTTTGAAACGTTTTAACTATATCTTTTTAGCTTTTAATCCAAATGATTTTTTTTTGGATGAAAATCGTTAGTTCACTAACGGTCAAGATTTATTGTTGACCAATCGTGTATATGTGGACTAAATTAATGATGTGATATGTCAATAATTTTTTTAATAATTTAATTATAACCATTAAAAGATCACACATTTTTTTTGAATAGTCTAAGATAGTGATGTAAACGAACCAAACGTTCAATGAACCGTTCGTGAACTGTTCGGCGGGAAGTTCGTTTATTTATTAAACGAACGAACATGAACAAGATTTTATGTTCGTTTAATTAAATGAACGAACACGAAAAAATGGCTCATTCGTTCATTTATGTTCGTGAACGTTCGGTAATTCGTTCATTTATGTTCGCTCGTTTAAATTTATTCACATACATCCATTTATATTTATTATTTTTCATAACAAAAGTATTATATTTTAAACGAATGAAATTTATTCACATATGTTCGTTCGTTTAAATTTATTCACATATGTCCTTTTATGTTTGTTCGTTTGTGTTCGTTTATCATTTTAACGAACGAACACGAACAAGCTACACTCCTTAACAAACTAATACGATCAAGTAATTATGTTCGTTTAGTTGTTCATGTTCGTTCATTTGTTCGGTTAAAATTAAACAATCGAACATGAACATACCCTCGTTCGTGTTCGTTGGTTTGTTTACAGGCCTAGTCTAAAGTGATTACAATGTACACACATCATGTTATGATTGAACCTAAGTCTCATAGAATGAACATCACCCGCCACATGAAATAATAAATAAAATCTGATATAATATGTAAATAAAAAATATCAATTGTGTAATTATACAGTTTTCCATTAACAGTTACATAACATTTTCCGTTAAATTTCACTTAATTAATATCATTTAAATAATGAAGTGGTATTATTGACAAAATTAAAAATATGGTGGTCAAATATAACATCCTATAAATTATGGTGGTCATTCTTATAGTTTACCATAACAATTTTAGATTTTAGATTTCAGGCTATCTGTTTATATAGGGTCAATCATATTCTTCTCCAATCCTCAGAAAATCAAAATTCCTCTCCCCGTCGTATATGATCTTCTAGCGACTTCTAATGGCGTCTGCGCTTGAAACCAAAGCCAAAGAAGCTTTCATCGACGACCACTTCGAACTCGCCGTCGATCTCTACTCGCAAGCCATCGGACAAAACCCTAAAAGGGCCGAGCTCTACGCTGACCGCGCTCAGGCCAACATCAAACTCAATAATCTCCCCGGTTTGTCCCCCAATTTATCTCAATTCTTTAAAGATTAATCGTTAATTTTGTGCTGCTTTGCAATTTTGTCCTCGCAGAGGCTGTGGCGGATGCAAGCAAAGCAATCGAGTTGGATCCTTCCATGTCTAAAGCCTACTTGCGTAAAGCGTTAGTTGATTTTCCCTCTTTAATTTCATAATTTAGGCCGGTCCAATGCATAATTTGGTTCTTTCTGCAGTAAAATCAACTGTTCCCGCATCGTATTTAATGTATAATTACTAAAGGAATTTCTAGAATCTAGAGTTGTTTTCATGAATATTGTTATAGGAGGAGAGAGTTATAATAGTTGGTAAAATAGCTAAAACTTGTATTCCGGAACTTATTTATTGCCGCAGAAGCTTATAATACATATAATAAGTAAATGCATGTCTGTAGTACTGCGTGTATGAAGCTTGAGGAGTATCAAACTGCTAAGGCTGCATTGGAGGCCGGTGCGGCTTTGGCGCCGGGAGAGTCTAGATTTTCCAAGTTGATTAAAGAATGTGAAGAGCGCATTGCAGGTATATAGTATAGTTAAAGATATTCAAATACCATCCTGATAATATCCGTTGTCTTAATAATGAGTTTGTGTGTTTGTTTAGAGGAAACTGGTGAGTTACTGAAGCAGACACCGGAAGAGGCGACAACAAAGGTTGTACCTGTGAAAGCAGTACCGTCAGATCCCGTGACTGTGGCAGCACCAGCCAAACCATCTTACAGGTTTGTGCCTATGCATGATTGCATTCTCTTTGTAATGTCAGTGCTATTTACATCGGGTGATTTTGTGATTGATTCTGTCAAAAATATTGTGCAGGCATGAATTTTACCAGAAGCCAGAGGAAGTGGTTGTCACAATTTTTGCTAAGGGAATACCACGTGAATGTGTTAGAGTTGATTATGGTGAACAAATAGTAAGTTGCATAATAATTCATCTGTCTTTTGTGTGTTTCTGTGCTGTGTTCAATGAGTAGCGTCGAGTTCTTTACTAGTATCTAGGCTAAATTTTCTTTCTTTCTCTGTTGCTGTGTAGCTAAGTGTAGCCATCAATGCTCCTGGTAAAGATGCTTATCATTTCCAACCTCGCTTATTTGGGAAGGTATTGCATAAAATTCATAGTTTCTGGTTTATACGAGTAAGATCAGTATGGTACATAAGGTTGGCATTTAGTTACAAGCAAGCTTTTTGTTCAATATTTTGGTATGGTTAATTATTCTTCGCGGCAATTGCCTATGCTTGAACAGATAATACCTGACAAGTGCAGATATGATGTTTTGTCAACCAAAATTGAAATTCGGCTAGCAAAAGCTGAACCAATTCATTGGATATCCCTTGAATATAGCAGGGAAGCTGCTGTTCCCCAAAGAATTAATGCATCTTCTGGTAAGTTGATCTCCATAACATGTTATCTTTATTACCAGCAGTTAACCGTGAGGCAACTGAATGTCCAAGCTTTCTTTTTGCATGCCATACTGACTTGTTTATTTTTTACATGCACCTATGATGCTGAATGCTTGGCCTTTGCTGTTTTAGACCTAGATATAATAGTAGTTTATATTTGATTTTTTACTGGGTAACATAAACTGTGAACACTTTAAGCAGGTAAATGCCTATTCGGAACCAAATTTTAGTTGTTAAGCTATTTTTTTGGAGTAAATCAATTTCACAAACCATATAAGATCAACTGGAAATCGGTCGTTTGGATAGGAACAAAGTATTGTTTTTATATTGTTAATTTATTTGTGGTAAAATTTTCAATCTTTTCATTTAGCAGCTATTTGTTATTCTGCAATATGGGGGGTTTACAGTTCCAAACGGTAACACATCAATAGCTGCCGTAGAAATTTTTGCGCACACTATAAACAAACAATTTTTTGTACTTCTCATTGTGGATGCTTTTGCAATTGAAAATCTTGTCTAGTTTCATTTGATTGGTTCAACTTGATATTGTTCTAAGAAGCTTGAATATTTCCTCGAATAATTTGGCAAGTAACCGATCCTTTTATTTGTTTGGGTCATAATTAATTCTTGTGTAATAGTTACTGCAAATCAGAGACCGGCGTACCCATCCTCCAAACCAAAGAGGGTTGATTGGGATAAAATTGAAGCTCAAGTAAAAAAGGAGGTATATCAAACATCTTAATTTATTTGTTTCCTTTGCGGGGTATAAGCATCATTAACACGACCCTTTGTGGCTGGTTTTCAGGAGAAAGAGGAACAACTGGATGGTGATGCCGGATTGAATAAATTTTTCCGGGAGATTTATCAGGATGCCGACGAGGACGCAAGAAGGGCCATGCAGAAATCTTTTGTAAGATGTTTCTACTCAAAGAATGTCTCATGCATAACTGTGGTCTAGGATAAAAATATCGGTCGGAACACAGGGCTTGAACGACCTATCTGTTGTGTGCATTGTAGGTGGAATCAAACGGGACTGTTCTTTCGACAAACTGGAAAGAAGTCGGTGTAAAGAAGGTGGAAGGAAGTCCCCCGGACGGAATGGAACTGAAGAAGTGGGGGCACTGAGCTCTTGGTTTTCACAATGGACTGCTATTTTGGTCTGCAAATGTTGTACACTTCTTTGATATTATAATGTGTCAAGTTGCTGTGCTTTGAATGTCGAAATCTGCTCGCAAGTTGAGGTAGATGGATTTTCTTTCAACTTCTTTAGTACCCTTTAATTTTAAAGCTTTCATTTGGGCTTTGTGTAGTTATGTTTTGATATCAAATTATTGATATCTGGATCCGAAATTCTGAAATTACTATTTATATAAGTCGAATTGATTCGAATAATAGATATAAAAAAATTGATGTCAAATCTAAACCCGCAATGTAAATAGTAAAAGAGCAGAAGTGTTTAGATTTGAGGGGTAGCTGAAGGAAGGAAGGTGGGTTCATTTAAAGCTTTAAATGCTACCGGTCATTCGCCACCAACCGAAGTTTTAGATTAATTGTTTGGTACGCACTGGCACTCTTTTTTCTTGTTTATTTTGCATTTAATTCTGCTTCTATATGTATAGTTTGTTGACTTTCATTGATCTGTAGAAATTAACAGTTTCAACAATGGCGAAGAAGGAAGCCATAGTTCTGTACCCAGCACCTTGGGTTTCCCATCAAACGTCGATGGTCGAATTAGGCAACCTCCTCCTCACTCTCCGACCTTCACTTTCAATCCACATTCTAATCGCCACCCTTCCTTCCCAACCTCCCTTCTCCGCCGCCACCTCCTCCGCCGCCGCCGCCATCACCTTCCACTCTCTCCCTACCGTAAATCTCCCTCCATCGGCAACCCACCAGGAACAGGGAGCCCTTCTCTTCAATGTCCTCCGCCTCAACGTCCCCAACTTCCGCCATGCCCTCCTTAACATCTCCGAAAACTACACACTTGATGCCGTCATCGTCGACTTCTTCTGCATCAGCAGCTCATTGAAAGTAGTCGCTGATTTTGAGCTACCGGGTTACTGTTTCTACACTTGCGCCGCAGGTTCTCTTGCTTCGTTACTGTATCTCCCCACTCTCCACAACAAGTTCACCCAAAGCTTTGAAGATTATCTCGACCTTCTAATTGACATCCCCGGCGTGCCGCCAATTCCATCCTCGGATATGCCTTCGGCGATACTCAAACGTAATGAGATCTATGAAATTTTCTTGGATATTTCCACTCGCTTGCCTCACTCAGCTGGGATTATTATCAACACTTTTGAATTCATGGAGCCAAAGGCCATCCAGGCAATTGCTAATGGACTTTGCGTTCTGAATTCCCCGACGCCTCCTATTTATTGCATCGGACCTTTCGTGGCTAACGCTGCTGGTGGCGGCGGCGGCGGCGATGGTGGCACCGAGTGCTTAAAATGGTTAGACTCGCAGCCTAGTAAAAGTGTAGTGTTTCTTTGTTTTGGTAGCGCTGGACTGTTTTCGGTTGAACAATTAAGGGAGATTGCTGTTGGATTGGAGAGAAGTGGGCATAGGTTCTTGTGGGTGGTGCGAAATCCTCCATTAGAGAATCAAAGCTCAGGCATTAACGAAAAAATTGACCCGGATTTGAATTCGTTGCTTCCTCGAGGGTTCTTGGAGAGGACTAAAGAGAGGGGATACGTGGTGAAATCATGGTCGCCTCAGGCAGCCGTGTTGAATCATGACTCGATCGGTGGCTTCGTAACTCACTGCGGCTGGAACTCGGTGCTGGAATCGGTGTGTGCTGGGGTTCCGATGTTGGCGTGGCCGCTTTATGCTGAACAAAGGTACAATAGGGTGTTGATGGTAGAAGAAATGAAGATCGCTTTGCCGATGCTGGAGTCCGAAACCGGGTTGGTGTGTTCGAATGAGGTGGAGAAGCGAGTTAAGCAATTGATGGAATCGAATGAAGGTGACTTGGTTAGAGAGCAAATCGTAGCTATGAAAAATGCAGCCAAGGTGGCGGTGAGCGACGGAGGTTCTTCTCGGATTGCGGTAGCCGAGCTCTTCGAGTCATGGAAGCAGAAATGACATATAGATAAAGAATGATGTTCCAATGATACAACAAAACTAATACAGTTCATGGCTGAATGGTTACATTACAGCAAATTAACTGTAATTGGTATTTGTACCGAAAAAGAATTCTTAAATCGATATCTAAATTCAAAAAAGAAAAAAGAAAAATCACAAGTCGATATTTAGCTTTAATATGATATTTCGACAACTAATCAAATGTGATACGTCACATTTAGCGATATCATCATTTTGATAGGTCAATATAACATTCGAGAAGATGTATTTATATAGAGTAACTAAATATGTTCATGTTGTCTCATATTGTATAAGTTCGAATATCAGTATTTGTCTATGAAAATGTAAATATCTCTCTTACAAGTAGTATATGTTTTGAACTCTGCTACAGTTGTTGGTGCTCGAACTCGTGACCTCTAAAAACAACAATCGTTCCTTTAACTGCTGGAAACAAGTTGGTTCGTGCGACACTTACTATATATATATGTATATATGAGTCAATTTAATTTTGACTTGAGAGAAGTTTCTATTACTATTGAATGTAAAATCATGAGGAATAAATAATGTTTTGTAAGGTACTCATCCATTAGCAACATAAGCCAATGAAGTTAAGAGGCTTCAAGTGTGCCTAACGCGTTTAAGTGTCAACAAAGCATAACCAACGACCAAAGAACTGACTTACCAAACCATTTTATATTTAGTACTCTAATTATACTTGCGTTATTATTTTGGTACCTCAACTATTATTTTTAGTAAAATGATACCTAACGTTTTGTTTTGTTCTGTTTTAGTACCTCCACCGTTTAAAACTAACGAAAATGGTGACATGAGTTGGTTAATAACAGTTTTAGTCCAAAATTTTATACAATCTATGAATTTAGTATAAAATTCTATCAATTTAAACATTATTTTAATTTTTGGATTAAAATTGTAAATTCCTCAATTTTTTTCTTCTTCCAGTCGAACACTTTTTGGGTTTGGAGTTTAAAAAATACGCTAGGGACAATCAAAGATCAATAGGAGGCTAATGCAGGGTCCATTAAAGGACCCAAACCCTACGATCAGGATAACGACAAGAATACGAGGGGTGGGAAATGGATGAGACAAAATTCTATCAAAATTAAGATGATGTTATAAATTGATAGATTTTGAACTAAATTAATAATATATATATATAAGTACTTCGGACTAAAACTGTAATTATACTAAGCCAGTCATCAACACCGCTAGTTTTTAACGGCCGAGGTACTAAAATAGAACAAAAACGTAATGTTAGATACTATTTTACTAAAAATAATATTTGGGGTACCAAAATAATAACACGGGGATAGTTGAAGTACTAAATATGTAATTTTCCCAAAAATTTAATGTACAAAATAAATCATCGAGTTTTATGAATAGAAAAAATAAGATTAAAAGGGGTAAAAATCTTCTGCCTTTTTCGGTGTTGTTATTTATGCATCAAAACTAAAAAATACTACAAAATAAAATTTCAAGCCCTAACCCTAAATTCTAAATCCTAAAACTTACACATTATACCTTAAAAATACACCTTACCTTCAATTCACTAAACCCTAACTATAAACCCTAACCTAAAATTCTAAACCCTAAACTTTAAATCTGATTTTGAGCATGAGAGCATAAGTAAGAGCACCGAAAAAAAGTATATTAAAAGAAGTTTATTTCCCGTTTAAAAATTCAATCTAACTCGTTTGTGGATATAATAAGAGTTTAATTTGACTATCGGGCATACAAAAAATTATATTATTTCAAATCTATAGTATATCTCATTTATCTATAAATACTTATAAAAAAGCCCCACATTTCATTTCATTCTTTCTTCTAAGCATATTTTCTTTCTCGGCTATTAAATCAGTAGTTAACATAAAGCAAAACAATGGCAGAAAAGACCGGTGATTCGCCATATCCATTGGCACCGAGCAATTCCCATACACAAAGTGACCAAGTGCAACCGCCGGCGCCGGCGCCGGCTAACTCGAAAGACCAAAAGAAACGGAACCGAACGAAGTGCCTGTTGTATATACTACTCTTTGCCGTGTTCCAGACAGGAGTTCTACTAGTTTTCGGGTTAATTGTCATGCGTACTAAAAACCCGAAATTCCGTGTTCGAGCGGGATCGTTCGTCGATGCCGCCTTTAACGTCGGAACCGAAGCTTCCCCTTCGTTCGACATCCGAATGAACACGCAATTCACGGTGAAGAACACGAATTTCGGTGATTTCAAGTACGGAGTTGGCAGCGTCACGTTCGCATACAGGGGCACAACGGTTGGGGAGGCCACGATCGAGAGGAGTCGAGTCGGGATTAGGTCGACCAAAAAGGTTGACATTGTTGTCGAGCTGAGTTCGAGCAGTTTGTCATTAAACACTACGAATAGGGAACTGGGGAGTGATATTAATTCGGGGGTTCTGCCATTGACGAGTTACTCAAAGTTGGAAGGGAAGATTCATTTGATGAAGGTGATAAAGAGGAAGAAATCTGCCCAAATGAATTGTACCATGGAAATTGATATCCATTCCAGGAAAATGGGAATTATTACATGCAAGTGAAGAAGCTGGTTAAGGTTGTCGGATTTTGATATTTTTGGCTTGAGATTTTTATTTCATTTGTACTTGCTTTTGCAGTGTTATGGATTTTTGTTTTCTTTGTCTTGTTTACTGCACCAATGAGACGTATATCTATGTTTATATGATAATCTCAAGGTTTTTTCTTATATATATATGATTGAATAGAATCAAATTTTGAGTATATTTTTAAATGAAATATATATATATATGATTTTCAATCGAGTCTTATTTTAATTAATATCATTATTTGAGCAAACACAGTTAGTTGGTTGGTTTAGTTGTTGATTTTTATTCCCTAATATTTTCTTAGGTCATATGTTCTAGATCCACTAGGAACACTCGTCTTCCTTCTCTTGGAGTTGGAATCCCCCTCCCTTCCCCTCTAGCTAAGATTATGATTAGATTTAAGATTTGTCAAAATTTGTATTGTTATTTTTTTATCATAACAATATTCGAACATATAGCATCTTAAATATCAAAATCGTTAAATATTTTTTATTAGTCTTAAAGTGATTATAAAATAATATATGTTTATAATTTTTAATTTTATTTGATAACACTTACACACCTGCTCAAATTTAAGTCTTCAAAAAACATTTTCACAATATTTTCAACCGAAAGTAACCATTGGATTTCAAATTTATTAAATATTGCATTATAATTACTAAACCCTTTCTGATATCTAACCTATGGTTTGTCCGGCTTGGAGCCGTCCTAGTTGTTATCAGTCATAATCCTCAAACGTCATATATAAAATGCTTAATTATAAAAACAAGTGTTTAAATTATGTGTTTAAAATATTTTTTAACTGAAATAAATGTCTAAAATTTCATTTTTAACTTGTTTTAAAGTAAAATAAAACATTTATTTTAGTAAAAAAAATTGAGCCACATATTCTAGCCAAAAAATTTCACAACCAATAAATAATTAGTTTAGTGAGAAGACATTAGACCCGTTAGAACAATGTCAAAAATATTTTGAATCTCGATGTTTTGAATAAAATAAATTGAATTAAAAGTGTCACCTCAAAAATACACATTTGCAATATTCAATATCAATGATTATACAAAAATTTATTAATAAAATAATGACTCGAATTTTTTAAAATTTTGTTGAAATTTAATTGTCAATATGTAAATATTATGGTATTAGTATGTTAAAATTTAAATTTGAGACGAAAATAACATCATTTTATGACGCGGCAAAAGCATTGAATTCAAAGTGTAAAGTAAAAAAATCTTAAACTCTAAGATTAACACGTACGTTTCTGTAAAATGACTCATTTTAGGGAAGAAACAAGAAGAAAAATCGACGGAATCCTGAATGAAAAAAAAAAGTAGAAGAGCTTTCAAAAGAAAATGCAGTGTTTATCTCTGTTCACTTTCAACTTCTTTTTCTTTACTTTCTCGATGTTTGGTCGGAGAAAAAAAAACAAAGGAAGATGATGCGTGGGACTGGGAATATATACAAAAAAATAAAAATAAAAACAAATATGGGAGAAGTGAACCATCCTTACTCTTTAGGGGGATGAACCATTGTTAGTATGGACTATTCAGTTAGTTTTGTATTAATATTATATGATGGGTGGGGATGATTCGAGGCAGGTGGAGATGAGACGAGAATAAAGGTATATTTACGTTTTTTCTACCACTCACGATGAATCTAATTTTTATTTTTATCCATACTCTCACAATCGGTAAAATTTATAACCATCTTTACCTAGTTAAATGTAAAGTAGGGCGAATTTCTGCAAAACTCGCTCCATTGACATTCTTACCAATAATCTCGTATGGTAAATTATTTATAAAAGGCAGAGTTGCCACCTTATATATATATATATATATATAGGGTTAGGATCAACTTACACAGTGTAAAACTTTTTAAGTTTTACACGTTTTTTGAATCGTTGGATGGGAAAATGGATGGTTGAGATTAACTCCTTATTTTTTTTCCAAGTGATAATCTTCACATATTCTACTGTTAATTTCATTCATCCGTTTCACACATCCAACGATCTAAAAAAACGTGTAAAACTTAGAGAGTTTTACACTGTGTAACTGGATCTTATCCCATATGGTAACTTATTTATAAAAGGCTGAGTTGCCACCTTTTATATATATATATATATTTGGATCATTAGATTAGTGAAAATTGATTGTTGAGATTAACCGTAGGCAATCAGAAGATTATCACAGTAAAAAACGAGAATGAAATAATCTTAGCCATTTGTTTACTCTCATCTAATGTGCCCCTATTGAACTTTTTAACGTTCACACATTTGACTTCAATTTTTTCTTAAATTTTATGAATTAATCTTTAAATTTTTTTAATTTTATTATGTGTATGCACCTTCAAAAATATTTTTAGATCCGAAATTGCTATTATTTAACCC
The DNA here is from genome assembly GCA_030270665.1 of Hibiscus trionum. Taxonomy (NCBI): domain Eukaryota; kingdom Viridiplantae; phylum Streptophyta; class Magnoliopsida; order Malvales; family Malvaceae; genus Hibiscus; species Hibiscus trionum. Next base: position 8,968,362 of record BSYR01000045.1, on the reverse strand, counting down.
TTCAAAAGAGATGTAAAAGTAATTAGTTTTTTTTTTTACACAGTATGAGTGGAGCATAGAAAAACAAATTGTGGGAAACAATTGCCCAGGGGTATGTTGATCAGATGAGGCACCGCCATGACCATGATGGCATGTATTTTTCAGAGGAACCGTAGCAACAAGTGTATAAAATATGTGAATGTGAGCGTGGAATACGTATAGATACAATGGATAGAGGCATAAATCCTTGATGTTCAAATGGTAAGAAGATTAGAGTTATGCAATGTCAGTTGTCGCTGGTGAACTTTATGGGGCTGAGGCCCAGCTGCCCTGCCACATTGATACTACCTTGTAATCACATGTAAACTATTTTTTATAAATAATAATAATAATATAACTCTTTTATTTCATTTTGATAGGAGTATAACCAGAGGGGACAAATTGATCCGAGACCCGAACTGACTTTATCTAATTTAAGATTCGATATTGACCCGAACAAGATGATCCGAATTTGATTTGAAATCCGAAAAACCAAATTGAATTGAAACTGACCCGATATTTAGTTGAACCGATATGGACCCGATTTGATCAGTCAACCGAGCAGAACAAACCCGAACAGATTTTCAACCGAACCGAATAAACCCAAATCGATTTCATCAAAACCTAAAGTAACTTGAACCCGAAATAAAGAAAATATATTAAAAAGGTAATAAAATATTTAATGTAAACCGTCGCACAACTCAAAAAAAATATAATAGCTATATAAAGTCATATATGGGTTTAAAAACTAATTCGGACTAAAAATTCAACTGATACCTTACCCGAGAATCAAACGAACGGATGTGACCCAATACGTACTAAAACCCAACCCGAACTAAACTGAAACCGAACTTAATCCAAACCGAAATAACTCAAACCGAATCCGATCCGAATAACCCATTTACCACCTTTAAGTATAACCTTTACTAAAAAACAATTTAACAATACACATTGAAATTGAATGCACTGCATTAAATACCCAGTACTAAAAGTAATTGTATTCATGAGATCCAATTGAATCAAGATTTGAATTTCATTGATATATTAAATGGTAGTTGTGGAAAGTGGAAACTGTTTGAAAACTATCATCACATCTCTCTCCTTTCAGATCAAACATAATATCTGCAGAAATTTAACAACAGTCTCCACAACAACAAAATAATCCAAAATATAGACTTAAGTTTCAATTTCTTCATAATCATTATCATGCCGATATCAACACTACAATTTCTTTCCTTTTTCTCCTTCCTTTTTCCTTCAAATTTTTACAACATTATATTAATAATCAAAGTCTGCGTTCTTCGCTGGATGTTCTCGCGGAACTGCTTGTTACTCGAGAAAACAGAGAAGAATCTGGGGAAAAAATGGATTAATTAGCAGTTAAAACTTGAATTTTTAGAAGAAAAAAATTACAGTTTGAAACTGTATGTATATATGTACCTGTTGAAGAAGAAGAAGCATTGCTTAATTTCTCATGTGAAGAACAATCACTTGTGCACCTCATCAACCATGAAGATTCTGCCGCCAAACCCAGAAATTAAAAACAAGCTAAGAATCGAATTTTAAAATTTAATTCAAACCCAAAGTTCAAATTTTTAATACCTCTTGATGAATTGAAAGATCTCTTGCAATGCAAAATGGCGCTTTGGATCCCATCGTGTTGCAGCAGCAATGAATCGTCTCTCCGGTTAATCGGCGACGCTGCAGCCGACGACGACTTGCTCTTTGCCAGATGCTTATAAACCCCACGAGAAATCCCATGTTTCTCCTTCGTGGGATACACCGTCGCCGGAGATAACATTGACGAGTCACCGGAGATTCCTACCTTGTCGCTTTGGCCATTCTTTTTGGAGTTTTTTGTGTACAACGGCTTCAAGTATTTTTGTACCAATCTCTTCGAGGAATAATCGATTTCGCCACCATTTCCGGCGAAATGGTTGCCGGCGCCGCTACGTTGCTTCTCGTGCTTTGGGGTCTCTGTTTTCGGCTTCTTGGGATGAAAGACTCGGAATTTCTGAGCAGATTTCAGCAGAGCGATGGGCGATTGAGGCTTGGAGATCGGCTCCACCGGCATAATCTTTCTTTTCGAGAAATGATCGTTGGGAGACAAAGAACAAGCTTCAGCATTCTTAACATTCACTTCATCTTCAACCTCGCGCAAAGGGAACTCCAAGTCGATGAAAGCGTCGTCGCCTTCATCGAACTCACGATCAGAAACCTTGGCGGCGGCGGCGGCGGCGGTGGTGGTGGTGGTGGTGGTGGCACCGTCGTTTCCATTACAAGATTGGGTTTGGTTCACTTTATGAACCCCGTGACCATGTTTCCAGAACCTCAGAAAATTTAGAGCTTCCATGGGGGAAAACAGAGAAAACAGAGAAGAATCTAAGGGGGAAATGGGTGAATGTTTAGGGTTTCTGGCATTTTAGCTATTTAAAAAGGTGTTGAAAAAGGACTGTTTGCTTGCACTTCCTTTGATGACTGGAAATTGAAAATGGTGTTTCAGGGGAATGAGGTAAGCTTTTGATATTCACTTTTACAAAGAGATTCGGACAAGAAAGGGATAAATAGCTTATTTAGCTTTGCAGCCTTTGCTTTTCAACAGCGATGATGATTACTTTTAAGGAATTATGGTTCTAATTGGGATAATTTCTTATTTAGTACTTATAATATGGTAAAAATTTTAATGTGATATATTGTTGAAAAAATGGTTGAAATGAAATGTAGAATCAATTATTTATTCGTCTAGGTATGTTTCTATAGTGCGTGGTTAAAATTATCTTCTCCTCTTCTCACTTCCTCATTTGCTCTAAGTCGGTTAAGAAAAATTTAAAAAAATTTCTTCTTCATTAGTTTTCTTTTTACAATGATTTTTAATCGTTTTGTTGATTCTGTAGATAAATAAGATTCATTTTCTGTTGACAAATGTTTTACTTTTCAAGTTTTTTCTTTTTTTGCTTTACTTTGTCAGATTCATACTACATTTATTTTTTTTACAGTTCTTTCGTCTGTTTTTATGGCATTTCTTTCGTCTGCTTTTATAGCAGTTATAGTCTGTCTTTATAACAGTTGTCTATCTTTAGATAGTTTTGCGTTCGGATGACGAGTATCAACGGGCGTTTGTCAGCGAAATTGGCTGATATGTATATGATTATGATCCTCTTTTTGTGGTTGTGTCGTAATGCCAAAAAAAAGTAGCGCATGAATTTACTTACTTCATAGAGCACTTCTGGCCAAAATAGTTTGTTCACTGAATTTCTTTTAGTAGATGGTTCAAGTTCTTTTGCACGTGATAAATTTTGTTTTTTAATATCTTTTACGCCTCTTAAAATTTTATTATTTAATTTTTTACGTATTAATTTTTTAATGTTTTGAGGTTGATTCTTTATACTCTTTTCACGTTTGAATATAATTCAGTATTTAAAAAAATTATCTTCTCTTTTCGAACGCGTTGGATAAAAATTTTAGAAGAAGACATCATATTATTTTGACGGATTTAAAAATAATTGTCATACTTTCTCAACGATTTTTATGACATTATAAATTCATTCTTAGTTTAACGAATAATTGTTGAAGCATAAACCTTTAACAAAAACGTATATTATAATATTTATAATTTTAAAATATACTACAATTTTATACTTGCCGTTTGTAGCTTTATAAGAAAACCTGGCTTATCTTATTAGAATTTAAAAAAATCAAACCAGTGGACTAAAGTACATCAAACTAATTTAATTAAACAAACATAATTTCGATTGGTTTGGTCGATTAATGGGTTAATTAAATTTAAATAATTTAAATTAAGGGTTAATATTTAATGTATAAATAGTTTAAAAGGTTTGGGTCTGCAAATATGAATTATTTAGGTCTAAAAATTAAATTCTAAATCTCTAACTATAAAATTGCAAATCCTAAACTCGCAATCTAAACCATTAAACCCTAAATTAAACCATAATTTAAATTCATTTGTGCAAAACAGGTAGTGCTAATGCATACAATATTCTTTTCTTAAATTATTAAATATCTAGTATATATTTAAAATTCAGAAAAATATTTTATGCATTAACGGTGAAAAACTTGTTTTCTACAAGCACTTAAAATTTATGGTTTAAAGGTTATGAATTATTGTTTAAGATTAAGGGTTTAGTGTTTGTGGGTAAGTTTTAAGGTTTGTAAATAGATTCTTTTTATAAGAAAAGAAAGAAAAATATGTGCTTCATTAAAAAAACCTCCTTAAGCCTAAATGGTGGAAAAAGAGTACACCTCTAGACCTTGGATATACAACTCACACCATAGCACTAATAACATCAGTGTGTAACTCGTCAATAACAAAACCCGGCGGTTGCACAAACGACATATCCCCTTGGGTCAATTAAAAACCATACTTAGCCATCGCACCTGCCACCCTATTAGCCTCACGAGCAATCTGTATAAAAGACACCTCTCAATCTCGGCTAGCAAAACCGCAATCATATGAATAAGCAAGCAAAGCCTATTATTTTTCACGTTTTTGGTCAAAATTCGTATCGCATCACCATTGTCCACCTCCACCTTAACACGACGAAACCCCAAGTCCCATACATGACGAGGCCCTATCAAAATATCCTAAAGTTCCGCATCCAAAACCGAGCAAGTACTAATGAATTTTGAGTAACCCAACATCCACATCCCTAGCTCGTCCCAGATTGCGCCACCACAAGCCCTTTTATCATCACCTTGGCAGCGTGCCCCATCCGTGCACAGAGAAAACTAATATGCGCCCGGACTCTTTCAAACCGTCCTTTTCGAGAAGTCTGGCCATGATGCCCTGCTTGCCTCGCACGAAAAGCCTTGGCAATGACAATATCGATTTGTAAATAGATTTTATGGTTTAAAATTTATAGTTTAAGGCTCATAAAAAACACATGTGACTATTTAGAAGCTCGTCGTTGGAGAGTTTTAGTGGATCAAATAGTCACTTTAAAATAATATAAGTTGACCTAAGTGGTAAGCAGCTTGTTATCACTTAAGCAAATCTCGAGCTTAAAATTGTGTATAAAATTTCTGTTGGAAGACTCACCTACTAAAACTGAATGTGCAACGTGAGTCAGTTCAAATTAGCCAAACAAAACACAGAAAAATCGAGAAAACAACAACGACAATGACTCCTAAACTGAAAACCCGTTGAATTCGAGTATTAAATTATAAATTTGATGAAAAATATTTATACCAAAAGTTATTTTTATAGCGTTTAATTACAAATTCGGGAATCTGAATAGTTTTAGTTTGCGTGAGAGACTAACAGGTAGAGCACGTGAAGGAGCTTGATGAAAGACAAATCTTTTGCAAATGACAAAAGTTACACTGTAAAAAAATCGAAGTTACCATAGAATTTGCTAATTAAAAATTACTGTAGTTAATATATATTCAGATTTTTGCAGGAGAAATGCAGCCTTTTTCACTTGCCTTTCAGAAACTCTCTCAGTAAAAAAATATATACCGATTCCTGGATTTACATGCCCACTCGTCTCCATCACCACCATTCTTATCTTTTTGTTCTTTTCCACCTTTTCTCTGTCTTACCCTTTGTCCAAAATTATTTAAAATAATTTCGAGTAATTAGATTGAAGAAAAACTAAAATCGGTATTTTATTTTATTAAACTTAATATCGATTTAAATTAATGTTGTTTTTTTATTATTTATAACCGTGATTGATTTCTGAACCAAACTTATTTTTAATTAATTTTAAGTTTTTATTAGTTTGTATTTAATTCAGTGACAAATAACTTAAAATCATTAAGAATAATTTTAAAAGTATTTTTATATTTGATTTAATTTTTATTATTTAACATAATTTTTAAAAAGGTACCCATGTAATGTAAGTAAGTAAAGTAACGGGCAGAATACTAATAATAAAAAGGGTTAACTACAAAATAAGTGCTCAAATTATGTGTTTTTTTGTAATACAAGTTTAAAATATTTTTTTATTGAGATACGTGTTTAAAGTTTTATTTTTTTATTGCAATATGCGCTAGAATAATTGCCTCAATTCACTTTAAAACAAGTAAAAAATAAAATTTTAGACACTTATTTCAGCAAAGAAAAATGCTTTAGACACTAATTTTAACCAAAAATAAAATTTTAAACACTTATTTTAGCCAAAAATATTTTATGAACCTTTTAAAAAAATATAATTTAGGCACTTAATTTATAGTTAAGCCTCAGAGAAATCAATGTTTTAAATTATTTGAACTTTTAATTTTTTTTTAAATATGATTTCAGCATTGGACAATAAATAGTACCAACAATCTTTTCTATTTCATTGCTTACGTTTACCTTTTAGATTTTACGTTTGTCCAGTATCAAGGTTCAGTCTTGGACTCTTCGTACAGTACTTTTGCCTTGACAATACTTTGGCTTTATTATACAAAATTGGTACATAAAATTCTCAAATTCTCAAATTGATACTTAAATTTGAAAAATAATATTCAAATTAATACATAATTTAACGTAACATTTTAATAATTAATCAAAATTTAACACATGACATTAGTATATTAATCATCATCGGTACCATTTCATGGAATCTTTTCTATTTATTCCATGGCTCTTAAAACACCAGCTTCGTTTGGTAGAGCTTTTCGTTTGGCGGTTTGTGTGAAAATAGTCGTTTGGAGAGAAACTATAAAATTTAATTTTTTTTTTCTTTCGAAATGCTCGTTTACAATTAAATCAGGTGTTTAGACGTTTGTTGAGCATTCTCCTTGATTGTTCGACAGTCAAAAACTCGTTGAAAAAGCTGTGTCGAACTGGCCTAAGTCGGTGTTGGTTGCTTTTCTTTTACAAAGGCAAAGGTAATGTCTAAAATGCTTTTGAACTTTGATATAGGCTAAGCCTTTCCTTTGAACTTTGAAGAAGTCCAACTTCAATTCTATTCCACCATCTTTTGGAGTTGAATTTAGGGAAAATGGGTCCACTAAAGCAATCCTTATTTTCAACCCAACCCCCACACTTTTACTTTCATTAATCTAACTAAGGATTTATTTGATAAATTAACGATAAATTAAGTATTACAAAATCAAATGTTAAATATTTTATAAGTATTGTATTTATATTATAAATATTCTACAATCTTTTGGTAAAGTATATATCCATTTTATGGTTCGTGTTCGAGATTTGTGGTCTTCCTTCCTAATAATATTATTTCTAAGATTTGAGTCCGAATTCTTTTATTAGGAGAGTAATGTGCTTTGTCATTGCACCAAACATTTGCCGTGAATATTTTACAATCTTAATCTTATAAATATGATAATTTTATTTTTGTTTTCAATACAAAATAGATAATTTATTTGGAATATAATTAATAACTTAAATAAAACAATTTTTTTATGAAGAAAGGGATACGAGCAACACACTCGTAATAATTTAATATCATTATCTTGTGTAGGCTTAAATATTGACATTCGTCTTTAGAACGTAATTTTCTTATTTAATTAAAATCAATTTAATATCATATTTGTACACATTTAAAAATAAATAATTATTAAATATGTTATATTTTATTAGTATTGAAATGGATCTATTTATTAAATAATTATATTATTTTTAACATTTTCTACCTAGGGGGAGGGGATTGCTCCTACTGAGACAATAACCCATGATTTAGGGGAAGAAATTGGATGTCAACCAGAATCTTTAATCATATGCTTCAAGTTATGTTGACTAATTATATTATTTTAAAAAATAAATAAATTATGTTATAACTATTAGTGTTCTAACGGGATGAGACGTTAAATTCTTTAAATAATATCTAACTTCAAATTTCAACGTTATGAAATAAAAGACAAATTGACTTATAAAAAATCACTCCTACAATATTTACAATATTATATCCGAATTTCCCCAAGAAACAAAAGTAAGCTTAGCATATGCCTTTGAAGCATCCAATTCTTTTTTTTCCCTTTATTTTTTCTTTTCAAAAGATGCAAATATAAAGTAAAAAAGAAAAAGAACATAAAGACTTTAATTTTGTAGTTCCTTTGGACAATATCATAGGATCTTTCTTATCTGTTTTCCCAGTAAGCAAACAAAAAGAAAAGTGGGATTATTAATTATTATTAAAATTATCAAATTAAGTATTCAATCACTAATCTATAGTCAATACTTTAAATCAATTTGAAAATTGAAACTTTGATAACAATAAAGTAACATGCACATTTCTTGGCTGTTTCAGTGGATATTCAATTAACAAATGACTAAGTGTGATTTAATTATCTATGCATCCACAAAACACACATCAGTTTTATTTTTATAAAGAAGAGAAGTTATGTGATGGTTGTGAATGGGAAGTTTTACCGTGTGACATCTTATGGTACGATTAAATTAAGATGGCTTTCAACATAAATTTTTATTAAGTTGATAAGAATTTGTGTAATACAGATTCTTATTTAAGGTAAAACTTAAATTCTTATTAAATTGGTTAAGTGTGTGTTTGGTTTTACGGTGGTAGAATTAATTTTGGATCACCGTGATTTTATAAAATTTATTTTAAAGTAACGCGATTTATGTTTGAGAGTTTTTTTTTCTTAAAAATCATGATTGTATAAAAATATAATGTAAGAATCACGAAGAAACTCAAAAACTACTTCTACCTTGCTTCTCCTAGAATCACGTTTGAAATCTAAAATTAATTTTAAATTTTTGGATCTAAACACGTGGGCATGACGTTAGAGACAAAAAATCTCTAAAAAAACCCGTTAAAACGGAATTTTAGGGCTCCAAACACCCATCAAAACTAATACAAATTTTGATTTCACCAAAATTTAGTAAGAATTTATATTAACCGTATTTTAACCGTCCCAAAATTGCCACATCTTAGCATATTCTGCATATCCATGTGAATGGTGGCAGTGTAAAAAAATGCAGTCAGATCGGTCTTTCGTAGCCGTAAATTAGACTGGGCAAAGCCGAAGCTACATTATATGATTGGACTTGGATTTTTGCCATCATATCCGAATCCAAACTCAGTCGTCACTCGTCACTCAGGATGATCTTCATGCATTGATATTATGAAATTATATATATATGAAGTTTTTCATGTCCTTTGAAGCTAGATAAATCGCTCAAAATAGCTAAATTACATTCTCATCATCAACAAAAATAAAATATATTATGAGAATGAATTATTATTATTATTATCTTGAAATCAATTAAACAAGTTAATCTTTTATTTATCATCTGATAAAGAAATTTTTAGGTATATAAAACATATTTTTATAAGTAATTAATATATTCGATGCTAATAAGATAACTACTCATATAAAAGTACTTTTCATCAAACACGTTTTTTACTAGACGTGTTTTTGATTGATATGATAGAAAAGAATATTGGATTGAAAATTAATTTTTTAGTGGGTATTAATTTCGTAAATCATTTTTTAATTTTTAGTGGGTTGAATTGGGTTATTTACACTGAACGTTTCTCCTGACCTATTTTAGTCAGTACTGAACTTTCAAAACGATAAATTTATTCATTGAACTTTACTTTGTAACCTATTTTGATCACTCTAAATTATTTTATTAGTATATTGATATATCATGACATATTTTATTATTATTATTAAATGTAAAAACAATTTAAAATAAAAATAAAATTATATTTAGTTATTATTAAAAATAAAAATAAAAAGTGTTATCGTAATAATGAAGACTAGTAGTGCCATGACTCCATAAACATTTATTCCCTCAAAAATTTTAATTTTATCCCCTATTTTTAAAAAAAAAAACTCATAATAAATTTTAATATTTTTAATTACATTGTCTCTCATATTTTTTTCAAAAAATTCTCATTAAGCCTCTCAAAATTATTAATTTTTTTGTTAAATCCCTAAATTATTTGAAAATACAAATTAAACCTTTTTTGAAAATTTTAATTTAAACCTTAATATATATATATATATATTTAAAATAAAATTAACCCTGCCAAACTCTTTCGGCTAGTTCAACCACTGATAATAATATTTTTTATTTTGAAAGGGGATATATTTATAATTTTATAACTGAGTTAACACTCAACTAACCCATATATCAACTTAAACAAAGATTTAATATATATTATAAATTTTGTCAAAAGAAAATAATATATAGTAGTAGATAACTTTTTTTCTTCGTATTAAAATTTGAATTTGATGTTGAATAAACCTTCTCTTTTATATTGTGAAAAAAATCCAAAACGCTAAACAATGATCTCTTATGATGCCACGTGTCACATGAATAATATACACTCATTTAGTCTCGCGGGTAACTATATTAGCCAATTAACGGTTTTTCAATATTTTTTATTTTATATAAAAATGTAATTTATCCGGTACAAATTAATAGCTGACGATTTATTATACATATAAATTAAAATGTATAAATATAATAAAAGTATAAATATTTTATCTAAATAAAAAGGTAAAATATAGGAATTCATGTCGTTTCAGCCTGAATCCAAATTAGAAGGATTTTCCGTTATACTCGTAAGACCTTTACAACTTTATCTCCTCGTTTTACGCCTTCGTATCCTTTCAAAACCAACCGCACCTGGATCCAATGGCGGAGCACATCGAATCGAAGATGGAGGAGATCGCCGATAAGATTTCCGATAAGATCTCCGAGACGTTCCACCGCAAGTCCTCCTCCTCCTCTTCCTCCGATTCCGACGACGACAAACGCTCTCACGGCCACAAAGTCCCTTTCAAGTCCAAGGTTTATCGCCTCTTCGGCAGAGAGAAGCCTCTTCACCAAGTCTTGGGCGCCGGAAAACGTAACACTATTTTCATATGATTTATCGTTTATTTGTGTAGGTAGATTCTGCGAATTCATTTTTATTTAATTGTTTTGGCGATCTTTAGTTTATTTAAATCAACATCAGCTAGTCGCATTATATTACATGCTCTGTTTTACTAATTTATTTCATAATCTGATATTTAAATCAAAGAATTTGTATTCAGAATCTAGCTTTCTCTCCTTTTCTTTTCTTTTTGATTGAGTCCAGATACGAAATCTTTCAAAGCCACGAATTCATTGATATTGCCTTCATTTTTATGCATTTCCCCCTGATCATGTAATTTGTGAGTTGTGAAATGCTAATGTAATTTATTTCAATTTTAGATTCATGCTAGTTTTTTCAGAATCCTGCTCCATTCTTTTGTAAAACGAGGATTTCAACGCAATAGCCTTTGTTTTATGTATTTGTATTTTTAAATTTTTTAAAATTTGAGAGCTGTGAATGCATCATCGAATCTGTAATTTGAATAATATTATGCGTAAATGAATCTTGTGTCATTCCTCAATTAAAGCTTTGATTATTATTTTTCCATTGTTTGTTATCGTGTTTTACGATCATCCAATGTTGATTTGCAGCGGCTGATATTCTTTTATGGAGGAACAAGAGAGTTTCTGGAGGCGTGCTTGGTGGTGTAACAGCTTTCTGGTTCCTCTTTGAAGTTCTTGATTACCATTTAATCACTCTGATTTGCCACATATTGATACTCTCTTTATCAGTCCTTTTCCTATGGTCCAATGCTTCTAACTTCATCAACAAGTAAGGTTCTAAAACCATTCTTCTTTTGTTCCTTATGATTGTGGGATTGAAATCTTCTTGTAATTTGTCCACTTTGTTCATTCGAAGCTCTCCACCAAACATTCCAGAAGTTGTGATCCCTGAGAAGTGTTTGCTTAAAGCTGCATCTTGTCTAACGACTGAAATTAACCGAGCTGTGGACGTTGTGCGGACCGTTGCAACCGGCAAAGATCTGAAGACGTTTCTCGGTGTATGTTAAAGTTAATCTCCCTCCTTGCTTTCTTCATTTTTTTTATAAAATAATAATATCCAATACATATTCGAATATGGAAAATAGGTTATGATATTTGAAAAAATATATAAAAAATTAGAATATATTACACATGCTCATCGCTTAGAACCCAAGTAACATAGGGTATACAATATACATGTGCACTAGTGTAATGTTTCAATTCGCTAGATATTTTGCTAAGCTGCTATGTTTGTCTAGGCTATTGCTAAAAAACAAAGGATGAAGTAAGCTTTTGGATTCACATTAGTCTATAAATTTAGATTTTTGATCATCTTGACGACATCATACTTGCATGTTGTACCGTGTATTAGAGTTTAAACATGTCATGTTATCAAAAGGATTAAAAATGACAAAAATTGTACAGTTTAAAGATTAATGTAGACAGAAAGGAGTTTAAAGACTAGATAGAGAAAAATTATGGCAAAATGACAAAAGATGCCCCCAACGTTTGTATGTTTTGTCATCTGACCCTTTATTCTTTTTTTTTGTCTAAATATGCCCCCAACATTTGCTTGTTTTGTCATTTGGCCCCATATTCTTTCTTTTGGTCCAAATATGCCCTCAACGTTTCATTCGTAGTCCAAATATGCTCCTAACGTTTCAATTTGGTCCAAATATGCTCCCGTTAGATGGAAACTGTCAGTCAACTGACGTTCAACAGCTGATGCTGACTGGACTTGCCACGTATTAAGATCTGCTGATGCCACGTCAATTTTTTTTTTATAAGCCGTTGATTGTCAGTTTACATCCAACATGGGCATATTTGGACTATGAATGAAAGCATATCTGGACCAAAAGAAAGAATATGGGGCCAAATGACAAAACAAGTAAACGTTGGGGGCATATTTGGACAAAAAAAAAGAATGGGGGCCAAATAACAAAACATGCAAATGTTAGGGGCATATTTTGTCATTTTACCAAAAATTATCAAGTTTTGCGGAAAAGTAAAGAAAAACCCATCTCTTGGATGAAATTGATTAATGTCAAATTTGCTTCAACTCTTCATTTCCTGTAATGTACTTAAGTATTTTTGCTTTACTGCTCTTAGGCCGTTGCTGGATTATGGGTTGTGTCAGTTCTGGGTAGCTGTTTTAACTTCTTAACATTGGTCTACGTTGGTAAGGAATCTGATTCTTTTCTTTTCTTTCTTTTTCCAACACTTCGTACGTATGTACGTACGTATATATATATATATGTATGTATGAGACTCACACCAAATGGACACTTATGGATGGCAGTGTTTCTACTGCTATATACCGTGCCGGTGTCATACGAGAAATACGAGGACAAGGTGGATGCATATGCTGAGAAAGCAATAATTGAGATCAAGAAGCAGTATGTAATATTAGAGAAGAAGGTTATGGCTAATATTAATAAACAGAAGAAGAACTAGGCGACATTAAAGTTTTCTTTTTGTTTTCCTGCTGAAATTAATTTTTGATCATTTTTTTGGTGACCGAAAATCACCTTCGAGTTTCCCGGTTTCAACTTTTATGTTTTAGTTGCATATATACTCATTGAATATGGTTTTCAAAGATGATTTCATAGTCTTTAGATCATATGTTTTTTTGCATGCATGTATGTACATACACACGTGTATATAATTACTCTAAAGAGTAATTCAATTTATTAAAAAACATCCGAAACCTTAATTTAAAACAGCTTATTTTAATGTTCAAAGACAAATAATTTATTAAAAATTGTTATTTTCAAGGGATTTGAATTTAAACAGTTTGTCTGATCATTCTGGATATTAAAGAATTTATAAACAAAAATATTATTAGGCACTTAATTTTAATGTCAATCTTCAAATATGTTTTTTAATCATGAAAAATGAATATAAAACAAACATGGTAATTATCCTATTATTCGGGAAAAAACCACAAGGGAGATTAAAATACTATTATATACTATTCAATTAAATTAAGCAAACTTGAACCAACCGAAACGTGCGAAATTGAAATAAACAGAAATTAAAAAGTTCAATTTGATTAGTTGTTTTGGTTTGTCAACTGATTGGGTTGGATTGAATACCAAAAAAAATATTTATTTAACAACCAAGTTACATTTAGAAATAAAAAAATGCAAATAAACTGAATAAACATTGATAAAATCAAAACCGAACCAAACCAAATGGTCTAAGTTAAATCGAACCAAACCAAATGGATGAATATTGGTTTCGACCGGTTCATTTAAACAGAAGATATATTCGATAAAATTTATTGTATGTGAGTATGGCCTAAACAAAATGATATTTACAAATAGTTCACCTTGTCAGAAAATATTCGATAAAACTACTGGTAAACAATAGGCTTTTTCTCAATTCTACGTATGTTTCTCGGATACGCCCATAATCTGGAAACGAGCTCTTCGTCTGACTCGCTATCGCTATCCGAAGAAGATATGTCCGATATATAACCATCCATTACGTAATGGACAACCTGAAACATGTGCGACGATTAGAGTGCATGAAGTGAAAGACTAGATAGAAGCAGGAATTTGACATTACAACTACCTGGTGGGGTGAAATCGGCTTAATCCGCGGGCTTTCATTTTTCAGCTCACACAGGCTATTAGAGCATTTTAAGTTCTTGAGCCAAACTATCGTATCGCAATGCTCACAGTATCCCCTACCGGACATTAATTTCTTTGAGCGAGTGCCTGACATTTTAAACAACGGTAAGACGAGAAAGGCACGTTTGCAAGTAAAAATTTCAATGGCATGCAACAGCAGCAAAGCTAGAGAGAGACTTTGGGAAGTCCGTAAGTGTGTAATGTGGATTAACAAACGGATAAAACAAGAGCTCCTATGCGCATACCTTTATATGCACTTTTAAAGGTCTCTTTCCAATCGATATTGGCCTGAGAAATCACATTCTCCTCCAGATACGTATGACCCTCATTTACTGATCTGCTAAAGAATATCGTATATTGCAATTCCCATAGATTGTTATCGTTTGCCGCAAAATTCCATGGCCTTCATAGAGCAATCGAAAGTCACTAATATAAGCAATCGAAAGTCACTGCGAAGTGAGCATCAAAAAGGGAGGAAAAGTTACCAGCAGACTTGTCCTGCAGAGATTAAAGATTGCAAATCTAGTAAACGGAATATGTGAACGAGAACATCTTGAGGCAATTCTGCCGGCCCTGGAATAAATAGGGAGGTAAAGATATGATAAGTTACTAGACATAAACGGATATTTGATTAACATTATAATGTGAAAATCGATTTGGCTAAGGGCCAAAGATATCGACCGGGGGAGGGGGACCTGTTTCGAAGGTTTACCTTTTTCATCCCCGTGTGCTTTACTGCGTCTTTTATGAGCAACCTTTGCCTGCTTAAACTCCGTAACAACCAAGCTCTTCTTCTGTTTTGGAAAGGCAGCTTCTGCACTCTGAAGTAGGAGATGAGCTGCTGCAACAGCACTACCAGTCTGCATTCTACATTTAAAATAACATTCATGAATAAAAGGATGTATAAACGATGAACTGTGTATGCATTGGAGAGAGGTAATAATCAACCAAAACATAAAGTTCCCGTTCAATCGAACGATGTTTTGAAGTAGTCTATCAATCATTTAGTAGTGCACCCGATACCAACAAAAACGAGTTCCTAATACGATGAACCATTATGCATGCATGAATAGCAATCAAGCAGCCATTTACAATCAATGTCTTCCCCACTCCCCACTTTCCACTGCTAAAAAAACAGATTAAACCCGAAAAATACTAGTTAAAGCATGACAACATACTGAATCTTGTCCTGAAACCGCGAGATAGGTGACCAAAATGATGCTTATACATGTTCATGGGTTACCCCTGATCTTCGGTGGACAACAAATAACAATCTTACCACTCCGCAACGCAATGCAACAGCCACATCGTAACGGTTATGAAAGTCGCCGCAATTGGAAAAAATCAAGCCGCGATGTCCGCAGCTGCGACATCGCAACCGCAATCTAGTGGCTATGTCGGCTAAGCTGATATTCAGGTGTGCCGTGCAAATCAACCGACATTGATTAGGTTAAGCTCAACCATTTTGAAACCCCTTTTTCCTCTCCCAAACACCTTCCATTAACGGTGTATCAATAATAAACAAGTGCTCAATTTGATTCAAAACACATGCAATTCGCTTTAAACTTGTACTAATTAGCTACACCAGAAACCAATTCCAAAAACATATAATTCAAGTTTCCAACTTTAATCAAACAACACCAAAAAAACCCAAATTTAAAAACGAAGGGCTTACTCGGGGAGGAGACGAATGGCGGCAAGGGTATTTTGAAAGATGAGGGCTTGAAGATGCTTGGGGAGTTTAGAAAAAGCGCGTCTGATAATGAAGCTGAGCTCTTCACAGGCAATTGGGTATCGGTAGATTCTTGGGATTGATTCTTCAATGCATAGCTTTTGGTATCTCTCTGTTGAATTTGACATTTTTCCCTTCAATTTTCACGGATTTTGCAACCGATTGTTATATCATTACAATTTACAACTTCTACGCAGGCAGTTTATTATTTTAAAAATCTAAATTTAGATAAATATATAATTATAATTATATAAAATTAAAATATAATTACATTATTAAATCCATCGATTGGCCTAGTGGCTAATGATGCTCATATTGTATCATTTTGTATGAGTTCGAATTTCGGTATAGAAATGTAATGTCTCTCTATTTAATCATATATATATATATATAGGGTTAGGATCAACTTACACTGTGTAAAACTTAAAACTCCGTGTTTTTAATTCCTAAGTAATAATCTTCACATATTTTACTGTTAATCTCATCCATCCGTTTCACTCATCCAACGATCCAAAAAACGTGTAAAACTTAGAAAATTTTACACAGTGTAATTTGATCATATCCCATATATATATATATATATATATATATATATATATATATATATATATATATATATATATATAATTACACTATACCAACGAGGTTGCTGTTGTATATGCAAAAAATTTCGTTGAGATTTACTAATGAAAGTTTAGTATGTGACACAATCAGTTTAAATTTAAGAAATCGAGAGAGCAACTGAAAAATATATAATTAATTAATTATACTGTGTTAATTATATGTTAGTGTAAATCTATGTCGCTCTCTATCTCAAATATCTATCACCTACAACCTTGTTTTTCTTCCTTTGGTTTGGTGGTCGATAATCACTCTTAGTATTGATTGTCGACCACCGAATCTATTATTTTTTTGTTTTTTTTTAATTTTAATAAAAATTTCTGCCTTTGTGGCACACGTTTCATATGTCCTTGTGCCACGTTTTCTTTAATTTTTTGTGGTTCATTTCATCTGTCCTTGTGGCATGATTTTAGCATACCTTAACGGTCGGTTGGTGCTCGTATAGAGATTTTCACAACGCTAATTTCTGATTATGATTCCGTCGGCAGTTTTAGAAAGATGGATCCCCGCTCGATTGATGGTTGGTTGCTGATGTAATCAGATTTGAGTAGCGGAACAATCTGCCCGATAGCTTAGTTCGCTCACCCTCATTTTTTACCCCGTAAAACGCCTCGTTTGGATAGAGACAAAGAGATTCAGTAAAAAAATTTGGATTTTGGTGTGCTAATCTCAATGGAAGTGTCTGTTTTTTTTTGTATTATTGTAAGAAATTTTTAGTAAATTTTTCTTTTTTTTGATGCGTTGATTATATTTTGTTATGTTGATTAATAAAATTCAAATGTCATCGTTAAAAAAATTATATGTAAGTGTACGTGGTTATTAAGATAATAATTATATTTTCACGCAGTTATATTGTGGTGGTTAAACGCAACTTAAATATTACAATCTATTAATTATAAAATAATTTTTAATAACTATTTGTTTGAATTAAGAATAAATTAATAAAGCATTAAGTGATTATTGGTTTGATTATTAATTAATTTTTATGTACTGACAATTATTTTTTATTTTATAATTATTCACTAAAAATGATATTTTATACATTTTTATTAAAGAGAGGTATTGCATTCTAATATTAAAATTCGAATCCATAAAAAATAAAATAATAAGAGTATCTTCAACCACTAGACTTATTTAGGAACAATTTTATATATATCATAATATCATCTAAAATCATTAAAAATAAATTTATTTATATTTATTTTAAAATTTTAATATGATGCTATTATATTTGCCAATCATGCAGAGAATTATTTATTTTAGGGTAATTACTCTATACACAAGCGCCGTAATTTTAAGGTTTAATGACTTTGTTTAGTATTTAGGGTTTAGGGCTTTAAGTGAAATAGTTTTAAATTTAGAGGTTGTTTATAGAATTTAAGGTTTAGGGTTAAAATTTAGGGTTTATAGGTTAAATCTAAATCTCTAACCATATTACACTAAAACTCAAACCCTAACTCTAAACCATAAAATTTAACCTTAAACCTTAAATTTTAACTATAAACCCTAAATTAAAACTCTAAGCCCTAAAATTAATGCGCTTGTGGAAGTAAAAAGTTTCCACTGCCTGCGTATGCCATAATCAGGGGTGAGCAAAACTCGACTAAAAAAATCGATTTTTTCGACTCGACTCGAGGTAAAAAAACTTGACTCGACTTAAAAAAATTTCAAATAAAGTTTGAGTTGTAAAATAGAAATTCGAATAACTCGAAATTTTAAATAATTTGTGGAATGATTTTTAACTTCGAGTCCCTCAATTTTTTCTGATATAAAAATATATGAAGAAATATATATGCATATTTTATATGATTAGTGACAGTCGTTTAAATTGGAATCAGATTGTACTATATCGTGATAAATAATTGTAATTAAATTTTTATAGGAACTCGAAAACTCGACTCAAATCGAAAAAAATTCAAAGAAAGTTTGAGTTGTAAAATATGATACGTCAACTCGAATACCTCGAAATTTTTTGACTCGACTCGATCGAACGCTCGCCCTATGGATAATAATCTTTATTTTTATAACTTACATGATTTTTTAAATTATATACCTAAACTTATATTATAAATAAATTAAATTGGGGAGGACTCACACTATTGAGGAGTTTAAATTCGAGGAACTTTTTTTTGAATAATAACATATTTTAGTGTGATTATATGGTAATATACATTCTTTATTCTTAATCTTTTAGAAACACACACCGTACAAATAAACTGTTCGAACGAATGTCTCCTAAAAAGAACAAGTGTGAATTATTTGATGTATAAGGATAAGAACAAAGGAGTAAATTATAACCATAAAATTATAAAACTATAACATTAACATTGTGTAAATGGTAGTGTAGATTCATAATATAATCACAAACTTTTTAATCAAATAATCTCCAAACAATCCAATATAAAACCCCAACCCTTCCTCTACAAACATTGAAACACTTAGGCATTTCCAAGTACCACAGTCCACACATTTCACATAAAACACTACTAAGCATACCCAGAATATTGGTGCCAAATGGTTCAAGTTATGGACTAACATTTTTTTCCCAAAGACCCTTTTCTAAGCATCATGCACAAATGCCACATATATATATGTATGTATTTCACACACCCTACCAAGAGCTCTGTGGTTGAATTGTTTGGCACTTCGGATCCGGACCGGAGCTTTTCCGTCTTTGATGCTACCACACATCCCATGTAAGACTGGTGAGTACGGCTGAACAATGCTATTTTGTTGAAGGAGCTTTCGGCATCACCGTTTTTACATCTCTTTCATGGAGAACTCTGTTGATGAGGAAATGATATGCCTGCTTTTACAATCTAAAGGAAGTAAGTCAACTGTTCCTTCTTCCTCGAACCTCCTTCTCCGTATAAATCGTTCCATTGCTTTAGCTCCGCCATTACCGATCCTTCGGAAGCAAAGCTGGCAGCAACCTACATTGTAGCATTTAAAATAAGCTTTGTGCATTGAATTACAGTTCTATAAGTTCACAGTGTGAACTAAATATGGTTCAAACATCGATATTGCACTTGGATAACAAAGGATATGCATTAGACTACTACGACTAATCAATTACAGTTTACAAAACGACACATCCGATGGATAATGGCAATACACAAATCTGTCAAAGGGAGACACTGAAGCATTTTATGCAAAAGGTTATGACTAAACTTACCTGATTCTTTGCTTGTCTCATATCTTCCATGGTTAAAGGCCTCAAAGTAATTACTTGTTCCTCTGCGTTATCGTCTTTTGTCTCTGAAGCATTTTCCGGGCTCTTGCCTGCTTCGTCTCGCCTCTTCTTCTCCTATAGGAAGTTATTGAAATAAAAAACAACAACAACTAAGATCCCTTCTGCATGCATACTACAAACAGGTAGAAAAAGCAAAACAACAAAGATAGAGTGGGAAGATATTTCGGTTGTCACCTGATCCTTCAACCTCTCTTGCTTTAACAACTCCCTAACAGGTCGATAAGCTGCTGTGACGCACAAGTTCTGTTCCCAGTAGTTATTTTTTGTGTCATTAGTTAACAACAGTTGCATATAAATTCATGATAAATGTTATGAGATAAAATGCAAACCTTGAGATCACTTCCACTGTATCCTTCTGTCATGGTCGCAAGCTCCTTATAGTCGAGATCTTCAACTTTCTCTTTTGCCAGTAAAGTTCTCAAAATCATTTCCCTACTCTCAACGGATGGAAGGCCAACCATAATTCTGTTCAAAAAGGAAAACACGCGAGTAAGATAAGATGCTCAATCATACCGGGATGTAAGCAAGTCAGTCCATGAATTGCATGCATAACTAAACTTTGAACTTCCACGGTAATTATATTAGTACCAATCCTAGACATGAAACAAACATAGAAGGTCAAGAATAAGTCTTGAGACTATGTTAGCAGAAACATTCAAATGTACCTGCGCTCGAAACGCCTAATTATTGCTTCATCAAGGTCAAATGGCCTGTTGGTTGCAGCAAGGACAAGAATCCGCTCACCGGCTTTGGTCAATAGACCATCCCAATGTGACATGAACTCATTCTTAATTTTTCGCATAGCCTCGTGCTCCCCAACTCTAGTCCTTTGCCCCAGCATGCTATCAACCTCATCCACAAAAATAATAGTTGGTGCAACCTTCGCTGCTAGTGTAAATAAAGCTTTCACATTCTTTTCATCTTCACCG
Organism: Hibiscus trionum; assembly: GCA_030270665.1. NCBI lineage: Eukaryota > Viridiplantae > Streptophyta > Magnoliopsida > Malvales > Malvaceae > Hibiscus > Hibiscus trionum. The sequence goes on along the minus strand of BSYR01000045.1, from coordinate 8,947,400 downwards.
AACCATTTTGACGTGATGGTGGACATCGAGACATTAATGAAACTTGCGCCTGCTTCATTTGCAATGGCCTTTGCCAGCATTGTTTTCCCAGTACCGGGAGGCCCAAAGAGTAGTATACCTCTACATGGTTTGAGAAGCCCCCCTTTGAAGAGATCAGGCCTTCGAAGAGGGAGCATGACCAGCTCTTGAAGTGATTCTTTGATATCATCCATAGCACCGATATCTGCAAATGTCACTCCAATCTGATTTGCAGGGATAACTTCTGGCCTTATTCTTTTCTCAAATTCATTATCAGGTGGAACTTCCTGCATGAACATTATATTTGTGCTGTCAAGACTAAGAAATAGCATAAATGCATTTATAGTTACTGTGTTCATTAACCCTTAAAAATTCCTAATCTTTACAGCATGCATCATGCTAGAATGGGAAAAAAGGAACAAATTGTCAAAGTACATCATCTTACAGGTGCTTTAGCTGCTGGTGGGTTCTCTCCGTCCTTCTTTGCACCAGAAAGGGGCTTTTCGGTATCAGTTTTGCTTTCAGGCGCAGCGGTGTCGGACTTTGGTTCAGTTTTTGCACTTACAGCCTCTTCACCTTCTTTTTCCTAAGGTTAACAAAGAGGGGTAAACGGTTAATTGATAAGTATGAACTTACCAAGATACTTCATGCTTAATTTTTACAGAAGGCAAACTAGCATTAGAGAAAAACCTTGGCAGATTCAGCATTTGTCTCCAATTTTAAGGTATCCTTTCCACAACCTTCTCCTTGGAATATATTCAGTCCATGGGACAAGCTGTTCCGGAGGAGAAACCAAAAGCAATGTAAGAAGAAAAATGCTGCGAAAGAAGCTTATATCGAGATAAAAGAATAAATGATTGCTACCTCTTGGATGATATAACAAGCTTGCCATTTCTGTATTCTGGATGCTTATTGTGCATCAAGTGATGAGAAATTGCTGATACCACAATTTCTTCAATATAATTACCTAAGACCATGGTGTCTGCATGACAGATAGAACCTAAATCATCACATTCAATGTCATTTGCTGCGAGTACCTCGGCAATGTGGTTTCTGTTATCTTGAACTTGAAGCACCTTCATATCCTCCTCCAGTTTGGCTTTCCAGATATCAAGATGAGTTTCATCTTCGGGTGGTTTTATCTCAATATTGTACGGGAATAATACCGAGAGCCTCTCATCGAACTCCCTGTAATCGTCTTCTGGGCCCAACATCCTCGAACCAAGGATCAACACTGAATGTGGAAGTTTGTTCAACAACTTTTGAAACATATTATATAATTGTTCCGATTGAAGGAGGAGCATCTCAACATCCCTCAGGTATAAGATGATGGAACTGGTTTTTGATACCGAAACCAGTACCTGCAAGAAGACAACAGCATTCACTACCATTTAAACCAATTGAAAGCAGCACAACCAGCACATATATAGTACGGTGTACACATGGAACTTACGTAAACATAAAAACACATGTGTGCCTCAAAGAAAGAATCATCTAGAATTTCCATTCATGATTTATCTCGAAAATGGCTACTTAGAAATTTATGGCGTACCTTGTAAAGTGACTGCAGAAAAAGTTTCTGATCGAAGCACCAACTGCTAGTGCGCTTGTGCGCTGATTAAACAAACAAAAATGACCACCAATGAATATAAGTATTTTAACCTTCTGACAGTAATAATTGATAATGCCATACATATCATTAAGCTTTCCGGACAGAATTAAAGAAGATATGAAGGGTAACCTAGATTTGAGGTAGCTGAGGTCGAAGAGATGCTACTCATGTCAGATGATGTAGAGCCATTTCTTTTGAGTTTTGGCAGATTGCTTGAACCTTCAACAGCCCTGCAAATGAATGAACAAGAAAATTATAGGGGACACTCTAATCCAGCAATAACAACTGTCTACTAAATACGATAACCAATATGTATTCTTGTACCGTGAAAATCGGAAAAACCAAAGGATCAAAGTTGATTACCTAGACTTAATATCAGTAGCACTACCATGTCGACGAAATGTACCTGTAAGAAAATTTTTGATTAAAACTTTGGTGAAATAAAGGTTAGAAATGAAGAATCAACAAGATATGAAAAGATTAAGATGGCAATTGAATAGTAAAACCGAGCAGGTTTTCTAACATAATCATGACAACTAGTCAAAAATAAAATCACAAGAACATGACTACCTAAGCAGGTGTCAACAGAGAATAAAAATGCAGAAAATGAAGCATAAGGAGGTGATATTCTTCAGTTAACAAGTACATTAAACATGTTGAAAGAATACCATTTGTTTGTTCTCTTTGCGGAAGGAGTGAAAAGGAACCAAACAAGCTGTTCACTCGATCTAAAGTCACCTCTGAGATGGACCTCTTCAAAGCCTGCAAAAAAGCAGCTAAATTAAGTTGTAATAATTACTACTAAAAGAATAGTTAGAGCTGATCAGTCTTTTTTTCTTTAGAGCGTGTGACATGCGACAGTAAATATTACATCGACAAATTAATAAGATTGAATTAACTCAAGGGAGGATCATCAAAGGGTTAAATTGTTGAACCACATCATTCAAATTCAGTATCAAACACAACCATGTCCAATGTGTTCATGCAGTTACATTAGAGAAGAAAAAGAACCCGAAAACGAAAATACAACTTACAAGTTCTTTCTTGGTACAACCATATTTGCTCTGCATCTGTGACAGAATAATCATAGAATGAATAAGTAGGCCCTTTTGAGTTTTGACAGTGAAAGGCTTAAAGCTCAATGACAATTAAGGTTGTTCCTATTTACCTTGAAAGAAAAATCAGTAATGTCCAAAAGCAATATCTTTGATTCAAAGTAATGCGCCAAAGCCTTGGCAAGCATTTGCTGGTAAAGCTCTTCACAAGAATAAAAGGCAACACGTTAGGTTAATAATGAACTCATGAAGATTAATATCTTAAAATAGAATTAGATAAACAATTCAGATGCATACCAGCAGGTCCTGAGAGCAAAATAGCTTTGCTGACAGGGGAAAGGTTCCGCGTGTGCCTAGAAACATCGTTGTGCTTTAATTGGACATATGCAGTACTCGTCAATAATGCCCGGGTTCTTTCACTGTATTAAACACCATAGCAAGGAGTAAGCTTGTGAAACAAGTATAGAACTGTCTTAAAATGAATACCTAATATATTAATGGAATTAAGGAATCCTGTTAACTCAGACAATTATTAAAAAAATACCAGAATGAATTCCTTAAACTTCTAGTAGTATGTCTTTTGGCATAAAGTTTTCCTACTTTAGTGGATAAATAAAATAAACTAAAAGGCTTGACACCAGTCATCAAGGGGTAGAAATCCCTCAAATTTGTACCTAAAGAAAAGGAAGAAATCCCTCAAAATAAAATAAGTTTCATTCAAAGCCAGAGCAAAACCTGCAGCTTTCATGGAGTTCAAGATCTAAGAGTGTCCAAAAATAGTCTATATCCTAGCCTGAAATCATTAAATAAAGATTGACATGTTCAAACACTATGAAACATGCATTATCATGTTGAAGAATCAATATACACATTTCAGTCTACTTAACTTTCATGACATCAAATAAAGCAATATTCTACAGCCTGCAGAATCACAAAAATGAAAACAGATTCCATGGCCCCATATATGATCCAAAATCATATACCTCTGATGAACAAATCCATCTAGGAACTTTAACCCAGGAAAAAAGGGGTAAAAAGGGAAAAGTAAATGTAGCAAATAAAAAGATCACGGGTGCTAATAGTTGTTACTTGTTAGCAGCATGTGCAAAGAATATCCCCATGCCAGACCATGGCACATGGTGCCTAATGGCTAATACATACCAAAATCAACAACTTTTTTGTTCTCCTCTTTCTATAATTGACTGGGGGACCAATATCATACACAATAACAAATGATGGCAGTATGGCACAAAAACAATCCTTTTATCTTCTTTCTTTTAACAAAGATAAGAAAAACAAAAACCTAATGCAAAATCATGTAAAAAAAAGGACCCTTCATTGGTTTAGTTTACCTAAGGTAATAAGGAAAATCATCAAAGGTGACCTTGCTGAGTTTTCCATCTTTAACTCGTCTCATAAGTTCCTGCTCAATCTGCTCCCCTGTAATACCATCATCTGCAATGATGTTGCCTGCCCATTTGTTCACAGTTTGCCCTGAGGCCAATCCGAGGCCAACCCCAATACCAACCCCAACACTTAAAGCTGAGAAAAACACCCCCTTTTGTTCCATTTTCCCTCTCTAACAACACAAAAGAACCTTCTTTTTTCCTTCTCAAAAGAATAAAAGCTTCACCTTTATCTGCTCTTCTTCCTCCTTTGTTCTATCTTGGCATATAAGAAATAACACCCAGGAGAGAAGATTCAAGAGAAAGGAAAATGGAAGGGAAAGGGAGATCCCAAAGATGAAAAAAAATAATGGGTTGTTGGGAATTGAAGAGGGAATGAATATATAAATATATATATATATTTTAGGCCGAAGAAAACGTTGATTTAAAGGGTGTTTTTTGACAGGTAAATGACTAAGCTATTAGCTTTTGAGGTGTTTGCCTTCTTCAGCTATTTATAGCATCTCAGGCTATCAAAATACTAAAGGGGTTATTGCTCTTATTAAAGGGATTTTTTTCCCGGGAAAAAAACAAACAATAATTTTTTTTTTTTACTTTGCTTTTGGTTTGTTTTCTTTTTTGACTTTTCCGGTGACTGGCTTCTCTCCTTTCTGTACTTGTTTTGGGGTAAATTACACAATAAATATTAGTAAGATTATATTAATAAATTTAAAAAAGTTATAAACGGATCACTCAATTAATCGATTATTATAAACTTATCGCGCCATGTTAAGTATGTAACGATTGTTAATTTTTAGTTACAATTGACTGACCTGATGTTATAATCGGTAAACAAAGTATTTAATTGTACCGAAAAAGTTAACATTCGTTTTATTTTTAACGACAAAATGACTTGTTTATAATAATCAATTAAATAAGTGGTTTGTTTGTAACCTTTTGAAATTTAGTGAGTCATTATAATCTTACTAATAACTGAGTTATGTGCTGCAATTTACCCTTTCTTTTTATTGACCTTTTGGTTGACCTTTTTTCTTTTTCTTTTTATTTATTCACTGATCATAATTTTGTAATTTTCTATCTTTTTGGTTGTGATAAATGATAATGCTTCCAAATATAGAGAGAGAGATATAAAAGAAAAATATATATTTTAAGTAGATAAATGGGTAGTAATAGAAAATTTTAAATTAAAAATTAATTAAATACACACAATTATCTTTTATCTAATTTTTTAATAATTTAAAAGTAATATCTGCTTATACATATTACCTTTTGAGATAAAGCGATTTAAACTCGTATCTTTTAAAATGAACATCATCTGCTTTTCTACTAAGACACTCGTTGGGAATAAAAATTCTATGACGGGGAGTAACAATTCTATGATACAAGAAGTTTTTGTCAATCGTGACAACTCTATTTTGAATACATCTATTAAGATGGATCCCAAGTAAATACAACCAAGCTGGTGCTATTCGACTTAACCAACGCCTCCGGTTTTATCGATTTTGGTTAAATTAATTAGTATGATCAAGTTGATTACATGGTCAGTTAAAATAGGTTAAGCTGATACTAATGAGGGTTGGTTCAAGTGATAAGTATTTTGACATTACTTCACTAGATTTTGAGTTCGATGCTTTATGAATGCAGAAAATTCTAGGGAATCGGATTAGTCAGTTGGTCTAGCATGATGAGATGCTAGGTTCTTTAAGCAATGGATTTTAGCGTTGTGAATGAAAAAAAAAAACTGGGTTCAAAGCAAGGATGGAGCCATGATTAGGGTTGGGGGCAAAACATAAATGTTAGAAATCGAGATGGGCAAATTCATAAATTACCCTCACCCCTAGTAGTTTCGTCCCTGGTTGAAATGGTTGCCCCCATATTAAACCTCTGCATAAATCGATCCGGATTAGTCGGTCAATGAATCAGATACCGATAGTTAACTAAAAAATAAAATAATTTCTTAATTAAGTTGATCGACTTAACCAATTTTAACACATATTGCTCTATCCAATCACTTTTCTATAAAGAGTTTTTACGTTCTAAAAGTAAATATTAAATTCGAATCCATATAAAATAAGATAACATAAACATTCTTGATCACTCGATCAATTAATAAATTTCATTCTGCTCTACCTTTCCACGTCAGCATCACATGCTATTGGTTTAGGATCCTATTTATTTGGCAGCATTTTGATTTGTGGGTTACACGCCATGCCACATTTCCACTACACTTTTATATTTTTCACACCACCATCAACAAAAAGCAATAAGTTCCTCATGGGGGAAAATGAAAATACTAAATTTATGAAAGGAAAATGTAAAGGAAAAGTTGATCCTTTTACTCCTTTTTAGCTTTTGATTTCATGAGTTCAAATCTTTATATATGGGGTATATACTTTATTCTGAATCTAAAAAGAAAATAAAAGATTCTGAGATAAATTTGACAAAATTTTCTAACGTTAAAAAAATCTTAGAGGAATTTGGGTAATGAAGAAGACTCATACCAATACAACTCAACGTAAGTTTCTTAAGGCAAACTTCATATTGAGGATAGTAAGTAACTACTTAAGTAGTTAAGTTACGGTTATAATTTAAATGTAATTGAGGGTTCTATTGTCCTACTAAGAGATCCTTGAAAAAAATCGACATGACTTAATATTTATTCACTCGTTGAACATATAAATGAAATGCGTTTTCGTGTTGATGAGAGGTTTATATAATTACATACAACAAGTTCCAACCCCCATTGTTCACATTGTTTTTGTATTTTCTTGAGGGACACTCAATATCTCTAGGGCTTCATAGCCATAAGCATTGCCCTTCTTTGGTTGTGTATTTTGTTTTATGATTATCCATTGGGTATAAGTGTGACAAGATATGTTGAGATTTGATTTCTTTTGGCATTGGGGATGTTTTTATGTATTTTGGCTTCATTTTCTTGCTTTTTAACTATGAGACAAATGAGTATCCAACACCAAAGATTTTTAAAAGGGTTAATACTTAAAATGCTCCTTGTATTATAGTAAAATTCTCTTTTTAGTCCTTGAATTTTCATTCTATTATCAAGTTAGTCTCTTGACTATCTTTGTTAAACAAGTTATGGCATGGTCCAATTAAATTATGCGTGTAATAAAAAATAATAAAAACGTTGAAAATTATAAGATGAATAATCTTAAAAAAATCAAAATTTAATAAAAAGAGAGACTAATATAGAGAGACTAACATTATAGAAGAAATAAAAGTTCAGTAATTAAATTAATCGGAAAATAATAAAATAAAATTTTCACCAAAGTTTATAGCCATTTTGATATTAAACATAACACCCCCTAATTGAATTCCATTCCATTCATTGATGTGACTATTTACTTTTTTGACCTCCAGTGTTTGGTGTGTGATGGGGGAGAGAAACAACACTGTTTCAATATCCAGCCTTTGAGGCTATAAATGAGTCCCCACTCTACTCCAACAGTAGTTTGCAACTTGATAAATTTAGGTATTAAGTTTGGGCCATATTTGTCTTTTTGAAAATTATTTAATGGATTAATATCTTATATACCGACGGTGGAAACTAGGGATGGCAATGGGTCGGATTTGGATCGGATTGTATAAAATCCAAGTCCGAATTCGTTACAATCGGACTCGGATATTTTTTTCGGATTTGGATTCGGATTTTTTTCAAACGGATTTGGATCGGATTGTTTTTGGATCGGATTTTTCGGATCGGATTTGGATTTGTTTCAATCGCATTTAGATTAGAGTTTTTTTAGTTAGATTAAATTGTCATCTCTAGTCTTGACCCAAGTCTAAGGGGTAGATTCGCGAATTTTAGCGTCTTTAGGGTATATTGTGTTTTGCGCCTTTAATAATTTTATTTTAGTGCAATCAAGTTCATAATTTTGTATATTTAATTTCTTACACATTTAATTTATGTTATTTAATTCTACACTTGTTCATTTTTATCCCTTATTTGTTGACTACATTTTATTTTTTGTGTTTATTGTTTATGCTTTTAATTTGATTTCTATTTTAATTCATAATTTTAGTATAATATATCATAACTTTATCTATCGATTGCATATTACTTACTATTTCATTCACCAACTTCCTTAAGTTTTAGTAATTCATTGATATTTACATTTATTTGTTTCCCTATTGTATTTATTTTATCGTTTGTTTATCTATGACTTGATCTTGCATTTATTTTTTCATATTTATTTATACATGCATATGGTATAAATAAATATATTACATTATATTAAGGTTAATTAATATATATAGATCATAATAAATATTATTATTATTTAACTTACATTCTTAAGGCATTTATATTTTTATTATTACTTTTAATATATATATATAAAAATAAAGTTAATGTATTTAGTTTAACCTTTTACTTTATTTATGTTGTATTTTTGTTTTAATGTAAATATTATATATGATATTTTGTATTAAGGAATTAAAAGTCTTAAATGTTTTGATTCAGACTCAGATATGGATCGGATGCGTCGGATTCGGATCGGACATAGATTTGGATCGGATTCGGATCGTATTCGGATCGGATCTTGGCATGATCCATATCCAACCCATCTCCTATTAGGACTCGGACATTTTCCTCGGATTCGGATTCGGATTTTTTTCAATCGGATATGGATCGGATAAATTTCTTCGGATCGAATCGGATTCGGATTAAATTGCCATCCCTAGTGGAAACTGAAAGTTAATTTCCACACGCACCTTAGTTTTAGGGTATATGGAGTTAGTTTAGGGTATAAGGTTTAGGGGTTTAGGTGTAGGAGTTTAGAAATTAGGGATAGTTGTTTCAATTTAAGGTTTATGTTTATAATTTAGGGTTTATAGGTTAGGGTTTAGTTTTTAGGGTATTATGGTGAGGATTTAGATTTTAACCTATAAACCCTAAATTATAACCTTAAACATTAAATTGAAACAACTATTCCTAAATTCTAACCCCCTACACCTAAACCCCTAAACCCTATACCCTAAACTAATTCTCTATACCCTAAAACTAAAGCGCTCGTAGAAACTTTCAGTTTCTACCGCCTGTGTATAGAATATTTATCCTTATTTAATACATTTAACGATTTAATTTAAAGTTTAAGGATTTAGTTTATATGAGTCAGAGTTTAGGGTTTGAATTTTAATTTTTAAAGAGTAAATATAAAACTTGTGTAAGTTATTTTACACATTATATGTATCGGAAAATATTTTGTAACATATGTTTATTTTCATTAATGATACCGTTTTTAATTTTTTTGATAAATCTTAATTCTACTTAGAGTGAAGGGGAAAGGGAAGGGGACTCTAAGGGAATGAAGGGGGTGCTCCTAGTGAGTCTATAACACATGACCTAAAAGAATACGAAAGAACAAAGATGAGCAGTTTGGTGAACCAACCAGTACCTGCACTTTTTGAAGTTTGAATCTAGAAAAATATATTTTACAACTGTATCCAACATTTATTGGTGTTTAGGTCATATTTTGGCAACACTCATGGAAAATGCCAAGCCAAGCCAAGTAGCCAATATTCCCAAAACCAGCAGCCCCAATTGGCTTCTGCTGTGATTAATTGATGGTTTCTGTTGTAAGATTGCAAGTTGGCATGTCCAAGACCAATTGCATGCCAATGCATTATTGTATATAAAATCAGAGGTGGGGCTCAATAGATACCCAATTATATTTCATTAATGCATGTAACAGGTTAATCATACACTAAAATTAAATATGGAAGTTCGAATCATGATATTGTGGTTTTATATTCTACTCCATGAGACATTTATAATGGTGTCTCAAGTGCTCAAAACGGTTGAGTGATGAATGGGAAATAGATGCTCAAAATAGGCTACTAGTGAATTGTGTTTAAAAAAATGAAATATCCACATGTGGTGGATGCTAACTGTGAGATATGTTTATATACAAGACTCAACTTAAATCTCCTGCCCCGCCCCGTTTCGACCTAATAAAATTATAACCTGACCTCAAATTTTTAATAAAAAAATTGGATTAAACTCAAACCCGCCCCGCCTTTGTTTCTTTCTAAACCCGCCCTGCCCCGAACCCAAAAATTTTAAAAAAAATGCCCCTATAGGGTCGGGTCGAGACCCAACGAGTCCGGGTCAAATTGCCATCCCTACTTGATCGATAGATGGTTTTTTGTTTAACCACTGATTTCCAGCATATCGGTTGACTAATCGGGATTAAGTACTATAGAAGTCTATTATGGGGCAACCCTCTCAATCCAATTGCTACATTCACAATGTTAAAATTCAAGCTCTTGACCTTGCTTAAAGAATCTTGTGATTCATCTCGCTAGACCAACAGATTGTTGATATCGATCCGGTAGATGTTAATATGTGTACGTGTATTATAAATTAATATGTCAGAATCAGAGCCGACCCTGATTGGCTAAAACAGGAACAGATTTCAGGCCAGGTTGGCCTAACCAGGATTCGAACGACCGGCTGCCATTTTCAGACACAAAAATTTAGAGGTTGGTTCGGAAGTAGGCCAAGAACAAAGGAGGAGGTAACCAATAATAGGACAGCACTGTTCACTTTATGAAAAACAGTGTCCACCTTTCATCAATTTCATATATTACAAAACCCTAAAAGTTGCAGAAAAGGCATGTGAAAACCCACCTGTCCCTACTGTCTAACTCATGTCTTTTGTTCTCATTTCATTTTCTCTGGTTATTCCAAGATAGATACCAACTTTTGGTTAAAGTTTTTCAACGAAGATTTTCTACATACACAACGACTCGAAATCAATACATGTTTAAGTGGAACTAAGCTGCTTATCACTTGGACCAACTCATGTATGTTAATAATTGTTTCTTAAATAATTATTTTGATTTGTTTAATATGGATAAATATTCTATACGCAGGCGGTGGAAACTGAAAGTTTCCACAAGCGCCTTAGTTTTAGGGTATATGGAGTTAGTTTAGGGTATATAATTTAGGAGTTTAGTTGTAGGGGTAGAATTTAGGGATAGTTGTTTCAATTTAAGGTTTATGATTATAATTTAGGGTTTATAGGTTAAAACCTAAATCCTTACCGTATTACCCTAAAAACTAAACTCTAACCTATAAACCCTAAATTATAACCATAACCCTTAAATTGAAACAACTATTCCTAAATTCTAAACCCCTACACCTAAACCCCTAAACACTATACCCTAAACTAACTCCTTATACCCTAAAACTAAGGCTGTGTATAGGATATTAATCCGTTTAATATTCGTTAAATATTTAAGAAAGAAGATATTTGATTTTTAAAAAAAATTAATTTTTAGATTATATTTTGATATATAATAGGTAAAAAATTGTACAACTCTTCATATTTTGATACAAGCTAAACTGTTAAAAAACTATACAATATAAAAACTAAAATTTTAATCATATAACCCTAAATCTCAAACTATAATATCTAAACTTCAACCATAAATCTTAAATTTTAAACACTACGACTTAAATCCCTAAACCCTAAATTCATATATCAGTTCATAATAAAACAATCAAATTTCAATTTCAATAATTGCCAACATCAAATACTATTTTTTACTATTAGGAATGAATTGACATATTTTGTGTGCAATGAACCCAATTATAAAGTCTCTATCACCACCAGTGTGCTAAGATAATGAACACAATTGTCTCGTACTCTAATTTTCTTAGAAAATTAATTTATTTATAAATTTATTTTTTATTTTTAAATATTTATGTTTTGTGTCATAACTCTAAATTTTAACTTCGTCTCTGACCGCCATATCGTTTTATGCAACGGGCCCACCGTTGCTTTACTTAAGAAAAAGTTTCTGATTAACCCCATGGATTTACCAGGGTTCACTTCTTCATTTGAGCCCGCAAAATTAAGGCTGGCTTGTCCCACTCGTTTGAACTCGGATCTTTTAGATAAATATTACTATTTTTTTATTTAAATCATTTATATTTATATGTTTAAATACATTTAAATTTATTATCTTTTAATTATTACAATAATAATATCAATCTAACTAATAACTTAACCGACTATAAATATTAATCAAAATTGTAAAGCTCCTTTGAGAACAAAATCGGCTGTTGGTAAGCCCAAAATTTTGGTATCTTTGCAGCTTATCTTCTTTGGGCTTATATAGCTAATTTACCCATTATTGTCTTTGATTGATTGAAGCCCAAAGGCTTGATCAAGAGTCAATGTGTTAATTAGCACAGATGATTTTTTTTAAATAAAAATATACATTGATATATAAAGTTTGAAAATTTATTTAGTACCAAGTGCGTAAAATTTAGACGACACAAATTTATCTATTTTATATTATTTGTCTTATTTAGGGTATAGAGTTTTAGATAGTGACGGATGCAAGTGTATCCTAGGATTGGCTCGTGCTCCCCTGAATTTTTTAAACTTTATACATTGAACTTTAATTTTCTCATTTTTATGAGTTAGTATTTATATTATTTTTAATATTTATAAGTCTGTGCCCGCCCTGAAATTTTAATTTTTTTTAAATATTTATAAGTTGTGCTCACCATAAAAATATTTCTGGATCCGCCGCTAGTTTTAGGTTATAAGCTCTATGATTTATAATTTAGGTCTTCCCATGGAGTTTTTAAAATGTATTCCTGTAGATTTAGAGATGGAAGCATTTTGAATAAAATTTGAAATTCATACATAATTATACTGAATTTAGACACTTATGAATAACATCAATATTATACATGAGTTCAGTATGAACACTTCAAACTATAGATGGACCGAGGGGTTAGAAGAGGCGATTGCCCCCCCTGAAAATTTAAAATTCGTATATGATTTAAAAAATTTCTATTGAAAATTTACTTTCGCCCCTAGAATTTTATAGGTTCGCCCCCCTAACATAAAGTCTCGAGTCCGTCCTAGCTTCAAACCATATCATGCATGAAAAAGAGACCTGCCTAACCTAGATTCTTTATGTTTAATAACGTGGAGCTTACTCCCCAAAGGATATGGCTGCATGTGATTTCCATGGAGACAAATGCATGGGAAGACAAGAACAAGACGTAAAGGAAAAAATGTCTTGGTTCTTCCAATTATCAACTTCAATCACGGAACTTGGTGGCCTATTAAACTTATAACCAGAAAAACACCAGACAAGAAGCGAGAAAAAAAAAACCAGCATCTAAAACTAGAATATCAACCTTATTCCATTCACACTACCAAACTCTTGTTAGTTAAATGTCCGAAAAAAGCTAGTTAAAATAGACACTAGCATGCCCTAATACAATGCATATATATATAGGCCAATCATGGAGTTAACATGTACAAGAACAGTGTAGATTATTGTACATTCATTATCTATGTCAATATTTGGAGACAGACACTGCTGTGACTTGTGACAAAGCTTGATAATGTCTTGTTAGCCAGCTACAGTGACCTAGAACCAATAGCTGCGACAAGCAGCATGTATGGGGCTTTGGTCCCCCCCGCAGTAGGTCGTAAAGTTGAACAGGAGTCCAACATGGAAGACAAAAGAGTAGTACAGACCGATGTTATCGACCAACAACCAGTTGGTCTAGCGGTTGAGGCCGCTATAGGATCTTAAGTAAGGTTAGAGATTTGAATTCTGAATTTGGAGGATCGTATCATATTGGATATTTGTAAAACTCGATTCAGATTAGTTGACCAATGAGTCGAATACCGGTGGTTAAAAAAAACCAATGTTATCGGAGCTTGGCGATTTCTACCAGCACAGTTTGTCCATGTCTCCCTATCCTTACTGGTTGGCATGTGCGGAACTTTCTCATTTCATGTCCATTTTTTGCCAGTTCAATGGACAATGGGTGAGGGCAAAGATCCATCTTGGACCCCATGGCCTAAGGGGACCAGACGTTTGTTTTCATTGCAATTAGGGTTACATTATCCTATCGTTTGAAGAAACCCCAAATTTATTTCCATCCTATAATCCCAACGTTTATGAGCAATGAGCATTGTTATACTCTGCTCTCGAAGTTTTCCGCTGCCACGACTCCGTCGCAAGTAGGATTCCCGAAGACTCTCTCGACGTTAATTATCGTTATCAAGTTCATCTGACCCACCAACTAACTCTAATACCTGACAGTCAAGCCTACACCACTGACTCAATCATTTTTCTTCCTGTAATCCTATTATCTATGAGTTAGGGGTGTTCAAAATTACCCGGCCCAAACTATTCGGCCCGCCGACCCGCATGCCCGAAACAAAAGTATCGGATACTCGGATCGGGCCCAGGTCACAAAATGTCTCTTAACCGGGTACCCGACTACCCGATACCCGGTTTGTGTGTGTGTGTATATATATTTTCATTATTTGACTCTTGAGTTTATATTTTAATACCTTTTTTTGTCTTACTCTGTTATCTAAATTATTATGGTCTGTGTCATATGGTGCATTTTTTATTGTATGCCAAGAATTAGTGGCAGTGGACAGTGACACCATCAAACTGGAATAATTTAATTTTAGTTATTAAAATAAGAAAATGATTATATGTTATAGTTTTAATTATTTCATGTAAAACATAAAGGTATTAAAAATTAAAAAAAAAAACATAATTTCCGGGTACCCTATTACCCGAATTAACGGTTACCCGCGTTTTTCGGATATCCGATTTGTATGAGCCGAATAACAAGCCAAAGTTTCACTACCTAAAAATTTCGGGTACTCAGATTTCCGAGTACCCGGTTTTAAACACCCCTACTATGTGCAATGAGCATAGCCCTAAAATCTTGTAGGAATAAGAGATTGTCTGCAGAATGATTTGGTCTGCAGTTTTCTTGCCTTGCTTTTTGGGGTGAAATGTAGAATTAATGCCCTTTTAATGATGATTTCCAACATAAATTTAGCTACTAATCGATGTATGGAGACAATTAATCTGGTTTACCAAAGGAGGAAGTGCCACCTAAACAATCACATCATTCATGCATGGAAATCGTATCCTACAAAACTGCTGCAAATTATATGGGCAATGAAAGGGGACTAAACATGATTGTGTTTTGAAATCCAAGTTAAAGTTCTAGGTGATTATAAGAGGGATAGTCGAAACGGACACATGATTTTAGGTTAGGAGTCAAACTTATACGAATTTCAAATTTCTATGGAGACGATCACTCCCCAGCCTCCCTCAGTCCATCATGTTTGAGTATATTCGATAACGAAAATTTCATTTTATTCGAATATATTCGACATTATCTTTTGCTGATGAGGTTTGATGGTAAGGTTGAAGTTAGAAGATTGTATGATCAAATTCCACCATATTAGGGTTCTTTTCCTATTTTATTACTATATATAATTTAAGTCTCATTATGTAAACTTATTTTTTTTTTGAATATATGTGTGTGTATGGATTGAATGTGACCCAGAACTAACTCAAAAAGCATGTCCGGACAAATTTGAGCATTAATAATTTTGATGCATGAATTTGGTTTTAAGGTTTAATTTTATATTCGACTTTTTTAAAATTTCAATTAGACACCTAAGTTTAACTTATTAGACTGACAAAAAAAATTGGCTTATCAATTCGAATTAGTATTTGAATTTGATTTTAAGGTTCAATTGGTACATTATTTTTTGGCCCAATTAAGTGCCGTAACTTTGCTTCTTAGTTCAAATCAGTATATAAACTTGACTTTTTGATTATTTTGAATTGTTCCAGATTTATATTCGTTCGAGTTGGACAAACTTAGAAGATTTCAAATAATTTTTGAAATTTTATAAGATATAAATACTTTTTATTTCAAATGTAATAATTAATTGGATAAAAAAACATAAATTTCAAATTCAACCAGAAACCAAATCCATGTCTGTCTAAACCAAAAAATCAAGTTTAGAAAAACAAAAGGAGTTTAAATGTCAAATTAAATCTCAAATCAAATTGCAAGGTACATTACTCTCCTAAGAATAGAATTCATGTTCAAGTTTTAAAAACGACATTATTGAAAAGGAGAATTACAGATTTCAAACATGAACCATAAAATGAACATGTATGTTTATAAAACCGACAAGAATTGGATTAAAATGTAACCTTAATTAATTATAATACTGTAAAACAAGCTTGAAATGTACCCCAAACAAACAAAAATTCTTTATTATTTTCAGAAAATAAAAACTTTACAGAAATAAAGGAGAGATATCCTTTAAGTTGTGAGCCCCTACACTTTTCCCTCTTGGGGGCCAGAATTCAATGGCCAAAAACATTCTCATCGTCTTCAACATTCTTACATTACAAAATGTACGTTGTCAATGTCAGAACAGCAGAATATAAAGGACAAATAACAAGTGGCCACATAATTTTCTTGGACCACTTGTTTGTTTCCTCTGATTTCAAATGGATTCTTCTCCCCCATTCATTTTCCTGGAAAATGAAACAGGAAAATAATATCAGCACCACAGGCTTGATTTTCCCAAATGCAGAAAAAAAATCAAACAATTGGAAATGAAGTGTACCGATTGATTTTTTGCAATGGAGGACCGCCTCGTAAATCGAGCTCTCGGAGTCACACGACTTCCGCCACTCGTCGGCGGAGTACGCGACGCTGATCCTAGGGGATGTTGCGGTCGAGTATAGCCAGTTTTTCCTCACCTGACCCCTTGCATCGACACTTTCGGCTCGAACATTCGACTTGTTACGTCGTAACACACTTCGATACAACGGCCTAAGGAAATTCAAGTACTTGGAAAATATCCGCTTGGACAACCTTCGGCACCTATGCCGATTCGTTTTACTCTGCGGGACATCGAGATCAGATGCACATGTAGTAGCGGTAGGCAGGGTCGAATTGAGATCGGAGACACGGTACGTCTCGATCTTCGAATCGTTAACGAAGAAAGGCATGACACGACCATCGGAAAAGAGCTCATCTGCATGAACAAGAGTGAGGGGAGTTTGTGCAATGGGGAAATCAAACTTGAAATCATGAGAATTCCGAAAGAATCTCTTCGAAGGCGGCATCCTCGGGTCCATTTCGATGAACGAAGCTTCGTCGTCGATCGAAGCTCGGAGAGAGCCGTCTAGACCATCTAAAGAAGGCTTTAAGTTCACCAACCAACTGTAAGAAAAGCTTTCAATGGAGAGAGGCTGTGAAGTTTCCATGGCTGCCAATGATATTGATGTGAAAAACAGAGGAGAAAGAGCATATTTATATATGATTATTTGGCAAGAGACAATGAATTTTAATAATTGTAAAGGGAAAATGAGAAAAAGACAGAAATATTGAACCCCACAGTTGCACTCATTGTGTCTTGTTGCATCGAACACTTGAACCCCACAATTTCCCTTTAAAGAAAGAAAATTAGGTTCTTGTGCTAATAATAATCTTTGCTTTATGTGATTTCTCATAGGTTCATGCACATTTTGTGTGACGGACATAAAATTTTATGTTAAGGGAGGTAAATCTATTAAATTTTAAGGATGGACGAATTTATATAATTTTAGGGGCACAAAAAATTTCAATAGAAAATACATAGAAAATTTTTAAAAATTTTCTAAATCACGTATGAATTTTAAATTTTTAAGGGAGCGACTGCCCCCTCCACTCACGGATGGAAATCCTCTACCCCTTTTCGGTGCCCCTACTTATGCCCTCCTACTCAAAATTATGTTTAGGGTTTAGGGTTTTAGGTTATGGTTATGGTTTAGAGAATTTAGGGCATGGTGTATTTTTTAGGGTGTAGGGTTTAATATCTAAAATTTAGAGTTAGAGCTTGAAATTTAATTTTATTGTGTTTTTTAGTGTTGAGACATAAGTAGGAGCACCGAAAAGGGGCAGAGAATTTTATCCCTCCACTCACCTCTGGGTCATCCCTGCACACAAGCATAACTTATCCAAGATGCTGCTTAAACCACAATAGAAGTATAACTTAGGTCTTCCATCAACGGAAATCATCTACTCTTTTTCGACGCCTCTATTTATATCTGACATTAAAATATTAAGTTTAGAATTAAAAATTAAAATTTAGGGTTAATGTTTAATATTAGAGTATAAGATATAAAGCGTAGGGTTTATTTTCAAGGTTATAGTTTAAAATTTAAAAATTAGAGTTAGGGTTATAATTTAACATTTTAGTGTTGGGTGCATGATCGGAGGCACACAAAAAAGCTAATGGTTTTTGTTTGTCTTCCACGTTTACGGATAGAATTGAGTGATTTAAATTTTATTTTTGTCCAAGGGTAAAAATCCTCTGTACCTTAATCATGCCCCCTTCTACGCCTCATACTAAAAATCACTTAAAAATTAAATTTTAAACTCTAACCCTAATTTCACATCCTAAACTATACCCTTTAAAAAAATACACCTTACCCCTAATTCCCTAAACTCTAATCACAGCCTCTAATCTTAAACCCTCTAAACTCATTATTTTAAAGTGTGGGCATAAAAGAGAGCATGATAAAGAGGCAAACGATTTCTATCCCCATTAGTGTCTTCCATTGACTAACGTTCTCTGTTGTCTTCCGAGGATATTCTTCACTATATGAAAGAGTTTAAACTTGAGCGAAACTCGACTTTTTCATTTGCGTATTCAATAAAGAGTAAGAAACTCAATTCGAGTGATATTCTTTTTATAAAGCAAATAACTCATCATATAAATAGAAAACATGAATTAAGGTTGAAAAATGAGTTGAAAACCCTACATCAAATTTAGACACAAAACTCTTTGGCAAATCTTGGTGTCATACTTTTCTACTTTTATTTGTGTTCTTATATATGTTCGAACACTAGTGATTGTACACAAGTGAAGAGATGTCTTAAAAATGATGCTCGTTGTTACACGTTTCTGCAATTTGGTCCTCGAATCAGTTCAATATATATCTTAAAAATCTGGAGATGTAAAAAGGGAAAAGAAGATAGAATCTGATAAGTTCTATTTCGGGGGGGTTTGCATCCACCACCATTTTTTCTAGTGGTGTGGTGAGCTCGGGAAATGATAGTCATTTTCATATGCCGGCAATGTGCAGAAACAAAACAAGAAGACAAAGGTTGGCCGTTGCCCTTTAGATTTGTCGGAGAGTGAAAAGACAGTGACCTAGGTTTCAGGGCCAAAAGCCAAGAATGGAAAGTGACAAGAAACCAACTGGCCCCTACGCTGTATCCTCCCGCAAGACAACAAGCAATGGGTACTGAATTTTTAAGCATTTATAAAGCAGTTTAAGTTCAGAAAAAGAATGTTTTTTAACTTTGTTTTTATGATGACAACCTTGATAACTAGTGGGTTAAATCTTAAAAGAAGTGAATAGGGTACACCATGAAACAACTTTTGTATGCATGGCTCTAACAAAGTGCAGTCAAATCGGGCCTACGTTGCTCGAACTCGAAATGCATATCAAATACGTGTATGTGTCGAATACGAAATATTTGAAAAAGATTATTTTAAAAGTTGAAGAGTCGGGAGCATGCGAGGACGGCCTGGTGGTTAGAGCACGCTCACCTGCTCAACTTCCTTCTCCTTAGGTCACGAGTTCATGACCCTTCAGGAGCGTTACCTTCACCTAAATTCTCTCCCTCCCTTCTCCAACTTTTGTGTTCTTGTGTTGACTGATTCTTTTATAACATGTAGATCAATTTTGTAACAATTCAATAAGTTCAATGATTATTTGGTAACTTCCAAAACTTTAATGACTGAAATATCATTTTTACTTAGTTTAGGGACATTTTTGTGCGTTATCCAAAAAATCTATTATGTGATATTGGCCACATGTTTTATGTCCATTTTGAGTAGGGGCTCGCGCAAGAAAATTTAAAATATTGGGCCGGGCTGGCCCATTTATTTTAAGAAATCATTTCATACTTGTGGTATATAGTTGGAGTTGCTAACAAACGAAAGAAATCAAATATTCGTTCCAAAGAAAATAAAGAAATCGAATAAGATTAAAATTCTTCTCTCTACGCATTATTGTTCTTAAATTTTAATTTTTTTTGAAAGTTAAGTGTTTACAAGTAGTATCTGTTCTACATATACTCTCAACTATTTGACAATGTATGCTCAATCACCCTGCTGTAGCTGTTGGTGCTCGAACCTGTAACCTCTAAAAAAACGATCGTTCCCTTAACCACTGAGGCAAGATGGTTCGTGCTTAAATATTAATTTTTTGTCTTGAAAAAAGAACAAAGTGTTTGAACAATTTTTTTATTATTTTATATATGAGTCAAGGTTCACTCACACGTGTAAAACTTATAAAATTTATACTTTTTAGTTTGTTATATTAACTGGATTTAATGGTTAAGATTAAAACTTTTAAATTAAGAATAACACATTTATTTTTGTTAAATTCTCCTTATTTATTATTATTAATTTCACCAATCCATTTTTACTTATTCAACTATCCCAACCATATATATTCTCATATGTGTAATAATTGAGGGATTATTTTCAACCGAGTGATGTCATTACATATAACATATGCAAAGAAGCAAATGAAAGTGTATTTTATTATGGTAAACAACACCATTAGTCACTAAATTATTTTCATTTTTCTATTTTGGTCACCAAACTAGTATTTTGTGCAAAATTGTCACTAACATTGCGTTTTTTATTTTGGCCACTAATATTACTTCTTTTCCTGTTTTGATCACCAAACTATTATTTTTTTCGTGAGCAATTTAACGCGGGTGACCAAAATAGGAAAAAATGTAACATTAGTAACGATTTTGACAAAAATAATACTCATGGTGACCAAAATAGAAAAGTGGGAATAGTTTAGTAACCAATGATGTTGTTTACCTTTCTTAATTAATTTAAATATTTTTTGTAATTCTAATACTATATTTTATGGATTAATATCCTATAGACTGACGGTGGAAACTGAAAGTTTTCACAAGTGCCTTAGTTTTAGGGTATATAGTTTAGGTGTAGGGGTTTAGAATTTAGGGATAGTTGTTTCAATTTAAGGTTTAGGGTTATAACGTAGGGTTTGTAGGTTATGGTTTAGTTTTTAGCATTTAGGGTTTAAGTTTTAAACCCTAAATTATAACTCTAAACCTTAAATTGAAACAACTATCCCTAAATTCTAACACCCTACACCTAAACCCATAAACCATATACCCTAAACTAACTCCCTATACCCTAAAACTAAGGCGGTGGAGTATAGAGAGTTAGTTTAGGGTTTAGGGGTTTAGGTGTAGGTGTTTAGAATTTAGGAATAATTGTTTCAATTTAAGGTTTATAGGTTAGGGTTTAGGGTAATATGGTGAGGATTTAGGTTTTAACTTATAAACCCTAAATTATAACTGTAACACCCCTCACCCGGTTACGAGGGAGCGATGTTACTATTCGGATGATAGACAGATTCATACATATCAAGCTTGATTAACTTCAAACATAGTTCGTTCATATCATCATATCCATATTTACATAAACATTTATTAAGTCATTACGTAATATAACATGTCAAACCACACTTAAGAATTACATGATTCATAATGCATGACAAACTATTTTAGACTATGCCACCAACTAGGAGTCTAAGCAAGATTATATCATACTTGTTCTTGGCTTGCGAAGCTCTCGAATCAGAACGGATGACTTTCGGATATCAAAGAACTTGTTATTTTGGAAGAAGGAAACAAAGAGAGTGATAAGTACACATAATGTACTTAGTGAGGTAGCCCTAACTTTACTAGTTTCAATCTTTTAAAGTCTTATTCAATCTTTGAGGTTACTTAGCTAGGCTTAGCACATATAGAAATACCTAGCTAGTTCTATCAAAACCAAGTTAACTTTGCTAGTTTCATGTACTAACCAATAGAGCAGCAAGCATTCACAATTCAAGCTAAAATGGACAACAAATAACATGTAATCCCATTGTCATCTTGGAAGCAACACTTCATAGTTTCACATCACAACATAGTTCACTTTAAATCTTAACCAAGTACACATATTCATTTCATATCATAAGGGTTAATACCCAACTTGTTCATTTAAACATATATGATTGTTCTAATAAATGTTTTGCCTTGGATGATTAATGAAATAGGTAATCAAGTCTTCATGTAACATGTAACATTAGATACTCAAAGTATCCATTTCTCATTTCAACATATAACAGGGGATGCATAGGCATCAATGGTGACTTACCACCATTCAATTATCAAGGTGACTAACCACCTTATCAGGTTTATAGGTGACTAACCACCATCCTGTAACAAAGATCAGGGGAGCTCAACGACTCTAAGGCATGCCCTTCTACCTATAGACACTAATCATACCAAGGACTTTACTTATCTTTCTTTATTAACAAGATCATTCACTTGTCAATCATTCATAATTTCAAAGGCATTTAACCATTTCAATAGGCATAAACATATAATCAATCAAGCATCATGGTAATATAAAATTTCCAGCAAGTACAAGAGATCATTTTCATTTTTATGATCATCAAAAACCAGTAGCAAAGCTTATCATTTAGTCACATTTCACATAGCTCAAGTAATCAACACATCATAGCAACTAATCATATTTATGCTAAGCATGCTTATCTAACAAGCAATATACACTTAGATCAATATTTTTGCCTTTAATCCTTCTTCCTTATCATTTTAAATTTTACCAATCATTATTAAATTCATTTCATGCTTTCTTCATGTTATCTAAAAAAAATAACAAGGTTAGGATACTAATCCCAACACTTTAAACAAAACTACACTCACAATACTCCAAGCTAGTTTGTCTCCTTAATGATGATGCCTCTCCCTTTCTTCTTGGTTTGATCACCCCTTGATTCCTCTAATATATCTTCACCAATATGCTCTTGAATCATAAAATATCATATACAATACCCATTAGTAATTAATTCAAACATATAAATTCATTTACTTAAACATAATCACTTAGAAAAGTGAATCTGCCCCTTAAACTGGCAGTTTGAGTAACCTCTACTAAACTGGTCATATCTTTTTACTCACAACTCCAAATAAGGAGTTCTTTACCATTCTGGAAAGCTTATAAACACACCTTTACAACCATGTATGGAACATAATTTTATCATTTCTCTATCAATACAGTTTATTACTTGAACATAGGGTATCTTTAGAAAACTAATCTGCCTATTTGTGACTTTAGTGTATTTATAACCTATGTTTCACTACACCATAAATCTTGATATTTTAACCATATTTACCTTCACATATTAACATAATAATTATGTTCCAGAAACCATGAAAACAGAGCATATAAGTCCTCAAATTATCAATTCTTACAAACTAGTCCATTTTAATCTCTTATGTGTTCTAATGATATTTAAACTATCAATTGATATATAATTCAAACTAAATTATTTATTTTTCATTCATAAAATACCTCCTCTGTTTCTAATAAATTTTTAAGAATTTATTGGCATCAATTAAACTCCTAAACATTTCAAATTTCACAATTTAGTCCAGCAGATTCCAAATTCATTCTGTTTCAGTCCCGTCAACTTCTAACAACAATTCCGAGACCTATACTTAACATTTTTGAGCAAATAATACCTCTATTTCATGTAAAATTTTGTCCTCTACAACTTTGTAGAAGAACACTTTTTCCAGAAATGACTCTAACATGCTCGAAAATGTAGTTTTCTACAGGACAGTTTATAAATCCGAATTTCCTTATTCTTTCTTCCCTTATCTTTTACCAACCTTTAATTAATCTAATTTCATGCTTATACTAACATCAAATTTAAAGATAGTTGAGACTCTAATCTCAACTCTAATTTGTTTCACTCACCTTGATAGATCGGTAATTTATTTTTATTTCTTGAGCTTGATGGTTGTTCTGAATCGACCTCGTGTACTATGATAAAAATCAATTAAAATCGGTAAGACAGTATCGAATAAATATAAAAATATTACGAAGATTCGATACCAAAACTTAGATCAACTAAGGATTTGAGCTTACCCCGACGTCGGCAGAGATTCGATATTACTATATCGAATTTATCGAATCACCAATCGAATACTGAACAACCTAATCCAAACCGATTGTTTGTTTCTCTATTTGTTGTGCATTTCTAACTATCCTCCCTCCCCCTATTTATACACATTTGCGTCAGGCATCTCCCCCCCACCCCTTATTTTTTTATTTCATTTATTAGCTAGCCACCTTTCATTCCACCAAACCTTATCCCATCTTTCACGTGGCATTTGCCCCTAAATTGGGCAACATTTATGGCAATTTACCACTTTAATTTGCTTTGCTTTTGTGCTGGCCCTTTTTTTTTAATAATAATAATAATAATAAACTATTATAAATTACCCCAAATAATATTTATTGGTTCAGCTAAGATCGAATAAATTATTCAATTGATAAAAATATTCGATCACCGGAACTTAATTCCGACTAGACCGGTTTTTGGAATGTGACAATAACCATAAACCTTAAATTAAAACAACTATCCATAAATTCTAACCCATACAACTAAACCCCTAAATTATATACCATAAACTAACTCTCTATACCCTAAAACTGAGAGAAAGTTTCCACAAGCGTCAGTGTATAAGATATTAATCTATATTTTATTATCTATATTTAAAGTCGGTGATTAATCCTCCTATCCACAATCTTATAAAACCTAACTCTCATCCATAAATAAAAAAAATAGTTTTAAAAATGCAATCATTCATTGGCATGAAAGAAAAAACAAAAGAAACTGATAAGTACATACATACTCATATAATTTGCAGCCGCAACAATGTCAAAGTTCTGAATAAAGCTTCGAGTTACGTGTCAATGGGCAATGCCCTTTTTCCCTCTCGGTTGCACACATCCTGGACCGTTAAACCACAAACATATCAACACGTGTCATAGCCTCCGCCCTCCAGCTCCATCAGCAGCCGACCATTTTAGTTGCAGACATTTTTTTCAAAGTTTTAGCTCACCGAACCCTGCACTTATAGTTAATGTAACCAGCTGTGCCCCACAATGGCCATGCACCGATATAAAACATGGTCCGTTTTCAGTTCGAGTCTATTGGTTCCATGGCTAATAGCTTTTGTTGTGCTGCTTGGGCGGTGATTTTGCTGGTTCTGGTTCGATTCTCATGCTGCATGGGTGGGCGAATCGGGTTGGGTTCGAGGTTGGCGGCTAGTGAGCAAGGTCGAGCTTGGGTTTCTGATAATGGAACCTTTGCTTTTGGTTTCACACCGTCGGACACTCGGGACCGTTTTCTGCTCGGAATTTGGTTTGCTGAGCTTCCTGGGGACAGAACCTTGGTCTGGTCAGCTAATAGGTATATGTTTTACTTTTTAGCTTGTTTAATGGGTTAATTGCACCAAATATGCCATAACTATTGTGGGATTCTAAATTGATCCTACACATCAAAACACCCTTAATGTAGTATTGTGTTAATTACATCTTTTCATTAGTACGAGGCATAGAAAGGGGCATACTTAGGGGAAGACGATTTTAAAGTGAGTACATGATAAGAGGGCATACGATTTTCATTCGAGGAGAACACCACTAAATAATGGATAAAAATCGTGTATCATTTAACTATACTTCTTTTGGTGTCTTCACTTAAAAAATAGGGTTAGAGTTTATAGAATTAGGGGTAAGATGTATTTTTAGGGTGTAAGGTTTATGATACGAAATTTAAGATTAAAGTTTAAAATTTTACTTTTTTAGTGTGGGGCATAGAAAATAGCATACTTAATGGTAAAAAAATTTGTTCCTAAATGATTTCCTCCGGGGGCAAAACCAAAATATTTTTTCAAGGGGGCACAAAGTTGAATTATGAATTATGATGGAAGCTAGTAAAATGTAATATTTTCACTGCATTAACCTATACTATCATAATTTTTAGGAATTTAGGGGGCAAAATACAATTTCCTCCTATACTAATTTATAATTTTATAAAATTTAGGGTAAACAACACTATTGGTCACTAAATTTTTCTAGCTTTTCTATTTTAGTCACTAAATTATTATTTTTGACAAAACCGTCTCTAATATTACATTTTTTTCTATTTTGGTCACTAATGTTACTTTTTTTCCTATTTTGGTCACCAATCTATTGCTTATTTCTTATTTTGGTCACCAAACTATTATTTTTTCTTTGAGTTTTTTTCCAGGTGACCAAAATAAGGAGAAAACGTAACGTAGTAATGATTTTGTCAAAAATAATAGTTTGGTGACCAAAACAAAAAAACAAGAATAATTTAGTTTACTCTAAAATTTAATGGGTTTATGAGCAATATTACTATTTTTGGAGGACCATGGCCCTGGCTTCATTACAAAAGCTTTTGCAGGTGTAAATGATGACGATGACTTTTAAAAACATTTTTCACCCTTTTAATGATCATCTAAATAGGAACTCTCTGGTCACCAAAGATGCAATCCTAGAGCTGGACACCACCGGCGATCTCGTACTCATGGACGGGGATGACACCATTTGGACGTCTAACACATCGAGAAGTCGTGCCGAGTTCGCGGTCATGTCGGAATCCGGGAATTTCATCCTTTATACCAACGACAACCGTCCTGCGTGGCAGAGTTTTTCGCATCCGACCGATACACTTCTCCCTAACCAACCATTGACAGTGTCACTCGAATTAACATCCTCGAAATCGCCTTCCCATGGTGGCTACTATGCTCTCAAGATGCTTCAACAGCCTAGTTCACTCACACTTGCCTTAACATACAACTTGCCTGACTCCTTTGATGATTCCCCTGATGGTCATACGAATTACTCCTATTGGGCTTCCCCCGGTATATCGAATGTTACCGGGGATGTTGTGGCGGTATTAGACGAAGCGGGAAGCTTCGGAGTAGTCTATGGCGAGTCATCAAATGGTGCAATTTATGTGTACAAGAATGATGGAGACTATGACGGATTATCTTCAGCTACAAATAAATCGAATGTACGATTATCGGTGCTCCGGAGATTGATCATTGAGACTAATGGCAATCTACGTTTGTATAGATGGGATAACGATGTTAATGGTTCGCGCCAATGGGTACCGGAATGGGCCGCGGTGTCGAACCCTTGTGACATTGCTGGCATATGCGGCAATGGGATATGTAATTTGGACAGAAGCAAGACAAGTACTTCTTGTACATGCTTACCTGGTACTTCCAAGGTAAGCAGTCCGGCTGGTGAAACCTATTGCTCGCAGAACTCATCGGTGACCGGAAAATGCGATCATAGGAACGGAAACCGGACTTCAGACTTTAAGATTGCAACAGTACAACAAACCAACTACTATTTCTCTTATTCCTCAGTGTTGGCAAATTACAGTGATATTGCCACTGTCTCCAAGTGTGGGGATGCTTGTTTATCAAATTGTGACTGTGTCGCATCGGTTTACGGGTTGGACGACGAGAAGCCTTACTGCTGGATTCTAAGGAGCCTCGACTATGGCGGGTTCGAGGACACTAGTTCAACCCTGTTTGTGAAGGTCAGGTCTAATGTCTCTTTGGAACCGGGTGGTGACAGAAAAGGGTCTGGTTCTTCAAATGTTCATGACAAGATTTTGGTGCTCCCAATTGTACTTAGCATGGCTGTCCTAATTGGCCTGCTTTGTCTACTATTGTATTACAATGTTCATAGGAAAAGACACTTAAAGAGATCCATGGAAAGCACTTTGATCTTCGAAGGGGCGCCGTTGAATTTCAGCTACCGCGATTTGCAGCTCCGTACCTGCAATTTTTCGGAGCTGCTCGGAACAGGTACAACTTGTACATATACTGCAGAATATCATAGTTTCATTCATCAGATTTTTTATAGCTATGCACTTGGAAATGATGTGATCTTTTGCAGGAGGATTCGGAAGTGTATATAAGGGAAGCCTTTCGGATGGAACATTGGTTGCTGTGAAGAAACTCGACCGTGTTTTCCCTCACGGCGAGAAGGAGTTCATAACTGAAGTGAATACAATTGGCTCCATGCATCACATGAACTTGGTTCGCCTCTGCGGATACTGTTCCGAGGGTTCACACCGGTACGGAACCGAATTACTTATTGTTCTCTGTTCAATCTGTTTCTAAAATAGCAACTTCTTCAAATGAGCAATCTATATGTTTTTGTTGGTAGTCTTCTGGTTTATGAGTTTATGAAAAATGGATCCCTGGACAAGTGGATATTTCCTTCCTATCAGTCCCGGGATAGCATATTGCATTGGCCGACTCGCTTCAATATCGCCGTCGCGACTGCACAAGGGATTGCGTATTTTCACGAGCAATGCAGAAACCGGATCATACACTGCGACATCAAGCCGGAAAATATTCTGTTGGACGAAAACTTTTGCCCCAAGGTATCTGATTTCGGACTAGCCAAGTTGATGGGAAGAGAGCACTCACATGTTGTCACAATGGTAAGAGGAACTAGAGGGTATTTAGCACCAGAATGGGTTACCAATCGTCCCATAACCGTAAAAGCCGATGTTTACAGTTACGGAATGCTTCTTTTGGAGATTCTCGGCGGCCGAAGAAACCTCGACATGTCTTACGATGCCGAGGACTTCTTTTACCCTGGATGGGCCTATAAGGTCTACTTCTTTAGTCCTAACTATCCATCCTCAATGTAACACAGAAAAAAAAAGAGCATATCATACTCATCATATTACCAATTACTTCTGCAGGAGATGACAAATGGAAAGCCGATAAACGTCGCGGATAGGCGACTAGGAGGAGCAGTCGATGAAGCAGAGCTGACCCGAGCATTGAAAGTAGCCTTTTGGTGCATTCAAGATGAAGTCATCCTGAGACCTTCAATGGGGGAAGTGGTGAAGATGCTAGAAGGATCGATGGACATCGACGCACCACCGATGCCTCAAACGGTAACGGAACTTGTCGAGGAAGGCTTGGAACAGGTGTACAAGGCAATGAAAAGAGATGTCAATCAATCGAGCTCGTTTACCATGACTACCATGACCACACATCCATCATCTTTAGCTACCTGCAGTTATTCAACAATGTCACCCAGATGATCTATATGATCAAGAAACCAGAAGGAAATTTTGTGCACTTCATAGGATCAATATTCAATAACACCTTAGATGCCTAAACCAGGCATCCAAGGGTTTTCGTCATCGGTCCACGACTCGATGTTCTAGTTTTGTTAATTACTTAATAATTCAACGTAAACCCTCGAACATCGAGTCGTTGACCAATGACAGCACTAGTACGTCAGCAGAACACGGATTGCAACATCACAGATTCACAGCACCTCGTTTCATATGTTTTTCCTCGTTGACTATCTGTTTGTTTATAAAAGTTGTCGACAAAAATCAACAGACTACAAATATATATATACACTCACAGACACACACAAATATATATATATATATATATATATATATATATATTTCCACATGGCTTTAAGTCATGGCCATTTTTTCGCAGAAAAAACCAGGAAGAAAACCAATGCGAGCAGAAGTCGAAAAGGAGTAATATATAAATTACTTACATAATTTTAGGATGGAAACACTCTACGGTGTCTCTACTTATACTTCACACTTAAAATTAGGTTAGGGTTTAGGGTTTTAGGTTAGGGGTTATGGTTAGGGTTTAGGGAATTTAGGGTATGGTGTATTTTTTAGGGTACAGGGTTTAGGATTTCGAATTTAAGGTTAGGGTTTGAAATTTAATTTTGTTGGACTTTTTAGTGTTGGGTATAAGTAGGGGCATCAAAAAGGGGCATATTTTTATCCATAATTTTAAGACGAGATAACTACATTTTTAGTACCCACCTTTACATGTTTTCCTATTTTGGTATCTTACCTATTTTTTTTTGGCAAAATAGTAGCTAATGTTACGTTTTGTTTCTATTTTGGTACCCCGCCATTAAAAAATTAACAGAAGGCTGACTCAGAGAGAGAAAATCATATGTGGCATGCTACCACGTCATTTTCTCTCTCCTAGTCAGCATGCCACTTCAACAAAAATCATGAAAAAAACACACGTGGCATGCTGACTATGAGAGAGAAAATGATGTGGCGGCATGCCATGTGTGATTTTCTTTCTCCTAGTCAACCTTTCGTTAATTTTTAACCGCAGGGTATCAAAATAAAAACAAAACGTAACCTTAGGTACTATTTTGCCAAAAAAAAATAGATAGAGTACCAAAATAGAAAAACGGGTAAGGTGGATACTAAAAATGTAGTTATTCCTTTTAAGACACTGGTATTTCATATTTTCATTAAAATCCAACTTCCTGGCATATACAAGGAAACAGAAGAAAACGCGTTCAAGCTTCGCAGTTACAGTTTTACACGATCTATATAAGTCTACACTGAATTTACATAATCAGCAAGCGTACAGCTACTATTCACCATGGCTGAGCTTGAAGAACTTGCCAAAACCTTGAAAGAAGAGGAACATGAGAGAAATAAGCGGGTGTATGAGAAGAAAGCGCGGGTGTTAACGATTGCTTACCTTGTGTTCCAAGCAACGGCTTTGGTTTCAATCAGCAGGCAAGTGCAAGAGCAGAAGTTGTTGTGGATACCCTTGGTTTTGTCCATGTTGTCGACTTTGATCTACTTGTTGGGTTTGTTGGAAATTGTGTCCAGATTTTTCTGGGTTGGGTATCAGCTGGAGTTGAGTTTCGTGGAGCAGGGAACTGTGAATAAGCTTCTACGTGAAGCTGAGACTCATAGTATACAGATTGGAGAATCATCGTCCTGCAAGTGCAACTGAAATTTGCATATATATATATATATATATATATAGATGAATTTACACAGTGTAAAACTCTTTAAGTTTTACATGATTTTTGGATGGTTGGATGAGAGAAATAGATGACTGAGATTAACTCTTTACTTATTTTTTCCAAGTAATAATCTTTACATAATCTAATGTTAATCTCAGTCATCCGTTTTACTTATCTAGCTATTCAAAAAAACACTGATCCTATCTTTCTCTATATATAAAATAAATTGTGATTATGTTGAAAAAATTATCTATACATATAATAAATTGTGATTGTGTTGTAGAAATTTGTGTAAATAAATAGTTTCCAAATCATTTTAGTTTAAATGTTTATTGATTTATGTGTTTAGAGGGTAGGAATTTAGGTTCATAAGTTTAGAGTTTAAAATTTAGGGTTTATAGATCAAAATTTAAATCCCTAATTATATTATCTTAACCTCTAAATCTTAAATTTTAATCCTAAATTATAAACATAAACCCTAAGTTCTAAACACATAACCCTAAACTCATGAACTAAATACTTCAGCCCTAAACCTAAAGCAATTTGTAAAATTTTTGTGTTTTCATAGTCTGTATATTAAATATAAAATATATTAAATCTAAATCATATTTATAATAAAATTATGTGTTACATTCATTGTACAATTAAAATTTCCATTCAACTAATCTAAAAATTTTATTTTACATTTATTGGCCCTGTTTGGCAATTAGCGGATAGCTGATAGCGGATAACGGATTGCATTAGCTGATAGCTGATAGCTGATTGCATTAGCTGATTTGACTAGTGGATTGTATTAGCTGATTGTATAAAAGTGTTTGGTAAAATTAACTGATAGATGATAGCTATTAGATTATTTAAACAAGTAAAATGACATATAAGGACATGTTTATATTTAATACTTGTT
The DNA here is from genome assembly GCA_030270665.1 of Hibiscus trionum. Lineage (NCBI taxonomy): Eukaryota > Viridiplantae > Streptophyta > Magnoliopsida > Malvales > Malvaceae > Hibiscus > Hibiscus trionum. The sequence goes on along the minus strand of BSYR01000045.1, from coordinate 8,915,769 downwards.
TGAATAGTTTATTAGTTATTAATATTTTGTATCTAATTATTATTAATTAGATATATAAAATTATTTTTAATATAACTTTTCTAAACATATTCAAGTGATTTATATATTAATTTATTATTTATATAATTATTTTAATATAATTTAATTAAATAATAAATTTAAATACACATATAAATATGTGATACTAAAAAGAAAAAAGTAAATAGGATTAGCTTATAAATAGGGTGAGAAAATATTTAATTTAGTTTATTTTGAGATTTTTGGTAACTGGTAAGGGTAAAAGAGTCTTTACAACTCTAATATCAAACCTCTAATCTCAAAAAGCTCCTATTATGAGCTTTTTCAAAATTAGCGGTTTCACCCAAATCCGCTCTTTCAATCCGCTATTTACCAAACAACAATGTTAGCGGATTTGACTGGTCAAACCTCTAATTATGCCTCAAACCTCTAATTTTTGCCCAAACCTCTCTTTACCAAACAGGGCCATTATTTTTATACGATGTCTGAATTATTTATGGTTATCTGGACTTCAAACAAATATTCAGATTATTTAATACTAATTTTGATTATAATAACTATGTAGTAATAGATACTATTTTGGAAAGGAAAATGTCGATAAATTGTAAAATAAAAATGGTCAAATTCTTCTATCAGTCCCTATAATATGTATAATGGGTGTATTTACTTTTTATATTTATAATTTGGCCATTTAATCTATATACCTTTTAAATTTTAAAATTTCAGCCATAACCTAAACAATAGCCATTAAAGCCATTAAGTTAAAATTTTGGTATTAGTTTTTGTATGTGTAACTCATAATTTTAATTTGATCATTTTAAAGTCATGTAATTTTTATTTTATTTATTTTTTGATCCGAAAAGTCATGTAATTTAGTTATAATTTTCCTACACCATTTGATTTAATGACTATAATTGATCAATTAAAATGTAAGATTAAATACACACATTATACATAGTACAAGGACTGATATAGTAAATCAACCAATAAAAATAGCAATAGCCAATGAAACCTCAATTTGGAGTACATAAAAATTAGTATTTTTTTTTTGAAATCACTGAAACCCTAATCAAATCCCATCGAAGAATCCAAAGATTCTTTTTCTTCAACCAAGATTCAAAATTGAAGCCCCCAATCCCTACGCTTTGCTTCATTTGACGTTCGAATTCCCTTTAATTCTGCAAGGTACAATCTTTTTTTAATCAAATTTTCGTAATTTGTAACATATAGAATGGCAATTACACCAAACTGTAGATAATTAATTTGGTATTCTTCATATTCATGATTCGGTAAGAGCTTTCTTTTCATAAATTCGTCTTCTTTTTTGTTTCTTTATCATGATAAATTTGATTGGTATTGATTGATTCAAGGACTCAACAAGTTAATAATGGTGAAAGTTTATCTTTGTTTCTGTAGATTGTATAAGATGGAGAATATGAAATATGCGGAGGAGCTTGTAAGGGAATATTTGGTCTTCAGAGGATTTACAAATACATTACGAGCTTTTGAGACTGAGTTGTGTACGGATATTGGTAAAGGGTTTCAAGTTAATAAGTTATTAGACTTGATTTTCTCCGTTTATATTCATAAATTTCAGGCTGAGAAATTAGTTGGTCTGTTTAGTTTCCTTAAGCAATGCTTTTCATCGTGGTCCGAGACTACGATGCTTGATACCTTGTCGAAATTGGAGGGCTCTGTTCTTCGGTGTTACATTGTTCATGCGTTGCAATCTGGGAGGAAAGATAAAGTTGTAGAGTTTTTTGGAATGAATGGAAATGATTTGCTTCTAAAGAGTTCTGATTGGAGTCCTTGGTTTGGTAGGTTCATTTGCTTTGGCTTCTTTGATTTTGTGTTCTTGTGTTGACTGATTCTATTGAGTATGCAATGTAGCAATTCCTTATTTGAAGAATCCAAGCATGGATCCTCAGTTTCGTGTTTATTTCTCCAAGGAATGGTATGAAGCTCTCCGTCTTTCTGTGAGAAACTTTTTCAGCGAGATCTTCAATGGTACTCATATCCTTCAGAGTTGTTGCTTTTCTTCTGAAAATGTTCTACATAAATTGCGTGTGTAATTATGCGTAGATTAACAAGAGCCCATAGGAATTACTTAATACAGAACTTTTCTGCATTTGGAAATAAAATTGGTCTGCAAAGGTTTTGCCACAAAAGATATTCATTGTGGTTATGTTTTTGTAACTAGTAGATATTTAGTATGAGCATAACATTGGATATAATAATTTTTTCCTTGACATTAGTGTGATTCAATTAATGATGGGATTTTGAAGAATGTCCTTAACGAAAGCACGCCTTCCTGCCCTACTGAAGATTAGTTCAGAAAAGAATATCATTAGCAGTCTTAAGAAAGACAACAAGCGTCTTAATCAGAAGTTATTACAACTTCAGGCTTTACTGGAGGAAAAGGAGGCACAGTTAGGTCTATCAAAAAGGTAAAGGATCTTCCGATTTTGCTAGATCGTGGTAGTACTTGCTGCATCTCATAATTAAAAATGATTCCATTCGGACCCATTATGATACCAATTTTGCTGCATGAACATTTAATAGGAGCATGGAATCAGCTAATAGTTCTATTCTATCAAGTGGCGTTAATGGTGAAAACTTACGCCTACCTACAAGTGGTGAGGACATATTTACTCATGCAACCTCACATTTGGGTAGAAAAGCACAGGGTGAGGATCATGCTGCTACTGAACCCACCCAATTTGTATCAGCCCATGTTGAGTCCTCGTCTAGGCAAGATTCATATTCTGCTCCAAGTCTTCATGCTTCATCCAGTGGAATCGACGGTAATGCTCAATAGTTCTATGGTAGCCATTTTGATGTTAAGTGACATTTCTGCAAAGCTTCCCAATCTATGGTAGCTATATGACCATATTAGAAAAGATTAAGCAAGTATGTTGTCAACAAGTTTGGTTTCACTGAGTAGCTTTGAGACGAAAATACAGAACTGTGTGGTCATCATTTTTGTTTTCAATGTGTTTGGAATTTTGGATGCAGTGAAGTAGGTTTGTTTAAATCCTCAATTTTCCTCTGCTTTAAAGGGTTTAGGTAATTACTGATTGTGATTTGACAGATAATGGTAGAGAAATACTCAGAGAAGAAGAATTTCCTGAAGTGAGCGTAGAGTTTCGGGCAAGTTCTCTGTCAAGATATATTCAAACATCATTCTTACATACACTTTGATTTCTTATTCATTTTGTTGTATATGTGAAACTTCTGGAACAACCTTATTTCCAGGAGACATTTTTGGGCCACACAAGTCCAATTACTCGTTGCCGGTTTTCTGCATCTGGGAACAATATAGCTAGTGCATCTGTGGATGGCACTGTTAGGTACGCTCTTTAAAAGGAACTGATATAAATTTGTAAATATTTATAATAGAGCATTTTGCTTCCTGCGGCTGCTTGCAGGTTTTTAAATTTGTCTGTCCTACCCAATAGTTGATGAACATCTAATAAAAAAGAACAGAAATCGAAAGGAAAAGTCATTGTCCTTACAATCTGGTAATTGACCATCATCGATTAGATGGGTTTATGTTGTGTGCAGACCGTGGTTTTTAACAAAAATAACCGTCAGATATCTGGTTAAATGTACATGAGAAGACTATAAGGTGTCATTTGTACTAATATTGTGCTCTGTTGAGTTATTGTCTCCTGAGTACTGACTTTTGATTTACTTCATTGTCTCTTTGTTTTTGATGAAGGATATGGACATATGACTCATCAATTCCGGCATCTAGAAATGCAACCATATATTGTGGAGCTGAGATAATGTCACTTGACTGGGAATGCAAATCTGACCGTTTGGTATGTAACTATGTAATTGTTTGATGGTTCTACATGTGGTTTTATTGTGTATATCATTGTTATAATTGCTGCATCTTAAAATTTGTAATTGTAATTTTTTTTTGTTCCTAAAGCTTCTCATAGGAACTGCTGATGGAGGCATTAAAGCATGGAATGTTGATGCGAAGAGAGTTGTCTGTGATCTGAATACAACTGCTGCGTTTCCGAGGTACTTACTTAGAATACCATGTTTAGTGGTTTTTTAGTTTGTTCATGCCTCTTCAGCTTCTTTTTTTCTTGCCATCTTGCAGTGTCTTGGATTTAAAGTGCAGCCCTGTAGAACCAATATTTGTTTCTGCCGCATCATCACGAAGGTATATAGATCCAGCTCTACATAGCCTCTTGTTTCCACAAGCGTGGATTATTACGTTCATTTTGCTTGTCACTTAGTGATTCACACTTTATTTGGTTTTTTCGAGCAGTTATGCTAGGTTGCTAAGTAGTTTCTCAGATCATTTTATTATTGTGGGTAGCAATTAGATTCCATTGGAAGATTGATTACTCGTTATCATAGTAGCTTTTTTACTCTCCCATTTTTTCTAAAACAATTTGGGGGCGTGAGATTAGTTGGATGTTTAATCCTTTCAGGTCTGGTTCAAACTCTATCGACTCTCTGGGGTATGCTTCGTTGACTGTGTGGAACATGAAAACATGGAAAGTTATGGTATGTGGTTGTATGCATAGAGAATGCTTATTGATGATAAGTGGGTTGTTTAAAAATAATTTATGTCTTAATAGACTTCGTTTCACTGAAGACAGTCCTTCCTCTTGGTGAAGATCCGCCTGCAATTACTTCCCTATGCTTCAATCACAATGGGAAGATTTTAGCTGCCTCTGCCACTGATGGAATGATTCACATGTTTGGTATCCTTTTCTTTGTGGCCTCATAATTTTTGCGTTAATAGATTCTGTTCTGTTATGCGGCTACAAGTTATCTTATTAACTAGAGACACCTATTTTTTTACCTACTACAAGGATCACAGTACCTTTCTTACAAAACTCGGTTTGAGTGTGTCATTCCTGTTTCTTCATGGGCGGGTTAGCCTTCTAGCTGACGGGCCCAGAAATAACTATGAAAGGATAAGAATACGCAGTTTTGCATTCGTGCTGAACCTATAATGTGATATGAGTGCTCCTTGATTGGTCAAAGACATGTCTGCTGGTTTACAAATCACCGGGTGGCCTGCGCATGATTCTGGTATAAGCTCACTTCTTTTTGGGCCTGATGAGACGAGCATTTTTAGCTTGGGCTCAGATGGAAAGGTAAGTGTTTGTCCTCTCGATTGATTATGTTTAAGCTAATGCCAGACTATTCTATCAATGGTTTTATGTTTAAGCTAGGAGACTCACAGGTTGATTTTGCAATGTCAGATATTTGAATGGAGCTTGCAAAACCAAGGCCGTATCCTTTGGTCAAAAACTTCTAGCTGGTAATTTTCTTTCATTTCTTGCTGTCTAAAGTCTAAACCACCCTAAAAGATCATTTGCATCCCCTTTAGTGGGCACCTGAGGAAAGGCACGTTCTCTTAGATTATATGTTTAAGTGCAATGCATTGGTCACGGGGACGGGGGTTTGAAGTAGTAGCCAGCATTCCTTTCGGGTTATGCATTCCACGTTTTAAAGTTTGTTGCTTTCATTGATTTGCATTGTTGATGGTAACAACAACTTAATGGGGCCGAATTTAGTGACGCAAATATTATACCTTGTAGGATCTCCGACTCCGAGACATCAAAATACTGTAGACATGAAATGGCATTGGATGCTTATGGAAGACAGCTATTAGTAACATCTGGTTCTGTAAGAGCGCCCATTTATCAGGTGAATTCTTCATATGTTTACCACATGGAAATTGGCCCTTTTTATGACAATCATGGTCCAGCATCAAAACTAACCGATTCGGCCTTTACAATATATATGTTTTGTATTGATTTTTTTCTTCTTATCATGGATCAGGTACGGGGCCATTCAAGCGGGTTCAAAACTCTTCCCCACAGTGCAGCTATAACAACCGTGGATTGGCACCCAGTTTTGCCTATTTTCTTGACCGGGTCTGCAGATAACTCAGTTCGAGTTACTTCCATACTGTGAAGACACATTATATGAAAGCCTAATGATAGGCAAAGGTTTTGTAAAAATTGTATTTTCCATTTTGCATGCATGTCGGACCATGCCATTCGTGGCCAGTCTTCGGAAGCTAATCTCGTGAGTGACGATGTAATTCATTGAATGTATGTAATTCAAAGGATTGTTTGTAACAGAGACGAGCACAAATCACTTTCTATATACAAAATAAGGGTTCGAAAAGAGAATAGTCAAATTCTATACATGAGCTCTCTACCAATCCCTGCTTATTTGTGTCGGACCTTCGATTTCCCAGCACAATGTTGAGCAGTTGCAGGCATGCTGGCAAACATAGGGAGAACAGAGAATTCAGTACAGGTGTAGAAGAAAGAATGGGAAAGAATACAAACGAACTGGTTTAGAAGAAGGAATGGGAGAGAAACCTGAATGTGCTTCTGATCTAATCATCATCTTCAGGATCGATTACCATCCTCCGTTTCCTTCTATTGATGGAGCTTTCCACAAATGGATCTGCCACTGCATCGTCTCCTGAATCGGCCAACTCGTCTTCTTCTTGCTGTTGCTCCAATTCAATCTCAACAGTCTCGGGTGAAACCTGTGAGAGCTTTACTGCTTCTGAAGTGCCCTCCTTGCTATCATGGAGAAACGTGACATCCATTTCGGTGAAGCTTCCAGCTCCAGAGATTTTGGCATTCATCTCCTCAGTGGTTACTGCTGCAAGCTTCTCATTCTTTGACTTCAAGGGGTTCTTTCTAGTTTTCCTATAGTTAACAGAAAAAACTTACTGAGACAACAGAACTTTTCCTGAATTTTATGGAAGCTGGTCATTTGCAAGCTTACCAAATGTTAGAGAGATTAGTGTGATAATCTGTGAGGGTGAGAAGACTTACTTGAGAACAGAGCTTAGGGTTTCATCGTCGGTGTCATCTGATATTTTACTTTCCACGTTCCGTCTCCCAGACTCTCGATTGAACAATCCATCATTATCCTTGTTTCTGCTTCCAAAAAGTTCAATGGAGCCATGAAAACTGAGCAAGTTAATGCACTAAATAACTAATAAATAGATAAATCTGTAGGTACCTGTTCCTAAAGGATATCAATATCTCATCGTCGGAGTCATGTGTTTCATTTCCAGATAAGTTATTTAGTTCCTCGTCCCTCAACAGCGTGTCATCTTTGGACTTTTTCTTCTTAGGAACGTATAAACCAAGTTGCTTGAGTTTACGTGACACTTGGGCAGCAGTAAACGTATTATCGGCATCCAGTGCATTTGCAATCATGTAACTGCACCTCCTATGATCTTTAAATCTGCATACAAAACAAATTACTAATTACTTATCATGAAGGTAATACAGCCATTCAATATGATTTAATGTTAGATTTGTTATTAGGAAGAAAACCAGTAAACAGACACTCACTCCTCAAATAGATCTTTAATCATTGCCTCCTGATCCTTGCTGAAGGCACAGACTCTTTTTCTGGTGTTCCTGTTTAGGACAGTAGCACATAATGTGAACATAAATATAACAGATTCATGCCAGAAAAAAAATGCTATCCGTCATCCCTGCATGTTCGAAGTTACAACCTCGTTGTTGCATTAAAACTGGTTCCTGAAAGTCTTAAAAGAGTACATTGACTATAACAAGGTACATAGATAACAGATAACAAAGAAATACTTACAGAGGTTGCCTTTGTGAACTTTCTTCTAAATTATTTGAATCATTAAGAGTGGTTTCGTCCCCTTGTTGATCAGAATCGTCAATGAAATGTCTATCAACATTCCGTATCCTTTTTCTTGGTGCAACTTTAAGTCCTAACTGTTTAAGCTTGTTTGAAACTTGAGCAGGCAAAATTCCACCAGAAGGATCTAGGGATTCTGCAATAAGACGGGTACAGTTTGGATGGTCTTTGAACCTGCAACAACATATTTCCGAAGCAGACAGTGAAAACTAACTTCAGAAACTTTTGAATGGATATAAGAACTTGGTCAACAAGATCAAAACAAACTTACTTCTCATAGATTTCCTTGAGTTTTGCCTCCATATCATCATTGAAAACAAACCTTCTCTTTCTTTCACGAATCTTTCCAGATTCATTTTCCAAGGAGTTTTCCACACTGCACCAACCAAATACACCAATTAAGCAGTTTCTCAATCAGTCATCTTAGTTCAGAAAATATGGCCAGCTCATATGGTTCATTGAGATTACATACCCCTTCATTTCTAAAAATATAAGAGCATTTTCATGCACCATTTGAATTAGAATTGAAATACCAAAATACACTTGTAAAACTTCTCTTACTTTTGATATCCCGTGTCATGAGGGATTACAACATCAGCTTCATCTTCACCCAGTGCATCTGCTATGCTTCTATGAACCCATTCATTGGCCTCTGAGGACCCAACTTCCGCAGTTCCTGGCACACTATCCTCATTTCTGGTTCCCTTTTTCCAATGTCCCAGTTCATGCAATAAATATTCAGCATTAATGTAATGGCATTCTCGACGTGTCTTCCAGAAGAGAATTTCAATAAAAAGAAGGGGCTGGTGCTTCATTTTCTTCATCATTTTTCTGACCAAACTAGTAAGAAAGCCAACAATATCTTCATAGTCCTCACTTGGAGACAACTTTTGCTCTTCTAGTATGTCATAGAATGTTGTAAGGAGTGACAACTGCAAAAGTTTGTACAAAATTAAATATATGTTAGATTGCCCATATTCTCTATTAAAATAAAATGCAGTTCCAAGTTTTGACCTGATAAAGCATTGGAGCAAGCTCAAGGTCCTCAGTTATCTTCCGTAAAAAGCCTATAATGTATTGATTTGTATTAATGGAATTGCTCCTATAAAATTTAAGCAACCAGCATAAATTTTGAATAAAGCTGCAGTTTGCAAAAGCTGAAATGAGAGTTGAAACGTTAAAATCAACTTCATTAACAGTGGCTGCTTGTTCATCGCCAGAAGAATCATCAGTGCTGCAACAAAGATCATCAACATGACCAGGTGTTTTATTATCAACCTGAGGCATATCTCGAGGACTTCCCATTTTAGTCTCAGAGGTTCCTAGTTCATCAACCAAGAGAGAAGTATTAGTATCTTCTTTCGGATCAGACGTCTCCTTCACTGGGCTTTCTTGTTCTCCCACATGATCTGCTGGTCTTTCAGAAATAGAGGAACCATCCACACCAGTTACAGTTGCAGCAGCATGGTCTTCAAACTGTTCACTTTTGGTAACATTGTCACTCAATGCTTTCTTCTTCTTTCCTTTCCTTGATTTTCTAGAAACCTAAATAATGTAATTTACATTTCAGTGCACAGTACAACATTAAAGGCATGGAACCAAGGCATTCATCTGGCTAAATTACAGCAATAACAGTGTATATCCACCAGAAAAGTGAAAACCTAACATACCCTTAATGAGCCACGTGCTTGAAGATTCTCCATGAGCTGAATAATTACATGCATCATTTCCACCAAATCTGCAAGATCACTGATAAAAGAAATAAAATCAGAAATAGCAAAACATGCCGGCCACCATGAAACATTTTTTTATACATATACACAGAGCAACAAACACAGCTGTTAATATCGACACTAGTTTCTCTGAGATTGAGGGGGTGGAGAGAAAAACCTTTTGGGTTGCTTGTGAGAGTTAAACGTTTTGATTTGATTCAGAATGAGCTGGGTCATTCCTTGGTCCGTCTGATCATAAAATAGCTTGTAAAGAAGGACGCGAGCTGTCTGAGCCTCCTTAGAATCTTCAGGAAATAAAGTAAGCACTAAATCAAACATACGAATCTGCGTTCAGAAAACAAAAGAGGGGAAACCATTAAATAAGTATAAGCAGATCAGTTAACCAAGGTATTAGCTTTTCAAAAGGGTGAGCTAAAATCACATGACAAAGTGGAAACTGCTTGTTCTTAATCATCCCAAAAACAATATTTTTACTCAATTAATGTATGATATAGGCAAATGTTCAACTTTTCAAGCATAATACATAGCAAATGCATTTATAAATGTACCTTAGCTTGCAAGCACAGAGGAGAAAGGCATAAAGGCTAATTAACATAACAGTATCCAGTTCAACAATAAACAAACTCGGTAATGAAACTGAAATTAAAGATGATAAAAGTAGGCCTCACCATATTTTTCAAAAGAGAACTTGCTGCAGATAGAAACTTGTAGTCATTAGTTTCCTTCAAGCCTTCAAATGCATTCCGCCACCTTGAAATCACAAGTTGGAACATTGATTCATTCATTGATGCTGCAATTGGTCCACATATGTCACCTTGGAAAAATGTGCTATCGGCACATTTTTCGGCAGAAGCTTCAGAATTAGCATTTCCAGCACTTGGCTGTTAAAGGGCATGTCAAGTGCAACAATAGTGATTAGTATAATGAAGCCATCAGCTATGTGAAAAAGGAGGAACATGTCAAACCTAAAGGAATGAAACAAATGCACAAAAACTAAAATCCTTAGTGATTAAGGTTTCAAATCAAACAGTAACCAATTTAACTTTCAATAAGTTACAACCACAACTTTACTTCTTTGGGACAGAAAAAGCTACAAGACCAATTTCAGAGTTTCAAGAGGATACTAAATGTAACATATTTCAGGATGTTGAACAAAGTTTAACACCAGAAACTGAAAAACTTCAGGGGTCAACAGGTATAAAACGATAAACATGAAACATGGGCATCAAGAACTGAATGAACTTCAGGAGAAATACGGTCTCTCTTGGCAGCATTCACTCAGAATTAGTTGTGTCAGTCACTCCATTTTGGAAACAAACCACTAACCAACCATTAAGAAAGAGGAAAGTTTAGATCTGCTAAATCATTCCCATCATGCTTTTATCTGTCAAACCTTGAACAACCAAGAAAATGCAATTGAAAGCATTCAATTAAACTCTAGAAGTGTTCCTCTAAAACTAAAAGTTTTAAATAACAGAAACAATACAGATTTAACTTGTGGTCAGAGTGGAGAATTGACACTAGACCCAGCATTCCTCAATTTGAAATCATAGCTAAATAAATTTTAAATCATAATTACAAGTTGGAAACATTAAACTATGGGTAATGCACTCTTATACCCTTCCAATTTGACACATTGTAAGAAAAACAGAAGTTAGTTTCAAGGAAGCTGATTCACCTACACTTCCCAATACTTAGTTTTAAGTTTTAAACATAACTTACAATACATATATGCAACAAAAATAAGCAATGAACGACTTTAGATTTAGATAATGATGAGCTTGCTCCAGAAATCAATAATATAACAATCTATGATTATTCACTTGTAAAAAACAATTAATAGATGAAAAGATGCATCTTCCCAGTATAACAAGTTTGTTTGTGGATCTAGGGTGCCTACAGGGAAAAAAATGTAAAAGCGGAGTAGTCCTCACCTTTGAGGTTAAACACTTGTGATATTGAAAAGAAGTAACAAACTCAGCAACCTTAAAGAAAACAACTATGTCACCCTTTTGAACTGTGTGATGTTCCTTCTCAATATCCTCACGAACAGACTTCATCAATACTACATGTATTAAGTTATACATTTAAATATAATCAAAAATATGAAGGATAAGGAAAATGACAAGGTAGGGGTGAGAGATGATATCAAACAAGCGAGTATTTCCATTACAGAGTGTGTACCATTGTAGCCTCCAGAAAGAAACTGGTTCACAAAATCATGAAGCAATGCGAGAATATTTTTCCTCATTAAAGGTAGATCTCCATGCCCCCGCATCCCACGGCTATTATGAGATTTAAGTAGAGCATTTTGAGAATTATTATTAGGGTTTCCCTTGTACACTACTGTAGAACCACCCTGTCAGCCATGACTTGTAAGATTTAGTAATGCAATCCCTGCTTAGTAAAATCAAAACATCAATTCCAATGATACTACATACCATAGTGAGACGTGTAAAGGTTCCACTAAACTGTGAATGACGATTGGCACGCTGAAGTTTCGAAACCCTTCTTTTCTTTGCTTCCTCTTCCATGATAGACTTAAGATCGTCAATGCAAGCCTTGGCCACTCCACCCTCCTATCATACAGATATCATTAGAAACAAGCATGTGGAAATGTAAATTGCATTAATCAACATTGAGATAAGATAATTAGAGAAGAAAAAAGAAAAACATACCTCAGAGCCCATCATGTGAGCTTTGACAAGTAACTCTGGTTCTTGACCCATAAATATGTAATGAAAAAATTCTAATAGAAGCAAGTTATCCTGACGAAGATAGCCACGAGAACCACCAATCTGCTGAGTTATAACAATAACTAAGTCCATCACATTCTCACGGAACAAAAGCTCAAGAAATCTGTCTCTCAATGATAAAAAATGGCCAGCCTTTTGTAGAGATGAAATATCTTGGATGGCAAGAATGTTACGAAATAAGGTTAACACCAGCTGGAGCAATTTCCAGTCATCCTCCGAGAACAATTCACTGAAATTGAAGAGATTAACCATTTATGCTTATGTCAACATACCGAATAAACGAGAATCTAATGGTACATATGATTTAAATGTAAATGAAAAAAAAAAACTTTCTACATCACAGCATCAAACGAGCTTAGCTATAACTTCTATTCTTAATGTTTCAAAAACAGTTGAAAACCAAGCAGTTAAAGCCAAAGGATCCATTGGTAAAAGAAGAAATTTTCATGCTTACCATTCCAAATTTTCAAGTGGACCTTCGAGAAGGGAAACTATAACAGCAACAGCATCACTGCTTGTGACAGAAAACTTTATATTCCAAAGATACTCTATCTGTTGAGGGATATCACTAGAGGAAGGCTCGACAGGCATTGACAGAAAAACTAAAACTTTCACTGAAAAATGCAAAGGGAAAAAAACGTAAATACCCACTAATTAAGCATTTACTGCATTCTTTGGCTTAAGTGCACAAAAACTCTAACATCAAATCCTTACATACCGGCATTTAACACCAAATTGCGATCACGTTGGCAATGTTCAATGATTGGAATCAAGTTTTTTGAAACAATATTCCATCTACAAACTTGCTTAAATACTTCTCGAGTTTGTGGATCGTCCCGTCTTAAAAATCGCAGCAAATCCTTCAAAGAATCTGGAAGTAGGTTATTTGAAACTAGATTGGTCAAATCCAATTTATATTATCTGACTAACAAAAATGTATATAAATCAAAGGAAAATTCACTTCAATAACCGCAAATGAATACCTAGGCAGTGCTCCCCCTTTGTGTACACCATCCGGTTCGTTGTCTGGTCTTCTTCGAGGACGCCGAGACTAGCACAGATTCCTGATAAGCCCTCCATGTCCATTTTTTCCCTTAGGAAAGTAGGGTTTTAATGTGGAGATTTGGAAAGAATCTGGTAAAAGGCTGGGCTATTGAGTGGCGGAGGAATCAGATCTGGGAAATAATGGTGATTGCTCAAATGAGATGTTTGCTTGAGAAATGGGCAGATGAATATTGCCGAAGGGGAGAAACATATTACAGTTGGAAGATTGGTCGCGATATTTTTCCCTTCTTTTGTAAATGGCCGATTAGGGATCTTGTGGCGCCAATTGAGATGCAAATTTTCCCGCGTTTTTATTTTATTTTACTTTTGTGGAAATAGGATCAGGTGCAGTTGTGATCACATGGCATATAATGAGGCTCCAGCGTATAAGAAACTTGATACAATAAGAAAGGCCGTGATCTTCTATAGTTGTGAGAAACGAAAATTATTTATGAGTTATTTGTGTAATATGATTTCAAACTATATCCCGACGTAGGGTTTATGATTTAAAAATTAAGGTTAAAACTTAAAATTTAATTTTTTAGTATTAGATATAAAAAAAGGCGTCGAAAAAATAACAGATTTTGTTTTTAAATTTTTTTCCTGTTTTTAAATTAGGGTAAAGTGCATAAATGATCACTAAATTATCTCTATAAATATAAAATGATCATCAAACTTTCAAATATTACATAATGAATATTAAACTATTTTTTTATAAAATGGTCACTGAGCCGTTAACTGTCGTTAATTAAGTGATGTGACAGTGACAGAAATTTGAATAATGTAACATTTAATCCTCCATATTAACACATTTAATCAATCAATTTTTAATTTAACCCTCATTATCAGTGTCTAAATTGATTGAATGTGTAAATATTAAGGATTAAATATGTTATTATACAATTTCCGTAACTATCATTTCTCTCGATTAATAAAGTTAACTGGCCCGATGATTATTTTGTAATAAAAACTAAAGTTTAATGATTATTATATAACATTTAAAAGTTTAAGGACAATTTTTTACTTTTATAGATAGTCTAGTGACCATTTGTGTAAATCCTAGAAATTAAACAACCGGTTATCGCAACGCTATGCAAACATTTTTTTTTATCTCTATTGATCAAAAAGAAAAAAAAGAAAGAAAGAAATCTCTGTTCTTCGAGCGCGATCGGCGATTGAAGAGTCAACACCACCAAGGAGGCCGGCGCCGGACTTCTCCAGAGTTCAGATTCCAAGTATGTTTCTCCCTTATTTCTGTTCTGTTCTGTTCTGTTCTGTTCTGTTCTGTTCTTTTCTTTTCTTTTCTTTTCTTTTCTTTTCGTTTCGTTCCGTTTGTTTCGTTTCTTTTCCATGACCCAGAAAGTAAATTCCATATAAATTGTTAGTGTGAGTTAGGGAATGGAAGAAGAAAAATTGTTAAAACCTTACTGCTGCTATGACTGGTGGAGAATGAGCACCATGGGTTTCTCTTAAATGTAAATGATCATCTTCGAGCTTGCTGCTCCTGCACAAAATGAAAATTCTACTGCTGCTATGACTAATATGCATGATTCAATCCTAAAGAATGTCGTGATCTTTGCTCTTGGTGATGATATTTTGGATGTCTCTCTTCTAACCATTGAGATATTAATATTTTATTTTTAATATATGGCAGTGATAATAGTATATATAAGTTAGGGTGAGTTAGGGAATGGAAGAAGAAAAATTGTTAACCAATTGTTTGGTCAAATTGTTTGAATGCTTGAGCTCAAATTGTTTGGTCTTTCAGGTCCTTATCATGGCAGCGCCAACTGAACCAGAGGAAGTAGCTATGACGGTATATATGGATGAAATCCAAATGCTGGGATCCTGTTGCATGCCCAGAGTTCCGGATAGTTTGTTCAATGAGTTACACCAACCCATGTATATCTCAATTGGACCTTACCATTATGGTAAGCCAACTCTGACTCTTATGGAGAATATGAAAAAAAGCGTTCTTTGGGCCATTTCAGACCAAGTCGGACGCGGTATTGCAGAGTTTACTGAAGCAATGACTTCTCTAGCGTATAAAGCGAGATCATATTATATTGAGCCATTGCACCCTGATTTTGGGTCTAAAAAATTTCTAGATATGCTAGTATACGATGCAGGCTTCATTGTACAGCTACTTACAAATATGTTCGCGTTTGAAAAAGTTAGTCCAGCATACGACATTGAAGAAATTAAGTATGACTTGCTGCTACTTGAAAACCAGATTCCGTTTATTGTGATATTTGAGTGGTACAAATTAATAGTACCATTTGCGGGCGACATGTCTGAGTTTTCTACATTGGTATTACGGTTCTTTGGCACGTCTCCGCGTCCCCTGAGGAGACGAAAAGTCTGTCATTTACTGGAATTAATTCACAGTAACTCATATCCAACACATTTTGTAGTGAAGGACCGTGACATTTTTGAGGCGGAGGCAACAAAAGTGAATGCCAAACGCTGGACGTCGGTACCCAATGCATCGAAGTTAACAGAGTCTGGAATAACATTTCACGGGGATACTGTCCCAAAAATCAGATTGAAGAACCCAAGGGTGCAAGGGCGGTTTGATATAAGCTTTATAAAAGCTTCAAATGTACTGCAGATTCCAGTTTTTGAGGTTGACAGACATACTAAGGGGAGGTTGGCCAATTTTGTTGCATTTGAAATGTTTTTTCGACATGGCCAACCAAAGTACTGGTCCAGTTACGTTCTCTTATTAGGCGGTTTAATTCAAAATGCTGAAGATGTTGATATTCTTCGTAAGAGCGGGGTCATCAGTCCTTCTCCGAGCATTACTACTACAAAGGTCATAGAGATCTTTAATACACTCCAATTGTCAGCATACAAGTGTGAGCCCGAGGATATATTTTACAGTCACATTTTTCATATATTGAATGAAGGCCAGAGAAGAAGATGGAATAAGTGGATTGCGTTACTGAAGAGAGATTATTTGGGAAATCCATGGTCTCTTATTCAACTAATGGCTGCTGCTTTAATTCTATTAGCAGGTATAGTTCAAACTTTAGTTTCTGTTGTTTCTTTCATTAAACAATATGGAATGTAATGTGTGGTTTCAAGTGCACGTTGTTTCATAGATATGTTTGAAAAGAAGCATAGAAAGGTATTGAACAAATAGTGAAGTTTGTTAATTCAAAATGGCTCGAATTTGCACATATATGTTCTTTTTAGTATACTAATACGTGTATGAATGTTATGTGTATGTATGTGTCATTAGTATGTATTTATTGCGTGTATATTCATTATCTATTAGGGCATAAATGTGTGTTTGTATGTATGTGCATATATTGCATGTATTATTGTGTTATTATGCTACTATGTGTATGTATGTATTATGTGTACAGGTAATGGAACATAGGACCAAAATGTATATAATCTTTATTTAGTATCTCAAAGTAGTTTATAACTTTTGCATTATGTTGTTAGGCATATTTCAAGGTTTCAATTGTTTAGTATTACACACTGCAAAGATAGAATCTTGATGATAGCTTTAATTTGACCATTTATGCACTGTCAGTGTAAGAAAAACGTTATAGAAACATGTCTATTTAAAGTCTAAATTCAAAAATATCAATCCAA
The DNA here is from genome assembly GCA_030270665.1 of Hibiscus trionum. Classification (NCBI taxonomy): domain Eukaryota; kingdom Viridiplantae; phylum Streptophyta; class Magnoliopsida; order Malvales; family Malvaceae; genus Hibiscus; species Hibiscus trionum. The sequence continues at coordinate 8,898,926 of BSYR01000045.1, read as the reverse complement.
GAAACAATGCATTAACTTTTCAAGTGCACACATTTCCACTTGTTACTAGACTAAATCCCTTGCAATCAATTAGTAGGATGAAACACTAGATTTCTTACAAGATCAAAGGTTTGAATCTTAATAGTGTGAATGAAGCAATTGGGTTGGGATGGTCGCCTTATAATGGGCCTCTACGGTATCCAATCTAGATTTAGTCGATCAATGAATTCTATACAAATGGTTAAACCAAAAAAATCTTTGGCCCTGTTTGGTAAATAGCGGTTTGGGTAAAAATTAGAGGTTTGAGGTATAATTAGAGGTTTGACTAGTCAAATCCGCTAATATTGATGTTTGGTAAATAGCGGATTGAGGTGAAAAAGCTAATTTTGAAAAAGCTCCTAATATGAGCTTTTTGAGATTAGAGGTTTGATATTAGAGTTGTAATGACTCTTTTACCCTTAACAATTACCAAAATTTTCCAAATAACTTAAATTAAATAATAACATTTTTTAATATAAATAATAACATATTAAATATTCGACTATTTGTTGTTACTACTAATTTATATGGTGATATTTATAAGTTAATTCTATTTTTTATTATCACATATTTATATGTGCATATAATTTTTTTTAATAATTATATAAATAATAAATTAATATATAAATCTTTCAAATATGATTAAGAAATTTATATTAAAAATAATTTTTACAAATCTAATTAATATTTATTAGATACAAAATATTCATAACTGATAAATTATTCAAACAAATATTGAATATAACCATGTCCTTATATGTCATTTTGCTTGTTTAAATAATCAAACAGCTATCAGCTATCAGTTAATTTTACCAAACACTTTTATACAATCAGCTAATACAATCCGCTAGTCAAATCAGCTAATGCAATCAGCTATCAGCTAATGTAATCCGCTATCAGCTATCCGCTAATTGCCAAACAAGGCCTTTTTGTCCTCGCCCACATATAAATTATAATGAAAATCCGACTAAAAATATCCATAAATAGTCATTTATTATTTCTTAAAAATCTACAAACAATTTATTTGAGCACAATTCATTTACATCCCTATACAAAGTTAAAAAAAGAAAATCACTAAAAAATAAAAATTCTTTAGGCTCTGTAACCTTTGTTTCTATTTTTTTTACGATATTTTCTCCCGGATACATAAAATTTCATCTCTTAAAGTTTAAGACTCCCAAATCTCTCAATACGAAATGTACATAATTTTTTATTTTTAAATTCTTCATTTATTCAATATAGAAGTATATTTCAATAATTATTTAAATTTTGCTCTACAATATTTCAAAATTTCAAAACATTTTGTTCTTTCTATTACAAACTGTAGCAATATAAATAGAGATAAACTAATCAGATGTTTATTAAATTCAAAAATATAAATTTTTAACCATTTGATGCACTAACATTACAGAAACATGTCTATTTAAAGTCTACATTCAAAAATATAAATTTTTAACTTTAAATCCTAAAAAAACATGCTCAAAGATTGATTTCATCAATCCAAGAAACAATGCATTAACTTTTCAAATGCACACATTTCCACTTGTTACTGAATTTGAAATATTGAACAGCCAATGCTTCAAATGGTCAAAGATTTACAGCATAAAACATGCACATAAATGCTCTTCCCAACTGCAATAAGCTTGTAGGGTGGTCTTATTGTCATATATGTGTCGGAGAACTTCCCGACGATCACCAACTTCCTAATATGTTTCCGCCACATCGTTAACCTCGGCGCCCTTGGTCCAAGAGCCTGATTTAGAACATAAAGTGTTCACTCTACAACAACTGTAGGACCATAACCAGCCAGACAGTATGTCAGAATCGCAGCGCTGCCAAGCACCACTCGACGGTTCTTAAACGATTGCACAAACATTACGATGTAAGCCCTGACGAATATAGATCTTCCCATCCAAAACACACAAAAAATCACCTCTTTGAGAACCGAAGTTTTGATCCGAGTAAAAATTCCATCCGTTTTTGCAAGAATCATAGGTCTTCCAAGAATTTGGGCAAAATTGGGCATATAGGCCAATTTTGCTTTATTATTTAGGGGATGGGGTCGGTTGGCCGAAAATTGGGGAATTAGGCCAATATCTACAGTGGCAACAGGACCTCGCCACCTGCAGCCGGCGTGGTCCTGTTGAAGGCAGGCTTCGCAGCGTGGACGGCTCAGCTCCTCAGCCTGCCATGCATGCCACCCTTCTGTTGCGCTGCCATTGGCTGACCTGTAGCCTGCACGAGCCGCGCCATTGGCTGGGAGAGTCGGTCACCAGGGAAACTAGGGACCTCGCCGTTTGCACCTGGCGAGGTCCAAGAACGCCAGCAGCACATGGCGATGTACTGTAGCTTTTGGCCTATTCTCCAAATTAATGGTGGAGATGGCCTATTCCCCTAAAAAAAAATTTGTTTGGCCTATATGCCCAATTTTGCCAAGAATTTGAGAGTCTTGTCTCCTTACTCTGTCTATCAAATCCAATAATTTCGTGCATTTTCCCATTAATAACTTGACGAGCAAGGTAGGATTTGTGCATGTAAAAACACCCAACATCATTTCAAAATCATCTAAAAAGAGTTATTTTGACAGGCAAAGCAAGGAAAAATATAGAGAAGCAAGGTAATATATGTTTGATTTCAGATTTAGATAAACTCACACCTGTAAATTAAACTGCTCGAAATTCTTACCTATCAGTAGCCAAGGTAGTTTCTGAAACATCATAACAATATGTCTTCTTGGAAACATACCCATCCCGTACGCGGCCACCCATCCGGTATAATTTCTTCTTCAACACTTCCACACATATCCCATTTCTTCTGAAATTGCAAGACGGTATCCCCTGCAATGGCTTCCAGCACCTCTTTGAAGAATTAGGAGCCAACACGTAACAATACATCTTCTCAAACTTGTCTCGACAAATAGCATAGATCCGAGTTTTAACTAAATTCTACTCTCTCCGATAGCATAGACCCATGCCCAGCGTGAGAGCAAGAAGAGAGCCGAAGAACGAGGGAAATGACACCAAACCAACTGCTGATCTTGGACACGCATATACTTCTTTGACAGCGCAGAGGGATGAAGGCGGACAGTAGGCAATGCAAAAAAAATTCTACCGGAGTCAAGCGCTCAAAAGTCTGAGGATGCGTTGACAAGAGAAGGGCGAGGACCATGGCTCAAGAGAGAACCAGCCACTGAGCAAGGAGGCCTAGATCAGGACCTCCGGCAAAAAAACGCCCAGCAGATCCAAGGCAAGGGCCAAACCCTTCCGCTCATCCGCGAGCTCATACTTCCACTCACAGGAGACAACCTGGCCAGAACATTTAACTGACCATCGAACATTGGATCCATCCTATTTTAATTGACCATCGAACATTTAATTGGTCATAACCAAACCAGCAGCCCTTAAAATGTAAATGTGTAGAAAGAGTAGAAAACATAATACTTTTTCCGTTATTCAATGATTTAGAAAGATACAACATGAAACTCTTTTATAGAGTCACGTAGGAGTTCAACTAGGATAAGAATTCCTAGAACTACAAAACTTCTAACTCTATACAAGGCTTAGGACTCTTTAGGAGTTTTAATCCTAGTCTATTTACATAAAACAGTAATTACATATAATAACAAACTCCTAAGAGTTTAATCCTAATCCAAATACAAGTGCAATATCTTACACTCCCCCTCAAGTTGGTGAGTATACATTGTATAGTCCTAGCTTGGATAGAAAGTCATCAAAAATTGTTTTGGATAAGGCCTTTGTGAGAATGTCAGCTAGTTGGCCTCCTGTGGGAATATATGACAAAGTAGCTATCCCATTGACGATTTTTTCTGCAATAAAATGCTTGTCTATCTCAACATGTTTTGTTCGATCATGTTGAACTGGATTCTTAGTAATCTGAATGGCTGATTGATTATCACACAAAACCTCGAACTTGTCTTCTTGGTTAGTGTGTAATTCCTTAAGCAACTTGAGTAGCCAAATTCCTTCACACATTCCTAGAGCCAAAGCTCTAAATTCTACTTCAGCACTGCTTCTGGATACCACCGATTGCTTCTTGCTTCTCCAAGTCACAAGATTTTCCCAAACAAATGCACAATACCCACTTGTCGATCTTCTGTCAGTTAGTTCTCCTGCCCAACTTGAGTCTGTAAAAATTCTTACAGTTCTGTCCTGTGTCTTTTTAAACAGTAAACCATGTTCAGGAGTTTTCTTCAAGTACCTGAGGATTCTGTTAGCTGCTGTCATGTGTTTTTCATTAGGATTCGTCATATGCTGACTAATCACATTGACTGGAAACGCAATGTCTGGCCTCGTCAAAGATAGATAGATTAGTTTTCCCACTAATCTTTGGAATCTCTCTTTGTCAACTAAAGTGCATGTTTCTTTAGTGAATTTCAAGCTGACTTCTATTGGTGTATCTGCTGGTTCACACCCGAGCATCCCTGCTTCATTAAGCAAATAAAGGACATACTTCATTTGATTAATCACCAACCCTTCACTTGATCTAGCAACGTCCATTCCGAGGAAGTATCGAAGTTATCCCAAATCTTTTGTTTCAAATTCTCTATGTAGAAGGTTTTTCAAGCACCCGATTTCTTTCTCATCATCTCCTGTCACAATTATGTCATTTACATAGACAATTAAGATAACTCTTTTGTTTTCTGAGGTTACCTTAATGAAGAGAGTGTGATCCGCCAATGATTGCTTGTATCCATCTTTCAGAATAGCTTTGGTGAATCTGTCGAATCAAGCTCGAGGAGACTGTTTCAGACCATAAAGTGACCTGTTGAGCTTACAAACTTTTTGATCTCTTTCAATCGATCTCAGACCAAGTGGAATCTTCATATAAACCTCTTCCTCTAACTTCCCATTAAGGAATGCATTCTTCACATCAAGTTGGTGAAGCTTCCAATTAGAATTGACAGCTAGACTTAGTAATACCCGAACAATGTTAAGTTTTGCCACTGGAGCAAAAGTTTCTGTGTAGTCGATCTCATAGGTCTGTGTATACCCTTTAGCCACAAGCCTCGCTTTGTATCTCTGGACACTACCATCAGAGTTATATTTCACAGCAAAAATCCACTTACAACCAACAGGTTTTTTACCTTGGGGAAGATAAGTTATTGTCCAGGTACCATTATTCTCAAGAGCATTGATTTCTTCTTCGACAACCTTTCTCCACTTGGGATGCTTTAAAGCTTCATCAACTGTGGAAGGAATCTGCTCTTTATCTAAGGTTGTTGTAAAGGCTTTAAAGGATGGCTTCAATGAACTGTATCCAGCAAATTTCTGAATAAGATGTTTAGTGCACTTCCTAACCCCTTTTCTAATAGCAATAGAAAAATCATCAAGATTAGGGATAATAGGCTCACTGTTTATATTACCTTCCTCCTCCATATTGGCAGATGGTGTAACACCCGTGTTTTGGGGTTAGGAGTTAACCGGGTTTATTGTTCGAGTCAATGAAATTAAATTAAATAAATTCAACTTCAAATTGGACCTAATCGAGCTTTAGTAAAATGAGAGGGACCTATGTTGCAATTTTACCCAAAACTTTTAAAAAAGCAAGATAACTTTAAAATAAAAGTCATCTTCTCTTTCCCCCATCCCCTTTCCAACGTCAATTTTGCCCCAAACCCTTCTTCAAAACCCTCCCAAGCCTAGTTACTATTCCATTGTGTTTCTCCCTCAATCCAAGTTGTTTTTCAAAGGTAATCATGTTTTCTAACTCTCCTCTTTATCCTCTATCTACCCATGGTCTTGGATTTTAAAGATATGGAGTTTTGAAATTTAGGGTTTGTTTTAAAGTTTGAGTTTTTAAGGGGTTTTTCATCTTGTTTTGATAAATTGAGTTGGAGCTTTGTTTATTCATGTTAAAATACACTTTATATGTTAATTTGGTTAAATTTTAATGAAAATTCGAAGTGGGTTCTTAGACCCATTTTTGAGTTGTCAAAAACTCCATTTTTGGTGGGTTTTAGGTTGAAAACAAAGGGCTGATGGTTTAGGTATGATAGGAGGGGGATTTGGGACCTTTTGGGGTCATTTGGAGGTTTGGAAATGGAAATTTCAGCAAGGTTTTAGGGGAGCACGAAAATTGGGATTTTTGGTGATTATGTGGATTGGGAATTTGATGATGTTGGCTTATACATGTGATATGAGATGGTGGTTGAGTTTTAGCATTGAATTGTGGTGTAATAAGTGTGTTTTTTTTGCTAGAAGCAAGAGGAAGCGTTGGAGAAGCTTTGGGACCGAATCCGGGTTCGTAGGAGGATTGTTTCGATTTCTAAGGAAGGGCGGTGAGTGGTTTCAAACTTGTTTTAAAGTTTGGTTCGAGTATGTGTAGTGTGTGTGTGTGTAAAGTGTGCTTGGTAGGCCACTTCTATTTAATTTAAGTTGTTAATTGAGCCATTGATTTCATTACATGCTTCAATGTTTTCCTATCTATGCTTTTATGAAATGTGGTTGAATTGGTGTATGTATATCATGAATTGTGTATATGTGAAGGGCATGAGATGTGGTTGATGATATGTGTTGAGATAATGAAAATTGGCACTAAATAATTATCGGTTGTAAATGATCGATCATTAAGATTAGTGTGCACACAAATTGAGTCAAAACGTACGTGGCCTTGATGGCGTTAAGTTATCAAGGAGGAGTACGGTGATGTAATATTCCACCGGAAGCTTTTATATATTTCTACGAGATGATGAGTGGAATCCCATCCGTAGGGCATGTGGCGATGAGTGGAATCCCGCACATGCAAGGTCCGGTGATGAGTGTAATCCCACCGAGGTAAAGTGTTGTTGAGATTTAAATCCGCACAATCGGGGTAATTTAAAAGTGGCCAATTAACTTGTTCATATATGGTGATATATGGTGTTGTTGTGTGATTGTTGATATTGATGCTTAATGCTTAGTATGATGTAAGATGCCATATTATGCCACTTGAGAGACTAGCTAGGTCTACTTGTGAAATTGCCTATGCATGTTCGATTTGAGGTTTAGGGATTACATGCTTGAACCCTGCATTGTTGTTGTTTTTCGTTTTAGAGCACCCTCACTAAGCTTATAGCTTACGCTCTCAATGTTCAACAATGCAGATCATTAGCGTGGCGTTAGCTCGGAGCAAGGCAAGAAGGGCTTTCCAAGTTGTTGCTCAAGTATGGTTAATTATGTAGTAGTTAAGCAATGTGGCAAGAGAGTGTGTTTGTATGAGCTTGTATGACTCATTTGTGATTTTGATGCTTATGCTTGACTTGGTTTGTAAGCATGATGTACCTTGCCAAATGCTCATTTTGACGTATGCCTTTTAAATGTTTAAGGTTGTTTGTTGGCATGTAAAACTATATGTGATTGAATTGGTATCCTTTGCCTATTTAAGCCTTCAAGCATGTTCTTTATGATATTGCCTTAATGTGTTCTTGCCATGTATGAAAGGTTGATCAAATCTATGTCTTGTGGATGTGTGAGCATGTTAAATCTATAATGGATGCCTCTAGACTATGTATGTTGGTGTTGTGTGCCTTTAGGGGGTCCTAAGGGACCTTTAAACTAGTCAAGACTCACCTAAGTCCAAATTTCAAAGGTTGCAGACTGCCAGCGTTTCGAAACGGGAGGGATCATTTCGGAACGGGTAGGCTTCAGGGACCCCGTATCGGAACGCGTTTCGATACGGTATGGCCTTTGGAACCCCTGTTTCGAAACACGTTTCGGAACGTTTTGGCTACTGGAATTTTGAGAAATTCACGAGATGAAGGTGTTTCGAAACGGGTATAAATGTTTCGAAACGGTCAAAATCTCGTTGACCACGAGATATTGACCGTCGTGGGCGTTTCGAAACGGTCGACCACCGTTTCGATACGGCCCCTTGTATAGGCTCTGGGCAGTTGACCTGGTCAAGGCGTTTCGATACGCCTCAAGGGTGTTTCGAAACGGCCTGTTAAAAAGATTAAAATTGGGTTGTTAATATGTTGGTTTGGGTTCGTTTGATTGTCTCGTGTATGTTGTTTCGCTGTATGATCATTTAGGATTTATTACTTCTCTAGACAAGATTAAAATGAAAAAAAATAGGGTTGCTAATCGAGGGGGAATCCTTAAGGGGTTTTCACTCGGTTTTCCCCGTGTGGCTCACTCGGACCGGTCATCCGGCCAGACCGGGACGAGGGGGTTACATTTGTACTCAAATCCAACTCACGACAAGTGTCAGATTGCAAAATAACCTCTGGTATAATTTTCTTTTTATAGGTAAAAATTTGTTTAAGAGGAGAAGTAGGTGTTTTCGAAAAGTTTTGAGGAGTTTTAGAATGAGTGAATGTGTTTCGAATAGGTGTAGGTGTTTTGGAAGGAGTTGGTAAAGGAGATGTAGGTTCGAATAATGGTGAAGTAGTGGATTCAAAATCTGGTGGTATAGAAATATTGGGAGAGATTACCTGAGGGTGAGGAGAAGGCTGAAAATCATCCAAAGTCTCCCCTTGAATTGCAGCCTGGGGAAACTAAGGGTCCTGCTCAAAAAATGTAAGATGATCGGTAACCCCAGAGTCGATGATCCAAGTTGAATTGAGCTGTGTAGACAATAAGACTGTTAAGAAGGAGGTACCTGCAGATTCTTTTATGGCCAGTTTCGTTTCAGTAGTTCTTGCCAACTTAAGGTCATCAAAATCAGAAATAAATCCTGATGAAGATGAGATATCGATGGTTGAAGAAGAAAAGAGTAGAAAACAGAATACTTTTTCTATTATTCAATGATTTGGAAAGATACAACATGAGACTCTTTTATAGAGTCACATAGGAGTTCAACTAGGATAAGGATTCCTAGAACTACAAAACTTCCAACTCTATACAATAGGACTCTTTAGAAGTTTTAATCATAATATATTTACATAAAACAGTAATTACATATAATAACAAACTCCTAAGAGTTTAATCCTAATCCAAATACAAGTGCAATGTCTTACAAAATGAGATGTAACGTGGCTGTTAATGAAAATTTATATAATTACACATTTGATCCATGTTAGTTATTTATCATATTTGATCATAATTTTAATTTAATTAAATAAATTAATCACTGAATTAGGTGTCAACACCTTATTGGAGGAATTTAATTATTTATTTTCTCAGCCAAGCCAAAAGTGCTCTTTGTTTTATTTTTCTCATCCAATCAATTTTAATTAATTAAATTAAAAATAGGATTAAATTAATATAATAGGTAACTAATAGGGAACAAATGTGAAATTATACACATTTTCTTTAACTGCTACGTCACCTTTCAGTCAGATTTTCAATTTTTTAGTTGTGTGGTCAAAATAAAATGGGCCTCATAATTGAGTGATCATCCAGTTAGTTTACCCTAAATTTAAATATCAATCACCCATATTAATTATCCAAAGTAGCTTCTATTTTAATTCGGTTTTTCATGCATTCGAATTCTTATTTGATATTTGAACTCTTTGTATGAAAAATAGTTCAAATACATTCTAATCGGATATATATATATATATATTTATGTAGTCAATTTTATAATTTTATTTTTAATTCAATAAATTTGAATGTTTTCATTTATCTAATTTAATAATGGTAATTTTTTTATATACATGTGTAAAATTTTGATACACAAACATGCATATTTACACTATGAAACTCAAATCTTAAATTCATAACTCTAATTTTTAAAAACTAAACTCTAAATCATATACCTTAAATTTTAAACCATAAAACTCTAACCCCTAAAACTAAAAATCTTGTGCAAACTATTATATATAAAAGTTTTTTTTTCATTTAATAAACCTATTTTATTTCTAAAATGTATCTTCTATTCTTCTACAAATCTTTTTCAGAACTTTTTTTTTCTGTTAATTATTTTTCTCTTGAAAAAAATGGAAATTTATTAATTTTAACCCCCACTACTCAAAAGAAATTGTGGGTAAAAAATGAAGAAAAGAAAAGTGTAGCCAATTTTATTTAAAATGAATTTCTTAATTAAGGAAGATGTATATATATATATAAATATATTATTTAATATTAGAGATTATACATATATAATCTAAATAAAGTCAGACCTAAGAAAAACTAAAATACCCAACGATCGTCTGAGTGGAAAAGTGGATGGATGATCTTCATCCTAAGAGACTCGGGTTCAAATCGCTTTTCTGTAAGGTGTGTGTGCATTGTCAAAGAATTAAAAATATGTATGAACAAATATTGCGTCACAAAAGGTGAGGAATTGAGTGAGGAATTGAGTGAGGAATCACTTCTTTTTCCAACGAAATTAACGGCAGAAATGTCGACATTAAGTTTAGAGTGTATTTTTTATGGCATAAAATTTAAAGTTTTAGATTCGAAGTTTAATCTTTTTTAATCAATGCCAAGCACTATTTTTTATCATCAAAAATGCTTTTAGACATGGGCTTTTAACCCAAGCTGAGAAGCTAAATAAAACATCAGTCATGGAAAATCATGTTTTAAGCATTGCTTTTCAAACTAATTTTTAGTTCTAAAAGCTCATTTGAGATCAAAAGTTGTGCTAAATAGCTAGTTTTTGGAGAAAAGACTGCTTTTGAAAAGTGATTTTCAACCCAAACGCAAAAGTTAAATTTTTTAGCTTTTGCAGTTATAAAAGTGATTTTGAGAGTCAAATTACAATTTTAACATTCATTTGTTATTGTGTTTATTTATAATTTATAAATTTATAATTCTTTACGGAGATATAATTATATAATTAATAATTTTTTTTTAATTTGAAAATAATATATATTTACTCATGTCAATTTTTTTAAATAAAATATTTTAAATTTGTTATATTTTCATAAAATACGTATAATTATTAAAATATATATTTATTAATAAAATTATTTTTATATTTTTTATAATAAATTAAGCTGATATAATTCATATATTTCTTAAAAGTACTTTTTGACAGTAATATTGAACACTAAAATTTTACGATTAACTTTTTAAATTTTTTTTTTTAAAATTTCTCTCTAACACTACTTTTAAAAATAACTTTTTAAAAGTAATGCTAAACTATGAAAGAAAAAGACATAATTTACCCTTATGCTGATCAGATCAATTTTACTTCAACTTGTCTTTTTGTGTGTTTTCTTTCTTCTTTTTGCCTTAGTTTTTTAACCCAAAAAAACTTAGCACGTGGAGACCACGATGAACAATAAAAAAATATATTTACTGGTTATAAAGAGAAACGATCAATTTATAATTAAATTAGTTCAGAAACTGTAATTGAATAAATTACAGGTTTATTTTACTATTTTGAACATCCACAATTAATAAACTCTAATCCTAATAGACATTAAAGTCTTAATAACAAAATAACAGTTCTAATCATAACGAACATCCACAATTAATAAACACACATTCTATTTATTATTAATTATCACAATTCAATAACAATATGAGTTGAATTAGGACTTAATCACTAATCCTTTGATTTCACGTTTCCGTCCAATCTGTATATATAGCGAATAGCGTAGGGTGAAACGTACTCTTTTTCCCATTCTCAAAAAATTAAAATTCCCCTCTCCATTGTAAGATGTACGGTGCACGCGCTCAAGCCAACATCAAGCCCCGTTGTATCCCCACAGTGCCTCATATATTACGTGTAGAGCAAGAAAAAGCATATGAACCAGACGTGATTTCAATTGGTCCCTATCACCATGGCAAGCCACACTTGGAAGCGATGGAGGTCGAGAAACGGCGTTGCTTTCGTGAGATTGCTAAGGAAACCAAACTCGAGATGGACGAATTTCGATCAGCCATGAGACCCTTAGCACATGAAGCCCGCATGTGCTATGAAATGCATATCTCTTTCGGTATTGAATTTGCAGAGTTTGTAGAGATGATGGTCTTGGATGGATGCTTTATTGTTGAGCTAATCTGCTTCAAGGGTATTTTAGCAACTCGAACCGACATTCAAAACGATTTTTTACTGCTCGAAAATCAGCTTCCTTTCTTTGTGATTTTCAAGTTGTATAAAATGATAGTGCCGGATGCCGGAGAAATCGAAGATTTCGCTATGTTGGTTCTTTCTTTCTTTGAATTGTCTCACCGTCCCTTACCCAGGACAGAATTCATTCATGTACTAGATTTAGTACACAGTACTTACCTTCCTTCACCTCAAGGGCTGCAACAATACAAGAAATTTGAATTAAATTCTCAACAGAATTCCATTCTTTGCGCAACCGAGCTCGAATATGCCGGAATCAGTTTCGAGAATATGAAAAAGGAGGAGCAAGGGGTACATGGTATGTTTGATATAATGTTTACAACAGATACTAAAGTACTGAAGATTCCAACCTTACAATTCGACTACTCGACAGTTCGTAAATTGCTCAATTACATGGCCTACGAACACTTATTTCGAACCGGGGAACCAACTTATTTTGTGGATTATGTGGTTTTCATGCATAACCTCATCAACACAAGCAACGATGTGAAGTTACTCCGCGAGAGTGGAATTATCGGTATCCATAATCAGATCATACATGATGCAGCTATTGCCAGAATGTTTGACATTCTTCAAAAATCTATTCCAATCTCACAACACTTCTACTACGCTGAGATATTCGATAGTGTGAACAAGCACTGCCAGATCAAATGGAACAAATGGAAGGCAGCATTCAAGAAACAATATTGCAACTCTCCTTGGCCGCTCATCATATTTTTCGCTCAACTTATCGTGCTTCTGCGATTTATATTTTTGTTTCTTTCTTATATTATTTCTTGCTGAGCTTGTCTGGCTTTTGCTGCTTTAAATTTGTTTTGTTTACATAGCTGAACTTTATTTTTTTAGTTACCAAGTTGTGATCTTATTATATCTGATTTCTTTTGTTTAAATTACTAAATGCATTTAAAAAATTCTTTGTTTCAATCCAAATCTATATTATATTAAGTAGTTTGGAGATCAATTTAAAACGCGTGTCATAGTTTGAAGTCAAAATGATAAAATATGCGCCCAACGTTTGCATGTTTTGGCATTTGGCCCCTTATTTTTTTGGTCCAAATATACTCCCAACGTTTGCTTGTTTTGTCATTTGGCCCCCTATTCTTTTTTTGGTCCAAATATGCCCCTATTGGATGTAAACTGTCAATCAACAACTTATAAAAAAAATTTGATGTGGCATCAACAGATCTTAATACGTGGCAAGTCCAGTCAGCATCAGCTGTTGTACGTCAGTTGACTAACCGTTTCTATCTAACGGGGGCATATTTGGATTACGAATGAAACGTTGGGGTATATTTGGACCAAAAGAAAGAATATGGGGGCCAAATGACAAAACAAGCAAACGTTGGGAGTATATTTGAACCCAAAAAAAAAATAAGAGGCCAAATGACAAAACATATAAAAGTTGGGGTCATCTTTTGTCATTTTACCTAATTTGAAAATAGAATTAAAATATTTAAAAGTTTGGAGATCTATTTAAAATAAGTGAAGTATTATTTAGGATGACTTAAAATGTTTAAAAGTTCAAAAATCAATTTAGAATGAGTACATGATTTGAGGACGTATGATACAATTAACACTTTCAAACTCTGAGTTGACATCTATAGAAACCCTGATTTGAACTGAACCCGACCTTTCCTGATCGGAGAACCGGCCCAAAGAAAACAGCCGAAATCTGATTAATGGAGTGTGCTGCGAAGGGGAGTGGAACTCGGTGCTTAGGTCCCGCGAGAAAGCGGTGCGGCCGGTGTGGAGCCGTTTCTTATTGCTCCGCCTCTCACCAGGTTCTTCCATTTCAAAGTAAAGTAAAAAGAGAAAAGGAAAAAGAATAATTCCAACATATTATTTCTATGTAAACTTAATTTTAATTTTAATACAATTGCACCTAGATTTCTCACTGGAAGCAACATAGGGAAGAGTGTGAAAGGTTAGAGCAGCAGATGAGGCGCTTAGATTTGTTGAATGATTTTCCGTTCACGTTTTCTCTGGAATCTACGCACCAGGTAACCGACGGCTTGCTTGAAAATAAGTGTTTTGGTAAAAACATTGCATTTAAGCTTGTATTAGGCTTAAATTGAATTGATTGTATGGTTTGTTTTGGTAGATTAGTGAAAAGCTAGAGAGCAGGTGTTCATTCTTGAGCAAGAAAGGCATCCATCAAGTGGGGATGTGGGCTTCTGAATGCTGTTGCGGTTCATCGGTTACGTCCTTTGATAATTCCAGGTTTTCTTTAATCTTCTGATTCTTAAATCTTCAGTGATGATATGTTAAGCCTTTGCAAGATCCGAGAGTTTGATCCTCGGCATTACGAAATGAGAATTGAGTGGATGTTCCTAGAAGTTTTCGGAGGATTATTTATAATTTAAGTAAGTGAAATTGAAAGACACTAAAGGACTAGCAAACTTGGTGAAAGGTATGACATAATTCATATAGAATTAGTGATCTGAGAGGAGGATATCGAGGTTAATAAATTTAGAAAATTGATTACGGTATGAAACGATTGTGGAAAGTGTTAACAGTAAGTGGATGCATTTTGCCTTTATATTTTTTTTATTTTTATAAAGTTCTCCAAGCTGTGATTCAAATTTGTATACTTGAAGAACACAACAAGTTTCTCATTTCTGAATAAGCTAGTTGATTGTGTATGGCTGTTTAAACGAAACTTATGGTCATTTTAACTTTGTTTGCAGGTTTGAAAGTGATACCTGGAATCTCTCAAATATATTGTGCCCATGTCGTGGTATCCCTTTTGCTTCTAGACTTCCAACATTTTTTTATGGGCTAATGGATGTTTCTAGAATTAACCTTGTAATAGTGCAGAGCCTTCATCTCCAATAGCAAAATCATTGTGCAGTTGGAAGGATTACTATGAGTGGAGGTGCATACCATTACAATCACCTGTTTCTTTGCTGCTTCACTGGGTATGGGATGCTAGTATATGCTATTTAATCGGTTCTTTGTTACTACTTTGTCACTCTAATCATGAACTGGTGTTTATGGCACATCTTTTAGCCGTGAATTCTTTATTCTTCTAAGGTGGAAACATGGGATGGTAGTTTAGTGGTTTTGTTAGTTTATAACTAGTAATGTTTCAATTCTATGAGGTGCTTTTCTTTTCATCTGTCTAGAAATATATGATAAAATGCTAAGAAACCTTCCTAGTCCCAACTCCCAATTTCCAAAAGGTTTAGTTATGGCTTCTCCTCTAATGATGTCCAAATACAATTTTTCTCGAAGAGTAAAGCTAGGAACCTAATTAAAGGAAATTAATAAACCATTTAGTCATTGAATCCAAATGCAAATTTGAGTAAATGATGTACCTTGTAGATTTCTAGCAGCACGGATATATTAACACTTATTATATGTCTTTTCAATTGTGTGTTTTTATTTTGTCTCAGCCACTTACAGTATATCAAGCAATACAAATTGCTGGATTGGGAAGCTTGACCTCTGAAATCAGAAAACTGCGCATACACTATCTTGGTATCTTTAGCTTAGAATCTCCCTTTGTAATTTGAAACATTATCTCTGTAATTTCTATATGCATGTATTTAGGTGTTCAATCAGCTAGCACTTATTTGAAACTAATTTCTGATGCATGGCAAGTGGCAAGAGTAGTTACTATCATTAAGTAATGATGCGCCAACAGGGAGCACTCTATCATTTTTTTAGATATGTGATATGTTTATTTATGCATGCTTGTGTGGCTCTTTTCTTTTTCCTAAGAAAATCAGTCTTTTCTTTTTCCCCCTTAATTTCTTTCTGGTTTTTCTTTTATTTGTATGTTCAAAGGACCTGAGAAGGAGCTCCTTCAACTTGCTGTCTTTGGAGAGTTACGTGCACTCTTTCCCGGGGTTCTTCTTCAAATTGAGCTTATTGGACCTGCAGTTCCACATCATAGGTTGGTTTTTCCCTTTAGCTTTCGTGGAACTTATACTTCTTGTTTCTCTTTACTATAAGCGCAAAGAAAACTAGTTGGATTTTCATATAATTCTCAGTTCATAACATGACAATAGTAATTGTCTTGATATCTAAATCGACTTTGGGACTGGTCAGTTTGCTCTGTTTCAATACCTTATCATAAATAGGCTCCCCCCTCAAACTGTTAAAACTTTCCTCTTAGTTTTAATTTTTGCATTTGTAAGGGCTGCATTAGAAACTGGTCTTTGATCTTTTGTTGTTCTTCTAAATGAGCCAACTTCTTATGATTGATGGTTTGATTCAAACTTGTGCTAGGCATTGCTAATGCTTCTTGTTTCCATTTAATTCATAGAGATGGTGATAAGATTGATCTACACAGCTATGCCCATTGCATTGAGCAAGATTGCAATTGCAAATACGAAAATGAGAACACCAGCTGCGGCGTCGGTGCTCGTACATCTTCTGTGGTGACACTGCAACTACATAGAGGATACTATCATGAGCGTTTCATAGATATATCTAAGGTCTGTGTTTCCTTGTTCTTCCCTTCTTCGTCTGTTCACGCAAAGGTTATGCAAGTTGGTTTCCCTAAGAACATCTCGTTTAACAGGATTCCCTCCCACACTTAGTTATTGCTCCAAATGCTGGCGTCGCAGCTTATGCAAGTTGGTTACCCACTATAGTATGTCTTCATTACGCGCTTTATTTTTCTTTTTCACACTGATTTTGTACAAGTTTCTGTGTTTGTATGTAAACTCGAGCATTTCAGAACACCCCCCTTAATTTTGTTTTTTTAATCATCTTTTCAGGAGCTAATAAAGAAGATGAATGTCCCTGCCGTATTTTCGGACTATTGTGAAGAAGCTTGTCATCTTGCAGCATGCTGCATAAACACTGTTACAAGCCAGCCTCCCAGGGTTCCTGTAATTTTACATTGCTGCTTGTTCTCTTTCACACTTTACCCCACCTAACATCCCATGCTTGTTTCCCCATAAGTTTTGAACATATATTTTGGAGCTTACTTTAACGATATTCATGTGTCGCTTCTGTCCTGTAGATTCAGTTAAATCCATTCAGGCAGCCGATGGTCGTGGAAGACAGTGCACTGCATCTCCCTTGCTATTCCAATTGCTTCCTATTCGCAATGTGAAGTGATCTGCACTCTCAATCATCTGTTATCTTCTTACATGAAAGGAGAAAATAAAGTAATGCAAAATTCGCCTTTCGTGCTGGCCGGAACTTACCCGGCAAGGAATACAAAATGGGTTGGTACAACTTGTCATTGACTTCAAGCAAACGATGAGTAACTTTAGGCATGCAGCAGTCTCCCACCAGTTGGATTTCCTGACTATAGACCGTGACAACCTTGTTAAATTTAGAGTTAGGTGGTTAGTTTAAATTTTAGATTGTAGGGTTTGGAATTTAAGATTTGGGGTTATAGTTTAGGATTTAGAGTTAGTAATTAGATTTTAGATTTTAAAAAAGTGTAGTGTAATATTTTTTACAAATTTTGTATCAAAATATAACCCGATTAATTATTCTTGAACATGTTTAATCATCCAACGCTCTTTTTTGTATGGGAGGCAAAAGTTGACTGAAATGATCAAAGGTCAAACACTTGATGCATGGGAGGCAAAAGCTGTCGTTTCAGACATTCGCAAATCGACTGAATCTTTCTTGTATTGATTTTTCTTATGTGAGTTGAACGTGCAACTAAGTCGCTGACTGAATTGCTCGAGTTACCTTTAAAGGTTGTTGTCCGCCAGGGGCGGAGCCATGAATTTATCTAAAGGGTGTCATTTTCTTGAATGATACTTTAGAGGAGTTAATTATTTATAAAGAGGTGTCAATTATATATATTTTTAAATTTTTTATATACAAATTACATAAAAAATATAATTTTCTAAAAATTTTGGGTGTCAACAACGGACACCCCAATTGTGGGTGTGGCTCCGCCCTTGTTGTCCGCCATAATGGATGTGGCATATCTCTGCTGATTTATATCCTCTAATGTAAGGATTTTATGAAATAACTTTTCATGTTAAAAAAAAACCCCAACGCTATTTCACCCAAGATATTCTGTTGGAATCATATAAAACTGTTAATATTAGATTTTTCAAATGTCTTTCGGATCGAAATAATAAAGAGTTAAATATTCTTTGGTAAAGTTTCTAACTCCAAACTTAAACAAAACTATTGTACCTACCAAACATAAAAAGAAAGAAAGAAAAAAAAAACACCAACCACAGTCCACAATTGGACAATCCCTTCGGATTTTTAAACCCAAATCCAATAGGAATAAAATAATGAGTAACAACATAATAACACCAATTGCAACTTGTCCATGTTCAATTCTTCATTCAATCATTTAATTCCATTCATTAAAAAGAATCCATCAATATTTTATTTGTTTGAAAGATATTGAAGTAAAAAACATTGAAACAATAGTTCTGAATACTCAAATATTATGATAACAATCATGAAGAACAAGCTAAAATACAGGGTAAGGGTGTCTCTCGACCTTATAGGAGACATCAAAATCGAGAAAAACGTTGAAACGATAGTTTTTTAACATATAATTCTGGTACAATGTTTAGATTAGTCAGACTTTTCTTCACTTATAAATAAGATAATATTAAACGTTTTAGTATACTCGAAATAATATCAGTTTAACTAAACTCAACCCGATAGTTTTTAAATACTCAAATTTATTCCACTATGAATTGAAACGAATTAAAATACAGGGTATTTCTCAACCTTATTATGTCATTAGAACATTTGCCTCACACAGTGCCTGCAATGGCAGCACTGTAACCATTACTATCATCATAGAACTTATTCCATAGCATAACGCCACCGTACTTCGATGATTTCTTGATAACCGGAAGAATCTGAGTAGTCAACACGTTCGGCGGAATGTACCCGCTTCCGGCCGCCGCCGGTGCTGCCGGCAACCCTAAAAATATTTTACCCGCTTTTACCGATGAAGTCCACCGGTTCCACGAGTTCAGGAGGTTGGTGGTGTTGCTCGACGTGTATTGGCACTGCAGATTGTTATAAAACTGAACCCAAACATAGTCAAAGAGGCCGGTATTAAGGGCGGCTCCGACGAATGCATCCGGAAACGGACACTGAGGAGCCGCCGTTAAGTACACCTTTCTCCGTTTTTTGCTGTGAGCCGAGAGATAACGAGCGAGGTCATCGTAGTGTTGAGTGGAGCCGAGTTCTATATCGAAATCGATGCCGTTCAACACGGCGTCGCCGAGGGGACGGGAATGCGAGCTGCCACCCAAGAAGTTTCTCCACAGGTAACGTGCTACGATTTTGGCGTCGGCTTTAGAAGCCAGAGTGTAGCTGCCAACGCCGCCTCCGATGGAGAGCATGACCTTGATTCCTCGTCTTTGGCAGCTCTTTATTTGGCTGCTTAAGAAGGCGCAACCGTTGGATGCTGGATTACAGTGGCCGGCCAAGTTGATTCCCGGAGTACTTCCGTTGCCGAATTGGTTGAGGAAAGCTATGTTAACGTAGGCGTATCTGCCGGTGGCGCATGTTGCTGTCAAGTTGCCCTCGTTGCCGTTTTGGCCCCAGTAGATGGCGATGCCGCCGGCTTTGGAAGTTCCGATCAGCGCTGAAACTAAAATGAGAAGGAAGAAGATTGGTTTGGGTTGAGATTTTGTTGCCATTTTTGCTTAAGATGTGTGCTTTGAAATGTGATAATGAGCTTCGTCTTTATAGAGATCGGAAATAACTTTGTGTACGGACACAAAATTTTATACTAAAAGTTTTATATTAAAATAGATAAATATTCTATACACAGTCGGTGGAAACTTTCAGTTTTCACAAACGTCTTAGTTGTAGTGTATAGGGAGTTAGTTTAGGGTTTAAGGATTTAGGTGTAGGGGGTTAGAATTTAGGGATAGTTGTTTCAATTTAAGGTTTATGCTTATAATTTAGGGTTTATAGGTTAAAACCTAAACCCTCACTATATTACCCTAAAACTAAACCCTAACCTATAAACCCTAAATTATAACCCTAAACCTTAAATTAAAATAACTATCTCTAAATTCTAAACACATAAACCCTACACCCTACACTAACTCTGTATACCCTAAAACTAACGCGCTTGTGAAAACTTTCAATTTTCACTGTCTGTGTATAAAATATTTATCCATATTAAAACAATAAACATATAAAATATTAAGAGTACAATTCTATTAAATTTTAGAATGGATAAAAATAAATTTTAAATAAAAAATAATTATTTTTTAAATTATATATTACAAATCTAAATTTTTAAGGAGGCAACCCAACCTATCAACCCTTCAGTCCCCTGACTCCATCCAATAGGATCAAAGTCTCCTCAAGCCAATAAATCAAACGACATAGTTTGGTCGTGTCGAATCGTGCCCGTGATTTGTGAAATACTAAAAAAATAATGTAAAACAGACAAAAAAAATGTTATGGTTTAATTATGCTAAACTCACTCTACTCTTCAGACTTTTAAAATTTTATGTCTTTGCTTCTAATTTCAAGAATTTTATGTCTTTGTTTTTTCAAAAGACGTTAAGTCTCTTAAACAAAGTCAATGGTTCAATTCTAACGTTATGAATAGAGAAAATTAGATTGGAAGGATTGCGCAATAATGAGCTTCTGCAAAATTTGATCTATATTAGCCGGCCAATAAATTAGATACATAGTTATGCCCTTTTTTCAATGTGTGATAACATTGCTAGTGGACTTCCCTTAAGTTTGAATATACGACATTCAATATTCAAAGATCTAATTTTTAAATTAAAACTCAAATAATAATATATATTCAAAGTTAATAAAAGTCCACTAACAGTGTCATCAATTAAATTTTAATTTTTAAATTAAATAAGAAAATGTTATAAAAAATTATATTATTGGATGAATATTTTGAAAGATATATTTTACATAAAATGTTTTTTCTCTACAAGTAACAAAAATAATAAATTTGACTGGCTTTAACTAAAAAATCTAGTATTGTGAATTTGTTTAAATAACACTTAAATAAAATTTGCTATATTAAAAATAAATAGGGATAATGTCATATTTGATATATATACTTTGACAAAATACTCAATGCGACATTTATATTTTTAGAATATTCAATGTGGTACTTGAACTTTGACTAAATGTTTAATTTGATACTTAAACTGACGTTTTATGCATTATTATGATACTTGAAGTTAACACTATTTCAAATTAAAAATAAAACGAATCATAATATTTTTTCCAAATCAATAAAATTCCATTTGTGTGATTTAGCACCTATTAGTGGTGTTAACCCTATGTGACACAATATTACACAAAATGTTTGTTTATTAAAAATACATATATTATATAGGACAATTTAAAAAGTATATGTATCATAATAATATTTTGTTAAGGTATAAATATTTTAAGCAAAATGACAAAAGATGCCCCAACGTTTGCATGTTTTGTCATTTAGTCTCTTATTTTTTTGGTCCAAATATGCCCTCAACGTTGGCTTGTTTTGTCATTTGACCCCCTATTCTTTCTTTTGGTCCAAATATGCCCCCAACGTTTCATTCGTAGTCCAAATATGCTCCCGTTAGATGGAAATTGTCAGTCAACTGACGTTCAACAGTTGATGCTGATTGGACTTGCCACGTGTTAAGATTTGTTGATGCCACGTCAAAATTTTTTTATAAGCCGTTGACTGTCAGTTTACATCCAACATGGGCATATTTGGACTATGAATGAAAGGTTGGGGGCATATTTGGACCAAAAGAAAGAATAGGGGGCCAAATGACAAAACAAACAAACGTTGGGAGCATATTTGGACCAAAAAAAAGAATAAGGGACTAAATGACAAAACATGCAAACGTTGGGGGCATCTTTTGTCATTTTGCCAATATTATATTATAGGCTTATTTATTGAATATTTATTTTTATAAACAAACAACAGATCATGCCAGGTAGATTAAAGGATAATTGACCAAAAAAACATACTCATTAGTTGACTTCTTTTTCCCATGTTCTTTTTTACACGATTGTCGCTTATTTTGCATCTTAAACTTGGTTTTAAGTATTTAATTGGTGTTTCAATTTTATTTTTGGACTCGTTTGACATCAAAGTGTGGTATTAAGAATTAAGTTGGTCCCTAAATCTATTTTTGTTTTATTTTAGCCCTAAATTTGAATTTAGATATTTAATTGGTACTTAAATTTGAATACAATCATATATATTAATCTAAAAAAATTTACATTCATTAAAAATTTATTGATGGTGTCACTTTTAATGAATTGACAAATGACACGTGTCTTTGAAAATGTACCCTAACTTTGGTCTCGAGTACCTATTTGGTAGCTAAACATTTTTTAGACATATTTGATTATTTTTTTAAAAAAGAAAACGAATTTTGTTAAAAATCTCATTCATAACTGAATTCAAGTCAATGTTCAACCTTAAACAACAGAAGGAAAAAAAGAGTGTTCATAAAATTTTATTAATTAAAAGTTTAAACCGTGCTACAAACATAACATTGATCAATCTACATCATGAAACAACATAGACAATAATAGCCATGAGACAAATTGTCCCAAAACGCAGATAAAAATAATATCGTCTTGACACCGACAATCGCAACATACTTGAACTTCTTTAAGACATAAAAACTTAATTTTATTAAAAATTTTACTGACATATATCTCTTCTAACCAATTATTGATGCAGTTGTTATCTTTTAAAAACATGTGACATTAATTGATGATTTGACATTGACATCAATTGATCGGTTAAATGTGACATGTAAATAATTTTTTTGACGGATATAAATATTTTTATTTGTGTATAGGACATTTTTGAGATCACATAACAATTAGATACCAAAAATCAAATTAAAAAGTCAAATGAGTGAAAAAAAAAGTTAAGGAGTCAATAAGATATTTAAGATCAAAGTATCATCCCTTTGTCTAAAGTCAACTTAAAGAGCCAAATTAGCCTAAAAAGATTCGGAGGCCATCTAAATACCTAAAGCCAAGTTCATGAGACAAAATATAAATTAGCCAGGCTTATGAGATAAAATATAAATTATGTCAAATTATTTGACAAAATGGAAGGAAAAAGTTAATATCATAAAAAACATATAAATAATCAAATTATATTTAAAAATTAAATTTGCAAAAATTCTATGGCAATTTTGTATTTGAAGTTGCAATTACCAGACTTAACCATAATTAGTTAATTACAAGTAATGCACATTCAAATTAGAATAAAAATCAACTTTTATAAAGTATAAACGGGCTAATAATTAAAATACATCTGAAGTCATATTAGAATATCTAAATAAATAAAAATAAATAAAATTTGTAAATAACCAATACATAATTTACATAAGATGATAATCAAACCTCGATGCCTAAAGACATTAAGTATCAATTATTAGTTGACCTAGCCGAATAAGACGATATAATCTTTATTTAAGACTTGAGATTTAAATTCTTACATTGCGAATAAAATAAATTAAATTGAGAGGATTGTTAGTATAATGAACTTTTGTAGTATTCGATTTGGATTAATGGGTCAAAAATCGAATGCTAGTGTATATAAAAAATACAAAAAATCATTTTATACAATTAATTCATCATTTATTAGTTATTTCTTCCTTCAACCACCTTTTGTTTTGGACAAATTAGCGTACAGGTACTTCATTATTGCCACCAAATTATTCTTCCAGCTGCCACTGATTATAAACATATAAAGTCACAAACATGTAAACACGTTTTCGTATAAAAACAAATTTACATTTTTTTAGTATTTTTAATTGGATAAATATTTTATACACAGGCGGTAAAAACTGAAAGTTTCCACAAGCGCCTTAGTTTTAGGGTATAGGGTTTAGGAGTTTAGGTGTAGGGGGTTAGAATTTAGGGATAATTGTTTCAATTTAAAGTTTAGGGTTATAATTTAGGGTTTGTAGGTTAAAACTTAAATCATCACCATATTACCCTAAAAACTAAACTCTACCATATAAACCCTAAATTATAACCCTAAACCTTAAATTGAAATAACTATCCCTAAATTCTAAACCTCTGCCCCTAAACCCCTAAACCCTACACCCTAAACTAACTCCTTATACCCTAAAACTAAGGCGCTTGTAGAAACTTTCAGTTTTCCACCGCCAATGTATAGGATATTAATCTTTTTAATTTAGTAAAATTCACGCCCATCAACCGCTTGGATTACAATGTTTAAAATGTATATTATTACATTTGTAACCGGACATGCTAAAATTTATATAAAATGAATCATTAATATATAAAATTTATATAAAATGAAATCAACAAAGAATCCCTATAAAATAAATGTTTATATTAAGAGACATGTATTTAATCGTTTTGTCTGCAAGATGTGTGTGCATTGTCAAAAGGTTAAAGAATATGTATAAATAGATATTGTCTTGTAATTACCTATGTATTTTTATAATACTTTTAATGCATAAATATATCGTTAACAATCCCTAAAGTAATGGTTAAAACTCTCAGTTGACACTCTTTCCTCTCTCTCAAGTTGTGGTTCGAAACTTATCATGAGCAAATTCTCCCTTCTCATAGGTAAAAATTGTTTATAAAACGCAATTTTTATTTATAAATTAAATCATTATAGCTCATAAAAAAACATAAATTAGTTGAAACTGAAAATGGAAAAAATAAAATTTCAAACTCCGTTCAATTGATTGATATACACAAACTGCAATAACCTTAACATTTTTAACCATAACACTATAAAAAACCATTTTATAACTCCACAACTAAATTGAACTAAATCACATCTTTGTTTACTCTTCAATTTGGCACATTTTTCTGTATAAATCCCTAAATCATCTCTCATTATTCTTCAATCTTTCTTCAACATAAGATTGAAAAAAGAAAGGAAAACAAAGGTGAAAGAAATTCAACAATGGCTACAATATTATCATGGTGCTTCACATTGGCCCTTTTCATGGTCATTTTAATGGCAAGTCCTTATTTCACTTTGGCTAAGATGAATGTGATTGATAAATGTTGGAGAGGAAATCCTCTTTGGCGGTATCACCGGCAACAATTGGCTAAATGTTCCGTTGGTTTCGCCGGCAAAATGCTCAACAATACTGGCAAAGATGTCGTAAAATATAAGGTCGTTGATCCTTCCGATGACCCTCTAAATCCTAAACAAGGAACCCTTCGATACGGAGCCACTATGATCAAGGGCAAAGTATGGATCACATTCAAAAACAACATGCAAATCACGTTGCAAAGACCACTTCTCTTGAGCAGTTTCACTACCATCGATGGTCGCGGTGCCGACGTTCACATAACCGGTGCCGGTTGCCTTGTGGTGTATCACGCTACCGATATAATCATTCATGGGGTACGCATCCATCATTGCAAGTCCCAACCGCCGAGCACTGTGATGGGACCTGATTCAAAGGTGATACCCCTCGGACGAATGGATGGTGATGCTATAAGATTAGTCACGGCAAGGAAAGTTTGGATCGATCATAACACGTTGTACGAGTGTCAAGATGGCCTCCTTGATGTCACTCGTGGTTCAACCGACGTTACCGTATCGAATAACTGGTTCAGGAATCAAGATAAAGTTATGCTTCTCGGACACGATGATGGCCATTTAAGAGATAGAAACATGAAGGTCACTGTCATTTTTAACCATTTTGGACCTAACTGCAATCAAAGAATGCCAAGGTAATGACAACAGTTACAGCCCCATGTTTTACTAGTTTGCAAGTAAGAAACAGTATACTTACATCTAGGGGTGTTCATTTTCGGATACCGGATCCGATCCGATCCGAAAAACTCGGATCACCTAAATAGTCCGCCATGGATATGCACATGTAGCTAATAATTTACCTATATTGCAGAGTCCGCCATGGATATGCACATGTAGCTAATAATTTCTACCAAGGATGGGAACAATATGCCATTGGTGGAAGCATGAGCCCCAGCATTAAGAGTGAAGCCAATTTTTTTGTTGCTCCAAATGCAGACAACAAGGAGGTAACATGGCGAAAAGGCAAAACTGCAGATAAAGCTTTATGGAAATTCTACTCAGTAGGAGATATTTTTAAAAATGGAGCCTCTTTCGATAAGCAAACCGGTATAGGCGGGGCCAAGCCTAATTACAATCAGGAACAGAATTTTGAAGTTGCCAATGCTGAATCAGTTAAAGACTTGACAAGAACATCAGGTGTTCTGAAATGTTTCAGAATTCTAACATGCTAGGTTCATGTAAGAAAGAATGAAAAACATGCATAGTTTATATGCTACAAGCCTAATGGAAAAGCTTTTGGCTGGCTTTATGTTCTGTGTGTGTATATATAGTTTAAGTTCTAATGAAAAACATAAGAAATAAGATAAACGAGGCACTCGGATTTAGCTATGGAGAATTGTAACAAGTTTCAGAGTTTTGAAAACATTTAGTAAGAGTATAATGCTAGAACATCAGGCTTAGTTGAAAAAGAGGTAGACAAAATTACTGATTCATTGCCTTGAGAAACTAGGAATGATGATGTTAAAATACCCCATAATCTCTTCTGCTTCCCCCAGCTTCCTCCAAAGCCAATAAGTATAGCTTGTCTCCAACTTCTTGGTTTCGCTTCTTCTTTCGATCGAGCCGGGGTATGGAAAGGAGTTCTGCTCGCAAAAACAGATTCCGAACCTCAATGTGACTCTGCAGAGTGATAATGGGACCAATATTCCTTCACAAGTTGCCCGAACAGCGAGCCTTCTCTCTGCATCAGTTTCGTCGGCTCATCGTACTCCACAAGTTTGCCTGAGAATACAATGAAAACAACATTCATCAACCTATCTATCAGAAGCTAAGGAGGTATGATTGCAAAGTTGAAAGAAGTGCATGCAGTGCAAAGTACATTCATACTTAAAAGGCCACTTCTTGGATCAGCATTTTAAAGAAACTCACCATCACTGATCGCAAGTACCATCGTGCAATCCATAACGGTCGGTATCCTGTGTGCAACTGTGATAACAGTACAATCGGCGAATTCGGTGCGAATGGTTTTTTGCAAAATCAAGTCTGTTGCATTATCAATCGATGCAGTTGCTTCATCGAGTACCAGTACACGACTTCTCCTCAAAAGAGCACGCCCCAAACAAAACAATTGTCGTTGCCCCATGCTCCAATTTGATCCATCTTCCGCAACTGCATGACCAGTTGATTTTTTTTTTCAGTAAACAGTGTCACTATAAGGAGATTTACTGTACAAGAATGGTCAATTTTCGGATAATTTACCCAAGGAGTCCAATCCATCTTCTTTTTCCTGAACAGCCTCTCGAAGTTGGCATTTATCAAGAACCTTCAAATGCAGATGAAACATCAGTTACCATAATATTTTTTACCACTAACATGAAAGGATAAATTCTTTGCAAAAGGAAGATCAAATTTTACCTCCCATATCTCCCGGTCTGTATGTTGGGACAGAGGATCCAAATTGTATCTCACGGTTCCATTAAAAAGGGTAGGATCCTGAGGTATTATTCCAAAACGTGACCTCAGATCATGTAGACCAATAGTAGAGATGTCGATTCCATCAACTATAATCTTCCCTCCTGCTGGCTCAACCAGACGGAATAAAGCACCGATTAGAGTTGTCTTCCCACTTCCGGTTCGGCCAACAATACCGATTTTGTGCCCTCCTTGAAACGTGCAGCTGATGCCTCTAAGAACTAACGGTGAATCCGGCCGATATCTGATCTGTTTGAATACATTTTCTCAGTATAACTGGTGCGGAAGACGAATTATGTATATGAAAAGAAAAACTATACCTGCAAATCACGGATATCAACTTTTCCCACCGTTGGCCAATTGGATGGAGGACGACTCTCCTCTATAACTTCAGGGGCTTCACTTGGTATATGCATGTATTGGTTAAGCCTTTCTACAGAAATGATGTAATTTGCTATGGTGCATTGGTTTTGAATCGAAAACACAAGGGCCATATTCAGTGAAAGGCCATAAGAAAGAGCCATGCCGATAAACCCTGCAATAACATGAGTAGTTTTTATGGACCGATACGAAAAACAGTACAACTTTATATTACTAAACGAGTAAGAGTTTGTTAATACTAACCAGAACTGAAAGTCCCAGGAGGAAGCAAAACCATGCAGAGTGCTGCAGAGGCCAAAACAGTAGCACTAAGTGTCTCTAACCGCTGGATCAACCATTCATTTGCTGAAAAACTGTGGAAGAACGGACTAGCATTAGTGTCAATAAGGTCGAGGTTCTTTGCGAAGAACCGTTCTTCCTCTTCAAAAGCCCTTATTGTGATAGCTCCAGCTATCGACTCAGCTAGATGGTTTGCTACCAAGGATTTGGTTGTGCCATTTATCCTCATCAACTCTTTTGCGGAGGAAAAGTAATAGTTCTACGTACAGCAATAAAAGTTCTCAAGGTTAATAACATTCATGCAAAATCACCTTGAATTTTTCAAGTTTCAAAGCAGATAGGAATTGTTCCTGAATGCAAAAGTCTATCACTTGAAAGAAACTTGTAGTGTTACCTGTAGCCGAATCGCCACATAAATAACTGGTACTGAAACAAATAGGACTTGCCAGGTAACAACAGCTAGAACTCCAAGACTGCTATAAGCATTCATGGTAGCCGCACAAGCAAATACTAAGCTAAATGGTACATCAAGATCAACAATGCTCAGATCAACAGATACCTAATTTAAAATCAAAAGGGATAAACGTTAGTTACGCGTATCATTTTCAGCTAACCATTAGGTCAATATTCGAGTGAGATGCTTACCCGACTTAGTATTCTTCCCAGAGGAGTGGAGTCATAAAATGACATAGGTGCACGGAAAAGGGAATTTAGTAGCTGTGAAAATAGAGATTTTGAAGATCTGATACCCAAGGTAACTACAGCAAGAGATCTTAAAAGCAACAACAGAGTTGAGAAAACTCCAATTGCCAAATAAACCGCAATCAGTTTCAGCGAGCTAACATTAGGATCGTCTACATTCGCAGCCATCCAAGAGTTTTGTGCTACCTGACCCCCCACAAACAAAAGATGACAGAAAGTAGCAATGGAGAAGAACAAAAAGCCTTTGTTTTGATTGAGGTACTGTATGTATGGCTTCATTCCTGTATCTCCTCTTTCCCTTTCTTCTTGCTTGATCAGTTGGTCGCCTTTCGGTTCTTTAAACTCTTTTTCCACATAACTCTTCTTGATCTCTGTAGTGGATGTTCCCTGTCCCTTGGAAGGGTTAACTTCAGCAACTCTTCCACCTCCAGCAGTTTCCTTGTGTGCATTGACAAGGACCTGAAATTCTTGACTAGAAGCTAATAAATCGTGATAAGAATCTGCTCGAAGGATCTCCCCGTCTGACATTAACTGTGAATAAAATCAACATTAGAACTAAAAAGAAGTGTTGAAAAAAGAGATGAAAGATTATTCATAGGGGGCAAAGAAAGGATAATCCTACATAGCCAAGAAATCTATACTAACCAGAACAGAATTGAAAGCTGGTAGGAAATCAACTTGATGTGTCACAAGTAAAACTGCCTTTGCCGCAAGCGCTTCCATAACGTATTCCTGCAACAATCTAAGTCAGCTTAACATATGTTAATAATAAAACAAATTGCTAGGTGATATTAGATTTTGGTTGTACATTAAATAAACTTGAAGCTGTGTGAGCATCCACAGCACTGAATGGATCATCCAAGAGATATATATCAGCATCCTGATAGAGAGCGCGGGCAAGTTGGATTCGCTGCTTCTGGCCACCACTAAGATTCACTCCTCTTTCACCTATTTCAGTTTGATCACCATACGGACACAGTTCAAGGTCCTTCACCAAGGAACATCTTTCAAGCGTTTCTTCATATCGCTGCCTATCCATGGCAGAGCCAAATAATATGTTCTCTTGTATCGTTCCTGTCTGGATCCAAGCTGTTTGAGAAACATAGGCAATCTTTCCAAACACTTGAATCTGTACATTAGACAATGGAGCAAATTACTAGTTGAAAAACTATATGCTTTTAGACCTGAAATGGAAGAAACAATAATGCTAGGATAAAAGGCTAAATTCATTCAGTCCTTTATCAAGTTTTATGACTTACAGATCCTTGGACATTAGGAACTTCTCCAAGTATAGCCGCTAACAAGGTTGATTTACCGGAGCCAACTTCTCCACAAATAGCCACTTTTCCCCCCATCCTAACCTCTAAAGTTATGTTTCTTAGGGTGGGTTTTGAAGCATTCTCTTCCCAGGAAAATCCTCCTGAATTAATAGAAATGGCTAAGTCGGCATTCTCCATATGCCGTTTTTTCCGCACATTTGCACTCTGCAGCTCCGGTGCATCGAGGAACTTCACAACACGTGCAAATGCAACTTTTGCTTGAATGACTATCCCAATAACATCAGGTATAGATCTAATGGGATCCTGAACAAGACGTAGGGTGGCTACGAAAGTGAAGACATTACTAGCATGCAGAGGAATCTTCAAGAAATAGCATGCCCCAAAGGTAGCAGCCGAGACCAAAACTGGGGAAGACCAAAAAAGAAAGCCATTATATGCTTTTCGCAACTGCACCGCCGATAACCACTTGTATTCTACAGCCCTTAAATTTTCTATGACATTCTTAAAATGGCTCTCCCATGCATATAGCTTCAGCACCTTCATGTTTATAAGAGCCTCGGAACTAGCCTTAAGTCTCTCATCTTGAGCAACCATTAGATTTCTTTGAAACCTGTGCTGTAACTTGGCCAGTGGAGCATTGCACAGGACAGTGAGAATGATAACAACTAGGGCTGCAAATGTGGCTAGTCCCACGGCACCGAAGAGAATCACTAGAGCAATACACAGTTGAAGGCTTGTTGTCCATGTCTGATGGAACCAGAAAGGAAATTCTCCGATCCTATAGGCATCCACTGTAACATAATTCGTTATCTCACCACTCGAGTGCATCTGCCTTGCAGCATTGGATAATTTCAGTTGCTTCTTATAAATTGCTGCTGTGAGCAAAGACCTTATTTTCAGACCTATTAGTCTGGTTCGGAAATACCATTGTCTTTGTGATAAGGATTCTAAACATTTTGCAAAGAAGAGTGTTATGGCCAATACATAACCTTCATATTCAAAACTTCCTTTTCCCTCAGCAACCAAAATGAAAGCGTTAAGAATGAGAGGACCGGAAGACAGTGTGAGTATCTTAAGCAAAGCGAAAAACCCCGAGACAAAAATCTCTCTCCAGTGGCATATTACTATGGTCTTCAAAATAGATGGCTGTGATGATGGGTTGGCTTGCTTTTGCTTGTTCAATTGCTCCAAGAACGACAAATAGCAGCTTTCCGCTGTCTCCGCCTCACGTAACTTGGGCATATCATCCTCCGTCAGAGTCTTCTCCCTACCTTTTTTCATCAAAGGATTCAACCACCAGAAGGAGAATTTGCTAAAGCATCCAGCCGCCGCAAATGGGGTAACTTGAGCGGTGTAATCATCTTTGGTACTGCCATTGGCCTCACCATTTAAAGGGTCATAAAGTCCACTTCCATTTGTGTTATGAACACCATCTTCAAACTCATATCCCTTGTAAGCACAAAACAACAACAATGTCGCTCCGGGGAACGACAGAGCATCTAAAACTATTTTTGTTGTCACAACTTTATTCACAATAGCAGCAAAAATGGATAAAACAAACACAACAACAGCATATATGACAGCGAGAATCGAAAGTAATCGAATTAGTATCTTGGGAAGATGGTTACCCCTAAGGCTCACAGTTAAACCCACCAATAACCATGTGCAGCCCTGAAACAGTACCAACAGCCACCAATTCAAAGGCAGAACAGTCTGTGTTTTCCTCAACTTCTCTTCCAAAATCCAAATGCCAAAGCACAAGTACACCAATCCAATACAACCATTGACAATAGCAGAAGCTTTTTGCAAAGCAGATCGGCTTTGAAAGCGAGCAGGAATGCCGACCGTTTTCGATGATGGCTTTTGAATCATGTTGAATAAGAGCATGAACAAGAGCAGGACATTGAAACAAATTATCATCAACTGATTAATGCAGGAAGAGGGATTGGTGAGATGCCACAAAGTAGAATCACATGGCTTTCCATCACTATCTGAACAATCAGATTCCCCACAAAACATGGTCCATAAATCCTCCATCATGGCTCTTTTCCTTGATCTTCAAACCTGAACATAACTCAAGAATTCCATATGTAAGAAACTAGTAGACATAAGGAAAAAAATAGATTCAAAGGTTAATTTCTTTGTAAAATAAAATACTAAAAAAGTTTACAAGCGACTAAGTTCAACTTTGCCCCAAAGGGTCTTAAAAAATTTATAAAACTTGCAACTTGCAAGTAATCATTAGAAGGAAAAGGAAAAAAAAAAAACAAACCCCAGAAACTAATGATTTGTTCAACTCTCAGTTAAAAGACAAAGAACATACTCAACCTTTTTTTTTCTCGGCAATTAATTTAGAGAATTCTCCAATGAAAATTCTCCTATAATTAGAAATAGATTCATTTCAAAGCAAGCATTAAAAAACGAATGACGAATGAAATAAGTGCACCCAGAAACAAAAACCCTTTGTATTTCGCAACGATACAAGCTGAAAAAACAAATAAAAACTAACCAGTGAAGTATTCAGAAGAAACCCAGAATCCTTTCACCAAAAGAACAATGTCTTGTTCGTAAAAAAGAACAATAATCTGTTTAGTATTTGGCTTCCACCTTCTTGTTCTTCCCCAGAAACGAAGAAGAAGAAAGATTGAAATTGTTGATTAGTTCATTGGTACTTGTCTTGGAGTGTGAAGGGTACGTGTTTATAGAACAAATAGCAGACAAGACGAAATGAAAATGAGAGACGCAAATTAAAAGATTTGCTGAATATAAAAGTAGTTTTAATGTCAAAGGCTCGCTTTGATTTTAATTTAGAATAAATTGGAACACCTCAAGTGTTCTAAATAGAAAAGAAAATGGCAAAATATTATTGTCCTATAATTTAAGTTTTTATTTAAATTTAGAATAAATTGAAACCCGTCAAGTGTTCTAGGCGAAAAAGAAAATATAATTGTCTTAGGATTTAAGTGACACGTGTTTGAGTAACTTATTTATACTGTATTTATTTTAAAAGTTATGATTAATGAATATATATTATTTTATTATTTAATTTAAATATTTAAGTTTAATTGAGCCCGTAAACAATAATAACATGAGAACTCAACAAGTGTTGTAGTGAAAAAGCGAATGATGTTCATATTAGGAGACACGGGTTCAAATCGTTTTGTCTACAAAGTGTATGTACATTATCAAAGGGTTAAAAATATGTATGAACAAATATTATCTTGTAATCATCCTGACACTAATAATAATAATAATAATAATAATAATAATAATAATAATAATAATAATAATAATAATAATAGTAATATGAATGCCAATTGAATTATTAATAAATTCATCGAATACATTTATTTTCAAGAGTAAAATTTTACGTTAAAACTTAAATGATATGATTGTCCTTTTTCGAAGATAACTTGGTCCAGTATACTGCATGAAGTTCTAAAAAAACACCACCTTAAATACATGCTAAAATGAGGTATGTACTGAATTTGTTAAAAAAATCGTAAGAAATTTTGTACAATGCACCGAAATTCTTACAAAATCGTAAAAAATTTGGTATGTACATAATTTTTTACTATATTTATAAAAAATTCGGTACATGTACTAAATTCTTACAAAAAATCGTGAAACTTAAGGTATGTACATAATTTTTTACAACTTTTGTAAGAATTTTGGTAGATGTACAAAATTTTATACAATTTTTTTTGTAACAAATTCGATACATTTCTTTTTTTAGCCTGTATTTAAGGTGTTGTTTCGTAGAACTACCCTTATACTGCAGTTATCGTGGTTTGCTTGGAGTTAGGCGCGTTTAGTGTTTCTTTTGAAATGTATTTTTGGGCAGAAGCACTTTTGGATGCCGAGTAATATTAAACAGATAAATTTTAAATTAAAAAATTGCGTTTAAAAGGTTTTTTCTTAATCCAAACACAAAAGCTGAAATTTCTAGCTTTTTGCGATTGTTAAAGTGTTTTTGAAAGCCAAATTATAATTTTAACATTAATTTGCTATTATGTTGATTTAGAATTTATAGACTTATATTTTTATACGAAAACATAATTATATAGTTAATAAATTGTTTTTAGTTTAAAAATTGTATATATATTCATATCAAGTTTTTTAAATAAAATATTTTAAATTTATTATATTTTCATAGAACATGTACAATAGTTTAAAAATATGTAATTATTAATAAAAATATTTTTTATTTTTATACTAATTTAAGCCGGTATATTTCATATATTATAACATTAAAGAATCTAGATATCATTTAAATACATATAATTTTAACTTACAATATCATGTCTAAAATAATCATTTATCTTTTCAAAAGTACTTTTTGACAGCAATACTAAACACTTAAACATCAAACCCGAAAATTCAAGAACACTTTTCAAAAACAATGTTAAACTAGCTCTCGTAGTGTGCATTATCTACTCAATCTAGAAGAAGAGGAAATTCTATAAAAGTGATTGTACAGTTTAAGCTTGAGGGGAAATTAACAATTATTTTTTGAACAATTCTTACGTAGGGAGAAGAAGCATATAATTTTGTTTCTGCTAAATATTAAATTCATAACTCAAAAAAATGATGTTAATAAAAAAATTAATCACATATTCTGAAAATTGTTAGTACTAATGTTTAATTGTGTATATATTTAGGGTATAGAATTGTAAAACTTGTATTGTTTGTTTTGATGTATTTTTTAGGTGATAGAATTAAAAGCTTGCCGATAAAAAAGAATTTGGTATTTAAATTAGGATTAATATCCTATACACTGGTGGTGGAAACTGAAAGTTTCCACAAGCGCCTTAGTTTTAAAGTATAGGGAGTTAGTTTATGGTTTAGGGTTTAGGTGTAGGGGTTTAGAATTTAGGGATAGTTGTTTCAATTTAAGGTTTATGGTTATAATTTAGGGTTTATAGGTTAGGGTTTAGTTTTTAGGGTAATATGGTGAGATTTATGTTTTAACCTATAAACCCTAAATTATAACCTTGAACCTTAAATTGAAACAACTACCCCTAAATTCTAACCCCATACACCTAAACCCATAAACCCTATACCCTAAACTAAATATCTATACCCTAAAACTAAGGCGCTTGTGGAAACTTTCAGTTTCCACGCCTGTGTATAGAATATTTATCATTTAAATTATTGTTTGGTACATGATAATAAAAATATTAACAGATAATTTTAAAATCGTATCAAATGCCGCATTTATACATTAAAAATCTTAAATATAATTAAATGGGATATTTACTACTATTTCAATGTTAATTATAATTTTTTACTGACAACATATCAACATAAATATATAATTTTATTTAACCCCTAATATGAGAGGTTAGGTTCAATTTTATAATTTAATTTAATTTAGATTTGGCTTAAATTTACATTTGGTACCTAAACTAGTCACCTTCTCTCAAGTTAGTACTTAAAGAATTTTTACTCTCAAGTTAGTAGTTGAACTAGGCATTTTCTCTCAAGTTGGTACCTAAAGATTTTTGCTCTCGAGTTGGTACCCGAACTTTATTTTCATTCATTGTTTTAGTACTTCTATTAATAGTTTTACTCCCCAAAATTTATACATTCTATCAATTTGATCCTAATTCAAAATAATTTAATAAATTTAACCTTTCATATTTAAAAATTATATCAATTATATCATTTTTACGATACTGTCAAATCAAACAAGTCTATCGGAACAAAACGACAATTAAATAACTGTATTCTACAAAAAAAGAACAATTTACTGCTAAACTTTTATTATACTAGGAAAATATTATAACATTTATAGGCGAAGAACAAACAACTTAGAAGAATAACAAAGAGTAAATGATAGATTTTTTTAAATATAGAGTGCTAGATTTATTGATTTGTTTCGAATTGGGACCAAATTAATAAAACATATAAGTTTTTGTAGCAATTTGGAAAATGATGTCAAGTTCAAGTACCAACTTGGGAGCAATAGGTACCAACTTGGGAGAAGGTGCCTAATTCAAGTACCAATTTGAGAGCAAAAATTCTTTAAGTACCAACTTGAGAGAAGGTGACTAGTTTAGGTACCAAATATATATTTAAGCCTTTAGATTTCTTATGGGATTTTTTTGGATTTTTTATATACTTTATTTATAGAAATAAAAAATAAATCTATGTAACATCCCGACGTGGGATATTATTAATAAACTTTTATCATTCAGCATATGATAGTGATGGATTAAATTTGGTGACGTCATGGGTGACGTCTCTTTATGAAATTGGTACGGTCGTTATTGTCTTTTCTTCCATTGGTTTAATTTTTTTGTTCAAATTTCATTGATTTAATTTTTTATGTATTTTCAAAAAAATCTTTTTATTTATTAGTGCTAAAAAGTATAACTCTAGAATTCTTAATTCAGAAGTTATTATATAATTTAATATATTCAAATTCATAATCTCTAAAATATTATATCAATTGAATTAATATTTAGTAATTAATTTCGTTCAAAAAATAAAGATTTATACTTGGTTAATATTAAGTCTTGTTTGTGTGTATTATTTGTGTCAATTGGCTCAATTTTGGATTTAAATTTTGAGCATGTTTAAGTCATATATGTGTATTCGAGTATATATTTATTTTAATTTTATTTCGATTATGTTTAAACCTTTTTCCGGAAATATAATGGTTATTAATATATAGTGATTTACTCTTAATATAATTATTCGAATTTTGTATTGTAATTATAATTATGACAGTTTTAACTAAACGAGTGGTTTTAGTAAAAAAAAAAGATGATGATGTTATTCTTAAGAGACTCGGTTTCGAGCATCTATATGCAGGGACGGAACAAACTTGTAGTATTTGATGGGTTAATTATATTTTAGGCCCTAAGAGTTTTGAAACCATTGTCATTAACCCTTGTCCCTCCCAAAATTTTATGGTTTATTGTTTTTAGGACAATGCCAATTAAAATTAATAAAATTAAACATTGATCTCTCTTTTTTTGGTTTAATTACTTTTTAAGATTTTTAAATTTTAAATTTTGTAAAATTAAATCTTAACTCCCTTAATTTTTATGTTTAATTACTTTTTAAGACATATTCATTTCAAAGTTAATCAATCGTCCCCCTCGTAGTTCAATCATGACTTCGTCTCTGAGTGTGTAAAGTGTGTGAGTTGTCAAATGGTTAAGAAAATGTATAAACAAGTAATACAATGAAATCGCATAATTGGGACACTTTTTTGACAAATCTTAATCCAATCCTAATCCTATCTAGAGAGAAAAAAAATATTAGCGGGTCTAAAATTTATGACCTAAAAAAATACAAGAGACTAAAAATAAATAACTTAACCGATCAAGGATAATTTTTTATTATATAATTGTAGTTGAAGTAGTTGAACATGTGAGTCAATTCATTGAAAGACTCGGAAAGCAATAATTGCACATAACCAGACAACCTGCTTAGGTCAAAGCAACTCGTGGTGTCTTTTCATGCACGACTAGATCGAGTATGGAATTTTGTTTAGGGTTAATATACCATTTAATACTCAAGTTTATCTTCAATATTCAATTTGGTACTTGAAGTTTTTTTTTAAATCTGATTAAGTGTGTCAATATTTGTTTTTTTTTGTTAGAGAAATTGATTCTTAGACCAAACATCAATCAACTCTGTAAATGTTACCCAATGAATATTGGACACGTCTGCTCTAATTGAAAAACACAGGTATCTAATCGAGATAAAAAAAAACTTAGATACCAGCATTGTCAACTTTTTTATTGGTTGTGTGTGTGTTTCTCTTTTGAGGCCTTAACTTATTATTTTTATCAAAGAAACCCCACTAAATTTCTTAACTTCTTTCTTTGTCCATTAGCCAAGATTAGACTTTTCATGAATTCACCAAAACGAGAGAAATCCATGGGCAGAAGGCAGTGGGGACTAGTAGAGCCACAGCCCCACAAAGCTTGAAAAATTAATATTTGGTCCCTCAATTTTTTAGAAATTTTTATTAAACATTAAATATATTATATATTTTAATTAAATCATCTCCCATAATTTTTAAAAAATTTCATTAAACAACTCTAAATTATTTAAAAAATTAGTTATACCCCAAATTATTTGAAAAGTATAAGTTAAACTCTTTTTATTTTATTTTTTAAAATTAGTTATCTAATTCAAACTCTTTTGCTAAGTTCCGTCACTATATATGTGTGTAAACTTGCATTAAAATGTTGATTAACAACTATAGCGGAAATCAATTTTTACAATCAAAATCAAACTAGATAAAAGTAAGCCTGGACATGATCTACACATGACACTACTTTAAAAATGTATAAAATTGTTAATAAGCCCTTCTAGAAATATTGGTAAGATTTTTATTTCTAAAACTATATATTCTCTGTCCTATTAAAACTGGCACACGTTGACATTTTTTTGTCAATTTTTTTTTTAATTTTGGTTGCTTGTTATTTAAATTTTATTATCGATAAAAATTGAAAAAAAATATTTTAAAAACCTTCAATTAAGTAATTTTTAAATATATGTTTTTTTATAAATTTTAATTAATTAAAATATTTTTAAAAACGATGGTCAAAGTTAAAAGGTTTTGACAGTTTAGTGAGACAGAGAGAGTATATAATTCATTTCGACCCTAGCACGGAATTCTTAACATTCTATCTATATTGATTAATGTAAAGTTTATAATCTTCAAAATCTTATGTGATCTAAGGATAGTTTATAACAATAAATAATTAATTGAGATCTAAATTGTTTCTGTATTTTCGATGCTTCCACCATACGATAAGAATATTATTAATAAAAAAATAACATTATAAATCATTCTCTCTCAGTTGACTACATAAACCAACCAAAAGCCACTGTCAAACAGCTATTCGACTAAAATAGACAAGTATATTAGGGCAATGCTACATCTACTCACTGTGTAGATTACCCAACTGATGTGGCACAAAATTTATTAACTATTAAATGTAATATAATATATACTTTAATAAGCAATAAATGCAGTATATTTAATACCACTTTTAAGTTTCATCGATAAATAATTTTAAAAATTATAACTACAATACAATTAATACATTTTTACCCATAAA
Source organism: Hibiscus trionum (assembly GCA_030270665.1). Lineage (NCBI taxonomy): Eukaryota > Viridiplantae > Streptophyta > Magnoliopsida > Malvales > Malvaceae > Hibiscus > Hibiscus trionum. Next base: position 8,859,792 of record BSYR01000045.1, on the reverse strand, counting down.
GAATTTTTATAACTATAAACGTAATATAATTAATATTTTTATTTTTAATGAAATATTTTTTAATATAATAAGAAGAGATATTAAGCTAACTAAAAAATATTTTGACTCATCATATTTTTACCCCATAAAAAATATTTTGCTTCAAATAATAGCACTTGAAGAAATATAATAGTCTGAAATTAAGGTGAAACAGTTGATTTTTGTTTTTTTAGAACAAAAAAACCAATAGTTCATGTATTCTAATTTTGATAGTTTCGATACATGTATTTTGCGGACAAAATTGCTCGAACTCAGGTCCCTTTAGATAAATATAATATAATTTCTCTTTCCACAAACACCACTCATTTTAATTTTTAAAATTTCAATTTACTCATAATACCAAGACATTATAACTAAACCATATAATTTAAATTTATCAAATTGGAGAATGAGATCACTGGATGTGTTCGATTCATGTACTTTTTAAATTTGAAAGTTCTAATTGGCTCATAATACCAAGACAATATAACTAAATTATATAACTTAAAATTATCAAATTAGAGAACGAGAATTAATCTTTAAATAACATATTATATAAGGAACATTTTAATTTAATAGATTTCATAATTATTGTACAATAAAAATAAAAATTAGATTTTATTAAATGTAAATTGGGCATAATGTTAAAAAGAAAACCTAATTAATTAAGGTTATGTGGCAATAATCCGTGAACGGGACAATGAATAGGATACAAAGTGAGGGTAGACGAATTCTTTTTGTTAGGGGTAAGAAAAACTCGATTCGACTCGAAATTTTTTTAAATAAAGTTTGAGTTGTAAAATGGAATTCGAATAACTCCAAAATTTTAATAATTAGTTGATTGATTTTTAAGTTCGAGTCAACTTCCTCAAATTAAAATCAAATATATATGCATATCTTATATGATTAGAGAAATATGAAGAAATATGTGATGCATATGAAAAAATAGGATGAAATATATATGCATATCTTATATGATTAGAGAAAGTTGTATAGGACGTAAAAATTTATATAGGAACTCCAAAACTTGGCTCGACTCGAACTTGACTCGAATTTCATAAATTTGAGTTGTAAAATATAACGCATCAACTCGAATAACTCGAAAAAAATTTACTCAACTCGACTCGATCGAACGCTCACCCCTACCTTTTGTATATAAATGTAAGAGTATTTAATTTTTTTAGACAATAATTTTGTCTAAATTTAAAAATAAAATTATATAATCATCTATGAAAACAAAATATTTTTAATCATTTAATAATAAATAAACGTAAAAAATAAGATTATGAGTATTTCCTAAAATTTATATCATATAAATAAAAATAATAATTGAAAACGTTATTAAAAATGTTTGAATTGATAAAAAAAATAAACATTAATTAACACATTAATTATCATGCATGTTTTCTATAAAAGCATTAAATAAATTCAAGTGGGTAGATTACCCACTGGGTAGAGGAAGTTTTATCCAATATATTATAAGTGGTACATTAAAAATATTGAAAAAGATAAATTTATTAATTTTAGGATATTGTAAACAAATTATCACTGAACTTAGCAAAAATCGATTTTGTCACTGAAGTTTTAAAAAATATAAAAAAAAAATTGATCAACAAACGTATGATTTTATTGACGCCAAATCATACATCTAACATTTACACGCGCCTCGTTAAAAAACCTCCCTTAAACCTAGATGGAGGAAAAGAGTACGTCGTGTAAATGTGAAACAAAAAATATCGAACCCCCAACACACATGGCCTGATGCCCCGGCAAAGAGAAAACATGCCCACCCTCAATCCTATTATAAAATCGTTATTTATCAATTTGTTACAAAATGATTTTAAACTTATTGAAATGTATTTTACGCATAGTCATCATTTTGCAACAATTCGATAAACTTAAAGATTATTTTATGATTCATAGAACTTCAATGGCTGAAAATTTATTTTCATTAACCTTGAATGGCAGAAATACAATATTTTCCATTAAACTATGATATTCCCAGTAGTTTATATTTGAAACTGATCTTTGAATCTTTTCTGATCACTGATTATTTTAATTTAATTATAAAATTCATTAAACAATTTGACATTTTTTCCTATGGATTTTTAAATCATTTCTGACAACTGATTATTTTAATTTAATTATAAAATTCATAAAACAATTTGACATTTTTCCTATGGACTTTGAGATTATGACAAAAAAAGATATATAAGTTGTGTAAATGTTAGATGTTTAGTTTAAAATTTAGGGTTTAAGAAATAATTTAAATATAAAGTTTAGGGTTAAGTTTGTAGGATTTGAGGTCAGTATTCAAAATTTAAATTTTATAATGTAAATACACAAACTTATGTAAAATAAATTTTACATAATTTGTGTATCAAATTTTTACTCATAGTCATAACGAAATTCCTCGACACGCTTTAATAAGTTGGCATTATGTATTAAAATTTAATTCAGTCCGTTTATTTTAAGGGTAAACTATCTGGTTGACCACCAATCTTTAGGTAAAGTTTTAAAATGACCACCTTAAAAAAACGCGTCAATTGACTACCCAAACTATTAAAATGGGATCAATTTGACCACCAGCCGTTAATGGGCTAACGGAAGATGACGTGGCAGTTAAAAAATTAAAGGTATAATCACACATTTGGTTCTTATTATTTACACATTCTTTCAATTTAGTCCTAATTTTAAACTAATAAAATAAATTAATTATTTATTTAGATAGTGACACGTGTCAACACCTTATTGGAGGACTTTAATTATTTATATTTAATTTAATAAATTTATTTCCCTCCTCCAATCAGGTGGTGACACGTGTCACCACCTGTTTAAAGGAGAAAAATCAATTTCAAGTCCTCCAATTGACGCGTGTCACCACCTGATTGGAGGAGGGAAATAAATTTATTAAATTAAATATAAATAATTAAAGTCCTCCAATAAGGTGTTGACACGTGTCACTATCTAAATAAATAATTAATTTATTTTATTAGTTTAAAATTAGGACTAAATTGAAAGAATGTGTAAATAATAAGGACCAAATGTGTGATTATATCAGCATACAATGGGGAGCAGAAGGAGCAGGAGCAGAAGCACTAGAAGGTGGGGAGTCGGATCTAGGCGTGACGGAAATTTCTCCGGCGGTAAACACAGCAGACGCGGAGTGGTAAGAGAAGAGTGGATTCGTAGGACGGGAAAGTCAGGTCAGATGGACCTTGGATATGTGCCTCATCGGCATCAGGCGGTCAGGCTGGGCTTCGCGGTTTTCGTCAACTATGTCAGCAAACGCATTCACGTAAATACTCTCAGGAAGTCCTTCGAACAGTATGGCGCTGTCCTCGACGTCTACATAGCGTACCACAGTCCGAAAAGGAGCAGGGTTAACCACACCTTCGCCTTCGTTAGGTTTTCTAGCCTCGTTGAGGCAAGAAAAGCTGTAGAGCTAGGCAACAACCGGAGATTGGACGGTTTTTTCATCAAAGTCTTCTTAGACAAAAATCTCTTGAAATCTGATCATTCTGGTCAAAGTAAGGAAGTTAAGAGGAGCGATGGCAGAAAGCATTTTACGTCCGCTGTTAGAGTTGGAAGATCTTTCAAGGACGCGCTCTTGGGTGCAGAAGGGGATAAGAATAAAGTCAGTCCTCAGTCTCGCCATGAGGCTAACCCGAGCGGTCTAGGGTGGTCCGTTGATTCGCATAACAAAGGTGAAGACCCTATCCAGATTTCGATCAAAGAAAACGAGTTTGAGTGGCTGAAATCATGCCTTGTGGGTCAGCTGAACGAGATGTATGATGCTAATTTCGTAGAAGTAGCTTTACGGTCCGATGGGTTTAATATTAAAGTTTGCCACTGGTCTGGGCACTTTGCTATTTTAAAGTTTGAAGAAAATGAACAGGTTGACATCTTTTGGGACATGAGGGAATCAATGTTAAGTTCTTGGTTTCGCGATATCGACTCTGTCGATAACTTCATGAATTCAAAAAAACTCCTTAGATGGGTTTGTTTAGAGGGGATTCCGTTGGCAGCTTGGCATGAATCCACTTTAACTTCTATCGTCGGTTCTTGGGGAAGAGTAATCAGGTTGGATGAAGAAACCAGAGATAAAAGTAGGCTCGATGTAGCAAGAGTTCTCGTGGGTGTTAGTTGCTTGTCGGATATTCCGCCGTCCGTCTCGGTGGCTTTCTGCGGCGAACTTCTCAAGTTGAAGGTTTCCTCGTCGGAATATGAAGATGAAAGGGTGTGGATTGATCAGGGAGAGTCGAAAAGTCAGTTTGAAGCTGAAGTGGAATGTCGTTATGACGTTAATGAGGAGAGAGATAAAACTGATGTTTCCAACAAAGAAGTTAATTCATGTTCTTTACGGCGGAATAATCAATTTGTCGGCGAGGATAATCTCTCTTCAACACGTGCTATTTCTTTGGAGATAGCGGCTGACCCTGCCGCTATTGTGGGTGAGATAAAGGCAGGCTCTAATGGGCCTCTGACTGTTGAACAACCTAATTTTTCTGGTTCATTATTTGATATTCACATATCCAACGAGATTGGGCCAGTGTCTTCTTCGGGCCCTAGCCTTTCATTAGAACCGATTTTGGATGTGTCCACTGGACTTTATTCCATTAGGCCCAAGTGGGCGGCCGGTACTCTTGGTGTTTCTAGCCCGTTTTCCCGTGTTGGTTTGGCGGACAAAACAAGAGGAAGGGCCTCTCCGAGAGGCAGTGGTGGGAAGGCTAGTTGCTCCACCAAAAAGATTGTTTGCGATCCTTCAGCATCGGTTGGGATGGTTCAATCGGGGATTCTGCCGGTGGAAGTAATTGCTACCTCTAATCAGACTCAACCCAGATATAACCCCGGTGAAGCGGAGATTGAAGCCAGAGCGACACTTGACATTTGCAGATTGTCGGGTCTGTCTTTCAAAGGGCCTGAAGCAGCCGTGCTGGAACGCCTCAAGGAAATAGAAGCGTATGCTGGAATCTGAGGGGCAGGTTGTGTGGGTAAGCCTCCGTTTTATTAATGAATAATTTGCTATTTTTGTCATGGAACGTCCGCGGTCTCGGTAGAGTGGAGAAGAAGGCTGCTGCAAGGAGAATTTTTCGATCAGAGAAGCCGAAATTCTTTTTTCTTCAAGAATCTAAATTACAATGTGTCGAGCCTAGGTTTCTGTCCTATTTATGTGGGAAGAACCCATCTTTCAAATATCTGTTCGCTCCTTCAGTTGGGGCATCAGGGGGTATAATCTCAATTTGGGACTCTTCTTTCTTCAACATCACGGGGCATGAGATTCATCGGAGCTTTGTCATCATGGCCGGAAAGCTTATCAGTGTAAATTTGAGTTGTGTTATTGTCAATATTTATGCCCCCAATGACGACGACGAGAGGCAAGCAGTGTTTACGGAGTTGAAGGAGTCCATTGTTAAATTTGGACTTCCTTTCATTATCGGAGGGGATTTTAATGTGGTTAGAAATGCTGGGGAAAAATATGGTATATGTTTGAAGAAGAAGGCAGTGAAGGTCTTTGAAGATTTTATCTATGATTTGCAAGCAGTTGACCTCCCTCTCAAAGGTAACAGTTACACATGGTCAAATTGTAGAGAGATACCATCCTGCAGCCGGCTTGACAGGTACCTCATGACTACGGACTTCTTAAATGTTTGGCCGGATTTAATCCACAGCTCGCTTCCGAAGGGTCTGTCGGATCATAATCCGATCACCTTGTATCTTATGGGTGAAAAGTGGGGTCCAAGACCCTTCAAGTGGTTTAATTACTTGGCCGATGAAGCATCATACGTGGAGTTGATCAAGGGTGAGTGCGGCTCTAAGAAGGGGAACGGTATAGTCAATTTGTTAAAATCCTGCAGATTAGCTACTAAAAAGTGGGTGGAGGTGAACAAAGGTAAAACCGATCTGTCCATTTCGGTTCTGGAAAACAAATGCCAAGAGATAGAAGACCAATTAATGAAGAAGACTGGTTTGAATAGTGCTCTGAAAATGGAATTGATTAAACACAAGCAGAATTTGTGGAATGCTTACCGGAAAGAAGAACGGGAATGGATTCAAAAATCACGTATCAAGTGGGCGGTTGAAGGCGATCGGAACACCAAATTCTTTCATTTAGCAGCCTCCGCTAGAAGAAGAAATAATTTTATCGAAACTCTGAAGTGCGGTTCTGGTGTATTAAAAAATCCTGCTGATATCAAAGATTCAATAACCCAGTATTTTTCAGATTCTTACAACAATTCTAGAGCCATTCCAGTGTTTCCCCTCAATTGCAGCATTGGCCGTATTAGTAGAGAGGAGGCGGATAGGCTCGAGAGGCCTTTTTCTATGGAAGAAGTTTCCAGTGTATTATCGCGGCTAGAATCTTCAAAAGCACCCGGCCCCGACGGATTCAACATGGGCTTCGTTAAAAAATTCTGGGAGGAATTGAAGGAAGAGGTGCTGGATCTCTTCTTTAAATTTCATTCCGGTAATTTATCAGATTTTTCGTTCAACAGCTCATTTATTACGCTCATTCCTAAGGTGCAAAATGTTGTCTCGATGGATGAATTTAGGCCAATTAGCCTTGTTGGTTGCATCTATAAATTACTAGCCAAAGTCTTAGCGGTTCGATTGGATGAAGTTTTGGGGTCCATCATTGGAGAAAATCAGTTTGCCTTTTCTGCGGGTAGACAAATTTTAGACTGCTCATTGATTGCGAATGAAGTGCTTGACTACTCCCGGAGAAAAGGGCTGGAAGGTACCATGTTCAAAGTTGATTTCCGGAAGGCGTACGACACCGTAGAATGGGAATTTCTCATGAGTATTATGGAACAAATGGGTTTCGGAAGCAAGTGGCGTCACTGGATTTTTCTATGTCTTAGTTCTGCGTCCATTTCTATTTTAGTAAATGGAACGGCGTGCCCTCCCTTTAAGATTAAACGAGGTTTGCGACAAGGATGCCCCCTCTCGCCACCTTTGTTCAACATAGTAGCTGAAGCACTTAGTGCTTTATTGAGAAAGGCCAATGATTGTGGGGTATTCAATGGAGTGCTAATAGGGTCTAGCGGCATTGAGGTTTCCCATATTCAATTCGCCGACGACCTCCTAGTTTTCTGTGGAGCTGGCGAGAATCAAATCCGGAATGTCATAAGAATATTGAAAGGATTCGAATTGTGTGCTGGTCTTAAGTTAAACAGAAATAAGTCGAAGTTGATAGGAATCAATGTGGATGACGATCGGATCGCCCACTGGGCTTCATTGATGCACTGTCAAAAAGATTGCCTCCCAACCCAATATCTTGGCCTTCCTCTTGGGGTCAAGAAAAATTCGGCACAACTTTGGGAGCCGATCGTGGAAAAATTAAAGAAAAAACTTGCAGGGTGGAAGCCTGCGCTGCTTTCCTTCGCGGGGAGGATCACCCTTATTAAGGCTGCCCTCTCTAATATGCCTATATATTTCATGTCGCTTTTCGCATTACCGGTGGTTGTGTCAAAGAGGATTACTAGCCTTGTAGCGAATTTTCTGTGGGGAGCTACGGACAAAAAATGTATTCACTGGCTATCATGGGAAGCTATTTGTCGTCCCAAATGCTTTGGGGGCCTCGGACTCATTGACTTTAAATTGAAAAATCGCGCCCTACTTAACAAATGGTTATGGAGATTCGCTGTAGAGCCTGATGCATTGTGGAGAAGAATTCTATCAGCTATATATGAACATGACTCTTTCAAGCTCCTGCCATCTAACTCAGTGTCGCGTGGTAAATCATGGATTTGGCGTAATATCACTTCCCCCATCACGGACAATAACAATGCTTTCTCAAGGAATGTTCACTTGGTGATTGGAGATGGCAAAAACATTGATTTTTGGCATGATATATGGGTAGGTTCGAGTTCTCTAAAAGCTGATTTTCCAAGGATTTTCGCTTTAGCAGTTTGTAAATCAGGTCCTGTGGAAAATTTCGGTTATGTGGCGGATGAATGTTGGTGTTGGGATGTCAAACTGCGTAGGGATGTGTTTGACTGGGAGCTAGATGTTTGGATGAGGTTCATCAACAAAATTGATAGTGCCTCAATTTCCCTGCAGAGAAAGGATAGTGTTCGATGGGGCAATTGTTCGGACGGGCGTTATTCAACGAAGAATTTCATTCAATCGATGCCTATTTCTAATGTGGATATCAGCGTCCCGTGGTCGAAAATTTGGGGCAATTTGGCTCCACCTAAAGCTGAGGCGTTCTTGTGGAAGGTTCTCCACGGCCGAGTCCCCACTAAAACGGAGCTAGTTAAACGAGGTATCCTTTCCCAATCGATGTCCTCCTGCTCCTTGTGTTCGTGTGAGGCTGAATCGATCGATCATCTATTCTGCAACTGTGTGGTAACGTGGAGAGTGCTGCAGAGATGGTGTGGTTTGTGGGGCTTGTTCAGTGTTTTTCCAAGCTGTGTTCGATCTCTGTTTTTGCAGTGGAATTGCGGCTCTCCTTCAAGCATGTCCAAAGAGGTATGGCAGCTATCACTTATCGCTTTCTTTTGGTCTATTTGGTTATTAAGGAATGAGGTTGTTTTTAAAAAGATAGAAGTGTCAGAAGCGAAGTTCTTCGATTCCTTTATTTTATGCTTTGGGTGGTGGTGTAAGTGGAAATGGCCATTGTTAATTCCTTCGATAAGTGAGTTCATCTCCAACCCTGGTGCTTATTCTCTCAAGGAATTAACACCGAAGCAGGGTGGTATAGTCTCTTGGTCACCTCCTCCAAAAGGGTCTGTTAAATTTAATTGTGATGGGGCGGTAAATGGGGGATTCGGAAAAGCAGGGGTGGGAGGCGTGATGCGTGATGAGGAAGGCCGGATATTGCTTACCTTTTCTAATCACATTGGTATTGCTGATGCCACATCTGCCGAATTGCTTGCAATTCGGGAGGCTGCTATTTTTTTCACTAAATCTTGGTGGCATCAAAGGGCTGCTCTAGTCTTAGAAACTGATTGCAAAATCATTGAGGATTGGCTGTTAAGTGTTGACCGCTCCCCGCCAGTATTCAAGCCGATTGTCGCCGAAATCCGAACTTTATTATCTTCTACGATTTGGAGCATTAGTGTTATTCATCGTGAAGCTAACGCAACTGCGGATAAGCTTGCCAAATCCGGTATTAACAGATCCCTGCCTTTCAGTTGGTTCGCGGCTATGCCTAGTGACCATCCGGTACAGTGAAGTCATTGTCCATTGTCACCTTAGTTTGATTTTGTTGGTTTGTGTATGTGTGTAATCATGGTGTTATCTCAGCGTTTTTGTAATTTCATACCTTTACCTCGTTGCACTCTTTTTCCTCCATTTTAGGCTACGGAGGTTTTTTAACGAGGCACGGGGTACGGGTCTTCGATTAATAAATCTCAACTTTCAAAAAAAAATGTGTGATTATATCTTTAATTTTTTAACTGCCACGTCACCTTCCGTTAGCCCATTAACGGCTGGTGGTCAAATTGATCCAATTTTAATAGTTTGGGTAGTCAATTGACGCGTTTTTTAAGGTGGTCATTTTAAAACTTTACCTAAAGATTGGTGGTCAACCAGATAGTTTACCCTTATTTTAATTGGAATTGAATATTGTTATGAATATTTATCTATGTGGATGTCTATCATGATTAGAACTTTATCAAAGGAGTTTGATTTATTTATTATTAGGAATATTATCTCTATGAATTAGAGTTTAATGTATTATGTACTTCTTATGCCTATAAATAGATGATTCATTGAAGGCATTGTATACAATTCTATATTTAAAAATAATACAAATCTCTCTCTTTCTCTCATCTCTTTGTTCTTCTTGTTCTTATTCTTGTTCTTCTTTATTTTATTCACAACACGTTATCAGCACGATCTCGCTCGCTTAATTACTGTGATTATTGTTGGTGGTTCTCGAAAAGAATTTCAATTTGATATTGGTGACTACATCTATCATATATTCAGCTTACCTTGGAAAGTATGATATGTTTTATTTATTTATATACTAATATAATGATTGATTTATCATTCTCCAAAAGTTAGTATATTCATATCTATTATTTGGTTATTATTTTAATTTATTATTATTTTATTCATACTTGAAGTAACTCTTGAATTAACGAAAATTAAAATTATCGTCGTACTTCATTAGATGGATTGATAAAGCAAACCGAATTAAAGCCCTCAAGGATTTCGGCTAAATGCTATTGGGCGCACAAATTGGAACATTTTATTACACAATATATTAGTTTTATTCAAAGTTTTTATTATTCCATTCTAATTTATAATTGATTCAATTCAAGGATTGTGTTGCCATGTGGTTGTTATATATTTGTTTTATCATTATTATTATTATTATGATAATTTATATGAATAAATTCGAGATATAAAATAACTTTATTATTTGTATCAATTACTTTGTATGTGAATCAAAGGCAAAAGGAATACGTTACTTTGATGTGTTTATACATTCATCAAAATGTTGTTTGATTTTAACTATGGTTGTTTATAATTTGATCACATCACTTATAGTTATGTTTATTCAACTTGATCTATGACTACTTTTATACTTTTTGATCTAGTCTCAAATAATTTTTTTTATTCTATTGATAAAAGTCGATGCTTTTAACCGTGTTTTGAGTTTTACATGTATTCAAATGAGTTGGAAAGAGACATGGCGTAAAAAAAAAGATTATGAGAAGATGCATTGGTTCATTTGCTACGTCATCATTGAGACGAAATTCAATATCGGTAAACTCTATTTTTATTTTTAACTTTTAAAATACAATTTTAAAGTGCGATAAATCATGATGCTTTTGAATTTACAAGAAGATTATTATAAAGTCTATATTTGCTCGAAAGCAATATTTTTTCTTCGTCGAAAAACTCGACCATAGACTTCTCCCAATTTCAAGTTACGAAATTCGTCTTGATCTAAAAAGTTTTATGGGAGGCATTCCCTGAAGTGAATGCAAAGCATGATATTTATTCCATGCGATTATCAATGATGGGGCATTCCCTGAAGTGAATGCAAGCATGATGTTTATTCCATGCAATTATTGGAACCGTTTCATTCCCTGAAGTGAATGCAAACATGGTAAATCATTATTCAATTAGAGACATAATTTCGATATAATCCAAGTATAATTGGTTGGACATCCCGTTCTGCGAGGCTACTGGTCTCAAAGGAGGTTTTTAAAGGACCTTGTGGACAGGTTTAACAATGCCGCGTACGATGATTAAATCTTTGTTCTCTGTGATAAGGATATGTAAAAAAGGTTTTAAAGGCCCAATGGCTCTACTCCATTCCCTGAAGTGAATGTGAGATTATATTATGGAAGGAATAAAAAATCACATTAAAAGTTGTGGTCGTGGTCGAGGCTATGAATATACACATGAAAAATATAGTCGTTTTAAAAATACTTCTACCCGCTGGTAGCAAAGTTATAAGGATGACAAGAGTGATAAAGATCATTCTAAGGAAGTGAAATCCTTTTACCAATGTAATGTTATAAACCATTGGTTTCGTACTTGTTAAACGCCAAAGTATTATGGACTTTATCCATAATCATGAATGATAAATGAAATAAAATATAAACAAAATTTGTTTATGGCGAAAATAATTATGGCGTTATTGGTCCAACTCAATTGGATATTGTTAATTTTCTCATAACCCTTGAAGGGAATAATTTACCATTTATTTTATTTCCCTTGTAATCTCTAATAGGAATAATTGTGTTTTTTTTATTTTATTTATTTTATGTTAATTCGTTTTATTTATTATTTATTTATGTTAGTTTGCTTTATGTTTATTTATTTCACATATTATTTATTTACGCTTTATGTTAATTTATTATTTGAAGAATATGATTACTTTCGGAATAAAATATACAATGAATTGTGGCTATTTATGCCTAGAATTGTGGCTATTTATGCCTAGCAGATAATGCAAGTACTCATATTGTACTTAATCATAAGAAATATTTTTCCCATTTAAATGCAAGGGGAAATATGAGTAGTATTTCTCAAAGTACTAAAATATCAATACTTCGGAAGAGCACTTGAAAGTTTATCTCTGATAGATAATCGACTTGATATGATGTGCTATATTTTATATTTTTCATTCCTCGAAGTGAATGATACAAAGTACATATTTTCATTACCTGAAGTAAATGAAACAAAGCACATTTTGAAAAGTGAACAATTATGCATTTCTCGATTAAAATGCAAGGGAATAATGTGAGTACTATATTCGGAAGTACTAATATCACAAAAGGCTCTGGTTGAGCAAATATGTTATTGTCAAATGGAACTTTATTCCATATTCACATTGCGTTATACTCGTCAAAGTCATAAAGAGAGCAATATGAGTTCGCAAACTATCCCTTTGGGAATTATAGATAACATATGTTATCAATTGGCATTTGAAATAAGTCAATATGAATATAAGTTCTGGTAGCCAAAAAGTCAGTTGAAAGCCCTAGGAGAGCTATATATTGCTACCAAAAGATAATTTCAATTGAAAGCTCCGAAAGAGCTAAATATATTCCTATTTAAAGGAATAATTTTGATGGTCGTACTAGACATGTACGAGTGAGATTGAATTACTTGTTATGGTAAACAAGGAGTTTACAAATTCAGAGATATATACATATATATATATAGTTGGCATGATCGGTTAGACCATCCTGATCAATAATGGTGCAGAAATTATTGAGATTTACATGCACGTGTATTAAAAGAACCTGTAGTTCTTGTGGTGCTTATTCTCAAAGGAATGAATTAAAGTCCACTTATTAAAGAACGTGAAGTTCTTGTGTTGCTTAAAGGAATTGATTAAATTCCACTTACTAAAAGAACTTGAAGTTCTTGTGTTGTTTGTTCTCAAAGGATATAGATGATCCCACTTACCAAAAGAATTAGAACTTAAAGTTCTTGTACTGAAGTTAAGACTGTATGTCTTGCATATCTGAACGAAATATGGGCCCATATATCCACAAATGTGGAAAGTTTTATATGATTTTAGTAGATGCATCTACATTGTTTTATCGACTTACAACCAGAAGTTTGTGAGATTGATTCTAAAAGATTCAGATTATGCAGTTAGACTATTCGTCTTGAAAAGCTAGTGAGTTTATATTTTAGGCTATATCAGTTGTTACAAAGCCTATTGATTATGAAAAATATAGTTTAGCAAAATTTCAATTGGATGTCTCCTATTTAATAGTTAAACTATGAGAACAAAAGAGTTATTATTTATATGGTGTTTTCATATAGCAACACTTATACGCATCAAGCCAACGAGTTATAATAAACTCCCCGTTATGATTGGTTTTTGGTCAGAAACCATACATTTCCCATTTTATGATTTTTGAATGTGCGATATGAATTGCTCCACCACAACGCACAAAATGGGTAAATAAAAAGGGTTGAGAATATATATTGAGTACGAGTCTCCCATTTTATGATTTATGACATGATTTTTCTCAACATCAGGGGGAGATAATAATCAGCTGGATAGAGGAAAATGAATTATCGTTATCTAGATCCTCGTAAATGAACTAGAAGTTCATAAGATAATTCATGTTATTACATGTCAACTGCCAGACATATTTACTGACCCAATGAGAGTAATTAAGTCTCATATACCAGCTGAAATGCTCTAAGTTTAAATTACATGTTAGAGCGAGAGAATGTAAATCATGATAGTTGAAATGGTTCCAATGATCAAAATTCTCGTAAATAGAAAGTAATATGAGATGGTCATATATTGGAGGCGGGTGCTCCTGAAGAGACCCAAGACATAACAAATAATAAAACTCTATAAAAGTTTCAGGTACCTGAAATAAAGATTGAAATCTTGAAGAGATCTCGATGAGTTATGCCATTACGAGAATGGAACTAGAAAATTGGAAAGTTGTCGACAACGATTTTACAAACAATTTTACATAAAATACTTCTATAGAAGTAAAGAAAGAAATCGAGGATCTTGTATAAAATCTATCCAGAAGTATAGATATTGAATTGGCCAATGTTGAAAGACGCTTTGAACTTCTAAAATAGAAGTATTTGGACCACCAGTCCAAACACCTAAAGGTGTAATGCAAGTGAGGCGCAAATAAGTAGTCGTAAATAGAGGTGGCAATCGGGTCATTCGGTTCGGGTTCAGGTTCGGTTCGGGTCGTTTCGGTTCGGGTCATTTCGGGTCTATCTAGAATCAGTTTAGATTCGGTTCGGGTCGGTTCGGTTCGGGTTCGGGTCTAATTCGGGTCTATGATGAGTCGGATTCGGTTCGGGTATTGGATCGGGTCAATATCAGATCAGTTGTTTTTGGGTCGGGTCAATATCGGATCGATCGCTTTCGGTTCGGGTCAAAATCGGGTCGTTCGGGTCGCTTTCGGTTCGGGTTAAAATCGGGTCAATTTCGGGTCGGGTCAACATTTAAATTTTTGGGTTAATTCGATTTGAGTTGGGTTAAAGGTTTGAGGTTTAGTATTTATGGTTTAGTTTAGAGTTATTGGTGTATGAGATTAATTCTGATTCAACTTGTTAATCTATGCATTTGAATTTGATTAAATATTTAAATCAAAGCTTCATGTATCCATATAATTTTTTTGTATAATTATATTAAATCAAAGTTTATAATAATAATAATAATAATAATAATAATAATAATGTCTGAAATGAATTAATTTATTAAACTTAGGATCTAATTGAACTAACTAAAATCTAAAAGCATAAATCACGGACATAATTAAAATAATTTTAAAACTAAATGTGAAATTTCAATTAAATTAATCTAAATTGAAACTCAATTAAATTAATAAAAATAGAAAGACAATTGGTAAAAATGGAGAGGGAAAAAACAAAATTTTGGAGGGAAATAAGCCACCAATTTTTTAAGCTAGATTGAAAAAGAAAAAGAAAAAGACAATTGGAAAAAATAGAGAGAGAAAAGACAAAATTTTGGAGGGAAATAAGCCACCAATTTTTTAAGCTAGAGATTAATTACTTTTTAGGTCATGTTGCATTTAAAATGTTACATTTTAGTCAACTTTAAGTTTTAGTTTAATTTAATTTAGTCACAAGTATTCCCACGGTTTAGACTTCGGATATAGAAATCCCCTCCCAATAGTGATATTTAGTCTCTAAAAATTTACTTTTAGTTGAAATTAACTAATCTTTGTAATTTAGTCTATTAATTTAATATATTGATATTTTCGTTCATTTTAATTTCAAAGATTTAATTTTTAGCCAAAATTGACCCCTATTTATTTATATGGTATAATTACAAAATTGGTCATTGGACTCTCAAATTTCTCCACTTCCAAATTGTCAATTTAGTCTACAATTTCAATTTTATGCTATATTTTATGATGAAATTATAAAATTGGTCACCAAGATCTCAAATTTCTATACTTCATTTTATTATTTATTATATTGTTAAAAATAGATATTCGGGTCAAAATCGGGTTAAAATCGGGTCGATATTCGGTTCAGCTTTCGGTTCGGGTCCATTCGGTTCGGGTCCATTTCGGTTCAACAAAAAATTTCGGATCGGTTCGGTTCGGGTTTCGGGTCAACTCCGAATCATCATTTCGGGTCAAAATCGGGTTTCGGTTCGGGTAATTCGGTTCGGGTAATTCGGTTCGGGTTTCGGGTCTCGGGTCAAGTTTGCCAGGTCTAGTCGTAAATACGACTTGAACTATGATTTATGAAAAGTTTTAATTACTTCATGGTGGATGCAATTACTTTGGCAGTTTTGAAAATTTTACATGCGTCTAATTATTTGTGGATCCATATTTATCCTTGAAGGATCTAAAATGCTATAAGCATTTGGAAATTTCTGAGGAAATTTATTTAGACATGTCTCATGATTATTTTGGCGTATTTGGTATAATCGCCTTAGTGAATACTAATTGAGAAAATACTATAAGAATGATCAGATTTCCTTATGTATTTTATAAAGGAGTTTGGATCAAGATCCATTATGATAATTTTAGAACTCCTAAAGAGCTTCAAATTAGAAACTCGTGAAGTACTTTCAATACAAGTACTTGAATCTTGACAACAAATTTATCTCGACCTGAAGATCGAATATTTTTATATATTTCTTTTGTCTATGAATAGACATAAGCTGAAAGAATCTTAAAGAAGATTCAATATGAATAGAACATATCTATTGAGTATCCCAATAGTTGTAAGATTGTTGGATGTGAATAAAGATAATTATATCTTTTCTTGGTCTTGAAGCACTATATATTAGTTGGTCAAGAAATATCTATGAATATACAAAGATCATTACATTTAGATCTTCAAACATTCGTTGATGCCTCCTCAAATGTCGTAGAAATAATTGTTATGCACGAGGCAAGCTAAAAAAAATGTGTTTGGCTAAGACTATTGACCCAACATATCCAAAAGATATGTGGATTTACTTTTACAAGATATGATAAAAGCTATCTTGTGTGAAGATAACACAAGATGTATATCTCAGTTTGAAATTGGATACATCATGGAACATATTACTCCAAAGTTTTCATCCCTCACGATCTTTAGAAAAATGATATTCAAGATTAAATTATGAAGATTCAAAGATCTTCTGTGATGTTTGCATGAGGGGGAGTAAATACGCGTTGCACTCTTTTTCCCTTAACCGAGGTTTTGTCCCAATGGGTTTTCCTGGTAAGGTTTTTAATGAGGCAACATGTTATGCGTATCAAAGATGTGTGTACTCTTTTTCCTTCACTAAAGAATTTTTTTTTCCCACTGGGTTTTTATCTTAGTAAGGTTTTAACGAGGCACATTATCTTCATAGACATCCAAGGGGGAGTGTTATGAATATTTATCTATGTGGATGTCTATCATGATTAGAACTTTATCAAAGGAGTTTGATTTATTTATTATTAGGAATATTATCTCTATGAATTAGAGTTTAATGTATTATGTACTTCTTATGCCTATAAATAGATGATTCATTGAAGGCATTGTATACAATTCTATATTTAAGAATAATACAAATCTCTCTCTTTCTCTCATCTCTTTGTTCTTCTTGTTCTTCTTTATTTTATTCACAACAAATATCCATTACTCATTGAACTTTGATTTTTTAAAACAGACAATCCCACGTTACCACCAACTACCAAAGAGTAGGGAGTGAAAAAGGCTTGCGTACCAAATAACATGTATTAATGACAACAACCCCACATTACCGAATCCCAAATTTCCTCACATTGCCATTGATTTTAGATGATTAACCAGTCAAATCACATGAAAGTGATTTGACTGGTTAATACTGATCAATCACTTTCATGTGATTGATCAGTTAAATATGTTAATTTAATTATTTGATAGACAATGGACCGTCACAATAAATGTGGTGAATCCTCCAAAATTAAAAAGACTGCTAGGGCCTAGGAATAACTCTTTAAATTTAGAAGAATAGTTGTTAAAACTTTTTTTTTTGTCTTTTTGACATTTACAAATTAGAGAGTTATCTAAATAACCTAAATTTGAATAACTCACATGTGCTTTTGAAATAAAAGCATATTGTCAAATATAATTTAAATAAATATTTTTTTCCTTCAAATATATGAGATTAATACATATGCTTCAAATATAATTTAAATTTAATAACTGATAAAATTATATTAAAAAGATAATTTTACAAATAAGAAGTTAATATATACATACTTCAAATATGCTTAGTAATGTTACATTAAAAAACTAATTGTTTTTATAATTTAATAAATATATAAATATCAAATATTGATAACCAATAAACTATTCAAACAAGTATTAAATGTAACCGTGTCCTTATATGTCATTTTTTTGTTCAAATAAGCAAACAACTACCAGCTATCCGTTAATTTTAGCAAGCATTTTTATCCAATCGATTAATACAATGATCAGCTAGTCAAATCAACTAATGCAATTCACAATCAAGTATCAGCTAATGTAATCTACTATAAGTTATTCATTAATCGACAAATATATTCGAATTTGGGATGCAATGAGATGGCAAAAATAGCATGCATGAATGGCAAACAACCCCACGTTACCACATTCCACTTATTTTTGCACCCAATTAAGTGGTGAATGGCTCAATGCCAATGATGTTCCCATTGGACCATCCCCATTTACGTGTATATATGGTATTTCTTTTCATTTTTTTATAAAGTAAACAACTTTATGATTGTATGCTATGCAAAAGAATAATGACCTAAACCTAACCCTATAGTAATGGATATTTAATTCGACCTCCAAATAAATTGTTCTAGCAACTTATCCTAAAGCTAAACCTAAACTTTATTTTTGCAACTTATCCTAAAGCTAAACATCGAGAAATTGCTCTAGCAATATAGGCTTTATGGTGTTCCAGAAATAAATTGTTACACGAAGGCAAGGTGCAATCTACCTGGAAAATCGGAAGCTTTGTTCGTGGATATTGCAAGGAATTAGAGTCCCTCCCAGTGCATCGGCCATTACAGTTCGTTTCAGGGCCTAACGTAAGATGGATGCCGCCCCTTATCCCCTTTGTTAAGATCAATTTTGATGCTGGTTTCAAGAAGAATGAGAGGAAATCATGTTCGGGGATTGTTATTCAAAATGAAAGTGGGTTAGTTCTGGGAACATATTACCGGATCCATCTACAGATTGAATCTTCGTTTGCAGCTGAGGCAGTAGCCGCCGTGTCGGGCCTCCAATTTGCGTTGGATCTTGGCTTCTCCGATGTTATCCTCAAAGGGGATGCCCGTCAGATTGTGAAGAAACTTCAGGATCCATCACCGGACACATCCATAATCTGCACTTACATCCATGATGCAAAGGAGATAATTCGTCATTTTGCATCTTGCCGTTTCCGGTTCACCCACCGGAGTGCTAACACTATTGCGAACAAATTAGCGAAGCTAGGGTTAACTGGAATGGAGGACAGGTTCTGGGTCGAGGATGGCCCACCGTCGATTCTGCATGCAATCGAAGAAGAAGTTGGAATCACCGGTGGGCTTTGATCTGCCGTTCGCAACCGTAAGATTTGAGGGTTTTTTCATTATCTTCTCTCCCCGCCGTTTGTCAGCATCTCCCTTTTATCTCATCGTCAAATCTGTGTCTAGATCGGAGCTGCTGCGCCGTGTTGATGCAAATCGTTGTTTCGTTTTTGTTTCCTTAGGTTTTGGTTTTTTCTCAGAACAAGCTTTTCTTTTGTTTCTCTCGAAGCGGCTTTGCCTCGGGAGTTGTTTTAATTACGTTAATAAATGCATCAAACGGTTAAAATTCAAAAAAAAAAAAAATTCTTTTTGCTATAATGCGGCCAATAATTAATTATTTATAATAAGCACTTTATAAACTATTGAGGTGGTATTATTTGGTATGGAGTGATTGCTTCGAAAAATTACAACGGTTGATGTATGGTAATTAGATGATTGCATTTGGTACATGGTAAGAAAAGACAGAATTAGAATCAAATATTAGAAATGATTAAATCATTTAATTTAAAAATAATAAAAATTTATTAAACTTTTAAATTTAAAATAAAAAATGGTGTGGGATAAGTTTTGCCAACTTCATCCTTTTTATTTCAAATTTTGTTTTTTAATTTAATTTAATTATCATAATTATAGATATAATATACTACATATTATTAATATTTCCAAGTCAAAAATTTAAAAACAAAATAGGCCATGTCAGCACTATTAAACATGTGGCATGCCACATGTAGTAAAAGGTCAACAAAACGTCAAGTCAATAGCCACATAGACAAATTGTCAACATTTAATCCGTCAACATCATTTTTGTCGATCAAATGGCATATTTAATGAGAAATCTAAGTTGAAAGATATTTCATGATTCTAATCTTAATCCTACATAGAAAGAAAGAAAAGGAGGGTAAGCAGTAGAAGGAAGGATTTACCATCTTCCTCGTTACCTATTATCCTTAATTTATAAAAAATTAAATTAACTTATTAACTTTCATAAATTGAAAATAAATTCTAAAAAACTAAAATATAAAGATTAGTTTTTCATTAAAAATAATAAATAGATGAAATTTAGAATTTAACTATTTTCTCTCTCTTTATCTATTTACCTAGGGACATATGTAAGATTTTAGAGAACGAAGTCCTAAAATTTTAGGATGACAAAATTATATCCAATTATTTTAGTTCAAACTTTGAATTCTAAAGTCAAATTCATGTATCTAATTGGACCAAAAAAATCTTAACTACTAAATCGAGACTTAAAACTAAGTTTAGATACCAAAATATATATTTACTCTATAATTAACAATCTGAGTATATTCCATATAATTATTTTGGTATAATTCATGTATATTTTATAGTTCATATTGAGGATTATAAAATTAATTGTCGTAAAGATTTAATTATACTCGATTTTAATTAATTGAATATTTATGATTATTGGACAGAAAAATAAAATTTTAAAACTAGGAATCCTTGTTTCAACTTTCTATAAATCAAGAATAGCAGGTGTTGACTGTCTGGTGCCTGTCACTAAACAAAGTGCCTAGTTGATGGTAACATTTACTACACTGACAAATTCACATGTATTGTTAGAATTTTTAAAAGTTAAATATTTAGCTTTAATTTTTTATAAATTTTATGAATTATTTTTTATATTTTAAAATTATATACAAATTTAAAAATATCAAAAATTGAAATTAAATCATTAATATAAAAATAAAGAAATTTTTTAAAATATATAAAAATTTAAAATTTTCAGAAATACGACTTTTCCTTCGGATCGTGGTGGGTGCAGATGTATATGGTTTAATAATGGACTGGTTGTAACATTGGCCAAGCCTGATGCGTGGTGGAAAACGTTGGAAAAGTTGGTAAACAACGTGCGATGCACCGAACCATTCAATATGCATGGCATGGGTCATATAAGAAAAACATGGGACTAAATTGTGAAAAATATTAAGACCAGTGACTAAAATGTTATTTTTATCTCTTTTATATTTCTCAGTTTAAAACACGGGCTTTGAGTCTCATAGGCTATCAGGACGAAGATGGCCTGGTGCTAAGTTTAGCTATAATGTTAGTTTGGGCTCGCACTGTATTCGAAAGTCTTTGAAATTCATCACTTGCAACTTTTGTTGTTGTAAATTAATCCCAATATTGATCATGTATAAGCTCAACGTTCGAAACTGTTATTTTCGTTCGAATGTTAATAAATTGTTCGTTATCAAAAAACAGATTATCGAAGAATTTTTCAGCACTGCATCGCTTCAAAATATAATACTTAATACTCCATGTCGTCTTCAAAGATGAAACTAGGGTTCCTGGAGCTTTGCTCAATGCCATGTCTTCACATACTATCAACTTGGGGTTTTCATCATCGGGACAAGTCTTGTGTTTATATCCGGTGAGACAAATTTTAAAATCAAGTGAAAAGAAATTTGATATTTCTTAAGTAAGTCTTTCGAAATTAAGTTGTGTCGTTCCATACCAAACTTGATCGAACCTCTCATGACTATTGAATGTTGGGAGTTTTGAGACCAAAACTTATGTGAGTTTTGGCGCCCCTATTTATGTATCATTATAAAAAAAATATAGGTTTAGTATTTAAAGTTAAGGTTTATGGTTATTGATTAGAGTTTAGAGTATTAGGTCAGGACTTAAGATTTGATTTTTTAATGTTGAGTCATAAAAAGGAGACATAAGATTTTTGTTGTGTAATTACAAGGAATTTTCCACAAAACATTTGATCTAGGGATGGGCACGGGTCGAGTTTTTAGCCCACCCGGACCCGACTCGACCCGAACATGTTCTTTAAAAAATTTGACATACCAGACTCAAAAATAAATATACTAAATTTGACCCCGATCCGACTCGGCTTATATAAAATAAATTAATTTTAGGGACCTAATTATAAAAAAATAATTTTTAAAGGGACTTAGTTGTAAAAATTATAACTTAAAGGACTAAATTATAAATAAAAATTCAATTTTAAGAACTTAATTATAAAAAATATATAAAGAGGAATATTATTATAAAAATCTCTAAAAAAAAATTAGCGGAAAATTACACTATTAGTCCCGAGTCAGGTTAGATATTTTTCACCCTAAATCCGAACCTGACCTAAGTTCACTCTTAACAAAAATCCGACCCGACCCGAACTCAATTTTTTCATTAAAAAATCTGACCCGATTAAGGCGGGTCGAGTCAGAATCCGTTGAATCTGAGTAAAATGCCCATCATAGTGTAATTACTTCTTTATATTCTCCAAGTATCATGTTTGATAGTACAAACTGTGTAGTTACATAATTACATACGATTTAAGTTTAAAACAATAACAATTATAAAATTGACGAGTGCAATTATTTGTGTAATTACGTAAATTTTCACTATACTAAAAATAGAAATTCAATTCAACGGAATTTACAAACTACGATAATTGTCCAAACATATATGTATATGTATAATTATATTTAAAATTAGGGTAATCTTCACCAGTGGTCCCTTTTGTTTAGGGTGTGTTTTATTTTGGTCACTAGAATTCAAAAAAGATTATTCTGGTCACTTACGTTTAGAATCGTTTTCATTTTGGTCCCTTGGCCGTTAGTCTCCGTTACTTAAAAAAATTAGTTTCTAATTTAACCCTCAAATTTTCAAAATTTTATTTTTCACCATTTTTTTGTGTCTTGTCTCTTAATAAGCTGAATAGAGTCTTTGCTCTTGTTCTTTCCTCAGGCAGGACCCGAGGAGGTATGTTTTCTTAAGATGTCAAACCCTGGAAACATCTCCTCATGGCTGCAACTTTAGAGTGAAAAAAAGGAGAGGTTATATTTGATTTTTACATCCAAATGTTGCTGCCCACAGGTTTCAACCCGAAGTCCTGTTATGATCGAGAGGCTTGGTATAAGACCTGAGTACCTTAATATGGAACAGGGTGCAAACATAAACCGCGGGAAGACTCCCAAGAAACATCTTGGTCAGGAGCAAGCATCACAGCTTTCTCGAAAGGTCATAGCACGGTTACTGACTGGTGTTGGGTTTGAAGGTGCCACTGAAGCACCAGTGGAAGTCTTCGCTCAGTTTCTCAGCTGTCATATTTCTAAACTTGGTCGTAATCTAAAAGTTCTTACTGATAATTACAGAAAACAATGTTCAGCCGTTGAACTAATCAGAATGTTCCTCCAAACATCTGGATATAGGTAAATTTGAAATTCAGTTTGTTTTACTTTATGGAATTGGTTCTAGTTCAAGGTCCTGCTTTGAACTTTCCAAAAACCATTGTTTTGGTGCTCTAGTTAGTTGCACTAGAATACAATAAAAGAGAATGCTGCATGGAGGCACTGTCATGGAACTTTTGAATTTGGTTCCCCTTTAATTTTAAATTTGGACAAAATTTTAGAATAGACTATCATAAGATTATGGTTTGAAGTGAATGTACATTGACATCTTTCATCATGACTTGAGAATCATAATTTCAGTATTAAGATACTACTATATTGATTAGACCTGGCAAACTTGACCCGACACCCGAAACCCGAACCGAAACCCGATTTTGACCCGAACATGATGATTTGAAGTTGACCCGAAACCCGAACCGAACCGAATCGAACCGAAACGAACCGAATGGACCCGAACCGAATGCTACCCGAACCGAAAGCTGAACCGAATATCGACCCGATTTTAACCCGATTTTGACCCGAAACCCGAACCGAACCGAACCGAATGCTACCCGAACCGAAAGCTGAACCGAATATCGACCCGATTTTAACCCGATTTTGACCCGAATATCTATTTTTAACAATATAATAAATAATAAAATGAAGTATAGAAATTTGAGATCTTGGTGACCAATTTTATAATTTCATCATAAAATATAGCATAAAATTGAAATTGTAGACTAAATTGACAATTTGGAAGTGGAGAAATTTGAGAGTCCAATGACCAATTTTGTAATTATACCATATAAATAAATAGGGGTCAATTTTGGCTAAAAATTAAATCTTTGAAATTAAAATAACGAAAATATCAATATATTAAATTAATAGACTAAATTACAAAGATTAGTTAATTTCAACTAAAAGTAAATTTTTAGAGACTAAATATCATTACGGGGAGGGGATTTCTATATCCGAAGTCTAAACCGTGAGAATACTTGTGACTAAATTAAATTAAACTAAAACTTAAAGTTGACTAAAATGTAACATTTTAAATGCAACATGACCTAAAAAGTAATTAATCTCTAGCTTAAAAAATTGGTGGCTTATTTCCCTCTAAAATTTTGTCTTTTCTCTCTCTATTTTTTCCAATTGTCTTTTTCTTTTTTTTTTCAATCTAGCTTAAAAAATTGGTGGCTTATTTCCCTCCAAAATTTTGTTTTTTCCCTCTTTATTTTTACCAATTGTCTTTCTATTTTTCTTAATTTAATTGAGTTTCAATTTAGATTAATTTAATTGAAATTTCACATTTAGTTTTAAAATTATTTTAATTATGTCCGTAATTTATGCTTTTAGATTTTAGTTAGTTCAATTATATCTTAAGTTTAATAAATTAATTCATTATTATTATTATTATTATTATTATTATTATTATTATTATTATTATTATTATAAACTTTGATTTAATATAATTATACAAAAAAATTTATATGGATACATGAAGCTTTGATTTAAATATTTAATCAAATTCAAATGCATAGATTAACAAGTTGAATCATAATTAATCTCATACACCAATAACTCTAAACTAAACCATAAATACTAAACCTCAAACCTTTAACCCAACTCAAATCGAATTGACCCGAAAATTTAAATGTTGACCCGACCCGAAATTGACTCGATTTTAACCCGAACCGAAAGCGACCCGAACGACCCGATTTTGACCCGAACCGAAAGCGACCGATCTGATATTGACCCGACCCGAAAACAACCGATCCGATTTTGACCCGATCCAATACCCGAACCGAATCCGACTCATCACAGACCCGAATTAGACCCGAATTAGACCCGAACCGAATCTAAACCGATTCTAGATAGACCCGAAATGACCCGAACCGAAACGACCCGAACCGAACCCGAACCGAATGACCCGATTGCCACCTCTAATATTGATGCCTAATTTAGACAGTTTCTGACAAAAGCATGTTCATCTTGAATAAGAGCTAAACTAAACTCACCTTTTCCCTTTGAATTATATATATATAATGTAAGTATGTACGTCTTTTTGTTTGAGTTCTCGTATTCTCAAGTTTTTGATGTTGCATACATTTCTCCTTTTTTCACACTTAGTTTCATCCCCTTCGTATAAAGAACAAGAGCAGAGACTCTCTTAAGCTTATTAAGAGACGAGACACAAAAAAGGGTGAAAAATAAAATTTTGAAAGTTTGGGGGTTAAATTAGATGGTGAAAAATAAAATTTTAAAAGTTTGGGGGTTAAATTAGAAACTAATTTTTTTAAGTAACGGAGACTAACGGCCAAAGGACCAAAATAGAAACGATTCTAAACGTAAGTGACCAGAATAATCTTTTTTAAATTCTGGTGACCAAAATAAAACACACCCTAAACAAAAGGGACCACTGGTGAAGATTACCCTTAAAATTATTTATATGTGACTTTCGAAACGTAATGTATTTTAAGTCTATTGGGCGTTGATGTGTGAATAATAATTTGGCACGTGTGGTTATGGTGGTGGAGTTGCTGTCATCTCAGCTGTGTCACCGTCGGCAATTCATTGGGGGGATTTTGTCCGCTCTTAAATAGTTTTAATTATAATAAATGTTAAATAACTCACACCGCCGAATTTAAAGTCAACGTCTAAATCCTAGAGCTTGCTGCCAACGTCCTTTCTCAATAATAATAATAATAATAATAATAATAATAATAATAATTTTTGAATTCATTATAATACTTAATATTATTATATTGGTAGGCCACCTGTGCCTGCATATGAGCTTTCAACACCTATCGTTTTTTAATTATTTCATTTAGAATAAATTTTAAAATTATACATAAATTTTTGTTAAACGAGTAATGTAATACATAGATTTTAATCTTTTAAACTATACATATCAAACTTTAATTTGATCAAATTTTCATAAATTATAATCACAATATTCATATATCATCATTTTACAGTCACATATCATAAATATAAATAAGTATTATAATGAATTATAAAAATAAATGGATGTAATTATCTCTTCAGAATGTGTAAATTTGTGTATTATATTACATATTGAACCAAAATTTATATGTAATTATGTAAGGTTAATATTTTCTTTTTTATTTTATTTTATTTTTTTGCATGGAACATTTGAAAAAGCTTGTCAGTTTCAAGTCAACAGTTTGGCGTTTCTATGCAGTGGTGGAATTAATTAGAATCATTTGCTCGAAAATCGACATGCTTAATTGCTTATATATATTTGAATCACAAATGTAATTATTAATTTTTGTAAAATTCCGTCATTTTTTTTAGTTTTGACCGAGTTTTCACTTGATTTGCGCTCTGGGTTTCTCTACAAGTAAGTTTGTTCTTCTTAATCTTTCTCTTGTGTTTGCATATTAACTGTTTGGTTCTCGAGAAAATGAAAAGAAAAGTTGAAACTTATCCATTAGTGCCGTGTTTGGATTGCAGAGTAGTGATTAGTTCCGAATATAGATAATTTTTTTTTTTAATATTTACTCAGTAGCCAAACAGAGAAAAGTTGAAAATCTGTTAGAAAAGTCAAACAAATTGATAGACCTAACTCACCTAAAACTGCTGCTTTTGAAAAATTTCCGCCTAAAATCATGTCATTTTAGTCAATCTATTTCTGTTAAAGTTCACGCTTTAACTATTGATTATAGTTTACAAACAGATTCTTTAATGATTGTGTTTCTGACTTTCTGATATCTTTGTTCTCATTCAAATTCATGTAGATGTGGCCAAAATTTTTCAGATTTTTGGTTGAATCATTAGAGTGTTTGGCAACTGGGAAAATGTTCAAGAAAATGAACCCATTGTTCATAATCATAATGTGGGCAATTTTCATATCAATCCAAGCAGACCCAGTTGAAGATAAACAAGCATTGTTAGATTTCATTGAACATATTCATCATTCAAGGCCTCTAAATTGGAACAAAGAAGCTTCTGTTTGCAGCAGCTGGATTGGTGTGGCGTGCAACCGTGATAAATCCAGAGTTATTGGTCTGCATTTGCCTGGAATGGGATTTCAAGGCCACATTCCACACAACACTCTCAGTAGATTATCGGCTCTCGAGGTCTTGAGCCTTCGATCCAATGCCATTTCCGGTTCATTCCCATTGGATTTGGTCGAGCTCAAGAACTTGACCACTCTTTATCTTCAATCCAATGAGTTATCTGGTTCATTGCCTGATTTGTCTGTTTGGAATAATCTTAGTATTGTTGATCTTTCGAACAATGGCTTCGATGGAAGCATTCCTCCTTCGGTGTCGAAATCGAGTCATTTGACGGCTTTGAATCTGTCAAATAACTCGCTTTCGGGTGATATTCCGGATATAGATATCCCTACCTTGCAACAGCTTGATTTATCCAACAATGGTCTCACTGGTGTTATCCCCAAGTCCCTTGAAAGATTCCCAATCTGGATATTTTCCGGTAATCGTAACCTTTCATCGACAACCACCACTCTTCCTCCTCTTCCAGGCCAAGCACCCAATGCTCAACCTGCCAAGAAAGCTAAAAAGCTCGGCGAACCGGCACTCTTGGGGATAGTAATAGTAGCTTGTGTCCTGCTGTGTGTTTTAATTGCCCTTTTGATCATCTGTTGTCAGTCGAAGAGACGAAATCGAAGACGAGAACTCCCGGAAAACATCCAGAAGAAAGAAATCTCTTTGAAGAAAATGGCTTCCGAGAATCATGATAACAACAGGCTTGTGTTCTTTGAGGGGTGTAACCTTGCATTTGATCTTGAGGACTTGTTGAGTGCTTCTGCTGAGGTGCTTGGGAAGGGTACATTTGGGGTGACATATAAAGCGGCCTTGGAGGATTCGACAACCGTGGCAGTGAAGAGGTTGAAAGAGGTCGTCTCGGCGAAACGGGAGTTCGAACAACAAATGGAAGTCATTGGCCATATTAGGCATGAGAATGTGTCTGCACTTAGAGCATATTATTACTCAAAAGATGAGAAGCTTGTGGTTCATGACTACTATGACCTGGGAAGTGTCTCTGCTTTGCTACATGGTAAACTAGCTCGATATACTCGAATTCGGGTCGATTTTAGTTAATATAATCTGTTCTTTAATCCTTAATCTATGTGTATGTCTATTATACATATATGTTTGTATGTCTTTTCAGGTAATAGGGGTGAAAACAGGACACCTCTGGACTGGGAAACTAGGCTAAAGATTGCAATTGGTGCTGCAAGAGGCATTGCTTATATCCACTCACAAAATAATGGCAAACTTGTTCATGGAAACATAAAAGCCTCCAACATTTTCCTCAACTCCGAACAATACGGCTGCGTCTCGGATATCGGTTTAGCATGGTTAATGAGCTCAATGCCCCCGCCCATAATGCGGGCAGCTGGTTACCGTGCGCCAGAAGTAACAGACACAAGGAAAGCAACACAAGCATCTGATGTATACAGTTTTGGGGTGTTTTTACTTGAGCTGCTAACCGGGAGATCACCGATACACGCCACCGGTGGCGAGGAGATGGTTCACTTGGTAAGGTGGGTGCATTCGGTGGTTCGAGAAGAGTGGACAGCCGAAGTGTTCGACTTGGAACTCTTACGGTACCCAAATATTGAGGAGGAAATGGTGGAGATGCTACAAATTGCAATGAGTTGTGTGGCGAGACTCCCGGAGCAGAGACCGAAAATGGCCGACCTAGCGAAAACGGTGGAGGAAATACGGCGAGCTAACAACGGAAACCATCAGTCTTTTGATACTACATCAGAAACCTCAGGTTCAACAACATTCCCACATTTAGGAGCTGAAACAGTTTCCCCTTCAACAGTTCCACAGTGAGAGAATCATTTAGAATTAGAATCACTACAATTTTTTTTTACAATTTCTTATGAAACAATGAGATAGAGAAGGGACTTTGATTGTTTAAGTTATTAATTAGTTTAGCTATCTGGCCTATTGTATCATTTAAATAGTATGAATTTGATACAGCATTTAATTTATCCATGCCACCAAGTCCAGCCAATGAACTAGAAAACGAAAAATGAGTTTAGAAATTGATTCTGTTGCTTTAAATCTTTCACGTCTATGGCCCAGCAGGCAGGCCAGGACCATTTCTTTAGTATATAAGGGAGTGCTCTGTTTTTGCTTATGGTCTTTAGCCTCTGGCCGTCTTGTTTTGCCGACTTTCAAACAGGGACGGAATCAGGATTTAGGGTTGGAGGACAAATTATAAATGTTTAAAAGTGAGATAAATTTATAAATAAATTAATTTAGAAAAAAATTTAAATAAAAAAAAAGGTAAAAAAAAATCTTTGGGAGTGGAGGACGATTGCCGCCCATGTAAATCCATCTCTGCTTTCAAAGGCTAGGAGGCGTTCGAGTGTGGCCGATATAATTAAATTGTAAAAGTACATAAAAGATATAAGTAAAAAGATTAAAATATTAAAAAAATTCACTTATTATATAAGAAAATTATATAAAGTACCAGTGAATATGAACTAGGCAAAATGACAAAAAAGGTTCTCAAAGTTTGCATTTTTGTTAATTAGCCTTCTATTTTTTGGGTCTAAATATGCTCTTAACCTTTCAATTTGATTCAAATGTACCGGTTGAATTGAAACTGTCAGACAACTGACGGTCAACGGCTAATGCTGACTGGACTTGTCACGTGTTAAGATCTGTTGATGCCATGTCAGTTTTTTTTTAAAAAAAAATGGTATAATCATTCTTTATAGTGACACATGGTCGACTATCATACTGACACGTGGCTGAATCTGATGACAATACATGGAAAATATAATGCTGACACGTCAACAGGTCTTAACACATGACAAATCCTGTCAATATCAGTCGTTGACTGACAGTTTACATTCAACAGAGACATATTTGGACCAAATTAAAACGTTAGGGTCATATTTGAATAAAAAAAATAAGAATTTAAATGACAAAATATACAAATGTCGGGAGCATTAACACATGACAAATTCAGTCAAGTTTACATTCAACAGAGATATATTTGGACCAAATTAAAACGTTAGGGGTCATATATGAATAAAAAAAATAAAAATTTAAATGATAAAATATGCAAATGTTGGGAGCATCTTTTGTCATTTTGCTTATGAACTATCCAGTGGTCTTCATAATTGATTGTACAATATTAATTTAATACCAACTTGTTTTTGTTTAGCCATTTTTGCTAGTCCCTCTCTGATCTGTATATATAGAGAGAGTGAGAGCACAGCGGAGACCGGAGAGGGGCGAGGCATGGGAAACAACCGGCCTTTGTTGTTGCGCATGCTACTGCTATTAGTAGCACTGGGCGCTGCTGGACCTTTGGGTGCGACGGCTAACCGTACTTGGAGGCCATTTAACCGCAGCTGTTTTCCAGAAGGTTTTGTTTTCGGTGCTGGTTCAGCTGCCTACCAGGTACCTTCCTTCTCCTATTACTTAATTATGTATATGTATATTGTCACGCCCGAGAAAAGTCGCGGACATTAATTCTACGTCAGAAAAGAAAAAAATCTTGAGATATATAAACGTCAAACATGTGTTTTGGGAAAACAGTAATGGTCCATAATATGTATTTTATTTTGCTTACTAATATCAGTACTGCAGATTGAAGGAGCAGCTCTTGAAGATGGAAAAGGACCAAGTTTCTGGGACAATTACGTTAGAAAATATCCAGGTTATTTATATATATATATATATATATATATATATATATATATATATATATATATATATATGAGTTAGGATCAACTTACACCGTGTAAAATTTAAAGAGTTTTACACGTTTTTTGTATCATTAGATGGGGGAAATGGATGGCTGAGATTAATTCCTTACTTTTTTTTTTCCAAGTGATAATCTTCGCATATTGTAATGAGATTAAACTCATCCATCCGTTTCACCCATGCAACGATCCAAAAAACGTGTAAAACTTAAAATGTTTGATATGTATTTTGAAAAATCTAAATAAGTTTGGGAAATAAACAATAAACTGGTTATTAATTATAATGTTCTTTTTTTTAAAATAAAGAGTTTGATATGGATTTTGAAAAATCTAAGTTAGTTTGGGATATGATGTTGTGACAGAAAGGATTGTTGATGGAAGTACTGGAGATGTAGCTGTTGATTTTTATCATCGTTACAAGGTTTGTCGGTCACCGGTTAATTATATATTTTAATATATTGTCGCTGTACGATTTTATATACTATTGGTGTGTCAAATATTTGTTTTATTTAAGTTCAAAAACAAAAGTAATTAGTTTAATGTTGTACAGGAGGATATAATGCTTATGAAAAAAATTGGTTTGGATTCCTTTAGATTCTCCATTTCATGGTCTAGAATCCTACCCAGTAAGTTCATTTCTTTAAATAATTAAAATTTTTGAAATTTTTGCAATGAAATTGAAATTTGAGGTCTTTATTTCACAGAAGGCAAACTTAGTGGCGGAGTGAATCCATTGGGTGTCCAATTTTACAACAATCTTATCGACCACCTCATTTCCAATGGTTTAAAGCCCTTTGTGACTTTGCTCCATTTTGATCATCCCCAAGCTCTTGAAGATGAATATGGCGGATTTGCAAGTCCCGAAATTGTGTAAGTTTTATGATCGATTCGGATTTATCGTCTACTCGTAACGTACTCTTGTCCGACATATATTCGAACACGTAATACGAATATGAATGTATGTTGTAGGAAAGATTTTGTTGATTATGCTGATCTTTGCTTTGGAACATTTGGGGACCGAGTCAAGCACTGGGTGACTATGAATGAACCAAATGGGTGGAGCATGGGCATTGCCAATGGCTTTTCCACTCCGGCAAACCAGGCCTATGTCTCAGCACATCACTTCCTTCTTTCCCATGCAGCTGCTGTCAAACTCTACAGAGAGAAGTACCAGGTTCGATATTCGAATCGATTTTCGTATTAATAATCGACTTATGAGTTATGAACAATGTCTATGTATGATTGGACATAAAACAGAATAAATCTAGACTCGAATCGATGTTACGGTGATGAATGTGCAGGCATCTCAAAAGGGAGAAATTGGAATCACCCTGGTAACGTTCTGGTATGTACCGAAATATGATACAGCTGAAGACCGCATGGCAGCTTCCAGGGCACATGAGTTCATTTTCGGATGGTGAGTCAATAATCCGTTTATTCGTATCGTGTTTGTATTGGTTTCCGTGTCCAAATTTATCGAACCATCAGCGAATATCATGAAGGTTTTTTGATCCGATAATATACGGCGAGTATCCGAAGAGCATGCGATCGTTGGTAGGGACCAGATTGCCCAAATTCACTAAAGAAGAGTCCAAGATGTTAAAAGGGTCCATTGATTTTCTTGGTGCAAATTACTACACTTCAAACTATGCAGAAAATGCTCCTTCATCAAACACTTCCAACTTATTCAGTGATGCCAGGATAAACCTCACAAGTATGTTCATTATCTCGTTTTATTCGAACCCGAAAGAGCGTAGCATTGTCATTGACGTACCGTTTCGTTCTTGCAGCCGAGAAGAACGGAGTTCCGATCGGCACACCGGTAACTTCTTAGCTCTTCCCTTCTTCAAACAACCATTTTGATTAACAAAACATCGCCACATCGGTGTCGAATTTGCAGACTGAAGTGAGCTGGCTTTTCATTTATCCAAAGGGCTTGAAAGATCTCATGCTATACATAAAGAAGAAATACAACAATCCACCGATTTACATCACGGAGAACGGTTAGCCGGATCGTCGGAGTATTCGGAATTCTCATGCATTTAAAGCCAATACCCTAAATCCATTTGCTTTTCTGTTCCTGCAGGGGTGGCTGAAGCAAATAATGCCTCATTGACAGTAAAAGAAGCCCTTAAAGACAGCACTAGGATTAGGTACCTTGACGGTCACTTAAAGTCCCTTTTAAAGGCAATCCAGTGAGTACTTAAGACGAGACTTTATTCGAATCATAATTTCATAAACTACGTTCAGCTTTAGCATAACTTGTTGCTAATGGACCTTTTGGCAGGGAGGGTGTTAACATAAAGGGCTACTACATGTGGTCGTTCTCGGACGATTTCGAATGGACCTCTGGCTATACTCTTCGATTCGGGTTCACGTACATTGATTACAAGGACAACTTGAGGAGATACCTTAAGTGCTCGGCTTACTGGTTCAAGAAGTTCCTCCTTAATTAACCATGGTGACAATACACGACTTCATATTCGATCGAGCGTTCATACGAATTGTTAGGGGAATTATTAACATCGTGCGTGAAATAAAATCTAGTGTTTTTTAGTTTTAAGCCTGTGTGTAACATGTTGCATGTTAATCAAATAAGTTCGATAACATAGTGATTTAAAAAATAGAAAAGCATTTGCTATCGAAATGGATGAAATTGAAAGAATATTGAAATGTGGTTAATAGTTTTCTTATTTACAATCTTACGCTCCTTGTTGTTTACTTTTTATTTTAATTGCATTTTTCATACTATATTGTCATTTAAATAACTTGTTTTGTATAAACAAGTAATAATATTATAAAATGAGTTTACACAAATAAAATTATAAATCAAGAGTAAAAAATGAAATAATAACAAACGTTGCCATGACATATCAGGGCAATTGTTAACGGTTAGTTCATTGTCCAGAAAAGGTTTGTTTGAAAAAAAAAATGAAACCTTAGGATTTAAATTGTCAAAGAAAAAAATTGAAGGATGTAATTTTAAAATGATAAATGTTGAGAGAGATTTTTGCCATTATACCATTTTTAGAAAGCATGCATCAGCCGTCACTGAGGAAAGTATGTTGTAATTGTGGCCTCATCGATGATTATCCTTTTAGCTCAAAGTCTTTTTTAGTTTCCCATTCGGTTTCAGGGCTTCACCCTAATTAAGTCAGATCGACCCGCAACGTACACTTAATTTTAGTGGGTGAATTTTTTAACTGAAATTTTCTGCATACATAATACTTCGAACCTAAAATATACTTAAGCGATATTAAATTGCTTACCACTTAGACCAACATGTTGGTAACTCAAAGTCTTATCTTTTGCCCTACACAAAAGTCACGGGTTTTGACCCAAACCCGGACGACCAGCCAAGACCAAGCCAACTCAAATTGACAAACGCGTTCGTACCACACCGGACCCAATCACAAACCCGAAAGCGACACCATAAGACCCCGCAAGTCACAACATGCATAAAACGACGTCGGGTGCGTTTCGTATTTTTCTCAAAAGACCGCGGGCAACGCGGTCAAGTCAGTTAAAGAATCTCATTCCCGTTCTTTACTATAACAAAATCTTTTTTTGAGGAAAAAAGTAGAATAATAATGAGAATAAATATATTGATTGTCCATAAACTTTTAAAATTTATAATATAGTCGTTGAACTTTTAATTCACTTTTATTATGATCTTTAATATTAATAAATATTGACGTGATACCTTAAAGTCTTTGTACTTGAAAAATTTTAATTTTTTAAATCGGCAATCGTTGTCAATCTCAATGGTGAAAATGCTATGTTTGGTCAGAAGATAACATAATTTGATTTCAATCTGACTTAGCAATCAATAGTAGCAAATCAGAAAGTTTTAGATTTTGATTTGATTGGACCGTTGCCTCCTCCTCGTTGTCCTTCGATAGTTTCTCTACTCAAAAGATCATCAAAGACCAAAGTACTCTTCTTCTTCTCTTCTTTTCCATCGGTTTAAACTTGTCGAATTTTTTTTCCGATCTTTTCAAGTCTCATTCGAAATTAAAGTTAATTTTTTATTTATCATTGTTAATCTTCGGGTCAACTTTAAACCGAACTATGTTAATCTTATTGCAAAATAGAGTCTTCTAGTCGTTGGTATTGATCGACGACCGCTCACTCATCGAAAAATTAATATGTCACGTCAATATTTCTTAACGATTGTGACGAAATAAAAGTTACTTAAAAGTTTACGGACCAAAGTGAAAGAACCCTAAGCGTTTAGGGACTACGAGTGTAGTTTAACCTAATAATAATAATAAACGGACTTAATTCCTGGCGGCAACTTTCGGAGAAGATTGGGTGATAAAAAGCAATGGGACCCACAACACAATTACATTAAGCACCAATCACAGACTCTCAATAGAGGCCCGGTCCATCCCTTTATAAAAGGCCGCCTCCACACCCGATCTTAAATTCTCCTCTAATTCGTTTTTTGTTTTGTTTATTTTCTTATCATATTAGGTTTTTATTCTTCGATCTTGTATTTCGTTTTCTCTCCACCTAAATTTCCTTCAGGCATTCGAAAACGCAATTTATATTACAAAATTTGAATCGAAAGCATCTTTTGAGGTTAGATCTCTTCGTTTTCGCGCGTTTAATTGTTGTTATTTTTATTTGTGTTGTTTTGATTTATTTTTTAAATCTATTTTTAATCGATCGTAGGTTTCGCGATGGCATCGAAGCGGATCTTGAAGGAATTGAAGGATTTGCAGAAGGATCCTCCTACATCTTGCAGCGCTGGTATAATATATGCTCCCTCTATGAACTCATCTTTTTCGTTGTTTTTTTTATTTATTTACGTGTTTTTGTTTAGCCTTCGTGTAAGATGATCAATTACTAGATTTGTATGTGTATGTTTTGGTGTTTGAATCGAGGATCAAAGAGTATCAGTCTGATATTATCAACATATATTGATATGTCCAAGACTGGCATGACATTATTAGTAATTTTTGAAAAAAGAAATATGTTAAAGTTATGATTGATGTTTATTTGTGATTATTTGGAGATGATTGTAATTTCATGTTTTCGATATAATTTTTGTAATTTTTAATGTTTTATAATTAGTTATGCTCATTGGTGATTATTTTTAAATCGTTGTAGTTTTGTGTGCCAATATTTCGAATAGGATGGCTGAGCTAAGTTTGTATTCTTTCTCGCCGTGGCATCTGTTTTGCAAATCATGTTCTGTTAAGAACCATTTAACTATTGCATAAAAATGTGTAATTGTAAAATGTTAAGCGTTGATAAAAATGTTTTACAATTTATTATGAGAAAATGAAGCTTTTCATGAATTAAATGTGTTTAACTTGGAAGTGCTCCTCAATTTTCATATTCGGTCTTACTCTCATCGTCTATAGCATGTCTAATCTATATATTGTGTATGACACTTTAAATCTATAGCATGTCTAATCTATAGATTGTGTTTGACACTTTGGGATTGAACTTTGGAAACCCTGCCACTCCAAAGATAATGAAGACTGATTTGAATATTTCCATGTTTGGTATTTCCCCCTTTTGGACTTATTTCTGTATGCTGATCCTTACACCAAGTCTGTATTTGATATGTCCAAGACTGGCATGACATGTAAACTAGGAAGGAAACCCGTAGTGTGATGCAATCTTCTATTGTAATGTAATATATGATCATATTCAGGTGCAAATGTTTTAATTTCTGCAGTGTAAATCAAGTTGATGAACTCTAGTTCTATAACCAGGTTTAAATTGTTGGGGCTACCCTTCATGAGAATTCCAAAGCATTTTTTATTGCTTGTTTTGTTGTATTTGAAACTAACAATTGTGTCTGAATAGCAGAATACTAATTTTTCTTGTTTTATGAATGTATATGTTAAGCACTGTGATCATATCACCATTTTGCATGCCATTACAAATTTGATATCGAGTCTCTTATCTGCATGATCATAGTATTGCTTGTTGTTTTTATATGCTTCTTATGCTCATTTTTTTTTCAGCAATTGGTTGTATTCACAAGTTCTCGAGGAGTATGTTTGAGCTTTATTACTAACATATTGGTTATTGTTTATCTGACAATTTGCAGGCCCTGTTGCTGAAGACATGTTTCACTGGCAGGCAACAATCATGGGTCCACCGGATAGTCCCTATGCTGGTGGTGTTTTCCTTGTGACCATTCATTTTCCTCCGGATTATCCCTTTAAGCCTCCCAAGGTACTTCAACATAAAGCAGGTGTTTGAAATCTGCAAGTGCATGCAAAATTTCTCTGTTGTTTCAATGCTGTAAAACTTTGATCATTCACTTCTATTATGTGTTGGACAGCGACCTTTATGAACCAGTTGCATAGTTACACTATTTGAAATGCCCTCCCCACCTTCATTTCTCCATCTCCATTTTATCAATATTTGGAGAAACTTAGGGTTATGTTTTTATTAGACAATCCTTCTTGCATTTTTTCTGTTTCATACTACATTGATTGTGTCGATGGCTTGAATGTGGAAAATTCAAATTGAAGTATATAACAACTTGTTGTGCTCCTGATCGACTATAAATATTCTCAGCAGCTTGAAATTGTATAAAATATACACACAAAGAAAACTGATCTTGCTGCTTAGGTAGGATTCCTTTCTATTTAGCTGACAAATCTTATAAAGCTAAAAGTTAGTGTGTGTGCATTGCTTCCTTCTCCCTTGTTTCCGTCTCTCAGAAGGTTTTTCCATATGGTATTGAATTTTACAGGTGGCATTCAGAACAAAGGTATTCCACCCCAATATTAATAGCAACGGAAGCATTTGCCTCGACATCTTGAAGGAGCAGTGGAGCCCTGCGCTAACGATTTCCAAGGTGAGTATTTCCTGAGCATCTCATATTCCTGTTCGGGTTTATCAACAGCCGATAAAAATGGATCCAGCCTTATGAACCAGCCACCTTCTAACTGGTTTAACACTCTTCTCAGGTATTGCTATCAATCTGTTCTTTGCTTACGGACCCAAACCCCGACGATCCATTGGTGCCGGAAATTGCTCACATGTACAAGACGGACAAAGCCAAGTATGAGACAACTGCAAGGAGCTGGACCCAGAAGTATGCTATGGGGTAAACGAGCTCTGGGGTTAGTCCTATATTTTCTCTTATATAGTAGTATATGTTTATTTTGGATTCTCAGTTCTCTATAATCTTAAGAGTATCGTGTCACTTCAATACCTAAGGCTGAAACCGGACTAAGGATGTCCACAACACTGCCTTAGTTAAAGAAGAAATGCAAAAGCTGCTTTTGTTTTGTTGTGTGGATATTGGCAATTATATTACAATTTAAATAATGTTTATACCAAACGTTTGTTTAGTCTATATTACAATTTTATGTTTTGGTTACTAGTTACTTGTAAATAAGTCCGGCCTATTGTGGGGGCAATTCCTGTGCCCACCATGCAATTCTAGGTTGCATTGGTGCATTCTGGGATTTAGTGCTCTCCATGGGTATTGGCCCAATATTTCTTTTTTGACGTTATGTCCATAGTGTTCTTAATAACTACGATTTCAACCATTCATTTGCATTTTTTAAAGAGAAAATATTGCATTCATTGTTTATGTTTAGGGTTTAAGATTTGAGGTTTAGGATATAGGGATTTAGGATTAGAGATTTAAATTTTATTACATTACTGGTTGTTTATCTCCAAGTGTAGAAGCAAAGGAAACTTTGTTTGAGGATTGAAACAAGTTACATGTAGGGGTGTTAATGTGGTCAGTGATCGAATTAAATTAAGCAAAATTGAATGAATTGATTTTTTTACCATTAATCAAATTGAAATTGTTTAAAATTACTGATTGAAACAAACAAATTTGGTTAATTTGGTCGGTGTTTGAATTAATTGAACTGTTATAAAGTTTAGGGTTTGTGTTTTTTTAGTTAAATTAGTTGGGTCTTAAAATTGAATGAATCGATTTTTTCTTTAGTTGGCTTAAAAATTGGTTGGGTTTTGAAATCTTAATGAGCACGATGATAAAAGTTAGTTCTTGATATCTTAATGGATCTGAGCTTAATATATATATGGGTTAAAATCAACTTAAATAGTGTAAAACACTTTTTAAGTTTTGCATGTTTTTTTTATTGTTGGATGGGGAAATGGATAGCTGAGATTAACTCGTTACTTTTTTTCCTAAGTGATAATCTTCACATATTTACTGTTAATCTCATCCATTCGTTTCACCCATCTAACGATCTAAAAAATATGTAAAATTTAGAGAGTTTTACACTGTGTAACAGGATCTTATCCCCCTCTCTCTATATATATTCTATTAATTAATTGGTTTTGACCGTTAATTCAATAAACCCCCTAATCAATCGAACATATAATTAATCGACTTATTAACTAAAATAATTTTCAATTCAATAAATTAATTTGGTTTTAACCGTTAATTCATTAAACCCCCCTAATCACATATATCGACAATCATTAATGAGGCTGCCTTTGTCTATCGAACACCTCATACCATCCATTGCTTTAAATCCCACCCTCTTTCACCAAGTTTAATAAACTCAACAGTGAATAAGCATGTGAACATGATCCATGCTTATCTTTCTTTATTCAACGTAACCTTTGGGGTGGCTTTTGCATTCACGAAACGTTCTAGTTTCTACAATTTTGCTAAAATCATATAAAAAGTATACTTAAATCAGCATGATTTACCAATAATCAGTCGGTCCACAAGATAAAACGTTAAGTTTCTTAAACAAAAATTTGGGATTTAAATTCTGACGCTTTAAATATAAAACTTGAATTAAAAATGTAGTCTCTATAACAGACTTTTGTAAACTTGATTCATATTAACCGATCAATAAATTTAATTCTAACGATTATTAAAAAACTGTCTCGATTCACCAGCATTATGATTTCTACTCGCTTATCAAGTTTAATAAAATAGTTTTGAAATTTGTTTATAATAAAATAAAACCGAGTACAAATAATACATGTGTTTGTTCATTTAGATTTGTATGAAGAAAGACAAATAATAGTTAGAGAGGCTTAACTGTTAGGGTTTCAGGATTTTGTTTTACCGACCTGTCAAAGTATTTTTCACGTGTTTTATTTATATAACGGGCTAAATACAAATAACTGTTGCTAACAACCAAGCAATGGCTCATAACATCATTTATATAACCAGGAATGGATCGAGGGTGGCCGGAGAGGGCAGTCGTCCACCTAAAAATTTAAAATTTGTATATTTTTTAAATTTTTATGTATTTTTTATTAATAATCTATTTTCACCTTTAAAATTTTATAAATTCTCTCCCTAAAATATTATAAGTTCACCCCTAACATAAACTCTTACGTCTAGTCCTGTATATAACCAACAAATAAGTGATGGACCGAGAGTACTATCACACTCTTGTAATTTTAGATTCTCCCATAATTTAAATATTTTTGTATTTTCTATTAATATTCTAATTTTGAACTCTTTAAAACTTTGTAATTTAGTATTCTTAAAATTTTAACATGAGTTTCTAAAAGTTCGTATTTCTAACATAAAAATTTATATCCGCCTCTACAAACAGGCAATTTTTAAAGAATAATCTCTTTTAAATTATTATTTGGGAAAATGGCTCCCAAAAAATATTATGTGGCAAAATGACCCACAAACTTGCCACGTCGGTGAACCTCGCGTTGTGTAGGACGCGAGGTTTGATATCGCGTTCTACAGGACGCGAGGTCGTGGAGTTTTTTAAAAGATGAATGCACGTCAACACAAATAACAAGGTCAGGTAGACTAAAATCGCGTTGTGCAGAACGCGATATCAAACCTCGCGTCCTACACAATGCGAGGTTCACCGACGTGACAAATTTGGGGGTCATTTTACTAAATAATATTTTTTGGGAGCCATTTTCCCAAATAATAATTTAAAAGGGATTATTCATTCAAAATTGCCCTACAAACAATTATTTAGGCTTTACTCTGTATTATATTTCTAACATATTTATTGAATGGAGTGAACATTTTAATAAGGTTTCCATCACAAGTCTCACAAATTAGTATGCCACAACACCCAGAAAGATTCTAAGTAACCTTGGGGAAAGTAGTCTTGCCTAGGAATGCACACATATTTTATTTTTAATATAACCATATATTTAAATAAGATTTTGAAATTTTATATGTAATCAATTATATACTTTTTATTAAAATGTTTATCATATATAATTGTGGTTTTAGATTCTTTTAAGTAAAGTTACGAGTTTGAATGAGAAAAATTAGATTCAAAAGATTTTCATATAATAGATTTTCGTAATATTAAATTTGAATTAATCATGTATTAATATTTTATATTTTATTACAAAAAATATTTCATGCGGTGACAGTGGACTTTTCCATAAACAGGTCTAATTTAAGATTTAAAATTTAAAATTTAAAATTTAAAGTTTTAGTATTATGGATATGAATTTTAACTTTTTAAGTAAAATTAGATATACTTGTGAAAAAATTTCATCAATACATAAAATAATAATCCTTTAACTATTATTTAATCAACTCATGTCTGGCCATGAACTTGACCAAAAAAATCTCAGTCAAATATATATATATATATATATATATATATATATAAAGCTAGATTGCCTAGCTCTGGGTTATGGGTCGTGACCACGAGTGGAGGGCCAGCATGGTCCCTGAAAATCAGCTTCCATCAATTTTTTAAAACTAGCCAAGCCCTATCTTAGTTTAAAA
This sequence comes from Hibiscus trionum, assembly GCA_030270665.1. Classification (NCBI taxonomy): domain Eukaryota; kingdom Viridiplantae; phylum Streptophyta; class Magnoliopsida; order Malvales; family Malvaceae; genus Hibiscus; species Hibiscus trionum. The sequence continues at coordinate 8,818,248 of BSYR01000045.1, read as the reverse complement.
TAACTCATGTTCTCTCCGGACGAAAAATTATTAGATGGGTCTGGTTCATCACGTTATTTATGGCTTCATCTAATTTTTTTTTTATTTCGTTTGTTTTTAAGGTGAATCTTCAACTCTTTTTTACATGTAATTAAGAAGTGTGTAGTTATTTGGAAGTTACACTAAAATGAGTGAGTGTTATTGGATGGAACACTTATAAAGTGATAAACCAGGTACATCTAATAATTTCTCGCTCAAAACAAAATCACAAAATAGAGAGAATCATTATGACGTTGTCAAAAATCAAATGAAAAAAAATAAAATATAAATTATCATAAAAATAAAAAGAGATAAAATCTAAACAAAATAAAATTTAGGAACTAAATTATGTATTATTTCTATATGTTTTTAATAAAAGTTGGGGACAATTGCCTCAAGCTATATAGGAACTACTATCACACATCAAGAGCTCTTATCACATAAAGTACAATTCTCACTGATAGGAACAAAACCACTTTTAGAGTGGGGAGGATTGTTGTTCTTTCAAAAATAAAATTGATATAATAATATTTTAGATATTTTTAGTTTGAATATTAGTCGAATAAAATATTTATCTTTTTTATTTTTTTATTTAAATATAATCAATTCTTAATGTCCTCTAATATTTAATCCTAACTTCGTCTCTTCTTATATAATGTCTGTATATTAGTCTAATGAGTATGTTGAAGCAGGGGCGGAGCCAGAAAATTTAGTTTACATTGTCAAAATTTCATGTGTTAACTAATGTTTTATTAAAAGGATGAAATCAAATAATGAGTGTTGATTTTTTAAAAAGTTTTAAAATTCATGTCAATTATCAAATATCAAAAATGGAAAGGGAGAGAGGGAGAGAGAGAGTGGAAGGAGGTAAGCGGAAAGTCAAAAAACCAGAAGGCCTTCGAAAAAGGCATCGGCGATGGACTTCGAGGTAGTTCCTCCGAGGGAGATGCGACCGGGGTTGAGTGGACGGCTTTCATCGACAATCTGAGTAGGAGGATTTCTCGGGCGACGCTTAAGGAACTATTTGGACACTATGGCAGAGTCACTAGGGTTTTTATTCCGAAAGTTAACAGGAAAGCCAAGTACCAGCAAAACACCTTTGCGTTCATTTCAATGGAGAAGAAGGAAGAGTTGTTCTCCGTTATAACAAAATTGCACAACATGCGTATTGATCGTAGGGTGATCTCAGTCTCACAAGCCAAGTATCCAAAAAAATCTGAAGGTAAGTATACCAAGGTGAACGACGACACTAATAGAGACACTCGGGTGAATAAAGAGAGACCCGAGAAGGAAGCTAGGGGTTTTGCAAATGCTAAGGGCTCTTCTTCGGGTACCAAATCTTCGTACAAAGAAGCTCTAATCCGAAACTTGGTGTCCCCATGTAGACAAAACCCTAGTTCGAATCCTATGGAGGAATGGATCCAAGTTAGATGCAACGATGGTGAGTTTTTTGATGTAGATCTGCCTCAAGGCGAGGTTGGTTGGCTTGACTGTTGCATGGTAAGGCTCATGAAGAATTCCTATGACCCAGGAGTGGTGCAACAAGCCTTCGACTTTGAAGGAATCTTGGCTTCCGTTTGTAAATGGGGTTTGGACACCAATTCTTATATTATCCGCTTTAAGTCATCTATGGAGTTGGAAAAAACTTGGGGGTCGAAGAGGGAAGCATTATGCTTCTGGTTCAAGTATCTCTCTCCGTTAATGGTTGGTAAGATCCCATTTCAGTATGTATCGGTTATTTTGTCAGAGGTTCCCCTTGCCTGTTGGTTTGAAAATTTCTTCCGAGAATTAGGGAAAAGGTGGGGTGAAGTCGTTGAAATTGCAGAGTGTACGAGGAATAAAACTCGTCTTGATAATTCTCAGATGATTATCAGGGTGGCTAGCCCTCTGGATATTCCAGATTCGTGCAGAGTGGTTGTTCAGGGTGTGTCGCATCGTATCAGTATCAACGCTGGAATGTTAGAGGATGACTCATCGGATGGGTCTCGTTTTACTGATTCCGGTAATCTCGAGGACGTTTGGCCGGAGAGTCCGGTATCCAGGGATTCTAGCCTGTTGGGTACCAACGTCGGGGGGGATGAGGCTCCCCAATCGGCGTCAACTCAGCATGAGGGCAATCTGAACCAGGGTGAGTTTCCCAAGGATTTTGTTTCCCCCCATCTTCCTGGGGGGGATGAATGTTACTTTGGCTCAATGTCTCTCTCTTTCCCTAGGAGACCAGATGGCGGCTCATGCCAAGTGTACATCTTTGCTTGGCGAGCCTTCAAATAACGGCTGCGAGAATAACGTGGGCAAGGGGTCCACTCCGGATGCTACGTTCGATGGAGTCTCTTTTCCCATCGGGCCTGATATCATTCCTTCCCCAAGCTCGTTCCCTGTAGTTGGGCTTAATACCCTGATAACCAAGGAATCGGTGGGCCCTGCCCATATACATAATTTGGCCCCAGGTAATTTTTCTGATATTGGCTTGGGAAACATCGACAGTAACGAATTTCAGACAGCTTCATCAAAATCTTCATCTGCCTGTTTTGTGAGCGGTGGGTCAGTGGTCCCTGATTCTTTGGATTCACTGCGACAAAATTATCTGTAAAACCTATGCTTAATTTTGATATAATTAGATCTTTAAGGATCAATTTGTAAAACTTAAAATTGTTTTTATAAGTCCCTAAATAAGTTTCAAAACACCAACACTTTAAAACTGATTTATAAAACTCAAACTCAAAATATTTTCTAAGTGTTCCAAGGCAAAACCATTGAAAATCGTACAGGAGTATCGATACACTACCAAGCGTATCGATACCATTTTGCCAAACTTGGTTACTGTCGGAACACGTATCGATACGGCAAACCCTCGTATCGATACGCCCCTGTGTTAAAATTCAAAGAGTTTGAATAGCGTACCGATACGGCAAACCCTCGTATCGATACGACCCTTATAATTTTTAAAGATTAAGTCGGTTTAAAAATATGACCGTTGGTGTCAGTTGGTTGGTAACCAAATTTTAAAAGGTCGTTGACCCGTATCGATACGCCTAACCCCCGTACTGATACGGTTGTGGACAGTGAGCTAAGTTCAGAAAATGGTATCGATACGGCCCTTGCTGTTTCGATACCCAGTACCGATACGCTTACGTACGTATCGTTACCCCTTATTAAATGCACACAACGGCTCTTTCTTTTCTGAGACAGGTACCGATACACCTTCCCGCGTACCGATACCGGTAGCTGCAGAAGTGCATTTATGGTGGTAAGAGAGGGTTCCAACGGCTCCATTTATGTTCCCAACCACCCAAACGGCTAGAAATCAATGAGGAGGTATAAAAGACACATCCAAAAGCTACAACAACAACTATTGATCTTCAAGAAAACACATATTCATCAAATCCAAGCAATTGTGCCAAAATTCCTATTTGTCTAGAAATCCCAATTGTAATCTTCATTCATATTTTGTTCAATTGGGTTGAGTGCTTGTAATTGGGCTATCATTTGTATTGAGAGATACCTTATTAGCCAACAAATTTCTTTGTTCACTTGTGTGAGGATTGGGTTGATTTTTGGGTAGAAAAATCAACCGAAATTGTAAAGGTTGCCTCCTTGTCCTAGAAAAGGGGAAGAGCAATTAGTGGAATTGTTGCAAATCCTTAGTGAAGCTAAGGTAGTGGATGTAGAGTTCATTTGGAACTTGAACCACTCTAAATCCCTTGTCTATTATTTTCAATTTGCAATTTCCACCACAAAACTTTTAAATTTCCAATTCACCCCCCTTCTTGGTCAATATCGATCTTGCGATCCACTCAACATTATCCAAACCTCACTTCTCGTATCAATCTGGTAAGGGGTGGTGGTGGTTTTTTCAGAGCTAGCTGCCGGAGACAAATCAGGAATTTTGTCAGAGAGTCCATTGAAAGACATTCGTCCCTCTCCATCGATGGGGGCATGCATTCTTACTCGGACGAAACTATTTCCCTGGAGAAGATTGAGGCAGAGGCAGTATGGGAGGTCAGTAGAATTCTGGGATTCGTGTTCAAAGGAGGTAAGGATGTCGTTACCAGCAGAGTAATTGAATTAGAACAGGGTTCAGCTACAGTTGTTTAGTTGGTTTTCTCTGGGTTATTCTATTTATATTTTATCATGAATTTATCTATCATATCATGGAATATTCGTGGAATTGGGAAAAAAGAAAAAGCTAGAGCTTTACAGAAAGTTATCTGAAGTCTTCGCCCCAAGATTGTGTTGATACAGGAAACTAAAGTGGATCAATTCAATGGAAATAAACTACGAAAATATTGGCAGCATAGTGAATTTAAATCATGCTTCGCACTGGCCACGGGATCTGCTGGTGGTCTTTTGATGATGTGGGAAGAGGATTACTTCAATGTTTCTGATTGTTTCTGCAAATCGAGATTTATAGCGCTAATTGGGTTGTTGAGTCCGAGGAAAATAAAGTGTGTTATTATGAATATCTACGGTCCTTCTACCGATTCTGAAAAAGGCGACTTTCTCTGGGAGATTTACGATTTCATCAAGGCTTGTGATATTCCTTGGTGCTTAGGTGGGGACTGGAACTTGTTCCTTGACCCGGCAGAAAAATTGGGTTTCTCGCTTAATGTGGCCGCAATTAACCTCTTCAAATCCTTCGTTTTCAATTCTGAGCTTAAGGACCTTCCACTTTTGGGTGGAAATTTTACTTGGTGTAATAACAGAGACCCTACGACTTACGTCCGGCTAGATCGCTTCTTAGTTTCGGCTGAATTTGAGTTAGCTTTTCCAAGTATTATGCAGCGGGTACTTGAAAAGTCCTTGTCGGATCATAACGCCATTGCTCTTCAGGAAGATTCTTGCAATTGGGGGCCGAAACCTTTTCGGATTTTCAATTACTGGTATGATGAGGATGGATTTATTGATATGGTACAATCGTCGATCAAAAATCTGAAATTCCAGAATCCTAATTTGGGTATAGGCGGCCTGCTCAGGGGTTCGAAGTTGGCAATAAAAAAGTGGGCTTCAAAGCTGGCAGGGGATGGTAAAAACACGGTGATTTTGGAGAAACAAATATCCGCCCTCGATCTTAAAATTCAATCTGGTTGTTACAATTCATCCAACCTTCAAGAAATCAATCAGCTGAGAATTCGACTCTGGCAAGAATATAGAAGAGAGGAAAGTGCTTGGCAACAGAAATCGAGGGTAAGATGGCAAACGGAAGGGGACAGGAATACACGGTTTTTTCACTTATGTGCCTCGACTCGCCGCAGATCGAATGCTATAAAGGTGCTAAGTTCTGAAGGTATTACGATCTCGGACCCCTTTCTTATTAAGTCGGCGGTTAAACAACATTTTCAGAAGGCTTATAATTTAAGATTGGCTCTTGAAACTGAAGATTGTGATCTGGAGTTTACTAAACTGTCTTTTGAGCAAGCATCTTCTCTTTCTCGTAAATTTTCTATGGATGAAGTTTGGTCGGCCCTTGCCTCGGCGGATAGCAACAGAGCCCCGGATCCGGACGGGTGTAATTTGGGTTTTTTTACGAAATTTTGGCATCTGTTAAAAGACGATATCATGCGTTTTTTCGAGGATTTCTATCATGGAAAAGAATGGGAGGCTGGAATTAACCATTCCTTTATAACCCTTATCCCAAAAATTCCATGTCCTAATTCTTTGGATGAGTTTCGCCCGATTAGCCTCGTCGGAGGCGTCTACAAAATCCTCTCGAAGGTCTTGAAGATCAGACTGCGCAGTGTTATAGGGTCACTTGTGGGTGCTTCTCAGTTTGCATTCATAGCTGGGCGTCAAATTTTAGACTGCTCGCTTGTGGCAAATGAAGTTATAGACTATTTGACTAAGGAAAAAAAGGAGGGCGTTGCCTTTAAAATCGATTTCCACAAGGCATACGACTCAGTCGAGTGGAGCTTCCTTATCTTAATTCTTCAGAAGTGTGGTTTTGATGATAGATGGTGTTCTTGGATTTTTCAGTGCATCTCTTCGGCATCTATTTCCATCCTTGTTAACGGTTCTCCTACTGAGGCATTTTCCATATCATGTGGGTTACGGAAGGGATGCTCTCTTTCTCCCCTATTATTCAATCTTGTGGGCGAAGCACTCAGCTTGATGCTATCCAAATCGGTAGACAAGGGGCTGTTTCAGGGAGCTAACGTCATCCGCGGGAACGACACTGTGAGTATCTCACATCTCCAGTTCGCGGATGACTTACTAATTTTTTGTGGTGCGGCGGAGGGTCAAATCAGAAACGTAAAGAGAATTTTGAGATTATTCGAGTTGGCCTCTGGCTTTAAGCTGAATATGGCCAAGAGCAAGATTTACGGCATCAATGTTGCTGCTTCTTCGTTAAATACTTGGGCAAGTTCGGTTGGTTGCAAAGTAGATACTTTTCCAACTAATTACTTAGGCTTGCTTCTGGGTGCTAGGCGAAACTCGATTTCCATGTGGGAGCCAGTGATTCTTAATTTTGAGAAGAAGATAGAAGGATGGCAGTCTCGGTTCCTTTCTATTGGTGGGAGGTTGGTCCTAATCAAATCTGTTCTTTCTTGCCTCCCAATCTACTTTTTATCCTTATTTCAAATATCGTTATCGGTAGCTAATCGGCTAAATCGATTAATGGCGAATTTTCTGTGGGGAGGGACTTCGGACAAATCTAAAATACAGTGGGTTAAGTGGAAAGATATTTGCCTTCCAAGAGAGAATGGTGGATTGGGTTTAATCGATTTGACCTTGGTGAATAGAGCTTTATTAGGGAAATGGTGTTGGCGGTATGAGAATGAACCGGAAGGATTATGGAGGAGAGTAATTTCTTGCAAGAACGCTGCCACCTGTAACCTCCTTCCTTCAGAGGCGTTACCTAGGCATTCGTCCTGGATATGGAGAGGAATCGTTAAATCATTCCTAAGCAACGACAGGTTGGGCGTCTGTTTGCGCTCGAGCCTTAAACTTGAGGTGGGCGATGGTAAGTCTATAGCGTTCTGGACGGACGTGTGGTTGGGTGACTTGTGCTTGAAAGCCATGTTCCCCCGTATATTTGCATTATCAGTCTCTAAATCAGGATGTATTGCTGATTTCGGAATTAAAAGTTCCACTGGCTGGGAGTGGCGCATAATTCTTAGGCGAGCCCTCTTTGATTGGGAACAGCAAAATTGGAATGAATTCATGTCACGGTTACGAGATTTCAAGTCTAGTTCTTTTGATCACGATTGGGTACGTTGGTTAGGTTCAAGTGATGGCTCCTTCAATGTGAAATCTTTAAAATCTATGCTGATTGGCCCTATTCCTTCGGTTAATTTCTGGAAAAATTTCGTCTGGCTTGGGTGTGCTTCTCCTAAAGTTGAATTATTTTTTTGGTTGGTTGTGAAGGGTCGAGTTCCGGTAAAATCAGAACTGCTGAAAAGAGGAATTCCCTCTTTGTCAACGATTGAGTGTGTATTTTGTAAAAATCAGGCTGAGACTGTTTCCCACCTCTTTTTCTCCTGTCGCAGTAGCTGGTTGATTTGGTCATATTTTCTGTCTAGATCGGGATGCTCCTCAGTGTTTCACATTGATCCAGGTATGTTTTTAGAGGAATAGAATGCAATTGCGCCCCAAGGGGCTCGGAAAGTTTGGTCTCTCATCCCGTTTGCAGTAGTGTGGACCCTTTGGCTATCAAGGAACGATATCGTCTTTAATAACAAACCTTTAGATCCGACTCAAATAATTTTTCTGGTTCAGTACCGTTTGGCGACTTGGATTAAAGCCAAGTTCAACAATTGTTCGATCCCAGTGGAGGCAATTTTGGCCGATTTTCTACTAGTTGAAGACAAAAGTTTGGGTGTGGCGAGATCGAATTCAAAATGCTTTTGGACTCCACCCCCTGGTTTTCTGAAACTTAATGTTGATGGTGCATCTTCCTTGATAGGGCATGGAAATGGTGTTGGTGGTGTTCTAAAGGATGAACATGGGGCAATCTTGTTACAATTCTCCGAAAGATGCTGTAGTGGTCCTCCCTCGCTGGTGGAACTCTTAGCTATTAAAATAGGAATCCACAAGATTCTCTCCGCAGGCTTCGCAACGCTGGCAAGGGTGATCATCGAGAGTGACAGTAAGTCGGCGGTGGAATGGGTTTCCGGGGTGGCTAATCCCCCGCCAGGGTTCGTTGATATGGTAAGAGAAATTTCGGATGAAATCAAGGCCAATACAATGGTAATTCGGTGGATCCCTCGCTACTGCAACATCGAAGCGGATGCACAAGCTAAGAAAGGTATAGGCTAAATATGGCCTTCAGTGGTGCTTTTCTGGTTTTATGTAATAGAAAGGATGATTTGGTGTTATTCGGACTGGTTGTAAATTGTTTCTGAATCAATAAAATTTCGGGCACTCTTTTTCCCTTTAGGACTAGTGGGGGTTTTTAACGAGGCCCTTAACCTTTCAAAAAAAATTCATGTCAATTTCTTTTCAAAACGGTGTCAAATAATATATTTTTCATATAAATAGAAAACTTAATACACTTAGGTTTTCCATTTATATCATACAACGTGAAAGAAAATGAAAAAAAAAATGAAAAGAAGAAACGTGAATTAATTACAATCTCTTATTTTATTTGTTCAAAATAAGAAGTTGACGGTGTTGTGCCACTGCCATCGTTCAAAGCACTGAATTTTTCTATTAAAAAATGAATCCGGCCAATCTGTGTAATTTCTGAGATAAAATGGATAGTTAATGAACTTAATTGTTTTATTTTGGTCGGAATTTATTTAATTATCTTTGGTTGACTCATAAGATTATTTAGTTCCATAAATATAAAGCTCACATCTCTCGTATTTGATTTGTAATTATCGGTATTTTTTAAAAGGTTAAATCCTCTTTCTTTGGTGGTTTATCGATGTATTCAGATCTGTTTTTACGAAGCATCATGTAATTTTGCTTTGGTTCGCTCGCCACTCTTTCATCATCTCAAAAGCGTCTAGATGAATAAAGACAAAGGAGTACTATTGAAGATTACTGAATTACTATGAATGATGAGCTTCAGATTTAAAAGAAGGCTTCGATTATCATTACGACTTTAAGTTTTTTTTTTTCATTGTATTCTTTGTTTAAGTTTTAGATAATCCCTAAATGAGAACAATTTGAGAATTAATACGGTTGATATTATTATTGTCGTAACATTTTGAAAACGGTGGATAATGACATTGGGTTCGAAGTTCTGTAGTGTTATTACGATGTTACATACTGTCAGGAACTTTGCTCGAACATTATCGGAAAAGGGGTTGAAGATGAAGACAGTAAAATGAGTAGGTTTTGGCCGGAAACAATGGGACTGATGGCGCCGGATGCCTGAACCCCCACTTAAAGTCTATGGAGGGGAAAGACAGTGAAAGAAACAAACAACATTTCGGTCTGATGTTGCTGAATGGCTGCTCGTGTCTCGAGTTCGTTAACATTGCCTGTCCATTCTTTTTAATGGTTGGATTAACTGCAGCGCTGATCAATTTGAAACCAGGGCCAAACTCCAAGGAAGCAGCTCAAGTTTTCTTCAATTATGTCTTTGCTAATCCATATATATATATATATATATATATATATATATATATATATATATATATGATTTTCTGTGATGTGGGTGGCTCTAAGACGTGGGATCTTTAAAACATGTCTGGTCTCTCCCTCTCTCGGTAAGAATGCCTATAGAGAAATGCTTGTCATGTGGATATTATTATATTACTAGTTCATCAAAATGCAACAAATTTAGTAAGTAGGGGCAGAGTTAGAGTTGAGAGTTGGAAGGGTAAAAGATAAATGTTTGATTTAATTTTATTTTAAATGATTTAAATTTGGGTTTAGATCAGTTGATGTCTAAATAATAAGATACTAGACAAAGGTGGTGGAGAGGATGACTAAAGTAGTGGGAGGCGGTCTTAAGCGGTTCACTCCTATAGATTTAGAGTGGAAAGTTACGATCATTACGGTAATCGAAGCTGGAGAGAGGAAGAGAGGATGGGAGAAGAAAGGTGTTGTCATTTCCCTGGTTGAGTTCTGTTTTTTAAGTTGATTTCTCTCTCCGGTTGCATGAGTATTTATAGCTCATGGTACCATTAGTGATTGGACGGTGTCAGGCATAGTGATAGCTATTAGCCTTTAGACGAGTTGAAAGAGATCAGACGCAAAACATAAGGGGTTTGGTCGCCGGAACTTTTTTTATTAGGAATAGGATAGATTTTTTTAAAAAGAAGGTAAAATACTTCTATAATCCTTTCAAAGTTTGTAAAATCTTAGTATGACCCCTCAAAATTTTTAATTTTATTTTGGCCCCTTTATAAATTTCTAGTTTTTTAATTTCATTTTGATTCTCCTTTATAAATTTTTAGTTCCGCCCCTAATAGAGAAAGGTCTGACTTCCTAATACTATACTTTGCAATCTTGTCACATGGATGAGGTGTTGTAGTATCTGACAGTGTTTATTTCCAAGACCGTGTAGACCTCTTATTTCATCATCTCTAGTATTGCTTGTGAATCACCTTCGAAGTTACTGAATATAGAGGCACTAGGGTCATTTTTGAATATGGAAGTTCCAGATATAACAAGATTCGAAAGTCTCCAAAAATTAAATCCTAATGTAATTTTATCTTACTTATGGTACATATAATAAAAATTATATTAAATTAGTCCGAATTTTAAACCCGAAAAAGTTATGATTAAGCTTGAACTTAAGCTTAATCTTGAGGAACCAGACACCCTTTGGACCATAATATCATGTGACAGGCAATGGTAACATTAATTGTACTCGGAACACAACATTATATCCCACCTTCCCATATCATGACCTCCATCTACTTTCTCAATTATTTTTCCACTCTTCTATACGCATGAACTATCCCATTTTTACTACATTGACTGACAACGAAATAATTAGACAAAACAGACATTAGGTTAAAATCTGCATTAAACGTTTATTTAAACAATTATTTTGGTTTTTTTATTCCTTTTTAAAGTAATTTAATTATTAACCCTTTCACTTTTAGTTGAAATAAAGGGGGTGATAACCAGGCTCGGCTCGGCTCGGAAAAAGTGTAATTGGGTTCGGCTCGAAAACAATACTATTGGGTTCGGCTCGGGCTCGAAGCTCGTCAGGCTCGGTTCGGGCTCGTCAGGCTCGGCTCGGCTCGAAATGAAAAAAAATTGCTATAGTTTTTTTTATAAAGATTCGTTAAAAATCTCTTTCATAACTAACACTAAAACGAAATTTAATGACCGATAAGGAGAAAAAAATGTCAAAAATTAGATTAATCCAAATAATCAATAAATGTTCTTATAATACAAACACATAATTAAAGAGAATATAAAATCAAACAACAACCAACTAAAGAAAGAAAATACAAACACATAATTTATTTTAGTGCATATGTAGATTCCGAGTCTGTTCACGAGCTTTTCGAGCCGAGCCTGAGTAGGCTCACTCGAGCCGAACTTTGACCGAGCTTTAACCGAGTCGAGTCCGAGTAGCTCGCGAGCCGGTCAGGCTCATTATCACACCTTGAATGATCAAATTTTAATATAAAAAAAATTAATCGATTTACGATTAATAATATATATATATATATAGTAATATGCATGTCCGTCTTACGGTCCCTGTTCGGGGTACATGGCTGCCCCTCCCAACAATATCGTATCCAAGGTTTGAACTCACGTCCTCTCTTTGGAAGTGCAATGTGCCTTACCAATACACTCAATCCTTGTTGGTTGTAAAAACATATATTTTAATAGAATGAATAAAATTAAAATTAAAAACATATATACTTAATATTTGAGAAAACAATGAAAATACCCAACGGCAGAGATGAAACTGGGGCAGGTTGGGGTTATATTAGTATAAGTGCTTTTTAGTCCCTCTGAAAAATTAACTATTCAATTCAACCCCTTTCGTCATTTAAATCAATTAATGGAGATATTGCATTTCTGGCCCCTTCAAAATATCTAACAGTGATGTTCGTTTCTTAACAACCAATAAATCAGAGTCTCATTTGTTAATTAATTTGTCTGAATCTCTCTTTGTTCATGAGGAATGGCCCATGCGAGAAAAGTAATGAAAAAAACAAGACAACGTCGGCTTTTTTGTTCCGATGTAACCGTGGGTGTTGGGATACTTCGATTCTAATAATAACACTATTTGCTTCACTTTGAAGCCTTAGACATCCCTCCCTTTACAAATCTTAAGGTCAATATTTAAAGCATGACAAATTACATAAATGGTCACTACATTAAATAAAAATGATGTTTTTCTATCATTATTTTTTAAAAAATTACAAATGATCACTAAATTTATCGTATTATTATACAATTATCATTGAATTTATCAAAATATTACAAAATGATCTTTAAAATTTATTGAATTTTTGCAAAAAATAATATTCCAAGTTTATCAAATTTTATCACTATTTTATAACGTGCAACGATTGTTTTGTAACAATTCGATATATTTAATGATTGTTTACAAAATTTTGAATTATCAATACTAAAAAATATTGTTTTTATTTAATTTAGTAATCATTTGTGTATTTTTTTAATGGTCTAAAGGTGATTACAAGGTAGTATCTATTCATACATATTCTTAGTTCTTTGACAATACGCATACACTTTGTAGACAAAGCGAATTAAACCCGCGTACTTTAACTTTATATATATATATCCTATATACTGGCGTTCCACAAGCGCTTTAGTTTTAGGGTATAATGAGTTAGTTTAGGGTATATGGTTTAGGGGTTTATGTGTAGGGGTTTAGAATTTAGGGATAGTTATTTCAATTCGAGGTTTATGGTTATAATTTAGGGTTTACAGGTTAGAGTTTAGTTTTTAGGGGAATATAGGGAGGATTTAGGTTTTAACCTATAAAGCTTAAATTATAACCCTAAACCTTAAATTGAAACAACTATCCCCAAATTCTAACCACCTACACCTAAACTCCTAAACTCTATACCCTAAACTAACTCCATATACCCTAAAATTAAGGCGTTTGTGGAACTTTCAGTTCCACCGCTTGTGTATAGAATATATATATATATATATATATGTGGAAACCTATGTTTTTTAGCATTTGATCGTTTCTAATTAATCCTAGTTACGTTACGTGCTTCCTCAATCGTTGGAGGCTTGGAGCTTTAATTGGAAACAATTTCATAAGAAGAAGAACACACGTTAACCATCAATATTAATTTCTAATAACCATTAAACCAAAAAAAACTAAACTTAAAATATAATTATTAAAATTTATAACCTAAATTTTATTTTAATCTAACCCAAACTCAAAATCCCACACCTTTTTTTTCATCCCATTAATTCAAAAAAAATGTATTTCGAGAGCGTGTAGCACACCGACAATAAAAAGCGAATGAAAATCCCATTTACACTAGAAACAAATAGAACTGGAAAAATAACCCAGAGACGTACAGCACCGTTTTATAAAATGGCGGCGAATTCAAGGTTGCCCGCCACGTTCATTCTAGCTGTTAAAAACTTTATATTTTTACCATAAAAAATTAAACCCATAAATTTATTTTTTAAAATATTATATATATATATATATAAACACCGTCAAGTTGTAACTTAACAAGGTTAGAAAATTACTCTAGATCAAAAGCCAGCAAGAACTGAGGTGGTCTACACTCGCTAAGATTACCAGAATGCCCTCATTCATTGGGATTAGTATCTAAACAAAGATTAATTGGTAATTAAGGTGACAGATTGCGTTATTAACCCAGGGGAGAAAATGGTCAGAATAAGTAGATGAGGCGTTTTCTTCTTTTGCCTATAGTCAAAAAAACAATTTGACCGACTCAATATTGATTCGACTCAGCCGGGTATCTTGGGGGTCTCACGTGACCGGCATCACGCTGTTCGAGAGTGAGTCACACGCTGAGTCAGCCCCATTCCATGCTGTCCCATTGGCTAAGTCACGCCTTGCGGGACCTACTTCTCCACGTGTCGGCATAGGACACCATTATCGTTGTACCTACCGTCTTAATTGCCTATGGTAATACAAAGTAGGGATAACTACATTTTTAGTACCCACTTTTACCTGTTTTTCTATTTTGGTACTTTACCTATTTTTCTTGGTAAAATAGTATCTAACGTTACGTTTTGTTTCTATTTTGGTACTCCGCCGTTAAAAAATTAACATAATGGTGACTATGAGAGAGAAAATCACATGTAGCATACTGCCACATCATTTTCTCTCTCCTAGTCAGCATGCTACGTTAACAAAAGTCATGAAAAAAGCATATATAGCATGCTGACTAGGAGAGAGAAAATGACATGTCACGTGTGATTTTCACTCTCCTAATCAACTTTTCGTTAATTTTTTAATGGCGGAGGTATCAAAATAAAAGCAAAACGTAACGTTAGTCATTAGGTACTATTTTGCCAAAAAAATAGGTATGGTACCAAAATAAAAAAACAAGTAAAAATGGGGTACTAAAAATATAGTTATCCCTACAAAGTACATGTATACACAAAATCACAAATTTTAACATCAAATAGGGACCTGAATTGTAATTTGACCAATATTTAAAAAATACATCGTATTAGTATAGTATTATATTGAGGATACTTTTTTTCCCATTTCGGCTGTTGGGATCCTATAAAAACAGCAAAATCAGTGTACATGCGACTCCACCGCGACCAAAACCCTCTCGCTTTCTCGTACATTTTTTCACTACGTTACACTTTCTCTGCCCACTCTTGTTGAAAAATATTTTCTATCCGTACAGTTTCTTTTAAAAATCTCATTTTCCCGGATTTCATTTCTCTAGTGTGAAGACTGCTCGAGATTTTCCGGCGAAATCTTCAAAGAACAGAAACAGCGACGAGTATATAGAAAGTTCGTGGTGTAAACTGGGTTCAGCTTTGTCTTTCGTTTGTGTGTTCGTCGTTTTAAGCTTCACTCTCACGGTTCCTTTGCCTTTTTTGCCGCTTTATTCTTTTTACTGAGTCGATGCCTACTGGACCTGGTAGAATCTGAGAGGAAAAAAAAACAATCAGAAATGGAGGAAAGTATCCTATGTCCGCAGAAATACACCGAACACAGAAGTATTACTCGCAAGTTCAAAAAACAGACCTTGAAACCGAAGAAAGCAGCTTCTGATCATGGCGGTGGTCACGGCGGTGATGTTACGAGGGTCGTTCGGGTATCCGTTACAGACCATGACGCGACGGACTCTTCCAGCGACGAGGAAGCTGACTTCTTTGGTCGTCAGAGAGTGAAACGTTATGTGAACGAGATCAATATCGAAGTTGTCGCCGCCGCCGCCGCCGGGGCCGTTTCTAACCGGAAGAGGACGGCGGTGGAAGCTGGTGTCAGTACGGGATGTCGTAGACCGATTAAGGTGAACGGGAATGGAAGGAAGTTCAGGGGAGTAAGGCAAAGACCGTGGGGGAAATGGGCGGCGGAGATTCGTGATCCCGCTCGACGTGTACGGCTGTGGTTGGGCACTTACGACACTGCTGAAGAAGCAGCCATGGTTTATGATAATGCAGCGATCAAGCTCCGAGGACCCGACGCTTTGACCAACTTCGTTACTCCGCCTTCTAAGGAAGAAAATGCTGAAAAACCCGAAAACATCAACGTCAGTTCGGTTTCCGGGTACGAATCCGGCGACGAGTTAACTCACAATCTTTCTTCCCCAACCTCGGTTCTCAACTTCCGAACTCAGTCAAGTGAAGAAACACCAGTCGAACCAAAGAAACAAGCTCCCGAATCCCAAGAAGAAGAGAGTAAACCGCCACCGCCACCGCAGCAGCAACAGCAGCAACCGGTTCTTAACGAATTTCAAGGCGAAACCGAAACCGAAACCAACTTCTCCGACATTTCGGTGTTCGATTTGCCGCTCGATTTCCCTTCGGTCGACGAGCTTTTCGGCGTGTCAGTGTCGGGGTTGTCGGATTTCGATGATGCTGCGATGGTTTTACCAGACAGTACAGTTTTCAGTGACGATTTTGGCTGCTCATCACCATCGACTATGTGTCAAGTAGATGATTATTTTGCAGACATCGATGATTTGTTCCTGTCGGATCCTTTAGTTGCATTGTGAAACAGAGTTCTTGTAGTCGCCGTTTTGCTTGTCGATTTTCCGGCAGATTTTCGATCGGCGACGACATAAATGTTTTAGCATAGTTTTTTTTTAACGTTGTTAATGTTAATTTCTCCGTCAAAATAAACGGAGAGCTGAGTGGAGTTTTGCTGAGATTTTTATTTTAAATTTGTTTTTATGATTAGGCTGCTGTGTAAGAGTGTATTTATAGTTTTGAGGAAGAAATAAAAATTAAAAATAAAAACCTTTTATTTATGGTAGTCGCTGTTTTTGTTATTCATTACTAATTATTGGTATAGGAAGACGGGTTATTATAGAAACTGACTTTTTTATTTCAATTGTTTTATTGGTAATGTTTATATTACAAATAGGCAACTTTATTATGCTATTTGAGTTTTGACTTTTAACAGTATTTGTATTTTTATTAAAAATTTTAAAGTTAGTTTTTATTTCGACCGTTTAACTTTTTTAAATTAAAAATAACATGAAAAGTGAAGTCGGATTGTATTTTCACAGACTTCAGTGTTCACTTTTACTATAGCAATTAGCAAATGCTATAGATTTAGAAATAAAAGTAATGGTACTATATTTTTTGGGAAAAAAACTTTCCAACTGCCATATTCATGTCATTTCCCATTATAAATAAGTATTTTAATAATATCAATTTTTATTTAGTTATTTAAAGTTTTTTTGGGTCAAAATAAGTATTTAAATTATATTATTTGTTTTAGGTACATAGAGTCTTTTTTGGTCAAAATAAGTACTTTACGTGTGTGTACATATTTAATCTAGAATTATATTGATTAAAAAATACATTAAATACTTATTTTGAATAAAAAAATATACTTTAAATATTTATTTTGACAAAAAAATTCATGCTTAAATGAAAAAATTAGTATACTTTAAGTATTTATTTGTGATATAAGTCTATTCATAACACCAAATTTAAAATTTAAGACCTCTTTTAAAAGGTGTAACGTTTCATCTCATTATAACAACTAATTATCCGTTATTATTCGATTATCGATTATTTTTGTTTGTTTTGTTTTTGTCCTTTGACTCAGCTGTTCGAGGCTTTCGGCCACAGCTGTTTTGTTGCTTATGTTACCAATGCTTGTTCTCCCCCACTGTAATGCTCTGTGTATCCTTTGGTTTCAATAATGAATTTCATTTTCCTTCGATGAAAAAAACAAAAAATAAATAGTAAGCCACTAATTTTTAAAAAAAAAAAAATAAATTAATATATGTGATTATGACGTGGAAGTGTTCCAGTGCGTGGTCACGTGTGGAAATTTTGAAAGTGCCACGGTGGCATTCTTTTTGCCCCCATGCGCTCTGCCGTAATTCACGGTTATGGCCGGTCAAGTGACTCCGAGTTAGGGCGCTCGTTTCTGAAAACCGACACGGTCTACTTTTTTTAGAAATGAAATAAAAATGGGTATAATTAATTTTAATTTGATTGGGGAAATTTTAATTTACTTAAATAGTATTTATTGTTGAATTAGTTGGTTGATTGACAAATTTACCACCTGTAATAAATTCGAAATAACGCACATGGTTTATATACAACTTAATGATATTTGGCTGTTAAACTTATTTTTTAAAAATATTTATATCTACATTTTTCGGTCTTAAATTTCTAATATTTTTATTAATTAAAGAAACTGATCGAACAATAATATATCTATCTAGTTTATAATATTTTGAATGAAAGAAAGAAAACTAATATTTAAGGCAACTTTCCTAGTATTATATATTTACACATATAGGTGAAGGTAATTGTGTTTAAGTGTATTCTAATGAACAAATGAAAGAAAGAAAACTAATATTTAAGGTAACTTTCTTTTTCTTTTTTCCTCATCCTTATTATTTTTATTTTTATTTTACGTTGTTAACATCGACATTAATTTTTGTACTGGTTGTCGATCGTTAGTTATTGACCAATGATTATTTTTATATGTTTTTGTTCTATATAAGAATATTTTCTGTTTTGAATTCCTTCATTTCAAACATCTAATCGTATTTTGTTTCGTCTGTTTTTAGGGGCAATATTCATTTTTCTTATGGCGCGTTGTTCATTGGATTCTTATCTACCTTTGAAGTAGTTTTGTATTCGTGCAACGATAATCACGGCGTACTTCTTTGGTCAAAATGACCCCTATGTTAGTATGTATTTAAATGACCCCTCTACAGAATGACACATAAGTAAAAATTTAATTTTATAAAATTAAATAAAACATAAAATATATTTTTTCTTCTGACGCGTTATTTTGTCAAGTCATTTCAAGTTGTTTAGCATTAATTGACTAACAATTTTCATTCACGGAAAAATATTTTGACTTAAAATAAAACGTTGATGGCTAAATTACTTTTAAAAATTGAGATCAAAGTGCTTATTCAATCAAATGCTAAGAATATTTTTTGACGTTATGTCTATTAGTTATTAAAACGTTGATTGAGACGTCGGAAAATATTCAAAATGGACAAGAATGAAGAAATAATATTTAGGAAATGTAAAGAATTAATGTCGTAGAAAGTATAAGTATTTGACGTAATTTGGACGCTTAAAACATGAACTCGGATGTTTGACGATACATCAATATCATATTTATTGTTATTGACCATTTCCAAAATAATATAGAATTTTCTTGTCCGAAAGTTGATAGAAGTGGAGTCAATTGGCAAAGATTGGCAAGAACGTGGGTGAAGAAAATTACGGAATTGTATGGGTTGGGTTTTTAGTCGATCAATATTATTATTATTCGATAAAATAGAGAGTTAATTAAAAAAATATAAATAAATAGAGCATATTATAATAATTATTCCATTTTTATTAGACAAACCAGAGAGATAATTAATATATATATATATATAGAGAGAGAGAGAGAGGTATTGTAACAATTATTCTAAAAAGTTAAACTATTATTTAAGATCGGGTTGAGTAGGGTATTCTTCACCTTAAACCCAAATTCAACCCGACCTTATCCTTAAAAAATCAGACTTGAACTCGACCACAAAATTTTCTTTAAAAAACTCGACTCTATAAGATCGAGTCGGGTCGAAACTCATCGGGTATGAATCAAATGGCCATCCCTACCCCCAACGTCTATACCCCTTCGTCCCGGTCTATAATTAATTATGAACGACAACTTCAATCTATGATAATGATGGTAACAACTTATTATTTTCAACCAATTTTGTTGGGTGCATTTAGGACCATAATGATGCATTTCACATTCTTCATGTTCCTAAAACTATTTGAATTAATAAACTTAACAATATTCAATAATACATTATGAATCGATGATGAATTCACATATGATATACAAACAATATATAATTTTTTTTTTAATAATAAGGCATCATCTATTCATTGATACTTGCATAAAATTATTAACTTTACATATTTTACAATTAGCACTAAAACTTTTGAAAATTTAGAAAATGGACAATTTATAAGACATGGCATGAGGGTTGAGGCAGGAATGTAATGGAAATAATTGGAAAGAAGTGGCTAACTATCTTGCTTCACTATTACTCAATGAGGAATGTAATGGAAATTGAATAAAGTTCTAATAATTATGTCTATGTCTATCTATCTATCTAATATGTACATGGTAGCAATTTTTTTATTAATATCAGAGTTAATTGCATTATACGTCTTTAAATTATGATTTTCATTCTAAATTAGTCTTCAAACTTTGAACATTCCAATTTCTTTCACAAATTATGACCTTGTTCTAAATTAGTCTCAAAGCTTTTGAACATTCTAATTTCATTCTCAAATTATCGTTTATACCACATCATATTATTACATAATTCACACCAATGTTTACATTGCAATTAACAATTTGTATAACATTTTTATAAACATGGGATGTGATTAATATATACTGATAATTTGGAGACAAAATTAGAATGTTCAAAGGTTTAAGACCAATTTAAAATGAGGATTGTAGTTTGAGGATGACAATAAAATGTTCAAATATGTATCGACCAATTTAAAATTAGAATCACAGTTTAGAGATATATGATGCAATTAATATTCAACTTATTATTATTATTATTATTATTAAAAGTGATAATAATAGAGAGGAGTTGTGGACCATTGATGATTTTGCAATACCAAGTACGGCTCCACGCGCTTTTCGCATAAATTTTTTGATAATTATATCCGTAAAAATATTGTTGTAGCTGCTTCTGCATAAACACAATAATACTCCTAGTACTTTATGGTTAGATGAATTCTTATAAATATTATTATTTTATATTCAATAATATTTTGATGTTTTCTTTTTCATCTTTTTGTCATTTAAATAATATTTAAGTACGATTTGATTATGAAGATTTTTTTTTAATAAAACACACATTTATTTTAGTTTATTTCGTTCGACTCATGATATTTAGGGTAAAACTTTTTAACATCTCTCATGCTGAGACGAAGCTATGTTTTTCATGGTAGGGGCTGTTGCCCCCTGCATGAGGAACTTTTTTACCCTTTGATTCATTATTATTTAAAAAAATTAAAATAATTGTAAATTTGCCCCGCACATTTCAAAATTTATGTTTGCACTCCTAATCTTAAACACTTGTTTTGTATTTTTTTTTTTTAAAAAAGTGAATTTTGCATTAAAAGCTCTTTTTAACTAAAAACAATGGATAATATATAATTTTTAAAGTAAAAAGTTTTTTTTTCAATTTGGGTTGAAAACTCTTTTTCAAAAACTGAAATTGTTAGGTTTATAGTTTTAATTGTTATGCTTTTAAAATAGTTAAAAATGTATTTGGAAAAGAATATTAACTTGGAGAAGCAAATTTAACTAAATGACGTGATATTATTTTAAATGAAACTATACTTGGGCTAGATCGAGGCAGTGATGACTTGATTTTAATTTCCTCTTAAGTTCTACTCGAATTTAATTCGACCCGATCCAAAAATTCTTTTCACTATTTATATTTTAATAAAACATATTTTATAATTAAATTTATATTAAACTACGTTTTAATAATTTAATTTGGATTAGGGAAATCAACCCAATTTGTGGGCAAGTCTAAATTTTAAATCATGACGTTATATTTTTAAGTAATGTAGCATGTTTATTCGAATTTTGTATCATGACAATTTAACTTTTCATTAGAATTATTGATGTATTATTTCAAAACACACACAACATGCTGCAGAAATTGGTTAAAGAAGAAGGAAAACGTGCATATTCTGGGTTTATCCAAAAATTATGTTTGTTTAATTTCAAGATTAGGGACCTAAATGTCCAAATCCAGGAAAATGTGAAAATATAATGAGACAAATTATACAAGGAAAAATGTTCAACCATGACAAACATGCTTAGTCAGACATTTCTCATGTGCGAGTGAAGAATTTGGACAGGGGGTCGATAATTGTTTGAAATTACAGTAAATTATGAAATTGAGGTCTTGAAACTTTTGAACTTTTGGATTGGAGAATTATTGTGCGTAAAAGTCATTTGTGGACTTTTAGTTCATATTTTGTTTCATTTTTTCTATAACTGTCAGCATTCTAATTCGGATCGAATATTGTAAAAAAAAATTATGAAACGATCATCTCAACTTAATTTATTTTACTTATAATTTCATAATTTGAACTTTTCACTTAAAAAATCTGACGTCTCATCTAGTTAGTAATTTTTGCACTATAGCAAATATTGTGTTTTGGTGCCTGTTTTTTTTTTTAAATGTCAAATAAAAGTCGTTGCAGCATAAAAACAAGTAAAATTATAATCTTAGAAAATTATTAACTTCATGACGTAACTGTATCTTAAAAAACGGAAGCATTACAATTAACATGTGAATATAACATTATTAACTCTCTGCCGCCGACAATTTTGCTTTTCTTCTTTTTGATTAGTGGTCGGTAATTAATTTTAGTAATGGTTGTCGACTATCAGATCTATCTTATTTTTTCATGTTTCAATAAGAATCAATGACTTTGTGGTACGTGTTTTCTCTCTCCATGTGACACATTTTTTTTAATTTTTTTTTCGTTTCATCTGTCCTTGTGGAAAGGTTTTCAGCATACCTTAACGGTCCGTTGGTGCTCGTACAGAGATGTTCACGACACTAATATCTGATTATGGTTATGTCGGTGGTCTTAGAAAGATGAATCCCCACTCGATTAATGGTTGGTTGTCGATGTAATCAATCTTGGGTAGCGGAGCAATCTGCATGATAGCTAGGTTCGCTCACCACTCCTTTTTCACCCCGTAAATCGTCTCATTTGGCTAGAGACAAAGAGATTTAAGAAGGTTTCTGGATTTTGATATGTTAGTCTTGATTGAAGTTTTGTAAATATCCAATATGAGAGCAGCCCCTTCTAACTCGGTTTTCTCAATTCACAACGATAAATTTCAAACTCTAACTTTACTTAAGAAACCTAACGCCTCAGCTCGACCAATTAGTGGTTATTTAAATACAATTTGACTAAAAAAGGTTATTGTTAGATTTAGTTGCCGTGAGGTTTGACCAATTGGATATAGTATTAATCTGAAAATGAAAATAATGTCTACCAAATAATGATTTAATTTAACGATATTGTCAAAGCTGGATTAAACATCAACCACATGTAGAGTGCACGACAGCCGTCGATGCAACCCCATTGGTCCACAAAATCAATTTGACGGTCTGAGCCCATTCACATGCTTACTTTAGACTTCAGACTTTTGGACATCTGGTTTTCTAAGGTGGGTCCAGACCCTATAAACAAGGGTCTCAATACACGTTCTGGTGATGAACACGTGATATTTGTATGGGGAGTTCTGTACCCAATTGCAGTCCCACTCAACTCAAGCATTTGTTTTTCCTTCTTCTCGTTAGCCACGTGGACATCAGGATCAAATCTTAAACATGACTAATCACAAGACACGTGGATTAGACACGTTCATTGATTGTAATGTATTACCTGCAGCAGATCGCATGGCAAGGCATATGCATTTGCAGAGCTGAAGGTCGGAAGTTCCGAAGTTATGTATACGCATAATGCTAAAAGAATACTCCTCATGTTTGACTAAATTGTTATTTTAGTCTTTATTATATTTTTAAAGTAATTTAGCTTTTAACGTTTTATCTTGGGTTAAAAATGACCTCAATGCGAATGAAAACTATTAGTCAACCAACAATAAATGGGTTGAAATGACGTGGCAAATCTACACGACAGTGCACGCCGTGACAACAGTGTCATGTAGACAAATATGGTGATTTTACATAATGACACATCGGTCAAAAAATAATTTTAAAATTTTGTATAAAATACAAAATATTTGTTTGACATATAATTCTGTCAAGTCATTTCAAGTAGTTTATCGTCAGTTGACTAATAGTTTTCATTTACGGATAAGATATTTTAATTAAAAATAAGATATTAAGAGTTAAATTACTTAAAAAGAATATGAGCCAAAATGACTATTCAGTCAAACGTTAAAGGTATTTTTTTAACAGGCGTATAATACAGCATACAAAGGTGGCCACTATCAACAATAAGTGTTTTTTTCTTATGGGAATGGGAGGCAATTTTATTTGACAATTTTTATTACATTATCTTACAGTTGGACTGAACTTTCTCAAGTAAGTTATATATTCGGATCACTAATACTATTATTTTTTTATGAATAATTGTAGCTTTTGATAATGTATTACGAAATAGATATGTGTCGATATCTTAGTTAGCTTAGTAACTAATGTAATACTCATATTTTGTTCGGGTTTATATATATATATATATATATATATATATATATAAAGCCTAAATATTATTGAATAAATAAAAATAGTTTATAAATTTCAAAAATTAGCTTACAAGACCAAAATATAGTATTAAAATATATAAAATGTTCATATTATTTTATTTTATATAGGTTCGAATATCATCATACGATTATAATATCTCTTTATTTAATTAAAAAAATATGTGACAAGCGACAGTTATTGCCTATATTAGGGATAATTCACTTCCATTAATTACACTATTTTGAATTGTTGTATTCTAGAGATAAACTAAAGGGTTAACTACTAGAATTGTCACTTATGTTTCTCTCTAGTATAGAGTTGGTCACCGATTCTGAAAAACGATTAATAAGATCACTTACGCTTTCGGGGCATAAACTTTTGGTCACTCAGCCGTTTGTTGCCGTTAAATGTTAACGAAAAGCTGATATGAGATAATAAAAAAGGCTAAATTACCTAGACAGACCCTAAACTAACTTCACTCTTATTTTAACCACCGAAATAAAAATAATTTGTATAATTACACATTTCATCCTCCACATTTACATTTTTTTATTTTTTTCTCAAACACCATCTTCCATATTCTCCTTCAGCTAACACAATCTTTAATTTTCTATATATTAATCCTCAATTCACATCGTATATTATAATCTATCGCCGTATATATCCATGTTTCAAATAATATTTGTAATTCTTAATATGCTTTAGAAAAAAATAATGCCCAATTTATGTGCAATAATGTTTACATAGCATATTCGAAAGGCTTAAATGAAAATAGGTGCCTAAAGTATATATTTTTTGAACTTTAGGTGCCTAAAATATTTTTTTTTTTTATAAAAATAGGTGCCCAAAGTTTCAACCGTTATAATTTTAGGTGCCAGACTGTTAAAGAGGTGTTAAAAAATTATCAACCAATCAATGCTCGACATGTGGAACTATTTTTATTTTTTAAAATCAATCTAATGAAAAAAAAAACTTAAATTTTTTAATATTTAATACAAAAATTTTGGAAATTTTACAAAATAGTCATCAAATCCCTAAAATTACCCAAACACCTAAATTACCGTCGCTTCCACCACCGATCGTCGCCCCTGACCGCACCCCTTTGGTTGCTGGAGTATGGCAGCCATTTCCCCAAACACGACATCACCAAAAACGATTGAGTGTAGTAGATTCATCTTAATAAAATACAAAACTTAAAATCTTGAATGTTCAAAAAGAGGTTGAACTGATATTTTCATTTTTCTCTAAATCTTAATATACATATCATAATATTAGGTCAAATGTGCATGTTTTTAATTTTATTTCTAAACTAATATGTTTGAAATTAATTTTTGATGTACTTAAAACGAAAATAAAAAGAATATTGAAACTTGGGCCATGAATTAGTAAAGTTCGGCAGATTAGAATGTGATGCCTGCTAAGTGGTTGGGCTGACATTTACTCAATCACACATGAAAGAGTTAAAGAGTGACACAACACAACACAATCTCAGACAAGTGGCCATTTACATGGCAAACCAAATTATTATTTTATTATTTGAAATAAACAACACTGAATCACACGCATGTGGTACTAAGGGAGAGGGGAATTTTGTATCCACATAATAATGGATAAGGACGTGCCCATGTTTTTGCACCTCAAAACGTGCATCGTTCTTAAAACATATTATATTTATTATTATTTTTTATTACCCCGATTCTTTAAGTTTTTATCATGACTAATTCACATTGACCCGCATCACATACCTAGTTTTAATAGGTGAATTTTTTCGCAAAATTTTCTGTATATATGATGCCTTAAATTCGAAACCTGATAAAACGATGTCAAATTGTTTACTACTTGGACCAACCCGTTGATAAAAATATATTATATTGGTTGATTCAACTTTCATACTATTATTGTATATTAATATTTTTATTAGATTTTGTTATACTTATAATATAATATAAAGAAAAAAATTATAAAAACAACAATATTTTGTAAAATTTTATCAACAACAATCATCGATGAAGTAGTAGAGATTTATATAAAAATATTTTTAAACACAATTTTAACCTTAAAATGAGATTTTTAATTAATTATTCAAAAACTATATAAAAATCTTATTTTTTATAATTTAAAAGTAAGTAGATTAATAAATTTTAACTCAATTAACAACAAATTCAATCAATATGTATATTAATTTAATTATTAATATAGTTACACCCATTATTCATTAGACAAACTTTTATTTAAAGACACTCAACTTTTTAATTAAACCGTAATTTCCTTTTATCTTAAGCTTATGTAAAGAAGTCGTCCAACCAATTGATTGGACTACAGATTTTTAACATTGTTTTTCATTTTTTTGTTAAAAGATATCTTTAAGAAAATCCACGTGGCATTATAGTAACAATATAAAAAAATCAAAATACTTCAAGAGGAGACAGATCCATTGCCACATTTGGCTTCACTATCATTTTCAACATGGAATCTGCCTCAACAACCAAATACCAGCAAGAACAATCGGCCCTTTTCACAACAACCCTAACTCCGAACGGCTAACACGAACGGCGAAAATCTCGAATCTCCTGTTAGGAGAAACCGAGAGACGGCAAAGCTTCTTCGAACTTAAAGAACGACACTCCTATCCTTGAATAAACTTCTAACCTTTTTTTTTTTCAAATTTCTTTACCTTAACCCCGAGCTAAATACACATCCAAGTGGCTCGAATGATCATAAGATGATGACCCTTCGAGTTGAGAATTCTTTCTCGGGATCCTGCTGTTGTTGATGTTATCTTCTCGTCTCCCTGAATGTTCCGAAAGAGCATTCCGTTGCAGATGCATCATTGCTATCATGCTGACAGCAAATATAGCTGCGTTGGTTAGTATCCCACCCATATGGTCAAAATTCAGGGATTTCTTTGCTTTGTTGAAGCTGGAAACAAGAACTTTGATTAGCGTGTTAGAGCGTTTCCCTTCGTGTGATGCAAGATTCTCTCCAGATGGACTATTTGGTGTGCAGTAAAGGTTTCCGGGTGAGACATAACGGCTAGCATCATGTACATCTCCCACAAAAGCTAGAGCTTCGTCGATTACTTTGTACTTCTTTCCATGATGCTCGGCCAATCTCAATGCAAGAATTATCCGGCTTTGTTCTAATCGTGCAATGGCAGCATCTCTCTCAACCCGCTGCTGTATTTGTACCGTCTGTAAAAGGAACAAAGACATGTATAAGTGATCCAGGTGCAATGCTAATCGCTAATATTCGAAAAACTGTCGCGAAAAAAAGAAGCAATGGAACCAAACCAAGCATTTTTCAGTTGTGATTAAATCAGGATTCAGCCCATACAATAGTTGTAATCCCATCTTCTCAACCAAATTCGAGCTTATATTTGTAATGCTACTCGAAATCCTGATAATTATAAACCTCTTCATCATCTCACCATTCTCTAAAGCATGTTCATTTCGAATAAAGTTCATACATTTTCTCCAGAATCCACAAAACCAAACAAACACAAAGAAAAACAACCTACAAAATTGAATTTACTTTTCCTTTTTCTGGATTTCCTTTCAAGTTCTCAACAAAGAAACAGAAATTGAAGTAACAATTTGCAGGACTAGAAGCAAACACTGGAAATATTCAATTTTAGAAATTAATTTAACGCTGAGCAATCAAAATCATCAACATAAACTAGTAAAGAAAGCGAAAAGTGAGCGAGTTACAAACTGACATGGAAAAATTCGAGCTGGTCCTCGAGATTCTCGAGAGCGGTTCTGATAGCATTAAGACTCTTGGCTTCTTGAATTGCGGAGTCACCATCGTCGGTTCTAAAGTCCTTGACGAAAACAAAGCCGGTCCTGTTATCGTCGCCGGCGACGGCATCGTTGAAGAGCTTCTTCTTGTCGGAATTTCTGAGAGTTTTGATGGAATTAAGGAAGTGAGCTCGCGAAATGGAGTGAATGGCGTCGCTAAGCTTGTCGTGTAAGTCCCAGATTTTCTCGAGAACCGCCTCGATTTCCTCGTTCTCCATATCCCATTTCATTTCAGAGGAGAGGATAAAAGCCAGAGAATTTCGCCCTTTTGGGGGAAAATGAAAATGTTAAATTATCAACAACGAAAAATTCTAGGGTTTGATTGACTGCTCGATTTCTAGACATTCGCAGATTTGATTTGTTCGGTTCCGGTCCCTGCTCCAACAGGCAAACAATAATAGGCTAAACTATGCAGATAGTCCCTTGACTATAAGTTATTTTTACATGGGTCACTTGCCTATAAGATATAACAAAGTAATCGGTCGACTAATCAAAAGTTACAAAATAATCACCGATTTTTAGACGAAAGCTGACGTGTAATTAGAAATTTGGCATAATAATAAATTAAACCTTATTAATTTAGCAAATTAATATATGGTCATATGATTGTTTTTTAAAATAGTAAGTTTAAACACGTTTAAGTATATGATTCGGAGTTATGTGCATAAGCAGTCGATTTAAGGATTCAAAGAATAGATAAATTAGATGTATATTTTAAAGCACAATAATAATAAACGGTTAAAACACATTTGTTTGCACCCAAAGACTGATTCCAGTGAAAAAAGAAAGCGTTGAAATCACATAAAAGAAATTAGAAAAAATATATTTGTCTAATTACAAGTAATTAAATTACACTTTAATTACTTGACCATCCAAAAAATGATAAATCATTTGTCTAGCCCCTTTAGAAATAGTAAACTTTTATATTAATACAGTAGCAGAATTACTTTTGGACTCCTTCAAAATATGTTCACTTAATTTTGGACCCTTGGGAATTTTATTGTTTCGTCATTGTCTCATTTTACGCAGGTCATGTACAATATAATATAAACATTATTTATAAAAAAATATTGGCAAAAGGATAAAAATAGTCCCAACGTTTCATCTTTTGGTCACTTTAACTCTATTTTTTGGTGCAAACAACTACCTAACGTTTTGTTTTTCGTTCAAATTTCATCATTGTTAGATAAATATCGTTAGTCAATTAACGGTCAACGCCTGAGGCTGACATGACATGTCTACAGGGCATGGGGAGATGATGTGGTGCTACCACATGGATTTTTGTTGATGTGGCATTTTTAAAAATTTAAAATTTAAAAATTAATTAATTATTTGTTAAAGAAAATATTTTTAAATATTTTTAACCAATCGCCACATCAGCAAAGTGCCACGTGGTAGTGTCATGTCAACTCCTCATACCCTGCAGACATGTCACGTCAGTCTCAGGCGTTGACCGTTAGTTAACTAACGATTTTCAACCAACAAGGATAAAATTTGAACGAAAAATAAAACGTTAGGTGATTGTTTGTAAAAAAAATAAGAGAGTTATTTTTTAAATTGTGCCAAAAATATTTGTTATTTTTCATGTTAACTTTAAACGGATTTTGAGACACTCGCACACATAAGAAACGAACAGCTGTAAATTTGCCACGTGGCAGCCATTAGGATTAGGAGAGGAAGAAGACTGACGTCGCTTTAGGGTTTACCGTACTGAGTTTTCATTAGGGTTTTATCAACTCGCCGTTGAAGCGGTATAATAGAAAGCCCTAGAAGAATATGCCCAGCGCCAAAACTTTCATCGGCAATAAATGTTTAGGCTCTGTTTGTTTCTCAATTTCTCATTCAAGGATTAGGCCAAGTTTTATTTTCACTAATATTATTCCCTCATCATCAGCAATATATTAGTGGGAATAAAACTGTAATTTTCACTTTAACCACCTAAAAATACCATCACTTTCGAAAAATCTCCCAAACGTGGCCTAAGGTTAGAGGTTTTTGTGCGCCTCTCGCTTTTATTCTGGTAAGCATGAAACATTTTCTACTCTTTTTTTTTTTCCTTTTTTAAAAAATAATTTTCCTCTTCGCCAAGGAAATTGGAAAGGCCATTCAATTTTTTGGGCTAAAAAAGTCAATAAAAATGCTCTGATATTAGGCAATTTGAGAATCAATCCGTCGTTTGATTCTGATTTCACACTCTTTAATTGATTTTTTTGTTTCTATAGAGGAGAAGAAAAAGCGATAGAGATGGCGGAGACAGAGCAACGAACGCAGATTCCGTGGATGAGTTCAGAGCAATCATCACGAGTTGAACTCAATGGGCACGGTATATCGATCACGGAACCGATGATAACGGACATAGTTGGAGGTGAACTCAGTGCTCCCGAGGATCAGCAAAACAATAATACCGCCGATTCGAATCTAGGGATTGTAGAGCGTGCTTTCTCTGCTGCCGGTGCTGCTGTTTTATCCGCCATCATAGTTAATCCGCTCGATG
The DNA here is from genome assembly GCA_030270665.1 of Hibiscus trionum. Taxonomy (NCBI): domain Eukaryota; kingdom Viridiplantae; phylum Streptophyta; class Magnoliopsida; order Malvales; family Malvaceae; genus Hibiscus; species Hibiscus trionum. The sequence continues at coordinate 8,788,120 of BSYR01000045.1, read as the reverse complement.
TTGTCAAGGTAATAAAAATTAGTTTGTTTTTAGTTCTATCTCAATTGCTGATTTGCTAATTGTTTTTTACTTGAATTTTGGTTGCGTAATTAGTATCATAGTTAATCCGCTTGATGTTTTATATCATGTAATTAACAGACAAGGTTGCAAGCTCAGGCTGCAGGAGTACATTATTCGCATCCGCTAAGTAATCTTATCGGTCGAATGGCATATTTTGGACCAAACATGGTATCAGTGCAATCTATTCCTTCACTTTTCATCTTTAATATCTCCGAGAAACGAATTGTTATGTTGTGTGTGTTTTAATTTTATGGCAATGTTAGACTTCTGCCTAATTTTCCATCTGTGAATATTTTGGATTAGATGTTTGCTGATTTGAGATGTTCGCCGTCATGTACTCGTGCTGGAGTCCATGGAACTGTATCAATTTGTCCTCCTGATTGTTTTCAGTACAAAGGAACATTAGATGTTTTCAACAAGATTATACGCCAGGTCGGTGTTGCAATCAGTCGTCTTGTAGCTTGTTGATAACATTGTTGTAATAACCTGAACTGCTTACTGCTTTATCTTAATAATGCATGTTGCCTGAGTTTGGTTTTCTATACACGTTTGTGTTGTCTACTATTTTCAACCGCCTAACAGGATATCTTCGCAGGAGGGATTTGCTAGGTTGTGGAGAGGGACTAATGCTGGTCTGGCTTTGGCTGTACCAACGGTGAGTTTGTATTTTCATTAGCAATCCTTTCAGCAATTGGAGAAAGTATTTTCGGATATACATCTTGATCTTGTACCAAATATTAATAGAGTTTTTGACAGTTACTCGTATTTATGTACAGGTGGGAATCTATTTACCTTGCTATGACATATTCCGTAACTGGATGGAGGGGCTTGCAGAGCAATATATGCCTGGTGCAATACCATATGCCCCTTTGGTTGCTGGCTCTTTGGCAAGGTCATTAGCTTGTGCGACATGTTACCCTATTGAACTTGCTAGAACACGCATGCAGGTAATTTTTATATTAATTTGTATACATTTAGTTGTCTTTTTCATGATAAAAGTGATTGTGTGAAATGCATATTCTGGTATTTTATGCTACTATGTTTTTCCATTTTGATCAAAATAGGTTTGTCATCTCTTCACTTGAAAAATTGGATATTTGTTAATTCATAGATACCTTTTCTTTTTATTGTTTCTTATTCTTGTCAGTTTTCTGCTTCAATCACAGGCATTTAAAGACACTCAAATTGGAAAGAAACCACCTGGAGTTTTTAGTACCCTTCTAGGAGTCCTGTCTGATGTCAAGGGAAGAAACCCTCCAAGCAGTTGTAAGTTAATCTCCCCTCTGCCTGTTTCTGGTAATTCTTACATTTTTTTTGCATTTGAAGTTTAGCCTACCGGAGATATTGTTTTCCCCCTTATCTTTTTACTTTCTATCTCCTAAGAATCAGAAAGTACATTTTCACATTCATTTTTTACTGTCATGATGCAGATGACAAATCTTTTTCCCCATAATTCTAAGCATGCTTTTCTGATGTTTCCCTTGACAGTACAAGGGTATCGCGTCTTATGGACAGGCATGGGAGCACAACTTGCTCGTGATGTTCCTTTCTCTGGAATTTGTTGGTCAACCCTTGAGCCTGTGAGTTCCCATTTCTTAGAACTCCTATAGTTGTCTACCCCCTTCAACCATGGATATTGTTCAGGAAACCTATTGGCATTTTTGATTTAATACATTGCATCAACTGAATTTGTTGGTTATTTTACCTATTTTTGCAGACTAGGAGAAAACTTCTGGGTTTGGTGGGGGAAGAATCCAATGTATTTACTGTCCTTGGGGCGAATTTTTCGGCTGGGTTTTTTGCTGGTAGCCTTGCTGCTGCTGCTACCTGTCCTCTAGATGTTGCTAAAACTCGAAGGCAGATAGAGGTTTTTCTCTTTCAAAAGCTAATATGGATGATTCTTAATGTTGCTACATGTTGAACTTTTGTCATATGTATTACCCAATTACTAGTTACCTTTGGTACTTGTTGTGTGGTTTTAGTTTAATCCTAGGAAGTACAAAGTAAATGAACTAACTCGCTCTTAAATGCTGTTTTAATTCTATATCATATTCTAATCTGCCGTCTGTCTTAATTTTCAGATGGACCCTGTGAGGGCATTGCGAATGACCACTCGGCAGACACTGATGGAAGTTTGGAGGTATCATCCTAACTCACTGTTAATTGAATGAAGCATCTTTGATGGAGATGGTACATATGTGTTACATGGTTCCAATTTTCCAAGCCTCAAACTTTCCCTACGACCTCTTTACAATGTTTTTGTGAATAAGCTCTTCTTAGGTAGATACATGCTTGAGAAACGATTTTGTGTTGATAGGAACGAAACCAAACTTTATTATTACCATTTACTTTTGGAATCAATTATTTCTATACACTTGGTAGAAATGAAATCTAACTATATCATATTCTAATCAGCTATTTCTTTATAAAGTAACTAACTTACGTAGCATTAAGCATTAAATTTTGTGTTCATGGAGTTTGAGTTGTTTACGTGTGCTTCTATGCAGAGTTTTTATGCTTCTATATTTTGTTTGTCATAAGAGCCAATCATGTATTCATGTTGATAGATTTGAGTCAAAGCTAACTTTGTAAAATTCGGGATGAGTTGTTACTTACAAAGTATATTTTGTTTGGTACAGGGATGGAGGAATGAGGGGACTTTTTACAGGAGTGGGTCCTCGTGTAGGCCGTGCTGGCCCTTCGGTTGGGATTGTGGTTTCGTTTTATGAAGTAGTGAAGTATGTTCTACATCAGCATTATGCAAGTTCATGACCTACAAGAGCAGCAACTGATCTCGGCTTCGTTTCGGATGTTTGGGTGACCTGCCATGAAGTAGAGACATACGAAAGTTGATATGGATAAAGGGTAAAGGAGAAAATGCCTGATAATATGCAAATTTTGGTGGTGTAGATCCGTTTCATATAGGTCTCAGGGCTTTAACTTCTAATGTTGATCATACTTAGCATAGGTTGTCGTCGGTAATAACGAGCGGTTTCATCGCTGTAAATCCTAACCTAGGTCTTCAAACTCACAAAGGGTAGCACATAAGTTTCTCATTTCTTACAAAGTTTTGTTGTTGATTTCACTTTGCTTCGTTATGCTCGAAGTTGAGCGGAAATTTTTTTATTCCTTCAGTTAAGTACTTTTTGCTGAGGTGCGCTCAGTTAAACCCCTTGAATTGAACAAGAGGAGAAGGGGACGGTTTTATGTTTATTCATAGTTGTTGGTTTCTAAACTATCCAGATTTTGAGTTCAAGCAATAATCATGATGCCATGATTCTTTAATTAGTCATTTAATTTTTAAATTTGTAATCATTTGCTTAAAACATTATATAAACACAAACAAACGCAGATATATATTTATATTGTGTTTATTCTTTTTTTTAATCATATTAATTACGGTAATTAGTATGTCTGCAGTGACTGTGACCGTTTCAAATAGCAGGTTTAAAATTCAGGAAGAAACGTTCTAAATTGATGATTGTTTTTGATAGTTGAAGAAAATTGCAAAGCTCATGCAACTTCATTTAGGCTTCGTTCACAACTTCATTAATTTAATCTTTAACTCAAAAACCAATGTTAGGAAACGAGAGTTGATAACATGATTTGACTAGCGAATTGTATAAGCTGATTGTGTAAAATTAATTGATAGCTGATAGTTGTTTGATTAATTAAACAAGCAAAATGATTTATAAAGACATAATTATATTTGATACATGTATAATTAATTTGATTGTGAAAAATATTTTTTTATATAACATTACTAAACATATTTGAAAGATCTATATATTAATTTATCATTTATATAATTATTTTTAATATAATTTAATTAATTATTATAACATTACTAAGAATTTTATGAATATATGTTAATGAGCTATAGTGTCTATGTTTACTCGACATTCATGTGTTGATTTGCAGGTTTGCTGGTGCTGATGTCCCATTCAATCAAACCACACCATGTTCCCTTGCTCTTTGCTTACTTTGTAGCAAATATTTTGTTAGGTTTGACATAAAGCATGGTTATAGTTCTTAGACACTAAACTGTACTGGTTTTTATATATATGCACTGTTGTAGTAAAACTTAGGGTTCAACTGTTTTCCTCTCTTCTCTGTTATTGCCTAAACTTAAATCTTGGTAGCATCTGCTAAGAAGCTTTTGTTATAGTCAGGCAACCGCGGCTGAAGCTGAAGAAACTCAGTTGTTGCGAGAAATAACTTGGTCAGTCGGTTTATGATTTGGCTCAGATGTGGAAATTATGGTCCTCATGCTTGTCTTTGAATTTGTTGTTAAAAGATGATCTGGTGGATTTCTTAGTATAAATGAGGTCCTTGTGTTTGGGTGCAAAAAAATGTTTCAAAATTATGAGTAATTTGATGATTTCCTTTAAAATTAGAGTAAATTATTAAAAGTCCTTAACATCCGGTCCGTAAAATGTGATTTTACAATCTACTTTAACTTGACAGATAATTAATAGTTGACAGTGAATTACATTTACACTAATGTGATTTTACATTAGCTAATTTAACCTAGTCCTTAATTTGAATAATTGATAGGATGAATATAGAATTCATCTGTCTGATCGTCCGTCTTATCACGTGCAATCTTTTTCTTCCATTAGGTTTAGGGAAGTTTTTTAATGAGAAACATGATAACAATATCCTTTTCTTATAAAAAAATCTTATTTAAGAAAAAATATTTTAATTTTATTAGTTATTCAAATTTATGTTATTTAGAAGAAAAAAATTATAATTATCAAGGACAAAATAATCTTTACAAGTATTTTATTCAAACCTACTCAAAAAGCTACTAAGAAGAGCTTTTACAAAATGAGAGGTTTCACATCAATCCGCTATTACAATTTGCTATTTACCAAACATCTAAATTAGTGGATTCGACTGGTTAAACCTCTAAAAATACTTCAAACCTCTAATTTTAACTTAAAAAGCTGTTTACCAAACAGGGCCATTGTTTCTTGGATTGATGATATCAATCTTTGAGCATGTTTTTTTAGAGTTTAAGGTTAAAAGTTTATATTTTTGAATTTAGACTTTTTGAATAGACATGTTTCTGTAATGTTTTTTATTTACACTGACAGTGCATCAAATGGTCAAAATTAAAGCTATCATCAAGATTCTATCTTTGCAGTGTGTAAAACTAAAAAAATGAAACCTTGAAATATGTCTAACCTTGAAATACTACAGAGATTTCTAACAAGTTTATCAAACATATTGCCCCCTGTGGCGGATCCACCTTTGGTGTGGGTGGGCCTGGGCTCACCCTGAACTTTTCAATATTTATATATTTACCCTTATTTTTTTTTAAAATTTTATGAATCAGTCCTTAAAATTTTGTAATATTTAAGGTTTGTGTCCACCCTGAAATTTTAAAATTTTATCTGTGCCTACTCTCAAATATATTTCTAGATCCGCCACATTTGCCCCGCACTCATTAGCAACTAACAACATAATGCAAAAGTTATAAACTACTTTGAGATACTAAATAAAGATTATATACATTTTGGTCCTATGTTCCATGCCTGCCAGTCAAAAGTTCACCTATGCTAGGACGATGTCGGATTCGCGAGAAAACAGATAAATACAGACATTCTTTGAAGTAATTAGTTGCAGGGTACCTTAAGAAAGAAGAAAATACGGGTCCTCTTTGCTTTTGTAGATCTCAAACAGTTGCTTAGAATAGCGGGTTGCCAAGTTTCTGCACAGCTCGACTCCATTCGGATCATATGCTTCCAACTCCTTCACAGATTTCTTTACATCACCTTGCGTGTCACCATCAGTTAGAAACTCCGCAATTGTACAGCCCCTGTAGGACAACAGAAATTCGGAAAATAGAACTCAGCTTCTGCAAAGTGAAAAGTACTTCTAATTTGAAACTCTGATGACACAATGATCGTCTAAGTTTATATCGACGATGTATGGCAACCATGAAGCTATTACCTAGGCAATGGTGAATGCGAAAAACCCTACAACAAATAGCCAAAATTACTAAAAGAAAAGTGCTCATCTTACTAAATAGTCAAACTGATATAATGCAAAGCACTATGCAATAACATAGAGGACTGAACATGCAAATGACAGTGCACCGGTTTTTTAGCCCTCAACTGAGTGTATATTTTCGACTCGTTCTCAACAGATAAAAGTTCATCATGATCATAAACATTTGAATTCACACCTGTAGGCATCGAATTTACTAAAACCTCTCTGGTTTTGGCATAAGGCTGCCTTGGAAAGTTTCTCCCCCGATGTTTGCTGCCGGTAGAGAGCACATACAGCCTTCATGCAAAGTTCCGGATCCTTGGCGAAGGCTGCGAGTAGCTCTCCCTCAAATTTCCAATCTGATTTTTGATCCTTGTTCCTTCTAATTTGAGAGAGAATCACACCAAAGTCCACTTCATCATTTGAAGCTTCTTTCGAGTCACTACATGCACCACTGCCACTAGAAACATCTTCTCGTCCACTATGAACATCGTTGCAATCAGAACCATCATGTGACTCGCTACAACTATCATCACAACCCGTAGTGTCAGAGTCCTCGACAATAAAACCGTTCAGACTATCACCATCACTATCACTTTCGGACTCATTCCCGTCTGAGTCGTCAACTTCAATATCCTTAGTTCTATTCTTCCTTGAAGAGCAAGTTTTTCCTTTTCCTTGAGATTGTCTGAGTAATACTAGTCTCCGCTTTCGAGGAGTAAAATTACCCCTTCCGTTGTCAATTTCAGCGGTAGTACCGACAGGAATCACTTCCTTGCAACGCATCCTCCTGAGTTTCCCAATCGGAACATTGTCTTTATCACTCTCTGAGTCACTAGTAACAATATTGAAGGCTCGTTTTCTTCTGTGAACCGAGATAAACGAAACATTACCCACTTTTTCTTCTTGGTTCTGATCACCAATTGTCCCGGTTTCATTTTCTTCCCGCTTACTCGTAGAAGGTGTTCCATCGTGGACCAAATTAGGTTCATCATCACTATCATGAATATCAATTACGCCAACCGAACCAGGTTTAACACCTGCTGGTGTGGAAGGAGCCATCTGTTTACCAGGGCTTGTTTCCTCTTGAAATGACAACAATCTTTTAACTCGTTTACAACTCTGCATTCTATAATCTCCCTTATCAGAAGTGAAACCCTTATAAGGCGTGTCGCTACAAGGCGTCCCTGCGACAAAATCAAACACCATCATATCAAAAACAAGTTACTTGGGAGCGAAAACATATAAACACAGAATACATAGAAAAGAACCATCATTACCAGCTGGTTGTAGTTTTCCGGTGCCTACAGAATCCACGAAACTCGCTGTTTCGACTATGATTGGCATGTCGTCTAAAGTGGTTCCAACTTGTGATCCATTCTTTGCTTTAAATGTTACACTTGTTTTGTTCACATCAGAATTCTTCATATCAAACGGCTGCTCTGCACTTTTCAGGATCAAGCTCTTCTGCAGCTGTGATGTCAATGATTCTAATTCCTTGAACTTTCGCTTCCAAACCTCGGCCTCAGTTTCAGCCATACTCCTCTCAGATTCCAAAACCTTATTCTCCGCCATCAGCTGATAAACCTTGTCTTCCTCATCACTCTCTTCAGTCAAATCAACAGCTCCCTCAATCAACCCTTTCCCTCCATAACCAACAACCTTTTCTTCATCGTAACGGCTGATCCGGTCACTAACTTCATTATTCCGACACTTCAAGATCTTGATTTCTCTCTCAAGCACAAGCTTAGCAGCTTCTAATGTCCGAACTTTAGTCTCGAGTGCTTCATACTCGCTCTTCCTCTTTCGAACCTCCGATTCGAGCTCCAGACACCGTGCTTCGGCTTTCTCCCTCCTCGCTTCCAATTCAATACATCGACATGTTCCCACCTCACCATTATAAACAGGCTCAGCTTTTGGAACTTTTTCCTCAGCTTCCTCCAAATTCGTCTCCATCGTCAACTTCAACCACCTAAAAACAAAGACAACTACTTTTACTAAAGCAAAATGCCAAAAACACAATTTGGGTATAAAAAATTAGTGCTCAGTTATTTATATTTTCTTTGGGAAAAGATTATAAGTAACATTAAAGGGGAAAAAAGAAAAAAAAAAAAAGGCCATAACTATTATCCTTTTGCTAGGTTTCTTAGAATGTTAAACAAGAGTAACATCATAACAAGCATATTTAAGAACAAGAAACCTAAAGAAATAAAGGAAAGGAAGCCTGAATTTTGACTCGGGTTGTTGTTGTTGTTTTCCCGCAACTCAGAAAGCTGACAAAAGCTTAATGAAAATTTCCTTTTTTTTTTACTTTCTTCTAGTTATATAATTTCTCGGAAACCAAACAAGTAGAAGAGCAAAGCAAAATTACAAGCAAAAATGGAAACTTACTGGGATTCTCGCTCTCCCAATTTACAGATTTTCTTCTTCTATTTTTTTCTCAAATAAATTAACTGGGAATTGCGGAGAAGAGAAGAGTGCTAAGCAAGAGACCGAGAGAGAGGATGGTGATTTAGAAAGGGGTAAACTACACAAATAGTCACTGAAATTTGAATAAAAGTTTCTTTTTACCATTAAAATTTGAAAAATTACGTTTGATTCACTAAGGTTTTCGAGATTCATATTGGTTTAATGGATTAGCTTGAGGACTTCTTTCTAGATGTCATGGGGTTAACCTCTATGAAAAGCCACGGGCATGTCCTTGGGTTATTTTTAAGTATTTTTATGTCATGTGTCATTATCTTATTAAAAGATATTAATTCATTAAAGATATCACATTAGTCCTCGTGTCATTGTTAATCAATTGAGGCAATGGCTGAGTGACTTTTTATTATAAATCAAAATGTTAATGATTGGAATGTATTTTTTCAAGGTTCATGTTTGTTCGTGTCATTGTAGCTTGTTCGTGTTCGTTCATGTTTGTTCGTTTAAATGGTAAACAAACACAAACGAACACAAACGAATATAAACGAACATATATAATTTGTTAAATATTTAATATTTTGGTTAGTTCGATTAATTCAGTTAATTAACCGATTTTAAACTGAATTAATTGATAATTGAAATTTGAAAAAACTCTTAATCATTAGCCGAAACCTAAAATTATCTAATAGATTAACTAATCTTGTTTTGGTTCGGTCGGTTAATTCGGTAACCGAATAATGAACACCCCTAAGCATATGTGAATAAATTTAAATGAACATAAACGAACGAACATAAACGAATGGATTACCGAACGTTCACGAACATATATGAACGAACAAGCCCTATGTTTGTGTTCGTATATTTAATTAAATGAACAAAAAATCTTGTTCATATTCGTTCGTTTAATAAATAAACGAACTTCTTGCCGAACGGTTCACAAACAATTCACTAAACGTTTAGTTCATTTACAGCGCTAGTTATGACATATCAATAACCTTCCCGCCTTGATTTGTTAGTCTATGTATTCATGTCTTGTTTACGTTGTTTCGACCTATCATAATCGTTTTTACTTTATGGAGTAATATATTCTTATGAATTTTAATACGTAAATAATTTACGTATATTAACTAAGTTGTTTATCTTTGTTTCTTCATATTCCTTTAGGTAGTGAGTTTTAGATTTACTAAGACTACTCTCCTTTTTTCCACTGGAGTCCTCTTCCCCACCTCTTTAGGCAAGATTAGGATTAGGATTAAATTTAGAATTTGTCAAAAAAAATTATGTATATTGACAAGTTCGTACATCCATATTTGTCATGTTTTAATAATCCAAAGGGTAAAGTACACAGGTAGTCACTAAATTTGTAGGACACATTCACTTTGGTCATTGAATTGAATTTTTTTAGTCACTAAACTTTTAATTTACTTTTATTATGGTCACTGCCGTTAAAAAATCATGACCTAGCACGTTAAAATTTCTTCTAAGAAAGAAAGTTAATTTTCTAAATTTACAGTTGTCATCAAGGTGAAAATTTCGATAAGTAAATTGTCACTGTCAATTCCAATGACGGAAATGACCCATTGATAAGAACATTATTAATATAATTTGATAGTTAACAATGACAGATTAAAAATTAATTGAGAATTTTAGTTTTGATTCACTATTGTTAATCGTTGCTTGAAACGAAATAATATTAATATTTTAACAAAATAAATCTTTCTTACCGTTGACCGGCATATTAAGTTCATTTGGGGAAAGTCTTTAATGTACTACATCAGCATTTTATACCGTAAAGTAACAACAGTAATGATAATGAAGGCGAATAAAGTAATTAGAAACTGTAATAAAAAATTTATTTTTAATGATCAAAATAAAACCACCCTAAAAATTCAATAACTATTGATGTAGTTTGCTCTAATCCAAAATTATAAGAACCTGGATGGCTTTTGGTTTTCCAGGTGAGGCCTGGACTTCTATGCTTTTAAAGCTTTGCTGGGCCAGAACTAGAAAAGATACGGTCCACAATCGTTGAGCTCAAAACCTTATAGTTTTAACATTTTACTAATGAATAACAAGAAAGTAAATAACTATAGACAAATTCAAACTCTTAAATAGAAATAAATTATAGAGATAGGATCCGTTTACACAGTGTAAAACTCTTTAAGTTTTATACGTTTTTTGGACCGTTGGATGAGTGAAACGAATGGATAAGATTAACAATAAATATGTGAACATTATCACTTGAAAAAAAAGAGAGTAAGGAGTTAATCTGAGTCATCCATTCCCCCCATCTAACGATCCAGAAAACATGTAAAACTTAAAGAATTTTACACAGTGTAAGTTGTTCCTAACCCTAAATTATATTTCTTTTAAGTATATTCGAAATCACGTCCTCATATGTCACATTATAATTTACAAACACCATAGAATTAGGACCCCATGTGGGCCTCTACCCCGCCCACAACCCATCATTAAGATGGATCTAACAAGTCACCATCACCCTACACCAAGAGTTGCCTTTGTCTTTGTTTTTGTCTTTGTCTTTGTCGTCAAGTGTAATGTAAAGAGGCCAAAAGGGCGCGCCAACCTTGGCATTAATGTCTGTTTTCTTGACCCATCTCAATCCCATATTTTTACATAATCTCCATGAAAGCTCTTCAAGCTAACTAAAATCATGTCTGGAAAGGAAAAGGCAGACAGCCTGAATGATAGGCTCCACCTCTTTAAAACCTTCGAACCCCATTTTTCGTAACTCGGAATTTAAGCGGTCGGTCCGTATAACTTCTCCGTTTCTCGAACAAATCTTAGAATTCGAATCTCAATATCGGCACTCTTTGTTTGGTTTTATTAGCTTAGGGTGACGCTGACATTACATTCCCCAACATTTCCAACGTATCAGAGTGAATTGTGATGGGGAAATAACACTGCTCGCATTTAGATTGTAGTTTGCTTTTTTCAAACTTCACTATTTGTTCAATACCTTTCTGTGCTTTTTTTTGTTTGTTTGTTTTAATTATTTTATATACACGTAGACATGTTGTTATTACAACATTGGTGTTCTTTCTGTTTCTGTTATTTTCTGAAATTTATAGATTTCGAAAATCGAACCAATTTAATGATCGAGTTAAATTCAGGTACAATTTTAGTTAACCGAGTAAATTCAAAAGGGATAAAAGCAACTTTTGGTCCTTAGATTTCAAAAGTTTCCACTATTTGATCCATTGAACCTTTTTTTTACTACATTAGTCCTTAAACTTGGCAACTCTGGCACACTAAGATTACGTCATCACAATTAGGGGTGGGCAAGACCGGGTACCCGGCCAATTTGTCTAGAATTGGTCCTGATCCCGGTCCCGGTAACCATCGGTTCCTGAAAATTAGAATAAGTCCTGGTCCCGGTTAGACCGGGTCCAAGATTTCAAGAACCGGTCCCGGTACTAGTGGGAACCGGTACCAATATCGGGTACCCGGTTAATTAGTCTATTATTAATAAAATTTGAGCAACAGGTGAAAAAAATTCTAACCATCAATAATAATATTAAATAACAAAGTCGGAATATTGTAGGCTTGAAGGTTGAAGTCTTAAAACGAGTCATACTCATAATATTCATACATAAAGAGAAATAAAGGAGCGCATTCAGTTGTTTTCAACCTCTTTAACGTCATTCGGTACCATACCAGTATCGGGTACCTGGTACTGGTCCCGGTCCCGCTGGGTACTCATCGGGTACCAGGTCTAAAAAAGTAAGATCCAGTCTCAGTCCCGGTTGCAACCGAAACCTAAATTTTAGATCCAGTCTCGGTCTTACCAGAACTAATTCCGAGTAAAAATCTACCGGGTCCGACCGGGTAATCGAGTTTTTTGCCCACCCTTAATCACAATGACCAAAAGTTTAAGTTTAGGGACTAATGCTGACCAAAAATATTAGGGGCAAGGTTAGAAAAGCTTATCAAATTCATGGATTAAAATTTATTTTTATTTCGAAACTTAATTTCTCATAGTTCAAAAAGAATTAAATGAAATATGGTAAGATAAATATTCAAATGCTTTAAATTCAAATGACCTAATTATGAACTCCATCTCTTTATTTTATGAAAATCGGAAAGTTTATCCACTTTGATGTTAAGCACGTGAATTTGAATCGTTAATTTTTATTGATTCGTTGCAGATAAATTTAATAAATTATTAAACTTCATGTTAATTATTTAACAGTAAAACTTAACAATATTATTTTAATCAAATTTAACTTTCCAATTTTTATAAAATTCGAGATGAAATTCTTGTAATTTAAACCAGAGAAACAAACTTCTTAATCTTGATAGATGAAGTTTAATCCGTCCTACTAAAATTGTCACATGTTGATATTTTTCTGGTCAATTTTTTTTAACTTTGACTATAATTTATTTAAATATTTTAATTAATTAAAAATTATAAAAAACATATTTAAAAACTAGTTGATTCAAAGTTTTTGAAATATATTTTTTCATATTTTTATCAATAATAAATTTTAAATTATAAGAGGTCAAAGTTGAAAAAGTTTGACCCAAAAATAGTCAACATGTGACAGTTTTAGTGGGACAGAGGGAGTATAAGAGATTAAAAATATCATATAGACAATGCACGTTGATATGACAATATCATATAGATAAATGTGTTGACTTAAAAAATGTTACATCAGTCAAAAATACAATTTTATAAAATTATATAAAATAAATTTTTTGATGACTTATCATTCTGTCAAGTCATTTCAAACTGTTTACCGTCAATTTTCTAACAATTTTCATTCGCAGAGGAGTCATTTTGACCCAAAATGAAACGTTGAGGGTTAAACTGCTCCAAAAAAAGAATAGAGACCAAAGTGATTATTCAGTCAAACGTTTGAGGTATTTTTTGACTTTATGCCAAAATTTTAACATAATTATCTTTAACCACTCGATCAATTAATATATCTGATTAGTAATTTTTTTAAATATAATTTTAATTGCTATAGGTTTCGGGGATGGTACACGACATTAAAAGGAAACGAAATTGAAATGAGGAATTTACTTTTTAGGGCTTGTGGGATCCAATTGTCCTCCCTCCATTCAATCTCAACAGCAAGATCGCACACTTACAATCTCATCCTAATAGCCTTATTTTAAATCGGATAAAACAAATGCAATTTTAAGTTATTCGAATTATAGATTGTTTTTTTTAATTCTAAATCAAATTGAATATTTTATGCCTAGAATGATGTAAGTTCCTTTTAAAACCTGCCAGTTTTAAAAATGTATAAATTGGTCTCTCTATCTCTCTAAAAAAATCAAAATAATCTTCAAAGAATTTATACAATTTCCCGAAATTTTATAAATATTATTTAAAAAATAAAAGAAATATTAAATTACAAAAAATATTTTCCAAAATAATAAAATCCAGTTACACTATGTAAAACTCATTTAGTTTTACACTAATCCATGACCATTGATTGAGTGAAATGGATGCATGAGATTAACAATAGAAAATGTAAAGATTATCACTTAAAAAAATAAGGAAATAATCTTAGCCATTAATTACCATCATCCAATGATAAAAAAAATATAAAAGTAATTGAGTTTTACACAATATAAGTTGATAAAATAAGTTTGAAATTTAATCATATTATCAATCAGTTTTTAATTTGATCCATGTGAAATCTATTCAAATTGAGTTAAGATGATAAAATAAGACTTGTCAATTAAATTACTCAAAAATTTTGTGCTCAATTCGATCGATCACTCCTCAAAAAAGCATAATATAATCCGAAATAAAATAAAATGTAATTCGTTTCAGATTATCGTATTTTTTAAACTCTTAAACCATAAACCGTCTATTCACTGTAAGAAATTGGCCAATTTTTATTATATTTGCATGAGAGATAGAAAGAAATGGAGTAATGTTGAGCTCATAGATTTCGTGTGTGCTAATAAATGATATGTTTCAGAGAGGGAAGTAAATGAAGCTGTAGAGTGGAGGCCCCCCTCCCTTCTTATTTACTTTATTTTTATTTGCAGTTTTGCACTTTTGATTTCAAAATTTGTCTCATTTCCTCCCCTTTTATCTCTGTGTTGCGGCTCATAAATTATAAAAAAAATCACTCATTACTGTCCTTTTTTTTAATTTATAGTTAGGACCATTTTATGAAAATCTCAAGATTTTGAATTCAAAAATACATAATTTAATAGATCATCACCTCTTCTTCATAATTATATATGTGCCCCTCAATAGTTAGGTAGGAAAATGGGTAAAGTACATTGATAGTCACTACTATGAAAAATGATGATTTTGATTGTTGATCTTTCGAAAGTTGCAAAATGGTTATTAAATTTGTCAAAATCATCATTTTTCATAGTTTAGTGACTACCATTGTACTTTATCTATTTTTCCTACCTAAGTATTGAGGAGAACATATATAATTATGAAAAAGATGTAATTGTTAATTTATTAGTGTATTTTCGAATATTTTATAAGTTTTAAAAGATTAGTGATCAAAACAAAATTTTTTTCATAGTTTAGTGAGTATTGGCGGGGCGGAGCCAGGATCAAATATTGACGGGGGTCAAAATATTGAATTTCAAAAATACAATGGCTTATTACGTATTTAAACTCAAAATTCATGATGCAAGGCCTAATTTGTCTAATATTTAAATGTATAAGGACCTAAATTGTTATTGGACCAATAATTTTGAGGATACATGCTCATTCTTCTTTAGTTCAACCTAGAGGTGTAAATGAACAAAGTGTTCGACGAATTATTAGTGATACGTTCCAATAATGTTCGTTTATTAAGCTAAGTAAACGAGTATGAATATTTTTTTATGTCCGTTTAATAAACGAACGAACATGAACAGAGGTATATTCCGTTCGTTTATGTTCATAAACAAGCTCGTTTAATGACTCGTTTAAAAGCTCATTTACCCGGTTTTCCTTTTCCTTTTATTTTTATTACATTTTATTTTGAAAAATATTGGTGAATGTATGAACTAAATTGAATACGTGATGAACTTTTGAGTTCAAACTGTGAAGCCTACTGAGCTTAATGACTAGTAGTGTAATTTCATCATTAGGCGAACATATAAATGAACATGTTCGCGAACATTACACAGATATGTTCACGAACGTTAAACGAACATGTTCATGGACGTTAAACAAGCGAACACGAACACCATCAAAGATAAATAAACGAACACAAACATGATTTTAAAATTTAAACGAACCAAACATAAATACGTTCAAATATAAATAAACGAACACAAACAAAACCTTATTCATTTAAATTCGGTACATTTACACTCCTAGTTTAACCCTTACTTGATTGAGGGGATATGTTCATACCAAATAATGAATCCAGAACCTAGGGAGGGAAGGGGACATCAACATGAAGCTTAATTACTTATTCCGACATTTGTTGACGATAATGCCAATTGTTTCATTGCAAGTTATATATATATATATCCTATACACTGGCGGTGAAAACTAAAAGTTTCCACAAGCGCCTTAGTATTGGGGTATATGGACTTAGTTTAGGGTATAGAGATTAGGGGTTAGGTGCAAGGGTTTAAAATTTAGGGATAGTTGTTTTAATTTAAGGTTTAGGGTTATAATTTAGGGTTTATAGGTTAGAGTTTAGTTTTAGGGTAATATGGTGAGGATTTAGGTTTTAACTTATAAACCCTAAACCTTAAATTTAAACAATTATCCCTAAATTCTAAACCCCTACACCTAAAACCCTAAACTCTATACCCTAAAACTAAATTTTCAATTTTCACCGCATGTGGTTGTTTCATTACATGGTAACTTTCACCCAAAGATGGATATTGAAGACATCCCTAGAGACATGATGTAGCAGTTCACCATACATTGAGACAATATCATGTTTGTCCCTATACGTTAGTGCCGTGGAAATCATGCTAGATAAAGCTATTTATATATATACCTAAAATATCTTCATGATTTTCATTTCCACTATAATTTTTACATGCAATTTTATAAGGGGCTAATATTTAACGAATTGGTGTGTATCACTGTTAGTATATCAAATATTAATTTTTTATGATAGATTTTAAGGTAAAATAATTAAATATTTTAAATTATACAAGACAAAATATTAACTTTTTTTCTTGTTATTTGAGAAGAGTTAAAGGTAGACATGAAAAGAAAGAGAATCAAAGTATTTTCATGATGGTACCAATGATTTCAAAAAAAGGCTTTTTTTCAAAATGTACAAAGAGAAATAATAATCAAATTTGAAAGGAAAATTAAATGTAGCTAAACGTTGATTGGGTTTTGCAAATGCCAAGTGAGAGAGGGATGGGTGGGTTGTTGAGGATGGTAAATGTGTGAATTGATGGCGATGGATATAGTTATTGAATAAAATAACAATTCTGATAAAACCAATAAATCCAAATAAGTGTAGGGTCTAATTTATATATAAATATATTCTTAATAAAATTTGAACGAGGGTAGAATATCATAAATTATAAATCATTTGTCAAATGAAGAATTTATAACCTAATATCTATTAAATTTAAATGGTGATATTTATTAGATTTATATATGATACACTTGCAGTGGAAATTAAAAATTTTCACAAGCGCCTTAATTTTAGGATATTAATTTAGAGTGTAAAATTTAGGGGTTTAGGGATAATGGTTAGAATTCAAGGTTTAAGGTTAGAATATAAAGTTTAGAGGTTGGAGTTTTGTATTTATGGTAATATGGTTAGGATTTAGGTTTTAACTTATAAAACCATGAATTATAACCCTGTATCTTAAATTTTAACCACTATTCCTAAACCCCTACACTTAAACCCTAAACCCTACCCTATAAACTAATACCTTAAACCCTAAAATTAAAGCGCTTCTAGAAATTTTCAATTTCTACCGACAATGTATAGGATTAATAATCCTTATTTATTATTTAATAAGGTGTTATTCAGAATTCAACCAGTTGAAGTATGTACAAGTTTTTTATGTAAATAATCTTGCATTCTAATGTGCTGTTTTATTTTTTATATTCTGCGGTGATTATAAAATAATTTATGTTTATAAATCTTAATCCTTTAATAAAATATATAAATTATACTTATAAATTATTTGAACTCGAATAATCTAAAAATAACAACGTTAATTTTTTCACCGGGACTTTTAAAGGAGTTGACCTTTTTATATCACATACTCACGAATGACTCGTTTTCATTGTGCTTTCGACTTTTAGCAAAGGTGTTTTTACAGTTTCACGAATAATCTTTGGGTGCACTGCCAACAAGATCCCTGCTGCCGGCCTGAACACTGAATCCCCGTCTCTGCAATCTGAAATAAACAAAACCCTAAAATACTTGAACAGGGAACAGGAATGGAATGAGCATGATTTTAGACACGGAGATGCCGTGTCCGGAGAATGAAGGCTAGACGCAAACCCTAAACTTAGACCCCTTCTTTATAACATGAGGAAAGGGAAGAAAGAAAAATCTTATTTAAAACACAGACACAGACACAAGTTACAGGCTTTTGTCCCATGGCTACTACTCTCTCTTGTCATCACCACACCATCCTCATTAAAACCTCCTTTCTCTCTCTCTCTGATCTCTCACAAAGTTTACTCAGAGTTATCTTCTCTTTGTCGTGTTTCCAATGCTGTAATAAATCATAGAGCTATTTATTACTCTTTTTTTACATCCATATTTGATTATTTACACACAACACATATATATCCGGGATAGTTTTAGTCATATATATATATATATATATATATATAAGATAAGATCTCTTACTACCTTCTACTCAGTCAGAGACAGAGCCATGATTTAGAGGGGGCTGCAGCCCTCACAGGAGCTTAATAGCTTCGCCCTTGCACTCAGTGACGTAGCCACATATAAAAGTTAATTTGTTGGGTATAAGATTTTCAAAGAGGTAAATGAGATTTTCAAGGAGTTAATATGGATGAAAATCGTCTACCCGTTTATCATGCCCCTTTTATGTTCTCACTTTAAAATAGTGGGTTTAGGGTTTAGAGTTTAGGGTTTAAGGCTAGGGGTCATGATTATGGTTTAGGGATTTAGGGATATGGTGTATTTTTAGGGTTTAGGATGTGAAAATTAGGGTTATAGTTTAGAATTTAATTTTTAAGTGATTTTTAATATATATGGGGCATAGAAGAGGACATGATTAGGGGGCAGAGGATTTTTACCCGAGTTAATATATAATTTTTCATAGCATATAAAAGAATTGACCCCACTTGACTTGTTGTGGTATGAGGTTAACAATACTTAGTGTTGTGATATGAAAATCTTCGTACTTCACACTCTACTATGATCATACTATAATTCTGGCTCCGCCACTGCTTACACTATGTAAAACTTGGAAGTTTTACACTATGATCATATTATACAATAATTATGGCTCCGCCACTGCTTACACTATGTAAAACTTGAAAGTTTTACACTATGATCATACTATACAATAATTTTGGCTCCGCCACTGCTTACACTATGTAAAATTTGAAAGTTTTACACATTTTTTGACCCGTTGGATAAAAATAAATAAATGCATTAGATTAACAGTAGAAAATGCGAAGATATTGGCACATATATATATATATATGTATGTATGTATATATAATACATCATTGTTAGCAGTTGCAGATTTTTTTGAGTAATTATAAATTATATAAGATGGTGGGCGGCTGAAAGGGGATATATTTACGTGGGATATAAAAACTGTATAGAAAACCAGACAGACAGGATATTAAGAATTGAAGAACCGAAACCTAAATATTATAGTGTGTATCTTTGTCATTTATTGTGTTCTGTCTTCACATTAACTAGTGAATAGTTACAAATATTGCATTCCATTTTCTTTTAGAGATTTATTGTTCATAATTAGTTAATTATGAGTTTTCTTAATAATAAGTGTTCGAATACGAGTCATTTAAGGAGAATAAAATTATTTTGTTTCATGTACAAAGGAATAATAAGCAAAAGTGAAAAACAGGGTGCTGAAAAGGGAAAATATTATATGCTAAATAAAAAGCGCGTGAAATAAATGCAGTTTACTAATAGCTATATGCATGGAAATGGAAGACATCGACATGATGTGTACGAGTTCAAGAGACATTTATATTCCTAAATTATTTGTGTTCAGTTTTTAAAATTTTCAAATTTAAATTAATAATTTATCTTACAAACAAAACATGATATGAACCTGAGTTTTTTAAGATAAATATCATTATTTTTTCTGCTAGAACTACTTGTTTTGTTTGATTATTTTTTTTAATAATTGTGTACAATGTTTTATATTAGGATGAGTCTACCACGTTCGACGAGCACTTCTGAGCACCACTAATGATGAATACCGCTGAACACCATTAAATTAATTAATGAAGATTTAAAATATAAATGACTCAACGTATAATTATAAATTATTTAAACAAATAATTATAAATTATTTAAAATAAAATATTAATTAAATTATTTTCCAAATATGTAATATTTTTTAATCTTTTTTCAAAAAATAATTGGATCAAATATCAACCTTAGTCAATTTTAAAAATAAAACCCTAAATTATAAACTCAAAACCCAAAACCCAAACCCTAAACTCTAAATTTGAATAATAGGTTTAGGCTTTAGGGTTTAATGTCTAGTGTTTATGGTTTTCAAGTTTCAAGTTTTGGGTTTTGGGTTTAGGGGTTCGAGTTTAGCAGTTGGTATTTGATCCAATCATTTTTAAAAAATGATTAACAAAAATTACATATGGAGAATAATTTAATTAATATTTATTTTAAATAATTTATAATTATATATTTAAATACTTTATAATTATATATTAGTCCTTAAGATTTTTAATCTTTATTGATTAATTTAATGATGTTCAGCGGTATTCATCGTTAGTGGTGCTCAGCTGTGTTCGTCGAGCGTTGTAAAATTTTTCTTTATATTATTTAATTTTTTTTGAATTCATAGATTAAATGATATTGAACTTGTACAAAAAGAGGATTACAACTCGTTTAATCTATGGATTAAAATTTGTACAAAGTTCAATATCCTTTAATCTATGGATTCAAAGAAATTTAAATAATATAAAACATTGTACAAAATTGTTAAAAAAATAATAACTGAATAAACGGTTGAAATTTGATTTGTTAAAAAAACAATTCAAATTTGATTATATAAATATATAAGCATTTCAATAGAAAATTATAAGTCGAACATTAAGCTAATTTCTAACGATTACATATTATAACATTTTTTAAATAAAAATAAAAATTATTATCACCTACCTCGTTACAAAACCTTCTTAACTTTAAATAGAGAAAAAAAAGTCCATATAATAATAATAATTAAAGTTCAATACAAAGATAAACCTGTCTAGAGAAAAGTAACCACAAAAGCATACCACAATTACCAACCCAATCCTTATGTAATAATCATTTTATTAAAATCATTTTTGTTTTCATGATTTTATTAAAAATCTAATTTAAAAATAATTAACCATTTTTTAATTTATTTAAATTTCTTTGCACAATACTATTAATGTGTCACTCATGCACGAACATAAATAAATAAATAATACATATAGTGATTTTTAATGAGAAATCAACTTTATAAATTTGAGTAAGTATTTGTGGATTGGTCAAGCTGTTTATCTTTATTCTTTTATAACTTAAGTTATGAGTTCTAGACTTACTATGAATACCTCATTCGACATTCGCCCCTCTCTCCTTTAGTTAGGATTAATATTAAAAATTTGTAAAAAAAAAAACTTCATAAATTTGAAACAATATCTACTTACAAAGTTCCCAGAAAACTCTAACCTCACCCATCACATCGATCCGAGTCGAATAATCTTTAATTCCTCAATTTAATTTTCCATTTATAAGCATCAATTTTATCTACTTTAGTTTTTTTGACAAATAATTTTATCTACCTTATTTATTACCCAACTCACAGCTCCTTCCCATTTTCCATTTGAGTTCAAATTTTCCTTCAGTCTTTATTCTAACTGTTTTTTTTCCTCACTTTCGAATGCCTGTGTAAAAAACACCAAGTGCAGCAGCAGCAGCATCCAACAACGGCAAATATTCAAAGCTCGAAAGCTCAAAATCCTTTTGTTTTTAGATTACTTGATGGTGATAGTTTCATATCATATTTACTCCTTTTTATAGCAATCCCTTTCGTTTTCCGCTGCCTTTTTTTCCTGAAAAAAAATACTGAGTTTTTGGAAATATTTCTCCGATGGATGATAATCTGTGTGAGTTTTTCGAAGAACCCGAGTTCGTCGGCGATGACGATTTGTTCAGTATTTTTGAGAGCTTAGATGGACTCACTGAGTCGTTTCAAGTCCCCTTCACTCCGTTTGAAGAAATGGCTGCCGCTGGTTGTACACGAAAGTCTGCTCAAATGGAGTCCGAAACCGAGGAAACATCACCGAAAACCAAGCGGCGGAAGGTGGTTTCTATGGAGGAAACGACGCCGAATCCCGACGGTCCTCCAAGGATGTCGCATATTACCGTCGAACGCAACCGGAGGAAGCAGATGAACGAGAATTTGTCGGTGCTCCGATCGTTGATGCCTTGCTTCTACGTCAAAAGAGTAAGATATTTCCGGTTGAAAAAAACGAGAAAAACAATGCTAAAAACTCCATCAATTTCAATAATATTTGTGTTTTTAATGTTTTAGGGGGATCAAGCGTCGATTATCGGCGGCGTAGTGGATTACATCAACGAGTTGCAACAAGTTCTACAGTCTCTACAGGCCAAGAAACAAAGGAAAGTTTACAGTGAAGTGCTGAGTCCGCGGTTGGTTTTGAGTCCGAGACCGTCGCCTCTGAGTCCGAGGCTGAGTTTGCCGATAAGCCCGAGAACACCTCAGCCCGGTAGCCCTTACAAGCCGAGGTTACAAAAGGGTTATCTATCTCCGACTGTGGCTACTACTTCGCTCGAACCGTCACCGGCTTCCTCCACTTCCTCCGTCGACAACAATGAGCTCGTCGCAAACTCCAAGTCTCCGATCGCCGACGTGGAAGTGAAGTTTTCCGGCCCGAATCTCGTTTTGAAAACGGTATCTCCTCGGATTCCTGGTCAAGCCCTGAAAATAATCTCGGCCCTTGAGGAACTCTCACTCGAAATCCTCAACGTCGACATTAACACCGTTGATGAAACCATGCTTAATTCCTTCACGATCAAGGTAAAACCTAAAAGCCATTTTCTTAAACATGTTTTGGAATTTAATTAACAATTCAAATGGTATTACTTAGATACATAAGCTAAAAACATAAAAGATAGCAAACTGACAAGACAGGTTTCCTTCTCCTGGATTCTTCCAGGTTGCAATCATTTCTTTTTTCTGCAATAATTTTTTTCTTCTTCTTAAAGTTGGTAACTTTCATTTTCAACATTTATTTATATATCCAAACATATATTAGATCGAGTGATTAAGAGTTCGAGTCTGTATTAACATATTTTTGTCTGAAACTCAACAATGTCTCTTGGTTTTGTTGTTTTTCTCTTAACTTCACTTTGATTTTGGATGACTTCTCTTAACTGCAGTAGTTTTCAGACAAACGTAAAAACTGACATTGGAGTACTGCAACGGTACTTGCTGTAAAAAAAAACAACAAATTTACTCACAAATCTTGGAAAACACAACCCTTATAGGGTTATCGCTGAAAACTATGGCATCTCTGCAGTCATTTTCATGCAGTAATTATAGCTTATATCAGTTCTTTGCATGAAAATTATGTCTGGGTTTATGCTAATGATGAAATTATATGCCTCGTTTTCTTGTGTTTTTGAATGAGCAGATTGGATTTGAATGCCAGTTGAGTGCTGAAGAACTCGCTCACCAAATCCAGCAAACATTCGGACATTGCTAGGTTTAGTTTTCGTTTATGTCTGGCAGTTTACATGTAATTGTAGATTAGTACTACTTATTAATTATTATGACTTGCATGCATTAAGTTAATATTATAGTGTTAATTAGAGTAAGTGTAACACATCCTTGTAATTTTTGTAGTCTCTTAGGTCAAACTTTAATATTTTTTTTTGCATGTTTGCATGTAGGGAGCATACAATTAAAATAATATCAACTTGTTTTAAGTTCAATTAATCTCCTTCCTTTGTCCCATATTTTTTTTTATTTCGGGTAAATTAAAATTTATCTGAATCAATTTAGTGAGATGAGATATTAAATCAGCGAAAGTTTAGAATTTTTGTATTTAATTAGAAAACAATAGAAAAGGAACAAAACTAAAGAATAATTCCACGAAACAATGGTCCATGCATGCAATCTAAACAAGATTTTTTCAGCAGTATCGTAGCAGGCAAGTAGGTTCAAAAAATTGCATGACTGCCTTAAAGTGACTTAATATTAATATATTAGGGACCACTGAAAAAAAAATTCAATTTGTTTATTTATTATTTCAACTTTTGTGTCATTTTTCTACTCAAGTTTGGACCACCTAATAAAATCATTTTCTCAGCTGAAAAAAGGAATCAAAGATTAATCATAGTTTCTGGACCTATGGTTCGAATTGGAAATGGACTGCTCATATAAAAAATAATAAAAACATATAATAAGGGGTGGTGGCTCGTCACATATGTCACCACTTCATCACACAATGGTCATCTGTCTGGGGTCTGGAATTTACATGGATTGTAATAACTCCAATGTTAGGCTACGAATTTCTCATAGCTTGAACTATTATAAGTCCAATATGTATTCTATTTTGGTTTTTGTTAATTATATTTGTCACAATCCATTGTTATCTATCGAATCGAGTTGTGTAGGTATAATTTAGGATTTGGAGACGACATAGGTGAAAATTTTCCGACCAAAGAAGGTGATGAAAAGACACACTTGTTTCCGGTCTCTATATCAAACATCGAGGAAGGGTAAGTCCGGTGATCGCCGATCTCGGAGTCTGGGGCTACAACTTTGAGGTCTCTCTGGAAGTTCACCAGTAAATCAAGTGATTGTTGTGTCCGATTTTCTTCTAGTTGATGTGGCTCTATGTTGGTTCCTGCAGGTGCCTTGGGAAGCACGACATTGCAGGCTAGATTACAAGTGTGCCTTCCGCGGTAAGTAATCTCGAAGAATGTCGGGTCATCATCCGATCTTTGTACTAACTTCGTCGCCAGACAACCTTGGGTATTCCGATGACCGCACCTAAAGTAGCATCTGCAATCCGAAAAGAACGTTCAACAAGCTCTAGGATTTCAAAAAATAGCATAATTCAAAAAATACCTTTTTGTTAGCCATCTAACCTGAGCTGATCATCCTGCTGTTTGAACCCACGGTCGGGGTCTCCATTCCCGGGACTTCCGGTACGAGAAAGTGGTCGCGACTCGGCCGCCACCGACATTCCGATTGCTAATGCGGAGTGTGGGATGATGTTGGTGTGGTTCAGCATTGAAAGTGCCTTGTTGTACGAATCTTGGATCTGCCGGACTAAGAACAAATCTAAGTTCATTTGGAATCGAACTGGGCCGTGGACCCATAGGAAGTTTTCAGCCACTAGGTTCGTTAACCATTAAACAATTTTCTTACTTTGGAGAATTTTATCGATAAAAATTTTCTGCTCTTTTCGTAATATTTTTTATGTCCCCACGTTAAAATTTTAAATCATAAATTTTAAATTTTAAAAATACACCGACACACTACTATTTATACCCTAATTATAAACCATAAACCTAATTATTTAACGTTTGGGACATAAATAAAGACACTAAAAGAGGTTGAGGATTTCTATTTGAATATTGTGACTGGCATCTCATGTTCCAACAGAATCTTACATGAAACAGTTCTTGTAATGAATTGAAACTCTAAATATTATATCAATTATCCATAAAATAGAAGACAAATTAAAGAAGAGAATAATTTCTTGGATAATGAGGAAAAATTAAAAAACGAGCTTGGAAATGTGTTCGACTTATTCTAAAAATTGAACAAACTCATAATATTGAATAAGCTCTTCTATATATAATTTTTTTCTTATACAATGTTAAAAAAATAAAATTATAAAACACGTATTAAACTTCTGTTAAAAGATATTTTATTTATGAGTCGATAAATCTAAATAAAATATTTCATATGTTCATTATAAGACAATCCTTCTAATACAATTAGTTTCATTCATAAATTCAAAATAAAAATAATGAATGTTATTGATATTAAAATGAATAATTATTTGATACACCGGAGGTGGAAAACTTTTAATTTCCACAACTGTTTTAATTTTAGGGCTTATGAATGCAATTTAAGGTATAAAATTTAGGGGTTTAGGTTTAGTAGTTTAAAATTTAACGATTGTGAATAAAATTTAGGGTTTAGAGTTTATAAGTTAAAATACAAATCCTCAATATATTACCTTAAAACTTAAATCGTAACTTTTAAATCCTAAATTTTAGCCCTAATCCTTAAATCCTAATTATTACTCATAAAATCTAAACTATTAAACCTAAACCCTTCGCTTTAAACTGAGTTGATACCGATTAAATCAATTATTAACAAACAAAAATCGTAATTTCTATTTTTCTAAAGATAAATATTTATGGCTATAGGCCATGCAACGTAAGGGTACGCCCTTGGAGTCCCAGGCGACCACAAGTACTGGGTCCCGCACATTGAAAACGACATCTTCCTTCCAATAAAATCCAACCACGTGTATCGACCGTCATCCATGAAATCTATTGAAATATCTACTCTTCCACTCTTTTCTCGCCACGCCGTTTTCTAGCTTACAGCTTTCCCCAGCGGCCACGTCACCGCTCCCCTTACTGTTCCTCTCTCCTTTAATCTTACTTGTCACTTGCATCCACCGTCGAATTCCAAAATTGCCTCCATCTGGCCGTTGATTTCCCCCTTTGATATTATTTGTGGACGTCGTAATTTACATATTTATATCATTCTTTAAAAGCTCGAGAATCTTTCATCGTTGAGAAATCTTTGCAGTTAATCGGAAACCAGGAAACAAAGCGCCGGTTTCTCAAATTCCAGCGATCTGAGTCGACTCAGCAGCTCGCTTCTGCTCTGTTCGAACTTCGAAAAGGTACGTTTCTCTTTGCAGGGAACTAGTTTACGTTTTAAATTGCTTACGAGTGATCAACTCAGTTCCTTGTAGAAATGTAACAGAGATCGGAGAGTTTTGCTTTATGTTTAGCTAATTTTGATCTGTTCATGATTTTTTCTATCTTTTAATGTCTGTTAAAATCCTGAATCACAGCAGAAAAATCATGCTGTTTGGTAATAAAGAAAGTGCAAGAAATAGGAGAAGCGAAAACTAGAAAGAAAGAAAGAAAATAGTAATTTCTTTTTTTTTCGCGTCTCTGTGCCTATAGACTGAATCTAATAAGTAATAACTGCTGTTAACCACTCTTGAGAATATCCAAACTAACTTTACATCTAACAATGTTGATTTGAAGAAGCCTATATCAAATTAGGTTCAAGTTTTGGTGATCAATCTAGATAAACACTATTATACAATGCTATTGACCTGTTTAATGAAAGTTAGGTGTTTGAAATTATGTTTGATCAAACGCTTGATATAGCTGCATAGCACAAACAATAACGTTTTTGTGTCAGAAAACTAGTTTTAACTATGTAATAATGGATGAATCTATGCTTGTTCTTGCTAGAAAAGATCCGGTCAGTTAATCCTTAAGTATTGTTGCTGATGCATATGTTTGGTTGCAGTTTTTGCTTAAATTTTGCAAAGAGTATTTGCCATGGGAGTTGTTAGTGTTTCTAGTTCAGCTGCCCGAACCCCACTAGGATTAAGCACAAAGTTTTCTACTCAAAGATGTACATTGAGAAGCCCTTGTATTGTAGCGTTTAAAGCAGATAAATCCCATCATACAGCACTAGTTGGGCCTCAAGAACTTAATCTTTCGCCAGTGGAAACCGCTAAGGAGCACCCGAAGAGACGCGGGAAAGCTAAAAGGGCTTTGAAAACTGCAAACCCTGTCTTGACTGATGAAGGTTCTCCTTGTACCATTGACGTAGATTACAACGAAGCTGCTGCGAAACTTGAAAGCATTTATAAGCTTAGTCCTTCAACTCAAACATTTGATGAAGAAGAGGAAAAGGTCAAGACCAAAGGACGCCAGCTGAGGAGAAAGAGGTCTAAAGAGAGTGACGGGAAAGCAGATAATGCTAATGATAAGATTGTCGTTAGGAACCGGACTAAGAAGACTAGAAGATTGAATCTTGATAAAAGAGTTGAACTGAAAAGGAACAGAGAAGGAAAGCCACTTGTTTCTGTTCAGAGGAAAAAGGGTATTGTGAACGACAGTGAAAAGATTGATAGGCTAGTCCGGGACTATTCGGCTTCGACCGATTTGGTCAGCCTGGACTGGAAAAAGATGAAGATACCTCCGGTTCTACCGTCCACTGAACATACTTGGTTGTTTAAGCTAATGCAGCCAATGAAGGTTTGAACCTTTTCAATAAAAAGAGACTGCTGCAAGGTTTTAATTTTCCTTGCGTTAGTTTTTGAAACTTTGATTGAGCTTGCCACTAAGATATTTCGATCAAACTACAGGCATTGCTTGAGGCAAAAGAGAACTTGCAAAAGGAATTGGGTAGAGATCCTACTGAAGATCAATTAGCTGAGGCAACAAATATGACTGCAGCTCAAGTGAGTAGACATTTAGAGGTCGGTCGAGCTGCTAGAAATAAGCTCATTAAGGTAAATCCTCTTCCACCACCAATGATTGTGGGTTGTTTTCACTTTCAGTTGGTTTTGTAGAACATATATTAGTCTTTTATATATGCTACTGGTGTTGATGTACCACTAGCCTAGCATTCCTCGGCCAAATTTTCTATGATGAAACCTGAAATAATTTGACCAAGAACCATGTTTTGATATCACCATTTTAAAAGTGGTTGCCTGGTTTGTGGATAAAGCTTATTGTGAGCATTTTGGCATTGGCTTTCAATGATAACTGCTGAGAGGTATTGCTTTCTTTTCATGCAGCATAATCTTCGGCTTGTTTTGTTTGTGATAAACAAATATTTTCAAGATTTTGCAAATGGTCCAAGATTTCAAGACCTTTGTCAGGCAGGAGTCAAAGGACTTATTACAGCCATTGATCGCTTTGAACCGGGAAGGAAATTCCGGCTTTCAACATACGGTCTTTTTTGGATTAGGCATGCAATCATACGTTCCATGACAGTATCAAACTTCACGCGTGTCCCATTTGGACTTGAATCGGTATGCTCTCCTCACTTCAGCATACTATATTTTACTGCTTATATTAAAATTACCATGATGGTTTACATGAAACAAAGTATTAACATTGACATTTTGGCAACCTTCAAATTTGGTGAAAGGGCCAAAGTAGGGATGGTTGATAACCCTTTTTCAAGTGTTTGGTGGCAAAACTCAGCACTGAAAACGTACACGACGACAATTAATTCAACACTTTGGTCTTTGGAACTAAGCAGTTGTTGTATAGGAGTCTAACTGCAAGCTGATGAAATCATCATGCTTGAAATGCTTGATGCCCAAGTAAATCATACATGAGAATGGATATTCTGTAACTATTTACATGTTCATTTAATGCAGGTTAGAGTAGAAATCCAAAGAGCCAAACTGGAATTATTATTTGAACTTCATAGAGAACCAACAGATGATGAAGTTATCGAAAAGGTTGGGATCTCTCCCGAGAGGTACCAAGAAGTAATGAGGGCCGCAAAACCCGTTGGATCTCTTCATTCAAGGCATTCGGTCACACAAGAAGAGTTCATTAGTGGAATCACCGATGTCGAGGGTGTCGGCAGTGATCACCGGAGGCAACCCGCTCTTCTCAGGCTTGCACTCGATGATGTGGTGAGCCTACATCCTACGCTACGTGCTTTAGGTTACTTGGACTGTGTTTTGTCTAAAGACAATGACTCACAGTATGCAACTAAAAACCCTGTTTTTTTTTTCAGCTTGATTCTCTGAAGCCCAAGGAGAGCCTGGTGATCAGGCAGAGATATGGACTAGATGGTAAAGGTGATAGAACACTAGGAGAAATTGCTGGGAACTTAAACATTTCGAGAGAAATGGTCCGAAAGCACGAAGTAAAGGCGCTAATGAAGCTCAAGCATCCGGCTCGAGTGGACTACCTACGCCGGTACGTTGTCTGAATTGTATCAACATCCTCGGCGGTCATCTATATATGCTTATATTGGCTCGTGATGGTCGTTTCTGTATACCGATGTTCTTGTATCATAGTCATTTAACTACATGAACATAGAATTCTCATACATGTAATATAAATTTCAAATGCTCAGAAGATTGTAAATCCTCATTTATACACCATACGTAATAGTTCCGTCTCTACAGTCTCCTGGTTATAGTTTGATATACGTTTGTTAGATCGCATTGAATCCTTCATCTTTGAAAAAGATGGTATCATGGATCGTCCGTATCTCTAGATTCTCTACTAAGGGATGTCAAATAGGCGGGGTGGGTGCGAATACTCCCTCCCCATACCCATACCTACTTTCATATACACCACCTACCCACCACCTACGGTGGGTATAATTTTTAAATTAACACCCGGTCACACGGATACATTCTCAAATCCATCCTCACACCCACTACTCAACTGGACATCAACCACCCAACCCGTACCCGCCTACAAGCAACCACTAATATCGAATTATGTAAAAATAAACCATAGACTTTTGTAATGAAGAGTAAAACTTCGCATACTTTATTGATTGATCAAGTGTATATATATAATACATTTACACTTGTATAAATTTAGCTACAACTAACTAACTAACGATCGCTAACTTAACTAAAGAACACTTTCACCGGTATAAATTTTACTTAACTACAACTAACTAATTAACTATAGCTAATTTAAATAAAGCATATATACACATGTATAAGTTCTACTTAACCACACATTATAAATTTACAACTTGATTAATTCAAGCTCGATCATAAACAATAAATTCAACCTCGATCATAAACCATCATTTTTTCAAACTAAAATAATTGAGTTCAAAGTTTACAAACATAAGAATTAAAGTAGATTTTAAAACAAACAAACATCTTAGTACATAAAACACCATAATAAAAACATAATCAAAGTCTACAAACATAAATGGTCCAAAATTCATATGGTGGGTAGTTAGTTGGCGGGCGGATACGGTGCGGGTAAGGTCTCAAAACCATCACCTATTCACAACCTACGACGGGTATGACTTTTTACATCCACACCCGCCCACTACCCACCAAACTCATACCCATCCCCGCCCCAACGGGGGCGGGGGCGGTGCAGAATCCGCGAAACTGTACTTGTCTGTCATCCCTATATATATGAGATATGATCCACTTACACAGTGTAAAACTCTTTAAGTTTTACACGTTTTTTGGATCGTTAGATGACTGAAACAAATGACTCAGATTAACTCCTTACTTTTTTTCCAAGTGATAATCTTCACATAACCGACTGTTAATCTGAGTTATCCGTTTCAGTCATCCAACGATCCAAAAAACGTGTAAAACTTTACACTGTGTAAAAATGATGTTCATCCTAGAAGATTCATGTTTGAACAACTTTATCTCCAAAGTGTGCATGTCTGATCAAAGGGTTAAAAAATATGAACAAATACTTTCTTATAATCACGAGGGCAAAGAAGGAGGCAATATTTTATGTTAGGGGAGACGATCTTGTAAAATTTTAGGGGGCGAAAATAGATTTTCAATAGAAAATTTCTATTTTTTTTAAAAATCATATATGAATTTCAAATTTTTAGGGGGCAACTGCTCCCTGTAGCCCTCTCTGGGTCCATCCAGAACGAGGATATGTTCATGTTCGTTCATTTAACTTTAACCGAACAAATGAATAAATACGAATATAATTTTTTGCTCGTGTTCGTTCGTTAAGGAATGTAGCTTGTTCGTGTTCGTTCGTTAAAATGATAAACGAACGCAAACGAACATTAAAATTGTTTAAATTTTATTTTTAATTCATATTTTTAATATATGATTTTGAAAATTTTAAAATATAATACTTTGTTATGAAAAATAATAATTATAATTGAACACGTGAATTAATTTAAATGAACATAAACAAACGGATTATTAAACATTCACAAACGTGAATGAACGAACGAGTCGTTTGTTCGTTTTCGTTTATTTAATTAAACAAATAGAAAATCTTCTCCATGTTCATTCATTTAATAAACAAACGAACTTCTCGCCAAACTGTTCACAAACGATTCACTAAACGTTCGGTTCGTTTACGACCCTAATTTTAGGATCTCAGTCTTACCAACTATACGAAGAACTCATTGGCATTTAATTAGTATTTTTTTATCTAACCCTAACATTTAATTACTAATTAAATGTTTTAAAAAAATCAATTAAAATATGAAATCATTGAAGCATGAAAGTATTGCTTCTAGGAGTTCTCATGAAAATTGGATTAGGTGTAGATAGATTTGTCAAACCTAATTGGAATTTGGAAATTTATTTAATCCATTAACAAATTAATAATTCAAATTAAAAATTTATCAGTTTTTTCTCTTTTGAGAGCACTCATAAATATATATAATATTGTTGATAGCATATCATATCATATCTTATCCTAATCCCAACACCTAATCCCAATAACATTGTTGCATGCTCCAAATTTTACCAATTCAACCAGACATATATATATATATATATATATGTTTTTATATTTGATGTAGTAATAATATGTATTATATTTTAATAAAATTAATTCATTTGATTTATTAATAATTATACTGATATATATACACACTAAAAAATAATATATTTAATATAAATTATATTATATATGCCATCGTTCACGGTGCTTATCTGAAACATCAAATGACATCTATTCTAACTTGAAAATTGAATAATAAAATATTAAAATAAATTGAGATCCTTGCTTTAATTGCCACACGATGTTTCACGAGTGTCTTCTTGTTTACCATTTTGTGTATAATTATAATTAAAAAGTAGAGATATTTATATATAAATTAAAACTATAATCTCTTAAATATAATAATAATAATTTTTAACTAGGCCTCATTCCTTAAAAAAAACACAAACAATAATAATAGTTGACATCGATAATAAAGAATGAGAAGACAATTGTAAAAAAAAAAATAGTGAAATCGATCGAATGGGGGATCGAAAGGATTAGATGGCGTGATGAAGGTGTTGTCGTAAAATGTGCGAGGTTTTGATTTGTCGGCCAAGAAGAATGTTGTTCGGATGTTGAGGCTCGGGTGTCTAGCGATGTAGAGTGTTGTTCTTTTTCTTGTTTGATGCTTCATTGGTGTATGCATGATTAGAAGTGATTGGTTTGATTTAGTGTGGGGTGCTCCGTTGTTGTTCTTTAAATTGACTTAAATCGATTGATTTCCTCGAAATTATCGAGAAGTATTTTTTTTTTCCACTTAATATTATAATTTTTTTAATGAGATTCTTCGATAATATTGTATAAAATCAAACTGATTCCGATTGTAAGAAGTTTCAAGCAGCAGAACAATGCCCAACACAACAAAAGCATCAGAAACAAATTGACTGCACCATAAACCTCACTCAAATATGCTTTTTTTCCTATCATCTCTCATGGATTCCATTCAGATGAGATGCTCGTGAATGTCGGATATGAAATATTTTTGTTCGATATTAAGTAGTCCGTTAAACCGAATTAAACGAATAAATTAAATTTAATTAACCGAATCATATGATTAATTGAATAAGCTTTTTTAAAAAAAAAATAAGTTGCATGTATATATTTAATTAATTTGATGTAAATATAAAATTAAATAACAGGATATGAAATAACTCAATCATATTATTTAATTAATTGCATATAAATTAATTTCACAATAATATTTTTTTATTTTAAAAACAAATCTTTAGAAAAGTTAAAAAAATCATTTTGGTTTATTCGATTTCGACAATAAAACCAGTTTAACTTATTTGCTTTTTATAGTTTAATATATATTTTTATATATAAGAACTGAACCGACTGAATATACACCAACATTAGTTTAGTTTGATCATATATTAAAAAATATAAATTACCCTATATAAAATTATGTACCTTTTTTTTTAACTCAAACCAAATTGAACTAAATATAAAAAATAACAAAATCAACCCAAATTCCATAGGTTTAGATCAATTTGGTTCAGCAACTTTTAATTTTTTATATTTAAAAATAAAAATATAATTTGACCCATTTAGATAATTATAATATTTTGATTTGTGGACCGAAAGACCGAAACAAATCATATAAACTTAAATAATAATTAAATCGAATTTAAAAAATTTAAATCACACACAATAAATTGAATCAATTTATTTACTCAACTTTGAAAATGTGACGAATGAAGAATGATTCTGATCGTAAATAAGAACCATTTGAATGTACATGTGAGAATGAGAATATTGTATGGTGATATTGATGATAAATTTAGGGACAAAATTAATTGTTCTAATAGGATTTTATTTATTTATTGGTAGCCATTAAAGATCAATCCACACTTGGGTCTTTCGACTTGTTATTTCAAACCAAAAGAGATTCTTTTTGCTTACATTAATCAGGCTAAATTTTGTAAAATCGATAACAATATTCACAATTATATTCGTTTATCTTACTAAATTATTTTAATAATATTATATTACTAAATTCAATGATGAAATTATTAAAACATAAATCGTACTCCCTCCGTCCCATAATTTTTGTCCTTTATTGATTTTTTTGGGTCAATTTTTTTCAACTTTGACTCATAATTATTTAAAATGTATCTTTGATAAAAATATGAAAAAATATATTTTAAAAACCTCTAATCGAGTAGTTTTCAAATATATATTTTATAAAATTTAATTATTTAAAATATTCAATATAATAATAGTCAAAGTTTAAAAATTTTGACTTCAAAAAGTCAATAAGAGACATTTTTTATGGGACGGAGGGAGTATGTCTTAACTCATCTCCGTTTTAGAATAGAAATTATTTGCTTTTTCCCCCCCTTATTTATGCCCCTATACCAAAAAATATATGTTTAAGATTTAAGACTAAAATTTAAAAAATTAGAGCAGGATATAATTTTAAGGTTTAGAGTTTAAAGTTATGACTTAAAATTTATTTATTTTTTGTGTGTGTTGAGGCATGAAAAAGAACATTAAATAAGGACATGATTTTTATTCCTCCGTTTTACGGGAGCCTCTTGAGTTTTTTCTTCGTGGTTTTGTTTATGGGATGTTTTAAAGTGTAAGTTTTATTGTATATGTTGAACATTGTTATGTATATTGGGAAAATTATTACTGGGTCTGAATCATCACGTTATTTATGGTTACATTTAATGAAAAAATTTTATCTCATTTTTTAAGGTAAATTTTCACCTCTTTTCTACATGTAATTAAGGAGTGGGTGATTACTTGGAAGTTACGCTGAAACAGATGGATATTATTTGATGGACCATGGATGACGTGATGAGTCGGGTCCATCTAATAATTTCTCGTATATTGGTTTTATTTATAATATTTTGTGTACTCTTTTCTTCTTTCATTGTTCGAGATCAGATATTTTAAAAAAAATCAATTTTCGATTATTAAGGAGTTTTTAACGAAACCGTTTTCTATTAAAAATATCAATTATATGAAACACTTATAAAATTAATTAGTTTTATATAGCGTAAATTGATGGTGTGTGTAGTCAAGGAAAACATTTATAAAATTAATTAGTTATATATAGCAAAAATTAATAGCCTAAACTATTAAAAAGTTATATTAAAAATGTAGGAGGTGCGAAATTATAAAAATTAAAGGTGTGTAAAATTAAATTTTCAATAAAAAATACAAAGAAAAACATCTATATTCTAAAAAAAAGTTTAAATATTTTAAAAGGTACGACTGTCCCATCATTCTTTATCCGTCCCCGCGAGTCGTAAACATGTAAAGAAACTTGTGTATCAAAGTGGGCAATGGAAGTGATATAGTCCACTAACAATAGAGCCAAAAACAGCATATATGTGAGTGTATAACTCACTTTCCATTTTGCATTTGACCTTATTATCAAACCTAACAGAATAATTAGAGCAAATCTTTATTTAATTTATTTATTTATCATTAAAATAATTAGTGACAAAAGCTCCATATTAGAGCAAAATATCGGCATCCACAAGTTTATGTCAAGACGTAGACAACACCTTTTTTTCTTCTTTTTGTTCAGTAAAGTTATGATTTATTAAGAGCTATAGCTGAACGGCGTGCTTCGTTAAAAACTTCCCTAACTCTAAATGAAAGAAAAGAGTACAATATCACTAGTTAAAGAGAACAAAACTCGAATACAAGAATTCAAAAAATAAAAATTGGAGTGCCAAAAGACACCCCAATTGTAAAGGTGGCTCCGCCCATGCTCGATATCCCGTCATTTTCACTTACTATGCTACAATTCTCAATTTTTTCTTAAAAATATTGTTCTTATTCTTATTCTTATTCTTGATTTTTTTTCTGAAAAAAAGATACCAATACCTCACTGGTATTTATATCCGTCCATGGTCCTTAAACAGTCCACAGGACCATAACTAAACAATAAAATATAGCCAGGGACCATTTTGTACGTCCAACTCCAAAATCATGGGGGATAGGCTACGGCTCGCTGTTGGGATCATGGGTATTTTCTTTACTTGCTCTATGATTTCCTTCTTGTTTATGTTTGCTGAATGCTGATAAATAAGATTTTCTCTTGCAGGCAACGCCTCTTCCTTGTTGCTTTATGCTGCACCAATGTAATGTCAATACTTTCTCTTTCAGTTTTTCTTTATATGTTTACGCAATGTAAGAATTTTTAAGTTTTATACGTTTTTTATCGTTGGATGGTGAAATGAATGACTGAGATTAACAGTAACGATCCCATATGTTAGCTTAATTGATACTAAACTTGCTAAATGGTAACCTATATAAGAACAAGATTGATTAGGGTTTGAAGTATTATATGATTCTCAACAGAGTACGAGAGATGAAACTCTGACACGTAAATAATATAAATTATTGAGGGTTTAATCAGTTGTTTAACAGACGACACTACATCGATTTTTCTCGAAAATGTTAGTTATTAAACAAGTGTTTGTTGTTGTTGTTTTGGCAGCTTGACTTTCACGAGGGTGATAAGGAAAAGAAGCACCGAGGAATTCTCATGCATTCCGTACATCGTTGCACTGTCGAATTGTCTGCTTTACACTTGGTATGGACTGCCTGTTGTGAGCTACAAGTGGGAAAATTTCCCTGTCATTACCATCAACGGTTTAGGGATCATCTTAGAGCTGTCCTTCATCTTCATATATCTTTGGTTTGCTCCCACAAGAGGAAAGGCAAGCATTTTCTTAAATCGAACAAAATTCGTCGGTCCCTTTTCTGTATTCTTTTATGGACTAATATCATATACACAGGAAGTGGAAACTGAAAGTTTCCACAAACGCCTTAATTTTAGGGTATAAGAAGTTAGTTTAGGGTATAGGGTTTAGGGGTTTAGTTGTAGGGGTTTAGAATTTAGGGATAGTTGTTTCAATTTAAGGTTTAGGGATATAATTTAGGGTTTACAGGTTAGAGTTTAATTTTTAGGGTAATATGGTGAGGATTTAGGTTTTAACCTATAAACCCTAAATTATAACCCTAAACCTTAAATTGAAACAATTATTCCTAAATTATAAACCCCTACACCTAAACCCCTAAACCATATACCCTAAACTAACTTCCTATACCCTAAAACTAAGGCGTTTGTGGAAACTTTCAGTTTCCACCGCCTGTGTATAAAATATTTATCCTTCTTTTATATGTCTCATCCCTTATTTTATGACATATAAGGGGCACAAAAAAATAATTCTTTTTAAATAATCCTTTTTTACATTTCCATTTTCGTGTCATTTCTTTCAACCTCTTTTTGCATGGCGAAAAATTTTGCAGATTAAGGCCGGCGGTATAACCTTGATCGTCGTGTTAATATTTTCCGTTACTGCTCTTGTGTCGACCTTTGCGATCCACGACCATCATCATCGCAAAGTTCTCGTCGGAACGATCGGGCTGGTGGCCTCGGTGGCAATGTATGCTGCTCCACTCGTGGCCGTGGTAAGCCATATGCTTTGGTCGGGTTAACATGTTCGTTTTAATCTCGACCGTGTACTCGAATTCGCGTCGTGATCGTTTCTCTAATGGCAGAAACAAGTGATCGTGACGAAGAGTGTGGAGTTCATGCCGTTTTATTTGTCTTTCTTCTCGTTCTTGGCTAGCGTGCTTTGGCTGGCTTATGGACTATTGAGTCACGATCTCCTGCTAGCGGTTAGTGTTATCAATTATGCGATTACATGGTAGTATATGTTTATACTTTTTCTCAACTCTTTGAAAAGGCACACATCTTGCATAGAATCATGCACAAGTATTCAAATTCGAATCTTTTAAAATAAATATCATCTTCTTCTTTTTTTCTACTGAAATCATTCGTTGAGTCTTTTAATTAAATTTTATGTTTTTATTACGACAGTCGCCGAATCTGGTCGGTCTGCCTTTAGGCCTTTTGCAACTCGGACTTTATTGCAAATATAGGGAAGGAGGGATTATAGAAGAAGAGCCGAGCAAATGGGATTTAGAGCAGAATAATAGCCAGGAGAAACCCCAACATATGCAGCCTGCGACCAACGAAAATACCAATGGGAAGTGTTGAAATTATACTGTTTTAATGCTCTGAGTATTACATACCAATGTCGTTTTAAAATTATAATTGTATTCGAATTTATGTTTTCTAGTATCTTACAACCGTAATGATATCAATCGAGTTAAACTTAGTAAGTTGTTATTTACTATCAATTTTTCAGGGGACTGCAAATAGAACACTCTTGACTTTTTTTGCTTAGATATTACATAAAATACGAAACCAGAAATAGAACCAAGATTGAACATTAGGATATAAGCCAAAATATTGAATTTCAAAACTATAAAGACCAAGCTATTAACATAAACTACACACTCGTCTCAGATCTTATTGATATGCCATCCAAAACTTGGAAAATGGATGTATTGTATAGTCTATAGCTATTTGATCTGGAGACTCTTGAAGAATCCTATGAGGATCATGGTTAAGGAAATATCGCCTGGTTATCTCGGAGTTACTTTTATTTGCATGTTTGATGCAATCCGAGTTTTTATAGTTATTGATAGTTGGTTTTTACTTTCTAGTTGATGCAAGAAGGTTCTTATTTGTTTAGGAGTTAAGAGTCATTGTGGAGTTAAACTCATGTTGCTGTAAGTCTGATTCTTATTCCTCTATAAAAACCAACTTTTTCAAAAAAAAAAAGTTTTTAAACTTAAAATTCAGGGGAAAAGACATAATTTGTCCAATATTTAAATTTGAAACTAAATTATTATTAGACCAAAAAAATTACGGCTACATATTCATCTTTCTTTAATTCAATCCCTATTTTATTAAGGAAAATACTTTGATACACTAGCTTGTGTATACTTTAGTTTACACAAGCTTTTTAATTTTAGGGTTTAAGATTTTATGTTAGAGTTTAGGATTTAGAGCGTAAAATTTAAGGTTTGTGGTGAGAATTTAGAGTTTAAGGTTTAGGTTTTAAGGTACCAGGGTTTGGGGCTTACGTTTTAAATTTTATACAAGCTCGTGTAATTTTTTTTACACATCGTGTCTTTCAAAATATAACCTTTTTATTAAATATTTAATAAATTTTTATATTTTTTAATTTATGTATTTATTTTTACATAAGTCAAATTACAATTAGACTAAAATTTATTAAATATTTAAAATTAGTGACATGGATATAAGCCCCCTTAGCCCTCAAAGAGTTCCGTCTACGGATGACAATAGGACGAGACATAACAAGTTTCTGAAAGTATTGAATCAAGACAGATTGACTCGAGGTCAGATAATTTTTACATCCTAACTCTGTCCCCGTACAAAAGGGATGGATTGGGCATGTAAAAGAGAGGACCATTAGTAAAACAAACCTTAAAATAAGACATGGTTTTGCCTCTAGAGACAACAATGAGCAGTACTTTTGGTAACCATCGCAAAGGCGAACATGGAACATTTGTGTTAAATCGTTGTCCAAAATTCGACCATTTTCTTCTCTCTTTTTTGTGTGCATAAATCGTGTAGGTAGTGACAAAGAATATGCCTGTGGAACTCATTCTACTGCATTGACAAATACAAGCCAAATGTGACCGATTGATGCATAATGAGAATCATAGCCACGCAACCCTACAAGTCACAGTCTAAAAATTTCTTCTTTTATTTCAAACAAAAATCTGCAAAATCTTAATTCTGAAGCATCAGGTTGCCAAGGAATAAAAAAGACACAAAAGTAAAAGATATTTATTCTAATATATATAAATTTGAATAGCTTTATCTATAATGTATATGTATAAATTATCACAAACTTAAAAAATATAAACAGATAAAATCTTATAATCGTCTCAAAAATATTTTAAAACACACACAAAATTTCAATATACAAACCACATAATCTATTTTCAAATATGTTTTGGCTAAAGTTTTTTTTTTTACTTTTTATTTAGGGTGAGCATTTGATTGAGTCAAGTAAAAAATTCGAGTTTTTTGAGTTTACAACTTAAATTTTATTTGAATTATTTTGAATTTGAGTCGAGCTTTATGGAATTCAAGTTTCTGTACAAATGTAATTGTCATTATTTATAATGTTATATTATATATTGATTTCAATTTAAACTACTTTCTATATCAATATAAAATAAAGATTTTATTTCTTCGTTTGTAATTATTTAGACAGAATTGAGGGACTCAACTTGAACTTAAAAATCGATCTATTCATTATTAAATTTTTTAAATTATTTTAATTTTATTTTACAACTCAAACTTTATTAGAACTTTTATCAAATTAAGTCGTTTATAGGTTGAGTGAAGTTGAATTTTTTTTTTTTTACAAGTAGTTTTGCTCGCTCCTATCTTTACTAACATCAACGGTATGCCCAATACACTTATCCGGCGCCAAAATAATTCTCCTCCGTAAACCGCGATTACCATAACGGGTTAAAAAAACCAATAATTAATTCATATATTTCTCTCCCGTAGTTTCTGATTTCTGAAGAGATTCGAACGGATTATCTCTTGAAATTTTCTTTCAGGTTTTCTTCTTTCGCTGATTTTGTAGATATCTATATATTTGTATTTTGATTGGATGTTAAAACTTTAACGATTTATATTACTTTTTTTTTTTGAATTTTTGAGCATTTAGGCTTTAGATTTCCTTTTCCGCGAAGATTTATTTTCATAGTGGTTGTGCTGAACGGAATGGCCTCCGTATCAAGTCAGCCGCAGTTCCGCTACACTCAACCCCCGTCGAAGGTGCTGCATTTAAGAAACTTGCCGTGGGAGTGTACGGAGGAAGAGTTGATCGAACTGGGGAAGCCGTTTGGTAAGGTCGTTAACACCAAGTGCAATGTCGGAGCCAATCGCAATCAAGCTTTCATCGAATTAGTGAGTTTTAATCCTTTTTCCCCCTTCAAATCTCATCATGTTTCTCAATAATGTTAGTAATCGTGTTTTTCTTTGGTTTACCTAGGCTGATTTGAATCAGGCTATTGCTATGATATCGTATTATGCTTCATCTTCAGAGCCTGCTCAAGTTAGGGGGAAAACGGTCTACCTGCAATATTCTAACAGGCAAGAGATTGTAAACAACAAAACGACGGCGGATATTGCCGGGAATGTTCTTTTGGTAACAATTGAAGGTCAAGATGCGCGGCTTGTTTCAATTGATGTTTTGCATCTGGTAAGGAAGATCTTTGGTTCTTTTTTTGTTTTTCTTTTGGGTTAAGGATTTCCAGGTTTGATCTGAGTTCATGTAATTACTAGGATTGTGTGGCTTTTGTCATGCTCTTTCCACAAAAAAGCTTTTTGTTGTTTTGACATGAATATGAATGGATTAGCAGGACCGTGTTAAGGGAATTATCTACAATGGCAGCTTAGTGCATCCTGAGAAAGAGCACATGTGTGTTTGTCTCCTTTCCTTAACACTACCTCTCTTCCCTACTCTTCCTTACCTCCTGTTCCTACCATTTAGGGTGTTTTTTCGTTTCTTCTTTCATGTTTTCGATTGCGCTGCTATTGCCAAAGAAGGTTTATCAAGTTTGTGCATATGGTCTGTATTATATATATTTGTGCAATACAGAATAGAAGCTAGCTTTATCGAGTGCCAAAATCTTCCTTACCTCTGTTTGTCTTGGAAATGGCTACTTTTCAATTTTCATTGATGTAATCAGCATTGTTTTCTGCATTTTAGTATCTTGGCAAAATCATTGATTTTACATGTTCTAATTTTGTTAACATAGTTGGAAAATCTGAAATTCGTCGCTGTAATTGTCAAGCTATATGATAAGTTCCGTTGCTTTTGTCTCATTGCTTGAGACCTGATATCTCGTACTTAATAATGCAGGTATTTTCAGCTTTTGGATTTGTGCATAAAATTACTACCTTTGAGAAGACAGCTGGATTCCAGGTCAATGATTTAAATCTCCTTATTGCTGTATTGATTGGTTTGCTTCAGCATTTGAAAATAAGATACTCTTTCTTTTGTGCAGGCATTGGTGCAGTTTTCAGATGGTGAAACAGCCACTTCTGCAAAAAATGCCTTGGATGGACGAATCATCCCTAGGTAACTGTTGTATTAATTGTTAGACATTATAGCTTTGTTCGTTCTGTAATTGACATTTGACACACATCTATCAATCCCACAGTGTCCTCCACAAGCAAAGCTTTCAATATAACAGTTTATGTTCTTACGTGACTATTGGTTTTCTTGCACAATGATCTACTGACCTTTTTCCTGGGTTCCAGGTATCTGCTTTCTGACAATATAGCTCCTTGTGCGCTTAGGATAACATATTCTGCTCATACGGATCTGACTGTGAAATTCCAGAGCCACAGGAGCAGGTATTCCTGATATGTTTTTCTCATCTGATATTGATAATATGTATCACATTCAATGGCAAAATTGGTACTGGTGTTGCTTACGTATCAATGAACAATGATTTCATGGAAAGTAGTCCTTTTTTCTATTTTCATATCTAAACTTTTTGGCTATCCCTTGTGAATACAAACTTTTTTTTTCTGTTTTTAAGGGACTATACCAATCCCTACCTTCCTGTTGCTCCTTCGGCATTAGATGGAAGTAGCCAGGTAAACAACATGCTATTGAATTGAATTTCTAAATAGTAGATTGAATTGTAATGTAGTGACTCTCTGTGGATTGTTTACTGGGTACATTTTCTTAGATTATAAAGCATTAGTATTAGCACAAGGTACTTGACGTAACTTCATACAATGTTCATATGTGAGTTTTACTCATGCAGGGTGTCGCGTACATTGAGATTCAACTCTTGTTAACCTGTATTTCTCCTTAGAAATGAATAACAATGCTGCATTACTATGCTGGACTGTATAGCGCCCGTCTTATACTTTGTTTGTTAACGAGACTCATCCATTGCCATCATTGCAGTTCAATCTGGGTCTTGATGGGAAAAAGCTTGAACCTGAGAGTAATGTTTTGCTTGCATCTATCGAGAACATGCAGTACGCTGTTACCTTGGATGTGCTACACATGGTATTTATTAATTACTCGAAGCAGCATTTGTTGGACGGTCTAGGACCTCAACACAATACTGATTACTTGTCATTCTTTCTGTCTTTTGTCCCTTGTTTAGGTCTTCTCTGCTTTTGGCCCTGTTCAAAAGATTGCCATGTTTGATAAGAATGGTGCGCTGCAGGCTCTAATTCAGTACCCTGGTAATGTTCAAACATGTTCATTTATTTTGTCTTAAATTATGCCTCAGAATCTGGTACTTAACTTCTCACTAGTGCTGAAAAGGTTACTTTTAGGCTGAGCCTTCTTATTCTTACAAATTCATAATCGGAATTTACGACCTAGCCCATATTTCCCCTTTATATTAAAGGCTAGAACATAGGAAACAGATTGAACAGTTTATTCATGCATCAAGGGTTCCATGTTTTGCAGATGTTCAGACGGCTATTGTTGCCAAGGAGGCCTTAGAAGGGCACTGCATATATGATGGAGGGTTTTGCAAACTCCATCTCTCCTATTCACGCCACACGGATCTTAGTATAAAGGTATTTGCGCTTTGATGCATGTTCTTCGCCCTTTTTAATTAAGGGTAGAGAAAGGTGGTCAGAGATTTCGATTGTCTAGGTCGATAGCACTACTCTTCAGAATCCGACCATATTGCATTATCTTACTAATATGGTTCATTACGGGTTTTACGAAGTTTAATCTAATACGGTCTGTCTATCTTTGCAGCTCAACAACGATAGGAGCAGAGATTATACAGCCGCTAATCCTGCCCTGGTTAACCCATAGCCTTCTGTTTCGGGGCAACATCCAGTTCATATGCAAGTAATGAACATTTTGAATTCTTTTTTTTAGGTATTCACTGATAAAACATGGAAGGCAAGAGTTGGGTATG
Organism: Hibiscus trionum; assembly: GCA_030270665.1. Classification (NCBI taxonomy): domain Eukaryota; kingdom Viridiplantae; phylum Streptophyta; class Magnoliopsida; order Malvales; family Malvaceae; genus Hibiscus; species Hibiscus trionum. Next base: position 8,744,126 of record BSYR01000045.1, on the reverse strand, counting down.
TAAAAAGGGTGACCATAACTAAAACAACCTTAAAATAAGTGGTGGTCTTGCCTTTAGAGAACATCAGTTTTTTTTATCAGTATTTGATCATTTCTCTTGACGAAATGAGCCATTTCCTTTTTTATATTTTGAATTCATATTTAGCTAAAAAAATAAAGAAATAATTAAATTGAAAAAATATAAACGTTGAAGGGTAAATTTATAGCGATAAGATTTGTTCCTTTTACATTATGAAAGTGATATTTTGAGCCTACTGATTTAGTGGGACTGAAAACATAGGACTGTGCTCAAATGTGTCGATAAAGATACCAAACACATTAATACATTTTAATCTACTTTATATTAAAAAAATAAAAGACTGACTTACAAGCGTGACTATTCTATAATTTATGTTTAATATGTATATCATGAAAAATGATATACACACGGCAGATTACACTGCTTAAACTCGAATCGTTTAATAAATCTATTTGTATCGAACATATTTAAAAGGAAAGTCATATATGTAAAATATGTTTTATTGAGTTAATTAAAGTAAAAACATGTATCGATAGATTTTATTTATTGAGAGTTAAATTACATTTAATTTTGATTTGAAACTTTTCCATGACATATTAAAGTAAAAATATGTTTATTGAGTTTATTAAAGTAAAATTTAATTTTAGTTAGTCGAGTTGACGAATTATATTTTATAACTCAAATTTTATTTGAAAAATTTTCGAGTCGAGTTTATAAAATTCGAGTTTCTATTGAAATCTATTTGTAAATATTTACAATGTTTATGGTACTATTTTGTTACAATTTAAATGACTTTCTATGACCATATACAATATGATATACATATATGGGAACAATTGAGAGATTCGACTCGTGAAAACCGATCTACTAATCACGAAAAAAATTAGAGTTATTCATGTCTTATTTTATAACTTAGACTTTATGTATAAATTTTTAAGTCGAGTTTATAAAATTATGTTTCGTGGTCGAATTGAATTTTTCCTATCGAATCGTAAAAAATCATTTTTTTTCCAAATTGAATTAAATTTTGTCCACCTTAATCTATGAGATGTTTTATACTTTTTAGGGCCTTTTCAGCTAACAAACGAGTTGTTTAATTAAAACAAGAAATTAGTTTGGATACATTTTCTATTTCAATTTTTTAAATATGACTTGGCTAAAGTACGCCCGTTTCGTCAAGCCTAAAAAAGGAAGGGAAAAAAAATCAATTTCTCCCCCAATCTTATACGGCGCCAAAATAACCCCATCCGTAAACCGCGATAACGAAGAAGGGGAAAAAAGAAAAAGAAAAATCAATAATTCATATTTCTCTCCCGTAGTTTCTGAAACCCTAACATTAACAATTCCTAAGAAATTCCAACGGGTTGTCTCTTCGAATACCCTTTCAGGTTTTCTTCTATTCCTTTAATTTTCCTCCTACTTTCGCTTGTTTTGTAGATATCTATAGATATATATGTTTCGATTGGATATTAAAGTTTTTAACGGTTTGTATTTTTTTTAATTTTTGAGCATTTAGGCTTTAGATTTTCCTTCCTGAGAAGCTTTATTTTCATAGGGGTTGTGCTTACGGAATGGCCTCCGTATCAAGTCAGCCGCAGTTCCGCTACACTCAACCCCCGTCGAAGGTGCTGCATTTAAGGAACTTGCCATGGGAGTGTACGGAGGAAGAGTTGATCGAGCTTGGGAAGCCGTTTGGTAAGGTCGTTAACACCAAGTGCAATGTCGGAGCCAATCGCAATCAAGCTTTCATCGAATTCGTGAGTTTTAATCTTCTTTTTTTCCTTCAAATCTCATCATGTTTCTCAATAATCGTGTTTTTCTTTGGTTTACCTAGGCTGATTTGAATCAGGCTATTGCTATGATATCATATTATGCTTCATCATCAGAGCCTGCTCAAGTTAGGGGGAAAACGGTCTACCTGCAATATTCTAACAGGCAAGAGATTGTAAACAACAAAACAACGGCGGATATTGCCGGAAATGTTCTTTTGGTAACAATCGAAGGTCAAGATGCGCGGCTTGTTTCAATTGATGTTTTGCATCTGGTAAGGAAGATCTTTGGTTCTTTTTTGTTTTTCTTTTGGGTTAAGAATTTCCAGGTTTGATCTGAGTTTATGTATTTACTAGGATTGTGTGGTTTTTGTCATGCTCTTTCCACCGAAATGCTTTTTGTTGTTTTGACATGAATATGAATGGATTAGCAGGATCATGTCAAGGGAATTATCTCCAATGGCAGCTTAGTGCATCCGGAGAAAGAGCACATGTGTGTTTGTCTCCTTTCTCCTTTCCTTAACACTACCTCTCTTCCCTACTCTTCCTTACCTCCTATCCCTGCCATTTAGGGTGTATTTTTCATTTCTTCTTTCATGTACATCCTTCTCCCTTGGACTTTTAGATGCTTTGTATCACTATGTTTTCGATTGTGCTGCTACTGCTGAAAGAAGGTTGATTGAGTTTCTGCTTATGGTGTGTATTATATTTGTGCAATAAACAATAGAAGCTAGCTTTATTGGGTGCCAAAATCTTCCTTCAGTTTGTCTTGGCACTAGCTGAAGCCATGGATACTTTTAGGGGAGATCACTAGATGGTAGCTTTTGGCATGGGTGAACCTGATTTCTGATTAGGTAGCTAATCGTTCATGTAATCAGCGTTGTTTTCTGTCCGCTGATGCCTTTTATTCTGCCAATGAATGAGTGGTTACATCAATAATAACCTGTGAAGATTGAAAGTCCCACCTGCACCTATTGTGCTCATGCAAACATACTTATCTCTTGCCATTTTTGAATAAAACGTAGTTTCTAATTATTTAGTCCTGAAATCTTATAGTAATAATATAAGGCGCTAGTTGTTACAAACTAAATGTTTGTTTCTAAAGTTTAGATAACTATATCTGCTTTCAGAAAGTGAGCGGTTCATTTTCTTAGATATTATTCAACGAAAGAACGTTGGTTATTTTTCTTAGGGAACAATGTAATCTACAAAATATAGTATTCATTAGTGCCTGATGTTTAATATATGTACTTTCTGCATGACTTCATCCTTCAGAAATGTAGGTTTCCTGGGATATTAGTCTACATGTTCTTCAATTAGGTTTATATCTATGGTAGTTAGTTAGTGAGGGCATCTTTGTACCTGACTGATCCTAGAATATGCTGTGTATTGCAACTTTTTCCTTAGACTTAAATCTGAATGGTATTTAAGACTTTTGAACGCTGGATCAGTTAATATCTGTCCCCACGCTTGTAATTTAGTTTGCTTCTATTTATTTGAAGCTGCTTTTGTGTTTTATCCTCCAAAGAGAATAGCAATTGTATTATAATACATAAAACCTGATAACATTGAATTTTGAGCAGCCTGAAGTGTTGCTTTGGTTTTTGGAAAGATTTGAGGTTTCTTATCACAATTTGGTTGGTTATTACATCGTTGTTCTTTTTATATTTTTCTGCTTTTTAGCACGTTTGCGAAATTATTGAGTTCACATGTTCTGATATTTGTTAACATCGTTGGAGAATCTGAAATGCGTCACTGCAATTATGAAGCTCTATAATAAGTTCTGTTGCTTCTATCTCATTGCTTAAGACCTGATATGTTGGACTTATCTCCATTCCTTATTTTCTGGCAGATATGCGGAAATTATAGATTGCAATGACTTTTTGGAGTCTGTTTATTTGATTTTTTCCCATTCATCTTTCTAAAGTAGTTAAAAATGCAGGTATTTTCAGCTTTTGGATTTGTGCATAAAATTACCACCTTTGAGAAAACAGCTGGATTCCAGGTCAGTAATCTCCTCCTTTCTGATTGATTGGTTTGCTTCAGCTTCTGAAAATAGGACACACTCTTTCTTTTGTGCAGGCATTGGTGCAGTTTTCAGATGCTGAAACAGCGACGTCCGCAAAAAATGCCTTGGATGGACGAATCATCCCTAGGTAACTGTTGTATTAATCGTTACACATGGTATTTAGTCCAACTATGAACTACAGTAGACCATATAGCTTCATTCCTTCTGTATCGAGCCCTAAAACTTTTGACAATATCTATAAGTGTTGCAACGTTTCCGGTTGTTTGTGTTCTTTTAGTCCTTGACAATAGAAAACTCACAAGCAGAATTGAAGTAGTATCCTCCACAAGCAAAGCTTTTAATATTACAGCTTATGTTGTTCTTAAGTGGCTATTGGTTTTCTTGCACGATGATCCACTGACTTTTTCCTGGGTTCCAGGTATCTGCTTTCTGACAACATAGCTCCTTGTACGCTTAGGATAACATATTCTGCTCATACGGATCTGAGTGTGAAATTTCAGAGCCACAGGAGCAGGTATTCCTGATATGCGTTCCCATGTACTGAGCTGCTGCACATCCCTTTACTATTGTATGTTAATTAAACAAATTGTTTTCCTTTCTTTTTCTTTTCAGGGACTATACCAATCCCTACCTTCCTGTTGCCCCTTCAGCTATAGATGGGAGCAGCCAGGTAAACAATATTGAATTGAATTTCTTAACAATAAATAGAATTATCCTAAAAAACAGTAGATAGAATTGTAATACTTTGCACCTTCTCTGGATTCTTTATCGGGTACATTTTCTTAGATTACAAAGCATTAATATTAGCACAAGGTACTTGACGTAAATTGATTACAATGTTTATATGTGATGTTTACTCATGCAAGGTGCCCCACTGCCCCACATACATTGAGATTCAACTCTTGTTAACTTGTATTTCTCCTTAGAAACGAATAACACTGCTGCATTACTATGCTGGACCGTATAGTGCTTGTCTAATACTTTGTTTGTTAATGAGATTCATTAATTTGTCACCATTGCAGTTCAATTTGGGTCTTGATGGGAAAAAGCTTGAACCTGAGAGTAATGTTTTGCTTGCATCTATTGAGAACATGCAGTATGCTGTTACCTTGGATGTGCTACACATGGTATTTATTAATTACTGGAAGTGCCATTGGTTGGACTGTCTAGGACCTCAACTCAATACTGATTACTTGTCGTTCTCTCTCTTCCTTTTGTCCCGTGTTTAGGTCTTCTCTGCTTTTGGCCCTGTTCAAAAGATCGCCATGTTTGATAAGAATGGTGCACTGCAGGCTCTAATTCAGTACCCTGGTAATGTTCAAACATGTTCATTTATTTTGTCTTAAATTATGCCTCAGAATCTGGTACTTGTTCCATCAGGATAGCCCATTATTGAGAAGTTCTAACTAGTGCTGAAAAGATTATTTTTAGACTGGGCCTGCTTATTCTTACAAATTCATAAATCATAATCGGAGTTTAGAACATAGGAAACATATTGGACATTTTATTCCTGTCTCCCCTTGAATTCATGCATTAATGGTTCCATGTTTTGCAGATGTTCAGACAGCTATTGTTGCCAAGGAGGCCTTAGAAGGGCACTGCATATATGATGGAGGGTTTTGCAAACTTCATCTCTCATATTCTCGACACACGGATCTTAGTATAAAGGTAATCGCGCTTTGATGCATTAAAGGCCGTGCATATTCTTCGCATTTTTTCATTAAGGGTAGAGAAATGTAGTGGGGGATTTGGAGTCTAGTGGTCGTATATCACTTCAGAACTCAACTGTTGACGGGTTTTACGCGGTTTAATCTAATATGGTGGGTTCATCTTTGCAGCTCAACAATGATAGGAGCAGAGATTATACAATCGCGAATCCTCCCCTGGTTAACCCACAGCCTTCAGCTTTGGGGCAACAACCGATTCAAACAATGGGTCAAGCTAGTCATCAATACAATGGAACTCAATATGCTGCACCAGGTATGGGGCAACCTATGATGCCTCCACAACCTTCAGCTGGATGGGGAGCCTCAGGTGTTTCGGCAGTGCCCCAATCAATGCCGGCACAGATGACTAATCATAATCCTTACATTCCACCGGCCTCGATGCCTCAAATGAGCCACGGGATGATGCAAATGCCAGGCCAGAGTGGCGTACCACCGCCCACTTCGTCCATGCCCCATTTCAGACCCAATCATATGTAAAACACCATCTTTCTATTAAGTATCAACCGTATGAAGGAAAAAAAAAAACCCATCGGGGATTTTGCTCCCATGTTTTGTTGTTTTTGACTAATTTATAAATTGAACGGAGTTGTGGTAATCGTTTTTAGACTACATTCTTGCCATCTAAATTTATGGTGATTATTTGATGCAACTCCAGTGGAATGTTTATTTTTCACGAGTGGGCTTATAAAGCTGTCTTATGTCTCTTTTAGCGCCTTAATTTTAGAGTTTAGTGACTCAATTTAAGGGTAGGGTTTGAAGATTGTGAATAGAATTTTGGGTTTAGGGTTAGAATTTAAGGTTTATACGTTAAAACCTAAACTTTCAATATATTACATTAAAACCTAAACATTTAAATCCTAACCCTAACCCTTAAATCTTAACCATTGCCCCTAAATTCTAAACCCCTACACTCAAACCTCTAAACCCTAATCTCTAAACTCTAAAACTAAGGCGCGTGTGAAAACTAAAAGTTTCCACCGCCAGTTAAAAAAACACTATTAGGACACTAATCACAATCAATATAGTCAAAACCAAATCGATCATTATACGGTAACCCATATGATATTAAACAAGATTTGATAATTCTTTAGCCACTTTAAATGGATAGGTTAATAAGTTACAATGTTATTATTAACATTCTTAATTAAGTTCATTATCTCCTTCCCCTTTTCAAAACAGAAAACCATGGTTCAGCTCAGCTGTGAAGGAATTAAGTCCTTTCGTTTCCCATCCTTCAATAACGAGGTTCATCTACTACAGACAGTAGATTCGAGCACATTAAGTTAAAAACAAAAGGAGAGACCCAATGATAGAAGTAAAAGCAACGCAATTGCAATGTGTGTGTGTAGATGATGGAAGACCCACAATTGCCAGTCCATCCCTAAAGCCTCCCAGGTAAGAAAAGCCTTTTGAAGCTTCATCCATGGCAACTATAGCCACCACCTTATTTTGTTTTCGGCCCCAACTTTCATAGATCAATGGGTTCGGTCCGGTCCTGCACTGCTAGCCCCTCGGAGACATCCGCGAGTGATTTGAGATTGCACTTGATTAAAGCTTCGACAAAGTAGCATGTCTCGTCCCTTGTGTTCCCTTCAGGCACGTCCACCACAAAGGATTCAATGACTAATGTCCCCGGTCTTCCATCGATGATCTCCGGATGGAGGGAAATGATTGAAGAGTAGTTCTGGATAAAATTTTAGAAATTAGGTCAAAGACATCAAGCAGGGCCAGCCAGAGACGGAGCTAGGATTCAATGTTGGGAGGGGCAAGAGCCTATTAAGCTATTAAATCTAAAAATTGGGAGGGGCAAAAGCTTTATTTAATTAACATTTAAACTAAAAGGGACTAAAATGCAATTATACCAAACAAATTGGGAGGGGCAACAGCCCCTCCCACACCCTACATGGTTCCGTCCGGCCAGCCATCTCCATTTTACACTTAAAAGATGAACCTCATGACCATGACTTGTCAACTTATGAACTTTTGTACCAAAACATTCAGGAAACCAGATTTAGCTGCAGATCTAACTACTTGGATTTTCAAGATGTAAAAAAAAACAATCTATAAATCCATCCAAAATTCGGTAAAACACACTTTTATGAACCTTAGCAGATAAATATTATAAAAACTGCAGGCAAATGCGTTTAATCTGCTTTGTTCCAAGAACAAATGGACTTGGGATGCAAGAGATAGGTGATATTGAATGTAAATGGAGAGTAACAAAGTTTAAACCAGAAAAGAAAGGAAAGAAACAAGAATTCTACCTTAAGTCTGTGATCACCACCTATAATCCTGATGCTGAGGATATGCTCATTATCATCAAGGAGTTCCAATCTTTCAGTACTTGTAGTGGCCGGGAGTCCCGACTTGACATCAACTTCTCTAAGACTTCCAATCTCGAGGTTTCCCTGAGCAACGCACCTGCTGACAAAAGGTTTATACTTCTGAGGTTGGTCGAATCTCCTCACCAAAGACCAAACCTGTTAAAAAAGACGGAGCAATACAAGTTTATGTGAAAATTATGCATATTCAGGAAAAGAAAAAGAGATCCAACCAGAGACAGAGATTAACAAATTCACAAAAATATAAGAATCAAGCTCTACAATTGTGGAGGAGTGCATTATTTGTACATTATCTGAATATCTGCTTAGTTATTGATCTTTCCATAGGGAAATTCTTCCTTCAACTATAAACTTTTCATATGGTACGTGCAAAAAATAGAGACAGAAGAGGAAATATAGATTTGGAACAAATACTCACGTCATTCCCGTTTCTAGGAAATGCAAACAAACAAGATAAGTTGCATTTAATCCGATTAGATCACCCCACCGTTTCTATATAAAGCAATTTACTACATAGAAATGAATTCATTCTGGAAATTTTTTTGGACAATTCAACCAATAAAAAAATGTTCAAACTCAGCTCATCGGCATTGAGCTTAATCAAAATGATCTCTGTTTCAGTTCACCCAAAAAAAACCAGAAAAATTATCTTCTCTGATTCAAAAAAAATTATGAGAAAAGCTCTTCTCCATTTCAATCACCAGAACAGCAAATGTAACAAATTCAATTCAATCTTCTGTATTTTTATAAAATATATGTATTTAATAAAAGAATAACGAAAAAATTCAATCAAAACAATCAAAGAGTTCCAGAAAAGAAAACCTCCACAGATCAGGATTAATCCTTCCGGAGAAAAAAATAGTCAAGCATTGAAAAACAATCTGGCTAAGTAAACATGCAAAATAATCACAGGAAAAGAAAGAAAGATCATCGATCAATGAAGCTATCAAAAGAGAGAAGAGCATCATAAAATCTCCGCAACAGATCCAAAGAAACGAAAGAAAACGAAGCGAAATGGAAGATGATAAGGGGGACGAATCTTGAGATGAATTGAAAGATGCAGAACTTAAACGAAGAGAAAGAGAAAAGGAAAGTTACGAGAGGAACAGGAGCTTTGATGTGCTTTACGAGAGCCGAACTACACTGATTCTCTCCAATCTCATGCAGATGGTGCCTCCTTATATAGTCAGCCGCCGCCACACTCCCGAATCCATTACTATTACCATTCATTTTCACTCTTCCTCTTCTTATCTACCTACGAAAACTCGCTTTTCTCTCACGCAACAACAACGAACAACAAATAAAGGCTCTACCTCGTCTCCTCCGATGGCAATCAGAGCTCCGATCATGGACCGGACTGAATCTCCGGCGAGGATTCTAGAATTTTGTTTAACGCGGTTTATCTGAAGAAAAGCCTGTGAGTCACCGCCATAAATTTGCTTCTTCTACCTGTAAGAGTCTCTATCACCCAACTCATCACCTGAAATAATACAAATAAAATCTCAATTTAAACGCTTTATATATATATATATATATAAAATAATTTACGGGATCAGCTCTTCGGTTTGAATTTTTGACATTGGATTAAGAATTTTATTACGAGAACTGCCATTATTTGGAATTTTAATCTTTCGAAGGGACAAGTCACAATTTGCTCTTTATTTTTTTTATCAATATTACTCCTTGAACTTAATAAAGCTTCAAATTAAGTCCTTAAATTGGATTTGTTTGGTCCTGAAAAATATGTATTTTCTCTTTTGGATGATAATGTAATGCAATCTCAGAGTACTACATCATCAAAGACTAAACTAGAAAAGCTGTAGAATTTCATATCAATATGAATTTGAAAATTTAGAGATTAAATTGAAAAAAAATTTGCAAGGTTAGGGGACAAAATGTAACTTATGACTTATCTCTCTTTAGGGAAAAAAACGTTGGTCTAATTCTTCCCTTGGTCCCTGCATTCGTGGGACCTAAATTTAGCGCCACATCTTTATTTTGTAAGATTAAAATTATATTATTAATTGAAATTTAGCCGAAGTCTATTAATAATCATAAAAATTTGATTTTAGTTTTTAAATTAAAGGACCTCAAATTTGAAATTAAAAATAGGGTTGACTTTTAGAAGTTCAAAGAGTATAGGGACATAAGAGGAAGTTAACCCAAAACATTTGCTGATAATTTATAAAAACAAAAGTTGAGACATGAGACCGCTAATTGATTTAATTAGTTAAAAATAATCATATTATCTATTTTTGTATGAATTTAAATTTCTGTATAAAAATATAATATTTTGTTAATTTAAAAAAATCTCTTTACTCTTGTAATTAACATTTTTAGATTGAAAAAAAAGAACATTATTGACTAATTGGATAATATATATTAAAAAATGAAATGGAGCCTTTAATATTTGACGACTTTTTAGGAAAATGTCGGTCATTTATGGTCATCCTCATTTAAATTACGGTTTGGCCGTACTGCCAAAATAAATTTTGAAATTCCATTTTTTGACATTTTCGTTTTATTTATTTTGTGCATTTCACATTTCTAAAAATTCGTGGAGAAACGTTTCACTTTTAATATTTATTTTGGTATTCGTGTTTAGTTATTTAATCAGAATTAATATTTATATATTTATTGAGATCTATTAATTAATCGAGTGATTAAGAATGTTCATATTATTTCACTTTATAAAATTTGAATTTTAATATTTATCTTGACAATTTAATTATCTCTCAACTTGATAAAATTATATGTATATTTGTTCCATTTGCATTTGAAATGAAAGGGGCTTTTCTTACTTCATAATTACTATTAAAAATACGAATTTGCTTTCAATTGTCAACTGGTTTATTGAGATGTTAGAGTTTTTAAAAACAAGATTAAAAATTTAAAATTTTAATGTTGTGATTGAGACGAACTGAATCATAGAATTATCCCATAATAAGCCTTTATGTGTCTGTTGTGCCTGTAGTTTTTTATTTGCTAGCTGCGTCATGGAACATAATTTTGTTGCAGAGGGTCTAGTTTGGAGTAGTTAGCTTGATTGCAGTTGAGTTTATAGGTAATGTGTATATGAGTTTGTATTTTGGTCTGGGAGTGGGGTTATGCTTCTTTTTAAGTTTGTAGTGTAGTGTGGTTGTATGTGTTTGGATGATGATTTGTTGCAGGTGGGAAATGCTTTGGTCTCAGATGATAAATAGTTGTGCTTTGTATCAACACTAGTTCGGTGTACTCTTGTTCCTCTATCTAAATTTAAGAAAGTTTTTTAATGAGGCTCGAGTCAGTTTAGTGAATAAAACTATTATTAAATTTTCAAAAAAAAAAACCTAACAGCTTTATGTAATTATAACATTGTATGTTATCATTATGATAGTGTTTAGAAGAACAAAAGATCACTTGCTTTCCAGTTTTGTCCAAACAAAACTAAGTTAATGAACAAACCATAATTTGCTTTATTGTGTCACCCAAAGCACCATAAATGTTTCTCATACCAAAGACAAAATAAACATACAATTGAACACCCAAATTTTCTTTTGACATAATCGTTGTGTTAAAATCGACGACAAATCAATTTCATCGTGTTTATCGTAATTATCGATACAACTAATGTCAACCACACATATTGATACAAATTTGTATGGAAGATGGGGCAATTGCTTTTAACCAAAAGGAACAAACACCATAGATATAGGGGAATTGACAATGTGGTAGATGAGGCATTTAGGCATGGATACTTGTCACATTGTGGATTTCTTAATGTGGGGAAGCAGGGAATCCAATTGTACAAACATGGAAAGAAGTGAAAAAGTGAAGGTACTAACCTCTTGTCTTCCACAACTTCACTTGTCTCTTCTTTAAAACTAGAGATTTTAGGTCAATTATGAACGTTTGGTAAAATGACTGAAAAAGAGAAAAAGTTACCAATTTCAAAAAAACTATTATAGATTAATGAAATTTATGGACAACTAAAAAATTCTGAAGTTGAAAGACTAAACTTGTTTTACATTTTAATTATTGTTTAACTAATTGAATTGAGAATTAATAATCTAATTAATGGACCACCGACCTTATACTTACAAACAATAATTGTACTTAAAAGATACCAATAAAGTTATCAACTATCTTTCAATAATAACTAAACCAACAAAAAGAAAAAGTTAGAAGAAAGATGTGTGGGTAAGGCATAACCCAAATTGATTCCCCAATTGAAATCAGCCTCTACAATTAATTGTGGCGGCAAAAACCTCAAACCACACGCTACATGTTTGTGAGGGCAACCCTAAATTTTACACTTTATTTGGCTCTCTTAATTTTTCTTTAAAAAATTCATATTAAAATTTAAAATTTTGATTATTTTTAATTAATTTATTAAATCTCTCAAATTATTAAAAATTTTAGTTAGACTCTTAAAATATTAATTTTTTTAATTTAAACCTCTAAATCTAAAAAAATATTAAGTTAGCCCTCACCCAAACTTTCTTTTAGTAACATGCATGTCCGTCTTACGGTTCATGTTTAGAGTGCGTGGATGCCGCTCCTAATAATATCGTCTCTAAAGTTTGAACTCGTGTCATCTCCTTAAGAGTACAATGTGCCTTACCAATACACACATGTTCTGCCATTTTTTGTTATATTAGGGAATATGTGTGTGTTAAAAATTTTAGAAAAATACTCACGTGGCAAACATAACACGCGTGGAAGACTGGAAGGGCATATAGGTAAGTAAATGTGCTGAGTTTGGATTTGTAAGGCTTCTGATTATGGATATGAAGATATTGGATTTGGGTTTTTGGGTAAGGATCTATCTTATTTTAATTAATGATTAAGGGTTTAATATTTGTTATGAGTAGGAAGTAATTTTAAAATTTGTGATAACATCTATTTTTAATATGAACTTACAGAACGTGAAAAATTAGTTATTGGGTTTGTTGCAATGAATACAAAACCAAAACTTAGCCATGCGAGCAATTAAAGAAAATGTCATATAATTCAATTTTATAAGAAATTATTAAATGGACTCGGCTCACCATGTCATTCGTGGTCCTTACTAATAAGGTCCATCCATCAAACTCTAACTTTCAAATAAATGTTTACATTTTTATTGATGTGTAGAAAAGAGGTGAAGATTTACCTTGAAAAAAAATTAGATGGATGGACCTTATTGACTGAAATCACAGATAACGTGATGAGCCAGATGTATCTAATTTTTTTTTCAGTTTAATAGAACTCATTCGATAATATTATTAATTGGAATTCAATTATTAAATCAGAAAAAAAAATAAAGGGTTAAGTTTCTAGAATAAAAATTTTCAAATGTTTAAAAAATACTGGACGGATAGTAGACCACTTTATTTTAAAGCAATGCTCTCCTTTGTTTGAAAATGGCAAGAACGAGTAAATGCAATGTATGGTCACACCCTCGTACGATAATCACAAAGAAGAGCATCGATTCAACCCAATCCTCATTCAGGATGAAACGAGAAATGTTAACTTTTTTAGATAATTGATTTTTATTATTTAAGAGTAAAAAAACTGCTATAATAAATTGAATTACAGTGTATAATTTAATTAAAATTGTCAAGTATCTCCTTTATACAAGTATACCCTAACTATTACATAATCGAATATTCACAAAATTAATTTTGACAATGTTCTTTTCTTTTAGTCTAACCTGTACAATTTTTTTAATGGGCTGTAAAATAGTTTGTCCATCCGAACAAGAACGACAAAATTACATGCGGTTTCTTTCCTTCCAAACAAAGTACATAAAGGTATACCAAGCAAATCAAAGCATCACAGCAAGAAGTGACTTTCCTTTGAGAAACTTGATGGCCCATTCAACCTATCTACTCCAATTATAAACATTTCCAGAGATATTGCATAGCTCCAATACACCTTTTCAAATATTTTTCGAAAATGAGCATTCGAAAAATAAATGACTACCAGTTTCTAGTTCACAATTACACAACGTGCATTTCCCATCAATTATCATCCCCCAGTTGAGTAACTTATCCTTAGTAGGTAGCCTACATTGGATGACCATCCAAAATATCAAAAGCATGGTTGGGTATATTGAGCGAAAACTATATGAGCTTCAGGGACGGAGCCAGGAATTGAAGTTAGGGGGCAAAACATAAATTTTGAAAGGTGGGGTGGCAAATTCACAATTATCCTAATTTTTTAAGAAAAATATAAATAATCAAAGGGTAAAAAAAACATTTCCCCTACCGGGGGGCCACAGCTCCTTCTATGGGAGTTGTGGCTCCGTCCCTGATGAGCTTGCACCAAAGTACTTTATCATGGTGTACATGAATCGCCCTCTAAATTTGCACTGTATTTCTCAAAGTATCGTCCAAAAGATCTAACCCTAAAAAAGAATAGTAATTTCTCACCTTGATAAGTCTCCTCCAAATTCAGTGGGTCGAAATCTTTTATATATGTATGGATTGGTTGTCATGTTGGCAGCACTTCAAACCCCCAATGTATCTTTCAGGATTAAAGAACGTTAATCAAATATTTAAGATGTTGCTCCAAAACAGTACATCTTTTTACCTTCGGTCCAATTCACTACACCATTAATCGAGTAAAAATCTTCTGCCCCCTAACCATGACTCATTCTATGCCCCATGTCTAAAAATACTTAAAAATTAAATCTTGCCTCATAACCCTAATTTTCATATCCTAAACCCCAAACCCTAAAAAATACACCCTACCCCTAAGCCCTAACTTTAAACCCCAAACTCTAAACCCCAAACCCACTATTTTAAAGTGGGGCACAAATGGGGCATACTTTGGGGGCAGATGATTTTCATCCCCATTAATCACTAGCTCACCTATGATTAAAATATCTTGTTAGCCATTGGTCCCCCTGCCAAAGCTGATGTATTAACAACATTAGCACTAGTATTGGATTTAATTGGGTGATTTTTTCTCATTTTCAAACAGACGTTTAATTGCACTGATAATGATGTTAATTAAATTAAATCGATTTAATTAGATGAGCTTTATCATTAATACAATCGTTCTTCACGCATACATAGTTCCGTCCCCGTGTAAATTGGAAAAAAAGACTAATACCTTTTTAAATCATGAAAAATGACTCAAAAGCAACATTAAATGGTTTAGCCAACCAGGAAAAAATGATAAAAATCTGGGGAAGAAAGGAACAAAACAGGAAGAATAACAATGAAAAAGATTTCATATATATAACTGAAAGATTCCCAGATATATGAGGACAAGATTCATGTTTCATATTGAATTTATGTCTCTTTCTAATTACTTTTTAGAACATATTTATATTATAGAATTATAATTCATATCTAAATAATAGAATAACATAACAGTGATGGTTGAAATTAGCCAATTAAAATGGAAAATAAAAATACCATTTCACATATTATAAAAGTTCAATAATCCAATATATATATACCAGAAAGTTAGAAATGGTTTGAAAGGGAAATGGAAACCTGCTATTAAAATGCCAACAGATTTATCATTTACAAAGCTGAATGGATACACCACCACTTCAACAAAAAACACCTAAAGTGATGATTTCCATCCATTTCAAAGACCCTTTCCTCCTTAGTATATATATAATTATATAAAGCGGATGGCCGACGGTCCGACCGATGAATCTACTTGAAGAAGGAGGTCTCCGACTTCTTCCATTTGGCTAGACGTAATAGAAAAGCTAATACTTCCGACGGATCGCGCAGCGAGTACCAGGCTACGGTGTCTTTCGGAATCGAAGAAACTATTATAGGAAACCCTTCACGTCTACCTGCTATGACCTGCGCAACATATCACTATCAATTACTAACATGTTAGTAAATTGCATGACAAAAGCATATGGAAAATGTGTTAACCTTAAATGCATCTTCATCGGTTCGATCGTCTCCGATGTACAATGGGAGAACATCTTCCGCATTGCTGAATCCTAATGTGTCGAGCAAATAATTCAGGGCGTCGCCTTTGTTCCACGGTATCGATGGCCGCACTTCTAAAACCATTTTACCCTCGGTGACACGAAATTCGGGGCGGTTTTCGACCAGAGACTTCACTTTCTCCTTCAAAATTTCATGGTCCTGCATATAGACAAGAATTGATTAACGTTGTAAATCTTATGGTGTGTTAAAAATCAGACATGTTTGAAGCTTTTACCTGTGGTGGAACTTGCCGATAATGCACAGAAATGCAGAACTTGTTATCCTCTAGCCTAGCACCTTGTATTTCTCTGATTGTGTCTTCCAATTCTATGGATATCTGTCATAAAAAAACATTTTTTTATATGTAAACTACATGCACTAAAATCTTCAAGAACATGTTCTAAAGCAAACAAGACAGCTAATTACCTCTTGGATTGCTGGTAAATATGATTTTGCAGGTTGAAAGGCAACTTCATTCCCCTATAAAACCCAATAAAAAAGCCATAAGAAACATTATTTCTAAAGACTAAACACCCCAATTTGCCGAAACAGACCTTTTTATCAAATGATTTCACTGCTCTGGGTGGCGCCAATATGTCCAGCCCATGGCTTCCACCATAATATACATTGTTCAACTGCACAAATTCTTTAACCTTTTCCCGGCTCCGACCACTGATTATCGAAGTCGGGAAATACTTTGCAACTTCACGTACAGCCATACGCATCTGAAAATAAGAGGAAGTTAAATTATAATCATGCATGGTGGAGATTTTACGTGCATGCACAGCAATGTAAATCAAAGGGTACCTCGGCAGACATGAAGGCCTTGTCGGGGTCTTCGACGATGGGCGATAGAGTGCCGTCGTAATCTAAAAACACGACAACCCTTTTCCCTTTCGCTTCCTTCGTTATCGAATCGAACATGTTCAATGCAGAAGGGTGTTTCACCTGGATAAACAAGAACATGTTACATGTACATATGTCACAGTTAAGTTTCATGTGATTGTTGTAGGCATGTAATGTTTACCAGCCATGAAGCATAGGCTGCAACATCAGGTGGGTTGACAAATGTCAAATTGCCATTGGTTCCATTATCATCATCATCTTCATTCTCTGGACCGTTGAAAGGTTTCACTTTCATCTGGTTATTGGAATGCGATATTTGAAATCCCATTGTGTGCATAAGCTTTGCCAAATTTCTCTTAATCATCTATTAAGAAAAAGACACATAAATATATATAAAAAGATGAACAGAAAACAATTAAAAACAATATCTAAAACCCACGATTTTATGCCAAAAATGAAATGTTTGTAGTAATTATCTAAATGACAGATTTTTAGTAAATATTAGTTAACAAAATTATAACAAAAGATTATATCCGACTAAAACAAATCTTTTAAATTTATGAAAAACCATTATATCACTCACACGCTTACCTACTTCCTGTTACATAACTCCATATATAGAAAAATATATAACTTCGTAATTAAGAAAAAGCGTGCACCTGGGAAAAATATATTCTAATTTAATTACGATATAAAAACACATTGATTTCGTCAACAAAACAATAAACCTAACACCATTAAAGGCCAAAAATCATTTTAACAAAGGTCACAGTCGAGTTGAAAACATGTTCAAATGCAGACTAATCAAAACTAAAAGAAAATGTCCTCAACGTGACACGTTGACAGAATACACGTGTATCCAATGCAGACATGAATTGACAATGTTTTTATTTAATGTTTTTTTAACAGAATATCTTAAGTGACTATTTATTTAATACCTTAAAACTGTTTTTATACTACTAAACTCACAGTATATTTTTTAAAGTAGAAAAGACAAATAGATTTCCACGTGGCGGCAGATCAAGGCGGACACGTCGAGGACACGTGTCGGCCAGGATTTGAAGTCTTATGGGAAAGGACGAAATGTCTGGGAACAAGGAAACTACCTGGAACTGAAGTTTTTGAATGGTTAATTATTTAATGTGCAAAAAGGAACCAATGCGTGGCAATGGTAATGACACCTATTCCCACTCTATCAACTTTTGTTTTATGTTAAGTATATAATTCTCTCACCTAACTCAAGAAGAAATGAATTTTTAAGGTTTATTTTGAAATTAAAAATAAAAACAACTTTATGGAAATATCCAAATCAAAAACAAATCTCAACAATAAACGCAAAATTAATAACGGTAGTTAAATTCCTTTCCTTTTATGTTATATTTATAGAAAAGAAAAAATATTAAAACAAAAGTCAACCAATGAATTTTTTAAGGTTTATAACCCTAATAAGTAATTAAACAATACTAAATTTTTTTTATTTATGCATTTAGGCACTTAGAAGTATTTTTTGTCATAATAAATAAACAAACTTGGTCAAAGTCGATACTTAAAATATTTTTTCTTCAAAGTAGATATCTAAACTATATTTTTGTTAAAATAAATATCACATAACAAAATATACTTTAAATATTTGTTTTGACCAAAATAAATACTTTAAGTACATACTTCAACATAAAAATACTTCAGGTGCATATTTGGACAAATAATTTCTTTAGGTATTTAATCTGATAAAAAATATTTTAGGTATTTATTTAAAAAAAATACTTTAGATACTTAATTTGATAATATATATATTACATACTTCAGGTATCTAATTTAACCAAAATATACTTTAAATGTTTATTTTGACCAAAAAATAATAAATACCTGAATAAAAAAATTAATATGCTTCAAGTACTTATTTGTAACCTAAGTTTTTCTTAAAATATAAAAGATTCTACTAAGCAAAACAATGCTTATAAATAAACTATTGAAAAAACAATAACCATTTAAAATATAAAAAAAAAACAGATCGAATCCTAATGTTTGTATTGTAATTATTATTATTATTTTATATAAATTATAGATTTTAAAACTTATTTAAAAAAATATAAAAATTACAAATACTAAGTCGAGGATACAGACAAACAAAGGCCACTTTACTATCAAAACGTACCGCTAACCGTTTTTCAGGTACAAGTCGTTTATATGAAAACTGCTTTTTGTGAGCGGAGATTACCGCTTTTACCCCCATTGCTATGCTACAACCTTTTAAACAAAAAAGTCGGTGGAACCTACAATCTATACCCTACAGCTGCAAGTGGTGAGTCTTAGGTTTAAGAAAATAAGAGACACGTGTACGGTCCAGAAGGGAAGTTAAGTTTGTTTCTCGGTAACTGAAGAACAAGAGGTAGTCAACACAAATACAAAAACCACGACTACACGGCACGTGAAAATCAAACGCCTCTACGTTCTGCAGGGATTAAATTAAACACGCGAATCACTCGCGTTCGACACGGAGAGAATTTTAAAGGTATGTTTTTCGTTATTTAATATTGATAAGAAAAATATATTAAATATATATATTGTTTATTATAATTATTATATTTTAAATATATAATTTGAAAAACAACGAAGATTTGATATTAAAGAATCTTCGAATATAAAAAAACGAACACAAACCGCTTTTTCGCTTCATTTTGGATTGAAATTGCTGAGAAATTCTATTACTAAAAAACATTAAAAGAATAATCAAAAATAATTCCAGAAAAAATCAATGCCATAAATCAAATCAACGAAGGAAGAAAGAAAGAAAGGAACGACATTATTACTTGCAATATATATATATAAACGCAGAAAAAAAACTTAAAATGAAGAAAATTGCTTACCGTAAGTTTGAGCTGTTTTCCCGAGAAAATTGAATCGACGGAGCAGGAAAAAGAACAGAGGATTGAAAGTATTTTTTTTCTTCTCAAGAAAGTGCTAAGAAAAAATGAGAGAGATGGAAGAAAGGCAAACGAAGGGTTTAATTTATAGAGGGGGCGAAGGGGTTTAAGGGGGGAACTTTTTTTTTAAGAAAATATTTTATTTTTTGTTATTATTTAATGTTTTTCTTTTTGGAAGTTTGCCAAAAAGTCAGGTAATTTTACTCGTTTAAAAACTTTCCTAGAATTTTACCATATTTTGATGTTTTCTGAAGTTGTTTCGATATCACCAACTCTTTCCTTCTCTTTTTGTCTTTTGTTTTCTGGTTTAATTCCACTCTCTCGGCCACTCTACTTTTTTATCTTTAAAATTTAGTCCATTCTCTTTTATTTTCATTAATTTAGTTTCTTTATTATTTTTAATAGTCTTAACATGATTATTTTGAAGTAGTATTTTTTCATATTTTTTCTTAATCCTTTGAAAATGTACACCAATTGTGGATATAAAAATTTAAGAATACAGGTTCAAAATAATTTTTTCTCAAATAGGTATGCATATTTTTATTTTTACTCAATAAACATTAAATTAATTTTTTTTTAAAACTTAACACTATATTAAATCCCCCTCCCCCAAATTGGGTGCAAATGCTCTCCTCCATAGGCCAGGGGCATTTGCATTAACCACTGATGCATATAAAATTACTTAAACTCATATATCTTAAAATAAAAACTATTTTTTATTACTTTTTCCGTCGGTTGGTTTCATTTGACAAAAGATTAAAAGCTTGATAATCAAAAGAGATTAAAAAGGTTTCAAGGCCAAAATGATTCATTTTGAAAATTTTGAGGACCAAAACATCATTAGGCCACAGTTACTATCAATTACGTGTTAGATCCGTATAATTTCTTAAGTACCAGTGTTTTATAATGATTTTATTTTTTAAGAAATAATTGTTTTGTTTAAAGATTACATAAAAAAAATATAAAAGAACATTAGACTAATATTTAATATCATTTTAAAAAATATTATCTTTTAATTAAATTAATATTTAATTAACTCGTGATATTAATTTGATTAAAGATTAAAATGGATATAAAAATAGTGTCACTTCAGGTAAATTTGTAATTTTTCCATAATTTCATCGCACATTCTACTGAATTATTTCAAAGAATCATTTGACTTAAAAGAGAATATATAATATTGATAGTCATCGTGTCGACGAAGTTAATGATTGTATAATTATAATCCCGCTGATTTAGAGGAATATTAATATAAATTAAAGATTCGAATTTTAATATAAAATTAAAAATTAAAATTAACATGTATAATAAAATATCTATAATTAATGATTTTTATTTACAGTAACATATTTGACCAATAATTATTTCATTTTTGAAATATAAATTTATATAACTCATCAAGTGATCACATAATGAAAAAGAATGTTGTTACTTTTTAGTGATTTAAGATTGAGCCCTATGTCTCTACAATGTGTGCGTTATTGAAAGATTAAGATTAGTGAACAACGATTATCTTGTAATTTCATCAGTCAGTTAAAAATAGTTACGTTTGAAAGAATTTTTCATAATAGACCTCTGTAATATCCGATCAGAATCAGTCGGTCAATAAATTAAAAACTAATAGTTTTTTTGTCAAATGTGCATGTCCGTGTTACGATCATGGGCCGACCTATAAGCAAAGTTTAGGGTGCAATTGACCCATTAAAAATCCACTATATAGAAATATTAAAATTTTATCACAAATTTTGTAATAAATATTAGAATCGACTCCACTTGATTTATTAGGATATGAGGACAACAATAGTTATTATAGCATGAGAATTTCTCATACCACATACTTCACCTTGACCTAAATAAAAATTTTGGTTACGACACTGCTTACGGTCTATGTTCGGGGTGCGAGGCTGTCCATCCCAACAATATCGTCTCCAAAATTCGAATTCATTCCTCTCTTTTAAGTTAGAAACTAATAGTTATACCTTACAAAACAATTAAAACGGAAAACTTGATAATCTAAATTGGGTAATAATATACTTTTTTATACAAACTTGAACCTTGTGACTCAAACCTACGAAAGAATGAACTCCTCGTCTACATTAGGTTTCAGTTAAGTAATAAAATACTTAGATGTTTATCCAACAGTGATTTTAAAACTTCTAATTTTCTTAATTCTGAAATTCCTAATTTATAAATATAATTTTGTATACTTTTCATCTACATATTAAATTAAATTTTAACTATTTAAAATCAAAGTTTCCAAAATTTTATTTTCAAAGGGAGCAAAAAAAATTAGGCTGGTAAACGAACCGAGCAAACACGAACAAGGTATGTTTATGTTCGTTCGTTTAATTTAACCGAACAGATAAAGAACACGAACAACTAAACGAACATAATTTTTTATTCGCGTTCATTCGTTAAGGATTGTAACTTTATTTGTGTTCGTTCATGTTCGTTCGTTAAAAATGATAAACAAATGTAAAGAAACATAAGTAGGGCTCGTTTGGTTTGTTTACAGACCTAGAGATGAAAAGTCTAGATTTTTTTCTTAAGAAGTCTGAAGTCTCGTACATTGATTATTGTTTAATTTTTTTTTCTTTCATATTTTAATATATGTTTTTAATTTTTTAAAGTATAATACTTTTGTTACAAAAAATAATAAATATAATGAACAAATATGAATAGATTTAAACGAATATAAACGAATGAATTATTGAACGTTCACAAACGTAAATGAACGAACGATATTTTATTCGTATTCGTTCATTTAATTAAACAAATAAAAAATCTTGTTTACGTTTTAGTTCATTAGTAAAATTTGACCTTAAAGTTAAGGGAATTTGCCTATGGAACTTCCATGTAAATATTTTAAAAGAAAGAGGAAGTGAAGTTGATGGTCTTCGCTCCCAATTAATAAGGCAAAGAAAATGAATCTCTAGAGACTCTGTGTTCAACTGTAGGCAAGTCTTGTGCATTCATGTCTTCATTGTCGACATTGACAATATGTTAAAATATATTCTATGTATCTTCGCTTTTGACTGATTAAATTATTCTTTAAAAATACTTTTATTATAAAAATATAAAACCCTAATGGAATTGCTTTAATAATTAATTTAATTTCTACATAAAATTTAATATCCGAATATAAAATAATTCAACACAACTATTCAATAAATTTAATTAATTGCATGTATCGAGGTGGGATGGGGAATAAAACTGCGGGTATCCGAATTGTCGAGATGGGGAATAATCAAAACTTTCACCTACAAGGACGAGAATGAAAAAAATTTATCACCGAAATTTAAATGGGGATGAGAAAGAAGATTGCTATATCCGAACTGTGAGGACAACCGAACCGTAGCCTTATAAAATAATTGTAGGGATCTCCGAAAAATATCCACAAAAATTTTTGATATTTTACAAATTTTTTAATATATATATATATATATATATATAATTAACTATTATTTCTATGTATACTTACCTATCTTATTATCAATATATTTGTGTCTTTTGTTTAAATCTTATAAAGTTTGTGTGAACTCTCTAGTAATTTATCATTTTTTATTAATTATATAATCTATTTATCTCTCTATTTCTACCCTTCATTTTACACAAAGACTTTTTTCCCTTTCAATCATATGTTTAAGTGTATTGAGTATATGACATGTAAATTGAACTTAAAAAACGATCAACTAATTATTAAAAAATTTAAATTATTCGAGTCTCATTTTATAACTCAAAATTTATTTACAATTTTCTCAATTCAAATTTATGAAATTACGTTTCGAGTCAAATTTATTCACGTCGAGTCGAGAAATTTAACTTTTTTGAATCGAATCGAATTTTACGAAAATAATTTTTTTAATTAAACTTTTTACTATAAACAAAAAAAAAACATGGACTGTACTTGGATCCAACTTATGAAAAAAAAAGAGAGCAATTTCTACAGTTTGGACCCCAAGCTTCAGCATATCCTATGGTTGTCTAGGCAAGCTCCGTTTGTTAATCATCCCAAGTCATCTTCCATTGCTGCTTCATCAGCTTCATTAATTATATGCAGAAGCTCCAAAGGGGTGGCTGCCGGGTCCAATTCGCGGCATCCGGCCGGAGCATTATGGATTTCTTGGCCTGTAAGCAAGTAATTAGGGACCTGATTCGAAAACCGAAACATCTCTTCTTTCCGTACCCTCTTAACTTCGATGTGTTTAAGAAACACTGTCCTGAAACCGGCAACTTTAACTAGAGGGATCACAAAACTCCTCGTTCTTCGTTATAATCATCGAGCACTTCCACCATGTCGTATTTGTGTCTCACTTCATCCGTTGTGTGTTCGTTCCAGTCGGGAGACCAGTTCCGATAAACAGCCCATACGTCCCCTTTCCTAGGAAATATTCGAATTGCTCCGCGTGCACCCTTTGTCCACTGAACCTTGTGGGACAAGGAATCTAATGTTTCACTAATTTCACGCCTGCCGGATCTGAACTCGTCACAAGTTTTGATGGAACCCGAGCCTACTCAGTTTAGCGCACCGAATTCGCTGTTGCTTCTTGAACAAGCCAGCTGATTTTCATCTTAAAAGGCTTCAAGGCGATCACATCGTGAATTCGAGTGTAGAAACGAGGCATCCCATCGTCGCCGTCGTATGCAGCCCAGACCTGGTCATCTTGGAAGGAACTCTCACTTCGATCCAAGTCGAAGTTGTGGAAATCAGAATCCGAAACATTGGTCGACAATGATGCAATATTTTTTTAACAGTTGATAGATGATAGCATTAGCTGATAGCTGATTGCATAAGCTAATTTAAATAGCGATAAATAGCGAATTGTATTACTTGATTGTATAAAAGTATTTGATAAAATTAAATTATAACGGATAGCTGTTTAATTATTTAAACAACTAAAATAACATATAAGGATATAATTATATTTGATACTTGTTTAAATATTTTATTAGTTATCAATATTTTGTATATTAATTAGATTATAAAAACAATTATTTTAATATAACATTAATAAACATATTTGAAAGATCTATATAACATTACTAAACATATATGAAAAAATTATTAATTTTAGCATAGTACATTACTAGTCAGAAAACATCAAGGCATTGTAAATGTGCTTTCCCTGTGCATTAAGGAGCAGTGTAAATTATAAAAATATTGCTAACTTAGAAAAGTATATAATTAAGTCGAACCACGAGTGAAGTAACAAAAGATTTGTACATTGTTGATCGATATCAATCCGGAGTTGAACCGGACAACCAATGTACATAGATATCAATCCGGAGTTGAACCGGACAACCCGAAACCTTATCAACAGCTTGCCCCGAGTAAAGTACTAGATGATGAGTTAATAGATTAACCAGAAAGGGCTTATTAGATTACAACTAAGCATAGAGGTGAACAAACGAAAAGAGTGAAGGTATGGGCAAGTTTGGGAACAAACAAGGCATTATGTATTCCATTTCAGACACTAGGAAATGAAAATGAATAAGCAAATTGTCGCCTTGATATATATGCACATTGGCCACAAGGCAAATGCAGATTTCAAGCTTAAAAACTAAATTGCAAATGAATCTAAACATGCAAATGAAGTAATATAAGGACTTCTAATCACACGCTTGGGGATCGAGATCCGGATTATGTCGATCTGCCTTGTCATGGTGGAATCTCACCACGATACATGTTATATTGTCCGCACTCCCTCGGGTGAATGCAGTTTCTGTCAACTTTATAGCAGCTGTCTCTGGTTCTTCTTCTGCTTGGGCAAGCGAAACAGCATCCTGGAAACACAGATTTTAACTTATAACCGGCAAAAATGCAGAAAACTACTCGTAACGATATGGCAAGCTCGTGTGAGCTGGTTTTCTCCCCCATTTCTATTTTTCTTTCCTTATTCGCCCATTTAGAAGTCCTGAATAACTAGTATGTTCATTCTTAGACGTTGCTCAAACACAAAGCAACTAAATGGAACGTATGGCTAAACCGGCAAGCTTGCGTGAGTTGGTTTTGCCCTTGGTATTTTCTTTTGTTCACACACACAAGTTCAAACTCCTGAATAACTAAACTTTAATTCTTAGACATACTTCGAAAGCAATACACAGTACATGCCTAATACATAGATGGAAAATTAAGTGCAACCCATGCGCATGTGAACACACATATCAGAGAAAGGTTTACCTCATTAGGAACTACATCCCATAATCCATCACTAGCAAGTACAAGAAGCTCAAACTCTTCATCTATCTCTTGGTCCTGAGAAAATAATAGGAATAGAAATTTCATTAATCCAATTTTCTAAACCTACGCCACTACCTTTAAGACGATAATACTATGTGAATTGTGTAGTAGTTAAATCACCATATGTAATAGAAATTAAAAGACGGATTAGGGTGGAGCAAGGGGTAGTAGAACTCAAGGAAAAGTGGAAATGAAGCAAAGGTATTCACCATTATAAATTAAAGAACAAACAAGACCACATTTTTACTTCTGCACCTGATTCTAATAGATCAGATTTGACTTTTGGATTTTGTCTGTCAGTTGGGAAAAATGAAAATAAAAGGTTACAACTTCAATATTTTCTGGTGAGATGATGTTTTCCTTACATGAGCCCTTAATATTAAACACAGGGCAATATAATTGAAGAAAATAATTGCAAAACTAAATGTAATGGTGATTAAAGATTACTAGCTCATTAGTATACAATTCCTAGGATCACCTGAATCTCTGGTTCTGCAACAACATATTGTTTCAACATTCGGTTACCAAAAGCTCGAGACATAGCTAATACACCTCCTACCCTCCAAGTTCCTGATAACACGGTCAACAAGAAACTTATGATAAACTTTCAGGAGCCAGCACTACCAATTTAATCACCAGATATAATGGAAAATATTGTCTCGACTTCAATAAGACGAAATGGATCTTTTAGACAGTTTACCTGCCCACATAACAACCCCTCCAGCACTTTCAATTCTCTTCCGTTCATCACTTCTATTTGGTTTATGATCTTCGGAGAGTGGGATAGCTTTAAAAGGAAAATAAGCTGCTTTTAGGAATCTCAATTTGTAAATTAAGAATTCGCAACATTCATCTTCATGTCAAGTGCAGTTACTCTAACAAAGCCTAAATAAAAAAGCGGGATAGCTTTATATAAGTTTCATATATAAGACATACCAATCATTCAGAAATGTAATGTACATTTCATATAATATATAGTTCATACTTATTAATGATTACTAACCATACTCATGGGTAACAATAATTAGGTTAAGATAAGTAGATAATCCACAAAATCTTAATACAAACTAATGTGACATGACTATTCATTTATAATATAAACAAAGGACAGAAATAAAGAAGAACTAAAAGCTTTCAGAATATGGTGCCTGTCCTTCCCTTTACTATCCCCTCAAAAGCAAGCAATTTCAAGGAGTGATCATCCTCGAGCAAAAGTGTTCAAAGGAAGAATATATCAACACATGTATTGATGCACTTGAAACAAACACATTAACAAGCACTAAAAAACACATAGAATACCTTTTCCAGCCTTTGATATTATAGTTCTTGAGTCTCCAACATTGGCAACATATAGATGGTTACCAACCAACACTGCAGTTGAAGCAGTCGAACCATCGTCTCGATAAGGATCTCTTCCAGAATCCAAGAAATCTGCATCAGTCTGTTGATATGTTTCACCTGCGGTCCAATGAAGCCAATATAAATTAATTTTCAAATGGGTTTATTATATTTATGCGGACACAATCCCATGTGAATGCAACCTACAGACTCAAAACAAAACAGAGATACAAGTACTTGTAAATGCAAGAATCCTCTATAAAATTGGCAACAAAGGACATGCAACAATTCAAATGCTCCATAAGCACAGCACATCAGAGATCTTGGACGCACTTATCGCAAGTTTGGTGTCAGTCATGAACTGTGGATGCTTCATTAGTTTCTCAAAAAGGTGTTGCTTCAAATACTCAGCAGCACGAGAACCACCATGCCCTGCAATTGCATATTATATTGGTTAAAAACAGGTCAATAAAAGCTGCCATTCTCAGATATGAAAGGCATCTTACTCTCAGGAAATGTTACTTATCATCCAAAAACGCATTGCCAGGAAGACTTGTGATATAAATAGGTCAAAACTCAAATAATTCATTCAGAGGCACTTTTAAGAAACTAGGTAAAAATAAGACAGATTGATTGTCATAGTCACATATCGGCTTCTACTCTGATTTAAATGAAATCACAAGAAAGCTTAGAAGATTGACTGTATTTGACCAAGAAAGTAGTTTCCAGTAATTTGGGTAAGCATGTCCCAATACACTACTCCAAGGTTATTAGATGCGTTCAGATGGTCTGCACACAGATTTAAATCACAAACACATCATACCATCAACAAACTTGTATGTTTTAGCATTTCTTTGCATTATCAGTCTTGTGGTTGTGGAAATCCAGAACCTGGGGAAAGACTAGCCCCAGATTGTAGACTATGTACTTTTCCAATGATCATATTGGATGGTACCTTTTAAGTGCTTTTAAATAATATGTTACAGCAAATTTAGAATGTCTTTTATTTCACATCCTTCTACAAGGAAAGCGATGGTAAGAGAGAAACTAACCATCAAAAATTCCAAACAAGCAGACTGTCTGCCCATTAATCTTGGAAGTTTTGATATCATAGCAATCTTCCATGGTTGCTCTCTTTCCCCTGAAGCTTGAATACCCGCAGCTTAATTTTCCATCTTCACTGCCAAATCAAAGAAGAAATGTACAATGAATTTGCAATATCAACACATGTAAAATTCACATTATTGAGATCCTTAGATTGTATAAACAGTCGGTGATTGCCACTATCAGATCAGAACAAAATCTAGCTTTCCGTGATTAGGCAACACGATCACTGAACCAAAGTCCAAACATGCAAAGTGCAGATCAAAATCAAATCTGACAATAATTATTACAGCGTACAAGTAACTTCCTAGAAGCATTTATCCAGAAACAAAATCTTAAATTTTGAACCAACAAAATGCATGTTTGATGAAACAAATCCTGGCATTCATGAAAAGTGGCTATGCTTATAGCTCGAACTGTATGATCAAAACAACTAATTAAAAACAGGTTGGAAAATTAATATTACCTTTTCCACCCTCCGCTAACATAACCGCCAGCATCTTTCTCCGGGAATTTATGGACAACAGGGCCCTGACTTGCCGCAGCACCTGAATCAACCATCATCTTAGTACTCGATCGAAAGTAACAATTGCACGGAAAAGTTAATCCAGCACCACCAGCATATAACGTCCTCGCAGCACTTCGTAAATGCAGCCTTCCCCGGGTTAATATTGTTCCTATCTGCCCAGTTTGAACAATTACACTCATTAAATAACTGTTGCATACCATCTAAACTGTTGTCCCACTTCTGGCTTTCTAGAGCCAGATCTTCAAAGCCACGAACAATGCTGCATACCGAAATTAAAAACATATAAAATCTAGAATCAACAAGCTTTTTCAACTTCGAAATTAAAATATATAAATAGAATACAACTATTCATCAGAGTAAATAGTTCTTAAACGATCGTTTAAATAAAAGAATACGCAATTAACTCCAGTAATTCGCATAAACTAAATAAATAGCTTCCAACAAAACTGAATCATTACACGTTCAAGTCGAATATTCTAGCGGTATATGTTTTTTTTTAATCAACAACTTTTAATATCCATAAGAAGCAAAATCTATCAAGATTAAGCTACAGAAGTTTAACCAGCCTAATAACAAATATATATATAGAGAGAGAGAGAGGAATCAAAATCTCACATTCGGTTTTCGGTGTAATTAATTCATTTGCTGAGCTGATAAACGATCAAAACTGCAGCATTTTGCGATCAAATCAAAACGGAACTATACAAACAAAAACGGGATCTCTCTCGTCCAGAATTTTGGATCAAGAAAAAAGGGGATCGGATCCAGGTTGGAACACGTGGAGGATCTGAATCTGAAGCGGAGGCGAGTAGGAATCGACCGCGTAGCAAGAATAGAAAACACGAGGTGAATCTGAAACCCTAGAGAGAGAGAGAGAAGAGAGAAAGCGATGTGAAGAAATCAGCAGATAGAGAGAGAGAGTGCGGAGTGGAAAGAGGGTAGTAGTGAGAGAGAGCTGGCAATTTTGTGTAGGATGCCACCGAAGACGAGGTGCTACGTGGCATTCTTTCATGAATCTTTCCTTTTCCGGGGAGAGGAATGATCCTCTGTGCTCATGCTTATCATTTCATTTTTTTTCCTACAACTTTTATCAAGTTTTCGGTTGGGTATGATATACTCACTCCGTCATACTAAATAATTTAGACTATAATTATATTAAATAATTAAAATAATTAAAATTAATAAATTATATATTTTATAACTATTTAGTTAAAAGTTTTTAAAATATTTGTTTATATTTTTAACAATAATAAAATTTAAATAATAATAAGTTAAAACTAAGAATATTAAAAAAAATCAATAAAAAATAAAATTAACTAGACGGAAGGAGTACATTATTTTAGCAATAGAAATTAAATAATTTCCAATAACTAAACAATTATATGAAAATAATCCCCTAAGGGGTTCCCCAATTGACAACTGGCCCCCTTTCTTTGCATTACAAGAATAATGGTTAAATTGTAAAAATAAATTTGATAATATTTTCACATTAATGTATAAAAGTTAAATTTCGTTTTTTACTGTACTAGAGTTGTTATATAAATACAATATTTCAATAAAACCAAAATTCTATGTTAATTTAGTGCAATTTAAATCCTATTTTGTATTATAGTATGGATTTTGATTTTAATCATTTAATTGTTCTGCAAACAGTTGGGAATGAGGAAAGAAGCTGATCTTTATATGTAAAATATCTAATCTTTGACCAACGCCCAAGGCGTGAATCGAAGCCGCCATTTGTGTGGTCGAGAGTACTTCCGGAGTTTGGATTCATAGTAGGATAAGAAAATATTATGTTTAATAAACAAATCAAGCCAACGAGTTAATTCAAGTGACAAACAGATTGGTATTACTAAATAAATCTCAAATTCGAGACCTTGTATTACAGAAAATCCCTGTTGAATGATCCACCCGTCAAAGTCAGGTACGCGACCTGAGTCGGTTCAGACTATTGATCTAGCATCCAAAAGACAATTTGTAAAGTAAACAAAGAGTTCCACCCAATCTCCATTCTTACAAATTCCTTTAACCTCTTTTTTCACCTCGGGAGGGTCCGGAGCCGAGCCCGAGCCACAATTTACAGAGAGATCCATAAGCAGAAGTATAACACAAACTGCAATACTTGTTATAAATATAAGAAACGTACAAGGGTACCTTATTTTTCTCACTTCTTTCTTCTTCGGGTGTTTCAATGTTGTCAAGTCCAGAACACAGACTTGAAAGACATTCGAAGCACCTACACCGCTGCATCGCAACCCGTTTGATTAAGTCCTATGCTACATATTCCACTAAATTAAAACCGTAATACATATTAGAATGTTGAAAATGTTTATTTCAGTTTTATGATAAGTAACGAATCGCAAGTCTACTACAGATTTGGTCTAGGAGATGCAAGTTCCTTGCTCCGGAGCAGCAGAGTCTCGAAGCAGCCTCACCTCCCTCTTCAGGAATGAAGGCAATGCAAAAGCAGCCCTATGCATCTGCCAATAGAGAAGAGAGATTTTATTTCTACCAGGAGATTTTATAAGACTGCCACAATATTAATATGCACATTGTGTTCATTGGCCACACGTAAAAACGTAACAATTCATGTGTTCACAAATTACCAATGTCCGTTGCTAATTTTCTGATACAATGCAAATTCCAGGGGACTGACATATTGAGATCTTAAATCGGGGGAGACAAGGCTTTGTTTGATAGGAAGAGAGAACGAAAGGAAAAAGAGTTTTAAATGGTTGAGCTACAAAGTAGCACATGATGTTATGTAGCTCAACCATTAAATTAAAATTTTCTTTTTCCTTCAACCCAAGCAGAAATAAAGTGCCATCAAAAGTCTCACTCTATGAGGTTCATTTCCTTGCAGGAAACAAACTATAATGGCTTGAAAGAGTTAATGTTCGTAGCAAAAGTAAGAACCGAGTACCCTGCAGAAAAGTGAAAATTGAACTTGATGGTATGAGCTCTCACCTCAGAGTTGTAAAATCTAAGTTCTCTCTTATGATGGTAAGCTCCGTCTAGCTTCTCAATAGGGTTTATGGGGTTCAAAAAATCAATATGTGGTCCTTCTGTGGAGCATAACAGAAAACCAATCGCACCACTGCATTGCAAAAGAAAAGGAAAACAAAAACCAGAAGTTGAAGTCAGAAATGAGATAGACGATGATTCTGGAGATGGTTCTGCAATTGGTAAATGAAACATATAGATTACCACTAACAAAAGCATCGTTAATATCTGAAAGAGAATAAAGGGGGAAAGACAGCTTAATCAAATACCTTGGATAAGTTGGAACACTTGTCCATGCATAATGAACAGAACCCTTGAATGTTTCGCGGCAAACAGAAATCATATCTTCAATTAAATGTGTATGAAGCCACATACTCTCTGCCATGTTACAAAGGACACCGCCCGGCCTTAATGCTTGTGCTATAGTCTCAAAAAATGGTTTCTCCACAAGCTCTTGAGCAGGACCTAAATTGCAAACAGAAATATTAAGTCAAGCTTGAATGATATTGAGTCTTAAAAGCAAAAATACAATGTACATATTCTTAAAGAAACAATAGTTTTGGTTTTCGTATTTGCATACCATTAGTGGTGTAAATAAAATTTTAACAGATCAAACATTGCAACGTACCAACAGGATCCGATGAATCAACAATGATCGCATCATACTTCCCTTTTGGAACATGACGAAGAAACTCAATAGCTGTCAAGATTATACGCAAGTAAAACATCAGCTTGGGAATTAAAGCATTATGCTTGACCACTTGACAGAAAATTAACAGGGAAAAAGAATATAAACGGAACGCGTAAAATATTCAATATTGCTCGCATACCATCACCAACATGAAGATTAACACGAGGGTCCTCAAATCCAACAGCTAATTCTGGAAAGAACTTCTTGGAAACCTAGAATAAAAAAAAAAGTGATATATGGCTACTAAATGAGCATTTTCATGCAAAAGGTAAAAGGAAAAGAAAACAAGTATAGATACTAAAATACAACATACATCTATAACCATTTTATCTATTTCACATATATCAATGTGCTCAACAGAGCTGTGCCGAGAAATCTCCCTAAGAACTCCACCATCGCCACCTCCAACAACCAGGACCTGCATCCAATGTTTAGTTAAAAATCAACATGAAATAACCTGAGGGTTAAAGTGAATTCTTTATGGAACTGAGGTTAGAAAGGAAAGATTTTGATGAAGTAGAGAAAATTCAAGACTGCTCAGCCATCATGACCTTTGAATCAATCAAGCAGCTTAGGGGATATCTCTCCGGAATTTGATGAGAGAAAAGACCAACCAATTTCAATAGGCTTTCTAGCACAAAACTTAATCAAGATTATCTCATTATACAATCTTAGAGAAAAATAAATTCCAATGCCAACTTAGAAATTGAACAAAAGAAAGTAGGATAAGTTCATCAATAGATGAAGATATTAACAAGATAAAAGAGAAATTACTGACAGGAGATGGGGGGAAAACTATGTTTAGATAAGATGAGATTACAGTTTTGGGAGATGGAATTGAACAAAGTGGAAGATGCGCTATCATCTCCTGATATGCACATTCATCTTTCTCAGTCAACTGAACTATGCCATCAAGAACAAGCACTTTCCCATATGTTGATGACTGCGGAAAAAAAGGGTAGTTTCATCAGCAAGATTATGTATAATGAATGTAAGAAAAGGGGCAAGCAAAAATATAGATAGAAAGGAACTAGAGGTAGACAAAATTGGAAATAGAAAATACGGAGTTAAAATGCCAAACCTCAAAAACAAGGACCTCTTGGTAGTCAGATTTTTCCTTGAATAAAATGCTTTCAACTTTCAGAGAATGAGCTTCTCCTGCAGTAAAAAATATAAGCATCGTTAATAAAGAATATGGTCCAATGTGTAAGAGGCATTCACTAGTTCAACTCAAGGCTCCTAAGCTCTAATTTCATATAATAAGTTACTACGATAAATTATAAAAGGATGTTTGGGACTCTAGCACAGTGAGAAGGTAAACAATAAAGATACTTCCAAGGAATTTCAAACATATGTAAATTACAAAGGGAAATTGAGACTCACCAGGCCACATAGGATTGTTGAAGTAGACCATTTTACCAGCTTTATCTGCGAGTGATGGAAAAAGAAAAACAAAGATCAAACTGAGTAATTTTACTAAAAAATAAAAAAGAAAGGGAAAAAGATAATCAAAGATAAATACCAGAGGAAGACTGAGATTCCGAGAACCACCCAGAAACAACAGTTGAATGGCATTTTGCCTCAAGCTCAGGGGCTGAAGCCCTGGCCTTCAAGCAACAAGAAGGGACAACCTTCTCTGAGCCATTACCACTATTCACCTTCCCATCCATAATCTTCTGGCATTCCAAATCTCTTTCTGCGTCTTCCCCCATAGATTATCTTTTTCTTCTTCGGTTCCAGCCTCTATATGTCAAAACAAATCTATAAGCTCCCTCCTTAAGAAGAAGAAGAAGAAGAAAACATATGCAGGCACATGCAGTGTAAAATCTTTTTGACAGAATCATTCAGAAAATATGTTTCTTTTAGAAACAAAAAAATAGTAATTTCACAATGTTCCGGGGGGAGCATCAGATTCCTTTTTCTTCAAGCACTAATGTGATACATTTCTCACCATTGTTAAAATATAATTATAGAAAAAAGAATGTGATGCACCAGAGAACTTTGGCAGCAGAAATTCCATTCCCTTTGGCTCGTGAAAGTGATTAAGAAACTAAAAGGAAAATATAAACTAATCACCTAAAGTAATACAAGAAGATTCTGATATCATATAATAATAATAATAATAAAGAAAACAAAATCAAATCACAATGATTGAACACACATGCTATGATTACTGAAAAAAAAACAGAATTTATCAATTCTAAAAGTGGAACAATTAAAAACAACCCAAACTAAGCTATGCAATTGGCTATTTTTTAAAAAATTTAATAATAATAAAACGAATAAAAACAAATAGAAACGCTGCTTCTAGAAACGATGAAAGTCAAGATCTTCAAAAGCCCATCGGTTGGTCTGAATAACATATATCGACATGGGAAGAGAAATTCCATCAAGTTACGTAACGTAAACGCAAACTTCAAAACCAATTGTGTTGGAAAGAAAACTAGTATTTAACGCAAATAAGCCAAATTAACGCAAAGCTCCGATCCTCTCCCGCGAAATTTTCAAACCGGGAGGAATTAGGGTTTTGAGAAGCGAAATCAAAACAAAGAATCTCCTAAACCACCGCTTTTCAAACTCGATGAAATCAACAAAAAAAAGAGGAACAAAATGGAAAACGAAGGTTTCAGATATGAGATATCAAACAACAACAATGAACATATTAAACAAGAGAAAAAAATGCAAATCACAGAAGCAAAAGAGAAGATAAATAGAAATAATTTGTAGAGAAATAGTATTAAAATAAGAAGAAAAATCCTTGCCTGTTCTTATTGACAGTGAGAGTTAAAAAACAACGAGACTGAATAATCTGGAGAATCCAAATGGCGAGCGGGAAGGGTGAAGGTGAAGGGGGGAAATAATTGTTTCTATTTATATTATTCACTTTTCGGTTTTTCAATGCTTGTTTTGATCAGAGCTTACCTGCTTATTTATTTGTTCTTCCGGCTTTGCTTCTTTCAATTAAAGCCCCAGTCCCCCTCCCACCTTCACTAGGGGTGCGCATAAATCTAGACGATTCGAATTAAAAAATTTGAGTTAATTGAATTTAGGAGTCTTATTTTACTATTTAAATTTTATTTAAAATTGTTTTCGATTTAAGTTGAGTTTATGAGTCTTATTTTACGACTCAAATTTTATTTGAATTTTGTTTGCGAGTGAAATTTGTGAAATTCAAGTCGAGTTAAAATTTTTGAGTTTATGTACAAATTTAATTATAATTACTTATAATATTATAGTAATATTGATTCTGATTTAAACTAACTTTTTATATCTATATGATATGCATATATATATATATATATTACTTTTTTTAATATATTTTTCACATGATATATATATATATATACCGAGAAAAATTGACAAATTCGACTCGAACTTGAAAATTTATATATTAATTACTAAAATTTTTAAATTATTCGAGTTATTTGAATTTTTATTTTATTTTTGATCAAAGAAACTTTTCATAGGATAAGGAAACATTTACAAGGTGCGAAGAAAAACAAGAAAAAAATTCATGGCCTCTAAAACCAGTCTTCACAACCCGATCGGTAGCAAAATTTCAATAACGTGGAACAAAAAAAAACGACAGACAGAAACCTCCGTGTCAGGAGGCGAATATCTTCCTCAATAGCAGAAGAAGTCCAGTCAGCTGTGCGTCCAGTCCTGAGGCACTTTACCCTACATTTTTTATTCAAGTCAATTCAAAATGAGCCAAGTCTTTCACGTCGAGTTGAATAATTTAATTTTTTTGAGTCGAGTCAAGTTTTGCGCGCTTTACCCCTACACTTTATATGCAATTAAAGGAAACCTGTTATTTATGAATAAAATGAATTTTAATCCATGTAAATTGTAACTTCTTCCAATCAGGTCCCTATTTTCCTTATATTTGGTCCTAAATTCATGGAATTTTATAACTTCAATTTTAATTATGATGTGATACTCTAAGATCATGTCACGTGACATATTCTTAAAGTATCATACCATTAAAATGACTGAAAATCTAAATTAGACTAATGTGGACAAAATTGTCAAGGATCAAATTGAGAAAATTATCAAATTTAAAGATTAAAACTTGTCATTACTTGAAACATTCCATTACTATGTGGACAAACAAAATGTGAAAATATTTGGAAGAAAACAAGAAAATTATTTAACTGTAATATTCAGTTATACTAATTTGTTATGTATAAATCCCTTTACTCCCAAATCCCTTACTTCTTCGCTTCTTTAAAAAATGCTAATTAAATAAAATTAATTTAATGTTTTTTTAGTCAATATGGCATAGTGTCACGTTATCACTCAATCACACGTGGATGTGTTATGTTCATAATAAATATCAATAGTTAATCAACAATTTTCATCTAAAACGAAATATTTAAAAAAATATATTGAGGACCAAAATGCTTTAAAATAATATAGATCAAAATGACCATTCAATCAAATGTTATTATTTTTTTACATTGTGTATTTTATTAAATTATTTACAACTGTAAATAAGAAAATTATTTGATACACAAGTTGTATAAATTTTGGAGTAAACTACAAGGGATGTCACTCAATTATAAGTAAGATTATATTTGGGTCTCTCAATTATTAAAAATTTACACTCGGGTTAATCAATTATGAGTAAGGTTACATTTGGGCCACCCTTTATATTTAAAAAGAATATATAAATTTAGTCGTTTTTCTTCCACATCACTTGTATATATTAGATATGTATATATATATGAAGGGTGACACAAATGTAACTTTACCCAATAATTGAGCAACTCAAGTTTAACTTTTAATAATTGGTGACTTAAATGTAAACTTACACATAATTAAACAACTAAATGTAATATTACTTATAACTGAATGACTTTCGTTATAGTTTACCTTAAAATTTAGGCAAACATGTGTATTACATGGGTTAAGATTTAACATAAAATTTAGGAGTTTATGTTTATAATTTAATTTTAAGATTAGAAATTAAAGTTTTAATGTTTATCATTCAATATGACGGAGGATCGATACGCTTGTAAGTTGTAACGAAGATAAAATTTAGGAGTTTGTGCTCCCTTACGAACATCAACGCTTCCAAGATTGCTTTAATTTCTTCTTCTGAAGGATCCGTATATCTAATCGATTTCGAAAACTCACCAATCACCGAACCTTGGTGATCCCGCAACAGCCCACCAATTCCTGCTAAACCATAGCTTCTTAAAACAGATGCATCCACATTGAACTTAAACATACCTGCAATTGGAGCCTCCCAACTTGAACTTGGAGCCTTCGATCTCCTCACCGTATCGATATAGACAAGATTTGGATGCCTATAACAGTGGTAAAGGATGATGTAATTCATCCAGGTGACCCGGGTTTGAGCATCAATTTTGCACGGTGTGTGTGCCTTATTAAAAAAGACTAAGAAAATTGAACAGATGTTACCCTTGTATCACACTAGCATACTAAAAAAAGTATTTTTTATCTCAGAAATTATGTTTCATGCTAAAATTTTCAAGATAATTTTGTTTTTTAAAAGTTATTTTTGTTGTTGTTGAAAAATTAAAAGTCGGTGAAAAAATAATGTAATTTGTAAAATTTATTAATTTTTTTCAAATGTACAATTTTAAAACATAAAAAAGATATTATTTAATCATTTTACAATTGAATTAATATCCGATTGATCTATAACACTAATTTAGCTAAAAATTCTTTCAACACTAATTGGTGTAACGAATTATTATTTATAAGCAATATAAATATAGAATTTAAGTGATATTTTATAATCTTAAAATGACATTTTTCATAAACGAAATTATTTACATGGTGAAAGGTGTCTTTGACCTCTAATTTTATTTGCTTTTGATTTATATGAAGTTTTTAAAAAAATTCAATTAATTATGAATTTATCCCACTTCTCAAACATTTTGATTTTGTCTCAATTCTTGACTCTAATTCGTAATCTAACTTAATTCACCCGGTCTAACAGACTTTGCAAAAGAATGTACGTTTCATTAAAGAAAAGGTTTAAAACTAAATTCTAAACCTTAAAATTAACCTCTAAATTTTAACCCTTAAACCTAAAAGATTTGTGTAAATTTTAGCATATACAGCCTATATATCAAAGTTTTTTTTCTTCCAAGTTACATAGTTTAAGAAATGTATCAAGAAAAGATAAAGTATTTGACTTACAAGCAATCGGAATCCGCAGCATAGAGAACCTGAAAGTTTATATAAACAAGCAAGGGAGAAGAACTAGCAGAACAAGTGATACATAGGAGTGTAAATGAACAGAGCGTTCGACGAACCGTTCGTATAACGTTAGTTTATGTTCGTTTATTAAGCTAAATAAACGAACATGAACAAAATTTTTATGTTCGTTTAATAAACAAACAAACACAAACAGTTGTGTTCGGTTCGTTTATGTTCATGAACAAGCTCGTTTATAGGCTCGTTTATATGATGAAAATGCTTTGTGGATGAAAATGCTCCTTTATAAGATCGTTTACATGTAAGTTTTATTTTGTTGCTTTTGTTTTATTTATTTATTTATTTATTTATTGTTAATTTAGTTAACATTTCAGAACATATAAACGAACATGTTCGCGAACGAATAAATCAACTCGTTCGTGAACACTTAATTGAACATGTTCGCGATCACTTAAACGAACACGTTCGTGAACACTTATACGAACACGTTCGTGAACACTTATACGAACACGTTCGTGAAAACTTAAACGAACACGTTCGCGAACACTTAAGCGAACACGTTCGCGAACACTTAAACGAACACGTTCGTGAACACTAAACAAACGAACACGAACACCTTCAAAAATAAATAAACGAACACGAACACCTTCAAAAATAAATAAACGAACACGAACCGAACATGAACACCTTCAAAAATAAACAAACGAACACGAACATAGTCTTGTTCGTTCAAGCTCGGTTCATTTACACTCCTAGTGATACATGCCTCAATTACAATGGCTGAAAACGAATGAGGTAAAGGATAAACCGGCCAAACAAGGATCGAACGTTCAGTCGGAATGTATCTGCACGACCGCAGCACATCAACACACCAAAACAACTCGGTGAACCAATTGCATTTTACCAAGAATGCTGATGCATTGGTACGACTCGAACTGTATGCTGTCACCAGTAATCGTTGCAAGAGCAGGTTCCGTTCTTGATATGATGAAACCGATTCAAATCCCTTAAAACTATTTCTCTCCCCGTGGCCATCGAAATGTATTTGATTGCGGTATGACAGTCTCCGCAAACACGGAGATTCTTAAAAACACGAATCGGTTTTGATCTCGATGTGCTTATAAGACCGAATGCAACGGCGATTTTCTCGCTGTGTTGGAAAATGTATTGCTCCTTCTGTTCCTCCTCAAGCTCATGAAGTACAAAATCGGTATCTGGGAAATAGCCCAATCCCTTTATTTTTAAAGCCAGTTCATCCAATTTCGCATAAATCTCCTGCGCTTGTGGGTGTGAAGTATCGGCCACATGGAACCTGTGTATTTTATTGTCCGCCTCTATCCAACTACAACCAGCTTCTTTGATCAGATTTCCTTCTTTCATATTCTTCCTAATCTGTGCAACGTCATCCCATTGACCGGCAGAGGCATATAAATTCGATAGTAAGATATGGGCCGCTGTATCATGAGGATCTTGCTGAAGTATCATCTTTGCAGCATGTTCGCCGAGTTCTTTGTCACTGTGGACTCGGCAAGCTCCAAGAAAAGTACGCCAGACCAAAGCATCCGGTGTGCAGGGCATTGTGTTTATAAACTCAATAGCTTCCCTGAGTGATCCCGATCGCCCCAACAAATCAACCATACATGCATAATGTTCCATTCTTGGGACAATTTTATGTTCTTTGTGCATTGAGTTGAAAATTTCCCATCCCTCTGAAACCAAGCCTGCATGGCTACATGCCGATAAAACAGCAATATACGTGACCTCGTTTGGTCTAATCCCTGCCTCGAGCATTTCATGGAATATTTCCAAAGCTCTAGTAGCAAATCCATGTTTTGCAAAACCTGTGATCATAGAAGTCCAAGATATAACATTTCGATCACCCATCTCATTAAAAACTTGAAAAGCAGCTTCTATGTGCCCACACCTAGCATACATGGACATCAATGCATTACAAACGCACTGGTTTGACTGAAACCCCGATTTAAGTAACCGAGCATGGATTTGCTCACCCTTGCCAATTGCACCAATATTTGAAGCTCCACTCAGGAGACTAGTAAACGTGAAGGCATTAACCTCAACTCCAGAATCAGCGATTTCATGAAAAAGTTCAAAAGCTCCTTCAGAATCTAGGTTTTTAGCATAAGCATCGACGATAGTGTTGTAGGAAACTAAATTCTTCTCAAATAGAGATTCGAAAGCCTTTTGTGCATCAGCCATCCTACCGGATCTAGCATACATGCTTATAAGAGAGTTCCCCACATGATCATCCGAAGCAAAGCCCTGTTTTACTGCATGGGAATAAAACTGTTCACCTGTGCGAGAAACGGAAAGATTTCCACACGCCTTAAGAACACTAGAAAATGTGAAATGATTAGGTGGGACAGGACCTTCGATCATTTTGCAAAAGAGCTCGATGGCTTCCATATCACGACCTCCACATTGCATGTATCCTGTTATAATCGCAGTCCAAGACATAACATTGTGCTTCTCCATTCTATCAAACACCCTCCTAGAATCATCCAAAGACCCGTTTATTCTACACTTAGCATACATGTCTACTAAACTACAACCGATGCAAACATCTGAAGCGGATCCAGACCGTATAACCCAAGAATGCAATTGCTTTCCAAGAGATAATGATTCCGATTCTAGTTCAGTACAAGCTGAAACGACACCACTCAGTGTAAACCGATCGGGCACATAGCCACGTAGAATCATATCCACGAACAATTCAATAGCACCCTTTGGGTAACCTAATTGCGTGCATCTAGTTATCATCAGTGTCCAAGCAACCACATTTCTGTCAGGCATTTTATCAAACACCTTAAAAGCTGACTCCAAATTGCTATTTCCCTTCGCAAACATATCAATTAAAGCACACCCAACATTCGTATCAAAGTCAAGATACCCCGTTTTCATTAAAAACCCCAACATTATTTCCCCAATAGGAAAAAACTCGGATTTCGAACAAGCCCGAATAACAGCCGTAAAGCAATACTCGTTCGGGAAAAACCCATTTTCAAGCATATCAAGAAACGTCAAAATCGCTTCGAATTCCATCTTATTATTAGCAAAACAAGAAATCATTGAGCTCCATGAAACTAAATCCCGTTTGTTTCCCATACTTTGGAATATTTCACGGGCTTTGGTCCAATTTCCGGACTTCGAGTACAGACTGATGAGCGAGTTAAAAAGGACGGAGTCAAGCTCGAGTCTGGACTGAG
This sequence comes from Hibiscus trionum, assembly GCA_030270665.1. Lineage (NCBI taxonomy): Eukaryota > Viridiplantae > Streptophyta > Magnoliopsida > Malvales > Malvaceae > Hibiscus > Hibiscus trionum. The sequence goes on along the minus strand of BSYR01000045.1, from coordinate 8,702,221 downwards.
TCAAGTGGGAGTGAACGAGTTTACCAAGCTGGAAGTCACGTGACCTGATGCAAGCCTTGAGGAGCATAGAGTAGGTGATGAGGTCTGGATGGGTGTTTTGCCTGGCCATGACATCGAGCGTCGATATGGCTTTGTGGAGGTGACCCGCATCGAGGTTCTTGGTCAGACGGTCCCTAAGGGGTTCGAAGTTGATGGGACGATTGATCGACGGTGACGCTGACGGCGGCGGTGATGGGAATTTCGGCGGAGAACGAGTTGAGGATACTAGGGAAGGAAGCGGGATTTTGGCGGGAGAGGGAAGAGAAAGATTCATCATCGTCGGCTTCTCTACTAACGGCTTAGGTTCAAGTTCAGTGAGCCATGTTTAAAGCAAAGACGCGGACCTTCATGGGAGTTATCTTGTTGTTACCCGTGGACTTTGGAACAAGTAACCTTACCTAGAGAGAAATTATTTTGCGGTCCGGCTCGCCGCGTCATTAATAATTTTGTTTATTAAAAGTTAACCAATTAATCACGTAATTAATTTTTAGTAGACGGAACATGTGGTGGACCGGAATTATATAATAATGTTTTTATTTAATTTAATTTGATTTAATAAAATTAGGGTAAATTGTACAGATTATCACTCAACAATCTTTTCACTTCTATTTTGGTCACTCAACTTTTAATTTTGAATTTTAAATAACTGAACTTTAACATTCAACGTTTTTGGTCACTCACGAATATTTTATTATTATTATTTAATGATATGATATTTTTTATTATTATTTAATATAAAAATAATTTAAAAAAAATTAAATTATTCGCCGGCCGCCATTCGCCGCCACCGTCGACTACCGTAGATGGTGGCCTTTCGGTCTCATATTTCACCAGTCAATTCGTCACACTCTCATGAGTCCGAATTCGGCCTCTATTTTGTCGGAAAGTGCTCTGAAATTTACGAAAAGGGGATTGAAAGTGAGAAAATCAAAACGTTTATATCGAAATTTGCGAGTTTCTGGGTATTTTCCGGTGAAACAACTACCGGATTCGGACTCAGTGTGTCAAAATGAGTCGTCCGGTGCAATTTGAGGTCAAATGGCCACCGATTTTGAAGGTCGCTGGTGGTCGCCGGTGATGGCAACCGACGACAGTTATTTTAAATATAAAATATTATTTTAAATTATTTTTATATTTAATGATATTAAAATATTTAAAAATAATAATAAAATATTCATGAGTTGACAAAAAACGTTAAATGTTAAAGTTCCGTTATTAAAAATTTAAATTAAAAGTTGAGTGACTAAAATAGGAGTGAAAAGATTGTTGAGTGATGATCTTTGCAATTTACCCTAAAATTAATTTTTTTTACATAATTTAGTTCAATTTGAATTGGATCATATTCTTAATAATTAATAGAGTAAACTGTGTTACAGTGAACCTTAATAATATGAAAGTTGTTCACATACTCGAAACTCTTATGTCACATATTTTTTGACATGATATTTATCTGTTTGATTTTAAAATTTCATAGTTCACCTAATATGATTTTAAGTATCTCACATTCGATTGTACTTGTAGAATTATTTTTGTAATGACCTAAAGATTCCTTTATTAAAAAAAATTCTAGTTTTAAAAATAAAAAGGGGTCTTAGTTCAATAATAAAAATAACATTCTTTTCCAAATCAAACGATATACATTATTGTTCCTTTAAGAAAAACCAGGGGAGGTGAACCTCCAAACAAGCTAGGCAAAAACTATAAATAAACTATCCCCTGGTGTTTAAGCGCAAAGATTTCATGCTTTAATTCCAACTGTGACCATACACGCATCAACTTCCTTCGGAAATTCTTCACCTCTTATGGTTTCGAATCAAGCTTTTGCTTTGTCAGCCCAATGTCACGACCGATAACAATCTGAAGATCGGGCTATGTCACGACTGTTTGCTGCTTCTGGGAAAGGTCTTGATGGCGTTTGACGGAATCTTGAGACTCGCCAGCAGCGCTTGTGTCTTCATCTTCACTAGTCAGGTATTTGTCAACTTGTGCAGCAGCTTGCCTTCCCTCTGAGATTGCCCACACAACTAACGACTGGCCTCGTCGACAGTCTCCAGCTGCAAAGACCCCATCCACACTCGTTGCAAAGCGGCCGTATTCTGCCTTGAAGTTCGACCGATTGTCTTTTTCCACACCTAATTTTTCTGCCACTGTCTGTTCAAATCAAAGAGCAATAGAATTGATGAGGAATGCTCAAACCATGCAAACAACCGAAATGCATCTTAGATGACTGATAAACTGCACTATAATATCTATCCTCGAGTAACAATTATTCACCACTAAATGACTTTGGATGCAAATCCTAGAAGGAAATTAACAACCAAAGCATAAACGAGCATACAGGTTCACCACGAGGCAATAAGAACCAATTTCCGCACAAAGAATTATAAAAAGGGGCAGGGATCACAATACTGACCGGCTCAGGCCCAAGGAACCCCATGGCTAGCAGGACTAGGTCAGCCTCAATTATTTCCTCAGAACCCTCAACTTCCTTGAATTGGAACTTTCCACTGGCATCCTTCTCCCAACGCACACGAACCACCTCAAGTCCTTTCACAGTGCCATTCTCATCTCCTATAAACCGCTTGGTCAAAACCTCATAGGTTCTTGGGTCTTTTCCAAATCTGGTAGCAGCTTCTTGGTGACCGTAGTCTACACGGAATACACGAGGCCACTACAATTCCAAAAATGTGGAAACGGTCACATTTCTAGATTAATTAAAATTCCAAATTGAACTCTGCCATGCCAAGTACCACCTCTAACCAAATCTTCCAACAGCAGTTTAAATTACTGGGAAAATGACCATACTTGGTTCCAAAGGCAAAGCAAGCCGATAGCAAGTAGAGGAATATAACTGTCATACCTGTGGCCAGGGATTGCCAGGAGCTCTGGTCTGCGGTGGCTGAGGAAGTAACTCGAGATTGACAACGCTACTACATCCATGCCGGATAGATGTCCCTATGCAATCTGTACCAGTATCACCTCCACCAATGACTACGACTTTCTTGCCCTTAGCTGATATGTAGTTACCATCTTGGAGATCACTATCAAGCAAGCTTTTAGTATTTGCATGTAGGAACTCCATTGCAAAATGAACACCAGATAAATCTCTTCCTGGTACAGGAAGGTCCCTGCATCAAGAAAATAAATGCAATCAATTCTGCAACCATGTTGTAATGAATTCTATCATTTTGACCACCATCTGATTGTAAGGAAAAGTGAAAAAACCAAAACCGCTCAAAAGATTTATCAACAGCTTTCTTGCTTCCCTCAAAGATTTACCTGGGTTTCGTGGATCCAACTGCCAAAACAATGGCATCATTCTCCTCTCGTAGCCAGTCAAGGGAGTAGCTCGGGTCATTTCCAATATTTGCATTGACCACAAATTTAACTCCTTCCTCAGCCATAAGGTTCACCCGTCGCTGAACTACATTCACCTTGTCAGTCTTCATGTTAGGGACTCCATACATCATAAGCCCTCCTATTCTATCAGCTCGCTCATACACAGTGACTAAGTGACCCATTCTATTTAACTGATCAGCAGCAGCCAAACCAGCTGGTCCACTTCCAATAATAGCAATGCTTTTCCTGCAGTGATAAATACATATGAACTTTTACTTTAGTGAAAGCATAAATTTCTAAAATATATAAATCTTGCAGCAAGGCGTAGCATCTCCTGAATCTAGCCATATTATCGGAAACTTTTACTTGAACCTTTAACAAAGGAATTAATTTTTCAATTGCGGAGTCTACTAGATAGATATACTGAAGGTATAACACAAACCATACCCTGTTCTCTTGAGAGGAGGTCGCGGGACCATCCACCCTTCCTCGAAAGCCCGGTCTATTATAGCACATTCAATGCTTTTGATGGACACAGGATTTTCAATAATACCAAGCACACAAGACCCTTCACATGGTGCAGGGCACACCCGGCCAGTGAACTCTGGAAAGTTATTAGTCTCTAGAAGACGATCTAGTGCTTCTCGCCACCTATTTTGGTACACCAGCTCATTGAATTCAGGGATTTTGTTTCCAAGAGGGCATCCAGAGTTCTCCTGCATTTATCAAGAAATTAGATTTAAGCTGTGCTTTGGGTAAATTCATATCCTAAAATGACGAAAAAAGAGCAAAACGGGAAACAGTACCTGATGGCAGAAAGGAGTACCACAATCCATGCAGCGAGCAGACTGTGTGTTTAAAAGTGGGCCAGGTTTCGATTCCTCCATGACCTCCTTCCAGTCATTCATCCGATCATTAGGATCTCTATATTGAACACCTTCACGCTCATAAGCAACAAAACCACGATGTTTCACAGCATCAGAAACCTGAGTTGGCCTCTTCACTGGCTCAGCCTCGACCGTCTACAATTCCAAAAGCCAAGTTAGATCGTAGACAAATAGTACATGATACCCACAGGCATTACACTGACAGCAACCGAACACCAGAAACAAGGGAGCAATCCACAAGGGTTCAATGAAACAAATCCAAAAGATAAGTGGGTGAAAGAAAAGTTTGATTAAGATGAAGCAAAGACCCTTTTAAAGGAATGTAAGACTTGATAATAACAAATACTGCATACCAGACTTGATTTCTCATTGAAAGAAGCAGCAGCTGCCAACTTCTTGAGCTCTTCAAAAGCATCTTTTTCATTCAGCTCAGCTTCATCATGATCCTCAGCTTCTTCAGCACGTTCAAGTGCTTCCTTAGAGGCTTCCTCATCTTTCATCTTTGCCAGAACACGCTTGTAGTCTCTGGGGAAGACTTTTATGAATTTGGCCAGAAGATTTTCGAAGTCAGCAAGTACTTCTCTAGCTAACTTGCTGTTGGTATGACGCTGATGTTGTTGAATCATCATTTTTAGAGTGGCAATATCCTCTTCTTCTTCAACTTTATCAAGGTCTACCAGCTCAGGGTTGCACCGAGATTGAAATTTTCCATCCACATCAAGGACATAAGCAACACCACCACTCATACCGGCAGCAAAATTCCTACCTGTTTTTCCAAGCACAACAACAGTCCCACCAGTCATGTACTCACAACCATGATCACCAACACCTTCTACAACTGCTTTGACACCTGAATTTCGAACACAAAATCTTTCTGCTGCCATTCCATTGAAATATGCTTCCCCGGAAGTAGCTCCATAGAGAGCCACATTACCAATTACAATGTTTTCCTTGGGATCAAACTGGCTTCCATTAGGTGGATAAACTACAATTTTTCCACCTGATAATCCTTTGCCAACATAGTCATTGCTATCACCTTCAAGCTCCAGCATGATGCCAGGGCACAGGAAAGCTCCCAGGCTCTGCCCAGCGCTTCCTGAGAGTTTGATATGAATTGTATCAGCAGGAAGCCCTGCCAGGTGGTAGCGCTTAGTTACTTCATGGCTCAGCATTGTTCCAACCGCACGGTTGACATTGCATATAGGTGTTTCAATGTATACAGGAAGACCTTTCTCTAGAGCAGCAGTAGATAGTTTAATGAGCTTTTGGTCCAAAGCCATGTCCAAGCCATGATCCTGTTTTTGAATGCAATACTGAGCAGCTTCAGGGCGAATGTCAGCAGCAGGTCTAAGAAGCAAGGAGAGGTCAATATTCTGAAGCTTCTCGTTACTACTTAGAACTTCCTTATCAACTTCAAGCATATCTGAACGACCAACCATCTCGGTAATTGTTCGGAAGCCAAGCTGAGACATTATCTCCCTGATCTCCTCAGCTAGCATAAAGAAGAAGTTTATAACATGTTCAGGCTCTCCAGCAAATTTTTCTCTCAGCACAGGATCTTGAGTAGCAATACCCACGGGACAGGTGTTCTTGTGACATTTTCGCATCATAATGCAACCCAGAGTTATTAGAGGAGCAGTGCTGAAGCCAAACTCTTCAGCACCAAGAAGTGCAGCAATGGCCACATCTCTTCCGGTTTTAAGTTGGCCGTCAGTCTGGAGAACTGTACGGCCACGGAGATCATTGGCGACTAGAGTTTGGTGAGTCTCAGCCAAACCAAGTTCCCATGGGAGCCCAGCATTTTTTATGCCAGTCCAACGTGAGGCCCCAGTGCCACCATCATGACCAGATATTAAGACATGGTCTGCATGCCCCTTGACAACCCCACTAGCAATTACACCCACTCCAGCTTCAGATACCAGCTTCACACTGATCCGAGCCGATGGATTTGAATTCTGAAAACCCAAAACATGAGTGTCAAAGAGACTAAGCATCGAACAATAACATCATAAAATATTGCATCTTAATAAGAAACACAAACCAATTCTCGAAAGCGGAGGGTAAAAAGGCTGCTAGAAGAGCAAGTATATACATACATATATATAGAGAGAGTAAATGAACCTACCTTTAGATCATGAATTAGCTGTGCAAGGTCTTCGATTGAATAGATATCGTGATGTGGAGGTGGACTAATAAGTCCCACACCAGCTGTAGAGTTTCTGGTGACTGCAATATCTCCTATTACCTTATGACCTGGAAGTTCACCTCCTTCACCAGGCTTGGCACCCTGCATAACAAAGAAAATTTAAGTTCAAAGATGATCAATCTACAAAGAAGAATTTACTTGGTTCATTTTTTAACCTCACCAAATGTCAAATGTAGGTATCAGTTAAAGATGCAAAGTCACTCAGAGGTGCTTTGCATAACACAGCATCATCTGCCAGGAATATAAATGCATAAACAAGAGGAACCTCTATTCCTATTGGAATAGAAGCACTAAATACAAAAAAAAATGTGCATATACAGTTCAATATGAAAGATTAATACCTGAGCCATCTTTATTTGTAGTTCATCGGCGTTTGTAAGGTAATAACTTGAAACTCCAAATCTCCCACTAGCAACCTGCTTGATAGCACTTCTTTTTGGGTTCCTTGAACCATCAGGAAGAGGTTCCATACGAGATGGTTGCTCGCCCCCCTCACCTTTTAGAAAAATTTGAATTACAAGTAAACAGCAAAATGTCATCATTTTTATATCAAATTTGGACATAGGAGTCTCAAACAAGCAGAAGCAGATACGTTAATACTTGTCTAAGAACATTACCAGTATTTGATTTTCCTCCAATTGTATTCATAGCAATAGCTAGGGTGCTGTGTGCCTCCAATGATATTGATCCATAACTCATGGCCCCAGTACAAAACCTTTTCACAATTTCACTGGCAGGTTCCACCTCATCCAATGGAATTTTCACTTCTGACTCTTTGAACTTCAACATACCACGCAGATTACAGGTTTTGTTCAATTCATGAATACGCTTGGCATATTCCTTATAGGCAACAACACTATTACCCCTGGCAGCTTCTTGCAACTTCGCAATGGCAAGAGGATCATTCAGGTGAACTTCACCACCTTTCCTCCAGTGATAATCTCCCGGGTTAGGCAGTGCTACAGCTTCTGCACTTCCGGGAGCAGGAACCCGAGAAGGGAATGCTAACTCATGCAAATGAAGTGCATCACGAGCTAGCATCTCAAATGTTGCTCCTTCAACTCTGCTAGGAGTTCCTGCAAAACACTTCTCAATTACTTCTGAAGAAAGGCCTAACGCTTCAAAGATCTGAGCACCCTTGTATGAGGCCAAAGTAGATATCCCCATTTTGGCAAGAACCTTCATCATTCCATAGTTGCTCGCCTTGAAATACTTCTTCAGCAGTTCTTCCTTTGAGAGGAACTCACCACTAGATTTAGGAGGAATTTTCCCATCTACCTGCAACCTCCAAATGGCCTCTATGGCCAAGTATGGGCAAATAGCATCCGCGCCAAATCCAACTAGTGTGCAAAAATGGTGCACTTCACGTGGTTCTGCAGATTCAACTATTAATCCAACTCGTGTGCGCTCAAGATTTTTAACAAGATGGTGATGAACAGCACCAACAGCCAAGAGGGAGCTCACAGCTACACGCTTCGATGAAAAGGCTACATATTTAAAAGGAGGGTGAAAGTAGTACGTTAATCATGATTCATGAATAGAAAATATGGTAAAGGAAATAGAGGAGGTGCAGCATGGTGCCACAAAAAGTTCAATCAAATAAAAGAATAAAAGTTTAGTTACAGTCGAGGGAAGAATGTAATACCTCTGTCAGAAAGCACCAGTAATGTATAACCTTCCTTAATTGCATCTCGTGCCTCAGCACAAATCCTGTTCAAGGTTTCCTCTAATCCCTTCCTCCCACAGTCCTTTGAATAAGTTATGTCAAGAACTTTACTTCGCCAACCTCTGAAATTCATCTTTTTAATTGCTTCTGTCTCTTCAATTGATAAAAGAGGCCCCTTCAATGAAAGACGGTGACATTGCTCTTCCGTTGTTTCTGTTAGATCTCCTTCTGGACCAATCATGCATTCCATGGATGTCACTATTTTCTCTCGAATAGGATCAATGGGGGGATTGGTTACTTGAGCAAACATTTGCTTGAAATATTCAAATGTAAGCTTCTCTCGATTGGACATAACTGCCAGAGGAGCATCATTCCCCATTGAACCAAGAGCCTCTGTACCATCTTTAGCCATAGGAAGAAGCAGCATCTCCAAAGCCTCAACAGTGTAGCTGCATGAAGGCCAGAAGAATATTACAGAATGTTCCATTAAGGCATTTCCATTGTGTTAAGCATAGCTGGACAGATAGTTACATACCCAAAAGCTTTCAATGGAGCCAATAAGCCATGAATTCCCATGTTCTCCATGTTGTCATCATCAATGGAAGCCTTCAAGTCAGAATAAAACATTGGTGAGACTTTTTTGGAAAGAAAATTCTACTTGAGGAAGATGCAAGAAAGAATTAATGAAAAGAAAACCAAGCACTTACTGGCATAGTTCCAGCAATTGACTGAGGGACCCTCTCAGATTCCTGAACCGAATCAACAATGTCTCTGAGATTAATTTTTTGCCTCTCAAGCCATTCACCATAAGGTCTAGCAAGTGAATATTGCTGCTTCAAGGCATCATCGTCAACAACAATATGATTCTCAAAATCTACCAAAAGCATCATTCCGGGATTTAGTCTTCCTTTTCTGAGAACATCTTCAGCAGGAATATCGACAACACCTACTTCACTGGCCATGATGACTCGTCCACTGTGTGTAACATAAAACCGACCAGGACGGAGTCCATTGCGATCCAATGTTGCTCCAAGGTAGCGACCATCGGTGACTGCAAATAAATTTTTCATCAGTTGAAGAAGTCTGAAAGAATATGTTAAATCCTTTTGAAAAGGTTTAATTACATGATATGAGAGCAGGCCCATCCCAAGGCTCCATTAGAGCTGAGAAATACTCATACAAGGACTTCCTATGAGGGTCCATATTTTTGTCATTTTGCCAGGCTTCAGGGATCATCATCATTACTGCTTCTGGAAGACTTCTACCAGCTCGAACCAGAAGCTCAAGGACACCATCAAAAGCCCCTGCAAAACAAAAAAGGAACAATACAGATCATATAACTGTCAGTTAATAGGACAACTAGTATCATCTGTTCGGCGTCCAAAACTTTGAAAGGGGATGAGAAGAAAATGCAAGTGTAAAGCAAAAATACAAGATAATCCAACAACACAAGAAGAGATGCAGAAGTTTACCAGAATCAGATGAACTGGCATCCACAATGGGAAGAAGCTTTTTCATCTCATTCTTCGAGAGACCAAGTTCCTTGCACTTCAATAAACCCTCACGTGCCTTCATCCTGATGAAATACAAGAAATTCAACCAATGCCCTTCAATTGATAAATATACAAACAGGGAGAAAACATCTTATATAACATTCAACAAACCAGACAATAAAACCATTTGTCCTATTATTTTAGCTTTAATACACAATGAACTTTAAAAAAAATTGAATTGCAAAAATAAATTTAAAAAATGTTAAATCCTACAACAATATGACCTCGTATACTTATGTTGCTTCAGTAACAGTGAAAAAGAGGATCTTTTTTTAAAAGTTCCAAAGCAGTTTTAAATTTAAAATATATATTCTCCACTATTCAAGGGAAAGGGGGAAATATTAATTTATATGTGCATGATAATTAATGATATTAATCCAGAGTTTCCATGTTCCCTTGATACATACCAGTTTATATTTCCTCTAAGTGTATTAATTTCCCCATTATGCCCCAAGACACGCATTGGTTGTGCACGATCCCAGCTAGGAAATGTATTTGTTGAAAATCTAGAGTGTACCTGCATCAACAAAATGATCAAATTCGTCATTCGCAACCTCCTCTGCTAAGAATGTAGGATTGGCTTAGAAATGCACGCAAAAATTTTTGATCAGGGCATTTCAAGAATGGTATACTGCAGTGCTGAGACACAAATTACACTACCCTGAGCTACCTCAATCAGACACATTTCCCTTCCACCAGTAAATAAAAGTTTCATCCTCACACAATCGATGATAGAGAGCATTGCAGGAAGTTTCTGCAAATAATGTTACTTGCAATGAGTTTTATTACCAACTCACCCAAGGCATCCAACCCAGCATCCAAATTCATATAGTTATCAAGGGAGTGGAAGAACTTAAGAGATCATTCAAACCTCAATGCCTCAGAAGTCATCCCTCAACCTTGCATCTCTTCAATTACCAGTTGTTCCATGCTGTTTGTAAGTATTGAGTTAGTTGAGAAAGAAAGAACATGAATGGGATAATATATTTACCAGGGCCATGTAGCTCGTAAACCTTTCATTGCCAAGATCAGCATAATAGTAGTTTGGAAGTTGGTCAGGCTTTAACTGCCCCTTATATACAACAGTCCTGCACCAGCCAGATACAAGTGTAAATATTTTTTACATACAGAACTGCAGGAAAACTTCTTTTTATGACCAAGCCCAGGTTTCTAGAGCGCAAACCTTGAGGAAAGAGAACATATATAGAAGTCTCTAACAGCGCCATGTTGAAGGTTCAATGCAGCTCGGATAGCAACCATTGAAACCCTCCTTAATATATACATCTGTAAAACAGTTACCATATTAGCAATTGAATCAGGCATATAGAAACAAACTACTTCTTTCCCTATAAAAGCACCATTTTCAGTTCGTATAATCTAACCCTGAAATAATCTTGCTTGACATCTAGAAAATTGATGGTAGCATGCGCTAGGAACATGCTATTAACACAAAGAAAAATAAACCTACCTGTTGTTCAAGGTCAGCCTTTGATCTAGGTGAGCGTGTAAGAAACACTTGCTCAATAACAGGCTCTGTTTGCAAAGCAGAATTGCCGAGTCCTGAGTTATCTGTGGGTACAGCTCGCCACCCAAGCACTCTATGCCCAAGTGATTCAGCAACCTGCAAAAGCCGACAAGATTTTCATCAACTGTTGTTAAAAGATGTACACATTTTACTAAATCTCTCGAAATATATTTAATAGCAGAAAGTTTTTAAGTTGAACAAATAGTTAAGACATTTTCAATTTAATAAAAAAACTGTATAAAAAATACAGAAATACATAAAAAAAATTAAATTTTACATTTTGTAAGAGGACTTCTGATCTATATATACAACGTATGTGCACGGGAAAGGAGTGCTCTTTGGAAAAGGTAAATATGAGGAAAATATGTTAGGATTTGATAAACACGCAGATAATGTTAAAGAACAACTCTTTCAGCTTAGAATTTACCTTGGTGAATACGTTTTTGCTTTCTTCCCTTCGGCTCTGAGATGTGGGCAAAAAGAACATGCCCACAGCGTATTCCCCTGGTGGTGGCAACTCAAACCCAACATCCTTTGCAACCTGATCACAGAGGATTAAAAAAATGTTCAAAAGGAAATCATTTACTTCCGTAATTATTCTGGGCATTAAGGAACACATTTCATTTGCTATTCTTTCACACACTGAGCACAAAAAGTGGTCCAAACTATAAACTTAAAAGAAATCTGAAGTGGAAGTTTCCAGTTAGAGAATTGTATTATTCCATTGACTTCAATTCTTCCAGACATGATTTTTCTAATTTTTTAAAAAAGGAAAATGGAATAGGCATTAAATGTAGTTAACAAGAACAAACCTCCTTATAGAACTCATGAGGAAGTGCCACAAGAATCCCAGCCCCATCTCCAGTATTTGTCTCACATCCACAAGCCCCTCTATGTGACATCCGTATCAACATCTCCAAAGCGTCCGTTATCTAACAAATTCCATCAAAATTTCAAGTCAAAACACTAAAAAAATCTCGAAATACGCACATGCATACGTATATAAACCAAAAACACATAACACGGAACATATACAAAACATACAGTTTTGCGGCTGCTGTCACCGGATAGCTCAGCAACAAACCCGACCCCACACGAGTCCTTATCAAAAGACGGATCATAAAGACCGAGAGGCTTCTCAGGCACACCGGACAATGCCGACCTCACCGTCACCCGGAGCTTTGGAATCCGACCCGGCCCGTCCGACTGCCAAAAGTGTAATCTCTCGGAAACAGAGCACCGCAATCGGGTTCCGAGAAACTTCTTCTCCAAAGCCGCCGAGGACTTTCGCGTAACGGAGCATCGAGCGTTTCTAATTTTACGGCGGTATGAAAGAGTGACATTCAGCTGAGGATTAAGATAAGATTTGTTGATTGAAGGAAGAGGTAAACTGTTGTTCCGAGCTTGAAAAAGAGAGCTAGACGTCGACACGGACGACATTTTTCAAGAAAACCGGGGGTTCACCAAACACCGATTTTCGTAATAACAATCCACGGAGTTTGCTTTTCAACAAGATCAGAATATTCCGGAATGGAAATCTAGCTTCGTTCTCAGATTCAGATCCGACAACAAGGTCTAGAGAGATCTGAAAATAGGACAGATTTCAAATGAAATTTTTGAAGGATTTTTCCGATCGGTTCCGTAAAAAATAAAACGAAATCTCGAAATCTTTCAGGTTTGAGTTTTAAAATCCAGTTCAAGCAAAAATCAAATCAAATCCTTCAAATCTGATAGAGGTTCTTTTACATATATGAAAAATCGACGGATTCTTCAACACCGATCTTCGAATCGCTCGAATCGAAATTTCCTCTCCGATCAAACCGCAGGAAATGAAACGAGAAAATGCGCGAGAAAACTTTAAAAAAGGAAAACAAAAGAGAAAATTACTGAGCAGATCCGACCTGAGAGGCTGCTCTTTTAGATAGCATTTGAAGAGATGAGCACTGCACTTATATAGAAAGGGGGAAATTCATAATATTAAGAGAATTTATTTTCAGTGACAAGTACGTGGGGACCACAGTTTGGGGGAGGCCTGTAAAATTACCATTGTACCCCAAACAACCCCGTTCTAATCTAACAGGGACGTGACCAATCATGCTTCAAAAACCGCCACGTGTGGGTTTTGACCCTATGCGGCACGGCGACGGAGGGAGGTAGACAACCTGGGAGTTGGCTAATTTTGTTGTTTTTAATGAGGTTTGGGGGAATTAGGTTCGGCTCCGAGCCTACGCAAGCTGTGTCACTGTAAAATAATATACTGCTATGAAATGATTTTTTATATTTTAGTGCATGCGTTGAATTTAAAAATTGAAAATAAATAAAATATTTTGTCTCCTTTTTCTGATTGTTTTTAAAAGTAAAGTAGAGGTTAAGGGAAAAAATATGGAGTTGTCTTTAAAAAATTATTAAATTTTTAGGTTTTAAAAATGGTTAAAATGCATTTGTTGGAAGGTTGTTTTAAAATAATATTTGTTCAAATCATGTTTTTTTAGATGTTTAAATATATTTTTTTGTCAAAGTATGTATTGGAGTTTTATTCGATTTCTATTTAGAGGCAATAAAAAATAATTTGATTTCTAAAGATTATTATCGTATATAATATTCAACTTAAGGTTTATGCTTTTAGTTATTAGGTTTGAACCTTATGGAATAATTAGAAATTAGTGTTTTGGATTAATAATTTAGACTTTAGATTTTCAAAACTAAAATAAGTATATTTGTGAATTTTGATTTACATAAATAATAAATATATTTTTAAAACTTTAGACATTTATATTTGACAAAAGATGCACCAAATGTTTGTATGTTTTGTAATCTAGCCTTTTGTTTGTCCATATATGCCTCTGTTGAATGAAAACTGTCAGTCAACGGCTGATGCTGACTAGACTTGCCACGTGTTAAGATATGCTGATGTCACGCCAGATTTTTAAAAAATTTGTTATACTCTTCTTTTATGGTGACACGTGGCCGACTATCATGTTGACACGTGGTCTAATATGGTGACGATACATTACAAATATAATGTTGACACGTTAACATGTCTTAACACGTGATAAGTACAGTCAATATAAGCCGTTGGCCGCCAGTTGACTTACAGTTTACATCCCACAAGAGCATATGTGGACTAAATTAAAACGTTAGGGGCTATTTAAACCCAAAAAATAAAGGGACAAATGACAAAACATGCAAGCGTTGGAGGATTTTTTTCATTTTGCCTTTATATTTTAATAGCAAGTTCTGATAATGAAAAACTTTAAAACCTTAAAATAAATAAATAAAATTAAAATGACAAATTCGCACTAACCAAATTTAAAATTGCTAAAAAATATATTATTTTTTTATTTTTAAAAATCTTAAACAGTGATAAGGGTAGTTTTGTCTAAAACATAGAGGTAATTAGACACGTAATGTGACGCGAGGAATGACGAAAAACTAAGAAGTAAAAAAGGTGAACTTTTTTTTAGCATAAAAAGGGTAAAAAATTTTTTTGGATAAATTATCCAAAAAAAAAGGGTAAACTTTTCAACTTGATAAACACTGACGCGGCCAATAGTATATGTGATTTGGCTGGCGACGGTTATAAACAACTAACTTACCCAATTAGCCTTTTTTCCTTATTAGATTTATTTGTTACCATAATTTACACATAAAAATCAGAATAATGATATATATTTGGACCTGATAAATTTGATCCAAAACTCAGTACTCTAACCTTTATCCGATCCGAGATTTAAAATCGACCGGGATTAGATAGTTCAAACTTGATCAAAATTGAACCGAAATAAAATTAACCTAAAATTTAGTTGAACCAAAAGCAATGTGTATTCAATTTAACCCAAACCGAAAGTAGCTCAGTCAAAAAATAAAACCAAACTGAAAAATAACTCGAACAGAAAGCTATTTGAAAATCAATTAAAGTTATTTACCCTACAATAAGAGTTATTTTAAAATACAATAGTATTTTTAAATAAGCACGGATTTAGTATAGTACTTTAACTCTCTCTTTTTTGACTGAATAATACTTTTACTTTTTTATTAAAAGATAATTGATATACAAAATTAATTTTAATATAAGATATTGAAATTATCTATAATATATTGTAAACACTAAACCAGAAGAATTTTCTTTAATTTTATCTTTTTTACTATATATCCTAATTATCTATTAATCATGATTTCATTTAATTATCTATTACCCAAAATTATATATTATCTAAAGAGTGATCCCAATAATAAAAGGATGAGTTGTTTCAATCAGGTAATCTAAATTCGAACATTTTAAGCTTGGTATGCATAAATCTAAATATTTACACCTCAATAGAATAATAAAAAACTAATAAATTTTTTTACTAATTACTATTATCAATGAAGTAACATCAACTAATTAATTCAAGAAATTTTAAAAAAAACAATAATTTAAAGGGCTGTGGAAATGACAAAAAAAAAAAGATCCGCAGCCAACGGTATATGTGATTTGGCCGTTGGCCGTTGAAAACAGAATTTACTTCTTCTTTTTTTTGCCGGAAAACAGATTTAACTTTAGTTAGCTTGCCGATTATTTTTCCCTTGTTTTTATCAACTAAATCCCCTCTACATACGACGGTTGGTTAATTTAGAGAAAGTAACGGCCGCTTCGAATTTATAAGCTGCTCGGGTAATGCTTTGAACAGACAGCCCATTGTAAAGAGCAAATGTCAAAATGTGTTGCCGTTGGGAACATGTTCTATGAACCAAATTACACTTTTTGGATAACAAAACCGAAAACTAATTGCGCCACTTGTTTTCCAACTTTTTTATATTTTTAATTAATATTATCGAATAAAGAGAAAATACAACAAATTTGTAACAATAGTCTACGAAAATTAGAGTTGATGAATCAAATTAACTGAGACAGCCATTTTTCCTAAAACCATCGAATTGCATAAATTAGTCACTATGGAGAAAAGGGTAAAAACCCAACCAAACTAACATTACCTTCGAGTTAGAACTTGATTAAATTATCCATACGAATTTGAAGTTTCGAAAAAATATATGGTCAACCTTGAGTTTTAACGTTCAATGTTTGTATCCGACTAATGTTTTGAGTTAGTATTTGATATAAAGATAAATATTCTATACACATGTGGTGGGAACTGAAAAGTTTCCACAAACGCCTTAGTTTTAGGGTATATGTAGTTAGCTTATGGTATAATGTTTAGGGTTTAGGTGTAAGGGGTTAGAATTTAGGGATAGTTGCTTCAAATTACGGTCTAGGGTTATAATTTAGGGTTTATAGGTTAAAACCTAAATCCTCACCATATTACGCTAAAAAGTAAACCCTAACCTATTCCTAAATTCTAAACTCATACACTTAAACTAACTCTCTATACCCTAAAACTAAGGCGCTTGTAGAAACTAAAAGTTTTCACCGACAGTGTATAGGATATTAATCCTTGATATAAACATATGAAATTTACTTTTTTTATTCCGGTGAAATATAGTTTTCTACAATGTCCCCACTCGGCCACACGCGCACAGGGACTCAAATGTAAAACATATAATAGTTATGGGCAGTTTCTGCAAACAAAGTATATAAGGACTCCTTGTTATCAAAAGTGCCGAGAAGTACGGAGACAAAAAGAAAATGCCCAAGTTGTCCTCGGTTAAAGAAAACGAAAGTAAAGGTTCCATTTCATTTCATGTCCCGTCTTGAAAGTCCGCTTCACGAGGAGGACCGCTAACCTCACCGTTCGGTTTACACCCGCGAAGCAACTATCCACTCCGACTTCGGACACGTGTCGGTAAGCTATGCACCAAACCCGAGATGGCATTGGTTGCCACCAACCCACTCTTCCAGCACGGATGACTGGTTAGGTGGATCAAAAGAGCGACGACTAAAAATGTCTTTTGAGGTGAGAGAATGGGACGAATGTACCTTTATGTCCATACTTATCGTCAATGATTTTCACATGTTCACTTTTTATAATTAAAATATTATTTATAAATCATTTTTTTTGTCCCGAATAAATTGTCACATATTGACTTTTTTACGAAATTTTAAGAAAATTTTTTGAATAAGAGATATGATTTAAAAACATTCAAATGACAATTTTTAAAAAACTAAAACAAATAATAGAAAAAGAAATATAAATTTAAATAGTTGTTCATTATTTTAAGGTGACAATTTAGGCAAAATAATTTTAAAAAAACAACCCTACAAAATTATTGTATAAGTTATATTTAGATTTATTCTATTAAATATCAGTATCTGCAATCTTGTGCAGAGTTATTCAAAACTAAATTAATTTTGTTAATGATTTATAATGATTTAAATATGTGTTTATTTTAAAAAAAGATTTTGTCTCCTTCAAGTCATAAGTGAAGCCACATGCATAGGTAGGTTGTCTGATGACACCCAAAATTTTTAGAAAATTATATTTTTCTATATAATTTATATATATATAATTAAAAATATCTCAGTATATGTAATCTTGTGCAGAGTTATTTTATTTTTTGAAAAAGATGGCTTTTGTATTAATATGGGAAAAAGAATACATCATTAGAAACATTTGTCCCACATCAGCTAAGAAAGCAACACAAAGTAAAGAAAGCCATCAAAAAACATAAAGAAATGGAGTGTATCCCAATACAGATATAAATAAGCTTCAATCGTTCAAATTCAGCCAGCAACTCCTTGGGCGACATTGTTAGTGGATCATCCAAGTGCAACAGAGAGATTATTGCCGGATGTTGACCATTCGCCAATCACAAGCAGCTGCTAAAGTTACGCCATGGGGGCCTCCTCGATCCAGTATTGTGGGTGGCTACCACCCCTTTCCTCCTTGGCCAACGTACGGGCAGCGTTATTAGCTTCACGGTGCACAAAATGGAAACAGATGCTTCCAAAGGCTTTTGCCAATTTCTTGATATCATGAATAATAGAGCTGATGATTGAGGAATCAGATTTAGCAGCACGTACTCTACTTATTACTGAACGCGAATCCCCCTCAATTATGACCCTATTAAAGCCTAAGTCACTGGCGAATATAACTGCTTGTAAGCAAGCATAGGCCTCCGCCGCAAACACATCAGCAACGTTCCAATGTGGGATAATACAAGATGCCATAATTAACCCATTAGAATCCCTACAGAGAATACCTGAGACAGCAACTTTAGACTGTGCATCATACGAGGAATTAAATATGTGTTTACTGTAAAAAAAAATTGTCTCTTTCAAGTCATGGGCGGAGCCACATTCATAGGTAGGCTATTTGTTGACACCTAAAATTTTTTAAAAATGTATTTTTTATATAATTTATATAAAAAAATTAAATATACATATAATTGACCATTTTTATATATAATTAAACCTCTTAATTATCGTTCAAGAAAATAACACCATCGGCCTCAGATTGTACACATTGTAATTAAATATTACTAGTTGGTTTTTCTTAATGTATTGTATAGAAGTTTACTATGAGTTTTTAATATTGTTATAGTATTTCTTTCAGATTTGGTATATTAAAAAAACCCTAAAGGAATAAGCTCGTGTTTTAAATTTTTATATCGGAAATTTTTATTTTTTTTTCCTTTCATTTGCTTTTTGGTATTTACTAGGAGTCTTTAGGATAATACTAACATGCAAATGCCGACTGTGAAATGACAGAACTTTAATAAGTGGACAAACATTGCCGTATCTGTTTAATGTCTATCCGGTTGCCGCAAATTAAAAACGGCGGTGTCCACGTCAGTTTCTGAGGGCGGAAGAACGGACAGACAAAGATTTCAACGACGTCCACGTCATCAATCAACCGCCCTTTCCCAAAACCGCTAAACGACATGACACCGATGTACCATAGCGGCCCTTTCAGCTTGATACGACGTTAAAACCGACTCCACTTCCCGTGTGTAGTAGCATCAACCCCGAACGCAAAAATCATATTTTCGTCCTTTAAAATTTTGAAATTTATATATAATTTTAATTTATATATATTTATTAGAAATATAGTTTTACCCTACTAAAATTTATAGATAAAAAATATATTCCACAAAATTTTAATGTGTCTATGACTGCCCGAATGATATATTAGATTAATCACGTCTATAAATTGAAAGATATTATGTGATCCTCTTTATTCTTGTATATCGCACAATAGCATCTTTGGTTCGGTAAAACCATTCTTTTGGTCCTTTAAAGTTTCCAACTAATAATATTATAAATTTATACTTTAATCCTGTAAAAAAACCAATTATATCTTGACCCCTCATAAAAATAATACATAATATATGTAAATATAATATTGGTAGACGATCTATATTATATATAACTTATACTTAGAGAGCAAGCATATTCATAAATTCCAAATGATAAAAACTCAACAAGTGTCCTAGTGGAAAAGCGGATGATGTTCATCTTAGGAGACACGAGTTTAAATCGCTTTGTCTATAAGGTGTATGTACATTGTCAAAAGGTTAAGAATATATATGAACAGACATTACATTGTAATCACATTTAGACTATTCGAAATAAATAAATAAATTCCAAATGAAGAATAAGCCAACAATGATAAATTGAAAAGCTTAACTAGCAAGTGCCATGAAATACAATAATTGGAATATGAAATAAAGTAGATCAATATGTCTAGAATTGCCATTGAAAGAATCTCACTTGGAAACAATTTTTATTATTTATTATTATTCTACGATGGGTTAATAATATTTTAAGTTTTCATTTCGAAAATTCTTTATTCGTTTTCTTTGAAGGGAGAGTCCAATTTTACTAATCGTTAACATTTTTTTAATGAGGAGAACCGAAATCTCTTACCCGGAATATTATTTATTATTTTTATATTTTAGTGAGGAATGAAATATTTTATTTTTATTTTTAATGGAAATCCAATAAGTGTTCTTAATGATAAAAGATGATATATCTCATCTAAATAACTCGAATTTGAACAGTTTAACATGTAAATGTACGCGAATTTATTTAAATTTGAAATCGGACATAAATATTATTTGTTCTCAAATAAAATGATAAAAAAATGTTATCATGTAAACTACAAATGAGAAAGTAGTTTCAACAATGAACATTTACATCAACCAATTTTAGTTTATAATTCAATAATTCCAATTTGCCTCTTGGTGGCTGTAAAGGGTAAAGGAAAAATTATGCTTTTTTTTAAGTGTTATGAGTATAAATTATAAGAAGAATCACAATTGTAAATGTGATTTTAATTCAATTTAATTTAATAATTATAATTAGAATCGAGCGTTAAAATTTACAATTGAATTGATAATTAGAATATATGAAAAATTAGTCTAGATAAAAAATGTACATGATTCATATACAATGAAACTTAAACTAATATAATTAAACTCGGTGTATTGGCCACAATATGTTCCTTAATTTTTTTTCTTAAACTATGGGGCAGGGAAAATTATTTTCAGATCTATGGTGATTTACTGTTCAAATCAGAAGTCAGAGTGCTTTCTAACTGACTTTGAACAATATTTATTCAGAAAAAAAAATCAAGGCTGAAAAATAGTTTGAAGACGGAGGAAGGACACCCCGACTTTGAACAATGTTCATGATTTTTAATGTTCAAAGACGGATTACAAACAATCCGACTTTAGATGTTTGATACGAACATGAGAAAAACACTATTTAAAGACGAATTGCAAGTAATCTGACTTCTGATTTTGCTACAATGAAGAACCATAGTTTAAGAAATAAAATTGGGAGGATCATAATTTAAAAAAATGAAGGACAATATTTGAGTAAAAACGTAATTAAATTTGTACAAATAATATTTACCTACGTTGAAATATGAACATAAAGGATTTTTATTTACAACACAAAATTTTAATTATATTGGAAACGGTTGAATGGCTGGGGAGGCGAAGGGTTTCGGCATGCAATGGAGGAAGAAGGCAAACGCAGGCTCGGGAGAATGGATCGTTTTTGTGGACAATCTTAGTAGGAGGATTTCTAGGGGAACTTTGCGTGAGTTTTTTGGTCTTTTTGGTGAAGTTGTTCGAGTGTTTATTCCTCTAGTAAACAAGAAGCCAAAGTATTGGGATTGCACTTTTGCCTTCATATACTTTGCATAAGAAAGAGGTATGTTAAGGGCGATTGAGCGAGTGAATAACTCCATGATAGATGGTAGATTGATTAGAGTATCCATTTCCAGATTTAAAAGGGGGCAGCGGACGGCAGATCAGACTGGAGGGAGTCATATGCAGGCTACACACAATGCCAAGCCTGCCAAACAGCGATGTTCAACTCCATTCAGACAGAAGGATGGTAGGTCTTTCAAAGAAGCCTTATTATCGGGGCCTCCATCGGAACAGGATTTCTCTCAGGATCATGAGCAATTTGTGGGTGAGGAAGATATTGAGGACAGCGGGGAGATTCCGCAGGATCCAAAGGTGAACCTGGATTGGATTAGCAACTCGGTCATGGGCATTTTAAAATCCGGTTTTGACGTCGAATTTGTTCAAAAGGCCTTAGCCAGTGATGGTATGTTTGTGAGTATCGCGAAGTGGGGTTGCATGCAGGATGCATGCTTGGTCATGTTCAAATCCCATGAAGCAAAGGTCGAGGCGTGGCATGGCAAAAAAAAGGATCTATCTTTTTGGTTTTCGAACATTGAAGAATAAGTCATGATCGGTGGTATTCCATGCATGTATGTGCCGGTGAAACTTGATGGAGTTCCACTTCATTGTTGGTCGGTGGATTTCTTTTCTCTTTTGGAAAACAAATGGGGGAAGTTAGTAGAAATCAGTGAAGATACCATTCGAAAACTTGATCTATCATCAGCAAGGTTTCTAATAAGGGCACCTAATCAGTTCGTTGTCCCAAAGTTCATAAGCTTTCTCGCCAATGGCCAGAAGTTTAGAGTTGAGGTGAGCATTGGGGATTGGTCTTCGGAACGCTGAAATGAGGTTGATGCCAGTTTCGGGGAACAAGAGGAGGAAGATTGTGGTGATATTCAAGGGGCTGAGGCGGAGGACCTGCATGTCCGATAAGACACTCCGGCGAACATTCCGACTAGGGAACACGAAGGGTCTAGTGGGGATTCTATGTATGGGGGGAATTCTAACGGGTTGTTGGGAGTACCGCAGGGGAATGTTTCCAATGATAGGGCATTGAATGTGGATTCTGAGTCGGCGCAAGTGGAAGGCAACCGGGTCCCACTTGATATTTGGACAAATGGACCCAGAATAGAGGAAGTGAATTCCTCTGCTGAGGCTTCGATGGAACCCCTTATTCGGGATTATCCGGTCAACGACCCACCAACTATGGCAGATTTGGGCCCCTAATATATTTTGGCCCATTCGCAAGTCGATGTCAATTTGGTTAATTCTATCAATCAAAAGGGGGCGGGTCAGGCAGTGGACATAAATTCTTCTAATTTTTCGGCCACCGATAAATCAAACCCCTCATCTCCCTGGTCACATGAAATCGTGCAAGATACTCTAGAGGAGTGTAATGACATTGGGAAGCTCTTTCAGCCGGTTGGTAATGGGCTTTCTCCTCTGGTTATTCAAGAGAACGAGGCCGATCACCCTGCTCTCGATCTCGTAGCAGATCCAGGAAACAAGGTGGGTGATTTCTTTCAGGCAAGCCATCGACAGATTATTCGCTGACAGGTTCGTGATTCTGTTGAAGGGGAGCATGGTACTGCAAGTAAGGAATCGATGAACTCGGGTGGATCAGTTCACCTTAGTTACATAGAAGAGGCATTACATGTATGGGGAGTCAGCAAGGTTTTGGGGATAACTTTCAAGGGCGGTAAAGAGTTGGTTGTAGAGAAATTCAGGGAATTAGAGGGGTTTCATTCACCCTAGGGGATAGATTCTGATTTGGGTAATAATTTAATTGTTTATGGATCTTAGAATAATAACTTGGAACATTAGAGGGCTGGGCCGAAGAGAAAAGGCACGGGCTATTCGTAATTTGGTGAAGGAAAAAAAACCTCAGGTGATTTTCATTCAAGAAACGAAGGTTGGGGATATATCCAAGCAATTGCTGAGACGCATGGGTTGCGACAAAAGCTTCGATTTTGTGAATGCTTCTGCGGATGGTTCAGCAGGTGGTGTACTAAGCATGTGGAATGTGGGATGCTTTGAGAAACTGGATTCTTTCATTTCGAGCAGGTTTACTGTGATTATAGGCAAGTTCAGGGGAAATCCGATGGAATGTGGTTTGATTAATGTCTACGTGCCCAACGTTGATGCGGAAAGGAAGGTTTTCTTTATGGAAATTTCTGGAAGTCATGAGGAGGTACAAGGTTGCGTGGTGCTTAGAAGGCGATTTTAACGCTATCACAGGGGTCGAAGACAAACTGGGAAAGTCATGGAATTTTTCGGCAATGGAGGATTTCAGATCCTTCATCTAGGCTGCTAATCTTATTAATTTGGCGCTTATTGGGGGAGCGTATACGTGGTCGAATAACAGAGATCCTCCATCCTTTGTGAGACTTGACCGATTTCTGGTGGATGGCGACTTCTTTCAGGGGTTTCCGAGGCTGAATCAACTGATGCTTTCGAAGGTAATATCTGATCATAATGCCATCTCTTTGGAAACTATGAAGCAGTGCAAAACTTTCAGACCTTTTAGGCTATATAATTATGTCATGGCGGAAGAGGGATTTGATGAAATGCTTGAACAAAGGATAGAGAATTTTCATCTTGGCTTTGCTGAGAAGGGAGCATGTAATCTGTTAAAAATGGTGAAAGGGTCAGTTAAGAAATGGGTGGCCACAAAGAAGCTGAGTTCACCGGGGAATGTAAAAGAGTTGGAACAACAAATCGCCAATATTAAGTCTAAGCTTATAGTGGGCTCGGTAACTATTTCGGATAAGTCAAAATTGGCAATTCTAAAGGATAATCTGTGGCGTCATCTTCGTAGGGAGGAAAGTATTTGGCTTCAACATTCAAGACTAAGGTGGTTCCAAAAAGGTGATCGAAATACGAGGTTTTTTCACTCGGTTGCATCAATGAGACATAAAGCGAATGCTATTCTTTTGCTTGATCACAATGGGGTACAGACCTCAAATGTTGCTGAAATCAATAGTATTATTCATAAGCACTTTATGGAATCGTTCAACTATAGTAATACCTTGGAGGTGGAGGATTGAGATATTCAATTTATGATGCTAAGCGCAGTCCATGCATCTTCACTTGAAAAGGCGTTTTCCGAAGAGGAAGTGTGGAGTGTTGTGTCATCTTTCGACGGTTCTCGAGCACCGGGGCCTGATGGTATAAATATGGGATTTTTTCAGAAATATTGGCATTTGTTGAAAACGGACATCATGCAATTCTTTCAGGATTTTTTCGATGGCAAGCAATGGGAGAGGTAAACTACTCTTTCATCGCTTTAATTCCAAAGAAGAGCAACCGAGTTCAATTGAGGATTACCGCCCAATTAGTTTAGTTGGGGGTCTATACAAGATCATATCTAAAGTTTTGTCCATCAAATTAAGAGGGGTAATGGATTCCATCATCAGCAAATCTCAATTTGCTTTTATTCTCGGGCGTCTCATCACGGATTGTTCCTTTATCGCAAATGAAGGTATAGAGTATATGAGGAAGCTGGGGCTAAAAGGTGCAATGTTCAAAATTGAATTCCAAAGGGCTTATGACTCGGTGGACTGGTTATTTTTGATGAAAATCCTAAATTATATGGGCTTTGGAGACGAGTGGTGTAAATGGATATTTAACTGCATTTTAACTGCCTCTATATCAGTGTTGATAAATGGGGTACCTAGTCCGCAATTTTCGGTTAAAAAAGGACTGAGACAGGGCTGCTCTTTTTCACCTCTTTTATTCAATATTATCGGAGAAGCTCTTCACCGGATGATTGAGAATGGTGAAACTTCGGGTCTTTTTTCGGGGTGAAAAATAGGCAGAGGCGAGAATATCTTTAATCTTAGTCACTTGCAATTTGCGGATGACTTGACCATTTTTTTGTGGCCCATCCCTTAGAGAGGTGGAGAATGTCAGAAGGATTCTTAGAGTTTTTGAACTCGCATCGGGTTTAAAACTGAATATGAAGAAGATCAGTTTATTCGGAATCCATATAGATGACCAAAGGTTATCGGTTTGGGCAGGGAAGATCAAGTGTGCGAGGGGATTTTTTCCCACGGTCTATCTGGGCTTACCGTTGGGCGCAAAAAGCAATTCTGATGCTTTATGGGATCCTATTATAGACAAATTCTTCGTCCACCTTGCATCATGAAAATCAAAGCAATTATCCTTTAGTGGCCGCCTAATTTTAATAAGGTCAGCCTTATCTTCGCTTCCATTATATTACATGTCGTTGTTCCGAATGCCTGCGGGAGTCATCAGTAAGATTAATAGCATCATGGCTGGTTTTTTGTGGGGAGATGTGAAGGACAAAAAGAAGTTGCATTGGCTAAACTGGAATTCAATTTGCTTACCGTTTGACATGGGGGACCTTAATATTAGGAATATTGCAGTGCAGAATAGGGCATTACTGGGTAAATGAATTTGGAAGTTTGCTTCGGATATAGACAGCCCATGGAGAGAGGTCATTTGCTGCAAGTATAATTTGGATCCTTCTTCACTTTACGTGGAGGATAAGCCTCACAGAATATCATCATGGCAATGGAAGGGAATCGTAAATTCGGCAGGTGCCAAGGATGTGTGTGGGGAAACCATGCGAAATAATATGATGCTACAGGTAAGTGATGGAGCTGCAATCTATTTTTGGTCTGATGTGTGGATTGGCGAAGCCCCTTTACAAGCAACTTTCCCGCGCATTTTTGCGCTAGCAAGAAATCGAAATGGGAAAATTTCAGACTTCGGCAGGAGAGTCAATTCAAATTGGATATGGGAGGTGCAATTACGTAGGAACCTCTTCGATTGGGAGATCGACCAATGGGATTCTTTTATAAATAGACTTAACAGTTTTCGATCGAGCGGCCTTTCTCGGGATAGCTTTGCGTGGAGAGGCTCTAGTGATGGTATGTTTTCGGTGAGCTCCTATTATAAATTATGCCAAAATCCTTCTTATTCTGATAAGTTTTGGAAGACTTGTGTTTGGAATGGGTTGGCCCCTTCAAGGGTGAAGTTCTTCGTATGGCAGGCGGTACTCAATAGAATCGCCGTGAAATGCGAATTGTTGAAACGAAGGGCGGGAGGCTTACAAGACGTTCTTTGTCCTTTGTGTTTGACATATCCCGAGTCGGTGGTGCATCTTCTCGTGGAATTCAAGGTGGCTGTGGAAGTTTGGGGGAAGGCAGCGAGATGGTGGGGAGTTGATATTAATTTACCTTCGAATATAAATGAGGTGTTGAAGACGTGGTTTTTCAAGGCACCTATTAAACAGGGACCTTCCATTTGGTTTTCTATTCCGACAGCAATAATGTGGTCATTGTGGCTTTTTCGTAATGAGATTGTATTCCGGGGAAGTAAGGTCGATATATCCCAAATTATGTTCATTATCAAATCTCGGTTGGTTAATTGGTTCTTGGCAAAACATACCAACCTGCAGGTGTCCAAAAAGGCTCTCTTCAATGATTTACGGGTTGTTGATGGGTTATTGTTAGGGAAGCCGAAGAAGAATTTAGAGGGGGTTGGTACCCTCCACCGATTGGTTTCATTAAACTTAACGTGGACGGGGCAGTGCTATCGGATCGGAGTAAAGGGGGAGTAGGTGGCCTGGCTCGGGATCATAATGGGGAATTAATCTTCAGCTTTTCAGAAGCTTGCGGCTCTGGTTCTCCGATTTTAGCTGAGTTGCTGGCCATATGTAAGGGCTTGATGCTTTTCATCAATAATCCCAAGTGTAGGGTGGGTCGTCCGATTCTCGAAAGTGACTGCTCAACGGCGCTAGCATGGATCAACAACGTGCCTTCTTGTCCGACAATGTTCAAAGCCATGGTGCGGGAGATAAAGGAGCTTGGAAACAAAAGGGGCTGCATTTTTTCATTTATCCCCCGGGTGAGGAATATGGAGGCAGACAAATTGGCGAAGGAGGGCATCGGTTGATATGGTTTTTGTTAATTAACGTTATTACTCCTGTGAGCAGTAGCTATGTTCATTGGTATGGTTGTAATGGATTTATGATGTATGAGGATTTTTTAGTAATGAATAAACCGGCACTCTTTTCCCCCTTCCGCTGTCCGACGGTCGGGTTCCGACTGAAAGATATGATGGGGGTTTTAACGAGGCCACATATTTATCAAAAAAAAAAATATGAACATAAAGTTTAAAAAACTTAAAAGACAACATATTATTAAAAATATTCTTAAAAGTAAAGAGAGAAAAATTGAGATTCCAAAGTGAAAAACGTGGTCTTCCAAGTTGAACCCAAACCACACATTCCAACTACAATAAAATATTAGACACGTGTTTACCAGACGGAATTAAAAAAATAACTTATGGTGTTAAAAATTAAAATTTATATAGATGTATTTATTTTATTAGACAGAAATAATTATATTTTTAAAATAAATGTTAAATCATTTAAAATAAAATAATATAAATATCTTTGGTCGTTCAAGCAATTAATAAATACCTACATAGAGATCTTTTTAAAGTTGAAATAAGTAACACGAGCATTATTTTTTTAAGAAATATCATTATTTTTAAAGTGATAATAATAAGACTCGGTCAATAAATATTTAAATTGTTAACATTTAAATATATAGAAAATAAATATCATTAAATAATAAAATGATGGGCAATATTTTATTTTTTGCTTGATTTGCTAAATCGTAATTAACTAATAAGAAATTTATCCTTTATAATATAAAGATTTAGGCAGTGCAGTATCTACAAGCTCGCTATTCTTGATTGGGAAATAATTTTAAAAAATAAAGATGCTTAATCTCAAAATAAGTGCTCAAACTATTATATTATTTAGGTGTTTAAACATTTTTTACGCCTTTTAGGTAACTAAACTATCTAATTTTTCTTTTTAGGTGCCTAATTTTTTTTCTTTTAGGTACCCAAACTATTTTTTTTTGTCAAAGTAGGAGCCTCAATTTGACCTTAAAAAGAACAAAAAATGATAGTTTTGGCACCTAAAAGGGGCAAGAAAAGTTTAGGCACCTAAAAATAATAATTTAGACACCTAAAAGAGACAAAAAATAGTTTAAGCACCTAAAAAAATATGATAGTTTAGGCGCTTATTTTGGTATTAATTCAAATAAAAACAAAAACTTGAGCGTTAAAAACACGTGTGGCATGGCTTAAAAAATATGTTTTTATAACCACGTACGTTTGATTTATTATCGATTAATTTAGATCGAACATTATGAAGACTCATTATAAAGAGAATTTTTATAATTTATTTTATTTTATTAGGGATCTAACGCTTCATCCCGCTAGAATATATCAAACACAACTACTATTAGTTATATTAAATTGCATATCTAGCAAGTATGTTCAATGAGAGTTTTAGATATGTGCGAGATAAGTGACCACATAAAGTCCCTAAGAAAAAAAAGGCCCAAGTGAGTTGATTAAATGTTTAGAGAGAAAAAAAAGATTTTATTTAATAAAGGCTTAACTATAAAATAGGTGCTCAAACTATACCATTTTTTTAATAGGTCCCTAAACTAGTTTTTGGCTGAAATAAGTGCCTAACGTTTCTTTTTTGTCTAAAATATGTGCCTAAAATTTCATTCCGTCATTGTTTTAAGGTAGCGCAGTTAATTTTTTTTTTAATATCCAATCAGAAATCGACACGTGTTTTTTATTTTATTTTTTAATTTCTTTTTTTAAAAACAATGATAAAAAGAAAATATTTCTAAAAAATATATAAAACTTCTCAAAATTTTAAAAACAATCTCAAAATCTCTAAAGTCCCAAACTCCAAACCCTAAAATTGACACCACTATCGCCGCCAATAGCCTCGCCGGACCTCACCATCGTCGTCGTCAGAGTTTCCCGCCCATTTTTTTCAACCACCCATCGCTGGTAACCGGCAGGAGGTGTGTCGATCGAACGTCGAACGATTGGAGCCTTTCGCGTTCGTCTATTGTCGTCCGATTGACGCGCCTCTCGCCGATTACCGACGATGGGTGGTTGGGAAAAATAGGCGAGAAACTCCGACGACGGCGGTGGTGAGGTCCGGTGAGGTTAACGACGCCGATAGTGATGTCAATTTTAAGTTTTGAGGTTTGGGGCTTTAGGGATTTTGGGACTTTTTTATTTATTTAAAATTTTGGGATATTTTTATTTTTCATTTTGTTTATGAAAATATAAATAAATAAAAGTCACATGTCAAGCTCTAATTGATTGCTGAATTTTTTTGACAGATTGACTTTAAAACGACAAAAATAAAACGTTGTGCACCTATTTCAACCAAAAAATAGTTTATGCACCTATTACAAAAAAATGTTATAGTTTAGGCACCTATTTTATAGTTAAGCCTTTAATAAATTACAAGAAAAAAAACTTTAAAGAGGGCACCAAGATATATTTTTTTGACTAAGATAATTTCTTTTTAATTTTTTTTGAGTTATAAATTAAATGTTTTGTTTTAATAAATTGTACAAGACTCTGTAAACATATAAACAACTACTGGTTATGTTAAACACAAAAAATATAATATTGGATAATACAATAAAAAACTTGTAGAATAAAATAAAATAAAATATGACAGAATACAATACAAGAATTAATAAAAAAATATAAAGTATTCAAAATTTACATTATCAAATTATGTTTTATGGTTTCATTTAATTTTACACCGAGTGAAGCTTAAAATAGTTAAATTCTAGTTATTCTTGGGCTTTTATCAAATATCATATCTACAATGTGAGCGAAAGAAAAAAATTTGTAAAAACTATCAACGGTGATTATTCGTGAAGTGGTAGAAATTCACACATAAATTATATCAAATATAAGCTCGACTTTTAGAAGAAGTATTTTTTAGCTGTTTATTGAAAGACTACGTAGAAATATAAAAAAGACAAATATCATTATAAAAAATTAACCTCGTATTCATTTAAAATTTTAATATTAATATAGATGTCAAATTTGAATTCAATTTCGAATAATCTTCTCTTCATTTCCTTAAAAGTTAATTGCAATACATGTGGCCACATTATAAAATTTATTTTGAATTCATCCTCAAACTTTGAACGTTTTAATTTTATCTTCAAATTACGCCTCTTATTCTAAATTAGACCCCAATTTTCAAACATTTCAATTTCATCCCCATCCTATAATCCTTATTATAATTTGGTCTCCAAACTTATGAACATTCTAATTCCACCTCCAAATTATCAATATATACTAATCATATCCAACATTGATAAAATAATTATAAAAATTGAATAATATGTTGTGTTGTAAACGATGATTTAGGGATGAGATTGTAATGTTTAAAATTTTGAGGGACTAATTTAAAATGAGAGTCATAATTTTTAAAAAATTAAAATATTTAAAAATTTAGAAACCACTTTAAAACGAGAACCATAATTTATAAATAAATTAAAAGGTTCACGTAACCATTTAAAATGAGAATTACTATAATTTAAGAATATATAGTGCAATTAAATCTTTCTTTAAAAAATAATAATAGTAATAATTCTGCCAAAATCTATAAAGAAAACGGTACGCAAAGACAACTTTCAAAATTTGGTCCGACATCAAACACATACTTGGCAACTAATCATAGTCACTTATAGTTGAAAGAAAAATCTTCAATCTCGAGAATATTTTTCGTATTGAAAAATCAAAGTTGTCATATTTGGATTTTTTAGGACCAAAACTTACTGATTAGCTTTTTTAGGAAAGTCAAAATGTAAATTTTATAAGGATAAATATTCTATACACATGCGGTGAAAATTGAAAGTTTCCACAAGCGCCTTAATTTTAGGGTATAGAGAGTTAGTTTGGGGTATAAGGTTTAGAGGTTATAATTTAGGGATTGTTGTTTCAATTTAAAGTTTTGAGTTATAATTTAGGGTTTGTAGGTTAAAACCTAAACCCTCACCATATTACCCTAAAAACTAAACCCTAAATTATAACCATAAACCTTAATTTGAAACAACTATCCATAAATTCTAAACCCCTACACCTAAACCCCTAAACCTTTTACCCTAAACTTACTCCTTATACCCTAAAACTAAGGCGTTTGTGGAAACTTTCAGTTTCCACCGCCAGTGTATAGGATATTAATTCATTTTGTAATTGTATTAAGGAAATCGTTTGTATAAAGCTTAAGGCTAGGTGTATTTTTTTGAATATGCTGGGTGTGATTACAAAGTATTATCTGTTTATTTTTCGTAGTCCCTTAATAATGCACACACACCGTGCATATATGGTGCTCGAACTCATGTCACCTGGATGAAACACATCATCCTTTACTACTTGGATCACTCCTTAAGGCTAGGCATATTAATAGAGTTGATAATGTAAATCTATAATGATTGGGGATCTTATAATGTATAGATGATAGAGATGATCCTTGTTATAGGTGATTGATATTTGTAGTAGCTTTTGCTACTTTTTGGATAATAATACTTCACATTTTATCAACAAAAAAAAAATGTTACAGGGTTAAAATACAATAACAATTTATTAATTTCTATATTTCTAAAGAAATTTATAAAAAATTTAGAGTTAAATGTATCGCATGTTATCGAATTATAACCCTGATTTTAATTTAGTCTCTAAAATTTTAAACATTTAAATTAAAATGTTATGTATGTTGAACAATTTAGAAGGTTCTTTAACATTTCAACGTTACGTATGTTAAAAGTTTACACGGCAACGTTATAAACATTTATTTCTATTATGTAATAATATGGCGTGACATACGAATCCATATTTTGTGTGTTATAATTCGAGACCACAATTGAAGATAAATGTTTAAAAGTAACGTTCAAAGGTTTAAAGGTTTCATGACCAAATTAAAAGTTTACACATCAATAAATGTTTACATGGCACCGTTTACGTATGTTAAAATGTTTAGAAGGTTCTTTAACCTTTAAACGTTACGTATGATACTCTAAATGTTTACATGACAATTGACAATTTTTATAACGAATCCATTAACATAAGATATGATTAGTATATACTATAATTTGTGGATGAAATTAGAACGTTCAAAGGTTTCATGATCAATTTAGAGTGAAATTGAAACATTCAAAAGTTTGAGGATCAATTTAAAAGATGATCATAGTTTGAAGATAATTTTTTTAACAATTTTTACTTAGGAGAGGGAGAATTTTACTCTTATTGGATCATGAACTTACAACTTAAAAAAAGAGGAGCGTATCAACTAAAAGCTTTAATCACCTCCTATAACACAAATGCGAATTTAATTAATCTTTATTTGTTTTAATAATCAGTAATGTTTTCCACTGGTCCCGTGGTCCGAGCCTAAAAGAGCCCAGGCATGGAAATAAATCTGAGCCTAAAAGAGCCCAGGCATGGAAATAAATCCGAGCCAAAAGACTAGGATTAAGAAATTCGTTACATTACTTTCATCGACCAAACTATATATATATATACCGGAAACTTTGCTACGAAGCTTTAATTATTAAATTCAAGAGCTGTTCAAAAAATTAAATTAGCAATAAAAGTTAGTTTAAGTGGTAAGCAGTTTCGTTCCGCTTAAGCAACTTTCGAGTTTGAGGCGTTGTGTATGCAAAAAATTCATACCGAGAAAAACGCCCTAAAAATAGAAAGATAATATATATATATATTAAATTCAAGAGGCAATGGGAAAAACGCACCAAAATAATAATACATTGTTCTATGTCTCTAAAATGCCCATTATTTGTCGTTTAGTACATTCTCGTGCCAGCCTTACCGCAAATAAATTAAAAATCTTAAAAGAATCTACAAATTAAGGTTAGCGGCAGTGTTAATTACTAATTAATGTGTTAAAAATAAAACAAAAATCTTAAGAATCTACAAGCTAGGGTTAGTGGTGGTCTTAATTATCAATTAATTTAATAAAGCAAAAAGGCATTGCGTGGTAATACATTCTCACATGAATAAATAATTATATACATAAATCCAACAAGTGGTCTTAATAGCAAAACTAATGATATTTATTATACGAGACTTAAATTTAATAATTTTATCTACAAGATGTGTGCATTGTATATGTTCAAATCCGACATGAGTATGTAATATATCCGTTTAATCATTAAAGATTTGTTTTATTAAGTATTCATTGCGTCAATTAGATCATATTTTTCATTGATGTGCTGACTTATTTTATTTTATGGGCAGAGGCGGTTCAAAGGGCCTTATACAATTTATTAAAATAACTCATTTGAAGATTATTTAAAAAAATACTCTCATTCAGGCCACGTAGGGCAAAGTCGCGTTTTGCAGGACACGATTTTTAAAGTCGCGTTTTGTAGAACACGATTTTTAAAGTCGCGTTTTGCAGGACGCGGCTTCCGTGTTAAATGGATAGGTAAGTAAAAAAGTTAAATTTTTATTACATAGAAGTCGCGTCCTGCAAAACGCGATTTTGAAAGTCGCGTTCTACAAAACGGGACTTTACCTTACGTGGCCTGAATGAGATTATTTTTCTAAATAATCTTCATAGGAGGATATTTTTCTAAATAATTCCCCAAAGGGGAATATCTAGCCAAATTAACCATTTAATTATCCGTTTGATGAATTATATAATGTTATTTGCATGGTCACTAATTTGACAGTTCAAACAATATTTTTTAAAAATTATGCTACTGCTAGAACTCACTTGTTTTAGTGGTTAAGAGAACGATTGTTGTTCTTAGAGGTCACGGATTCGAGCATTAGTAGCTGCAGCAGGGTGATTGAGCATGCATCATCAAATGGTTGAGAGTATGAAAAATATTTTTCTCTGTCTACATTAGTTAACTTGTAAATTATATTTTTAGTGTAATTAGATGATCATATGTAAAGATAATGTGTAATAATTACACTAAAAACAGAACTTATAGATTAATCAAATTGTAGTATTTGATTAACTATGAACACCCTTACTTAGAACCTAATCTCAAATCTTAAGATCAAAAAGACTGTTTTTTCTTTAATTTTCTTTACCTTGATCAAGCCAAGAATTTTGAACAAAAAAAAAGGATCAAGCCAAGAAAAAAAGGTCCAATGAATTGGAAATTTGTTAGATTTAGCAATGAAAGTGATGTGATGGGGGAGTTTAAAGTTGATGTTTGGCTTTGTTAGATGGTGCTTGCTAGGTTTTGAGTGTTGGCAGGGAAGTTGATGGACCATTTGCCACCGGGGCGAAGACTAAATAAATTGTTCGAACTCGATTTTTTTAAACATAACAATATTAATCTCTGGTTGATTTGTGAATGAGTGTTTAGTAGTTGCACGTGAATTTCATGGCCATTTGGTGTGCGGTTGATGTCATCTGCGTGTCAATGTGTTGCGATGGAAGAGGTGACAAAGATGTCTTATCAGTTTCAACTTTCAAGTACTATAATCAGCCAGCACAAGAAAAAACAACTTTTTGGTATTACTCTCAAGTTCGACATTTTATGCATGTAAAAATTTCTATTGAAAGATTTAACTATTAAAATTAAATGTGTAATATAGGTCGATTCGAATTAATGAAAATTTGAAGGGAAAAGAAAAGCAACCTCGTCGGTTTTAAGCTCGTTTTCAGCTTTCATCAGTGGCCCACTTTTAAACCAGTTGAAACGTCCATAACCAGCAAGATCTTAAAAAAATAAGGCGAACTCAAAGGTCATTTGACTAAACATTCTATAATAAACATGTCGCTTCTTTTAATACGTCACTCGATTAATATATTATAAAAAACATGTAACTCAATTAATATATTATTACAAATATATTATATTTCTTTAGTATTATAATATTTTAGTCATTAAAATTTATACATTTTATTAAATTTATCTTAATTCAATAAATTTAATCCTTCATTTTTTAAATTTTATCAATTTAACTTTTTTACAATACTAGTAAAGCAAACAAGCTTATCAGATCAAATCAGTAATTCGATAATTACATTAGTTATTGCTAAACTGTTATCATACCAAAAAAGTAACATAACATTTACGTGAACAAGTAATAACAATTGAAATAATAATTTTTTTAAAATAATTAAGACCAGATCGGTAGAGTGTATAAGTTTTAAAGATTAAAAATATTATTATACCATACAATATCAGAAGAAAAACGTCTTGTTTGTAACAATACGTTAATTGAGTGACTACACACAGTTAATGTTCGAGTTGGTTTTGCCTGGTTGAAATGTACCCAAAGAAATGATTCGCTCTATGATAATTGAATATGCCATGAGCTAAAACTGTAGCACTTCAAGAGAGTTAAAAAAATATACATCATTTTGTTACCTACAAGTTTTCGTCTGTACAGGACCTTGTAAATATAAGTGCTGAGCCATTTACACCACGGAGGACAAGCATCCTCGAGTCAACATATGTTCCACACACGATATTCGACAATTCGAACATTTCAGGGGGGACCTGTGTCCGAATTTCCTTAACTATGTTTGCAGCATCAACACCCTGTTCCAATGTGTCGTCGAGTGTCATCGTGATCTCGATATTGTCAGGAAGGAGCTTAGCAACAGGAAGGCTTGACGGTAATTCCGTGAAGGGGATCGCTTTTCTCCATTTTCTGCTAGATAGTTTCTCAATTATGGACTTCTCAGAGTTCGGTTGCCCCAAAGAGAATCCTTCCATTGCCGCCTCGTTAAGATATAGTCGCTTCCCAGCTCTTAAACGAGATGAAGAGCTCACTTGCAGTTTCCCCTTGATTCCTCTCTTGTCATGGGGCCAATCGTGTCCCACCATGATTGTGAATCCAATTTCAGATGTTAGCGAAAGGTTTGTGTTCGACTTGGAAGCTCTTTCAATTGTTAGGTATGCATCGCCAATGATGACGCGAAGGGGAGGTTGCCGAAGAGTTAAACCTATGTGCCTTCCAGTAGAGTATAACAGACGCCATTTCCCAGGCAAAAACTCCAGCCAGTTCTGCATGTTCCAAATAAAGATAAATGCAACAGCTTATTAGCACAAGTAGGGTGGAATCAAGTTTAATCGAGCTCAAGCTGGAAGAAGCTCATGTTTGTTAAAATTCCACTTTAAAAGCCTGAACTCGATTCTCATGCATGACTTCAAACTCGATTATTTACACTTGAGTTCAATTTGAGTCGAACATTTGGATACTTGGGTTTCAGCTCACTCTAATAACTCGAGCTCAACTCGACGATATCTGAGCCAAATTCAAGTTATTTCTAATCGAACCGAGTAGCTTTCATGCATTGGACAAGATACCATGATTAATGTTAACTTGCTCCACCTATTAGCACATGCAAAGGAATAATGGATGCGGAAAGCCTTCATTTAAAACGTTCAACATAACAAATTACTTTTGGAATAAGAACAAGCATCTGAAGTCCAAAAATTCTCGCGAAAAAAATAAAACCTGCACAACTAAAAATGAGAGAGAACAAGGAATCACCTTGGGCTTTGAATGGGGATTCAACATCTCCATTAATTCAATAAAATGGGCAAGCCTACCGCGCTGTAATATGAAAATTAACAAGTTAGTTCACCTATCCAAATTTAAAACATGGATTAAAATAGTGTAATAAGGACACATCATATTGTGATATGAAGCATTCCATATTATGTGCTTTGGTTTTAGAAGAAGCACGGTAAATTATATAACCTTTGATAAAACTACAGAAGTATATAATTACCTGAGCTTTGCGATAAATATACTCCTCTGTGATTCTCACTGCAGTTGACCCAAGACCCCATCTGATAATATCCATGGATGGGACCACACGCCATCTCGGTCCACATAAAAACGGATGCCTAAGAGCATCTAAGCAACTGCAACAAATAAAGAAAATCACTATGCATTAAGAAACTCTGAAAGCTACAAACCTTGACATGAATTGTTATTGAAATATATTTTGGATTATATGTTATCAGAAAAAAATCAAGAAAAAAGAGAAACTACATAACCAATAATAACCTCTTCATTGCCATCAGATTGTTGAAATTTACTTTTCAGCGTTTCTGAATGCTATATAGACTAATTTTCCAACGGCATTCAAACAGAGAAAAAGATTCACTCACATAATTTAATAGCATACCTTATTCTTTTAGAACGTTTGACGGTAAGCAACAATGATAGAAAGTTCCAACCGGCACCCCAGTTTCTATCAAGTATCTGCAAAAAGCTAATTTACTAAAAGATCCGTACAGACAGTAAAGAAGTGCAAAGGTTTGCTCCAGTAAAATGACTGACCTGGAGTCCAACATTCCCGGTAGCAGAGTTCCGAGTGAGGATTGGCAGAAGAAATTCACGCAAGCACGAGGGATCATTTCCCTGCAATGGCATACAGAAAATACAATAAGATAATGGGGTGGCATTCATTCAACATTCAACAAAATTTTAAATGTTAAAAAGGGAAAAGGCTTTTTTATATGAAGAACTATGGCTACACTAAAAGCTTGTTAGAATAATTATAGGAGTACCATTAATGTTGACATATGCTACATTACCTGGACTCGGAAGTGAGTCTCGGGTATGTGCCTGACACAAAGATGTTCAATTTTCAAAGTTTTTCAATATATTTTGAGGAAAATGAAGAGTCGAGTAACAAAGGAGATATGTAAAGGTAATCAAACCCAAAATATTGCTGACAATGTGAGCTAAGTACAACGACCCGATTCATTCTAAGATGCACTTCAAGTATTATGTTGGGGAAAAATAGTTACACAGCAAGTGTTAAGTATTATACCTTCATAAGGAAATGTTTGAACTTTGTAAAGATTGCAGGGTCCATGAGTTCACTTAGCACCATCTTTGCCATCATAAATCCAACACACCTTTGTAAGACATGAAGCTAAATGAGCTTCAAGATCATGTTTCAGATGTTGACTAAAAAGTTGGTTTTTATTTGCACCATACCTCATGTCAAATGCAATCATCATTTGTCTCCTATCCACCTTTCTATCCAGTGCACTTCCACTGGGACCATTCTCATAGAAATCAGCAGCATTTCCTAGTATTCCTACCTGATAATGTCAGTTTTAAAAATTATGCAGTTGAGAGAAGAACAAAAACAGAAAGGAATCCCGTATACCCCATTACACAAACTTCCACAGTCATCATTAGAAAAAGTTGGTACATACCTTTATATGTCTATCAACAGGACTTATATGCACATTTTCCAGCCTTAACTCTGTATGCGCAATACCATTACAATGCAAGTAATTTACCTGAAAAAGGTAAATATCAAAAGCAAACTCCACCCTTTAGAAACATGGATCACAAATTTCTGACAAACATTGAGAAATGACAGATGCAATAATTTATGATTAAAGAGAAAGAAACATACTCCAATTAAGAGGTCTCTCATCAATATTCTAATAAGCCTCAACTGACGAGAAACTGCAGGTCCCCCAACCGAGTCATCTCCTACCCTCCTGACAGACTCTTCATCCAATGCAAGAGTTGCTTCTAAAGTTGGAAGCCAGTTGGGTTGCTGAAGCCAATGTCTTAACGAAAAGCTACCATGGTACTGCAAAACATGTGTACATATATATAAAAAGTAGTTTTAACCCGCTCAGAAGTACAGAAGGGAGCTGTCTGTACTGGTATACACTATACAAGCCTCAAAGGCAAAACAACAGAGTCAGGGAGGAAGCATGGATAGATGATGCAGTATATAAGAATAAAAGAATAGCACTAGAGAATTAAATGGATAGAAAGGGCATACCCCATGGACCAGAGTGAATGAGCTATGACTACCACTTTTATGCGACGAGACATAACCATAAACTTGCATGGAGTAAGAATGGTAGAGGATTCTGCGACCAACAAGCTTTTTCAACACCTGTAATATATTCAAACACAAGACATCAACACAATGAGACTGAGCTTTGCCGGAAAAAAACAAATTATACAATCGCTGCACACGGTTCACAGACCTCAATGGCACGCCTTCCCCTACGTTGAGCTTGAACACTAGTAAGTTGTCGAAGCACAACTCTCGAGTTATACAAAGGACTGCAATTTCATTAACACCAAATGTTAGGCTAATATCATCGTAGTAAAATCATTACTAATTAAACAAGACAAACCTGCTCGAATCCTTCACTAAAGCTTCAAAAATCACCTCATCTGCCTACAAGAAGTTCGAGACAATAAATTTAAATTAGTAGTAGTAGTAGTAGTACAACAAGGGAATTCAAAAACAAAACCAATAACCATATGTGCTTCATATACCCGGCCACCAAGCCCAACGCTGACACGATCAAGAACCATAAAATCCGAAAACTCGAACCTCGTCACATGCCCCGCTTCCTCGTCACAGGGAGAAGCCATTTTAGAAACGGAATCATTCCCTTGTGATTCCTTCGACGAAACGGATTTACTTACGGATGAACATCTCACACCGTGTAATTTCCTCCTAACGGAGTAAGTTCGCTTCCGATCAAACCGCGAACACCTAGGCCTAATCAGTGTAGTCGACAAATTGGCATTGAATTGACATAATTCAACTCTTTCTAAACACGGATTCAAAGAGAATCCATATAGTGCCATAGATCAACCTCTAAAACTCTACAAAAACAAAGAAATAAGCCAAAAATCAGGAAATTGTGGTCCAGAAGAATGACGGAATGATTGAAACCGATGATTTGAATCCGTTTTAATGATTGAATGGATCCATTAGAATATCCGAAGACTTACCTGAGAGGAAGCGAGAGGGAATCGTGGATTTAGAATCGGAATCGGAATTGGAAAAGGGGGGAGATATAAAGAGGAAGGGGCGCGTGAAGGTTGCGTGAGAGTGTACGCTGAAAACGTTGAGCCATGAGTTTTACTCATGTCGCCATCCGCAACACACTGCAAATATCTACACCTGCCTTGCCGTCTTCCTACTCCCTTTTTGGGCTTTTCTTATCCGGTTGGTTTTTTTTACGCCATGGTCCGGTTCATGATCTCGCGTCTTGCCACATCATTCTTTTCAGTTCCCATTTTAGCGTAAACTACAACAGATGTCAATCAATTATGGATAAGGTTATATTTGGTCACTCAATTATTAAAAATTATATTCGAGTCACTCAATTATGGTTAAAGTTATATTTGGATCACCCAATTACTAAAAGTTACACTTGGGTCACTCAATTATGGGTAATGTTACATTTGGATCACCTTCATATTTAAAAAATATATCATTTTAGTCATTTTTTCCTTCCAAGTCACTTGTATACCCTCATTAACACTAGAGTACTTAATTTAAAATCATTAATTAATCTAATACAAAAATTGATATATATAGTTTTTAAATATGAATGGTGATCCAAATGCAACCTTATCCATAATTGACTGACTCAAATGTAACCTTAACCATATTGAGTGACTCAAACATAATTTTTAATAATTAAGTGACCAAATAAAACCTTATTCATAATTGAGTGACCTCTATTGTAGTTTACCCTTTTAATTATTCAATTTTCGCTATCCGAGAAGAATTCTTGAAATATTTTTTTTTCTATAAATTGGGACATTAAACTCTTGGATTTGAAATCAATTGCATGGTAAAACTTCGATTGAATATTTTTAGATGAAAATTTAATCGATTTAAAGGATCAAATATCTAACATTCTCAAAAATTTTAAATTATTTTCGACATTAAACAGATCCGAAAAGTTAAAGCTCCACTCTAACCCAATTAAAGTTCACAACATCTGTGTTCAAGTTTGTTTTTTTTTAATTCCCAAAACAGAAAAAAAAATCAATTTAAACAAAGAATGGGTTAGCATTCAAGTAAGATGATGAAAGTTGATTGTTAACAGATATACACGAATGCTCGAAGAGCAACTGGGAAATCCTATAATTTTATTAACCATCAAATTTGTCGTGAGAAAAAGGGAAGAAAAGAAAATGGGAGGAAAGCTGCATTTTTTTTCTTGATTTTCTAGGGAAAAAAATACAAATGAGGGTGTATAGATCGACTACGAGATTCCCCCTCTTGCACAGGGCAATTGGGTTAGTAATCTTCCTTGCAGAGAAACAATGGCTATGCTCTTGCTCTGTCTGTGTGTATATACTCCTAATTCATGAATTGCCGACAATTCGGAGCTTTACATAAACATGGAACTTTGAATTCCTCTGGTTCATCGGGATCGAACAAGTAGTCGTACCTGGCAACCGATCATCAAACAAAGCATTACTAAATTTTACCAACAATTAGTAACAGAGAGCAAGCGAGATGGAGAGAGAGAGAAAGAGATACGTTAGCTCATCTCCGGCAGACACGTTAGTCTTGGCAATAAGAACAATCCGACTCTCATCATCTGCGACGCTCATAATCCTCGCATAACAGTTGGGCATGCACTGCATGAGACCGAGACCAAAACATCAATTATAAGATATTCAACCCGGTTAGTCCCATCATATTTTCTCTCG
Organism: Hibiscus trionum; assembly: GCA_030270665.1. NCBI lineage: Eukaryota > Viridiplantae > Streptophyta > Magnoliopsida > Malvales > Malvaceae > Hibiscus > Hibiscus trionum. Next base: position 8,660,595 of record BSYR01000045.1, on the reverse strand, counting down.
TCAACAAAATGCTTGCTTACCGAATGATTGATTAAGCGTGCTATGTTCCCTTTGTCCGTGGCATCCACCACGACTTCTTCACTGATCTTGAACAGCTGCAAACACAATATGTCGCTACCGCATTTCAGTCTCAACTAACAGATATATAGTGCAAGGACCGAAAGAAGTGGCACTTTCAAATGCTTCAAAATACGATGACTTGAATAGTTTTGATCAATCTGAACATTGGCAAATTTATACGACTTTACGGAAGATAAATCACTTACATAGCAGTCTTTTCCTTCTGTTCGGTATCGTGCTTCTCTTAGATCAGCAATACTTCCTCTCACTTGTTCCCCGCGGTATTCAAGAACCTGAAGACAAACAAAAGCTTCTCACTCCATGTAAAAACTTATTCCAGTTGTCAGTGAATCAGAAAAAAAGTTGATTATCCAATCATTCAGAAACACAGTTCATTTCAACTGCAAGATAAATATAGAATCCCAAATATTACATTTAAGTTTTTATATTAGTTTTTGTGATAATAAATGGCCTCTTCAAATGAAAACTAACACATGTATTCAGCACTCCCACGCTTCGCAAACGGAATGAAGCATTTGTATGTCCATTATAGTTAAAACCGGTCACAAGTCTAGGATACTTCTATAATCATTTGTAGTGTGAAAGCCAAGAAAATAGTTTTCTAAACCCAAAGAACTCAAAGCAAGTTAAAAAAGGGCTTTTCATAAAAATACCATTTCTCCTTCTTGAATGTTTCTGCGGGCAAAGAGGCCCCACCCATGTATTCCAGATCTACCAAAGCAAACTCGATCATGTTCAGTTCTCTGCATTTGTTATGTACATAAATATCGTTTAGCAAACTGATCAGAAATTTAAGTTCTCAAGAGGGGAAAAGGGATGGAGATTTGCCTGCAAGTGCTGGAGTCGTTCTTTGAAAGATGAAAAACCTTTAGGCTCCTCTACTACCTGTTAGATTGAACAAAATCAATCATGGATGCAAACAAAGGATTGTTTTCTATTGGAATTCAAATTCAGAGGACAAAAATTATAAACAAACTCGTAGATTGTAGAAAGGAGAGAAATTTACTCTGAATGCATTCAAACTCAGTATAGTGCTTAAAGGATGATGGCAAGGTCTTATTAACCGGTGGGGCATGGCTTCATCTTCAGTTCTCTAGATAAAAAAAGAATATTAATGAGACAAAAATAATTTGGAGAGACAGAAGCTTGAGTCGTTTTCTCGTGATTCAGAAAAGAAAAGATAAAGCAACATGAAGGAGAAGAATTGACAAGGAAAGGAAGCCAAATCCGATGCTTTTCTTTCCTTCTCCCTTTACATTAAAAACAAAATGCAGCTTTAAAGTTTTAACCCATAAACCAACATATTTCCAGCTCATCTTACTGGGGAAAGGAAAAGGAGCCAAAAAAACATCTGGCAAAAACTTATACCAGGAATGAATTTAGGCAAATATGTACAACCATTTCAGACTTTCATGTAAGCATACCTTTCTATTACAGTTTGATCTTTTGAAGACCCGACACCTAGCAGCAGAAAATGGCTCAACCTCAGTAGCTTCCACAGTTGGAACCTCTTCAATTTTCAGTCTGCTTGATGAAATTAGCCTTGACCCACTCTTCTTCTTCTTTTGACCAAGGCTCTTGGCAGAGAAGACCCCTAGAGGGGTCTGTATGATTAAAACAGTATCTGGATTTGGAGCGCTGCGCAAAATTGAAATAGGGATAAAAAAAGAACCAAAGATTAGCACATATGAAACTGCTCAGAAAGAGAAATACAGCAGATATAATTAACGCATACCGATGATAAGCACAATATGACACCATTTTTGTCATTTGTCTGCCGTTTTTCTCCAAGCAATGCAACTGCAATTTAAACAGAACAGATAAAGCAATTAAGTGGTAACAAAAGATCAACTGGATGATCCTTAGCAAGTATAATCCAAAGTAAATCAAAATTAGTATACTACTTCGGCAGCATTTGACATGCCTACATATGGAACTCATATAATATTTCATAAGATTTCCAAGTCTATCTTGAGGTTTATTCATTTTTCCCCACCCGTGTTATAACATTCTAAATTCTAACGTGGTTGGATGTATCCCATAAAGGTGCAAATAAACTAAAGAGCTTCATTAGCATAGGGTACGCTGCCTATCACTTTCCTATGTTCAACTGCACTCCTCAAAACTGTGAGTAAATGCTTCACTCTCATTTAGGTAGAGTTGATTATCAAATTCTAAAATTTACTATTTATTCATATTTATCCAATTGAATGATGTCGTATTATTAAAAGGAAATTGAAGGTAGATGCCAAAGAGGGAGAATCTTATGAAATGACACTGCAAGAATTAGGTAGAAAGATTAGCTAAAAGTAACTACCTCCATGCGGTAGCCAGCTCTTGATGCACACATGGCATGGTAATACGTTGAACACTTACAGCACTGTGTACAAGAACCATGAATTTGCTTGCAAATAACACAAATCTGTAGTTCATGTAAACAAGCCACAGTTATAATCATATATAACTAATAAGAACCAGCTATAAAGCCATCTTCATGGCCAAAAACACAAAAGTGAACCACAATTAGCACAATTACAAATAAAAGTTAGGATATTTTAGCAGCATTATTATCCCAAAGATAACATAGTAGGAACTAGTCATTTTATACCAAGAAAATTCTATAATGTTCAAAGGAACCACTTCTCAGACAAGCATGCATGTATACATTTATGTAAATCATTGTTTCTTCTACCAAACTTATAAAAAGAACTGGCATCTAAAGTTGCAAAAAGATCTCATATAAGAGCATGCTTCTAATATTATTGACTCAATAGTTTGATCTTAAATCTCTGTGCCAAAAGGAAAAACCCCAAGTTTCAGTCTGGTGACCTTTTAATCAAACACCAATTATAATTTCTGCATGACAAGAAATACTTGAGTTTCTCAATATGCAGCAGTCACTGTCCACCACATATATTGTTAAATGGCGTGCACATGAGTGGCCTCAGACACTAAAAAAATGAATCCAACGTTGCTTAGAATCTTAGTTAAGGAAATGATATGTCATAAAATTTTCATGATTACAAGGAGTGAAGAGCTCTTCACGATTGATGGCTAAAAGAGCAACTCTACCTTCACAAAGGAATTTGATGGTATGCTCAAGATTCCAAGAGCAGGCTCCATCTTTTCATCACTTGCAAAAGAAACTTCAGGTTGAAACCAAGCACAAGTAACATGAACCCACAATGTCTCAACATCAGTTGGCTTCAAAGCACCTCCTGAAGCAAGGGAAAACCATGTAAGTTACTATAAAAAATAAACTGAATTGAATAATTACATATGTGGAAACTAACTTCCAGATTGCAAATATACCGCCCATAGTAAGATAATCAAAGAACAAGCTTTAAGCAAACAAGAAGAAAAAATAGAGATGATTAACTGACTATACCTTTGACCGGACAAAGGCAACATTCTCGTGTAATTTCAGGTGTTTCGCAAGCTTTACAAACCCATGAAGTGAAATCCTTAACATTTCTTGCACCATAGCATTCTTGGTGCACAGCAATTTGACATCTGATTAAGAAAAAAGACCAACATCATAAAAAATGATTTGCTCTAGTATGATCACCAACAACGCGATCATGCTTTTCCAATCAAGCACACTTACAACTCTTGAATCAAATGACATTCATGGCCATATGAAAGAGATATAAAAGTGATAAAAAAAAACCCTTATACACTTAACATTTAATTGCACTTTAAAGATCAATGTTATTTGAAAACCAGAATTTGACTTTGAAAGTGTCAATTAATAAGATAACCTGAACTCAGTGCCTTTATACAACAATGGATAAAAGTGCTTCCAATGATGGATCCATAAAAACATCTAATCTTACATAAAGAGAACACTGCAAAAGTTACCTATTGCAGATAATAATTTTATTGTAGTCCCAATCTTCGACCCATCTACAAACTGCACAGCGTTCGGTTGTCCACTTCACATGAACTGGTTCATATTTTTCTGTCATAACAAATGTAATAATTAGCATAACCCAAAGGTGATGGGAAACAAGGAAAAAAAGAAAAGCACAATCATGAAATTGCTAATCTGATGCCTAGAAGAATACCCTGCAAAAAAGCAAGCAACTTCTGCTTCCTCTCTCGTATTGGTGGTCGTTTAGGAGGTTTGGTAGAGGTGGTAGCATTTGCATGGTACTCTGCTAACTGAAGCATCTGCAAGGTTAGACATGAACCAAGTGAAAAAAAAATCATCAGGAGCAAAACAATGCCAAACTGGTTAATAAAAGGAAGTAAAGACGTATCTTCTGAGAAGTTGACTCCTTTACTAATATAAAGAGTGGGAAAACAGATACAAGGGTTTAAGAACTTGGTTCACATACACCCCCTCCATGCTAAAGTTCAACTTAAAGTCAACCAATTAGGAGAAGGAAGATGGGAAACACTGATATAGATTAGAATGTCATATTCTACATGTTTTTTTAACAGAGTTCTATCTTTTACATTCAAAGATGCAAACTATGAGCAGATATAAGAAATATAGAACTGAAAAGAAAAAGGTCCACAAGTGGTACAAACCCATTGTTCTAATGGCAGCAAGGAACCTTTCACCTTCACACTAATCCTCCAATTTCGTTCTCTGGAACCAGTGTGTCTTTCCCACTCACTAAGTGCTTGCTTCTCAGACCCACAGGACCCGCACTTGCAAACAACTCTGGAATAGATGATATCATAATGAATAGACTCCCAGTCAAAATCCAGAGATCTAAAAAAGTTATGCCACTCAAAATATAATTCAGCGAAGGCACTTCAAGATTATTTGTATGTTAGAGAAAATTAAACTTAATTTTATATAGATTTAGATAAATCCCACCAAGAAGACTGTAAGGTTACTTGTTTAGCAGATGTAAATTTTACAAGAAGTAGCCTCAAATTTTCTTGAATGAAATCAAGGACTATTAAATTGCGATGGTGTCATTAATCGTATTCAGAAAATAAATTTCTAACAACATATATGCTTACTGAACAATGTGTAAAACAGATAAAGAAGTCAAAATAGACTGAAGAAGTGAAGATGTTTTAAGAAGTATCAAGTGGAAAAGAAAAAAAATCACTAATAATAAAAAAATCCTTACAAGTGGAGGCTTGGGTAATATAAGCCTTCAACACCACAGCAAAGAACAGTAACCTTCTTAGGCAAAACTAGCTGACCGTTGTTAGTTTTTGATCTGCATAAATGGTTTTACGAGCATTAGAAAAAACGAAGTGAAGAATAAAGAATCAGCCAAAAGAATTCCTATAATAATTTTCTCATACATATAAATATGTTTGTAAAACAAGGTAAATCAATATACACACTGACACAGACAAAATATCAAATTCAGAATAGAACAGACTTACTTGATTTTTGGCCGCCACTTCTCTGAATCTGATAATTCAAAGTTAAACTTTACCTTGCAAGTAGGACAGTAATAGTCAGTGGCCCCCAAAGCCTGGAGAAGCAAATAGTTTGATTAGTGAAATACAAAATTTGAATCATTGAAAGGTCGAACAAAATAATGAATTGAGATGGACAACATGACACAGACCTTAAAATGATGTCTGGGAATTTTATCACACTCTGCATGCACCCACACTTTACAACCATCACATCGCACCTGACTCGGTGTATATAAGGAAGCAATAAATTAGTAAAAAAGGTTGTGCCATAGCAGAAAGAAAATAAATTAAAGCCAAAGCTTCTAGGTCGCCTTACCCAACTTCCACTATCTGAATGATTCCAAACCTTCTTGCAAATGCCACAGTAGTGTTTTGATTTGGTTAACTGCAATAAAAAAAAGCATGTGGCTTAGTGGCTATGAAAAGTAACAAAAAACAGTGGAATCATAATTTAAGATCCAGAAAAGACATTGCCACAGACCCTAGCACATGTTTTACACAAAAAATGGCCTTCAGGAACAGATGCTTTCATTTTCTTTCCCATTTTAAATGGGAGGGTCATGCCACAGCCTTCACAAGGTCTTGAGTCCTTATATTTACCAAAGAAGCGCTGCAAATATAGTTAAATTGGGAAAATTAACACTTGTGTTCCAAATGTTTTAGATAAAAAAGGATATGGAAAATGATCTCCTACACAATCCGGGTAAAAAAAATTTAAAGCTCAAAATCTCTCTAAAGCATCGAAGGCTCAAATTCTTTCTAGTCCCCTACCCCCTCCCTCCCCAGCAAAAGAAAGAGTACTCTGGTTACAGTAAAGATAAGACACAAATGGATTCCCATGCTCAAAAAGTAAAATTACATATGTCCCTGCTAGTGGGTGGGATTCCACATGTGGAGGTAGGAGAAGACTTTTGAAAATCCAATAAACATGTATCCAAAGAAACAAGAGAGGAGTGAACAGATTCTACAGCAACTTGCCTGATTAGGAAGGTGATAATCGTGATCCTGGTTTGGACCAGTAGCCTCCTGAACCCATCTAAGAACAGATTCTTCATAAGTTGTATTTCCAGCTGCAATGTTTATGTCCTGTATCAACTTCTCCGTAAAACCCTGTTCTGCCAGAAAAGCCTCTTCCATTGCCAATTGGAAACCGCTAGGGTTGCACCTGTGCAATTCTGGCTGCTCGTGGAACCTACATAAAGAAGACTACCTAAGCACATAGCATTTAAAGAATGAAAGTTCAATTAGCTGTTGAACAAAACAAACAACACACCTGTCTAGAAAGTCCACAAATGGGCAAATCATGCCCCGCCGAACCCAGGCATAATCCTGTTCATAATCATTCAAAGTAACATAATTAGTGACTAAATCATAACTTCCATCGCACAACAAACAAGTTCACAAACATAATTTGATAAAGAAGGTATCCATACCCTTTGGTTCTCATTCCCAGAATGTCCGAAGAACATCACACAAGCTGCCTCGGGTATACAAGACCTCAAAACCAGCTCAGGCGCTTGCGTCATTGGATCGATAACAATAGCCGGCCAAAATGGCTCCCTCTTCCCCGGCCTTGCCCACACTATATCCCCGGCATAAAAATCCTCTGGCCCATACAACCCATCTTTCCTCTTACCGTTCTCAAATGAAGCCTGCTTCACTGTTGTTAAATCAACTATGCCAACCCCATTGGCATACTTCTCATTCTCCTTGACGAATTGCTCACGTACTGAAGTTAACGAACTCCGTGAACTCGAGTACTTCCTAGAATTAGAAGTCTTACCATACCCTCCTCCTCCTTCATCTTCCTCACACAATGTAGTATACTTTTTCCCTTTATAACCATTCTTCTCTTCACTTCGCCAATTTTTCATGTTCTGCTTACAAATCTTAGGTTTCTTAAAACTAGATTTATCCTTTTTACATTCAAAATCATAATCTTCATCGTCATCACCATCATCTAAACTACAATCGGGCAAGCTAGTTTTACTTTCTTTCCTCCAATTCTCAATTACAGAATCATTGAACCGTGAAGGAAGTACCTGAACTCGCCCTCTGGAGGTCCTCACAAGTGGTGGCCGAGCAATCTCCACAGTACGGTTCTTGGCATTGGATGAATCCAAGACCTTGGATTTGGATTCCACTTCATCAGGGGAGTACGAGACATCGGCGCACCATGAAGCAGAGAAACCTTTATCAGCCTCAGAGGCAATGATACGATGGAGGCCGAACGGAATTATGCCGGTGGCGACCTCCCCGAGAAGAGCCAGAGGATAATAGTCATTGATTTTCCGCTTCTTGCGAGTTTTACCCAAGTTATCTTCGTCTTCACCAACAGCATCGCCGAGTTTGCACCGTTTCAGACTCGGCATTTGCGATTTGAGGTTGCGCTTAATTATCATATCTACTCCAATTAATCAATCCCTCCTGATCGACATAAAGAGGGGGAAAACTTTAAATCAGCATCGATCTTAAAGTGAAAACTCAATTCCCAATTCCCAATACACCCATAAACCCTAATTATGGACCCAATTTCCCACCAACAAAGAAATCAAAATTAAACCAGCACCTATACTTTCTCTCCCCGGAGTTTCCTTCCCCGGATACAAACAGAGGAATCAAAGACAGAAAGATGAGAAATTGAAACGATAAACCGATGACAAATCGGAGAAGAAGAAATTGGGCGGGGGAGGATTGAATGTAATGGAACAGAGATTCGTTTCGATTGAGCTTTCTCACTCTAAAACTGTTCCAGAACATAGAGAAGGAACGACAATACACAACATTGAATCAAATTTTCCTAAACATTATTAAAACAAAAAAGGTCAACCACCCAAAACCAGAAAAAAAACTTCCCTACAAATTCCTGAATTACAAACTTAATCAAAGCTTTGTTTTTTCCATTGACGAGATTCAAAAATTTTCTGGGAATTTCGTTGTTTTGAGAGAGTTGAAAGAGGGAAAAAAGAGAGGGTCGGCGTTATATAACTTGCGAAAGCAAAGGGCGAAGAGAAAGAGAAAGAAAGAGCAGTAATATTTGTGTTATTCTATTGGAGCTTATGGGGTGGGTGATTTTGTGTACAAATAACTTGAGCCGCGTGCCTTTGCTTATAATGTTTGGTGGGTTCGAATTCGATTTTCTTCAACCTTCCGACTCGTATTACTAACTCACCAATCTGGTTATGGCTAACAACAAAGTAACATAAATAAGTTCAAAGCTTTGATTTTTCTCAGCACAGAGGGCTGAATGATGATTCCAAGAAACTTGGGAATTATTTTTAGATTGGGTTTTTAGTTATTTTGTCAAATTCGTACTTCTATACTTTCACCAAGCCCTGAATTTGGTTTTTTTTTTATTATATATATACTTATAAGTCTGCAAGTTTTTGAATTTGGTGAATCACAGGGATTTAGGAGGGGGAGCTTACAAGTAATTTGCTTGTTTTGGGGGGCTATTTTGTACTTTATAGACCCCACCTCTGTGCTAGATTGTGGCACCATGTGAACTCCGAGATTTTGCTTGGAGTAGTAATTTGGTGAATCATGCATGAAAATTTTGCTTAGTTTGATCATAGACGAGTTGGTGCATATGGTTTGTTTGAACAAGTTGTCTGCAAATGAAACGAAGGCCGCCGCCCGGTTCGGCGACCGATCGGAATCTATTGTTACCTTGGACGATCTTTCATGGCTGGTACATGGGTTGTTTCTTCTCGTCTCTTTTTCAGATTTCGAAGAACAGGACAGACAACAAACAAGTTATTCGGAAATGATCAATGTCGTGCAAGAATACTATGCTGTTTAACAAGAAACTTGGGGTGGGAAAATGAAATGGAAATTGTGACCAGTAAAAGAAGATAACAGATTGCTGAGGAGCTGGGAGCATTGGGTTTCTTTCATGGGGACCTACGATGCCATACGAAAGCTTCTAGAAGGAATTAAGCATGATCTAAGATATTTAGGGCTTTCCTTTTCTGGTGTTCATAGTTTGGACTTCTTTGTCAATCAATTTAACTTGTACTTGCCTAAATTAGAAAGGCTGCTGTATATTCATGTAGCATCCATCTCATGAGGCATCTCCCTAGTTTGTTCAAGAAATGAACCAGACTCCTTTTTGGTTGGTTTTCAAGTCCAAACTTAACCTAACAAAGGGTGTTGTGTGATTTCTTACAGGATGAAAAAGTTTTTAAGATTTTAGTTTCTTAGAATATTCAGATCAAAGCTTATATTATGTCTGCAAAACCCTTTCCATGGCTGGTAGTCTCAGCCTCTCAAGGCATGGGCATGTCCATGTTTTACTCTCTTTGGGCCTCAACACCATAAGAGGGATTGTAATAGCAGAAACCCAAAGATATAAGTATGAATTTGAGTAAAAAAAACATAAGTATTATTATTTTTAATACTTTGGTGATTACAAGGTAATATATATTCATACACCTTACGGGTAAAGTGATGAAACCCACTTTTCCACCGAACCACTTGTATATAAACATTAAAAAAAAACACCACCTGCAGGTGGTGTCTTTGTAAAAAATATTAAAAAAAATAAAAAAAACCAGCTGCAGGTGGCGTGTAAAAAATATAATAGAAACCCAAATATCCCCAATATCCCCTATATTTCAATATTCTCTCCCATTTGCATTATCCCCAAACTTGCCAAAGATATAAGTATGAATTTGAGTAAAAAAAAAATCAAGTATTATTATTTTTGAATAGTAAGATGATTACAAAATAGTATATGTTCATACACTTTACGAACAAAGCACAAAACCAGTTTTTTTACCGACACCACTTGTCGAGTTAATAATATCTATAAACAGATAAAAACAACTATTTTTATTAATACACAAGAAACGAACTTAAACTAGTGTTCGAGTTATAGTAGCTCCCTCAGAAGAAGAATTTTTTTTTTAATAAGTACGAATTCTTTTGTGTTTTTTCAAAAGTGAGAAGTATCCTTGCATCGTACCAGCATATTCAAAAAAAAAAGTGAAAATTATGGTAGCAAAAAAAAGTGGACTTTAATTATTTAACTAAAGTGATAATACTTTCATTGACAAAACTAATATTGAGAGATCTAATAAAAGAAAATATTATACAAGAAATATGAAGGAATACATATGAACAACTTAGTCAGCCAACCAAATATGCTTGCCCTGTATCTGTGTCATGTTTTTCCATGGTATGTAGAATGATCGAACCGGAGTATACCCGACACAAACCAAAACCATCCCATTCCCATCAACTTACTAATCAAGTTGGAGTACTTCTGTGTCTGTCCAAAAGTGAGAATTATGGTAGCAAAGAACAGTGGAACATTAATGATTATACTAAAGTAATAATATTTTCATTGACAAAACTACTGAAAGCTTTGGTAATGAAACATCAGAGGCCTAATCAAAAAGAAAATGACCTTTTATATATAGAGATAGGATCCGTTTACACATTGTAAAATTCTTTAAGTTTTACACGTTTTTTGAACAGTTGGATGAGTAAAACGAATGGATGAAATTAACAGTAAATATGTGAAGATTATCACTTGAAAAAAACCATCCATTCCTCCCATCTAACGATCCAGAAAACGTGTAAAACTTAAAAGTTTTACACTGTGTCTGCTCATGAAATAAACTCATTGCAGAATGGAAAAGTATTTGCAAGCACCATTTTATAATCTACATATGAAAGAAGAACAAATTCCAGCTTTGCCATCTTATTTGAACAAACACTATATATACATCCTTACAAAGGAGCTTATTACAGCAGCAAATAAAGAGAAAAAGTGAAACTATTACTCGAGAGCTGGTTTATGGCTTATTTCGAATTACCTGTCTACGATCTCCTCAAAGGATTCTACTACTCGTTCGGCCTAGCAACTTCGTTCGGATTGTTTAATTAGTGAACAGCAATTTCCTCTTGGAGTCATCAGATTCTTCGATCTTTGCGAACCTTCCGTGGATCCTCGGTTGACTGTCGGCAAGAGCCTTCCTGCAAGCATACTAGGTGAAGAAAACCATATCATTGAGCTTTCGTTATAGATGTCCGACAATGTGTCGGATATGGAACATGAATAAAAACCATGAAGTATGCATGTGTTGCTAAATGTTGGTCTGTCTTGTTTGATGTTGAAGGCTAAGCATAAGCAATAAATTGAAGCAATTGATGATATCGACGAGAACGGGAACAAGTTGAATATTTTACCTTGATTTTCCTTCCGAAATTCCTCTTCATCTTCTTGTTCCTGTATCGGGAGAGCTTTTCCCTTCGATCTTCAGTCGAACAGCTGCTGACGGGTAATGGCCGCTCGATGGGAGAATGGATGACGCTCACATTACCATTGCCAAGTGTCTGTCACATTAGCATTTTTAAGAATTAGTAGAGTTTAAATGCAAAGCAGGATCCAACATCTTCTTGGTGTGATCTGAAATGGGATAAACATTGTTGTGTTCATAAGTGGCTTCTAAAAAGCATTTACTTAATATTAGCGGATTAACCAAACAGCTCTATCCCCAGGTTAGTTTTCAGCTTCCAACCGAAAAGCACGGCGGAAGCTGCAAACCGAATAGCATGGACGGTAAATGCCTCCTTTAATTAGACAGGGTCCGGGTAATCAAGGAAGAAGTGACTAAATGCTAACAGCTTCGACATGAGTCACGGAAGAAGTGAAATATAGAAACACTATGCAAAGATAATTAAGGCTGACCTTGATATCTCCTTCACTAAATGCTCTCCTAATTGTATAAACAGAACCAAAATCCATCAAGGAGAAATCCAGGAAATTAGGCTCGATTGCAGCCCCTTGCACAGATCCCATTGAACTTAAAGAACCCGAGCTCACGCTTTTCTGGAACGATGCATCACCGAGCACTTCATTTTCTTGATTTTGGCTTTCATCTATCTTCACAACGGGAGTCTCGAAATCCAGGACCACAGCCAGTGGCGCTTCTATTGCGGCTTCTGCCATTAGATCCTTCTCGCACTCGTAGAGTGCCTCTAGAAGCTGTTCATTCAGAAATGATTCGATATCTGCAGCCTTAAGTCCTTCTGAAGTAATGACATCCTCACCACACGAGATTAACGAGATGGCTGCAGTCATTGGATCAAGTCCCACAATAGGTTCTTCGATGATGGGTTCTAGAGCTTTGAACATATCAACTTCTCCTTCAAGGTTATATTCGGGTTCGGAGATCTGAACCATGTCGTTCTACAACATTCAAGAAAAGATAAATGCAGGCTCAGAAACAAGCAAAATCAACTGTAAAATATGATCTTTAGCTGAAAGCAAAAGAAGTAAAAACTATAATTCGGTATGGAAGAAACACACTTCGCTTTCTGTCACCCGAGCCGTACTCGAGTCAACTCCATAAAAAAAATTTGGCCTACAACCCTGGATAAAACAATGCTAGTTTACCGGACCAAACAAATTACTAGTATGACGAACCTAATAAACAAATTACTTAATCAATTTCAAAACTTTCTCAACAAGCAACAGTTCTTTTGGCAACATGATGAATATTTATCAGAAATATTTACACCTACACTTTTGAGGGTAATTACAATTACAATTTTCAGTTTCCACACCAACTCAATATGAACTTCAAGTACTTAAAAACTGAAAAAAGTTGTGATTCTTTTCTCGTTTTCAATCTCTTAAAAGTGGATTAAAAAGTGGAAAACCCTTTCACACTAAGAAGTTGAAGAAAATGAAAGAAATCTTCAAGAACACGGAACTCATGGTATTGAAGAATCATTTTCCAATTATATCCTGACAATTTTTTTTTTTGGTTTCTTTTTCTTGGTCCAGCATGTACAGATTTTTTTCCCATTTCAGCCTTGTTTGGTTGCTGAGAAAGTGTTTTAAGAGAATAAATTAATCGGAATCCCTCCTTTTACAAGAACCCAAAAGGCATAAAAATGAAGGCTGAAGCTTCCAAAATACTTTTTTTTTTCTTTTTCAACTGTTCATCTTAGTCCTTAGAATTTAAAAAGTTACCTCAAAGTTGATATTTTTAATACAGAAAACCACTCAAAAACTTGAAATTTTAACCCAAAGAACAACATTTTCACCATTGAAGCAAAGATCAAAGAGCACCAAATTCTTCAAACAGAGGCAATCAAAGTTAAAACCCACTTCAGAACTAGAACGAATCAAACAAATGGAGAACACCCAAAGGAAACCAAAGCAAAAAAACAAAAACAAAAACAAAGATTGAGATATTGAATATACCATTGAAGCATTGGGTTTCTGGGTTTTGTAGTACTCTTCAAACAGCTCAAAATCTTGATTAAAGTTCTGCATGTAAGGGAAAAACAGCCCAGTTTCTGAATACATTTCTAACCCACGAAAATCACACACTTTTCCTTGGATTCTTGGGTGGAAAAATCAGAACTTTGTTTCACTCACTCAACGAAGAAGAGATGTTTAATTCAGTAGAAAACAGAGTTCCGAGTTAGAGCAAAATATCTAAATAATTTATAGCACCCAAAAGATGCTTTTGAGAGAAATTCGGTTGGTCTTGGCTTTTCATGGACTGCCGAGGCTAGAATTCCTATACTTATAATCATCATCAGATGATACTATTAAATTATTAGTACAGTTTTAAGTTTTTTTTTTTGTTTTTTTAGGGGAGAAAGAAAAGTGATGTACCAAAAAGGTGGTATATTGCAATTTGCAAGTGAAATGTTGTTTATTGATTGATGATTTCTTTAATTTGACATCAATAATGTATTAAATATAAGAGAAAAACTTCAAAAAAAAATAGTTTTAGCATACTTTTAATTTTAGGGTTTAAGAGTTTAGTTTAGAGTTTAAAAGTTTGGATCATAGTATTTAAAATTTAAAGTTAGTATTTAGAATTTAAGGTTTAGAATTGATTTTAGTTTATAGTATAAATATACAGGCCTGTGTAAAATAAAGTTTTAAATTATTTATTCAATAATCTTTATAAAATTTGCTTTATTCACTTCAAATTATAACATTAATTATATTGTTGACATAATAACAAAAGCATTTAAAATAAAGTGATTGAATTTAACAAATGATCATAGTAAAAAATAAAATATTATCATAAAATCATATTAAAGATAATGTCGTCGACTTCATATTAAGTTAGTGTTTCAATAAATATCATTGTGAATGGTCAATAATTTTTAAAACAAGTAGTTAAATCTCTCAACTGATACACTCTTTTTTTTTAGATTGTGAGTTTAAGATCCAATATGAGTAAAATTCTCCTTCTCCCTCTTTCTAGGCAGAAATTGTTATAAAAAAACAATATCATTGTGAATGTGGATTAATAGTCGTTTTTTTTATCAGCAACAATTTTACCTATAGTCTTATAGATTTATTTACCATTCTTATGAATCATAGTTAAATTTATATTATACACTATTTTTTTTTTGGTAAAGTACAGTCTATTTTATAGTTTATGTTCGGGATTTTTCTTATAATAATATCATCTTTAAATACGAACCTAAATTCTCTCATTGGAAGAACAATGTATCTTAACATTGCACCCAACTATTGTTAGTACATACTAATATAATTTTGTTGACAAATGCAAGCATGATACATGTTAGGATCAAGTAAACGAACAAAAATCATCTATCATTTTTTAGTGTCCTTATGTATGCTCTAACACTAAGAAAAATAAACAATAACCCATGATCTTAAATTTTAAATCATAAAGTCTAAACCATAAAAAATAAACCTTACCTACTAAATCTAAACTTTGATCCTAAAATTTAATTCATAAGCATTAACTATTAGCCATATACCTTAAACCTATTTTTTAGTGTCGGACCATACATAGAATCACACACAAAAAAAAAATTATGTTACAAGTAAACAAGTGTTCACTTGATTTTTTTTAATTATTTATTTTACTAATTGTAGTCATCCTAAAATTTTATTTTTGTCCACCTACAAATTATAATTAAAAACTAATTATATATATATATATATATATGATCCGTCAACAAACATCAAGCAATATAAACATTTATTATCAAGCAATTGCCAATTGAACTTTAGTATCGTACGATAATGTTGGACACACGGGCAATGTTTGGGGTTCGATTTCCTTGGCCTCCTAACGTAAATAGTTAATTGCACTGTATATTTATAAATTACGACTCATATTAACGTTTATATCATGCCATATTATTACATTGTAGTTAACAATTTTTATAAATATTTTATAAACATGAGGCATGATTAACATATACTGATAATTTGGGATGAAATAGAACACTCAAAAGTTTGGGGGCCAAATTAAAATAAAGGTCATAGTTTGAAGGTGGAATTGAAATGTTCAAAAGTTTAGGAATCAATTTAGAACGAGAGTCATAATTTGATAGTGAAATTGAAACGTTCAAAAGTTTAGGGACCAATTTAGAATAAAAATTATAGTTTGGGCGGCAATTAACTCCTAAAATGACAAATTTTACTCACATAAAAGTTTATTGTTCAATTTCAACCCTAGAAAAAATTCCTAAATTCATACCTAGTTGAGACAACATGATTATTATGTACGAATAAAAATATAAAATTAATTGAGATCCAGTAATTGACCGAATGATCAAGAATTAGGGATGGACATTTCACCTGATTTGGCCCGATCGCGTCGGATTTTTTAATGAAAAATTGGGTTCGGGTCGGGTTTTTGTTGAGGGTGAAGTTAGGTTCGGGTTTAGGGTGAAAAATATCCTACCCGGTCTGGTACTAATTGTGTAATTTTCTCCCAAATTTTTTAAGGATATTTATAATAATACTCTCTCTTTATATTTTTTTATAGTTAGGTCCTTAAAATTGATTTTTTATTTACAATTTAGTCCTTAAACTTATATTTTTTACGATTATGTCCCCTAAAATTATTTTTTTACAGTTAGGTCCCTAAAAATAATTTTTTTATAGGTCGGGTCGGATGCGTGTATAGGGTATTTATTTTCGGGTCGGGTTCGGGTGGGCCAAAAACCTGACCCGACTCGTGCCCATCTCTATCAAGAATACTCATGTTACCTCATGTCCTCATCTAATTTGGGTTCGAATCACGTCATTTGCTTTAAAATATAATATCTCTCTACTTAATAAAAAATATATATATAACTAATTAAAATATAACATTATGCAAATGATTAACCTATTAACAAATAAATAAAATAATACGAGAAAGCAATAGAAAGTATAAAATAAATAAATGAACGACGAATGATGATGTTGCGAATTGAATAAATTAGATAGGAAGAGTCGTTTTTAATATAGATCTTTATAATACACGATTCTGATTAATCAAACAAACATTGTAAATAAAATAAACTAAATTAAGACGGTATCTCATAACAAACTCTAACAATATTTCATACACAAATTAATCGACCGAATGATCAGATACAGATGATTATTAAAAAGAAAGCAAAAAGAACCTTAAATAAAGGAAGCGTAGTCAGAATACAAATAGCAGAAAGCAAAGGACACGTTACAAAAATACTTAAAAAAGGCTAAAATTGAGTGCCCCACTCTAGCTCACTTCATTTTCCGGAGAAGACTTTGTGCATGAAACCTTGTTGTCATTGCTCAGTAAATAATAATAGATTGCCATGTGACTCAGAATTCACAGCTCCATGATTCCTTCTAACTTTGGAATCTAGCTTCGAATTCTGATGTTCTTCCTCTTTTTCTCAGAAAATGGTGCTGGAAACGAATACAGAAAAACGCCAACAATTCTTTCCCAAACCGTCGGCAATGACTCCACAATTTAAAAGTTCGACACCTCGGGAAATCTTCGGTACGGGGGATTGAATTTTATCATGTTTACATGTCGGGTTCATGTATGCAGGGTGGCGGAATCGATAACATGAAGAACTTGCGAAACACATGCAGTGGAGCATGAGATATTAAGCAATGGCATGCATTTGTATTGTGATTTAACAGGAATCGTGTTTTTTTCCCTCGAATATATTTGTGTGAGGGATAGACCGAGGGGTGCTGGTGGGGGCAACCACCCCTAAAATTTTGAAAATCATATATGATTTAGAAAAATTTTAGAATTTTTCTATGTATTTTTTATTAAAAATCTATTTTTGCCCCCCTAACCTAAAGTCCTAGGTCCGTCCCTGAGTATATGGTAGTATATATTTATGATTTTTCTTAATCTTTTGACAACGCACACACACCTTGCACCAGTGGTAGAAACATGGTGAGAGAGTTTGGGGTTAACTTAAAACTTTTTAAAAAGTAAAGGTTTGAATTAAAATTTTTAAAATTTATTGAAGGGTTCGATTACATTTTTTTTCTTTCAAAAAATTTGAAGCTTAATCTGAATTTCTAAAACTTTTGTGGGGGTCAATTTGAATTTTTCAAATTTTGGGGGCCGTTGGCCCCCACAGGCTCCATTGTGTTCCTCTCGTGCCTTGCACACACAGGGGCTCAAACCAGGATGTCCTAGGATAAACACCATTAGAGATGGGCCCGACCCGAAAATAAATAACTTAAACTCGTACCCGACATTATTCTTTAAAAAATGACCTGACCCGAAAATAAATATACTAAATCCGACCCCGACCCAACCTATATAAAATAAATTAATTTTAGGGACCTAATAGTAAAAATAATAATTTTAAGGGATTTAATTGTAAAAAATTATAATGTAAAGGACTAAATTATAAATAAAAATTCAATTTTAAGGACTTTATTATAAAAAAATATAAAGAGGGGTATTATTATAAATATCTCTAAAAATTTAGGGGGAAATTACACTATTAGTCCCGGGTCGGGTTGGGTCGAGTATTTTCCACTCTAAACTCGAACCCAACCCGAGTTTACCCCAAATAAAAACCCGACTCGACCCGAACTCAATTTTTTCATTAAAAATCCGACCCGATCCGGCCGGATCGGGTCGGAACCCGACGAGTCCGGGTAAAATGCTCATCCCTAAACACCATCCTCTCTTCACTAGAGCCAATCGTTGGGTTTAACAAAAAAACATGTAGTTTTGATAAAGTACATGTCTATTTTATGATCCATGTTAGAAATCATGGCTCTCTCTTCCAACAATGACATCTCCAAGGTTCAAACTCGGGTTCTCTCCTTGGAAAAGCAATTATTTTTTCGATTGCCCTGACTAATTTAAACCGACCAACGTCATACACTTGACTTTGATAGATGAATCCTCCGGTGAAGATTTTCTACATACACAAAGCATTGAACTAAAATCTTATTTAAGTCATACTAAACTACTTATCACTTAAACCGATCCGTTAATTCAGACAACAATTATCTGATTGAGCTTAAACGCAATTATTTTATAACGATTAAATGTTGTGTTTGGTTTAAGTAGTGTAATTTATATTGAATGGAATTTAAATCTAAATTTATTACAGTGATTGTAACCCTGGATACCTCATCGTACTGTCGAATAATGTTGCAGACAGACAAATTGTTATCATATTTTCTTCCTTGATGGCCATGGCTTGTGAAAGCCATTTGGAATTTTGTTTGGAACCGACAAAATGTCCATTTTCTTCGATGCCATTTGTCAAACATTTCAGATAAACACGTGTGCTTCAAGTTTGTCTTAAAGCTTCGTTCTCTGAATTTGAAACCCACGAATTATGCTTTTGGAAAATCGATTTGAATTTTACTATAATTTAAAGGTTTTATTATAAAATATTTGTTCAAATTACATTGTATCTTTTTTAAATGTTTATTTTTTTCCAAAGTAGATGTTTAGTATTTTGTTATGTATTTATTTTTAGATCGTTTGTAAAAAAATTATTCAATAAATGCGCAACATGTGACCTTCAAGTATTTTCTTTCTTTCTCTTTTATATTTTTTTGAAGAAAACAAACAACAAAGTTAAAGGTGAAATTAAAAAATTAGTTAGCTTTTGAGAAATCTAACAATTTCTTCGATCTATAAGTCTTCATTCTCATGTCCAAAAATATTTTAATTGCAAAAATTTATTTATGTGGAAGTGAAATCGATACCTTAACTCTAAAAGATTAGTCCAAAAGCACTTCGATTTTGCTTGTAATAACTAGATAAGTAAAAAAAAAAAAACTTGAAGAATTCATCATTGGAGGATAACATTCTTTCCTAACGGGAGACTTAAAAATGAATATAAAATAAAATATTAGACACATACTTTGACAGAAAAAACAAATTAAATACCTAAAATAAAAAGCGATATAATGAATATTCTTAGAAAATAAAGTCATTAAAATATCAAATAGGTTGCAGCATGATAAGAACATATATAAAATAACTAAAATATATTGTATCAAAAAATATAAACAGGAAATAAATAATAAATATATCAAAATTCATATAAAATAAAGTATGATAATATGAAAATTTTAAATTAACATATATTCATATTACATCAAACACAACAAATAAATCATACAATGAATATTTCTAAAAAATATATATACAATAATAATATATAGATTTTGTCTAACTGTACCTTACGAATATGATACAAACAAAAACATTTATTCTCTAAAGATGAATGAGAAAATAAAATTTTTGATATTGAATGAGATAGTAATATTTAAAAACCTGACTCTGATATCATATAAAAATTAAGGTATGAAACAGAAAAAAGAAATATTTATAAAATAGTTAAAATTTTATCAGACAATGTTTAAAATTCATAAATAAAGTTATTTTTCAAAAAAAAAAAACAAAGTACAAAATCTTTAAACAGAGAAATTAATATAGAAAAATCGAAAATCGATAAAGTATGAAAACAGTTTACTAAATTGAACCGAACCAAATCGAATACACCCAGAATGAAATTTCTAATATATATATTGAAAATGTTATAATATACATAATAATTTTTTCAAAAAAAAAATTGAGAGTGGTCTTTTGAAAGATTTGATATTGAAAGTATTATGGATGATTTTACTTCAAAACATACAAGAAGAACAACACTTTTAAAATGAAAATGTTAAATTCTTAAATGTTTGTAAGTTATTTTATACTGCTCAAGAAAGTAATCTAACATTTTTTGAATTAAGAGAACTTTATTTTCTTAAAAAAGCTTATACGTCTTTCGTATTATAAATCAAGGGCTTGTTCTAATAAATTACACATGACGCCTTAAATCTTTGAACCGTCTCTGAATGTGAACAGCGTAAGATCTAAATTGACATGTAATGCTTATATATATATATATAATCGAATAAAAATCATTTGCCCCATAATCATGCCCCTTTTTATGCCCACACTAAAAATACTAAAAACTAAATTTTAAACCCTAACTCTAAATTTCACATCGTAAACCCTACACCCTAAAAATACATCATACCCCTAATTCTCCAAAGTCTAGTCATAAACCATAAACTTACTTTTTAAAACAAAAAACATAAAAAAATATAATTAGAAGCAGACGATTTCCATCGATATATAATCATGTTACCTTCAATAATTAACCCTATAATTAAATGCACAAAGGGACATAAGAGAGCAGGTGAGGGGCAGACATTTGGCAAGTGGGAATATGTAAATGGAGGAGAAGAGCTAATAATGAAACAGCTACAACACTGCTCTCCGGAATTGGACAAGTTGGTGGTGGGTGCCTCAGGCTACCTAGGACAAAGCTTTATACCCAAAAGCCCAACTGACGGTGACCTTTCTCGGTCGACGTGTTCTTCACTGGTTGGATCTTTAAACCTTGAATGGAAAGGGCATGGAGTTTTGGCTAATTCTATTGCTCTGTCAATTGGCTTACAGCTATCAGATAATGATGATGAGCAGAACTCGTGTGTGACTTCCGCCGGTGAAAGCATGATACAATGAGCCAGGGTAGTTCTAGGTACTCTTACGGTACGGTTAAAAAGAATCGATCGAAAATCGACTCGACTTGTGCCCATTCTGGTCACAGACCTTTCTTGTGTTTCCCTTTCGGATCACATTCTTTTTCTTTCTGATGAGCAAAACTCGTCTGTGACTTCTGCCGGTGAAAACATGACACAATGAGCAACGGTAGTTCTAGGCACTCTTACGGTACGGTTAAAAAGAATTGATCGAAAATCGAATCGACCCATGCCCATCCTGCTCACAGGCCTTTTTTGTGTTTTCCTTTCGGATCACATTCTCTTTCTTTCCGAGAACTTTTCAAATTACTGCAATTTAATCCAAATAATTCTTTCTTCAATGTGGTAACAATGTCAGTGGTTGGCACCAAACTTTATCTTAAATGATTAAGTTCAATTTTAAAATAATATGAATCATTCTCTTATTAGAGATATTAATTTATGAATAAATATTTTATATACAGGCGGTGGAAACTGAAAGTTTCCACAAGCGCCTTAATTTTAGGGTATAAAGACTTAATTTAAGGTACAATGCTTATGGGGTTTGGATGTAGGGGTTTAGAATTTAGGGATAGTTGTTTAAATTTAAGGTTTAGGGTTATAATTTAGGATTTATAGGTTAAAACCTAAATCCTCACCATATTACCCTAAAAACTAAACTCTAACATATAAACCTTAAATTACAACCCTAAACTTTAAATTTAAATAACTATACATAAATTCTAAACCCCTACACATAAACCCCTAAACTCTATACCCTAAACTAAGTTCTTATACTCTAAAACTAAGGTGCTTGTGGAAAATTTTAGTTTCTACCGCCAGTGTATAGGATATTTATCCTTAATTTATTATTGAAATAATTGAATCCAACAAGTGTCCCAGTGAAAAAGCGGATAATGTTCATTTTAGGAGATACGGGTTCAAATCGTTTTGTCTACAATGTGTATGCTCATTGCCAAAAGATTAAGAATATGTGTGAATAGATACTATATTGTAATCACTTTTAGACAATTTTAAAAAATTATTATTGAAATAACAATTTAACGTGCTTGTAATTTTAGTAACTGAAATTTTCATCTATATCGTTGTTAGGTTATCGATTAAACAGTTCAGTGTTTATATTAAACCAAAATCATATTTTAATGTTATAAATAAAACAATTGAAAGTCTAATTATACGAATAATACATTGTCACTGGTCGATGAAAGTAATTTAAACAATGAATGCTGGCAGTGTTAATTTAATATTTCATCTAAAATTTAAAAGTTAACTAAAAAATTAATTAATTTTGTTCATCGATATAGAAAAGTTCAAAATCCAGCGATCAAATTATAATAAATCAATGACATAAAAAATAAAATATACTTTTCAAATTTTGATGGTTAAAATAAAAAGAAATCAGAACGAAGGTGATCTACGCCGTAATTTATCATATACTTGCATCTAATTATTGATGGTATAGTACACCATGAAAAATCTCACCAGGGAGACAAGTTTTATGGGTGACTTTGTGTTGCAATATTTTTGGTGCGGCTAAAAAATTGTAAATTTTGATATTTGTCAAATAATTTAAAATGTTATATTTTTAAATAACATTGTAAGTTGTTGTTTTTTTTTGTAATTTTTGACAAGTATCGATATTTTTTTATAACATTTTTAGTTTTTGGACAAAGTATCGATACGTGTTTTGTAAGTATAGATATTTGTCAAACATCGCAAAAAAAAATTAACCTAGAATATTATCTTAAAGTCTAACCTTTTAAGGTTTTACAAATTTTAACACTTACCGTTTTTTAACAATATCCTAAACTTGTTATACGTTAAACACCGAAATGTTTTATCAAAGGGGTTGTTATCATTGTTGTGTCAAGACAAACATCTCAGATTCTAAGATTTTCTCAGAACATTGTAGGAAGTTGATTGATTGTGAGGCTCAAACAATGATTATATATTACTTTAATTAGCGGTTAAAAATCAACTTATGGCCTGTTTTCATTTGATTACATTACCTTCAAATAATTAATTAATTGTCAACAGTTCTCTCTTTTTTCAATCTTTAGTTGAGTATCATTTATTAGAGTTTTGTATGAATTTAAAATCTCGACACGGGAATATAATACTTCGCTATTTGATCAAAAATAATAATAAATTTTATTAGTTGATTTAATTAACAGATTATATTAGTTAATTGTATAAAAGTATTTAATAAAATTAATTGATACTATTCAATATTTGTTTGAATAATTTATAAGTTATTAATATTAATTAGATTATGAAAAATTATTTATTTTAATATAACACTGTTAAACATATTTGAAAGATTTATATATTAATTTTTTATTTAACTTCTAATATAATTTGATTAATTATTAAATTTAAATGATATTTGAAGCATATGTATTTAATCTCATGAATGTTTTATATAACAACTCGTAACCGGCAGAAACTGCCATTTACTTCAATACAACTCTTATGTCAAATTTTAGTAGTTTTTTTGTTAGAACCAAAATATAAATTAATATGAAATTTAAAACTCAGGATCTATCATGTCAAATCATCAATAACAGTAAATTGAATAAACTGAGTGCGGAAGCGTACCTAAATTCATTGATAGATTGAAAATCTTGAATCTTGATGTTGAAATCCCAAATCTTTGGTATTGATCTTCCAAGAAGATATGTTATCTCTTGAAGTAAAACTCTCTGACGGGGAAGGAGAGAAAAACAAGTTAACCTATTTCTTGGGGACCACTACCTCTTTATATAGTTGATTGTTAAATCAACTATTAAATATTTATAACTCTGCCCCTCATTGAATTATAAATATATCTTATGGTATCTACACTTTTATTTCCATGACACTTTAATACCTATGACACACCTAACATAATTGGTCACTTAATTTTGTGTCATACTTTATAATAGCAACATACATTTTACATATGTGCCCACAATTACGAATTTTAATCCAACAATCTCCCACTTGGGCAACATATGTTTCCTGATAAATATACAACCTTATAAGCTCAAAATTTTGCTATTATATAATAGGTATTCAATAACAATCTCGTCCATTAACTATATCCATATAGGATCAAAGCAGTCTTCGCCATATCAATCATGACTGGACCCATCAATGGTCACGTATACAAACATAGTCAAATGACATAGATCAATCATGGATGTGTAGCATGGAAAATTACATGAAATGTGAACCGTACATGTCTATTTCCAACTGGTCCTCCTAAACCTTAGTGAGATCAACTTTACTGAATTCAGAGTGTGCATAAACCAAAAGAACTTTATTTCTGCAGAAAATAATCTTAAAATATCTTTAAACTGAAGTAACTGAAATTGCATCTAAAATGAATGAGCATTTTTTAAAATTACAAACTCCCACTAAAACTGAATATCCTTAAATAACATTACATCCACATGAGTAGTGTGCTCATGAAAGACCTAGGGTGACAGTTTCTTAATATGCGCGCAATTATGGAGTTTGTACCAACATGCTCTATAGACACACAACCACTCTGAATTTTCTTTAACAACTAGGAACTTAATATTTATGTGCTTCAAATTTGAAGTGTTCCTATTGTTTATAGAATAAATGAATGCATATTTATTGTCACAAAATAACTGAAGTGATCTTTCTATTCAATCTACAATTAGCAGCTCAAGTGACAAAATTCTTTTGCATCAATATTCTATTAGAATCGAAGTTTGTAAACCTAATGATCTCTAACTTACCAAAACTTCGACATGTGAGCAAGTAATTTTTGTTCTCTGAAGATATCTCATAACCGCATTGGCTGCTACCCAATGGTCCATAATATGATTCTTCAAATATCTGTCTAACATTCAAACAATGTACACAATTTCCGAACGCATACATACTTAAGCATAAATTAGATTCTCAATAGCTTATGTATAGAGAATCTTTTGGATTTTCTAAATTTCAAGGTTACTTTTAGGGCATTGAGTAAGATAATACTTATCTTCTTTAGCAATATGAGTGTCACTTGGTTTACTCCCACTAAACTTGTAGTATATACAAGTGTCAACCAAATTTATATCAAAACCGAATGAGATAATCAACATGAAATTTATAATTTCATTAATAAGAGTCATACTTAAGCTCATAAATAAATTTCATATCATTGATATTGTATCATAAGACACAACTCTATGATTGTACCATATAAATAGTTTCTTCAATGTCGTCATTGAAAAAAACAAGATTAACATCTATCTAATGTAGCTTAAGACTAAAACAAGCAACAAGTGTAATAATTATCTTGAAAGAGTCTTTCAATAAAAACTTGAGAGAAAGTCTCTACAAAATCAATGTCTTGCATAAAATTATACTCTTCTTGAATGACATCAATCCACTTTTGAGAGTTAGAACTTTTATGGTCTGATAAAAAATGATTGATTCATTTTCTATCATTCCATTGTTACCTTATTTTCTTAAAGAAATACAATATAATAATCTGGAATAGTATTTCATCTTCCTCTTGTGGACCTCTTTAATCACACTTGTTTTTTTAAGGTTGTTGAGTTTGTTCTTCTGAAACAATTACCTTATCTTGAATGGGAGTTGTTCAACATTATTTTGCTAAGGTACTTGATTCACTTCTTGATTAATGATAGGTGTGAAAACTTAAACATCATCAAAAAATGATAGTAGAAATTAAATTATAATTCAATTCTTCCTCAATAACAATGCATCAAACCTTATTTCTCCCTCCAAACTCAACATCCTAAAAAAGTTATAAATCTCTCCTTAAAATAATCTTAATTGTGGGATCATAAAATTTACAGCCCATGGATCACTCAAAATAACCGAAGTAATTGCTCTCTTTTGAAGTTTAATTTCTTTACATGTGTCCTAACTTATACAAAAGAATCAACAGTTTAAAATTTATCGCCTTTTCTTTTGACTAGGACCCTCATCAACTTTATTCTAATATTTTCTTTTATTGCTCTTATTCTTAGAGAATAACTAAATGAGCACTAATTAAATTAATACTTTTACACTTATAATGCTTCAACTTTTCTTCCTCTTGAACACAATGGAAAAATGAGTTCAAATAGAGTTTATTTCTCCCTTTGAAAATTGTTACTTGAATTAGTTAAACTGTATAGGAAGCAGTGCCAAAACCATAAGAACAAACAATTATTAGAAAGTTCGATTTTATGTGCCTTAAATTTTGAAGTAATATAAAGAATTTTTTATAATCTACTCTCTCACATTTTCTTGACCCTTATACTTCATAAACATAAAAAAAAGGCATAAGTGATGTCATCTTAACCTTAATGTTTTGGGTAAAACAATTCTTAACTTCGTCAAGGAAATCCTTAGTTTGAGTATTTTCTTTAAATTTGTGCTCCTAAAGACGTCTAGAATGTTGTACTTTATGATCATTAGACTCACGCGATTCGAACGATATCACCTCTCAAAATACCTTTTTATGGGTGCTTACCGCTGTGAGAGGTGCAAAATGTTCTTTCCTTAGTGCAAAGTCTAAGTTCATACAACCAAATACTATATGTAAGTGTCTTTTCTTATTCCTTGAAATTAGTTTCACTAAACATGAGTGTAGAATGCATTTAACAGATATTGTGATAACAAAGATAAATTACCTAAATATAAAAAAAAATAGAAACAAGCTCACATAAATATTCATAAGTAAACAAATAAATTCAAAATAATGGCTAGTTCCCCTCAAGATACCAAGCACAACATTAATATCAAGTCTTTGGACAATAATATTAACTGTAAGTGGTACTCTTGTTGTAGCAATCAAACACTGACAATAAACTATGTCAAACAATAGGCTAATCTTTGGACTAACGTACTGCTCACATAAAATACCTTATAATTGTCACACATTTATCGTCACAGTTATCGTTGTAATTATGCCAAATATTAACTTTTCTTTGGGCCAATTAATAAACGCATGAATTACAAAAACTCATAATCATCTTAATATTTTAAATAAATTAATCTACACAAAAGCGGTCACTTTGGTGACATTATGTTTCAACATAATCTATTAAAACATTAGATGTCCGAAGCCAAAATATGAATTTATTTGTTTTAAAATATTTGTCTTAATTTTATCTTTCAATCAAATTAAAAGATAACCAGAATAATAAATTTGAATAAATGCAAACCTCATATCAAGATACCAGACACTCTATTAATATTTTATCTTTGGACAAAATATTAACTTGTAAGTGATATCCTGATATAGTAATCAAACATTAATAATAAGAACATGTCAAACAGAAATATTCCTTTGAGCCGATTTATTGCTCACATATAAAACCGAATAATTATCACATGTTTATTACCATAGTTGCACATGTAATAATGTTAATTATTAACCTTCCTTTAGGCCGATTAATACTAACATAATCCGACTTACATGCACAAAACCTTCTATATTTTAAAATAAAATAATTTTCACAATAAAAGTCACTTTGGTGACTTAATGTTTCAATTAAATTATTTTAAAATATATACAATAAATATACCGATATCCAAATTTAAAATTTTGTAACAGTCAAAACTGAAATTTCTGATAACACTTGAGTTTTCCGAAATAACCTAAAATAAGGTTGTCTGAATGGGGCTATCAGAAATCGAAAAATCTAAATCTTTGACTGTTTCTTTAAACATTTCTTAAGCGTGCATTTGCCGAAATTAAAGTAGAATTCCAAACAATCAAACTTTAACTAAAAGTCAAAATCAGAAGTATTATACACATGAGTAATTTATATAATGATCACATAAGACCTTAAAATATTCATAATAATCTAAAGATCAAAATAGAAATTCTTGAACAGACCAAATCAAATATGAATTCTATTAGATTATTTGTCATGCTTTCCAATGCCAAAGATAAACAATAGAGTGATTCAAAACCAAACATAAACATAATTCTATAATATCTTGAGTATAAATTCAAGAATCAAAAACGATTCATTATTCCAAACACATAATAATCAATATATAAAACAAGCGTCCACAAAATATTTCCAATGTAAAAAAAGAAATTTATTATTAGAATATGGCTCTAATCTAAGCATATTCGTTATAAAGAATCCGTCAAGTCACTATTATAATTGCTTTACTTCCCCTGCGCCTACATGCCATTATTACTAGTAAGTAATAATTCTGAATTTAAGATATCGAATTGTTAGGGGAAAAAAGAAATTTTTAATAATAATAATAATAATGCTAAACTTTTAAGGAAACAAAACCCTAATTTTTTTAACTCCATTTATTATAACATAAACCAACGGTGGACAATTTGAATCCTTAAAAAATGAAAATAAAATCATAAGAACCCTAATCTATCAGAACTAGTTTCTCGGGATAGACGGCATGATGTGATTTGATAGGGGAAAAAATGGCAGTAGACAATTCCACCATGTGCACTAAATCTTCAGCCAAAATTAGTAGCGAATAAGAAGCCATAACAGCAAACTAAACATCCTAACTGTCGTCATCAAAAAATTTTGAATATCATATTAAAATTGAAATCTTAAAAAAAAATTCAGTACGAATCAATCAAGAACAATAAATTGAATAAACCGAGTGCAGAAGCGTACCTAAATTCATTGATAGATTGAAAATCTTGAATCTTGATGTTGAAATCTCAAATCTTTGGTATTGATCTTCCAAGAATATAGGTTATCTCTTGAAGTAAAACTCTCTAACGGGGAATTAGAGAAAAACAAGTTAACCTATTTCTTGGGATCACTACCTCTTTATATAGTTGATTGTTAAATCAACTATTAAATATTTATAACTCTGCCCCTCATTGAATTATAAATATATCTTATGGTATCTACACTTTTATTTCCATGACACTTTAATACCTATGACACACCTGTTGTAACAAAACATAACTGGATATATTTTAGCAGAACAGAACCAAAAATCATCTAGACACGATGTTTAATTCGAATTCATTTTGTTAACGGCTTTAATTATTTCATTCCATTCTAAAATCCACTACAAGGACGTTGTAACTTAATCTGGTAAAGCGTTGTCGATTTCAACAAATTTTAGATTTTTATAGAATAAAA
Organism: Hibiscus trionum; assembly: GCA_030270665.1. Lineage (NCBI taxonomy): Eukaryota > Viridiplantae > Streptophyta > Magnoliopsida > Malvales > Malvaceae > Hibiscus > Hibiscus trionum. Next base: position 8,631,198 of record BSYR01000045.1, on the reverse strand, counting down.
CGGAGTTTCGAATTTTAAAATTTGTTCGAAATATTTTATAATTTAACTTATTTGTTATTCTAGGTGTATTTGTATAATTTACCAATCAATTCGTAAAACTACAATGCTTGCAAAAAAAATTCGTAGTTTATCTTCTTTCTTTTCTCATTGTCATATCTCAAATAATATACCTAAAGTTTCTGTCGATATTCAAGAGATTTGATCGGTAAGATTTTTTTTCTTCATATTTTTTTAATTGTTCTTATGTTATTACATAATATTATATGTCTATTAATTCAAGGACATGGTCTGCTGTGTTCTAGAGCTACAGAAAGTTTTTTTTTGTTTTCTAGTTCTGATTTGGTTGCATGGTCTGGACTGTCTTTTGTTTTGTTTTTTACCCCTGTAATGTGTCGTACTCTTTTCCTCTATCTAGGTCTAGGGAGGTTTTTAATGAGGCGCGCATTCAGGGTAAGACGTGTAATCTTTCTAGATTCAATAAACGCGTCTTTGCCGAGCAAAAAAAAAGATAATATCTATTTATGCTTCTTTACATTCTTTCTAGACCCGCTAAGAGTTTTTTTTTTTAGACTCTTCCCTTCTCCTTTCTTAGATATGATTAAAATTAGATTTATGATTTGTTAAAAAAAAATTATGAAGTTATTTTACTACAACAATATAGGTTTTTAGTGACAAATTGATAGTGACTAGGAATAATTTTGTCACAAATATTAACTTTTTGTGACAATTTTTTTGTGCGACACTATTAGTATTAATAATTGTGACATATTTTTATTTGGTCACTGTAATAGTAGTAATTGTGACGATTACATTTTTCACAAATGAATTCTCACTATAAGTATACAATTGTGACACAAAGTTCATTGTCACTAAAACTTTGACACATGGCAGTGACAATATGTGAAGTGGTCACTATTATTTGATATTTGTTGTTACAATGAAATTACTTGTCATTTAAAGTTTCAGTTTTTGTTGTGATAAATTTTGTCACCAATAAAAAAATAAAAGTAATGACAAATTAGACATTGTCACAATGATAAATTTATTTTTATAATTATAAAAATTAAAGTTATCGTAAACTAGTTTGTCTAAAGGTAAAATATTTTTATAGTCCATGCTATGTGTAAATTGTTGTTTTAGTCAATCTATTTTGATCAATTTTAGTCCCTATATTTTTCAAGTTTTAAAATTTTAATCCTAATCCTAACGGGACACCGGCAATATGACTAAATTACAAGGACTAAAAATGATCAAATTAAAGAACAAAAATTAAATAAGCAACTTATGTATAACAAATCAGGTAAAAAGAAAAATTTACTTAACATGTATATTTAAATACTACCATTCATGTTGGGATCGAAAATTCAAAATTTAAAAAGTACAGAAATTTAAAGTGACCAAATTAGACTACAAAGACTACTATGTGATTTTAGCATAATATATGATAGAATTTTATTGAAAATTTTAAAAGATATATTCCATTTTGATTAGTTTTTTCTTCAAAAAATAATATAAATAGTTTCTTCAACATACGCACTTCGTATAAGAAACCATAAAAAAATTAGTTAAATTATTATAATAATAATAATTAGTGTTATAATTAATAAATATTTTTAAAATAAATAAAATTGATTTCAATTACAATTAACCCTAAATATTATTTTTCTTTCAAAATAATTTTAAATTTCTTGCCTAGCCTAGTGGATAAGTATTGCACTCTCGCCCTAAAGGTTCCAAGTTCAATACTTCTTGAAGCCAGGCATTGCATTTATTTACTAAAAATTGATATCTGAATACGCTACATCATCTACAATTAAATTTTAGTGATCTAATGAAAACTTAAATTTAATGGAGGGACAATTAGTGATTAGTTTAAACCCTAAATAAAATGGTTACAACTAAAAATACAATTAATTTTTTATTATTGACAGTGACGAGATATTTTAGACACTATTTAAATATGTATTTGTGATAGAATGTTTGTCACTAGTAAGAATAACATTAGTGTCTAAATTTTAGTCACTATTAATAATCATTTGTGTCAAATAGTGTGGTCATAAAAAATATAACTATTGTGACGAAATATATGAAAGTTGTCACTAATATAATAGTGACGGAGTTATTAGTGACGACTGGTGACGACTCAGAAAAATAGTCACTGTAAATTTCAGTGACTAAATTTAACAATTTTTGCAACTATTTTCAATGTCACTAAAAATACATTTTCTTGTAGTGTTTCTTGTATAATTGGTGTGGCTAAACGACTCCATTGGTCATTATATTATTCTCATTTGTCTATTTTGGTAAACAAATTGTTATTTTGAAAGAAAAAAAATATCATTAATGTTTTGTTTTTCTTTTTTGATCACTAATATTATTTTTTCTCTTATTTTGGCCACCAAACTATTTTTTTTCTTATTTTGGCCACCAAACTATTGTTTCTTTTCTTATTTTGGCCACCAAACTATTGTTTCTTTTCTTATTTTGGTAACTAAACTATTTTTTTTTAGTTTTGATCATTGAATTATTGTTTGTTTTTTTAACGACGGAGGATCAGAATAAAAAAAATGTAACATTATTGATTATTTTGTCAAAATAATAGTTTTATGATCAAAATAAGAAAATAAAAATAGTTTAGTGACCGATGATGTTGTTTACCCATTTGGCGCCAATGATTATTTTAATTCTATAATTTAAAATTCACGTCTCGAATAGGGATGGCCATTTGACTCATATCTGATGGATTCTGACCTGACCCGATTTAATAGGGTCGGTTTTTTTTTAAATGGTTTCGGGTTTGATTTATTGAGGATAAGGTCAGGTCGGGTTTGGATTTCGATGAAAAATACCCTACCCAACCCGACCCGAAATAATAGTTTAATTTTGTTCTAAATATTTAATTATAATTGATACAATGTCCCTCTCTTTATATATATATATATATAAATTATGTTCTTATTTTGTCTAATAAAAATAGAATAATTATTATAATGCTCCATTTTTATTTGTATCTTTTTAATAAGCTTTCTATTTTATCGAACAATAATAAAAAAATGATCATTTTTATTTATGTTGGGTCGAGTTGAATTCGAGTTTTTACCCTAGAATTTAGGCTCGTATTCGAGACGGGTGAAACATCATAAAATGTCGGATCGAGTTTAAATAGAAATATTAAATTTTAGGGTAGAATACGGATCGGCCAAAAACCCTACCCATGACCATCCCTAGTCTCTAACAGAAATAGTAAGAAAATGATTATAATAATAAAAGGAGAAAGGGAAAGTCTGGCCATTTGTATTTGATAACTTCTATGAACTGAATGTCAACTCTCTCGGTTTCTCAGGAGGAAACAAAATGGAGAGATGATCGGAAAAGGCAAGTGAAATGGGTGAATTCGGAATTCTTCACTGATTTGCATTGAGGTAAATTGATTTCCGTTCAATTTCTTGAACTCCTCGTTCTCTCCCTCTCTCTGTACTTTTATTCAACGATTTCCATTTTCCAATTGTGGGGTTTTTCTTTGTTTTTGTTCTTTCTTGGATTCCGTTTGAATTTTCCCGGAAAAAGAAACAGAAACAGAAGCTTGTGAAAGTAAATAAAGGTTGGGTTTTCGAAACCCTGATTCAAGATTGGATTTTTCATGATACTTTAATAATCTTCTTTTATTTCCATGTAGAGCAATTTATTACCCTTGTTTGAGGATTTATGGAAGAGAATAAACCGGCATCTGAAAGACAAGTTTTCTGCCTGTCGGGACCTTCACATCTCACTGCTGTTGACTGGTAATCATGAACTAACATTATGCCGTTCGGAGAAGTTTTTCAGGGCATTTGATTGTATATATGAGATGTTGTTTTGTCCTAATTTTGATAGGAATAACTTTAATCACCGAAGATCTATTGCTGCAAGCTTGGTCCAGGGAGTGTACATTCTAGAACGTGATCGCCAGCAGAATCGCCGAGACGACCGAGCTCATGCGCCGCCTTGGTGGGACTCCTTTGGTTTCCGATTGATCGGTCCTCTCGTAGACGATGTTGATAGCTCCATTTTTGGTGCCATTTATGAATTCAAGTCTTTTACATCCGAATTCAACCGTTCAGCTCAAAATGCTCCGGATTATGTTATTGCATTTCGGGGTACGATAAATAAGTCCGACACTATGTCCCGTGATCTCAAGCTGGATATTCGGTGTGTTCGCAACAGGCTTCATGAAAGCTCTCGTTTTCAGCTCGCAATGCAGGCTGTGCGGAGTATAATCGATGTTGCGGGTACTAAAAGTATTTGGTTAGCTGGCCATTCGCTCGGATCAGCTATTTCATTGCTTGTTGGGAAGAATGTGACTAAGATGGGTTACAGTGTTGAAGCTTACCTCTTCAATCCACCATTCTCGGCCTCGATTGAAATAATCAAGGACGGAAAGCTGAAGGATGGGGTTCGAATTACGACCAGCATAGTTAAAGCTGGACTTGCAGCTGCAAAGGGTCGCCATTGGAGTCCTCAACCGGGTGATACATTTATGTCACTCTCTAAATGGGTACCGTACCTGTTTGTGAACCCTGCAGATCCCATATGCTCCGGTTATATAGGCTATTTCGAACACAGGAAGAAGATGGAGGAGCTTCGGGCCGGAAAAATCGAGAGGATCGCAACATTGAATTCCTTACTGAAAAGCAATTCGGAACCTCTGCATCTGCTTCTGTCTGCCAATCTCACTATAAACTTGAGCAAGTCCCCGGATTTCAAACGAGCTCATGGCATTCACCAATGGTGGGATCCGAATTTCGATGGTCAGTCCGAACTGCATGAGTACATGTAGTGCATGTTCTTGCCTGACGTTGTCCATATTCAGGCCGAGCTTTGGTCTAGTTTCGAAACTTTTCATGCAGACTCGAATTTAACCGGGTCGAATAATTTAATTTTCACTATTCTTAGCCTAAAATATTAACAATGCCATGTCGGCAGCATCCTTGTCATGTATATATAAACGGAACCTTATGCTTGGACATCGACCAACATTAAGATTTTTGTAACTTTGTTCTGGTTAAAATAACATAGCAAAATCCCAACTTAGCACCAGATATTAAAATAACATGTTCTGGCATGTCCCCATAGCGACGGCAATGCAACGGGGTTTCCAATTCGTCAAAAAATTTTTTGGGGTTAATGTATCTTTTAGTCTCCAACCTTTGTTTGATCTGTAATTTGGTCCCTATCTATTTTCCTGGTGCAATTTGGTTTTTAGCCCTTGATTTTGATTTTGATGTGCAATTTGGTTCTTAACTTTTTTTTAATATGAATTTATTCTTACCTAAATATTTGGATTTAATTCGTAACACTAGATTATTTTTAGTTTATAATCGGGGATCAAATTACAAATCAAAGCTAAAGTTAGAGTCTAGGGGACAAATTGCATCCCAAAAAAGTCATGGGTCAAATTGCACCTAAAATGATCAAGAGCATTTTAAGATTTAATTGCATTAGGTAATTTTTAAATTGTATTTGCAATCTAAAATGAATTTTAGATTTTAAGATATTTTAATTGAGTCATTAAATTATCAAATTAGTTTTAATGGAGTAATATTTGTATGAGTTGTAATGAGATTGATAGATTATACAATTGGATTGTTAAAATATCACTTGAAACATATTGAATATTGAATAATAAATTGGGTAAAAAACCTTTTTTTTAAATATTAGTATATTATTATTATTATATTGAACAAAATCCAATGCTTCAAGATCAAGTTCATAACCCCTGCCCTTGGACAGAACCGTTATTTTAAATTGCAAAAATAATGGTTTATAAACTATTTTTATTTCAAGTGATTTTATTTTATTTTATTGGAGTTTAGATATTTTATATATTAAATCTAATTGGATTGTGATGTTTAATCGTTATTTCGAATATATTTAAATTAAAATACTTTTTATCAGATATAAAAAATAACTATGGAAGAAAATAAAAAAAAAATATGACAAAAAAAATAATGAACGAACGCAAAACTTTATGTTAGAGATGTGAACTTATAAAATTTTAAAGAGGGTAAGGCAACCTATATCGTATAGGAAGAGGCAGATCGCCCCCTCCACCCCTCTAGTTTCATCCCTGAATGAACCTCTTTAATATTCGTTCTAAATTAGTCAATTAATAAAGCGAAAACCAAATTTAAATATTATTAAACTATTGTAATGAATTGTTATTAACAATAAACTATAAAGAGGAAAAAAACCCTAATAGAATGCAGCTGATTTAAGCTCTTCCTGAAGAATCTCCTCCAGCAATAACTGGGATTCTTCCATCAACCCAGGGCTTAATCTGAACATCAACACGCAGAACTCCATCTCACTGAGAGCTCCGTCGCCGTCGGTGTCGCCTTCTTCCACCATGCTGACGAGCTCGTCGTGACTCAAATCCTGCAACCCCAGCACCGCCGCGTTCCTCTTCAAGCTCTCCACCGTGATAACCCCTTTCTCCTTGTCCATCAACAACTCGAACCCATTGCACAGCTCCCTCATCAGCCCTTCACCGCCCAGCTTCTCCGCCATCACCGGCAACAAGTCCTCGAATTCCGGCACCGCTTTACCAACACCCGCCATTAAAAACTCTTTATGATTTCGTCAAAAAAACAAAAGCTATCTGTTTAGGGTTGGGTTGTTTGAAGAAAGCAGCTGCTTTGTTATTTATACAGGAAGATTGAAGAACAGAAAATAAGGGAGATTGATTTTCCTGGAAAGTGGATTAGGGTTGTGTTTTGCAATTGTATGACAGTTTAGGAACACGGCTTTTATTGGCGGTCGGCTTTGATTCTTGCAGAAGCTGGGCTGAAACAGCCTCTGTTTCGGAGAAGTTTGTTGTCAATTGTTTTTTTGACTTTTTTAATATTTCCTGTGTCGGCTATTGACAAAGAATCTAATACAGGGGGACACTATTGTAATTTTAAAGTCAAAGCTTCTTTGCGTTCAATTTTTTTTAATAATTGATTTTATTACCAGATAGAAATCATCTGCCCCAAAGTATGCTCCTATTTGTGCCCCCACTTTAAAATAGTGGGTTTAGAGTTTAGAGTTTGGGGTTTAAGGTTAGGGCTTAGGGGTAGGGTGTAGGGAATTAGGGGTAGGGTGTATTTTTTAGGGTTTAGGATATGAAAATTAGGGTTATAGGGCAAGATTTAATTTTTAAGTATTTTTAGGCAAGAGGCATAGAAAGAGCCATAGTTAGGGGCAGGAAATTTTTACCCTTTTATTAACCAAAAGCGGCAGACCTACTATAAAAAACAAAAGTCATGTACAAAAAAACAAAGAAAAAAATTCTCACCTTATAGAATTAAACCCCAATTATAACTCAATTGTATATTTATGCTATTTAGTAAATGTATAACCTTCTCACTTAATCTCATATGAACAATATCTCGTATGTAAAAAGAAATATCAACAATAATAAAAAAATTCGAACAAAAAATTTTACAATTTCGCTCCCTTCACACAAAGTATAGGAAAGCACTCTATGTAATTCTCAAGATTAGAACAATCAAAGATTTACCTTTAAAATATTTTACCGCCCAATCAAATCTAATCTCCCAAGAGAACACTTCCCTATCGATGCAGCAACCTTGCAAGATCTGCTTCCAAATCAGTTTAGAAAAATCACATCCAAAAAAAAAGATGATCCCTGATTCAACCATTCTTTTAGGAAACTTTCTTGGTTTCTTTTGTTTGACTCTAATAAATTTAGGTGTAACCAATGATCAATTGATCTAGTAAGATGTAATATTAAATCTTTAACAATATCAGATGTTTAAATTTCATCGTCATAAATGGAACAATTAAATTAAAAAAAAAAATTATCTCATAATAAATTTTACAGTACTTAATTCGATTTAGTCAAATTGACTTCCTTATCGCATCAAGAACATGAATGCATGTGAGATTTTACTGTCCCAAATCTTCCTCAATAATGGAGGGAGAATTGGGATCATATTATTATTAAAAGGATGAGTCTATCACGTGCGACGAACATCGATGAACATCACTAATGATGAACACCGATGAACACCATTAAATTAATTAATAAAGATTTAAAATTTTAAGGACTCATCATACAATTAATAATTATTTAAAAAATTCAATTAAATTATTTTTATATATATTAAAATTTTATTTTTTAATAAATGTAAACTATATATTTAGTACCTCACCTATTTCTGTATTTCTATTGAACCCTCATTATTTAAATGTTATTTAATTTGACCCTATTCTTTATAAAAAATAACTTAACCCTCAACCTAAAACCCTAAACTATTAAACCTTAAACCCTTAAACTCTTAAACATATACCCTAAACCATATAACATTAAAAATAATTTCACCATCATCGATTCAATTTAATTTAATGAGGGTTTAAGGTTTAGGGTTTGAAATTGTGATTTATTTATGCAAATATTCCAAAGGACACATAACCGAATTGTGATTTATTTATGCGAATATTCCAAAGGACACGTAACCGAGAGCGAGCCGGATTTGGAAATTCAAATATATGTTTCGGGAGAGAAAAAAAACATGAGTCGCCCGCGACCTTCAAGTCTGTAAACAAGGAAGACAAGACATATTAGTTGATCTAAAAAAAGATTACCTACGATGGAGGAGGTTATGTTCTTTTTTGCTTTTTTTGGGATTCTTTGGCACTTACGATAGAGATTGGAGGTATTTGGGGTTTTAGATCCTTGAAAAATCCCTTTTCTTAATACCCCAATTCTGCTTTCATCCGGAACAGTATAACCATAAAAAACTTTTGAAGCTTATAATTAATTCCTTTTAATTAGGAAGAGGTGGGGATTATTGTTGTGGCTAATTCTTACCCGGTAGGGTATATGTTCTCTCTGTCTAATATGCTTTGGATGATTAAGTTTAGGGTTTTAGGGTGAGAGTTAAGGGTTAAGTTATTTTTTTATAAAGAATAGGGTTAAATTAAAATAATATTTAAATAATAAGGGTTCAATATAAATACGAAAATAGGTAATGTACTAAATATATAGTTTACCCTTATTAAAAAAATAAAATTTTAATATATAAAAATAATTTAATTGAATTTTTTAAAATAATTATTAATTGTATGATGAGTCCTTGAAATTTTAAATCTTAATTAATTAATTTAATGGTGTTCATCGGTGTTAATCATTAGTGGTGTTCATCAATGTTCGTCGCCCGTTGTAGAATTTTCCTTATTAAAATATATCAATCTAGTTATGACTTGAAATTTGGAATATAAAATTTGAAGTTTATGGTCTTATGATTTTTTAGAATTCGGTGATCTTATAATAGTATCTCTCATTTTTTTATTAATTATTTAATGACGTATAAAATTAGATGATTGAGATAGAACCAAAATAAACATCTTTTATTAAATAAAGAAATTGCATTGAAATTTCATGTTTCTAATTAGAGCTTACTCTTTCAATTCTGGTTTTTTTATGTTCTTTTCAAACTTACACCAGAAAAAAAAAACTTGCCATTTTGGTCCGATTGAATTGACAAATGGCATCAAATTTAATAAAAAGTAAACTATTGTGAACGGCTCTAATACCAAAATCCATGACCAAAAAATCCTATTGAACCGATTTAAAAATTACACTTTTTAAATTGGATGAGTTTTTTTATTGGTCATTTTTGAAACGATGGTTCAACCAGTTAAAATTGAGAATAAATTTTTGATTGGTTAAAACTTGTGTGTTGGACCTCTGTTGTTGGATCTTTACTTGTTTTCACCTTTTGTTTGTCAGATTTCGGCCTATGTTATTTGGAAGTAAATTTACCTTCGTAGGAATAAAAATCGATTTTATTTATTTTTCCACACTAAAAAATAGATTTATGATTTAAGGTTAAGATTTATGGTTAAATTTTAAAATTAAAGTTTAGAGAATTGGAGGCGTTATGTATTTGTTTAAGACACATTGCACTCTCAAGAAGAGGGCGCGAGTTCAAACTTTGGAGATGACATTATTATGAGGGGGCAGCAACGCACTCCAAACATAAACCATAAGACGAACATGCATATTACCAAAAATAAAGTTTAGAATTTAAAATTTAATTTATAATACTGAAGATATGAAAGAACGCTAAAATGGGAGAAATAATTTCTGTTCGGCTTTTCCTTTGTAGGCCCATTTACGAAAATAAAAGAAATATTTTCGAAGTGATGGACGTATTAACGGCTGACAAATGGACGAACATCGGACAAATCAGAAAAGCCAATCAAAATCCAGAATTTCCAGCGGAAGCAAAAGGAAGCTTGTCCCTATAAGTCACTGCAAGTTGCCGTATTCGTTTCTCACGCGAGAAGCAGAACATTCTCGAGAAAGTAAAACGGAAAAAGACCAAACACACACACACTCTCTCTGCCTGTCTGTTTTTTTTTTATTTGGAAGAGGAAGAAGATGAAGAGCTGTGAGCTCTGCATGTCGGCGGCAACAACGTACTGCGAGTCCGACCAAGCCAGTTTGTGCTGTCACTGCGACGCTAAAGTTCACGGAGCCAATTTCCTTGTGGCGAGACACGCGAGGTGTCTTCTCTGTCACGCCTGCCAGGCCCGCACGCCGTGGAGAGCTACCGGTTTCAAGCTCGGTCGCGCGGTCACCGTATGCGAGACGTGCGTCAATGGCGGTGATCGAGAAGAGAGCCAAGCAGAAAATGACGATGAAGATGAGAATTCTAATACACCTACGCCGGCTTCCGGTTCATCTAGCAGCGTCGAGGTCTCTAAAAGGTCGAGAGCAAATGCGTCGGATCTTCACTCTCAAGTTTAGTTTCAGCCCGATTACTTTTATCCTTTATTATGTAATTAAATTGGCAGAAATTTAGTTTGTTATATGTTTTTTAATATTAATACTATTTATTTTTAATTAGTGTTGATTAAAAAACTATAATTATCTTAATCAAGAATTTAATAAAATAAACAAAAGGATTTTATCCCAACTATATATATCGTGTCATATTAAGGTGGGTCTTCACATTAGGTGGGGAAGTTTTAATTAAGAAAAATCAACACCAACATAAAATCTTCAAACAATAGCCGTCCAGATATTTTGTGGAGCGGAGAATGAACATGTGTCCGCATGCGACTGGGAGGGAGTTAGATTTTTGTGGCGTTGCTTGCGTGCGTGCCACCTGGAGCTCTTCACAGCCACCGTTGACCATTGCCTCATAATTTCTGCATACATAATCAAACTAATATTTTATGAAAAAATCATTGTAATTTACTTTTCATTTTTGATTTATCAATGTTGTCAAAAAAAAATTGATTTCTATGCTATCTCTTGGTGGCAAAGTGGAAGCTTATCATCCCTTGAGACCCGGGTTCGAGTACCAATAATATATGTTGTATGTGACGTCTTTAAAAAGACTAAAAAAGTTGAATAGATGCTACCCTTGCATCACACCAGCATATTAAAAAAAATCATTTGTTACAGTTAAATAATTTGGGGTTTTTCATTATTTTTCTTAAATTATCTGGTGTGATTACAAAATAATATATGATCATTGATTCTAATTCTTGAGCAACACACAGTGCAGACAAATTGCTCGAACTTACACTTGAACCTCTACATTGACTCTATTATTTGCTATTGTCTTAACATTTAGTTTACTTAAGTAGACTTGATATCAAATCTTCCGTATAATGATAAATACAAATTCAAAAACCCTAACCATTGTGCTCATCCTCCTCATCATGATGCTCAAGTTCCTCTTCCGGTACCGGATGCAGTTCAACTTCTTCTGCAACAATCTTCTTTCTGGTGACCCTCTCGGCTCGGCCGACTCCAGTCTCATCCTCTTCCGGGTAGCGGACAACTACAACCGGGCAAATGCAGTGGTTGACGCAATAATAACTAACGCTTCCCGGCCTTCCATTGCTGCTCCTCCTTGTGCCACCGAAGCCTCTGCTGCCCATGATCACTGCACTCAGTCCCAATCTCTCCACTTCCAAACACAGTCTCTCTTTCATGTCACGATCTTTCACTATGTGGATTTTAAACGGAAACTTAGCATCCACTAACGGCTGCGCCAGCTTGTTCGCTGTCGTGGTGGCGAAAATGTCGAACTCCCCCTCGATTCTCTGCTGCGACTCTTCGTCAGAGCAGCCGGCTGCGTTTTCGTGCTTGGTTTTGGAGTTGGGGGTGATTTGAAGTTGGATGGATCCCCAGTCGGCTCCGTAAAGGACGGAGGTGGGACAAACGTGGAGGAGTACGACGGCGTCACCGGGACGAAGGTAGTTCTGAACAGCCCATCGAACAGCGTAAGCGCTCTCCTCGCTTAAGTCAACGGCGATGGCGATGCGACGGTTTGCCCCTGCAGTTGGGATTGGGGTCGACCGGAGAGAAGCTAGTGGTGGAGGCTGAAGGACGGACGGATTCATCAGAAGAGAGATAGGAGTTTGGGATTGAGTTTAGGTGAGGAATAATAACCAGTCAGCTATACAAAGACTGCTCACGCTGGTTACTAACGTATATATATCTGATCGAAGGACGTAAATCGTCTACCCTTAATTATGTCTATATTGATGCCTTCACTTTAAAATAACGAGTTTAGGGTTTAAGATTTAAGGTTTAAGGTTTAAGGTTTAAGCTTAGGGTCAAGGTGTAGAGAATTAGGGGTAAGGTGTATTTTTAGGGTTTAGGATATGAAAATTAGGATTAGGGCTTAAAATTTAATTTTTAAGTGTTTTTAGTAGGGTCATATAAGGAGGCATGGTTAGGGGGCATGAGATTTTTACTCCTGATCGAAATCGTCTCCCTCCTTATCATGTCCCTTTTATGCCCCCACTTTAAAATAGTGATTTTAGAGTTTAGAATTTAAGGTTTAAGGTTAAGGGTTGTGGTTAGAGTTTAAGATATTAGAGGTAGGGTATATTTTTTAGGGTGTAGGGTTTAAAGTTTAGGATGTGAAATTCTTAGTAGTGGATATTTTCACGATTTGTCTATGTTCGTGTATATTCATAAAATAGTAAAATTTTGTTGTTGTTTAATCTATACTTTTTTTCCAGTTTTTTGTCTAAAGTTTTTTTTTTCGAGATATTTTGATATCTAACGTTTATTTTCATAATTTAAGTTTAATTTTTTCGTTAATATCCGTTAAAAATACCATCATCCGATTATAACATGACACGTGGCATGTTATTTATTTATTTAATTAATTTTTAAATTTTTTAAAAACTCATAAAGTTTTAATTTCTTCCAATCAAACCCTCAGATCACATCTCTCACACCATCCGGCATCCTCACTCATCGGTGGTTCATCTTTCACCACCGAAACGTTGTGTACCTCACCGTCAGCATCCCCAACCTCTAACCATCGGTCATAAGCTCAATCAGTCTCTTTTTTTTCATTGATGGATGTTCATCGATGGAACAATCGACAATTCATTCGATGATTTTCGACGATGGGATGATGGGGTTTTCAGTCGTGGGGTCCGACGAAGGTAAGAGTGGTTGGTGGTGGTTGAATCAGTGGTGGGAGATGATGAATTTAGAGATTTAGGGTTTGGTTGGGAATTTTAGAGAAATTAAATATTTTAGTTTTTTTAATAATTAGTTAAATTGTATTAAAAATAATTAACTGTATAAATGATAAATTAATATTAGATCCTTTAAATATGCTTAGTAATGTTATATTAAAAATTATTTTTATAATCTAATTAATATTAATAGATACAAAATATTGATAACTAATAAACTATTCAAACAAGTAGCGAATATAATCATATCCTTATATGTCATTTTGTTTGTTTAAATAATCAAACAACTATCAGCTATCAATTAATTTTACTAAACACTTTTATACAATCAGCTAATCCAATATACTAGTCAAATAAACTAATGCAATTGACTATCAGCTAATATAATCCTCTATCAACTATCAGTTAATATAATCATCTATCAACCATCAGCTATCCGCTAATTGTCAAACATAACCAATATAATAACATATAATCATAATTCCAACTAATACATATTAAATACACCATGGTTAAATTTAATTATTAAAAAAACAATTCACGCAAAGTCTAAACTTGGGTTGTTGTCAATACTGACGTATCAAAATCTCATTGACAATAAATTTTTAAAAACATTTTTATTAAAAAACACCTTATAATTTTCAGAATTGAGTACATATATTCAATTTAGTTACAATAAAGGGGAATTGGTTTGAATATTCCCCTTTGGGAATTTAATGAGGAAAATAACCCCCAAACTTTGATATTGGGAAAAATACCCCCCTTTCATGCCATGTAGGAAGAATTCGCGTTCTGGGGAAAGCGAATTCAAGATTCGCGTCCTGCAGGACGCGAATTCCTGCGCCGTTTCAGTGGAAAGGGAATTCGCGTCCTGCAAAACGCGAATTCCACGAATTATTGATGCCCCCCGCACGAGAAATTCAAGATGAAAATGAATTGAAACCAATATAAGATGTTTAGGTAGCAATATTTGTGATCGAATAACGGGTTATCGGGGTACCCGATTAAATTTTTTGAACTATAACATTGTCGTATTGAAACATATCTTTAAGATGGTGTGAAGATACGAGCGTATATAATATCCTAAGATGTTTGAAAATGGCCTGGAAAGTGGCAAGTAACAATGTTTTAGAATGAAACATTATTGTATAGGCATGTTTAAATGCATTTTACGGTGTGTTTCGAACTTTTTTTTGGTTTTTCCTAAGTTTGGAGACAAAGATGTGCAGCTTAATTTTACAGTGGTGCTAAAGTTGCGAGGAAGGCGGTGTCCGAAAATGTGAGAAAATTGTGTTAAAAATGCTATCAAAGTAACATTTTAGAAGCAAAAAATGTGTCTGTAGGCATTTTTTTTTGAAATTTAAAGGGCCTCGATAATAGAAGTTCACAAATAAAAAAAGAGTAAATAATAGTTGATCTAGTTAATTCGGGGGCCGGTCCTAAGAGGGCATTTCCTAATATCATGTCCAGTGTTCCCACATTTACTGCACCTCCTAGGTTGTCCGGTCTTTTCTCTAGGAACCATATCTTCGGCACAGTGAATCCTCGTTGATGGTGGCCGGCCTTTTTTCTTTCGTCGCAGGGAGGGATCTGGGCATATCTTTGGTTCGTTGCTGATTATACGACAATCACGTGCATTTTCGATCGGAGGGAACTCGTTTCGGTAAACCTTGAAAACGGTTTCGAGCCTGTAAACCGGATCAATGAGTATCGTTGCATCAAAATGAACCGATGCACATGCTGCGAAAGCATGCGAACACGGGAACTTGAACGTCTGGAACTCCCCGCAATCGCACGTTCGTTTTTGCAAATCAACCACGTAGGTGTATTGCATTATTCCTTGTAGAGGTTCAGAAAATTGTGTGACCTCAAAGATGTCTTCCCGACGAGAGAAGCACAACGCACCCATCGAGTTAGCATGCGCAATGGACGCTTGGATTTTGTCGGTGAGATCTGGATTAAATATGCGGCCAGCTGCCATCCAGTTCATTGCTTGTTTGCCGAGGGTTGCAAAAAGGGTTGCCAATCGGTAATATGTTGCTTTGACAACGGACGTGATAGGTAAATGGCGCGTTCCCTTAAGTGACGAATTAATCGCCTCAGCCAAGTTTGTTGTCATATGGCCGCATCGACGACCCCCGTCATAACATCGCAACCATTTCTCCTTCGGTATCTCCATAAGATAGTTATACCCGAATGGATTCCTCAATTGCAACTCCTCCAGCAACTCTTCCACTTGATTAACTCTGTATGCGTTGCCTGTTGAAAAAGACATGCAAAATAGTTAATTGGTAATAATATGAAATTGGTGGACGTTGGATAACAAAATGGAATGGTTGCATACCCATACGGAGAACCATTATACGTTCATCTTCGTTCTTGAACCTCTGATAGTAGTTTGCTGCTATATGCCGCAAACAATACCGGTGATGTATGTATGAGGGTTTCCATGAATCTCCCAAACGTTGAATTGCTCCCCAAATCCCCGCGCCTCTATCTGAAATAATAGCTAGGCCATCTTCACGTGTATGCAAAACCCGGCGCATGACATACTTGCGGAGGTTGTAAAGGAAAAATTCCCAAGAAAGGATATTTTCCTTTTCAACAATCGCAAAAGCAACTGGGATACATTTTCTGTTGCCATCCTGGGCAACTGCAATTAGCAATATCTGCCATATAAAAATGTACAGTCAATCTGCAGCATAGGTTTGCAGTGACGGAAAGCTTTTATGCATTGGGGGAACGTCCAGAAAAGGCGATGAAATTCGACCTCCCCTGGTACAACACGATCATTGTAGTACTTCGGAACAGTCTCCAATTCCACAATTGTCCCTGGATTGTATTCCTGCATAACTTGAAGCCATGATCGCAGATCGTTGTATGATAGCTCCCATTGCCCGTACAGTGTTTCGATGGCTCGAGATCTTGCATACCATGCCTTATCGTAATTGACGGTGTACTTGTAAATGGATTTGATGGCAGCTATACACACTGGCACAGATACACGTGGGTTTGCTTTCACGAGTGGAAGGATTGCATCGGAAAGCACGTGTACATCGAAGTTAGGATGGTCTTGGCTGAGGCTCCCAACGGAGCATGTATGAGGCCCTGTATATCTCGTTATTTTCCACAGGTTATGCAGCCTTTTCAATTGCGACACACGAACCCTCCATTTACATCCGGCGGACTTGTGAGGGCACTCTGCAATATATTTCCTGGCCTCGGTCTTCCAAACGGTGGATGTAACTAAGCGCTGAATGTTGTAATGCTTGATGGCAGCCTCCGCGAGCTTTTTTGTCCTGAAGACCATTCCAGCATGTAGCTCAGTCGAACCCACATTCCATTGGTTGAACTGGTCTAATTGTGGATGTTCTGGGAATTCAGTATTGAAGAAGCCATCCATATCCACTGTTGTGAAGTGCGAAGGTGGGTCGTAATATGTTGCGCAACTGGTTGGTCCATGTAGTTGCGTCGAACAAACATCACCGTCCTCATCATCCTCAGAAGAATTTTCTGTGCTCTCCTCTGATTCCACCGGCTCGTCAATGTCAGATGGTTCAGAAGGAAATAGACCCATCTCGTCACCATCAGGGCCAACCTCTGTACGCGGCTCTTCATCAGTAAGATCATCATCAAACTGGAAAAGTTCTGCGTCATCATAAACCTGTGCGTGAACAGGTTCTGAAGTCATAACCGGATCGACAGTAGCGGCGGTTGAATGTCTCCCCGCTGAGAACGTATCATCCACATTTCGGTGACTTGGGATGTATGTTGAGTGGCACCCGGTAGAGAAAGCATCGAACGGGTTAAACTGCTCATTGTATGTTGAAGACGCCGTGTATGGAATGTGTGTTGAGTGGCGCCCCGTAGAGAAATCATCATAATTTGGAACGTATGGACTGTATGACGACTCTTGGGTTGGTGGCAAGTTAAGGTCAAATTCGAACCTTGGAACGGAAGAACGTCGTTGCCGCGAAGACGAAGACGATGAAGCTTCATCGGTTCTTGTTTGTAGAAGGTTGAAGTCACGTCGTAAACTCGATGTCAGACTAATAGCATTTGGATTGAACTCGAGATTTCCTCGTAACCAATTTGGTACCACATTTTCAGCAGCAACGTGAACTTCAGCAAATGTTACAAATAGCTCCATGGCCCATCCCATTGAGTACTGGGTATGTGTATCTATCATCATTTCTACAGAACTGTCGTCTTCCACATCAAATATTGTGTAATACAGTGGCTCTATCGACGTTGGACATCGATACTTCAAAGACTACAACTCCCTCCCCTAGCGATTGGGAACCTTCCTGGATATTAAGGTCCTAAGCGACTGGAACGTTGATCGTCTCGGAATGTTGATCGTAACAGTATTTTCCGATTGAAATATGATCCCAATGTATGAATCGGGGACCATCTGACCATCGTAGTATACTATAGCTTGAATTCGTGGTGCCATTTCTGAAAATCGATGAGCTTTGTGATTTTAAGTTTTTTTTGGTGTATCTAGAAATTCTACACACTCAATTATAAATAGAAATGTGCTTGCCGCTGAATCGTGTTGTGCTGCACATTGAATTATTTCGGGGAAAATAGTATAGAATTTGCGTATTGGAAAACGCGAATTCAATTATTCATACTGAATTCGCGTTTTGTAGAACGCGAATTCAGTAGATTTCTACAGAATTCGCGTTTTGCAAAACGCGAATTCAGTACGAATAATTGCCCCGTGAAATGCTTTACCGGGCTTCCCGTGAAATGCTACAGAATTCACCAATAATTAGGTTGTATTTCTGCCTTAGAATTCACCAACGTGTTCTCAAAAATTGAGGAACTAAACTTATCTTGCGTACTTGTATTTTGTGCTTTCGATTTAGTGCTTTTGATGTAAGTTATTTATCTTGCGTACTTATAAACAACTAACATAAAAAAATATATAAAAACATAAGGGCTCATACATACTCATGAAAAAACCAACTAAAATAGTTTGCACGAACTAATTTCGAAAAAGATAGAAAAAATATAACTACCCCCTATGTCCGCCGGTCCCACAATCTGGTGGATGTCGAACTCGATCCGGATAACGTCGTCCACGGTGAACCGGATCCTGTTGAGGACCATGATCGGGCTCGTTGTCGATGTCATCTCCAGCAGTACCACTTGGGTCGACAGGCCCACTAGACAAGAACAACGACTGTGGAGGTGTGTGCTGAACGAACCCGGGCCCGAACTATCATAAGGCCTAGCATGAAACGGGTATGGGGAAAAAGCAGAGGGAGCAGTGAAACTCGAAGATCCGCCAGGAAATATACCGTACGTAGTCGGCATCGAAGATCCACCCATCATCCCCACAGTAGGAGTGAAAAAGCCTTCCGTCGGACTCGGAGGCCTCGGCTGAATCGTCAACTGGGTGGGGCCCTGGGGGCGAATCGGATCGGTAGCTCTGGAGGATGAAGCACCTGCTCCCCTTCGACGTTGCGATCCACCTGCTCCCCTCGTACGCTGAGTCCGGGGGCGGTTGCGCTGAACAGGCTCATACACAGCTGCTTGTTCCTCCGGAGTGAGGAGATACGGTTTCCCATTACCAAAGAACCATGCAAAGTAATCAGCACTCACCATAGGCTCATCAAACATCCGGTACTCATTCAGTGTCTGCCGCTGATGCCTAAACTGCCACTGTGCAATCCACTGCACATGTTTCACCGACCAGTCCACCTACCACAAAACATCAAAAAAATTATTGTTTATAAATTATAAAGTAAGTATAAATAGATAACTAGTAAATCAAATTTAATTATTATACCTCAAGTTTTCCTTGTCGGGTGATCCTATGTAAGTCGTCCAAATCAGGCGGATCTATCGGAATTGTTTGCAGACGACCGAACTGGCGTTGGACGCGATCGACCGGATGCCACTCAACTACAGCGTACCAGATGAGAGGTACCACGGCCGTCCAAGCGGAAACTGTCTCAGGCTCAAAATTAGGCAGACAGTCGTTGATATCCGATTCAGAGTACGGGGTCCACAAAAACTGTAAATTAAATATAGAAATAATTAAAAACAACTAAACTAAACTATATTCATATTAAACTTCAACTTAATATAAAAATTAAAATATTTACCTCATTTGCAGATTTCGAGTCAATATTCTGCCTAATAGAATGCATCATAGTCGGAATCCCAACATGAGTTAGAGCATGGAACCACCTACATAACATCAAAATATAATTTTAATATTTAAAAAATATATATCAGGAAAATAACCAATTTATTAATAAAATTTTGTTAAGATTATTTTTTTTACCGCAAACATAGTGGATAGGAATAGTCAGCTGGCGCGGACAAGTCAGGGCGTAAAAATGGCATTCTAAACCACGCCCAAGACTGAAGTAGCAAAAGACATCCTCCGATGTCGTGTCGATCAGCACTCGCAGCCTTGCACAACTCCCTATACATAAATGCAAGTACTGCCGAACCCCAACTTAATTTACCAGCCTCTTCAAAATCCCGCAAGTGCCGCAACCACAACATGTGAACTTTGTTGCGAGTTTTGTCGGCCACCAAAATTCCCCCGAGGATCTGTAAGATGTACGCCCGAGCATATGCCTAAAATAAAAAGAAAAAAAATATTAAAATATAATAATTTTATAATTTCATTACTACTAATAAAAAATTATTTCTTTTACCTTCTTCACATCTTCATTGGCTCCAGCAGGCAAATTAGCGAACTGCGTACGCAACCACTTCAGCGTCACACATCCGCCCTGTAGTTTTTCGGGCTTATCTCCTAACAAGTCCATACACAAGCCCTCCCAATCGTCACTGGCGGCACCAGTGATAGCCTCCCCATCTACAGGCAGGCCAAGAATATACGACACATCTTCTAATGTGATGGTCGCCTCACCACATGGTAAGTGAAATGTATGTGTCTCTGGCCTCCACCTCTCCACAAGCGCGTTGATTAAATCAACGTCTAATTTCGCATCCCCTCCATGAATCTTCACCACATGCCCAAATCCGGCTTCGGCTATGTAATCGGCTAGATCAGGATCCGGACCCGCCCTAATCCGAGTGATGTAAACCTTCAACCGACGTTCTTCTCCATTCTACAAATAATTAAAGACACACATATTAACAATCACATATTATGTCACAATTTTTTATAGTGTACAATAAAATACTAAACATATTTTAATTTTATTAATTTTTATTCTATAAGTCAACACCAAAAATATATTCGAATTTAACTAATTATCTTAGTCTAAAAATAAATAGTATTAACATATTCGAATTTAACTAATTTTCTTATTCTAAAAATCAAATCTAAACACATATTCAATTTAACTAATTTTGTTACTCTAAATTTAAAATCTAAAGAAATATTCGATTTTAACTAACATTCTTAGTCTAAAAATAAATATTATTAACATATTCGAATTTAACTATTTTTCTTAGTCTAAATATAAATTCTAAAGACATATTCGAATTTAACTAACTTTGTTACTCTAAATCTAAAATCTAAAGAAATATTCGATTTTAACTAACATTCTTAGTCTAAAAATAAATATTATTAACATATTCGAATTTAACTATTTTTCTTAGTCTAAATATAAATTCTAAAGACATATTCGAATTTAACTAACTTTGTTACTCTAAATCTAAAATCTAAAGAAATATTCGATTTTAACTAACATTCTTAGTCTAAAAAAAATATTTTTAACATATTCGAAAATAACTAATTTTCTTAGTCTAAATATAAATTCTAAAGATATATTCGAATTTAACTAATTTTCTTAGTCTAAAAATAAATACTATTAACATATTCGAATCATGCCGGCAACAATAAATTAAATTTACATACTCGAATAAAAAAAACTTACATTATTTCGACGATAATTGCTTACGTGGCCATCTTCTAATCTCAGCAAACCCGCCATTATCACACTCGCTTCAAATATAGAAAAAACGCTCTCTAACAAATCTAAAACCTCTTCAAAATCTTGGGAGAGAATGATTAATTCTCTCCCAACCTCACCCGTTTTATAGAGAAATCGCTGCCTGGAAACAGCGAATTCAAACCGAATTCACGTCCTGCAGGACGCGAATTCAATACAATAAATTGAATTCGCGTTTTGCAGAACGCGAATTCTTTTTCCCAACCGTCCGAATTTACTCCCAATCGCGATAATTTGGGGATAATATCGTAGAATTCGCGTTTTGCAGGACGCGAATTCCCTTTTCCACTGAAACGGCGCAGGAATTCGCGGTTTGCAAAACGCGAATTTTGAATTCGCTTTCTCCAGGACGCGAATTCGTCCTACATGGCCTGTAAGGGGGTATTTTTCCCAATATCAAAGTTTGGGGGTTATTTTCCCCAATAAATTCCCAAAAGAGAATATTCAAACAAATTTGCCTACAATAAATACGAAAATAAGAACATTAAAAAAATACGAAAATAAGAATCTAAATACGTGGCTTTCGAACACGAGGGATATCAACTTCTGGACGCAAACGACACATAGTCGCCTACCTTTTACAAAGCTAAGAATCCGACAAGTTAGCAATCACATCTAAATATCAATTTGTAGTTTTGTAGTAACAGAAGTACATGTAGCTTTTCCATTTAGCTACTTCAATGTTTATATTATTAGATTTTTAACCATATTAGTTACATCAATTGAAATTCATTTAATTATATATTTTTTAATGTTAAAAAATAAATGGATGACTGTAATTATTCATTATTATTATTTTTAAAAAAATTCATATATATATAAGCCCTCGCTCATCTTATACATTTAGAGAGAGAAAAAGAGGCATGCATATTCATAATTTCAAGAATATATATATTTTTTATTTTTGTGCTCTTATTTATACTTTTTATAATAAAAAATTTAAATTTAAGGTTTGGTTTAGGATTAAGTTCTAGTGTTTAGTGTGTAGAGTTGGGATTATAGTTTATTTTTTTAGTGATGAACATGAATAGATGCACCAAAAGGGAAAAATGATTTTATTCATATTTGAGTGCCCGATTCTTTAAACAAAAATTCCTTGCCCCCCTCTCTATGCCTCAACACTAAAAAAACTAAACACTACACTCTAACCCTAATTTTTAAATACTAAATCTTAAATCCTAAAAACTAAACCCTACACCATGTTACTTTACACCCTAAACTCTAATTTTAAATCTTAAATTTTTTTAATATTATGGCCTAAATAGATATACCTAAAAGAGATAGATAATTTCTATTCCATTTTTTCACTATCAAATTGCACACTTTTCAGTTAAGTGAACATCATGGCCCGGACGGATTAAGATTAGATAATAAAAGAAATAAATTTGTGAGCAATCTTTAGAGTAAGTGATTAAAAAGCTCTCAGTTGACACATTCCCTTCCCTAGGTTGTGTTCTAGACTCATTAATTAGGAGCGAACTTTCTCCTTCCTCCCCGCCTAGGTAAAATTTGTTAAAAAAATAAATAATTTAACTTTAAAATCAACCAGACTTGATAATTATTAATCTAAAAGTTAAGAAAAATAAGGGGTTTTTTTGCACTTGATAATTACTAATCATATATACAAGCTTGAAATAGCTGTAAGATGTTATTGTTTCCCCTAGGTTTTCTTTTTTAAGAAAAATAAGGTTTAATTTGACAAACATGTATAAAAGAAATTAAGAACACGAAACCAGGGACGAATTTACATGGATTGCCCCTCCCGCCCCTGAAGATTTTTTTTATACTTTTGTCCCTTTATTTAAATTTCTTTAAAATTGATTTATTTATGAATTTGTCCCTACTTTCAAACATTTATAGTTTGCCCCCAACCCTAAATCCTGAATCCGTTCCTGCACGAAACCTTCTTACATCCATAATAGCTGTCTATACACACCCAATAATTGAAATGCATGCATGCAGTCCATACATTATAAATGCTGTAGCAACTAACTGTACTGTTTCTTTGCGTTGGGAACAGGTGTTCGACTGTCGATGATTGCCTGCTTTTCGAACGTATACAAACTCCATAAAAAGACGAAAAACAGTTGGGGTCAGTCTCGGAAGAGACTCCAAAGGGTTCGAAAGTCTGATGAACGGGACATGAGCGGCTTTGGTTTCGACATCTGGGGCCGAGGGGGACTGCTTTGTCGTTCATGCTACTAATCATATATACTAGTTTGAAATAGCTGTAAGATGTTATTGTTTCCTCTGTCCATTTCATTAATCGATTAGTTACATGATTCTGAATTATATTTGGAGTCGAGTTGAATTAGATGGTAACACTGTTTTAACATTGTTTTTTCTTTTTTATTCACGATACTCAAATTTCAATTATTGTTGAAAAATATATACATTCTTATCATAAAACTTGAATTCGAGATATATTTTATTTTCGTGACAGAAGAAAATGATCAAATAGAATGGACTCAAAAGTCCAAAGGAAATGCATTATTTTCTTACCTTGATTTTAGTACATAAACCGTAAGACGAACATGCATATTACAAAAAAATAAAACATAAATAACCAATAAATATGGATGGAAATCCTTTACCTCTTTTCGGTGCCCCTACATATGCCCCCATGCTCAAAATTAACTTTAGGGTTTAGGGTTTTAGGTAAGGGGTTATGGTTAGGGTTTAGGGAATTTAGGGTAGGGTGTATTTTTTAGGGTATAAGGGTAGGGTTTAGGATTTAAAAATTAGGGTTATGACTTATAATTTAATTTTGTACTGTTTTTTAGTGTTGGGCATATGTAGGGGCACCGAAAAGGGGCAGACGAATTTTATCCATAAATATTGTGCACATTGCACTCCCAAGGAGAAGACGCAAGTTCAAACCTTGGAAAGATATTGTTGGGAATAACAGCCTCGCACCCCAAACATGGACCATAAGACGAACATGCATATTACAAAAAAAAATAAAGCATAAATAAGTCTTCAAACGTTTAAAAAAACTATTGAATATTTGATCACAGTTTTTACAAGTATAAGGTCATTTGATATATGGTTTTTCAAATAAGGACTCATTTAATCCATGATTTTCAAAACAAAGGGCTCATTTGGTCGTGGATAAGGATTAATTTGATCTATAATTCAAACTAAAAACTCGCTTGGGTTTTTTGGTACAATTGGAGGACCAATTTGATATATAAGCCTCTAATACCAGGAAGTGAAACCGTTTAGGATCTATGAAATATCTAAATAAAAAACTTAAAGAATAAGACTTAATTAACTAATATTTAAATATGGGTAGTTATTTGATACACGGCGGGTGTAAACTAATTTTTTTCACAAATGCCTTATTTTTAGGGTTTAGAGACTTAGTTTAAAGTGTATGGTTTAGGGATTTAGGTGTATATGTTTTGAATTTGTGAATATTAGTTGAAATTTACAATTTAGAGTTATAATTTACGGTTTATAGATTAAAACCTAAATCCTCACTATATTATCCTAAAAACTAAACCCTAATCTCTAAACTCTAAATTCTAACCATAAACCTTAAATTCTAACCACTAGCCTTATATTCTAAATCCCTACACATAAACCCCTAAACCCTATACCCTAAACTAAACATCTAAACCCTAAAACTAAGACGTTGGTAGAAACTTTTGCATATGATAATAATCCTTAAATTATTAGAGACCTAATTTTTAATAAATAAAAAACGTTTTGGGCTAAAGCCTTTCCCATGTATGTAGTTACGGACCGAACTAAGGAGGAAGGAGAAACCTGGCCCGGCCCACTCTCAACTTTTTAGTTTAATTACTGCTTTTATATCCCAAATGTATAGTTAATCAAATTAAGTTATTGTCCCAAATTTTTTGGTTTAATTGTTTTTAGGTTTTATTAGTTTTAATGTTAATCAAGCTAAGACCTTATCCCAACCCTTCAATTTTTCTAGCTTCATTATATTTGGGGTCCTATTAATTTTAAAATTAGATAAAATTAAGTCATGACACCATTATTTTAATTTAAACACTTCTTTTAGTTCTATCAATTGAGTTTAGTTCGATTGACATTATTGTAAGTATAACGTACAAATTGACATGAGATCGAATACGCCTAGATACTTAATATCTTTGTATGAGTTCGAATCCCGACATTTACCTTAAGAATATAATAGTTGCAGGTAAGTTAGTGATTGAATTGTTTTAGTTGAATTTAAGGTGTTTTCTTAATAAAATAATAAAAATAATATGTTTGATAAAATTTGATCATGTTTTTATAGTTTATTAATAAAATATTAAATTATTATTCAAAGTAATGAAATATATTTCTATTCTATAAAGACTTATTTTTTGAGTTTTTGCTAAATGTCCTAAAAATGTCCGAAAAAACTCTGAGTGCAACTTAGGGCTCTCTATCTTTTTACTTATTAATCCATCTGTAGTACATATCATAATTTAAAATTAAATTCCATCACAACCACACTTGAGATAAAGAAATTTTTTTTTAAAAGGTAAAAGACCTCATTAAAAACCCCCTCTAAACCTAATAGGGGGAAAAGAGTGCCTCCGTAATTTTATTAAAATCATCCAACGAGTCCAGTACACAAAACGACTTATAATAAACCGTTCCAAGACACACCAAAAATACATTAAAGGGACTAAAAAAACACAACCCAGCCAGACCTATAGGCTACAAAACATTCAGCCAATGCCCACTCTTGCCAACTCGTCAGCATCGGTGTTGCACTTTCTGGGGACCCATCTGATTATAAATCCTCGGTCACGTAAGACTTGAACGAGGGTTGCAACTTTCTCCAGCAGCATAGGTGGAGGGGTAGCCTTCAAAGTCAGCCAATCTACGACAACTTTACAGTCACTTTCGATGATTATCCGAGCCAACCCTGCCCAGAATGAGGAATTAACCTTTGACAATCCAATATTAACCGCTTCCAGTTCTGTGAAAGCCGGGGGCCCCGAGTCGCAATCCTCCGAGAATTTCTGCAGAATAATACCGTGTTCGTCACGTAGAATACCCCCTACCCTACTAACCAACCCCTGATCTAGAGTAGAACCATCTACATTCAGTTTAAACCATCCAGACGGAGGTGGAGACCAACCGCTAATCCGAGGCAAAGAGGGAGGATTCAGACAAGAATTCTTAGCTAACAGAAAATCCATGACAATCGACTCCACTGAAATAATATCTTTGTATGAGTTCGAATCCCGGCATTTACCTTAAGAATATAATAGTTGCAGGTAAGTTAGTGATTGAATTGTTTTAGTTGAATTTAAGGTGTTTTCTTAATAAAATAATAAAAATAATATGTTTGATAAAATTTGATCATGTTTTTATAGTTTATTAATAAAATATTAAATTATTATTCAAAGTAATGAAATATATTTCTATTCTATAAAGACTTATTTTTGAGTTTTTGCTAAATGTCCTAAAAATGTCCGAAAAAACTCTGAGTGCAACTTAGGTCTCTCTATCTTTTTACTTATTAATCCATCTGTAGTACATATCATAATTTAAAATTAAATTCCATCACAGCCACACTTGAGATAAAGAAATTATTTTATATAACAAATTATTTGAAAATAAATTTATGTAAAGTAATAAATTATTGTATTTCAATCTATTAATAGCATGTTCAATCTTCAGAAAATATTTTTAATTTATTTTATCTAAAGATTATATATAATAATAAAAAGACAATAACACCATTAAAACACTCTAAATGTTTCTTTTGTTGTGTTGAGCCGGAGACTAGGAACATTTATTTGGCTCTTGTGAATATTTTTGTAATGGTTTAAAGTTGATTACAATATAATATTTGTTTATAGATATTTTTAACTCTTTGACAAAACGCACACATTACAGATATTGCGATTGAACCCGAATCTTTTATTCTGTTATCATGAAATGCTTATATGTATGTCATTCAGAAAAAAAAGTAAAAAAATTCGAGGCTTCGTGATCGAACTCGACACCATTTCCGTTGTCTTTTTAATTGCATAAAGGACAATGTATAGTTTTAGGATGGATACTAAGATTAGGGATGGGCACGGGTAAAGTCGGGTTTTTGGCCAACCCGGACCCAACTCGAAAATAAACATCCTAAACCCGCACCCGACCCGAACATATTCTATAAAGAATTCGACCCGACCCGAAAATAAATATACTAAATTCGACCCCCGACCCGACCTATATAAAATAAATTAATTTTATGGACCTAACTGTAAAAAATAATTTTAAAGGACTTAATTGTAAAAAATTATAATTTCAAGAACTAAATTATAAATAAAAATTCAATTTTAAGGACTTAATTATAATATATATATATATATATATATATATAAAGAGGGGTATTATTATAAATATCCATAAAAAATTTAAAGAAAAATTACACTATTAATTCCAGGCTGGTCGGGTATTTTCTACCCTAAACCCGAACCCGACCTGAGTTTATCATAAACAAAAACCCGGCCAGACCCGACTCGAACCCAATTTATTTTATTAAAAATCTGATCCAATCGGACCGGATTAGGTCAAAACCCGTCGGGTCCGAATAAAATACCCATCCCAAACTAAGATGATGCTTTTATATACAAAGGTTGTTATGATTGAGAATTGGGGTAAGAATATATATAGGTTGAGATAGAAATAGTTTTTTTTTTTTTTGCAACAACTTGTTTGCTTACTTTTGTATATAATAAAATTTGATTTATCTAAAAAAGAAAACACTAAAACAATAAATCATACTGTAAATATGGGTATTTAGTAATTTTTAACTGTGTTATAAGGTTGACCAATAAAATTTCTATTCCGCTTTTTCACTATCAAATTGCACACTTTTCAGTTAAGTGAACATCATGGTCCTATGATAACTTGATATATTACACAAGACAGGTTAAGATTAGATAATAAAAGAAATAAATTTGTCAACAATTTTTAAAACAAGTGGTTAAAAGCTCTCAGTTGACACATTCTCTTCTCTTACATTGTGTTCTAGACCCATTAGGAGCGAGCTTTCTCCTTCCTCCTCCCCTAGATAACAATTGTTAAAAAAATAAAAGAAATAAATTTATTTAACTTTAAAATCAACAAGACTTGATAATTATTAATCTAAAAGTTAAAAAAAATAAGGTTTTTTTTTTGCACTTGATAGTTATTAATCATATATACATGCTTGAAATAGCTGTAAGATGTTATTGTTTCCCCTAGGTTTTATTTCTTTTTTTATAAAGAAAAATACGGTTTAATTTGACAAACATGTATAAAAGAAATTAAGAGCACTAAACCTTCTTACATCCTTAATAGCTGTCTATACACACCAAGGGACGGACGCATGACTTTAAGTTAGGGGTAAACCTATAAATTTTTAGGGGAAAAATTTATAAACTTTTAGGGGAATAGATTTTTAATAGAAAATACATAAAAAAATTCTAAATTTTTTAAGTCCTATAAAAATTTTAAGTTTTTAGGGAGGGTGACTGCCCCCGCCAGCACCCCTCGATCCATCCATGTACACACCCAATAATTGAAATGCATGCATGCAGTACATACATTATAAATGATGTAGCAACTAACTGTATTGTTTCTTTGGTCGTGGGAACAAGTGTTCGACTGTCGATGATTGCCTGCTTTTAGAACGTATACAAACAGTTTGGGCCAGTCTCGGAAGAGACTCCAAAGGGTTCGAAAGTCTGATGAACGGTACATGAGTGGCTTTGGTTTCGACATCTGGGGCCGAGGGGAACTGCTTTGTCGTTCATGCTACAAAGGAAATGCACTATTTTCTTACCTTGATTTTGAGGTTGTTTGCTAGGGTTAGCAATAGTCAATTGATATATGAAAGTTACACGACAATAATTAATCTGGAGCCAGGGAAATGAATGACTGTGACTGTCGTGAATATGTGCGGTTCTTTTTATCCCACGCCGGAAAATCCAATCGTTTTTTTCAGACATGTCTTCGATTAGGATTCAGTATTAGTGTTTATATCAAATATGTGCGGTTCTTCAAGTTTTCTAGCTTCATTATATTTGGGGTCCTATTAATTTTAAAATTAGACAAAATTAAGTCATGACACCATTATTTTAATTTAAACACTTCTTAGTTCCATCAATTGAGTTTAATCCGATTGACATTATTGTAAGTATAATGTACAGGTTGACATGAGATCGAATATGCTTAGATGTTTAATATCATTGTAAGAGTTCGAATCCTGACATTTACCTTAAAAATATAATAGTTGCAGGCCTAGTGGGTTTGGTCATGGTCCTTGTAATGTTAGCAATCTCGAGACGAGGAGTCGAGCCATGAAAACCTCAAAATTAATTGAAGGTTCAGTTGTATCTTTTGTTTATAGAGATTTGCGGACTGCAATCAAGGGGACGTTGGTTCTGTTTTCAAAGGCAGAAGCATGAGCACGATAGGGACAATTCAACATGTAAATATAGTGCAACCAGTGGCGTCCGGCACGGGGAGCAGCATGAGCTTTCGCTTAAGGCTCTCAGTTTCTACCTTCACAGTTTTATAAAATTTTCAAGTGATAACTAGTAAGTTAGTGATTGAATTGTTTTAGTTGAATTTGAATTGTTTTCTTAATAAAACAATAAAAATAATATGTTTGATAAAATTTGATCATATTTTTATAATTTATTAATAAAATATTAAATTATTGTTCAAAGTAATAAAATATATTTCTATTCTATAAAGACTTATTTTTGAGTTTTTGCTAAATACCCTGAAAATGTCCGGAAAAACTATGAGTGCAACTTAGGGCTCTCTATATATCTTTTTACTTATATATGAATCCATCTGTAGTACATATCATAATTTAAAATTAAATTCCATCACAACCACACTTGAGATAAAGAAATTATTTTATATAACAAATTATTTGAAAATAAATTTATGTAAAGTAATAAATTATTGTATTTCAATCTATAAATCGCATGTTCAATCCTCAGAAAATATTTTTAATTTATTTTATCTAAAGATTATATAAAATAATAAAAAGACAATAACACAATTAAAACACTCTAAATGTTTCTTTTGTTGTGTTGAGCCGGAGACCAGGACCATTTATTTGGCTTTTGTCAATATTTTTGTAATGGTCTTAAGTTGATTAGAATGTAATATTTGTTTATAAATATTTTAACTCTTTAACAAAATACACACATTACAGACATTGCGATTGAACCCGAATCTTTTACTTTGTTAGCATGAAATGCTTATATGTATGTCATTCGAAAAAAAGGTTAAAAAATTTGAGGCTTCGTGATCAAACTCGGCACCATTTCTGTGGCCTTTTTAATTGCATAAAGGACAGTGTATACTTTTAGGATGGATACTAAGATTAGGGATGGGCATGGGTCGTGTTTTTGGACCACCGGACCCGACCCAAAAATAAACACCCTAAACCTGCACCCGAGTCGAACATAATCTTTAAATAATCCGACCCGACTCGAAAATAAATATACTAAATCCAATCCCGAGTCGACCTATATAAAATAAATTAATTTTAAGGACTTAATTGTAAAAAAATAATTTTAAGGGACTTAATTGTAAAAAATTATAATTTAAAGGACTAAATTATAAATAAAAATTCAATTTTAAGGACTTAATTATAATATATATATATATATATATATATAAAGAGGGGTATTATTATAAATACCCCTAAAAAATTTAAGGAAAAATTACACTATTAGTCCCGAATCAGGTATTTTTCACCCTAAACCCGAACCCGACCGACCCGAATTTATTATCAACAAAAATTCGTCCCGAACCCGATTTTTTCATTAAAAAATCTGAGTCGATCAGGCCGGGTCGAGTCGGAACCCGTCGGGTCCAGGTAAAATGTCCATCCCTAACTAAGATGATGCTTTTATATACTAAGGTATTGATATGATTGAGAATTGGGATAAGAATATATATAGGTTGAGATAGAAATGGTTTTTTTTTTTTGTTTTTGCAACAACTTGTTTGCTTACTTTTGTCTATAATAAAATTTGATTTATCTAGAAAAGAAAACACTAAAACAATATATCATACTCGTAAATATGGGTAATTTAGTATTCCAATTTCCAACTGAGTTTTAAGGTTGACCAATGACACTGAACTCGGTCAAAC
This sequence comes from Hibiscus trionum, assembly GCA_030270665.1. Lineage (NCBI taxonomy): Eukaryota > Viridiplantae > Streptophyta > Magnoliopsida > Malvales > Malvaceae > Hibiscus > Hibiscus trionum. Next base: position 8,599,609 of record BSYR01000045.1, on the reverse strand, counting down.
TTTTAAATATATACTAGATTTTCATCACATGCACTTTGTGAGAGAAACATATTTTATTTAAAATATATATTTATCAAACTTTACGTAATAAATTATGTGTTTAATATATTAGTCCCTTGTTCATCCATTTTTAATTTATTTCATTTAAATATTATATAACTTAAAGAAAAAAACTAAAATATCATTAAAATAATATTGTATTTTTTATATAAGGATAATTTAATAATTCCAAACTTGTTATAAAAAAAGACCGCAAATTTAAGAGTCAAGAGATACCTAATACCATACCTCACAAGTTTATTATAAAAAAAGACCACAAATTTATTATAAAAAAAAGACCACAAATTTATTATAGAAAGGTACAAAACCGCGCTTGGAACCTGTGGGAAATATCGAGTCATTGTCTGTCGTGTAAATCTGGGAATAACGTCTTTGGTTAACGAGTAATTAGGGATGGGCACGGGTCGGGTAGGGTCGAGTTTTTGGCCCACTCGGATCTGACCCGAAATTAAATAATCTAAACTCGCATTTGACCTGACCTGATAATATTCTTTAAAAAATTTGACCCGACCCAACCCGAAAATAATTATACTAAATCTGACCTTAACTCGACCCCGACCCGACCTATATAAAATAAATTAATTTTAGGGACTTAATTATAAAAAAATAATTTAAGGGACTTAATTGTAAAAAAATATAATTTGAAGGACTAAATTATAAAACACAATTCAATTTTATGGACTTAATTATAAATATATATAGGGGTATTATTATAAATATTCCTAAAAATTTAGGGGAAATTACACTATTAGTTCTGGATCGGTGGGATATTTTTCACCCTAAACGCGAACCCGACCCGATCTGAGTCTACAATTAACAAAATCCCGACCCGACTTGAACTCAAACTCAATTTTTTATTAAGAAATCTGACTCAATCGGACCGGGCCAGATCGAAACTAGTAGGGTTCGAGTAAAATGCTTATCCCTAAGAGTACCAACGACCAGCTTTATTTCTTTATTAAACAGCGATATTACATTCTCAAGCTAAATGTCGGGATTTAAACTATATAAAATAAGACAATATGATATTTTTGGTTCTTCGGACAATTAGTTAATCTATTATTTTCTTATAATATATAAAATAAAAAATAAGACTATACTGATTCATTTATATTAATTTTTAATTTATGTTTGAGTATTTTCCATACACTAGAGGTGAAAAATATAGTTTTTACAAGCGTTTTAGTTTTAGGGTTTAGTATTTTAGTTTATGATTTATGTTTAGGGGTTTATAATTAGAAGTTGTGGTTAGAATTTAGGGTTTATGTTAGAATTTAGAGTTTATAGGTTAAAACTTAAATCCCTAACCATGTTACCCTAATCATAAACCCTAACCTCTAAACCCTAAATTCTAACAACGTAACCTGATTTCTAAACCCCTAAACATAAACCTCAAATTGAATATATAAACCATAAAACTAAGGCGCTTGTGGAAACTTTTTTCACAGCCAGTGTATTGAATATAAATTCTCTATGTTCATATTCTTTTTAGTGTATTTCCATACACGAGTGGCGGATTTTTTTTACAAGTGTCTTGTTTTTAGGAATTTGAGATTCAATTTAGGATTTAGAGTTTGTGTTTCAAATTGAAGGGTTGTGGTTATAATTTAGGGTTATAATTTAAGGTTTACAAGTTAAAACATAAATCCTTAACTAGGGGTGGGCAATACTCGACTCGAAAAAATTGAATTATTCGACTCGACTCGAGGCGAAAAAACCCGACTCGGTTTGACTCGACTCGAAAAAATTTCAAATAAAATTTGAGTTATGAAATGGAAATTCGAATAACTCAAAAAAATTTAGTAATTAGTTTATCAGTTTTTATATTCGAGTCGACTTTGTCAATTGTGCATGATATATTATGTATATCACACGTGAAAATATGAAAAAATATATATGTATATTATATATGCATATAGAAAGCCGTTAAAATTGGAATCAATATGTGCACCGCCCAACCCTAAGCATATACATATAGAAATATATATGTACAATTACATTTGTACAACAACTCGAAAACTCGATTCGACTCGGAAAAAAATTCAAATAAAATTTGAATCGTAAAATAGGACTTGCAAACTCGAATAACTCAAAAAATTTTGACTCAACTCGACTCGATCAAACGCCCAGCCCTATCCTTAACCATACAATCCTAAACCCTAAATTATAGCCATAACCCATAAAATATAAACCCCTACGCATACACGATATGCCCATAAACTATAAACCATAATCTAAATGTCTAAACCCTAAAATTAAAGCACTCATGAAAACTTTTTTTCTACTGTTAGTGTATTGAATTTAAATCATTCTCGTGCTTTAATTATTTTCTCAAATTTATATTTATATTGTGTAATTATTTTGTATTTTAAGTTTTTTAATAGTATTATGGTGATTACAAGGTAGTATATTTCATACATATTCTTAATTATTTGACAATGCACACACAACTTGTAGACAAAACAATTTGAACCCGAATCTTTTAACACATCCTCTTTTTTACCTGGACGACTTGTAATATTTAATCTTTAAAAATAATATATATATATATATATATATATATATATGTCAAATGTTTTAAAGTAATATCTTACTTTTGCTTATGTCACCAGCAATGAGATCAGCTGCTTAGCTCAGACATGTTTTGTTTGCTGGCATGATCAATGACATAGGTTCGATTGGTACATTACACATACCTTCAAACAGTAATGTGATCAATGGGCCCAGCACCCAAAGGAACAGTTGTTTGTGCTATGAGATGTTAATATCTTATCTAAATGTGGTCCATTTCTTACTGTTTTTTATTAAATTGTGAAATATGTCTTACCTATTTATATTTAAGTGGTCACTCTCATTTTATTTATTTATTTCGTTTTTTAATTTTAATTTCTTAATTCATTAAATCTGTCTTCATAACATGTTTTTTTTCTACCTTTTGGTATGTATTTTCTGCTTTTTGACACTTTTTTGTTGCTTTTTTGCACGCTTTTATGTTTGTTTGTTTTTTTTTGTCCGGGTTGAATTTGACGTCGCCACGACTAATCAAGAAGGGACTCTTTTGATTATCCTGTTGATCTCCCTATTTTGGACCCTCGAACTGGATCTAGATGCAAGTTTAGTCCCCGCTCTTGTTCGCGATTGAGTTGTGATAATAAACGTGTTGTCAATGTGCTCCAATTCTGTAATATGCATTTTTAATGTTGTTTGTTGATGGATTTTACCTTCATCGTCGAGCTTTGGTTATGTTTTGTATATATTTTGTTTCGAGTCTTTAAATTAGGTGTTTTACCTTTTCTTTGGTCCTGTTTATGATCTATAGACGTTAGTTTTCGTGTTTTTAGACATATATCCAGATCATGTCTGTTTACCTGCATTGTAAACTTTCATCTTAAATTTTCCTTTTAATAATAAAATTGACGTACTCATATTAAAAAAAATCACTTGAGTAAGTAACACTAATTTTCTTATTAACTAATAAAACAATATCCAAGCATGATTTTAATAAACTACTTCTTGAGCAAAATTTTCTTTTAGAGGTTATTATTTAAAAATTAGGATGATGTCAAAAAAATGTCTCCAACATTTAACTAGATATTTACTTAGATTTTTATTTTTAAGCACTTTAATCCTCAATGTTTCATTTTAGGTCAAAATGACCCATCTGTGGATGAAAACTATTAGTAAACTAACGACAAACAACTTAAAATGACTTAACAAAACGACACACCAGCGGAAAAAGAAAATTTTATATTTTATAAGATTTAAGAAAACTATTGTTTGACTAATGTATCACTCTGTCAAGTCAGCATCTTTTTTTATATGACAACATTATGTCATTCTGCACTGTCATGTAAAGTTTCCATGTCATTTCAAGCCATTTATCGTTAATTAACTAACAATTTTCATCGTGTATGAGTCATTTTATCCTAAAATAAAACGTTGAAAGTTAAAATGCTTCAAAAAATAAGACCAAAATGACTATCTATTCAAACGTTAGAAATATTCTTTTAGTATTATGCCTAAAAAGTAATAGTATTAGTTTTACTCATATAGTTAAACTCAATTTTTAAAAATATTTGTTCATTCTTTTTTAGCTTTTAATAAAATTTATGCACACCTAAAGACAGGGGCGTTTCAAAGATTTTGGGGGCTCTGTGCAATTTATTAAAATATGGCTCTTAATTTATAATCAGTAAGAGATACAAGTGTTTTTTCAAAAAAAATACTTTAATGCAAAAAATATTATTAAATTGTCCTCTTGAGAACAAAAAATTTGACTTATAAACATCTAAATATGAAACATTTTCACTTCAAAATTATCATTCTTTTTGCATGTTTTAAGTTTTAGATAATTTTTTATATAAACATAATTATATATATAATTTTATAATTTTTACAAATATTTAATTTAATTTAAATTTCTTATTTTCGGGGCTCCTCTCTCTTGGGGGCCCTGTGCCTCATGTCGCGCCTGTCAAAAAACCCCACTGCCTAAAGACAACTATTTGAATCTGATATTTTAAAAATATCATCACTCACGCTCTATTTGTCAATGCTTCTTCAACGGATGTCGGAACACCGAACGAAAAAGTAATAATAAACACGCTAAACGAACGTTTGTCTACCTAATTTAACACTTAAACAGACGTTTATCTATCGTAAAAAAAAAATTCAACTTCCACCCAAACAGACGTTTGCCCTGCAATGGGAAACAAAGATCATTTATTAGATTCCGCGTTGAGGCAGTGTGCAATATTAAGGATGGTCGGTACTGATTCCAGGGTACGCGCTTGATTGGGAAGCTGCTTCAACAACTTGGGAGGTGAGGATTAATTGTGCCGGATGGGAAAACAATAAGTTATGAACTGCCACGGTTGCCACGGATCTAAAAATTTAAGAATAATGTTCAAAATATATTTTTTCAAATAAATATGTAAAAATAAAATTTTCCTCTATATATTAAACAAAATTATTTTTAAAAATAATAATGTTAAATTAAACTTATTTTAAAAAAAATTAAATATAGAGATGCGGATGCACCCACCAAGGCTGGTGTATTCGCCGCCGGATTTAATCTATCACTTTTTGTCGACAAAAAACAAGTAAAATAATGATCACAAGGGCGTCTTTCCAAAGACGATGATAAGATTTGTTGGATTTTACGTAATAAAATCAACAAAAAAGAACTCCCACTGGTAGTAAAGTAAAAAAAAAAAATTAGCAGTGGGAAAACGTTGAAAAGGTATTTCAAAACGTGAATCCAATGCAGTATAACATATATACATATAATATTGACACGATGATAGTTTTTTTTAAAGTAATTTAACTTTTTAACGTTTTATTTTTAATATACTTTTTTTGGATAAAAATATTAGATGAATAATAATAAATGACTTGAAACGATGCGATAAACCTCATGAAAGTATTCGCTTGCATAATAGTTCATGTAGTAAATGTTTGACTTGACATAATCACACATCAATCAAAAAATATTTTTAAAAATTATATAAAATATACAATTTTTTTCCGCTGACGTGTTATTCTATTAAGTCATTTTCAAATTATTTATCGTTAGTTTACTAACCGTTTTCATCCAAGAAGAAGACATTTTAACCCAAAATAAAAAGTTAATAATTAAAGTGCTTCAAAAAATATATGAGCGAAAGTGTCTTTCTAAAAATTATTGATTTGAAATTACTTTTAAGGGAGAAATATTTAGATATAAGTTTATCACCAAAAGAAGACATTAAAACTATTAATATCGATCGTGATTCTTTTCTTTCAAATCTCATATTAACAAATTAATACAAATATTTTATAAAAATTCAAAACTTAAAAGTACATAAAAAACATATAAAGATTTAAATTTAATTTTAACACAAATATATTAAAAACTAAGAATAAAATATAATTTAAAATTTTAAAATATATAATATATAATATTAGGTTGGGTCAGGTCGGGTACGCAATTACAAAATACATATTAAAAGTTGAGAATATATAATAGGATAAAGTTAAATGTCAATAAAGACTTTTAGAGTCTTCCTAATAAATATAATTGACTTATAGCATCGAGGGCAGATGGGACAAATACATTATTCTAGCACATCTGTACTAATGTTCAAAGTATTCCTTTCCACACAGTCTGGTCCATACTCTATAATGAATATAAAACAAATTATGATTTGTAATTTCCTTTGTTGATAGATACAATTCACAAATTCACCCGACCCGAACTTAAATTTAATCCGAATTTAAATCCAAATTTAAATGATTGGTGAAGGTGAAATACATCCATGTTACCAGTAAATATAGAATATGTAACTTTGTAAATCCGACACCTGTTTATTAAGATTTATAATTTTGTAACAGAATCTTTGCATAAATATTGTAGTTGACTTTTTTTTTATAAAGGAAAGAACCACTAATACGTACCTCGTTAAAAAACTTCCTTAAATCTAAATGGAGGAAAAAGAGTACACATACTAGTAGCTAAAATGTTCAAAAACAACTAACTAAAACAACTAAAAAAACCAAAAAACAAACTCTACATTCTGTAAATAACCTTCGACGTCGTTGACACCTATCCAACTCCAATTACCTATATTCCATGAGTGGCGACTCCCGTGGAACTAGACTGCTCAACATCCTTCTGAAAAGCTTCATGAATTGACAAAGAGGATGAAGAAAAATCCCCGAGCCACCAAAAGCTACGGTATAAGCGAAGTCGGTGTGCCATGGTTCCGACTTCACTATTCAAATACTAATTATTTTTAATCCGACTTCATTGTTCCCCTTATTTTTTTTAATTAAACAATAAAAATCGGTGTGTCAGGATTCCGACTTCACCCACTTAGCATCTTTCTCGTTAGAGTGAGTCAACAAACGAGCTGAAGTCTAAATTTTTTTATTAAAAAGAATTCAATAATTATTTTAAGACAAATTATTTTTAATCCGATTTCAAGTTAGTGTTCAAAAAGCTATAGATTTGAAAATAATATGAGAGGTATATTCTTGAAAAAAAGTGTAATATTGGTGTTATTTTCTCATTTTGTAACCACATTGATCAACTTGAGCTACGGGTGAAAGGAAAGCGGACACCTGTCCATTTATTCATTTCATACTGTACGTTATATTTATGATTGAATTTATTTGTATAAATTCGTTTAATCGGGAAATTAAGGTAAGATCACAAGATAAGAAATACTTTTTTTTATACATATTTTCCTTTTCTTCTAGCAACATGAAATAAAAGAGTAATTTACATATTACGTCACTGAACTTAATGTCTACTTTCATCTACATCACAAACCTTTAATTTAATCAAATTACATCATTCAACTTTTATTATTTATAAATTAAATCACTTATATTGAAATCATTAAATAATTTGAAAGAAAAAAACTAAAATTGACACTTTTATTTAACACATTTTTCACATAGCATCACCATTTAATGTTCAATTGATAATTTTTACATTTTTTGTAAGAACTTTCTTAAACATTTCGTTTTAAAAAATTCAAAGGAAAAATAATTAGATTTCTTATAAATCCTAACAAAAAAATTTAAGATGTGAATTGAACATTATTTATCGATGATATGTAAAAATATGTTAAATAAAAGTGTCAAATTCATTTTTTTCATTAGAATTATTTAATGGCTTCAATATAAGTGACTTAATTTATAAATAATAAAAGTTGAATGATGTAATTTAATTAAATTAAAGGTTTGTGATGTAAATGAAAGTGAATATTAAGCTTAGTGATTTAAAATGTAAATTACCCTGAAATAAAATAATATCAGTCTTTTTTATCATATAAATATTAATTAATTTATTTAATATAACTATTCATATCTCATTCACCGATTGATTGGTCTAAATTAGGTATTGCAGAGGTCTATTATAATAATAACTCTTTCAATACAATTTATTATATTCACATTGTTTGTATATGAATGTCTTATCTCATTCAATCAAATGATAGATTGTGATGTTTTTTTTTTGGTACCACTATCTTTGTTATATGAGGTTGTTGACTTTACGAGAAAAACATTATAACTTAAACACATATATTTTTTTAACAATTCTTACTAGGGAAAGGGAGAGTAGAATTGCTCATAATGGGTATTGCACCAACAACATAAGGGAAATGAGAAAAGCGTCATCTGAGAGCTTTTAATCACATACTCTAGAGATTGTTGACTTAAACACTAAATCTTAATATACTTATTTTTATTTGTTCATAGTGTCACAGAGAACGAAAATCACCTGCCTTTTTTTTGTGCCATTTTGATGCTCCAGACACTAAAAATTCAATTCCTATGCACTAATGTTAAATTCTAAATCCTAAACCCTACCCCTAAAGAATACACCATACAACCAACACTCTAAATCCCAACCCCAAGCTCTAACCTTAAACCCTAAATTTAAATTTTTAATGATAGGGCATAAGTAGGAGCATCGAAAGGCAGGCGATCTCTACTAGAAATCGTTTATAGGGAGGGATATATTGATTTAAAGAAAGAAAAGTTGGTGAATATATGCAGATACCAGATTCTATTAATGTACTACATACACTGGTATGGGACAATGGCATACACACATGAAGCTACCTGCATCTGCAAGTGGACTTAATTAAAACAAAATTAAAAAAAGAAAGTAGAAGAAACAAACAAAACGAGTCGTGTTACACGAGGGGATATGGCAATTTGCCCTATTTTTTCCTATCTAGGGAGTTTGATCCCAAAATTTTTTACTATATCATTTAAAGCTTGTCAGTTTCTGTAGAAAGGGCCCCAGTTCTTTACTAAACATGGAGTAATATAAATGTTGGGGCTGTAAGCACATCTGTTGCTAGTCTAAACACGGTGAAATTTTCAAACCAGGGTCATGGATATATAAATGTGAGGCGTGTTTGCTTAGTGTTTTGACGAGCGGGTGGCTGCAAACCTCAACTCGGACGAGAGGAAATCAAAGGAGAAGCAGAAAGGGAAGATGGTGAGAGCTCCTTTCTATGATAAAAATGGAGTGAAGAAAGGTGCATGGAGTGCTGAAGAAGATGAGAAGCTTCGTTCTTACATTCAAAGATATGGCCATTGGAACTGGCGTGAGCTACCCAAGTATGCTGGTAATTCTAGTTTTTATGGAGAAAATCAAGTGTTTTTTTATGGAGTTTTGATATCTGGTTAAGTAAATTTGCTAAATTTTCTGCAGGTCTTGAAAGGTGCGGAAAGAGTTGCAGATTAAGGTGGATGAATTACCTCCGACCTGAAGTGAAACACGGAAGCTTCACTGAAGAAGAAGATGCCTTAATCGTGAAATTACACCAAGAATACGGGAATAGGTTAGATCCAGTTTTAACATCTTATAAATCCGTTGAAAATCAAGTCGGAAGTCGAATTGATTCGACTTCCGACTCCGTTTCTACTAGTTCAACCATAGAATAAATCCAACCGAATAGGTTAGAGGAACCTGACGCAAGCATGCAATCGTCATATTGCTGATACAAGAGTGTTTTAAGTTTTAACTAACGAATCCCATGTTTTAAATGTGCAAAAATACAGATGGTCGATGATCGCTGCAAGTTTACCAGGAAGAACAGACAATGAAATAAAAAATCAGTGGCACAGTCGATTAAAAGCACGTGCAAATCGAAATCCGACGTCATCTACGGACCAATCCCAAAGTGAATCAATGTCCACCCACAGTTTGGATAGGGAAGCCGAAAGCATCCATATCGATATCCCTCCCAACATGATACTGGAGAGCTCGGCCTTGTCTCCCACAGCCACGACATCATCGACTGTCGAGTTCTCCTCCTCCAACATGATATTGGGGACCTCGGCCTTGTCTCCCATGACACCGTCGACTGTCGAATTGTCTTCCGCCAGCCCGGTTTTCGACCGTGTATATTCGCCGAGCTTATATGTTGGAGGCGGCGGTACGGAGAATGTTTGTCTCCCCTCGTGTTTATCGGGAATGTATGAAGATCGAAGCGGCGGAGATTTCTGGAGTGAGCCATTTGTGGCGGAGAAAGATCTTCCACCACCTTATGAGATTTATGATGATGAATATAATATGGATTTGATTTTTTATCAAATGATGCATGGCGACCAACCTAATTTTTTGCCGTGATCAATGTAGTATGACTCTTGTACATGCACTTACAATTCGAGAAATAAATCCTTAGTAGACGGGTTTTCGAAGTTTTTTTTTCATATCTAATTTAAGAGAATGAATAGGTGTCGAATTTATAATTATTTAAATATTGTAAGAACAAGTTATTTTTTTCTAAAAGTTACAAACAAGTCATTTAAGTTAAAAGTTGTTAATCAATACATGGAACATATGATTCCACATAGCACCGGTCTAAACATGGTGAATTATTCAAAACAGGCCTACACCAATCACTTGGGTTTCCGTTGTTATCAAATTTCGAGTTCAAGTCTAGAATTATTCAAAATAGGCCTACATCAACCACTTGAATTATTCGAAATTTCAACGTTCGACTTCGATAAGATTTGGTCTCTAAAAGTCCCCTCCCCCCCAAAAAAAGTAAAGACATTCCTGTGGATGTTAAAGTTAGAAAGGTTACAAACTGGCGTTTCTTAGTAAACAAAGGAGTGCAGGCTCAGAATTTAAAAAAAAAATGCTCATGGTGTAACCTGTTAATAGAAGAGTCCAATCATCTTTTCTTCAATTGCAGGTTTGTGATATGCTTTTGGTTCAGATTTTGCAAATGGTGAAACATTGTCTGGGCAAACGTGGGAAGTATAGATGAATTCATGAATTTCTGCCTCAGTATACATATGCCAAGCTCGGTGACAACTATATGACTCATAACATTAGCGGTTGCTTTATAGAGTTTGTGGCTTACAAGCAATGACAATGTGTACTCAATGATAAATTGGCTGCGATCAAGGACCTCTTGTTTGTTACAAATATGAAAGCTTACATATAGTTAAGGGCAATTAATGAGAACTTGATATACAGTGATGGAGATTGGTGGAAAAATCTCATAGCATGTATAGTGAATTGTAATAGCACTAGTGAAGCTGCATTGTGGTGCCCGCCTCCGGCTAACTCACTAAAATGCAGCGTTGTTGGAGCGTTTGGAGATAAGGGAATAGGTTGTGGAGGTGTTTTACGAAACTCGAAAGGAGATATGCAGGCGTTATTCTCTGGACCAGTTAAAAAATTCTGCTTCGATTTTGTTGAGCTGATGGCTATACACACTGCGCTAAAAGTATATTTGGAAGCAGCGGCGGATCCACATGGTGCCTTGGGTGGGCCTGTGCCCACCCTGAATTTTTCAAACCTTACACATTTAGCTTTAATTTTCATAATTTTTATGAATTAGTCTTTAAATTTTATGACTTGTGCCCGCCCTGAATGTTGAGATTTTTATGATTTGTACCCATCCTAAAAAGTGTTTTGATTTGTGTCCACCCTCAAAAAAAATTCTGGATCCGCCACTGCTTGGAAGGTGAGTTGAAAGGGCAATCTGCTCTGCTGGTAGAATCAAATTCACAAGTGGTCCTCAACTGGATTGCAAGCCCTATATCAAGACCATGGAGATGGTGGGATATCTTTGATGAAATTAATGGCATGAAGCGGGAGATTACAAGTGTGGAATTTCAGTATGTATCGCGTGAGCAAAACAATATGGCGGATCACTTGGCGAAAATTGGAACCACTAGACCGATGTTTTTTAAAGCATGGTGGTGAGTTGTGTATTAAATCTTGTTTTATATTTGAACAGATTTGATTGCTGGTGTAAATGAAACGTCCTTGTAGCAGAAATTAAATTGGATTGTACTCTTTTTCTCTATTAGGATCAAAAATATTTTTAACGAGGCATCTAATTTTAGTCTTTAATAAAATAAAATAAATTAATTTTACTGAGAAAAAGAAAAGAAATTCGACAAGAAAAAACTGTCTTCATCATCCGGCAGCTAACACAGAAGCTTGCCACAACAAGCCTCTCAACCCATGTTTTATGTTGCTCCAACAACATCAATATCTGTTAGCTTTGCAGCTCTATAAATAATGTAAGTACTGAAAGCAGACTCCCTTGCGAAGGGTGGGGTAGATAGGGCGTCCTGGCTATGGGTTCGACCTTGATTTGTGTCGAGTTGATCCTTGTAATACACCACTAATGGTACTCTTTTCCCCCATTTAGGTTTAGGGGGGTTTTTAATGAGGCTATTAGTTGTGCTTGTATGATTTTTACTCAATAAAGTCATATTGCCTATCAAAAAAAAAAAAAAAAGTACTGAAAGCAGTAACAGACGCAAAACTTTATATTATAGAATAAACTTATAAAATTCAGACGTAAAAAGTAGAGAATAAAAAAAAATTAAATTATATACGAATTTTAAATTTTTAAGGGACCGCTCTCTCCAATCTCTCTCGGTCTATCCCTGACCGGAAGGCCTAAGAATATTTTCACCGGCATTCTTTGTCTGGAAAAGAACCGGGCGAGATAATTAATAGCAACCAAATTCGCCAGAAAGCTGGAACAAAAAAATAAATAAATACAAATTCAGTGAATATGCTGAAGCATAACACAATAAGGTAAGTAGGTAAAAAATTACAGTTTTCTATCTATTTTTTCCCACCTAATTAGGTGGAATGCTTACGCAAGATTAAAAAAAAAAACATTTGCAGCACTTATCAAGCTATAAATATTTTAAACAACTAATTGTATTGAATAAATAACGAAGTAATACAACAATTCAAAATCCAAGACAAAAAATAATAAAAGTTTACAAATATATATAGTAGTGAAATCAAATGGTGCTGTGTGGTTACTGGGACGAAGTTCCCTTTAGGCTTAAAGGGGCCTAAGCCCTTGTTAAAAGTTTTAAACATTTGATAAATTTTGGTTTAATGCTAATTTGGCTTACGAAAAAAATATGTATTTAAACTAAGAAAATATAAAGACTTACTACATATTTAATGAAGTAGGAGATTAACAAAACGAGGATGAGTCTGTGCCCTCAAATATTTTGATATAATAACAATTGATTTTTATAAGTTTAAATATTAGACATTGTCCCTTAAATTTTAAGTTTAAATACTTAATAATCCATTGTAATTTTAAAATTCAATATTTCAGCTTCTCCCGATGTTTAATCTTGAGTCCGTCTTTGATAGTTAATGCTTCTTTAATTGAGCTTGGATGTTGAATATATATGGCTTGATAAATAAGCATGTATAGACCTTTGGGGGTTCAGTTCCAACTTCCAAGCAACTTTATTTGTTAATAATAATAATAAATAAATAAATATTCTATACACGACGGAAATTGAAAGTTTCCACAAGCGCTTTAATTTTAGGGTATAAAGAGTTAGTTTATGGTATAGGGTTTAGGGGTTTAAGTGTATAAGGTTAGAATTTAGGGATAACTGTTTCAATTTAAAGCTTAGGGTTATAATTTAGGGTTTATAGGTTTAAATCTAAATCCTCACTATATTACCCTAAAAACTAAACCCTAACATATAAACCCTAAATTATAACTCTAAACCTTAAGTTGAAACAACTATCCCTAAATTCTAAACCCTTACACCTAAACTCCTAAACCCTATACCCTAAATTAACTCCATATACCCTAAAACTAAGGCGCTTGTGAAAACTTTCAATTTCTACCGCCTGTGTATAGGATATTAATCCTAATAATAATCGTGAATAAGCCGAGTTTTATCCATGAAAATTTCCAAGTTTTAAGATTAAGCCCAATCACAACACTGATATTTTCTCACGTAAAGTGGGCTACTAAGTCCAGGCTACTTTAGGTGAGAATGTAGTGTTTTGTCCGCTTGGTTTGGGCTTCTGTACTATGTTTAATTTTTTTAACCTTTTAAACACACACCGTACATATAAAATATTCGAATTTAGATCACCTAAATGAAGTATATCATTTTTTATTATTAGAACCACTTTACGGGTTCAATTAACCATTCATGTTAAATATATGTATTTATTCATATTATCATATCTTAACTTTCCTCTTGAAAAATTAAAAATAAAAATCTTTTATTAGTGTATGTGGTTGATAGTGGAAATGGTGCAGCATCGGTTGGAAAGTGATGGCGACAAAACTCGACCGAGGTCACTCACTTTAACATGAATTTTAAACACTAATACAACTTTTTAGCATAATCTTTTGGTTTGATTTCTCAACTTACTATAATTAAGTAATTAACTACATTAACAAAAGCTGATTAGCTGACCAATTAGAGTTGTCTGATAAGATTCACGTGGATCCCCGACAGGACAACAAAAGAATTAGAAAGTGGCGATTGGCAAAAAGCTTTGTGCCACCTTTATCACCTGCTCACCACTCGCCGACGCTACCCAAACAGCGAGAACAAAACAATGAGCAGCAGAACCGGGAACGTGAAAGATGCCCGTGGCGGTGCTGACGATTGGGCGTTCTCGAACTGGAGAGAATCCACGGCTAACGGCATGTTCTCTTGATCCGGGCTGCAACTCGACTCCTGAGGGTGCGCGCTGTACATTATGGCCCGGAGCACTGCGGAAACGGTGGGTATGTACGCCGTTTTGTTGCGTTTGAGGAGCCAAGTCAGCCCCATCAGCTGGCAGTCTCGGCTGAACATCTTGCTCGCTCGGTCGCTCGCCGTGCTCCCGTTCTTGCTGTATCCGCCTTTGAGCTGTGCAAAAATTACTAAATGACGATGTCGCTTTCATTAATTTAACAATGGATACAATTCTCATTGAATACTTTACCTTTTGGAGAGCGCCCAGGCATTTCGTACACCCAGCATAAGAAGAGTTCCTACAATCTTTCTCCAAATCCTTCACCGCCGCTGTCGGCGTCGCGTTTCGGAAACCGGAAACGTTAAACGCGGCGGGACAACTCAGGGAACTGATCTGATGCAGTCTTATTCCACAAAAACATATAATCGCATCGCAACTCGCGTTCGGCTGAGGAATCTTGACTCGCTTGCTTACCAATGCTTCCTGCAACGAGTTCACACACTTTTGGGAATCGTCCGGTACCATGGGCTGCTCCGGTTGTACCGGAGCAGGAGCCGACACTTCCAAAGCGTACCTTGCATGAGCAGCATAGAGCCAAGCTGCCAACACGGGACAGCAGCGGCTTCTGTCCAGGTCGTGACCACACGCGTCGTTGACGCCGCCGAACAGCTCGGATGACAGGTCGAGCCGGCAAACCTGAGCTTGGACTTGTGCCGGGAGTGCGGGAACCATGTCTCCGGGTTTTAACGGCTGGGCGTGGCCGGAAACTGGTTGAGATAGAAAATTGGCGAGAGAGTAGTGGTGGAAGAAAGTGAAAGAAAATAAAAGTAATAGAAATGGTGAAATGTGGGAAAGAGAATCCATGGGTTTTCTTGGAAAAAGTTGGTGGGGAATCGGGAAATGGGAATCGGAGACGGCACTTTGAACCTGCTAATAATCATTCATTCTTTTTGTTATAGCAACAACATTATAGGGAAAAGGGAAAGAGAAGATATACTCAAAAGGTATAAAAGATTATTGTGGTGCTCTGAAAGCTACAAGCTTTAAGCAAAATGTTGAATTTTGAGAAACCTATAAAAAAAACAGCAGCTTATGGAAAACGAAAAAGGAAATTACACGAGAGAGAAGATTGGATCTGGGAATCAGGAGGTTTCTCCTATATGTTTCTATCCGAAGAACATGAGATCAAATGGCAGATTATATATATATATATATATATATATATTATTAGACAGGATATGGGTTCGGGTAAAAATACTCTGCCCTAATCATGTTCTCATCTATCCCACAATAAAAATCACTTAAAAATTAAATTTTAAACTCTAACCTTAATTTACACATCCTAAACATTAAATCCTACACCCTACCTCTAATTCCCTAAACCCTAACCTCTAACTCTAAACTCTAAACACACTATTTTAAAGTGGAGGCATAAAATAAGGCATGATAAAAGAGTAGACGATTTCCATCCTATGGTTTATGAGATTTCTCTAGTTTTATGGTTTTGGATTATATATAAAATTGATTCTTGAAAAGGACCAAAACTATGTTATCTTCTTTGGTAACTAGAGAGGCTCATTTAATCTGAATTCGATGAGATTCGATTAACACTAAAAATTAACACTTTTCAATTAAAATATAAAAATATTTATATTTTTAAAACAAATGTCAGAATTGAAATTAATACAAAATAAGATAATATAAATATATCTAATCACTTAACCGATCAATGGATATATCAAAAGTAATACTTTAGAAAGGTAAATGCATAATTAAGTTGAGTAAAAGAGGTAGTAAAAATAGTAGAAAGTTTAGAATGGAAAGAGATGGGACCATGGAGAAACAGAAGAGATTCGTTACGTTCGGTGTTGGGGCTACATTAACCGGGGGAGTGATTGAAAAGAAAGAAAAAAAAAAGCTGTGTTGAGTGTGTGAGGAATTGGCAGGTAGTGATGTCCTTTTCCTTTCATTCCCTACTACTTCTCTTTCTTTCTTGTGAATGATAGTGCAGGCCCACTCCCCATTTCAAGGCAAGTCAGGGTTATTACTTGTTTACGGCGCGGTTAAAAAGTGACAAGTTTATAAAATTAGTCTTATCGTATATTAGAATCACTTATTTTAATAAATAGAAATCATTTGTTCTTTTTGATGCTACTATATATGTTTTTAATATAAGTTTTGCAAAAAAAAACTTAAAAGCTCTCCCCCTTAGTTCTCCCCCAAAACTAGCGTCGCTCAAACCAGATCTCAGATCGTCTTTTCCTCGGCGGCCAGTTGTTATTTTGGTGGCTGGCCTCCCTCCTTCCTTCGTCCTTTTTTCTTTCTCTGCTGCAAGCTGGCCTTTTTTTTTCTTTTTTGATTGGTTTTGCTTCTTAAGTTTTATCTGGTGTTTTCTCGATGGGTGTTTCGAGTCTCGGTCACCACAGTTTAAGTTTGGGAACCAATTTTGAAAGAGGGACGATCGGTCCTCTTTGCTGGCTCGGAGTAGGAAAGAACAAGTGGAGGAGAGACTCGACCCTTCTCGTCTCTCTTTGTACTTCGTTTTTTCATTTTTGGTTGAATTTTTCTTCGCTTTCCAGTTTTACAGGTTCAAAGAATGTTGGGGGAGGCGATGGCTTCGGTAATTTGTCCCTCCGGTGTTCCTTTTGCATGTGGCCATTTGATTTCGGCGTTTTGTCGGGAACTCGTGTGAAGAGGCTGACCCATTTTTATGGAACATCATTTGCCGTCTTGCTCAGCTCGCCGCTTGGATCTCACGTCGTTGTTAAATCCCGTCACCATGTTGTCGTTTGCCCTTTGTGGGTGCTGATTTTCAGCTCTTCTTTCTCGCTCGTGTTGGCCATTGCAAAATGCTCCTCCCTCTTCCGCTCGTTTGTGGCGGCTCTCCCCTTTTTCTCTTGGTTCCGAGCTTGTAGGGTGCATGTCTTGTTTTTTTTTTCCTTTTCGGATGTTTGTTCTTGGCTTCTTTGTCATGGTTTGTATGCTTCGTTTCATTTGAATGAAGATTTACATTCCCCTTTCATAAAAAAATACATGTTTTTAATATTAAAAATTAAGTTTAGAGTTTATGATTTAAGTTTAAGGCTAAGGTTTAAGGTTGAGTTTAGAGAATCAAAGATCTGATATATATTTTAAAGTTTAAGATTTAGAATTTTGGGTTAAGACTTATTATTTACTTTTTAATGTTTGAACATAAAAAGTGGCACTGAAAAGGGATATAAGATTTTTATCCCTATTTCAACCTACAGTCTTTTCTGTTGTTTATGAAACCGTAAAATTAGTTAATTGAAACATAATAAAAATACTCTAACACTATCCGATACTTTTTCTTATGTTCAAAATTAAAATTTAAGCCTTTAATCCTAAATTATAAATTTTAATTTCTAAATCATAAACTTTAAAAAATATATCATACCCCTAATTTTTTAAACCTTACTCTTAAACTTTAACTACAAACTTAACATTTTTAGTGTGAGGACATTAATAAAAATACCAAAAAAGTAAAAGATTACTATTCATTAAAATATTTTGTAGGTAAATAAATAAATTAAGGGTTTAATTGATAAATTTTATTTTTATATTTTTTTACTTAGTTTTATTTTTTTCAAAAAATGATATCGAAACTGAAAAAATAAATTTCAATCAATTGAAACTTGTCCTTTGGTACAAAAGTCAAATAAAAAATAATTTAGATACTTTTTTTTGGTAATAGAGAGAAAAGGTCTCAAACTAACATTGAGACATAGACTAGTACCACACAATAGTCGAGGTTAAGTATAGATCACTTTGTTAATTAGCTTGTCGCAATTGATTTTTTTTACCATTTAAAAGTAATTATAATATATTATCTGTTCATATATATATTTTAATATCTCAATATGCGTACTTATACACTTTCTCATAACTTGATACCTAAAAAATTTTTGCTCTCAGGTTGGTACCAAAATTTATACATTCTATCAATTTTGTCCTAATTTGAAACAATTCAATAAATATAACTCTTTATATTTACTATGTGTTATTCACCTAAATTGTTTGTTCTTCTCTTAGAAATATTATATTACTTTCTTGGTATAATAAAAGTTTAAACATAACTTGTTGATAGAATTCAGTTATCCAATTGTTGCTTTGATTCGATGGACTCGCTTGATTTGATATTCTCACAAAAATGATTAAATTGATGGAATTTTTAAATATGAAATGTTAAATTTATTGAATTATTTTGAATTATGACTAAATTGATTGAACGCATAAGTTTTGGGGACTAAAACTGTTAATAAAAGTATTAAAATAGTGGATGGAATTAAAGTTTGGGTACCAACTTGGGAGGAAAAGTTCTTTAGGTACTACTATGTTGGGAGAAAATGTATAGTTCAAATACCAACTTGATAGAAAAAATTCTTTAGGTACCAACTTAAGAGAATGTGTATAGTTTAGGTACTAAAATTATATTTAAGCCTATTATTTTTCCTCTTGTGTTCATTATCATTTCTGCCATTATTTCTTATTGACAGTGTAAACTCAAAAGTCGGCCCCATGAACAAAGTCAATGGCATGATTATCATCCTTTTACATAAACACTATAATATTTAAAGAAAACAAAATAAAAAAATAAAAACAATACAAACTGAGAAGCCACTAAAAAATAAACAAAGCCAAAAACCAAAATCACTGATAATGATGATTCTTTCAGCATTACTAAATGCACTAGGCTATACTGGTGAATCTATATTTACATAAATTCACTGAAATCCAAACCATCAGGAATTTCGAACTTGAGCAAGCTGCTGAAGCTTTCTCTCTCGTCATCCACACTGCTGCTGCTGCTGTTGATAAACGTCGACGACGAATTCAAAGGCGTAGGACTCGACATCGGCGTTGACCTCAAAGAATCAAAGCTAAAATTTGGATTCGGACCAGACTGGACATGATTCGGCTGCGAAACGAACGTTTCTTGGGTATTTGAGCAGCTGAAAAACCCTTCTCCAGATGATAACACGGGCTCCATTTGGCTTAACATCGTAGTACAAGGAAAGGTTGTCGAGGGAGGAAGAGGAGGAGGAGCTAGGTTTTCTTGAGAATCATTACAAAGCTGTTGGTTTTGTTGGAGATGTTGCAAGAGTATTTCCGGGTTGTCTTGTTTTAACGACAAGAGTGTGTTGGCTAGCCGTAGCAATTGAGGGTTTAGGAGAGCTTGTGCACCTAACAAGTTTGACACATTAACAAGCGACTGGTTGCACAAAGTTGAGCTCAGAATCGAGGAGAGGTCGAGAAAATCGAGTCGCGGCGCATGTGTCACCGGATCGATCCCGTTCCTCAGAAGCCTTTTCCTTATATGAGTATTCCAATAATTCTTGATCTCGTTATCAGTCCTCCCCGGCAAGCGAGCCGCAATAGCCGACCACCTGAAAATAAGATTAAAATAAACCGGTAAATCGGTAATCTCCATATCATACATGAAAACGACAACACAACCACATAAAAATTGCCCGTTTTCAAATGAAATAAACAAGAGAAAAAGCATACTTGTTGCCCAAGACACTGTGCAATTGAATTATCGTCTCTTCTTCCTCAAACGAAAACCTTCCTCTCTTGATATCAGGTCTTAGGTAGTTCGCCCATCTCAGACGGCAGCTCTTTCCACATCTTTCCAGCCCTAAACAGTTCGAATACAAGCATGATCAGAATCAAACTATACATACATATATATATATATATAGAGAGAGAGAGGACACAAATTTATACCAGCTTTCTTGGGGAGGGTACGCCAGTTGCCGGGGCCATGAATCTGAATATAGTTAGTAAGCTTGAGATCTTCCTCGGGTGTCCATGGACCTTTCTTGAGGCCAGTTTTGTCGCAGCAAGGTGTTCTCCCCATTGATTTTGCTTGAGAGTTATGTGCAGTTTTACGTGAAGAAGTGAGTGGCGGCAGAAGGGTAGAGTTGTAGAAGAAAAAATGGCGAAAAGTGTTGAGTGGTGGGATCCCAAAGGAACGATGACCTCTCCTATATATATTGCAGAAAAGGGTTTCCAATATTGAAGTCAATGGAGTTTGGTACCGCCCTCCTGACACGTGTCTTTTTCTTTGTACATTTTAGGTTTATACGTACATAATACTATTCATTCATTTCTTTTTATGTTGTATAAATGCACATGAATTTAAGTTTAACTTAATTATGTCTGTGTAGAAATGGTGGGTTTTTTTTTAGGAATTTAGTTTAGCTTGTTTGTATTAGGGGTGGGCAAAAAACTCGATTACCCAGTCTCGGTCTCAGACCCGGTCAGACCAGGTGGATTTTTACCCGGAATTGGTTCCGGTAGAACCAGGACTGGATTCAAAATTTAGGTCCCGGTTGCGACCGAGACTGGATCTTAATTTTTTGGACCCGGTACTCGGTGGGTACCCAATGGGACCGAGACCAGTAACGGGTACCGGGTACTGGTTGGGTACCGAATGACGTTAAAGAGGTTGAAAACAATTGAATGCGCTCCTTTATTTCTCTTTATTGAACTTTCTAGTGGTCTTGCTTGCAATAGATAGAGTTCTTTAGTTTATTCTCTCTCTTTATATATGAATATTATGAGTATGACTCGTTTTAAGACTTCAACCTTCAAGCCTACAATATTTTGACTATGTTATTTAATACTATTATTATTGATAGTTGAATTTTTTTCCATTATTGCTCAAATTTTATTAATAATAAACTAATTGATTGGGTACCCGGTATTGGTACCGGTTCCTACTAGTACCAGGACCGGTTCTTGAAATCTTGGACCCGGTCTGATCGGGACTGATTCTAATTTTCAGGAACTGGTGGTTACCGGGACTGGGACCAATTCTGAATAAATTGGCCGAGTACCCAGTCTTGCCCACCCCTAGTTTGTACAATATATGACAGCATGGGAGATTAACATAGTAACGAATTCAATATCTTTTAATTTATGAGGGCCGAGAGTTTAATATTATATGTAATATTATATCAGTTCAAAGGAAATAAGGTCATAACTAAAAGTAGAGTAAAATCGAAAATTTAAAATCAGACCTGAATCATAAACTATTATGAGTGTGAATGAATTCTATCACTATAGTGATTTGTAATTTTATAATTTTAAAAAATTAAAATATAACTATATCATATATTAATCCATACGTTAAATTTGTTGATATTTATTTTTTACACATGTCCATCAATGAAGGTACAAAAAGACAAAGCAATTATGAGTGAAGTAAAATGGTTGATCGACTTTGAAATTTTAACTTCAATCAAAATCCATATTTCTTATCTTAATTATGATGATTTATGATAGCTTCTAAGACTTCACTATCTAAACATTTCGACGGTGGCTTGCCTTAACTTGATTGGTTGAATATTCATTTTAGGTCCTTTGTTAGAGTAATTAGGTTGAGTGTAGACAAATCTTTCTAACTAATGTACTATGTCCAAAATGATTCATAGTTTCTACACACTTTTTAGAGAGAGAAAAACATATAATAACTATTAAAAATATTTTTAAATAGATTCAATAAAAGATGAAAAAATCGTTACGTATCGAACCGAATCGTAAATATTTTGATTCTTTTTAAATAACATTTAGATTTTGAGTCTTATAAATTAAAAAACACCATTGAAAGCAGTGACAGAAGCATTACTTTATAATAGGGAGACAACTTATACGAATTTCAAATTTTCAAGGGGCGACCACTCTCTTCCACCCCTAGATCGATCCCTGGTTAATAGAGCTCATTTTGATTCTAAAATTTGATCCGATTTCACATTAAATACCCTATTTCAACTTCAATAAGCTTTTGTGGTTTGACCGTACTTGTCCAATTGATAATGATTGGGCGGTAAAGGTAGTTAAGGGAGGTGTCCACAATGGGAGAAAATGTGACACTATTCCATTACCCATTTCCCCCATATTTTGAACTTCAAGCACAAAAGTGTTTATCTACGTTAGCTTTCATCAGCATTTTGGTCCAATTACAACTCTAAACTTTCCATGTAAAGCATATTTTTGGCAACGTCCAACCCTATTTCAACTTCAATCAACTTGTGGTTATGGCGGCAAATCAGCTTCCACTTTCAAATTTTGACTTTAAATTCGACCGTGTATAAAATTTACGTGTTGATTTTCGGTTTGAGTTTTAGTATCTGTGTGACCATTGTCCAAATATATTTGGATTATCAGTTTGTTAATATTTTTTAACGATTAATACTAGTAATAATTGATTAATATCCTATAACCTAAAACGAGTTTGGTCAAATTCTTCTATTATCCTATAGTACATTTGTTTTTGCTTAAACAATGGCATTATGTCAACACTTTCCTAGCTGGACCCTCTTTGAGAACAAACCACTAGATTTGGGGCACGTGTACCAAAAGCAGCACCAGGTGTCCTGTCTAATTCTACCTAAAAAGTCAACCATCCCCATTCCTTTATAGTTCGAATACAACCAATTTCCCTCTCAAAATTTGTGGTATTGCTTAGGTTGGACAGTTGTTAACTCTAAGAATGGTTAAAATACTTAAGCTGCACGAACCAACTTGACTCAGTGGTTAAGGGAACGGTTGTTGTTCCTAGAGGTCACATGTTCGAGCACTAGTAGCTGCAGCATGATGATTAAGCATGTATTGTAAAATGATTGAGCATGTATTGTCAGATGATTGAGAATATATCTAGAACAGATACTACTTGTAATCACCTTAGCTTTAAAAAAAAACTTAAGCTGGTTTTGGAGCAGGAACCAGATTTCAACTGGGTTAAGGAAACTGGATTAATTCAAACACATTGACAATCAGGTGCAAAACTTCATCCACCTTCTATCTAACATGACACAATCTGGTCAAATGCTTTTATATTATATAATGCATAATCTTTGTGCCAAAGGTCAACATCTTGTTGCTTGTTTCCTTGCATTTCCTTTTATATCCATCTCCTTTTTATTAATTTTAACATGAATAATTAATAAGAAAATTTGTCTGTAAAACAAGGATAAAAATCTTTCCGTCTCTTTTCGGTGCCTCTACTCATGCCCTAACACTAAAAACCATTACAAAATTAAATTTTAAACTCTAAATCCTAAACCCTATACCCTAAAAAATACATCATACCCTAAATTTCCTAAACCCTAACCCTAAATCCTAACCTAAAAATCTAAACCATAAACTCTAAATCTAATTTTGAGCATGAGAGCATAAGTAGGAGCACCGAAAAAGGCAGATGATTTCCATCCGTAAAACAAGGTCTTAATTATGGATAAAATTCATCTGTCCCTTTTCGGTGCCCCTACATATCCTCAATACTAAAAAAATACTACAAAATTAAATTTTAAGCAATAA
Organism: Hibiscus trionum; assembly: GCA_030270665.1. Taxonomy (NCBI): domain Eukaryota; kingdom Viridiplantae; phylum Streptophyta; class Magnoliopsida; order Malvales; family Malvaceae; genus Hibiscus; species Hibiscus trionum. The sequence goes on along the minus strand of BSYR01000045.1, from coordinate 8,575,704 downwards.
CCCTAAATTCTAAATCATAAACCCTAAAAATACACCCTACCCTAAATTCTCTAAACCCTAACTACAACCCATAACCTAAAACCCTAAACTATAAACCCTAAAGTTAATTTTGAGCATGAGGGCATATGTAGGAGCACCGAAAAGGGTAGAGGATTTGCATCCCTTAATTATCTTAATTAATCCCTTGTCTCCCTGTTGCTCCTCTAGAAACATCTTAATTTAGAAATAACATCAACCAACGTTTATCATGATGACACGTCCCATATTTTCATAGATTTTGATCCTCATTTCCCAAATATATATAATTTTTCCAATGCATAAAAAAATTAAAATGTGGCTAAAATGTCACCCCTAGACCATGGTCGGGAAAACATCATGCATTAGTTCGTCACATTGATTTACAATATTTTTGTTGTTGTACGAACTGATTCATAATTTAATTAATCTATGCTTACATACACATACATACTTGTCGCAAATCTAAGGTTTGCTTGTGCATGAGAATGCCATATATAGACATGCATGAATCCATGTCTTTAAAGTTGACCAAAACAATATTTTACAAAAATGTGTATCTACGGTTGTTGTAATGAAAATTTTGTTTGTTAATTTATTGTTGTAATTAAGGTGTCACCAACAAACTTTGAATATTTTTGGGTTTTTTTGTTCAATGTTGTAAGCCAGAATTTTAAGAGTTCACATATATTTTGTTTGCAATGTTAGCTAAATTACGTTAGCTGAAGTTGTTAAAATTGGTACGTGGGAGTACGAAACCCGTCGGTCCATAATTTAATGCACTTCATGCACGTATCTATGGTATTTACGCTGCCAAAGCCTCAATACCATTTCAGTTCTATAGTACACTACACCCTCTACGTGGGGGGAAATATAGATTACGTTAAAAAAATATTTAATAACTTTGATAAAAAAATTTATCGATAAGGTAATAAAAAACTATATTTTTAAAAAATATTTTCATTTAAATTGATGTTTAATTAACTCAGAATAGAAATCATCTACTTTTTTTTCTCCATTTATGTCTCACACTAAAAATTAGGTTTAGGGTTTATGGTTAGTGTTTAAGGAATTTAGGGTAATGTGTATTTTTAAGTTGTAAGGTTTATGGTTTAAAATTTAGTATCAATGTTTAAAATTTAATTTTTAGTTGTTTTTAGTGTTGGACATAAAAAGTAACATAAAAGAGGCATAAGATTTTTGTCCATCAACTCGTAATACCAAAAAAAATCCTAAATTTTAATAAAATATAAATTAAAATGGGAATGAATGGCTTTTATTAAAATGAATTTAACCCGAATGAATTTCGACAAAAGATTTTGAAAACTTTTAAGTTGCGGTCTGGCATAGTCTATGAAATTTGATACATTGTTATTTTAAAATTTGATTTTGGTTCAATCATACATTTCAGGTCACGTGACAGTAAACATTTAGATATAAATTTTACCATGTATTCGTTTTTTTTTTGGATATGTATCTAATTGGAGAAATTATATCATAGGCCCGGCTCGCCACGTCATTCATGTTCCCAACCAATAAATAGCATCTATTTCATTATTTTTTTCATATCATTTTTTTTACCAAGTGAATCTATAATTGATAAAAAAAATGTTTTTTAATTTAATTTACAGTAAATCTGAGTAAAGATTCACTCAGTAAAAAAATGACATGGAAAAAATTAATGAAATGAATTCTTTTTATTGATTGAGACTATGGATGACGTAGCGAGTCGGGCCTATGATATAATTTCTCTTCTAATTGACATTCTATATTGATTTGACCATGTTTATGAAAATGCATATATTAGATCTTTTAAATAAGGGTAAATTTTATAAATGGTCACCGAAGTTTAGAGCGGATTTATTTTGATCACCGTACTTTTAAAATATTCAATAAGATCACTCAACTTTTAGTGTGATTTTGATATATGGTCTCTCCCGTTACCTTCAGTTAGAAGTTGAGTTAGTTTTCGTTTTTCATTAATAAAAATGGATAAACTACACCAATCATCACTCAACTTTCTTCTCTCACCTATTTTGGTCAATAGAGTTTAACAATTTTCAATTTAATAAATTAACTTTCGAATTGTTCATATTCTGGCCACTCTCAAATGACATGGTTATACAAGTAGAAAAATTTAATTAATCATATAAAAAATTCGGGTAATGTTTTTTTACTTTGCTTATTAAATTTACCATATTACCATATTTGATATTTTAATAAGCAGAGTAAAAAAGTATTGCTCGAATCAAATATTCCAATTAATCGGTCAATTGAATATCCGATTTAATTGGTACAATATAAGATCGATAATTGAATAATTTGAATTTAGCAATTAGCCAAAAAAATTAAGGATTAATCGAACCCAATTTTGATACAAATTTTCAAAATAAATTATTTCGATTCGGTTACATTTCACAATTTTAAGCAAAATTGATTAACCGATATGATCTATTATATACAATATTTCTAAATTTTATGCATTACATTATCTTATAGTCTAGTGATTTTGATACCCTTCTGATTTTTTTAAAAAAGTTTTGACTCTGAGTAGAATTAATAGGTGTGAACTTTCAATTTTTAACTTTCTAGTTGTTTTTACACTTTTATCACAACCGAAGAATTATTAAATTTATCATATTTGATATTTTAATAAACAAAGTAAAAAAAATCATTTCCATAATCAAATGTTTCGGTTAACTGGTTAATCGATTATCTGATTTAATTGATATAATATAAGATCGAGAATTGAATAATCTGAATTTACCAATTAACGAAAATAATTTTGTAAGGACTAATCGAATTTTTCTATTTGTATAAATATGTCATTTGAGAGTGGCCAAAATATGAATAATTCGAAAGTTAAGTTATTAAATTGAAAAATTTTAAACTCTAGTGATCAAAATAGGAGTGAGAAGAAAGTTGAGTGATGATTGGTGTAGTTTACCCATTTTTTATTAAGGAAAAAACGAAAACTAACGTCAGCTTCTAACTGAAGGTAACGAGAGGGACCATATTGAAAGCGAACTAAAAGTTCGGTGACTATATTGAAATCAAACTAAAAATTTGGTGACCTTATTGAATATTTTAAAAGTACGGTGACCAAAATGAACCCGCCCTAAAAGTTCGGTGACTATTAATGTAGTTTACCCTTTAAATAAAGTTAAAAGTTAAAATATTAACCTTATGAATAAAACAAATTAGGTTAAGAGAGTTGTCTTCGTAATATATTTTTTGTATTACTGAATCTGAATTAGACAGTTAATCGACTAAATATTGATGGTTATAAAAAAACATTTCTATTTTTTTTCAGACAGGTTAAAGTTAATCTAATAAACCCTATCTTGTTGCTAGATCCTGTTAGTTTGGATTTGGGGACACGTGGCTAAGATTGAAGGTGCAAGTGTAGATAGAGAGAAAGAGAGACAATTACACGTAGAGGATTAAACGGAGTGGTTGAATTAGATAGATGGGTGCTGGCGTCAATGCAAAAATTATATATTTGGAGGACGTCAATGTAAATATTTATGGACACTTTGTTACGGCCACCGTGATGCACGTTTATTTGTATGACCATCCCATATCAATAACTGATTACAAATAATTTATTAGCTTCATAACATTAGTTTAAAATTTGGTCAAACCATGCATATATATCACATTATACTATTCCAAATGAATGTTCTACATGAATGTTTTGGTGGTACATTCACACATGAATGTTCATATACTTTATTTAGTTTCCGAGGATCATTTTTCTTTCTAAGCTTTGAATCACATTTTAAATTTCATGCTTTGTAATATTTCAGTTGTACTATATAGTAATTATATTGTTATTCTATTGTACGTAAAACTCTTCTGTGATCTATTCTATCCAAATGTAAAAGTATGTTAGACGTTAACAAGGTAAATTTGGGGAAATATTGTAGTTTAGATTTTTATTTAAGGGATAGAGATTGCTTGAGGGAAATTTTAGAATCTATGCCAAAATTTACAGTATTTGAGGACCTCGCCATGTGTTTAGCGTTCTTTGGACCTCGCCATGTGGAGGTGGCGAGGTCCTGTGTATTGCACCGTCTGTCAATTTTGCAATTTTTTTTTAATTTTACCTGCACCTCGCCACCTGCACATGGCAAGGTCCAACCTCGCCATCTCCACACGACGTGGTACTGTAGAAACTGGGCCATTCTTAAAAATTTCTTCCGAACAACTCTTATCTCTTAAATAAAAATTTAAATTACTCTATTTTCCTAATTTTGCCCATTAACAACTTCAATACTATTAATCTTTTCTCCTTAAACTGTATTTGTATAATTTTTCTTACAAAATTCAGAATATAACATATCGTTGTGATTAGACATTGAAAAATTTTAATGTCCATCTCTCTCTGAATAGAGTATATCTAAGTAGTTAAGCAGAGATAGTTCAAAAATTTAAAGGTCCCTTAACAATTTATTAAACCGAAACCTTCAATTTTAAAAAAATAAATGTTAACTTTTGAATAAAAATAAATATAACATGACTCAATCTATAAAGTACAATAATAATTTGTATTTCACATGTTTTTTATCATTAATTTTTTTTCGTTTAAATATTTAACTTAACTCATTTTAAACTTTTATTCGATCGGGCCTGATGTGCCTATACAGAACCACCCATGCATATGTTTCAAAGCCCAATAAGTCTGGATCCATTATCATGTAGTGGGTGGATCGAGGTTTTAAAGTGCTTCATTGTTTTCGGGTGCTCATGGACCAAAGTCGTACTCGTACAATTACAATATAAGCGAAACACGTTCATTAATGCTTTATTTTAAGAAGTTCAAACATAATTATTGAGACAGAACAGTACATATTTTCAAAAAAAGAGACAGAACAGTACATATTTTCAAAAAAAGAGACAGAACAGTACATTAAAATTGTCCCTGTCATGCAAAAGCATGTCCCCAGTTTTTAGAAATTATTTCAGAACATTGTTTCATTGCTTATTCATATACCATGAAATAGGAATGTGGTTCAAAACCAGTTAAATCGCCTTCAAACCATGTTCAAAGAAGCCGGTGAATGCTTCCATTTCATATCTTTTAAGTGCCAAACCGATCTCAATACCTCCTTCCTCGTCTTTGCTGTCCCCAAGATATATAGTCGACGATGCATCGATATGCACCACTTCCGTCTTCTTCGGTCTTCCCCACCCGAAATCAGTATCGTAAACACGCAACTTAGGGGAGCCAGCCACCGTGAGAACACGAGCGGTGTCCAATTTTCCAGTCCAACCATTGATCCAAGTCTCAGCTTCTCTTAATGCACCATTTTCAAATTCCTCGACTCTGTTTCCAATGGCTTTGGTAGCGGCCGGCACCCCATTCTCCCCCAACAGTTCACTCCCCATCATTCGTACTAAACATATTGCTAGACAATTGCCGAAGTATGTCTCTGGTATAGCTAATTCGAGGCGGTTTCGACAGTCTGCCACGAAGCCGAAGTAGTAAAATTCGTCATCTAGATGATGCTGTCGGGCTTTGATCGAACAAGTCCACGCCAACACACAAGCTACCGCGAACGTCGATGTGCGTGGGCGTGGCTGCTCGGCTCCACATTTCTCGATCCACCGATTCAAGACATGACGCTTTAGTCTCTCGATGTCAGCCCGACCGATGACAAATGTGGCTCGAACCTTGTCTGCAAAAACATGGCGGTGGACTTGTTCCTTGTCGTTATCGTCCTCCCGGTTAGAACCACGACTCCACCAAGCATTTAAGAAAACTGACTCAATCCCGCAAGGGTCTTTTTCTTGAACCGCACTCCTCTCTAAGAACGGCATGGCCATGGAATGGTTGAACGACCTTCCATCGGCAACCACATGGCAAAATGTGACCCCAATACTTATCCCAGAGTTAAGAAACACGGTGACTTGCAAGGCCAGGAGTGGCTGAACACGGTTGTTGTTCACCACGCGTGCATGTGGCAGCTCTGGGACAAAAGGGTGGAGATCTTGGACATCTCGAGCATGGCAGCCTATGGTTCCATCGAAATCGGCACAAGACTCGGCAACGATGAAAGGGACAGAATCGCCATCGGTGTAAACTGTAAAGGATATGGGGCTTATGTGGCGACGGAGGGCATACGAGGTTGCCGGCGAAAGGGAAAAAGGTTTTCAGAGTAAGAGAGAGAGATGATCTGAGGGAAGGGATGATGGACTGAGTTAAATGGAGAGTGGAGAAAGGCAGCTCATAGAAGAAGAGGCGTTGCAAAGGGTTGGCAAAAAGCCATAGAAAATCAAAGAAAGAAAGGGGAAGGGAGGTATTGGGCACTGATCCTGGTGGAGGAGAAACCTGGCCATGCTCAAGGAGTTTGACTGTGGAGCAGCAGTGGCTGGCCATTTTTATTTTTGGATCAAAATAATGAGTATAGTCTATTAATATACAGCACGAGTTGGACCTAAAATTGGTCCAGCAATTTCAATGCATTGAAGTGTATAAGCAATATGCAAATACTGAGAACCACAAATCCTGAACCTAATCCCAAGCTGTTGCTTCCTGCTTTCTACAGCATTATCAATGGTTTTGTTCCACATATACCACCTACCATTGCTTTGCTTATTACTCAATAATAATTTTAGCATTAATTCCGTGAATATCAATAGGAATTGAGCTTTTATTTAAAAGGGTAATCTTCACCAGTGGTCCATTTTGTTTAGGGTGTGTTCTATTTTGGTCACCATAATTCAAAAAAGATTATTCTGGTCACTTACGTTTAGAATCGTTTTTATTTTGGTCCCTTGGCTGTTAGTCTCCGTTACTTAAAAAATCAGTTTCTAATTTAACCCCCAAACTTTCAAAAAAAAATTCACCATCTTCCTCAAAAATTATCAGCCATGGCCTTGCGGTTACTGAGGATGAATCTCGACTAGTCCTCGTCGACCTCAACGAACTTCAAAGGCAGATCCTTATCGAGAAGCTCTTCCGCGGTAGATTTCTGATGAGGCATGAAATTAGTAACACATCATTCTAAAAATATGTAGTTGGGAGATCATGGAACTTACTAACCGTTGATATCTGTGAGAAAGGAACAAAGCCACGAAGACCCTCCACCAACTCTACGACTCCGCCTTTGTTTCCGCCAACAATCTACAAGCACATATCAATCAGTTAGTCAACGAGCACTGAACGCATACATATAAGCCGCAGATACAAATAAGTTGGGCACGGAAAACGTACCTTACCCTTCACAACAACATCCTCAGCTTGAAGTTGCCTGCATCTTTCCCAGGTAAGCTCATATTGAATGGACCTTAAGCTCAAGATCAAGATATCATCCGCCTCGAGTTCACCGATAATCACAAATTCATTCCTCAATCCAGGAACTATACCCGCTTCTTCGACATGTTGGATGTTGAAGTGCAGCAACTTCTCTCATTTTCTAGAGAGGTCTAAAGCCAAATATATAATAATATTATAATGTAAAATATCTAAGCCTAAACCGACTTTGGTGGCCTATAAATAGGCATGGGTTAGTGCAAGTGTGTAGTGAAGAGTTGTGTGCAAGAGTGGCGTGAGCGTGGGTGTGTGAAAAGTGAGGAGTGATGAGTGAATAAAGAAATGTGTGGGGTTAGTGTAAGTTGAGAAAGTTGAGAAAAAAAAATGGAGTGTGTGCAAGGTGAGAGTGACGTGAGGTGAGAGAGTAAGTGTGGAGTGAAAATAATTTAGTGTTTTGAGAAACATTGTAGTGAGGTGAATGTTGTAATATTTGTATATTAATTAAAGTGTTATTTTTCTTGTAGTTAGGAGTTTCCCGGTTAAGCCTTAATTTATGTATTTCTTTGGTGCACCTGAATTGGTTATTATAATGGTCGGCTATGCCGCCTAAGTTATATGGTCGGCTCTGCCGCCTGAATAGTGTATGGTCGGTTCTACCGCCTAATTGGTGTATGGTCGGCACTGCCGCCTAAGTTGTGCACTAAGAAATTAAATATAGAAAGACTAACCAACTCAGGAAGTTGGTGTAGTGTTAGTGGTCAGTCTTAGGTCCTCCATAGTGGGTGTGTTGGGTCCGTCGGGTTTCCAACATTGGATTTTGTGAATGCTGACCTCTTGGACTGATAAATATGTTGAAGATTTTGCAGTAATGTCAACAAATGCTCCATTACCATATGTGCAGAAATTTTTTCCTTTCACCTAAAAAACACATGCCATTTTCCTTTTCATATTACAAAACACAATTTGCTAATGATTCCTATTCTAATGCTTCCTTTGAGGTTTTAGGTTTTTTCAGACAAGTTTTGTTCAAAGAATCTTCATGATCTCCATTGCCATTGTACAATTCCTTTAATCCCTCACGGTTTTAGTTTTATAATTTTAGGAGAAGATGGTGAAAATAAAATTTTAAAAGCTTGGGGGTTAAATTAGAAACTAATTTTTTTAAGTAACGGAGACTAACAACCAAGGGACCAAAATAGAAATGATTCTAAATGTAAGTGACCAAAATAATCTTTTTTAAATTATGGTGACTAAAATAGAACACACCCTAAACGAAAGGGACCATTGGTAAAGATTACCCTATTTAAAAAAGTGTTGTTCTCCGTAAAAGAATTGAATTTAAGCAGCTTGTTAATTGTCTGTACGGTGTGTACATATGCAATATACATTAATTGACCGCTTGTTGTCTAATGCTATGGGGGAAACACATGGGGTTCTATCGGTTCGAGCAACCACCACGTGAAATTTTTAGGAAAAACTATTAGATGAATCCTGTTCACCACGTCATCCGTGGTCCTAGCAAATAGGGTTCAGCTATATCATTGTTTTAAGGTGAATTATCACCTTTTTCCTACATGTTGATAGAGAGTGGGTGGTTAATGGATAGTTATTTTGAAGTGGATGAATCTTATTGGCTGGACAGGGGCGGTTCAAAGATTTTGGGGGGCCTGTGCAATATATTAAAATGAGGCCTTTAATTTATAATCAATAAGAGATATAAGTTGTTTTTTTTTCTAAAAAAACCTTAATACAAAAAATTTATATATATGTATAAATCTATAATTTTTTTACAAATATTTAATTTAATTTAGGTTCTCTATTTTGGACCCCTCTTTATTGGGCACTGTGCGATCGCTCCTATCGCGCATGTCTAGAACTTCCACTGTGACTGGATCACGAATGACGTGGTGAACATGATCCATAAAATAATTTCTCAATTTTTAGGCTTACTCCAACACGACGTGGAACAAATTCTTCAATTAAACATTTGGGCGTTATGGAACTCCATTTGGAAATTAAGTGTCCCTTCTAACATTCGCTCTTTTTTGTGGAGACTTTGCCATAACATTGTCCCAACAAAGAGTTCCCTGAAAGCCCGTCTGCATGGGAACTTTAAGGGTCCGGATGCATGTCACCATTGCGAAAGCCAAGGGGAAACGGCCGAGCATATACTGTTTTTCTGTCCCTTCGCTCAGGCAATTTGGAGAGCCTCGGGGTTTAACTATTCTCCTGCCGCCATTGGTTTTTCAAGATTCCCCAAGTGGTGGTGTAAGGTCTCTCAAGATCGTAATCTCGGCTTTGCAGGCGAAGGGTGTGCTCACTTAGCCTTCATCCTCTGGACAATTTGGAAATCAAGAAATGCTTGGATCTTTGAAGGGCGAAGAGACTCCCCTTGGGATGTTTGATTAAAAGCGGATAGGGACTTCATGGAATTCCAACTCGCAAACCACTCAGACTCCTTCGATAGGTCGGAAGATGCTACTAAGAATCATAAGTGGATTCCACCTCCCCAGGAGTTATAAAAATCAACTGCGACGCAGCTTTTGACCATGAAACAGGGAAAGCCTCAATCGCAGCTATTTTCCGAGATTGTTCGAGCTCTTGCATTCTCGGGGTCTCTGCTCCTTGCTGGGCTCCATCCGTTGCAGCAGCAGAAGCCTATGCAATCAGATTAGGCTTATCGATGGCCAATTTGAAGGCCTTTTCAAATGTCATCATTGAGGCGGACAACAAAGCTGTTATAAATAGGTTGCGCACTGGTTGTTGTACGGATTGGGTTACCTCTGCTATTGAAGAAAATATCAAGGACTTAGCCAAGCGGTTTGAGTCTTGTTGTTTTTCCTTTGTGCGTCGTGCTTGTAACCAGGCAGCTGACTGGCTTGCCAAGGTTGCGAAGACAAAACAAGACCAAGTTGTTTGGAACCCTGTAGTCTTCCCTCCTCACCTTGTATGCTCTTGATTTCTATGATATGAAAGTTTATTTGATAAAAAAAAACATTTATAGCGGTGCATTTCCAAAATTTTAAACTCAATATTTTAAAATTTGTTACGTTTTAATCCACTTAGATAGTATTTTCGTTCGATTTTATATATAAATAGATCCTCATAAATTTATAAAGTACTTTTTTTTAAATTTAGATGATTATGTAAGAAAAACACGTCATTTTTTTGAAAATTATAATTTTATTAATATATCAACTACATTGATTTATGGCTTGTTAAAAAATCTCCCTAAACTTAAACGGAAGAAAAAAATACAACGAGTAAATGTTTACAACAACTTGCTTAACACGACACTACACGCACAGGCTTAACACATTTCCAAGAATCTTTGTTCCTACCAACCATATTTCCAAAATAATAAAGAGTTGCAAAACTCCCTTTAAACTAGACTAGGCCAACAGCTGTAGGGTCAGCAAGCCCAATAAACCTCAAAAATTTTGCATGAACCAAACCATTATTTAAAGTTTCTTCGTACTCAGGGTGATGATTGAACCTTCGATCATTGATTAAGATTGGAGCATTAAAGCTCATGATTTACATATTTTAAAATATCTATTAATATTTTAAAATACCTATTAGCATTAAATATTTAATTGAAATGATATCACATGTTAATCGAGGATCATCTCAATTAGAAAAAAATATTTTTAAAAGGTAACAAACATATTATTACAAAATATATATATATATATTCTGATACATAAGTTGTGTATTGTAACACCCCTTCCCGGCCTGGTAGAGAACCGGGTCGGAGAGCGCTACCGAAAAACATAACGGAGATCGGAGACATAAATCCAAAGTTCAAAAATCATTTCGGATTATTTTTACTAATCTCTTTTAAGACTTAACACTTAGCTTATTAACAACTTACTCAAATTGCATTATTAAAAAATAAAACAAATCTAATTGTTCTAATACGAACAATGTGTATTCAATTAGGACCAATTTATAACTTTTACAAGTTTAAGGACTAAAACGTAAATTTTTACCAACTATAGGTCCTTATCTGAAATTCATGATATTATACTGAAATTAAACTTACTAGTTATTAGCCTGTAAAATCTCATTACTAACAGAGGTCATTTACCTATCTGAATAGACGATGTAATGTTTAGTGACTATTTTGTAAAATATTCAAATCTATTTCTTTTTGAATTATCTTACTAAAATTCTTTACATATTTAAATGAGCCTAACAACTCACAAAAATCTTAGAGTCCTTTAATCAATATTTTAGTACCAATTATGTCAATTTTATTACTAACTCAATAGTCAATATAGATTTTAAACCTTATACAAAACATAGGCAAATTTTCACAATAGTAGGCCCACAAGATTAGTATAATTACTTTAACTACTTTGCCACCCTACTAGGAGTTCATAAGGACAAAACACATTACTCTTTAATTGTAGTGACTTGCCAATCTTCCAACTAATCCCGATCACGATCTGTTACTTTCCTTAACCTGAAATGTTATGCAATGAATGCATTAGACTTACATAGTCTAAGTGAGGTAGCCAATGACAATGAATGAACATGTTATGTCATGTAGCATGCTTCCAAAAATGATCATAATGCAATAACATGGCATACTTCATATTCATAACAAAGCATAATATCATATCATGATCATAACATAGCATAACGTATAAAACACATAATATATTGGTACCATTGGATACGCGGATTCCCTGTACACCATATCATGAATCATAAATGAGCCGTAGCCCTGAGCCGTAGCTCCATGTATCTCTTATATAATATCATATCATGAGCATAACATAGCATACATATCAAACACATAATATATTGGTACCATTGGATACGCGGATTCCCTGTACACCATATCATGAATCATAAATGAGCCGTAGCCCTGAGCCGTAGCTCCATGTATCCCTTACACTTCCATCCTTTTATCTCCCACATATAGGCCGTAGCCCTGGACCGTAGTCCTCCCTTACATGTTGAGCTCGAATAACCCTATGGCATGCCAATTGTATCCAACGTCCATAAATACACACAAATTCACATAGTCCATGATTTTCATATCATATCATATGAAATAACAAGATGAGCCGTAGCTCCATGTCATGTAGCATTTCATAGTCATATTCGAACATATCAAAGTAATGCAAGGCACTTACCAAATTTGCCATTCGAACATAGTTGCTCTACATGAGCCCTTAACAAATGCAAACATAATCATAAATAATGCAACGGGAAGGCACCGAGCATATCCCTTGACGCAACTACACTCACATATCAGAACAAAGAAACAAAGATCGGAATGACACCGCGTCACCCGAGACAAATGCATCCACACTCACCTCAATCCAAGCTTAGAGACATTTTTCTTATTCTCCAACTTTGTGGTTTCCTTCATTTCTACTCTTTTCTAACCAAACATTAAAGAAACATATCATTTAGTATATTAGGCAGTTTGCATTGTCCTTAAAGAAACATTTATATAAAATGTTCTATAACTCAAAATCTGATTTCGTTTGTTTTAAACGAAACTAGACTTAATAACCTTTTAAACCTTATAAATTATAGCTTTTAATTCTTCTTATACAATTTATAATGAATTTCTAAAATCGCTGTTGATGCAGATTTAGGGGCAAACTGTTACCCTGTTTTTATGACATTTACTTACTCAAAAATTCATATCTTTTTACTCACAACTCCAAATAAGGAGTTCTTTACCATTCTAGAAAGCTTATAAACACACCTTTATAACTATGTATGGCATATAATTTTATCATTTCTCTATTAATACAGTTTATTACTTGAACATAAGGCATTTTCAGAAACCTAATCTGTCTATGCTTAATTTGTGACTTTAGTGCATTTATAACCTATGTTTCACTACACTATTAATATTGAGCTTTTAACCACGTTTACACTAATCTTATAACATTATTTTTATAATCCAGCAACCTCAAAAATAGGACATGTAAGTCCTCAATTTATTAATTTCCACAAAACAGTCCCCTTTTTATTCTTTAATAATCCTATATATGATCTAAATGGTTTTAACCTACCAATTGAGACTTAATTCAAGCTTGGCAATTTAATTTCATTCATTTCATGAATCCCCTGTTCTAATCATAAATTTTCAGAATTTATTAACACCATTTGACCCCTTAAACATTTCGAATTTTATAATTTATCCCAGCAGATTTCAATTATTCAGTTTCAGTCCCGAAACTTATAAGAACAATTAAGAGACCTATACTTAACATTTTTGAACAAATCATACCTCTATTTCATGTAAAATTTTGTCCTCTACAACTTTGTAGAAGAACACGTTTTCCAGAAATGACTCTAACATGCTCAAAAATGCAGTTTTCTACAGGACAGTTTACAAATCCGAATTCCTTTTACCCTTATCATTTACCAACCTTTAATTAATTCAATTTCATGCTTAATATAAATACTAACATCAAATTATAGGTAGTTGAGACTCTAATCTCAACTTTAATTTATTTCACTCACCTTGATAGACCGGTACTTTATTTTTATTTCTTGGGCTTGACGGTTGTTCCGAATCGACCTCGTATACCATGATAATTAATAAAAACTAATCAATAAAACAGTATCGAATATATATAAAAATATTAATCAACTCGATACCGAAACTTAAACTAACTAGAGATTTGAGCTTACCCCGTCATCGATAGAAATTCGATATTACTATATCGAAAATATCGGACTACCAATCGAACATTGGATCGTATGCTACTATTTTTTTTCTTTCTTTCTTTCTTGCTTCTTTGCCGTGAATTTCATCAATTCTTCCCCTCCTATTTATAGCCATTTTGCCGTCCAAAAGCTTCCCCACTTTCCTTTTTTTTTATTCATTAATTCCCCCCACCACTTCTTATTTTATGCAATAATTATTATATAGTGTTTCCACTCCATTTCCAATTTGCTTACTTTACCTAATTTTAGATAAAGCTGCCGTCTAAACACCCCCACCATTTGTTTCTTTAATCAATAATTATAATGGTGTTTCCACCATATTTCAAATACAAATTATAGCCACACAAAAAATCCCACTATTATTTCCCATGTATTCAAGCAACTAGATGCCACCATTTCAATTTGCTTTACCTAATTAAATTAGGTAAATTGCGTGTAAATCCTTTTCCTTCTTCTTTTTTTTTATTTAATATATATATAATAAACCAACTAAGGATTTGAGCTTACCCCGACGTCGGCAGAGACTCGATATTATTATATCGAATTTATCGGACAACCAATCAAACATTGAATCATAATTATTCGAATGCTTCGTTGGTTCCTTGTTGTAATTTCCTCAGGAAATTCACTCCTATTTATAGTGATTAGCCGGCCACCCCCTATGAATTATGTCCACATATTATAATATGTCTATTATCTTTGGCGGCCAATTTTTTTTTATTGCCCATAATGGTAGCAAATTGCCACACTCTTTTTGCTTTGACCGTGTGGCTTTGAGGTGGGTAAACATCTTTTCTTTCTTCCTTTATAATAATAATTGTAATAATAATAATAATAATAATTGAAACTTTGTCCCCATATGGACCACTTCACCTACTCCTTTTCATGTTTGTCTTGATGACTCACGGTTTTCCTTTAATTTGAAGGATTTGACGTGGGTCTCACCTATATATAATAATAATAATAATAATAATAAACTAACTATTTAACCTATTTTGGGTACCAAATCGAACCAACCCTTAATCGAAATGAAAATATTAATTTGCTGGAACTTGACCTTGATTCATAAATTATCTCGAATAATCTAAATAAGATCGAGTAAATTATGCAATCGATATAAAATACTCGGTCACCGGAACTTAATTCCGACTAGACCGGTTTTTGGGATGTGACAACTCTCTCCCCCTTTAAAGAAAATTCGTCCTCGAATTTTCTCCGACAAGAATATGCTCATCTATACGAGCTTGACTGAACTTAGACATCTAAACATAAAGATCGGATTAATCGGCAAGTCACAATACTCAATAAATAACACCTAGGTGGCAAAGTAACACAACATACAATACAAACATACTTAAGTTTAGTCCAGAACCGACTAAACTCTAGCTCTGATACCACTATTGTAACACCCCCTTCCCGGCCTGGTAGAGAACCGGGTCGGAGAGCGCTACCGAAAAACATAACGGAGATCAGAGACATAAATCCAAAGTTCAAAAATCATTTCGGATTATTTTTACTAATCTCTTTTAAGACTTAACACTTAGCTTATTAACAACTTACTCAAATTGCATTATTAAAAAATAAAACAAATCTAATTGTTCTAATACGAACAATGTGTATTCAATTAGGACCAATTTATAACTTTTACAAGTTTAAGGACTAAAACGTAAATTTTTACCAACTATAGGTCCTTATCTGAAATTCATGATATTATACTGAAATTAAACTTACTAGTTATTAGCCTGTAAAATCTCATTACTAACAGAGGTCATTTACCTATCTGAATAGACGATGTAATGTTTAGTGACTATTTTGTAAAATATTCAAATCTATTTCTTTTTGAATTATCTTACTAAAATTCTTTACATATTTAAATGAGCCTAACAACTCACAAAAATCTTAGAGTCCTTTAATCAATATTTTAGTACCAATTATGTCAATTTTATTACTAACTCAATAGTCAATATAGATTTTAAACCTTATACAAAACATAGGCAAATTTTCACAATAGTAGGCCCACAAGATTAGTATAATTACTTTAACTACTTTGCCACCCTACTAGGAGTTCATAAGGACAAAACACATTACTCTTTAATTGTAGTGACTTGCCAATCTTCCAACTAATCCCGATCACGATCTGTTACTTTCCTTAACCTGAAATGTTATGCAATGAATGCATTAGACTTACATAGTCTAAGTGAGGTAGCCAATGACAATGAATGAACATGTTATGTCATGTAGCATGCTTCCAAAAATGATCATAATGCAATAACATGGCATACTTCATATTCATAACAAAGCATAATATCATATCATGATCATAACATAGCATAACGTATAAAACACATAATATATTGGTACCATTGGATACGCGGATTCCCTGTACACCATATCATGAATCATAAATGAGCCGTAGCCCTGAGCCGTAGCTCCATGTATCTCTTATATAATATCATATCATGAGCATAACATAGCATACATATCAAACACATAATATATTGGT
This sequence comes from Hibiscus trionum, assembly GCA_030270665.1. Classification (NCBI taxonomy): domain Eukaryota; kingdom Viridiplantae; phylum Streptophyta; class Magnoliopsida; order Malvales; family Malvaceae; genus Hibiscus; species Hibiscus trionum. The sequence goes on along the minus strand of BSYR01000045.1, from coordinate 8,559,223 downwards.
ACCATTGGATACGCGGATTCCCTGTACACCATATCATGAATCATAAATGAGCCGTAGCCCTGAGCCGTAGCTCCATGTATCCCTTACACTTCCATCCTTTTATCTCCCACATATAGGCCGTAGCCCTGGACCGTAGTCCTCCCTTACATGTTGAGCTCGAATAACCCTATGGCATGCCAATTGTATCCAACGTCCATAAATACACACAAATTCACATAGTCCATGATTTTCATATCATATCATATGAAATAACAAGATGAGCCGTAGCTCCATGTCATGTAGCATTTCATAGTCATATTCGAACATATCAAAGTAATGCAAGGCACTTACCAAATTTGCCATTCGAACATAGTTGCTCTACATGAGCCCTTAACAAATGCAAACATAATCATAAATAATGCAACGGGAAGGCACCGAGCCTATCCCTTGACGCAACTACACTCACATATCAGAACAAAGAAACAAAGATCGGAATGACACCGCGTCACCCGAGACAAATGCATCCACACTCACCTCAATCCAAGCTTAGAGACATTTTCCTTATTCTCCAACTTTGTGGTTTCCTTCATTTCTACTCTTTTCTAACCAAACATTAAAGAAACATATCATTTAGTATATTAGGCAGTTTGCATTGTCCTTAAAGAAACATTTATATAAAATGTTCTATAACTCAAAATCTGATTTCGTTTGTTTTAAACGAAACTAGACTTAATAACCTTTTAAACCTTATAAATTATAGCTTTTAATTCTTCTTATACAATTTATAATGAATTTCTAAAATCGCTGTTGATGCAGATTTAGGGGCAAACTGTTACCCTGTTTTTATGACATTTACTTACTCAAAAATTCATATCTTTTTACTCACAACTCCAAATAAGGAGTTCTTTACCATTCTAGAAAGCTTATAAACACACCTTTATAACTATGTATGGCATATAATTTTATCATTTCTCTATTAATACAGTTTATTACTTGAACATAAGGCATTTTCAGAAACCTAATCTGTCTATGCTTAATTTGTGACTTTAGTGCATTTATAACCTATGTTTCACTACACTATTAATATTGAGCTTTTAACCACGTTTACACTAATCTTATAAAATTATTTTTATAATCCAGCAACCTCAAAAATAGGACATGTAAGTCCTCAATTTATTAATTTCCACAAAACAGTCCCCTTTTTATTCTTTAATAATCCTATATATGATCTAAATGGTTTTAACCTACCAATTGAGACTTAATTCAAGCTTGGCAATTTAATTTCATTCATTTCATGAATCCCCTGTTCTAATCATAAATTTTCAGAATTTATTAACACCATTTGACCCCTTAAACATTTCGAATTTTATAATTTATCCCAGCAGATTTCAATTATTCAGTTTCAGTCCCGAAACTTCTAAGAACAATTAAGAGACCTATACTTAACATTTTTGAACAAATCATACCTCTATTTCATGTAAAATTTTGTCCTCTACAACTTTGTAGAAGAACACGTTTTCCAGAAATGACTCTAACATGCTCAAAAATGCAGTTTTCTACAGGACAGTTTACAAATCCGAATTCCTTTTACCCTTATCATTTACCAACCTTTAATTAATTCAATTTCATGCTTAATATAAATACTAACATCAAATTATAGGTAGTTGAGACTCTAATCTCAACTTTAATTTATTTCACTCACCTTGATAGACCGGTACTTTATTTTTATTTCTTGGGCTTGACGGTTGTTCCGAATCGACCTCGTATACCATGATAATTAATAAAAACTAATCAATAAAACAGTATCGAATATATATAAAAATATTAATCAACTCGATACCGAAACTTAAACTAACTAGAGATTTGAGCTTACCCCGTCATCGATAGAAATTCGATATTACTATATCGAAAATATCGGACTACCAATCGAACATTGGATCGTATGCTACTATTTTTTTCTTTCTTTCTTTCTTTCTTGCTTCTTTGCCGTGAATTTCATCAATTCTTCCCCTCCTATTTATAGCCATTTTGCCGTCCAAAAGCTTCCCCACTTTCCTTTTTTTTTATTCATTAATTCCCCCCACTACTTCTTATTTTATGCAATAATTATTATATAGTGTTTCCACTCCATTTCCAATTTGCTTACTTTACCTAATTTTAGGTAAAGCTGCCGTCTAAACACCCCCACCATTTGTTTCTTTAATCAATAATTATAATGGTGTTTCCACCATATTTCAAATACAAATTATAGCCACACAAAAAATCCCACTATTATTTCCCATGTATTCAAGCAACTAGATGCCACCATTTCAATTTGCTTTACCTAATTAAATTAGGTAAATTGCGTGTAAATCCTTTTCCTTCTTCTTTTTTTTATTTAATATATATATAATAAACCAACTAAGGATTTGAGCTTACCCCGACGTCGGCAGAGACTCGATATTATTATATCGAATTTATCGGACAACCAATCAAACATTGAATCATAATTATTCGAATGCTTCGTTGGTTCCTTGTTGTAATTTCCTCAGGAAATTCACTCCTATTTATAGTGATTAGCCGGCCACCCCCCTATGAATTATGTCCACATATTATAATATGTCTATTATCTTTGGCGGCCAATTTTTTTTATTGCCCATAATGGTAGCAAATTGCCACACTCTTTTTGCTTTGACCGTGTGGCTTTGAGGTGGGTAAACATCTTTTCTTTCTTCCTTTATAATAATAATTGTAATAATAATAATAATAATAATAATTGAAACTTTGTCCCCATATGGACCACTTCACCTACTCCTTTTCATGTTTGTCTTGGTGACTCACGGTTTTCCTTTAATTTGAAGGATTTGACGTGGGTCTCACCTATATATAATAATAATAATAATAAACTAACTATTTAACCTATTTTGGGTACCAAATCGAACCAACCCTTAATCGAAATGAAAATATTAATTTGCTGGAACTTGACCTAGATTCATAAATTATCTCGAATAATCTAAATAAGATCGAGTAAATTATGCAATCGATATAAAATACTCGGTCACCGGAACTTAATTCCGACTAGACCGGTTTTTGGGATGTGACATGTAAACTTTAATTTTATATTCCCTTAGTCCTAATAAATTTGTTACTTTTGTATTTTAAAATTGTTCCACTCAAATTGCTATTTTGAAAAAATTCAACAACTTTTACGATGCATATTTATTTTTCTATCATCTTCTAGTTTTTTAATAAAAATAAAAGCTAACTTTTTAGTTTCTAAGGGAAATTTTACCTAAATATTAGTTTTGAATTTTTTTTATTCCAACAATAGTGTTTCCTTGAAATTATTTCCCAGAATAGGGATGATTACTGTAAAAGATTTAAAGGCTAAAATATCACAACCCGATTTTAAACAATATTTTTTGAGTTGTGCTACTGTTTTAAAAACGAGGTGTTATCCTCCCCCCTTTCAATTTAGCACGATGCCACTTGTCACTTGCTGGGCAACTCGTGCATTGTTTAAAAACGGATTGCTCACCCCATGTCTATGAGCAGTGCAACAATAAACGATATTAGTGCAGAGGCTGGAAAGGCACATGCCATATACTATAGAAAAACGGAGGGTGGAAAACCAGTCTTTGAACAGTGGTTGCATACCCCGAATTTTGCCACGTAGCAGTATGGTTTTTTATGATGCATGGCTTACCATTCGACTTTGAACTGTACCAGCATGAGAAATGTACTGTTCAAAGACGGGTTGTAGTCCCATGTCTTCACTTTTTTGCATAGTAAACATCATTAAATCTGAAAATAATATGATTGGTTCTTTACTTTTGAAATAAAAAAAATATAAAAGTAATATACAGGTAAATTCTCCGTTTCTAAGAGCAAATTTGTCATTTAAATTATTTTACATCACACAACTCATATAAATTGTTTCTTTTTAAAACTGCTTAAAAAGTCAACATGTGACAAGAATAATATAATTATCAATTATAATATTTAGGGTTCTATTTAATGTTTAAGGTTTAGCTTTAAATTTTAGTGTTTAGAGTTTTATATTTGAATTATATTTTTAACACAACTCTTTCAATTTAAACTATAAAATTTAAAATATAAATATCTAACCTAAAATTTAAACTATAATTACTAAAGTTCATACCCTAAATTAAATCCTAAAATTACTTGCTTGAGTAACCAAAATATACGCTACTTATATATGAAAAATACATTTCTTTAAGTTTTAGAACTTATAATTTTATTTTTTAATATTTAGACTACAGTTTTATCATTTTATATCTCTACAGTCTTTAAAAACAATTCACTTAAAATCAGATTTCTTTTTTTTATAATAGAGTTTTATCATTTTATATCTCTACATTCTTTAAAAACAATTCACTTAAAACCAGATTTATTTTTTATAAGAAAAGGGTATTGTTATTATGTGCCTCATTAAAAAACCTCCCTAAACATAATGAAGAAAAAAAAATACACATGATAAGATATACAAAACATATGAAGATTACATCCTAGAAGGAACTAAGTCCTCGCGTAATAAATCAACAACAAAAGTCGGGACAAAATCTAAAAGAACTAAGTCGAGATTCGAGAGACTTGCACATTTTGCCAAAGCATCTGCAACTTAATTGCACTTCTTAGGGATAGCACGAATCGAGATCCGCCAAAATCAGATTTATTATTAGTAAAAAAAACTATAAATATATTTTTAACATGATTGTGACATTATACGTTCGACATAATTATAAATATATAATATGATCATATCTTGCCGAATCTCTTTGTTTTGATTTAATAAAGTTTTATTTAAAGCCAAAGATTGTCTTCACCAAATTAAAAAAAGATTTTGTCTTCCACAGGAGAATTAAAAATGGCCAGCCGGCCCTGCACAATCAAAGTCGTCGACCGTCGCCATGTTTCTCCTCCGCCAGGATCTGCGGCCAATACCTCCCTTCCGCTGTCTTTCTTCGATTACCCATGGCTGCTTTGCCGTCCCATGCAACGCCTCTTCTTTTATGAGTTGCCTTTCTCCACTCTCCATTTCACACAATCCATCCTCCCTTCCCTCAGATCATCTCTCTCTCTTACTCTGAAAACCTTTTTCCCTTTCGCCGGCAACCTCGTATGCCCTCCGTCGCCACATAAGCCCCATATCCTTTACACCGATGGCGATTCCGTCCCTTTCATCGTTGCCGAGTCTTGTGCCGATTTCGATGGAACCATAGGCTGCCATGCTCGAGATGTCCGAGATCTCCACCCCTTTGTCCCAGAGCTGCCACATGCACGAGTGGTGAGCGGCAACCGTGTTCAGCCACTCATGGCCATGCAAATCACCGTGTTTCCTAACTCCGGGATAAGTATAGGGGTCACGTTTAGCCATGTGGTTGCCGATGGAAGGTCGTTTAATCATTTCATGAAAACTTGGGCGTCCGTTTTAAGGTCAGCTGGGAACTCAGCACTACCAGCCACGGCCATGCCGTTCTTAGAGAGGAGTGCGGTTCAGGAAAAAGACCCTTGCGGGATTGAGTCAGTTTTCTTAAACGATTGGTGGAGTTGTGCTTCTAACCGGGAGGACGATCACGACCAGGAACAAGGCTACCGCGACGTTTTTGCAGACAAGGTTCGAGCCACATTTGTCATCGGCGGGGACGACATCGAGAGACTAAAGCGTCGTGTCATCGAGAAATATGAAGCAGAACTGCCACTCCCACGCACATCGACATTCGTGGTAGCTTGTGCTTTGGTGTGGACTTGTTTGATCAAAACCCAACAGCTTATCGGCAGCCTAAAGCACCAACAATATGCCGACGAATTTCACTACTTTTGCTTCGTGGCAGACTGTCGAAACCGTCCGGAATTAGCTATACCGGCGACATACTTGGGGAATTGTCTAGCAATATGCTTTGTTCAAATGACGGGGAGTGAACTGGTGGGAGAGGACGGTGTGCTTGCTGCTACCAAAGCCATTGGAAACAGAGTCAAGGAATTTGAAAAGGGTGCACTAAAAGGAGCTGAGAAGTGGATTAGTAATTGGATTGAAATATCAGAAAGCGGTCGTCTTTTCACGGTGGCTGGCTCCCCTAAGTTGCGTGTTTACGACACCGATTTTGGGTGGGGAAGACCGAAGAAGACGGAGGTGGTGCACGTTGATGCTTCGGCAGCTATATATATTGGGGACTGTAGAGACGAGGAAGGAGGTATTGAGATGGGCTTGGCGCTTAAAAGAGATGAAATGGAGGCATTCTCCGGCTTCTTTGAACAAGCCTTGAAAAAACCTATTTAGCTGCTTTCCAATCATATTCCAATAGCACTTGAAAAAACCTTAAGGGGGAGGGGAAAAAGAATTCTACCGGGAAGAAAAAGAGTGTTCTTTCTAGTGCGTCTCCAACCTATAGCTTAGGAGAATACGATGAAATAATATGAGTAGTTTGACTAAGCAACTAAATGTACTTGCTCAGTATAATGTATTTTTAAAATTTTAAATTTAAAATTAAAGTTTAAAATTTAATTTTTAGTGTTCTGACATTAAAAAAACATAAAACTTTTGTTTGAAAATTTAAACTTACCTACTACTACTAATAATAATAATAATTAAAAAGTTTTAGGCTTATTTCAAAACAACGAATAGAAATTATTTGTTCGCCCTTATATGTGTCATAACAATAAAAAGAAAAGATTGGATCGAATCACGGGAGGTATTTCTAAATCCCCATTTATATAACTAGAGAATAAAAAAAGATTTGTCCTCACCAAGATAATTAAAGATGGCCACCCACCCCTGCACAATCAAAGTCGTCGAGCATGGCCATGTGTCTCCTCCGCCAGAATTAGTGCCTAGTGTCACGTCCCTAGATTTCTGACCCGGCAGACGTGTGGCCTTAGGCACCTTGGTGCGTGCGTGGAGCCTAAGTTAAGCCTGACAATCTAGGCGAGAGAGCCTAGATCCGTGCGGAAGACGTTTTAACACAATAGGTGACGGCCAAAGAAAAGTGTTGTGGGGAAAAGCCGGGCGAATGCCCGACATCTTTTATTGAACTTAATGAAAATATGGCTCAAGGCCAGAGAACAACTGAAAGAAAGAAAAAGATGAATAATGAGGTGGGGGTAAGCCTCCTTAAATAGCCCCCTAGTCCTAATCCTACTCTAACTAGGATAAACTAATGTTCTACTCCCTCAAGGAGATGTAATCCTTGTCCCAAAAGGATTCGTGGCCCCTAACCTCAAGGAAGGCCTTGCTTATGCGGAGACGAGGCCCAAGGCCCCGTGTGCGGACCCTAGGGTGCGTCTGGCTGGCCCTGCCCAGCCCCTCCGTGTGCACTGTCGTCGGGACCCTAGGGTGTGGTGTGATCGGCTCGCCCGGTCCTGAGTGTCGGCCGCTGTCGGGACCCTCGGGTGCGGCGTGATCGACTTGCCCGGTCCTGAGTGTCGGCCGCTGTCGGGACCCTAGGGTGCGGCGTGATCGGCTTGCCCCGTCCTTGGGCCTCGGTCGTTGTCGGGACCCTAGGGTGCGTCGGACTCGGTCTGCTCGGTTCCTCGGTGCGGGCTGCTGTCGGCGCCCTGGTGTGCGTATGCATCGGACCCGATGCTGCGGCCCTAGGCCCCCACGGTGTGCACCCGTGGTGCCGGCCCTTAGGCCCCTCGGTGTGCACTCTTGGTGCGGGCCCTTAGGCCCTTTGGTCCGCACACCCAGCCCCATGGGTTGCGGATGCTTCTCGTCGGTGTGGTGGAATATACGCACGAGGTGTGGCCCTCTCGGTCTTCCCCGTGCTACGCCCCTCGGTTGTCGACCCTTGGTGAGCACGCACTCGTTCCCTCGATGTGTTGCTCCGTCCCATTGGCGAGTCAAGTGCCTTGGTGTGGTCCGGTGCTTCGGTTTTGGGGAGGTGTTTGTTGGATTCAGTCCCCTTTGCCCCTTGATGCGTAGCTTGATCGGGTCGAAAAAATTGGGACGTGACATTCTCCCCCACTGGAGTTAGCGACGTCCTCGTCGCTTGTTTAAGATAGCCTCGACTTACTTGTCTTTTGAGCTGACATACGACCTTGGCTGGTTGCCAACTCCCTTTACTATCGGGAAGTCCCTTCCATTGGACAAAGTACTCATGCCTCGGCTGTTGTCCCGATCGTTGTACGACCCTTTCCGCTTGGATGTCTCCAATTTGGAATTTCCTGTCCCTGCGCTTTTTGTTTGCTCGCTTCTTAGTTCGCCTATGTAAACGGGCTCGGGTGGGTGGCCTCGTCGTTTGCACAAGTTCGATATTGTGCTCAACCTCCCGCTTTGGTGGGAAGATTCTTGGTTGTTTGGGTGAAACTTCTCCCGTTTCTGTTGGGACTCCCTTAGACATGGCCAGCTTCTCATGTGCTTTTGTTTTCCGGGGTGTTGGCACTTTCTTACGTCCCTCTTTGTGGAACTGAATGGTTGACATCATCTTGGCCCTAACGTCGGGTTGTCGCTTAGTCTTCATCGCGCATGGGCGCTTAGGGTCAAGTATGTACAAGCAATTGCAGAACGGAACAGGGAATGCCTTGATTCGGTCAAGAAAATCAATGCCAATTACTACATCAAAGTCGTCAAGGGGAATTACTTTGATGGTTTCTTTGCCCGACCAGTCGCCGATGTTGAGTTTTACTCCTTTCGCTATCCCGGTGATAGGAGTCGACGGGCAATTCACGGTTTTAATAAATCCTTTTGCCTTCTCAATTTGAAGGCCAAGTCCTTCGGCGGTGCGTTCTGACACAAATAACTCCGAGGCACCTGTGTCGATTAGCGCGTTCAGTTCTTGGCTTGCCAAGGTGATGTCCACAAACATCAATCCCTTCTCCTTGGAACTCTTTATAGTCTCCATGGAACTGATAATGGCATTTATTTTAGAGGGTTCTGGTTCGTCTCCGCTATCATCTCCTTGGATGGTTGCCGCTTTCTCGAGTTCGGGACAATCCTTTTTCATGTGATTGCCTCCACAATTGTAACTACTAAAGTCGTTGTTGTTTCTTACCCACGGCTTACGGAGTTTGAAATCTCCGTTTGATGGTTTCTTGGGTTCACCCTTGGGTTGTTCATCCTGATTTTCCTCCTCGTCGTCTTCATACTTCGAATTTTGCCTTGGCTTGTCTGACTTCTTGTGTTCAAATTCTATAAGGGAGTCAGCTGCATCCAATGCTTTGGAAAGATCTCGGATTCCCATTCGGTGTAACTCCATTCTTGCCCAACGCTGTAGCCCGCTTTTAAAGATAAAGAGAGCGTCAACTTCACTCATATTGTGAATTTGGAGCCTGAGTTCGGTGAATTTGTTGACGTACTCCCGAATTGAGTCGTCGTGCTTTAATCGATGAAGCTTCTCCCGAGCTTCTTCTTGAACGTTTTTCGGGTAGAAGTGCTCTTTGAATTCGAATTGAAATTCTTTCCATGTTTTGATGGGGATCGCCTCTCCTTTGGATTGGTAACACTTGTGACGCCACCATAGAAGAGCCGAATCAACTAAGTAAACAGAAGCGGTGTTTACCTTGGTTTCCTCGTCGTTGATGTCGGAGAGTCAGAAGTAATTCTCCAAGTTCCAAACGAAGTTGTCCATTTCTTGAGCGTCCCTTGCTCCTTTGAACTCCTTCGATTTCGGCACGTCGATCCTAGGATTCGTTCCCACTGTTTGGTCCACCATGCCGGTTAGCACGGCATTCTTATAGAGGGATAATTCAGCACTGAGTTTCTTGATTTCTCCTAACAACTCTCCCCTCGTTGCCTCCATCGTAATTTGAAGGGAGATGTCTTGTCGGTTTAATCTCTCGTATGCCTCGTCGAGAAGTTTTCCCACCTCTTCTGCGACCTTATCTCTGAGGGGGCCGACTTCGGTTTTGAACTTTTCCAAGCGATCGTTGACAGCGTCGAGGGACTCAACCGACTCCTTTGCCCTGGTCTCGAGTCGTTCTGTCTTGTCCTCAAGTGTTGTTAACTGGTCTTTCGAAGCGGCCCTTTTCTTTTCGGAATTCTTGTCGGTTACTTGGGCCTCCGTGCCCTTTGACGTTGTCCCGGCTTCGTCTTTCTTGGCCATCTCGAGCAAACTCCTTTGCTCTAATACCACTTGTCACGTCCCTAGATTTCTGACCCGGCGGACGTGCGGCCTTAGGCACCTTGGTGCGTGCGTGGAGCCTAAGTTAAGCCTGACGATCTAGGTGAGAGAGCCTGGATCCGTGCGGAAAACGTTTTAACATAATGGGTGACGACCAAAGAAAAGTGTTGTGGGGAAAAGCTGGGCGAATGCCCGGCACCTTTTATTGAACTTAATGAAAATATGGCTCAGGGCCAGAGAACAACTGAAAGAAAGAAAAAGATGAATAATGAGGTGGGGGTAAGCCTCCTTAAATAGCCCCCTAGTCCTAATCCTACTATAACTAGGATAAACTAATGTTCTACTCCCTCAAGGAGATGTAATCCTTGTCCCAAAAGGATTCGTGGCCCTTAACCTCAAGGAAGGCCTTGCTTGTGCGGAGACGAGGCCCAAGGCCCTCTTGTACGGACCCTAGGGTGCGTCTAGCTGGCCCTGCCCAGCCCCTCTGTGTGCACTGCCGTCGGGACCCTAGGGTGCGGCATGATCGGCTCGCCCGGTACTGAGTGTCGGCCGCTGTCGGGACCCTCGGGTGCGGCGTGATCGGCTTGCCCGGTCCTGAGTGTCGGCCGCTATCGGGACCCTAGGGTGCAACGTGATCGACTTGCCCCGTCCTTGGGCGTCGGTCGTTGTCGGGACCCTAGGGTGCGTCGGACTCGGTCTGCTCGGTTCCTCGGTGCGGGCTACTACCGGCGCCCTGGTGTGCGTATGCATCGGACCCGATGGTGCGGCCCTAGGCCCCACGGTGTGCACCCGTGGTGCCAGCCCTTAGGCCCCTCGTTGTGCACCCGTGGTGCTGGCCCGTAGGCCCCTTGGTGTGCACCCGTGGTGCCGGCCCTTAGGCCCCTCGGTGTGCACCCTTGGTGCGGGCCCTTAGGCCCTTTGGTCCGCACACCCAGCCCCATGGGTTGCGGATGCTTCTCGTCGGTGTGGTGGAATATACGCACGAGGTGTGGCCCTCTCGGTCTTCCCCGTGCTACGGCCCTCGGTTGTCGACCCTTGGTGAGCACACACTCGTTCCCTCGATGTGTTGCTCCGTCCCATTAGCGAGTCAAGTGCCTTGGTGTGGTCCGGTGCTTCGATTTTGGGGAGGTGTTTGTTGGATTCAGTCCCCTTTGCCCCTTGATGCATAGCTTGATCGGGTCGAAAAAAATTAGGACGTGACACTAGTGATGGGAATTGAGTGAAGAATATTAAAAAATCGTAAAGATTTAAACTAATGGAATGTGAAATAATTAAAATTTTCACATATAAAGATAGGAATGGAGAAAGTTTTATCACTAAACTTAAATAGAGATAAAGACGGGATAGCTATATTCGAAACGTGGAATAACAAAACTGTAACCATGAGATTCCAAAAAATATCCGTAAGGATTCTTATATTTTACTAGATTTTATAAAAAAAATATAATTAATTATCTATATACCCTTAATTAGACCTGATAAACTTGACCTAAAACCCAAGAACCGAACTGATTTACCCGAAACCGACCTGAACATGACGACCCGGAATTTGACTTAAAACTGAACCGAAATTAAACCCATTATTAGTTAAACCGAAATAGACCCGAACCGAAGACAACCCGATATAAATAAAAGATATTAATATAAATAAAGAAAGATGATATATGAATAGCCGCACAACTTACCAAAAAGTCAAATATATTGACTTTATAAAGCTATATGTATGGTGTGCAAAACTGACTAACCTAAAAACTTGATTAAAACGACCGATCTCCCATTGACCCGAACCGAAATAACCGAACTGAAAATAACTGAACTGAAATGACCCGAAGCACAATAGAACCGAACCAGAACCGATTCAAAACCGAATCTGAATCGAATGATATCAGACCCGAAATAACCGAAACTGAAATGACCCGAACCGAATTCGAACCGATTTACCCGTTTGCCACCTCTACCCCTAATACATATCTGAATAAAAAAAATCCTAACTATATGATTATCACTTCAACTTTCTCTCAAACCTAGTCACACTCAAGCTTCTCAACATGTTTCTATCTTAATGTTTAGATATAAGCTAAAACCTTGGTTTAAATCTTCCTGCAACACAACACCACTTCAATCTTCATTATCTCGTAACTGCTTCCAATCCTTGTATCCAAACTTTACATTTTAAACTGGATTCGTCATTTATTTTGGTTAGTAAAATAGTAATTTTGTTTAATTTTTTTAAGCATCATCTCATAATTGCTTCCAATCGAGGTATCGAAATTGTATATTTTGAACTGAATTCGTCATATATTTTAGTCAGTAAAATAGTAATTTTATTTAATTTTAGGAGATGAAGATTTCCAAAAACCGTCGAGGTCCACGCTAGGAGAATATAAGGATGAAAAAATCTTTAAAATATTTAATAGAAATTTTTTAAAACCGTAACTATAAGTGTTTTGAATGAAGTGAAGAATTTAAAACCGTACCCACCCCACCCGATTCACACCCCTATCAGTGCCCCTTTCTTTCTTTCTTCGATTACCCATGGCTGTTTGCCGTAACTCAAGACCAGCCATGCCATTCTTATAGAGGAGTGCGGTTCAGGAAAAAGACACTTGCGAGCTTGAGCTAGTTTTCTTAAACGACTGGTGGAGATGTGCTCCCGACTGGGAGGTCCACGCGATGTTTTTGCAGACAAGGTTCGAGCCACATTTGTCAACGGTCGGGACGACATGGAGAGACTAAAGCGTCGTGTCTTGCATCGGTGCCTCGAGAAATATGGAGCAGAGCAGCCACGCCCTCGCACATAAACATTCGCAGTAACTTGAGCTTTGGTGAGGACTTGTTTGATTAAAGTCCGACAGCTTATCGGCAACCTAAAACATCATCAAGATGACAAATTTTACTACTTAGCCTTCGTGGCAGACTGTCGAAACCGCTCCGAATTAGCTATACCGGTGACAAACTTGGGCCATTGTCTGGCAATATGTTTTGTTCAAATGACTGAGAGTGAACTGGTGGGGGAGAATGGGTTGTTTGCTGCTACGAAAGCCATCGAAAACAGAGTCGACGAACATGCTCGTTTCTAAAATTTTGGTGGCCCTAAAGCTGATAACAAAAAAATTGTGTTTCTAATCAAGGATTTAAAATACGGTTAGTAGCGGAGTCAAGATTTTTATATAGTAGGGTCGGAGTAGACTTTAAGGTACGAAAAATCTCATACCGTTACAATATTAATATTGTTGACCCCATACTCAAACAAATTAAGTGGGGACAATTCTAATATTTTCATTAAAAATTTTATACTAACTTCTAGAAAACCCCATTTAACTCCTTGAGAATCTCATACGGTTGTGGTCACGTTTTTTATCACATTGCACTTATCGTGATTGCAGACATAGCAGATGCTATTGCGGTCACTGCGAGTATTATTATTGTGAATTTTTTAATAACATATGATATTGTGGACATAATGGTTGCGGATAACGCGATTTCAGATGATTTCGTTATCGCTATATAACGAACGTTGTTGCGGTTACAGACCATTATTTAAATCATTGTCCCTAATAATAACTATTGAAAAAAATAAAAATTTAAGTGTATGTAGATAATAACAAACATTGAAAAAAAATTAGGCTATGATAACAAATATTGAAAAAATATATATTTTAAGAGTATGTACGTAATAAAAAAATATTAAAAAATGAGCCCCTAATAACAAGTATTGAAAAAAAGGTCACTTAATGACAAGTATTAGAAAAAAATGAATTTTAAGAGTATACCCCTAATAAAAAATATTGAAAAAAAAATTGGGCCCTTAATAACAAATATTTGTAAAAAATTAAATTTTAAGAGTATGCCCCTAATAATAAATATTGGGAAAAGTGGGCCCCTAATAATAAATATTGAGAAAAAAATTAGGCTCATAATAATAAATATTAAGATAAAATTATGCTCTAATAATAAATATTAAAAAATAGACTCTAATAATAAATAATAAAAAAACTATAATTAATATAGAAATATTTTTTGTTAAGTATAATTAACTAAAAAAATTTGAGCACTAGACAGTTGCCCCTCCTACCCAGGCCCAAATACGACACTGAGTAGTGATTATAATTATATTTGTAATTATATTAAGGGTTACTATTTTATGCAATAACAATGAATAAATTATCTCAAAAAACAGTGAATAAATACTTAATTATCATTTCTCATTTTCTTTAAAATTTTAAATTTAATCTCTAGTTAAAAAAATTTAAATCTTAAACTTAACTTTTTTAAATTTTAAACTAAACATCCAAACCTTAAATTAAACCGGTTAAGGCAAAATAATTTTTTTTCTAAAGCACAAATACTGAGAAGCATAAATCCTAAACGTAATCCCCAAGCTACCGGCTTCCTGCTTTCTAAAGCATTTTCAATGATTTGTTGCCCCTTAACATCACCAACTATTGCTTTGCATTTTACTCAATAATAATTTTAGCATTAATTCAGTGAAAATAACACAAACAGCACTGTATATCAATTTCCCTATAAATTGACTTCTATCCTCTTCATAACTTCATATGTTTATCAATTTCCAAACTGAATTCTCTAAAGATATTACACTCTATATATTAAACTTGTTGATCCATGGCTGCTCCGTCGTGCACGGTGAACATTGTGGATACCATCCATGTTTCAGCACCGGCAGGGTCAGTTCCGACGACAACTCTTCCTCTCAATTATTTGGACCTCCCATGGTTTCCTTCTGTTCCCATGCAAAGCCTTTTCTTCTACGAATTCCCTCACTCCACCGCCCATTTCATGCAAAAAACGCTACCAGTTTTGAAACACTCTCTTTCCCTGACACTTCAGCATTTTTTCCCACTTGCAGCGAAGCTCATGTGCCCTCCACCGCCACTCAAGCCGTATATCCTTTACACCGATGACGGCGGCGACTCTGTTCCTCTTGTTGTTGCCGAATCGACAGCTGATGTTAACCGTCTCATAGCCAACAACTTCCCACGAGATTTCAAGTCATTGCACCCCTATGTTGCCGAATTGCCACATTCGACTATGTTGTCGAATGGCATAAGGGTGCTGCCTGTCATGGCCATCAAGGTCACGGTGTTTCCGAACGTTGGCGTTTGTATCGGGCTGGCGCATAATCATGTGGCAGCCGATGGAAGCGCGTTCATGCACTTCGTGAGATGTTGGTCTTCCGTTTGCAAGTCGAACGGAGACTCGGCGTTTCTCGATATTGATGCATCTAGGCGACCTGTACATAACAGGGATGTGTTTGATGACCCTAATGGGTGCAGCAACGAGGCCTTGAGATTTTACTGGCATTGGATATCATCTTGGAGGGAAAACCTCGGCCCGACCAAGGAAATATCGTCGGCCGACAAAGTTCGAGCCACGTTTGTACTAACCAAAGATCAAATCGCCAAATTCAAGCAGCAGCTCGCGACTCAGTGCAAGAATAAAAGCAGCAACGACTCCGAACAACTGCTGATTTCGACATTCGTAGCCACCTGCTCTATCATGTGGATATGTATGATCAAGTCGGAAGAGAATAACCAAATATCATCAAATGCTCGTGATGATGATGATGATGATGATACGTTATACTACTTTCTTTTCGCGGTCGATTGCCGGAGCCGAACCAAATTTCCTCTGCCCGTAACATATTTCGGAAACTGTCTAGCACCGGGTATTATAAAAGCCAAGAAGTGTGACCTGATGGGGTCAAATGGAATAGTGACAGCAGCGGAAGCAATTGCCAAGAAGGTTAAAGTAATGGAAAGTGGAGCCTTAGAAGAAGCACAAAAAGGAATGGCGAAGCTAGAGGAAATGTTTCGATCGGGGCATCATGTGGCGGTTTCGGGGTCACCGAAGTTCCGTGTATATGACATGGATTTCGGATGGGGGAGGCCGAAGAAGGTCGAGTATATTCACATCGACGACGGTGGATCTTTGTCGATCAACGATTCTAGGGACGAATCAGGAGGCATGGAAGTTTCCTTGGTTCTTAGCAAGAATCAAATGGATGCATTCACTTCGAAACTTGCTGAATACTTAAAGGCATTTTAACCGAGAATATTTCAACTAAATGAAGGCGAAACTACGGTTTTGTGAAACACTTTTCACTTTACTTTTCAAAAGAATAAATACATAATTTGTATTTGATGTATTATTTTCTATAATTCTATATATTATCGTGTTTAATATTATTAGTTCTATAGTTCTACAGTTAAGTTATCAAGTTCCCTGAATAATGGTTGCAAATCATTGCAATCTAAAATGATTGCAATTTGACCATGAACGGCAACTTTTTACAACAATATTGAAAAAAGAAAATTACTTACGCTGAAGATGAATGAATGACTAGAAGATATGAAGTACTGAGTTTAACTAAGACGAGAGATATCGAAATCATCAGGGACTTTGAACGTGGTTGCAGCACCGAATTTCCGAAACTCATCCGGGTCGTGTTCGGATTCTTCATCACTGTAATCATCTTCATCACTTTGTTGGCTGTGATGGCTACTTGATGAGGTATCATTGACACTTTTGGATTGGCAATCTCCGGTTGCAAGCATGTTGACTTGTCCATGGTGAGATATTTCGACCACAACAGTATCGGTATCAACCGGCAATGGTTGCTTCCAAGGCTCCCCGTCGATCCTCATATATGTATGGTCTGCAGCACCTTTGTGAAACTCGAAGCGGATCCGGTGGGCCTATTTTCAATGAACATAATCGATTCGATATATATATATATATACTGTGCATGAACCGATTAGCGGTCAGACTATTTGATTATGGTTTCGTCTAAATTACCTGTGCCAGCCGAGTTCCATGGCCCTTTGGAGCAAGACAGACGAGTCCATGCCAAGCATTTCTAAAACCAACGACTTCGAGAAGGCCATCATCTACATAAGGCAGAGTGAAGTCTTTCTGTAAAGTCAATTGAGAATCAATAATTCATCAGATTTGTATGAACAAAGTTGATCCATATTTCTTGACAGAAAAGGAAAAGTATAGAACAAAGCATCTATGTATATAGGACTAACATTACACTGTCTTCTCCGACTTGGCGTTCCCCAAGGATTTAGACCACCAGAAAAACTAGGCAAGTTGAGACAAACGATCGACCTTATGCTGTTCAAGTTTGGGGAGGGGAACCAGGGACATGAGAAGAAAATGTTAGAGGCTTCCTACAATGAAGCAGTAATAGGATATTAAGCTGAAAAATCTGAAGCAAGTTGTGAATCTTGTGATCAATGTTGAAAAGCATCATTCGAATTTCGAACCGTATAGGCTATAGCTATACCTATATTTTTGCTTACAATGTGTCTTAAATGAAAATTTTGGGTATGAACAAATCTTTTCCTTCACACATGAACTAATAAGTATGACTAAAGCCAGCAAAATGCGTTGGACCAAATGAAAGTTACCTGGGTGCTAGTTTGAGGTCATGCCATGAACCATTTTTCGTCTTGACTTTCACTTTTGCAAGCTGGGCAACATTCCTGTAAAAGTTTTGAATTGCTAAGAAAAGAGATGAAACTATCCGGTAAAAGCAACCGAGCTTGCTTTGGAGAATGATAAAAAGTAAAAGCAATGAAGCTTACGTACGTTTCCATAGGATGAAAAACAGAAGCAGCAAACCAACCTTGTGTACAACCGAGCTTTGCATAAGTGCTCTGTTGGAAAGAAAATAGAACATCAAAATTCAGTGTCACAGACAAGCAAGATCGAGATAACATATCTATCTACACATATAGAAACACAAGCGCGCACACACACATGCATATATTCCACCAAAGAAAAGTATGCTATTATACATCACATAAATCCGTACTCAGTCATCAAGAAAGGTAGTTGCAAACATTTTGGAGGACTTCAAAATACTATTCTTACCGAGATTGAAATTGTTGAGGATAAACACAAAAGAAACAAAGGGGAAAAAACCGATGTCATGTTGCTGTGTTATTATAGACATTCAAGAAGTTGAAATCCAGATGAACAAACTCTGGAAATGAAAACTCAAGAGCTCCATTTTGGCAGAGTGCCAGACTATTTTTTCCTCAAAATTTCACATTAATCCGCTTCAAATTCTTTCTTAAATGCTGCACATGATTGTGATGAACAAAGCATTTCAC
The DNA here is from genome assembly GCA_030270665.1 of Hibiscus trionum. Classification (NCBI taxonomy): domain Eukaryota; kingdom Viridiplantae; phylum Streptophyta; class Magnoliopsida; order Malvales; family Malvaceae; genus Hibiscus; species Hibiscus trionum. The sequence goes on along the minus strand of BSYR01000045.1, from coordinate 8,541,042 downwards.
CCATTTCTTTCAATGCCACACCAAAACACGCATTAGCTTCTCAACAAAACAGTGCAACTAAAAGGTAAATTAGTTATTAATTCAACAGCATCTCCTAGGCGCATTTAAATATCCACTTGCAGTTATCCAACAAAATTGGGCACACACACTCTATAAGACCAGCAAATCGATCTGCCGTCATGTTGGTTCCTAATTCCTTCATTTCCTTAGTAAAACACTAACAGGTTTCTAGTTTACGGACAGTAACATAATTAATACTTGAAAAATAATGTACACAGAGCTGAAAGAGAATATGTCTATCCTGAACATATAAGGTAGCATTCTATCATGTAACATCCTTTATAAAAGAGAACCCTGAGGATTTGACTGCATTGTCCATACATTGTTCTAACAAAGTAAATGGCACTGCGACAGAAAAATACCTGATTAACTAACTGGTTTTTAAACTTTTCTGGATTCAACTTTCGCTCAGAGTGAAAAGCATAAGATACTTGAGCGTCCATTCCTACAGACACCATTACAACAATATTAATGGATTAACCGGTCATCAACTTTTCATGTTAGAAATAAAACTAATAATCCAGCAAAAAGAGGGTGAGAATAAACAAATCTATTATTTATAATTGGATCGTAAGATAGATATAGCAATGAAAGTGGCAAATAGCTTAGCAGTTAAGTTATTTGGCAGTTACACGAAGAGCAGCGACTGAATCCTGTGTTTCCCTTGTTTAGCCTAAAAGTTACCAAAACGAACTAATGGAGGGAGATATAGACAAACTTTGATAAAGAAACAAAAGGACTCAACAAACACGTTTCTTCTAATTTCAAAGCAATAGTTCAACCAGAAGTAAAATGGAGCTAGACGCATAAGGAAACCTTAAATTTCACAAAGTTTTTGTTCAATCACATCTTCTACAGTATCACATTCTTTACAAGATTGTTCAATTTCAGTTACGCAACAGAAAGTAAAAGGAAACTAAAAAGGGGATTATGATATCAGAAAATATGCTAAAGTGCACTTGAAAATGTCGTTACAAAAAGAAATGCAGTTTAAAGGCATCCACAATTATATGATACTTTTTCCCTCTTTTTGATGGAACACATTTATAAGATAATTCATATGAAGATTAAAATAATTTCATGGTAGCAACAAAAAATTTTGAATACTTTGTCCAGGGAATGTACTCTTACCCAAGCTGAAGTAATTCCAGAATCCTCCACGAAATGTATGGTAACCTTCCTGAGAATAAAAAACATTTTTATAGAAGAATGCAAACCATACAATTTTTTTAATGTGCAAACCAATACAAAAATATAAGTTATTAACTTATTAAGAATCAAGTTAGACCAACGGTTCATGGAAGGATTATGGGCTACGGAAAATATTCATTTGTATGAAGAGACAAATAAAATGAAGATCATTTGCAATCAGAAGAAGGTATTTGAAGCTTCAATTGTAAGTTAAATGATACAACCTTAAGCTTTATAAATCTTAAGAATCAGGTAGGGAACTAAAACTGCAATTAGACAGAAGACCCTAGGAAGGATTATGAAATACTGAAAGTATTTAGAGAAATTATTTTTAAAAATCATCTGAAATCAGAAAATGGATAACGAAGATTCCACTTGTAGGTAACAAGAAAAAAAATACAGTTTCTTGATTGCGGAAAAACAGAGTGATACATAGAAATGACTCTAAGGGGACAGAGAGGTAATGGTAGAATGTCTTACCATATTCAGATCATCTGTTGGAGAGACACGACGAAATGCATGTAAAGAATGTGGAAGCTCAAGAGGTGCAATAGGATCACAGGACCCTTCCTTGGGAATTCTCATCCTCATAAGAAGATGCCAACTGAACAAAAATGCATATACCACTAACTAATCAAGGTTTTATATATTAGTCTACCCTATAATTTAATAGAAAAAAAAATAAAGTAAATGCTGGGAGAAGAATATCTTCCAAACTGTGACATTATATCCCTATATAGATAGAGAGAGGGAGAGAAGAGTAATGTCAACTGCATTACTTGTCTATTTCCATTTTCTTTGCGCCCATTACTTGTTCCAGGAATGACAACACAGAATTACGATCAGTCCCAGGATTCTTCTTTCCCTGTTATTTAAAATACTGCAAGTTAGATAAGCACTCAATATCTCTCATAGACTATTGGAGATTGATCATAATATAGAGATTCCAGCAGATTCCTATTGCCAATTGCAATGCCAATCAAGAATGGGAAGAACTTTCAGCAGAGTTTACAAATTTCCCTAAAGGAAACTTTAGTTCGGCTCCATATTGAAAAGACAACTATAAGCAAAGCTGAGATATGAAAAATTTGGATCCTAGAACCAAGCTAATTAAAAAAACATAACTGCTTATTCATTGTTCTATGAGAGAAAACATATCAAGACACTTGAATCCCCATTCTGTGACTTGATTAGAACTAATAAAGCAAGAAATTCTTACCCAGCCAAAAGCAAAAGGCAGATTGTTTCCAGTTCCCAGAGGAACTGTAGCTATCGGAGGTGGATGTGGCAATTTAAGATCACAAACAACCCCGAGAAGCCAGCCAGCCGTTCCATCGCCACCAGCAACCTAAAGATCAAGCTAGATGTAAGGAGTAAAAGATGATTAAATAGTAAATAATAAAAATGCACTGAGCCACTGATGATCCTTGTTATTGATAACTTTGTGCAAGAAAGAAAGACCTGTGAGACTTAACTGATAGGCTTGACTTACAATTATTCTCAATCTCTCATCAATCTTTGCAGCAAATTCATCATTTTCTTTTTTAAGTCTTTCCAGTCTGGTGTAAACCCTACGAAGCACCTTATCAGGGGACTCTTTCCCCACATCGAAAACCTGAAATCAGACACACCGATATCAACCACAAAGCAAATATCCAATATGCTGTGTTCAGCATAGGCTTTGGCTGCCAAAATTAAGCTTATGGAATATGTAAAGCTAAATCAATGCTAAACAAGCCCTAAAGCTACCTGAAATTCATTGAGGACGGATTTATATGTTTGAAGAAGATCACCGCCCAACTGACCGCCACTTTTGGAGTTGATAAAAACTAGCACTGGAAATTTAGGTGGATCGGTGTCATCGGAGCTCTTTGTTTCATCATTAAATATATAGGTAGGAATGTAGAATTCCTTCAAGAAATCAGAGTCGTATTTAGATCCCGCCAGTAACGGATCCAACTGCATTATCAAATGATAAACAATTTCAAATCAAACTACCACGGAAAATTACCAGGAATAGAAAGAAAAAAAAAGTTTCTGGTAAAATAATATAGAAGAAATTGAATTTTTCGAACATGAATCAGAACAAAGAAAAAATTGATTAAAATCATTAAAATTATACCCTACGCTTAAATGAATTCAAGCCTTTCGTAATGGACATTGACATCGATTACACCTGAAAACACTCGTAATTGATATTGTTAGCGATTTATCACAAGTTAAATGATGAATCAATAAAAAGAATTATAAGTATAAATGTATAATATTTCACTTCAGGAATTTTAACAAACATGAAAAGTGTATAACATTAACAACAACGCATACATTGCAAAACGCGAAGGAAAAAGAAAAGCAAAATGAACTCAACCGGAATTGGCAAGTGTTGAGATGAAGCTTGGATAGACAAAAAATTTCCCGCTGCTGGAGAATGAGAGTGACAACAATCGAACAGTAAAAATGATAGATTCCTTTGCTTTCTATATAAATTGAAATAAATAAATGGCAGTTGATCGTTGTGATTCGACGCAGAATTTCAAATTTAAATTGACAAAGAGAAATTAATGAGATACCTGGCAGATTCGAGAGAGTTTTCTCTTCTTTTTTTCAGTGGATATTTGAGGTTTGATTTTAGGTTTAATGAAAACGATTTTCCAGTTCGTTAACTTAGCATCTGAAACGTTCAAAGAGGAGATGGAAAAGGACAGAGTTGACTCGGCATGTTAACGTGCATATGTATTTTTGAATGTTTAGGTGATTACATGTAGTATCTGCTCTGAATATACTCTTAATTATTTGATAATGTATGCTCAATCACCCTACTGCAACTGCGGGTGCTCGAACCCGTAATCTTTAAAAAAAAGAATCGCCTTAACGACTGAGACAAATTGATTCGTGCAATGTGTATATATATTTGAAAGCACATTAATAAATTTAAAATGTTAGACGGAAAGAAATTGCTATTACCTTACCATATGATTTAATTTGGGTTATTATCAGTTCAATAATCTTTTTATAATTAAAAAAAACGTGTCAACAATCTTTAGAGTAAATGCTTAAAAGCTCTTTTAAGTTGTGGGTTGAAAACTTATTATGAGTAAATTTTTCTCTACTTTTTTCTTAAATAAAAATTGTTTCAAAAAAAGACAGGACTCTAACTCGTATAAAAGAAATATTAATACCAAACAGGGTTGAGTACAATGACAAAATGCATTGTTTTCTCAAAGAAAAAATCTAGGTTCGAAACGACATTATTAGGAGTGATAGCCAGAGCTATGAATCTCGGACATGGATCAAGCGCAATTTATTTTTTAAACGAGTCTAATAATACATTTTTTAAAAATAAAAATCTTATTATTTTTGCACATTTAAATTGATTACGCAAACATTTTAGTTTTAGGTGTTATAGATTTAGTTTAAAGTTTAGGTTTTATGCTTTAAGGTTAAAATTTAAGATTTAATTTTGTAGGGCTTTGGTTTTATAGTGTAAATATACTTGTTTGTGCTGAATAAATTTTACACGACATGTGTATCAAAAATTTACTCAATCTTTTAACCCCAATTATATATTCTAAAATTTAAATATAATCAAAACAATTATTTTTTAATACGATAACTAAGCTATCCAAACTTCAACCCAATAATAAGTAGGATGATAAACATGCTTAAATGTGAGTGAACACATATCCTTCTAGATATTACAATAGTGACTATAAAAATTAAACTAAGATTCAATAGATAATCAAATCTACTTATTTTATTCATTTATTGTAGCAAATAATAATTTAGGTTTCTTACATCCCAATAAATGTTTCAGTAGAAAAGTGGATGATGTTCATCTTAAGGGACACGAATTCAAATCGTTCTATCTACAAAGTGCATTAAAATTCAATTATTTAGTTAAAACAATAAGCTAATTTAGATTCAAATTTTAACACAAATACTCAGATGCAAGTGAGTAACTAATAAATTCCAATTCTAAAACAGATAAACAAATTTAAATTTTGAACATTATTGAAATTACATTTTCTTAACTTGCAAGGCATCCTTCAAAGTAGTTCAAGTAGCTTTTAAGATGATCAATGAATAAAATGCAACTACTAAGTGCAAACACTAAACATTAAGGAGCTTCAAGCTTTGTTCAAAAATGAAAATGAATTCATCCATTTGTTTAATTGTTTATATTCCAAACTAATCACCACCTCGATTCTGCCTTGCTCGTCGATGCACTCGGCCAGCGCTATCGCTCGGTCATGCTCGATGTGTGTCGGCTCAACCTTACACAGCCTTCCCCTTCTGAAATTGGTTCCATAAACTTGTAGTTTCGGAGACCCTGCAGCCGCTATTGCCGAAGTTGCTCCCTTCTTCAAACCACTTTTGATTCAGCGACGGCCCGTCTAATGAATGTAAGGATTGCCGGTTGATCGAGGGCACATGATGTTTGCAGCGAACAGGTAAAAATGTTGGAGGGTTAGGGGCAGAGAGCGTTGCAGGATAGCCATGAAATGCGAAATAGGGTGAGGGAATTCGTAGAAGAAGAGGCGTTGCACTTTAGTACAAGATAGCCATGAAATGTCAAAATGGGTGAGGGCCGAGGGGCACGGAGATTGTGGAAACCGAGCCCGGCAGGCGAAACTCGACGGCAATCAAGAACCTTAACCGTGCTGGTTTGAGCCATGAATGATAAGAATCCAGAAATGTTGTTGATTAGTTCACAGTTCAGACTATTATATCCAGCAAATGCAGATTATTTTGTTCGAAAAACAGAAATCACCATTACAATAGCAGAAATCAAACAGCAAACAATAATACTAAACTCGAAGTTGCTTCAAATTTTGTTCGAAAACAGTAACGAATTCATCCATTTGATTCTTGTTTAAAGCCAACCCCACCTCTGTTCCGCCTTGCCCATCTCGGGACTCCGTCATGGATATTGCTCCGTCGTGATCAATGTGTGTCAGCTCCACCTTGCAAGGCCTTCCCCACCCGAAATCCGTATCGTAAACTCGTAGTTTTGGCGAACCGGCTAGCGGTGTGAGACGCCCTGTTTTTGCTCGTTCAATAATAGTCGACGCCCAATGCTCTCCCCATCTCAAACCACGACTCCCCATTTCTTTAATAGTTTTCCCAAAGGCCTTGGCAGCTAAAACAATCCCATCCTCTCCCGTTAGCTCGCTTTTCTTCACATCGGTTACGCACGGTTGTAAACAATTCCCGAAGTACGTTGCCGGCACTGGGAATTCAAGGCGGTTCCGCCCATCAAACGCGAAAAGAAAGTAATAGAACTTGTCGTCGTCGTCGTCGGTAACGCTCTCTTTTGATTTAATCAAACAAACCCATATGAAGGCACATGTGACCACAAACGTTGAGATGTGGAGTTGCTCCGTATCAACCGCCGTGACCAAATGCTTTAGTCTCTCGGCATGGGCTCGACTTAACACAAACGTGGCTCGAACCTTGCCTGCTGTTGGTGCTGAATTCTCGCCACAGGATGATACCCAACGCCAATAATTCTTCAGCTGAACCGACTCTAAGCCGAAGGGATCCTTGATAACGTCCCTGTTAAACAAAGGAAGTGAATTTTCGAGACAGGCAAGGTCGCCGCCCGACCTAAAAACAGACGTCCAAGACCTCATGAAATGCATGAACGACTTGCCATCACCAACCGCATGACAATAAATCGACCCGATGCAAATCCCGGAATTCGGAAACACGGTGACTTGAAACGCTAAAGTGGGAAGCACACGAACTCCGTCCTCGGTCACATGAGCCGGTGGCAACTGAGGAACGAAGGGGTGTAAACATTTAACATCCCGCGGATAATCGGCTACCACATGGTCGAAATCCGCGGTGGATTCGGCAACCGTGAAGGTGACGGAGCCGCCGCCCTCCGTGTAATGGATATAAGGCTTGCCGGGCGACTGAGGACACATGACGTTGGCTGCGTATGGGAAAAAATGTTGGAGAGTCAAGGAAAGAGAACGTTTCAGCAGGGGAAGAGTAGTTTCCACGAAATGCAAAGTAGGGTGAGGGAATTCATAAAAGAAAAGGCGTTGGACAGGAACACAAGCTAACCATGAAAAGTCGAAATAAGTGAGAGGCAAAGAGATGGTCGGAACCGAGCCCGGAGGCGGCGAAACACAAAAGCTATCGAGAACCTTAAGCATATCGGTTCTGGTTTCGACCATATCTGATAAAACCCAGAAATTCTGCACACTTTCGCACCTCACAATTCATACATAGCAGTTTACTTGTGCGGGGGTTGGGATTGCAGCAATATATAGCAGTATAATTTTTTTAATATTAGAACATATAAATTAAAAAAAATATATATCGAGAAGAGACTGGAGATTTTTATCCAAATACAGGAGTGGGAGGTGGGAATCATGATAAGATGTATTCTAGAAACATGAGGGCTGATCAGTAGCCTTCCATCTTAATTCTTAATCTTATAGACTTATAGTCTTATAAACTTATACTGCACGAAATGTCAAAAGTTGTTTTTTTTGGTAAAAAGTATATTGTCCCGTTTCAACTTTCAACCAAAACTTTGGTCGATATATCACGATTTTTTTTAATATTAAATTAATTATAAGTATTATCTGTTCTGAATATATTCTCGGCTATTTAATAATGTATGCTCAATCACCATGATGCTGGTGCTTGAACTTGTGACTAGGGCTGTAAATGAGACGAGACAGATTGCGAGCTGCTCGAGCTCGACTCGGTCAAAGCTCGACTCGATTGGACCCGACTCGAGCTCGAACTCGGCTCGAGTTCTTGACGAGCCGAGCCGAGCTACTAGATACCCGACTCGAAAAGCTCACGAGCTACTCGAAAATATAATATTGTAACTTTTTTATTTTTTATAATTTAAAATCTAAATTCTTAAACTTAAAACCCTAAACATAAGTATTAAACCCTAAAAATCTAAATCATAAATTCTAAACCCAACAATCTAAACCTTTAAACCCTAAACTAACACCCTAAACCCTAAAATTAACAAGCTTGAGTTTACAAAATATGTGTATCAAAGTTTTTTCTTCATAAGACTTTAAATAAGACATGATAGATGAAGAGTTGCTTGACTCCAATGCGATCAAAGATCGGTTAACACTTTACTCGATTGGGCTCGAATCAAGCTCGAACTCGACTCGAGTTCTAAACGAGCCGAGTCGAGCTCAGATTTCTCAGGCTCGTTAGAAATTACTCAAGCTCGAACTCCACTCGAAATCTTAACGAGCCGAGCCGAGCTTAGCACTACTCGAGCTCGTCTCGGCTCGTTTACACCCCTACTTGTGACCTCTAAGAACAACAACCATTTCTTTAACTACTGAGACAGGTTGGTTCGTGCTAATATATCACGATTTTTTTTGTGGCCAACATCACGGATTTGATTCATGTTAGATAAAAATGATGAATTTAGAGTATAAATTTAAGTTAATTTATATTATCGTATCAGTTAATTATGAATTTTTTAATATTGTTGAGCTCATCGAGATTGGAATCTTCACTGACAAATCCCAAATAAATTATATAAATTATTATACAATAAAAGCTGCCTAGCACTTCCCAATTCCCATGCTAGAATTAGAAAATAGTACGCCACTCATTGATGGGGTGCAGCCTAAGTTTCGGTGGATTAGCTTCTCATCAAAAAAAATTTACATACTTAAACTCGAAATTTACTTAAACGATATTAAATTGCTTATCACTTGAACTAACTCGTTTACAAATGTATAATGGCTTTGTTAACTAAATTTAGGTGAAGTTGGCGCCATAAAAGAATTCAATTTACTTAATGATAAGGAAACAGGTACACATGTCGAAAAGTAGCAAATTACCAAATACCATTAGACAACAACCCATGAAATCACGTGAAAGTTTTACATCATTTTTAGATGGTTAGAAAAAAATAAAAAACAATTCTATTAGTCATTTATTATTATCATCCAACAGTCCAAAATGGATGTAAAACTCATTTAGTTTTACACTAATTTATGATTATTGGATGAGTGAAATGGATGGATAAGATGAACAGTTGAAAAATAAGGAGATTTTCAAGGAGAAAAAGATTAGAATGTTTAATCTCATCCATCTAATTCACCAATTCAATAATCATGAATTAGTGTAAAACTAAATGAGTTTTACATCATATAAGTAGATTCTAACCCTATATATATAGTCGCGTCTAGCAAAGAGAGCACTATGAGTGATCGGTCAAGACACCACTTTTTACCTTGATAATTATACAAAATTTTCAAGTGACAATACAGTAAATAAGTGGTTGTTCCTTATTTTTTTAGTTATATTTATAATATTTAAAAAAAAACAATAGAAATAATGTGTTTGATATATCTTAATCATGTTTAGTGATTTATTAATGAAATATTAATTTAATTGTTCAAAATAATATAGCATAATTCCGTTATATAAGTACTTATTTTTTAATTTTCGCTCAAGACTCCGAAAAATATTTGAGACAAATCTATTAATATATAGGCAAAATGACAAAAGATGCCCCAACGTTTGCATGTTTTGTCATTTGCCCCCTATTTTTTGTCAAAATATACCCCTAATGTTTGCTTGTTTTGTCATTTGGCCCCCTATTCTTTCTTTTGGTCTAAATATGCCTCCACTGTTTCATTCATAGTCCAAATATGCCCATGTTAGATGTAAACTGTCAATCAACTGAAGGTCAACGGCTTATAAAAAATTTTTGACGTGGCATCAGCAGATCTTAATATGTGGCAAGTCCAGTTAGCATCAGCTGTTGAACGTTAGTTGATTGACAGTTTTCATCTAACGGGGGCATATTTGGACCAAATTGAAACGTTGGGGGCATATTTGGACTACAAATGAAACGTTTGGGGCATATTTGGACCAAAAGAAAGAATAGGGGGACAAATGACAAAAAAACAAACGTTGAGAGCATATTTGAACCAAAAAAAAGAGACTAAATGACAAAACATGCAAACGTTGGGGCATCTTTTTCATTTTGCGTAATATATATACATACACAATAAATTAATTTATGTAAGAAGTGACCCATTGTAATAACCATGTATTAATTTAAATATTTATTATAGTTTGTTTTTATCTAAATTCTAGAAGCATAGGGAAGGCATCATCTAGTATCTATAAAACTACGTAACATAAAGTTGTCCACTTAAAAAAAAAGTTGTCCACTTAAAAAGTCTTGATAAAAGGATTAGGTTTGTCCAAAGAGAACTTTTCTTTTCTCTCTAAGACTCTAACGCCGCCTCTCTCTCTTTTTAGTTTAAACTAAGGCCGGCGGCGGCAACAACTTTAGGGTTATTTTATCGACCGTCGGCCACTCACTTTTATTTGTTTGTTTCGTTCTTTTTTCAGTCTTTTAATTCAATAAATCTGTCTTTATGACACGTTTTCTTCTACCATTTGGTACGTTTTTCTGCTTTTTGGCACGTTTTTTTGTTATTTGTTTTCTATCAGGGTTGGATCTGACGTCGCCACGACTGATCAAGATGGCGCTCCTTCTATTATGTTGTTGATCTCCCTGTCTCGGGCCCTTGAATCGGATTCGGATACGCGATTACATCTACCGTTTATTCGCGATTGAGTTGTGGTAATGACCTTTTTTGTCAACGCACGTTCACTGTAATATGCATTTGTCAATGTTGTTTGTTGATGGTTTTACCCATCATCGTCGATTTGGGGATGTTTGTATCTGTGTTTTGTTTCGAGTCTTTGGATTAGGTTCTTACCTGTTCTTGTATGGTCCTATTATGATCTAGAGCCGCTAATTTAGTTTTTGGGTTTGTATCTGGATTTAGATATTCGTTTACTTAATGGTAAACTTTCATTGTAATTTCAGATATTCTCTCGTTTAATAAAATTAGTAGATTCAATTTCAAAAAAAAATCTTGATAAATGAATTTAAAGTTACATTCAACGAATTGTAAGTGTCAATTTATCTTTTTTTATGATTTTGTTAAGAAGATTTGTACAAAAGCTTATCTAAATTTAGAATATTTAATTAATTTAATTTTAATTTAAAAATAATAAATTTAATCTTTAATATTTACACAACCTTTTATTTGACCATATTTTTAAATAAAAATAATTTTAATTTAAACAGACTTTTAAAACATATCATTTAAATTTTCCTCAATAAAATAAAGTATTTAGATTCTCACATTCAGCTAATTAAATAAAAGATAAATATTCTATACACAAACAGTGGAAACTAAAAGTTTCCACTAGCGCCTTAGTTTTAGGGTATAGGGATTTAGTTTAAGGTATAGGGTTAGGGTTTAGGGGTTTAGGTGTAGGGGTAAGAATTTAAAGATAATTGTTTCAATTTAAGGTTTATGGTTATAATTTAGGGTTTATAGGTTAAAACATAAATCCTCACCATGTTACCCTAAAAACTAAACCTTAACCTATAAACCCTAAATTATAACCCTAAACTTTAAATTGAAACAAGTATCCATAAATTCTAACCCCCATATACCCTAAACCCCTAAACCATATACCCTAAACTAACTCATTATACCTTAAAACTAAGACATTTGTGGAAACTTTCAATGTCAACCGCTAGTGTATAAGATATTAATCCTTAAATAAATAGACTATCTTTTGTGAAAAACTTAAAACCCAACATTTATCTTATTTTATTCTCTTTATTTCATTGTAAATCATAATTAGGTTATTTATCTTATCCCATTTTTTCATTGAATGTTGAGCGATTCACATTCCTCTTTGTCTTCAGTCAATTATTTTTTTTCTTGTGGTTTTGTTTTGCAGCATCCTTCAGTGAACCGATGAGTGCACCCCTCCCCGAGGTTCAAAGTTTAAAATTAATTTCCAATTTTGAAAGAACAATGATCAAACTTTCCTTTCGGCTTAGAACAAATATAAACGGAGAAATGATCGTTTGCTTGACGCGTTTTATTAAAAAGTAGTTTGAATAGGAGTTATCACCGATCTTTTTAGTTTAGGTGAACCAGAAAAAATAAGTTTGAGAGTCGGTTATATATTAGGAAGGGTAAGCATCCCCACAATGCTCAATATTTAATTTAAAATTTATAATCACTGAATGTGTGAATTTTATTGTAAAAAATCTCTAAAATAATAATTTTTAAGTTCAAACTTACGCCCAAACAATATATACGTTGGGGACTAGCCTCCCTCCTCATGATTAAAGGAATATCAGTTTAAAATATTTTTGTATTAAAGATGAACGAGAATGCGATATACAAACATGGTTTGTATTAGAGTTTAAAATAAATTTCCAATTTTTGTACTAATAAAGAAAATTTTGTATTAGAGATTAACGAAAAAGCAACACTCTTTAAGTTCGAGGTACATTTTTCACAAAATTTCTTAAAAAAAGGTTTTAATTCAAAAATCAATTAAACAATATATATATAAATATATTGGCCTTATTTGGCAATTAGCTGATATCGGATAGTGGATGATAGCTGATAGCATTAGCTTATTTGACTAGCAGATTGTATTAGATGATTGGTAAAATTAACTGATAGTTGATAGCTGTTAGATTATTTAAACAAGCAAAATGACATATAAGGACATGATTATATTCAATACTTGTTTGAATAGTTTATTAGTTATCAATATTTTGTATCTAAATATTATTAATTAGATCTATAAATTTATTTTTAATATAACCTTTCTAAACATATTCAAATGATTTATATATTAATTTATTATTTATATAATTATTTTAATATAATTTAATTAATTAATAAATTTAAATACACATATAAATATGTGATAATAAAAAAAGTAAATATGATTAGCTTATAAATAGGGTGAGAAAATATTTAATTTAAGTTTTTTTGAGATTTTTAGTAACTAATAAGTGTAAAAGAGTCTTTACAACTCTAATATCAAAACTCTAATCTCAAAAAGCTCCTATTATGAGCTTTTTCAAAATTAACGGTTTCACCTCAATTCGCTATTTACCAAACAACAATATTAACGGAATTGACTAGTTAAACCTCTAATTATATCTCAAACCTTTAATTTTGTCCAAACCTCTCTTTACCAAATATGTTCATTGTATTCATATAAATAATTTATATAACTTAAAATATATAAACATGGCATACAATATATATATATATATATATATATATATATATATATATATATATATAATTAATTAAAGGGTGATGATGGTTGACGAGGATGCCACTACTTTGCTTTTCTTTTCTTTTTTCGCTTTTTTGCTTTTACTTTTTTTCAATTTTTTATTTTATAATAATAAAATATAATAATATTATATAATAATATTATCCAAACAAAAATAAGTGATTATAGACCGGATATAAAATGAGTATCAGATCTTTAATCTTGGTTTCATATTTCTCTGTTTTTTATTGTTTTTTTTTAATTGAGTCAAAAAAGCCTTTGTGGAGAGCTTTACGAGTCTCCCACCAAGTCAACTAAAACAAACTAACTTCATGGAAGAAGATTAAATCACACAATCAAACAAAACTCACACGTCATCTTGGGAGATTTGGATTAGAGGTATAAATATTGAATCAACATATAGAGATTTGATTCTCAAGCAGCCAACTCATGGACTGGCTCCATAATTTGAAATTAGAAGGGGCAAAACGTAAATGTTTGAAAACAAGGGGCAAAATCATGAATAAACTAATTTTAAATTATTTTTAGGGTAAACTACATAAATGACCACCATACTATTGCAAAAGTCGCGATTTGACCACCTTACTTTTTTTTGAAGCAATTAAACCATCATACTGTTAAATTGGGTGCAATTTGACCACCAGCCGTTAAAGGTTAACGGCAGGGTGACGTGTCAGTTAAAAAAATGAGGGTATAATTACACATTTGGTCCTTGCTACTTATACATTCTTTTAATTTAGTCCTAATTTTAATTTAATAAAATAAATTAATTATTTAATAAAGTAATGACACGTGTCACTACCTTATTGGGGGATTTAATTATTTATATTTGATTAAATAAATTTATTTAATTAAAGGAAGAAAATGAAAACAAACCACAAATGCAAGTGGGGGGAATTGAACCTGCAACTCCTAGCTAGGAAGGGTGATAGCTTACCACCACACCAAATGCTACATTGTGATATAATTCCTGTAATATAATATATGTAAATAAACATCAAAAACTAAAATCGTTTTCCATTGCCTTGAGCTTCTCAATCACCAAAAACTATAATACCTGTGTACCGTATTCCTTCCATGTAAGTAAGCTAATCCACTGAGTATCTGCCTCGTGTAACTTCGAATAACAGGTTCCTTGAATGATCCGTATTCACTGAGTAATTTGTGGATTGAGCCCCCTGAAACAAATTCCAAATAAACCGAAAGCTTGTCTGATCCCTGCATAAAATTAACTTTTGGATATCAAAACTTGTAAACAAGTTGGATTACAAGTTCTTTTCTTACTAAAGAGGAGTCCGCAGTCTAAGGACAACCGGAAAAACCAACTGGACTAAAACCCGGGTTCCGAATTCAAGTTCTTTGATATGCCTTATGACACAAGAAAGGCAAAGAAAAATGCAAGGGTCTCAGGCCTACCAGTTCACTCCCATAGTATTGGACAATGTTTGGAAATTAGTGTTCAGAATGTTGTCCGTGAAGAAAACCAGACAAACCTGGTTGAGTTGTTTGAGACATTCTTTTGATGTTTGATCATCTGTGATGACCTTAACTTCCTTCACTGCACACATTGTTCCATTTTCACTGTTGGAAATTAGTGTGTAGTAAATGTAAGTAAAGCTTTCTTCCTTTTTAATTCTTTCAAACATTTATGGAAGATCACTGGAATATATGAATTTAACCTATTAAATCCGGCATAAACATGTCCATATGTCCCTCTTCCTATAAGCTTTCCTTTCTTCCATTTGGATGGAGATTTCTTTGGAGGTCCATTAGGGGAGCTTGGAGGAAGGGGAAGAGGATGACATGGATGTTTCTCAGTCGGGAATTCTAAACCGGCATCCCACGGTGACAGACACCGGGGTGGTTGGTGTAAATACGACGCTTTTGATCCGGAATCTGAGCCCTTTGACCATAAGCTGCTGTGATTAAATAAATCAATTTCCATCAGATCAAACAAATAAACTAAAAAAGAAACAGGAATTATAGTTTTTGGTGATGGAGAAGCTCAAGGCAATGGAAAACGATTTTAGTTTTTGATGTTTATTTACATATATTATATTACAGGAATTATATCACAATGTAGCATTTGGTGTGGTGGTAAGCTATCACCCTTTCTAGCTAGGAGTTGCAGGTTTGATTCCCCCCCCTTGCATTCTTGCATTTGTGGTTTGTTTCCATTTTCTTCCTTTAATTAGGTGGTGACACGTGTCACCACCTGATTGGAGGATGAAAATAAATTTATTTAATCAAATATAAATAATTAAATCCCCCAATAAGGTAGTGACACGTGTCATTACTTTATTAAATAATTAATTTATTTTATTAAATTAAAATTAGGACTAAATTAAAAGAATGTATAAGTAGCAAGGACCAAATGTGTAATTATACCCTCATTTTTTTAACTGACACGTCACCCTGCCGTTAACCTTTAACGGCTGGTGGTCAAATTGCACCCAATTTAACAGTATGATGGTTTAATTGCTTCAAAAAAAAGTAAGGTGGTCAAATCGCGACTTTTGCAATAGTATGGTGGTCATTTATGTAGTTTACCCTTATTTTTAAGAGTAAACTACATCATTGTTCCCCATACTATTATAAATATTGTGACTTAACCATATTATTATTTTTCAAAGCAATTAAACCACCAAACTATTTTAAATGACATCAATATAACCACTGACCATTAAAAAAACAAAAAAAATCAGAACTATTAAATAAAATTAATATAATTACACATTTAATTTTAACTCAATTAAATAAATCAAAGTTCAATTAAATAAGTTCAAATTATAACGAATTTTATATTACATGTTCAATTTTCCTAAAACCGCATTTCCTTTAAATAAGTAATTTATGTTATTAAATAATAATTTATATTAAATTAATAAATTTATTAAATATAAGGAACCAAATGTGTAATTATACCAAGTTTATTTAACAATCCATCAATTTTTCTATTGTTTTTAATAATAGGTGGTCACATTAATACTATTTAAATAATTTAGTAATTTAATTACTTAAAAAATAATAAGATTAAATATGAACTTTTTTTCATGTTAATGCTCCCAGGGCTGGAAGTAGTATACTGACAGGTTATTAGAGGTGTCTCAACTTGATGGAGACACCTCATAATTGTATCAGTTTAACTTAAGGTATGGTATGGTATGGCACGTGTGATTCGGATGGCTAGGTGTAGAGGCAATTGATGAGCAAGATGGGGGCGAGATTGTAAAAGAAGTTATTGTGTTGTGACTTATTGAACGCGCTTTCATGCGCTTCCCCACATAGCCTCTTTCTCGTTCGACGTTGGCTCAAATTAGGTGTCGGTTCTGTCTCTCCTCCGACAGTCGCACGTTGCGAGCCGGTGGTTGCGTCGTCTTCCCTGGAGTCTGCGCGTCGGTGCCGGATTTGCAGAGACGCGCGCCGGTTTGGTGGTTTCCTGCGTGTTTTCGAGGTGGAGCTTTGTAGGGGCGGTGGCGACGAGGGTAGCCTTTTTTTCTCCGTCGAGTCGGTGACGGTAAAAGGCCAAGCCAGGCAGAATCCTTTAGGGGCCACGATCGTCGGAGTGGCCATGACCACAGGGGAAAGGCTCGAACTTTGGGTGTGGAAAATAAGGTGGATAATCTGTGAGCCGGAAGTTTCGGGGGTCGGGGTTGCCGCTGAAGCTTCTTCGCCTGGCCCGGCAGCCGGACCCTGGACTGGTACTGGTGGCTCGGTCGGAAAATTTCCGAGTGGTCCCCTGTTGTCACAGCCCGAATGGCTCGTGAGGTTGGCTTTTCCGATAAGGGCATTTCGGTCTTTTCCTCCGGCTGCAGTCTGGTTTTCTGCAACACATTGGACGACCCACAAAACCGTACAAATCCAGCTGGTCTATCACGGATTTTGCGGGATATGGTCCCCCAAGTCAAACTGGGCCTTGAGCTGGGTCAAATGCTTATATCCTCTTTTTCAACGTCCTCTGGCCCAGCTTCAAGGATGAAATCTTTCAAGCCCACTATTGACGCTTCAGCCTTCGGTTATGTTAATGCTGATAGCTCTTTTAAGAGCTATCTGCATCATGAATGATACTGTTGGTCCTCGCTATTGACTTTTGGAAGGAGCGGTTGGTAGCGGTGTCACATCCCAAAAACCGGTCTAGTAGAAATTAGGTTCGAAATTTTTATTCGGTTTATTATTATTTTATGGAGTAAGTAAAAATTTATTATTTTTTTATGTAGTAGTTAAAATTATTATTATTTTATGGAGTAGATATGGAGTAGTTAAAATTATTATTATTTTATGGAGTAGATATGGAGTAGTTAAAATTATTATTATTTTATTATAAAAAAAAAGGAAAAAAAAAAAGAAAAAGAAAAGGAATAGTCTCGGCTGATTAGTATAAAAAGGGGGGGGAGTGTTTGAAATTACACAGCAAATTGAAGAAAACAAATTAGTAAGATACGATCCAATGTTTGATTGGTAGTCCGATATTTTCGATATAGTAATATCAAATTTCTGCCGACGACGGGGTAAGCTCAAATCTCTAGTTAGTTTAAGTTTCGGTATCGAGTTTGATTAATATTTTTATATATATTCGATACTGTCTTATTATTTTAATTAATTTTTATCGTAGTACACGAGGTCGATTCAGATCAACTTTCAAGCCCAATAAATAAAAATAAAGCACCGGTCTGTCAAGGTGAGTGTAGATGCATTTGTCTCGGGTGACACGGTGTCATTCCGATATTTTTTATGTTCTGATATGGGAGTATAGTCGTGTCAGGGGTAGGCTCGGTGCCTTCCTGTTGCATTAATTATGAATTTATTTGCATCTGGTAAGTACCTTGCATTATTTGGATATGCTCAAAAATAATTATGATATGCTACAAGTATATGAAAATAATTTCTATCTGATATGGAGCTACGGCTCATCTTGCTATTTGATATGATATGATCTGAAAATCATGGACTATGTGAAATTATGTGTATTTATGGACGTTGGATACAATTGGCATGCCATAGGAATATTCGAGCTCGCCATGTAAGGGAGGACTACGGTCCAGGGCTACGGCCTATATGTGGGAGATAAAAGGATGAAAGTGTAAGGGATACATGGAGCTACGGCTCAGGGCTACGGCTCATTTATGATTTATGATATGGTGTACAGGGAATCCGCGTATCCAATGGTACCAATATAATATGTGTTCGATATGTTATACCATGACATGTTTATGATAAGATATATGATTATATTATGTTATGTTAGTGATATGGATATCTGATCATGTTATGCTTATACTGATATAGAAGCATGCAAATAAGTTAGATTAAATTTATATTTAATCATGACATTCATATTATTGTCAATTTACTATCATGACTACCTCACTAGGCTATGTAAGCCTAACATACGTGTCTCATGCATTTTCAGGACCCTGATAGATTTCCAACCTTTGATCGTGTGGTGCAGTTGCAAGTCACATCTCTACCTTATATGTATGATATCTTTCATGAACTCCTAGTAAAGTGGCATATGATCCAACTTTTGTATAAATTGTGTTTTGTAATTTAATAATGTGGTTTTATTTTAGTAATCTAGAAAAGTCCTATTAAATAAATGTTAGAACAATAATAATGATAGATACGAATAATTTTCTAATAAAAATGATTAGAAAGGACTCTAAGATTTTTGTAAGTTGTTAGGCTCATTTAAAAATGTAAAGAATTTTAGTAAGATATTAAAAAGAAATAGATTTGAATATTTTACAAAATAGTCACTAAATATTGCATCGTCTAATCAGGTAGATAAATAATCTCCGATAGTAATGAGGTTTTACAGGCTAATAACTAGTAAGTTTAATTTCAGTATATTTTCACAAATTTCAGATAAGGACCCCTAATTTGTAAAAATTACAATTTAGTCCCTAAGTTTGAAAAAGTTTAAAATTGACCCCAATTTGAGTAAGTTGTTAATAAGTTAAGTGTTAAGTCTTAAAAGAGATTAATAAAATAATCCGAAAAGATTTTTTTTTGAACTTTGGATTTATGTCTCCGATCTCCGCATCTTTTCCGGTAGCGCTCTCCGACCCGGTTCTCTACCAGGCCGGGAAGGGGGTGTTACATTTGTGGTATCAGAGCTAGAGTTTAGTCGATTCTAGGACTAATTAGACATTCGTTAACGAGTCTATGTTTCATATGCCACTTAGGAGTTGATTAAATATGTATTTTGTGACTTGCAACTTACACGATTTAATTCTTATGTGTGTCTAGACCCAAAATGACTGTTCCTACTATTAGGAAAGAAACAAATGAGCCCGATCATGATTCCTCTTCCACTCGAGGGGAAAATGTGAGGCTAGAGCCAAGTACCGAACAAGTGGCTCAGAATGATCCACCCCATCTTCCACCCATGTTATCGGCTCAACAAGACTATTTCGTGTCTATGGCCGACATGATAAAACAAGTAGTGGTGTCTCTTCGACAAGAAGCACCTTCCTCATCTGCTGAAGCTGCTCAGAAGATCTCTCGAGCTCCAATAGATAAGCTCAAACGTTATCAAGTTTATACATTTACTGGACAAGATCTGGATAATCCTGAAATCGCAGAATATTGGCTAGAAAATACTTTGAAAGTAATCAACAAGCAACTAAAGTGCCCCGAGGAGCATAAGTTGGAGTGCGCTTTAGCCCTGATTGCAGATGAAGCACAAAGCTGGTGGAACACTGTAACGCTCACTGTACCTGAACATAAAGTAACATGGGACTTTTTTTTCCAGGAGTTTCATAAAAAGTATATTAGTGAGCATTACCTCGCTGAAAGACGTAAAAAGTTCCTCCATTTGAAGCAAGGAGGAAGGCCAGTAGAGCAGTACATTCATGATTTCTGCAAATACGCTAGATATGGTACTGATATCATCCACACTGAAAAAGAAAAATGTAGAATGTTCATAGATGGCCTCTGCGATGAATTACGTCCTCTTTTTGTTGCTCTGGAAATCGGGGATTTTCAAATACTGGTGAATCGAGCCATTGCAACTGAAGCTTCTCAAAGAGCCTCGGAAAGAAGGAAGGGAAACCAAGCTCGACTTGATAAAAGATTCCGAGAAGATTCCAAACCTCCTCTATCTCAAAAAAGAGGAAGATAGTGGGACCAAAGGTCATCTGCCAATCAACAGCTACCTAACTCTAATTATGCCTCTCAATTTCCATCTGGTGGGACCACTATTACGCGTACGACCTCAATAAACAGTACAGGAGGCTCTGCCAAAAGTTCTCAGATCCCTCTGTGTAATTTTTGTCAAAAGAGACATTTGGGACAGTGTCGTAAACAGTCAGGTTCTTGTTACCTGTGCGGAGAATCTGGTCATTTCATCCGACAATGCCCCCAAAATCCACAAGCCCCTACCTCTATAGCCTCCCAGAACGTTCCAGTAAAAGGGAGGGGAATAAATCAAGCACCGTCTGGTTCTTCCGGAAGGCCCCACAACAATAATGCTCATTCAGGAAGCCGAAATCCAAAGACCTCAGCCCAGATGTACCACGTTCGAGGCCGCGAACAAGAAGACGACCCTGATGTTATTGCAGGTATGGTGGAGTTAGGTTCTGAATTTGTTTATGCTTTGATAGATCCAGGCTCCACGCATTCCTTTATTAGTGAACCTTTGATTGAAAAATACGCCTTAAAATGTGATCATGTTGCTTCCGAAATACTTGTGTCAAACCCATTAGGAGATAGTGTAGCAATCCAAAAGATTTGTAGATCTTGTCCCCTAAAAATCCAAGGAATTCCTTTTCCGGCCAATTTGATGGTCTTACCCTTTAATGAGTTCGACCTTATCCTTGGTCTAGATTGGCTAGCTGAACATCAAGCATGGGTAGATTGTTCTAAAAAGAAATTATATCTCCGTGGTCTAGGTAGAGAAAGCATCACCTTGATGAAATCTAAATGTCAGAGTAGTCTTATGTGTGCCTTAGAATCTAAGAAGGAATTGAAGCCTGAAGATATATCCATAATAAAAGATTTTCCTGACGTATTCCCTGAAGAACTTCCGGGACTCCCTCCTGTACGTGAAGTTGAGTTTGGGATAGAAGTTCAACCTGGAACTACTCCAATTTCTATCGCTCCATACAGAATGGCTCCAATGGAGTTAAAGGAATTGAAGGCCCAAATCCAAGACCTTGAAAGTAAGGGGTTTATTCGACCGAGTTCCTCACCCTGGGGAGCACCGGTTCTATTTGTGAAGAAGAAAGATGGATCGATGCGCTTATGCATCGACTATCGACAACTGAATAAAGTAACAATAAAAAAATAAGTACCCGCTTCCTAGAATAGACGACCTATTTGATCAACTAAAGGGTGCTTCTGTCTTTTCTAAGATAGACCTCCGATCTGGTTACTATCAAATGCTCGTGAAGGAACCAGATGTTTCAAAAACAGCCTTTCGAACCAGATATGGTCATTACGAATTCTTGGTGATGCCTTTTGGACTCACCAATGCTCCTGCATCCTTTATGGATCTGATGAACCGAATATTTTGACCTTATCTTGATAAATTTGTCGTTGTCTTCATAGACGACATTTTGATCTATTCGAAAGATTCTGTTACTCACAAAGAACATCTTCGGATTGTACTCTAAACCCTCCGTGAAAAACAGCTCTATGCCAAATTTAATAAATGCGAGTTTTGGCTGACCGAAGTATCTTTTCTCGGTCATGTGATATCTTCCGCGGGAATTCAAGTGGACCCAAAGAAGATTCAAACCATTCTCGAATGGATACCCCCGAAAAACGTGGGAGAAATTCGTAGTTTCCTGGGTCTTGCAGGATACTATCGTAGGTTCGTTAAGGGGTTCTCCTTGATTGCTTCACCCCTAACGAAGCTTCTCCGCAAAGACATTCCTTTCATGTGGACAGTGGAACAACAACGGAGTTTTGACCAGCTTAAACAAATCCTCACCCACGCTCCTGTCCTAGTACAACCGGAACCAGGAAAAGATTTCACAGTATACAGCGATGCATCCCATCAAGGACTGGGCTGTGTCTTGATGCAAGAAGGTAAAGTTATAGCCTATGCCTCACGTCAACTCAAACCGCATGAGCTTAATTATCCAACTCATGACCTTGAGCTAGCTGCGGTTGTGTTCGCACTAAAGATCTGGCGACATTACCTCTATGGTGAAAAGTGTTATCTTTTTACTGACCACAAAAGCCTAAAATACCTTTTGACCCAAAAAGAGTTAAACCTTCGTCAGCGTCGTTGGATGGAGCTTTTAAAAGATTATGATTTGGTAATTGATTACCATCCCGGTAAAGCAAATGTGGTGGCTGACGCTCTTAGCCGGAAGCCTACTTCTTCTCTTAGATGTTTAAACGCTCACTTTTGGCTCATGAAGCGTGGCAAGTTATTAGCCGAGCTCAGGGTACAATCGACCATTGTGTCCCTGATTAAAGCACTTCAAGAAGATGATGAGGAGTTGCAACCTATTTTAGCCCGAATCAAGGATGAACCGGACCCTGATTTTGCCATAAATTCTGACGGCTTGTTATGCTTTCGTAATCGTATATGTGTTCCAAACAATGATGATCTTCGGAACCAGATCCTGCGTGAAGCACATGCTAGCCCTTTTTCGATTCACCCCGGAGCTGTTAAGATGTACAAGGATCTAAAAGAGATCTACTGGTGGTCCGGTATGAAAAGTAAAATCACAGATTACGTAGCAAGGTGTTTGACTTGTCAATGGGTTAAAGCCGAACATAAAGTACCGACAGGACTCCTTCAACCCATTGAGCTGCCACAGTGGAAGTGGGAAGGTATCACTATGGACTTTGTAAGCGGATTACCCCCGACTCCAAAGAAAAATAACGCAATCTGGGTCATCGTAGATCGATTTACCAAGTCAGCTCACTTTCTTCCTGTAAGAATGGACTTCAGCTTTTCCAAGCTAGCAGAGTTGTATATCAGCGAAGTTATACGCTTGCACGGAGTTCCAACATCAATAATTTCTGATCGAGACCCACGGTTTGCATCCCGATTTTGGAGAACCTTACAGGAGGCATTGGGAACTAGAGTACATCTCAGTACTGCATTCCATCCCCAAACCGATGGCCAATCTGAAAGGGTTATTCAGGTAACCTCGTTAGTTTCTTTCTTTAAACATAAGCTAGGTATCCTATATCAATTACGATCTTCCTTGTAGATTCTGGAAGATATGCTCCGAGCCTGCATTATTGATTTTGGGAAAAATTGGGAGAAATCCCTACCCTTAGTAGAATTTTCCTACAACAATAGCTATCAGTCATCTATTCAGATGGCTCCTTTTGAAGCGTTGTATGGCAGAAAATGCAGAACTCCTCTGTGTTGGTCCGAACTTGGTGAAAACAAGGTGTTGGGACCACAACTGCTCAGAGAAACAGAAGAGAAAGTTCAAATCATCCACTCTCGATTGAAACAAGCTTTTGATAGGCAGAAAGCTTACGCTGATCTGAAACGAAGAGACATTCAGCATAATGTGGGAGACAAAGTCTTTCTTAAAGTCTCTCCATGGAAGAAAGTATTTCGTTTTGGAAAGAGGGGAAAACTCAGTCCTCGTTTCATTGGACCTTTTGAAATTACTGAAAGAATTGGCCCAGTAGCTTATCGACTTGCACTTCCTAGCGAGTTCGATAAAATCCACAATGTCTTCCACGTGTCAATGCTCAGAAAGTACAGATCCGATCCATCTCATATCTTAGAGCCGGAAGAATTAGAGCTAAATCCTGACTTGTCTTACGAAGAGGAACCAATTCAGATTCTGGATAGAGAAATCAAAAGACTAAGAAACAAAAATGTTGCATTGGTTAAAGTCTTGTGGAGAAATCACAAGAGGGAAGAGGCAACATGGGAACCTGAGGACACGATGAAAAAGCAATATCCTCATCTGTTCGATTCAGGTAAAAATTCGAGGACGAATTTTCTTAAGGGGGGTGAGTTGTCACATCCCAAAAACCGGTCTAGTAGAAATTAGGTTCGAAATTTTTATTCGGTTTATTATTATTTTATGGAGTAAGTAAAAATTTATTATTTTTTTATGTAGTAGTTAAAATTATTATTATTTTATGGAGTAGATATGGAGTAGTTAAAATTATTATTATTTTATGGAGTAGATATGGAGTAGTTAAAATTATTATTATTTTATTATAAAAAAAAGGAAAAAAAAAAGAAAAAGAAAAGGAGTAGTCTCGGCTGATTAGTATAAAAAGGGGGGGGAGTGTTTGAAATTACACAGCAAATTGAAGAAAACAAATTAGTAAGATACGATCCAATGTTTGATTGGTAGTCCGATATTTTCGATATAGTAATATCGAATTTCTGCCGACGACGGGGTAAGCTCAAATCTCTAGTTAGTTTAAGTTTCGGTATCGAGTTTGATTAATATTTTTATATATATTCGATACTGTCTTATTATTTTAATTAATTTTTATCGTAGTACACGAGGTCGATTCAGATCAACTTTCAAGCCCAATAAATAAAAATAAAGCACCGGTCTGTCAAGGTGAGTGTAGATGCATTTGTCTCGGGTGACACGGTGTCATTCCGATATTTTTTATGTTCTGATATGGGAGTATAGTTGTGTCAGGGGTAGGCTCGGTGCCTTCCTGTTGCATTAATTATGAATTTATTTGCATCTGGTAAGTACCTTGCATTATTTGGATATGCTCAAAAATAATTATGATATGCTACAAGTATATGAAAATAATTTCTATCTGATATGGAGCTACGGCTCATCTTGCTATTTGATATGATATGATCTGAAAATCATGGACTATGTGAAATTATGTGTATTTATGGACGTTGGATACAATTGGCATGCCATAGGAATATTCGAGCTCACCATGTAAGGGAGGACTACGGTCCAGGGCTACGGCCTATATGTGGGAGATAAAAGGATGAAAGTGTAAGGGATACATGGAGCTACGGCTCAGGGCTACGGCTCATTTATGATTTATGATATGGTGTACAGGGAATCCGCGTATCCAATGGTACCAATATAATATGTGTTCGATATGTTATACCATGACATGTTTATGATAAGATATATGATTATATTATGTTATGTTAGTGATATGGATATCTGATCATGTTATGCTTATACTGATATAGAAGCATGCAAATAAGTTAGATTAAATTTATATTTAATCATGACATTCATATTATTGTCAATTTACTATCATGACTACCTCACTAGGCTATGTAAGCCTAACATACGTGTCTCATGCATTTTCAGGACCCTGATAGATTTCCAACCTTTGATCGTGTGGTGCAGTTGCAAGTCACATCTCTACCTTATATGTATGATATCTTTCATGAACTCCTAGTAAAGTGGCATATGATCCAACTTTTGTATAAATTGTGTTTTGTAATTTAATAATGTGGTTTTATTTTAGTAATCTAGAAAAGTCATATTAAATAAATGTTAGAACAATAATAATGATAGATACGAATAATTTTCTAATAAAAATGATTAGAAAGGACTCTAAGATTTTTGTAAGTTGTTAGGCTCATTTAAAAATGTAAAGAATTTTAGTAAGATAATAAAAAGAAATAGATTTGAATATTTTACAAAATAGTCACTAAATATTGCATCGTCTAATCAGGTAGATAAATAATCTCCGATAGTAATGAGGTTTTACAGGCTAATAACTAGTAAGTTTAATTTCAGTATATTTTCACAAATTTCAGATAAGGACCCCTAATTTGTAAAAATTACAATTTAGTCCCTAAGTTTGAAAAAGTTTAAAATTGACCCCAATTTGAGTAAGTTGTTAATAAGTTAAGTGTTAAGTCTTAAAAGAGATTAATAAAATAATCCGAAAAGATTTTTTTTTGAACTTTGGATTTATGTCTCCGATCTCCGCATCTTTTCCGGTAGCGCTCTCCGACCCGGTTCTCTACCAGGCCGGGAAGGGGGTGTTACAAGCGGCGTGTTTTTGCCCTTCATCGTGGTGTTCGGTTTTCGTTAGTGATGGGTCTTTTTGTAGGTCGTTTGTTTCTTTTCCGTATGTTTGCGACAAATCATGATTGGGAAGAGGTTCGGATGACTCATGCCTTCTTCACATCCGGGATTCAACGGATGATGCCTTGATAAGGACCAATGTCTATGCATTGGAAGCCTGCCTCTAGATAGAGCTCTCAGGCACGGCTGCTGTTCTCGGGAAGAGTTCATGGAGATTCCCTTGCGATCTTTTCCGGTATCGTCCAGGCTTTGTCGTCTTGATAACACGATCCACGGCTGAGCCGTTGGATGTGTCTTTCTGGGATATCCTAGGTGTTTTTTCGGTGGTTCTGTGCGTGTTTTCTGTTGGGCTTTGTATGGCCTTTTGGGCTTCGTCTTTGTTTTACGTTGGTTTTGCTCCGCCTTGTTGTTTCCCAAGCTTTGTAAGGCCCTGCGTGGCTCGTTGCTTGTTGTTGGCTTTCTTTGGCCTTTTCCCAGCGGTTGTTGGTTTTGTTTCGTGTCTCTTGTTGTTCCTTTTCCGTATTTAATGAAAGTCACTTTTGATCAAAAAAAAAAGAAAGTAAAAGAAGTTATTGTGTTAATTTAGAACGGGCGTAGGAGTTTTCTGACTCTCGGTTCTGCAGATAAGTGTATTAAGCAAAGCTTCAAGGACGTTGTAATGTTTAATGTGTGGTTTGTCAGATCGCTAATCCGGTGCACTCTTTTTCCTCCAACTAGGATTAGGGGAGTTTTTTAACGAGACCCGAGTTAGTGTCCCAACAACAATAAAATAATTATTGAATCTTCAAAAAAAAAAGTATAATTGTCAATAAAGTAGTTTATTCAAAATTCAATTGCTCTTCCAACCCCAATGTAGTTTCTTCCTTGAGTGAAGCATAAGAATTTGATGTTGATTCAAAAGTGTGACTGCTCAATATGAAATAAAAATAGCACGCTTTCAGATTGAGTAAATAGCAATCGACAAAAATCTTTCATTTTTATGTTAAAGGAAACATAAAAACAAATCTAACAATCCTACAAACACTTGGAAAACAAAATTCCATGCAAATTTCACAAAAAAGGAAAGAAATTTAGTGCTGTTATTTAACTCCAACCTCGTAAAAATTGCAAGAAAAGAAGCTGATGACAACACAAAACTATATGAGTTTTTCAGACCCTAAACCACAAATGATTAGTAAAAGGTTTAGAGTATAGTGAAACTCAAAATAAATCTAAACAAAATATGAAAGCCTCAGCTGAATCCATTAAAATCAAAGAATTACACTGATTAAGCGCAATTTTTTAAACAACGTTATTAGGTGTTATATACTTTAAGGTTTAGAATTTAAGATTTAATTTTGTATGGCTTTGGTTTTATAGTGTAAGCATACTTGGTTTTATAGATTTAATTTGGTCATATCCAGTCAAAAAAGCAGGTTTGTTATTAGAAAAACAGATCCCTACAGAACTGGGAGAATAAGGAAGGCGAATTTCCTAGCATCCTGCTAGAAATCACCATTACAATAGCAGAAATCAAACAGAAAACAATAATACTAAACTCGAAGTTGCTTCAAATTTTGTTCGAAAACAGTAACGAATTCATCCATTTGATTCTTGTTTAAAGCCAACCCCACCTCTGTTCCGCCTTGCCCATCTCGGGACTCCGTCATGGATATTGCTCCGTCGTGATCAATGTGTGTCAGCTCCACCTTGCGAGGCCTTCCCCACCCGAAATCCGTATCGTAAACTCGTAGTTTTGGCGAACCGGCTATCGATGTGAGCCGCCCTGTTTTTGCTCGTTCAATAATAGTCGACGCCCAATGCTCTCCCCCTCTCAAGCCACGTCCCTCCGTTTCTTTAATAGTTTTCCCAAAGGCCTTGGCAGCTAAAACAATCCCATCCTCTCCCGTTAGCTCGCTTTTCTTCACATCGGTAACGCACGGTTGTAAACAATTCCCGAAGTACGTTGCCGGCACTGGGAATTCAAGGCGGTTCCGCCCATCACTCGCGAAAAGAAAGTAATAGAACTTGTCGCCGTCGTCGTCGTCGTCGTTGTGTGATGAATTATTGGCAACGCTCTCTTTTGATTTAATCAAACAAACCCATATGAAGGCACATGTGACCACAAATGTTGAGATGTGGAGTTGCTCCGTATCAACCGCCGTGACCAAATGCTTTAGTCTCTCGGCATGGGCTCGACTTAACACAAACGTGGCTCGAACCTTGCCTGCTGTTATATCTTGTGTTGGTGCTGAATTCTCGCCACAGGATGATACCCAACGCCAATAATTCTTCAGCTGAACCGACTCTAAGCCAAAGGGATCCTTGATAACGTCCCTGTTAAACAAAGGAAGTGAATTTTCGAGACAGGCTAGGTCGCCGCCCGACCTAAAAACAGACGTCCAAGACCTCATGAAATGCATGAACGACTTGCCATCACCAACCGCATGACAATAAGTCGACCCGATGCAAATCCCGGAATTCGGAAACACGGTGACTTGAAACGCTAAAGTGGGAAGCACACGAACTCCGTCCTCGGTCACATGAGCCGGTGGCAACTGAGGAATGAAGGGGTGTAAACATTTAACATCCCGCGGATAATCGGCTACCACATGGTCGAAATCCGCGGTGGATTCGGCAACCGTGAAGGTGACGGAGCAGCCGCCCTCCGTGTAATGGATATAAGGCTTGCCGGGCGACTGAGGACACATGACGTTGGCTGCGTATGGGAAAAAATGTTGGAGAGTCAAGGAAAGAGAACGTTTCAGCAGGGGAAGAGTGGTTTCCACGAAATGCAAAGTAGGGTGAGGGAATTCATAAAAGAAAAGGCGTTGGATAGGAACACAAGCTAACCATGTAAAGTCGAAATAAGTGAGAGGCAAAGAGATGGTCGGAACCGAGCCCGGAGGCGGCGAAACACAAAAGCTATCGAGAACCTTAAGCATATCGGTTCTGGTTTCGACCATATCTGATAAAACCCAGAAATTCTGCACACTTTCACACCTCACAATTCATACATAGCAGTTGTGCGGGGGTTGGGATTGCAGCAATATATAGTGGTATAACTTTTTTAATATTAAAACATATAAACTAAAAAAAAATATCGAGAAGGGATCGAAGATTTTTATCCGAAAGCAGCAGTGGGCGGTGGGAATCATGATAAGATGTATTCTAGAAACATAAGGGGCTAAGGGCTGATCACTAGCCTTCCATCTTAATCCTTAATCTTATAGTCTTTAGACTTATAGTGCACGAAATGTCAAAAGTTTTTTTTGGTAAAAAGTATATTGTCCCGTTTCAACTTTCAACCAAAACTTTTGTCGATATATCACAATTTTTTTTTAAAAAATTAAGATAATTATAAATAGTATATGTTCTAAATATACTCTCGATCATTTGACAATGTATGTTCAATCACCCTGTTGTTGGTACTTGAACTCGTAACCTCTAAGAACAATAATCGTTTCTTTAACTACTGAGATAGGTTAGTTCATGCTAATATATCACGATTTTTTTTGTGTAGCCAACATCACGGATATAATTCATGTTAGATAAAAATGATGAATTTAGAGTATATAATTTAAGTTAATTTATATTATCGTAGCAGTTGATTATGAATTTTTTAATATTGTTGAGCACCTCGAGATTGGAATCTTCACTGACAAATCCCAAATAAATTATATAAATTATTATACAATAAAACCTGCCCCTAGCACTTCCCATGCTAGAATTAGAAAATAGTTCGCCACTCATTGATGGGGTGCAGCCTAACTATACTGTCTCTGACACTGTCTATCAATATTTTTTATTTCATATGATTTTTTATAAAAATAAAAAAAATGTCTTGTTTTTATATTTGTGTTATATTTTTTTAATAGTATTTGTGTTATATATTAGTTTCACAGTTGTATATATATTATTATTTTCATAATAATTTGTATTGTGTGATTTTAATACATTCATATATTTTTTTGTCTTTCTATTTCATATTTGTGTTATACTATTATTTTTGGTGCGCCAAAGATATTAATATGTTTATATATGGTTTTCCACATTAATAACTTGGATTATACATATTTTGAATGCATGTGTTTTTTTGTTGTTTTTCCGATTTTTAGAGTTTTATTCTGATTAATTTGAATCTATTTGTATTGCACATCTGATTTTAGTGAATTACTCTCTCATCAAAAAAATTTAAATACTTAAACTCGAGACTTACTTAAACAATATTAAATTACTTATAACTTGAACCAACTCGTTTATAAATACATGATGGGTTTGTTAAGTAAATTTAGGTGAAGTTGGCGCCATAAAAGCATTCAATTTACTTAATGATAAGGAAACAGGTACACATGTCGAAAAGTAGCAAATTACCAAATTACCAAATACCATTAGACAACAACCCATGAAATCACTTGAAATTTTTACATTAGTTTTAGACCGTTAGAAAAAAAAATATTATTAGTCATTTATTACCATCATCCAACGGTATAAAATAAATATAAAACTCATTTAATTTTACACTAATTCATGGTCATTGAATGAGTGAAATGAATAGATAAGATAAAAAGTTGAAAATAAAAAGATTTTTAAGATGAATTTTATATCATGTAAGTAGATTCTAACCCTCTATGGCTCTATATATAGTCGCGTGTAGCAAGGAGAGCCCAATGAGTAATCACTCAGGACCCCACTTTTTAGTTTTTACCTTGATAATTTTACAAAATTTTCAAGTGACAATCTAGTAAATAAGTGGTTGTTCCTTATTCTTTAGTTATATTTATGATATTTTAAAAAATAATAAAAATAATGTGTTTCATATATTTTAATCATATTTAGTGATTTATTAATGAAATATTAATTTAATTGTTTAAAATAATAAAGCATAAATCCGTTCTATAAGTACTTAATTTTTAATTTTCGATCAAGAGTCCGAAAAATATCTGAGACAATTCTATTAATATATATACACACACAATAAATTAATTTAGGTAAGAAGTGGCCCATTGTAATAACCATGTATTAATTTCAACATTTATTGTAGTTTGTTTTTATCTAAATTCTAGAAGCATAGGGAAGGCATCATCTGGTATCTATAAAACTACGTAACATAAAGTTGTCCACATAAAAAAAAGGAAAAATGACAAAAGGTGCCCCCAATGTTTGCATGTTTTGTCATTTGGCCCTCTATTCTTTTTTTTGGTCCAAATATGCCCCTAACGTTTCATTTGTAGTCCAAATATGCCCCCAACGTTTTAATTTGGTCCAAATATGCCCCTGTTAGATGGAAACTGTCAGTCAACTGACGTTCAACAGCTGATGCTGACTGGACTTGCCACGTATTAAGATCTGCTGATGCCACGTCAAATTTTTTTTATAAGCCGTTGACCGTCAGTTGATTGACAGTTTACATCCAACAGGGGCATATTTGGACTATGAATGAAACGTTGGGGGCATATTTGGACTAAAAAAAAGAATAGGGGGCTAAATGACAAAACAAGCAAACGTTGGGGGCATATTTAGACCAGAAAAAAGAATAGGGGGTCAAATGACAAAACATGCAAACGTTGGGGGCATCTTTTATCATTTTGCCTAGAAAAAAAGAAGTTGTCCACTTAAAAGTCTTGATAAATGAATTTAAAGTTACATTCAACGAATTGTAAGTGTCAATTTATCTTTTTTATGATTTTGTTAAGAAAATTTGTACAAAAACTTATCTAAATTTAGAATATTTAATTAATTTAATTTTAATTTAAAAATAATAAATTTAATCTTTAATATTTACACAACCTTTTAATTTATCATATTTTTTAATAAAAATAATTTTAATTTAAACAAACTTTTAAAACATATCATTTAAATTTTCCTCAATAAAATAAAGTATTTAGATTCCCACATTCAGCTAAATAAATAAAGGATAAATATTGTATACACAAACTATGGAAACTAAAACTTTCCACAAGTGCCTTAGTTTTAGGGTATAGAGAGTTAGTTTAAGGTATAGGGTTTAGGGGTTTAGATGTATGGGGTTAGAATTTAGGAATAGTTGTTTCAATTTAAGGTTTAGGGTTATAATTTAGGGTTTATAGGTTAAAACATAAATCCTCACCATGTTGCCCTAATAACTAAACTCTAACCTATAAACCCTAAACCTTAAATTGAAACAAGTATCCCAAAATTCTAACCCCCATATACCCTAAACCCCTAAACCATATACCCTAAACTAACTCCTTATACCATAAAACTAAGACGTTTGTGGAAACTTTCAATTTTAACCGAGAGTGTATAAGATATTAATCCTTAAATAAATAGACTATCTTTTGTCAAAAACTTCAAACCCAACATTTATCTTATTTTATTCTCTTTATTTAATTGTAAATCATAATTAGGGTATTTATCTTATCCCATCTTTTTCATTGAATCTTGAGCAACTCACATTCCTCTTTGTCTTCAGTCAATTTTTTTTTTCTTGTGGTTTTGTTTTGCAGCATCCTTCAGTGAACCGATGAGTGCACCCCTCCCCGAGGTTCAAAGTTTAAAATTAATTTCCAATTTTGAAAGAACAATGATCAAACTTTCCTTTCGGCTTAGAACAAAGATAAATGGAGAAATGATCGTTTGCTTGACACGTTTTATTATAAAAAAATAGTTTGAATAGAAGTCACCATCGATCTTTTGTGGAAAAAAAAAGTTTGAGAGTAGGTTCCGTGTGAAGAAGTGTAAGCGCCTTCACAACGTCCAAAATTTAATTTGAAAGTTGTGATCCCTAAATGTGTGAATTATATTGTAGATAGTTTCTAAAAGGCAAAATGACAAAAGATGCCCCCAACGTTTGCATTTTTTGTCATTTGGCCCCCTATTCTTTTTTTTGGTCCAAAGATGCCCCCAACGTTTGCTTATTTTGTCATTTGGCCCCCTATTCTTTCTTTTGGTCCAAATATGCCCCCAACGTTTCATTCATAGTCCAAATATGCCCCTGCTGGATGTAAACTGTCAATCAACTGACGGTCAACAGCTTATAAAAAAATTTTGACGTGGCATCAGCAGATCTTAATACGCGGCAAGTCCAGTCAGCATCAGCTGTTGAACGTCAGTTGACTGACAGTTTCCATCTAACGGGGGTATATTTGGACCAAATTGAAACGTTAGGGGCATATTTGGACTACGAATGAAACGTTGGGGGTATATTTGGGCCCAAAAAAAGAATAGGAGGCCAAATGACAAAACAAGCAAACGTTAGGGGCATCTTTGGACCAAAAAAAAGAATAGGGGACCAAATGACAAAACATGCAAACGTTGGGGGCATCTTTTGTCATTTTGCCTTTCTAAAATAATAATCTTTTAAGTTCGAACTTACGCCCAAACTATATACGTTGGCCTCCTCATTCCCAATTAAAGGAATATCATTTTAAAATATTTTTGTATTAAAGATTAACGAGAAAGCAATATCCTTTAAGGTCGAGGCACATTTTTCACAAGAGTCACTAATAAGAAAAATTTTGTATTAGAGATTAACGAGAAAGCAGCACCCTTTAAGTTCGACCCAAAAATGCAATGTCGCCCCTCGCCGAAAAACGCACTCAATGTGTCTTTTATGTCCGAGAAATCGATCAATTTTGACCCTTGACTAATGTTGACTAACGTTTCCGTCAATTCCTGAGTGACGGGCCGTTAACTCCTGCACGGTCAGCTATCCTTGCCAGCTTACGTGAAAAAAAAAAGCTTAAGTGGTAATTTTTTTAAAAAAAAAAATTAATAAAAAAATTAAATTATTATATTAATAAATGTTTTCTTTATATATCTGAACCCTAAACCTATTTTCACGTTATGTCTTCAAGTTCTTTTTCTATTGTCATTTCATATTGCTAGGTAACGTTTGATCCATTTTCTTTTTTTGTTTACTTCATATTTTAGGGTTACTGTAATTTGGGTTTAGTTGATCTACACGTTAAAGATGACATCATCATCATCTTGTGCATCATTTAAAAATAGTCAGGGTAAAACTTGGTCAAGGTGAATTGGGATTACGACGGAAAAAAATATTTTGTGATTGTGAGGTGAAATGTTTAATGTGGATAGCTTGGAAGAATACTAGAAATATTGGGAGAAGATTTTTCAGCTATCAAAATTATAGGCGCAAAAAAAATATAACTTTTTAAAGATGGATTGATGAGCCACTGTCGGAATGAGCTCGATTTCTCGTTTATCAACTGAAAAAAGAGAATGGTAAGTTGAAGTAATTGGATAAAAGTAAGAAAGATGATGCAATAAAAGAAATAAAGGCAAAGATGATTAAAATATAACTTTTCAATCTGCTATTATCAAACAACAATATTAACGAAATTGACTGGTTAAACCTCTAATTAAGTCTCAAACCTTTAATTTTGTCCAAACCAATCTAATGATTATAAATTAGTGTAAAACTAGTTGAGTTTTACATTGTGTAAATATAACAATAATTAAAGGGTGATGATGGTTGACGAGGATGCCACTACTTTGCTATTCTTTTCTTTTTTTGCTTTTACTTTTTTTCAATTTTTTATTTTATAATAATACTATTCAAACAAAAAATAAGTGATTACAGATCGAACATAATATGAGGATCAGATCTTTAATTTTGGTTTCATATTTCTCTTTTTTTTTGTTTTTTTAATTGGAAGAAGATTGATGTTAGTGGTGGCTCTT
Organism: Hibiscus trionum; assembly: GCA_030270665.1. Lineage (NCBI taxonomy): Eukaryota > Viridiplantae > Streptophyta > Magnoliopsida > Malvales > Malvaceae > Hibiscus > Hibiscus trionum. Next base: position 8,506,000 of record BSYR01000045.1, on the reverse strand, counting down.
GCAATTTCTCCCTTAATGTCATCGTACAAGTGGCCTTTTTCTATGTTCTTGGCATATCCAATAGCAATGATTGTAAAAAGTTTTTAATTTAATAAAATTTATCCAATACAAATTTAGCCCACCAAGTCAACTAAAACAAACCTACTTTAGAATAATGGTGATATGACCACAAAACAATTAAACAACCAAATAGTAACAATAAATCAAAATTTAACCAATTAAATAAATCAAAATTTAATTAAACAAATCAAAATTAAAATAAATTTAATATTATACGTTAGATTTCCCTAAAACCATATCTTCTTTAAATAAATAATCCATTTTATTAAATTATAATTTAGACCAAATTAATAAATTTTTAAGAACTCAACTGCCATAAATTTAATATTATACGTTAGATTTCCCTCAAAATTAACAAGTTCTCTTATTTTTAAGAACTAGTAGTCACATTAATACCATAAATAATTCAGTGGTTTAATAATTTAAAAAATATGGTCAAATTACAACACTTCCTAATCCAATAATTTAAGAAATTTAGTGCTGTTATTTAACTCCAATCTCGTAAAAATTGCAAGAGAAGAAGCTGATGACAACACAATACTATATGAGTTTTTCAGACCCTAAACCACAAAAGATTAGTAAAAGGTTTAGAGTATAGTGAAACTCAAAACAAATCTAAACAAAAAAAAAACCACATTTAAGCAAAACAAAAATATGAAAGCCTCAGAAAAATCCATTAAAATCAAAGAATTGCAGCTTCTGCCAAGTAGGTTCATTCTCGGTTCCACTGCACCTCAACCAAAACTGGATTATATCATCATGGGCTCAATAAAAAATCTATAATAAACATAAATTTTTTTGAATGTTCATAAAAAATTGTACTTTAATAAAATCCCAGAAAACCCCAGAATTTTCATAAAAAAAGATAGGCTCAGAAATTGAATCAGCTTCTCAATCAAGAATTCTCTGAAGCAGAACTGGCATATTAAGCTGTATTATAAATCCTCATAGCCAACTACAGAAATATTTCAAAAACATAAAGAAATTGTTTCGGATTGGCTCATATTAAGAAATTCAACCATTTTTTTATCGTTAATATGCTTCATGGATTGCTCTCAGAAGCGCGGATAAAACAAATGTAATCATCGCCAACGCCAATATGAAAAATCAAATCAAATTGAAAGAATAGAAAAAAAGATGTAGCGGATGTTTTTAGAGGCGAAATCATAAACGGAAATGCCCCCACGTGTAACACCGCCGTACCGACTATACGCCTCGATGACTAGCCTAGTTTCCGGTGAGTTCGTCGAAAACAAGCTAAAGGTGTAGTGAGGCAAAAAAAACAAGATGGGAAATTTAGCCGCCGATTTGACACAGAAGAGCAGACCAATAAGCAAACGCTATTCCGCAACACGTGAAACGGCATGAATTTAGCACCAACATTGGGGCTTTGATCTTCATAGTTTGAGATTCAGATAAGCCCGGGAGAGTTCGTGCGGATTGAAAAACAAGCAATTTTGCGAACAAAGTTCGAACGCTAGCTACATCTGAATTAAACGAATAAGCAACAATTGAAGGGAAAAAACCAGGACAAGGCTTTGGAGGCCGGCTGCTGTAAGTAGAGAGGTTGAAGGAAAGAGGCGAGCATGAAGCATTTATATAGAGAGATTGTTCTTTAGAAACCCTAGACTTGAAGTTAAAACCCTAAATCATCCGTTTGGGATACTTGGGTTGGGCTTTTCGACCCACAACTTCTATATTTGGGCTTTTCGACCCACATAGAGTATTTCTCTTTAAGTGACATATTCGATAACTATAATCCGAATCAAACACATAATAATTGTACTTTGTTTTTGTTTTTGTTTTTTTTTTAAGAAAAAAATGAGAGAGATCTCGTTAAAAAATTATTCATAACTAAAATCAAGTTGAGGCTTAGTCTCAGAGAGCGGAAGGAGGAAACATAATGTTATAAATATTATTAATTAGGAGTCTAAAATAAGTATAAACGACTTCTAAACATCAAAACACATACTATAATATAAAAGAGAGAGAAATATTACATGACATAACGCATCTGCGAACTTATTAAGATAAACATCACAACGATCTACAAACATAAACTAGTTAGTATGAAAATTTAGTAAACAAGTAACCACTGCACCGTAAAAATGATCAACGAGATGTATTCTTTCAGTTGTTGGTATTTTTGTTTTCGACTTTGTTTGAAATTTTCTCTGTGGTTTTCTATGTTTTCTTTGTGGTGTTTGTCCTGAGTTTTTCTCCTTTTCTCTGTTTCGGGTTGTTTTTGGGTGTTGTTGTGTTTTGCTTTTTTCTTGGTTTTGTTTGTTGTCATTTCTTTCCTTGATTTGTCTGTAACCAGTATGTTGTGTTTGTATTGTTTGTTTTGTTGCGCAATGTCAGTTATTTTTCATTTATAAAAAAATAAAAATATAATGATAAAAATATTTGCCAGATAGAACTTTCTCATCGTTTAAAAAAATCACATTAACGTAAGTAACAACCAAAATAAGGTGACATGAACCAAACTCCAATTGTAAAATATGATTTTACCAGATTATACATGATTTAGATTATAGTCATCAATTATAGTATTTAAAAGATTTTGTATACAATAAAATCGAGATGTCATATATTTTATTCTACATGATACAACTGATTATAAAAACGTTAAAATTATTAAATTTCTTTAACTTTAGCGTTAAAATAGTTGGTATGCTTTTTTATTAACAACAAAAACGATTAAATTATCAAAAGTTTTGGGTTGATAATTTTTTAACCGTTCTTTGATTTTTTTTTGACAATTGAAGATTTAGTGTTCAAGTTTTACTAAGAACATCTGTTTGTAATGAAACGACTCTAGAAAATGTATGAATTAATAAAATATTTGTAATCATGTTAACTCGAAACCTGATATTTAACACCAAAGCTAATAAATATATTGATGCGCGGATTTGATTGAAACAATAGCTCACTTTAAGTATTTAATAAAACAAATTAACATTTAAGGACTAATTCAGAATTTAACCCACATGTTAGGAGTGTTTGATGAAATAAACCCATGTTTGATTAATTACACTACAATTATGAACAAAGGGGAAATGTTCTCATAATTAGGGGCGGGCATTGTCGGGTACCTGGAAAATTAGGTATCCGGGTACCTCATTAAGTGGCCCGTGTCCTGGCTTATTATATTTGGGTATCCGTAAAATTCGAGTACTCAGGTAATCGGGTACCGGATATCCGGTTCTTATTTTTTTTATTTTTTAATTCTAAAATTAAAAAAAAACACGTGTTTAACATAAAAATATTTTAAAAAAATTAAACTTAAAACTTAAAAGAATATAATACAAATATAGAAAAAAATTTAGAGAATTAAACTTAATTTTAGAGTAAAAATATTAAGAAACATAAAATAAAAATATAATTTTAAATATAAAAAATATATATTAAATTTTATCGCGTCCGGTCAGGTACCCGGTAAGTGAAAACTTTCGGCCCTTGTCCCGAAAAATTTGTCGGGTCAGGTAATTTTTTTCTTCCAGAATTACCCGACATTTTTAAGTTTGGGTCGTCGGATCGTCGGGTCGGGTCAATCAGGTCGGATATTTTCCCCACCCATACTCGTAATCACGAGATTGGACGACATTGAATGTCCACTTCATTACAACATAAGCTCACATTCTTAATCAAACAAGTGTTAATTACAGTAGAATCTCTGCTTTGTTACTTCTCACCACACTTTGCATTTCCATAATTCCAAATCAAAATCAATCCACACTCTTTCGTTTTCATTTCCCGAATTAGATCACCGACAACTGCTGCAAGGGAAAAGATCATCAAAATTCCGGGGGGGGGGGAAGGTGGTGGTTTTCTAGGGGCGGGATTGATGAGGCGGAGAGGATTAGATTTTAGGAGGCCGATGCGGAGGAGGATTTCCAATGTGGTGTGGTGGATAACGTGCGGGATTGTGGTGTTAGTCTTCGTCGTGATTTTGACCAAGGAGGCTCAGATTAATTCAAGTCCCTCTCTTTCTAGGGTAAATATATACCTTTCTCAGTTTTTTGGTAATTCGTGGACCTATTTGAACATATTTATGTTTTGGGTCACGCTTAAATTAATTGATTAAGGTGAATTTTGGGAAAATTAATTTGCTTTTTATCATTGGAACCATTAGTTATCTATAGTGATGTTGTACTGCTGTGTGTAATGTGAATGGGAAGTGAGATGGTATTTTGTGTTTCTGTTTATCTTGATCTGTTAGTATTAAATTGCGGTCGCGGTTGCAACGTGATTTTTTTCTAAAATATAACTATGATTCTAGACGCGGTTTGCAGTGTGGCGGGACTTCCAAAACCGTTACGATGCGGCCGCAATTTAATACTAGTGTTGCTACTGTTTCTTTTAGGATCTTGGCCATGTCTCAATTTTCAGAGGTTTATACATTACACAATTCTAGCTATCTGTTCTTTGTTTGATGGATTTCTTTGGATACAGTATTGGTTTAATAGCTAAATGGTTTCGGTTTTGCCGGTGTTAATTTTTTGGCCATAAGGGAAAAAACAACAACCCTTTTCACGTCAATTATCATCTATGCATGCTAATAGCTAAAGCAGGTCATTCAGATAGTGCAGCTTCGTTGGCCGAGTAAATTTGAACTTGTAAAAAGTTTTTAGTGTTGGTTTTAATATGCAGTGGCAACAGTTATGGGGGCAAGCCATTCAAAATGAGAAAGTTCAATGTTCGATACGGCTTGTTGCATACTGAGGCTAGAATGTTGAATTATTACATTTTACTTTCGCCAAGTCTTTCTAAGTACTTGTTCTTTATGGACTGCGTTTAGTTTCTCTGTTCAGTTTTAAAATGTATTGCAGCTGATGAATCCTGCTGTAAACAATAAAATAACTGTTTCATGGGGGAAGCCTGGTAGAAAGGTTATACTAGCATGTAGAAAAGCCTTTAAGATACTACATGCCATAGGCGGGACGGTGGAAGATCTATTGGGTTATTAATTTGAAAATTGTAACCCAGTTTCGGTGGTGATATTGCACTTTTTATAATGTTTTGAATCTCATGTGTCGAGGGACCACAGTTTCACATTGCATTTGGTAATTCCTTCATCTCTCTCGCTTATACGTGCTGGTATTCCTTTTTTTTGCAGAGACCTTATCATTATGACAGAATTTTGGACGGCCTAAACATCACTGATGAAATGCTAAGCCCCAACTCTGTCGCTAGGCAACTTAGTGACCAAATTTCTCTTGCAAAGGCTCTTGTTGTGATAGCAAAAGAAAGCAACAATCTCCAATATGCTTGGGAATTAAGTGCCCAGATCCGTAATTCACAGTCCCTTCTGTCAAATGCTGCGAGTAGGCGAACTCCTTTGACAGTCGGAGAATCAGAGACTGCAGTTCGTGATATGGCACTTTTGCTATACCAGGCCCAGCAACTCCACTATGACAGTGCAACAATGATCATGAGATTGAAAGCCAAAATCCAAGCTCTTGAAGAACAGATGAGTTCAGTTAACGAGAAAAGTTCAAAATATGGGCAAATAGCCGCCGAAGAAGTACCCAAAACTCTATACTGTCTTGGTATCCGGTTGACTGTCGAATATTTTGGAAACCCAAATTTACAAAGGAAACCGAAGGAAAGAAAGCAATTGGATGCAAAACTTAAAGATAACAGTCTGTATCATTTCTGCGTCTTCTCTGATAACATCCTTGCCAGTTCTGTGGTGGTTAATTCAACAGCTTTAAATTCCAAAAATCCTGATAAGGTTGTCTTTCATCTTGTAACTGATGAAATAAACTATGCTGCAATGAAGGCTTGGTTTGCCATGAACAGTTTTCGGGGAGCGACTGTTGAGGTTCAGAAGTTTGGTGACTTCAAGTGGCTGAATGCTTATGTTCCAGTTCTTAAGCAGCTCCAAGATTCTGAGACTCAGAGTTATTATTTCTCTGGGCGTAATGATAACGGTCGGATTCCAATCAAGTTCCGAAATCCTAAGTACCTATCAATGCTTAATCATTTGCGGTTTTATATTCCTGAAGTCTTTCCAGCTCTGAAGAAGGTCGTATTTCTCGATGATGACATTGTGGTTCAGAAGGATTTGTCTGGCCTATTTTCCATTGATTTGAATGGCAACGTTAACGGAGCAGTCGAGACATGCATGGAGACATTTCACAGATATCATAAGTATCTAAACTACTCTCACCCTCTTATAAGAGCACACTTTGATCCCAATGCATGTGGTTGGGCGTTTGGAATGAATGTTTTCGATTTGGTTGAGTGGAGGAAGAGGAACGTGACCGGCATCTACCACTACTGGCAGGAAAGGAATGTGGACAGGACATTGTGGAAACTCGGGACGCTGCCACCGGGATTGCTGACATTCTATGGATTGACGAAGGCGTTAGACCAGTCGTGGCATGTTCTGGGGCTGGGGTATACAAATGTCGATCCCAAGCTGATAGAGATAGGGGCCGTGCTACACTTCAACGGGAATTCAAAGCCATGGTTGAAAATAGGGATAGAGAAATACAAGCCCCTTTGGGAGAAGTATGTTGATTATACTCACCCTCTGTTACAGCAGTGCAATTTTCACTGATAAATTTCAGTCGAACTCCGGAGTATTCCGCGACAAGAGCTCACTGCCTTGGAAGCTTCCATTTTTAAGGTGAAGTATGCTTGTACTATTTTAAAAGAAGTCAAGCATTGCAGGTAGTTTTAACATGGTATTTAATTCATTTCAACTAGCTTCATATAGTATAAGATTGTTCATTCATATTATACGTACTTGAACACAAACAATTTTGACGTATCAGCATCCGATATATATATATGTACATATACATACATATATGCATATGTTTGTACTGCTTAGCTAGAGATTCGACAGTCGTATTGGCCCGGAAATAGTAAATTTCTCTTTCACCCTTTGAATCGACAGTCGTCTTGTCTAACAAGACGGACAGTTGCAGCAAAATGATGCAACAGTGTCAAGTATAGACAACAGGAGACACAAATCTGAATTGTCCACTTTGATTTGGTCATGTTTTGTGTTTATATCTTAGATTCAGACAATAGTAAAATCTTTTAAATTAAATCATGTCATTAATTCCAATACTATACGATTAGTTTTAGATTTAGTTCATGTTCTTCGATCTGTTAAATTAAACTCTGCTATTAGTAGGATCAAAATTGACCAAATTGAAGTACAAGGATTAAATCCACAATTTATGCACAATACATATAACAACAATCCGTTTAAAGACTTAAAATGGGTTATTTAGCCGAATGGCACAGTTTTCAGATCGCCAGCGCCAGCCAGAAGCACCACAGTGTTCCACTATTGTCTGTTAATGGGAAATACTTGTTGATTTTCTCAAAAACTCCAACCATCTTTAAAGGAGATAAAAGCTCTGTTTGGTAAACAATTTTTTGAGCCAAAAATAGAGGATTGTAATAGCGAATTGGGGTGAAACTTTTCATTCTGAAAAAGTTCCTAAAAAGAAATTTTTTTAAGTTAACAGTTTGGATAAAAGACTTATAAAGACTTTTTGTTCTTGATAATTATAAAAAATAGGCAAAATAACAAAAGATACCCCCAACGTTTGCATGTTTTGTCATTTGGCCCCCCATTCTTTTTTTTGGTCCAAATATGTCCACAATGTTTGCTTATTTTGTCATTTGGCCCCCTATTCTTTCTTTTGGTCCAAATATGCCCACAATGTTTGCTTATTTTGTCATTTGGCCCCCTATTCTTTCTTTTGGTCCAAATATGCCCCCAACGTTTCATTCATAGTCTAAATATACCCCTGTTGGATGTAAACTGTCAATCAATTGACGGTTAACGATTTATAAAAAAATTTGACATGGCATCAGCAGATCTTAATACGTGGCAAGCGCAGTCAGCATCAACTGTTGAACGTCAGTTGACTGACAGTTTTCATCTAATGGGGGCATATTTGGACAAAATTAAAACGTTGGGGGCATATTTGGATCAAAAGAAAGAATAATGAGCCAAATGACAAAACAAGCAAACGTTGGGACATATTTAGACAAAAAAAGAATAGGGAGCCAAATGACAAAACATGCAAACGTTGGGTGCATCTTTTGTCATTTTACCTAAAAAATATCTCATTTTGCATGTTCAAATAATCAAGCTATTTGTTAATTTTACCAAACACTTTTATACAATCAGCTAATGTATTCTGTTGCTAATATAATTCGCTATCAGCTAATTGTCAAACAGCAGCAAGAATCCAATAGTTTGAATCCCTTGTCACTCGCCGGCCAAACTCTTAATATAATCTTTACTCACTTGTCTATATTGCCGCCACTTTCAAATGTTTGTTTTTCTTCTCATCTTTTTCCATCTGAGAAGCTCATCGATTCTTCACTTTCTCTGTAATCAGTCCAAGCAATTCCAGGAAACCATGAACAAAGCCAATGAGCCACCCATATCGGAGCAACCCGTCAAGCCCCGACGGTCAAAGTCCCGTGGGGTTGCCTCTCGGTTCCTTTCTTCGCCTTCCTCGACCCCCACCCATGATTCCGGCCACCATTCTCCGAACAAAGCTTTATCCCCACTCCGCCGCAAATCCACCTCTTTCGACACCAGAAAACAGCACCGCAGCCTTGATGAACCTTCCGGTGGCTTACTGTTATGATCCGAGTAGATGATTGATAGATTTGAACAAGAAAGGATTATAGAAGATAGAAGAAAAGATTAATAGAAGTAGAAGATTATAGGATTGAAGAAGAGAAAAGCTTGAAGCTTGAAATTCATTGATAATCGATAGATAAAACCTAACAGAAACTGGACTTTTATCCCCTTACATAAAACGCAACGTATTGACTTAAATTAAAACTAATAAAACTTTGTCGTTTCCATTGGTCTTGAAACGGTTCATAACAATTCTCCCCGCTCGAATTAATCCTTGTCCTCAAGGATTAAAAAGATAACCGTGAGTCAAAGTCAAGATAAGCAAGACAGAAGCAATAATGGTGGTCGTCTTAATCTTTAAATGGTTTGACCAAACATTTCCAAAAGCTCTCCTTGCCTGAATTAAAACTGTCATCTGAACAAACAATATTTCTCTGACTAACATGTTCCGAGCACACTCCCAAGCTGTTTTGGAGTTAAATTTTACACGTATATCTGTGTCATCCTTCAAGCAAAATACAGTACGAGCAACAAAAACTCCCATCACCCCATTCTCTATTATCTCAACTTTGCCCCAATAGTTATAGATCTTTAGCCTAGTCAAAAAGTCACAAATATGCACACCTTTTGGAATTATCATTGCACGCCATGGCGTAGGACGTTTTTCAAATGAAGTAACCATGTGAGTGTACAAAAAATTGAGATTGGCAGTCTGACCCCTATTAGTATTTGAAAACAAGGGGAGTACCTCCATTAAGGAAAGCAGCGTGCCGATTTCATATGTAGACCACCATTCGGCAAGGAGTAGAGTATCTCTAGCTCCAACTGCTATTTTTCTTCCAAAATCTCCTGCGGCATCCTTGTATAAGTTTATCTCCTTAATGATTTTATCATGAACTATTACATCATAAACTAATTTCTCCATGCAATCAAACATCCATGACAACATCTCAGTAAACATGTCTCCATCATTAGCTTCCCTCACTGTTATGACATTCCTCCATCCTTCAAAAGATCCTTGTCCCCAAGGATCAAATAATGAAGACTCTGGTAAAAGTAGGTTCAATGAGTGTTTGTTGATAATAGCCTTGTAAGATAACCAATACCAACATGAAAAAGGTAATCTATCAGAATTATTGTTAAGCATTGTGCTGGCCAGGTTAATGTCTCCCATAAGAAAAACATGGAGCTTCCCATTCATATCCAGGAGGACTAGGACACTATAACCAAATACTTTCTTCTTTCTCGAGTCCTTCATGAGTTTCTTTACAGAAGCTACCTCGTCCCATATGTTTTCATTGGCAAAGAAAATTGAGACCATTGCAAGAATTTCTAAGTCATCTGGATTTAACATGAGAACCATCTTTACTGCCATTTTAATATCTTTGAAGGATGTCTTTGAACCCTCCAAGCCAGAATGTGAAATCTTTGCACTTGAAATTTTTACATTAAAACTAAAATTTGCAATATCTCCTTCTGATATCTTTATTTTTTCTTTACTTCCAACGAGCTCCCCTATCAACCTCAAAGCTTCAGGTTTGGAGTCTGAAACATGAACTTCCAGTTCAACTATCTGTTTTTGCAACTCAATTACCTTTCTCTTCTCAAACTCAAGATCAGATTTCCTCATTTTCATGTCTCTCTGCAATGATTCAAGTTGAACAGCCATGCTTTCAGCAAGAACAGAAACATACTCACACTTCTTGAACTCTGCATTCAACCGCACAATCTCTTCTTCTGCAAGTAGGAGTTTTATGTTGGAATTCTTTAGCTCTTCTTCACACTTGACGAATCTTTCATTCAGTTCTTCATAGCTTCTGTTTCCCCCCATCTTCAACTTACCATCAACATTCTCCCCATCAACCAATTGCATCTTCTCTGTCATTGTTGGTAGCTCACTTCCCTTCTCAATAACTTTGTGATGCTTTATACCCATTAACAAAAGCCAAAATCTATATGGATCATTTAAATCAACAAAGTAATCCATATAGTCAAACATTAGAGAAATTATCTCTTCCCGATAAGAATTAGCAACACTTAACAGTTTCTTAGGCAATCCATCAAAACAGTAGCTCATAACTAAGAGTCGAAATCTGTAAGGATCATGAAGCTCAATGTTTCTATTGACACACATCAATCTCACCGAATAATTTCTTCTAAACCTTAACTGAATCAAAGATATCATGTTACCTGCTTTATCAGTTTTTTGACACAATCGGAAAGGCTTCCCATTTTCAACGATGGTCTTCTTTGGTGTAGGTGGTTCTTCTTTGAGTTGAATTAATTCCCTAACAGTTGGTTGTGCTCCATTCAGTGCTTGATCGCACGCCTTGATAAACTCATTGTCTGTTCTCATAGACGATTCCTCGAACACCTTGATTGCACCTGAATCCACCTCCTTAGCCTCTATATGTGCACTGATTACCACTCCATGGTCCACCGTTGATAAACCTTGGGTAGATGGCGGCTTAGGAAAACTATGTTTCTGCTCAAGTACATTCACAACTTTTGAAACTCTGATGAAGCTTTGATTCTGTTTTCGTTCCTGTTGAATACGTTTATCTTCCTCCCATTTTGTAAACAGCAGCTTCAACTCATGTTTCTGCTCAATTGTAAGTTTCAAAATCCTTTGTATGTAGCCTGGATCTTCATTGCACTTAGCTTCAAGACGATTTAACTTTTCTTGTAAGCCATTGTTGTAAGCCATTTGATGGATGATGGATCTTAAAAAACCGAGCTCTCGATACCAATTGTTATGATCCGAGTAGATGATTGATAGATTTGAACAAGAAAGGATTATAGAAGATAGAAGAAAAGATTAATAGAAGTAGAAGATTATAGGATTGAAGAAGAGAAAAGCTTGAAGCTTGAAATTCATTGATAATCGATAGATAAAACCTAACAGAAACTGGACTTTTATCCCCTTACATAAAACGCAACGTATTGACTTAAATTAAAACTAATAAAACTTTGTCGTTTCCATTGGTCTTGAAACGGTTCATAACACTTACTTGGAGGCCTTTGGCCTTCTTCCACCACCGCTACTACTACTACTACCTTTTCTTCGTCGTCAAGCTCGAAAAAGCTTGATACTCTGGCCGATTTTCTTGGAAACGAGAGGCTAAAAGATTTCATCGAGAGGAAGAGCTACGAGAAAAGAGCAAACCCCCAACCCTTTTCCCTCACCAAGCAAACGAGTCATACAGAGTTCAGTAGGTTTATTGAGAATGACAAGGAAATTAGTGATCAATGTTCGGCCTCGAAAAATGATTCTCCGGCTATATCCATAACTAATTCTTCTCCGAGCTCGAGAAAATCTGGGATAGAGGTATCTTCGAAGTATTTGAAAGATGTGACAACGAGGAATAGATCGAGAGGGATTACTTGGGATTCAAGTAATATCCATCCGGTGTCAGCTGATAGTTCTCCTAAGATGAATAAAATGTTGGCCATTAAAAATGTCATACGGAGGACTAATTCGCACGGTGCTTCAGCATCGCAGTGGGCGTTGTCACCAGGGCGGTCGGGGTCACCTACCATGTCGGTTGAGAACAAGGCCAAACCAATGTCGTTTTCGAGCTTGAAACCGCCTACTAGTCCTTCTAGGACCAAAGGTGTGGAGAAATTCTTGAATCTGGGATTAATGGATTTGTTTAAGAGTAAAAAGTCATCTGCTTTGCAACCGGGTTCGGGTGATGTCGGAAGTGTCCATCAACTAAGATTGATCCATAACGGCTTGATTCAATGGCGGTATGCAAATGCTAAAGCCGATGCCGCTAATAGGAGCATAAACAATCAAGTTCAGGTAGGTATGTAATGCATGTATGTATGTCTGATATCACAAATATTGCAAGCTAAAACTTAATCCTTTATTGGTTTTTGCAGAACTATTTGTTAAATGGGTGGAATAGTCTTATGAAACTGCAACATTCCGTGGTACAAAAGAAATTAAAGCTTCAAAAGGAAAAGCTTGAGATCAAGTTGGACTTTTTACTTCAATCTCAAGTCAGTTCCTGCTAAAAACAGCTTTTATCGTACATACGAATGAATGTTTATATAATCATGCTCTAAATCGAATTTGTTAATCATATCTGCAGATGAAGGCATTGGAATCCTGGGCAGATATGGAAAGGCAACACTTATCAGCCATTTCCATGACTAAAGAATCTTTGCATGCTGTTGTTTGCAAACTGCCTCTTGTGAACGGAGCAGAGGTCGACGCACAATCAGCTTTGATGGCACTTCGACATGCATTCGATCTCACCGCATCCATCAAGTCAAAGCTACCCGCTTCCTCACCAGGGGTACGGAGGTTTTCACATTGTTCTACATGCTAAACTAGTAATCTGTGTAGCTTTTTAAATGACCCTTACCCTGCAACTGGTATCTCAGATTGTGAAGACAGTGTCATTAGTTTCGGAATTGGCAGCGGTAGTTGCACAAGAAAAGCTATTGCTAGAGGAGTGCATTGAACTTTTCAGGATCATATCTATCCTAGAGGTAAAACTACGAGACTCGATAAGTCGTGACATGTAACACAATCATATGATGATATATGTTTTCGTAGATTATATTTTGTTCGGAAACTGAAAATGATGATCATCGTTTGACATTAAATCTTGCAGATTCAGGAGAGGAGCTTAATGTGCTATATTATTGAACTCAATTCACAGCAAAGGCAGATACAAGAAGTAGCATAGGAAATATTTCCTTGACTTTTCATTCATAGACTTCTACAATTAGGGGAAAAAGAACAAATTTCATATGGTTTAAAATAATTACCACAATAATTAATTGTCTTTTTTATGTAAATGTTTTCTTTATATACTGTTGCTAGCCTGTTAATTGCAGATACATTGACCTAGTTGTCAATCAGGAGGAAGCCAAGACTAAGTCAGAATATAATAACTATAATAACTACCCTATCTATGTTGATTTGGTTTGTCAGGAATTTTAAATAATTAGTGCTACCAAAACGTGTACCTTAGTGCGCCTCCATTGATGCAGGCCTTGCTTTTTGGTCACCATTTTCTCCACAAATGCTCCACAAATTCAGGTTATAACTTAGTTTATAGCAGGAGCAGCAGATCCAGGGAGGAAAGTTCATCGACCCCGTCGAGGCTGAAGAAATGAATGATCTGATTTCTACTTCATTCAAGAGATATTCAGATCTCAAGCTACAAGTTCACTTGGATGACATAGAGGCCGGGAACGAGACGGTGAACCTAGATGAGTTCTTCGAAGATGTAGACAATGTGAAGGATGATATGAGAGTGGTTGAGCAGGCGTACAAGAGGTTGCAACAATCTAATGAAGAGACCAAAGCTGCTCACAGTGCTAAAGCCGTGAAGGATCTTCGAGCTCGAATGGACTCGGATGTTGAGCAGGTCTTAAAACGGGTCAAAGTCATTAAGGGGAAACTTGAAGCACTTGAAAAATCAAATGCGGCTCATCAGAAACTTCCGGGCTGTGGTCCTGGATCATCGGCTTATCGAACCAGGACGTCTGTTGTTAGTGGCTTAGGCAATAAACTAAAGGCTATGATGGATGATTTTCAGGGCTTAAGAGCAAAAATGACAGCAGAATACAAAGAAACCGTAGAGAGAAGATACTTTACAGTAACTGGACAGAAAGCAGAAGAGGAAATGATCGAAAAACTGATCGAAAGCGGAGAAAGTGAAACGCTCTTGCAACAGGCAATTCAAGAACAAGGGCGAGGGCAGATTCTGGATACAATTTCGGAGATACAAGAGCGGCACGATGCCATGCAGGAAATCGAAAAGGGGTTGATTGAGCTTCATCAACTATTCCTAGACATGGCGATCCTGGTCGAGGCACAGGGCCACCAACTGAATGACATCGAGAGCCACATCGCTCGTGCCAGTTCGTTTGTCATGAGAGGGGCTGAGCAGCTGGAGGTAGCTAAGGAATATCAGAAAAGCTCGAGGAAATGGGGTTGCATTGCCATTGTTGTCGGTGTCGTTCTCGTTATTATCTTGCTACCGATTTTCGTCAAACATAATTAAGAACACAGAAAATCAATGCTCACAGTTGGGATCTTTGATCCATTAACTTCAACTTTAAGTTTGCTGTTTTTACAGAAGTGTGAAAATTGATTCTTTATAGCTATGTGGTTAATAAAGTATGAATACAGTTTTTTGCACTTGGAATTCTCCAACACTTTACAAGTATCATGAACACTGCTTTTTCAGAAAATCTTCAGATAGCAGACCTTTTACCAGTTCTTGCAGCCTCTTGGCACCGGGGCCTGGAGCCAACACCGAATCATTGCCGCGTGTGGAACATGGGTCAGCTCCACCCTCTGAACTCCCAATACACCAAGCTCCAGGAGCAAAACGGTCAGTGCGACCCAAAAGCTCTTTATCAATTTTATCCAAGACGGGATCGTTCTTATGGAACTTCCGGGCAAAGGGAGCGTTGCTTTTCACCATGTTGTCAAAGTCTTTCATTGACAAGGATTTTGGATGTTGCTTTGGAGGAGTGTCCCAAGCAATGTAGTGGAGATCATGGCTTATTGCAGTGCCACGGAATTCGTCAGTGTTGCAAATAACGGTATGGAAATAGCCTTCCGGAGAGGAAACGAAATTTGTATAGTACATAAGGATGGTCCGTGGGAGGTTGTCCCAACCCCATATACAATACTCAACAAAATTCCTAGTAAGCGCAACCCATGCAGAACCTGCAGATCAGGCAAAAGCAAAGCAAAGCAAAGCAACAATTACACATTTGCAGGGAAATATGATTCTTACAAATCTTAGTACTTGCTTTCTGATGGAACTAGCTAGCTTAATTATTGGCAGGACAGAATGAACGATTGATTTATTTCTTTATGCTATTCGAAACTTGCTTAATAGACCGAAAGAAAAAAATACCAAGGGAGCCAACTTGATACGGGACATTCTCAAATTCCTTATTTCTAGAAAGAGAGAGTTTATCAATTTTTAATCCGAGATGCAAAGGAGTATGTTATTACCACGTAATACATAGACTATAATTATATTAACTGTAAAGAGAATTTAGGGTAAACAATAATGACATCTTGATCTCTAGCACAGCCAAAATGATACAGAAAGGATGCATACTTCAAGTTTTGCACGCAATGAGTTTAGATACAATGTTTAAAACCAGAGTCTAGTCTCCTTGCCGTTCTACATTATAGAACATCGTATAACAAGATAACTATCGGCTTCATCTCACAGGTTGTTAAAACTGCATCCTGGAAGCTAGCTGCTTGGTGATTTCCCAAGAAGCTTGTTCAAGCAGATTTCTTAGCATCAAGCAATCATTGATTGTTAAAGGTTTAGGTTAAGGTTTAATCTAGTCTCCGGAAATAGCTAAGAATGGAGAAATAGGCAGGTGAAAGAAAAAGGCGGGTAAAAGAACACAATTTGAGATTTCAAGATAACACGGTTGACATATATCAAAGTGGTGATGAGCAAGCAATCTACCAATGATTCGAGAAACTAGTACGGAAATGATGTGCTAAAAATAAGGGGGTAAAAGAAGAAGAACAAAAACCAACCTGTGTACAGCTTGAAAGATGTGGGCAGTGATCGGCGTTGAGTGGTGAGAGAAATGTCAGACTTTTTAGACAAGTAAAGGCCTGGGTCAACAATGATTGGTTTTGCTCTCGAACTCCTGCAAAAATACGTAAATACACATGGAAAGTGGATGTCATTAAGGCATAAGGAAAGGGATATTTCAAGAGTAGCATGTACACCAGGTCTTACAGCTTCCAACCGGCAATCTGTGTATGTTCAATGAAATTGAGATTTCTTGACAAGTTGGAGAAAACATGCAGCAAATCTGCACTCAAAACATGAATCAGATATTCTTCGGTAAGTAAGCCAGAAAGAGCACAGACATTTTAGCTGACCGTTTCTGAAAACACTCCACAACGACAAAATGCAAGTTATAACCATCGACTCCCTTTAAAATCATTTTCACAGTCTAGACTTTAAGTTCTAAAATTCTCATAGAAGAATGAAAGAAGCTCAAGAGGGTAGCAACTAGCAAGCATGTAATTTTGTTCGAATGCTGTAAAGAACTCAAGTAATTCCAATAAGAGTAGGCGATAGCAAGCAGAGTTCACAGTCAATTTTAGAGTTAAAATTAATACTACAAGCATGGCATTGTTCTCTAAACCCTTTATAGAATAGAAAAAGGCCTATCACAAAGACAAGCATATACGCCGCCGATAATAACAAGGAACAGCAGCCAAAGTCTTAGCACTAACCATCTTGAGTCACAAGGGGATAATCAGAGGCACTCAGGTTTAGAAACCAATCCCACTCCAAGCTCTCCTTCAAGAGTATTGCAATTGCTTGAAGGGTACATGCAATCATCGTAGGACCTTTGTATGTTACCAAATTCGATTGTGCCATCACGCGCACATTCTCGACTTCACGAAAAGTCTGATCAATCTTTACCATATTACTCAATTCCAGCCTTTCACGCGGAGGAGCCTCGAGATCCAAATGCAGAACATACTGATTCCTGGGGTGATACACTGCCTGCAAGGTCCTCATCATCCTATTACTATCTCCCTTCGTCCCCGAAATAAGATATGCAAGTCTAGGTGCTTCCATGTTTGCATATCCACTCGTATTAAACGATATCTTTAAATCCGATTCTACAAAATACCCACTAGAGTCCTCTGCTCTAGCAAAGGAAACAATATCGAATGGCAACTGATCTCCACTGTAAGGAGCATTGTACAACCAAAATATGGTGGAGAAAAACAAAGTAATCGATACAAGTAAGCTTGCAAGAAATGGAATAATCCATTTTCTATCACTAAACACCCTCCCAGAATGCGAATTAACATTTTTCCTCACACTTGTCAATGGGTTTCTTATCAACACAAGTTTCCTATAAAGCTTTCTCATTTTTGGGTACTAAAAAACCAAACTTTCCCGGCCTCTAGGTTAAGCTAAAGAACCCAACAAACTTGAAGAATCAAGCAAAAAAAACCCACCAATAATATTAGGAAATAGGACCAAAAAGATGCAGAGAGGACCGGAAAGAGTACCAAAACCGCCTTCTTAAATGTATGGTGAACATCTAATCTGAGACCAACTTCTCTTCAAAAGAAAACATGGGTTCCAAACAAAAAGATCATTACTTTGACACTATCAATAGGGAAACCATCCCCTTTCAACCAAACAAAAAAAGGAAGGAACTTTCTAATTTCTAGTGCTAGAAGATCCAAGCTGGCTCAATCAACTGGAAAATTAACAGAGAAAATGAGGAGGATAAAGATATTTACAGGCAAATACAGCTAAAAAACAGCAACCGACACAAAAGCAATACCGGGAAAAATAAATGTAAAGCAGTTAAATGTAGCAAGTAGTGAATAAAGCTAAGATTTTTTATGCTAAGTTGCCCCCAGATCTATTCATTAATCAAACCCAGAAAATAGGTAATGAAGAAGCAGAAAAAATATTGAAAATTGAAAATTGAAATACACGAGAGTCCAAAAGGAAGAGATGCGCAAAAATGCTTACTTTGAAACGAAAATGAACCACACAAGGATATGAAGTAACATGAAAAAGGTAAATTACGTAAGTTGACATTGAACTTAAGATTGTGAAATTTAGGACCGAAGGATCATCATCTATAATTGTTTGGGGTTTAAGAGTGACAAAAAAAGTTTAATGTCTAAATTTAGTGAGTAAATTGAATATTTTAAAACTTCAGTGACCAAAACAAGTTTAAGAGTAAAGCTTAGTGATGATTTACATAATTTACCCAAAAATTAATAAACAAACTTCGTTAATGTGCGTGAATTGCAGTTCTCAACAACTATCGCGACCTATCACCAAACAACGGGCCCTTCGCGAGTAGAGATTGTATATATGGTTTTGGGTAAACTAACTCCAAGCCCACTAAATCATTGGTTTGATTCCATTTTAACTATTGAATTACGAATTTTATCAATTAGACCACTAAACTATTAAAATGGTTTCAATCAAATAACTAATTGTTAACTTTCAATTACTCATGATAGAATGTGTACGTAATGAGGATCAAACATGTATACACATTTACTTAATTATCATGTTAGCAAGCATTTAACGGTCGGTGACTTGATTGAAATTATTTTAATAGTTTAATGATCTAATTTACAAAAATCATAATTCAAATGGTCAAAATAGGATCAACCCAATAGTTAAATGGCCTTGAAATTAATTGCCCTTTAGTTTTTTATGTATCAAAATTGAAGAAATATAGTACAACACTCAAATTTGAAAATTATTTAGGTATTTATGCTAAAATCTATAGTCGGCGAACTTTTATATTTAGGTTTTTTTCGCCCAAAAAAAGAGAAATTCTTTTAAATTCAAACTTCAATTTTAGAATGTTTTAGGGTAAATTCAGACGACGACGACATAAAACTTTATTTTGTGGTTTATAATTGATAGTTTGTGGTTAAAATTTAAAGTTCATAGGTTAAAATCTAAAATTATGACTACATTATCTTAAACTCTAAGCCATAAATTCTAACTATAACCCATAAATCTAAACCCCTAACCTTTAGACAATATGTTTGAACTCTAATCCCTAAAATTAAGACATTTATTAAAAATTTGTTTCCACGTCGTGTGTATTGAATACAAATCCAATGTATAATAAATTAATCGCTAAAGATAAAATGAAATCTTAATAATTGCATTTAGATCCGAGTTGTATTCAATGTATTAGGTTTCCTAAACTAGAGATCATTTGTTTGAAGATTGTTCTTTTATGCATGCAATTTGGAAATAATTGTTAGTTACTTGTGATCTTTTGGATTTTCATGACCAGCAGGGAGGGTTAAACATAAATGTTTGAAAGTGGGTGGACAAATTTAAAATAAACTAATTTTTAAAACAATTTATATAGGGGGACCAAAGTGAAAAAATAATTACTTCGGGGATTGGGAGTGCAATTGTTCATCTTTAACCTCTTTGATAACCAGACCTAGGGCTTACATGGAATGTTCACTTTTCCACCTCTCTTGTCTTTGGATTTGTTTATGTTTCGGGCCTTTGTTGCCTTCCTTTGTTTTGGGCCTATGTTTGAGTCCATATGTTTGTTCTTTGGTATATTTGGTTGAATGAATGTTTGATTCATGTTTTGGTCAAATATATATATATTATATATGTATGTCTGTACTAAACAGATCTAAATCCAAACTAATCCGATTTGAACCAAAAAATTAAGTTTAAGTATCTAATTGAACCAAAAATAACTGCAAGTACCAAACCGAACCAAAAGGTCAAATTCCAAGTTATGATTATATTGGTGACCTAAAAGATCTGCAAAATTTTGGGGTTTGGACCATGCAGGCCTATCTGCCCGAAATTATTGGGGAGGGGGCCCTAGAAGTTGTGGGCATTTCATGGTGCACTGTGGTTTCAGACACAAATTGAGGTCTTTTTATCTTTGAACAAATACTAATGTGGTCTACTTTAGCAACTCATCATCGAATTCGACCCATCACGTCATTCGTGGTATCAGCTAATAAGACTTACTCATCTTATTTTTTAAAAAGGTGAATTTTCAACTTTTTCTTACACGTAAATAAAAAGTAATAGTTATTTGAGAGTTACTTTTAAATGAATGTATCTTATTGACTGAGACCACGAATAATGTGGTGAGTCGAATCTTATAATAATTTCTCATCAAATTGGGCATCATTGGGAGCCTGTTCCTGCGACATTCCACCTTCTCATTGGATTCTTCGAAAAAGTGAGCTCAATGTAAGACAAAGCAAAGCTTAGGTTGGTGGCCGCCAAATATTCGTACCTAACAAAATGTCAAAATGTATCAAAATGGTAGGCCAACAACTATCCTAATCCAAGATTAACTTGAAGTGGTCCTTTCAGAAGTTATGGTAGAACCCAACGTTATGTCACGACCGATCAATATTTAATCGCTTCAGGTCACGACGCGTTAATATTTATGTCTTCAGATTTGAACTTAAGTTTTTTTAGTAAACTACCGATAAAATCGTGACAAGCTAGCTCTTCCGACGTATGCAAGTGAAACACTGTAGCTATGTCGACCGCCACCACCGGATACCCGCGAGCCGTTCTTCCATGTGCCAGGACAGGTTGTGGTAAAGCATGGCGCCGATTTCGTATGCTTGGGTTGTTCCTAAAGAATAAATAAAGTTAGCGATCATTGTAATCAGCAACGTGACCGATTGATAAAGTGATATGAACCTAATTTAAATTTGTTTTCATATGCTGTATTTTAGACACGCCAATGAGGTTGACTCGGCAAAGCCCGTTTTTCAAGTTCAATGATTCTCCTTTAATTGCGATAATATTAGGCTACTTTGAGTCACGTCTCACACTTCCTTTTTTGAACGGTCTAATGATTTTTTAACCCTCAAACTTTTAATTTTATATCAAATTTAGAAGTTAATTGCACCATATTAAACTGAGTTAGTTGCACTACATATTTTTAAATCATTATTTTTATTTTAAATTAGTCTCTAAACTTTTAAATATTTTAATTTCATCTATAAATTATTTCTTTCATTTGAAATTGACCCTAAATTTTTAAACGTTTTAATTTTATCGCAAACTATGATGGTGTATCAAGTTTGTGTTGACCCATGGGCGGATCATAGTGGGGCCCTAAGCTCCTCCAAAATTTTAGAAAATCAACTTTTTAGTCTTTTAAAAAAGTTTAAAATTATTTTATCCTTTTAAAAAATTTAAAAATTCTTATTATGTCTTGAAATTTGAAATAATGGTTCAATGAATCCATTGTTTCCATAAATCACATTTGACATTTTGCTGTTGATTTTCTTTGTGATCAACCTAACATTTTTGTCATGAAATGGAATTACATTTATTGATTCGACGTGGAATTGAATTGATACCCATTATTTGATTGGATGTTGGGTTGCTGTTGTTAATTCTTATATGAAGTAATTGTCTTATATGGTGTCTTAGTCCTTATTTTAGGCTGTCATTTGGAATTTTTGACCTTAAATACAATTAACTAAAAAATATTATAAAAAGAACTTGAGATTTATTTTTTTCCATAAATTCTAATGAACTGTAGAATTATTCATATGAAGTAAGTACATCTGGCTGGTTGACTAAGTTGTTTGAAATTTTTACAATTCTAGATGCGCTAGAAGCATTCTCTTTTCTCTAGAGTTTCCATTAGTGACACTAAATTTTTTAGATTTTATGTTTTGACCTCAAATTATCAAATATTTTTATAATTTGATCCTGATTTCGCTAAAATCCGCCATTAAACCACTACACTTTCAGATTTTTCAAAAAAGCACCCCTAAGCTTTGAGATTTTTACAATTTCATCCTCAAATTCCGAATTTTCACATTCAAATCCGGACTCAAATTTTACTCACCCTCTCTCCTTCATTGTTTCCTTCGCCAACTCATTCTCTCTCTCTCTCTCTCTTCAACTTATTCTCCACCAGGAATCCCCATAAAGGTGCCTGTTATTCCTTCCCTTTTCTTTTGTTTTTACTCCCTCTTATTCTTATAAAACCCCCTCCTCTTTTCAACTTTTTTCATATGATCCACTTCTCCCGTTGATTCGATTTTTCTCCACTTTGAAGTTTCTGGGGTTGCGTGTGTGTGCGTGGAAGCGTCGGGAGTTTTGTTAGAAATGGAGAATGGGGTAGGAAATGAAAGTGGATCGACGATGTTCAGCGAAGAGGAGTTGAGGGAGGTTAGTGGATTGAAGAAAGGCGGGGATTTTGTAGAAGTGACATGCGGGTGTACTAGCCATAGGTATGGTGATGCCGTTGGCAAGCTTAGGGTTTTCTCTAATGGTCACCTCGAAATCGCATGCGAATGCACCCCTGCTTGCAATGAAGGTCTCTCCTTTCCTTCTCCATACTTCTTTTCTTCCTCCTTTGATGCTGCTGAGAAATGGGTTTTGATTTTTTTGATAGAGTGGGAAGTGGATGATGGGGAAAGCTTGTGTCTTTTGGTTTTGGTTTCTGTTTTACACAGTTTGTGTATGTTGTTTTGTCTCAGTGAACTGGTTTTCCTTGGTTTCTAGTTTGTACCACATTGTTCATGCATATGTTGTTCTGTTCTAAATTCTAATGGCATGCCATTGTAAAGTATTAGCCAAGTGTTGAATGCTGTGTAAATGTTTGACAAAAACATACATTTGAGCTAATGAAAGTTTTAACTTAAATGCATGAGTCCAGAGATTCACTAATTGGCCTAATAACTAAGTATGCTCGTATTGTTCTATCAAATGTTAAAGCTTTTTTCTTTTCCTTTCTAATCGTGTTGATGCTAATTACAATGACCAGACAAGTTGAGTCCTGCTGCATTTGAGAAGCATTCCGGGAGAGAGACGGCTAGAAAGTGGAAAAATAATGTTTGGCTGATAGTTAATGGGGAGAAGGTTTCACTATCAAAGACTGCATTTCTGAAATACTACAATCAAGCATCAAAAAGTATCCATAAGTCCCATAATGGAAGAGTTCGCCACCGTGATGAGTTTGTTCGCTGTAGCGGGTGTAACAAGGAGAGAAGATTTCGATTGCGGGCGAAAGAGGAATGTCGGATTCACCATGATGCTTTAGCAGATGCGAACTGGAAGTGTTCTGATCTTCTATATGACAGGTTTGTCTCCCCATTGTTGATTATGTTCTTATCTGATAAATTGCATTTTTTACATTCAAGCATGTTACCTCATTCCGAATACTCATCATTTGGCGACATACACACAGGCTTATAATCAACTAATTTTCACGTTTCAGAATAACATGCGATGATGATGAAGAGCGAGCAAGTCGCAGGGCATACAGGGGCTGCCCCCGTTCTCCGACGTGCAAGGGTTGTACTTCCTGTGTGTGCTTCGGGTGTGAAATTTGCCGTTTCAGCGATTGCAATTGCCAAACTTGCATCGACTTCATCAGGAATGCCGAAGTTTGAGCCTCGAGGGTGGCTTCTTTTTGTTGCTCTGGTTGAGCCCCCCTCCCGATGCCTCTTCGATGACGCTGTGTTTCATGTAATAACTTCAAAACTAATTCAATTTGGATATCTGCATTGATGTTTAGTAGACATTGCTAGGGTCAGCCGAGGAATGATAAAATGTATAATCTTGGTATGTTTATTTTACTCGTCAGCTGACTTTATTACATGACATTCAGCGTTATATTGTCAAGTCATCATAATTTATCGATTATAATCGCAATGGGTTCCCATTTCCTAACATTGAGCAAAATACAACTCTCCATTCTCTTTCATCTTCTTTCTCCTATTTTCTTCCCATTATCACAATATAACAACATTATCTATGCTCAAACTAAAATAAACGAACCGCCATGAACCACCACAATATCATTTTTATAATCAACATGATGGAACAACACGAGTTCCACCGATATGGGAGACCAAGACTAAGCTTTCGATGGTAAACAAGGCTTGTTGACGCCATAGCATGTAATTGGTCTGATCGAGTCGAATAGTAATGGTTTTGTTTGTAAAGGGTTTGGAAGAAGAACTTTCACCGACTGAGGTTTCTGACAAATCTGATACCATGATGGAAAATCTAAAGGCTTCAAAGATACTTCTTGATTTTATTTCATTCAACTTAATCTTTACAGAAGGAAATAATCTCCTTATATAAGAGGAGGTTTACAGAAAATATCTAGACTCCTTTTTAGGATTATGAGCTGAATAAGATAAAGTTAGTTATAACTAACTCTATAACATACTCTAACAATCTTTGTTTAATAATTGTAAAAAAATAAATCTTTATTTAAATATTTAGCCGTTTGTTCATGGTGCCAAACATGATTTAAGATTATGAAACCCTAAGAAAGAGTAGCAAGTGGAGAGTGAAGGATTGCTTGGTTAGTAGCCAATAGGCAGTGGGCGTAGGATAATATACTGTCGGCACTTTTGGCCTCTTGCTCTCTCTCTCTAGCTGTCCACCATTTTCCCCTTTCAAATTCCTCATCTCTCTCTACTACTACTACTATAGGCATGACTTGTATGCTCAAAAAACATGGCCGTTTGGTTTTCAAACCATAAATCCCACCTAATCTAATCCTATACTCACTCCAATTATTCCCCTCCAATTCCAAATATGGGCTGCTGCTTCAGCTCCACCTCCACCAAACCCCATGATCCACCGTGCCAAACCTCCCTAAAACGCCAACATTCACCTCTCCAACCTCCCATTTTACACTCCCACAAAACCCCATCTCCTCCTCGTGACGATGAAGAAGAAGCTGTTATAAAAGAAGTATTGGTGCTTTCAGAAACACCCAAACCGGCCCACGACAACCAACAAGAGAATATCACTCAAACTCCTCCGGTCCTGCCTCCACCATCACCACCCAAAACCGAAACACAGGTTTCCCGTCCGGTCAAGGAACAGCAGCAACAAGAGCAAGAGCAAGAGCAAGAAGCCTCTCATATCTCTCAACAATCAGAGATTTACAGCGTCTCTGAAACCATAACAACAACAACTACGACGACGACGACAGCAACGGAGTGCTTTAAAGAAGATGAAGCAACGAGCAAAGACAAGAGCCAGCTCAAACACAAGTCCCCGGCAAAGGCTATCAAAAAACGTCCCAACAATGGAGACCCTCCCGGTGTTCGAGCTAGAAGAGAAAGTGCCCGTGGTCGAGGACGGGGACCAAGGACCGTGCAACGTAACGTGGGGTCCAGGTCCAGGTCACCGGGAACCGGAAGAGCCGGTGGAGTGAGCAACGGTGCCGTCGGGAAGAGTAGCAAAACCGACAAAAAGACAACTAGTAGAGCGAGCGCGACAGTGGAGGGCCAGAGTAAGAGAGAGGAAGATGAGAAAAACGACGTATCGGAGCAGCAACAAGGCACGGAGTCAATCGAGAATCCTCATGTTTCTTTAGAGTGCTTCATATTTTTATGAATCTTTTTGCTTAAAAAAAAACCTGCAAAAGCTTTCTTCTGCAGTGCGGTGTTTCCTTAATCTGTCGTGTAGTTGACACATCTTGCTGTATTTAATTAACAGTACCAAGCTGCAAACCCAAAGCTTCCATTGAATAAAGTAGTTTCAAGATACAAATTTTCAAAAACAAAAAAGTCAAATAATAATGGTAAAATACACCGTTCAGTTTCACCACTCAACAATTTTTTTGCTCTTATTTTAGTCACTTAACTTTAAAACTTTTCAATTTGATAACTGAATTTTATACATCAAATATTTTTTTACCACTCTCAAATATTTTATTATTATTTTAGTATGACATGACATTTATTATTATTATTTAATATAAAAATCATATAAAATAAATAATAAAAAGTAAAAGTAAATTGTCGGTCATTGTTCGCCGTCGTTGAACGCCATCACTAACAGCCGTAGATGGTGGTTGTTCGATCTCATTTTTACCAGTCTTTTCGTTTCACGCTCTGAGTCTGAATTCGACATTCATTTTGCCAGAAAAGTGTTCCAAAACCTACAAAAAGGAGATCAAAAGTGAGGAAACCGAAACATTTATGTCAAGATTCGGGAGTTTTAAGACATTTTCCGGTGAAACAATCACCGAATTCGGACTCACCGTGTCAAAATGAGTCGCCCGATGCAATTTGGGCTCAAACGGCCGTTGATTTTGAAGACCGACAGTGATGACAAGCGACAACAATTATTTTAAATATTTTTATATTTAATAGTATTAAAAATTTAAAAATAATAAAATATTCGAGAGTGACAAAAACGTTCAATGTATAATGTTTGTTTATTAAATTAAAAATTTAAAAGTTAAGTGACTAAAATAAGAATGAAAAGACTGTTGTGTTGTATGAATGGTGTATTTTACCCAATAATAATAATGATGGCTTTTTTTTATCGGTAGAAGAAAAAAATCATTCAAACAAAAGATTCAGCAATATGTAACGGGCTAATTAGTGGCCCAGAAAAGACAGCAAAGGTCTAAAAGATAGTCTGGTCCATTAAATATAGTCTCATGTATTTTAAGAGGAAAGATCACAAAGGCCATTTGATTCAAAGTGTTTCTCATTTTTATCGGAAAAGTCATCGAAACATCAATGTTACAAAATACGAAATTTAAAATAATATTTACCAACTAACATTTTAAGTTAGTAATTAAGTATTAAAATTTAATTTCGAGTATCAATACTTGTCACTTTTAATAATATTTTAGGTTGCTGTTAAGTACTGGACATTTTAGGTTGATTGGTAATATTTTAAAATTTATATTTTGTAACATTTCGGTTGGAGAGGCAAAGAACAATTCTACTGGCGGAGCTTGGTGAGGGTCAGTGGAGGCTTTGGCCCACAAACTTTTGGGATATTCACATATTAACCCTTTAATTTTTTTAATTTGTCCCTTTTAAAAATTTTAAAATTTCCGTTAAATTTTATTTTTCTGCATGTTGTGGATGTGAAAATTAAACTTAGGAATACTGAGATACATTATTACTTAGGCAACAAATAGTTTCCGACTGGAAAATGCAAAACACGACTAGACTCCAAGACTTCATTAAATTGACAACAAACTCCAATTCATATTGACTACAAGTGGACTCTTAAATGACTCAATCTCGACCGATTGTCTTTATTCTCCAATGGATTTAAACATGTTCAAGGACGTGCAGCACCACGGCCTCCTGGGATCGGCACCTCGAAACCAGGGTTCGGAACGAATGTGTCATCACCACCCGGAATCTGGTTATTCCCCCCAGTACTTGTGCCGCCAGAGTGGCTGGTACTGTGTGGATGGTGATGTTTGAAAACCGGTGGCAGCAACACTCGTCCGAGGCCCGGAATGAGGAAGCTGCGGTCATGTTTCAGAAACTCAGGATGCTTCATTTGATCATCATTCTTCGACATGTCAATCGCTTGCCCGGAAACAGCAAGCAGGATGCCGACGGCGAAAAGGAGACCAACAAACAAGGAACTCAATATTTTGGTAGCCATTAGAATTCAGAGTTAAAGAGCGAGGATTGGTTTCTGCATGCAGTTATGTTAGCCTGAATTGCACAGGTAGGTTTGGTGGCTTAGGGTAGGGCCGGACGAATCTATTCAAGAATTATAATGACAAATTAAAGTTTTTTTAATGAATTGAACGAAGATCTTCAAATCAGTACAATATTATTTAATCGTCAGAGTGTGAATCTTTTATACAAAAGATCAAATATTTCACGAGAGAACAAAACATATTGATATTTAATATCACTTTATACATAATATCAATTACTCAATGTGTTATTGTTGTGAGCAAAATCAACACTCATGCCATTCATTCAGATATGTTGACCAAGTCACTTCCTATAATTAAATATGAGCTCAGAGAATTATGCAGATAATAAAATTAAAAAAATGAGATACTGCTTAAGTTTGTTAAATACGATTTCAATTGGATTCAGATGCTACATCAAAAAGAGCTCAAAGAATTATGCAGGTAACAAAATCTTTTTTACCGTAAAGTATTTTGTTTTCCACCTACAAACGTCCATATTTAGTTCTAATCCATCAATTATGAACCTTAATTAGTCGAGTAAAAAATTTCTTCTCCCTAACCATGCTTCCTTAACTAGCCGAGTAAAAATTTTCTGTCCTTTAACCATGTCTCTTTATATGCCCCTAACTAGCCACCTATTATTCCGATTTGTTATATGTGTTGCAGCTGGTGGAAACAAGTAAATATGGTATCAAAGTTTCCATACAAGAGGCATAGACTTGTTGAAGGCTACTTGACGGCAGTTGGGTTTTTTTTGAACCACGTTATGAACGTGCTCGCTACTTGTATACTAAATTAATAATGATGTGGACATTAATGGAAGATACCTACGATGCCTATGGCACTTTTGAAGAATTGCAATTTCTCACGGATGCAATAAAAAGGTAATCTAGTATTATGTTTCATTTATTATTATTATTATCATTTACTCAATTTAAATATCCGGTTGGTCAGAGTTGCTCATTTGTTCCATTCTCATTTTCTTAAGTTTCGGATTTAAAATTTAGCAAGAACATTCTTTCTCCTAAAATTTCTTCCTCCCCTTCTAAGTAAAAATAAAATTAATATTTGTTAAAAAAAACACTACAAGAAGGGAACCGAAAAATGCAAAGCATTTAACCACTCATTTTCTAGGCTTGGTTTCAAAGTGTTTTTGTATTGGGTGTTGGTTCTTGGATCTGTTTTATGAGTTGGGTGGTGATAGTTTGTGAATGTTTATCATTAAATAACTTTTAATCTTTGGTGTTTATTATTGGCTTTTTAGATAATTATTTGATGCACTGGCAGAGAAAATTTTTAATTTTTATAAGCGCCGTAATTTTAGAGAAATTCTATTTAGGGTGTATGATTTAGGGGTTTAAGTCAAGGCCAGTCCTGAGTTTTTGGAAGCTCGGGGCGAACTTAAAAAATTGGCCTTAAATTGAGCATTTAAATTATAATTATAGTTACAGTCGTATTTTCGGTTGTGTTGTGTTTATAGTTACAGTCGTATTTTCGGTTGTGTTGTGTTTATCATGATTGTGGATATAATAGATGTTATTTTGTTTATTGCGAGTATCGCGGTTATGAAAATATTTTAGTAACATATGCTATTGTGGACATAATGGTTCCATATATCGCGGTTTTAGATGATGTCACTACCGTCATATAACGATCGTTGTTGTGGTTGCATGCCGCTATTTAAATCTTTGTCCCTAATAGCAAGTTATGAAAGAAATTAAATTTTAAGAGTTGGTCCATCGTAACAAGTATTGAAAAAATTGGTCCTCTAATAACAAGTATTGAAAAAATTAAATTTTAAAACTATTAAAAAAACTTTGATACACATGTCGTGTAAACTTTAGTTTGCCTTTTAGTTTTAGGGGTTAGAGTTTTAGTTTAGAGTTTAAAGTGTAGGGGTTTATGTTGTAGGGTTTAGAATTTAAGATTAGTGTTGAGAATTTAGGGTATATGGTTTATGGTTTAGTTTTTTAGAGTTAGGGTTAGAATTTAGGATTTGAGTTTTATAATATAAATATGCAGGCTTGTGTAAAATTAGTTTTACCAGCATGTATATCAAAATTTTACCTTAAAACTATGCCCATAATAACAAATATTAGAAAAAACTGGAGCCCTAGTAATAAGTACTAGAAAAAAATTTGAATTTTAAGAGTAGATCCCTAATAATAAATATCGGAAAAAACTCAGCCCCCTAATAACAAGTATTAAAAAATGAACCCTTAATAACAAGTATTAGAAAAAAATTGAATATTAAGAGTAGACCCCTACTAATAAATATTAAAAAATACTCATCCTCTAATAACAAATATAAAAAATAGGCCCCTAATAACAAGTATTAGAAAAAATAAATATTAAGAGTAGATCTTTAATAATAAATGTTGAAAAAATCTTAACCCCTATTAACAAATATTAAAAAATAGGCCCTAATAACAAATATTAAAACAAACTTAATTTTTAATTATAATTCGAAAATATACAATATTTAATTTTCCTGAGCAATGGGCCCTGGGCGGGTGCCCTTGCTGCCCTAGTTTAAGTTTAGTAGTTTACAATTTAGTGATTGTGAATAAAATTTAGAATTTAAGATTTATAGGTTTTTTTTGCTCGGCAATGAAATTTTTGTTAAAATAGCCAACACCTACATGCGTGCCTCGTTAAAAAACTCCCTAAACTTGATTGGATGAAAAGAGTACAACACATGTTGGCCAATAACAACACTAAAAAAGTAACTACAACACACAAAACAACACGAAACACTTCCCGACTTACACCTCAAAACACTTGACTAAAGCATTAAAACAACATGCAATCTTGCATTAAGCAAACGCTCTTGCCAAAATTTGATTGTTCCACATTATGCCTTAAACAGCTCCAGTCTTCGCATTCCATCAATTGCAAGCTAACAATCCATCTCTTTGTTTCTTCTTGTAACAAGACTAAACTGCATGTTTCTGATCTTTTGCAACAATTAATCTATTTCTATAATTTTCAATGTAAAGGATTACCAATCCAATTCAGCACTTATGCTTGGCTCCAATTCGACTAGTCACCCCAAAAATATCTTAAAGGTCAATCAAGTCAAAGGAAACAACTATCTCCATTTTCAACTCTTAAAATCCTTACCAATCAGCTCATATTTTATAGATATTTCACATAGTCGCCACAAAGACCTAGCCACAGATCACACCACTCCTACTACGCGCTTCACTTTGAATGAAAAGTGAGATAATAATACCCCTTTAAATATGAAAATGAAGGGTTCCTATCGACATCCATAATGCTTTGAGACCAATCCATCCAAATCTCCTAAAAAAGAAAGGGTTAACTATATAATTGACCACCAAATTAATTGGGATTTCTATTTTGACTACCGAACTAACGAACTCGTCAATCAGACCACTGAACTTATAAAATTAACCTATTTTGACCACCGCCGTTAAAAACTTAACGGTGGAGTGACGGAATTGTCACGTGGCAATTAACGGAAAAATTTTAAAATTACGCATTTGGTCCCTATTATTTACACATTCTTTCAATTTAGTCCTAATTTTAAATTAATAAAATAATAAATTATTTAATTAAGCGGTGACACGTGTCGACACCTTATTGGAGGAAAATAAAATCCCTCAACTTGCGTTAGGGGCGAATCAAACCTGGACAATGCTTGGGTAAAGGCAATGGCTTAGCCACTGCACCAAACACAACTTTATGCTTTAAATCACCAAATTTAGTATATATTTCTGTCACCAATATAAACAGTAGAGGGGACAAAGGGTCTTTCTGTCTCAATCCCCTAAACATTCTGAATTCTTTAATTGGTGAGCCATTGAGTAGGACTGAGACCTTTGCTGTAGACATACATTTTAAAACCCGACTCTTCCATTTGTTACCAAATCTCATTCTATCCATCACCATCATAATAAAGTTCCATCTGACACAATTATAAGCCTTTGAGAAGTTAAGATATATTGTTTTGCTTACCCCTTTTACCTTTTCACCGTTTAGATTCGAAAGAAAATATCAAGCCCTCTATCGTTTGCTCTCATTTTTTTCTTTCACTCTGTAATCCCAATGAGCTTCGATGAAAGGTTAATTTGCTTAGATGTCCTTCGTTTTTTGTTATTTTATTTTTTTTTCATGAAAAAAGATAAAATTATTTCAAAACCCTTAAGTTTATGTTGATAGTGATATTAGTTGATTCCACTAATTTTATATATTTATGTTGTTAGTGATATTTGTCAATAATTTTTAGAGTAGGTGGTCAAAGCTTTCAATTGACACTCTCCACATTCCCTTAGATTGATTATGCGTTCAAAACTCATTAGTAACAAATTTTTTCTATCCCAAATAAAAATTGTTAAAAAAATATTTGGGAGTAGTGGGTTCTATTTTTAGCACATGGCGATTCCTTTTTTATTTATTTAAAACTTTGATCTATAAATAATACAATAGGAAAGATTACAGTATCTTTGAATTCATTGCCAATTTATCATTATTTTAACAAACATCACATGAAATATTTGTTGAAAATGCAAGTCTGATCAAGTCAGGACTGGGGAACATTTCTATATTTAGATCAGATCTTATAAATTAACAAGTTTTATATTAGTTGCCTGTTGGAAGTAGCGAATGCCTTTAATTTTAGACTAGAAAATGCCAGGTTTCTATATTTGAATCAAATAATTTATGTTGGATTTATACAGAGTTCAAAAATAGCAATGCCCACTTCCCAATGGAAACATCACATGAAATGTGAACTAGAAAATGCAAGCCTGGTCAACTCGGGGCTCGGGAGCGTTTCAATATTTAGATCATGTTCTTTAATAATACAAATATATATATATATATATATATATATATATATATATTTTAACACAACTTTATTGATAAATAAAATAAAATTAGAACATAATTTGATATAAATTTTAGAACATAAAAAAACAATAAATTTAAAAAGAAAAGATAAGCGTTGCACCAGTTAGATCAAACATTCCCTCTTTGCACTAAAGAAAATTTCTACGGTGCATTGTAGGAAGGGCCTCTGGGGAGTTGTCAAAACACGAACTAGATGAAATTCCAAAGATCGACAATTACCTTTCACACATATTCTCAAAAACGACAATCCGCTATAGATTATATCGACAAACAACTCAAAAAGAGATCAAACTCTATTTGACCACCAACAAGCACAAATCAGAAACAAGCATTATGAAGGTCACCGTATAAATATTAAAAACTTGTAAAAATAACCATAAAAGTGTACCATAAAATATAGATGTGTCATAAGAGCAGAAAAAACGTGTTATATAAACAGAAAAAAACACTAATCGCCGATACTCGACAATTGATAAAACGATTTTTTTTTATTGTGATCACATCTAACAAACAGAAATTCTATGTCCCTTTTTGGTGTTTTATCCATGTTCTCACGTTAAAAAAATAGGTTTAAGATTAAAGTATAAGAACATGAATAAAAACACTAAAAAGGACGTATAATTCTTGTTCATATCTAACGTGATGAGAAATGCACATATATTTTTTGCATTCGTGACACGTTACCAGGGCATGACAAAACTATACAGACAAATCCAATAGTTTAATATACACTTCAATATATAATTATTTTTTAAAATTTATTATTATATCTCTATTCAAAAAATTTATTATTAGATTTGCACCGCCTTATTAGATTCTTCCAGGTTTCACAATCTTTCCATTGCAACGCATCTGAATATTACAGATCATACTAACCAGTAACCAGGCTGACGAGAGGCCTACACCTGAGCACAAAACAAGCGGATAACTCTCATTGTATTAACCAGATAAGTTAAAAAATCGAGACTAATATGGTTCAAATTAATTGCCAATATTTTGAACCTTAAACCCTAAAAAATAGACTCTACCTTAAATTTTTTAAACCCTAACTATAAACTCTAACCTAAAACTTTAAACTCTAAACCTAATTTTGAGCATGGTGCATAAGTAGGGCACTGAAAACAGGCAGATGATTTCCATCCGTATAAATAGAAAAAAATCATCTGCTCCTTTTCGGTGCCCCTACTTATGCCTCAACACTAAAAAATACTACAAAATTAAATTTCAAGCCCTAACCCTAAATTCTAAATCTTAAACCCTACATCCTATACCCTAAAAAATACATCCTACTCTAAATTCTATAAACCGTAACTATAAACCGTAACTTAAAATTTTGAACCTTAAACCTAATTTTAAACGTAGAGGCATAAGTAAAACATTGAAAAGGGCAGGGAATTTTCACAAAATCGGAGTTAAAGTCCATTGCAAGCCAATCAATTGATCCGGACATTACCGAATACATTGTAAATGCCTTGAATCGTCTTTATCTCAAAGATTTTTTTTTATTACAATTCTATTCTACTTCTACCTAGGGGAAAAGAGAAAAATTCAGGTGAAAATAACGCTCTTAAAATGTTTTAAACCCGAGACTTAAGATTTAAAAAATTAAAAGCAAGACAATTCATCTATTTTTATGGAAAAGACAAATCAAGAAATGAGACGCTGCTTAAGTTTGTAAAATATGATTATAACTGGATCCAAATGCTATATCATATATAATAAGGTAATAGTATATATAAATATGATTAAATAGAAGAAAACGAAAAGAAATATGAACCACCACGATGGACAATAGCACCAAGAATGATGCAGCCACTACAAAAAAAGGAACATATACCGACGGACACCAAACCGTCGGTACAACACAAAAAATCGTCGGTATATGTCCCAAAACCCTTTACCGACGGACAAAAGATATATTTCGACGGAAAAGTAACCGTCGCTAATATGCTTGTCGGTATAGATCTATACCGACGGTTATAACCGTCGGTATAGATCTTGAACCCTATACCGACAATCCAAACCGTAGGTATACATATGAACTACCCCGACATTTTAGTACATATATTCCGACGAAAATAATTCGTCGCTATATCTAATCAATATATAACAACGGGTATCTACCGACGGATGTCCGTCGCTATAAATGTTACTTTATACCGACAGATGTTCGTCGCTATAGATGTTACTTTATACCGATGACCTCTCCGTCGCTATAGGTTTTACTTGTACCGACGGTTTGTCCGTCCCTATATGTTCTACTTGTACCGACGGTTTGTCCGTCGCTATAGGTTTTAGTTGTACCTACGGTTCTATCCGTCGGTATAGAATTTGTTGTATTTTTTATTAAATTTAAATATTAATTATTTCTATTGTATTTTTTATTTTAAATATTAAATTTACTAGTAACATTATAACAAGAATTGTATGGATTTTTCAATGAAAAGTATCTAATTGAATGTTTAAATAATTATTAAAATTACCAATACTAGTATTTTAAATATTAAAAAGTTTGTATTTTAATATCGAATAAAACATCTACGAGTGTATTAAAAGTAGAAGAAAAGTGGAACAAAATATTTGTTTGTCTCAATACCATTTATAATAAATGCTAAAAATACTTCAAAGAGGCTCCTCTACTGTGTGCTCGGATCATCTGTATTATGCTGATTTTCTGAAGGCATGGATCGACTGTTAACTACTGCTGTAGCACTACCAGCATCAGGAGCTGCCTATTAAAAGAAATAAAAATAATGACTTTAAGTAAGAAAAAATGAAAGGAGTAATAAGAAAGTTAAGTATTTTGTATACCTGTGTATCAACTATCTGAAGTAAAGCATTCATATCAGGCACATGTAAATCTGGACGTTGTTGTCGATAGATGGGTAGAAGGCAAGTTTCAAGAAGTTTTTCAAATGCCGCAAGTTTAGCTTTCAACCCTTCCACTTCTTCAGTATTTTGGACTGGTTGTGAAGGTCCAGATTCTTGAGAAGGACGAGTCTGAACTGCACCTACACAACGAACACGCCCTTTTCTTTCTGTCTCTTAACTTGAGCAAACACATCATTTGACCACGATGTAGCTTGTGATAAATTCCCAGAAGAAGTGCCTTCATTTATCTTCTCTTGTATACGTTCCTAAAAATATAAATAAGTTAAACATATAATATCATAACTATATTATATTTTTCAAAACACGTATACAAAACTTAATAACAATAAATTACCACAACAACTGCGGCCGCAGAATTCACGATACTTCCATCTTTGCGTGTACGGGTTCGAACATAGACATCAGCGCGTGATGGTGGGATTCCACTAGATTCTGCAGTCTGACGTTAAGAAAACAACATGAGATATTAGAAACAATTGATATTATTAGAATACATAGTAATAATAAAGAAAATTATCCGTACCATGTCTTCAACAATCCTAGGGAAAGATCTTGTCCCTGTGCAATGTGGTTCATCTAGCTTTGACCTATTTAATCTATTCGTGGCACTTTGTTCCTATTCGAATTATAAGTAATAAATTGTTAATAAAAATGAAAATATTAAAGTCATAGAAATTATACAACTGTAACATTTTACCATCGACTTTGAAGACAACCAATATTCAACAAGTGTCTTCAATTGTTCCTTATTCACTCGTGAATCCTTGCAATTTCTGACCATTTGTTCCACAGTTTGGTTCTCATCAAATATTTGAGATTTCAACTCATTTTTCCACTGCCTCCATTTGGTATTCATATCTGAGAGAACCCATTTCTTAACACGTTTCAATGTGGCTTCATCAATGACTTCTTCCGAATCAAATAGTTGAAATTGAAATTTTAACTACATTAACAAAATAAGAAATGAGTGTCACTGTTTCATCTAACCTATAAAGCAATAAGGATTATCAACAGTAAAGTAGTTATCAATTATAAACTATTAGAAAGAAGTCTGCAGTATTGACATTAAAATGTCGCAGTATGTCAGACGGATCAATCATGCTTTATAAGAGATTAAAAACTCTCCATTTCGTAAACTTAAACATTGTATATCCAAAAATAACCTTTTTTCACCAAAAACCAAAACCAACACCAAAAACCTACATTAAGCATTCATAACCCATAATAAACCAATTATATTTGGAAAAACATATCATACTCGACACTATTTCAGTTCCACCAAAAGTCATGTATCACTAAATATGTATAAGGAGCAGCCCTATAAAACAAGTATACAATTAGTGTACATACCTCGATCGTGGACCACATTTCTTCCTTCTTACTGTTCGGCATCTCATGCCAATTCAAATGACTAATTGGCGCAAATTCAGCCTTTCGCACATTCCCTAGATTTTAAGGTTACCTTTGTTTCCTCCAATCAAACTAATGTGCAATCAATAAGGCTGTTTGTTAAATGGTTACACTTTTTTTAAGTGCAGAGATGTACTTAACTGAATTTCATGCTAAACTTAAACAGGGAGGAATCAAACAAAAAATAGAATTTG
The DNA here is from genome assembly GCA_030270665.1 of Hibiscus trionum. NCBI lineage: Eukaryota > Viridiplantae > Streptophyta > Magnoliopsida > Malvales > Malvaceae > Hibiscus > Hibiscus trionum. Next base: position 8,468,953 of record BSYR01000045.1, on the reverse strand, counting down.
ATACTTGATATAATTCTATGGATGTGCTCTTTCTAAATTTTCTTAAATGATGATGACAAGGCAGTTTTCAAACATTTTACTATGGTTATTCTACTTAGCTGATGTTCGCTATATGATATAATATTGGATAGGCTGCTGAGTGGTTATTCTACCTAGTTATTTATCATGCAGTAGTGAAACTGAAATTTGAAACAAATATATAAAATGGAACAAAAACAAGATATCATCGTATTATGCAAACCATTACTTTTGTTGCCTTTGGGCTTTGTCCTATTAGCCATTAGGCAAGTAGCAATATATAATACCCACTCGCACACCATTTAAGGTGAATGGCAAACACATCATACTGCCTTTGAATTTTCAACTTGTCCAACAAAATTATTAACCTAATCACAAAAGTTTTACTAACACTAATGTCGGTAATGAGGAAGTATGTATTGTATCCATGGTATCAATCAACTACCCTAACCTTTGATTAAAATATAATCCTCAATTCTAATCTATCTTTGATCATTGTTTTTTTTATCTTTTGGGTTAGATTTTTTACTACAATTTCAAGACAATTAGATCCTCTAGTGTACTTTTCTTGTCTAAGAACATATTACATTCCGTTCAAACTAGACAAGGAAGAGGCAAGTAACCAAATTCCAGATGATGGCATTGAAATGTGAAGATCAAATGCAAAGACATGAACCACTTTTCAGTTCTTGAGCTCCTTCAGATGAAGTACAAATAACCAAATTCCCCGAGTAATCAAATGTCAAAAAAAAACCCAGATCGAATCTAACATTCACTTTGCATTTGACTTCAAACTGGAAGTTCCCAGAAAAGCCAAGTAACTTCATCAATAACCAAAAAGAAGAAAAAAGAGAAAGGAAAGGAAACTGCAGTCGCACAATGTACATAAATAAAAAAGCAAAACAAAGAAAAGATCTAGATTTAACTTGAATATTGAACCAACTTGAAAGAATGCAGCTTTTAAATAAGCAAATTTGAATGAGAGCAGGCAAATGAAGGACAAGAACCTGGCCAAGGAAGAGGCGAAACGAAAATAATACCTGCTTCTCAAAGCTTGTGCTCTTAGTTATGTGAACATCTCCTGAAGTAGATTTCAAGTCTGCATTCCTGCAGCATAATTGTAGAGGCTCAAAATTTTTGGTGTGATAATGATGACATTAGCGGCAAAAGAAAATTGAGGATTGCAAACATCAAACTGTATCGCCAACCAAACGATCAAAATGTACTAATTCAAATCTCCACCAACTCAACCAAAATTACACATCATAATAAAAAAATACTGATTTTATAATAAACCAATATCGGCAACTCAAAGCTACTGTTTAACAAAGTGTAATTACCAACATTTCATCATCAAACAAATCAGGGAAAGTAATGTAATTGTAAACTAAGCTAACAGCCAAAAAACAATGAACCCACGGTGAGAAGCACGAAGATGAGAGGGAAAAAGAAAACAAATCAGAGAATGTTTTGAAGTGGGGAATTAGGGATTAGGGATTTCAATTTTGAAGAACAAGAGAGAAATCGAAGAACAAACCTATGGCGGTGGTACCGACGGCCGTCACGAGCTCGAGGGAGAAGCACGACAGATGCAGCTGTGGGGAATTAGGGATTTCAATTTTGCCCGATAGGAATGTGTTTTGATAATTTAAAATATACCCTATACCGACGGACTTAAAAAACCGTCGGTCAAACCCCACACTATACCGACAGATATAAATATCTATCGGTAAAACCTATATCTATACCGACAGACACAACAAACCGTCGGAATATATATGGTCTATACCGACGGCTTTTTTTAAACCGTTGGAATATATATTGTCTATACCAACGGATGAGGTATCCGTCGGTGAAACGTGTGGTTTGTAGCGACGGCATTGTTGTCCGTCGGTATATATACTCTATACCGACTATTTTCGTCCGTCGGTATAAACCACCGTCAGTATATGTATATTTTTTTGTAGTGCCACTAACATTTGCATTAGCTGGAATTGATTTGATTCATTATTTAATTTGCAATGTTGACTATATTTTATTCTAGGCCTTGTATAAATAGCCTCTACAACGCATCAACTCAGACCCAGGTCTTGCTTAGCATTCTGATTTTAGTACCGATTAGGAATTAGAATGGCAGTCCAAGGCAGTGTTTTGGGCAACACCCTTTGCCTCTATAAACCTTTCTCATCTCCAAAACCAATCCTTCCCCTGCGCTTACACAACACCCGAGGCAACGCCAAGACTTGCTTTGCTGCTCTCTCGGAAAATGCTGCGCCACTACCGCAAGCAAACAGTAACCGGGAAGAAATTGGTCGTCCCTTGGCCAACTTTGCACCAGACATATGGGGCGATTGTTTCCTCACCCTTCCATTTCATAACTCGGTATGAATATTATATCACTTAATTCATTAGTTTCAGTAAGTTTAATTTCATACAACCCAAATTCAAGCTTGATATCCATTTGTTTATGTGTGTAGGAATTTGAATCATGCGCAAAACAAGTTGAAATGTTGAAGGCAAAGGTGAAGGATATGTTAGTGGCTTCTGCAACTGATCCAGTAGCAAATATCCATTTGATTCATACTCTGTGCCGCTTAGGAGTGTCTCACCACTTTCAAAATGAAATCGAAATGCAATTAGCTCACCATTTTGCCACCCTAGATGAAGTGATTGATCAGAACAAGGACCATGATTTACACACAATTGCAGTCATATTTCAAGTTTTCAGATTTCATGGTTATAACATGTCTTCTGGTAAGTATATATGTGCGTGTGTGTGTGTAATCATCTAAGTAACATTCAGTTTTAAAACGATTGATTTGCTTCTTTTATTTGGAATACTTACTTGATGTTATTGTGTATTTGAAACAGATGTTTTTAACAAATTCAAGGATGCTAATGGTAAGTTTAAAGGTAGTGATGTCAAGGGGATTATCAGCTTATATGAAGCAACCCAGTTTAGAATAAATGGTGAAGTTATTTTAGATGAAGCCCTGATTTTCACAAAATCGGAGTTGCATTCCATTGCAAGCCGATCAACTGATTCGGACCTTACCGAGTACATTTTAAATGCCTTGAATCGTCCCTACCTCAAAGACGTGGAAAGATTAGAAGCAAGACAATTCATCTACTTTTATGAAAAGGATGCATCAAGAAACCAGACGCTGCTTAAGTTTGCTAAATATGATTTTAACTGGCTCCAGATGCTACATCAACAGGAACTAAAAGTCTTGTACAGGTAATAAAATCATTTTGCACTGTGGTAAGGTATGTCGCTTTCGATCTGTCATAACATATTACTCCGATTTGTTATTTGTGTTGCAGCTGGTGGAATGAATTGGATTTAGTATCAAAGGTTCCGCATATGAGACATAGACTTGTCGAGTGCTACTTGACGGCAGTTGGGTTTTATTTTGAACCGCGTTATGCTCTTGGTCGCAACATATATGCCAAAATGTTAATGATGTTTCCATTATTGGATGATACCTACGATTCCTATGCCACTTTTGAAGAATTGCAATATCTCACGGATGCAATGAAAAGGTTATCAACTATTATCATTCATTCAATTCGAATTCGAATTCGAAGACCGCTGATAAACACATACAATATCCAAAATTCCTAATGGTGTTTTGATTTCAGATTTGATATCAGTGCCATGGACAAGCTTCCTGCAGATTACCTGAAACGTGTATACAAGACTCTATTAGATGTTAATGACGAAGTAGAAGAGATGGTTAGAAAGGAAGGGAGATCGTTCGCTGTCGATTACGTTCGGAAGGAGGTAAAACAGATAAACTTACACCAATCAATATTTCTTGGAGTATCATAATCTATATATTATCATACTTAACAGCTGTTAATCAAGGAATTCGATTGTGTTTAGTTCACGAAATTATCGGAAGCCTTTCATGAGCAGGCGCGGTGGGTGCATGAAGGTTATCACCCAAAATTTGATGAGTACATAAAAACTGCAATGGTAGCAGCCGGAGGCAATGTAACTATGGCTCAGGTGCTAATAGGAATGGAAGACGCAGACGAAAAAGCATATCAGTGTCTGATAAATACTGATAACATAATTTATAAAGCCGTCAACTTAATTATTCGTCTCTACAATGATATTGCCACTAACGAGGTATGTGCAGTGTGAAGGAAAAATATTAGAGATTATGTTGTTTAAATATTTTGCTAACTAAGCCAAGTTTGAACGGTGAAAGAGGGAAGAAAAGAGGGGAGGCGCCGTCACCGGAACTATGTGCTACATGAAGCAGTATGGTGTGACGAGACAGGAAGCAACGGAAGCTTTCAAAGACATGATTGAGGCTGCTTTCAAGGACCTGAACCAAGGTTGTCTGAGGCCAACGCCTGTCCCACGGGAAATTGTGAACCGAGTTGTTAATTATAGACGCTTATGCACCACTTTTTACATGGATGAAATTGATGGGTATTCCATACCAGAAATATGCATCAAAGATGTCGTCACCAAAATGCTCATCCACCCCATACCCATTTAACAACTCATTTTCTTGCTTTGCTTTCAAATTGTTCTTCTACTCGGATCTGTTCTTTCCGGGCGAAGACGGAGGTGGAGTCACGAGCATTGGCCAACGGACATCAATTCTGTGCTTGACTTTGCCTTTTATTGTTTATGAATGATGAGGTATTCCTTCGATTAACTCGATTGGATCACCATAATGAAAGCAATACCTTTCTTCTGCATTGTTTTTATGTATTCACGTTGGACCTCTTTTATAATGCTACTACTTTCAATAGCCTCTTAATTAAGTTTTATAATCAATTCCAATATTAGAGAACTAATTTCAGATTAAATAAAAAATTTATGGACTAAACTGAACAAAATAGAATTATACTAAAAATAACGGATTAAATTATAAAAATTAGAAACAGATAGATGTCAATGTGTCTTGTAAAGAGGAGAGATTCTAGTTTAGCCTTAGAAAAACTTTATCTTAGCCATTGAAAAAATAAAGATGTATGGTCAAAAGAAAGAATTCTTAGCGAATTAGACAATTCTTAATGTAGATAGTTAAAATAATGGATGTAGACCATAGTTTAGAAGGTCGAACCACTATAAAATCGACCGTGTCAAAATTGTTATAACTTTTTGTCAGTTTTTACTTTCCAACTTCACAAGAGATCTTACGGAAGTGATAAGCAGCACGACGACCTGTCCGTATGGTAGGAAGGATGAGTTAGCCAAAATGTTTGTTGGGGAGAAGGAGGATGAGGGGAATTGGAAAGATAAGGATGTATGCTTGAAAACGCTTGAACGCTAAGACTGTTTTTCTAAACCATAAATCCTCCATACATTACCCTAAAATTTAAACCTTAACCTCTAAATTATAAACACTAACTTTAATCCCTAATTTTTAATCATTACCTCTAATTTGTAAACTCTTAAACCCTATCCCTTAAATTAAGTCTCTAAACTCTATTGGATATAATTTTCTTTTCCTTCTTTCGAAGTAGGGAATCTTTTGCAGATTCATATTTTCAATGATATCCACAATCCACACTAATATAAAACTGATTGAATCACGTAAATCTATTTAAAAGAAATTATTTGATTCCTTCTTTTATAAAGAAAATAGACTTCGATTCCTGAACAATCCATGTTACTTCTGCTTCATTTTACGTGGAAAAGGTCAATGTTAATAATTATGATTTTATGTTTAAACAAAAGATTCTTTATAGTAATTTAGAATTATTATATAAGTGTAAATTAATGGTTGAAATTGAAAGTTAAAAGTGTAGATATTTTTAAGGGAAAAAATAAAAGAATTTAATGTCAACGATAAATCTACACTTGTTGATGATCTATTTTTTACCAATAAATAAATTTTTAAATTATTATTTTGATTGAAAAGAGAACAAGAATAATATCATATGCCTCATTAAAAAATCTCCCTAAGCCTAGGTGGAGAAAAAAGAGTGCATATGATATTATTTACAAACGAGAAATCATAAAAAAAAACAAACGGTAATAAAACCAACAAGACCAATCACGACCACAAAGGTCACACACTAAAACAACACCCCCAAACACTTAGCCTCCATCAAAGGGAAACTCCGCGTCAACAACATTCTTCAACACAGTCGGCAGCAGCCATCGCGGGGTCTCATCCAACATCCAGCACTCTAACGGAGCTCCACGCAAAGCGACCGCAAGGCCATCCGCAACTGCATTAGCACTGCGAGCAACATGCATAAAAGTGACCTCCCATTCCCTCATTAGCATCTCTTGAACAACCACAAAGAGACCATGCCTGGTCGTCGAAGGCGCAAACTCCTTAATTTCAGTGATAACCTTCTTACTATCAGATTCAACCAAGATTCGACGATAACCTAACCTCCAAGCATGTCGTAGCCCATCGACCACAGCCCAAAGTTCCGCATTGAACGACGAACACTTCCCAATATTCCGTGCAAAACCGAACAACCACTTGCCCTCACTGTCATGAATGACGCCCTCTACTGCAGCATCCTCCGTCCTCAGATTCACAGCACCATCTACATTCAGCTTCACCCACCCATCCGGCGGCAACATCTATTTAGCAGGCCTCCTAACTGAGCCAGCGACAATGGGTACAATGTTTGGCACTCTTAAATTAGCATCATTAACTAGAGCAAGGTACTTACAGCAAGCTATCGCCAAGCCCTCCTTTTCTATAAATTCAGCATCAAAAAGAAGTTTATTTCGCCGGTCCCACAACTTCCAGGAAACAATCGCAAAGAGAGCCGACCATTGGGAACTATCAACCGCAAACCGTTCCCCTCGGAAGTTCGATGAGAACCAATCCATCATTGAGAGTTGATTAAAATTAACAATACGCTCAGGTTTGATTAAATTTGCCCAAACTCCTTGAGCTCTCGGACAAACACGCAAAACATGTAAAACATTCTCAGCTCCCGTGTGACATAAACTACAGACATCACTGGTAGTTAAATGTCTCCTACGCCTCTCCACAATAGTAAGCAAATTACTACGTAACGCCAACCAAACAAAGGATCGAATACGTTGTGGAATTGGAAGCTTCCACAACACGGACCAAACACTTTCCCGGTTTAAATTACTCTCACCACTCAACAATGAGTACGCCGACTTGACCGAGAACAGCAATGTGGAAGTTCCTTGCCATCCCACACGATCAGGCCCCAAACTAGCCATCGGAGGCAGAACTGCCAAGATCCGCAACACCAAATCCTCAGGAAGATATTGTCGAAGACGCTCCTCATCCCAACACCCACTACCATCAGTCAACGCCACAACCGGACACGGATCAGGAGGGGGATTCAAGGACACCATATCGATCAAAGGGCCACACGAGCCCAACCAATTGTCATACCAAAAATCCACCAAACAACCGTCCCGAATACTCCAAGTAACACCATTGCGAATCTCCTCCCAAACATGAGCAATCCCCGATCACAAGCGGGAGCAATTACGGACAAAGATCTCATCGGGAATGACACCCTCCCACTTATATTTAGCCTTCAGAACCCTCACCCATAAATGTTGCGGCTCCACTATCATCCTAAAATCCAACTTCATAAGAAAGGCGAGATTGAAATTCTCAATATCCCGAAACCTCGCACCGCCACAAAGCATCGGAGTTTTCATTACCTCCCATTTCACAAGACTTATAATTTTTAAATTATTTAATTATAGAACTAATTCAACAAAAAAATATTAATTATAAAATATTGGTATAATTTAAAATATGCTTAATATACAAATAAGTGCATATACTATACCTCTTATTAATTTTATTAACTTTAAGTGCCTAAACTATTTTTTAATAAAAATAAATTTTTAATAATTTATTTTGTTAATTTTAGGTGCCTAAGGTTTCAATCAGTTGCCGTTTTAAGGCTGTGTTGTTAAAAAAATTTATCACCCGATCAGATTTAGACATGTACTATTTAATTTTATTTTTAAATTCTTTTCTAAAAAAAACTAAAGACAAAATAATTTTAAAATAAATCTCAAAATTATCAAAATCCTCCAAATAGTCTCAAATCCTTACTCAAAAACTTAAAATTATCATCGTTGCCACCGTCAATAACCTCGTCAAATACCACTACCTTTGGCGGATATCACCGCCCATTTTCCCCAACCGTTGAAATAAATTTTATTTTAAAGATAGAAAATCAATACATAAGTACTTATTTTTCAGGGTTTTTTTTTATTGAATATTTTTTGGGGTTTGAACATTGGATAACGGTAGACAAATATTTTTGTTGGTGAAATCTCAATTGTTTATCTAATATTTAAACTTTTAAATAACCATACACGTCAATACCGACATAGTTAGATCATCTTCATCACCTTAGAAGAAGTTCCGACAAGTGGCGTACACGTGGACAATAATAGCCTGATTCATGCACAAAGACAAAGCCGACAGGGTGAGGTAAAATTTGCTCATGCACCTACCCATCAACTCAACACCCAAGTCTTTGCATTTACCAGTTAGAATGGCAGTCCAAGCCTGTGTTTTGGGCACCACCCTTTGCCTCTCTCTGCTCCAAACTCAATCCTATTTCTTCCCCTGCACGTAAACAACACCCGAGGTTGCTTTGCTGCTCTTTCTACACACTCGGAAAAAGCATGTCAGTGTCTGATAAATACTGATCACATAATTTATAAACCCATCAACTTAGCAGCTCGTCTCTACAATGATATTGCCACTAACGAGGTATGTGCTGTGTGAAGGAAAATATTAGAGATTATGTTGTTTAAATATTTTGCTAACTTAGCCAAGTTTGAACGGTGAAAGAGGGAAGAAAAGGGGGGAGCCGTCACCGGAACTATGTGCTACATGAAGCAGTATGGTGTGGCGAGACAGGAAGCAACGGAAGCTTTCAAAGACATGATTGAGGCTGCTTGCTTGGAGCTGAAGCAAGGTTTTCTGAGGCCAACGCGAAATTATCAACCGAGTTATTAACTATCTACGCTTATGCATCACTTTCTACATGGATGATATTGACGGGTATACCATACCCGAAGAAACATGGGTCAAAGATATGGTCAACCAAATGCTCATTCATCCCATACCCATTTAACAACTCATTTTGCTGCTTCAATTTCAATTAAGTCTTTGTCTCTCTCAAAATTGATTAAAATAATTTAATTTTGTTGGATTATCTAATAATAATGGGCACATATGTATAATGTATGTTGCTATTATAAAGTTTAACACGAAAATTAAGTGACCAATTATGTTACACGTGTTTAGGTATTAAATTGTCATGGAATTAAAAGTGTAGATACCGTAAGTTATATTTATAACTCAATGAGGGGCAGAGTTGTAAATATTAATAAACCGATTCTAATTCAGTTTATATAAAGGGTAGTGGTCCCCGAGATCTAGGTTAACTTGCATATCTCTCTTTCCCCGTCAGAGAGTTGTGTGGCAAGAGGTAACCTATCATCTTGGAAGATCAAACCCTCTCTGGAAAAATCCCCGTCAAAGGATTCAGGTACGCTTCCGCAAATCTAATCTTTATTCTTAATGGTTTGGCATGTATGGATCTTGGGTTTATTATTCGTATGAATATATTTTGGTTCTAACAAGTGGCATCGAGCCAGGTTTTGTCAAATCATTAAGATTATAATTTTTTTGAGTTATTAATCTTCCATTGTTTTATTTGTTGATTTAAAATCCATTGTTCGTGTATTTATGGTGGTATGCGTTTGGTTGTTGCAATATTGATCTGCAATTGAAATTTGGATTCAATGGGTTGTTAATAATCGGAAATTGATTTTCAATTGAGATTCGTGCGTTTTGAGATTTCCGATTGCTATATATTACTGTACGATTTCATAATCGTTAATTCCATTGATTTCCATTGATTATATGTTTGTGTAATTGCAAATCAATTATGTTTAATATACAAATAAGTACATAAACTATACTTATTAACCTCAACAATTAATCTACACTTGTTGATGATACTTTTTTTTACCAATAAATAAAATTTTAAATTATTTAATTATAGAACTAATTACAGCAAAAAAATATTGATTATAAAATATTGGTATAATTTAAAATATGCTTAATATACAAATAAGTACATAAACTATACTTCTTTTTAACTTTAAGTGCTAAATTATTTTTTAGTAAAAATAAGTTTCTAATATTTTATTTTTTTAATTTTAGGTGCCCAAGGTTTCAATCTGTTATTGTTTTAAGGCTGCGTTGTTAAAGAAATTTATCACCAGATCAGATTTAGACATGTACTATTTAATTTATTTAATTTTTTTCTAAAAAAAATAAAGACAAAATAATTTTAAAAGAAATCTCAAAATTATAAAAATCCTCCAAATAGTCTCAAATCCTTCACCCAAAACCTTAAAATTATTATCGTTGCCACTGTCAATAACCTCGTCGAATACCACTACCGTTGGCAGGCATTACCGCTCATTTTCCCCAACCGTTGAAATAAATTTTATTTTAAAGATAGAAAATCATAGCATTAGTACGTATTTTATAGGGTTTTTTATTGAATATTTTTTTGGGTTTGAAACATTGGATAACATTAGACAAATATTTTTCTCGGTGAAATCTCAAATTTTTATCTAATATTTAAACTTTTAAATAACCATACAAGACATAAAAACAACACTATGACATGACAAAACTATACCGATATAATTAGTTCATCTTCATCACCTTAGAAGAAGTTCGGATGAGTGATAAAGTCGTATTTTGGAGCAAATGAAAGGAATTGAAGAGTGAAAGATTCGGAATAAGAAGAAGAAGAGTCTTGTTAGGGTTTGTTTACATTTGGGAATCGCGAAGAAGAAAAGGAAAAAATAAAAATTTTATTATTATTAATAGATTAAAAATACAACTGAAAAGTTATATTTATAATCAATAAAAAAATTAAAAGAAAAGGCAGCTGGACACACAACTGGATAACTACCCAAACTAGCTATCCTAGCTGTCAATATTCCTAATAGCCCCCCTCAAGTTGGAGCATAGAGATCTTTAATGCTCAACTTAAACTTGGATTCCAGAAATGCTAAAGTATGTAAGGCTTTTGTAAAACAGTCTGCAGTTTGATTCTGGGTCGAGACATGGAGTAAGGTCAACACGCCTTGCTGAATCTTCTCACGAACCAGGTGACAATCAATCTCTATGTGCTTTGTGCGCTCATGGAATACTGAATTCTCTGCAGTCTTGATAGCAGAAAATTTATCACAAAAAAGATTCACAAGAGATACAGAAATATTCAAGTCAGTGAGTAAATAAAGGAGCCATTGAATTTCACAAGTAACAGTGGTAAGAGCCCTATATTTTGCTTCACCCGAGAAACGAGAAATCGTCTATTATTTCTTAGATTTCCAAGAAATAAGAGCAGTATCCAAAAATACACAGAAATCTGTGGTAGATTTCCTCAAATCTGAACAAGATGCCCAGTCAGAATCAGAAAAAAGCATTAATTTTAATAACATTATTAGAAGGAAAAAATAACCCTTGGCCATGAGACCCTTTAAGATACCGCAAAATCTTATGAGCATCAAGTAAATATTCATCAATAGGGGCAACCAAAAACTGAGAAAGCTGTTGAACAACATAAGAAATATTAGGCCTCGTATTAATAAGATACAACAATTTATTTATTCCCATCAAGGGGGTATTTCAGTCATTTTGAAGCTCAGAATATCCGTCATTCCTGTCAATTGAACCATATGTAGTATTTCAATCATTTAAGTACCCGTGGGTGTTTCATCCATTCACGTAATTTTGGTACCTCCAACCACTTCATTCTTTCAGAACTCAAAGGTTTATCCATTGTTCCAGTTAATTTGCAAACCTCGGTGTCTGAGGATACTTCAGCCTTTTTGGTCAATACGATCCTTTCGATTAATTTAACCATAACAGTATTTCCAATACTTTTAGTCGTTTTCTGTAAATCTATATTCGGAGATTCATTCCAAAATTAAGGAAACCTAACACATTTCAATCTCGAAGGTTTAAATCTTGTTACCATAACTTTCCAAGTAGTTCGAGGTTTTCAGATGAATCAGGTTGTTTTACCATATCTAGCATAGATTTCTATATCGCTTCCAATTCTATGAGTATTTTAGTCATTCTCATACTTTAAGGGCATTTTCATAATTTCATATCCAAATATTTTCACATTTAATCATTTGACACTAATAATCGGATTTGGAGATTAGCTGCCTTATTAATTACTTATTGAACTCTAGATCCTTCTAATTTATTAATATTTTCATTCGAGCATTGTAATCTTATATAGATTATCATACTCATTTTCATATCCGGTTTGACTTAAGTAGAATTAACAGTACTCATCATCATTTTTATGCATGCATTAACAAATACCAACATGTTCATAAAGCATACAATAGGTAGTAATGTATTACCTTAAATCATTGTTATATCGGTCGATCCTTAAAATTGACATTCGAACACTCTTGAACCCGGATTTGACGTCCCTCAACAATTCGTGATGTAACATCCGGGTTTAGGGGTCGGGAGAAATAAATAAATAAAATAATATCCCGGTTTCGATTTGCAAAATAAAATTTAAAGTGTTGGACCAAATTTTTGATGTTTAAGCCCAATAGCCATTTTAATGGCATTTTTGTAAATAGTTGGACTTCCAAATTTAAACCCCCCCTTTTAATTAAAACAAAAGCTTGTCATCTTCATCTCTCTTCAACTCTCTCATTTCCACGACAATGGAGGGCTTTTTCTCCATCTCCCCATTTCATCCCATTTCTTCTTCAATCTTGGAGCTTTTTGAGAGGTAAATATATTTTTGACTTGGCCTTGTCTTCCTCTTCATGTTGGTACCAATATTTCTCATTATTGTTCATGATTTTGAAATTGAAAGTTTTAGGGTTTTGTTTAAAAATGAGAACTTTATGGGTTTTAACCTAAGCTATTGATTTATTATTGTTAGATAAGTTGTTTGCAACCCTTAAGGTCCAACATATGTGAATTTTAAAGTATTTTAACATGATTCCCGAATTTGGGTTTTGGTGGGTTTTTAGGAGGGTTTTTAGTTGAGTTTTGGGTGTGGTTTGTGTTGGAAATTGAGGGTTGATGTTAGGGTAATAGTTGGGGGCTGTTTTGGGATCATTTGTGGGTGCAATGGGTGTTGGAAACATGGTTTTTGGACATGGTTTAGGGGCTGCCCGAAATTGCTAAAAATGGGATTTGTTCATGGTTTGTAACATGATAAATTGCATTTGAATTGTATTTCGGGTTGGTATTTTGATGTTGGACTGATTTGGAATTGTTTGAAATGTGTTTGAGGTTGTTTAGAAGCGGTAATTTGTGTTGGGGAAACTTCGGGAAGAAATCCGGAAATTTGAGGGAGGTTGCTTGCTTGGCTTGGAGCTTGGAAGCTTAGGTGAGTGGTTAAATACTTTTAAATGGTTTTCAAGTGTTGGTTCAAGCATGTGAACTAGGTTGAGATTGGTAGACCCACCTAGAGTTGGGATTAGGGTGGTGGCCTAATCCCAAACTTTAGTTAGAGACCTTGGTTGATCTTTAAAGTGTTGAATTATGCCTCATGTTTAATCATGCTTATGGTGGTTATGCTTATGTTGTTATACATGTATGTGGAGGCATGGCTTAATGCATTGTTACATGCATGTTGATGATAAATGTGATAGAGATATACATATGTATGAAATATGATGTGATATTTGTATTATTGAGGTGCATGTAGTGTTGACATGTGTAATGATGTTATGAAATGATTGTATGATCCGAGGATCATGGTGAGTACATGCTAGGCATGAAAATGTGGTTCGTGCATGACGGTGAGTCATGGTGAGTACGTGCTAAGCACGGAAGTTGTTATGGATTGATATTGTGATAGATTAATGAAATGTGTAGTATTGACACTAGTATGCTTGGGTACAAATGATCGATCATTAGGATGTTTAGTGTGCACACGTGAGTCAAAATGCGCGCGTGGTCTTGATGATGGTAGTCATCAAGATGGAGTACGGGTTTGCCCGGAAATCTTCTTTTATATATATTAGTCGGTGATGAGTGGAATCCCATCGACGGGCGTGAGGATGAGTGGAATCCCCTCCGCGTGAAATAAGGCGTGAGGATGAGTGGAATCCCCTCCGCGTGAACGGTGATGAGTGTAATCCCACCGTCAGGTAATGGTAGAGTTGTTGGATGTGAGTTCCAACGGTTATCCGCGTATTCGAGTCATAGCTAGGTGCCAATACGGATTGTAGTTTATGTTGCCAACTTGTGGTTAATTGTGAGCCAATGTGATTGGGATGTGTTGCTAACATGGTTTATATATGTGATCTCATATGTCGTGGATTTAATCATGTTGAGCATGACATGATATTGAATATATGTCCATGCATCATCTATATTTATGGCTCGCGTGGATCGGAGGTAAGATCATGCATTTTATCTTGGTTGTAGCTCGTGCTTGGACCCTGCATTGTCGAAGGTTTGTTTTATGGGCTTACCCTCACTAAGCTTTTATGCTTACGCTCTCTATTGTTCGACAATGCAGATCAAAGGCTTGTGGGTGGCAAGGGCAAGAAAAGGCCTCCAAGTGTTGCTTACGGTTAGCTCAAGTATGATAGTTAAATTTAAAGATTGTAATAGTAAAGCAATGAGATAGGTGTCGTGTCGTAATGCTTTTGAAGTATGATGTTGATGTTTAGGAGCATGTTAAACTCCTATATGTGTTTCATGTTTATGATTTGACTTGGATTGTAATTATGATGTCTTGCCAAATGCTTGAGTGATTGTCTAAATCCATGCCTCGTATGTGTTTGTTATTTGGCTTGGGATGTATGCCTTTCTTGAAACCTTGTTAGTTTTGCTATCTTGAATTTGTCTAAGTGTGGGCTATGTGAATGCTTGCTCCTTTTATGATATGTATGAATGCATGGTTTGTGATGTTAAACCTTGGAGTTTAGTCTAGTTTAAATGATGTTAAAGCATGCTTGTAAGATGGTTTGCCATAGGATTAATTGCTAGTATGTTGTTGGAGTGTTGTTGAGTGTTTTGCCGGTGTTTTGGGGCATCCTTGTGTCTTAAAACAGTCGAATGGAGTCTGCAGGCAGGGGGCGTTTCGAAACGGGCCACCCTGTTTCGATACGGTCCCTTTGCTTTTGGCCAGCCGTTTCGGAACGGATAAGGGCTGTCTCGGTACGTTTTTGCTACTGGAATTTTGAGAAATTGACGAGATATAGGCGTACCGAAACGGGTCCTTGGTGTTTCGAAACGGTCAAATCTCGTTGACCACGAGAAGTTGACCAGGGAGGGTGTTTCGGAACGGTTGACCACCGTTCCGAAACAGTTTCCTTGTGAAGGCTTAGTTGGGTTGACCAGGTCAAGGCGTTTCGATACACCTTGAGGGTGTTTCGAAACGACCTGTTAAATTACATAAAATGAGCTGTTTAATGTTTTGGTTGGTCGGAGTATGTTACATTGTTTGTATTTTCCGCTGCTGTGCTTCACATAGGTTTAATTACGCCTATAGACAAGATAAATAAAAAGAAATTTTCTGGGTCGTTAACCGAGGGGAAGCCTTAACGGGTTTCGCTTCGGTTTTCCCCGTGTGGCCCACTCGGATCGGTCATCCGACCAGACCGGGACGAGGGGGTTACACGTGAGTACCTTCAATCACACAAAAATCCTTATTTCAGTCCTTATTCACAGTACCCTTAACTGAATAATTAAATACATATACAAGTTCGGGTTCAAGGTCAGATTCAGAGACTTTCGTGTCAGAATTTTATGAAACGGGCTTCAAAAACGGGCTCAGGACGTCGAAAAACATAAAATAGGAGTTTTCAGAAAAAGTTGACTTTTTGGTCAACGGTCAAAGTCAACACTGACGTCAGCAGGTCAACGGTCAACGAGATCAGAGTCAACACTGACGTCATCATCGGTCAACGCTGATGTCATGACTCAGACGAGTTGACTAAGACCAGGTCAACGGGTTGGGTCTATGGGTTGGGTCAACGAGTCGGGCAAACGGGTCGGGTCAACGGGTCTGGGCTCGGTTTGGGTCTGGGCTCAAACCGAGTTGGGCTGGCTAAGACCGGTTTAGACCAGGTTGAACCTAGTTCACTTACCAAGAATCCAAGCTCGTCGGCCGATCGTCGGAAAGTCATTAGATTTTCCCCGGTGACTCATACGGTTACAATCTTGCTGAAAAAACGAAGCCCATAACACACTCAGTTCAACCAAGCCGTTTTTTTTTCAAAAAAAGCCGAAAACACGCCAGAACTTACCCAAACAGAAACAAAGTGGCCTGAAAAGCAGGGCAGCTCCGACGAAGCTTCTACCGGTGTCGGACGAGTAATCTACTAGCTGGGTTTTGCTCGCCTTAGCCCGAGGAACTCACCAGAGGTGGCGACGCGCCGAACAGACGGTCGAGGTAGCCGGAAAATGCTGAAAACAGAGGGCGAAAGGATGGTTCTCGCTGAACCTTCAACCCGAGTTTCGCGGAAATCGGCGGCTCGCAACTGCGCGTGAAGGCCAAGGGTTGGATCGGGCTGCGACGACTAGGGGTGATAACGAGCCGAGCTGAGCCCGAGCCTGGCCAGGCTCGGCTCGGCTCGGAAACAGTGTAATTGGGCTCGGCTCGGGCTCGAGGCTCGCCGAGCTCGGAATTTTAGGCTCGAGCTCGGCTCGAAAACAATTCTATTGGGCTCGGCTCGGGCTCGAAGCTCGTCAGGCTCGGCTCGGGCTCGTCAGGCTCGGCTCGGCTCGAAATGGAAAATTTTGTTATAATTTTTTTTATATAAAATATTTATTAAAAATCCCTTTCATAAACGAAATTCAATGACCGGAAAGGGGAAAAGTGCCAAAATTAGATTAATCCAAATAATCAATAAATATTCTTATAATACAAACACATAATTAAAAAAATAAAAAATGAAACAACAATCAACTAATGAAAGAAAATACAAACACATAATTTATTTTAGTGCATATGTAGATTCCGAGCCTGTTCACGAGCTTTTCGAGCCGAGCTTGGGTAAGCTCGGCTCGGCTTGTTAAGGTTTCGAGCCGAGCCCGAGCCCGAGTCGAGCTCACTCGAGCCGAGCTTTGACCGAGCCGAGCCCGAGTAGCTCGCGAGCCGGTCAGGCTCATTATCACCCCTAGCGGCGACGCTTCCGATGGCTGGGGCGGTGGCAGCCATGGACGGACGGTGGCGCAGATCAAGGTTAGCGAAGCCGAACGGTCTTCCATCGTTTTCACACGAACGACGAGCAACAACGGAGGTTGGGTGGTCGGGTTTTGACGGCGAAGAGGCAAGGATGACGACGATGAGGGCGATGCACACCACGACCGGCCAGAGCACAGTGGTCGGAGCATGAATGGTGAGGAGGAGTTGAAAGGTTTAGAACTCTCTAGACTCTTTCATTCTCGATCAGAAGCAAAATAGGAGATGGGAGGATAGACTAATATGTTTAATATTGGTTCAAACTTTACAGAAAAGGAATAAATTTAGCTCGTAGCAGACTAAGACCAGAAATGGCCTTAGTTCCACTAGTCAGACCTTAGTCTAACAAACCTAAAGGTCACGGGTTCAACAACTTTGATTGCAACACCCCATTCCTTGTCCATTTCTTTTTCCTTATTATTATTATTATTATTATTATTATTTTGGTGTTACACCAACAATGCCCGATTTCTTGAAGTTTATGCTTAAACCTGAGCAAATTTCGAAGCAGCGCAAGATCCTTTTTACATAATCAAAGTTTTGTTCCTCTGGTCTTAAAAATAGTATAGCGCAGTAGCAAAATGGAGATGCGATAAAATTGTTCATGGCAACAAGTTTTACATCCCTTTCATTTTTTTGATCTGAGTTGCTTTTTCAAACAACATGTGTAAAGCTTCAGTCACTAATATAAACAGTAGAGGGGACAAGGGGTCTTCCTGTCTCAATCCCCTAAACATTCTGAATTCAGTGAGCCATTGAATAGGACTGAGGCCTTTGCTGTAGACATACATTCCAAAACCCGGCTCTTCCATTTGTTACCAAATTCCATTCTATCCATCACCATCATAATAAAGTTCCTTGTGACACAATCATAAGCCTTTGAAAAGTCAAGATATATTGTTTTGCTTTCTCCTTCTACCTTTTCACCGTTTAGATTCAAAAGAAAATATCAAGCCCTCTATCGTTTCCTCTCATTTTTTTTTTCTTTCACTCTGTAATTCCAATGAGCTTCGATGAAAGGTTAATTTGCTTAGATGTCCTTCGTTTTTTGTTATTTTATTTTTTTTCATGAAAAAGAAAAGATAAAATTATTTCAAAACCCTTGAAGTTTATGTTGTTAGTGATATTAGTTGATTCCACTAATTTTATATATTTATGTTGTCAGTGATATTTGTCAATAATTTTTAGAGTAGGTGGTCAAAGCTTTCAGTTGACACTCTCCCCATTTACTTAGATTGCGCGTTCAAAATTCATTAGGAACAAATTTTCTCTTTCCGAAATAAAAATTGTTAAAAAATATTTGGGAGTAGTGGGTTCTATTTTTAGCACATGTATCTTTGAATTCATTGCCAATTTATCATTATTTTAACAAACATCACATGAAAATATTTGTTGAAAATGCAAGTCTGATCAAGTCAGGACTGGGGAGCATTTCTATATTTAGATCAGATCTTATAAATTAATAAGTTTTATATTAGTTGCCTGTTGGAAGTAGCGAATGCCTTTAATTTTAAACTAGAAAATGGCAGGTTTCTATATTTGAATCAAATAATTTATGTCGGATTTATACAGAGTCCTATCTGGTTACAAGGAAATGCATGCGACGGAGTTTAAAAATAGCAATGCCAGCCCACTGCCCAATGGAAACATTACATGAAATGTGACCTAGAAAATGCAAGCCTGAGCGTTTCAATATTTAGATAATGTTCTTTAATAATACAAATATATTTTTTTAACACATGAATCACACAACTTTATTAATAAATAAAATAAAATCAGAACATAATCTAATATAAGTTTTAAAATATAAAAAATAATAAATTTAAAAAGAAAAGATAAGCGTTGCACCAGTTAGATCAAACATTCCCTCTTTGCACTAAAGAAAATCTTTACGGTCCATTGTAGGAGGGCTCTTGGGGAGTTGTCAAAACACGAACTAGATGAAATCCTAAAGATCGGCAATCACCTTTCACGCATATTCTCAAAAGCGACGATCCGATATAGATTATATCGACAAACAACTCAAAAAGAGATCAAACTCTACGTGACCATCGACAAACACAATCAGAAACAAACATTATGAAAGTCACCGTATAAACACAAAAAATTTACAAAAAAAATGTAAATGTGTCATAGGAGCAAAAAAAAAACGTGTTATATAAACAGAAAAAATCACTAATTGCCGATACTAGACAATTGATACAGAAACTGGTGCCCACCGATAAAACAAAGAAAGAAAGAAATAGAAAAACGACTTTGGTCAAAAATAAAAAAACCCCGCTAAGTTTTGGGAGGAATAATACAAATATATTAAACAAACTCATTTTACGTGGATTTTATATTTAATAATAGAAATATATTAGACTAGATATCAGTATATATACAAGTTTTTGCGTGGATTTTATCTTTAATAATACAAATATATATTAGATATATGTTCAAATAGCTTTATTTATAAGGTGTATACGCATTTTATCTTTAAAATGAATTTCACTTAATATATGTCTTGTTTGGTAAATTTAATTTTGAGTCAAAATTAGAAGTTGAAATCATATTTAAAGATTAGACTAATTAAATCCGTTAATTTTGATGTTTGGTAAGCAAATGATTGTAACAATTGATTGGGGATGTAACCTCTCAAATTGAACTTTTAGGAGCTTTTCGGGGTAGAGGATTGGAAATTATCTTACAATTTTTTTATATTGTGATCACATCTAACGAACAGAAATTTTATGTCCCTTTCCGGTGTTTTATCCATGTTCTCACATTAAAAAATTAGGTTTAGGATTAAAGTTTAGCGTTAGGGTTTAAGATTAAGGTGTAGGGTGTATGCTTTAATTTTTAAGGTTTAAATTTTAAATTTTAAAATTAAAGTTAAAATTTAAAGTTTAACTTTCTAGTTTTTAAGTTTAACTTTCTTGTTCATATCTAACCTGATGAGAAATGCACATGTATTTTTTGCATGCGTGACACGTAACCAGGGCATGACAAAACTATACAGACAAATCCAATAGTTTAATATACACTTCAATATATAATTATTTTTTAAAATTTATTATTATATCTGCACCGCCTTATGAGAATCTTTCCATTGCAACACATCTGAATATTACAGATCATACTAACCAGGCTGACGAGAGGCCTACACCTGAGCACAAAACAAGCGGATAACTCTCATTGTATTAACCAGATAAGTTAAAAAATCGAGACTAATATGGTTCAAATTAATTGCCAATATTTTGAACCTTAAACCCTAGACCTTATACCCTAAAAAATACACTCAACCTTAAATTCTTTAAACCCTAACTATAAATTCTAACCTAAAACTTTAAACTCTAAACCTAATTTTGAACATGGTGCATAAGTAGAGCACTGAAAACAGGCAGATGATTTTTATCCGTATAAATGGATAAAAATCATTAGCTCTTTTTCGGTGCCCCTACTTATGCCTCAACACTAAAAAGTACTACAAAATTAAATTTCAAGCCCTAACCCTAAATTCTAAATCTTAAACCCTACACCTTATACCCTAAAAAATACATCCTACTCTAAATTCTATAAACCGTAACTTAAAATTTTAAACCTTAAATCTAATTTTGAACGTAGAGGCATAAGTAAAACATTGAAAAAGGCAGAGGATTTTCACAAAATCGGAGTTGAAGTCCATTGCAAGCCAATCAATTGATCCGGACATTACCGAATACATTGTAAATGCCTTGAATCGTCCCTATCTCAAAAAAAATTATTACAATTATATTCTACTTCTCTAAGAAAAATTCATGTGAAAATAACGCTCTTGAAAGGTCTTAAATCCGAGACCTAAGATTTAAAAAATTAAAAGCAAGACAATTCATCTACTTTTATGGAAAGAACAAATCAAGAAATGAGACGCTGCTTAAGTTTGTTAAATATGATTATAACTGGATCCAAATGCTATATCATATATAATAAGGTAATAGTATATATAAATATGATTAAATAGAAGAAAACGAAAAGGAATATGAACCACCGATGGTCGATAACTAGCGCCAAGAATAATGATGTCACCAAGATTTGCATTAGTTGGAATTGATTTGATTCATTATTTAATTTGCAATGTTGACTATATTTTATTCTAGGCCTTGTATAAATAGCCTCTACAACGCATCAACTCAGACCCAGGTCTTGCTTAGCATTCTGATTTTAGTACCGATTAGGAATTAGAATGGCAGTCCAAGGCAGTGTTTTGGGCAACACCCTTTGCCTCTATAAACCTTTCTCATCTCCAAAACCAATCCTTCCCCTGCGCTTACACAACACCCGAGGCAACGCCAAGACTTGCTTTGCTGCTCTTTCTACAGACTCGGGAAGTGCTGCGCCACTGCTGCAACCAAACAGTAACCGGGAAGAAATTGGTCGTCCCTTGGCCAACTTTGCACCAGACATATGGGGCGATTGTTTCCTCACCCTTCCATTTCATAACTCGGTATGGATATCACATCACTTAGTTCATTAGTTTCAGTAAGTTTAATTTCATACAATCCAAATTCAACCTCCATATCCATTTGTTTATGTGTGTAGGAATTTGAATCATGCGCAAAACAAGTTGAAATGTTGAAGGCAAAGGTGAAGGATATGTTAGTGGCTTCTGCAACTGACCCATTAGCAAATATGTGTTTGATTCACACTCTGTGCCGCTTAGGAGTGTCTCACCACTTCCAAAATGAAATAGAAATGCAATTAGCTCACTATTTTGCCACCCTAGATGTCATTAAGGACCATGATTTACACACAACTGCAGTCATATTTCAAGTTTTCAGATTCCACGGTTATAACATGTCTTCTGGTAAGTTTATATTCTCCTAGTAGGATTAAGAAACCACAACATGTCTTTATTTAATTTGAAATACTTATACGATATTATTGGATATTCGAAACAGATGTTTTTAACAAATTCAAGGATGCTAATGGTAAGTTCAAAGCTAGTGATATAAAGGGGATTATCAGCTTACATGAAGCAACCCAGTTTAGAATAAATGGTGAAGTTATTTTAGAAGAAGCCATGACTTTCACAAAATCAGAGTTGCAGTCCATTGCAAACCAATCAACTGATTCGGACCTTACTGAATATATCGTGAATGCCCTGAAACGTCCCTACCTCAATGATTTAGAAAGATTAGAAGCAAGGCAATTCATCTACTTTTACGAAAAGGACAAATCAAGAAATGAGACGCTGCTTAAGTTTGCAAAATATGATTATAACTGGATCCAAATGCTATATCAACAAGAACTAAAGACCCTATACAGGTAATAGTTGTTTTTTACATCGTATTTCGCTTTCGATCTATATATAATAAGATTTGTTATTTGTGTTGCAGCTGGTGGAATGAAGTAGATATAGCATCAAAGGTTCCGTATATGAGACATAGACTTGTCGAGGGCTACTTGACGGCAGTTGGGTATTATTTTGAACCACGTTATGCTCTTGGTCGCAACATGTATACCAAAATGTTAATGGCGTGGATAGTATTGGATGATACCTACGATTCCTATGCCACTTTTGAGGAATTACAATGTCTCACAGAAGCAATGAAAAGGTTATCAACTATTATCATTCATTCAATTCGAATTCGAATTCAAAGACCGCTGATAGACACATACAATATCCTAAATTCCTAATGGCGTTTTGATTTCAGATTCGATATCAGTGCCATGGACAAGCTTCCTGCAGGTTACCTAAAACTTGTTTATAAGACTATATTAGATGTTCATGATGAGGTAGAAGAGATGGTTAGAGACGAAGGCCGATCCTTCGCGGTCGATTACGTTAGGAAGGAGGTCAAATAAATAAACTTACACCAATCAATATATTACCATCCTTAAAGGCTGCTAATTAAGTTTTGTTTTTGGTGATGATTAGTTCACAGAAACAGTGGAAGCCTTCCATGAACAGGCGCGGTGGGTGCATGAAGGTGATCAGCCAACATGGGATGAGTACATAAAAACTGCAATGAAATCAGCCGGAGGCAATTTAAATTTGGCTCACGTGCTAGTAGGAATGGGAGATGCAGACGAAAAAGCATATCAGTGTCTGATAAATACTGATCACATAATTTATAAATCCATCAACTTAGCAGCTCGTCTCTACAATGATATTGCCTCTAACGAGGTATGTGCAGTGTGAAGGAAAATATTAGAGATTATGTTGTTTAAATATTTTGCTAACTTAGCCAAGTTTGAACGGTGAAAGAGGGAAGAAAAGACGGGAGCCGTCACCGGAACTATGTGCTACATGAAGCAGTATGGTGTGGCGAGAGAGGAAGCAACGGAAGCTTTCAAAGCCATGATTGAGGCTGCTTGCTTGGAGCTGAAGCAAGGTTGTCTGAGGCCAACGCCTATCCCACGCGAAATTATCAACCGAGTTATTAACTATCTACGCTTATGCATCACTTTCTACACGGATGATATTGACGGGTATACCATACCCGAAGAAACATGGGTCAAAGATATGGTCAACCAAATGCTCATTCATCCCATACCCATTTAACAACTCATTTTGCTGCTTCAATTTCAATTTCAATTTCTTCTTGTATCGGCTGTTGGTGCTTCGATCTGTTTCAGTTGTTTGGTGATGGTTTGTAAGTCTTGTTGGGACGAAACTATGTTGAAGGTGGCTTTCATGGTTTAATTACATTTTTTGTTTTTAATAATTTTGAAACTATTTTAATTAAATCTTTGTTTCTCTCAAAGTTGACTGAAATAATTTAATTTCAGTACCTTATTAGTTTTAAAATCGATTAAACGAAGCATTGATCCCGAATTTTATGGTTTAATTGATTTTAAGACATTTTAATTTTAAAGTTAGTGAAATTAAATCTCATCTCCTTTAATTGTTTTAATTACTTTTTAAGACTCCGATCATTTTAAAATAATCATCCTGCCTCCCCCATGATTCAATTCTGGTTCCGTTCCTGATGTCTTGGTCGTTCTGGTTTGGGTCAATTCCAATAACCTTTGGCTCCGGCCTGAGACTCCATTTCTTGGTTCGGGTTAGAAAGAACCCTCCACCAACTGAGTCAATCCTTATCTCCTGGTGCTTTTCTAATCATTCGAATCCATTTCATTTACATATTGTTGGATCTAATGCTAAATTTAACATAACTCAAAATCCATAAAGTATTACATCATTTTATTTTTTTCGGATGTTTTATCAGTAGTCCAGAATTAATCTTTTACTTTTCTTTTCCAATATTTAACTTAATTCATATTAGACGTTTTTTTCTTTGAGGTCATATGTAATTGCTCCTATTGTATATTTGTGATCATAAACAATCATGTATTATGTAACCCCCTCGTCCCGGTCCGGACGCTTGACCGATCCGAGTGGGCTACACGGGGATAACCGAGGCGAAACCCGTTAAGGCTCCACTTCGGTTACCGACCCAAGGAAAAACTTTTCATTTTATTATCTTATCTAGATGTAACATTAAACCCTATGTGAGGAAAACAACAGCGGAAGAAACGTTGAGGTAAACAGACAACAGCCCACATTAAACAACCCATTTTAATCTTTTACAGCAGGCCGTATCGGAACGCCCATGGGGTGTTTCGATACGCCTTGACTAGGTCAACTGGCCAAAGTCAACCTGATGAGACCGTTTCGAAACAGGGGTGACCCGTATCGAAACGACCTCAACGGTCAACTTCTTGTGGCCAACGATACGAAGACCGTTCCGAAACACTAAAGCCCGTTTCGATACGTTAATTTATCGTCAATTTCTCAGATTTCCAGTAGCAAAAATGTATCGAAACGGCCCCCTAGCGTACCGAAACGCTTGGCCCGAAACAAAGGGACCGTATCGAAACGGGACCAACCGTTTCGAAACGCCCTCTGTCTGCAGATTGGTTTTAGCTGATTTTAAGGCACAAGGATGCCCCCAAAACCCCACTAAAACATCTCTTAACACACATACAACAACACTAGGACAAACCAAACATTACAAGCATGCTTAACACTCTTCAAACATATCAAGACCATACATTAAAGGAATCAACAACATATGAATCATACATCCATACATAGCATTAAGGATAACATGCTTCAACAAGGTCAACACTTAGGCATTCAAGGTAGGCAATTCAAGCATCGTTTACAATCCAAACATGGCATCCAAAAGCCAAAACAACATCATAAAGGAGAGTCTAACATGCTCTTAAACAAAACCAACATCAACATACTTCAAAAGCATCAAAGCAACAAATACATATCCCATTGCTTGACTATTACATTCTTTAACTAAAACATCCATACTTGATAGCTAAGATAGCACCACAAAACACACTTGGAGGCCCCTTCTTGCACTAGCAACCTACAAACTACGGATCTGCATTGTCGAACAAAGAGAGCGTAAGCATAAAGCTTAGTGAGGGTAAGCTCGTAAAACAAACCTCGACAATGCAGGGTCCAAGCACGAGCACAACCAAGGTAGAATGTATGATCTTACCTTTGATCCACATGAGCCAAATATACACATGATGCATGAATATATAATCAATATTATGTCATGCTCATCGAGTCCATAACCACATCATATGCAAGCACATATATCAATCCATATAGGAATCACATTTCATATCATATTGGCACCTAGTTATGACTCGAATAAGCGGATAACACGTTGGAACTCACATCCAACACAACCATTACCTTACGGTGGGATTACACTCATCACTGTTCACGCGGAGGGGATTCCACTCATCCTCACGCCCCGTCGATGGGATTACACTCATCATCGACTATCATATAAATAAGAAGGTTTTCCGGGTGAACCCGTACCCCATCTTGATGACTACTATCACCAAGACCACGCGCGCATTTGACTCACGTGTGCACACTAACATCTTAATGATCGATCATTTGTACCCAAGCATACTAGTGCCAATATTAAACACAATCTACAACCTTTCACAACATCATTTCAAATCCACTTCCGTGCTTAGCACGTACTCACCATGATTAACATCATGCACAATCCACATGCATATAACAATGCATCAATCCAAGCCTCAACATACATGTATAACACCATATACATAGCCAACACAATCATAATTAAACATGAGGCATAAACACATTCAAAGATCAACCATAGTCTCTAACTATAGCTTGGGATTAGACTACCAATCTAATCCCAACTCTAGGTGGGTCTACCAAGTCCGACCTAGTCCACATGCTTGAACCAAATACTCGAAAACCAATATAAAACATTTAACCACTTACCTTCACTTCCAAGCTCAACAACTAAGCAACCAAGACCTTCAAGCTTCCGAATTCACTCCAGATGCTTCACCAACACAATCTCTTGCTTCTAATCATCTCGACACAAACAAAACAACCTCAAATCAGTCTATACATCTATGTAGCCAACCCGAAACACTACTCAAGCATAAAACACATGAATTCAAGCTATGAACAACCCCCAAAACATCAAACTCGAGCAGCCCTTAAACCCAATCTAAAACTCTTGTTTCAAACACTTTTAACACCTCTAAAACCCTCCAAAATAACCTTCAATCAACATACAACCAAAAGCCCTCAATTTCCAACATAAAACAACTCCAAAAACAACCTTAAAACCCTTCTAAAAACCCATCAAAACCCAAATCCGGGAATTTTTATAAAACATTCTAAAATTCATATATGTTGGACCTCTTAGGTTGAAAACAACTTATCTAACATTAATAAATCAATAGCTTTGATAAAATCTCATAAAGTCACAACCTTTAACAAAATCTTTCTAAAACCCAAAATATGAAATACATAGTTTTAATTAAAACTAAAGGTACCAAAATGTAAAGGAAACCAAGGCCAAGTAAAAAATGCCATTACCTTTTGAAAAGCTTCAAGGATGAAGATGAAAGGGAATGGAATAGTGATTTGGAAAAAAACTCTCTTCTTTATCGTTTGAAAAAGAAATGGGGAAGTGAAGAAGAAGAAGACAAGGCTCACTTTTAATTAAAGGGAGTATTAAATGAAAGTTCATTTATTTACATATTTGCCATTAATGAGATGGCAAATCTCAATATTTACAAATTCCATGGAAAATGAGTTTTAAATCTATTTAAGTCCAACATAAAAATGTTTGCTTGAAAACGTGAAGCCTAAAATGATATTTTATTATTTTATTTGTAAAACCGAAACCCGAGACATTATTTTATTATTATTTTCACCCAACCCCAAACCCGAGTGTTACATATTATATACAATACAATTTTAATGGAAGCCTAAACATTTAAAAGAAGTTAGCAAAATCATTAATAAGTAGAAAAATCTTAATGAGTTATGGCAATTTTCGATTTTTTCCCCAAATTAAAAGCTACATTTAAAGTTTTAACCGTTAGAGGTTTGTAACCCCCTCGTCCCGGTCCGGACGCTTGACCGGTCCGAGTGGGTCACACGGGGAAAACCGACGCGAAACCCGTTAAGGTCCCACCTCGGTTAGCAACCCTAGAAAATTTCTTTTAGTTATCTTGTCTAAATGCACTACCATATCCTATGTGAAACACGTCAGCGGAAACAAGAGCAAAACAAATTCGATCATCCAAACATCACTTGTAAAACAACCTATTTTCTGTAATTAAGCAGGCCGTATCGATACACCTGTCAAGGGTATCGATACGCCTTGACCAAAGTCAACACCCAAGGGTCAACACAAGAAGACCGTATCGATACAGCCCTTGAGCGTATCGATATGCCCTTCCCAGTCAACATCTCGTGGTCAACGAGATAAACCTGTACCGATACGCTAACACACCGTACCGATACGGTAATATCTCACCAAAATCTCAGAATTCCAGTGAGCAAAAACCGTATCGATACAGCCTCGCGTATCGATACGCCCAGCCAAACTTGAGTACTGGAGGCAAGACCGTATCGATACGGCCCTTAGGCGTATCGATACGCCCTGCACTGCAAGTCTCCAATTTTCAGCAAAATAACTTAGAACTCGACTCTAGATGCGATTTACGACTCCTCTAGCCACAAACAACATACATTCAACATTTAACAACCATAATCTAAGCATACGAGGCAACCAACACTAACAAGCATCATTCATCCAAATATTCATGCTTTTACCAAAAAGGAGACATATGAAGCACATAAAGGCTCATGCCTTAGAACAAACATATAGGCATACAAGTCATGCATCACAAGCAAGATTTACAATTCAAATGAGGCATCCAAGAGCCACACCAAAACAACATACAACAAAGCATTCAAATCAACAACACCTATCCCATTGCTTAACTATTACGATCTACAATTTAAAGATCATACATTGAGCTAACCAAAAGCATCACTTGGAGACCTTTCCTTGCCCTTGCCACCAACAAGCTACTGATCTGCATTGTCGAACAAAAAGGAGCGCAAGCATAAAAGCTTAGTGAGGGTAAGCTCATAAGACAAACCTTCGACAATGCAGGGTCCAAGCACGAGCAAGAATTAAAATAGAATGCATGATCTTACCTCCAATCCTCAGGAGCCAAAATAAAAGATGATGCATAAACATATTATCAAAATCCTGTCATGCTCAACAAGTCCATAACCACAACATATGGAAACACATATAACCAACATATGAGCATCATAATCCACAATCCGTATTGGCACCTAGCTATGACTCGAATACGCGGATAACCGTTGGAACTCACATCCAACAACACAACCATTACCTGACGGTGAGATTACACTCATCACCGTTCACGCGGAGGGGATTCCACTCATCCTCACGCCTCATTTCACACGGAGGGGATTCCACCCATCCCCACGCCCGTCGATGGGATTCCACTCATCACCGACATATATATATAAGAAGATTTCTGGGCGAACTCGTACTCCATCTTGATGACTACCATCATTAAGACCACGCGCGCATTTGACTCACGTGTGCACACTAAACATCCTAATGATCGATCATTTGTACCCAAGCATACTAGTGCCAATACTACACATTTCATTAACCTTTCACAATATCATTTCATAACAACTTCCGTGCTTAGCACGTACTCACCATAACTTACCGTCATGCGCAAACCACATTTCCATGCCTAGCATGTACTCACCATGATCCTTGGATCATACAATCACCTCATAATATCATTCCACATGTCAACACTACATGTATATCATTAATACAATATCACAACATATTTCAAACATATGTATATCTACATCATGTTTATCGTCAACATACATATAACAATGCATTAAGCCATGCCTCAACACACATGTATCAATGCATAAAACCATGCCTCAACATACATGTATAACAACATATACATAGCCACCATAAACACAATTAAACAAGAGGCATAAATCAACACTTTAAAGATCAACCAAGGTCTCTAACTAAAGCTTGGGATTAGGCTACCACTCTAATCCCAACTCTAGGTGGGTCCACCAATCCCAACCTAGTCCACATGCTTGAACCAATTGCTCAAAACCATTTAAAACATTTTAACCACTCACCTCCACCTCCAAGCTCAACTACCAAGCAACCAAGGTCTTCAAGTTTCCGGATTTCTTCCCGATGCTTCGCCGACCCAAGTTCTTGCTTCTAAACAACCTCAATACAATTCAAATAACCTCAAATCAGTTCACCAATTAATGTAGCAAACCCGGAACACCATTCAAGCAACAAACACAATAATTCAAGCCATGAACAACCCCCAAAAACACCAAACCCGAGCAGCCCTTATACCCAGCCCAAAACTTGTGATTTCAACACATTTAACACTTCCAAATGCTTCCAAAACAACCCTCAACTAACATACTAATATTAGCCTTCCATTTCCAACATAAAACACACCCAAAATCAACCTTTAAACCCTCCAAAAACCCCATTAAAACCCAAATTCGGGAATCTCAATAAAACACTTTAAAAATTATATATGTTGGACCATTTGGTTCATAAACACCATATCTAACCATTATAAATCAAAAGCTTTAATAAAAAACCATAAAGCTCCATCCTTTAACCTAAACTTTCAAAAACCCAAATCACAAAATACATAGTTTTAGTGAAATCTAAAGATACCAAAATGAAGAGGAGATCAAGGCCAATTCAAAAACACAATTACCTTTTGAAAAGCTCCAAAGATGAAGTTGGAATAGATGAAATGGTGAAAGGGGGAGGGAGAGAGCTTATTGTCGTTGGTTTTGTGTTTTGAAGAAGAAGATGACATTTTTTTTGTTTGTTTGTTTGAAATATAATAAAAAGGAAATGTGCTTATTTGAAAAGATTACCCATTTACAAAAATACCATTAAAATGGCTATTGGGCTTTGTCATCCAAATTTGGTCCAACTCTTCAATTAAATTTTGCTAAACAAAACCGAGGCATTATTTTATTTATTTAATTAGAAAATCGAGACTCAAATATTATTTAAATATTATTTTCTTCCGGCCCCCAAACCCGGGTGTTACAACTCTCCCCCACTTAAGGAATTTCGTCCCCGAAATTCATCGAACAGGAAACGCTACGAAATCTACTCCTCCACACTTACCTTCTCACCACAACATACTAACCAACCGATAGGCTTACCACGCAACAATAGCTATATGATGCTAAGATCTCAGCTGACTCTTTCAAGGCATGTCAATCTTAAACTCAACTCAATCTCTTCTACAAACCTAGCACAGAACAGATCCGACTCACACTTCCGAATCATAGGCACACAGAACACATCACAAACTTCTTTCTAACTCTGGTGGTAACCGCAACAAATAAACAACAGAGCTAGCCTGATTCACAATCTCATATAGCACTGTTTGAATACTTGACCCATAACTTCTCTGACTGATCATCTGACTTCAACAGGTAACCAAACACT
This sequence comes from Hibiscus trionum, assembly GCA_030270665.1. Taxonomy (NCBI): domain Eukaryota; kingdom Viridiplantae; phylum Streptophyta; class Magnoliopsida; order Malvales; family Malvaceae; genus Hibiscus; species Hibiscus trionum. The sequence goes on along the minus strand of BSYR01000045.1, from coordinate 8,437,841 downwards.
ATGCAAACGTCTTCCAAACTAGAAGAAAACTGATGCTCGGTCTTGACGCGCTGGCGAAATACACTCTTACTCTCATATTGAACCACATCATTCATCAACTCAATCCAGAAGTACTGATCTTCAACCCACAATACGTCCTCATACTTCTCTGATGCTATACAAATAAACTGCCGTGTGCTTCGGCCAAAACAATACGTCTCAAAACACTATGTCAATCGGTACAACTATTCTGTCTTTGAAATGCAAAACTCTATCATCTCTAAAACTGTATTCTGAAGGTCTTCCTTCTGCTATGTCTTGCACGTGAGGTGCCAAGAACCTGTCTTGCAACTGTTTCTCTTCAAGTATCTGACTCAAAGTAGGTTTAACATGAAACTCGGTCACAAAATACTATCGTTCGATAAACTGAATCCAGTAACATAGCTTGCAACTTAACCACTAATCTGACAACAAAATAACTCGGAACATCGGTTACTACGTAGACTCTCTTCAGATAGTACTCAATCTTGAGATCACAGTATTCAAGTAATTATAACAACTCATGTTGTTCAAGTTCCAACCATTCCTAAGTCTTCAAATATTTCAAGTTCTGATGATATGTATATACACACTGTGCATTTCTTACTATACAAGCTTTGTCTCCAAGTCTTCGCAGCAATTACAACTGTAATTAACTCTATGTCTCATATCGGATAACTCTTCCCACGGTCTTTCAACTATCTCGATGACCAAGCCACAAATCTTCTGTCTTGCATAAACACACAACCTAACTCTACATGTAACGCATCACTATGGTTCACAAATTCTTCCTCTGATATAGGCTGAATCAAGGTCGAAGTTCTCTTCAAGGTTTCTTTCAGTTTCTCAAGGGCTCATTGTCTCGCATCTAACCACACAACTGAACATTCTTCTGTAGCAACTTGTCAAAGGAGCAGCTCTCTTCAAAAGACTATTTACAATTTTCTGAAAGTAACAATGCTAGACCTAGGAACTATAGATACCTGTCACAGTCTTCAATTTCTTCCAACTCATATCTTCTTTTGCCTACTTGGGATTTACTCTAACACACTCGGCTGAACTACATGTCCTAGGAGAACATCTTCATTAACTCGGAGTTCACGTTGCATAACTTGGCATACAACTAATTCTCTAATAGGATCTACAACACTAACTCCATAGCTTGTCATGATCTTCTTCGGTACGTGAATATACCCATGTGTCAACTATGAGAACTACTACAACTGATCAAGGAACTCGGGGATTATTCTGCTCAACATCTCTATAAAAGTAACAAACACACTAGTCAAACAAACGACATAACTCGGAACTCAAAGCGATCACATCTTGCCCCAAAAGTTGTCTTCAATACTTCAACTTCTCTCACTTCCAACAGGTAGTAATCGGATCTCAAATTAATCTTCGAAAGACTGAAGCACACACTACTGATCAACAAGTCACTGACACTCAGAAATGGATGTTAATTATTCACTGTCACTTGTTTCAACTACCGGTGATCTAAACCCATTCTCGTATTATCTTCTTTCTTCTTCACAAATTATATTGTCGCACTCTAAGATGATGCAATAGGCCTAATGAGTCTAAGGTCCAACAAACCTCGTAATTGATCCTTCAACAATCTCAATTCTTTCGGGAGTCATAAGATACAGAGCAATCAAAACGGGAGCAAACTCGAAGACGGTCTCAATAACAAACTCTTCTCCTCTAATCAAGAGATAAACCAGCAATTCTTCCAAACACTTCTAGGAAAAGAAAACACAAACTATCCTAACATTCTGCGGTCTAATCTTCATTCAAAAATCAAATCCATCACAATTGCTAAGCAAGCCTGTCAACTAAACTCAATCGATCTTTGACCTCTAAAACTGGATCAACATTCGACAAGAAGTTCACATCCTCACCTACCACTACAGTCTCACAAAAATCTGCAACTTCAAGGCAACTCTCTCTTTGTCTTAATGTATATCCTAGCTTTGTGCTCTACAAGCCAAACAATGTCAAAAAGGTACATCGAAATCGTAGAAAGACAATTACTTCACATCTACTAGAAACTAGTAACCCTGAACCACCAACAAACATCTTCTGTACATCTTTCTGATCACTACTATCTCCCAAAAGGTCTAGTCACATGCGTCCCTACATCTAAGATCTCAACACGTACATCAAATTTTTCTTCGCATGCTCACACAAAAGGAAGAATCCACAGAACTGCAACTACCCATGTGCACAACCGATAGTCTTCGGTCTTCTTGTTTTCAGGCTGTCCCTTCAACAAAATCTGACCTTTCTAAACTGTTCTTAGAGCATCTCAAAACTTCAAAATTCAGTTCTGATTACACACACAAACAACCATGCTTGGACTTGTTCTATAACGTCGGTCCTGGCGACTCCAAACATTCTACTACCAACAATCTAAAGCCAAAGCTTAAGACCCCCTTCTCGGCTCAACTATATCGGAAGTGACATTCATCTCTCCTTCTTGCTGGAAGACAACTCAGACGTACACTGACCCAAGCACACAAATTGACCCTCACTTACGGATACTGACCGACTGTCTTGTATTAAAACCACAGGCCGAAATCCAACGATCACCAACTAACGTTTTCGAGGTTCGGATTACTCACACGAGACCCTTACATAGATCTCACCAAAAGAACTAAGATACTCATACCTACCTCTGACACCTCATCGGGCACATTCAAACTTGCATGCTTGTTAACAACATACGGAAGTACGGACTCAGAACCAATCAGAATAGACAAACTCAAAACTACACCAAGGCTTATCTACTATAACATCGATACCACTCTGACTCCCACTCATAGGTCTTCACTTCTTTTCACCAACTAATACCAGAATCAGTCTCATCGTCCCTCACCAACAAGAATCAACTCACATACACGCGGACTCGAGCAAACAAATTGTACCTCAACTCCGGTACAACTATACTCCCCTAACTATAGCAAAGAACCTCCTCCACATCATCCACATTTTCAGAAACCACAACTTCCACTTACCGATTCACGGCCCACACACTGGCCTCAAACTTACTAAAAGCAATAAATCAATCAACAATTTAACATACAAGTTGGGTTAGCAAAGGAAAGGTCCAAGTGGCTCAAGTATGATTTCTCTCACTTAAAATCCTTTTTCCGATGTAATAGAAGCAATGGGACTCTACTCAACATACTTCAAGCAACATACACGTACGATTAGACAACATACATTCACAACCAATCAATCACGCATCACAGCATACTCGAATAACAAGCAACATGCTTACATGACAAGCAAACACCGTGCAATTCAATATAAGAACTTAACTTACCTCACTTACCTGCCCAAGGTCTCGGTAACCTTAGGCTCTGATACCAACAAATGTAACCCCCTCGTCCCGGTCCGGACGCTTGACCGGTACGAGTGGGTCACACGGGGAAAACCGACGCGAAACCCGTTAAGGTCCCACCTCGGTTAGCAACCCTAGAAAATTTCTTTTAGTTATCTTGTCTAAATGCACTACCATATCCTATGTGAAACACGTCAGCGGAAACAAGAGCAAAACAAATTCGATCATCCAAACATAACTTGTAAAACAACCCATTTTCTGTAATTAAGCAGGTCGTATCGATACACATGTCAAGGGTATCGATACGCCTTGACCAAAGTCAACACCCAAGGGTCAACACAAGAAGACCGTATCGATACAGCCCTTGAGCGTATCAATACGCCCTTCCCATTCAACATCTCGTGGTCAACGAGATAAACCCGTACCGATACGCTAACACACCGTACCGATACGGTAATATCTCACCAAAATCTCAGAATTCCAGTGAGCAAAAACCGTATCGATACAGCCTCGCGTATCGATACACCCAGCCAAACTTGAGTACTGGAGGCAAGACCGTATCGATACGGCCCTTAGGCGTATCGATACCCCCTACACTGCAAGTCTCTAATTTTCAGCAAAACAACTTAGAACTCGACTCTAGATGCGATTTACGACTCCTCTAGCCACAAACAACATACATTCAACATTTAACAACCATAATCTAAGCATACGAGGAAACCAACACTAACAAGCATCATTCATCCAAATATTCATGCTTTTACAAAAAAGGAGACATATGAAGCACATAAAGGCTCATGCCTTAGAACAAACATATAAGCATACAAGTCATGCATCACAAGTAAGATTTACAATTCAAATGAGGCATCCAAGAGCCACACCAAAACAACATACAACAAAGCATTCAAATCAACAACACCTATCCCATTGCTTAACTATTACGATCTACAATTTAAAGATCATACATTGAGCTAACCAAAAGCATCACTTGGAGACATTTCCTTGCCCTTGCCACCAACAAGCTATTGATCTGCATTGTCGAACAAAAAGAAGCGTAAGCATAAAAGCTTAGTGAGGGTAAGCTCATAAGACAAACCTTCGACAATGCAGGGTCCAAGCACGAGCAAGAATTAAAATAGAATGCATGATCTTACCTCCAATCCTCAGGAGCCAAAATAAAAGATGATGCATAAACATATTATCAAAATCCTGTCATGCTCAACAAGTCCATAACCACAACATATGGAAACACATATAACCAACATATGAGCATCATAATCCACAATCCGTATTGGCACCTAGCTATGACTCGAATACGCGGATAACCGTTGGAACTCACATCCAACAACACAATCATTACCTGACGGTGGGATTACACTCATCACCGTTCACGCGGAGGGGATTCCACTCATCCTCACGCATCATTTCACGCGGAGGGGATTCCACTCATCCTCACGCCCGTCGATAGGTTTCCACTCATTACCGACATATATATATATAAGAAGATTTCCGGGCGAACCCGTACTCTATCTTGATGACTACCATCATCAAGACCACGCTCGCATTTGACTCACGTGTGCACACTAAACATCCTAATGATCGATCATTTGTACCCAAGCATACTAGTGCCAATACTACACATTTCATTAACCTTTCACAATATCATTTCATAACAACTTCCGTGCTTAACACGTACTCACCATGACTTACCGTCATGCGCAAACCACATTTCCATACCTAGCATGTACTCACCATGATCCTTGGATCATACAATCACCTCATAATATCATTTCACATGTCAACACTACATGTATATCATTAATACAATATCACAACATATTTCAAACATATGTATATCTACCTCATGTTTATCGTCAACATACATATAACAATGCATTAAGCCATGCCTCAACACACATGTATCAATGCATAAAATCAAGCCTCAACATACATGTATAACAACATATACATAGCCACCATAAACACAATTAAACAAGAGGCATAAATCAACACTTTAAAGATCAACCAAGGTCTCTAACTAAAGCTTGGGATTAGGCTACCACTCTAATCCCAACTCTAGGTGGGTCCACCAATCCCAACCTAGTCCACATGCTTGAACCAATTGCTCAAAACCATTTAAAACATTTTAACCACTCACCTCCACCTCCAAGCTCAACTACCAAGCAACCAAGGTCTTCAAGTTTCCGGATTTCTTCCCGATGCTTCGCCGACCCAAGTTCTTGCTTCTAAACAACCTCAATACAATTCAAATAACCTCAAATCAGTTCACCAATTAATGTAGCAAACCCGGAACACCATTCAAGCAAAAAACACAATAATTCAAGCCATGAACAACCCCCAAAAACACCAAACCCGAGCAGCCCTTATACCCAGCCCAAAACTTGTGATTTCAACACATTTAACACTTACAAATGCTTCCAAAACAACCCTCAACTAACATACTAATATTAGCCTTCCATTTCCAACATAAAACACACCCAAAATCAACCTTTAAACCCTCCAAAAACCCCATTAAAACCCAAATTCGGGAATCTCAATAAAACACTTTAAAAATTATATATGTTGGACCATTTGGTTCATAAACACCATATCTAACCATTATAAATCAAAAGCTTTAATAAAAAACCATAAAGCTCCATCCTTTAACCTAAACTTTCAAAAACCCAAATCACAAAATACTTAGTTTTAGTGAAATCTAAAGATACCAAAATGTAGAGGAGATCAAGGCCAAGTCAAAAACACAATTACCTTTTGAAAAGCTCCAAAGATGAAGTTGGAAGAGATGAAATGGTGAAAGGGGGAGGGAGAGAGCTTATTGTCGTTGGTTTTGTGTTTTGAAGAAGAAGATGACATTTTTTTTGTTTGTTTGTTTGAAATATAATAAAAAGGAAATGGGCTTATTTGAAAAGATTACCCATTTACAAAAATACCATTAAAATGGCTATTGGGCTTTGTCATCTAAATTTGGTCCAACTCTTCAATTAAATTTTGCTTAACAAAACCGAGGTATTATTTTATTTATTTAATTAGAAAACCGAGACTCAAATATTATTTAAATATTATTTTCTCCCGGCCCCCAAACCCGGGTGTTACAAGGTTTATGTTATTTAATTGAAATATCAAATTAATATTAATAAAAGATACAGAAAGGCAATTTCTTTCTTCATTTTTCTTTATTTTCCCTAAAGGAGTGGTTGCAAATAATAAATGAAATAAAATTGTAACTAATATTTTTCAAATAAAATCAAACCTTTTGTAATCAAAGATTCTAACAAAACTTCAATGTTATTGATTTTGTAAGGATTTCTTCAAATCAAGTCATAGATTTAGTCTCAACAAAATAAACTTTATTATATATTAATATGAAGAATAAAAAGTAAAAAATATTTCCACAAAATATTTTATGGAGTTAAAAATCTAAAAGATATATATTTTATACATCAATAGAAATAATGACTACATAAAATTTATAAACTAATTGAATAAATGAAACAAATTTTGTTCTTTTTTTTGGATAAATGATTTGATTTTATTCATCCAAAAAGAACCATCTATTACAACTCTATAACTCCAACACTAACATGTATACAACTAAGCTATAAACAGAAAGTGTAAAAACTAAGCACTACAAAAGGTCCCATGCAACAGCAAGAGGATGGGAGGCCAAAGCAATTGGGCACCCCCTAACCTCATCTTAATCACCATCTTCACCTCACGAACAATTTCAGCAGCACTCCTGGAACAAAGGCCATGAATCCCGCCATTCCTCTCTTGCCAAATAATGTATATCCAATTACACCAAACAAGCCGAATAATGATAGCCTGCAAAGATTTCCCTTTCCCATTTACTTGCATCCATAATAGGAACTCCTCCCAATTGCGCATCCTACTTTTTTTTTTTTGCACAGCAATGCTATAAATTTTATTCAGAAAGTTAATAAAAACCCCGGATGAGGGCCTCATTAAAAACTCCCTAAACCTAAATGGAGGAAAAGAGTACCCTACATCCGAGAGGTACAGGAAAGGCAGAAACGAAACTGTTACATGTTGATAACTTTGAAACAAATCTGGGTAAATGCGAACAGAGGTTCCACTTTGCTAAACCGCTGCTTGGTTCTTCATACAATGCTCCAAAGCTGTTGAACTCCTGTATTACCACCAAGCCTTGAACCAATTATCTCGTTGTGCACCTTCAGCTGCTAAGCCTTGCACTAATGAATCCTGATCGAAAGTGTCATGAAAGAAGGATATGTTCCCTATCTTTTTAACAAGAATGTCGATCAAGGCAAATTCATTCCACCAATTCCAGGGTCTCAGCATTGGATTGTTAAAGTAAATAAGAATTAGTTTTGAGCTCAACGGTATCTGAATATTTGCTCGATTGCACCAACCTGCTGCAATTACTATTTCTAAAGCCGTCTTGACTGCCAAAATCATTGCCATATCCTTGCCCACCCCTTTAACCGGACCGTAAAATAAGGCACGAAAGATGTCAGTTTCCATGCTCAAAATACCACCGCATCCTGAGTAATTATTACAGCAAAACCCCGCTAAATAGAAAGTGAGGTTTGTACCTGAAGCAAGATGTAGCTGGCCGACTGGTTTCATAGCTTTCGGTGATAAACCTTTCAGAGGGTCTGCCCACCATCAGTTCAAGTCGATTTCTGCATCGTTTAATGAGGATTTAAACCACATCAAAGCTTGGAGTTTAGCCTGAAAAAAAGTGTCGCGGAATACTGGTTGTTTGTTGTTGAAGATTGAGTCATTTCGGGCCAGCCAAATGCACCAGAAAACTGCAGCACATATGATCAACCAAACTGAACGATATCTGCCCTTCAAACCAGACGAGAGGCATCCATCGTAGAAAGCATCAATGGATAAATGGTCTTTCCAATCTAGATGACACCAGCTGTATATCTCTTTCCATATTTTAGCAGAGAAAGAACAGCTCACAAAGAGATGAAATGTGTCTTCCGCAAAATTGTCGCAGAACGCACACGCTTGATTATTACTTGCGCATCCTACTAGCATCACCAATATCATCCATCAAGTCATTCCAGATCTGCCTAGAGAAAGGACAACAATCAAATAAATGATCTCTAGACTCAACTTCAAAGGCACATAGGGGACACAGTTGATCCACTTGACAACTCCATTGCACCATATGGCCCTTAGTTGGAAGCCTGTCCTGTATCACAAATTTTGTTCTTTTATTTCTTTTAAAAATAAATAAAATTCTTTTGGAAACTCCTAATAATTCTTAATTAATAACCCACTCCAATAAAAAAATTTCAACCATTTTCTTTTGTTGTATATTAATTCGGATTCACTCAACTGATACATATAGATACTAATTAAAGATTATTTAATTATCACCTTAAAAAGTATTAATTAAAATTTTCCCTATTTATTAGTAAGATTTTATTTTCGAAAGCCGTATCCCTCTGACTTGATTTCTTCCTTAACGATGCTCTACTTTATCAATAATCCGAGATTTTATGATAAATTTATTGTCTTAATACTATTTTACACCCAAAATATGGTTTATAACTCACCCCAAACATTGTTTTATCAATATTTGCTTAAATCCCTTCAAACCCCCATTTTTACCCAAAATGAAAAACTTGAGAAATTTTCAAAACCTTGAAAGTAAAATGCTAAAAACAAGATTTGAAAGTAGAAAAGAGTAAAACCAAGTTATCTTACTTCCTAAAATCCTCCAAGATGGTGAAGTTTGGTGGAATGAGAAGTTGTTTGGCTTTAGAAACTTTTTGAGTGGAAAGGAATAGAAAAAAGAGAGAAGAAAGATGTTTTTGAAATATTTTATTTTATTTTAATTTAAAAATTTATTTTCAAAATCTTTTGTTACTCATTTTACCAAAAACCCCATGTTTCTTCAAAAACTTTAGGATTTGATCATTTAAAATGTTTTCCTCAAAATTAGCTTAACTCGTACCGGCTTAATCAAATTCGAGTATCTCTCGGGCCCCAAACTCGAGCGTTACATAAAGTGTGGGCATAAAATGGAGCATGATAAAGGGGCAGACGATTTCAATCCGACATTACCGCCCATTTCCCCCAACAGTTGAAATAAATTTTAGGTAAACTAACCCAATGACCACCCAACTATTGACCGCGACCTGTTTTGACCACCTAACTAAAAAAATTCAAAATTCGACCATCCAACTATTTAAATGGATCTATTTTGACCATCGGCCGTTAAAAGCTAACGGAAAGGTGACGTGGCCGTTGAAGTAAAATGTGTATAATTACACATTTGGTCTTTGTTAGTTACCTATTATATCAATTTAGTCCTAATTTTAATTTAAATAAATAAAATTAATCAACCAATCTGGTGATGACACACGTTGTCGCTCGATTAGATGATTTTAATCTATTTTTTTTATTTTTTAATATTTAATATATTTATTTTCCTCCAATCATGTGTTATCACCTGATAAAAGGAAAATTCAAGAATAAAAGAAAAATGCTTGGCATGGGGTTTGATCCCACAATTTCATGTGTGAAAACCCTTAACTTTCCTGTGTAACAGGAGAGGAAAGGGAGGGATTGGGGATTCAGAGATCTTGTGGCGGAGGAAAGCAACATTGTTGAATTCTGTAGTTCGGATTTGGAAATCGTTTACAATTCAATTTTGCGAAAGAATTGTGAATTTACAGACAGAAAAAAGATAAGGTGGGGGAGACCTCGAACCTATAATAATATAAGCAATTACATGAATTATTTATAACCATGAAAAGAACTCATCAACATCTATTTTAATGACTCCAGAATCCCGCTCTGTGTTTAAATGTTGACAAAGATTGTGATATTACAAAATTTCAAAATTAAGCTGATCCAACACTGGGAAAATTTATACATCCCACCTTGACAATGATCGTTTGCTGCGATCGACCTAGCCCGTAACCCGTATCTCTATTACGATCATCATGGACACATCAAAAATAGTAATGACTATAGCTAACCAACACTGACTGGATGGATACAGAAACTTTAAATTTCGGGTGAACTAGAACAACACTGTTACACAGGAATGTTAAGGTGCAAGTAAAAATCCATCCCCGGTAAGCTTAATAAAGTTTTTATAAAAGCTAGTGCAATTTGTTTTGTTATGTATGGATTTGTGTAGTGGTAAAGTCATGAGGTTGTGGGTTCAAACCTCTGATTGGAGGAAAATAAATATATTAAAACATAAAATAATAATTAGATTAAAATCATCCAATCGGGTGACGACACGTGTTGATTAATTTTATTTATAAAATCTAATGCAATTTTTTATTTGCTCAATCATCATATTTTATTTTATTAATAGCCGATGTTGGAAAATAGCCAATATCGTGAAAATACAGAATACTTACGATATTTCCCTGTAAAAATCAGGGGCGGATCGTTTAAGGAATTAGTGATGAGAAATTTAATTTTGTCTTTAAAATTTTTAAAAGTTTTAATTTTATCTTCCCAAATATTTTTAATAAATTCCTTTCTCAATTTTAATTTTTTTTGCTAAATCTCTCAAAATTAATAAAAAGTTTGGTTAGACCCTCAATTTTTTTAAAATTTTCATTTAAGCCTACAAATTATTTTAAAAAATTAAAATTAGCTCCTCAAACTTTTAGTTTAAATTCTACCACTAGTATAAACCCTATCAAAAAGCAATAAAAGTACACCCTCTTAGCTATTCAAACACTAACCAACAACATAACAATGTGTCACTATGAGAATCCCACTACTAATAATTTAGTAATGACTAGAGCTAACCAACACTGACTGGATGGATACAGAAACTTTAGACATCCCACCTTGACAATGATCGTTTGCTGCGATCGACCTAGCCCGTAACCCGTATCTCTGTTACGATCATCATGGATACATCAAAAATAGTAATGACTATAGCTAACCAACACTGACTGCATGGATACAAAAATTTTAAATTTCAGGTAAACTAGAACAACACTGTTACACAGGGAAGTTAAGGTGCAGGAAAAATCCATCCCCGGTAAGCTTAATAAAGTTTTTATAAAAGCTAGTGTAATTTGTTTTGTTATGTATGGATTGGTGTAGTGGTAAAGTCATGAGGTTGTGGGTTCAAACCTCTGATTGGAGGAAAATAAATATATTAAAATAAAAAATAATAATTAGATTAAAATCATCCAATCAGGTGACGACGCATGTTGATTAATTTTATTTATAAAAGCTAGTGCAATTTATTTTTTTTCGCTCAATCATCATATTTTATTTTATTAATAGCCGATGTTGGAAAATAGCCAATATCGTGAAAATACAGAATACTTGCGATATTTTCTTGTAGAAATCAAGGGCGGATCGTTTAAGGAATTAGTGATGAGAATTTTAATTTTGTCTTTAAATTTTTTTAAAAGTTTTAATTTTATCTTCCCAAATATTTTTAATAAATTTCTCTCTCAATTTTAATTTTTTATTTGCTAAATCTCTCAAAATTAATAAAAAGTTTGGTTAGACCCTCAATTTTTTTTTAAAATTTTCATTTAACCCTACAAATTATTTTAGAAAATTAAAGTTAGCTCCTCAAACTTTTAGTCTAAATTCCGCCACTGGTATAAACCCTATCATAAAGCAATAAAAGTACACCCTCTTTGCTATTCAAACACTAACAAACAACATAACAATGGGGCAATACTATGAGAACCCCACTACTAATAATTTAGTAATGACTATAGCTAACCAACACTGACTGGATGGATACAGAAACTTTAGACATCCCACCTTGACAATGATCGTTTGATCGCCGACCTAGCCTGTAACCTGTATCTCTGTTACGATCATCATGGACACATCAAAAATAGTAATGACTATAGCTAACCAACACTGACTGGATGGATACAGAAACTTTAAATTTTGGGTGAACTAGAACAACACAGTTACACAGGGAAGTTAAGGCGCATGTAAAAATCCATCCCCGGTAAGCTTAATAAAGTTTTTATAAAAGCTAGTGCAATTTGTTTTGTTATGTATGGATTGGTGTAGTGGTAAAGTCATGAGGTTGTGGGTTCAAACCTCTGATTGGAGGAAAATAAATATATTAAAACATAAAATAATAATTAGATTAAAATTATCCAATCGGGTGACGACACGTGTTGATTAATTTTATTTATAAAAGCTAGTGCAATTTGTTTTTTTCGCTCACTCATCATATTTTATTTTAATAATAGCCGATGTTGAAAAATAGCTAATATCGTAAAAATACAAAATACTTGCGATATTTCCCTGTAGAAATCAGGGGCGGATCGTTTAAGGAATTAGTGATAAGAATTTTAATTTTGTCATTAAAATTTTTAAAAGTTTTAATTTTATCTTCCCAAATATTATTAATAAATTTCTCTCTCGATTTCAATTTTTTTGCTAAATCTCTCAAAATTAATAAAAAGTTTGGTTAGACCCTCAAATTTTTTAAAATTTTCATTTAAGCCTACAAATTATTTTAGAAAATTAAAGTTAGCTCCTCAAACTTTTAGTCTAAATTCTGCAACTGGTATAAACCCTATCAAAAAGCAATAAAAGTACACCCTCTTAGCTATTCAAACACTAACCAACAACATAACAATCGGACAATACTATGAGAACCCCACTACTAATAATTTAGTAATGACAATAGCTAATCAACACTGACTGAATGGATACAGAAACTTTAGACAACCCACCTTGACAATGATCGTTTGCTGCGATCGACCTAGCCCGTAACCCGTATCTCTGTTACGATCATCATGGACACATCAAAAATAGTAATGACTATAGCTAACCAACACTAACTGGATGGATACAGAAACTTTATATTTCGGGTGAACTAGACCAACACTGTTACACAGGGAAGTTAAGGCGCAGGTAAAAATCCATCCCCAATAAGCTTAATAAAGTTTTTATAAAAGCTAGTGCAATTTGTTTTGTTATGTATGGATTGGTGTAGTGGTAAAGTCATGAGGTTGTGGGTTCAAACCTCTGTTTGGAGGAAAATAAATATATTAAAACATAATGTAATAATTAGATTAAAATCATCCAATCGAGTGACGACACGTGTTGATTAAATTTATTTATAAAAGCTAGTGCAATTTTTTTTCCGCTCATTCATCAGATTTTATTTTATTAATAGCCGATGTTGAAAAATAGCTATTATCGTGAAAATACATGTCGACGTCGTTTTTGGTCCGGGCCGAAGTTGATTGGGCTTTCAAAGGCTCGTCGTGGATTGGAGTCGCCATCGGTCATTTTGGATTGGGTATGACCGAAAACCTGTAAAATTGGCCTGCGTCTAAACCGGAGTCAAGTTGGGCTCGGGATTCGGTTACGTGTGGGGAAGGTTATAGCACCCCCACAACGCCCAAAATTGGTACCTAAAGGGGTTGTGTTGTCTAAAAGGCTTCAAAGATAGGGTTAATAGCACTATTATACGCGATAAAAAAAAATCGAGTAAATTAAAGAAAAACTAAGCATGCTAAAAAATGATATATATAAAAAAAATGGAAAATTAATATTTTTCATTGAAGACCATAACCTTAAGTCAAATCATAATTTATCTCAAATTAAGCGAATTATTAATCAAACATTTTTTAAGACCAAATCCCATTATTCGCAAAATTTTAAGACCAATTTATAATTAAACTCAATTTTAAATCCAATTAAAATATTAGTCATCCACCTTAAAAGGAGGAAAAAAAATTAATCAAGACATCCTAAGTAAATTATTCGTTCTTTAATCATCTAATTAATTATGGGAATTAAGGACCTAATTAAAAGAATTTAAATATTGAAGTTCATAAAAAAAAACTAACTAAACCTAAAATATAAAAAGCCTAAAGTAAATGAGGGACCTAGGGAGTAATTATCCCCTAAACTTACAAAAGCAAAATCTGCAGCCAATTTATGCGTGATTCAGCTTCCAAAAAAAATGTTTCCCATGCGTGAGCTGTCCTAATTAATGGAGTTTTAAATTATTTAATTAAAAAATGAAATCACTTTGAACCTGCCATATTCGATTCCCGTGCACTGTGAGCTGTCCTAATTAATGGGGTTCTAATTCTTTTTATTTGTTCCATTGCCAATACATTAGAACTATTTTTTATCCCTATCTCTGTTCTCTCTCGACCCACACCTTCGTCGTCGCCGGTGTAACTCCGACGACGGTAAGCGTTTCAGAAATAATACTTTCTCTTTTTTTTTTTTACATTTTTCCCCTAAACCCAAATCCGGTATTAATTTTCTCAAAAAAAAGAATATATTCAAATAGATCTGAGTTTTTGTTTTACCTCTCGATTTCGAAATCCCACCGTTGGATTGCGTTGATTCTTGAATATGTTGGTCTACTACTGTCTGCGAACCTTTTCACCGTTCGGATTTCTCAATCACTGCTTCTTGCGCCGGCAATCGAAGGTAGATGATTCGATCTCTCTTCCCGACTTTACTCGAACTGCTTTTCTTTGCTTCGACTGAGTATTTTATCTCCCGTTTTCTCTCTGCCTCCTATTTTTCAGATTCTCAGCCTTCTTATTTATAGCCCAAGATTAGGGTTTTTTTGAGTTTTTTTCTTCCCGGATTCTTAGGGGATAAGCTTGAATGTGTGTGTAGAGCGCAAGAAACGGAAATACTGATCAGGTAGATGAGTCCTCGCGGCCATGGACTCTTACGGGCGGCGGACTAGGGTTTTTTAGGGTTTTTTTTTATTTTCACATTATTATTATTATTTTGAATTTTCTGTAATTTTTTGGTTTTTTTTTTGGTTTTGCTTTTTTTCATTTTATTAAACTTGTTGGACCATATATTAGGCCCTAGAAAAAAAATTAGTGTGTACAGCTGCCCCTCTTTGCTCATTGCTCGAATGAGAGGAATGAAGCAAAGATCAGAAACAACAATTTTTCGGTGATAATGTCATTCTCTTTTGGAGGCGAATCATGACACTCCCTCTTGGAGGTGATTAACAGCATTCCTTCTTGGAAGCATACATTGGTATTTCATTTTGAAGGCCATTGATGACACTTCATCCTGAAGGCGATCGGCGGCACTTCATCTCGAAGGCGATTGGTGGCACCTCATCTCGAAGGCGATTGGTGGCACTTCATCTCGAAGGCGATTGGTGGCACTTCATCTCGAAGGCGATTGGTGGCACTTCATCTTGAAGGCGATTGGTGGCACTTCATCTTGAAGGCGATTGGTGGCACTTCATCTTGAAGGCGATTGCTGGCACTTCATCTTGAAGGCGATTGGTGGCACTTCATCTTGAAGGCGATTGGTGGCACTTCAGTCAACCTGTCTTGATAAAAACATGCATGTGTTTCTAATGTATTTATCTTACATGCAAAATGCTCCACTATTCTAAATGCATGAAAATTGCATATATTTTAAGTTCTGAATTTATATTTATTGAGATCGAAGTCCTTGTACTTTTTCTGTCTGCCTCGTATCGTGCCTCTTGAATTCGTTCCTTTCCATTTATCCAAGAATAGTGTTCGTGAGCATTTTCTAGCCTTATCATGTTCTAAAAATCTCTTTTCGAGTAATACGTCGAACATCAAAATATATTGTAAACCCCCTTAGGTAGAGCAACGAGATTACCAATCAAAAGAATGCACAAATGTCCCAAATGACAAGTACAAGGAAATGCAAGATAACAAATATATATATATATATATTATTGAATGAAAGTGGTCTGAGCCTTGACAGATGATAATCAAACGTTTAAGAAAACAAAAGGAAACGAAAACAAAAGAAAGAAGGGAGAAAAAAAAAGAAAAAGAAAAAAAATGCCCCTAAATATCAATTGCGAGGACTCAATTGCTACTTCGCTCAAGGGTCTTTTTGAATATGACCTCCGCCCAGTAAAATTTGAGTTCTTGGACCACATATGAAGGCATGTAGATTTTCCCTTGATCATATTTGTACTATTCTTGAGCTTCTGACCCTTGAATCTTCTATTGATTCTCAAACGCCCTTTCGGTTTTTTACCTCTTGGCTTTTCTTTTTCTTTTCTTTTCTTTTTTTTTACCAACAGGGCCCTTTCGGGTTTTCACCTCTTGGCCTTTCTTTTTCTTTTCTTTTCTTTTTTTTTACCAACAGGGCCCTTTCGGGTTTTCACCTCTTGGGCTTTTTTTTTTACCAACAGGGCCCTTTTCAGGTTTTCACCTCTTGGTATGTCATGAATTCAAGCATAATACTTCTTCACTGAGTCAGAATTCACAGGACTGGATAACTCGTTCCCATCCATCTCGGTTAGGATTAATGCTCCACCAGAAAAAGCTTTTTTCACAACAAACGGCCCTTCCCAATTTGGCATCCATTTTCCTCGAAAATCCCTCTGCATAGGCAACCTCTTTTTTAGAACCAAATCCCCTTTTCGAAACGTTCTTGGTCGGACTTTCTTATCGTGAGCTCGAATCATTCGCTTTTGGTACATCTGCCCATGACAAATTGCTTTCAATCTTTTTTCTTCTATCATATTCAACTGGTCATATCTAACTCGAATCCATTCAGCTTCATCCAACTTAAGTTCCATTAAGACTCGGAGAGACGGAATCTCAACCTCAATTGGTAATACTGCCTCCATTCCGTAAACTAAAGAATATGGAGTTGCCCCCGTAGATGTTCGCACTGATGTACGATACGCTAGCAAGGCAAAAGGTAATTTCTCATGCCAATCCTTATATGTTATTGCCATTTTCTCCACAATCCGCTTGATATTTTTATTGGCTGCTTCTACGGCCCCATTCATTTTTGGGCGATAAGGTGCTGATTTATGATGCTTTATCTTAAACTGCTCACACACTTCCTTCATCATTTGGTTGTTCAGATTTAAAGCATTGTCAGAGATAATTCTATCTGGTAGACCATATCGACAAATGATTTCCTTTTTTAGGAACTTGCATACTGTCGACCTGGTTACATTGGCATACGAAGCAGCCTCCACCCACTTGGTAAAATAATCAATCATTACAAAAATGAAACGATGTCTGTTTGATGCTTTTGGCGTAATCGGTCCGATCACATCCATGCCCCACGCTGCAAATGGCCATGGAGCCGTTATAACATGAAGAGGTGAAGATGCCGCATGAATTTTATCTCCGTAAATCTGACATTTATGGCATCTCTGAGCAAAGTTGACGCAATCTTCTACCATAGACAGCCAGTAATAACCCAACCTCATAATCTGCCTAGACATACTAAGGCCATTTGCATGAATTCCACAAATTCCCTCATGAACTTCCTCAATAATCTTTTTTGTCTCATGGTTTTCTACACATCTGAGCAGCGTTTGGTCGCTCCCTTTTTTGTATAGAATTTCTCCGTCAAGAACGTACCCTGCAGCCATTCTTCGAATTGTTCTTTTATTCACATCATTTGCCCCCTCATGATATTTTTGATACTTGATATATTGTAGAATATCGTAGTACCAAGGGTGATCATCTACCTCATCTTCGATGGTATAACAACTAGCGGGTGAATCATAAATACTCATTTGTATGGGCATTATATCATCTTCTTTGTTTGCTTTAAACATAGAAGCCAAAGTTGCCAATGCATCAGCCATTTGGTTATCTTCTCGGGGAAGGTAATGGAAAGATATCTCCTCGAACTCTTTTATTAATTCAAGGGCGAGTTTTCGGTACTCAATCAATTTTGCATCTTTAGTTTCCCAGTCTCCACGAAGTTGATAAACCACTAACGACGAATCGCCGTATGCTTTTAAGACTTTAATTTTTCGCTGGATTGCCGCACGAAGTCCCATTATACACGCTTCATATTCCGCCATATTGTTGGTACACTCAAAATTCAGTCGACCCGTAAACGGATAATGATTCCCTTTGGGAGACACTAAAACTGCCCCAATTCCATGCCCAAATGCGTTTGAAGCTCCGTCAAAATTCATTTTCCAAGGTTTCCTGCCATTTTGTTCCTCTTCATTAGCAGTTAAGCACATTAAGTCTTCGTCAGGGAACTCAAAACTCAAAGGTTCATACTTAGAAGAAGCACGACTAGCTAAAAAGTCCGCAATGGCGCTACCTTTGATGGCTTTCCGATTTACATACTCAATATCATATTCAGAGAGTAAAATTTGCCACCGAGCCATCCTTCCTGATAAGCCTGGCGATTCCATCATGTATTTTATTGGATCTAGTTTTGCAATCAACCATGTTGTGTGGTATAGCATGTATTGACGAAGCCTGCGAGTCGTCCAGACTAATGCGCAACATAATTTCTCGATAGAAGAGTATCTCGATTCACAATCAGTAAATTTTTTGCTGAGGTAGTAGATAGCTCGCTCTTTTCTCCCAGTTTCATCGTGTTGGCCCAATACACAACCCATAGAGTTTTCAAATACAGCTAGATACAAAATCAAAGGCTTGCCTGATACAGGAGGAACTAATACAGGAGGTTTTGACAAATATTGCTTAATTTTATCAAAGGCCTCTTGACATGTTGAGTCCCATACGCCTGTATTATGCTTCCTTAAGAGTCGGAAAATGGGATCACATTTATCGGTTAATTGAGAGATGAACCGAGAAATATAATTTAAACGACCTAAGAAACCTCGAATTTCCTTTTGAGTACGTGGAGGCGGAAGCTCTTGGATAGCCTTGATTTTATCAGGATCTACCTCAATACCTCGCTTGCTAACAATAAAACCCAACAATTTGCCTGAAGCAACTCCGAAGGTGCATTTTGCCGGATTTAGCTTCAATTGAAATTTCCTCAAACGTTCAAAGAGTTTTCTAAGATTTGTGATGTGTTCTTCTTCTGTTCGAGACTTGGCGATCATGTCATCCACATAAACTTCTATTTCTTTATGCATCATGTCATGGAACAATGTCACCATGGCCCTTTGATATGTTGCCCCTGCATTTTTCAAACCAAAAGGCATCACTTTGCAGCAAAATGTGCCCCATTCTGTTACAAACGTAGTTTTCTCCATGTCGTCGGGATACATTTTGATTTGATTGTAGCCGGAGAAACCATCCATAAATGAGAACAAGTGGTGTCTTGCTGTATTGTCTACCAACGTGTCTATATGTGGTAGAGGAAAATTATCCTTAGGACTAGCACGATTAAGATCTCGATAGTCAACACACATTCGCACCTTTCCATTTTTCTTTGGTACCGGAAGAACGTTAGCTACCCATTCTGGATATTTGGCCACTTGCAAAAATCCAGCATCATATTGTTTCTTTACTTCCTCTCGTATCTGAAGTAACATATCTGGCTTCATTCTTCTGAGCTTTTGTTGTACAGGCTTGCATTCTGGCTTCAGCGGAAGTTCGTGTGTTACAATATCTGTATTTAATCCAGGCATATCCTGGTAGGTCCAGGCAAACACATCCTTGAATTCTTGAAGTAGGGAGATGAGTTTGTCTCTTGTATCTGAAGATATGAAAGTACCGATCTTTATCTCTCTCTTGTCGTCCTGAGTTCCCAAGTTCACTGTGTCCATTGGTTCTTGGTGAGGAAGAATTTGTTTATTCTCATGCTCAATTAGTCTAAGTAGATCAGGAGACAATTCATGTTCCTCATAGTTGTCGT
The DNA here is from genome assembly GCA_030270665.1 of Hibiscus trionum. NCBI lineage: Eukaryota > Viridiplantae > Streptophyta > Magnoliopsida > Malvales > Malvaceae > Hibiscus > Hibiscus trionum. Next base: position 8,417,899 of record BSYR01000045.1, on the reverse strand, counting down.
CAGACTCATACTCTCCTAAGCATATGGTCTGTTCAAAGTTGACTTTTGAGCTCGAAGCAATGTCATTCTTGCAATTGATATCCAAAGGCCTGCAAATGTGTAAGAGGAAATATATATATACAAGGCACAAGAAAGGGAAGTGTAGAATGTTTTAATGAAATGGGACAAGTGAACAAAAGAAAAGAATGTACAAACAATGAGACCAGATTGAAAGGGAAAATGCATTCATTTATTGAATTGATAAACTGATGCCTAAATGGGGGCCCTTACAATAAATCCCCGCTACTTTCGGGCTTAAGTAGTGGGGCAAGTTTCGAGCATTACTCTGATAAAGATTTAGAAACAATGGGGAGTTCAACAACGGTCCAGTTATCCAAGACACAACCCGGAGGACACGGGCGAATTTTTGACCGATTTTTTGCGATTTCTTCCTCTTCCCCTATAGTATTTATGCTCAATTCTTCGAACCTCTCTGAAGGCACCACTAGGATTTTCTTTTCAGAATGAATGTGTCCTCCAGACACGAAGGTTTCAGAAATATGGGGAAATGCCATCAATTCCCCTTTGATGCTCTGGCCAACCAGTCTGGCCCTTCTCTTTGCTCTCATTTTCAAAATTTGTTTCATCCTTTGACGTGGATTTGGCTGAAATCCAACACCACTTCGATCATATTTCAGACATGGTTGTATCGCCGTGTGTATCCCTTGCAAATATTTCCCAAGTCCTTTTCCTGATTTGGCTCCTTTCCCAACGGTGAGCCGTATTCCCATCATAGTATTCTTTGAGAGTTTGGGTTTCGGGATCTTATTTCCCTCAGCAACAAAAGTAGCATTCACGAATTCGAGTGATCGAAATGTACACTCGACTGCATTTTCATCGACATCAATGTATGGAGCTTCCGTTGATGCAGATGCAATGATATCGTCCTCAGCGCTAACGCTTACAAGGCGTCCGTCAATTGCAAACTTAACTTTCTGGTGAAGCGTTGAAGGTACTGCTCCGGCCGCGTGAATCCAGGGTCGTCCCAATAGACAATTATAAGCAGGTGTGATGTCCATAACAATAAATTCTACGTTATACGTAGCTGGACCAATAAGAAGTGGGATGTCAATCTTCCCCATGACTTCTCTCCTGGTTCCGTCAAATGCCTTACGGTTGTATGACAAGGTCTCATGTGAGCCTTATCCACTGGAAGCCTATTTAATGTGGTCATGGGCATGACATTCAAAGCAGATCCATTGTCGACCAGAACATGAGGTAGTATATGTCCATTACAATGGGTAGTTATGTGCAATGCTTTGACGGACCCCGTACCTTCGAGAGGAATTTCATCCTCGCTAAAAGAGATGAAACTGTCGGCATGCAGATTATTTACCAATCTATCCAACTTATCCACTGAAACATCACTTGGGACAAATGTTTGGTTCAATACTTTTAGGAAAGCATTTCTGTGGGGCTCTGAACTCAGCAACAAAGACAACACAGATATACGACCTGGTTCTTTGTGTAATTGTTCGACCACACTGTATTCGCTATGCTTGATGAACTTCAGGAATTCACGTGCTTCTTCCTCTTTTACAGGTTCATTAATTTCTAGTTTTTCTCCAATCAGTGGGAACTTGCCCTTTTGCTCAACATCTCTTATCGCTACCGATTTTGCAATTTCAGGAGAGTAACATCTTCCACTTCGAGTGAAGTTCCCAACTCCACTAATTCCTGCAGCCGCAATTTCAGAATCCTCTTTTCCTGTAAGAGTCATGTTACAACCATAAATCCATGGCACTTGTTGATTACTCTTGTATGGGAAAGGAGAAGGAGTCTCAATCACCAATCGAGGCAGAGGCTTCTCTAATTCCTCTTCGTGCATTCTGGGCCAATTAATCACAAAAGGTCGTCTGCCTTCATCACTCTTTTTGGACGATTGTTCATCCACAGTAAAAACATCCCTAACTTCTTGACTCTTTTCGAAGAACTCTATTTCTTTATTGTCCATCAGTTTCTGGACAATCTTTCTAAACTCATCACAATGTTGAATCTCATGATCCACATCATCATGGAATTCACAGTAATCACCTTTACTAGTCATAACAGCTCCACGGTTAGAACTCACCAATCCTCTTTCTGCCAGTTTCTTCCAAACCCACTTTAACGGTGATTGCACTTCAGATAGCCGTGTCTTAATCTTAAACTCACCACCTCTCATCACAGCGTTAACCTTTGGTTCTTCATGTGTCGGCAGAGGGTTATTAGCGACATTTGGCCCCTCTGATGTGTTGAATTGAAGGATATTTTGATTAATCAAACTCTGAACCCTTCTTTTGAGAGCTTGATAATTTTCGATTGTATGACCAGGGATTCCAGCATGGAATTCACAATGTGCAGAAGGATCGTACCATTTTGGGTATGGTGGTTGCAACGGTGTGAGAAAGACGGGGGATATCAATCATTCTTCCAATAATTTAGCATACAACTCTTTGTAAGAAATTGGAATAGGCGTGAAAGATTGTCTTTCTGTATTAGTCCTTGGTGGCTTGGGCCCTCCTTGCGGTTGTTTTTCTTGATTTGGGGAGGTTGTAGTGGATTTCGAATATCCTGTATTGTGGTGATGATTGATATCTGGGGTATGGATGTCCATTGTCTCCCACAACATTAATTTCATTCTCTTTCTTTTTGGTATACGATTTTTTTGAAGTCTCGAAACTGCTAAGTTTCCCGGTTTTAAAAGCATGTTCAATTGCTTCGCCTGTTGTCACTAGATCAGCAAAGTCTCTAGTGGTATTACCGACAAGCTTCTCATAGTATGTTGACTCCAAGGAATCAATGAAGAGGGTCGTCGTCTCTTTTTCAAGTAATGGTGGTTGGACTTGTGCAGCCATGTCCCTCCAACGTTGAGCATATTGTCGGAACGTTTCATTGTGCCTTTTTTGCATGTTTTGGAGTGTCAAACGATCAGGTACCATGTCCAGGACATGCTTGTATTGTTCTTTGAAAGCACGTGCTAAGTCCCTCCATGTGCTTATTTGGGCCCTATTCAACTGATTATACCACCGCATGGCAGACCCAGCTAAACTGTCCTGAAAGCAATGAATTAACAACTTATCATCGTTCCCGTACCCCGTCATTTTACGGCAAAACATAGTAAGGTGGGCATTAGGACAGCTCGTGCCATCAAATTTCTCGAATTCTGGCACTTTGAATTTTTGGGGTAAAATCAGATCAGGGACCAAGCTCAGCTCCATTACATCTGTCCCTATGAAGGCATCAGTACCTTCCATAGCTTTGATTCTTTCTTCCAAGCACCTGAACTTGTCATCATTTATTCCAAAATGTTTGGGTTGCCCTTTCTTCAAATTTTCCAACTCATTAGGGTCATCAAAATTTGGGATTTCTGGTTTGATTGGGTTTCCCCACATGTTTGAACCAGAAGCACCTTGAATATTTGTTTGGTTCTGGACATTTGATTTTAGCCCGCCAGCAGAGAACACAAACCGAGGATGTGTTTCTTTTGACCCAAAAGGTGATGATGAGTCTTCCTCGTGAACTTCGTGAGCTTTTCCTTTTTCAGCGTCGGTTGCCTTGGATAACAATTGTGACAGCTTATCCTCTAACTTGCTTAGAAGAATCTCTTGACCTTTCCCTATGTCGTCTCTCAAGCCCTTTACATCCTGAATGACTTGTTCTTGAAATTTTTCTAGCTTCTGGAGTCTCTCTTCCATTTTTCTATCTTTGAATCTCGTGTAGTGAGGATGGTCGCTTTGATCGTCCTTTGTTTCTAGTATCACTAATATTGAACTCCCACAGATTAGTGTTTTATTTAATGTTCATGCATATGAAACACAAAATGTAATGTGTAATGATGAATGCAAGAATGAATGCAACTAGGTGTTGGTTAGAAAATTAATAGGATAGAAGAATATTCGCACAAACCGAAAAAAAACTTTATTAAATAACTGGAAAGAAAAATTTAATCCATCCACCAAAATAAAATAAATAAATCATCCACGAACATCCACAAATAAAAATATAATATCCCAAAAACATAAAGAAAGAAAAAAATCTCCAATCAACGTTTTTAATGACAAAAAAACAAATTAACACCAAACTCGACGGTATGGTTTGGCTTGACCTCCCAACTTCTCAACTTTTCCCAAAAACTTCTTCCATTCATTTGCAAAGTGTGTCGAGGAATTGATCCAATGCTTCAACGACCCTGCTTCCTTGGCCAAATCGGTGATGTGCTCAGCTGTCTTCCGGATCTGAATGAGCGCTTCCCTCATCAAGTCTTCCCTCACCTTGATATCACCCCTTGCAAACCGAAGTCGTAGGTCCCACTGTTCCTCGCTAAGTTTAGAACCCCTCTACATATCATCTATCAAGTCCCTGTGTTGTTGTAGTGAATTTTCTAATGCTGTTACCAACTCCTTCAACTTCTCATTTTCAACTTGCGCCTTTTCAAGCTCAATCACTGAGTCTTGTTGTTGGTAGATTTGAAGAATCCCTTGCAGAGATGTAAGATGTTCTTGCAGTTCTTGGTTCTGAGCGCGACTAACCATGAGATCATTAAGGGTTGTCGTATTTGTCTATTGGGCTGCGTGCAAATTAACTGTAAGTTCCTCCACTCGATTTTCTTTGGTTTTCAATAGCTTCATACAACGCTTCATATCGTTCTCCAGATCGCGAATCTCTTGCTCCCATTCTTGTGGAGTTTTGTGCAAGTTGGCGTTCCTTATCTTCTCATGAAGTCCCCTATAGCCCTCTTGTAAGTCTTCTAAATCTGCACTTACAGTGCTCAGCTTCTTTTCAAACCCCTTTGATTGATTTTTAAAATACGCAGCATTGTACTCTAGCTCTTCGTTTTTTGCTTCTAGCTCAGAAATCCTTTTATTCAGCGCCTTCTTCTCCTCCTCACTCTCTTGTCTGACTATGTCAACTTCAGTAGGCATTTCTCTGAATCGTTCCTCTAAAGTTGGAGCATTCCCCTGGCTAGGTGGTGGGATGTTGCAATTTTTCCTCTTTGTTCTCCAAATTTGGTAATCCGAAGTAAGCCTTAGAGGTCCGAATCTGGCTTGGTATGGGTGAGCCCAAGCTCTGGCTATCTCAAGAATTTGCTTTTTAGACTTCTCTCTCTCGAAGACGAATTCACACATCCCTAATCCCCTCGTGGCTGGGACAAATTGTAATGATCCATATTGCCTTGATACCAATAGAGGAGCATATCCAGTTGCACCCCAGATACCGAGAAGAGGGACCCAATCAAAGGCACCACACTTGTACAAGATATAATTGTAATCCAACCAATAAACCCGCCAAGTAATGTCCTCCATCCTCAGGTCTCTCAAGATTGATTCCCATTCTCCCGACGTTTTTTCCTTTTTCGGCTCCTCTCTTAAGAACTCCCGTAATGGTGAATATTGTGGAGTATGTACGCGTCTGGACAACTTCCTCTTGGCTCCCAAATGACTTTGCATCCATACGGTGAGGAGTTGTGCACATCCTATGAAATATACGCCTTCATGCCTTTTGAGGAAATTAAGGGATCGAAAGGTCTCTGCCAAGATAGCCGGAACTGGATTAAGGCCTGAATCGAGCTCTCCAAATAAATCTATCACTGACGCTTCAATGTGTCCAGCTACTTTAGGAAAAATGATCAAGCCATAAATCCCTAAGGCAAATATATCAACCTGTTTTCTCGGATCAGGGTGAGAATGGATCAATCCCCGAAGTCTATCCCAAGCGATGGCTTTACTTCCCCCTTTGCCTTGAAACTGGGCTTCCACCCATGACATGCTAGTCCCAGTCAAAGTCATAAGCTTCTCCTTGTATGTCTTAGGTTGAGCTTCTTTCACATAAATTTCGAACTCATGGACCTTCCTTAGATGGAGCAGCGCCGCATACTCTTCTATCGTCGGGGTCATGTCTTCCCCATTGAATGTGAAGCAATTGTATAAAGGGTTCCAAAATTGCGCCATAGCCCGTATCAACCCTTTGTCCGCATGCACTTGTAGCAAATAGGCTATGTCTCCATATGCGTCATACATCATCTGCCTCTGATCAGTCTTCCACTGGCCCCAAATCTCTGCTAATTCTTGGGTGTCGTTCTGCTTAAGCTGAAGGTGAACATATCCTGAGAATTGTTCATCTGGTCTTGCTAGTATACTGTCGCCTCTCCTTCTCTGGGTGTTTTCTGACCACTTTCGAACATCATCATTTTTCTCCGATAAGCATTGAACTCTTTTGGCCATGACGAAGATTTTTCTATCGAATTATTTTAATAACCAACACCCTTCTATGATGATAATGATGATGCATGTGTACATAAACAATAAACACCTAAAGAAATTTGATTAGTGTCGCACAAATATAACAAATAATTAAATACAAAAAAAACATAATATGAATAGTAAAAAAAACAAAACGAAACAAAACACATGTTCATATATCAATGGGTGACATCTTAAGGTTTGAGTTCAGCATGGCTCTAACATGGGTGGGTTTCTACGGTTTGTTATATGAGGTTACGGTTCTAGACAGGGTACCCGAATTGTCCTCACTGACGCCTACTAAGGCTAGTAAGGTCCCTAGTCCTCCCCCATTATAGGTTCTCAGGACCAGGTTCAACTCGAGGGGATGCACTTCCCTATGACCATACGGAGGTTACCCTCACGAAGACATAGATCATATGCATCCCGGAGGCGACTACTATCCTATACGGAGGTTAACCTCACGAAGGAGCAGCGTTTTGCCCCCACTTAAACGGGACCAAGCTCGGGTAGAAAGCTCATGGAATGATGCAACACAACATGTACCCCTTTTTGTGTGGCTTGACTCTCTTGAATAGTCCCCAGCAGAGTCGCCAAGCTGTCGACGTCGTTTTTGGTCCGGGCCGAAGTTGATTGGGCTTTCAAAGGCTCGTCGTGGATTGGAGTCGCCATCGGTCATTTTGGATTGGGTATGACCGAAAACCTGTAAAATTGGCATGCGTCTGAACCGGAGTCAAGTTGGGCTCGGGAGTCGGTTACGTGTGGGGAAGGTTATAGCACCCCCACAACGCCCAAAATTGGTACCTAAAGGGGTTGTGTTGTCTAAAAGGCTTCAAAGATAGGGTTAATAGCACTATTATACGCGATAAAAAAAATCGAGTAAATTAAAGAAAAACTAAGCATGCTAAAAAATGATATATATAAAAAAAACAAATGGAAAATTAATATTTTTCATTGAAGACCATAACCTTAAGTCAAATCATAATTTATCTCAAATTAAGCGAATTATTAATCAAACATTTTTTAAGACCAAATCCCATTATTCGCAAAATTTTAAGACCAATTTATAATTAAACTCAATTTTAAATCCAATTAAAATATTAGTCATCCACCTTAAAAGGAGGAAAAAAAATTAATCAAGACATCCTAAGTAAATTATTCGTTCTTTAATCATCTAATTAATTATGGGAATTAAGGACCTAATTAAAAGAATTTAAATATTGAAGTTCATAAAAAAACTAACTAAACCTAAAATATAAAAAGCCTAAAGTAAATGAGGGACCTAGGGAGTAATTATCCCCTAAACTTACAAAAGCAAAATCTGCAGCCAATTTATGCGTGATTCAGCTTCCAAAAAAAAGGTTTCCCATGCGTGAGCTGTCCTAATTAAAGGAGTTTTAAATTATTTAATTAAAAAATGAAATCACTTTGAACCTGCCATATTCGATTCCCGTGCACTGTGAGCTGTCCTAATTAATGGGGTTCTAATTCTTTTTATTTGTTCCATTGCCAATACATTAGAACTATTTTTTATCCCTATCTCTGTTCTCTCTCGACCCACACCTTCGTCGTCGCCGGTGTAACTCCGACGACGGTAAGCGTTTCAGAAATAATACTTTCTCTTTTTTTTTTACATTTTTCCCCTAAACCCAAATCCGGTATTAATTTTCTCAAAAAAAAGAATATATTCAAATAGATCTGAGTTTTTGTTTTACCTCTCGATTTCGAAATCCCACCGTTGGATTGCGTTGATTCTTGAATATGTTGGTCTACTACTGTCTGCGAACCTTTTCACCGTTCGGATTTCTCAACCACTGCTTCTTGCGCCGGCAATCGAAGGTAGATGATTCGATCTCTCTTCCCGACTTTACTCGAACTGCTTTTCTTTGCTTCGACTGAGTATTTTATCTCCCGTTTTCTCTCTGCCTCCTCTTTTTCAGATTCTCAGCCTTCTTATTTATAGCCCAAGATTAGGGTTTTTTTGAGTTTTTTTCTTCCCGGATTCTTAGGGGATAAGCTTGAATGTGTGTGTAGAGCGCAAGAAACGGAAATACTGATTAGGTAGATGAGTCCTCGCGGCCATGGACTCTTACGGGCGGCGGACTAGGGTTTTTTTAGGGTTTTTTATTATTTTCACATTATTATTATTTTTTTGAATTTTCTGTAATTTTCTGGTTTTTTTTTTGTTTTTGCTTTTTTTCATTTTATTAAACTTGTTGGACCATATATTAGGCCCTAGAAAAAAAATTGGTGTGTACAATACAGAATACTTGCGATATTTCCCTGTAGAAATCAAGGGCGGATCGTTTAAGGAATTAGTGATGAGAATTTTAATTTTGTCTTTAAAAGTTTTAAAAGTATTAATTTTATCTTCTCAAATATTTTTAATAAATTTCTCTCTCAATTTAAATTTTTTTGCTAAATCTCTTAAAATTAATAAAAAGTTTGGTTAGACTCGCAATTTTTAAAATTTTCATTTAAGGCTACAAATTATTTTAGAAAATTTAAGTTAGCTCCTCAAACTTTTAGTCTAAATTCCACCACCGGTATAAACCCTAACAAAAAGCAATAAAAGTACACCCTCTTAGCTATTCAAACACTAACCAACAACATAACAATGGGACAGTACTATGAGAACCCCACTACTAATAATTTAGTAATGACTATAGCTAACCAAACACTGACTGGATGGATATAGATACTTTAGACATCCCACCTCGACAATGATCGTTTGTTGTGATCGACCTAGCTCGTAACCCGTATCTCTATTACGATCATCATGGATACTGTAACCCCCTCGTCCCGGTCCGGACGCTTGACCGGTCCGAGCGGATTACACGGGGATAACCGAGATGAAACTCGTTAAGGCTCTACTTCGGTTACCGACCCTAGGAAAAGTTTTTCATTTTATCTTATCTAAATGCATTAATTAAACCTAAGCGGAAGCCCAACAACGAACCGGGCCTAAGCCCAACCCTTGAAACCCTTTAGAGATGTCAAAAGCCCAAAAATAGGCTTGTGTTTCGAAACAGTCAAAGCCCGTTTCGAAACAACAGCTCCAGTTTAAAAAGTCAAACACCCGTTTCGAAACGCATCCACCCCGTTTCGGAACAGGGTCTCATTTTGCCTTGCCGTTTCGATACCAGTTTCGAAACGGCAATTCCAGTAGCCAAAGTGTTCCGAAACTGGTTTTGAAACAGGGGCTCACAGTGGCCAAAACGTATCGAAACGAGTTCCGATACGAGGGCCCTGAAACCACACCCGTTTCGAAACAGGACAACCCGTTTCGAAACACCTGCTATCTGCAATTTTCCAAAATCAGATTTAGACATCTCCAATTGATCTCAAACGTCTGAAACGACTACAGGAAGCATACAAATCATACAAGTACATTCTAGAGGCATGCATCCTATAGCAACAAACTCAAGTACACAAGATATAAAATAGACATCCAAACACCAACCCATACATACCATTCAAAGTTCATATTTCAAAAGGGTCATACACTTAGCCAAAATAAGGTAGGCAAATCCACATGGTTTACAAGCAAGGCATACAACCAAAAGCCAGAATCAACATAACATATAAAAGGAGTCTAGCATGCTCCTAAACAACAACATCAACATACTTCAAAGTATCACACCACAAATACATGTCCCATTGCTTGACCATTACTTCATAATTTAAATACCCATACTTGGTAGCTAAGCTAGCACCACAAGCATACACTTGGAGGCCCCTTCTTTCACTAGCAACCCACGATCTAAAGATCTGCATTGTCGAACAAAAGGGAGCGTAAGCATAAAGCTTAGTGAGGGTAAGCTCATTAAAAACAAACCTCGACAATGCAGGGTTCAAGCACGAACACAACCAAGGTAAAATGCATGATTTACCTTCAATCCTCAAGAGCCAAAATGTCAATGATGCATGCACAATTATCCGATAATATGCCATGCTCAACAATGCTCAATTTACATCATATATAAACACATATAATCATTCAAATGGGGATCACATTTCATAACACATTGATACACATATCAATTCATATTGGCACCTAGCTATGACTCGAATACACGGATAAACACGTTGGAACTCACATCCAACACAACCATTACCTCACGGTGGGATTACACTCATCACCATTCTCGCGGAGGGGATTCCACTCATCCTCACGCCCCGTCGATGGGATTACACTCATCACCGACTATCATTTATATAAGAAGAATTTCCGGGCGAACCCGTACTCCATCTTGATGACTACCATCATCAAGACCAGGCGCGCATTTGACTCACGTGTACACACTAACATCCTAATGATCGATCATTTATACCCAAGCATACTAGTGCCAATACTAACACAATCCACAACATCAATTACAACCAATTCTGTGCTTAGCACGTACTCACCATGATTAGAATCATGCACATATCTCATGCATATAACAATGCATCACAACCATGCCTCAACATACATGTATAACACATTATGCATAATCATCATAAATACACATCACCATGGGGCATAAACAACAAGTTAAGAGTTCAACCAATGTCTCTAACTAAAGCTTAGGATTAGGCTACCACCCTAATCCTAACTCTAGGTGGGTCTACCAAGCCAAACCTAGTCCACATGCTTGAACCAAAATATTCAAAGACCATTTCAAAAAAATTAACCACTCACATTCACTTCCAAGCTCAACCACTAAGCAAGAAACACCTTCAAGCTTCCGGATTCACTCCCGATGCTTCACCAACACAAGTTCTTGCCTCTAAACAACCTCAACACAATCCAAACAACCTCAAATCAGCCCAAACATCAAGGTAGCTAACCCGGAATACCATTCAAACATCAAACACAACAATTCAAGCCATGGACAACCCCCAAAATTACCAAACTTGAGCAGCCCAAAAACCTCAACCAAAACTCATGTTTCCAACACTTTTGACACATTCAAATGATTCCAAAACAACCCCCAACTATAGTACTAACCTCAGCCCACAAATTCCAACCTAAAACAACCCCAAAAACCACTCTAAAACCCTTCAAAAACCCCCCATTAAACCCAAAATCCGGGAATGTGCATAAAACCGTGTAAAAATTATATATGTTGGACCATTTGACTCATAGACTTCATACCTAACACTATTAAATCAAAACTTTAAGTTAAACACAATAAAGCTACCATTTTTATTCAAATCCTCTAAAAACTCAAATTCCAAAACCTTGATGAAAATGAAAACTACTTGTACTTTTGAAGAGAGGAAGATGAGGACAAGTTGGAAATGTATTTACCTTTCAAAAACGAGCTAAAATGAAGAAGCAATGTGATGGAATAGTGATTTGGAGAAAACCCTCCCCTTTGTCGTTCAAATGGAAAATGAGAGAGGGAGGAAGACAATGCTCTATTTTAATTAAAATGGGTTTTAATAGAAATCCCCTTTATTACAAAATTGCCATTAATGAATGGCCAATTCTCCCTTACTTTAAAATTCATGCAATTTGAGTTTCATTTCAATTTAGTCCACTTCCAAAATGTCTATTTTGAAAAACACAAAGTTCAAATAATATATAATATTATTTAATCATAAACCGAGACCCAAAATATTATTTAAATATTATTTTTGCCCGACCCCTAAACCCGGGTGTTACAGACACATCAAATAGTGTAAAGACTATAGCTAACCAACACTGACTGGATGGATACAGAAACTTTAAATTTCGGGTGAACTAGAACAACACTGTCACACAGGGAAGTTAAGGTGCAGGTAAAAATCCATCCCCGGTAAGCTTAATAAAGTTTTTATAAAAGCTAGTGTAATTTGTTTTGTTATGTATGGATTGGTGTAGTGGTAAAGTCATGAGATTGATGGTTCAAACCTCTGATTGGACGAAAATAAATATATTAAAACATAAAATAATAATTAGATTAAAATCATCCAATCGGGTGACGACACATGTTGATTAATTTTATTTATAAAAGCTAGTGCAATTTGTTTTTTTTTCGCTCAATCATCAGATTTAATTTTATTAATAGCCGATGTTGAAAAATAGCCAATATCGTGAAAATACAGAATACTTGCGATATTTCCCTGTAGAAATCAGGGGCGGATCGTTTAAGGAATTAGTGATGAGAATATTAATTTTTCTTTAAAATTTTTAAAAGTTTTAATTTTATCTTCCCAAATATTTTTAATAAATTTCTCTCTCAAATTTAAATTTTTTTTGCTAAATCTCTCAAAATTAATAAAATATTTGGTTAGACCCTCAATTTTTTTAAAATTTTCATTTAAGCCTACAAATTATTTTAGAAAATTAAAGTTAGCTCCTCAAATTTTTAGTCTAAATTCAGTCACCGGTATAAACCCTATCAAAAAGCAATAAAAGTACACCCTCTTAGCTATTCAAACACTAACCAACAACATAACAATGGGACAATACTATGAGAACCCCACTACTAATAATTTAATAATGACTATAGCTAACCAACACTGACTGGATGGATACAGATACTTTAGACATCCCACCTTGACAATGATCATTTGCTGGATCGACCTAGCCCGTAACCCGTATCTCTGTTACGATCATCATGGACACATCAAAAATAGTAATGACTACAGCTAACCAACACTGACTGGATGGATACAGAAAACTTTAAATTTTGGGTGAACTAGAACAACACTATTTCACAGGGAAGTTAAGGTGCAAGTAAAAATCCATCCCCGGTAGGCTTAATAAAGTTTTTATAAAGGCTAGTGCAATTTATTTTGTTATGTATGGATTGGTGTAGTGGTAAAGTCATGAGGTTGTGGGTTCAAACCTCTGATTGGAGGAAAGTAAATATATTAAAATATAAAATAATAATTAGATTAAAATCATCCAATCGTGTGACGACACGTGTTGATTAATTTTATTTATAAAAGCTAGTGCAATTTTTTTATTTGCTCAATCATCGTATTTTATTTTATTAATAGCCGATGTTGGAAAAAAGCCAATATCGTGAAAATACAGAATACTTACGATATTTCCCTGTAAAAATCAGGGGCGGATCGTTTAAGGAATTATTGATGAGAAATTTAATTTTGTCTTTAAAATTTTTAAAAGTTTTAATTTTATCTTCCCAAATATTTTTAATAAATTCCTTTCTCAATTTTAATTTTTTTTATTAAATCTCTCAAAATTAATAAAAAGTTTGGTTAGACCCTCAATTTTTTTAAAATTTTCATTTAAGCCTACAAATTATTTTAAAAAATTAAAATTAGCTCCTCAAACTTTTAGTTTAAATTCCACCACTGGTATAAACCCTATCAAAAAGCAATAAAAGTACACCCTCTTAGCTATTCAAACACTAACCAACAACATAAGAATGGGACAGTACTATGAGAACCCCACTATTAATAATTTAAAAATGACTATAGCTAATCAACACTGACTGGATAGATACAGAAACTTTAGACATCCCATCTTGACAATGATAGTTTGATGCGATCGACCTAGCCCGTAACCCGTATCTCTGTTACGATCATCATGGACACATTAAAAATAATAATGATTATAACTAACCAACACTGACTGGATGGATACAGAAACTTTAAATTTCGGGTGAACTAGAACAACACTGTTACACATGGAAGTTAAGGTGCAGGTAAAAATCCATCCCGGTAAACTTAATAAAGTTTTTATAAAAGCTAGTGTAATTTGTTTTGTTATGTATGGATTGGTGTAGTGGTAAAGTCATGAGGTTGTGGGTTCAAACCTCTGTTTGGAGAAAAATAAATATATTAAAATATAAAATAATAATTAGATTAAAATCATCCAATCGGGTGACGACACGTGTTGATTAATTTTATTTATTGAATATTTTTTTGGGGTTTGAACATTAGATAACAGTAGACAAATATTTTTGTCGGTGAAATCTCAATTCTTTATCTGATATTTAAACTTTCAAATAACCATACAAGACATGAAAACAACACTATGACATGACAAGACTATAGCTAACCCACACTGACTGGATGGATACAGAAAATTTAAATTTCGGGTGAACTAGAACAACACTGTTACACAGAGAAGTTAAGGTGCAGGTAAAAATCTATCCCGGTAAGCTTAATAAAGTTTTTATAAAAGCTAGTGCAATTTGTTTTGTTATGTATAGATTGGTGTAGTGGTAAAGTCAAGAGCTTGTGGGTTCAAACCTCTATTTGGAGGAAAATAAATATATTAAAATATAAAATAATAATTAGATTAAAATCATCAAATCGAGTGACGACACGTGTTGATTAATTTTATTTATTGAATATTTTTTTTTGGGGGTTTGAACATTAGATAACATTAGACAAATATTTTTGTCGGTGGAATCTCAATTCTTTATCTAATATTCAAAACTTTTAAATAAACATACAAGACATGACAAGACTATACCGACATAATTAGTTCATCTTCATCACCTTAGAAGAAGTTCCGACGAGTGGCCTACAATGAGCAATAATGGCCTGTTTTGCAGGGACACCCTAGCTTTCTATAAATAGCCTCATGCACGGTGCACCTACCCATCAACTCAACACCCAAGTCTTTGCATTTACCAGTTAGAATGGCAGCCCAAGCCTGTGTTTTTGGCACCACCCTTAGCCTCTCTACACTATTCTCTCCTCCAAACCCAATCCTATTCCTTCCCCTGCGCGTAAACAACACCCGAGGCAACGCCTTTGCTGCTCTTTCTACACACTCGGCAAAAGCTGCGCCACTTCTGCAACCAAACAATAACCAACAAGAAATTGGTCGTCCTTTGGCCAACTTTGCCCCAGACATATGGGGTGATCGTTTCCTCACCCTTCCATTTGATGACTCGGTATGAATATTACATCACTTAGTTCCCTTAGTTTTAGTAAGTTTATTTTCATACCATCCAAATTCAACCTCCATATCCATTTGTTTATGTATGTAGGAATTTGAATCGTGCGCAAAACAAGTTGAAATGTTGAAGGCAAAGGTGAAGGATATGTTAGTGGCTTCTGCAACTGATCCAGTAGCAAATATGCATTTGATTCACACTCTGTGCCGCTTAGGAGTGTCTCACCACTTCCAAAATGAAATAGAAATGCAATTAGCTCACTATTTTGCCACTCTAGGTAAAGTGATTGATCATGACAAGGACCATGATCTACACACAACTGCAGTCATATTTCAAGTGTTCAGATTCCATGGTTATAACATGTCTTCTGGTAAGTACTAAGTACAAATATATATGTGTGTGCGCGCGCATGTTGTAATCATCTTATACACAGACAATTGATGAAGTTAAAATACGGTTCTCGTGTTCGAATGCTTATTTGATGTTATTGTGTATTTGGAACAGATGTTTTTAACAAATTCAAGGATGCTAATGGTAAGTTTAAAGCTAGTGACATAAAGGGGATTATCAGCTTATACGAAGCTACCCAGTTTAGAATAAATGGTGAAGTTATTTTAGATGAAGCCCTGATTTTCACAAAATCGGAGTTGCATTCCATTGCAAGCCGATCAACTGATTCGAACCTTACCGAGTACATTGTAAATGCCTTGAATCGTCCCTACCTCAAAGACGTGGAAAGATTAGAAGCAAGACAATTCATCTACTTTTATGAAAATGATGCATCAAGAAACCAGACGCTGCTTAAGTTTGCTAAATATGATTTTAACATGATCCGAATGCTACATCTACAGGAACTAAAAGTCTTATACAGGTAATAAAATCATTTTGCACTGTGGTAAGGTATGTCGCTTTCGATCTGTCGTAACAAATTACTCTGATTTGTTATTTGTGTTGCAGCTGGTGGAATGAATTGGGTTTAGTATCAAAGGTTCCGTATATGAGACATAGACTTGTTGAGTGCTACTTGACGGCAGTTGGGTTTTATTTTGAGCCACATTATGCACTTGCTCGAAACACATATACTAAAATGGTAATGTTGTGGGGAATATTGGATGATACCTATGATGCCTATGCTACTTTTGAAGAATTGCAATGTCTCACGGATTCAATGGAAAGGTTATCAACTATTTTCATTCATTCAATTCGAATTCGAAGACGACTGATAGACACATACAATATCCTGAATTCCTAATGGTGTTTTGATTTCAGATTCGATATCAGTGCCATGGACAAGCTTCCTGTAGATTACCTGAAACGTGTATACAAGACTATATTAGATGTTCATGACGAAGTAGAAGAGATGGTTAGAAAGGAAGGGAGATCGTTCGCTGTCGATTACGTTCGGAATGAGGTAAATAAATAAACTTACACCAATCAAAATTTCTTGGAGTATCATAATCTATATATTATCATACTTAACAGCTGTTAATCAAGGAATTCGATTGTGTTTAGTTCACGAAAACAGCGGAAGCCTTTCATGAGCAGGCGCGGTGGGTGCACGAAGGTTATCACCCAACATTTGATGAGTACATAAAAACTGCAATGGTAGCAGCCGGAGGCAATGTAACTATGGCTCAGGCGCTAATAGGAATTGCAGATGCAGACACAAAAGCATATCAGTGTCTGATAAATACTGATAACATAATTTACAAAGCCGTCAACTTAATTATTCGTCTCTACAATGATATTGCCACTAACGAGGTATGTGCATATATATATATATATATATATATATATGTGTGTGAAGGAAATTTAAAATATTTTCCTCTAGATATTTTTGTTAACTAGCCAAGTGTGAATGGTGGAAGATGGAAGAAAAGAGGGGATTGGTCACCGGAACTATCTGCTACATGACGCAGTACGGTGCGACAAGACACGAAGCAACGGAAGCTTTCAAAGACATGATTGAGGCTGCTTTTAAGGAGCTGAACCAAGGTTGTCTGAGGCCAACGCCTATCCCACGGGAAATTGTGAACCGAGTTGTTAATTATCGACGCTTATGCACCACTTTTTACATGGATGAAATTGATGGGTATTCCATACCTGAAATATGCATCAAAGATGTCGTCACCAAAATGCTCATCCACCCCATACCCCTTTAACAACTCATTTTCTTGCTTTGCTTTCAAGTAGTTAGTGTATTAGGTGTTGGTTCTCGGTAGATTGTAACAATTATGACTTAATCAAGTAATTATTGAATACCACATGCAAGATTTTCTTTAATTTTCTTGTTGAAAATCAGTGAAGAGAGGAACACAGGGGAAAGGAGAAGTGATGTTACATAGGCAGAAGAAAGAGAATGAGAATTTTGGAGATTGACCCAAATTTTTTAGGAGTTATTTTGAACGAGGACTTAATTAATAGAATGTATAATTTTTTGGATTAAAACTGTAATGATACAAGGACACATCATCATGTCAGTTAATTTTTAAACAATGGTGATCAAAATGTGAATGAAGAAAATTAAATTGAAAATGTTGTGCACTAATAAATTTTCATTCTATGTTTTTTGCTCTAATTTTTATGATTTCCAAGAATTTTTAATGTGAATTTCAACCTATTTATAATAACTATTACATTACAATATGAAACTCGTTTCAAAGATAAATGTCACTGTAAACACAAGAAACAAAAAACAGTAAAATATTTCCTCCAACATTGTCAAAAACATGCTTAAATATTCTTCAAAAATCATGAAATTTTCTTGTTTTTCGTACCCTGAGATAATAATTTTGATCAACTTTAACTTGATTTTTACAATGTTTATATTGCATAAAATGTGACAATATCTACTTCATTTTAAAGATAAATTTCACTACTACAACACAAAACTTAAAAATACGAAAATTTTTCCTCTAACGTCTCCTAAAATCGCCCCAAACATCTTTATCAGCTCATGATAAACACCCTAAAACAATGGTTTTGAACCATTGTAACACGATTTTCTTATAAACGTAAAATGTGACAATATTTACCTAATTTTAAAGATAAATTTCACTACTACCACACCAAACTTAAAAAACACAAAAAAATATTCTCGAACATCCCCTAAAATTCCCCGAACATCCTTATCAACCCATGATAAACAACAATAAACATGTGTAAATCGTAAGGAACTCGTGCTTTGCCACATGCGAGTTTCGTTAAATAAAAAATTACTTACTGCGATAAATTACGCCTTACCCATTTCGTCGATTGAAATTTTCGAGAAACTCGCGTATAACAGGACCTTGTAAAAAGGAGAGATTCTAGTTCAGCCTTAGAAAAACTAGAGTGGTTTTAAAAGATAAGGATGTATGGTTATCACTTTGTCCTCAAAAGAAAAAATTATTAGTGAACTGGAAAATCCTTAGTATAGATAGCTAAGATCGAGTCACTCTAAAATCAATCGTGTCAAAATTATTATTTTTTTGTCGATTTTTGCTTCTCAACTTCACAAGAGATCTTTACACCTTTCACTAGCGATTCAGTTGAAGATATTCAAACCCAACAACACGCCTCCTCTGGGAGTGATAAGCAGAACGACCGCCTGGCCGTATGGTAGGAAGAAAGAGTTAGCCAAAGTGCTTGTTGGAAAGAAAAAAGGGTAGGGAAATTGACTAATCTCTTACTGGTGCTGCCTGCGCAAAGTGTGGTCATCAGCTTCAACGTCTCGTCGGTCAATGGGTGATGAGGGTTCAACTTCGATGGCCAGCACAGAGGAGGACCTAAGCTGGCATATTGATGATTATGCGTATAAACTTTGTTTAACGTTTTTATTTGTCGTTCGTAGATGTCAGAGCTACAAATTCGACGAGCTATGTGGAGGGAGCGTATGTGAAATCTCTGGTTGTTATCTCAACCAGCTCTTCACGGGAAAAAAGGGAGTGATCCTCCGATTGACGTTGAAAAGATAGAGAGGGTGGAGCCATAGGTGCCCACAGGGTTTAGGCCTAAAAACGCCTATTTTTTTGGAGGTAAAAAAAGGAAGTTGCCCACATTGGGCTCTGAAGAAGAAGGGTGCTCTAGAAGAGAAAAAGAACAACCGCGAAAGTGCCAGTAGCTACGACAAAAAAAAGTGTCAGCGGTTATGGATGTTAGAATGTGATTAGTTGATGGTTAGTTGTAATTAGCTGGTAATTTGTTGAGAGTTTGTTAATTATTTTTTGTTATGGTTTGGGCTATATAAGCCACACTCATGTATTGGACTAAAGACTGATTTTGTTCGAGAATTAATAAAAGTTAGAAAATACATTTTCTCTCTTAAAATAAAAACCCTTGCTCACCTTCCCTGCTCACACTGACCACCGTCATTCATCATCATCTCCGACCACCATGGCTGCCTTCTCACATGGTATCATTCGCCATTAACGATCCTGTCGCCGGTTCCCTTCCACTACCGCCAATAGTCCTAAAATTGTTTCTCTTCCGCAGTTCTATCCAGATCTGGTTCACCGAAGTTGTTTTCTGATCGATTCGCCGCTGACGGTACTGACGTCATTCCTTTTCCGTTGTTATTTCTGCCATTCAAATCTATTTTTCTTTTTGGGTCGCAATTCTGTTTTTTTTTCATCATCCGCCGTTCGTGAGTTGATACCATTCAGATCTGGTGTATTGGATTCTTGTTCGGATCACTTTTCTTCTCTCGATCCGTGTTCTCCTTCAGACGAGTTTATCGTCACCGTGATAAGCTAATCGGTAACTACAGTTTGTTCATATTAGACAATTGATTTCAATTCTTGGTGAGATCCTCTGAATTTCTCAGTATTGCGATTTGGTTGTTATGACATTTTGGTTGACTGAATATGGACATTAATCTCCTCCCAGTCTTCTTTGAATCATGAGGTTCCTTGGTAATTCATTTCCTTAAATCGAAGTAACTCATTGCTTAAGCAATTGGTTTTGTTGTTTTCTGATATGGCTTAGCTCTATTGTCAATTGATGGTTGACTTAGCTTCCGTTTGTACATCATGTTATTCAAGGATCGACACATCCTGCCAAGGTCATTCATATTCGAGTTCAATAATGTTTTGTTGAATGCTAATCGGATGAATGTTAATCTAGTGATCCACTGGTGCGTTTGTTGGTCCATAATTTAATTGGTATTTTACTGAGGTTGTTCACTGGATATCTATCAATCTTTTGCTAGTTCAATTGGTTTGTTCTTTGTAGCTGTTTTTAATCATAGTGAGAAAGTGAAACAGATTACATGGTTAACCCAGATTTGCATTGTGGAAATCCTGCTTCAATCTCTATGGGTGCTTGTGATTGCAACTTGTTGATGGTTAAGTTTTCTGAGGTACGTTGGCGTGCTATATTGGCCTGTGTTTGAGCTTAGTCGTAGTTTTCTGGTCTGCAGTTACATTACTGGGGTGATTCGAATTTTAAGAGTGATTACAAGCTTGAAAGAGCACTGTGTTTTAAGAATTGTTTGGTTGGTGATTTTTTTTTGGTTTTGGCTAGCTTTGGATTGGTTGTTTCGTTTTGGCTAGCTTTGGATTGTTCGTGATAGTTGTTGTCGAATTCACTGATTTTGTGTTTAAGGCATTTACTGCCTAGGAAGTATAAGAGGAGGAAGAAGAAGAAATGAAGCAAAAAAAAATTCTTTTCAGTACACTGCCAATGATGTAGATGTGCACATCACAGATCAGGTGTTCAAGGAAAGTTATATGTAGAATTACTGATCAAGAAGTAAAGGAGAAAAACAGAAGAAGAAAAAAAAGCTTCATTCTAGTACACTGTCAAACAACAGATGTACATGTGAAATCATTAGCTGATCAGATGCTCAAGGAAAGGAAAAAAATGAAGTCACTGAGAGTGATAAGCAGAACGACCGCCTGGCCGTATGGTAGGAAGAAAGAGTTAGCCAAAGTGCTTGTTGGAAAGAAAAAAGGGTAGGGAAATTGACTAATCTCTTACTGGTGCTGCCTGCGCAAAGTGTGGTCATCAGCTTCAACGTCTCGTCGGTCAATGGGTGATGAGGGTTCAACTTCGATGGCCAGCACAGAGGAGGACCTAAGCTGGCATATTGATGATTATGCGTATAAACTTTGTTTAACGTTTTTATTTGTCGTTCGTAGATGTCAGAGCTACAAATTCGACGAGCTATGTGGAGGGAGCGTATGTGAAATCTCTGGTTGTTATCTCAACCAGCTCTTCACGGGAAAAAAGGGAGTGATCCTCCGATTGACGTTGAAAAGATAGAGAGGGTGGAGCCATAGGTGCCCACAGGGTTTAGGCCTAAAAACGCCTATTTTTTTGGAGGTAAAAAAAGGAAGTTGCCCACATTGGGCTCTGAAGAAGAAGGGTGCTCTAGAAGAGAAAAAGAACAACCGCGAAAGTGCCAGTAGCTACGACAAAAAAAAGTGTCAGCGGTTATGGATGTTAGAATGTGATTAGTTGATGGTTAGTTGTAATTAGCTGGTAATTTGTTGAGAGTTTGTTAATTATTTTTTGTTATGGTTTGGGCTATATAAGCCACACTCATGTATTGGACTAAAGACTGATTTTGTTCGAGAATTAATAAAAGTTAGAAAATACATTTTCTCTCTTAAAATAAAAACCCTTGCTCACCTTCCCTGCTCACACTGACCACCGTCATTCATCACCATCTCCGACCACCATGGCTGCCTTCTCACATGGTATCATTCGCCATTAACGATCCTGTCGCCGGTTCCCTTCCACTACCGCCAATAGTCCTAAAATTGTTTCTCTTACGCAGTTCTATCCAGATCTGGTTCACCGAAGTTGTTTTCTGATCGATTCGCCGCTGACGGTACTGACGTCATTCCTTTTCCGTTGTTATTTCTGCCATTCAAATCTATTTTTCTTTTTGGGTCGCAATTCTGTTTTTTTTCATCATCCGCCGTTCGTGAGTTGATACCATTCAGATCTGGAGTATTGGATTCTTGTTCGGATCAATTTTCTTCTCTCGATCCGTGTTCTCCTTCAGACGAGTTTATCGTCACCGTGATAAGCTAATCGGTAACTACAGTTTGTTCATATTAGACAATTGATTTCAATTCTTGGTGAGATCCTCTGAATTTCTCAGTATTGCGATTTGGTTGTTATGACATTTTGGTTGACTGAATATGGACATTAATCTCCTCCCAGTCTTCTTTGAATCATGAGGTTCCTTGGTAATTCATTTCCTTAAATCGAAGTAACTCATTGCTTAAGCAATTGGTTTTGTTGTTTTCTGATATGGCTTAGCTCTATTGTTAATTGATGGTTGACTTAGCTTCCGTTTGTACATCATGTTATTCAAGGATCGACACATCCTGCCAAGGTCATTCATATTCGAGTTCAATAATGTTTTGTTGAATGCTAATCGGATGAATGTTAATCTAGTGATCCACTGGTGCGTTTGTTGGTCCATAATTTAATTGGTATTTTACTGAGGTTGTTCACTGGATATCTATCAATCTTTTGCTGGTTCAATTGGTTTGTTCTTTGTAGCTGTTTTTAATCGTAGTGAGAAAGTGAAACAGATTACATGGTTAACCCAGATTTGCATTGTGGAAATCCTGCTTCAATCTCTATGGGTGCTTGTGATTGCAACTTGTTGATGGTTAAGTTTTCTGAGGTACGTTGGCGTGCTATATTGGCCTGTGTTTGAGCTTAGTCGTAGTTTTCTGGTCTGCAGTTACATTACTGGGGTGATTCGAATTTTAAGAGTGATTACAAGCTTGAAAGAGCACTGTGTTTTAAGAATTGTTTGGTTGGTGATTTTTTTTTGGTTTTGGCTAGCTTTGGATTGGTTGTTTCGTTTTGGCTAGCTTTGGATTGTTCGTGATAGTTGTTGTCGAATTCACTGATTTTGTGTTTAAGGCATTTACTGCCTAGGAAGTATAAGAGGAGGAAGAAGAAGAAATGAAGCAAAAAAAAATTCTTTTCAGTACACTGCCAATGATGTAGATGTGCACATCACAGATCAGGTGTTCAAGGAAAGTTATATGTAGAATTACTGATCAAGAAGTAAAGGAGAAAAACAGAAGAAGAAAAAAAAAGCTTCATTCTAGTACACTGTCAAACAACAGATGTACATGTGAAATCATTAGCTGATCAGATGCTCAAGGAAAGGAAAAAAATAAAGTCACTGAGAGTGATAAGCAGAACGACCGCCTGGCCGTATGGTAGGAAGAAAGAGTTAGCCAAAGTGCTTGTTGGAAAGAAAAAAGGGTAGGGAAATTGACTAATCTCTTACTGGTGCTGCCTGCGCAAAGTGTGGTCATCAGCTTCAACGTCTCGTCGGTCAATGGGTGATGAGGGTTCAACTTCGATGGCCAGCACAGAGGAGGACCTAAGCTGGCATATTGATGATTATGCGTATAAACTTTGTTTAACGTTTTATTTGCCGTTCGTAGATGTCAGAGATACAAATTCGATGAGCTATGTGGAGGGAGCGTATGGGAAATCTCTGGTTGTTATCTCAACCAGCTCTTCACGGGAAAAAAAGGGAGTGATCCTCTTATTGACGTTGAAGAGATAGAGAGGGTGGAGCCATAGGTGCCCACAGGGTTTAGGCCTGAAAACGCCTATTTTTTGGAGGTAAAAAAAGGAAGTTGCCCACATTGGGCTCTGAAGAAGAAGGGTGCTCTAGAAGAGAAAAAGAAGAACCGCGAAAGTGCCGGTAGCTACGACAAAAAAAAGTGTCAGCGGTTATGGAGACGCCTTTTATCCTGAAGTTGACAGTAGCTAAAGGAAAGTCAACTTTTGAGATTGTTACATCATGTGGGGGCGTTAAGGCTTCCACGCTCACCGCATCGATTGTTGAAGTTCAAAATGTCAAACATTGAATAAATAGGTGGAGAAAGGAGAGAAGGCGGTAGATAATAGTAGTTAGTGGTGATTCATCTATTCTAGAATAGGCGGAGAGCCAGAGATGGTGGTTGCAGTGAGAGAAGCGAGTTGGCGGAGGTGTAGTACTGGGGGTTCGGTCTTGTCGTTATCTTCAGCTCATAGTCAAGTGATATTGTTTGATAGGACAAAACAAAACATAATAATAACTATTGATGGGTTGGCAGGATTAGTCCTGACTTGCAGTCGGTAAATTCTCTAATTTGATTACGTGAGTTAGCAGACTATAAAAATTAAACCCCCTATGGTCCGCCCCTGTTTATAAATATAAAGTTCTTATCAAAACTATAAATTAATAATTCATAAATATTACAATTATTACTTTGGTAACTTGCTAAAATACGAATCTATTGTAATCTGTTTCTTTTTAAAATTTAAATCTAATTCAATTTTATATCTAACTTTTCTAATTGCACCCACAAGTTTCGGCGTTAAGATCTCAATTCAAGATTTTTTAAAAAATATTTGTTGAATTAAAAAATTTTCTTTGCATCTCGAGAGTGGTTCATTCATGGGGCCTTGAGTTTGATTGGGCAGTGAAGCATTTGAAAGGCAAATCTCTTATTGTTTTGATTCTAAGGATTGCTTGGAGTGCTATGCTTTATTTCATTTGGCGGGAGCGGAATTTCAGGTTGTTTCGTTCATCTTGTTCAACTGTTAATGCTATTTTTTCATGTGTTCGAGATGTTGTTTATACTAGGTTGCGTAGCAAAGTTGGGCATCTACATAATGGTATAGATGCGAATTTGAGATGTAATTGGGGCTTACTTGTATAGGGAGTTTTGGTATCTGTTTTGTTGCCTGTACAGTTTGTTGTTGATCGTAGCAGTTCTCTGCTCTTGGATAATAAAAATTGATTATTCAAAAAAAAAAATTCTTTTAATTAATAAATTATCAATTCATCAATATATTAATATCTCTTTAAATTAATAAAATTTTATGATTTTAAAAGTATTAATTTATAAAAAATTTACTATAATTTATTAGAAATAGCAGTGCCCAACAGAAACATCACGTCAATGTTTCCTAGAAAATGCAAGCCTGACCAAGTCAGGGCTTGGGAGCATTTCAAGTATTCATTCATCAAGTATAATTATCAAAATCTTTTTTCAACGATTTTAGAGATTTTCTTTAAAGTTTTTTTATTGGAATCATATCTAAGGTGATGAAAGCAACACTACAACATGACAAAACTATACCGACAATCCTAATACTTTAATTATCCTTTTTAATAGAGCCACAATATAATACAAATGCCTGATTCAGTGAGCACAAAGACAAGCGGACAATCTTCCTCGTATCAACTTCCCCGGTTCAAAATAAAATCTTCCTCGTATCAACCGGATGTTTAAAAAATCGAGACTAATATGAATGAAAAGGTTTTAATATTTAAATAAAAATAACGTATGCAAATGACAAATGAGTAGGTTACGTGATAGTCACACAAAAATATATAATAATATTTTTAATCTTCAATATTTACGTAAATGCCAATATTTATTATTTCTCTTATTTTAATACGTTTTTTGTATACTTTTGCGGTCTTTTTGGTGCTCGCATGAAAACTCTTACGACTTTTGTTTTCTGATTGGTTTGTCAGTGGTCATGTATAGTCAGATCTCTTTTTGGTAAAAGGATGTTTGCTGATATAATCAGAATTGTGTAGTAAAGCAGTTTATAGGTTAAAACTTAAATCCTCATAATTCTAAGGTATATATGATAAACCATAAATTATAACTCTAAACCTTAAATTGAAACAAATATCCCTAAATTCTAAACTCCTACACCTAAACTCTTAAACCCTATACCCTAAACTAACTCCCCATACCCTAAAACTAAGACGCTTGTGGAAACTTTTAGTTTCCACCGCCTGTGTATAGGATATTAATAAAGATAAGCCTTAGTAATAATGATATTATATTTGGACAATTTCTTATAGGGTAAATTACTTGTGTGGCCACTTAGTTATTTAATTGGACTTGTTTTGACTACTAGCCATTAAAATCTAACGAAAGGATGACATGATTGTTAATGAAAATTTGTATAATTACATATTTGATTCTTGTTAGTTACATATTCTATCAATTTGATCCTAATTTTATGTCTTAATTTTATATTTCTTTACCAGAAGGCTTGCCTTAAAACTATAATCAAATCTTCACTAATTCAGATCAGTATTTCACTCTTTAGAAGCATGTAATAATATGTATAACACATGGAAACTCCCACACTGTGTTTGCCATTCCATGAAGGTGAAATCTAGTGGGGAAAGCACATCCATCGGACAACAACAGTTTGCCATTTCTGGTGAACAGGCAAACTTAACCTTTCCACTACTCCTACACTGTGTTTTTGTCCTGTCCAGTTACCGGGTGCCAATGTAGCTGCAACAAACTAGCATCCTTTTCATGCTTGCAATTGCTATGTTTGCCAACAGGGTGAGTGTGGAAGTATCAGAATGTGTCTAAATCAAGAATCCATAATATATACAAATTATTTAGGGTTTATGCTCTAACTTGTTGCAACTATAACTCCCTGCTTCCAAGGTCCCATCAGGCCAATGATACTTTAAACAGTGCATCCTTTGTGTTGCAGGTGAGTGAAGTGCAGCTATAGAAAACCTTTTGGAATTAATGGCTATCTTCTAAGTGAATGCCATCAGATTATCAGCAAGCAAGGAACTTCATTTTCCGGTTTTCTTTGCTCCGGTCATCATCTCCGAATACGAACAAGTAGTGATCTGAATTAGTGAAGATTTGATTAAAGTTACAGGCAAGCCTTCTGGTTAGGATATAAAATTATGATCAAATTGATAGAATAGGTAACTAACAGAGACCAAATGTGTAGTTATACAAATTTCTATTAACAACCACGTCACATCTACGTTAGATTCTAACGGCTGATGGTCAAAATAGGTCCAATTAAATAGTTAGGTGGGTAAATTTTAAATTTTTATAGTTCGATGTCAAAATAGGTCATATCCAATAATTGAGTGATCACTAAGTTAGTTTACCCTTTCTTATATCTTATTCATTCTCAATAAAATACTTTTCTTTTTATTCAAACCTACCCCCATTTCATTCCTCAACATTTTTTTCCTCAACCATCAAGATTTATTTTATTAATAGCGGATGTTGGAAAATAGTTATCGTGAAAATACAGAATACTTGTGATATTTCCCTGCAGAAATCAAAGGCGGATCGTTTAAGGAGCTAGAGGTTATGTCCCCCAAATTTTTG
Organism: Hibiscus trionum; assembly: GCA_030270665.1. Lineage (NCBI taxonomy): Eukaryota > Viridiplantae > Streptophyta > Magnoliopsida > Malvales > Malvaceae > Hibiscus > Hibiscus trionum. The sequence goes on along the minus strand of BSYR01000045.1, from coordinate 8,390,650 downwards.
GGAATTTTAATTTTGTCTTTAAAAATTTTCATTTTGCCCTCTCAAAATTTTTAAAAATTTATATTAAACTTCAAAATTTTAAATAGTTTTTAATAAAATTCCTCTCAAAATTTTAATTATTTTGCTAAATCTCTCAAAAATTTTAGTTAGACCCTCAATTTTTTTTTTTGAAAATTTTCATTTAAACCTCTAATTTTTTAAAAAAATTTAAGTGAACCCCACAAAATTTTAATCTAAATTCCGCCATTGACAGAAACCCTATAAAAAAGCAATAAAAATACACCCACTTGGCTATTCAAACACTAACCAACAACATAACAATGGGACACTATGAAAACCCAACTACTGATAATTAAGTAGTAATAATTTGTATAATAGCACAATGGGACACTATGAAAAAAAATATTACCATAATGAATCAACTTAATTCCAACATAACATGCTTTATTAGATACCCGCTCGGGCACTCCCTTGTCCCACTATAATTATTAATAAAAATATAAAATAATATGAAAAAATATATTTAAAAACCCTTCGATCAGGACATATGATAATTGGGCTTGAAATTGTTGCGATTTACTTTTATTTTGTAATTATTATCAGATGTACTCTTTTTTTCTCCATTTAAGTTTATGGAAGTTTTTTAATGAAGCACTTGATAATAAAATTATTTTCTCTCTATTTGTAAAAGAAACTCTTCAATCAGGTAGTTTCTAGATATATATTCTATAAATTTTAATTAATTAAAACATTTAAATAATTTATAGTTAAAATTAAAAAAAATGACCAAGAAAATGTCTAACATGTGATAGTTTTAGTGGAGCAGAGGGAGTAATACATGGCGTTTTCTCACTAGTAATAATTTGTTGACACTTCCTCTTTGCACCAAATAAATTTTCTACGGTCCATTGTAGGAAGAGTTCTTGGGGAGTTGTCAAAACATGAACTAAATGAAATCTCCAAAATCGGTAACCAATTTTCACGCCTATTTCTAAAGGCGAAGATCCGCTACAGATAACAACAGCAAACAACCTAAAAGGGGTCAAACTGTCACTGACCAGTGACCACTGACAAACGCGAATCAGGAGCAAGCGTCGTGGGGGTCACGTACGAACACCAAACACTCGCAAAGATAACTATAGAAATGTGTCATAAAAGCAGAGAAAACATGCTACAGAGGAAGACAAAAGTACAATAAAATGTGTGAAGAAAAAAAATAAAACGAATAAAATTAAATAGGAAAAAAATAAAAAAAAATATGAACCACCGACGGTCGATAACTAGCGCCAAGAATAATGATGTCACCAAGATTTGCATTAGTTGGAATTGATTTGATTCATTACGGTTGAAATTAATTTGCAATGTTGCCTATATTTTATTCTAGGCCTTGTATAAATAGCCCCTACAACGCATCAACTCAGACCCAGGTCTTGCTTAGCATTCTGATTTTAGTACCGATTAAGGAATTAGAATGGCAGTTCAAGGCAGTGTTTTGGGCAACACCCTTTGCCTCTATAAGCCTTTCTCATCTCCAAAACCAATCCTTCCCCTGCGCTTACACAACACCCGAGCCAACGCCAAGACTTGCTTTGCTGCACTTTCTACAGACTCGGCAAGTGCTGCGCCACTGCTGCAACCAAACAGTAACCGGCAAGAAATTGGTCGTCCCTTGGCCAACTTTGCACCAGACATATGGGGCGATTGTTTCCTCACGCTTCCATTTCATAACTCGGTATGAATATTACATCACTTAGTTCCTTAGTTTCAGTAAGCTTATTTTCATACAACCCAAATTCAAGCTTGATATCCATATGTTTATGTGTGTAGGAATTTGAATCATGCGCAAAACAAGTTGAAATGTTGAAGGCAAAGGTGAAGGATATGTTAGTGGCTTCTGCAACTGATCCAGTAGCAAATATGCATTTGATTCACACTCTGTGCCGCTTAGGAGTGTCTCACCACTTCCAAAATGAAATAGAAATGCAATTAGCTCACTATTTTGCCACCCTAGATGAAGTGATTGATCAGAACAAGGACCATGATTTACACACAATTGCAGTCATATTTCAAGTTTTCAGATTTCATGGTTATAACATGTCTTCTGGTAAGTATATATGTGCGTGTGTGTGTAATCATCTAAGTAACATTCAGTTTTAAAACGATTGATTTGCTTCTTTTATTTGGAATACTTACTTGATGTTATTGTGTATTTGAAACAGATGTTTTTAACAAATTCAAGGATGCTAATGGTAAGTTTAAAGGTAGTGATGTCAAGGGGATTATCAGCTTATATGAAGCAACCCAGTTTAGAATAAATGCTGAAGTTATTTTAGATGAAGCCCTGATTTTCACAAAATCGGAGTTGCATTCCATTGCAAGCCGATCAACTGATTCGGACCTTACCGATTACATTTTAAATGCCTTGAATCGTCCCTACCTCAAAGACGTGGAAAGATTAGAAGCAAGACAATTCATCTACTTTTATGAAAAGGATGCATCAAGAAACCAGAAGCTGCTTAAGTTTGCTAAATATGATTTTAACTGGCTCCAGATGCTACATCAACAGGAACTAAAAGTCTTGTACAGGTAATAAAATCATTTTGCACTGTGGTAAGGTATGTCGCTTTCGATCTGTCATAACATATTACTCCGATTTGTTAGTTGTGCTGCAGCTGGTGGAATGAATTGGATTTAGTATCAAAGGTTCCGCATATGAGACATAGACTTGTCGAGTGCTACTTGACGGCAGTTGGGTTTTATTTTGAACCGCGTTATGCTCTTGGTCGCAACATATATACCAAAATGTTAATGATGTTTCCATTATTGGATGATACCTACGATTCCTATGCCACTTTTAAAGAATTGCAATATCTCACGGATGCAATGAAAAGGTTATCAACTATTATCATTCATTCAATTCGAATTCGAAGACCGCTGATAGACACATACAATATCCAAAATTCCTAATGGTGTTTTGATTTCAGATTTGATATCAGTGCCATGGACAAGCTTCCTGCAGATTACCTGAAACGTGTATACAAGACTCTATTAGATGTTAATGACGAAGTAGAAGAGATGGTTAGAAAGGAAGGGAGATCGTTCGCTGTCGATTACGTTCGGAAGGAGGTAAAACAGATAAACTTACACCAATCAATATTTCTTGGAGTATCATAATCTATATATTATCATACTTAACAGCTGTTAATCAAGGAATTCGATTGTGTTTAGTTCACGAAATTATCGGAAGCCTTTCATGAGCAGGCGCGGTGGGTGCATGAAGGTTATCACCCAAAATTTGATGAGTACATAAAAACTGCAATGGTAGCAGCCGGAGGCAATGTAACTATGGCTCAGGTGCTAATAGGAATGGAAGACGCAGACGAAAAAGCATATCAGTGTCTGATAAATACTGATAACATAATTTATAAAGCCGTCAACTTAATTATTCGTGTCTACAATGATATTGCCACTAACGAGGTATGTGTGTGAAGGAAAAATATTAGAGATTATGTTGTTTAAATATTTTGCTAACTAGCCAAGTTTGAACGGTGAAAGAGGGAAGAAAAGAGGGGAGGCGCCGTCACCGGAACTATGTGCTACATGAAGCAGTATGGTGTGACGAGACAGGAAGCAACGGAAGCTTTCAAAGACATGATTGAGGCTGCTTTCAAGGACCTGAACCAAGGTTGTCTGAGGCCAACGCCTGTCCCACGGGAAATTGTGAACCGAGTTGTTAATTATCGACGCTTATGCACCACTTTTTACATGGATGATATTGATGGGTATACCATACCAGAAATATGCATCAAAGATGTCGTCAACAAAATGCTCATCCACCCCATACCCATTTAACAACTCATTTTCTTGCTTTCACTACAAGAATATAGACTTTTAGTGGCAAATTGGCAGTGACAAACTCGGATCTGTTCTGTCCGGGCGAAGACGGAGGTATTCCTTCGATTAACTCGATTGGATCACCATAATGAAACCAATACCTTTCTTCTGCATTGTTTTTATGTATTCACGTTGGACCTCTTTTATAATGCTACTACTTTCAATAGCTTCTTAATTAAGTTTTATAATCAATTCCAATATTAGAGACCTAATTTCAAATTAAATAAAAACTTTAGGGACTAAATTGAATAAAATATCATTATACTAAGAATAACGAATTAAATTATAAAAATTAGAAACAAATAGAGGTCAATGCTTGTAAAGAGGAAATGTTCTAGTTTAGCCTTAGAAAAACTAGAGTGGTTTTATTTTAGCCATTGAAAAGATAAGAATGTATGGTCATCTCTTTGTCCTCAAAAGAAAGAATTCTTAGTGAATTAGGAAATCTTTGGTGTAGATAACTAACATAGTGCATGTAGACCTTAGTTGAGAAGGTCAAACCACTCTAAAATTGATCGTGTCAGAATTGTTATTTCTTTTGTCAGTTTTTGCTTCCTAACTTCACAAGAGATCTTTACACCTTTCATTGGCGATTTGGTTGAAGATATTCAAGCTCAACAATGCGTCTCCTTCGGGAGTGATAAGCAGCACGACGACCTGTTCGTATTGTAGGAAGGAAGAGTTAGCCAAAATGCTTGTTGGGGAGAAGGAGGATGAGGGGAATTGACTGATCTCTTACGGGTGCTGCCTGCGCAGAGTGTGGTCATCAGCTTTAACGTCTCGTGGGTCAATGGGTGGTGAGGGTTCAACTTCGATGGCCAGCACAGTGGAGGACCTAAGCTGTCATATTGATGATTATGCGTCGAAAGGCGGTGTGGAAACCTCTGTTGATATGGAAGTAGAGGTGAAGGACAATGTTGCTCCGGAGGAGTTAGATGATCTAACATTTGTCGAGGCCACCTCTTTAACGCTAGAGGGAAGTAAGGAGGATTCTGATGTAGACAATTTTGAGTCGTGGTGTAAATCATTTTCGGAGGATATTGAAGTTGAGGGAGGCTTCGAAAGCTATCCCCTTTAACATAATCATGTCGGGTGAGACCATTCTCAATGTACTTTTTTTGGATAAGTTGTGTAATATTATATCCAAGACAATATCAAAATTGTGTCAATTACAAGTGAGTTTCAAAGAGATATATCAACTAGGATAATCCCCAAGCTATGTATAATTGCCTATTTACATCAGTAAAATGAATATTCTTGCTATCTACTCTAATACGTATCACATCCTTAATATAATTGAGTAAGCACATGGGATCACGGACACATCCTCGAAACTTTCTCCAGTTTCTCTCTTCCCAGATAAAGTAAACAAAGACACTCCAAGCAAGCTTAAGAATAAACACTCACATAGATTTACCCTTCAGATGCATACAAAGCCACTGCAATTCCACATTCCATGTACAAATAGGTCTCCTGATGTTGCAAAGGTGCAAAATAGAACTCCAAATCTGACTTGTAAAAGCACATCCACAAAAGAGGTGATCTCTCGATTCTTGTTCAGTTCCACACAAGAAACAGAGCTGAGTCTCAATCAATCTCATATGCTACAAACGATCTTGAGTAGGCAACCGATTCCGGATAGCCATCCAGGCAATTAAAGCGTGCTTAGGAATATACAGTCCAAACCAAACAATCTTATGCCACAAGACCTTTGGATCTTCCCCTCTTATGTTTTTCCAGAGCACTCTTTTGTCAACAGGACCAGCAGAGAGCAGAGTGTGCATTTCATCCCCTTAATTTCAACATTTTCTTGATACTCCAACTGAACCATGGTTTTATGTTCACAGTCCAGTAAGTTTTATCCTTGAACACATAGGTTTGAACCCAGGCAACCCACAAAGAGCCTTCCATAGACATCAAATTCTTAATGAGTAAAACAATACATGCATTGTTCCACAACCCAGGTTCTTCACCCCTAAGCCACCCTCACGTTTGACTTTGCAAATAGTCTCCCAGCTTACACGAGCACCCTTTGCTGACTCATCCTTGCCTCTCCAGAAAAATCTCATACACAGTTGCTCCAACTGATGTACAACACCCTTAGGAAGTACAACATGTCTGCACCAGCAACTAGCAATACCAAAAAGGACTGAATTGATAAGCTGCAAACGACCAACATAACTAAGATGTCTGTGACTCCAATGTTCCAGCTGGTGCTTAATCTTCAGGATCAAACATTCACAATTCTTAGCTGTGAGTTTCCTAGTGACAAGAGGGATTCCAAGATACCTCACAGGCAATCTGCCAATAGCAAATCCAGTTTCTAAGCTCCAGGCTTGCTTATTTTCTAGGGAAATACCAGCTAAAAACATTTCAGACTTTGCAGTATTTAACTTTAGGCCAAACATCTCATAAAAAACTTCAAGGACACTTTGAATTCCAAACAGTGAACTTATATCTCCCTTATAGAAAATCAACAAGTCATCAGCAAAACACAAGTGTGTGATGTTAACCCTCTTGCACTTTGGATGATATTGGAAGATCCCATTTGCAACAGACAAATTAAGAAGATGGAAAAGAATGTTCATGGCCAAAACAAACAGGTAAGGAGAGAGAGAGTCTCCTTGCCTTAAACCCTTTCTCCCCTTGAAAAAGTCAACCAAGCTTCCATTCAAAGAAATGGAGAATCTACTGCCAGTTATACAAACAACAATCCACTTTCTAAAAACAACAGACAAATCAATGGCTTCGAGCAAAGCAATCAGAAAGTTCCAATTCAACGAGTGTAATACTTTTTGAAGGTCTATTTTCAGAGCACATCTAGGGGAAACACTAACTCTTCCATAGCCCTTAACTAATTCTTGTGCAAGAAGAGTATTATCAACAATGTTTCTACCTTTGATAAAAGCAGATTGGTTAGGCAGAATAATGGAAGGCATCAGACTTGTAAGCCTATCAACTAGGATCTTTGTAATGGCCTTATAAATCACAGAGCAACATGTAATAGGCCTGAATTCTTTAGGGTGACAAGCATTAGGAACTTTAGGAACTAAAGTTATAGCAGTGGCATTAAAAGTTGGGAGCAATTCAGAAATTGCAAAGAAGAACCTGATAGCACGGGCAAAGTCAGCACCCACAATGTCCCATGATTTCTTGAAAAACCATGAAGTGTAGCCATCAGGGCCAAGGGCCTTATCCTTACCCTGACTAAAAATAGCAATTCTGATTTCTTCTGCAGACACCTCTTTAACCAAGTCAGGCTTGACATCTTCAGGAAGAACAGTATGTAGTAAATCCTTCAATTGATCAACACTGCACCCCTTAACTCCCTCATCAACAGATCCAATTTATCTAGAGAAGAAACCAATGAACTCTTCAGCAATCCCCTAAAATCAAGAAATTCTTTTCCCCATGTTATCAACTAAAGAAGAGATAATGTTTTTCTTTTTCTTCATGGCAACCATGGCATAAAAGAATCTGGTACTTTGATCCCCTTGCTGTAGCCAGTCCACCTTTGCTTTCTGCTGGAAGAATTGGGTCTAAGCTTTTTCCAAGTCAAGAAGTTCAATCTGCAGGTGTTTTTCATGCTCAATGTCCTGACTTGTAGGAGATCCTTGCAAGTTCATCAGTTGTTGTTGCTCTAACTCTTTCTTTTTCAAGTCAACTCTCCGAAAAATGTTAGCATAATGGTCATCATTAAGGGCCTTCAATTTAGTCTTGAGACGCTTGAGTTTGAGGAAAAGTAGCTGAAGAGGATTTCCTTCAGCAGGCTCATTCCAAGAGTCAGAAACAGTTATCCTAAAGTCTGGGTGAAGAGTCCAGAAGTTGAAAAACTTGAATGGCTTAGGCATATTGACAGTGACATTCTCATGGAATTTAACAATCCCAGGACTGTGATCCGAGACACCAGGGGCAAGGAAATCCACAAAGGAATTAAGAAATTCAAGGAACCAATTCATACTCACCAGCACACGGTCCAACTTCCTTGCAAGGAAAGCCTCACTTTGTTTATTTGACCACGTGAAAATGGGCCCAAGATAGGGATGGTCACTCAAACCAGTATCACTAAGACAAGAATGGAATGCCTCAATGTCTGATGAAGAATGGTCACCAGGTACATAGTCAGAGCTTTCAGAGGGGTCAAGGATGATGTTGAAGTCCCCACCCACAATCCAGGGAAGGGAACCAACAAGGCTTGCCACATGCTTAAGCTGCTGCCAGAGATCCCCTCTCAAGCCACTATCATTACTTCCATAGACCACAGAAAGCATTGTAAGTTTACCATTAATTTCACCTTTGATGGTGAGAACTTGGGAAGCAGAGTGAACCAGGGAAAAACACAAGTCTTTTCTGCAGAGAATCCATATTTTTCTCAACTCAATTGCATCATAATTAGTGAAACAACTCCAGTCCTTAGAAAAAGATTTGTAATTCACCTCAAATTTACGTGCTCTAATTGTAGTTTCATTCAAACAGAGGACCTTAATCTGCAAGCTATCCATTCTAGAAAAAAATTTCCTTTGCATGCTAGGGTTGTTAAACCCTCGAACGTTCCAAAAAGCAATGGTCATTGAGAAGAAGAAGTACCTTTAGACTCAGGCACCTTAGCCTTCATCTTATCCACCTTTTTAGTTCGCATTTCTTGCAGCAGTGCAACCACTCCCAAAGAAGCAACTCTAGGCTTCTTAACTTCAACAAGAGTCTCAGAGCTAATACTCTGCAGAGCATCAAATCAATTCTGGGATTTACCAGGACCACTAGAAGCCTTGCCACGCCCCCGACCCTTCCCATTTTCCTTGCTCCTCACAGGGCTTTTCAAAGGGGGAAAATCCTCATCTGTAACAAGATTTATATCATGGGGTGAACTAGTCACAAGGTTGCACCCAGAATCATTCCCAGTCCCACGTCTTCCATCCTCCTCAGCATTCTTACTGGTACTGCAAGCTGGAGTCACAGGAGTAACATTAGTAGCACCAACATCCATTGGCTTAGGATTTGTATCAGCATCACCAACAACCAGTGGCTCAGGAAGAGCATCAACAACAGTCTCCACCTTCTTAGGCCTCCATTCCGGCTTAGGATCATTTTTACCAGCATGAACTTCCGCACACTGTTTACCAGAATGACCAAAGATTTTACATGCAACACAGCTAGCCGGCATTCATGGCAATTTTACCTTCACCAACACAGTAGTATTGTCCTTCATCTTCACGGGAATAACACGAGGCACAGTTGTTCCAACAACAATCTCCACGTAGACTTTGGCGAATTCAAGCCTCTCACGCGAAGCTGTGATCGAATCCATGTACAGAGGAATCCCTAACCCACTGGCAATATAGCTCAACCCTAATCTTGAATAAAGCTCAAGGGGGACATTGTAGAGTTGAACCCAAACAGGCATTCATGAGAGATCGAAGTCTAACCTTGGCAGATTTGGCTCTCACTTGCGAAGAATCAATGGCTTATGCTGAATGTGCCATGGGCCGTTCTCCAGAACCCAGTCACGAGCTGTGTCATTAACAAAGGAAAACACGTAAAGATTGGTACCCGCAAGGCTTATTCGAGTTAGGGTTTCCTTCCCCCAAAGAGTCCCCACAATTTTCTTCAAGGCAACGAAATTAGGAGCCGCCCCAATAAATTGTCCGACAAGTGAGTGACGCCAATCAGCAAAGCCCTCGTTAAAGATCTCAGTAGGCGGAGCTACTTCGAAGGAATCAGCACCGGTCACCGGAGGGAAAAAATCGAGTGATTGGGCGTCTCCACCCCCAAACAGAAGCTTCTTCCAATCAACCGTTGTCATGCGAATCACGACAACTCCAGAAATCATGCCGGAAAATCAAGAAGAATGAAGCAGAATCGAAGAACGGAAGAGAAAAAGTGAGAGATTAGAAAGAAAGTGGAAGAATCTCCGAGGCCGTTAGGCCAGCTAACGTGCGCCTATAGAGAAAATGGCTTCCATCGTAATTACTTAAGAATACCTGTTTTTCTCAATGTACTTTTGGGGCAAGCTATGACGGTTAAAAAAGAGACAACTAGAGTAAGAGCCTGATTGGGGACACTGCATGTCTTTCTTGGTATTTTTTCGAGTCTCTTTTTGTTAGTGATTCCTCCGAACACTATTAATATTGGCAGGCATGTTACTTTATTATAGATATGCTTATAAACTGTGTTTAACGTTTTTATTTGTCGTTCACAGATGTTAAAGCAACATATTCGGGGAGCTCTGTGGCGGGAGCATATGGGATATTTCTGGTTGTTATCTCAACCAACTCTTCACGGGAAAAGGGGAATGATCCTCCGATTGACGTTGAAGAGATGGAAAGGGTGGAGCCATAGGTGTCCACGGGGTTCGGGCTTGAAAATGTTTGGACACTAAGACTGTTTTTCCGGGGTAGAAAAAGGAAGTTGCCCACGTTGGGCACTGAAGAAGAAGGGTGCTCTAGAAGAGAAAAAGAGCAACTGCGAAAGTGCCGGTAACTATGACAAAGGAGGTGTCAGCGGTTACAGAGACGCCCTTTATCCCGAAGTTGAATGTAGCTAAAGGAAAGTCAATTTTTGAGACTGTTACATCATGTGGGGACGTTAAGGCTTTCACGCTCACCGCACTAATTGTTGAAGTTTAAAATGCCAAACACTAAACATATAGATAGAGAAAAGTTAGAAATTGATAGTTGATGGCGGTCCGTGCTAGTTTACCCATTCTAAAATGGGCGAAGAATCAGAGACGGTGGTTGAAGTGAGAGAAGCAAGTTGCGGAGAGTCAGGTGAATGTTTCCTAGAAGGTGACATATGATTTAGACATAATTTGTTAAAAATAGCAGTGCCCAACAGAAACATCACGTGAATGTTTCCTAGAACATGCAAGCCTGACCAAGTCAGGGCTTGGGAGCATTTCAATATTTAGAGAGTATCTTTAACTTTTTTATTGCAATCACATCTAAGGTGATGAAAACAACACTACAACATGACAAAACTAAACAGACAATTCTAATAGTTTAATTATCTTTTTTATTACTCTTTATCTTTTTTATTTTTTTTAGGGGATTAAACTATCAGTAACCGCCCGGTAAATACGAACTAGGAGCAAGCGTCGTGGAGGTCACGTACGAACACCAAACACCCGCAAAGATAACCATAAAAACGTGCTATAAAATAGAAATATATTATAAAAATAGAGAAAACGTGCTGCAGAGGAAGATAAAAGTGCAATAAGATGTGCGGAAAAAAATCAAATAAAAAAACCGAAAAAAATATAAACCACCGACGATCGACAACTAGCACCAAAAATGATGCCGCCACTAAAATTTGCATTAGTTGGAATTGATTTGATTCATTATGGTTGAAATTAATTTGCAATGTTGACTATATTTTATTCTAGGCCTTGTTTAAATGGATAAAAATCCGTTGTTCTTTTCGGTGCCCTTACTTATTCCCCAACACTAAAATACACTACAAAATTAAATTTCAAACCCCTAACCTTAAATTCTAAATCTCAAACCCTACCCTAAATTTCTTAAAACCCCTAACCATAAACTCTAACCTAAAACCCTTGATCCTATACCATAAACTTAATTTTGAGTGTCGGGCACAAGTAGGGTCAGAGTATTTCCATCCTGTATAAATAGCCTCTACAACGCATCAACTCAGACCCAGGTTTTGCTTAGCATTCTGATTTTAGTACCGATTAGGAATTGGAATGGCAGTCCAAGGCAGTGTTTTGGGCAACACCCTTTGCCTCTATAAGCCTTTCTCATCTCCAAAACCAATCCTTCCCCTGCGCTTACACAACACCCGAGCCAACGCCAAGACTTGCTTTGCTGCACTTTCTACAGACTCGGCAAGTGCTGCGCCACTGCTGCAACCAAACAGTAACCGGGAAGAAATTGGTCGTCCCTTGGCCAACTTTGCACCAGACATATGGGGCGATTGTTTCCTCACCCTTCCATTTCATAACTCGGTATGGATATCACATCACTTAGTTCATTAGTTTCAGTAAGTTTAATTTCATACAACCCAAATCACTACAAGAAAATATATTTTTAGTGACATCAAAAATAGTCACTAAAAGTATTAAATTTAGTCACTGAAATTTACAGTGATTATTTTTCTGAGTCGTCACCTGTCGTCACTAATAACTCCGTCACTATTATATTAGTGACAACTTTTATGTATTTTGTCACAATAAGTTGTATTTTTTATGACTATATTTTTTGACACAAGATTAATAACAGTGACTAAAATTTAGACACTAATGTTATTCTTATTAGTGACAAACATTTTATCACAAATACATATTGAAATAGTGTCTAAAATACATTGTCACTTTCAATAATAATAAAATAATAATATTATTTTAGTTGCAACCATCGTATTCAGGCAAACACGCACACTGAATATTCTCTCCCGCGGGGTGTAGCGTATGTGCTAGATACCATCCCTTGACTTCTGCGATGAGCGCGATATGAGGCCCTCTGCCCCTCAAACTGGTCCCTAGAAGGTCATCCACTTGGTCCCAATGACCCGTACACCTAGGGCCTACATTAGCCTAGGAGAAGGTCACTTACACCAAGGTTAACTCGGTTGCTAGCCCATGGCGAGGGGGTTAATTATAGATGATGTGGCATATTCATATATCAATTTTTAATAAATAAATACAATGCATGGTTTCGTAGGGTATCGAACCTGGAACCTTTAGAGGGAGAGTGCAATGTCTATCCACTAGGCTAGACAAGAGTTTTAATATTATTTTGAAAGTAAAATATTATTTAGGTTAAATTGTAATTGAAATTAATTTTATTTATTTTAAAAGTATGTATTAATTATAAAAATAATTAATATAACAATAATTTAATTAATTTTATATGGTTTCCTATACGAAATACGTTTGTTGAAGTAAATATATAAAAATAATTGAGTTGGTTTTAAAATATAAACATATGAATATTAAGATTTACACCTAAATTATTGATAGAATTATCCTTTATGTGATAATTATTTACTATACTGACAATTCAAATTTTACCTCCACAAGAAAAGTTAAAACAAACATCAAGTGTAAAATTTTTCACAAGGTAAAATTTCTCTATCACATATTATGCCAAGATTACATATTAGTCTTTTTACTTTAATTTGTTTACTTTAAGTTTATGTACTTTCTATTCAAAAATATTTACTTTTTAAATTTTGAAATTTCGATCTTGACATGAATGATAGTCTTTAAATATGTTAAGTGAACTTTTGATTTTTATTCTTTTGTTCAATCATTTTTAGTCATTGCAATTTAATCATATTGTCGTTGTCCCGTTTGGATTAGGATTGAACTTTTAAAATTTCAAAAATATAGGGACTAAAATTGATCAAAATAGAATGACTAAAACAACAATTTACACATAGTGTAGAGACTAATAGAATTATTTTACCTTTTGATAGTCTAGTTTATGCCTTTATGGTAACTCAATTTTTTAAAATTGTTATTATTACTATAATTATAAAAATAAATTTATTATTGTGACAATATATAACTTGTCATTAAGTTTATTTTTTTATTGGTGACAAAATTTATCACAACAAAAGTAAAATTTTAAGTGACAAACAATTGCATTGTCACAACAAATATCAAATTATAGTGACCACTTTATATATTGTCACTATCATGTGTCAAAGTTTTAGTGGCAATGAAATTTATGTCACAGTTATAGACTTATAGTGAGAATTTAATTGTGAAAAATGTAATCGTCACAATTACTACTATAATAGTGACCAAATAAAAATACATCACAATTATTTATGCTAATAGTGTCGCACAAAAAATCTGTCACAAAAGTTTAATATTTGTGACAAAATTACTGCTAGTCACTGCCAATTTATCACTAAAAGTCTATATTCTTGTAGTGAATTCAAGCTCCATATCCATATGTTTACGTGTGTAGGAATTTGAATCATGCGCAAAACAAGTTGAAATGTTGAAGGCAAAGGTGAAGGATATGTTAGTGGCTTCTGCAACTGATCCAGTAGCAAATATGCATTTGATTCACACTCTGTGCCGCTTAGGAGTGTCTCACCACTTCCAAAATGAAATAGAAATGCAATTAGCTCACTATTTTGCCACCCTAGATGAAGTGATTGATCATAACAAGGACCATGATTTACACACAACTGCAGTCATATTTCAAGTTTTCAGATTTCATGGTTATAACATATCTTCTGGTAAGTATATATATAATCATTTTGATACAACTAACATTGATGAAGTTAAAAAACTTCTATTTGTAGAATTAAGAAACCACTACATGTCTTTATTTAATTTGGATACTTATGCAATGTTATTGGGTATTGAAACAGATGTTTTTAACAAATTCAAGGATGCTAATGGTGAGTTTAAAGGTAGTGATATAAAGGGGATTATCAGCTTATATGAAGCAACCCAGTTTAGAATAAATGGTGAAGTTATTTTAGAAGAAGCCATGACTTTCACAAAATCAGAGTTGCATTCCATTGCAAGCCGATCAACTGATTCGGACCTTACCGAATACATTTTAAATGCCGTGAATCGTCCCTACCTCAATGATTTAGAAAGACTAGAAGCAAGGCAATTCATCTACTTTTATGAAAAGGATGCATCAAGAAACCAGACGCTGCTTAAGTTTGCTAAATATGATTTTAACTGGATCCAGATGCTGCATCAACAGGAACTAAAAGTCTTGTACAGGTAATAAAATCATTTTTACACCGGGATAAAGTATTTGTACGTACACATTGTTCTCAAGTGTTATTTGTGTTGCAGCTGGTGGAATGAAATGAATATAGTATCAAAGTTTCCGTATATAAGACACAGAGTTGTTGAGTGCTACTTGACGGCAGTTGGGTATTATTTCGAACCACGTTATGCACTTGCTCGCAACATATATACCAAAATGGTAATGATGTGGGGAATACTGGATGATACCTACGATGCCTATGCTACTTTTGAAGAATTGCAATGTCTCACGGATGCAATGAAAAGGTTATCAACTATTTTACTATTTTAATTCATTCAATTTGAATCCGAAGACCACTGATACACACATACAATATGATTGTTGCGATTTCAGATTCGATATCAGTGCCATGGACAAGCTTCCTGCAGATTACCTGAAACTTGTATACAAGACTATATTAGATGTTCATGACGAAGTAGAAGAGATGGTTAGAAAGGAAGGCAGATCATTCGCGGTCGATTACGTTCGGAGGGAGGTAAACTCAATATTTCCTGGATTATCATACTTAACAGCTGCATGTTAATTAAGTGTTTTGGTGATGATTAGTTCACGGAAACAGCGGAAGCCTTTCATGAACAGGCGCGGTGGGCGCACGAAGGTTATCACCCAACATTTGATGAGTACATAAAAACTGCAATGAAATCAGCCGGAGGCAATTTAAATATGGCTCACGCGCTAATAGGAATGGGAGTTGCAGACGAAAAGGCATATCAGTGTCTGATAAATACTGATAACATGATTTATAAAGCCATCAACTTGCTGTGTCGTCTTTACAATGATATTGCCACTAACGAGGTATGTGTATTGTATTCTGTACTATAGATTATATTGTTTAAATGTTTTGTTAACTAGCCATGTGTGAATGGTGGTAGAGGGAAGAAAAGAGAGGAGCGGTCACCGGAACTATGTGCTACATGAAGCAGTATGGTGTGACGAGACAGGAAGCAACGGAAGCTTTCAAAGACATGATTGAGGCTGCTTTCAAGGACATGAACCGAGGTTGTCTGAGGCCAATGCCTATCCCACGCGAAATTGTGAACCGAGTTGTTAACTATCTACGCTTGTTGGACACCTTTTACATGAATGATATAGATGGGTATACCATACCAGAAACATGCATGAAAAATGTGGGCACCAAAATGTTCATTCATCCCATACCCCTTTAACCACTCACTTTCTTGGTTTGGTTTCAAATTGTTCTTGTACTGGGTGTTGGTGCTTCGATCTGATTCAGTTGGGTTTGTGACTTTGTTTTTTTAATAAATCATATAAGAATTTTAAATTTTAAGGCGGCGATTGTCCCCTCGATCCATCCCTGATTTCAGAGTCCGTTTCTTCTCCGGAACAACTATTATGTTGTTCACCGTCTCCCCAGCCTAGATCTAATGGTTTGTGTCTTTCATTTTCACTATTCGAATTCACATTGAACAAAAAGGAAAGCCAATGAGACAATATTTGCTGCTAGGAAAAGTCAGGAGATGAGGCAAAGAATTTGGATCAAGGTGTCTTTTTTTATCATTAACTTATACATAGAATGAAAGTATGATCGAGAGATTATATAGGGAGAAATTTTGAAAAAAAGGGTACCATCTGAGTATATTATTAATTAAAGAAGAAAAATAAAAAAGAAAATAAACACAAACCACGTGGTAACAACATTTACCACTTGTCTGAAAAAACCCAAAAGACACGGCAACCCAAACTAAGCTAAGGAAAAAAAACGCGAAAACACAAGAACTAAAGAAACCAAAAACCAGAGAAAAGAAAGCTAAAAGCTAGGTTATGCACTCAGATGATCCAATCGTCCGATTTAGAAGCTGTAAATGCTTGTTGTAGATCGAATCGAGACGACGAAAGGCTTTCCAGCAAAAGCCCTAAGAAAATCAACCGTCTACGGCGGATCGAGCCATCTACGGTCTGAGTCCGCCACCGTCTGGACTGCTAACGGTGCTTCCTCCAGCCAATAACCATCTGTAGTGGCCGATCGTCCCTCCCGAGCCATTGCATGGGCTGTCAGATTTCCTTGACGGCCGGTGAACGAGAAGCTACAGCTGCGGAATCGATCGAAGAGGTTTTGTGCTTCAGCGATAAGGAGCCGAATCGTCGAAAGGTCAGTATTCAAGGATTGTAGCTTTTTTATAATTGACCTTGAATCTCCTTCAACTATTATGTCTAAACATCCAATTTCCTCTGCAAATTTCATACCTTAGACCACTGCGAGTACCTCCGCTTCGAAGACTGTTGCGACGCGAGGATTAAGACGGTAAGCAGCTCCGATAAGTTCCCCTTTAAAATTTCGAATAATAATCCCAGAAATCGCCCTTGATTCTGTTGCTAGGAAACATGCATCAACATTAACCTTTAAATGTGTTTTCAGGAGGTGCTAACCAGTTGGTGTTAACTCGGACATTTGGATGCGTAAGTCCAGCTGCTGTCAAGCTTATTTCAGCAACATAGCCCCTGATAAAATTCACCACTTCAGCGGCTGATTGGGTAACACCTTCGTTAACAAATTTATTCCTTGCGTACCATATTGCCCAGACTATGATTACAATTTCTGATTGCTTGTGATCTGAAAATTGTCTTAGCATCCATAATAATCAATCTTGAAATTGATAATGCATTACCTGATTAGGCCAAGAGTAACCAAGCATATGCCATATTTGTAAATTAAATCCACATTTGAAACTGGCATGTGTATTGTCTTCAATTTGATCTTGACATCGTGGACATTTGGGTGATTGACTGATATGCTTTATAAATAGATTTTGCATAGTTGGAATATAATTCCAACTAAATTTCCAGCATAGTATCTTCGTTTTAGAAGGGCAATTAGCAGACCATAGCTGTCTGAACATAGCTGATTGATCTTGATCCAACTCTCCTCTTGAAATAAGCATCCTATAGGCACTTCGGGCTGAATAGTGTCCCGAAAGTTCACCAATCCAGAAAACTGTGTCTATAGTAGGCGTAAGAGGCAACCTTATAGACAATATATCAGTAGCATCTTCAGGTGAAAATAGAGTAGAAATTAAATCTTCATTCCACTTAAATTCTGTAGTAGAAAGCAGATCCGAGACTCTAGTTAAACCAGGAATAGCTGAGGTAGTTACCTTTCGTTGCGGATATCCTGGTAACCAAAAATCATTCCATATATTAATGGAATCACCACACCCAATAGCCCATTTGCAGCCCTTCTCCAACAGTCCCCGAGAACTCCAAATACTTTTCCACGTGTATGAAGGATTAGATCCCAAAGGGGCATGCATAAAATCTTGACAGTGGAAGTATTTCGACCGTAATAATCTCGCAACCAAAGAGTTCGGTCTCTGAATAATTCTCCATCCCTGTTTTGCCAAGAGCGCAATATTAAATCTGCCCATGTCTCGAAATCCTAGTCCACCCTCCTCCTTAGATTCACATAAGTTCTCCCAAGTGCACCAGTGTATTCCCCTCTTTGTACTCGAATTTTGCCACCAAAATCGAGAAAAAATAGATTCAAGTTCATGACAAAAGCTCTTTGGGAATAAGAAACAGGACATAGCAAATACCGGGATCGATTGCAATACTGACTTGATAAAAACTTCTTTACCTCCCATAGACAAAGGTTGAATATCCCAACTCTGTAGCTTTTGAATACAACGATCTTTAAGGTACGCAAGAGATAACTTCTTATTACGCCCTATAATGGATGGCAAGCCAAGATATTTCTCCGGATTTCCTTGGATTGTAACACCAAGAATTCTGCAAACATCTAGGGAGAAATTAAATGTAACAAAATATATAACTGGCTTAATAGTTAAAAATGTATTCAAACCCAACAAATAGTTCCAATAGAAAAGCAGATAATGTTCACCCTATGAGGCTTGAGTTCAATCAATTTGTTTACAAGGTATTGTGCATTGTGAAAGGGCATAAAGTATTTTTCGACCTAAGTAAGTGTCTAACATTTTTACCGTTAATGGTTGTTTTAAAAAATTATTTTATTTTAATTTTTTGTTAATTTTAACTTAATTTTAAAAAAATCTCTAAATTTCTCAAAATTCGCAAAATAACACCAAAATCCCTAGATCCCCAAATCTGGCCACTATCGTCGCCATTCATCACGCTGCCGACGACAGAATGAAGCTTCATCCTCTCACTGCAAGACTCGTACGCCGTTCGTGTCTGATCGGCCGTTTTTTGTCGCCCATCGTTTCTTATTTCCTCCTCTAGCCGTTCGACTTTTTTTCAACGTTAGACTCTGGCTATCAACTTTTGACAATGAGATGATAAGGAAAATGATTGTGAGAGTCTGACAACGGAAGTGATGAGCACGACGTCAGCGATTGGCGGCGACAACAATTGAAATGAGGATTTGGAATCTTGAGACTATTTTAAGAATTTTTAAGTATTTTAGGATATTTTTGAGAATTTTGATATTTTTTAAAAAATAAAAGAAAATAAAACAATGTATGCTACATGTCATGTTTTTATTGGCTAACGAAATTTTTAAAAGGCCGTTAACGGCAATGCACCTAAATTGATAATGGTAAAAGTGTTAGGCACCTATTAGAGCCGAAAAACACTTTAAGCACCTATCTGGAAAAAAAAAATATTATAATTTAGACAATCTTTTTTACTATTTAGCCTATATAATTCAAAGCATTAATGTATTAAAATTTGAACACATTTTATCCCTTGTGCTGTTGTGCAACAGCAACGATGAGCTCTCACCTTCTCCCCTACTGTAGAATTCATGTCCAACCTCGATGCAAATAGCTTCAACCTCTCACAGTTTTTTAACAGGGAATTTTCTTTAAGCAGTGGAGTTTGCTTGATGCAGGATCCAAGGGTGAAAGGATGCGGTGGGAAAGTTGCGACCGCGACTCTGTGGTTACGATCGGAGGGATTATCAGCATTAAGGGGGCAATGACTGATGAGGGAAGAGGGTCTGGAATTTTTAAAAGTCCGTTGATCATTTTATATTTCTAAGATAGTTTAGTGGTCATTTTTATACTTTACCCTTAAATAAATTATTTGATTCAAATCATAAGGGCTAAGGGTTGGTGTAATGATATTTAGCCATTCAAATTTGAATATATATATATATTCTATACACAGGTAGTGGAAACTGAAAATTTTCACAAGCGCATTAGTTTTAAGGTATAGAGACTTAGTTTAGGGTATATGGTTTAGGAGTTTAGGTGTAGGGGTTTAGAATTTAGGGATAGTTGTTTAAATTTAAGGTTTATGATTATAATTTAGGGTTTATAGGTTAAAACCTAAATCCTCACCATATTACCCTACAAACTAAACCCTAACTTATAAACCTTAAATTATAACCCTAAACTTTAAATATAAACAACTATCCCTAAATTCTAAACCCCTAAACCTTATACCCTAAACTAAGTCCCTATACCATACAACTAAGGCGCTTGTGGAAACTTTCAGTTTCTACCGCCAGTGTATATGATATTTATCCATATATATATAGGATTAATATCCTATACACTGGCGGTGGAAAATAAAGTTTCCACAAGCGGGTTTATTTAGGGGTTTAGTTTAGGGTTTAAAGGTTAGGGGTTTAGGTTGTATGATTTAGAATTTAAGATTTATGGCTATAATTTAAGGTTTGGGGTTTAGGGGTTAGGGTTAGATTTTTAGAGTTTTAAGGTTAGAATTTTAGGATTTAAATTTAGGCTTGAAAATAGGCATGCTTGTGTAAACTTTTTTTACACTGACAGTGTATCAAATATTAATCCATATATATATATATATATATTTAAATTTATAGAATTATTGGGTTTGACTGTTGAATCATGTTTCATCTTTTTGTTGTTATTCATTTTATAGATAAGCCTTAGTAATAATGATATTATATTTGGACAATTTCTTATAGGGTAAATTACTTGTGTGGCTTAGCTATTTAATTGAACTTGTTTTGACTATCAGCTATATAATTGGACAATCATTTCTTTTTTCTTCCTTTAGTCGTTCGACTTTGTTTCAACGTTAGACATTGGCTATCGACTTTTGACAATGAGATGATAAGGGAAATGATTGTGAGAGTCCAACAACGAAAATGATGAGCACGCCGTCAGCAATTGGTGGCGGCAACGGTTGAAATAAGAATTTGGAATTTGGGGATTATTTTAAGAATTTTTAAGTATTTTAAGATATTTTTAAAAAATTTATTTTTTAAAAAAAATAAAAAATAATGCATGCTACATGTTATGTTTTTATTGGCTAATAAAATTTTTAAACGATTGTTAACGACAATGCGCCTAAATTATTCAAACCTACCTCCATTTCATTCTCAATAAAATACTTTTCTTTTTATTCAAACCTACGTACCTACCCCCATTTCATTCCTCAACATGTTTTTTTTTTCGCTCAACCATCAGGTTTTATTTTATTAATAGCCGGTGTTGAAAAATAGCCAATATCATGAAAACACAAAATACTTGCGATATTTTCCTGCAGAAATTAGGGGTGAATCGTTTAAGGAGCTAGTGGGTTACGGCCCTCAAATTTTTGGGAATTTTTATTCTTTAAAATTTTTAAAAATTTTATTTTGTCCTCTCAAAATTTTTAAAAATTTATATTAAATTTCAAAATTTTAAATATTTTTAATAAAATTCCTCTCAATTTTTTAATTCTTTTGCTAAATCTCTCAAAATTATTAAAAATTTTGGTTAGACTCTCAATTTTTTTTGAAAAATTTCATTTAAACCTCTAAAATTTTTAAAAAATTTAAATTAATCCCTCGAACTTTTAATCTAAATTCCGCCACGATAGAAACCCTATCAAAAAGCAATAAAAATACAACCTCTTGGCTATTCAAACACTAACCAACAACATGCTTTATTAGATACCTACTCGGGCACTCCCTTGTCCCACTATAATTATTGTTGATATTTTTTTTGTCAATTCTTTTAATTTTAATTTTTATAATTTAAAATTTATTATTAATAAAAATATGAAGAAATATATTTAAAAAACCTTCGATCAGGGCATAGAATAATTGGGCTTGAAATTGTTGCGATTTATTTTCAATTTTGTAATTATTATCAAATGTACTCTTTATCCTCCAATTAAGTTTATGGAGACTTTTTAACAAGGCACTTGATAATAAAGTTCTTTTCTCTCTATCTATAAAAAACCCTTCAATCAAGAAGTTTCTAGATGTATATTTTATAAGTTTTAATTAATTAAAATATTTAATAATTTATAGTCAAAATTGAAAAAATTGACCAAGAAAATGTCTAACATATGATAGTTTTAGTGGGACAAAGGGAGTAATACATGGCGTTTTCTCACTAGTAATAATTTGTTGACACTTCCTCTTTGCACCAAATAAATTTTCTACGGTCCATTGTAGGAAGAGTTCTTGGGGAGTTGTAAAAACATGAACTGAATGAAATCTCCAAAATCGATAACCAATTTTCACGTCTATTTCTAAAGGCGACGATCCGCTACAGATAACAACAGCAAACAACCTAAAAGGGGTCAAACTGTCATTGACCATTGACAAACGCGAATCAGGAGCAAGCGTCGTGAGGGTCATGTACGAACACCAAACACTCGCAAAGATAACCATAAAAATGTGTCATGAAAGCAGAGAAAACGTGCTACAAAGGAAGACAAAAGTACAACAAGATGTGCAAAGAAAAAAAACAAAACAAATAGAATTAAATAAAAAAAACAAAAAAATATGAACCACCGACGGTCGATAACTAGCGCCAAGACTAATGATGTCACCAAGATTTGCATTAGTTGGAATTGATTTGATTTATTATGATTTCAACTTGCAATGTTGCCTATATTTTATTCTAGGCCTTGTATAAATAGCCCCTACAACGCATCAACTCAGACCCAGGTCTTGCTTAGCATTCTGATTTTAGTACCAATTAGGAATTAGAATGGCAGTCCAAGTCAGTGTTTTGGGCAACACCCTTTGCCTCTCTACACCTTTCTCATCTCCAAAACCAATCCTTCCCCTGCGCGTACACAAGACCCGAGCCAACCCCAAGTGTTGCTTTGCTGCTCTCTCGGCAAGTGCTGCGCCACTGCTGCAAGCAAACAGTAACCGGGAAGAAATTGGTCGTCCCTTGGCCAACTTTGCACCAGACATATGGGGCGATTGTTTCCTCACCCTTCCATTTCATAACTCGGTATGAATATTACATCACTTAATTCATTAGTTTCAGTAAGTTTAATTTCATACAACCCAAATTCAAGCTCCATATCCATATGTTTACGTGTGTAGGAATTTGAATCATGCGCAAAACAAGTTGAAATGTTGAAGGCAAAGGTGAAGGATATGTTAGTGGCTTCTGCAACTGATCCAGTAGCAAATATGCATTTGATTCACACTCTGTGCCGCTTAGGAGTGTCTCACCACTTCCAAAATGAAATAGAAATGCAATTAGCTCACTATTTTGCCACCCTAGATGTCATTAAGGACCATGATTTACACACAATTGCAGTCGTATTTCAAGTTTTCAGATTCCATGGTTATAACACGTCTTCTGGTAAGTTTATATTCTCCTAGTAGGATTAAGAAACCACTACATGTCTTTATTTAATTTGAAATACTTATACGATATTATTGTATATTCGAAACAGATGTTTTTAACAAATTCAAGGATGCTAATGGTAAGTTCAAAGCTAGTGATATAAAGGGGATTATCAGCTTACATGAAGCAACCCAGTTTAGAATAAATGGTGAAGCTATTTTAGAAGAAGCCATGACTTTCACAAAATCAGAGTTGCAGTCCATTGCAAGCCAATCAACTGATTCGGACCTTACTGAATACATAGTGAATGCCCTGAAACGTCCGTACTTCATAGATTTAGAAAGATCAGAAGCAAGGCAATTCATCTACTTTTACGAAAAGGACAAATCAAGAAATGAGACGCTGCTTAAGTTTGCTAAATATGATTTTAACTGGATCCAAATGCTACATCAACAAGAACTAAAGACCCTATACAGGTAATAGTTGTTTTTTACATCGTATTTCGCTTTCGATCTATATAGATTTAGATTTGTTATTGGTGTTGCAGCTGGTGGAATGAAGTAGATATAGCATCAAAGGTTCCGTATATGAGACATAGACTTGTCGAGTGCTACTTGACGGCAGTTGGGTATTATTTTGAACCACGTTATGCTCTTGGTCGCAACATGTATACCAAAATGGTAATGATGTGGATAGTATTGGATGATACCTACGATTCCTATGCCACTTTTGAAGAATTGCAATGTCTCACAGATGCAATGAAAAGGTTATCAACTATTATCATTCATTCGATTCGAATTCGAACACATACAATATCCTAAATTCCTAATGGTGTTTTGATTTCAGATTCGATATCAGTGCCATGGACAAGCTTCCTGCAGGTTACCTAAAACTTGTTTATAAGACTATATTAGATGTTCACGACGAGGTAGAAGAGATGGTTAGAGACGAAGGCCGATCCTTCGCGGTCGATTACGTTAGGAAGGAGGTCAAATAAATAAACTTACACCAATCAATATATTACCATCCTTAACGGCTGCTATTAAGTTTTGTTTTTGGTGATGATTAGTTCACAGAAACAGTGGAAGCCTTCCATGAACAGGCGCGGTGGGTGCATGAAGGTGATCAGCCAACATGGGATGAGTACATAAAAACTGCAATGAAATCAGCCGGAGGCAATGTAACTATGGCTCAGGTGCTAATAGGAATGGGAGACGCAGACGAAAAAGCATATCAGTGTCTGATAAATACTGATAACATAATTTATAAAGCCATCAACTTAGCAGCTCGTCTCTACAATGATATTGCCACTAACGAGGTATGTGCAGTGTGAAGGAAAATATTAGAGACTATGTTGTTTAAATATTTTGCTAACTAAGCCAAGTTTGAACGGTGAAAGAGGGAAGAAAAGGGGGGAGCCGTCACCGGAACTATGTGCTACATGAAGCAGTATGGTGTGGCGAGAGAGGAAGCAACGGAAGCTTTCAAAGCCATGATTGAGGCTGCTTGCTTGGAGCTGAAGCAAGGTTGTCTGAGGCCAACGCCTATCCCACGCCAAATTATCAACCGAGTTATTAACTATCTACGCTTATGCATCACTTTCTACATGGATGATATTGATGGGTATACCATACCCGAAGAAACATGGATCAAAGATATGGTCAACCAAATGCTCATTCATCCCATACCCATTTAACAACTCATTTTTCTGCTTCAATTTCAATTTCTATTTCTATTTCTTCTTGTATCGGCTGTTGGTGCTTGATCTGTATTAATTTTAAAGTTAATGAAATTAAATCACATCTCCTTTAATTGTTTTAATTACTTTTTAAGACTCCGATCATTCTAAAATAATTATCTTGTCTCCCTCATGATTCAATTCTGGTTTCGTCCCTGATGTCATGGTCGTTCTGGTTTGGGTCAATTCCAATAACCTTTTGCTCCTGTCTGAGACTCCATTTCTTGGTTAGGGTTAGAAAAAACCCTCCACCAACTGAGTCAATCCTCATCTCCTAGTGCTTTTCTAATCATTCCAATCCATTTCATTTACATATTGTAGGATCTAATGGTAAGTTTAACATAACTCAAAATTCATAAAGTATTATATCATTTTATTTTTTCCGAATGTTTTATATTTTTTTTGGATAACTTGTGTTTATTATCCAAGAAAGCAGTCGAGAAAACTGCAACAAAGAACCTGTACAGATCTTGGGTAGCCATCCCCTTAGGGAATTCCCCAAGCATCTCTAAATGTGTTACTTACAAATGTGGTCGGTATATCTTTACTATGAATTCGTATACACACAGTATCCCTAATACATTGTACTAAGCTATTACAATCTCGACTACAACTTCTGAATTTCCTGTAGTTGCGCTCCTCCTAGATATGGTAAACGAAGGAACTCCAAGCAATCTTACAAATGAGCACAACCATCTTTTTTCCCTTCAGGTTCATAGAAAGCCAAGTCAGCTCAGCTTCCCATTCCAATACATCTCTATCAATCTCACACAATTTCAGTATAGCTCGCCATACTTGCTTCGAATATGAGCAATCAGAGAAAAGGTAATTCCTGGTCTCTTGTCCATCCCCACACAAACAACACAAATTCTCCACACTAAGCCTCATACGTTGAAGCCTATCCATCGTTGGTAGACGGTTTAATATAGCCATCCACAGAATTACAAAATATTTTGGGATACGTGCTCTAAACCAGACCAGCTTCTCCCATGACACCTTTGACCCAGTCTCTCTGACTTCATTCTAGATGAGTCTCAGGCTTAAAGGTCCCCGAGGATTTAGAGCATGTACCACAGTCTTCATTTTTAACATCTTTCGAAGGCTCCAACTAAATCAAGGTTTAGGAACCACTGTCCAATAGTCCAGGTCCTTGAAAACATAGGTCCTAACCCAGGCAACCTACAAGGACCCCTCAGCAGATAATAGATTTCGGATAAGCTGAATGATGCAGGCCTTGTTCCAGGAGTGTAGATCTTTGACACCAAGACCACCCTCCCCCTTAGGCTTGCAAATACTTCTCCATCCCACACAAGCACCATGTGCAGATGCATCTTTGCCACGCCAAAAAAACCGCATACATAGCTGCTCAATCCTCTTGATAACACATTTGGGCAAAATAACCTACCTACACCAGTAATTCACTATGCTGAAAATGACAGCATTAATGAGCTGCAGTCTACCAACATAGCTAAGGTGTCTGTTGGCCCAAGTTTCCAATCGCTTCTTTACCTTCTCCACAAGAACAATGCAATCACCTTCAGATAATCTTCGAGTGACCAAAGGTATCCCTAGATATCGGACAGGGAGAAAACCAACCTTAAAGCCAGTAATAGAGCCCCATCAAGCCTGATGTTCCTTCGAAATCCCAGCAATGAACAGTTCAGTTTTGGCTATGTTCAACTTAAGCCCAGAAAGTTCATAGAACTCATATACACTTTAAACACTAAGAATAGAGTCGAGATTTCCTTTACAGAATATGAGTAAGTCATCTGCAAAGCACAAATGAGTTAATTTAACTTTTCTGCACTTCGGATGAAATTAGAACACACCATTTTTAGTAGCAAGGTCTAACAGGTGCGAGAGAACGTTCATTACCAATACGAATAAATAGGGGGAGAGAGGATCCCTTGTCGAACCCCTCTCCTTCCTTTAAAAAATCCAACAAGGCTTCCATTGAGGGAGATGTAAGCCTTGTTAGATTTTTTATATTTAGTCCAGAATTAATCTTTTACTTTTCTCTTTCAATATTTAACTTAATTTATATTAGACGTTTTTTTTTCTTTGAGGTTATATGCAATTGCTCCTATTATATATTTGTGATCATAAACAATCATGTATTATATACAATACGATTTTAATGGAAGCCTAACCATTTAAAAGAAGTTAGCAAAATCATTAATAAGTATAAAATTCTTAATGAGTTATGGCAATTTTCGATTTTTTTCTCAAATTAAAAGCTGCATTTAAAGTTTTAACCGTGAAAGGTTTATGTTATTTAATTGAAATATCAAATTAATATTGACAAAAATTATCATTAATAAAAGATACACAAAGGCAATTTCTTTCTTCCTTTTTCTTCATTTTCCCTAAAAGAGTGGTTGCAAATAATAAATGAAATAAAATTGTAACTAATATTTCTTCAAATAAAATCAAACTTTTTGTAATCAAAGATTCTAACAAACCTTCAATGCTGTTGATTTTGTAAGGATTTCTTCAAATCAAGTCATAGATTTAGTCTCAACAAAATAAAATTTATTATATATTAATATGAAGATTAAAAAGTAAAAAATATTTGCACAAAATATTTTATGGAGTTAAAAATCTAAAAGATATATTTTATACATCAATAGAAATAATGACTACATAAAATTTATAAACTAATTGAATAAATGAAACTAATTTTGTTATTTTTTATTTCTTTTAAAAATAAATAAAATTCTTTTGGAAACTCCTAATAATTCTTAATTAATAACCCACTCCAATAAAAAAAATTCAACAATTTTCTTTTGTTGTATATTAATTCGGATTCACTCAACTGATACATATAGATACTAATTAAAGATTATTTAATTATCACCTTAAAAAGTATTTATATTTAATACTTTAATTGAGACTAAACTTAACAAAAATATATTGTATTAATTAAAATTTTCCCTATTTATTAGTAAGATTTTATTTTCAAAAGCGGTATCCCTCTGACTTCATTTCTTCCTTTACGATGCTCTGCTTTTCCCGGAAAATTTCTTTAAAGCTCGTTTTTTATACAATTTAAAAGACCCAAAACCATCAAATTGTTTATTTTCCATCTTTTTAAGGTTAATTGGTCTGGTTTTGAGAACCGAGCTTTTGATGTTATTTTTGAAAGAATTGGAGCTTGTATTGTTCTAAGCTGTTTCTTTATTTTTGATCAAAACAGAGTCGGCTTGATTTACCAACAAAGACTTGGTCAAATTCAGAGATATTTTGTTTTTTTCTCTCACTTTTCTGTTTCCTTAAAATCTCCAAACGTTAAAAATTCGAGATTTCGATCTCTCTTCAGACATATCTTTCTAGTTTCTACTTTCTACCCTTTCGGTTTCCTCTGTTTTCTGTGTTTCCTCTGTTTCTTGTTGGAGTCATGATTTTCGAAACTGGGTTAACTCGATCAAACCTGGACTGCTTTTGTCAATTCACAACACCAACAGTCAAATCTCAATTCCTTCCCAAGGTTAGCAAAAAAATGAGAAAAAAACATTGTTTTGATTACGAGTTCATTCATATTCTTCTGTTGTGAATTGTTATTTTATTTATTTTATTTTGCAGAGTGAAATTAGGAAGCTTAATCGTTTATGGCACCCATGGGAGAGAGAAAACGTTGAATATTTCACATTATCCGATCTTTGGAGTTGTTACGATGAATGGAGTGCGTATGGTGCCGGTGTTCCGATCGTGTTGGATGACGGCGAAACCTTAGTCCAGTACTACGTCCCTTATCTCTCCGCCATCCAAATCTTCACAAGCAATTCTCCGGCCAGGGAAGACACGGAATCGGGCGACGGCGAGAGAGATTCGTTCAGTGATTGGAGCAGCGAAGAGAGCGAGAGCGACAAGTTATGGAGGTGGGACGGATGCTCGTCGGAGGACGGCGGCTCCGACCAGGACAGCTTTTTGCATGTCAATAACAGGCTGGGATACCTTTACTTTCAGCATTTCGAGAGAGCAACTCCGTATGGAAGAATTCCTCTCATGGATAAGGTACTTTCTTCTTCTTCTTTTCTTACTGTCTAAAAAATCGATAAAGTTGAAACTTTTGATCTTTCAACATGAAAAAATTCTCCCTTTTTTTTTCCCAGATTAATGGATTATGCGGAAGATACCCAGGTTTGATGTCGTTGAGGAGCGTTGATCTTTCTCCGGCCAGTTGGATGGCAGTTGCCTGGTCTCTCTCTCTTTCTTTCACTGTCAAATCCGTGCAGACAAATTATTCGAACTCGAACTTTCTTTCGATCTTGTCATTGTTTTGATTATTGGCTGATATGTTTGATAATATCCTCAGGTACCCAATTTATCACATTCCCATGGGGAGGACCGTAAAGGACTTGTCCGCATGCTTCCTTACTTACCACACTCTATCATCTTCCTTTCAAGGTGGTTCTTCCGATCTATTTCTTTTAGCTTTTGTTAAAAAAAATTATGTACATTATAGTTGCTTTGGTGATAATGTTTAATCCGGAATCAGATATGGACTTGGAGGACGATATCGAGAGTACCGGAAGGAAGCGAGAGGAAGGGGATGGCATCTCGCTCCCGCCATTCGGATTGGCCACTTACAAGATGCAAGGCGACGTGTGGGTCTCGGGCAATTCGGGACGGGACCGAGAGAAGCTGGTGTCGCTTTTGAGCGTGGCGGATTCGTGGCTAAAGCAACTTAGGGTCCAGCACCATGACTTCGACTACTTCACAGGGATTCGACGTGGCTGATGTTTGTTATTGTCCCATGGAAATTGACTGATCACTAATTAAAACCAACCAAAAATATTCTGATTTCTGCTTAGGAGTTTAGAATTTTTTGCCTTTTGCTTCGGAGTTCCTATAGCCCCTTGAGCTTTATTGAAGACTAATATAATAGCTCTTTGTTCACAAAGAATTAAGAGAAGACCCTCCCTAATAACATCCCACTGAAAATTATGGCACCAAACCACTTGTTCGACACAAACCTGTGAAAAAAAACGAAAATACGAATATATATTCGATACGAATGAAATATTAAAGACCTACTTTTGATTCTAAATATATTAAATACCTACTTTTGATTGCAATCTGGTGGGGATGACAAGTTAACAGTCCATATCTGCCAAGCTAATTGTGCAGATGCAGCTGCTAAACATGCGTAAAATGGCCACCCTACCCCCAAAAAAACAATCATGGGATTAATCAATTATGACCAAAATAATTGAAGATAAGTGTTTGTTGAAATGTCCCAATCAAAAAGCAATAGCATTAGCAAGTAATTGAATACCTAATGCGGCATTGTATCCGGTAAGAGCAAAGCTGCCAATGCATGCAATTGCAAAGCTAGTGATCCACTCCTTGCTCGATTCACCAAATTTCAAGGCTGTTGATTTAATGCCTACTTTCAAATCATCTTCTTTGTCCTGACCAATTTCTATCAGCATCAAACACAACCGTATATTTTTATGACGCAGACATTAATCTCACGTCGGAAAGGAAAGGGTAAGTCATGTAGTATAAAGATAGTAACGTTGCACATTTTATCAGACATACCTGATGAGCATATATAGTATCGGAGAGAATGGTCCAGAAAAATCCAGAAAGTAAGAGGGGGAAGAGAATAGATGGTTGTAAGCTTCCTTTAACTGCATGCCACCCAAGTATAGCTCCCCAGTTTATGGCTAACCCTAGATAGGCTTGTGGCTGCATCATATCATCAAGCAAGCCGAAATAAGTTTCTTTTAAACGTTGCACATACATACATATATACATACATACATGCATGCATACATGCATACATATATACATACCCAATATGTAATTCTCTTCATGAGAGGATATGTGGAAATTAGGAAAAGATATACAGCCTCATACATCATGCTGTAAACAAGAAATACAAAAATCGATATTAGAATATTAATCGTACAAAAATTTATAAAATGTATAAAATTATGTCACCGATTTTAAAAAAAAAAAAAACGAAAAGGAATTGAAGCAATCAAAGTGACCTATTGTAGGCGAGTTGGAGGAGAATTCCATGGAATAAAAGCATTTGAAACCCAAAGAAACAAAGTCCTTGAAAGGGTGTGACAGTGCCACTAGCAAGTGGTCTCAGTTTTGTACGCTCCACCTGCATGGATACATAACATTAGGGATGGGCATTTTATCCGACCTGGTCAGGTACCGATCCGGCCCGACCCGATCGGATCAGACTTTCTTAATAAAAAAATTAAGTTTGGATCGGGTTTTTATTTAAGGTGAAGTCGGGTCGGGTTCGGATTTATAATGAAAATACTCGACCCGACTCGGGACTAATTGTGTAATTTTCCCCTAAATTTTTTAGTGATATTTATAATAACTCTCTCTTTATATTTTTTTTATAATTAGGTCCTTAAAATTGAATTTTTATTTACAATTTAGTCATTTAATTTATAATTTTTTACTATTATGTCCCCTAAAATTATTTTTTTACAATTAAATCTCTAAAAATTAATTTTTTTTCTATAGGTCTAGTCGGGTCGAGTTTTTTAAAAAAAATATGTTCGGATTGAGTCGAGTGTGGGTATAAGGTATTTATTTTCGGGTTGAGTTCGGGTGGGCCAAAAACCCGACCCGACCCGTGCCCATCTCTACATAACATACACCAAAAAAAACCTAAAGTTATTCACGTAAAATTCATTTATTGACATACCATTTCAAATGTGTCATTTCATAATCTAACATTTATATGTATTTGAATCTTAAATCGATCATTTTAAACACTTAAATTCGAAAATTCTCGAAATTATAGAGCTAAAATTACCATTTTATCAATATCGCGATCGAAGAAATCATTAATGGTACAAGCAGCACCCCTTAAAAGTGGAGATGCACAAACAACTACAGCTAAAGTCTTGAAATCAGGAAGGCTACCGGCCGTTGCTGCCAACGCAGATGACCTACACGTACAAAAAAATTAATAAAAAAGATTGAATATATATATATATATATATATATATATATATATATATATAGGGATAAGATCTGTTTACACAATGTAAAACTCTTTAAGTTTTACACAATTTTTGGTCTGTTGGATGAATGAAACGAATGGATGTAATTAACAATAAATATGTGAAGATTATCACTTAGAAAAAAAAAGTAAAGAGTTAATCTGAGTCATCCATTTCTCCATCTAACGATCCATAAAACGTATAAAACTTAGAGTGTTTTACATTGTGTAAGTTGATCCTAACTTATATATATATATATAGGATAGAATCCGTTTACACAGTGTAAAACTCTTTAAGTTTTACACGTTTTTTGGTCCGTTAGATGAGTGAAACGAATTGATGAGATTAAAAATAAATATGTGAAGATTATCACTTAGAAAAGAAAAAAAGTAAGGAGTTAATCTGAGCCATCTATTCTCTCATTTAAAGATCTAAAAAACGTGTAAAACTTAAAGTGTTTTACATTGTGTAAGTTGATCCTAACTCATATATATATATATATTTCCAAAGTTTTCTCCCAAAAGATAAAAAAATGGACGTAAATGAAGTGTTAGTTTAGTTACCATGCTAGGGGAAACATAAACAACCATGTGCCGATAGGCTTATCTACACGAGCAAGCTTCGCGTACGGCTGAGCTTCTTTGGGTAAGTAATCAACCCACGATGAAACTTCAACGGCTTCCTCATCTGTTTGCACACCGATTAGCTTCCGATCGTCTTTGCCTACCGAAGACGCGATCGTCGTCATCCTAGAAACTCGGGTTTTGTAATTCGAGGACTGTGATGTCCTCGAATTAATTTTCCGAGAAAATAAAGATGGATTCGCCGACGGGGTGCCGAAAGCAGGACGATGCTTCAACATCCTTGTTGTTGGGTGTGTAGAAAAGAGATGAGCGTGAGAAACCGAAAGGGAAGCCATTGTGTGTTTTTTTGTTCTTGATTACGAACAGGGAGACAAAATCTCGATCCCAATTAAAAAACGAAATCTTTGGTAATAGCGGTTGTCGGTGGTTGTGGAATAGTGCGAGTCTAACGTGTAACAAGTTTAAGAACATTAATTTTTTATAGCAAGTAGCCAAGGCGGTCAGGCGGTGTGTTGATCTAAGCGGCAACTATAATGTAATAGAAATATATATTTCTTATTTAATCTTATCTATAGTGATATTATTTTTTATACATTGATATAATAATGTTAGTCGACCAATTTAATAGAATTCTTTTTATATGAATCACTCATGCTGCAAATTGATTGAACCAAAAGCCGTTTTTACTATGATTTTCAATTGTATATCTTTTAAGTAAATTTCTAAAATTTTCTTTTTTAAAATGTATATTTATAAGTTATCGAACGGATATAATAAAAATGATTGGTGGCGACTCTATTAAAAGTATTGTTGTTATATTTTTAAAATATATATGTTCATATATATTTTTAATCTTTTGACAATGTACAGACACTTTGTAGACAAAACGATTGAACCTAGATCTCTTAGAATAAATATAACCCGCTTTTCCGCTTTGATAACTTCATCCAAATTATTATTATATAGTAAGATATGTAATCAAACATATTTAAACCGATTTATATTTTTTTGTTATCAAAATAGTCTGAATAATTTAAATAGAGGCCTAATATCGTCTAAGGCTCCAAATGAGTTAATTAAAATTAAAAGGAATAGAGAAATCATTGGGCTTTTCTATTGGCACTGGCCTGGGCTACGAAGGGCCTCTAATTGGGCGTTAAAAGAATGGTTTAATTTTGAATTTCATCTCCTCATTTATAAAAGTTGAGAAGTTAGTCATCCTACTTTAATTTATCAGAATTTGTTCCTCATAACGATGCCATTAAACCGTTGGTCTAGAAATTATTAATTCAACAATTTTTATGCAATAGGTTATATATATCATTGGTCCGTATGAATTTCATTATTACCTTTAATTTGTATACAATTTGGATTAATTATGAATTTGTCCCATATTTTTCAAAACTTATATTTTGCTTTTCAACCCCAAACTCTCTATTTTCCATCTCCATAACATCATATGGATATACGCATAGCATTTATATGAAACCATAGACAATAAAACCATACTATTTAGTTGCTAAGATATGGAGTCCAATAGCTCTTCCTTCATAAACAGTTAAGAGAAGACCCTTCCTAATAAAATCCCACTGAAAATTAGGGCACCAAACCATTTGTTCGACACGAACCTGCATCCGAAAAAATTCGAGTACATGTCAAACATAAGTATTTTAAAATTTAATTCTTTAAAGATATTTTTAAATAATCATACTCCAAAATCTATATTCGAATATACTTCAGATACGTACTTCCGGTTGCAATCCGCCGGGGATGACAGATCAGCAGTCCCTATCTGCCAGGCTAATTGTGCAGCTGCAGCTGCTAAAAACGCATAAAATGGCCACCCTGCTCCCAAGAAACAATAATGGGATTAATTGAACACATAAGTGTTTGTTGAAATGTCCCAATGAGAAGTAATAGTAAGGAATTATATACCTAATGCAGCGTTGTATCCCGTAAGAGCAAAACTGCCGATGCATGCTGTTGCAAAGCCCGTGATCCACTCCTTAGTCGATTCACCGAATTTCAAGGCGGTTGATTTAATGCCAGCTTTGACATCATCTTCTTTGTCCTGACCAATACACAAACAGTAGGCCGCTTTAAACGCAGCATAAATGGCCGCAATACATCTATTATTATCTGTAACCGCGATAAAACGCAACGATCGAAAACGCGACCGCAACTGCAATTTAAATCTCTGATTGTCTGTGTTTGTTTACCTGATGAGCGTAAATGGTGTCGTAGACGATCGTCCAGCAATAACCGGAAAGGAATAATGGCAACACAATAGATGGTTGTAAGCTTCCTTTAATCGCATGCCACCCAAGTAAAATTCCCCAGTTGATGGTCAACCCTAAATAGGCTTGTGGCTGCATATCACCATGTTATAAATTAGAAACATGTTTATTCAATGTTTTATATTCGAGTCGGTCCAGATTTATTATACATATAATCATCATTATTCATTACCCAATATGTCATTCTCTTCATGAGAGGATATGTACAAATCAGGAAGAGGAATAAAGCCTCGTACATCAAGCTGTAAACAAGAAATACGAAAGTCTATTAGAGTATTGAAACGACAGATGTATATTATAATGTCGAAACAATAATTATTGTAAAAAAAACAAACATAGAAGCAATCGAGTGACCTGTTGTTGGCAAGTTGCCCGAGAATTCCATGACTCAAAAGCATTTGAAACGCGAAGAAACATAGCCCTTGAAACGGTGTGACGGCGCCACTTGCCATCGGTCTCAATTTTGTACGCTCAACCTGCAACAATCATAATTATACATTTATACTGCAATCATAATTTTGTACGCTCAATTTTGTAGATTTAGGTTTGATTTTTTAATTCGAGTTTTTCGAGTTGGCGTGTAGGGTGGAAATTACCATCTTATCAAAGTCACGATCAAGGAAATCATTAATGGTACAAGCAGCACCCCTCAAAAGAGGAGCTGCACATGCAAATACAGCTAAAGTCTTGAAATCAGGGAGGCTTCCGGCCGATGCTGCCAACGTAGCTGACCTATACGTACACAAAATGTTAATCAAGAAACTCGTATGCAACTATGTATGTACGTATGTACGTATGTATGATCCACGTAAATGAAGTGTTAATTAGTTACCATGCAAAGGGAAACAACAGTAGCCATGTACCAATAGGCTTCTCCACACGAGCAAGCTTAGCGTAAGGCTGAATTCCCTCGGGTAAGCAATCAACCAACTGTGAAACTCTATCAACTTCCACATTCGGTTGCACATTGATCGGCTTTCGATTACCTTTCTCAACCGGTGACGTGGTCGTCGACATGCAAGCAACTCGGGTTTTGTAACTCGAGGAATACGAACTGATTTTCCGAGAAAATAAGAAAGGATTCGTGAATGGGGTGGTGAGAGTAGGATGATGCTTCAACATCCTTGTTGTTGGGTGTGTAGAAAAGAGAGAAGCGTGAGAAACTGAAAGGGAAGCCATTGTGTGATTTTGGTTCACAAAGATGTACACTTTCGGCTGTGCCACAAATGTTTTGATGAGTGTGTTGTTATGCATATCTATTTATATACGAAGAGGGAGAGGAAAGTTATGTCCAAATTGAAAGAAAAATCTTACGGGTCAAAACAGGGATGGACCGAGGGTGGTGCTGGGGCAGTCGCCCCCTAAAAATTTTAAATTACCTTATAGTATAGGTATTTTTCTGTATTTTGTTGTCAATATCTAATTTTGCACCCCTAAAAAATTATAATTTTACACTCCTTAAATTTCATTTGAGGTAAGCCGATGAGAAGAATTATAATTATAATTGTTATTTTACATTGACTTGTATCACCATAGTTTATATAAAAATTTGCCCCCATAACATAAAATTTTGGATTCTCTGGGTCAAAATCTACATACTATTTACTTAACACCGGTCTGGGTAAGGTGTTGAACTTGCTAGAATTTCCCAGAACTGCTATGGAGGACCATATAGTCTCAAGTCTACGCTGACTGTGGAACATATGAATTTGAATAAGACCATTACTCACCACCATTCCATCTCTACACAATCAAGTGGCGCACCGCAAGTAAATTTTCCGTCCTTGAGTTAATTTAAAATTTTAACCACGAGGCTTGGGTGAGATAAAAAAAGTTGAGGATTTAACCTGTATTTTAGATAGGATAAATATTCTATACACAGACGGTGAAAATTAAAATTTCCACAAACGCCTTAATTTTAGGGTATAATGAGTTAGTTTAGGGTATAGAGTTTAGAGGTTTAGGTGTAGAGCTTTAGAATTTAGGGATAGTTGTTTCAATTTAAGGTCTAGGTTATAATTTAG
Source organism: Hibiscus trionum (assembly GCA_030270665.1). NCBI lineage: Eukaryota > Viridiplantae > Streptophyta > Magnoliopsida > Malvales > Malvaceae > Hibiscus > Hibiscus trionum. Next base: position 8,353,872 of record BSYR01000045.1, on the reverse strand, counting down.
GGTTTATAGGTTAAAACCTAAATCCTCACCATATTACCCTAAAAACTAAACCCTAAATTATAACTCTAAACCTTAAATTAAAACAACTATCCCTAAATTCTAAACACATGCACTTAAACCCCTAAACCATATACCCTAAACTAACTCCTTATACCCTAAAATTACGGCGTTTGTGTAAACTTTCAGTTTCCACCGCCAGTGTATAGGATATTAATCCTTTTAGATATAGAATAATTTTAAAATTTGTGACTAGTGTCTACCACAATATAGGTCATCAGAACGTGAAATATTAAATATTGGACTCATTATGATAAATACATCAGAAAACTATTTTTTATAATATCTAGTGTGATTACGTTATAATATATGTTCTTTACTTTTTAACCTTTTAAAAACGGATAAAAATCTTTTGCTCCTTTCCGGTGCCTATTTTTATGTCCCAACACTAAAAAAATAAATTCCAAGCCTTAACCCTAAATTCTAAATCCTAAACCCTACACCTTATATCCTTAAAAATACACCCTACCATTGATTCTCTAAACCCTAACCACAAACCTTAATCTTAAACCCTAAATCCTAAACTTAATTTTAGTGTGGGGCATAAACAGGGGCACCAAAAGGGGCAAAAGATTTCTATTCATATATGAATAAAAATTATCTATCCCTTTTCGGTGCCCCTTTCTATGCCTCAACGCTAAAAAACTAAATTACAAGCCCTAACCCTAAATTTTAAATCCTACACCCTACACTCTAGCTATAAACTCTAACCTAGAACCCTAAACCCTAAATCTAATTTTGAGCGTGGGACATAAGTAGGAGCACCGAAAAGGGGTAGGGGATTTCCATCCGTTTATATATATGGATAAAAATCATATATCCCTTTTCGGTGCCCTTTCTATACCTCAATACTAAAATATTAAATTCTAAGCCATAACCCTAAATTTTAATTCCTAAATTCTACACCCTAAAAAATATACACAACCCTAAATTTCCTAAACCCTAACCATAAACCATAACCTTAAACCATAAGCCTAATTTTTAGTGTGAGGCATAAATAGGGGCACTGAAAAAGGGCGGAGGATTTCTATTCCCATTATATATGGGTAATTTTTTCATACACAAGCGGTGAAAATAAAAAAAAATTACAAACATTTTTGTTTTAGGGTTTAGAGAATATGTTTAAGGATTTAAGTGTAAAAGTTTTGAATTTAAGATTAAAATTTAGGGTTTAAAATTTAGTGTTTAGGATGAACATGTTGAGAATTGGTCTTATCAAAACTCGAGTATAATATTAAAACATACTAGAAAACAAATAAAAAAACCCATCATTTCACAGTAAAAAGAAAGAAAAGACTTATTAAACAAAAAATATATATAAAACACCGGTCTTCCAAATAAATTTTAAAAATACATAATTACATATTTGGTTTAAAAAGGTAAGCACTTAGTTTTAGAATTTAGGGGCTTAGTTTAGGGTCTAAAGTTTAGAGGTTTAGGGGTACGGCTTTAGAATTTAGGGATAGTTGTTAGAATTTAGATTTTAGGGTTAGAATTTATGGTTTAATGGTCATGGTTTAGTTTTTAGGGTAATATGGTGAAAATTTATATTTTAACCTACAAACCCTAAATTATAACCCTAAACACTAAATTTTAAAACACTATCCCTAAATTCTAAACTCATATACCTAAACCCCTAAACTCTACATCATAAACTAAGCCCCTAAATCCTAAAACTAATACGCTTGTAAAAAAAATTCACATATTGTATATGAAATAATTACACTATTACTTTATCATAGACAAAACTTGAGTAATATTTTGTTATTTTTAATTTTTTACAAATATAAAGAAAAAGTAATTTCTAATTATTAAAATTTAAAAAAAATTGAAAATGTTATTTTTTATTAGATTGAAATGTTATTTTTAAATACATATGAGTAGATAGACTAAAATATACGTTCACCAGTGTATTATAAATATTAAAATTAAATAAAAAATATCGATCTATGATATATTTAGTTTTTTAAAATTTAAACTTTTATTATTATAATATTTGAAGTGTGAAATATCTCAAGAACACTGGACCCCAGATCGAAAGTGTAAATGGGAGTGTCTTTTCTCGTTACATCGCATTAATTATTAATGGACTAATCTAGATAAAATTAAAATTAAAATTTGTCAAAAAAATAATGAACTAATTTATATTATATATATATATATATATATATATATATATATTTGTTAAATATATTAGATATTTTTAATTGATAAAAATATTAAATATTAAACTGTTTTGCGGGAAAAAAAGGTTATAAAAGTCGTAATAGGAATGACCATTCTATTCCGATTTTTTCATTTACAACGCTAAAAATTAGCCATTAATATTACTTGAGAAATTCATTGTTTTCACTCCAGCGAAACAACCGATAATTGGCATAAAAATGAATAATTTTATAATTTATATACATCAATTATATTTAACAAATTTTTTTGAACATTCATGGTACAATGTTTATATTATATAAATTCTTTTTAATCTCATCTATAAATCAGAAGATTTTTAACACTTAAACATGTTCAATCTCACATCTTCATATATATTGTACCAATAATAATATCAATCGAACTATATTAAATCCACAATTATATCAACTATATAACGTATGTAATATTAAAAATTAAGCTTATACAAGGGTAGGGTAACGATATTCTAGTCCACATTGAAAAGGAGGTCTTTGGTCAAATATTATAGTTTTAATATGCTCAATAGCGGTCTGCAATGGCAACCATGGAAATGGCAACCATTTCCATGGAAAACATAACTCCAATAGTTTAGGAATGGGACTTTGATCCATGTAATAATCTCAAACCAGCAATATTGTCTCTTCTTTTTAATTACATCAATTTAATTGCAAAAAATAAGTCTTTGGTCAAATATATATGCTCAATAGCGGTCTGGAAAAATCAATAGATTCTGTGGGGAAAAAATGAGCACCTAGCTACCATATCTCTGCAAGCTTAAGTACTTGGACTTTGTGTACAAGTTGATGGCACTTGTTACACTAAAAATGTTACCAATAATATTACGGTGGATACTTTTTCCGGGGCGAGACCAGCTGCGTAAGATACGTTCCGACACAGCGTGAGCGATACCGCACATAACCAGACTTACCAATTGGTATAAGGACTTTTCGAAACCATAAATGAGAAAGCTGGAAGCTCAGATAAACCAGATATATATATTTATAGACACACAATTGGACAGACCAGACGATTCAGGTTTAAGAAGACTAGTTTGGAACTGTTCAGATTAAGACAAGCAATGTGAAATTTACAAAGCCACCAAGTGGAGTAAATGGGTTCCGATAGTGTACCAGAGTCTTTAAGGAATCCGAATTCTTGAAGCTTTCTGCATATGCATGAAAAGAACCAACAGAAAAGGCGGCGGCGGCGGCAGTAGTAAGGCAAACTACTATTGGAACCCATTTTTCATGCATGCATGCATGCTGCTGCCTAGAAAATTTAGAGACCTGTGAAAGCTGCAACGTATTGATACTGCTTTGAGTACCCACCACTTCGTCCATCCAAATCTCGTAATATACCTAGAGCTGACCTTTGAGCCTCAGTTTGTGTCCGTTTTATTGTGCAAGCCTCGGCCAAGAATGAACTTAGCTGTTTTGGTGGCTTCATAGTGTTGACAGCAGAGCTACTTGTATAACAGGTTGTAAGCTGGTAGATCTTGTATTCTATGTACATCATCCAAAGACAGTTCTCTCTGCAGTTGAGTGCGCGTTACTTGTAAAACCTCCTGCACGAACGAAAATTATCGATATGACAAAGTTTGCCAATATGTGAATGTGAGAATGGAAAGAAAGAGAGACGTAGAAAGTACATTGAACTCCATGTAGGAAGCATGCATAGCAAGCCACTGAGCATCCATCAATTCAAAAGCTACACAATATAGTACATCGAAGGCTTCTTCATCTTCTGCAAAATTTCAAACAATCACGATTGTGAGACCGAATACACAGAACCGGCACTCAAATCTTTGTTTCCATTACCTCCTAATAGTTTCATGAAATTGTATCCTGGTAGATTTTTTGGTTTTTCTGCAAAAATAGAAAGAGGAACCGATCAACGAAAATGTTTGCATTAGAACTTAACAATCCAGACACATGCACTATTGACTTCCATGAAAATTATTAATGAACAAATAGGGTCCAAGCAATGCAACAAGTAGTTAACACAGCCAACAAACCTGAATATAAATCCAACATCTGAATCAACATAAAAGTTACATTGATACCAGCAACTGCGAATGGGTATTCCCAAGTAGCTCTGTTTCCATCTTGCTTAAATAATAACCTATAAAAAGATGCCTTCATTTTGTATTTTTATATAATTAGTAAATAAGGCAATTTTCATGCAAAATCTGGACAGGAAAAACCAAAGACGAAAGATAAGGCTTACCGGATAATTTTGGCCAAAAAACAGCAAATTTTCTAGTGAAACGAAACCGCAACCCCTAAGGTGAGAAGTTTGCTTTTAGACAAATAAAATTAATGTATGCTGTTTGTTACATATCCTTTTTCAAATTTCAAGTCTCCTAGATACCTCTATGGATAGATAGCGAGTTAAACAGTCGTAAAAAAATGAAAGAAGCGCACCGAAAGTCAGTTGATGGATTAGAACCTTGCCACCCCATATCTTTCCATTGTTCAGAGATCAAGCCTGTTAGAACAACATTAGGAAAGGCGATGTTCCACAATTTTATGAGAGCTTTCTGTTACACCAAAGGATCACGAGATCATTAGTCTTCTAGTTTATATGGCATTTCATCTGATTAAAATGAAACATCGAAGAAGCCCCGAAACCACAACTACTTACAAATTATAGAAGCTACAACAGATATAAGAAACAAAATATTTGCAAGATCTTCTAGGGTAAAAAAGTGATGTTATTTATGTTGTATAACAATGTCTGATCATAGTTAGAAAAGATATAAAACAATATGGAAGTTAAAAGATTGCCTGATGGTCGGGATGAGTCTCGTCAAAGGGTATGTGTAGTCGTTCTTGAAGCCGTCGAAGTCTTTGTTCCTTATCAGAATTGAAAAAAAAAACTACATCAATTTTATTATCCCTGAGGCTGAGAATGGAATGAAGATGTTTATATGTATATGTATATACACACACATTAATACAAATCACCCTAACAAAACCAATACTATAGTTCTGAAACAATTTCTCATTAGTGCACAACAAATGCCACAAATTCTCTTGGCATGTCTGTAGACTGAATGCCAAGAAATGATGGCAAAAACCAGTTCGGTTCTACTCAAGCAAGTCCGATTTTATAACCGAGTACATAAACCTTACAGGGGAAATAAATACTTTTATTATGAAAAATAAAATCACAGATAAGAAGGTTGAAAACATTAACAAAAACCAGTCCTAACTTCACATTGTCAATTACCTGAATAGGATCCAAAGTGTAGTCAAGAAACTTCTCGTTGCGCTTGCCGAAGCGATTGAAGAGCCCTCCTATCCATGATCGTGGCCCAACCATAGCATTAGCTACAATCAGACGAGGCTGATCAGAGATATTAAACAATGAGTTGTAAACAGAATGCTATCCTAAATCGGAATGCCGAAAGAATTTATCAAGAAAATCTACTCACTAAAACATTGAGCTAACTGTGATATGAGGTGAGTGGAATTGTGTGGCCATTCCAACTCTTGACCGCCCTTCTTTCGTCTCCAGTAAACCTCATCCTCATCAACCTGCATTTCGATTTTAAGCAAACCAGCCAATACCAATTAGCTGCAAAACTTTGTAACCAAGCTCTTAACTATTCATTATATAATGTAAATGCATTCACTAAGACATAACGGAGAGAACAAGAGACATAATTATTCAATGCAGAAATGGAAGAAATGATTGGCCAACAGAAACAGATTAAGCTAACAGATATGTCTAAATTAATGCACTTGTAATTACTCTGTTAAGAGAAGAACAAGAAGGAAAGCATTGGCGACGCTTCCTTAATCTCATGAGAGAATCATAAACAAAAAGATTGGATTTTTACATTCCTTTTAACCAAAGGGAAAAAAGAAGAGAAACGGGTAACAAATCATTGCAGTAAACTCATGCCCCTCTATCCAATTCAACCCTTATCATCATTATTCATTAGAGATGGGGTCAGGGAATATAATAATGACACAAACACAAAGATCCCCGGAAATAATGAAGAAAATGGAACATTTTTCATTGAGAAAAAGAACATAAAGTCTTAAGACCGCAATCAAAGGCCACTTTTTGCTGTAAGAAACTTTATTTGCACCCCCAAAAAGAACAAAGCTTTGCAATTTGCAATGCAAAAGAAAGAAACAAAAAGGAAAGGTTTTTAGCTACCTGTTATTACATGTGTAGAGAAGAAATCTGGGTTGAGGGGAAGGGCCGGATTGGGTGAGGGGCAAGAGAAAGATGAGATGGGGAATGGCAGCATGTTATGGTGGAATTTGGAGGCACCGTAGGATAGAAGCAGGTGTTATTGCTAATCGTCTCGCTCTGCCACGAAGTTCCCTGATCATTTGCCTTCATCGTAGCACTCGGATGAGGTGTTGTTATATATTGTTGTTCTTCTCCCCTCTGCTTTCCTAAGCTTTGGCTGGCTAGTTTGTTAAAAAAATGTTATGAAAATGAGATTTACAATTAATGTGAAGTTATCTTTTGAAAACATAATTAAAATCAAATTGAATAATTTTTTTTTAGACCATTCGCTCTAGAGATTGAATAGTTGTATGTAATGAAATTTAATTAAAATAAATTATATTTGTTTAATCTACAGTTTTGACACAATGTATACAATCAGACATCTTTCATATATATATATATATATATATATATATATAAATAGAAGGATATTAAACGCTTAAGAATGTTTAATTTCGTCAACAATCTCTAAAGCAAGTGGCTGAAGTTTTTAGTTGACATTTTACTCTCTTTCTAGGTTACAACTTCCTAACCCATTAGAACAGATTTTCCTTTCTCCATAGGTAGAAATTGTTTCAAAAAAAGTTTAACCTCACATCTTATTGTATATTATATTAGCTACATGACAACCCATTTAAACTCATTCAACAAAAATAAATTATAATTGCTTGGATCAATTTAGTTTATATTTTTTAATAAAAATCATATTTTTGAAGAGAAATATATTTCTTAGGAAAATCACTAATTTTAAACTAATATATTTATTTTTACATTCTAAAAATAAAAATATTTTACTTGTGGATTTAATTAGATTTCAATAAATACAACTTTTTAACATATAAATCAAAGTAAATATCTTTAATTATTATTCAATTAATGTTGAGTTTTGTTATGCAATATCTATGAATTTGGGTAGCAGAGCAATCTGCTTGATATTTTGGTTCGCTCACTACTCATTTTACAGTCTGTAAAGCGTTTTGTTTGGATAAAGACAAGAAAATTTAGGAAGGCTTCTAAATTTTGACGAAATATTAATATCTATGGAATTATTTATTTTTCTTTGCACTTTTAATTTTTTGTATAAGATTTTGGTGGATTAGTCCCCATTATTCTCCATTATAGATGTGTTATATTTGTGATATCTTCCATAATCATTTAATAAATTTAAGTTGTCATTGTAAAAAAAACAAGTGTTGAGTGCAATGACAAGGCACATTACTCTAAGGAGAAAATCTGAATTCAAACTCTAGAGACGATATTATTGGACGGGAGAACCATGAATCTCGAATATGGACCATAAAATGAAAATTATAAATCTTCTACCTTTTTGGTGCTCCTATTTATAATTAAAGTTTAGGTTTATAGTTTAGGATTAGGGTTTTAAAGAATTTGTGATAAGGTTTATTTTTAAGGTATAGAGTTTATGAATTATGATTTAAAATTAAAATTTAGAATTTAATTTTTTAATATTCACGTATGGAAAGATGTAAAAAAAGACAAGATATTTTTGTTTTAAAATAAAAATGTGCTGTACCAAAAAAAGTTTAAAAGTTTATTATGAACAAAGGATGAGTCTACCACGTGCGACGAACATTGTTGAAAACCACTAACGATGAACACCATTATTTTTTTTTAAATTTTAAAAATCTAAAGGACTAAAATTATAATTAAAATTATCTCTTAAAAAATAAAAATCAAATTTAATAATTATTTTATAATATTTTTTAATAGGTTAGAATCAAATATACCCAGTTCCCCTAAACCCTAACAAAATCAATCTCTTAAAAAAATAAAAATCAGTTTATAAAAATCAATCTCATATTTGATTCGAATATATTAAAAAATTATAAAATTGATTTCTATTTTTTTAAGAGTTTGATTTTGTTAGGGTTTAGGAGAATTGGGTATATTTGATTCTAACCTATTAAAAATATTATTAAATAATTATTAAATTTGATTTTTATTTTTTTAAGATAATTTTAATTATAATTTTAGTACTTTAAATTTTTAAAATTTTAAAAAATTAACGGTGTTCATCGGTGTTTATTATTAGTGGTGTTCATCAATGTTCGTCGCCCGTCGTAAAATTTTCCATGAACAAAATCTAAAAGTACACTTTTTTTTCCTTCCACCAAAACATTAGGCGCAATCAAACATAGTTTATGATCTGATTGAAAAATTATTAATAGTTTAAAACTGAAACAAAATATTTCAAAATTTAAGGACCAACATAAAATGAAATTATAATTTGGAGACCTCCTACACAATTAACTCTAGAAAAACTCAACAACTCCTAATTTAATTAATAATTATTTCTACATCGATATGTTTTATGGTTTTCTTTTTTCCTGCAGAATTGTTCACAGTAGGGGTGAGCGTTCGATCGAGTCGAGTTAAAAAATTTCGAGTTATTCGAGTTGACGAGTCATATTTTACAACTCAAACTTTATTTGAATTTTTTCGATTCGAGTCGAGTTTAAAAAATTCGAGTCGAGTTTAAGAAATTCGAGTCGAGTTTTCGAGTTCCTATAAAAATTTAACTATAATTATTTATCATGTTATACTAGGGTTTGATTCCAATTTAAACTTCTTTCTCTAATCATATATGATATTTTTCGAGTTTTCGAGTTCCTATATATATTTTTTCACATGTGACAATATTTCTTCATATTTTTATATATCAGTATGTATATATCATAAAAAATAGAGGGACTCGTCTCAAACTTAAAGATAAATCTACTAATTACTAAAAATTTCGAGTTATTCGAATTTCTATTTTACAATTCAAACTTTATTTTAAATTTTTTCGAGTTATTCGAGTTTATGAAATTTCGAGTCGAATCAAGACGAGTCGAGTATTTTTGCCTCGAGTCGAGTTATTCGGTTTTTTCGAGTCGAGTCGAGTTTTGCTCACCCTAGTTCACAGTTCCTTAGTTTATTATAGTCAACTAACCTATGAATTGAAGTTTAATTAATTAACTTTATTAGTCAACTAACCTATGAATTGAAGTTTAATTAACTGATTTTCCCATGGCCAAACATTTGGAACAGCCTACCATTTGTAATTAGCTTATAGCCTTTCTAGAGTAGTATTACTGTAGCTTTAAAAAAAGTTTAACACCTATATGTTTTTAACACATTAGATACAAAATTGGTTATGCAATAATTATAGCAATATATAAAATTTAATATAAATATATTTTAAATAACTTTATAAAATTTTATGGTTCTGTTCGGCAATTAGTTGATAGCTGATAGTGAATTTTATTAGCCGATTTGACTACCGAAATTCATTAAAAGACTGTATGCAAAGACATAATTATATTCAATATTTGATTGAATAATTTATTAGTTAACATCTAAATTAGCGAAAAGCGTATGTTTTAAGGACTTAATTAAAATAACTTTTTAATTATGAGTCATAGTTTGTGATGTGGCTGAATTGGTAAATTCCATAAATAAACAACTTTTTGGTCAAAGTTGAACAACCAATAGTTAATAGGGAAGAACAAATCAAAAATTCATTAAATGTTGCTCTATAGCATTGATTAGTAGGAAACCTTTTTACCTGGACTGGCCACCTTTGAATTGAACCCTTCAACAAATCCTGACCGTTCGTTTGTCTCGAATACATTCCTTGGTTATGATGTTCAATGTTCGCTGGTCAGCATAAACGTTTGATTCTCAAACAAGTTTATTAAAAATGATGATTTGTTTAATAAATTATGTACTTAAGAATGATTTGTTTAATAAATTATGTATTAAAAATGACCCTTTGCTATATATATAACAGTTGAAGTTGAAGTTGCAGAGCTGGTAGTAGGCATGAGCTCTCTCGTTCGAAACGCGGCAGCAAATTTCAGCCGCAGAGTTGATGGCTACGAGCTCTTGGATCAAAGCCAGGGTACAAAGGAAGAAACTTCGGGCCGATACAGGACGTTTTCCAAGAGAAGGTCTCAGAGTTACAGGCGAGATCGAGCCAGAAAAAGGCAGATTTTCTTGAGATCATACAAGTTATCAGCCGTGTGCGACGACCGGGGACGACACGAGATGAAGCCGAGGAAACTGAAGAAGGTGGTGCTTAAGGTTAAGAAGGTTGTGGAATCGCTGGTGTCGTTTATGCGAATCGGTTCGTTGAAATCTTGTAATTGCCGATCGGCGATTTATGCGGCTGTTCCGATATCGATTAAGAAGTGTTGTTGAATGTTTCTGAACTTTAACTTGACACTACTATGTTTAGGTGAATAACTGCAGCTAAAATTAACTTTGGATTTTGTATTAACTTTGCTGTGTGGCTTGTATCTGTTGAATTGGTATTATCTTACCTCGGTTAGATTCTGTGTTGCCCGAACAACATAGAGTTGTCCCTATAGGCTTCATTTTATGAGGGCTGTTGCTGTTTTATACACAGGGACAACTCTTTGTTCGGGCAAGCTCCCGGCTTTTCGTCAAACTGGGAGCGGCAAGCATTATCTTGATGAATGTTCTGTTGAATGGCCTGAATACATTTGCTTGTAGCATAAGCAACCAACAATTGCTCTTCTTGTTCAAATTGTTTCTGCTCAGATTTCTCCATGTACCTGAACTGCTTGCACAAACAACATCGAACTCGGTTCGAATCCAGCAATGACTTAACAAGCTTCTCGACAGTACTTTTATCCGTGAACACTTTCGGAGCAACCTGATCTGGTTCACAGTGTAACCCGACTGTCAATGTATTGCCTATAACGTTATAGTTCTTTTCTGTGTACACTTTTTTTGTATCGAACTTAGCCGTTAAATCATTAACAACATGATTACGTGGTCGTTTCATTCATGTATTCGAATTTTTCATGTATGAATTTAAAAACAGAAGTAAACCAACCAAAAAAAAGAGTACTTGATTAATAGAATTACAATGAATAACAAGTTTAAGAATCTTATCAACTTTTGTATTTTTTTTTTTTGTCAAATACATTGATCAACAACGTTTCAAAAAATTAAAATAAATTTCAATCGATTGGCATTTGGTATCGACATAACGGACACATATGACTCGTCTCCAACCACTCAACAATGCAACCATGATGGTAAACATGGCCGCAAGGCATCGAAGTAATCTCGTCGCCGTTGAAGAACTCGTCCAAACAGACGCCACATTCTTTCCTTGAACTCAAATCCTCGCCCAATTTCCTCCTCTTCTTCAATGGAAGATAATCTTCATCTTCATTGTCCCCATATTTGACCCTATTTAAAGTTTCGATCGACGACTTACTCGCAGGCTTGAAATTCACTGAACTCGTCAACGATTCATCAATCAACTCACCGATCTCGTCATCGAAACTCACCTCAACGAGTATCTCGACTCTCAACTTGATTACTTGATGTCCAAGGTTCACAGGCAAACTATCGGCATGCCGTGCATGAGACAGGATATCAGGAACAAGGACAGTATCAACGAATTCTGGAGTTATTCCCGAGTCCGCTACCATGGAACGTATGGTGTTTCGAGCATTTTCTTCCGATAAAAACACGTCACGACGACCGGCGACGGACCGGTTGAATATTTCAAAGGTTGCCTCCGGGTTAAGAGATGAAATGCAACGAATGTCTAGATCTATGAGGAGAAGACGATGTGGGATATTAGAACCAAAATGGTCTAAAAAACTGCCGTCTTCTTGCCTGATCTTGATGTAGTAACGGGAAGCCATGGCAAGATTTTCGAATTCGATTTTCTGGGTTTTGAATTTTGATGTGATTTATTGGAGTTAATACGTCGGTTCAAGTGAAAGAAAGTATAAGGGTTTTATAGGTGTTGAAGTATTATAACGATTAACGAATAAATAACCAGTTGAAGATTACTCGTACCAAAAGTTACTAGTACAATAATTACATTTTTATTTTTTATTTTTTTTAGTTTAATTATTGGTATTTAATCTATTAGCCGATTAATTTGGATTGAGTATTGCAGAGGCCCGCTATTAGGACGACTCTCCCAACCCAAATCGCATCATTCACAATGTTAGAATTCGAACCTCTGATCTTACTTAAGGGATCTAGGTTCTCATCCTATTAGACCAACTGATTGTTCATATTTTTATATTTTTTATTTGTACATGTAGACAAGATTTTATATAAACTCATTAAATAGTAATTCGACAAAATGATTATGATACTTGTACTTCAAAAATGTTTATTTATACAAATAATATCAAAAATGACACTAACCTATATATTTATTCTTTAAAAATTAAAGGGAAAACTACACCGGTGGTCCCCAAACTATTACCATTTTCCTATTTTGGTCCCCAAACTATGTTTTTCGGCAAAATTGTCCCTTCTGTTAAATAGTTCTCATGTTTTGGTCCTCGGCGTTAAATAGCTAACAGTTTTGCTGACGTGGCATTTTTTTAAGAGGGGAGAGAAATAATTAAAAAATATTTAAAAAATGACACGTCAGCAAAATAGTTAGCTATTTAACGTCGGGGGACCAAAACAGGAGAACTATGTAACAGAAGGGACGATTTTGCCGAAAAACATAGTTTAGGGACCAAAATAGGAAAACGATAATAGTTTGGGGACCACCGGTGTAGTTTTCCCAAAATTAAAATATAAATTATTTATTTTAAAATTATAAACCTTAAATTCTAAAGTCTGCAAATTAGACACTAACTCTGAATTAATAACTAATATCTAAAACCGACAACCTGTGTGTCGATTTTTTTTCTTCCTAAATTATAAACGTACATAAATATATGACTAATTACTCTATATAATATTAGTGGAGTAATTTTTTTATTAATGAGTTAATGACATATAAAAATAATAAATAATAAACAATTAAACATATGACGCCATCCTAAAAATATTAGTGGAGTAATTTTTTTATTAATGAGTTAAATATATGATAATCATCTCTTGGATCCGGGTTTGAGCATCAGTAATGTCATGCTGTGTGTGTCGTCTTTGAAAAGATTAAGAAAATTGAACAGATGCTACCCTTGCATCACACCAGCATATTCAAAAATAATAATAAACAATTAAACATATGACGCCATCCTAAATTTGTTTCTGGAAACTTTTTATTTTCGTAAACAAATTTTGGATATTGTTTCTCTATAAACCAGAATAATTATTTGATGTTGTAATACGAAATGTTTACATTTTTATGTACAACTTTAATCGATTATGTATCTGTAATTAATTTTTTATTTAATATTTTCCTTCATTTAAAAATGACGTCTAGTAAAGTAAGTATATTTGGCCGGTTGATCAAGCTGCTTGAAATATCAAATGAAGACAAGAGGAGCCGTGACTCTAAAAAACGTATTAAAAATGTTTTTTTAATTGATATTATTTTCTTTGATCCTTAAATAACTTTTTTATAGAAATGAGTTGGGTATACTATAGGCCTCGTTAAAAACCTCCTAAACCTAAATGGGGAAAAAAATACCTATCAGAATACTAATACAAAAGACAACGCGAGCAAAACCTCGTCTACATAAGCCTAATCACAAAACTACCATAGTCATGGCTCTAAACACCATGGAACAAGCGACACAAGCAACCCCCTTAATCACCAGGACCAACATGCCACCGAGCCTCAGCACCATTGCCTATGTGTTGCTCGGGTTCCACCTCCAAATCCCCTCTCAAGCACAAGCCACGATCTGCGGCAACCAACGCCATCACACGTAAAGGGTGCTCCAAGTAAGTCGACGCAGCAAGGCCCCCATCCCGACTCAAGGACGCAAGTTTGTCGGCAACATCATTACTCTCCCGTTTGACATGATTGATCATAACTTGCCAATTGAGACAAATCAACTCCCTAATATCTTCAACCAGCACACTACCGGCTAAAGCCGCCGATTTACCGCCAATAATCCTCGTGATCTCCTTATAATCCATTTCGACTTCTACACATCTATAGCCCCTCATCCATGCATAAAGTAAGCCATCATGCAGCGCCCATAATTCCGCTAGAAGAACTGAGCATCTACCCACATACCTAAAAAAACCGAATCACTCCACCAATCACTGCCCGATTATCCTTCGTGTTTACCGCAGCATCAACATTGAGCTTAATCCAACCCGGCGCTGGTACCGACCAATGCACTAAAGAACTAGAATACAACATTACTATAATTTTATTTTTAAAGTTTACAATTATTTTAAAATTAAAATAATGATGGATGTATTCGGTTTGCTTATCTAATAAAAATAGTATAGTTTGCATATTTGATTTCAAACTCGAATATTTATGTTTGAGCTTGAGATTAACTCTATACTATATAAGTTTAATATTAGGATGCTCGACAATGAAAATAATGTAATAATTCTTTGATAAAAATTAAAAAGTAGGATTATATCAAGAGAAAATTTTTGATATACAAATTGTACAAACTTTACAAATTTAGTAACTTTAAGGATGATATTAGCAAGGGGAATCTATAGTTTCGACCTTAACCCGAAATTTAAAAATTTTAACTAACCCAAAATTTAAAAATTTAACGATCATGTCTCACCCCAAATTTAATATATTTTAACATGACCTAACCCCACCAATCCGATACAAAAGAAGTATAACTTGTTCTGACTTGAAAAAATTGATAAAATATTAAATGTAATATGAAAATTTAATAAAGATATAAGTATTTTAATTAAAAATATATTGGGTCGGAGAATTTTCACCTTAAACCCAAACTCGTCTCGTTCTCGACTCAATCTTTACTAACCCCCCCCCCCCCAGAACCTGAAATTCAAGAGAAACACTTCTGTTCGGGTTGAGACATGTCATGTCGGGGCGGGCGGGTTCAAGTAATTTTGTCATCCCTAGTTAACTTAAAGTTTATGATTTAAGACTCAAATATATGATTTAGGGTTAAATTTTAAGGTTTATGGTTTAAAATTTATGGTTTTAAGATTATGGATTTAAATTTTAGATTTAAAGGAAGGTTTATGTAATTTTTTGCACATATTATGTACTTGTACATCAAAATATAACCCTAAGTTCAAATCAAACCGTTTAGATTCAAAATTGAAGATTTATCTTGTTTATTTAATAGTCTAATTTTTTAGGCAAAATTTGTTGAGACAATGTAAAATTTAAAAGTTTTATGTATTTTTGAGATTGGAGAATGAGTGAAAATAAATGATTGAGATTCGCTGCTGGGCGGGCGTGCTGTTTTGCACAGCAGTGCTGGGAGTGCACCGATGGTGGGTGCTTCATGTGCGCGTCAGCATTTTATGTGGTCTCCACCGCCTGAAAATGTTTAGAAGATCAACGTGGATGGGGCATGTGATCTATCCGGGGGTCGTGCTTCATGTGGGGTGTTATCCGTGATTTCGCGGGTAATTGGATTAGTGGTTTCTCGGAATTCATTGGTCGATGTAGTTCCCTTGAGGCGGAAATATGGGCGATACATGAGGGTTTGTTATGTGCGCTCGAATGTAATGTTGGGGCGTTGATAGTTGAATCGGATTGTCTTGAGGTGGTTCGGTTACTACAGAAGGAGCGTGACGATGTTGGTCCGTTGTCTCTGTTAGGATCTGTTCGTCGTTTATTTACAAAGGTTAGTATGCACGAGATTCGTCATATTTCTCGGGATGCTAATCGCATTGCCGATGTTCTTGCTAAATTGGGTCCTTGGAATGGTTACGATGCGATTTATTTTTGTGCCCCGCCGAAGGCGGTGCTCGCGCTTTTACATGAGGAGCTACCTAATCCTATAGTTTGATTTGTGTGTCATTTGTCGGGTTAACCCCGAATTTCTGTAATGCTATGGTGGGTACTCTTTTCCTCCATTTAGGTTAGGGAGGTTTTTAACGAGGCCTGTTATAGTATCTTTTTTTTTTGACAAAATTTTGGGCCTCGTTAAAAACTCTCTCCCTATTAGAGAGGGAAAAGAGTGCCCCACTACATATATTGTCATAGTATCCCTTTATTAATCAAAAATAAATAAATGATTGAGATTGAAAGAAAAAATGAAGAGGAAAATGAATTATCTTAAATTTTACGACCTATAAATGATTCTTTAACCTTATTTTTAGAATATTTCACTTTTGAAATATCATAATCTTATATCTTGCCAAAATTGAGTTTTAGGATAAATAAATAATGATAAATTTTAATAAATTTGTTTTTTACGAAATAATGATAAATTTTAATATATTTAGGAATGTAGAGTATAATTTATTGTTTTTTAATATATTTAGAAATTGAAACCCTCGAGGTTGGAGGGCAACCAAAAAAAACTATGTATCTGTAATTAATGTTTTATTTAATATTTTCCTTCATTTAAAAATGGCGTCTAGTAGAGCAAGTACATTTGGCCGGTTGATCAAGCTGCTCATTTTTGTTCTTTTACATTTCTTTAGATTATGACTTATGAGTTTTAGACCTGAAGAAGCACTCCATTCATTCTCTTAAAGTTTCTTTTTCTCTTTCCCTCTAAGATTAAAATTAGAAGTTGTCAAAAAAAATGTCGTCTAGTAAGATCAGAGGTAGAAATATCAAATGAAGACAAGAGGAGTCATGAATCTCAAAAACGTATTAAAAATGTTTTTTTAATCTTTGATATTATTTTTCTTTGATCCTTAAATAATTTTTTATTGACCCTATAAAAAAATTAAATAATTTTTTAATAAAGATTAAACTTCATCAATAAATAAAACGATTTTTTTTTTTGAAAGGTGCTGGTTTTATTGATAATGATAACCAAGAGAAGAGAGATAGAGAGTACATTATAGAAAGAACTTCTCTTAATCTAAGATAACAGACATAAGAAAATAAGAAAACCAGCCCAATGATCTGAACAAACTCGGAGTGCATCAACAGGAATGCAGATAACGAGTGAATCCGAGATAGAACTAAACAAACAGCCTTTCTGCTAGCAATGTAGCAAGGGAGAAACCATCAGCAGTTGTGGAAACATGTTCATTGTGAATTATGAATGTGCTGTCTGTCTCGTTCTACTATTAGAGTGGTTGCAGCGGGAGCTTCTTCTATCCAGAAAGCTGGCATGTCAGAGCCTCTTCCATGTTGCGCAAGAGTGTGAGCGGCCATATTCCCTTCACGTCGAACATGGCAGAAAGCAGCTTCATGAAGGTTACAAATTGCATATTTGATATCTTCAATCACTACCCGTAGCGGCGAGAGATCTGCAGAGGCTGAGTTTAATTTCTTAATAATAGACAGTGAATCTCCCTCGAAAATAACCCTAGCAAGCCCCAGGTCGTTAACAAAATTCACAGCATCCCTGCAAGCTAGAGCTTCCGCTAAGAACACATTGGCAACGTGTTGATGTTTTATGGTGCATGCTCCCATTATTAAGCCAGCATTGTTTCTACAAATTACCCCCGAAACGGAGACCTTGGATTGCACACAATAAGCAGCATCAAAATTAGCTTTAATTAGGTTCCCATGAGGAGCAGTCCATTGTTGTGTTTGTGGACGTGGTGTTGGTTGCACTGCATTGTGTAGGTTGTCATGTTCCCTAATGTATGCTTTGATGAAAGCAACCGACTCCTCAACAGTGGTTGGCTGATTTTCATGTACCACTTTGTTTCGAGCATACCATATGGCCCAACAGGATACTACAAAGCCCTTCTTAGCAGTGTCACACAAACTGTTGTAGGCATTAGTTATCCACTCCTTCCAAGGCAAGGTTGAAGTGGTCATTGGCAGTGAGATACCCTGGGCTTCAAATATAGTTGTTGAGTACCAACATTCGCGTATCAAGTGCTCTATCCCCTCCCTGCCTGAACAACAAAACTGACAGCCATTTGGGACATGCAGATTTCGAGTCTGAAGATTTTCATAGGTTGGAAGGAAATTGTTCACAGTTCTCCACATTGCAATTTTTATTTTTTCTGGTAACTGTAAACTCCACATGTGACTATAAAAGTGCTTCATACTCAGAGGAGGTGTACCTGAAGACGTTGTAGGGTTTCTACGTAGTAATTTGTACCCGCTTTTGACTGTGTATACACCTGTATTATCATGCTTCCAAACCAAGGTGTCACTTTGATGCGATTTTGCCAACGGTATCTCACAAATTGTTGACACCAAACTATCTGGAAATAAGCGGTGTAGTACATCCAACTTCCAACATTTGGCAGGTACATCTATAAGGTCTGCAACCTTAGAGTAGTGTATATTGATAACATCAGATCGAAGCCTACCATCTCCGTCATTTGGAATCCACGAATCATTCCATATGTTGACTGATTCACCATTCCCAATACGCCATGTAAGGCCCGTTTCAAGAAGCCCTCTGGCACTCCATAAACTGCGCCAAGTATAGGATGGATTGGAGCTCAAGTTTGCATGAAGGAAATCCGTTGAAGGGTAGTACCTAGCTTTTAGTACCCTTGCCAGCAAAGAATCAGGGTGCTTAATGAGTCTCCAACATTGTTTGGCTAGCAGTGCGATATTGAACTGACCAAGGTCTCTGAAACCCATGCCCCCCTCATGCTTCGAATAGGCTAATTGGTTCCAAGTTGTCCAATGAATGCCTTTGCTTGTGCCTGCTGTCTTCCACCAGAATTTGGCCATGGATTGTTCCAAAGCTTTACATAAAGAAGAGGGCAATAGAAAACAATGCATGGCATAAACTGGGATTGCTTGCAACACACTGCGAATCAATGTTGCTTTGCCGCCCATCGATAGAAACTTTGTGCTGTATGTGTTAGACTTGTTGTTAACCCATGGCATAATAAATGTTTAACCGACCGTCCAAACTAGAATACAGCATTACTATAATTTTATTTTTAAAATAAAAATTAAAATAATGATGGATGTATTCGGTTTGCTTATCTAATAAAAATAGTATAGTTTGCATATTTGATTTCAAACCCGAATATTTATGTTTGAGCTTGAGATTAACTTCATACTTTATAAGTTAAATATTAGGATGCTCGACAATAAAAATAATGTAATAATTTTTTGAAAAAAATTAAAAGGTAGGATTATATCAATAAAAAAATTTGATATACAAATTGTACAAATTTGATAAATTTTAGGATGATATTAGCAAGGGGAATTTATAGTTTTGACCTTGACCTAAAATTTAAAAATCTTAACTGACCTAAATTTTAAAAATTTAACGGATCATGTCTCACCCCAAATTTAATATATTTTAACATGACCTAACCCCCACCAACCCGATACAAAAGAAGTATAACCTGTTCTGACTTGAAAAAAATGGTAAAATATTAAATGTAATATAAAAATATAATAAAGATATAAGTATTTTAATTAAAAATATATCGACTCAATCTTTACCAAAACTCGCCCGCCCCGAACATGAAATTCAAGAGAAACAGTTCTATTCGGGTTGAGGCATGTCATGTCGGGGCGGGCGAGTTTAGGTAATTTTGTCATCTTTAGTTAACTTAGGGTTTATGGTTTAGGACTTAATCATATGATTTAGGGTTAAAATTTAAGGTTTATGGTTTAAAATTTATGATTTTAAGGTTATGGAATTAATTTTAGATTTAAATATGTAATTTTTTGCACATATTATGTACTTGTATATCAAAATATAACCTTAAGATTCAATCGAACCATTTAGATTGAAAATTAAAGATTTAACTTGTTCATTTAATAGTCTAATTTTTTAGGCGAAATGTAAAACTTAAAAATTTTATGTATTTTTTAGATCGGGAATGAGTGAAAATAAATGA
Organism: Hibiscus trionum; assembly: GCA_030270665.1. Lineage (NCBI taxonomy): Eukaryota > Viridiplantae > Streptophyta > Magnoliopsida > Malvales > Malvaceae > Hibiscus > Hibiscus trionum. The sequence continues at coordinate 8,333,712 of BSYR01000045.1, read as the reverse complement.
ATGAGAATGAAAGAGAAAATGAAGAGGAAAATGAATTGTCTTAAATTTTACAACGCATAAATGTATCTTAACCTTATTTCTAGAATATCACTTTTGAAATATCATAATATTATATCTTGCCAAAATTGAGTTTTAGGATAAATAAATAATGATGAATTTTAATAAATTTGTTTTTTACGAAATAATGATAAATTTTAATATATTTAGGAATGTAGAGTATAATTTATTGTTTTTTAATATATTTAGAAATTGAAACCCTATCCGACTAAAGGCTTTAGTATAAAACAATGTTTACTAATACAAATAAAATTGCGATTTGCTAATAGCTTTTGGCACAAGCATATAATATAACTAGGGTGATTTCCGGTTCCAACTCGGTATTGTATTCGCTATTAGAGTCGAACCGATATACCTATAAATCACTCTTCAGTTTAACTGACATTAACTCAAGAAATCAGATCAAAACCCTAAAAATAAAATACCAAATCTTGCCATGGCTTGCCATTACTGCATCAGGGGCATGCAAGAAGACGAGGATCATTTTGCGCAACTTGGTTCTGACTTCCCACACGATCTTTTCAACATAGATATTGAGATTCGTTGGATTTCATCTCTTCACCAAGGAGCAACCTTAGAAACCTTCGACCGATCCATCGTCGGTCGACGTGACTTGTTTCTATTCGAAGAGAATGGTCGAAACATCATACATTCGTTGGTCGCGGACTCGAGTGCATCCCCAGAACTCATTGATGCTGTCGTTGTTCCTAGTATATTGTCTTTTGCAAGGGAAGTCAATAGTTTGCCTATGAACCTTGGACGTCAAGTAATCAAGTTGAGAGTCGAGTTGCTTGTCGAGGCGAGTCTCGATGACGTGATCGGTGAGTTGATTGATGAATCGGTGACGAGTTCGGTGAATTTCAAGCCGGCAAGTAAGTCGTCTATTAAAGCTTTGAAAAGGGTCAAATGGGACGATGACGATGAAGATGAGGGTCATCTTCCATTGAAGAAGAGGAGGAAGTTGGTCGAGGGTTCGAGTTCAAGAAAAGGCTGCACGGTCTGTTTGGATGAGTTCTCGGATGGCGACGATGTTGCCTCAATGCCTTGCGGCCATGTTTACCATTACGGTTGCATTGTTAAGTGGTTGGAGACGAGTCACATGTGTCCGTTGTGCCGATTTCATATGCCAATTGATTGAAGTTTATTCTAGTTTCGTTGATCAATGTGTATTTGACAAAGAAAATATATAAGTTTGATCAAGATTCTTAGACTTATAATTCGTTGTAATTCTGTTAATCAATAAAATTGGTTTTTTTCTCATATTAGAAACCTAACTCAAATCGTGTTTTACAGAGGCACATTATGAGACAGCTTTCCCTATTCAGTTTTTTAATTCCGATTGATTTCCTAACACTACTTAAAGAATTAACATCTCATCTCGTTAGATCAACCGGTAGTTGTTGGTACGGTTGGACTTATCTTAAGCCGAATGCGTCATGGCGGTGTTCACTTGTAAACTGGCACTACACCCGGGCTTACTGGATATGGTCCAACAAGCCCATAACTTAATATTAGACTCATTTCAGCTTCTTCTTTTTTTAACAAAACTCATTTCAGCTTCTTGAATTTGTTACACTGAGTCAGATAATAATACATCATTCAAATAATTTAAGAGTAAATCCATTTCATTTCATTAAAAAGAAACCCAATAAATATATCGAAACCCGCTCATCCCTAGTTGTCTCAATGGTATTAGATGATGTAATTCATCTAGGTGATTCGGGTTTGAGCACCAGTTTTATACGGCGTGTGTGCCGTATTAAAAAAGACTAAGAAAATTGAACAGATACTACCTTTGTATCACACCAACATATATAGAGAGAGAGAGAGAGAGGATCCGTTTATACAGTATAAAACTCTTTAAGTTTTACACATTTTTTAGACCGTTGGATGAGTGAAACGAATGGATGAGATTAACAGTAAATATGTGAAGATTATCACTTGGATAAAAAAGAGTAAGGAGTTAATCTGAGTCATCCATTTCCTCCATCTAACGATCCAGAAAACGTGTAAAACTTAAAGAGTTTTACATTCTGTAAGTTGATCCTAATATATATCAAAACCCCTCTATATATATTTGCAACATTGCTAATTAAATTGAAGGAATTGAAATTTAGAAAATATTTCAATATTTAGGTTGTATAATTTTTAGTTTACACAAGTTTATTAAATTTAAGGTTTATAGTTTTAGATCGAATTTTAGAATTTATAATTTAGGATTTAGTGTTTATAGTTTAAAGTTTTAGATTTTAGAGTTGCAATTTAAATTTTAAATTTTAAAGTTTAAAGTTTAACTTATCATATTATTATATTTGATATTTTAATAAGGAAAATAAAAATTTATTTCTCGAATCAAATTGAATTGATTATTCTGATTAACTGATCAATTAGTAATCTTATTTAATTTGCATTATTTAATGTCAACAATCTCTGGTGTATGTGATTAAAAATTCTCAATCTACACACTCTCTTTTCCTCCTAAATTGTCAATTCAATACTCATTAAGAACAAGATTTCTCATCCTCTCGTCCTAAATAAAAATTGTTAAAAAAAATTAAAACATGATTTAATATCAAGAATTGAATCGTTTAAATTTATTAATTAACCAAACCTGATTTTGCATCCACTTTTTCCATGAAAGACGAGCATTTTCTCAGCACATTAGGGGGTTGACTTTCTTTCATATATATTTTTTAATTGTTTCTTAGAACCTGCCAACAATCCATAAGTTAGAAGCTCCATAGATATGCATATTTTAATAAATATCTAACTCCAACATTGTTAATGTTTTAATTAATTGAGTTCGAGAAAACCCATGTTGTGCCTGCCAATCCTAGCATTCCATGTTTCCATGTCACGTCTTTTCGTTTTCCAACATTTTCGATTAAATATAAATATTTTTAAATCTCCCAAGATATTTTCTCGAAAAAAAAATAAGTTTAATTTGTGAACTACACTATTTTTTTTATCACACTTTCATATTTAAATCGTTATCTTTCATCCACATTTATTTATAAGTAAACACATGACATATGATATATTTTTATTAAGTTTCGATATCGTTTGGAAAATTATTTTAGTATTTAAAAAAAGCTGGAAAATTATAGCAAATTAACATTTCACCTACAACCCACGTTACTAATTACATTGATATGACATGAAAGTTGAAACTTAATGAAAAACCAACAATAAAACTCCATTTGACCAATTCAAAATACATAGGAAAAAACCGCAAAGGTCTTTCTTTTTAGCTAAACCGGTGGCAGCCCAGTTCTGCCATGACAGTGATACAAACATTTATAAATAATATAAATTCGAATATATTATAATCAAAATTAATCGTTACAAAAATATAATTAAATTTAAAGACAATTCACATATAATTTACGTACGATAAAATTCGAACCTTAACCTTTACTAACCATGCCAAATGTGAACACATACATATTCTATGGAATCTACCTACTTAGTTATAATTTGTGGGACACGTATGCACTTATGCATGCTTCCACTTATGCCAAATTTATGTAACATTCATGCATGTTGTATTATAGACAGGACGAAGTCATTATATAAATTGGGCGGTAATTATTTTCAAAAAAATGTATTAAAAAGTATATAAGGATAATTAATATTTTAGATTAAATTTTAATATATTTAATTTTTTCTGTTTTTTTATAATAACTTATATTTTATTTTTTAAATTTGATCTCTAGCTCTATATTTATTGGGTTTGAAAGTGCGTTTGTTTGAGGTCAAAGACAATAACATAGTGCTTGTGTTTGGTCTTTCCAGATATTTTTCGTCTTTTACATAAACTCATGATTGGATAACACGTGTCTATCTCACTAATCAACACGTTTAATGGAAACTTCTTTCCATTTCAATCACCATACCCGAAACTTCTTTCCATCTCAATCACCATACCCAGCCCTTCTGTTGTTGAAACTCCTAGAGTCCTATGTGCAGTTTTGCACCCACCGGAGAAAATAAAAAAAAATAAAGTTTACAGGTAAAATTGACCCTCAACAAAAAAAATTAAAAAATTAATCAAGTTGTTATGAAAATTTTTATATATTTTAGCCCTTAAAATTTAAATTGCACTTAATTTAATCTCTCTGTTATGTTGATTACGTTAACCGCCAATGCCTTCTAACGGTCAAAGATAAAGGGACACATAGCACAATCTGGACGTGCCACATCAATAATTTTTAAAAGATTCTAAAAATCTACAAAATTACCAAAAAAAACTATGAAAATTCATAAAAATGTAAAAAATAAAATATAAAAAATATTAAATTAAATTATTTTTTCCTATTTTACTTTATTTTTTATAAAAATATAAAATAATAATTTTAAAAAAAACCCCAAAGTGTGCCACAATACCAACAACTTTTATATTTGTGAAAAAGGTTAGGGTTATGGTTTAGGGTTAGGAATTTGGAAGTTTTGGGTTTTGAAATTTTGGGGTTTTATAATTAAAAATATTTTTAAAAAAAACATACAAATTTTAAATATTATTTCATTATAAATATTTTTTTAATAACTATTACAATTATTTCAATTGTAAGTAAAAAAATATTTTGTACACATTGAAATATTTTCAGATTTTTCTTGAATTTTTTTATTTTTTATATTTTTTAATTCTTACTTTTTATAATTTTAATTTTTTTAGATTTTTTTAGATTTTTTAATTTTAAATATATTATTTTTATAATTTTAAATATTTTTTTAAATTTTTAAATAATTATTTACAGTTTTGATGATATGGCACGTTCAGAGTATCCCACATGTCACCATCATAACAACTACTTTTGAGTTAACGGTCAACTGTAGCAGGCAACATTACGAAAGAGCTAAATTGATTGCAATATAAATTCTGAGGGCCTGATTGATCATAATTTAAATTATGAGGGCTCATTTGAGTGAAAAAAAATTATAAGGGCATAATTAATTTTTTTTGTTTTTCGATAAAGGCCAATTTGACTTTTAAGCCTAAAAATAAATTTCCTATATTATATATATATATAAGTAGAAAAAAATTAAATTTAGTGTTAATAATTAAAAATATCAGATCAATAAGTACATAAAAACTTAAATACTATTATAGTAAAAAATAGTTATAATTTTAATATATTATATTTTTCGATTTATGGATAAAAAGAATTTAAAAATGAATTAATTAAAATTATATTATTATTAAACCGATTGTGTGTTTATGCATGCAGCTTGGGTTTGGTTAACTAATATTTATTGTTATCATTGTTGTATAGAGTCCAAAATTATTTTTTGTAAATAATTTATTTTTCCTAAGGTTTGGGTTTGGGTTATAATCATTGTTGTAACATTCGAGCTCTAGTGGGAAGCTTATCTAAAATGGTTATCCAAGCTATAATTGAACGTTTAGGAACATGAGAGGATAACCAGATTAAAAAAAACCAATACTTTAGCTTCCTTCGATGTCAATTAAATCATTTAATTCATTAAGATTATTTTTAATTATTATTGTACTAATATGACAATTACACGAGATTAATTTTTTATGTGTTGAGAAGATTTAATTAGTTTAAAAAATTAAAAAAAAATAAATTGATAGAGTTGTTTCGTTGATAATAAAAGGAAGAGATTGCGTGGGTGGACAGCCAAGGAGTATGTCCTTTGTGGGAATAAAACCTTGGCCTCAAAGCAAAGATAAAGGACCAAGATATTTTTGTTTTACAGCATTCCCTTTGTACTAAAACTTTTGGCTGTTTTAGATAGGGTAAGATTAGGAGTTCGAATTATAACATTATAAATAAACAAAATTAGGTTAAAAAGATCGCTTTTATATCAGTTTCTCTAAAACTTGATTTAAATTAAGGATAAATATTCTATACACTGACGGTGGAAGTTTCTACAAGCGCCTTAGTTTTAGGGTATAAGGAGTTAGTTTAGGGTATAGGGTTTAGGGGCTCAGGTGTAGGGGGTTAGAATTTAGGGATAGTTGTTTCAATTTAAGGTTTAGAGTTATAATTTAGGGCTTATAGGTTAAAACCTAAATACTCACCATATTACCCTAAAAACTAAACACTAACATATAAACCCTAAATTATAACCCTAAAGCTTAAATTGAAACAACTATCCTTAAATTCTATATCCCTACACCTAAACCTCTAAACCCTAAACTAACTCCATGTATACTAAAACTAAGATGCTTGTGAAAACTTTCAGTTTCCACCGCCAATGTATAGGATATTAATTCTTAAATTAATAGATCAATAAATTAGATATCGGTAATAAAAAAAACTTTAGAAATAGACAGTAATGATGAAGTGATTGGGTGGACCACCGACACGTGCCCATTTCCACCGACTTTTACAGACCACGTTTAGCCGTTTGACTTTGTTGCCAACTGAGACCACAAAACAGCTCCCCCTTCCCATCTCGCAACAGTTACAATTCCTTTTAGTACATTCTCTTATAGATATTTTTTAATAATTTTATTCGAATATAAATTAATATTAATATTTGAATTTAAAAATGAATAAATTTATATTAAAAAAATAATAAAATTTATGTACATTAAGTTGTTTGAAATCGTATTATTTACACAGAATAGGTCTTTTCTTACAATTCAAACTATCCTTTAAATTATTTTTTTATAAATATTTTGCCACAAATCAATAAAAAGAATATTATAAATTGCCATGCACTTTCACAAAATCAAATTTGCTCGTTTTGATTTTGCTGATAGAGTTGAAATCTTAATTTCTTAAAATTTTGAATTTGGATTTTATTATATTGTTTTTCAAATTTATTAGGAACTAAATTTATTAAATGTATATTTTATCATATATTTTAATTTAGATTCGAATATATATTTAACTTAAAAAAAACAAATAGTGTAACGGATCTTGTTCCCTGTGAACCTTTATTTGGTTCGCCGAAAGTAAAGGCCGAACCTTGAACATTCGCGCATGTCATTGTGCACCATTTTTACGCCACCAGCTTTCTATCCCCAGTTAATATATGCTTTCTATCAACACATGGTTTGGTTTTTGGTGAACCTTTGGGCATTCTAAATAATTACAATATTTAAAATAATAATATATATTTTATTTCATTATTTTCGGGGAATTAACTTTTAAGGGTTTGAAATACTTTTAAACTATAAAAATATTGGGTAGACATTCCCTTAAGCCCCACGATGTTCCGCCACCGAGTAACAATAAATCTAAAGAGTCTATACGATGGACACTTGAGATTGTAACATCTTAATTTTTATCAACTCTGTCAATACCTGAATGTAAAATAAAAGTTTAATTTTTAAAGTCTATTATACAATAGATTATTATCTTATACACTAACATTAAAAAAGTATTTCACAAGCAGTGTTATTTTAAAGGTTTACTGTTATAATAAACATGTTTGTGTAAAATAAATTACATCTATAGAATAATAATTTATATTATATACAAATATTTAAAAGGCTTAAATATATATTTGGTACCTAAACTATATACATTTTCCTAAGTTGGTACCTAAAGAATTTTTGCTCCCAAGTTGGTACCTGAACTAGACTCCTTATCCCAAGTTGATACCAAAACTTATACATTATATCCATTTGGTCCTAATTTGAAACAATTCAATAAATATAACTCTCTATATTTAAAAATTCTATCAATTTACTATGTGTTATTCACCTAAATTGTTTGTTCTTCTCTTAGAAACGTTTTACTACTTTCTTGGTATAATAAAAGTTTAAACATAACTTGTTGATAGAATTCAGTTATCCAATTGTTGCTTTGATCCGATGGACTCGCTTGATTTGATATTCTCACAAAAATGATTAAATTGATGGAATTTTTAAATATGAAATGTTAAATTTATTGAATTATTTCGAATTATGACTAAATTGATTGAATGCATAAGTTTTGAGGACTAAAACTATTAATAAAAGTATTAAAATAGTGGATGAAATTAAAGTTTGGGTACTAACTTGGGAGGAAAAGTTCTTTAGGTACTACGTTGTGAGAAAGTGTGTAGTTCAAATACCAACTTGAGAGAAAAAAAATTCTTTAAGTACCAATTTGAGAGAATGTGTATAGTTTAAATACTAAAGCTATATTTAAACCTATTTAAAAACATAAATATCTTTAATAATGTTTTTTTATATAAAAGAAAGTCAACCTCGCGTGGGTCCCCCAATACCAACCAAGAATGGCGAGACTCGTATAAATTCTCCACTTCTCCATTTCTCTCCGAAAAGTGAAAAAAAAAACAGAGTCCCTCTCCCCTGCATATTTCTCTTTGAAATTTGTTTCAACTCATCGCTTCTCCACTGCAAAAAGCTCTCGATTTTAGCTCCAGAGAAACGAAATCAACCCCTCGTCTCGGTTTCCACTGCTACTCTGGATTTATACATTTTATTTGCTTAATTTGAAGCTTCATTTACACACAGAAAAGGTGGTGCGTACCAGTATCAATGGCTGCAACAAATAACAGTGGCGACGATACAGAGAGGCGTCAATGGAAGCCAGTTTTTGATGAAGCTTCCATGTCGAAAAGGCCACTCAAGAAGATCCGTAGCCCTGAACGAGAAACCCCTTTTCAATTCCCACCTTCTTTGCCATCTTCGAGTCTGGCTTTTCCTTTCCCTTTACGATACGGAAACAATCCGACTCTCGTGCCGACATTCCGGCCGTCACCTCAGCAGCAGCAGCAGCAACTCGTTCAGTACTGGAGTAATGTGATGATGAGCAGATTGGGGCAGCAGGATGGTACCGGGAGACAATTGTTTAGGCCGCAGGTGCAGCCGATAAGTGCTACGAAGCTTTACCGGGGAGTGAGACAGAGGCATTGGGGTAAATGGGTAGCCGAGATTCGTCTTCCGAAAAACAGGACTCGTCTTTGGCTCGGCACGTTCGATACGGCGGAAGACGCCGCCTTAGCCTACGACCGCGAGGCATTCAAGTTGAGAGGAGAGAATGCAAAGCTCAATTTCCCCGAGCTTTTCCTCAATAAGGATACGACGACAGCCCCGAGTTCGCCTGTTTCAAACCAGAACCAGAATCAACAACAGCAGCAGCAACAACAACAACAAGAAGAAGGTCAGAATCTGCAGCCTACAGACACCGAAACGGAAACGTTGCAACCACAGCCAGCAGAGCCTGAAGAAGAAAACCCGGACACGGATTCGGGTTCTCAGGAAATGGAGTGGGGAGCCATGGCAGAAGCTTGGTTGAATGCGATTCCAGCAGGTTGGGGACCTGGTAGTCCAGTGTGGGATGATTTAGATACCACAAACAATCTCCTTTTCCCCTCAAATCTCCATTTCACGGATCAAAATCAGCACAATTCTTGCCCAATGAAACCCTTCTTTTGGAAAGATGAAGATTGCTAAGTTAACCATAGGATTAGGAGATTTTTTAACCTAAGCATCTGCATCGGCAGCCCCACCATGATTCATAGATTCCCAGTAATCTGTAATCACGTGCAAAAAGGTTGCGTATTTTTTCAGGTCTTGCACGGTTGCACCATGTTTTTTCGTTTCCTTGTTGTCTGCTAGCAAAATCAGTAGGTCATTTCGGGTTAATAAGCAAGCTTCTGTTTTCGTACTGTTGCGGATTTTAGTTGTAAAATCCAATTTGAGTTGAGGAGACAGTTTGGTGATCTCCTTGTCCTTTTGTAAAACTAGATGTAATACATGTTGAATATGTTCTGCAACTTAAATGTTCGAAGATTGGAAATTGGAATGGCCAACAAAAAAGAATGGTGGAAGATGAAAAATATGACAAACATTCAACTCTTGAAAAAGGGCATGGGCATGGGCATGTAAATGATTATAGTTTTGTTACCGATTAAAGCATAGAGTATGTTTTAATTATGGACCGACTGGCCCTGCCCTAGGGAATGAGGTGATGATGATGTGCTGAAAGTTGGACCAGTCACCGCCCCATGCCATCACATCTTGGAACCATATTTCTTAACTCAAAAGCATTAATCAAAAAATTTTAAGATCAGTTAATTTACTGATATGAGATGTTAGATTTTTTAATAAATTTAAAAGGTCAAATTTTAATATTATAAATAAAAAATAGATTGAAAGAGTCATTTTAATTTAAATTAGTCTATTAATAAATCGGATATCAGTAATTAAATTAAAAAAAACTTTTAAGAGAGTGAAATCGGTAGCTTTTATATTATTAACTTTTAGGGATTTGGTATGAGTGCACGAACATCATCACCAATTGGTTTTGATTCAAACCTTTTCTCCATATCTTTGGGAAGATATTTTTGGCAATCGCAACAAGAAAAGAATCCCCATCAAAACATGTCCCTATAGCGTAAAATAGAAGAACAAAAGGTTACGACATAAATTAGTCTAGGCAAATTTATGGGACGAAGCAAGAGTGTTTGCAAACGGGTCATTTGGATCGGGTTGGGTTATTTTTAGTTAAGGTTCGTTTCGAGTTAGATTAGGCCTGATTCAAATTTAGTTCAGGGTTATGTTATTTCGGGTTGAATTAATATCGGATCGGTTGATTTTTAAGTTGGGTCAATATCGGGTCAGGTTAATATCGGATCGGTTAACTTTTCAAGTTGAGTTTATATCGGATCAATTGACTTTTTAAGTCGGGTCGATGTCGGATCTGTTTTTTTTTTGGGTCGAGTCAATATCGGATCGGTCAGCTTTCAATTTGAGTCAACATATGAATATGATCTTTTAAAGGAGAAAAAAATGATATTAAACTATTACTAAAGGTAGTTGTTAATTAGTAATATAACACAAAATGAGAATAAAACATACATGTTTGAGAAAATTATATTCGAGTTGCTTTCAGCTCGGGTTGTTTTCGGTTTTGGTTATATTTTGTTTCGGTTAATTTTGATTCGGGTCGATTTTCAGTTTAACTAAATTCGGGTCGATTTTGATTTTGTTCGGATTCGGGTCAAGTTTATACCATTATGTTCGGGTTTATATCGAGTCTCGGATCGAATAAATCGATTCAAATCTTGAGTTTCGTGTCAAGTTTAGCAGGTCTAGTTGAGATGCTGTTGCACCTTTATAATTTTTGAATTTTTATATAATTTATATATATAATTCTTGTATTTTTTTATTTATAATTTAATTTTATACTTTAAAATTATTTAATTTCGCACTACTAAATTTATAATATAATTTCTCAAAAGTGTAATACGTTCGTCCCTAGTTAATTAATGGTAGTAAGTTAAAAATAGTCCCAACGTTTTACATTTTAATTATTTTAGTTATTTTTTATGTAAACAACCGCCTAACGTTTCATTTGTTATTGGTGAAATGGCCTTATGCTGCTCTTGTATTTCAAATTGGTTCATCTGTAATAACACTTCCATCTTCTTTCCAAGTACTAATGATGGGGCAAGTTTTGGCCGGAAACGTTGTCGGTTTCGGAATCATGAATTCGACATGAGAGACTCTGGGTATCTAGTAGAAAAAATAATGAACTTGGTAGTGTAGGATAACTAGTTTTTACAACCAATACATTGATCAACAAAACTAGAATAAACTTCAATCAATCGGCATATGAAATCGGCACAACGGACACATGTGACTTGTTTCCAGCCACTTAACGATGCAACCGTAGTGGTAAACATGGCCGCAAGGCATCGAGGCAACATCGTCGCCATCCAAGAAGTCATCCAAACAGACCGTGCAGCCTTTTCTTGAACTCGAACCCTCGACCAACTTCCTCCTCTTTTTCAATGGAAGATGGCCCTCATCTTCATCATCCCATTTAACCCTTTTCAAAGCTTTAATAGACAACTTACTTGCCGGCTTGAAATTCACCGAACTCGTCATCGATTCATCAATCAACTCACCGATCACGTCATCGTGACTCACCTCAACAAGCAACTCGATTCTCAACCTGATTACTTGACGTCCAAGGTTCATAGGCAAACTATTGACGTCCCTTGCAAAAGACAAGATACTAGGAACAATGACAGCATCAATGAGTTCTGGGGGTGCATTCGAGCCCGCGACCAACGAATGTATGATGTTTCGACCATTCTCTTCGAATAGAAACAAGTCGCGTCGACCGACGACGGATCGCTCGAAGGTTTCTATGGTTGCTCCGTTGTGAAGAGATGAAACCCAACGAATCTCAACATCTATGTTGAAAAGATCGTGTGGGAAGTCAGAACCAAGTTGTGCAAAAGGATCCTCGTGTTCTTGCATGCCCCTGATTCGATAATGGCAAGCCATGAAAAGATTTTGTATTTTATTTTTAGGGTTTTGATCTGATTTCTTGAGTTAATATGTCTGTTAAACTGAAGAGTGATTTATAGGTATATCAGTTCGACTCTAATAACGAATACAATACCGAGTCGGAATCGGAAATCACCATATTTATATTACTTGTGCCAAAAGATATTAGCAAATCACAATTTTATTTGAATTAGACTATTAGTAAACATTATTTTATAATAAACTCGAATATTATTAATTGTATAGGGTTTCAATTTCTAAATATATTAAAACCCTTATATCTTTCCCTTGGACCGACGCATCAACTCCAAGAAATCACATCAAAATTCAAAACCCTGAAAATTGAGTTAAAAAAATCTTGGCATGGCTTTCCGTTACTCCACATGGATCGAGCAAGAAGACGGTAGCTTTTTAGAGCAACTTGGTTCTCAGCTCCCACATCGTCTTCTCCACATAGATATAGAGATTCGTTACGTTTCAGCTCTTAACCCGGACACAACCTTGGAAACTTTCCACCGGTCCTTCGCCGGTAGTCGTGACGCTGACATGTTTCTATCCGAAGAATGTGTTCGAATCGTCATGCGTTCCCTGCTCGCGGATGTGGGAACACCCCCGGAATTCGTCGATACCGTCCTTGTTCCGGGTATCTTGTCTCATGCGCGGTATGCCAATAGTTTGCCTGCGAACCTTGAACGTCAAGTAATCTATTTGAGAGTCGAGGTACTCGTTGAGGTGAGTTCCGATGGCGAGTTCCATGAGTTGATTAATGAATTGTTGACGAGTTCAGTGAATTTCAAGCCTGCAAGTAAGTCGTCGATTGAAGCTTTGGAAAAGGTCGAATTTAGGGACGTTGAAGATGATCTGAGGAGGAAATCGGGTTCGGGTTTGAGTGAATGCACCGTGTGTCTCGATGAGTTCTCCGATGGCGACGAGGTTACCTCGATGCCTTGCGGCCATGTTTACCATTACAATTGCATCGTTGAGTGGTTAAAATCTAGTCATTTGTGTCCCTTGTGTAGATATCAAATGCCGATCGATTGAAGTTTATTTTAGTTTTTTTCTACGTTGTTGATTGATGTATTCGGCCAAGAAAAATTTAAAAAAAATGATCAAAATTCTTAAGCTTGTAATTCGTTGTGATTCAATTAATCAATTTACTTGTTTTTCATGTTTTGAGTTATAAACTGTAGATGGCAATCGGGGTGAAACCTAATTATCCAACACTAACATGGTGTAATTTCGGATAAACTACAACGGAAGTTATTCAATTACGACTAAAATTATATTTGAGTCACCCAATTATTGAAGGTTATGGGTAGGGTTATATTTGGGTCAATTAATTATGGGTAATGTTACATCTGGGTCACCCTTCACATTTAAAAATACATATCAATTTAGTCATTTTTTCTTCCAAATCACTTCTATACCTCGTTAACACTAAAGTACTTTATTTGAAGATATTTGTTTTTTTTCTTCGGATTGATTTCGATTATCTTAACATTTAACTCAAGTAGTTCAAATTTTCAAGTCTATACTTAAGCTCAAACAAAAAAAAATTATCTCAAAGAAAATTTGTGCTTTAAAAATACAACTCAATTGAGCTTCTCATAAGTGAAGTTTTAATTTGATTTTCATCAAACCGTACTAGTGTGTTTGGTTCATTAAATGTTATATTATCGGAGGTAATATAAGTTTCTAAATGATATTACCAATTTGATTTCACAATATTACCTAGTAATGGTACTGATGTAAGAGTTCATTTTGAACAAATAATAGGGTTGGTTTTGGATTAAATAAAAAATTTATAGGTTAAACTGAATAAAAATAAAATTATATAAAAATATCAAATTAAATTATAAAAATTAGAAACAAATAAGGGTCAATTTTGGATTAGCTAAAAAATTTAGGAACTAAACTGAACAAAAATATATATTAAAAATCGAACTAGATTACAAAAATTAAAAACAAACATGAGTCAATTTCAGCTTAAATAAAACATTAGGGATTAAACTAAACAAAAATAAAACTATATTAAAAATATTAGACTAGATTATAGAAAAGAAAAATTAAAAACAAATAAGAGTTAATTTCAGATTAAATAAAAAATCAGAAACTAAACTGAACAAAAATAAAATCACATGAAAAACATATTAATCTCGATTAAAATTTGACGTATAGATTACTTGAGTTAAAAATTATCGAATCCCAAGTTGGATTAATAGTTAGGGTAAACTACACAGATGACCAACTAATTATGAGGTTGGTGTTGATATGACCACTATACTTTTAGTGTTGGCAAATATACCATTAAACTATTTAATTGGTTCCAATTAAGCCACCAACCGTTAAAAATAACGGAGAGACTGACGTGTGTTGTTAAATAAAATATTATAATTACATATTTATGCAATCTCTCAATTTGGTCAACCAGGTAACACGTGTCATCACCCGATTGGAGAAGGAAAAATGAAAACAAGAAAAATGCAATTAGATGGATTCAAACTAATGTCCTTATGGTTCAAGTGGTGTGAGCTTACCACTAGAACAAACACATATTGATGATATTGGGTACAACTTTTAATATATGTTTAAATGGTTGTTAATGTCCGAAGAAATGAAACAAAACAATAAACCTATGTAAATTCTAATCAAGGTCCCTAGATTATGAGTAGTGTATGCTTGCCAAGACTAAGTATATTTTAATGATATAAATTACAACATTTAATATATATCTTATATGATTGTTAATGCCTGAAAAAAAAAAGAAATGTACTTTTAGAAAAATCGAACATTAAACATCTAACTCAATTAAATAAATCAAAATTTAATTAAATAAATCAAAATTTAATTAAAATTTGATTTATTAAATAAAATAAATTAGTTTAATTAAATTTCGAACATGAAACACCTAACTCAATTAAATAAATCAAAATTTAATTAAATCAATTTAATTAAATAAATTATTTTAATTAAATTTTAATTTATTTAATTGAGTTAGATGTTTCATGTTCGATTTTTCTAAAAGCACGTTTCTTTTCTTTTTCCGGGTATTAACAATCATATAAATATATACTAAATGTTGTATTTTGTATCATAAAATATACTTGGTTTGGTGGCATGTGTACACTACTTACAATCCAGGGATCTTGGTTCAAATCCTCACATGTTTATTTGTTTTTGTTTCATTTCTTCGGGCATTAACATTTATTTAAACATATATTAAAAGTTGTACTTTATATCATCAATATGTGCTTATTCTAGTGGTAAGCTCACACCACTTGAACCCTAGTTCAAATCCATCCAACCACATTTTCCTTGTTTCCAATTTCTTTTTTCCAATCGGTGACATGTGTCATCACTTGATTGGAGAAAAAAATAATTAATTATTAAATAATTAATTTATTTTATTAAATTAAAATTAGGATCAAATTGAGAGATTGCATAAATAACCGAGATTAAATATGTAATTATATCATTTTGTTTAACAACCCAAGTCAGTCTCTCTGTTATTTTTAACGCATGGTGGTTTGATTGGAACTAGTTAAGTAGTTTAGTGGTATATTTGCTAAAATTGAAATTATAGTGGTCATATCGACATTAACCCCATAATTAGATGGCCATCTGTGTAGTTTACCCTAATAGTTAAGTTGTTGCTTTTTTTTAAAAAAATGTTGTTGCTTGTTTTTGGACTTGAGTTTAAATCTTATGTAAATCTCAAAAAAATAGGGTAACCTACAACAAAGATCACTCAATTATATGTAAGATTACATCTAGTTCTCTCAATAATGGGTAATGTTACATTTGGGTCACCAAATTTTTAAAAGTTATACTTGGGTCACTCAATTATGGGTAAATGTACATTTGAGTCACCCTTCATATTTAAAAATATATATCAATTTGTGTATTAGATTAATGGCTTAACTACAAAATAAGTGCCCAAACTATGTCTCTTTTTTAAAATAGATACCTAAAATATTTTTTTAGCTAAAATAGATACCTAAAAACTTTGTAAAAACAATAACATAACTTATACAAGGCATGACAAAAAACTTGCATGAAACAAGATGAAATCTTTCATTATTTTCATAAGAATATCAACGGGGAAAGCTTGAAATATATTTTCAAATTTATTATCGCTCCATTGTTCATATGTTACAATTTATAATCCTTCTAGTTTTGAGATAATTGTTAGGATATTATTGTCGAGTATTTTATTTCCATATATACTAACATTAATGCTCCAAATCCCAATAAAAAAACAAGCACACCACAAACTACATTGAAACAAGAATGACAACAAACAGTCAACAATGCTAAGCGCACACTCTCCTTTGGAGAGGGCTACATAATCACACTTGCACACTGTAGATAGCAACAGCTAAAACAAAACAAAATAAAGAGCCCTTGGGTGTTATCATGCTGTCCAAAGAGCTTGCTTTAAAAAAACAGAGACAAGGGTTACTTTTGGTGCCATGGGGGCTGTAAGGAAATAGGCTTTTGACTAATTGTTGCTTCTTTTCATATATCAGAGTTTGAAGTTAAGGCGAGAGGTGTAAGTTGCTTTGGGCGACCAGTTTCTGGGAATCACATCCCTTGCAGACAGTGTTCTTCCTGTTGATAATGTTGTTAGTTTCACCGAGAATGGTCCTTTCAAGGGTCCCCTGATAATGCACCAGTTTGCTCCCCAAACATGCCTCATCTCCAACCACTCGTTCGAATTCGCCTGCCATTGCAAACAACATCCTTATCTCAATATCCGAAATTGCTATTGTGAAAAAATTGCTGTTCACAATAACTACAATAGCATCTATAATATCTGCAACCATGATAAAAACACAGCGACCGAAAACGCGGCCACAATCGCAATTTAAATACTTGTGTCACATGATTATATACTTTTGCCTTGTGGGTTTAAAGGGAAGCCAACGGAAAGTAACTTTCAGTCTCTAAACTTGACAACACTGTATTTTTATAACATTATAAGATTGTGAGATGAGACACAATCTCAAAGTGTCAAAATTCTAAGTTCTGTGATTAATATTGACTGCAAAAAAGTTGAAGGACTAGCGTGGGAATTAAAAAGTTAAGGGATCAAATTGTGAAAAGTTGTCAGATTTAGGGACTAAAAGTTCCATAATCCTCCAAAGAAAAGAGTGAGGAATGTAAGCTTTGAGTGTGGACAGGGGGTCCCTGTAATCAATTATCACATGCAGGGGGAGTCAAGATTCAAGAAAATACTTAGTATTAGATTGAAGAAAAAAGTGGGGGTTTGAGAATTTTGCACATTGGCGCCATTTGCAAAAAGCAAGGGGGCAATGTTTTCTTGATAAAAGTGGCATACATGTTGGACTAATGGAGCTTGTTTAAGCAGACAAATCCAATAAATTAGGAACATAGCTTACCTTTAAACATGGGTTAATAATATATAATAATGGAAGAATTTTAATACTAATATTCTTCCATTACCTTTTTCAAGGTATGGGCACAACATTGATGATAAAAATTTTCTGCACCTTTTCGGTGCCTCTATTTATGACCCAACACTAAAAAGCACTACAAAATTAAATTCTAAGCTCTAACCCTAAATTTTAAATCTTAAACTTAACCCCTTATATCTTAAAAATATACTCTACCTTAAATTTTCTAAACCCTAACCTATAAAACCTAAACCTAATTTTGAGCATGGAGGCATAAGTAGGGGCACCGAAAAGGGCAGAGGATTTCCATCCCCACATTGATACTCAATTTTAGAATCGAACTTTACTTGAGGGTTAAACAGTAAAAAAAGTATAATTTGAGGGTTAAATAGTGAATAAAAACAGTAAAAAAATATGGGAAAAGTGAAGAGGGGTTACTTCTTTTATGTGCATTGACCCAACATCTCCATCACCATCCTCAAACTCCACCAGAAGAGATAGCCAATAATCAGTCGAGCCTTCATTAACATGGAAGGCAATGTTCTTCCCTGGGTATTTACATGGTGTCCTATAATTTTAAACAAAAAAAATATTAACTTTTTGTATGGTTTTAGAAAAATTATGAATTTTTTTTGGCAGAAATAGAAACGACAATGAAAAGGAAAGATGCCTGCAAAACAGAGCCAGTCCAAAAGCACACACCTTCTATAAACAACTGGTAGTTCGCCTCGGTTCCTGAGCTGCGAACTCTCGCCAGTTACAGCCATGCGACCAAAGGCCGCGCCACTTAAGTCGAAGTGGGTGCGGCCATTGGCGCAGTAGCCACCGGGACACTCGTCGGTTACAATGATAGTGACGGCTCTCCTCGAGCATATGCTCTTGTCTAGGCACCTCACTTTGAAGCAAACCCCACAGCCTTCGCCGTTCTTGAACAGCACCGGGCTCACCGCTCCGACTCTGGCCCTCAGCGGCTTCACGTCAACTAATGAACCGTACCCGCACGCTCCCCCTGCACAATAATATCCCATAACAATTAACAACCATAATTTCCTTAGGGAAAAAAAGTGAAATTAAACAGCCAATGGTGGACAGTTACCGTCGCTACCGTCGCCGTCAGGACTGCCATACCAAGTGGCGGTGGCAGGTTGCCAATGTAGGTCCATTTTGTGCTGCGCCGGGACCTGACCAGACACCATTGAACACTGCAACAACGCTAAACAGCATAATGTGACAACCCCAACGAACCCACCGCGGCGCTGCATTGTGTTAACAGGCGGCGCAACCACTTGTGCAGCCTTATACGGTGGGGAAAAGAGCAAAGTTAAAGGAAAAAATGCAGAGTGGAAGCTGGCTTCTGCCGACAGTTTGTGTTAGTGTTGAATATTTGTGTCTTGAAGACAGTGTTGGGCAGCTTCATATATGAAGCAGAGGAAAAAGTTGTGTTGTAATATTTAATATTTTGTGTGGCGAATGGCGATGGGATCCTCTAGGTTTGGATTTATTTACGTTGGTGCCACTTTAGGTACTCGGGTCCACCGACGGTTAAGGCGTTAATTCCGCGTGACCTTCACCGGAGGGGCCGGGGGGACCTTTTGGTCATTTGGGTATTCGACCGTTAATATTGTTGTCGTTATGTGTGTGGGTTTCTTTTACTTCAGAGGGCCATGTGATGGTTAGTCGTTAGGGTCTTTTAGGTTATTTATTGTGTGGTTGAAACTTGGAGATGTAAATAAGACGAAACAGATCGCGAGTTATTGGAGTTTGACTCGGTTAAAGTTTGATTTGATTCGATTTGAGTTTAAACTCGGCACGAATTTTTGACGAGCAAAGCCAAGCTACTTGATATCCGACTCGAGAAGCTCACGAGCTACTCGAAAATATAATATACTAAATTTTTTTATTTTTTATAATTTAAAATCTAAATTTTTAAACTTAAAACCGTAAATATAAACCCTAAACATAAGTATTAAACCCTAAAATCTAAATCCTACATTCTAAACCCAATAACTTAAACCTCTAAACCCTAAAATTAACAAGCTTGAGTTTACACAACTTGTGTATCAAAGTTTTTTCTTCATAGGAATTTAAATGAGACGTGGCAGATGAAGAATTACTCGAGTCCAATGCACTCAAAGATCGGTCAACACTTGACTCGATTGGGCTCGAATCAAACTCAAACTCGACTTGAGTTCTAAACGAGCCGAGTCGAGCTCAGATTTCTCAGGCTCGTTAGAAATTACTCAAGCTCGAACTCGACTCGAAATCTTAACGAGCCGAGCCGAGCTTAGCACTATTCGAGTTCAACTCGGCTCATTTACACCCCTAGTTAAAACTATATCGTGTTGATTTTTAATATTCGATAATATATTCAGAGTTGAATCGAATTAAATTTTTAAACGAAAATTAAAATCTTAATTTAGTTATTTTGTCATTTAAGATATTTCAATCCGAAATCTTATTTAAAAAACATCAAATCTTCTTACAGTTAAACCTATCCATAAGTAAATATCACAAATTTTCAATCTAATGTTTCCTTCTCCTTGATATTGGTCATGAAACGTGAAAAGAATTAGCCTGATCATGTTGACCTATTTATGAGGACTTTAAATTATATAATAGGTACATTGAAAGTTTAAATGTTATTAGATTATATTTATTTATTATCTTATTTTAATATATTTTTCAAACTATTTGCCAAAAATAATTGAAGTGTTGAATTCACATTCATTTTGTAAAAAGCAATAAGGAAAAGGCCAAATAATATTTTGTATATTAATTATAAAAAAAGTAGATAGGCACTCTACGCACTAGCAAAGCAAACCCCATGTGCCCGAATATCTCTAAAGAGAATTTTTTGCAAACAAAAAGAAATATTTCTCCTTTTTTACAAAAGATATGGTTTCTATATGCAGATTTTGACATGAGAGGAAATAAAGCTCTCTAGCTTAATAAAATATATAACGATTTTGACTTAATAAGATTTAGAACCTCATCCGTTTTGATATCATTGCTTTTTTAATATGCAGGACATTGTAAATTTAAAGTTTGCTTAATAATACAATAACATTTAGTTTAAATATTTAAAGAATTATAAATAATTTAAACATTTAATTCCATTTTTAAACTTGGTTCAAAACTCTCCTTTAAATTTATTATTTTTACGACCAACAAGTGTTGGGTGCATTAGTAAAACATATTGTACTCTCAGGAAGAAACCGTAAGACTAGATTTGGGGCACATTGATAATAGAAGAATTTGACCAAACTCGTTTTAGGATAATAAAAGAATTTAACCATATTATTAAAAGAGTCAGCCTCATATCCCTAATATAAACCGTAAAACGGGCATATATATTATAAAAAAAATATTATTTTCTTACAAACCTTACCTTGTGTGCGTTTTGTTTCCTTTGTCCCAATCTGTAAAAACCTTATCCGTTCCACAATTATGGACCACTGTACTGGTCGTTGGGGAATAATTCAACAATTAATTTTTTCTTTTTTGAATATGCTGGTGCGATGCAAGGGTAGCATCTGTTCAACTTTCTTAGTCTTTTCAAAGACGGCACACACAGCATGGCATTACTGGCGCTCGAACCCGAGTCTCAAAGGATGATAAACATCTACCTTTGCCACCAGAACACAAGAGGATGAGCAACAATTAAATTTGTTTGTAACCAAAGTAATGATCCAACCCGTACATATTGTTACTTGACTCTGACTCATATACTTATTTCAGAATAAATTTCCATATATATAATAAATATTTATGCCCACTCATTTACCAATATAAATAAATAATAACTTGTATTCTTATTTATCAAAGATATGCCTATTTTTCTAGTTGTTTTTTTTTCTGAAATCTAATTTTCTCTTTATAGCGCCGTAAGTTTTTTTATTTTTTTTTCCGCTTAACCGGTAACGGTAACCAGTCTTAATACTGGTTTGTCGTCTATCGATGTTTATTTTTTTTTCTTTCATGTTTTATTTTTTTAATTTTAATAAAAATCTATGCTCTTGTGTCATGCGTTTTTTCTGCCTTTGTGGCACGTTTTTCATTGACTTTTGTGGTTCGTTTCATTTTTTATTTGACACAATTTCAGCATATCGTAGCGGTCGTTTGGTGTTTTTATATAAATCCTCACAGCGCTAGCTTTCTTATTTGATTCTGTCGGTGGCCATAAAAAAGATTGATCCCCACCCGTTTGATGGTTTGTGAGCCGATGTAATCAGAACTGTGTAGCGGAGCAATCTTCCTGATAGTTTGGTTCGCTCACCGCTCATTTTTTATCCCGTAAAACGTCTCGTTTGACTAAAAACAATAAAATTCATGAAGATTTTTAGAATTTAATGGTAATCCCTCCAAAATGACTCACACACTGTATTGCCAATCATGTGATTTGAACTCTCAATTTTCACACATGTAAAATGACAATTGATGTGGATTTTGAAACCATATGTCTCTAGTTAAAAGTGTTGGTAAATTAAAGATTTGGAAATCAAGAAAAGTAGTTAGGATGCAAACCAACATCAATTTTCTCCCTTTTTAAAAGAGGTTAGACAAAATTTGGCACTAATGATATTGCTCCATCCACATATGTTTCCATGTAATCTAGTAGTGGACTCACCAACTTCCATTTGTTGGAAAAAAGCAACACTGTTTAATTGATTATTGAAAATAAATAAATAAATAAATAAAAATAAAGATTAGGTATTTTGTTTGATAGTATTGCTTGAGTGGTGGGGATGACAGATCCAAGACCCAACAATTAAGGAAGAGAAACAAATCTCCACATATTTCAAGGGGGTAAGAAAACTGAGGTTGAGTTTGCTGTAATGAAAAAAATGATTTTGAAAGGAGGATTTTTGCATGGAAATTGCTGTTTGTCTCAATCTGAAAGCTGAGACATTCCATGTGAACACTTGCCGGCGTACGTCCTATTCACAAGCATCGTTCCCTGACTTGTCTGTTCACACATTTTGGCCACTTCTTTTTCAACTCAAACTATATGATATATATTGCAGTAGGTGACACTAGGTGTAGTTAATGCATAAATATAAATATATTGGAGCTCAACGAGTGACTCGATGAAAAAGAGGATAACGTTCATCCTAAGAAATTCAAATTCGTTCACCAGTATTTAAAATATATATACATATATATATTTATAAATATATCGAATAGAATTCATCAACTCGAGTGTGTTAAAAAACAAGAGCCTTGTTTCTTGTCTTCTAGGTGTTTCGACATTATCTCCATTTTTGTCAACTTTAGTACTCACTATCATCTTATCTTGGTTTATTTAAACGTTGATAAAGAAAAATTACAAATATCAATAACCAGTTGATCGAGCATGATAAAACATTAGGTCCTTTAAACATTGACAAAAATTCAAATTTTAGTGTTGTGAATGAAAAAAAAATTGAGTTGGAATGATCGATACATATCGTGCCTCTGTAAAAGTCAATCTGAATTAGTCGACCAATGAATTAGATACCAGTAATTAAAAAAATTACAAACTAAAGTGTCAATCAAATAAAAATATAACACACGACAAATAATGTTATCTATGAGAAATTATTAGATGGACTCGGATCATCACGTCATACGTGGTCTTAGCCAATAAGGTCCATCAATCTCATTTTAACTTCTAAATTACTATCCACTTTGTATTGACATGTAAGAAACAAGTGAAGATTCACCTTGAAAGAAAACGAGATGGATGAGCATATTTGCAGGGATGGAGGTGTTTGGTTGGTGGGAGGGGCTGCTGCCCCCCTCCCAATCTATAATTATTCTGCTTTTCCCATATTATATAATATAATAAATATAATTAATGAAAAGAGATTGCCCCTCCCAACCTTTTGGTTAATCTCCATTGCCCCTGCCACATAATAGACAATAAATAGATAATAAATTACTGTCAACAACAGTGAAAAGTTAAGTAATAAAGTAAAAAAATTATATTATAAAATAATACAATATTTTCTATTTTAATAAATTAAAATATAAAAAACTCATTCTATTCTCTTCTCTGTCAAGTGCCAACGTTTCAATTCCTTTATATATTATAAAATAATATTTTTTTATTTTAATAAACTAAAAATATTAAAAACTGCTCTTATTCCCTATTTCTCTTTCCTTCTCATGAACCATGACTTTTCAATTTTTTAAATTCAATTGTTTATTTGCTTTGTCTGCTATTCACTCATACCAACTCTCAATTCTCAAACCTTGTCAAAGTTGGGGCACAACAATCACACAAAGCTTGTCCACTGCACTAGACCACCGAAGACAAGACTCAAAACTCAAAAGAATAGGTAATTTTCAATTGGGTTTTTGTTTATTCTTCTCTAATATACTAGAGTAGTAATCGTATGTATCAAATGAGTTGCAAGTTGCAACAATTTTATTTACTAAAAGTTGCAGTAAATTTATTGTTTTAGTGTGATTCTTTTGAGAACAAAAACTAATAATTTATAAATATATGTTTATGTAGGATTGTGCAATTGTGACAATTTACAATTGAAGTTTTGAATCTTGAAATTGTTATTTTGGTAAAAAGTCTTATACATTGTGATATTTTAAATTTTCTTTTAATTTCATTCTAGAATTTTTTTTAAATGTTTGGCAAATTGGCCATGATCCAATTAGCTAGTGTTCGGCCGTGACATTAGAGCAAATTACTGTGATCATGCTTTATTTTTTTACTATCTTTGACTAGTACATTTATGTGCAATTTGCAACACAGGCTCAAGTTTGAATGCTATGAAACTAAGTGTGGTACGTTGATTTCTAAAGATTGGCTCGATTGCTTAAAGAATTTAGAATTTCAGTTCACATAAGGTATGATTTAATGAATTGTATAATTATTTGTGATTTGTGAAAAACCAGTGAGTCTAGGTGGTGGCTCCCAAGAGACCTGGGTGGTGGTCTATTTATTTTTTGCATTTTATTTAATTTTGTATACTCTTTAAATTATATATTAGATATTTTAAATTTTATATAAATGCTTTTTTTGTTAATATTAGTGATGAATGATGATGTTTTAGAGAATTTTAAATCATATATTTAGATATTTTTCCTCATACTGATTTACTTGATAGATCATGCATCAAATTAATAATTAATATCTAAATGTATGTTTTTTATAGATGAAAAAATCGTCTACAATCGATACTTTTTTCAAAAGGAAGAATGTTGAAATATCATCTCCAACTGAGCAGCCAAATACGTTCTCAAATCCCAATCCCTTAATTCCTGATGACAATCCTACTAAAGCTCAGAGAATTGAAGTTAATGAAGGTTTTGATATTAGCTTATTAGAGCGTGATCCGGGATTGCGAAAGCAAATATGGCAGTACCCTGTTAACATGCGAGATGAGATTCGACGAGCTTATATTAAAGTTGGTCCATATCAAGCCATTCTTACAGAGTACCCGAAATCAAACAAAGTTCCTCGAAGAAGCTTTCAAGCATCATAGTTTAAACTATTCCCGTCTTGGTTGGAATATTCTCCAAGTAAAGATGCAGCATTTTGTCTTCCATGTTTCCTTTTTCACAAGGAAAATGGTCCTTCTGGTTCAAATGCTTTTACTGTTTTTAGGTTTCAAAACTGGAAGAAGGTGAGAGATGGTAAAAATTGTTCATTTTTAGCACATGTTGGAAAAGATCACAATTCTCCACATCGAAATGCTGAAAGAGCATGTGCACTCCTAGTCAATCAATCCTCACATGTTCAGAAAAAAATTGAACAATTTTCATCTCAACAAGTTGTTGAGAATAAAGTTCGATTGAAGGTTTCAATTGATGTAGTTATGTGGCTTGCATTTCAAGGATGTGCTTTTAGAGGTGATGATGAAAGTAAAACGACACAAAGGCCCGAGAATTTTCTTCAATTGCTTCATTTAATAGTATCTTACAATGATGAAGTAGCAACGGCTATAGAGAAAGCTTCAAAAAATGCTACATACACTTCACCACATATACAAAAGGAAATATTGACGGTCCTCTCAAATAAAGTGAAAAATGCCATTCGTGAAGAGATTGGTGATGCAAAGTTTTGTATAATAGTTGATGAAGCTCGAGATCATGCTAAAAGAGAGCAAATGTCTATTGTGTTGAAATATGTTGATAAGAATGGATATGTGAAAGAGCAATTTTTTGGACTTGTTCATGTTAAATACACCGCTGCATCTACATTAAAAGATGGGATATGTTTTTCCCTTTCTCAATATAATTTGGATGTTCATAATATTCGAGGGCAAGGCTATGATGGTGCAAGTAATATGAGAGGTGAATAGAATGGCTTACAGGCTTTGATTCTAAGTGTATGTCCATATGCTTATTATGTTCATTGTATGGCACATCGATTGCAACTAGCATTAGTTGCTGCTTCAAAAGAAGTTATATGTATTCACCGTTTCTTCAATAAGCTGAGCTCTATTATCAATATAGTCGGTGCCTCATGCAAGCGTACTGATCAGTTAAAAGTCGCCCATGCTGCAAATGTTGCTTATTTACTTGATATCGATGAGATTCAAAGTGAAAAAGGACTTCATCAAAATGGTACTTTACAAAGGCCAGGGGATACTCGATGGAGTTCACATTTAAAATCTGTTTCTAGCTTAATCAATATGTTTAGTGCAACATATGAAGTTTTGTTGAACATTATTGATGACGGAGCTACTTCAACTCAACGTGCAGAAGCAGATGCAGCATATGAAGCTTTAACGTCTTTTGAGTTTGTTTTCATCTTGCATCTCATGACGAAAGTTCTTGAAATTTTTGACATGCTATGTCTGACTTTGCAACAACAATCTCAGGACATTTTAAATGCGATGCATCTTGTTTCATCTACTAAGTCATTGCTTCAAAAATTAAGGGATGAAGGATGGGATGACCTAATTGTTAAAGTGATATCCTTTTGTGACTCAGTTAATATACCTATTCCGGATTTGAATGCTCATTATGTTGCAAGAAAAGGAAGGGCTCGTCGTCAACAAGATGACATTACAATGGAGCATCATTACAAAATAGATATTTTTAATAATGTGATTGATACTCAATTGCAAGAGTTGAATGATAAATTCAATGATAATACCATGGAATTGCTTACTCTTAGTTCAGCATTAGATCCAAAGGAGATGCACACTTCTTTTAGAATTGATGACATTTTTCAATTGGTTCAGAAATTTTATCCTTCAGATTTTGCTGAACATGAGATGATGCAATTAAGAATGCAATTTGAACATTTTGATCACGTGCGACAACTTTCAGATTTTAAAAGTTTGGAAACTATTTCTGATTTGTGTCAATGGTTGGTGAAAACAAGAAAGTCCGAGATTTATCCTCTTGTATATAGAGTGGTGACTTTCATTCTTACCCTTCCAGTTTCTACAGCTACTACGGAACGATTTTTTTCAGCTATGAACATCATTAAAAACAAGCTTCGCAACAAGATTGAAGATGAATTTCTATCCAATTGTTTGTTGATATATATTGAAAAAGAAATTGCCGAAACATTTGATGTAGATTCAATTATTAGTGACTTTTGTGACATGAAAGAAAGACGTGTTCCATTTTATTAGGTTGAAGATATATTTGTTTTTCAATTATTTTAGCAATGAATGTTATTTCGTTTTGTTGGATTCTATAACTAATTGTACTTTGCCCCCCCCCCCCTCAGTCGATTTTCTGGCTCCGTCCTTGCATATTTGGTTGGGACCACGAATAACGTGGTGAGCCGGATCTATCTAATAATTTTTCTTCATCTATAGTATAAATAAAAAAACACAATCATGTGAGATATTGCTATTGGATGATATTATCATTTTGTATGAAATACGATTGATTTTTTAAAATAAAATGGTAATTTAAATATTAAAGTCTATAAAAAATTAGAGGCATCAATTTCGACGAACTGCCCTATTAGTTTTTTGAATTGCAAATATGGGAAATTTAAGAAGTTATTACAAAACGTTACTTTGACTGTTGGTGCGTTAAAATCAAGGCAGTAATGTAAAGAATGTGAAGTAATTTGCATCGAATTAATTAATTAAAGGCTTATTAATGCTCTCCAAAGAAGATTTGCATGAATCTCTTTATTAAAGAAATTAAGAATAAAAAAATGAAAAGTATTCGATCTTTGACTCGGTCAGATTGAAACTTTATTATTATTGAAACCATTTAACAAACGATCAGACGACACGAAATGGTTGCCAGGAAATACGGCGTCGTTAATGCTCATCTTTCTGCTATCTTCACTCCTCCAAGCATGTTTGCACTTTAAACAAAAGTACCCAAATTTGCTTACTTTGTAAAGAGGTCACGTAGCAAATGTTCTAATTAAACAAAAACATAATATAAATATATCAATACTTGTTGGGTCGAATTCTGACGTTGTAAATGAAGCAAAGAGTCGTCCTCGTAATAAACCCATACAATATATGATCCAAATTAATAAGTCAATGTGTTGGACACCAGTGGTTAAACGAATAGAAATTCTCAACCTATTTTCGATGCCCCTATTTATGCCCTCATACTAAAAATTAGCTTTAGGGTTTAATATTAGAGTTTGTGGTTAGGATTTAGAGAATTCAGGGTGTGGTGTATTTTTAGGGTATATGATGTAAGGTTTAGAATTTAGGATTAAGTTTTGGAATTTAAATTTTTAGTGTTTTTTAGTGTTGGGCACCGAAAATGAGTACCGAAAAAGGGAAGATAATTTTTATCCAAAACCGAAAAAATATGAATGTTTATTTGGTAAAGAATGTTTATTTGGTAGTTAAAGCAGCTAATACCGTTGAAGAAGGATACCATGTGAATGTGAATCTATTCAGCTTTTCCCCAGCAACTTGCTTTTATTTCTATATTTTATTTCATCCAAATTGTTTATTATTTTGTTCAACAAAACAACACATGCTTTCGTGTTTCCCGCCACATCCCATCAACTTTTGTCAAATTGTACAACAGTCCTTTTTTTTTGGGTTAAAAAATTAGTGAAGGGAGGGGAGACTGCCACGTGCAAGACTAGAATATACCACTCATATCATACAGGCTTAAAAAAAATATAAAATTACTTGTTGATGAGATTCTATCCTACTACTTATTAGAGGGTAAATAAATAGTAAATCAACAATTGGTGAAGTTGGACTAGATTGAACTTTTTAGTGAGAAAATGTAATTTTAGTGTTGCATTAACTTGTAATTTACAATTCTTGAATGGACTAAACTACAATTTGTTTGATACATCAACTTATAACTTTACATTTTTGAAAGGTGTAAACTATATATTTTTTTCTATTTTATAGACACAAGTATTTTGCATGTGTCAAGACATAGTAATTTCTGTTATTTACTCTTATTCCTTAAAAAGCGAGCCCACGTCGTACAAATAAATTGTTTGAACTTAAATTTTTTAGGGATAATAATTTTTTTTCAATGTGAGCACTCAACGAGTTCATCAAAATTCAATTTTGATATCATACAATTATATACATTGAACTTTAATGTTAATATAATTGAATATATAAGTTTATCTTATTTTGACTCAATTATGCAATTTTTTAAGAAAGGTATCCGAATTGTATTAATTACTATGAAAGATAATACAATACATAAAAAAAGGGGGGGACAAATCCACTAAAAGTCTCTTACAGTGATGCAAAGAAAAACAAACACTTTCACCGAGATTAGCATATCAAAATTCAGAAACCTTCTTAAATCTCTTTGTCTCTATCCAAACGAGACGCTTTAAAATGATGAAAAAAGAGTGGTGAGCGAACCAGGCTATGAGACAGATTTTGCTCCGCTACCCAGGTCTGATTACATCGACAACCAACCATCAACTGAGTGGGAATTCTTCTTTTTAAGACCACCGACAGAATCAAAATCAGAGATTAGCGCTGTAAAGATCTTTATACGAGTACCAACCGACCGCCAAGGCATGCTAGAATCATGCCACAAGGACAGATAAAACGAACTACAAAACAAAAAAAACGTGTCAAAATATCAGAGAAAACAAATGTCACGAAGGTAAAATTTCTTATTAAAATATAAAAAATAAGAAATATAATAAATATGATAGTCGACAACCAATACTAAGATTAATAATCAACCATAGCTAAAAGGGCAAAGGTAAAAGGGAGTTGCGACGCTGCACTTGGATTTGTAGAGAACAGTAGTGTTAGAAGAGAAAAGTAGGGTTACACTTTTTAATTATGCAAAATTTTAAAGGGAAAACTACTCCAGTGACCACCGAAGTAATTGGGGATACCTATTTGAACCACCGAACTATAAAAAACGTCAATCACACCACCAAACTTATTAAATCAACCTATTTTGACCACCGCCGTTAAAAAGTTAACGGAGGGGTGACGGAAGTGCCACGTGGCAGTTAACAGAACATTTTTAAAATTACATATTTAGTCCCTGCTATTTACTTATTAAATCAATTTGATCCTAATTTTATTTTAATTAAATAAAAATTAATCAATCAATCAAATGATGACACGTGTCATCACCCAATTGGATTAATTTAATTTATTTTGTTTAATATTTAATATATTTTTTCCTCCAATCAGGTGGTGACACGCGTCACCACCTGGTTAAAGGAAATTTAAAGAAGAAAACAAAGAGGGCGTTGTGGTGGTTCAAACTTGGGACCAAGGGGTTAAATCCCCAAGCTTTAACCATTGAACCAAACTGCTCCTAGTGCTATTATTTGCACATTTTATATACATACCTTATAGTGTAGTAAAAGTTAGGAAAAAAGAAGAGAACAAGAGGCCATTATGGTGGTTTGAACTTGGGACTAAGGGGGTTAATTCTCAAGCTTTTACCATTGAGCCAAACTACTCTTAATGAAATTATTTGCACCTTTTATATACATATCTTATAGTGCAGTAAAAGTTAGGGAAAAAAGAAGTAAAAATGGTTGAAATACGACTCGAACATAGATTACTTGGGATGTGTATAATCACACAAACATCCGATTTAATTTAAATCTGAAAACTATTAAATATTCAATTTTAAAAAATATTCGATTTAAATACGATTCGAACATAAATTACGAAAAAGAAAAATATTCGAATATTTAAATATGAAAAAGAAAAAATATTCTAATATTTAAATATGAAAGAGAAAAATTACGAAAAAGAAAAAATATTCGAATATTTAAATCTGAAAGAGAAAAATTACGAAAAAAAAATATTTGAATATTTTAAATCAAATTTATTTTTAGATATTCGATTTAAATATGAAAAAAGGAAAAATATTCGAATAATTTAAATTGAATTTCTTTTCTTTTAAATCTAATATTTAATAGTTTTCAGATTTAAATTAAATCGGATGTTTGTGTGATTATACACATCCCAAGTAATCTATGTTCGAGTCGTATTTCAACCATTTTTACTTCTTTTTCTCTAACTTTTACTGCACTATAAGATATGTATATAAAAGGTGCAAATAATTTCACTAAAAGAAGTTTGGCTCAATGGTAAAAGCTTGGGGATTACCCCCTTTAGTCCCAAGTTTGAACCACCATAATGCCTTCTTGTTCTCTTCTTTTTCCCTAACTTTTACTACACTATAAGATATGTATATAAAATGTGCAAATAATAGCACTAAGAGCAATTTGGTTCAATGGTTAAAGCTTGGGGATTTATCCCCTTGGTCCCAAGTTCGAACCACCACAATGCCCTCTTTGTTTTCTTCTTTAAATTTCCTTTAACCAGGTGGTGACACGTGTCACCACCTGATTGGAGGAAAAAATATATTAAATATTAAACAAAATAAATTAAATTAATCCAATTGGTTGATGACACGTGTCATCATTTTATTGGTTGATTAATTTTTATTTAATTAAAATAAAATTAGGATCAAATTGATTTAATAAGTAAATAACAGGGACTAAACATGTAATTTTAAAAATGTCTTGTTAACTGCCACGTGGCACTTCCGTCACCCTCCGTTAACTTTTTAACGGCGGTGGTCAAAATATGTTGATTTAATAAGTTTGGTGGTGTGATTGACGTTTTTTATAGTTCGGTAGTTCAAATAGGTATCTCCAATTACTTCGGTGGTCACTGGAGTAGTTTTCACAATTTTAAAAGTAAATGCTTAATATGTGGGTTTGTAAAGGCTTTAATATTTTTGGAAAATTGAATCAAGTCAAATTTTTATGTATATAATTGGACGAAATTGAATTCATGTATTACATTGCACATTTATGAAAGTTTATTTGTAGTTTTAATATTTATTCCTAAAGCAAAATTATTTTAAGAAAACAGATGACTTAATCTATTCAAAAAATGTTTTCATAGTATTTTTTAAATACAACCTCGTATATTATACATTCATATATTTTTATAATATATGTTCAAACATTTTCTTAAGCGTTTAATAACTCACACGTATTTTGTAAACAAAAATTTATTAAACCTAAATTTCTAACATAAACATCATCATACTCGTTGAGTTCTTAAGAGTCAAATCTTTGAAGGTGTACCTTCACTTGTCACTAAATCAAACATGTTTACGGTAGTTATCATTGTTTTCAAAATTAATTTGCGAATGGTGATAAAACTTGAGGAATCTCTAGAAATAACAAAAATGATAAAACTTGAGAGTTTAGGTTCATGAAAATCTAAATTTAATTCCAATCCTTTAAACTATTATTTTAATTGTGCATGTTTTATAACGAATGATATTCTATTATATTTAGTTATTGTTTCATTATACCGATCGTGTATAGTTCGGTTGACATTATCGTGGTACAATATACAAAGGGACATGAGATCGAGCATGCTTAAGCGCTCATTAGCCTCCAATTTATGGGTGAAGAGAGGCCTAGGCGGGATATGCATTATACACTTAATGTTAAAAAAATATTATTTCGAGATCTACTAATGATCTTTATGGGTGAAGAGAGGCCTAGGCAGGATATGCATTATACACTTAATGTTAAAAAATATTATTTCGAGATCCACTAATTAGCTAAGTGCCTAAAAATAAACGTATCATTTTATCTTATATGAGTTTGAATAATGACATTTACCTCTCTATTTAATAGAAACTTATTGTTTCAATATATCTTTGGGCTTTTTCTTATATATATAAATAATCCAAATCCATTTTAAAGTTCAAAGACCCAAACCCAATTTTAGAACTTCCACTCCAATAACTAAAAAGAGAGAGCTTAAGCCATATTTATTTAGTAGAGTATTATTTATTAGCTGTAAAGTTTCATTTAAGGGTCCACTTTTATTTCATACTCCACATAAGACAATACCCCCTTCATTTCCAAAACATTTAGCATTCGAACCAGATTTTGAGGGGCAAAACATAAAACTTAAAAGTAGGGATAAATTTATAATTGTTCTAATTTTTAAATAATATAAAAAATCAAAGATTAAAAAAAATTCTTACTCGGGGCTAGGGGTGAGCGTTCGATCAAGTTGAGTCGAGTTGAGTCAAAAAATTTCAAGTTATTCGAGTTGACGCGTCATATTTTACAACTCAAACTTTATTTGAAATTGTTTATGAAATTCGAGTCGAGTTTTCGAGTTCCTATACAAATTTAATTGTAATTATTTATCATGTTATAGTACAACTTGGTTCTAATTTAAACGCATTTCTCTAATCATATAAGATATGCATATATATTTCGTCATTTTTTTTCATATGTAGCATATATTACTTCATATTTTTTATATCAATATATATATATAGCAGGAAAATTGAGAGACTCAACTTGAACTTAAAAATAAATTTACTAATTACTAAAAATTTCGAGTTATTCGAGTTTCTATTTTACAACTCAAACTTTATTTTAAATTTTTTTGAGTTAATTTTTTCACCTTGAGTCGAGTAAAATTTTTTAATTTTTTCTAGTCAAGTTTTGCTCCCTCCGTCCCTGTTGTATTGACACCCACGATTGCATGGTCACTAGGTTCGTGCCATCATGGATTTCATTTTTGTATAATTTTTTTGATAATTTTTTAAAATATTCATTAATAGATTTTAGCTGTGCCGGTGCTAGTGTCAGATATTAAGCAGAAAAAAAAAACATAGATTGAGCAGAATGGTTGATATATTTTAAGTAAATTTTAAATTCGAATATTGTAAATTAAAAGGATAATACAAAAAATTGTCTTTCAACTAAAAATTCAATCTAATTGGACTTTTTATAGAACCAAAATTTGTGTAAAGCATAAAATAATGAGAAAATTAAAAGAAAAGATATAATTGAATAAAAAAATAGTACATATTTAAGTATATAATCACCAATATTCTCGCGTATTGATAATTATTATTTTATCGTCGGCTTCTAATTCTTTAATCTCTTCTCATGAAGATAGAAGATAACAGAAGATTTTCAAAAATATAAAGTATAATTTAGAGTTATATAGTAACGACGTTTGTTTTTAAAACGCCGCTAAAAGTATTCTTATATACAAGTTCTCTATGCCTCTTTCTCTGTTACATTACCATTCCGTAATCTTAAAACATTGAGCTGCTATGGTACAACAAAACCATTTGCATTTCACCTCTTTTACAATGAACCTGAGCATGCATGTTATTCAAATTATGTGGACGTGACATGTTACCTAAAGTGAAATATTGCATTATAAATTTGGGTAAAAATATACTCTAATCTACTCATTTAAGCAACACATTCGTGGTTAAAATTAAAACATGATCTGGTGTCATAACAATTTTAATCTTCAAAACTTATATATTTTATTGAGTTCCAAACTGCACCTTGCTACTATCCATTTGCCGCACTCCCTACTACTATCCATCATTTCGATAATCGACAAATGGGATGACTCGACTAATGGGATACACTCGATATTACCCTAATGTCGCATTTAGTAGACACATTCACTTCACTCATGAAATTTTTTATATGAATAGTTAGATTTATTGAATTATTTCAAATTAAGATTATACTAATAGAATGTATATATTTTGAGACTAAAAATATCATTATACCAAAACACATTAAACGTTCGTTTCAATTTTAACAATGAAGTTACACGGTGTAAAACTCATTTAGTTTTACACTAATCTAGGACCATTGGATAAGGAAAATAGATGGATGAGATTAATAGTAAAAAATGTGAAGATTATCACTTGGAAAAAAAAGATAAGGAAATAATCTGAGTCATTAATTACCATCATCTAACGGTCCAAAAAATGTGTAAAAGTAATTGAATTTTACATAGTGTAAGTTGATCCTAACCCATATATATATATATATATTAAATGAACTAAGATCTATTTTGTTCTATAAAGTATAAACTTAATTTGGGAATTTGGATCTAATACCACAATGTCTCTTTCAAGTATCAACTATCGATTGATTTAATGGAAGAAAACATTAATATCTTAGTCTCGTACTCATAATAAGCCTCTATTTTATTCGATCCAGACAAGTGATTATATAAAAAAAAAGCTACATTTGCCCATTATCTCTTGTGGCAACAGCAAATCAGGTCTTCCATTTTAGCAGCAACATGTAGCCGGCCATCTGACATTCCGGAAAATATTTAAGCAGGAAAAAAAAAAGGCAATCCCCAAAATCAGCCGGCAATTGCTTGCTTCATCCAACAAAAGATTACTCGTCCAGGCTGTACAATATCCCAGTTGAGAAGCCGGCCCACCTTTCATGCACGAAAAATGCTTATTTATATAATAACCCCTTCTACTTTCTTCTACTCCAAGGTACCAACAAAATGGGCAACTTAAACCGATCATTGCTGAACTTCTTAATCCTTCTGGCCATTGCTCTCTGTCTCTTGGGAGGTCCACAGTTTCATGCACGCCCCTCGTCTCCGGCCGAGGTTTCTGGATTTCGAGCTCAGAATACGGTGGAGTCGAGCTTTCGGACTCTCGGTACGATGCTTCCCAAAGGTCAGCCCGTGCCTCCATCCGGACCTAATCCCAAGATAAATTGATCGCCAATGTTGTCTAGTAAAATGGGTGAAGATTTGTTAACTGTGTTTACCAAGTATAAGTATGTGTGTGTTCTGATGGAGTTGAGGGTAGAGTCGGTTGTTGTTTCCTCATTATCCCAATATGCTTCAATACGTTGTATTTTTGTTGGATTACGTCGTGACAAATTTTTATTTTTTAAAAAAAAAGTTAAATCATATACTTAATATCCGACTCGACAAAATTTTAGTTTGATTGTCACCGTTGTTATTGTAACATCATGGAAGTTATGAACTTAAGTATGCTTAAGCCAACAACAACATTTGATTTGAAGGGTTACAACCCTCTCTAACATACTACAATCTTAGTTTGATTGTCACAGTTTTTTTTTCAAGGTCGTCGGATTTAAGCATGGTAGTCATTTTAGTAAAGCTCCATCAGTTAGGAAGTTGTTTTCCCGCAATTTTGGTGACAAGATTCAATCCCACTAAGGGATTGGGAGCCTGCCTCCAAAAGAAGCTCTCTCAGAAGAGTAGAAATTTCGTTTACGTCCTTTCTGATATGAGGTCTTCTTGTGACGGTTGCCTTGCTTGTCTTGATAGGCGTTTACTTGTCGTTGTGGGCCTGGCTGCCTCGGTTCTGGATAGGCTCTTAGCCTCTGTTGAGTTGTACTCTCTTTGCATTGCTCGGCTTTGCAAGGATACCGTTTTCTTTCGCTTGTTTGTCTCGCAGTTTATGTTTATTTCTGTCTCTTTGTTTCCTGCACACCATGTTCATGGGTCGGACTCCTTTTATTTTAATTGAACTTTGTTTGTCCTTTTGATAAAAAAAAATTCTTAAGTAATGTCTAAAGTTAAAATTTTAACGTTGTTAACGAAACAAACTGAATTGAAAAAATTATCTTTATAATAAACTTTTACTATACTCGAATTTAAATTAATCAATTAATACATTAAAAATCAGATAAAAGGATGGGCCTGCTTAATAGTTTCTCCACTTAATGAGGAGCTGGTAATCCATAACCAGAGCCAGGCCCGGCAGATCCACACCAGAACCCTCGGGTTTTCATTTTTCATAAACCCTAATCTTAACCCTCATTCCCCCTTAAAACCCTAATCTGATTAAATCAGATTTTCTCTCGAATTCCCGTCCGTTTTCTTCAGTTTACCGATGAAGCTTCTTATCGGATCAAATCCATGGACCAATTCTTTCGTTTCTAGGATTCTGAGAGTTGTGGCCTACTCCACGAAGACCCTCAGCCGCCCCAGCGCCTCCCCTTCAAAGCCACCGGACACTCTGAACATCCGCGTCTCTCGATCCGGCGATCCCAAAGCGTCCATCATCCCGGTGCTAAACCAATGGCTTGAAGAAGGCAAACCCATCAAGCAATCCATGGTTCAAGTGATAATCCGACAGCTCCGCAGTTTCCGACGCTACAGGCACGCCCTTGAGGTACACTAATACGTAACAAGAAGAAATGGGAAACCCCCTTTTTTCTTAAATTTCTTGCCATGATTCCACGATTTCCCCATATTTGTGTGACCCCTGAATCTTAAAAACTAAAACTTTGGCAGTTATCGGAGTATATGGCCGAAGAAATGAAATGTAACGTTACCGTTGGGGATATGGCTGTAAGGCTGGATT
Organism: Hibiscus trionum; assembly: GCA_030270665.1. Taxonomy (NCBI): domain Eukaryota; kingdom Viridiplantae; phylum Streptophyta; class Magnoliopsida; order Malvales; family Malvaceae; genus Hibiscus; species Hibiscus trionum. The sequence goes on along the minus strand of BSYR01000045.1, from coordinate 8,296,425 downwards.
TGATTTCAAAAGTGCACGGCGTGGATCAAGCTGAGAAATATTTCAATAGTCTTCCTGAGGATATGAGAACTTTCAAGGTATATGGTGCCCTTTTACATTGCTATGCGAACCACAAATGTTTAGAAAAAGCAGAGGCCACCATGCAAATTTTGAGGGAATTGGGGCTTCCGATCAATGCGGTGTCGTATAATGTGATGTTAAATCTCTACCATCACCTAGGAAAACACGACAAGTTAGATGTCCTTATGCAAGAGATGACAGATAAGGGGATTAAGCACGATGCGTTCACGAACAGCATTCGGCTGAATGCTTATGTATCCTCTTCTGATATCGAGGGGATGGAGAAATTCCTGACTAGGATCGAGAATGATGCTGAAACCACCATGGATTGGCATGCTTATGTTATCGCATCGAATGCGTACTCGAAAGCCAAGTTAACTGAAAAGGCAGTACAAATGTTGAGTAGAGCAGAACAACTAGTTCCTCCGGGATCGAGAAAGCATGCTTATGAAGTGTTCCTCACACTATATACCAATCTAGGGAGAAAGGATAGCGTCCATCGTATATGGAAGTTGTACGGAAACTTGGGGAAATTCTTTAATTCTGGCTATTTATGTATGATAAGCTCATTGGTAAAGTTGGATGATTTGGATGGTGCTGAGAGGGTTTTGGCAGAGTGGGAGTCTGGATGCTCTTTATTTGATGCTCGGATTCCAAATGTGATGATCAGTGCCTATTGCAGAAACGGTTTTGTTGAAAAGGCCGAAGCATATACAAAGAGACTGATAGAAAAAGGTGTCATTAAAGAGCCTGATGCATTTATATTGAATAGTCTGGCAACCGGATATTACATGGACGGCCAGATGGCTAAGGCAGTGGAAACCTTAAGGGCTGCAATATCGACTAGCAGCTCGGGGTGGAAACCTAACACTGGTACTTTGTCTGCTTGTCTCAAATATTTGCAAGGGGAGAATAACTTGGAAGCAGCTCATGAGCTGTTGGAGTTGCTTAATGTCAAAGGCCTTTTGTCAGCTGATGTTAATGATCGATTAGTAAGGAGTCTTATCGACAGAGAATCTCCTGATGAAGAAAGTACAAGGATTCATGGAGGTCAAAATGAGGGTACGAGCTGAATCAATTTCTGTACTTTGATTAGGCATCTAATTGCAATATTTCGATTACGTCATTTCGGTTCTGTTACTACGATGACACAGTCTGTTACTACGATGACCGACTGTGTCGGAGTAGTTTCCTTTGTGACATTTTGGTTAATCCCTTCAATTTTCTTTGAGCTTTAACCTTGTTCTGTTGGCATTGACTGTGAATGTGACATATAAAATCAAGGATTCAGCTTAACGATTGGTTCATAAACATAGCCTTTTTCGTAGTACTTTCGTGTTCGACAAATGATCAAGCTTAATGGGAACATATTTCTGGGGTAATGTAATGCTAATCATATTTCTCCTTCCAAGTATAGAGTAAAAAGAAGACCCAAGAAAGGGCCAGCAGAAAATCACCAACCACTTGTCTAGGCCAATCCCAAGCCAGATCCTCTAGCCTCCTCTCGAAATTAACTCTCCAGAGGGCCATCGACAAGTGAAGGAGCACACATCCTTTGGCGAAAAAGCTCTGGAACTGTTTGTCGTCGATGAAGGCTACCATGAACACCAAGAACCCGACTACAAAGAGAAGCAAACCGACGAAAGAATTGGATGTCTGAATCAACAGTTGATCATGCGGGGTCGACCCCGAAAGCTTTTGAGCCGTTTCGACTCCGTGGCCGAATATATAGATCTCATCGAGGTAGAACATTATCAAGGATCCACTCGTTATAGCGATCACCGAGTGGAGAATGCATATCACGAAGAACATCGACAAACCCATCGCACCGAATCTGTCTTATAACATGCCTTGATTCAGTTGTTGCCTGGATCATCTTCCCATTTTGTTCCAATGAAGATTCAAGAAAATAAAAACTCGAACTTTACAATGAGATTGTAAGAGAATGCAAGAGATATAGGGTCGTTGAGATTGAAAAGTTGAAGGGAAGAGAATCTGATCTGGAATTGGGGATTGAATCTGAGCCTGTGGGGTTTCTTTGGGATGTGTGATTTTCAGCGGCTTCGTGTTTGTCAGTTTTCTGATCTTTATTGTCCATAGTTTTCTCTGATCATATAAACAATCATAATTACTAAATAATACAAGTATAGCTGGACTGAAAACAATAAATATTTAAATCTAATCTAAACTAATTATATAATAATATATATAAGATTGTTTAATAAACGTTTTCTTGTAGAATTATTGATATTTAATTTACTAGACCGATTAATTTAAATCGAATATTACAAAGCTTTATTATGAAAGACCCTTCCAACACTATTTCTTCTATTCAAGATATTAGGATATAATTTTTCTTTAAGTGACCTAACACTCATCCCGCTAAATTAATGTATAATTGATTGTTTATATAATAACGTAATAATTATAATAAGAGTATTTATTTTATATATTAGTGGTGGAAATTAAAATTTTTCACACTTGCTTTAGTTTTAAGGTTTGGAGGGTAGATTTTAGATGTTTAGGTTTATGAAGTTATAATTTAGGGTTTATGAGTTAAAACTTAAATCGCTCATTATATTACCCTAACTTAAACCCTAAATTCTAACGAGTATCATTAAACTTTAAACCCTAAATTAAATTTATAAACCCTAAAACTAAAACATTTGTGAAGACTTTTAATTTCTACGACCAGTGTATCGAATATAAATCCTTATAACAATAGTTACAATTAAAATTAATCATTAAAGGCATCAAATTATATAATTAATTAAAATTTAACGAGCATTAGTCACAATTAATATTAATACTATAAATACAAAATTATATAATCAACTCAAACTAGCATATAATATGTATATATTATAATATACACAACTATTATAGCTAGGGTACGCTTAGGGTTTTTCTATTTTTTCTTAGTGCTGCTCCTATCTGCTTTTTAGCATGTTTTTATGTCTCTTGGCACGTTTTCCATTATTTGTTTTCTATGAGGGTTGATTTGACGACGCCACGACTGATTAAGATGGCGATTATTTGTAATCATGTTAATCTTCCCGGCTATGGACTTTCGGTTTGAATTTGGATATGCGGTTTGCGCTTGTGATTAGTTTTTCAGGTGCTCGACTCTGATTTGCGTTTTCTCGGTGGTCTATCAATAGCTTCATCCCTTTTTGTGGTTCGTTTTGCCGATGCAGTCAGGTTTCGTATCTATTTTCGATCGAGTATTTGGATGGGTTTATAACCTTTTCATGTATGGTTCATATCTGATCTAAAGTGGCTAGTTTTAGGAGGAAGTCCAAATTATGTATTTAGTTTACAATGATAGTTTGTAAACTCTTATTGTAATTTTGAGTATTTTCTCATTAATAAAACTAGTGGCTTATTTTCAAAAAAAAAATCAACTCAAACTATAAGTAGGCTAAAACTAACTAGAAGTGTCTAAACCTTTACCAACCATACCAAAACAAGTTTACCAATGGTTCATGCATCTATTGGTGTTTTTCTTTTTCGGTTCATAATTATTGGTGATTAGGGTGTATTTTTTATTCCGTCCTCAACACTTGGGAGTATAGTTTTAGATAATCCTCATTATATGCTTTAGTGACTTTTTGGTCCTCATATTTATATCTATCGGAACCCTACGATTTTCGGGAAATTCTCATCTCCAAAAAAGTTAAACAAAATTTATTACTTTACTAACCAAAATATATGATCAATTTCAATTTACAAGCCATATAATCAATACACTTAAACATATGGTTGAAGGGAAACAAGGTCTTTGGGAAACATGGTAGAAATATGAAGATAAATATATTATATACTCTTAATTAACAAAAAAAGGGTAAATTACTAGAGATGTCACCCAAACTTAATAAGCTTTAAACAAAAGGCACAAATATCTCGATGGACTGAAATATTGATAATAAGAACGAATGATTTTTATAGTCCATGTTCATTTTATAGTCCATGTTCAATAAAGTTACGTCATGTTTTATGTTTCAAAAGTTGTTTCCCCGTTGTCAGATATAATATAACTTAGACAAATACAAACTAAATGCTTCATCGTCATCAACCTTCTTCCATTGTAACTTTGGCTTAAATTTATCCACACAACGCCCATAGGCCATGTGTATGCTGTTTTGGATTCATCTGCTCTGGTTTTAGCCTATCCATCGCTGAAAATAAGAAGTATTAAAGAAAGCCAAGAAAGTGAAGAAAAGAGAAGAAAAAGTACATTATTTTTTTCATGCCGTGGGATCTGCAAATTACTCCTCTATGCTGTCCCCACGCACTGATAAAATGGTCGATTGCTGGTAAGTTGCTGATAATTACCCATGTCTGCCATCATTAGGGTTGCATGGGTCGGGTTGGATCAGGTTTTTTGTCAATCTGCACTCAACCCGAAAATTTAACACTTCTACCTAAATTCGACCCGACTCGACATTTTATTATGTTTCACCCGACCCGAATTCAATCCGAATTTTAGTATAAAATTCGAACTCAACCCGACCCGACATAAATAATTTTTTTTAAAACTTTTATTATTATTGACAAAATAGAGGGTTAATTGAAAAAAATTCAAATAGAGGTGGAGTATTATAATAATTATTTTATTTTTATTAGACAAAATAGGAGATAATTGAAAAATATATATAAAGAGAGGGGCATTGTGGTAATTATATCTAAATATTTAGAATAAAATTAAACTATTGTTTCGGGTCAGGTCGAGTAGGATATTTTTCAACTTAAACACAAACCCGACCCGACTCGACCTCATCAGCAAAAAATTAGACCTGAACTTGAAAATTTTCTTTTAAAAAAACTTGTCCTTATAGAGTCGTGTCGGGTCAGAACCCATCGGATCTGAGTCAAATGGTCATCTCTAGCTATCAAGTACATATGCACTAATTTCTACTTCTTTTTAATTAAATAGAGAGGTAATACATTCTCATGTTAGGATTCGAACCCAAATAAATAAAGCAACATGTACATCCTTAGCCATTAGGCCAATTAATAAATCTTTATGCACTAATTTCTTTTGACGGATCCTTTTTTTATTTAATTTGACATGGAATGGCATTCAATCAGTAATATTAATTTAGGGTTATGAACTTAAGATGGCCATGGATGACATGGAATTAAATATTGGTAGATATATTTTTTTTATTAAAAACATTGGTAGGTATTTGATTTCTTATGAATTTGGATATTTTAATTATTACGTGTAACAAATTCGAGGTAGATATAGATATTATCTATCGGATATTTATTATTTAGAATCGATTTATTTCTTTGGATAATCGAAAGCGGATAGCACATTTGAAGAAGATGTACTCGAAAAAATCGAATAACTCGACTCGAAGTGAAAATATTCGATTCGTCTTGACTTGACTCAAAATTTTATAGACTCGACTCGACTTGTAAAAATTTTAAATAAAGTTTGAATTGTAAAATGGAAATTCGAAAAACTCGAATTTTTTAGTAATTAGTAAATTTATTTTTAAGTTCAAGACGAATCCCTCAATTTTGAATGATATATACATACCGATATATAAAAATATGAAGAAATATTGCCACATATAAAAAAATATGAAGAAATATATATATGCATATCTTATATGATTAGAGAAAGCCGTTTAAATTGGAATCAAAACGTACTATAACATGATAAATAATTACAATTAAAATTTTATAGGAACTCGAAAATTCGACTCGACTCGAATTTCTTAAACTCGACTCGAATCGAAAAAATTTCAAATAAAGTTTGAATTGTAAAATATGACTCGTCAACTCGTATAACTCAAAATTTTTTGACTCGACTCGATCGAACGCTCACCTCTAGATGTAGGTATTAACGCACATTGGTATTTGATTTAAGGGGTTAACGTATGGGTAATTTAAGTACTATGTAAAAAAATATCAAATATCTTTTTTTTTCTTTTTTTTCAGCAAATAATTATCCATTTAAATTTTATTTTTATATCACTTTTTGTTGTGAATAAAATAACGAAGAACAACGAACAAGAACAAGAAGAACAAAGAGATGAGAGAAAGAGGGAGATTTGTATTATTCTCAAAAATAAAATTGTATACAATGCCTTCAATGAATCATCTATTTATAGGCATAAGAAGTACATAATACATTAAACTCTAATTAATAGAGATAATATTCCTAATAATAAATAAATCAAACTCCTTAGATAAAGTTCTAATCATGATAGACATCCACATAGATAAATATTCATAACACTCCCCCTTGGATGTCTATGAAGATAATGTGCCTCGTTAAAACCTTACTAAGATAAAAACCCAGTGGGAAAAAAATTTCATTAGTGAAGGAAAAAGAGTACACACATCTTTAATACGCATAACATGTTGCCTCATTAAAAACCTTACCAGGAAAACCCATTGGGACAAAACCTCGGTTAAGGGAAAAAGAGTGCAACGCGTATTTCCTCCCCCTCATGAAAACATCACAGAAGATCTTTGAATCTTCATAATTCAATCTTGAATATTATTTTTCTAAAGATCTTGAGGAATGAAACATTAGAGTAATATGTTTCACGATGTATCCGCCTTTCAATTGAGATATACATCTTGTATTATCTCTACACAAAATAGCTTCATATCATATCTTGTGAAAGTAAATCTACATATCTTCTGGATATGTTGGGTCAATGATTTTAGCCAAACACATTTTTGGCTTGCCTTGTGCATAGCAATTATTTCTACAAAATTTGAGGAGGCATCGATGAATGTTTGAAGATCTAAATGTAATGATCTTTGTATATCCATGGATATTGCTTGACCAACTAATATATAGTGCTTCAAAACCAAGAAAAGATATAATTATCTTTATTCACATCCAACAATCTTACAACTATTGGGATACTCAATAGATATGCTCTATTCATATTGAATCTTCTTTAAGATTCTTTCAGCTTATGTCTATTCATAGACAAAAGGAAATATATAAAAATGCTCGATCTTCAGGTCGAGATAAACTTGATGTCCAGATTCAAGTACTTGTATTGAAAGTACTTCACGAGTTTCCAATTTGAAGCTCTTTAGGAGTTCTAAAATTATCATAATGGATCTTGATCCAAACTCCTTTATAAAATACATCAGGAAATCTGATCATTCTTATAGTATTTGCTCAATTAGTATTCACTAAGGCGATTATACCAAATGCGCCAAAATATTCATGAGACATGTCTAAATAAATTTCCTCGGAAATTTTCAAATGCTTCTAGCATTTTAAATCCTTCAAGGATAAAAATGGATCCACAAATAATTAGACGCATGCAAAATTTTTCATAACTGCCAAAGTAATTGCATCCACCATGAAGTAATTAAAACTTTTCATAAATCATAGTTCAAGTCGTATTTACGACTACTTATTTGTGTCTCACTTGCATTACACCTTTAGGTGTTTGGACTGCTGGTCCAAATACTTCTATTTTAGAAGTTCAAAGCGTCTTTCAACATAGACCAATTCAATATCTATACTTTTGGATTGATTTTATACAAGATCCTCGATTTCTTTCTTTACTTCTATAGAAGTATTTTATGTAAAATTGTTTGTAAAATCGTTGTCGACAACTTTTCAATTTTCTGGTTCCATTCTCGTAATGACATAACTCATCGAGATCTCTTCAAGATTTCAATCTTTATTTCAGGTACCTGAAACTCTTCAAGAGTTATATTATTAGTTATGTCTTGGGTCTCTTCAAGAGCACCCGCCTCCAATATATGATCATCTCATATTACTTTCTATTTACGAGAATTTTGATCATTGGAACCATTTCAACTATCATGCTTCAGGCATGATTTACATTCTCTCGCTCTAACATGTAATTTAAACTTAGAGCGTTTCAGCTGGTATATGAGACTTAATTACTCTCATTGGGTCAGTAAATATGTCTGGCAGTTGACATGTAATAACATGAATTATCTTATGAACTTCTAGTTCATATATGAGGATCTAGATAATGATAATTCATTTTCCTCTATCCAGCTGATTATTATCTCCCCCTGATGTTGAGAAAAATCATGTCATAAATGATTCTCCAATTAATGTTTAAGAATTTAAACATAAAAGGAGACTCGTACTCAATATATATTCTCAACCCTTTTTATTTACCCATTTTGTGCGTTGTGGTGGAGCAATTCATATCGCACATTCAAAAATCATAAAATGGGAAATGTATGGTTTCTTACCAAAAACCAATCATAACGGGGAGTTTATTATAACTCGTTGGCTTGATGCGTATAAGTGTTGCTATATGGAAACACCATATAAATAATAACTCTTTTGTTCTCATAGTTTAGCTATTAAATAAGAGGCATCCAATTGAAATTTTGCTAAACTATATTTTTCATAATCAATAGGCTTTGTAACAACTGATATAGCCTAAAATATAAACCCACTATCTTTTCAAGACGAATAGTCTAACTGCATAATCTGAATCTTTTTAGAATCAATCTCACAAACTTCTGGTTGTAAGTCGATAAAATAATGTAGATGTATCTACTAAAATCATATAAAACTTTCCACATTTGTGGATATATGGGCCCATATTTCGTTCAGATATGCAAGACATACAGTCTTAACTTCAGTACAAGAACTTTAAGTTCTAATTCTTTTGGTAAGTGGGATCATCTATATCATTTGAGAACAAATAACACAAGAACTTCATGTTCTTTTAGTAAGTGGAATTTAATCAATTCCTTTAAGCAACACAAGAACTTCACGTTCTTTAATAAGTGGAATTTAATCCATTCCTTTGAGAATAAGCACCACAAGAACTACAGGTTCTTTTAATACATGTGCATGTAAATCTCAATAATTTCTGCACCATTATTGATCAGGATGGTCTAACCGATCATGCCAACTATATATATGTGTGTATATATCTCTGAATTTGTAAACTTCTTGTTTATCATAACATGTAATTCAATCTTACTCGTACATGTCTAGTACGACCATCAAAATTGTTCCTTTAAATAGGAATATATTTAGCTCTTTCGGAGCTTTCAATTGAAATTATCTTTTGGTAGCAATATATAGCTCTCCTAGAGCTTTCAACTGACTTTTTGGCTACCAGAAGTTATATCCATATTGACTTATTTCAAATGCCAATTGATAACATATGTTATCTATAATTCCCAAAGGGATAGTTTGCGAACTCATATTGCTCTTTTTATGACTTTGACGAGTATAACGCACTGTGAATATGAAATAAAGTTCCATTTGACAATAACATATTTGCTCAACCAGAGCCTTTTGTGATATTAGTACTTCCGGATATAGTACTCACATTATTCCCTTGCATTTTAATCGAGAAATGCATAATTGTGCACCTTTCAAAATGTGCTTTGTTTCATTTACTTCAAGTAATGAAAATATGTACTTTGTATCATTCACTTCGAGCAATGAAAAATATAAAATATAGCACATCATATCAAGTCGATTATCTATCAGAGATAAACTTTCAAGTGCTCTTCCGAAGTATTGATATTTTAGTACTTTGAGAAATACTACTCATATTTCCCCTTGCATTTAAATGAGAAAAATATTTCTTATGCTTAAGTACAATATGAGTACTTGCATTATCTGCTAGGCATAAATAGCCACAATTCTAGGCATAAATAGCCACAATTCATTGTATATTTTATTCCGGAAGTAATCATATTCTTCAAATAATAAATAAACATAAAACATAAATAAATAATATGTGAAATAAATAAACATAAAGCAAACTAACATAAATAAATAATAAATAAAACGAATTAACATAAAAAAACCAATTATTTCTGTTAGAGGTTATAAGAGAAATAAAATAAATGGTAAATTATTCCCTTCAAGGGTTATGAGAAAATTAACAATATCCAATTGAGTTGGACCAATAACGCCATAATTATTTTCGCCATAAACAAATTTTGTTTATATTTTATTTCATTTATCATTCATGATTATGGATAAAGTCCATAGTACTTTGGCGTTTGACAAGTACGAAACCAATGGTTTATAACATCACATTGGTAAAATGATTTCACTTCCTTAGAATGATCTTTATCACTCTTGTCATCCTTATAACTTCGCTACCAGCGGGTAGAAGTATTCTTAAAACGACTATATTTTTCATGTGTATATTCATAGCCTCGACCACGACCACAACTTTTAATGTGATTTTTTATTCCTTCCATAATATAATCTCACATTCACTTCAAGGAATGGAGTAGAGCCAGTGGGCCTTTAAAACCCTTTTCACATATCCTTATCACAGAGAACAAAGATTTAATCCTCGTACGCGGCATTGTTAAACCTGTCCACAAGGTCCTTTTAAAACCTCCTTTGAGACCAGTAGCCTCGCAGAACGGGATGTCCAGCCAATTATACTTGGATTATATCGAAATTATGTCTCTAATTGAATAATGATTTACCATGTTTGCATTCACTTCAGGGAATGAAACAGATCCAATAATCGCATGGAATAAACATCATGCTTGCATTCACTTCAGGGAATGCCCCATCATTGATAATTGCATGGAATAAACATCATGCTTGCATTCACTTCAGGGAATGCCCCATTATTGATAATCGCATGGAATAAACATCATGCTTTGCATTCACTTCAAGGAATGTCTCCCATAAAACTTTTTGGAACAAGAAGAATTTTCGTAACTTGAAATTGGGAGAAGTCTATGGTCAAGTTTTTCAACGAAGAAGAAATATTGCTTTCGAGCAAATATAGACTTTATAATAATCTTCTTGTAAATTCAAAATCACCATGATTTATCGCACTTTAAAATAATAATATAAAGAATAAAAATAAAACCAAAATTTACCGATATTGATTTTTCTCTCGTGGACAATGGAGACATAGCATATGACCGAGATAGCTTCTCATAGTCCCTTTATATCACATCTCTTTCCAAGCCATTTAAGCATATCATGTAAAACTCAAAACACGGTTAAAAATATTAACTTTTACCAAATAAAATGACATAAATAATAATATGAAAAATATAAAATATAATCATATAAGTAAAAGTATGAATAAGCATACCGCTAATTAACTCTTTTAGGAACAAGAGAAAACACACGTAATTTACACCAAACGCAACCTCTTCGTCTCTGTCGATTCGTCTTTTGGTTTGTGAGAAACCACAAATTTATCTCTTTTCAATGTTCGAATAAAATTAAACATACTTCCAAACTTTTCAAAAATTAAAACCAAGTTAAAATATAAAGAGAAAGACAATCGGTAACTAAAAAAAATAAGGAGAAAAAAAAACTTATCTTTGGTTCATTCTATAATCGAATTCTTCCCGGTAACTTCTTTTGAATTCGAACGATGAAGACCTCAGTTGATTAGAGTCTCGTGCTGATAACGTGTTGTGAATAAAATAACGAAGAACAACGAACAAGAACAAGAAGAACAAAGAGATGAGAGAAAGAGGGAGATTTGTATTATTCTCAAAAATAGAATTGTATACAATGCCTTCAATGAATCATCTATTTATAGGCATAAGAAGTACATAATAAATTAAACTCTAATTAATAGAGATAATATTCCTAATAATAAATAAATCAAACTCCTTAGATAAAGTTCTAATCATGATAGACATCACATAGATAAATATTCATAACACTTTTATCTTTTATCTTTCAACAAATAATTCTATTTACGTCCCTAAAATTCTTGAGTTTTCAGAATTTATTTCTTTAACATAAAATTTTATGACCGTGTCTGAAAATAAAAGCAAAACAAAAAAGGGTTTCTGATGTGTACCATTATCCTGAAATATATACTTAATTAATAAATTGTTTACTAAAATATTTTTTATGCTAGGTTCTATCCTTTTGTCTTGGATCTTACCAGCAAGATTCTGGTGAAATTTTTTATTGATATTATTATTTAATAGAGTTATAATATATTTGATAATCACAATCTTCGACCTTGAATTAATAATAATTAACGGGTCTTCTTTTTCTTATTCACTTCCACTTTGCTTGGATTTTTATCAATTTCTTCATTCAACTTGCCATTTAAGTGACAAGCCATACTTATCTTCGTGAACTCGTCGTTTTCTTAAAAATTATTTAAAAAATTATTTTAAATTTTATATTTTTTAGATTGTCGGATAAAGGCAAATAGACAACTAAAATTAATAACAGTAAATAAAGAGATTTTATGAAAAAAATAAAGGGAATAATCTCAGTCGTCAACGGTCTAAAAAAGATACAAAATTAAATCAATTTTACATGGTATAAGTGGATTTTAACTTTATACACGCTACTATTTTTGAAGTGTTACAAATATAATTAAAACAACAATTATAATTAGAATTAATCATTGGAACTTACAATGAAACTGATAACCAGAATATATATAAATAAGACCTACATAAGACGAAACTTAAATCAACATAAAATTATAAAACTGGACTTGAACCCACATATAGAATTTACATATAACTATACTTGAACTTAAAGATCTAAAAGTTCACATGATTTCAATCTTACCCTAGCATAAAATTAGGATCGATGTTGAGAGAAAATAAATTGTTATATGTAAATACTATATGTGGGTTGCTTTAAAGTAAAATCTACTTCTTTCGTTTGTTTACATTGAAAGAGTTTTTTCTTAAACCAATAGAATTACTTTAAAGTAAAATAAAAATTGGTGAGTCCAATGAAAGTTTTAAAATTTCGGTGACCAGAATAAAAACATTTTAAAAGTTCGGTGACTATTTATATAGTTTACCCTTGAAAAAAATGAAAACTAACGGGTCACGTCAGTATTTTCTAACGGAAGGTAATAGAATAGACAAAAATGAAAGCGAAATGAAAGTTGAGTGAGCTCAATGAAATTTTTAAAAATTCAGTGACCAAAGTGGATACGCTCTAAAAGTTTAGTGATCATTGGTGTACTTTACCCTTAAATTTATTTTTATATAGCGGTGATAATCAAAAAGAGAAAAATAAACCCTTAAAACTAATATTGGAATATTTTTATTTTCAATCAAACTATCAAAGCATATCCACAACGCTTCCTCGGTCTTGAGTTCCTATCATTATTCGTTTGATCTGACTCAGCAACCCCTAGTCACTCGACACGTAAGCATTGACCCCACCCTTTCCATGGGCGCGGCGATTTGTTCGTCCACTTGGGACAGTTGGGACCCACGTAGGACCCAACACGCTTTTGTTTGTTTGGAGGTAACTTTTGTTATAAATTTGCTCTCCATTTTGGGAACCCAAACCCTGTCGGCGCCTTAAAGTATTCTGCAAAATCCTAAAGCAAAATATAATTTCCGGTGGCCGGAGAAATGGAAAAGGTCCCCGTGGCACGCCAGAATTCCGATGACATCGACAAGTTCCTCGACGGAGCGGCGAGTTTTGCCGATTTGATGTTTGGGTTCATGGACGGAAGCAATGATTCCGACGAAAAAAATTTGGGGGACTTTATCGGCGGCGACGCTGAGGATGAAACCCTGGTTGAACAGAGGAGAATTTTCTGGGAAACCCAAGAACAGCTTCTTCAGGTAAACGTTGCCCAATAATTTAAAATAAATACACAAAAAAATGGGTGATTAACATTTTTTTGTCATAAATGTTAATTTAGGCAACGTTGTTCCGAACTACTTCTCTAGAATCAAGAATTCGCCAAGCTACAAAAGAAGTATTGAGGGAACTGGATACGGTAGGAGTGCATTGCGCTTGTCGGAGACCGGTGGCCGGATATTGCCGGAAATGTATGCAAAGGGAACTATCGGTTCGTCTCCAAAGCTTAGGTTTCAATTGTTACATATGCAAGTCCAAGTGGAGAAGCTCACCTGAAATTCCATCCGGGGAGCACACGTATTTAGAAGTGCTGGACAAATCGAATCCCCAAAAAGGCGATGTACGAGTCGTGATCGAGTTAAACTTCCGAGCCGAATTCGAAATGGCGAGGGCAAACGAAGAATACAACAAGTTAATCACTCCGTTATCGGAATTGTTCGTTGGCAAAACAGAGAGGCTGAGAGCAGTGATCAAGATATTATGCGTGGCCGCCAAGAAATGCATGAAAGAGCAGAAGATGCACTTGGCTCCATGGAGGACGCACAAGTACATGCAAGCCAAGTGGCTCGGGACATACGAGAGAACAACGCCGGCACCGTTGCCGGTCGGGATACCAGACCGGCCGCAAAAGCCCAAGTCTTCGATGTTAACTTTTGATCTGCGGGAGAATTTGCCTGCCATGCATTACACTGCTGTTGAAGCTGTGTGGTGAATGAAAACGACAACATAACAATTTTGCTGGCGGAAATTAAGAAACAAAAATCAAATTAAGTTTTGCTAATCTCTGCTGTATAATATTAATCACCAAGGCCATTGTAATTTGTAAATACTCCAAGTTTTAATATAATTAGGGTTGTTTTTTAGAGTTAATTGCTCTGATCCTTGTTTTAAATTGATCCTTCAACTTTTTTAATATTTCAAATTCATCCCCAAATCATTACTCCTATTATAAATCTGTCCCAACCTTTTGAAAGTTCAAATTTCATCCCCAAATTATGATCTTATTCTAAATTAGTCCTCAAACTTTTGAATGTTCTATTTTCATTCCCAATCTATCTATATTCTAATCACATCCATTGCTAATAAAAGCATTAAAATATTGTTAACTTTCATGTAAACATTGATGTGTATTATGTAATAATATGATGTGACATAAACGATAAGTAATGTTGTATAAACGGATAATTTAGATTTGAAATTGAAATATTTAAAAGTTTGATGACCAATTTAAAATGAAATTTATGGTTTAAGGATGAAATTAAGAACGTTTAAAAGGCTAAAAACTAATTTAAAATAAAAATTATGATATAAAGACGCGTGATGCAATTAACTCCTAATTTTATAATATTATATATAAATTACTGGGTTGCGTTATATATCTTTAATGCATCATATATTCACCCATTTATATATATATATATATATATATCTATATATATCTAATTTACACAAAAAATAATAGAGGGCTTGATTTTTTTTATCAAATGACATAATAACACTTTTAATCCCTTTAAATTGTCAACAATTTAAATTTAGCCTTTTTGAAAATAAATTTCTTAACTTTAATATCCAAACTTCTATATTTTTATTTTGATATCAACATCAAATTCTTAGCTTTAGTCCCTGATAATAAGTATATTAAACGTTTCTTTTTCACCTTTTAACGTGTTGCACTATATTTATAAAATATAGTGTTCTAATCTTGTATTTGTTTATATTATTAGATTTAATCATGGATGCCACCCAATACTTTTTTAATAATATTAAATTGCGAAATCATTGTAAAAGTTCAGACCTGATGTGCTAAAGATAACAAGCCTCCTTTACGAGAAATTATATTATGGGTGATTCCCACCACGTCATCCATGAGACCAACCACTAGAAACCACCCACTTCATCATTTTTATCTATGTCATTAATTTAATAATAAAATAACTTCCAAAAAACAGTTTTTAAAATGACATGGAAAAACTTTAGTGAAGATTCATTGGTTGGAAAAAATGACATGAAAAAATCATGGTGAAGTGGGTGGTTTTCATTGGTTGGTCCCATGGATGACGTGGTGGGAATTACCCATAATATAATTTTTCCTCCTTTACGGTTAAAAAGCACATGGAAAGTCTATGACATTATTGTTTATGGATTTATATCAATTTTAAGTTTCCACAATCGTCTTAGTTTTAAAATTTAGGGATATAATTTAGGGGTAAGGTTTTGAGTTTATGTGTAGGGGTTTAAAATTTAGGGACAATAGTTAGAATTTAGGGGTTAAGATTTAGGGTAATATGTTGAGGATTTGGTTTTTAACATGTAAACTCTAAATTTTAACCATAAACCCCAAATTATATTCATAGTCACCAAATTCTAAACTACTACATCTAAACCCTACACTCCAAACTGAGTCCATAAACCCTAAAACTAAAGCACTTGTGAGAAATAAAAAATTTCACTGCGAGTGTAACAAATAGTTATACATTGTTTATATGGTGTGTTTTAATTAAAATTTTGATAACTTATGGAGTGGAAAATAATATTGTTATTTTTAAATATCATAATTCAAATAATTTTATCTGTAATGAATTATTAAAAAATTAAAATTAATAAACATATTTCAACCAATAACGTAATGTCACGACTCATATCAATAAAAATTAATGAACAAATTTTCACTACAGTTTATGATTTTTTGGTGATTTGATCAATTGGGTAAAGCTTTGCTGTTTTTTTAATATACGAGATTATATTTAAAGTGATAGAATAATAAAGGTATTACACCACAAACACAGCAAGTTCAATACATAAAAATATACAATACAATTTTAAGGGAGTGAAAGAATATACACGAAACCTATCAATTTTAGAAAAAATTGGATAAACTTATGAATGAAATCCAGCAAACAATTACTTTGACCAGAGTGTTCTATAAAGAAAGCAAATTCTTCCGCTACTTGTTATTGGCATATTGGCACAACCACAACAGGGAATCATAAGCATATATAGATCGACCTCTTTCGCTGACAAAAACGCTCGTCGATACTTGTCACCCAAACGCTAAAATGTCAAAAGGCAGACAACTATCACAAAGACAAACTATAATTGCTATAAAAGTAGATGAAGAAACTGCCATAAAAGCAGACAAAAAAACTATCATAAAAATAGATTTGATATGAATCTGGCAAAGCAAACAAAAAAAACAAGAAAAAACTTGAGAATAAAATATTCACCATCAAAAATGAATTTTATTTATATACAAAACCAACAAAACGGCCAAAAGCCGCTGCTGGTGAAGAAGAAATGCAACGAAAAAAATACAACTTTGAAGAATTTGAAAATATTTTTATAACTGCTTAAGAGCAAATGGGAGGAGTGGGTTAAATGTTTTTTTTATTAAAATTGAATCCACTAATTTTATTAAACGAGGAAATATCCGAAATTATAATGAAAGTTTAGTAAACAAACACATAAATCCAGACACAAACCCAAAAAACTAAATTAGTGACTCTAGATCATAAGAGGGCCATACAAGGAACATGTAAGAACCTAATCCAAAGACTCGAAACAAAAGACAGATACAAACATTCTCAAATCGACGATGATGGTTATAACCATCAACAAACAACATTGACAAATGCATATTAGTGAACGTACGTTGACAATAAGGTCATTATCACATCTCAATCGCGAATAAACGATAGATGTAATCGCATATCTAAATCTGATTCAAGGGCCTGAGACAAGGAGATCAGCAGCATAATGAAAGGAGCGTCATCTTGATCAGTCTTGGCAACATCAGATCCAACCCTAATAAAAAACAAATAACAAAAAAGCGTGCCAAGAGACAAAAAAATGTGCTAAAAACAGAAAATTATACCAAACGGTAGAGAAAAACGTGTCATAAAGACATATATATTAAATTAGAAAACTGAAAATAAAAAAACAAAACAAATATATGAAAGAAGTGATCGAAGGTCGACAAATAATCTTAAAATTATTGCCGTTGTCGGCTTGTTCAAACAAAAATAAAAAACAGCGGCACCGGAACCCTTAAAGAGAAAGAAAAGAAGAGCGGCTGTGTTTTTTATTTATGGATATTTTTATATTTTGGAATGAATGGACGGGTTAACTGTCCTTTTTAGTACTAAAAGAGTAATAAAATGAAATGTATAATTGGTAGTTCTTAGATCGTGTTATGGTTGGTCTTAAAAACTTATTTTCCCTCCTACTCTAAAATCCTTTTTATTGTTTATAACTAATAAATTTAGAAGGTTATTAGTGATGATTTAAAATTCAGTTATTCGCTATTAGAAATTCACCTATCAAAGTTAGATATGCGACATAAGTCGATCTAAATTAATTGAGATAAAGTCTAAAAAATTAAGAGAATAACGAAAAAAAAGTTCTATTATCAACCTCCACCATCTCTTTGTATTCCTTCTTTCATTTTCTCTTCTTCCTTTCCATTTCTTTATAATTTGTTTCAATTATTTCATATTAAATTAAATATTTGATGAACCGATATAAATCGATGAAAATTCATATCAACACTAAGAAAAATATCTTAGGGCCTGGAAGAAGTGGAACAATGACAACATAGAATAGAACACGTGTTTTAATTTAGAAACTACAATCACATGTGTGTTTTGATATTTGTGGATTGAATTCGTGTATTGTAATAGCAATCTTGACTTGGAAGTTGACAGTCAACGGTGGAACGAGTGAACCAGGAGGCTCTGTCGTGTTTCAGCAATTATTAATCGGTGCCGGTGGAGCCGCAATTTCTACAAAGTTCTCCTTTCAACCAGCAGGAGCCAAAAGTCAATTCATTCGGTTAAGGGAACTAAAAATTCAAACTTAAGCAAATCAATCAATAATCTACCCGACTTATATCGGTCGAGTAGGGTCAGGTTTTTAGCCAGTTTGAATTCGACTTAAAATCTAAAATCTTTATAAACTTAACTCGATTTGATATATGGTGACTTTTCATTCAATTCGAATATGACTAAATTTTAGAATTAAAACTTGTTATGACACGACTAGGGTTGCAAATTGAGTTGAGCAGCTTGTAAACAGCTCTAGTTCGACTCGGTCAATCCTCACTCGAGTTGACTCGACTCGAATTCGAGCTCGACTCGAGATCTTAGCGAGTCGAGTTGAGCAAGGACCAAGTTTAAATACTAGTTAAAAATTTTAAAAAAATTTACCCATAAAAAATTAGTTTTAAATTTCTAAAACGTTTGTATTTCTAGAGAGAATTCAAAAAAAAATGTATTAATAATAAATTAAATTACAATAATTAATCTTTCTTTTTTTATTAAAACATTTCCTTTTTCTTTTATAATTATTTTATGTTAAAAGTAAAAGGGAGAAAAAATTTCAGTTCTCATATAAAAAATACGATTGAAAGTTAAAATTCTGAAATTTCGAAGGCATTCTCTCATTTGTTGTTCATCGAAAATTGTTGAAAAACTATCACTTGAATATCCACTTCATCTCTAACTCGGTCATGACAATTTCATTTATTATCTTTTCAGTCCTCACGTTTTTATAAATTTGTATGTTTATATTAAGCTCTATATTTAAAAAATTAAGGTAAAAAAATTGGCGAGCTTAACGAAAAATTAAGTATAATTGATTTGAATGAATTAACTCGACGAATACAGAAAGGTCTACGTCACAACAACCTAATTTAAAGCTAAAAACGGAAAGTTTTGAAACTTGTCATAAAATATTATCACGCAACCTAAAACGGTATGCTTTTTGGTAACATTTTAGGTCGTGAGTTTTTCGTGATTTTTCGAAACTTGTCGAAAAACTCACCAACCTAAAACATTATCAAAAAGTATAACATTTTAGGTTGCGTGATAACATTTTATGATAAGTTTCGATTTTTTTTATCTTTCTCGTAAATTAGACTGTTGTACCGTAGATTCACCTAATTATACCCTATTAGCCCAACTGAAAAAAAAGTTAAAAAGCACGTGTAGATACTATGTTAGAGAACGCGTAATTCAAACTAGATGGCTGTGACGTAACCTAAGTGACGACACCAGCGTGATCCCATTTCTATGACCTTCGCACCTTCCATCATCTATGGCGATGGCAACTCCGTCGTTTTCCACTTTCTTCTTGGCAAATTATAAGCAGCCACAAACTGTTCCTGTGTGTGTATATAATAACACCAAAACAAGCCACCTTCCTGCTCGATCAACGCCAATGGAGCTTCAAATGGAAGACTTGGCTCAAAATTGGGGGTCCAACAGGGGAACCAAAAGGTCTCGTTGTTCTTCAACGAAAGTTGAGAGGAAAATCGTCGAGAAAAACAGGAGGAATCGTATGAAGGATTTGTACTCCATGCTCAAATCTCTTCTCCCCCATCATAATTCCAAGGTTTGTGTACTTGTTTTCCCTTGATTTATAGCGTAAATTCGTGGTTTTTGATTTCAATGGCGGATGCTATTCTGATTGCAGGAGCTGCTGACAGTGCCTGAACAAATAGATGAAGCTGTGGATTATATAAAGAGACTGCAAACGAGGTTGAAGGAGTTTAGGGAGAGGAAAGAAAGTTTAATGGGAAGAAAGAGATTTCAGAACTGCACCGGTGAAGGTGCTGAGATTAGGATCAACGAAACAGGTTCCGCGATGGAGGTGGCTTTGACGACGGCACCCGACGACTGTCAGTTCATGTTTCACAAGATGATCCGCATATTCCACGATGACGGAGGTGATGTAGTGAACGCCAATTTCTGGGTTGTCGGGAATACTGTTTTCCACATTGTTCATGCCGAGGTAATTAGCCGACAGCGACCACCGGATGTTTCGGTTTTGGTTTAAAAGAACACTTGGTATTAATGATTTCATTTGTGGTAAGCAGATTGCATCGCCGGGGGCAGCAAAAACAATAAAGGAGAAACTGAACAAGTTTGTGAATGGAACCAGTGGCAGCGAAGATGAGGTTGAACAAGAGCTATCTTGGGACTACGAATTCGATCCGGAAAAGTGGGATTTCTCCATCATGTGATTCACGGTGGGTATTGATGTTTTTCAATAATTCAGTATGTACAATGAATATCAGCAATACGTAGATATTCATTCAGCAAAATTGTATTCATATGTATAGGATATTTCATATTCGAATCGGGTTATCGACGCAGGTAACGAAAAACAATTAAAGCAAAGCAGTCGTATTTGAAAGAAAGCACTGTTTAGTTATTCTCAACCAAAAAACAAGAAAGTGAAACCTTGGAACTAAACACTCAAAGCTAAAGTAAACTTTTCGTCACCAACCTTTTCCATATTAAATCCCTAATTGCTGGAACTATCAAGGCAGCCGCAGTATCACCTTCCACTGTTGTATGATAACATTAACCGCCGCCAGATCCGTATTTCTTGCCAAGGAAGATGACTTGCAGCTTGTCATAGCCTGCAAGCACACCAGCACCTGCGACAGCACGGAGAATGTTTGCACCAGCACCCTTGAATAATGATTTTGTACCTTCATTCTTGACAATTTGGGAGAACGCGTCCAACGAGCTCTTGTATTTGACTGCTTCTCCGGAGGTCATCATCATTCTTCTACGGACTGTATCAATTGGATAAGATGCCAGTCCTGCACCTATCGTGATACCCCAACCCAGCAAGAAACTTGCCAGGAAACTATCCTGTAAATAACAAATGCACGCGGAATCAGGTATGTTTCAGCAGTTGGAACTCCAGGTGATGTTACTGTCTATGCATGGTTGTAAGGGCAAGGAAACAGATACATACCTGCAATCCACCGACCAAAACAACAGGCTTCAGAGAATCGTACATGCCAAAGTAGAGCCCACGGTAGACAATGATTCCAACACATGAGATATTGAATCCACGGTAAAGACCGGCAACACCATCAGATTGGATGGTCTTCTTGTAGACATCAACTAAACCATTAAACTGCCTCTGACCACCCTTTTTAGCCGCCTTATTATCATTAGCCAAACGTGTACGGGCATAATCCAGAGAGTACACAAAAAGAAGGGATGAAGCACCAGCAGCACCACCAGATGCCAAGTTCCCTGCAAACCATTTCCAGTAGCCATCTTTGTCCTTCTTGAAGTTGAACATCCTCTTGAAATAATCCTTGAAGGCAAAGTTCAGAGCCTGGCACATATTTCTAAGTTAAGCTTTAAGCGGAAAAACATCAAATAAGGAAAAGAGGACAAAACGAAAGATAAGTTCTTCCTTTGCTACACCAAACATATAATCGGTCTTGTCAAGAGCCCTAGGTGCACTCCAAGCATTAGAACCCTTATACTACTTGAGGAGCAAGACATAAAAAGGATGATAGCCCAAGTAAAATAAGACGCAACGTGTATATCAAATCCTCCTTTTCTGTTAACCAATATGCATAATTTCCTTGTAATCCCATGTTTGTGGTTGAATACTAAAAAAACAAAACCATTAAGTTCAATATAATCCGTTTTCTTACTAGGCTAAGACGCAAGGACAGACACAAGGTGCACACCACACCTTAACAACACTGTATGTTAATTTGTATCAAAAGTCTCAAATTTTTGGGGGTTTTCCTGCTTCTTTCACAAGAAAAGGTATGCTAAGATAGCAGATAGCCAAGGGATATAACAGACAAATGTGGTTAGTAAACAAATCAAAAATACAAATTCACTTTAAATGGGATGGCAGAAAAGTAATACTAGACTGCACTTAAAAATAAAAGAAATGAAAAGCAACCTGGGTGGGGAAGTATCTAAGAACATTAGCAGTGTTGCCTCTCCAGAGAGCAATGACACCTTCATCCTTCATAGTCCTAGCAAAGCAGTCAGAAATTCCCTTGTATGGTTCAGACAAACGCCCGGATTTGATCATTTCGTCCTGGTTTTGTATTAGAAGTTTAACCCGCTCGATTGGAGCAGCTGCTGTCTTGGAAACAGCTGCAGAAACTCCTCCCATGAGGAAATCCACCATAAAACCAGAAAACCCTTTCTCGGCCGGAGCTTGTACAAACATGGGAGAAACAGGGGACGCATATGCCAACCCGGTGGATTGACGTGATGGCTGTAAAGCAACATGAATTCCTCCATTGACATACGCACCAGTCACATTATAATTACTAGCAGGCAAGTTAGGAGAAAGCCTGGAAATTAAATAGGACTGCCCATGAATTTTCTGAAACACTGATGGACGCTTTGATCCATCTGCCATGCTTACAACTCAAGATATTGACCTGTAATTAAACATGAATTAGGGAGCAAAAAAGAAAAATAAATAAACATTGACAATAATTAAAAAAGGCAAGGCCAGAATTACATCAACACTAGATCATCCTAACATTTGAAAGCAAAATTTTAAGATTTTTCACATAATTCAAAATTATCCTCACATATTTCCATATACCGATATGAACTTGATAAAATACGACAGATCTGCATATTACAACAACTATTAAGCTAACAATCCAATCACCATTACTTAAAACTAAAGAACAGGCATACATAATTCTCAATACACAGTAAAAGAATCACGAAAGAGAACTAATTTGAGCTCGAGTGCAAACCGAATTAACAAATCAAAACAGCAAACTAATTTCGAGTGATTTCCTTCACTCATTTTCTAAGCTATCAAACAACAGAGAACAAAGATCCAGTAGAGAAAGTTACCTGAGAGGTCGAAGAGGAAGCTGTTTGACTACTTCCTGAATGCAAGGAGAAATGGAAGAGGCGACCAATTTATATGCCCGGATTTAGGTTTAGGGTTTCGCTTCTTCACTGAAATGACGGATTTGACCTCGCTTTCGCGCTTTGAATTGTGCTTGTGCCACCATTTGCACCGAGGCTGGCATTGACAATTTGTAAATATGATATATCTGAAAAGCCACCATTTGAGACTTTTCTCCATTTATGAAGCATTTCGTAAGGCACAGCAACACATATGTGTCCGTGGGGTCGGATTTATACGGGGCGGGAGGGGCAATCGCCCCTCAATCTCGAAAATTTTCTTTTTTACTTTTATTTTTTTTTAAAATTATTTATTTATGAATTTGTCTTTTTCACTTTCAAATATTTATAGTTTGTCTCCCTCAACACTAAATACCAACTCCGTCTTTTGGTCAAATGAAAGTAAAGACACCAATTTTGCAATTTGACAATGTTCATTTAAGTAGGGATTTGCCTTGATGGTCCCATGCATGATGAAACCAAGGCCCAAGGGGCATGCTTCATGAATATCTTATCTTTATGATTTGTATGATCGAATGTAACGTCAGTTATATACATTATATCTGGTTATTTCGTATATAAAATATTGTTACGTTAATCATCTTTGATCAGGTAAAGGAAAAATTATTTAACTATCTTACTACGTATTACGATTTCATTTGAGGAGTCTTCATATTACATCTATCACATCTAAGACACACGAACGTTAAAATCAATCATAACTTCAAGTATGGTCAAATCACATCATATATACCCTAATAAATCTCTTTATAACTCTAAAAGTTCTTTCATCACTCAACAAGATTAGAACTCTTTACGTTACTGAAATTCGACTTAAATTTTACTAAAATTCTCCAAACTTGCTAAAACTTAACAAATTATGTATTAATAATTATCGACATATGATATAACCGCTACCGATATCCAGCCTCGAAAGCATCCCTCGAGAAGTAAAAGCTCTCCTCTCTCAAGGACTCCCCTCACTGGATCTCGTTGCCTTTGCCTGACCTGTGATGTGTTGAATCACCTTGACTAGGGGCTGGTTTCTCTTATTTCGTGCTCTCCTTCTGTCTTTCTTCAGTTTTGCTGGTTTTCAAACTCTTTTTCCATCTTTCATCTGGCCTTTTTCTTTTGTCCCTTTCTTTCTGCGTTTTTCTCTTGGACTTTCACTCCCCTGCTCAGGCAAACCAGGCTAGCTTTCTTACGTTGCAACCATGCAAAATAGCATGCAAAACTCTGCCTCACTGAGTCTGGGAGTAGTAAACAGTGGCTATCCTAACAACCCGTTGACCCCAACCTCTTAAGTCAAGAGTTCATTGATGAGCTTGAATTAAATGAGGATGGGGAAGTTAATTCTACTCTGAAAAACCTGTCCTTGGTAGGAAAGTTGTTAACGCCAACAACCTTAAAACCCCTAGCTATTACGGCTATCATCAGAAAAGCTTGGAAATGCGAGAATGTGGAATGCCATGACCTGGGGAGGAATTTTTTTCTGTTCATCTTTCAGACTGTTGAGGAACGGCTACGTATTTTTGGTAGCAAGCTATGGGCTATACAGGACTCCCTTATGATATTGAAGGACTGGCAGCCGGAGAAGGCTCTTGAGGAGATCGACTTTTCCCTCGAGGAGTTCTGGGTTCAAGTGCACAACCTACCTATTGGCCTAATCACCCTAGAAAATGTTCGAAGGATTGGTAAGTTATTCCCCATCTACTATGGTTCCACTCTCGATGATGGTAACATGTCACATAGGTTTGGAACGGTGAGTGTCAGGGTTGCAATCAGGGTTGAGGATCCTCTCAAAACCGGCTTTGTTTTGAACCGGAAAAATGACAACCCCCTGGAGATTGCCTTTAAGTATGAAGGGCTCCCTAAATTTTGCTTCCGATGTGAAAGAATAGGGCACGTCGAAAGGGAATGTATCAACGATACATCACTGTTCAAACTCTCCGGCAGATTCGGGCATTGGCTCAGGGCGTCGTTCGGCGGTAAACCACGCAAAACAGTTTTTTTCAGCGATAATGGAGGCAACCCTAATTTACAGACGAACATCGGTGGTGGGCTGAAGGTTGACGATGAAAGGAAATCCCCAACATGCACAAAAGACAAAATGCCTCTGGTCCCAATGAAAGGCAAATCCTTAGGACTATCCAAAAATCCAGCGCAATCATTAATCCACCTCTCTATTGTCTCTTCCTCGTGTCAGAATGTCAACGCTTCTTTCCCTGGATTGGAAGCCTCGCGAGCTGGCACGTCCCAGCTGATAGGGACAGCTTGCATGAATCCGAAAGATTTGCATGGGACAAATCCATTTACAAATTCAACCCTTGAGATTTGTCCCTCTCCAGAAACAAAGTTATTGAACCTGTTTGGAAAGCCTGGCGCTGGAGACAGTGGGGCCCCACTGACCAAACCAAGTGTGGAAGAAGTTGCTGAAAACTGACTCGGCCCAGTAAGAGAAACTTTAAGGGTAAACTACTGCAGGGGTCACTTATGTTTAGCGTCTGTACAGAGTTAGTCACCACTTTTGAAAAGTGCCAATTAGTAGTTCTCTACGTTTTCGATGTGTAAATACTTGGTCACTCCGACGTTATACTCCGTTAGTCCCCTAACGGATTGCTGATGTGGCGAAATTAAAATAAGGATAAATTACTGCAATAGCCATTAAAATTTATCTCATGTACATTTTTTCTCCTCAATTTTAAAAAGTAAACATTATAGTCACTAATAAAAATGTTTCTTTATAATTTCACCCTTAAATTTTTAAAAATTCATTTTTCAATCCTAAAACTTTACAATCAATTAACACAATAATATTATAAATGCTTAGATGAAAAATAGGTGCCCAAAGTATACCCTTTGAAACTTAGGTGCCCAAATTGCTCCTATTTAATAACTCAAACTTAAAAATTTAGTCCACTAACTACTAAAAAATTCGAGTTATTGGAATTTCTATTTTATAATTCAAACTTTATTTTGAATTTTTGAGTCGAGTTTATGAAATTATGAGTCGAGTATTTTCACATCAAACCAAAAAATTTAATTTTTTCGAGTCAAGTTATAAAAGTATGTTTTTATCAAGTTTCTTATAAATTATAAATTATAATCAATAGAGAAATGGGTAAAAGTAGAAGAAAAGTAACAAAAAAAAGAAGAGTAAATATGATATATAAGCCGCTGATAAGATGTTGTAAAGCTCAAGTTTATTGGCACTAGATATCTTGGACAGCTTTGGTCACCAAGTTTAGTGCCATGTCGCATTTCATTTTTGAAGATTTCTTCTTTTTGATCAATTTCATCAACTGCACTTTCCCAATCAATTTGGAATGGCAGCTCAGTGCCAAAAACCCAGATTCAATATCACTTTGTAAGCTTGAATTATTCACTATATTGTTTGAGTTCAGTTCCACAGTGACATTCATCTTCTTTGTGGATCTTGCCTTGCTTCTTCCTTTACCAACAAATGCTTCTCCAACTCCAACTCCCCCGTAATCGAACGAAATGGTGGTGTTTTGGAATTTGAAGTGGCCGAAATTTGTGTTCTTTACGGAAACTTGGGCGTTGAGTTTCATGTTGAAAGAAGGAGAGTTCGTGGCTGCCGCCGTGAGATCCTCGACGGTGATAGATTGGACCCTGAACTCGGGGTTTTTGATACGCATCACTGTAAGTGAAAAAACCAAGATGACAATAGTCTGGAAAATGGCAAAACAAGCAACTTCATGCGTTTCTTTCGCTTCAGCTCCTTGGATACCTCTGCAGCAGACTCCATTTCTGTCTTTCTCTGTTGGTAACTTTGCTCAGCCATTGCTGTATTTTCAAAGGAAAAGGCTACTGTTTTTTTTCTCCCTTTTGCCTCTTGGAGTTGTTCGATGGAATTCTAAAGAGAATTAGCTGAGGATTGAGGTATTAGTATGAACTCCATGTGTATATATATATAATTGCAGTACAGAAGTTGAAGATGATGTGGTTAGTGTAACAAAGTACAAAACAGTGGGAAACGTTAGAAAGTTAAAATAAAATTTTTAAAAATTTAAGGGTGAAATTATAAAGAAACATTTTTATTAGTGACTATAATGTTTACTTTTTTAAATTGAGGAGAAAAAATGTACATGAGATAAATTTTAATGGCTATTGCAGTAATTTATCCTTATTTTAATTCCGCCACATCAGCAATCTGTTAGGGGACTAACGGAGTATAACGTCAGAGTGACCAAGTATTTACACATCGAAAACGTAGAGGACTACTAATTGGCACTTTTCAAAAGTGGTGAATAACTCCGTACAGACGCTAAACGCAAGTGACCCCTGCAGTAGTTTACCCAAACTTTAATGCCCTGGGGTTGCTTTCTAGCTGAAGGCATCGATAGACTGGCGGTCTCCTGCAACAAAAAAAGGAAACGTGAGGAAGAGGAGGGGGAATACTTCAGCAAAATTCAACGACGAGAGCTATGGAACAAGGTAGCTGATTCAATCGTTCAAGTGGCTCCCGGGAATTGGTGCATGCCGGAGAGGGGTTTCACTGCAAATGATGAAGTGCTAAGGGCTGCCCTTTTTCCCACTTCAATTTTCAACAATTCGTGTATAATCTAGAACATTGAAAGAAAGAAAAAGGGGAGAACTTTCGGCACGAAAAGATTAACTCTCATTCGTAAAGCGGCTAGACGGAAGTTCTCGATGGAGTACTCACGGCTATTGGTTGATGAAGCAGGCTTAATTGAGCTTGGGGAAGACCCTTATGGCAAAAAGATTACCAGAATGCCTTCAATGTGTATGAACGATGACTTCATTCTCAATAAAGAAGTTGTCATTAGTGATGGAGAAGAAGCTGATCCTATGTCCGGTGATTCTAAGGGCACGACATTTGAGTCGGGTTGTAACACCCGGGTTTAGGGGTTAGGTGAGAATAATATTTTAATATTATTTTGGGCTCGGTTTTATAATTAAAATGATCCTTTAAAATTTCGGATTTGCAAAACAAACGATTTGAATGGGACCAAAATGATTTAGACTCAAAATTGAGGAGCTACTTTAAAAACAAGGATGACCATTCATTAATGGCCTTTTGGGTAATTTACCCATCATCAAATTTAAACCCCCTTTTCCTAGCATCTTTCCACTATTCATCCTCTTCTTCATTCCCCCCCCCCCAACGTGAAAGAGAGCTCTTCTCCCCTTATTACTATTTCATTCAAAAAGCTTCCCCATTTCAACTCCAAATTGAAAGGTAATGGTATTTTTGACTTCCCCTCATCTTCCTCTCCATAAAAGTACTCTTTATTTTCATTTCCATGAAAGTTTTAGAAAATGTCATTTTGGAAAGTTTGGATTAAAGATGAAAGCTTTATGTTGTAAAACCAAATGTTTCGATTTAATATGTTTAGTTATGATGTATAGAGGTCAAATGGTATGATATATGTGAATTTCAAATGATTTTGGGAAATTTTCGGAATTGGGTTTCGAAGGGGTTTTTGGAGGGTTTTAAAGTGGTTTTTGGGGTTGTCTAATGTTGGATTTTGGGGGCTGTTGGTAGTATGATATATGAGGGTCACTTTGGGTGTGTTTGATGGTTGTTTGGATACTTGAAATGGAAGATTTCAGTGGGGTTTAGGGGCAGCTCGAAAATTCTGTTTTGGACTTGTTTTGGGTGTTGAATGCTTGCAAATGTTGATCCGGGTTAGTTTCGATGATGAGATATTGATTGTGAATGTTTTGTTTGTGTTTGAGATTGATTAGAATCGAGTTTGGGCATCGGTGAAGCATCGGAAGTGAATCCGGGGAGTTGAAGGTGTTTGCTTGCTTGGTCTTTGAGCTTGGAAGTTTAAGTGAGTGATTAATTGTTTTACTTGGTTTTAAAATGGTTGGTTCGAGTATATGGACTAGGTCGGGCTTGGTAGACCCACCTAGAGTTAGGATTAGGGTGGTAGCCTAATCCTAAACTTGATCTAGAGCCTTTGGATGAACTCATATATGTGGTTGTGTATGTCTCGTATGAAATGTGATATGAATGCTTATGTATATTGTGTTATACATGTGAGATGAGGCATGATTTGTAATGCTTGAGACATGCATGATGATGGTTCATGGTGAGTACGTGCTAAGCACGGAATTGATTGAAATGAGTAATGTGAAATGAGTAAAATGTTGGCACTAGTATGCTTGAGTACAAATGATCGATCATTAGGATGTTAGTGTGTACACATGAGTCAAAAGTCGCGCGTGGCCTTGGTGGCGTTGAGTCACCAAGGAGGAGTACGGGTTCGCCCGGAAATTGTATTTAAATATAGTCGATGATGAGTGGAATCCCATCGACGGGGCGTGAGGATGAGTGGAATCCCCTCCGCGAGACCGGTGATGAGTGTAATCCCACCGTGAGGTAATGTTGTTGTTGGATGTGAGTTCCAACGTATTTATCCGCGTATTCGGGTCATAGCTAGGTGCCAATGTTGATTGATAAGTGTATCAATGTGAAGAGATTTATGATCTTCATTTGGATGTTCAAATGTGGTTATATGTGTTATGGAATTTGGACTTATGTTCATGGCATGTTATATTGATTAATGCTCATGCATCTCTATCTCATGGTTTATGGAACCTTGGTATATTTGTGTTTTACCTTGGTTAGATCGTGCTTGGACCCTGCAATGTTGAGGTTTGTCTTTAGAGCTTACCCTCACTAAGCATCATTGCTTACGCTCTCTTTGTTCAACATTGCAGATCCTTAGTTCGTGGGTTGCTTGAGCAATTGGAGGGCCTCCAAGTGTGGTTGTTAGCCTTGAGTACTTCAAGTATGAGTTTTTAATGTTGAACATGTAATAGTTTAAGCAATGGGACATGTGTTATTTTGTTGAATGGTTGTTAGTTGTTTAGGAGCTTGCTTAGACTCCTTGTTATATCGCTTTTGTATGGCTTGTGTTGCCATGTTTGAATTGTCATTCATGCCTAAATTGCTTATCTTGAATGTTGGCCATGTGCCTTTGAAGTTGCCTATATGTTTGGATGTTGAAGTATGAGCTTTGAATGCTTGAATGTCATATTGGGTCTATTGCATGATTTCCTTGATGTTTATACTTGTTGGGTGTTTGTATGGCTATATGGTGGTATGTAAATGTTGTGTGAATGTTTGGTTGGGGCTAAGGAAGTCTTAAATTGCATCTAGATTCGAGTCTTGATCGTTTTTGCTGAGTTTGGGAGGTTTTGCAGTGCAGGGGTATCGATACGGTTGGTCCGGTATTAATACCGCCTTCTTGTTCCAGGCCTCGTGTATCGATACGCGAGGAGGAGTATCGATACCATTTTGGTCACTGAAGCTACTGTCCATTTTGGTATCGATACGGGTCCCTGACGTATCAATACGGTCATCTTAGCGTTGACCGTGAGAAGTCAACCGTTGGGGAGAGTATCGATACCCTCCAAGGGCGTATCGATACGGTCTCCACTGGTTGACTCTGACCAGTTGACCTAATCAAGGGGTATCGATACACCCCTTAGGTGTATCGATACCGCCTGCAATATAAGTTTAAAATTGGGCTGTAACATGTTAGTTTGAGTTTGTTTGTTGGTTTCGTGAATGTTGTTCCGCTGTATGACCACTTAGGATCTAATACTCATCTAGACAAGATTTAAAATGAAAAAAAAATATAGGGTTGTTAACCGAGGGGGAACCTTAACGGGTTTCGCTTCGGTTTTCCCCGTGTGGCCCACTCGGACCGGTCATCCGGCCAGACCGGGACGAGGGGGTTACACGGGTAACTCCTCAGCGGGTTATCCGACATCTCCATGAGTCGTCTTGGTTCTGGCACCATTTCTAGGGAGGAAGAATGGTGTCGAAGAGGTCGGTGGCCTCCCTTCGATGGGGCTAGTGTTTTTTGGTCCTCATGTGGTTTGTTTAATTTTATGTATCCCAATTTAGGTTCTAGGATTGGTCTGTGTTTTGTGTCTTTTGGTGCATCACGGAAGCAGCTGGCGTCTTTGCTTTCTGGCTCAAGACTGGTGGAGTTTCATGATGCCGATTGCCTTGATAAGGGCCGTTGCCGGTGCAACGGAAGCCTGCCTCTGGATAGAGCTCTCAGGCGAAGACATTGTGGTACCGATCTTCATCATCTTATAGAAGGCCCTTTTTGTCTCCAGCTTAAGTCTTCTTTGGTGTTTGCGTTTGCCGGAAATCCCACTCAGATGATGGTGGTATCGGCTGTTATTCCCTGTGGCAAGGGTGTTTGGTCTGCTTATGTTATGGTGTTGCTTTGTCTTTGTTTGTCTTGCTTATTTGGCCTTGTCCCCTGGTCGACCTCGGTCTGTGCGGTTGACAGTTTGGTCAGGGTGACTGGGCTTGGATGTTTGTCGAGTCTGTTTCCTCCCCTCTTATTTTAATGAAAGTTATTTTATGAACAAAAAAAAGATATCCAGCCTCGAATATTATATTATCGATACAAAATTAACCATCATACATTGCAATGTCATACATTTTGTGATGTAAAATCAGAACAAAATTTATCAACCGGTCATAGATGGGTTTTAAAGGCATGATGTTAATGGCCTTTAAAGAAATGTGGGAGCTTTGTGAAAATGGGGACAACGAGATCCATGATTCTCTATGTTGGTCCAAATTTTTTGATAAAAAAATTGAGAGTTCTAAGTATATACGTTATTTTAGAGCATTAATTTGTTGATATTGTCGTTTTTAACATATAAAAAAAGTATAAATTTTAGTGTGTTTAAGCATAATTATCTATAATTTAGAAGTTGAGAGGTTAATACATATTCATTGATGGATCTTGACTACACAATTTAAGGGACATTATTCTTTTTTTTTTCAAAATGTTGGGGGACTTAAACGAGAATTTCTAAAGAAATGGGGTTTAATCAAACATTTTAATAACGAAAATTGAGAACTTTAATGAGAATTTTCAAAACTTCTGAGTGGATAATGTTAAAAAATAGAGAATTAAATATAATTCCTCCTAAATCTTGAGGGTCAGAGGTCTTTGCCTTGTATATATTAGTTTTAGATATACTGAAACATTATAACTTACATATAATTTTAGTTTTGATACTAGTTTATATCCACATATATCGATTGATGTAATATTTTAATACTTTAAACTAATTTTTACTTTTTATTTATGCATTTAAAATAACAAAATATTAAATTAATAATTTTTTAAATAGGGATACGCACATGTGCCTCGTTAAAAACCTTCTTAAACCTAAGTGGAAGAAAAGAGTACTCATTATGCTATAAGGAATAAAAAACAAAGCTAAGGACACAACTAGACAACCTGCATGTGCTATGGTGGCCGACTAATCTCCAGATAAGTCAAGAACATCGATCGAGTCCGCCTGTAACATCTCATCCACGCAAAGATGAACTGAATGGAAAATCCGTACCGAGAGTGAGGTTGAATCATGCATCTTGGCAAGGGTATCCGCCACCATGTTACCGGATCGTAGAACATGCTAAAAACGGATAGTCCAAATCCGTGATTGCATCATACGTATATTTTCCAGCAAAGCACTATCCATGAGGTCCTGCCGATAATCCAAAATCATTGATAGGGCCTCGAGGCTATCCATCTCGAAGATGACATTATGTCATACCCATTTCATGCACATAACATACCATGAAACACGTCCCAAATTCAAGAGCCATTGCCCCATGTAGTTGCGCAACACCCCCACACGCGGCACGATTCTTACCAATCGAGCATGCTCATTCGTATTCATCTTGACCCACCCGAATTTAGGAGGAAACAATTTGGGAGAACCAAAAATTGCAGACTTACCATGAAAACAACCCAATTTTAAAGTGCGATCAGCAACACATTGTAGTTGAGCCAATCTCAAATTGAGTGTATAAAGATTCTTCTACCTATTTTTTTTCATTATTATATTTTTATGTTGTCTCTCCAATTAATATTTTTTTGATTATTTCATCTTTATTTTAGATGTTCGTATTGATTCATTCTTATTAATAAATACTTATAATCACTTCAAAATATCAATTATAATAAAGCTAATTTTTAATATTTTAAAATATTAAATGGTAATTAAAATTAAAGTTGATACTTGAGGTCCAAAATGCAATGATAGTGTTGCCCCGTTCTAAAGGATTAAAGAGACATTTTAAACATAAAAATTTATATAAAGTTTAAAACAAATAACACATTAGTTTAGTGTTTTGTTTGTATTTATTTTATGAACCAATTCAATTAATTAAAACAAATAACGCATTAGTTTAGTGTTTTATATAAAGTCTAAAATTATTATAATTTCTGTATTATTATGTTTGTTTACCGAATATATTTAAAATTCATAGTTACACCTCTTAATAATATCATTTTTAAAATTTAAATTAAAGTTTTTTCCTTAATAATACACTATATCCACTCTTACACATAGCTTCTTTAATTTTTACCCGATGAAAAATTATACCATGTGCCCGACTTACCACATCAATTATGGTCTCATTAAATGAAAATTATTCACTTCACTATTTTTTCTCTCATCATTTTTTCTAACCAATAAATTTTCACTATTTTTTTCATGTCATTTAAAAAACAGTTTTTCCGAAAGTAACTATATTATTGGATTAATGATATAGAAAATAATAGTGAAATGAGTAATTTTCATTAGATTGGACCATGACTGATGTGGTAAGCCAGACCCATTATATAATTTCTCCTAAATGATAACATTAACCGTTTAAATATTAGGGTAAAGTACACAGACGATCACTGAACTTTGGTAAAAAAACAAAATGGTAACCAAACTTTCAAAAATCACAAAATGACAATTAAACTTTATGTTTTATAACAAAATGGTAACTAGACGTTAAATGCCGTTAAGTGACTGTTATAAAATTTGGTATAATAACACATTTAGTCCTTCATATTTATACATTCAATCAATTTAGTCCTAATTCGAAACAATTCACTAAATTTCGCCCTCGTTATTTACGTATTCTTTCAATTTGGTCCTTAAAGCAAAATTCCAAAGTATGATAACATGATAAATAATTACAATTAAATTTTTATAGGAACTCGAATACTCGACTCGAATCGAAAAAATTCAAATAAAGTGAGTTGTAAAATATGACGCGTCAACTCGAATAACTCGAAATATTTTGACTCGACTCGATCAAACGCCCATCTCTATCTTAAGATATGACGCGTCAACTCGAATAACTCGAAATATTGGAATATTTTAAATCATTTTCCTTTTAAATCGAATATTTTTTGAAATAGAATATTTAATATTTTCATATTTAAATCACATCGAATATTTAATAATTACTTTAAATATTCAATTTAATTTAAAAATATTCGATTTAAAAGAAAAATGATTTGAAATATTCGAATATTTAATAACTACTTTAAATATTCAATTTAATTTAAAAATATTCGATTTAAAAGAAAAAATGATTTAAAATATTCGAATATTTAATAACTATTTTAAATATTTTTATTTTAAATATTTGAATATTTAATAACTACTTTAAATATTTATTAAATATTCGAATATTTTAAATCAATTTTTTTCTTGTAAATCGAATATTTTTAAATTAAATCGAATATTTAAAGTAGTTATTAAATATCCGATGTGATTTAAAAGAAAAATGATTTAAAATATTCGAATATTTCGAGTTATTCGAGTTGACGCATCATATCTTAAGATAGAGGTGGGCGTTCGATCGAGTCAAGTCAAAAAATTTTGAGTTATTCGAGTTGATGCGCCATATTTTACAACTCAAACTTTATTTGAAATTTTTTCGATTCGAGTCGAGTCGAGTTTTTGAGTTCCTATAAAAATTTAATTAAATATTCAAATATTTTAAATCAATTTTTTCTTTTAAATCAAATATTTTTAAATTAAATCGAATATTTAAAGTAGTTATTAAATATTCGATGTGATTTAAATATGAAAATATTAAATATTCTATTTTAAAAAGTATTTGAATTAAAAGAAAAAAAATGATTTAAAATATTTGAATATTTCGAGTTATTCGAGTTGACGCGTCATATCTTAAGATAGATGTGAGCATTCGATCGAGTCGAGTCAAAAAATTTCGAGTTATTCGAGTTTACGCGTCATATTTTACAACTCAAATTTTATTTGAAATTTTTTCGATTCGAGTTGAGTTGAGTTTTCGAGTTCCTATAAAAATTTAATTAAATATTCGAATATTTTAAATCATTTTTTCTTTTAAATCGAATATTTAAAGTTGTTATTAAATAATCAATGTGATTTAAATATGAAAATATTAAATATTCTATTTTAAAAAAATATTCGATTTAAAAGAAAAAACGATTTAAAATATTCTAATATTTCGAGTTATTCGAGTTGACGCGTCATATTTTACAACTCAAACTTTATTTGAATTTTTTTTGATTCGAGTCGAGTTTTCGAGTTCCTATAAAAATTTAATTGTAATTATTTATTATGTTACCATACTTTGGAATTTTGCTTGAAGGACCAAATTGAAAGAATGCATAAATTACGAGGGCTAAATTTAGTGAATTGGTTCGAATTAGGGTTAAATTGATTGAATGTATAAATATGAAGGATTAAATGCGTTATTATACCAAATTTTATAACAGCCACTTAACGACATTTAACGTCTAGTTACCATTTTGTTATAAAACATAAAGTTTAATTGCCATTTTGTGATTTTTAAAAGTTTGGTTACCATTTTGTTTTTTTTACCAAAGTTCAGTGACCGTCTGTGTACTTTACCCTAAATATTAAGATCCACAAATTCATAAGACATTAAAACAATAATAAGAAAAATCAAAATAAAACTCAATTTACCTTTGATTTAATACTTATATTATTGATGTTTATCATATAAGACTCAAGTTTGAAGAACTTTATTTATAAGATGTACATACGTGATCAAAATATTAAGAAAATATAAATAAATACTACTTTATAATCACATTAAGACTAAAAAATTATATTTTGATACACAAGTCGTGTAAAAAAAATTACACAACATTTTATAATTAAGCTATAAAATCTAAAACCTAAATTCCTAACTCTAACACCCTAAAACCTTAAACCATTGACTCTAAATTCTAACTGTAAACCTTAAATTCTGCACCCTTAAAAAATATATATATAATTGATTAAAAGTTATATTTTGATAAGCACGATGTGTAAGTTTTTTTTTACGCAATCTTTCCTATTTAAGCTATAAAATTTAAAACCTAAATCCCTAGCCCTAACACCCTAAAACTTAAACCCTAAACTCTAAAATTTACACCCTACAACCTTAACCCATAAACTCTAAACCACAACATAAATCTCTAAATTCTAAAATTAAAAGGCTTATATTTACACAAACCTATGTATCAAAGTATTTTCCATCGATTAAACACCGCTCAACCTTAATTTTGCATGATTTACACAATTATTAAAATAAAAAATTTAAAGAATTGAGTAATTTGACTAAAATACCCATTTGAGAAGTGAGAAAGATAGACACAGAAGGCCGCCCACCGAACCAACATGTGCTCATTTAACAGCTGATAAATCTGATCTCTTTAATTAATTAATTAAAATATAAACATTATTAGAAAGAAAAAATAAAGAAAAAAAGAAAAAAAAAGAAGTTGAGAGCAATCTCTGGGTCGTCGTCCTCCCTCTTCGGCCGGGTGTCTCTGTTAAAACTAAAAAACAATTAATAAAGGAGCCACACGATCGACGGACCAGAACGCATCAATGCCATCCCAGAAGCGGTCATTGCCGGAGAATCTCGACGATGAAGACTCCACTCTCCACCACCAAAGCCACGCCAAGCAATCTCGGAACGAAGATGGCCAACACCAAGCTGAAGGCGACACGACCCAAGTCGGAGAACAGCAGCCCGAGCCCGAACCCGAGCCGGAGCAAGAGCAACAACACCCGAAACAAGACCCCGATGACCAGAACCACCAAGCTCAACAACTCCAAGCCGACGACGAAGATGAAGACGACGACGAGGATGAAGAAGACGAAGATGGTGACGTCCTTTACTCTTTTTTCACACTTACGTTTCTTGCGTGTAGCTCGATGCGTTGGTGTAAACACACGTTTGAAGTTTGATTTCGATTCTTGGGCTCTTTTTTCTGTTGTTCTCAGATTCTGACGGGAGCCAATCTTCTACTTCTCAAGAGAAACCCGAGTACTGTTTTCCCTCTCTTTCTCGCCCAACCATTTATGTTCTTTTCGTTACTGAATTCTTAAAATCCATTTTAGCTTCATTTTTAGCTTTCGCTCTGCTTTTATGAGTTGGGTTTGCTGCAATTTTATTTCTTTACGACGAACATTCTTCTTTCTTTTGGATGCTTTAGCTGCTGGGGAGAAAGGGATTTGAGTTTTATTTACTGCGTTTTGTGATATGTTAACCCATCGGTTAATCGATTTGCATTTTGCATGTCAACGATCTGTGTCCTGTATATGCTCGTAATCACTTAAGGCTGGAAAATTGTGAAATTTGTTCATATTGTATTCTTTATCCGTCCCGGGTCCTTGTTTGTCAAGTTTAACACTTTGCATACTCGTTACCAACTTGTAAT
Source organism: Hibiscus trionum (assembly GCA_030270665.1). Classification (NCBI taxonomy): domain Eukaryota; kingdom Viridiplantae; phylum Streptophyta; class Magnoliopsida; order Malvales; family Malvaceae; genus Hibiscus; species Hibiscus trionum. Next base: position 8,258,530 of record BSYR01000045.1, on the reverse strand, counting down.
ATACTAGCTTCAAAACACGTCCTACTATATATTCTTTCACTGTTCAAAATGTGCATGATTTGTCTTATATAGATGCATTTTATTTTGATTCTGGGTTCTTTTTCTTCCCCATCTTGCGTTTTCCTGAATCCCATTATGCATCTGGGTTTAACTCTCGACAATGACAATCTAATAAAACCTCAATGAGTCAGTGTCACTAGGCTAGCTTTTTTAAGCTTTCAGTTGAAAAGTCTATGAATTGAGACTAGGGAGGTGCCTCTGCCAAGGCTTTTGAACTTTTCTTTCTTCAAAGAGTATGATCTTTGTAAAATACAATTTGGAGCTGAGATAGTCTAGTGTGGTTTAAAAAGCGCAGCTTTTCATTGTCTGTTCTAGTCTTGGGAGGAAATAATGGTTGGGAAATGGGAACTAACAATCATGGTGTCTGTTATTGTGGGAGACAGTGTAGTCTCATTAATGAACCATAATGTTTGGGTCATTCTTTTAATATGGGACATGTGAGGGTTGCATGCAGTGAGTTGGTTTGGGCTTAGTTCTATCTCTCTTCCTACACACACATATTGCTAGATTTACTAAAAAATAATTGCTTAATTCCTTTTTTCTCATAGTTGTTCTTGGTATATGATAGTAAAGTATTAGTTGACACCTTCTGTTGTGATTTCCCTGCCTGTGGCGTCATGGCATATTTAACCATATGGTTGCTTGGAAAGATTTAGATTACCCCTTTAAAGTTGGTAGTCTCTTCAAAATCATCTCATGCAAAGTCATATATTTACATTGATGACTGCAACAATTCTATCTTTCTACAACATGCTTGCTGGGATCTTCATGCATATGGTTTATAACGTAGCTTTAATCTATAAATGACATGATAGAAAGTTCTATTAACATTTTTATTTTCGAATTCCAGATTTGTCTTCGTAGAGCTTCCAGAAATTCGTAAAGATGTTCAATGTCCTATTTGTTTAGGTAATACTTCAATTTGCTACCATTTTATACTTCGCGCCTACAATTTCAGTTTAATGTCTGTAATTAGGATTTTAGACATGAATCAGTGGTTGTAATATATTTTTAAGCACACCTGTTTGTTTACATACTCTGTAGAGGTCAAACTCATCACCTTTTTTTTCCAGTTTGAGTCCCATTTGCATATATCTTTATCATGTGCATATATTGTTGATTAATTTTTTTCTTTGGAAACATAAACCATTACAAGAGGAAAATCAAGTGTCATATGTTTACTGTTCAGTGCACATACTGTACTATTAAAGTATTAATCGATAAAGCATGTTTTATTTTTTTACCTGACATTTAAGTAGAACATAATGATTTCTTCCTTAAATGTTTTAAGATCTTGTAGAAAGTTTCCAATTGCAGTTTTAGTCTTATTGTCTGAAGGTGATGTCTTCTTCAGTTGGTTTTTCTACAAATTAAATGTTGTCTCCCTCTTTCTAGCTTGTGCTGAAGTTATGATGAGGTTTGTCTAATAGAAAATGATTTGTGAGCACAAAAGAACTGTTAATATGTGTGTTTTATAATTGAATATAAAGTTTAATTTTACATAAACAGCTTTCTAAGCATGATTCATTTAGTCTGATTTGGTAGATCCTACAATTCCCTTTTCTTAGAATATCTTTCCTGGATACTTCATTGGTGTAACGTTCATTTTATTTTGTCCTGACAATTGCTTGAGTTGGAAAGTTATTTTCACCATGTTGCTTAATGGTGTTAGAAGATTTAGTATAATTCATAAGTTTAATAAAAATTTATGAGTGCCCTAGGACCCATAAATAATATAGAAAACGAAGGAGAGTTTGTATATCTGTATGCTTCTTGAAAGATCTAAAGTTGAGAAGATAGGAAAAAGGTTAATCAATGATTGTTGATTTTGCGGTAGCTGAATTTTCAGGTCATTTTCATTTGATTAGCAGAAAGGGGTTCTGATGTTATGTAAATCTAAATTTTACTACCGTTTTCAATGAATTGGGAAGAAGGTGTTGTTTAAAAAATGCAGATAAGTTAAGATCCCTTGAGCATGTGTTTGTAAAACACTTATCAATTAGGGGACTCTACACAATGTAAATTCTAGCTGGGAAGGTTGGGTAGTCATATTTAGATATAATATGTCCATAAAACAGAATTTAGTTAAATTTAAAAAATGTATTATCATTCTTCTCTGAAGGAAAAACTAAGAAAGAGTAATATTATAGTATTTGTATTCACACATTGAATGGAACGTACATTTTACTTTTTCATGGAGACGCGTATACTGGATAAAAGGCATTTGATATGTTTGATTGCATCAGGGTAATGTCATGCTTGTTAGTCTTTTAATCTTTCTTGCATTGCTTGTCTGTGGTCAGCATTAATGCTGTTGGTTTATTGCTTGAGTTCTTTTTTATAGTGCATTGCATTTTGTCAGCCAGTGTTCACATTTATTATTTTATGTGTACAGGAATCATAAAGAAAACAAGAACTGTAATGGAATGCCTACACCGTTTTTGCAGAGAATGCATTGACAAATCAATGCGACTGGGGTATGTTATAAGTGGAATTCTACTAACTTGCCTCTGTTTGGGTTAATTTTGTAAATGTCTGGAAATTCTTTATTCTGATTGTAGGAACAATGAGTGTCCTGCTTGCCGTACGCATTGTGCTAGTCGGCGTTCTTTAAGAGATGATCCAAACTATGATGCCTTAATTGCAGCTATATATCCAGATATTGATAAGTATGAAGAAGAGGTACAAGTTCTTTCCTTTCTCCTCTTCTTTTCCGATTCACGGTGGTATTACAAAATTTCTTACACCATAATCTAGCTAATCAAAGCTGGTTTTCTGCATTTGGCTTCTCAGGAATTGGCTTTCCATGAAGAGGAACGAACTCGCAATAAGCAGGTCATATATATATCACAATTCATAGTTTTTGTTACTGCATGCATTTATTTCTCCATGCTCTACTTGCTCATTGTTAAGGCCAACATCATATTTTCTAGATTGGCAGATATTTGTGAATTGTGATGATTAGTGTTCATTTGCCTGGTTAAAAATGTGCAATTTTTCTTTGGGATAATATCATGAATGGCTCCCGTGACTACCTATATTGTGGTGTATGTACTGTTTCATGTGTCAATCTAGTTCTGAAACTTAATACCATTAATTGATGTGGGTGTAATCAAGTAATATGATGACATTTGGCATTTTTTTGCCATGTCATCATCAAATATTTTATTTTTGAACTTATTTTTATAAAGTTAAAATTGTGAATTTAAAAAAAGGAATTTATTTTTTAAATATTAAAACAATGCAGTTTTTTTTAAATAAACTTTTAAAATTGAAATCTTTAATTCTTTAATTTTAAAATTTTAAAAAATATTATTCTTTATTTTTTTATAAATTAAATTTTGGATATTTTATAAAACAGAAACCTTAAACTTTGTAAAAAATAGTATCAAGGCAGAATTTTTTTTAAAGGAAATTTAAGAAAAAGAAACATAAAATTTAGAGGATTTTAAGGAAAAAACTTTGATACACAAACTGTGTATATTAATATGATATAGCATAGTGACTTGGTAATAGAACATGCAACTTGCCAGTTGCCACCATCTCTGATGTACAGTGTTAAGTTCAAGTACAGCATTGAGATAGTAAAGATAGTACAATGGTAATGAACTTTTTAAAGTGCAAACATCACAATGAAAGAAAATGTATGCTACCGTGCCATTTATAGCATTATCCTTTTGTCTTTTTGACTTTGGTGCGATGAATAACCGAAATGGAAGAACTCTATTTCTCACGTTACAGATGTGAAGTAAAAAAACTTGTCCTAAATGTTGATCTGGCTAGGAAGGACATGATTGCTCAGTACCTTTTTTCCCTATGTGTTGCAAGTTTGAGACATTGACACATTTTTTTGTTCTTACTGATGGTTGTTTCAATATTTTATACAGATTCAAGCATCAATTGCCCAAATTTTTCAGAGACAATCAGAAGCACTTGTTAAACGACGTAGTCTTGGTAAAGAGAGCAGCACAGGTGGCTTTATGACTAGATCACAACGCCATCATCGGAGTAGTCATCCTCGTAGACGACGGAACTCTCGAGGAGCTGAGCATCAAGGATCTGAAGACAATGAGGATGAAAATGATGATAATGGAGGCAAAGATTCATCTTCCACAGACGAGCGCTGTACGGAAGCGAGGCAGAGAAGGCGCAAAAGACGGACTGGAATCCGGACATCCCTGCCTTCTTCATCAGTGGTAAATTCAGATGGTGGATATGTTGAAAATGATACAGAAGTGTCTAGAGACAGCAGGGGAATTTCTCCTGGGCTTGTCTGGAACCCAGATATGCTTGCTTGGGGGAGAGGTGGTGCTCGGAGTCATACTCGACATGGAAATTCGGCCAGTGGCACTAGCAAGAGTTCACGAGCTCGCTTAAACAGATTGGTAGAGTATCTTAGGAGCTTGGAGGAAAACGATGATGGGGTATGATAGGATGATACTACTAATCTGGTCTATCACTGATATTAAGCTCCCATTATTAGCATAACTTTCTAGTGGTTCTTATCTAATTTACAGGTTCCGCTTGAATAATACTTAGGATCCCCCCCCCCCCCCCCCCCTTTCTTTTGGTTTTTCCATTCATTCCCCATTTTTTATTTAGGTCCTCATTTTTGTGCAAGTAAAGTCTACCCTTTGCATGCAGCTGGATGTCCATCTCAAGCTTATTTCGGTGGATGAACACAGTACATCAAGTTTGCAGCAACCGTACCTTTGTTGTCGGCCCAGTCTGTTAGTTAAGCAGCTATGCGAAGTGAGATTTCTTTCCCACCAGCTTAAACATAGAATGTCTCTTTCTAAAAGGTAGATTCTAGGAAAATGACAAATTTGATGAGCCTCGACATTTGGTTGAATGGGTATAATTCATAGTGTTTGATTGCTTTACCCCATACGGTTATGTTGTGGGGTTGACCTAAAATTCTGATACGCAAACTCATTGATTTTCTAACTTATATCCTATGCATGATGAATTCTTCATGTGGTTCTGCTCTTTCTAGCATCCCCCCTTTCTCTTTATAAAATCGGCTTTTATCATTGTTTTGGCTTTGAAGACAAACTTCTAGGATGATGTTTAAAATCATAGTGATTGTTTGGTGTGCAGTACATTGCTCTTCAGACACCATTGCGAGCCGAAGAAGTAGAAATATTAATGGTAAAAGGACCAAACCGTACTGATGACAACTGTGCCAACCTCTCGGAGGATGCACTGCAAGTCTTGGAAGGTCAAGAAACTTTGGCAGGGCTTAAGGTCAAGTGCAGTTCCGGAATAAATCATTTGGTGAGTACATTTCTTGGCATTTGACATCTCTATTTGTCTCCTAATATCCTTCGAGGTTATATACCAATATGCGGTAATCTCGAATTAAGCTAAGCATTCACACGCATGTTTTTGTTTCAGATTCTAGCATATCGACAGAGGCAAAGTAGCTAAGCAAAAATAGCGGCGATGTCGGTTCTACAAGACAAATGGTTGTTGACAGTTGACTCTGGTAATTTAGACTTGAGTTTTGTATGTAAATACACGGATTGAGAAGCTGTCTGGTCGTTTGGTGATGTAAAATTTAGGACATTTGGTTTTGGAGGATGCTAGCAAGAACTCAACTGTTTGACTTTTACTTGGTAGGACTGGATGGAAAATCGAAAATAGGGGGAAACTAGAAAAGTGGAAAGGTGTTTTAACATATAATCACTATCATCCTTTTGTTCTTCAAATGCCATACATTTTCCTTTCTTTATGGGTTTTTGTTTGGTAAGAAAAGTCGAAAGAAAATGTAAATTTCCTTTCTCTTCAATCGTTTTGTAAAATTGATCCCAAAATAATCCACCCGAGTTTAATATTATTAATTTTGATCAACCTATTGTTTTATATTTAATATGTTACCCGATGTGCACTTGAATTACAGTAATTACTCATTTCGTCCCGTAAATTAATATTATTAATTCTGAATTTTTTTACATAAAATATGTGATGTAAAGTAATTAAAAGTACTAAAAAGTTAAATTTTAAATTAATTTTATTTTAAAACACAAATTTAGGGGGACAAAATGATTATAGTTTTAAAATATGAGTTGGGGGTATATTCTTCGAACAAACACGAACAATTAAAACATAATTTTTCGTTTGTTGAGGAACGTTGGTTGTTCATGTTCGTTTATTTGATTAAACAGATAAAAAATCTTGTTCATGTTCAAATAAACGAACATAAACAATCTTTCCATCAAATAATTCACTGAATGTTCAGTTCGTTTACAACCCTAGCAGTTGAATTAATGGAGAGATCTCCGCTTTACGATTCATAAGTAAACAAACTAAAAAATAAAAATAAAAATAAAATTCTATTCACCGACTCGAAACATCCAAGCATCATCATGAAACTCATTTGAAACATTGGTTTCAATTATTTATTATTATTTCTCACGATCAAAAAAAGGATGTACAACATTTGAAGTGCTGTTCCTAATCCCAGCATTAAGTCTGGTAAAATAACATGGAATCAGAACGTCTATGGCTGCAATTTGTTGAAATGGATGCAGCAACATGTCGTAAATCAGATAGTTAGGCTTATATTACTATACCTCAATTGTCCTTGCAGTTTCTCGAATAGCTCGAAGACGATCTAGACCCCAATGACCTTCTCGAAGAGTTCGGTGAATCCGATAGAAGAGGTTCATAAACCGGAGTCGGACTTCTGCTCTTTGGTTGAGAAATTGACAAGGGGGAAACTTCTTTCTCAATCGATCTTTGTTGTGGCTCGATATTGCCTAAAGTTAGAATCGGCCCACCCATTCGTTCAGCTTGCTGAAGCGTATTGATTTTACTTGGTCTGTATGTGTACCGGAAGTATTTCAGAGCTAGAACCGGACCCATCCCGGCTGCAACTATGAGCTGTTCACAAAGAGAAATATCTCATTATTCTGTGGCACTGATAAGCCGACAAATGGAGGATTTGAACTCCAACAATCAACTAATTGAACAGGAGAACAAAGAAAAACAAATGAAGTGCACAAAAGTGAAACTTACAAACATAGTTATCCAATACGATGGTTGTCTACATAGCCGGAACATAATCGTGTACATCCCCGATGCAGGAATTGCGCTGAAAATCCAATTAATTACATAGAAAGCAACTAAATTCCCCCATATGGCAAGATGTTGCACTATCGTGAAGGAACTGCAAGCACCAATTAAAATTCAACAAGTCACAAAGTATGCTCCCCTCAACAGCAAGGGATAAATTATATAGAATGCCGTTTCTCTAATCCTCCATAAGTGACCTAAGAGACCTTTTGGGAAGATAAATAAGGAAAAGAAAACAGAAATGTAACGTATTTACTGCATTTAAATTTAAATGGAAGCATACTTTGTCTCCAATGCCACAACAAAAGCCTGCAGCCATATACATCCCGAGAGTGCTACCATAGAAAGTTCTTCCATTTCACTTTTCTCATAGGCATAAGCATGTATGGTGATCACAAACACAACAATTGCCTGCAAATCCCCGCAAAATTAATTGACGGGACAATAAAGCTAAATGTTACAAATCATCAAGAAATCTCTAGTACATAGAACTCCCGGAAGTAAATAATATCCCATCTCTTTCAATCCATTGCAAGGCACTTCGACTTGGAAAGCCTTAAAGCATTGCAAACACATGATTCCCAACATTTTCTGGATATCAAATTTTAGACTAACTAATAAAGTTTCTAAGGGTTTGCTAAAGGAGTTAGATAAAAGAAGGTATTTTCTGATGATGAAGTTTCAATCACCACCGTAAGATTTAACTACTTTCATGGATCATTACATGTTTTTCTTTCAATTACTTCATGATCACTATCGGTAGACGGTAAAGATGCTTTGGTAAAGAACGGCACTCACATGGAACAGAGATCGACCGAACCATCCGGCAAATGTACTTGGATTCAGAAGCCTATGACAGAAACAATCCCGTATCAGTGAGATGACCATAACCAGAAGTCTACATAGTTGTATGCTAAAAGGATACAGTCAATTGTCCGGTTCCATGACAAGGTGGAGAAACAGTAAACCTTCCCGCTTGGCAGTAAAATAAAATTTGTGGATGCTGCATAACTGTTCCTTCACTAAGATCTTTGTCAAGGACACTGGCCAGAACAGGAACACTAGTGTAGAAAACATTATAAGCCATCAGGCTGACAGAATTGAAAAGACTGGTTCCAGAGACTCCTGAAATAAAAGAGAAACTGTTGTGTTCTGGTGTCAGCAGAAAAGAAATGATAAGCAAGTCTAAGTGGGAATAAAGTTAAGTAAAAAACAACAAAGAAAAGAACATCATACTAGGAACTCACAAAATTTGGATGAAACATATAACTAGTGACTTATAAAAGGAATACTGCGACAGAAATGCTGTGCGGTTGTAGGAATAACGGCCATGAACAAGTATCAATCTTTTGAGAAATCTGAACTCTGCAACCAAGAGAGGTACTTAGGTAAATAAAACCGATAAAAGATAATCACTTTACAAAGAAGATAATGAAAAGAATAGAACACCTAAAATGCCAGTCCTAAGCACATTTTATCTGAAGTGGGACACTTCAAAACCGTTGAATAGTATATTATCACCAAGTAGTTATATAATATCTATCTTATCCTCAAAAATGTTATATTTAGCTTAGGGATCATGACAACAAATCTTCCTTTATATTCATTATTCATTATCATAATCACAACTAATTGCCTGAATAGCATACAGATTGAGAATTTTCAAGATTAGTCTCGATTCATTACAACTTTCATCATAATTTAATAACCAGCAAAAAGAAGATAAGTACTAGGCAACCAGTCCTGAAGCTTTTCAAATATTTAAAGGTTACTTACTTCCAATACTATAATCAGCTGCCCTTGCAGCCTGCAGCCCTTCTCTTCCACTAATGCCAACACCGATATCAGCTTGTTGTATCATTCTCACATCATTTCCACCATCCCCAATAGCCAATGTTCTATAATCACATGATTTCAAGAGTTCGACAAGCTGCCAAAAGTATCATTTCATTTACATTCAACAGTCATCATTTCCATATAAACAAAGGCAATAACTAATAAATATAATCTTTATAAATGCTGTTAATGACTCCCCAACTAAAATATTCAGCAATTTATGTTGGTAAGGATAAGATTAACTCAAGAAAAAAGTGAAATATAGCCCAATACTGTAAAAATTTAAATGACATTAAGACTAAGAGAATTACAAAACTACAGTACACAATATATGTACTTCTAACAAAACAAGGGAGGTCAGAGCATAAACATTAGAAGCTGGTCTAGCTAAAATATATTAGGGCAATGATAATTCGCACTTCATAATGTGAGGTGATAGAACTTAAAAAAGAAAAAAAACTACCAAAATGACATTTATGTTAGTACTTGGAACTCCCAGAATGTATCAGGCCAAGCCATGCCAGTGTTCACTCAATATTTCTTCTCAGAAACAAGAAAATCATAAGGTAAAATTCCCCCTTGCTTCTTCATAGTAGTACCAGCTAATCCTCTAAAGTCTGCATAGAGAGAGAGATCCAACAATTCTTTCCTATTCTCCTCTCCATTTTGAGTAGAAATGTATTGTACATACATAAAATGTTGAAAAATGCAAATCCAGCTATAGTGAAATATTATTGTAAAGATTTGACAAGCATACTATTTATTCTGCCCTCACTAACGCTCCTGGATGTTCTTATCAGTAGATGCAGCAAAATACAAGCAGTCTGTGATGTATCCCTTTTCATCTTCACTAATCAGCTTGTCCATCAGTTATAAAACCATGAATGTTACTGGATGAAAGAAATGTGAAGTTTAGGATCTATTTGCTGACTATTATGGGCCAGACACCAGAGTTATCCATCCTCTTCAAATTTTAATTATATAATGTGTTTTGGTTAGAGAATTTTAGTAATTTATTTATATATTTCTACTAGGAAAATTCCCTTTAAAGAGTGGAGGCTAACATTTTATTTCAGAATATCCCAGCACAATTGTGGAGGTTAACATGAGTCTTAAGGAAAATTTGACAGAAAATAGAAATTAAAAAAAGTGAGCATGATGAATATGACTGAGTACATACAGAGAAAGTTCTGTAGTTGTAATAACAATCCATAATATATATTTAAACTTAATAACAAAATCAAAACCTGTGCTTTTTGGGATGGTGTAACACGACAACATATAGCAGTCCTCGACAAAATAGCTAATTCTGTAAAGGCTTTCCTATAATGCTTAAGTGCAATTTCAAGAGCCCATCCATCAACCGCAAATGCCACATCCTGCAATGAATTGGTAAAAGTTAAAAATAGAGAAAAAGGCAATAGCAAATAAAACCTTTTGGGTTAAACATAGAGATAAAAATTACCAGATAGTTCATCCTATGAGTATAGTAAAATAATTAAACCCTAAAGAAGCAATAGAAAGGATTAAAGGTTCTTTACAAGGTTGTTTAGGGTACCATTTGTTATTAGCTTACTATTATTGTAAAGTAGCATGAATTTCATTGAACACTAAACCAAGAATGTGAGGAAATAAAATATCATTATTACCAGACTATTCAGTAGACATAAGTCAACAATCCCTGTTTCCTTTTTCCATAGAAAATATACATTTAGTTTTTGGTTTATGCATATGTGAGTGAATAAGTGAATCTTGTGAGCCTCAGACATAATGTCTGATTCTAGTGACAATAACTTTGTAGCCACTTCAGCAATTTAGTGTGTATGGCAGAAGCACTGAGCTTCATCCTATGATGATCTGATTAAGTTAACAAGGACCTTAGGTTTTCTAAAGGCAGTGGTATTTTTTGGAGTGTCTGTGTGTCAGGTGACCCTCTATTTTTTTTCTTTTTTCCAGAATCACAATTCAGTTTATAACCAGAAAATTTCCCCTTAATCAAGTCAACAATTTACTCTAGAAACTTAAATAATGAGATTGCAAACACACAAGAATAGCAGCCAGAAAGAAAAATAACATGACAACAGAGAACCCTCGACATAAAATTTACAAAGATGGAGCAAGGATTTACCTTTGGTTCTGAAGATGTTATCCTCATTGTAAGCAAAACTCTCTCTAAACTTCTACAAACTTCGTCTTCAGTTTTTCCATCAATTAGAAGAAGCTGACCTTTTGGCTCTGATAGTAAGTTCAGAAGGAAGCACAAGGAGGAAACATTATAAATGTGCAATGAATACTGATGAGTATTCAAACTTTGTCATATTCTATTAATTGATTAAAGCAATCGAATATCTTGTGGCACCAATATAATCAACACTGACAGCGACAGACCAATTCCACCAGACAAATCCCCTAAAATGCATAATGACCCCTTGTAACAAACCATAACCTAAATTATTGCCCCCACCAATTCCATTAGCTTAATCATTAATCTGGCTTAAAACACGAAAAAAGATAATCAAGGATAACAACATTTTTAATAGCATAAAAGGAAAAGCCATGCAGTATAGTATCAACTGCAACAATTTCAGATGTTAAAATTTTGAAGATAAGGCTAAACTCTAATTTTTTATGCTTTTTTATGTTTCCCCCAAACACAATTTGATGTTAATTAGAACAAATATTTGTAGGTATGTGGGGAGATGCAAGGATGAAAACTTGAATAAATGTAGTACAAGTAGTTCAATCCAAGCAACAAAATCATACAAGTAGCATAGTTTCAAACATTTAGGAACCAAGAAAAGTAGTCCTTCTCATTGACCTAGATATTTGAAACAACATAACAGCAGGACATGTAACTCACACAAAGAATTGAAACTTATGTAAATGATTTTAACCTACCTGGGGAAATAAAATTGCAAGAAAGTGCAATCTGTATGGCAGTATTCTGCTTGTCTCCAGTCAGCATCCAAAAATTTATTCCTGCTTTCCTGAGTGTCTCAATTGTTTCAGGTACACCATCCTAAAATAATTAAAAATAAGATAAAGGGACGAATATTAACATCCAAAATATACTCCATGGAATTAATGTATATTTGACTTAAGTACAGATGAAAAAGGTTATATACACAAAAGTTGGATTTAATAGCTTAACTACACCTGTAGACGATCCTCTATTGCAGTAACTCCTAGAACCTCAAAATCATGTTCCAATCTTGTGCAAACCTCAGCAATCCTCCACTGCAGAATGTTGTGACCAGAGGAACAGAGTCACTCATCACCAAACTTGACCAAAAGTGTGCAAAAAGGTAAACATAAAGAAACAAACGGAAAACAAAAAAAGATCATTGGATAGTACTTCACCTCCCTATCAATTAATGTGCTACTAGCCTCTTTGAACATCAAAGACCACTCTTGATACTCATCCTCTGTCAGTTCACGCCAAGCTAAGCATAAAGTACGAAGCCCCAATTGAGCATATTGTTCTACCGCTTCAATAAATGTTCTTGTTTGTTGCCCTGAAAAAGTAATGATTTTACCATATACAAAGCCAACTAATGCAGTCACTAATATCTATTACCTTTTTAAAAATGATTACATTTTCTAATATGCAATAACAATATTTTCTATCAGTCACAATACATTACAAGCCCCATAAAAATCTTTCCACCATTAAAACATATAATATATCAGTAAGCCAGCAAGATGGGGGGTCAGGCAAGTTTATGATTATCGATGCATGATCCTGACATTATATACAAAAGAGGGGGAAATCAACTAGGAAATTGGTCAAAGTCCCATAAATGTACAAAGTAATGGCCTAACAGCATCAACACCCATAATGAAGATAGCATGTGTTAAAGACAAACAACAGAAGCCACCATAGGAACCTTTTCAATTCTAGCTGCTAAAATTTAGCAAGTACTTTTCTCTAATGAGAATGAGGTCCCAACAAGGTTATTAAAGAACTTCAAACAATAGTAAAAAGAGGGTGACAAACTCTGAACATGGATTAAAGTTGATACATTCCCAGAATTTTTCTATAACATAGAAGATCATGAAAATGAAATGACAAGGATGAGACTTGAAGTTGAAACAAATATATTGGGCAACATGGACTTACTACAAGATCCAAACCTCCCACACCCCATCCTCAAATTGATGCACCATAGCAACAATTATTTATACCAGTGAACCAAAGATATTCATCAAAGAAAAAAACGGATGTCCTTGCACATAGATGCAACAATCATCAAATAATTAAATCATGCAGACATACAGACATCAATGATCTTATCAAGAGAAAAACATGCAGCTACAGTGCCAATGAAGTTGACCATCAAATAAATAGATTAAATTGAAAAAAAAAACCAAGATGAGCAAAAGATTGAATAAAAACATTACCATCATAAGCATAAGGAAGAATTGCTTCATCTGCCCCTTTTGACAAAAGTACAATTTTTCCATTCTGGCAATCTTTAACAACCACCGACATTCTTTTCCTATCAGAAGTGAACTCCAAAGTCTCTAATACTTCATACTTAATTACTGAACTGTTGAACCTGATCTCTGTACAGTATTTAATACAGGAAACCATATATGATCATCCCAGAAATCAACTTCTTTATAGCAAAAGAAAAGGGTAGTTTACCTAGAGTATTTGCATTTTTATTGACATAAACCATATGCAATTGAGCAGCAGCATTAACAAGAGCATCTTCATCCTGAGATTGTGCCTTGTATAAGATGGCTCCGGTTTTGCTACAGATGATAAAAACAGGTTGGGATGATATGTATCAGTGAATGTATGCTATAGAATTTTGAAAATAAGAACAAAGTTACGATACTGTTACGATCTCTCTTTGAATTGCAGTTAAAAGGTCTACCAAGATAGAAGATAGAATCACCTCTTTATAGGAATAACAGTATTACATATAGCCATAACTGTGAGAAACTGAACAACATCAGTAGAGCAACCAGCAACAGCACTAAGCAGCCTCGTATCTGTGCACCAGTGGCAAAATTAGTCATAATCATAGTTTACAATGTTTACATGAAAATTGTCCTCAATGTTTGAAAACCAAAAGTAACATTAACTGAGTTAAAGAACCTCTAAATGAATTTCAAACTATTTCTAGCAAAATAAGAAGCAAAAAAATATTAAGAATACTGAGCTCATTTATTTAAAAGCATGCAATTTGCTTCAAGTCATTATGTTATTTCCGAGTTTAAATACCTAAACCCTAAACCAGAATTTACATTGTAAAGAGGGTAAAATGATATTCAGTTGTACATTTTTTACTGATATGATTAAAATATTGTCACACACTGCTTAAAATGGTCAAACATTTCTCCTTCCATAATTTATGGCCCAGGGGCAAAATAGATGTGCATAATTGCTGAAATAACACCAGCAGCTTGGAGCATTGTGCATGCGCACAAAGAAGTATCAGAAAATGTGCAACATAACTAGGAGTTAAGAAAGAGTATACTTATTAGAACCCAAATAAAAGCTTCAATAATACGCAGTCACATTCTACAGCAGTACAGCTATTTATTAACTTAAGCAAGATTAAACTTGATTCCCAATTTTGGACCCCCTCAATTATAAAATATCAACTTTTATCAACCAGGATGTGCAGGTGACACAAAGGTGAAATATGCTGCACTGATACGAGTACGGATACAGAAACGGGGATGGGAAACGGCAATTTCTAAAATTACAGGGTACGGGTACGTCAAGGGTACGGAAAATATAAAATAAATTTTATATTCTAAAAAATGTAAAAACAAAAATTCATAAATAAAATCATGTGAGCATGGCATCACGCGTACTTATATACTTATAGTTGAATCATGTGAGCAAGAGAAAGTCGAAAGAAATAAGAAAAAACCAGAAAAAGTGTAGGGGAATAGAAGAATAAGAAAAACATAGGGAGATGAAATATTGTGGAGTACTCAAGGCGTACCCAATATGTCCCCGATACGGGGACATATCGGGTACGTGGTACGGCACTAGATTGAAGTTCCCGTGCTTCATAGGTGAAATATTCATTCAACAGAAATGAAAACCTAAAAATGGATTCAATGAGAAAAGACGAGGCAACAAGCAAGAAGGTGAAAAGTAGATACCGAACCTTTCAGTGCATCACCACTCTCATTTCCATAGAAAACACCACTAATGCAGCATCTTCTAAAGATCATTCTATTTTCAGTTAGTGTTCCGGTTTTGTCAGTCATTATGTACTCAACTTGTCCAAGGTCCTCACTTATTGCTGTGCTGCCTCATAAAAACAAACCAATCTTATTAAATATATAAATTCACTAAAATCTATGTCAGAATTCAACCATGTAGCTAAATAATTGCATATTATTCTTTTCAAAAACATTAACAGAGTTTTAGTTGTAAAAATAAACTTAATAATATAGTACGAAGAACAATAAGGACTCCAACATTTACTTAAACATTTGAACAGATAATGTTTAGCTTGAGTGACATCAACTTAGCTACCAGCTTTGTATACTAGGAAGGACACTCCAACTGATGGATTTCTTGGGGGGGGGGGGGGGGGGGAATACTTACTTCGTTGCATGTGAAGGAATACCAGTCTCATAATCTATCATCTCAGAATCCCAATCAATAAACTTTGCATATAAACTTTTCACAAGATCTAGAGAGACCTGTAAAAGAAAAGGTTTGATGGTTAACAAGGTAAAATATCTGAGACAGAACTCAAATATGGAAATGAAATCAAAATTGAAACAGATAAATCAAGGTTAGCAGTAACAATTAAAAGGATGTTTAAGATGAAACATATATTCCCATCCATATGAAACCTTAAACTTCAAGTACAGAAACCGAACATCTCCCAACCTAAGTGTAATAGAAAACTAAACCATTAATCCAAGAGCTATTAGCTTGGACCATCAGTACAACAGCATGTCTATAATAAATTAAAACTAGAACTGGTTTCTAACACCCACTTGGATTTCTATTAACAATCAAATGATTGAACAAAAACATTTCGAACTTGGTACAGTTTTAATTCAACCAGCAAACACACAATGTACAAATTAAAGTCTGCAAGTTGGTTAGGTGATGCACCCCTAATCTTATTATAATCATGCCATAGACTAATATTATTTTAAACCCAAAACTCGCATCACAGTTGCACCATTATTTTGATCAAGCCAATCTCTTCCAGAACAGACTAAGACGGTGATTCTAGGTAAGAACCTTCTGTGCTATTAGCAGCAGGCTGCTCCGTTCAGTACAATCCAGGTCCACACCACCAAAATAAGTTAGGGAAACAATTCAAAATCATTATCATTTTTAGATTAGGTTACCTTAATAGATATGGGTATCATGATGGAACATAGAAGCTCAAAACGAAGAGGAATGACCAATAGCTCATACCATGGACCTTCGAGTGGATATAGCACATACCATTGCTGCAACAAGAAAGTGAGCATTGTTACAAAGTCAACACATAGTGGCACATAAAATTTGGGGTTGGTTTTTTTTTTGGGGGGGGGGGGGGGGAGAGGGTGTTTATGCAAAGCTTCATGACAAAATTAAGACCCAAGAAAAACAAAAATCCAGAAAATTAAATGGAAAACCACAGGCATATAAGGAGTAAAGGCAACGGGCAGCAAGCAAATTTGAAAGAGATAAAGCTATGAGGATTACACAGGTATCCAGGGTCACAACCTGCCCGGCCCAAACACCCAGCTATTGTGGCCAGCTTGACAAAGATAGTTTCACTAATAACTTTTTTATTTAATTTTAATCTAATTATATTTAAAAATATTGAAATATTAATATAAAATAATCTTTTGATATTTTAAATGGGAAGGCGGCGGAAGCTTGGTCTTGGCTTTCCATAAGTGGACACCCCTCTAAGTTGCACACTGCAAAATGGAAGTCTTAGATAAAATCCCAATGCAGAGGAAAAAGAGTGCGACCCTGCCTAGTGCATATACATCTGTTTGTAGCCAAACCCACAATTTTCATCCCTGAACTATGTGATCACAGATTTTATACCATGATTCAGATTTTAGGATATTCCCTGATAGGAACCAAACTCCAACTTCAAGGATAGCAGTTAATAGAGGTCCTCTCAAGATGTCAAAATTTAAGAGAGTATTGAAATAGATAAATACTAATTTAAGACTAAACCAACTAATCAGTTTTGTACAAAGAAAAATTCCCTACAACTACAAGGAAAAGGCTAATATAGATTCCTGTAGTTGAAAAGTATAGAGTCCATGCAAATTAGAAATAAGTTCGGGAAATGAAGAGAACAAAATGTGATCATCTACCAAGCCTAAAGATTATATGTATGATTATTAATGGTAATAAATATATAAGAAACTGAAGCTATAAGTGAAATTTCTGACAACCTTTCTTGCTTCTGTATCCTTCCACACATTCCCAGCTATACCAAGAACCATAACAACCACTATCTGGAAAACAAATATAGCACCAGTTAACTTGTCAATCATGGCATCCATGGCCGTTAGCTTTGGCTCTGGTATGCCCCTACTCATACCCAACTTAGTTTCATTTCCTGAAAGATGGAATAAATAGTTCAAAAATTACAGAAGAAATGCTAACACCATCAGAATGATAAATGAAACCATCAAATGGACTAAGAACCAGAAAAATAAACAGAGTGTGGAAAACTCAGGAAGCTAGTTGAGGGAAGAAAACAATGCAGAAATATTCACAAAATTATATACCGTGCATGTTCAGATAGTGTTTGGAATGAAATAAAAGAGAAGAAAAACTATCATGTTATCAAGGCATCAAACAAAAGCTATGCAACTAGGCCATCTATGTGGTACTAAAGTCAAGTTAGTTTTTTTTATTTGTGAATCAAGATGAGGACGTAGAACAAAGATACTAACCAATATAGGGGTAGAACACAGATTGTAATACATCCCAGGATGTTTGTATTTAACGACGTCAAAGTTATAATTTATTGATGATTGAATACTAGATGAAGCTTAATTACTATTGCCCTTCAGAGCCCAGTAGACAAAGAACTAAAATATCACGGTGTTTCAGAACCCAAAACGCATTTTGCTTTCTTTTTTGTGTGTGTAACCATGTTTACATTATTTTAGTGACCTAATCCTTTGTATCTCAGCTCTTTCTCATAATCTTTTAGCTTCTCCCACTAATACTTATATTAAGGTGGAAAAGGATGAATAATAGAGACAATGACAAATTAATGGCAATATTTATCAGTAGCCATGAAACTTCATATGTAGGAACTTGCCTGTATAGATAGCTACTCCACAAGCCCATTCTGTGTTCCTCAAATAGCATGATTGAAGAATTGTGTTTTTTATGGTTAAAGGACACACATCATTATCAATAAATGGAGGGAACAAACGCAGATTGGCATCAAATCTTCTAATATCCTTATCTGGATTTGGACACTCAATCACACCCTGGAAAAGAAGATAGAACATGTAAAGAATAAATACACAAATGTGTGCGACTAACATACCAAAAATGAATTTATGGTACTTAAATCTTGCCTTGATTTTATGCAGCAATTCAAAATCTATTCCCATGCAAGCAGTGGGTATTAACCTTGTCTTCAAATCGGTTTCACCATCAAGGGCAGAAGTCTGCAAGACAATTTGTGCAGTCAGTAAATGTAAAATAATTAAAAGTAATATTCATTAATAGTGTGAGCATTTTAACAATATTATATGCTATAGCTCTTCTATTTTTGACAGTAAGAGCTTGACCTCATTCCACTCAGGCTTGTAAAAGACAATGAAACGAAATCATATGCTGATTTAAATTTCTTACATCTGAACCGCTAACAATTCAGAGTACAGAAGGTAGCCAAATCTATTCATTCAATTCAATAGACTTTTCCTAAAGAAGTTGTACTTCTCAAGTTCACATACTTCTGTTGTTATCCAAAATTTTGGTGTCCTTCCTTGTCCACACTGATAGTTCAATCCTGAACTAATATTTACAGAATTTTACAACTTTTAACAAGGTGCATATTCACCTCAACATAGCAAAGGCCTTGTGGATCAGAGGTCCCAATCAAAACAAGATCACATGGCACTTCATCATTCTCACGAAGCCACACTATGTTACCAACATGAATATCCTGTGCTTGGATCTGCAAATGACAAAAAGAGAAAGCAAACAGTTAGTTTTACAAAGTTTAGAAGGGACATGGCAGAAAGTAATCCTAAAGCAAGAGGAAGTTCAACTTTAACGGAAAAAGAAAACCAAATGATATGCAAATTAACTTTTCCATAAAAAACAAATAACCAAATGAAAAAAAAGAGATTATTAAAAAACTCCCTTACATGTTTCCTGATACCCTGCCTAACAACCCAAACTAGTTTCTCATTCGCTTTCTTGTCAGACAAATATCTGTTGTAATCATCCCATGCTTCTTTTGATGCAGAGACTGCAAATATAAAAATCAGCGGACCCCATGTACTAGCAGGATTTACTGGAGTAATTAGCGACCATAACTGAAGGCAAGCAATCAATAAGAAATACTGGTTCATGAACCGGCTGAAATAAGAAGCAATAGACATATTAGAAAGAGTGGCTGCCTAAGAAATGCAAAATAGACAAAACTTTCAAGCACAAAAAAAGAATGATCTCCAGCCTAAGTACAACGTCATGCACAATTGATAAACGAATCATCAAATGCATCAGATGCCATGTAAGAATAATCTCATGTAAGAAGGCATGAATTGATCAATGTACAAGCAAAATCATATATATAAATAGATGAACATAGCAAACAGTTGATAATAATAATATTACAAAGAGAAAATTTGTTTGTCTAGTTTAGGAAAGCAAGGAAAGAACAATGTTAATCAATTTTGGAAACTAATCTCCAATTGAAAAGAAAAGCTTTTAAGATATACCTGAACTGCTCCCATAAATTTTTAGGGAGAAAGTTCAATACAGTATATTTTCTATTAGAAATTCGATTGTCGCAGTAAAGCTCGTGTGATGATTCATCGTCGTTAATGTAAACATATCGCTTCATTTCTGCCTCAAAAGCAATCAACGGAAACTCTCCGGTTCCCCCCACCCCCCAAGCTCATTACAGTCTACAGAGCTCAACAGACTTAGCCTGAAATACAAAATTACAACATTAGAAGAATTTCACGATAATTTTAACTTTTCTGAAATGGCATAGGAAACAAGCGAACAGCTCAATTTATTACACATCACATCGTGGAATCTACATTCAATTAGTTCAAACTAAGATTTCTGAAGTTACAATAAAAAAGGAAAATAAAATATGAAAAAAAATATCATGAAATATCAAATTCTGGATTGAGGCGTCAATTAATCCGATGAATGAACGGTCAGATTGATTGAAAATCTTTATTAAACTGTTGCTATAAAATTTCAAAGAAATTCAACCAGGCTTTTGGCATCTAAGAATTTGAATATTGATTTTGAAATTTTAACGGAGAATTTGATAGACCGTACCTCTTTTTTTTTCTTCTAATTTCTGTTGATGTTTTCCTTTCTTCATCTCCTTCCCCGGGCTCGGTCTTGGCTCTCAATTTTGTTTTGGAAGAAGAAAAAAAGAGAGGCAGTTGTGGGGTGTGCGCGGTTCCACTGTTTGACATTTGTGAATCCACTATTATCCGTTCGATTATTGTAAACTTCGATAATGTTTGAGGTATTTTTTTCACCTTATAATGTAACAATGAATATATTTATGAAGTTTATTGGTGAGAAATTTATACACTAATTAATAAAAAAAATTTATTTAATTTTTATTTAATTTTGAGCAGCTTTAGATTTTTTTTCTCTAACGTGTTCTTTCATTTTGGTTAAATTTAAGTTCTTTCATTTTGGTTAAATTTAAGCCGGCGATAGCAATAGCTTTAAGTTTGTTTGTCGATTGTCGGTCACTCACTTTTATTCTTTTATTTTGTTTTTTAAATTTTAATATTTTAATTTAATAAATCGGTCGTAGTTCCAGGGGTACTCGTATCGAAACGGGGGTGGTGTCGTTTCGATACGATTTGCCACTGTGAGCCCCTGTTTCGGAACCCGTTTCGATACGTTTTGTCACTGTAAGCCCCCGTTTCGGAACCAGTTCCGATACGTTTTGTTACCGTGGACTCCCGTTCCGGAACAAGGTGGGACCGTTTCGGAATGACTTGGTCTTGCTTTTAAAATGGAGCCCGCATTTCGGAACGGGCAAGCCTATTTCGAAACGCAGGCAGTTAAATCGGTTAAATGACATTTTCAAAGGTTTCTGAATGTTACATTTTAGTCACTAAAACTTGTATGCTTCCTTGTTGGGTCTATATGAATCCTTTATGATGGTTTTGCCTCGTGTGCATGGAACTTGACCAATTGAGCTACTTGGTAAATTTGAGTTATCGTATGTTCTGCTTAGATTGTATTCGTTTTCGTTTTTTCGTTGTTGTCTTCACACTTAGGATTAAATGTGATATTTAGACAAGATAAAAATATATAAAAAAAATAAGGTTGCTAATCGGAGTGAGGCCTTAGCGGGTTTCGTTTCGGTTTTCCTCGTGTAACCCGTTTGGTTCGGTCTATTAGCCAGACCGGGACGAGGAGGTTACTTTTTGGATGTTGTAGCATCTGATGCCTGCATTTGTTGTTTGCATGGGGTCTAGTTAAGTTGATATGTCAACTTAACCAGCGATCTCATATCGAGAGCGGCTTTCGGCAGCAATCTCTAACAAGGGTGGTTGATTTCCCTCCTGCAGAAGGAGCAGGGCCGGCTGTTTTTACAGTCTCAGATGAACATCAGTTTCGGTACACATCGAAGTCTCAATGAAATGTTAAACATGCATCAATTTCAGGTATCTTCCGACCCAAGTAAACAAAAGAATGAAGCACGTAAACAAAGAAGTGGGATCCTTATTGACAAGAATAATAAAAAAGAGACAAGACCATGATTGTGTTGAGCATGAACATGATCCCGCTCGATGTTCTGAGACTGTATCCCTCAACATTATTGATCCGGACCACGAACAAAGAGACGAAGCTCGGGGATTCGTGTCATCCGGCAGGGGTGAAGCTGTTCATGCCATTGAACCTTCTGCATAACTTCTCGTTTCAACTGTCGCCAAATTATACGCACGCTCATTATGCTGTTGTAACACTTCAACCTCGATATTGTACTCCAATCATCTTACATAACTGGCCAGTGTATCTATAGCCGCAACAGTCTCGTGAAAAATCTCAGACTACAATTCATCAAATATTCACCTATATTTATAACTGTGTATTTTAATAATTAAGACTTGCCTGTAATTTGGTATACTATTTTTATATGTACTATTCAATAACTCAAATCAAAAAATTATTTTTTATACTATATGGGTGGAGTTTTTCTAACTCTTATTAGAAATTAAAAAAACACTTGTTTTAAGCCTTCATTAATTGATTAGGTGGTCAACATCGCACATGTTATCTCATGTTGTATAGGTTTATATCTCTGTATTTAATTATCTCTATCGGAGGTGAACAAAATTGAATAAAATCAAAATTCACCAATGATGCAACTTTAGTGAGCCCTTCTACAACTTTATTCCCATTCTGCATCACATGTTGAATTCGAACCACCCACTCCCGCTTCCGCAACCGCAACCGCAGCTCATTGATATGAGCGACCATAGAGGATGAACCCCGAGTAATTGTATCTAACCAAAGCACTCGTAACACCTCCATACTATCAAGCTCGAGGATGACATGACAAAAACCGTTCTCCCATGCACTTGTTTTAGATTTATTTTGTAAAATAAAGCTTACAATAGTTTGTCGATTGTTAACGGTTTGGTTTAGGGTTATAGTGTAAGGGTTGGAGTTTAAAATTTAAAGCTTTAAATTAGTATAAATTTAAATTTCAAATTGTATAATTTAAATATAAAAATTTATATATCAAAATATAACTCTATTACTAAATCCAAAATAATACATCATATACAAATCATTTTTTCTTTTTAGTTACACATTGTAATATATTTATATATTATTTTAAATGGTTATTTTTTTATACGCAAATTGTATAATTAAAGTTTATATAAGTTTGGTCAATTCTAAGGTTTATAATTTAAGATTAGCTAAATGACAAAAGATGCCCCCAACTTTTGTATGTTTTGTCATTTGGCCCCTTATTTTTTTTGGTTCAAATAGAAAACTCAAAATATAAATATTTTTTATAAAATAAATGTATTTTAATAAGTTAATAATTTTTATTATAATTAATATAATTTTTTTTTCATAAAAATAATATAATTAACTTAAAGTATGATTTAAAATAAATGCTTAATAACTAAATAGGTGCTCAAACCATAATTTAACCTTTTATTTTTGGATCAAACCATAATTTAACCTTTCATTTTTGGATCAAACCATAATTGAATTCTCATATTTTTTTTAATGATAATAAAATAAGATTATAATATTAATGACAAAACCTAAATCCCTCTCTTTTCTTTTTTGGATAATTAACCTAAACCTAAATCCCTATTTATTGTTCGTTTACTCTTTGGCTTTCAAACCTTAAATTAAAGGGTTGTTTTCACGCCGTCGTCACCAGACCAGCATCTAGAGCCGCGCGATTTCACCTCTTGTCGTTGGCACGGCGTCAATCCCCTCTCCTCAACGGCGATCAATCCTCATGTTGTTGTTGAACTGCATTGGCAAACAACCGGTTTGGTCTCTTATAAGCATCGAACTGATGTTGTTGAAACTTGAAACGGGTTGTTTGTCTATGCGGTTCAAAAACAATATGACTACGAGGGAGGAGATGTGGTCTTTTTTCATGGTCTTTGGATGTTGTAGCATCTGATGCCTGCATTTGTTGTTTGCATGGGGTCTAGTTAAGTTGATATGCAAGGGTGGTTGATTTCCCACCAACTACGACGACTTGAATCGCTTGAAGATAGTAAACATGATTCTGCTCGAAGTTCTGAGACTGTATCCCTCGACTTCACTGATCCGGACCACGAACATAGAGACGAAGCTCGGGGATTTGTGACTTTTGGCAGGGGTGCAGCCATAGTATTAACGGCCGCATCGTAACGGTTTTGGAGGTCTCCGCGACAGCGCTACCCGCAACCGCATTAAAAATTATAAACATTACAACTGCAACCGAGACCGCAACCGCAATTTAATACTATGGGTGCAGCTGTTCATGCCATTGAACCTTTTGCACAGAGATAAAGAGCAATGGGGGGACGACGCGATGGAGTTCAAGCCAGAGAGGTTCTCAGATGGGACGGTGAAGGCAAAAGAGGATGAAGCTTTGTACTATCCTTTCGGATGGGATGGGGTAAACTATTTTTATATCTCCATATGTATATTTCAATTAACCTACAACAATAATTGAAGTGACCGGCTTATATTGATCTTCTTTAGTAGACATACCCTAACAATGTGTAATTGTGTAAGTTGTTTAACACCAAACTTTTTCCATCTAATATTTTTGTGATCCTATTAGGTCTGTGTTGATATGTAAATCTGAAGCTCTGCAAGATACATAACTTGTGTGTATTTTTAACGACTCAAGTTTACTTGTAATTCAGTTATTTTCGTATCCTCTAATTTGGCATTAGAAGACTAATAACACTACATGGATCATTCAGAAAATATGTAGGAATGGAAAAATCAGCAAACATCATTTACAAACTACCATTTGTACTTGCCTCCAAAATTCCAGTCACTAACACCTAATTATCTCCTCTGTACTCTGGATTTTCTATCAAAATAACATGGCCCTCTAGGGTGGGTGAGAGGGGGATATACCTGTACAGAACGGAATCGTTAAGAGATATGTTAAACAGTGTACCCTCTCTGCAATGTCACTCGCAAGGTAACTTACTTTTCAGTAGCCAGTTCTGCTCTTTTCCCAGCTTCCAGGAGGACGGGGGTTGTATAGGTTTGAAAACCAGTTATAGTTTTGGGTTGGCCGGCCTTGCCTACAACATCAACAGCCTGACCCACCCGAACAGGGACCGACAGAGGTTCAAGGTTTTCATTGACAGTCGTCAACATCCTTGGCTGTACAAGAAAAACAATATTATATGAGAACAAGAAATACTGCATTGATAAACGCTAGGAAAGCAAGTAGCATTGGCTGGTATACTGGAAGGAACGAACCCGCATTGCCAAAGCAAGGAAGTAAAGAACAAAATGGTATTTCCCCAGTATGATAGTTTTCATATCAAGACATGCATGCAACGTTATAACCAAACCAGCAAGCGACGTTCTGCATGATAAAAAAGAAGAAAAATAAAGTTTTTACAACGTAAACTAAAATGAAGCACGTCCCCAACGCTCGTGTATGTAGAAGAACTACTTACGGTGATAGCAAAAAGCGATCACAATGATAGGGATCAAGCGTCAATAAACCCCTCCCCAAATGTACTAAACCTTGAGCAATTTGTACCTGTGACAGCAATGAAGACTTGGTTTTTATGGCAAAAGCACTAGAACCGTGCAAGAAACTATAGACATGAGCACAAAATGACGTACACAGAATAAAAGGCCAGGAACTCTGTAGTAATAACTTGAAAGATTGCGAAGCATGAAAACTATGCGAGCATTATTAGTTCCAGCGCCTATCAAACCCAAGGAGATAATAGCAGCCTGTTGCATCCATACATAACTCAAGTGCAAGCAGATGGAAGAACAACAATGACAGAGTTTACTCTAACCGTCTTACCATTACAACTTGTAAATTTGTATCACGACTAAGCCTACTTAAAATGTCCATCACGTTAACCTGTAGAATATGTGCAAAACCAGTAAAATGGTGAGATAGAGACCTTTAAAAAGAAAAAGGAAAAAGATCAATAATCCCTCTGCAGCTTTCCGAACATCTTGAACTTAAACCAGTAAAATAGTGAAATAAGTTGTTCAAAAAATGTAACAAGAGTACCTTTGGGTTTGATATACACAAAAGACCAAGAGCTAAAGGAACCGCTCGCCTGATATTCAGCTCGCCATACTGCAAAAGATGCTCCAGTGAGCGAATTGACATCTCAAGACCCAACTCCTCAGCCATTGCTACCATGGCAATTCCAAGCACGGCAGGACCCTGGTGGGTTCCACCCTTTTTGAGATGTTCATCACAATGACCGAGAAATTCCTGGACCTGTGTATAAAATAGTTTAGCCAAAATTCTACACTAATTTCAGCATTGAATAGCATTTTAATGGATTTCAGAAAATTACCTTCAGAATATTCCCAGTTCCAGCATAGGCACAAGAAAGAACTGTTATATCACAGTACTTCCTTATCTTTTTATCAAACATTTCTGAGACGTCACGAGCGGCCTCCAAACCTTCCTCCTGTTAGAGTAAGCATTTGCTGAACAGTCAGGTATATAGCAGTCTAGCAGACTACTTTTCTCTCAAACTGAAAAAGGACTATGCAATTCACTTCATAGAAACAAATATATCCAGAACCCGAGAACAAGCTATTACCTGCTTCCCAAGGTACAAAAGACCATGACCAAGGGCTATAAGCCGAGTTAGGGGCTCCCCCAATTCTGACTCACTTCTGACGATTAAAGCATCTACAATAGCCTGTGCAACCTCTGTTGAATTTGTGGCTTGAAAAGTCAAGCTTTGTGGGCATAGATTTGTCAAGCTTGGCTGCACCGAATGGAGAAAAATGCTCCAGCAGCAAAGGTTGAAAATTGGTTTTGGTAAAATCAATTTTTAGTCCCTAAAGTTTAGGTTATTTACAAGTTTAGTCCTTAAAGTTCAACTATAAATAGGTCTAGCATTTGTCATTTGAAATCATCCCAACATCCATCTCTCCCATTTGTTTCTCTTCTCTCATATTTGGGAATTCTTAGGAATTCCATTTGTTTGTACCATTTTGGTATTAGTGAAGTTATCATCCGGTGGTGGTGCCCGAGGAGTAGACGATTTTTTCGTCGAACCTCGTAAATTTGGTGTGTTCTCTCCATTATTTATTTCGCTTGCTTATTATTGGGTTTTTCCATTGGGTTTCAATATTCAATAGTTGACGGGTTTGTCCGCTGTGCAAATTTCGGTAGTTTCGATCTCGACATTTCAGCTCAGATTTGAAGCTACGTTCGTGTGGGAAATAACCCGGTTTCCCCAACAATTGGCATCAGAGCTTCGGTGAAGGCTATCCCGGTCGCTCGGTTGTTGCAAAGAAGTGTGGTGTTGTGACAGTGCATGTCTAGGAAAGTTCTGGCTAGGAAAGACTGGGTATTTAAGCGATCCGTGTGATCCACCTCTCTTTCCTGGGAACTTATCTGGTGCAGTGTTTCAATATCCAGTTCGTGCTGTTGAATATTATTCGTTGCCATGGCAAAAGACGGATCAGAAGGGACATCAAGCTCTTCCTCTATACCGGTGAGGAGGATAATGTCAAATGCAAACTTCTCGGTGGAGTTGTTCGATGGATCCGGTCACTTCGGCATGTGGCAAGGCGAGGTGCTAGACTCTTTATTTCAACAAGGTCTAGACATTGCCATTGAGGAAGAAAAACCCGTAGATATGATGGAGAAAGATTGGAGAACAATCAACCGTATGGCGTGCAGTACGATTCGATCTTGTCTTTCCAGGGAGCAGAAGTATGCCTACAAGAACGAGACTTCTGCAAGCAAACTGTGGAAAGCGTTGGAGGAAAAATTCCTAAAGAAAAGCTCTCAGAATCGTCTTCACATGAAGAAAAGATTGTTCAGATTTGATTATCAGCCAGGCACCAATATGAATGAACACATCACTGCTTTCAATGAGTTAGTGGCAGATCTGTTGGGCATGGATGAAACTTTCAAAGATGAAGATTTGGCTTTAATGTTGTTGTCATCTCTTCCAGATGAATTTGAGCACCTTGAAACAACGTTACTTCATGGAAAGGATGAGGTGACCCTTAAAGAAGTAACTGCTGCTCTGTATAGTTACGAGCTCCGAAAGAAAACCAAGATGGAGAGCAAGTACAATGCAGCGGAGGCCATGGTGGTAAGAGGTCGCTCGAAAAGCCAAAAGCCAAAAATGAGAGGGAGATCAAAGTCAAAGTCCAGACTTGGGAAAGATGAATGTGCCTTTTGTCATGAGAAAGGTCATTGGAAGAAAGATTGTCCGAAGCTGAAGAAGAAAGGAAAAGCTGCTCCAGATGTATGTGTTGCAGAGCATGATACTAGTGACTCTGAAATATCACTGGTTGCTTCATCGTCAGCATTCCGCTCAGACGAGTGGATATTGGATTCGGGTTGTACCTATCATATGTCCCCTAATCGGGAGTGGTTCTTCGATTTAGTAGAACTAAATGGAGGAGTTGTTTATATGGGCAATGACAACGCCTGTAAAACGATTGGGATAGGTTCAATCCGATTGAAGAATCAAGATGGATCAACCAGAATTTTGACTGATGTCCGATACGTGCCTAGTTTGAAGAAAAATCTCATCTCGTTGGGAGCTTTGGAATCCAAAGGCTCGATTGTCACTATGAGAGATGGAATTTTGAAAGTCACATCAGGCGCACTCGTGATAATGAAGGGCATCAGGAAAAATAACTTGTATTACTACCAAGGTAGTACAGTTATTGGAGCAGTAGCAGCAGCTTCCGGTGGAGACAAATTGGATTCTTCTCAGTTGTGGCACATGCGGTTGGGACACGCTGGTGAGAAATCCTTGCAAATTTTGGCAAAGCAAGGATTGTTGAAAGGTGCAAAGGCTTGCAAGTTAAATTTTTGTGAGCATTGTGTTCTGGGAAAGCAGAAGAGAGTGAAATTCGGCACCGCTATCCATAATACGAAAGGTATTTTGGATTATGTTCACTCAGATGTGTGGGGTCCTTCCAAAACAATGTCACTGGGAGGAAAACACTATTTTGTAACTTTTGTTGATGACTTTTCCAGAAGAGTTTGGGTGTATACGATGAAGTCTAAAGATGAAGTGCTCAAAGTTTTCCTGAAGTGGAAAAATATGATTGAGAACCAGACTGGCAAGAAGATCAAACGGCTTAGGACGGACAATGGAGGGGAATATAGAAGTGATCCGCTCTTTGACGTTTGCCAGGAGCATGGTATTGTTCGACACTTCACTGTTAGACATACACCACAGCAGAATGGGGTGGCAGAGCGTATGAATCGAACACTACTTGAGAAAGTTCGATGTATGTTGTCCAATGCTGGGTTGGGCAAACCATTTTGGGCTGAGGCTGTGACATATGCTGGCCATCTCATCAATCGTCTACCGTCATCGGCAATTGGAGGAAAAACACCGTTGGAGGTATGGTCTGGAGTACCCGCTACAGATTATGATTCCTTACATGTATTTGGATCCACTGCGTATTATCATGTGAAGGAGTCAAAACTTGATCCTAGAGCAAAGAAGGCTATCTTCATGGGAATCACTCATGGAGTGAAGGGATTTCGACTTTGGTGCTTAGACACAAAGAAGATAATTTGTAGCAGAGATGTTACCTTTGATGAATCTGTCATGTTGAAGAAGGTAACAAATGGAGCTGTTCAGACAAGTAGTACTCCACAACAGGTGGAGTATACTCCAAACCAGGTGGAGTTTCAAGAGACGGTGATTAGTCCAGCAATTGATGTTACTGATTCTCCAACTCCAATGGAGGAATCAGAAGATGAAGAGGTTCAAACCCAAGAACCATTGGAGACACCAGAACCACTTGCAGTTACAAGGCCAAGGAGAGAAATTCGTAGACCTGCTCGATTTACAGATACAGTGGCCTATGCCCTTCCAGTTGTTGATGATGATATCCCTGTCACTTATCAAGAAGCAATGCAAAGCTTAGAAAGTGACAAGTGGAAAAGTGCCATAGATGAAGAAATACAATCTCTCCAGAAGAACAACACCTGGGATTTGGCATATTTACCAGAAGGTAAAAGGGCAATTGGATGCAAGTGGGTGTTTGCAAAGAAAGACGGATCTTCCAGCAAGAAAGATGTTCGCTACAAGGCAAGGTTGGTAGCTAAAGGCTACGCTCAGAAGGAGGGAATCGACTACAACGAAGTATTTTCCCCTGTTGTGAAGCATTCCTCCATTAGAATATTGTTGGCCTTGGTAGCACAGTTGAATTTGGAGCTAGCTCAACTCGATGTAAAGACGGCTTTCTTGCACGGTGATTTGGAAGAGGAGATCTATATGACTCAGCCAGAAGGATACTTAGATGCTGGTGGTAAGAAATGGGTTTGTAAGCTGAACAAATCGCTATATGGATTGAAGCAATCTCCGAGGCAGTGGTACAAGCGATTTGATAGCTTTATGAGGAGGCAGAAGTACACAAGAAGCAAATACGACCATTGTGTGTATTTGCGAAAGCTACAAGATGGATCTTTCATTTATCTTCTCTTGTATGTTGATGATATGCTGATCGCTTCAAAGAGTCAACAAGAGATAGACAATTTGAAGGCTCAGTTGAATCAAGAGTTTGAGATGAAAGATCTAGGTGAGGCCAAGAAGATTCTCGGCATGGAGATAAGTAGAGACAGACGGAGAGGCAAGCTTTGTTTGACTCAGAAGCAATATCTGAAAAAGGTATTACAATGTTTTGGCATGAATGAAAGCACAAAACATGTAAGTACCCCACTTGCTTCTCATTTGAAACTTAGTTCTCAATTATCTCCTAAAACTGATGAAGAGCGAGAATATATGGCAAAAGTTCCATATGCTAATGCAGTAGGGAGCTTGATGTATGCGATGGTGTGTACGAGGCCTGACATTTCACAAGCAGTTGGAGTTGTGAGCAGGTACATGCATGATCCTGGAAAGGGACATTGGCAAGCTGTGAAATGGATTCTACGGTATCTCCAACAAACCGTAGATGTTGGTTTAGTGTTTGAGCAAGATGAAACACTTGGTCAGTTTGTGGTTGGATATGTTGATTCCGACTATGCTGGTGATTTGGATAAGCGTCGGTCTACTACCGGGTATTTGTTTACTCTAGCAAAAGCCCCAGTGAGTTGGAGGTCTACTTTACAGTCAACGGTGGCTTTGTCAACTACAGAGGCAGAGTACATGGCAGTTGCAGAGGCTGTTAAGGAGGCGATTTGGCTTAACGGATTGTTGGAAGACTTGGGAGTTGTTCAAAGTCACATTAGTCTCTATTGTGACAGTCAGAGTGCTATTCATTTAGCGAAAAATCAAGTCTACCATTCAAGAACTAAGCACATCGACGTGAGGTATCACTTTGTGCGGGAGATCTTTGAAGAAGGAAAGATTCTACTTCAGAAGATTGCGACGGCAGAAAATCCTGCAGATATGTTGACCAAGGTGGTAACATCAATCAAGTTCAATCATTGTTTGAACTTGATTAACATCTTGCAAGTTTGAGCACCTTCGGGTGTATGGCGCTCATGAGCGCATTTGGAGGCACTGCAGAAGATAACGTTTGGAGAGAAGAAAATTTTGAGAAGCTTGATGAATTCAAGCCAAGGTGGAGATTTGTTGAATTTGTGGCTTGAAAAGTCAAGCTTTGTGGGCATAGATTTGTCAAGCTTGGCTGCACCGAATGGAGAAAAATGCTCCAGCAGCAAAGGTTGAAAATTGGTTTTGGTAAAATCAATTTTTAGTCCCTAAAGTTTAGGTTATTTACAAGTTTAGTCCTTAAAGTTCAACTATAAATAGGTCTAGCATTTGTCATTTGAAATCATCCCAACATCCATCTCTCCCATTTGTTTCTCTTCTCTCATATTTGGGAATTCTTAGGAATTCCATTTGTTTGTACCATTTTGGTATTAGTGAAGTTATCATCCGGTGGTGGTGCCCGAGGAGTAGACGATTTTTTCGTCGAACCTCGTAAATTTGGTGTGTTCTCTCCATTATTTATTTCGCTTGCTTATTATTGGGTTTTTCCATTGGGTTTCAATATTCAATAGTTGACGGGTTTGTCCGCTGTGCAAATTTCGGTAGTTTCGATCTCGACATTTCAGCTCAGATTTGAAGCTACGTTCGTGTGGGAAATAACCCGGTTTCCCCAACAACCTCCTCATTGCTGGAACCCATATAGATCAAACCCAATGAAATTGCAGTAAATGCAATCACATCAAGGGGGGCTTTTCCATCCTTAAGTATAGGAGTCAGTCGCTTGCATATCTATAAAGCACATTGGTAAGCTTTCTTTAGAATTAAATGTCTTATCCACAATCTCAGCTTGATGAATCACATCCAAATGAGAAACAACAGCCCCCCCCCCCCCCAAAAAAAAAAAAAAAAAGGATTATAGAATTGTTAGATGAATCACATCCAATGAGAAAATAGCTGCGGGACTGCATTTCTCATAAGAGGGCACAATAGCCAGATCCATGACCTACCAGGTTCACTAACAGGATGGAGAGATGTATACCTGCTCATTTTGGGCACCTGCATATGCAATTCCCAAACCCATAATTGCACCAATTCGGATCGAAGAATCTTCATTACTTATATATTCACGCAGAATTCCCCTTGCCTGAAAAGAAAGAAAGACAGATCATAGCAGACATTATACTCTGTGCACAAACTTAGAGATGAAAAGGATAAATAAACTCACAGGATCGAGACAACTAGAAACATTACAGTTGACGAGCCCAACTCCTAACAGTGCTCCAGCAATCACGTAGTTATCATTGCTATGGATATACTTGTCAATCTGAGCAAGCCCAAAGTCGACATCCCACAATAGAATCAATCCCTGCTATGGAGAAAGTGATAACAGGAAATCAAGTAATGGTTTATGCATACCGATACCAAGGAAAATTTTGCAGTTCGATAAACATACCAAACTTGCTGCAGCACTGATCTTCCCATGTTGTTTGTTTCTGAAAACCCAATTTCCAGATGAACCACCACTTGAAGAATCTGTTGGGACTGTCATTAACTTATCCTGCAAGGGAAAAATATTAACTGATATAAAACAACTAAGCTCCTATGCTTTCATATTTTTATGTTTGCAAACAAAACCTGGTGAAATCCTGCATTGACAAATGCATTGACAAATGTAGCAGCCAAATCTCTTCCACCTGAATCAACACTTGCACCAGCCCAAGCCTGACAAAACCATGCATGCAACACATCAATGATGAAGTGAAAAATATTAAACACGGGCAATGACAATGTAAAATGAATTTGCGTCACTGTAATAACTAAACATGCAAGTAAGAACTTCCTCCATTAGGAAAAGAATCAATACGACGACAGGGAGAACAAGCAGGGGGAAGTGGAGAATTAACAGCATTGAAGTCCAAACCTTATAGATGTCTTCTAGATATTTAGGTTCCATAACCTCCATGTCACGGGCAAGAGTTAGATAATTTTCACTTAATTTATTATTGTTGATTATATCCTGTAAAAGTATTCTGTCATCATCATTCCAACACATCTCATCATCAACCTCGAAATCAAACCCCTGCCAGAAACAAATAAATACCCATACTGATACACATGCATACATAGGCTTACAATTCTAAAGAAATTTAAATTCAAAAGTACCCAAAATGGACCATGAGAAAATAAAAGTTCAATCATCCATAATTAGAAGAAAATCTAAATCAAGTGACGTACCTGACAATAAATAGTTCAAATGCTTTCCAGCACAAAGAATAAAGCCATAAAAAACCTAGTACTTACATGTCGAGCAAGAATGTAGCAAAATTGTTTCTTCTTTAGCAGATCATCACAAGAAGTGAACACCTCGGTCACAAGCTGCAAGAGCACATTCCAACTTGTTAGGAAGAACTAAATTCACAAATGAAACTCACACTGGCATCCTGAGAAAGTAGTATCTCAATAATGCCACATGGAATGGGGATAGGAACAAACAGAAGAAAACCTGCGAGTCGCCAAGGAAAAGTGCAATCTGAAATGCATTTGCAAATTCTGCAAACTTAAGATATGTTGTGTATGCAATATCCAAAGCGAACATGTCATCTGATTCAGCAAGATATCTGCCAAGTATTGTCAGTTAAATGTCAACACAGGGAGAAAAAGAGGAATAACAGCATCCAAGGATAACACTACATGATATCTTATATCCAGTTGAAAATTTTTAGTTCAGCATTTAATGAATTTCAAAGACAATCAGTAAATTGTCTGTGATAAACATGTTGTTCAGAAGCTTCAATTTCCAGTTACCTCGCAGCACTGGTGAGGTATAGACAAGTTCTCCTGAAATTTATACTATCAACGTGATGACTTAAAAGTTCAAGATCTTCAACCTGCAATTTGGTGTAGATCATATGTTTCGAGCTCTATAAATGCGGAGGGAACTCAAATAAAAAACCTGAAGGATAAAACAATGTTGACAGATACCTCCATCAGAAGATCAACAGCTTCAGTTTCAGCATTGTGCTGCACAGAAAGTACAAATATATTAGAAACTGGAAAATTATTTAGAATAAATTCTTTTGCAATAGATCAATTGCTTGTTACATATGACAAGAAGATAGCTAAACCTTCATGAGTATAGCAACAATTTGTTTCACAAGCTCCATTATATCATCAAATGGGAAGTCTACATCTTCTCTCTGTATCGGCGGAAAAGCATGTAAATACAATGTCTCACCATTCAGGGAAAAACAGTAGAGAGAATTGTCTTGAAGTGCATAACTCAACAAAACTACCAGATGTCCAAAGATTTGTTAGATTTCTAACCTGTTTCATATACTCTTGTGCAATTTCTCCTGCCAAGTTCCTGACAACAAATATATTTCCGCTAGATTTCATCAGCAATATGAGAAGGAAAAAGTTCACATAGGTAATCCTTAGGTTAAGGATTCTAAGAAATAAAAGTTGGATTAGATAGACATGTAAGCATAAAGTGTGATCAACAGTCTGAAAAATGTTTGGCCAGCAATAGCTAATGAAGCACTGGTTGTACAAAATTTCCAGTAGAAAAAGAGTAAAACATAGTATCCTATCAAACCAATTAAATGCTCACCTCACATACTCATGTCCCCATGACTCAATGTCGCCTCCTGAACCTAACAATCTGTACTTTAAACTCTCCTATATAATTGTCAAATAAAAGAAATGATTGATTATTGGGAGCAAAAAAAGGAGGCAAAGCAAAGGAGAAGATAAAGAGAAACTTATGTGATTCTCCAAGTTATAGTAAAAGAATTGAGGGCTACCCGCTCGCCCTCTGCAGACATGGTCAGTGCCAACACAGACAAGACATCAGCTAGGTCTTTCTGCAAACAAGTGAAAGTAATTTAACAATGCAGGACATATGGAGAAAAAGGATATAGCAAGTAAAGAAAATCCGCTAAACCGAGAGAAGTTCTCTATTTGTGAGAATATAGCTAATTCTAACCTGATAAATTAAAGAAATTATAGACTTAAATTAATGAACAAATAAACCTACCTAAACTTTTAATAGATGTAATGGAGGATCAGAAAAGCAAAACAGGCAATACCTTAAAATCTGAATCAGGCACTGTCTCGTAAAAAGCCTTTAGGGTTCCATAATGAGGACGGAGAAATTTCAATGGCTTCGGAACAGAAGTCATGGAGCTTGCAGAGGGGCGGATTTCTTGCCTAAAAAGGATATAAAATGAACTGTAGAAAATGATGCTGTATTTTGGCATTGCAACTGCTCTCACTAACAGTGAAATCCACACACACACACACACGCTACAATTTGATACACTGACAACGGCAATTTCACTTATGAGTTATGACACGACGCATCAACTTGATATGGTATTAATGAATCATACAAACATAAAATAGAAACTGTTCAACTTTAGAACAAACTTCAATTTTCCTCTACATTTAACTCTCAAATTCGCAAATAATTGATTACCTCATCCTCTGAAGAGCTGATTTCTGGAGTTCAGGATCAGGATTCTGAATTCCTTCGACATATAATTCCAGCTGCCGCTTCAATGCCAAGTCCTCTTCCGACTGTGCACGCAAGAAAAAAACACAAGAATCTACATAATTTATTAAAAAAAATGCCGATACAGATAACTAAACCTTGATCTCCGAACGGCGACTCACCAGATGTTCATCCTTTTTCCGATATTTCTTCTTGGGATACTTGGTCGGAGGCTTCGTCTGGGAGGTTAAGGTGCCGCTTCCCGTCGCCGACTTCGCGACTAGGCTCATTGCGTCTCTAGCTTTACTTGGCGGGTTTTTTTGTTGTTGTTGTTGTTCGATATTTTGCGGGGGGTTTGTTGGGACTTGGGAGGGGTTTAAGGAAAGAACGTAACATAAATGAAAAAACGACCGTCGTAACTGTCTCTAAACCCAAAGAGTAGATAGTACTTGGACCGGAACGAGACGAACCGGACAATATTATTATATTTTAATCTGTTTTACCGTTTTGATATAACTGTTTATCTCATACCGATCAAAATCGAGTACTACAAAAGCTTATTATAAGATAATGCTCTTAAATTAATTTGTAATATTCATAATTTCAGAATCTGAACTTTTAACTTAAAGAATATAGTGTGTGTCGTCTAGACCAACAAGGGATTAGTCGATATTTTATATTTCCAGAGTCAACATTGTTTTCTCTTTTTCTTTTTCTTGTAACTTGTGGATTGCCTATAGTTAGATTGGCAGTCTCGAATTTTGTCTCGAAAACAATAAGCAATTTTTCTCCTACTTTTTTTCATATATTTGACTACAAAACAAGTATCGCACATTGCCTCTAAATTAATATATAGTATCTAAATCACTCACAATTTCTCATATTTAAATGAATTCGAAGTCGTAATCTCATTTATTCATTCATTTATTTTATTGTTCTAATAATGATGAGTGCAAGATCGAACTTGATTCAAATATTTGGGGGGAAAACTATTGTCACTTCTTTTAACTACTCATTTTTTTCAAAGTTTAATGTCTTTGTTAATATTATCGATAATGATACCATCTTGAATATGCACGATCCAATGACGGAGAGTCGTCTTAGATACTGAGCGAAAATAAAAAACGGGCACATGTAGAATGAAAACATATTCTATTACTTTAAACAGTTAATTTAATATTCTGTTAACAAACTATTATTTTTATTGTTTTGTTTAAAAACACCTTAAATACAACTAAAACAATAAATAACAACTATTAACTTACAAGATTATCACTTAAGAAACTATTGAAGTTTTAAAGGTAGAAGATAGAACCCTGAGCGGACGCTTATATTGCTCTCCATCCGAAACAGCCTCGGAGGGACCTAAAGGGGAAATGCCTTGTTTTTGGTCGATGATGTGTAGATTGAAAATGATGTTTGGTTAGAATATTAAACTAATTCAACCCTGTAACCTTAGTATCTTCCTTTTGCATTAATGTATAAAGCCATGGCAAAACCTTGGCTTTATAACAAGTTATGGTCCCATTGAAAATTCTCCACGGGTTTCATGTCATCTCATGATACACGTTTTGGAATTATACTGTGAATCCATTTATTTAATAAATTAATTCTTCTTGTTTTCTATTTTTTTTATTCTAATTTCTAATCACCACTCTACTCCATACTGTACTTGCACCTAATATTATCATATAATTTAATATAATATACATTTAAAATTAAAGATAATTATTTGATATACGGGCGTGTGAAAACTTTTTAATTTTTATAAGCGTTTTATTTTTAGGGTTTAGGGGTTTAGTTTAGAGTCTATGGTTTAATAGTTCAGAATTTAGAGGTTGTGAATAGAATTAAGAGTTTATGGTTAGAATTTTTGGTTTATTGGTTAAAACCTAAATCATCAACATATTACCCTAAAACATAAACAATAATCTCTATACCCTAAATCCTAATCCTAACCCGTAAATTCTAAATCCTAATCCTAACTCATAAATTCTAAATCTCTGCGCCTAAACCCATAAATCATACACCCTAAACTGAGTTCTTAAACCCTAAAAATAAAGTGTTTGTGGCCGGTGTATTGGATATAAATCTTAAAATTATTTTAACTTTTATAGAGGCGATCCGCAGAGTAAAATTTTCTACCCAAATTCAACTCAAGTCGGGCGAGTCAACCAGCCATGGACTTTTCTTTTTTTTGAAAGAAATGCAGGCCACCCAGCCGTGGACAAATCTAGAAGCAGGGGGAAAGGCAGTCGCCCATGTAAAAATTTAAAAAATTGTAGAGCATGCGATGATGGCCTGGTGGTCAGAGCACGCTCACCTGCTCTACTCCCTTCCCCTTAGGTCCCGAGTTCAAGACCCCTCAGGAGCATTGCCTTCACCTAGATTTTCTTCATCCCCTCTAGGTATAAGTAGAATAAGATTTTCAAAAAAAAATAAATTGTAAATTAGTATAATGGTAAAATTGCGCTCTGACCCCTCCTAAAGAAGTAATGGTTCAATTTTAGGTACCAATAAAATAGTACCACACTACTACATTTTTAAAGATGTGTGTTTGTTACTAGGCCATGGGTTCAAGACTCAGTAGGAGCAAAATTTCCCTTCTTCCTCCCTCAGGTAGAAAATTGTTCAAAAAAAAACATGTGTGATTGTTACCAGAGCCGTTTCTGAAATTTTAGTGGCCCTAGGGCGAATTTAAAAATTGGGCCTTAAATTAAGAATTTAAATTACGGTTGCGATCATATTTTCGATCATGCTGCATTTATCGTCATTGCGAACATAACGAGTGCTATTTCGGTCACAGTGAGTATTGCAAATGTGATTTTTTTTATTAAAAAAAACATATGTTATTGTAGACATAACAATTGCATGTATCACGGTTTCGGATGGTGCTTTTACCGCCATATAACGATCGTTGTTGCGATTGCAAAACTCTATTTAAATCTTTGTCCCTAATAGCTAGTTTTGAGAGAAAAAATAAATAAGTTTTAAGAGTAGATTAGTATTGAAAAAAATTAAATTCTAAGAGTATATATATAATAACAAATATTGAGGGAAAATTAGGCCTTTAATAACAAGTATTGAAAAAAGTTGAATTCTAAGAATAGACCTCTAATAATAAATATTAGAAAAAAAATTAACTCTCTAATAACAAACATTAAAAAAAATTAGACCCTTTATAACATATATATTAAAAAAATTGGACCATTAACAATAAAAAATGTAAAGTAAATCTTAATAATAAATATATTTTTTTTAATTACCTAATAATACATATTCATATATCATATATAGATATATAAAATATTTGGGGCCCATTTGCCCTCTTTATTCTTTTATTTTTAATTAAATTTTAATCTATCATTATTTTTTAAAGTTATGGGCCCCACACCTATACCTTGTTTTGTTCAAAAACGCCAAACTGATTGCTGCTCTTCTATTTCCAAAGCCGGGGCCCTGGGCCGGCGCCCCTATTGCCCTGGCCCAGGGACAGCTCTGATTGTTACTATACACCAATCAATATATTTTCAGACACGATTAAATACGAAATACCGTTGAATTTAAGGGTTTGAGTTCTAAAAATATATATATCCATTGCTAATTTGTGAGGAAATAATATTCCATAAAAATGAAACTAGGGTTACTTAGGGAGGGTTGGAATTGTATACATATCAAATTAGATGGCATGCTCTGGTCTTGCCATGCAGACATTAGGAGGTAGAAAGAGAGGATGAGGAAGGTTTCTTGCATTTCATGAGAAGTGTAGGTGAAGAAATAGAATTATATATATATATATATATATATATATATATATATATATATATTAATACAATTTTAGCTTTATGAATACTCCAGGGTGACATTGGACCTTAAACCTTTCTCTTTCTTTCTCTGGTGGTGAAATATAGCTCTACCAATTAATTTGATTGCCCCATCTCCACTCTATTCTTGTTATTCAATACAGTCTTGTAATTTTTAGCTTTCTTTAACATTTAACTTAACTATTTTAACAATTTAAAAGTGCTGCGTTTAGACAAGTTAAAAAGACGTACATAATCAACTATTAGTTAGTTTATCGAGATATAACGTTAAATTCTTAAATAAGATTAAGAGCATGAATTCTGACGCTGGAGTTAAACAAATTAAGAAAAGATCATCTTCATAATAATCCTTTACTAATATCTAATCTGAATTAATTGACCAACCAATCGAATATCGATAGTTATAGAACACACAAAAGACATAAAAACTATATTTATTGTTTCACAAGTTTCCCCTATGATGATGCACAAGCAAAACCCATAACTTATGATCCAAGTAACCCCCTTGTCTTTTTTTTTTTGCTTTGAATAGAAATCTTTTATCTTTTTTCAGTGTCTTTATTTATGCCCCACGTTAAAATATTAGATTTAAGATTAGGGTTTCGAAAATTAGAGGTATGTGTTTTTAGTGTTTAGAGTTTGTGATTTAAAATTTAGGGTTATGGTTTGGAATTTAATTTTTTGTATTTGGCATAAAAAAATGCACCAAAAAAGACAGCGGATTTTTGTCCATAAAATGATAATTAAAGAGTGATTAAGTAAGAGAATACTTCAAGTGTGCTTTTTATAGCCGTAAATGTTGAGTTTCGAACTTTAAATTTATTAATATATATATATTTATGTTATTAGGGTTTACAGTTTGTTTCTTGATTTTTGAAATTATGTATGAACTTTGACTATATCCAAAGCTGAGTGAGAGTTGAATTCTTTAACTGAAATGGAGATTTCTCAAAACTAATTTCTTCAACCACAAAAATTTAAACTTAAGAATTTATTTAAGAAATATCTAACATTTCACCACACAACCAAGGCCAAGATCAATAGAGTGCATGACATTGGAATGCAAAGTATTAGGTAAAAAAGTGATAGGAGAATTTAATTCCCTTCTTAACCCTCAAGATAAACAGACTTTGGGGCACCAAATCTTTAAATTTATAGCAGTTGAGTTTCTAACTTTAAATTTATTAAATATGTATTTTGATCGATGTTATTAGTGTTTGACTTTCTATCTTTAAAATCTTTGTTTAAGATTGTATGAATTCTGACTATATCTAAAATTAAGTGAGATTGAATTCTTTAACATAAACGAAGATTTTTCACAACTATTTTCTTCGACCACACAAATTAAACTTAAAACCTTACTCAAAAAAATATCGAGCTCTTTGCGGAAAAAAATCTTCTGCCTCTTTTCGGTGCCCCTACTTATGCCTCAACACTAAAATAACACAAAAAAAATTAAATTCCAAGCCCTAAACCTAATTTCTAAATCTTAAACCCTACACCCTATACTCTAAAAATACACCATACCCTAAACCCTAACCATAAGCCCTAACCTAAAACTCTAAACCTTAAACTTAATTTTGAGTGTGAGGACATAAATAAGGGCACCGAAAAGAGGTAGAGTATTTCCATCCCCTCTTTACCGCACAAAC
The DNA here is from genome assembly GCA_030270665.1 of Hibiscus trionum. Classification (NCBI taxonomy): domain Eukaryota; kingdom Viridiplantae; phylum Streptophyta; class Magnoliopsida; order Malvales; family Malvaceae; genus Hibiscus; species Hibiscus trionum. The sequence continues at coordinate 8,217,272 of BSYR01000045.1, read as the reverse complement.
CGAACATTTGAATGCAAAGTATTAGGTAGAAAGTGAAAGGAGAATTTAATTCCCTTCTCAACCCTCAAGATAAACAGGCTTTGGGGGGAGAAGACAAGCCAACTTTTGTCTCTCCTCTTTATTTCCTTTTAATTCTCTCTTTCTCTTTTCACTCTTCCTTCTCATAGTATCGTTTATATTATTTTGGAGTAGCAGCGAAGGAAACAAGAAAGATCTCCTCCATTGTGGAATGGGAAAAACATAAAAACCAAAGCAAATGACTTGGTGCAATGATTGCAGCGATGTGCAAACAATCGAGACAAGCTCAAGCTCCCCTCCGTCGTCTCACAAAACTGTTATTGCTCGAAGCCACAAACATTGTCTCCTTAGAAGATCCTGCTGCCCTTCTTGCGGCCATCAGAATCAGGTCATTGATTGTTACTTTGGTTTTTTTTTTATTACATTTATTTGTTGAATGTTCCTGCAAAAAGTTGTACAAAAAGTTGTTGTGTTATAGGGTGGGATCCATGATTTGCCTGGTTTACCAGCTGGGGTGAAGTTTGATCCAACGGATCAGGAGCTTCTTGAACATTTGGAAGGGAAGGAGCGGTCTGATGCTTGTAAGCTTCACCCTCTTATTGATGAATTTATCCCCACCATTGAAGGAGAGAATGGGATTTGCTATACTCATCCTGAGAAGTTGCCAGGTGATCTTAACACATGCATGCATACATTAGAGAAAATCAAAGTGACTATTCAACCAACCGTCAGATTGTTAAGAAACTAAAATTCTTGTAAGCATTTTAATCATCAACAGTCAGATTGTTTTTGCCCAAAAAAAAACGTTGAGTGTTAGAGTGTTTCAAAAAAGAATAGAGACTAAAGTGACTATTCGGCCAAATGTTAAGAGCATTTTTGATAATTACGACTATTTTTATGTGTGTTTTATGTTTCAATAAACGGAGGTATCTTTATTAACAAGGTAAAATGACAAAAGATGCCCCTAATATTTTCATGTTCTATCATTTAGCCCCCTATTCTTTTTTGGTCCAAATATGCCCCCAACGTTTGCTTGTTTTGTCATTTGGCCACATATTCTTTCTTTTGGTCCAAATATGCCCCTAACGTTTCATTCATAGTTTAAATATGCCCTTGTTGGATTAAACTGTCAATCAACTGATGGTCAACGACTTATAAAAAAATTTGATGTGGCATCAGCATATCTTAATACGTGGCAAGTCCAGTCAGCATCAGCTGTTGAACGTCAGTTGACTGACAGTTTCCATCTAACGAGGGCATATTTGGACCAAATTGAAACGTTGGGGGCATATTTGGACTACAAATGAAACGTTGGGGGCATATTCGGACCAAAAAAAGAATAGGGGGCCAAATGACAAAACAAACAAACGTTAGGGGTATATTTGGACAAAAAAAAATAGGGCCAAATGACAAAACATGCAAGCGTTGGGGTATCTTTTGTCATTTTGCCTATTAACAATGTGTTTAATTGTTGGTTGGCTACCATTATTGTACATACATTAAAAAGAAAGTTTTACTTATATTCTCATGATTATCTCACATCTTTGAGACTTATTTTTCTAGTTCTTTTTGGAAGAAATAGAAAATGCAAATCCTAAAGTAATTAAGCCATGAAATATGGAGTTTTGATCAGGAGAAGCTGGGAAAACTTTCTGAAAATCCATTTAAAATGATGGAAATGGTTAACCAATTTCCTTGATCGATTAAACTTGCCAACTAACCTAATGGCACCAAACATTTTCCATAAGACAGAAATTATGAAGAAAACCTTCCAACTAACCCTAATATTTCATCTTACTTTGCATTATTCATCAATAACATTGACAAGAACCCGGTTCCTCATGTGTAGGAGTAAGCAAAGACGGCCTGGTTCGCCACTTCTTTCACCGGCCCTCCAAGGCATACACGACCGGTACAAGGAAACGAAGAAAGGTCCACACCGACACGGAAGAAGGCGGCGAGACCCGGTGGCACAAAACCGGCAAGACGAGGCCGGTTCTCATCGGCGGAAAAGTCAAGGGGTACAAGAAGATCCTAGTGCTCTACACCAACTACGGGAAGCAAAGGAAACCGGAGAAAACAAATTGGGTAATGCACCAATACCATCTTGGCAACAACGAAGAAGAGAAAGACGGCGAACTCGTCGTCTCGAAAGTTTTCTACCAAACACAACCTAGACAATGCGGTTCGATCAAGGACGCCTTGATCGCACCGAGCGGACACGACGGTCCGAACCACCTCAAGAACAACAGCAACAACGGGCTCGTCGAATTCTATAACCCTTCTTTCATTGCATTCGATCAAGGTGGCCAAAGTAGAGCCAACCCTAGCCAGCTACTTCCACACTTTGCCGTCCATGATGGGTCTTTCATCCCTTGATAAATTACAAGGTAAATAATACATAATACGTCTAAATCAAATAAAAGCAATATTAATTGGTGACATGATAATAAATTAATATATATAATTGTCCAAAAAGCTGGGAAGAATAAGGAATTGTTTCGAGTTCCTGCTTTAATGGAGGCTTTGTACAGTGTAAAAAACAAGACATAAATGTGTCACATGCTTCATCAAACTTTAATCTTGGACAGATTTTTAATTTTTGAAAACCGTACAGAGTTGTGATATATTCACCACATGTAATAGTCTATTAGGTTACTTTGTTCACTGTATACTTTGTCCTTTGCAATGTATTTTGTACATTTTTCAATTCCATTTTATCCTTATATTATATGCATGAAATATTCACAAGAAACGAGATTTCATGGAGAAATTATTACATGGTTCTGGGCCACCATGTCATTCATGATCATCATTTACTAATAATAAGTCATATAATTTTTTTAGGTCACTAATCCATTTATAACTAACTTTCATGTAACCACTCACTCTCTATTTACTCGGCTTAAAAAGGTTAAGATTCATCTTTAAAAAAAATGACATGGAAAAAAAAGAAATTATGTGGCTAATTTTTAGTGGTAGAGACCATGGATGATATGGTGGTCCAGGACCATACAATAATTTTTCCATTTCATGGGCGGAGCCACACCTACAATTGTGGTGTATGTTGACACCCAAAGTTTTTTAAAATTTATATTTTTTTATATAATTTTTATATAAAAAATTAAAAATATATAATTAACTCTTTTTTATAAATAATTAATTCATTTAAAATATTATTAAAAAATATCACCCCTTAAATAAATTTATAGCTCTACTGTCACTTTTTTCCATTGGTGCAAGTTATGCAAGCCAAAATTTAAACTCGTTTGTAGTTATAACTTGAAGATCTTTGATTATATAAATTAATCTAGCAGTTCCAAATACAACTCAGCTGGAGCATCTTAATTATGTACAAAACTTTTTCAAAAATATCCCACAAATCACAATTATTATGAAATGACGTGTGACAAAAGAAAGGAGACTTGGTAAGTGAGTGACGTGGCATTCTCGGAGAACATTCAATTAAAATACACTTGAATTCAGTCGATTAATATCTAAATATATTAAATTATATAATACTTAGATCCAATGAGTGACGGAGCTGCATGGACTGTGAGGGGGCAATTGCCCCTCAATTCCCCCAATTTTTCTTTGAAAGATTTTCTATAAAAAAAATAAATTTGGATTATTTATTAATTTACTTTCACGTTCAAACATTTATGTTTTGTCCCCACCTCAAATCCTAGCTTTGTCCCTGCTTAAATCTAGGTGAAAAAAATATTTTTATATAAATATATTTAATAAAAAGAAAATTTTACTACTATTATTTTAAATAAAGGATTTTTTGCTATTTTTTATTTAAAGTGCTGAACCGATTCTTATTAACAAGCCTTGGTGTACAAAAGGTTAACGGTAAACTAACGAGCCGGTTAAGAAAAAGAAAATCAATAAATGAAAACCCATAAAATTAAAGCATCAACCAAAAAGGCAAGAAACAAAATGCTAGAAAGAAAAAATTCAAGAGCTCCCAAAAGAAGCTGAATTGAACAACAAAACACAGTCTAAGGTATATATATATATAATACCAAATTTAATAAGTTTTATTAGTTCTATATATATAACTTAACAATTTAAACTTTAGCCCATCACACCAAATAAGATATATATATAATTCGCCCATATTTTTAAAGGAGTATCCACATTCAGATTCATAAAGCTTCGTCTATGTATTTTTGGCAAATAAAAACAATTAATTATTATATTAAATATTTAATAACAATTCAATAAAATTATATGATATAATACGAGTTTGTATTTCAAGTTTCAAATTAAACTATACACTATTTATTTATCGACTAGTGTTTATTCAGTTTTTAATTATATAAATATAAAATGTGCTAAATATATATTATAATGATAACTATTGGGTAAGCCCAGACTTAAACAGTTTATCAAATTTCGAATCAACTATTGAAATAAAGTGAAATGGAGAAGGCCTGGCCTCTGAATAGCTACAATCCAGTTAGATATAACGGCGGGCCCTGTATTTGTAATTTTTAAATTATTCAAATTCGAAATAATAATTGTGTTTAAAATTTCTAATCAAATTTTATCCGTAAATTATATGAATATTACAATTCAAATCCGAATAGGAATGAAACATTATTATTTGTTAGATATTTGAGTCTACAAATAAAATTTTAAATTATATGACGAATATTTGAACCGACAAAAATTTGATCAGCTAAATATTAGATGATCAAAATTTGAATCTCTTAAAAAAACATATTCTTCATTAGATTCGAATAATGGATATATTAGTGTGGCTATTTGTATATGCTTTGAATCCACACTATTTAGTAATCTTAAAATCTGAAGTCGCATATCGTTAGTTTGCTACTTTATCCGATATTGAATTATATTTTTTATGGAAGTGACAAACAATAATTTTATCGTTTTATTAAAAAGCATTCTTACAATTTTGAGACCAAAATTTACCAAATTAAGGGGACCAAAGAGAAATTTTACCCTTTTATTTGCTAAAAGTTCTATAACTTTTAGGGTTACTAGAATAATTTTACGAAAATAAAAGAAAAAATGATGGTTTACTTAATGATTTATTACAATAAATACCCGTAATGGTGAGATAGATGTATGGAAATCGTATGCCCCTTATCATGCCCCTTTTAAGCCTCCACTTTAAAATATTGGATTTAGGGTTTATAGTTTAGAGTTAAGGTTAGAGGTTGTGATTAGGGTTTAAGGAATTAGGGGTAAGATGTGTTCTTTTTAGGGTGTATGATTTAGTGTTTAAAATGTGAAAAATAAAATTAAAGTTTAAAATTAAGTTTTTAAATAATTTTTAATGTGAGACGTAGAACGAGACATAATTAGGGGCGGAGAATTTTTACCCGAGATAAAGACATAAACAGTTAAGATGTTTGCTAGCCTGCCAAATTCATCATATAAATAAAATTAATTAGGGATTTAGGTGGGGGAATCCACAGAGAGGCCAAAGCAATTAACTTATCCAACCTTACATCATTACACTAACAACAACACTACATCATCTGCCCATGTGATAACCCAACAAAGCATTAGCTGTTTTAGTCAAACTCAACAGATATACCTATCCCCCCATGTGTTGCAACTTGCAACAACCAAACATCTTATCTTCTAGCACTTTAAATAAAAATTGGTAAAATACAACCCATGTTATATGCGATTGTGTTCGATTACAAACGAGTCAATTTTTTATCTTAAAGGTTATAATTCAGTTATTTGATTAAAATTTTCTTACAAACATGTCATTCTATCGTTGAAATTAAAACGTGTGTAACATGGTTTGGTGTAATAATAGTTTATGCCCCCCAGAACTTATATACAATAAATTTAACTTTTATATTTAAAAAAAAATCGATTAGTGAAGTAATTGTGACTCCTAGCAAATAATGTTAAGGTCTTAATGTGTCTATTTCATTAGTCTGTCAATTATTTTATTGTGAAACAGTTGTGTCTATCATGCTATCTCATCTGTCACTATCAATTATCAAGCTATTGGACAGTAGCACAAGTGGTCAAAAGGTGAGTCGGGAGGATGAAGTGTTGAAATTTAAATATGAATGATTATATTTATCAAATTATTTTGAATAATAGTCAAATTGATATAATTTATAAGTTTTGAAGATTAAATTTATTTACTATATGATGTTTTAATTTCAACGGTCCAATGATATATTTGTAACAAAATTTTAATTCAACAAATAAATTATAATTTTCAGAAGAAAAACAACTCATTTATAACTAAACACATAACTCGAATTGTATTTTACTTCAAATAAATAAATAAATAACATAGCATAAAAGCTTGGTAACAGGTAGTACCTATGAATTATGAAATACCAATTGTCAAAAACATACAAAATCCATTCCTAAAATGTGGATTAGTTTCAATCGGTTGAGTTTCACTAACATTTTAATCTCATTTAATGAGTGATTTGTTGGTAAAATCGGAGTCTAATTTCAACAAATCGAGGTAGATTTTATGTTTCCCTTTCTTTCCCAGTCGGATTAATGGAAAAATCAAAAGAAAATTAGAGAAAACTGAAGATGAATGGATTAAAGCCACAAAGCCCCGGCATCTTTCAACACAGGAACCAACTCTCCACTGATATGAGTAGCCATAACTTTATCCAAACCCCCAAACATTCTCCCGCCGATAAACACCGCCGGAAACTGCACCGTTTTGCCCTTTTCACGACTCATCATCCCCAGTTCACTCAAAACGCCAGCCTCGTCCTTCTCGTCGATCTCGCAGACCGCAGGGTTCACTCCCAACGCCAGCAGCAAACGCCTCACCACATGGCTCATGCAACACCCCTCCCTCGAAAACACAATCACCGCGTTCTCCGACACGATCTCCAGCACGTCTTTTCCGCCGTTGCTCTTCCCGGTTCTCGGCGGTACAGCCGTCGACGAGGCGGGTCGGGAAGACGCGTTGACGCACGGCAGAGGCCATGATTTGTATGGAATCGCCTGCTGCATGCTGGAAAGAAGTAATTTAAAGTAGCTAACGGGTCAATAAAAAATGCAAGCGAAGCGAGTGGCTATGGAAGATGAAGAAGGGTGATATATATACATATACATATATATATATACACACACGTACAAGGTTTGAAAGGGTCAGGTTTCAACGGCAGTTCTGGGGTAACGCGTCTGAGGTAACGCAGGTTTAATGGCTGACGTTTACTTGGCGTCATTGATTTTGTCGTGCGAATTTATAAACGCTTTCAATTTTTTTATTGTACATCTAATTACGTAGTTGCTTCGTCTACCTGATGGCGACTTCTTTTGTTTTGTTTTTTTAATGAATTTAATGTCATAAAGGGTTTTAAATTTTTGTTAGTTGAATTAGTTGTCAAAAAGCAGGCGTTAAAATCTATGGTTTTCTGATATCTACTAATTGATCGAGTGATATTAATACTTATATTATTATATTTTATAGATTTGAATCTCAATTTTTATTTTAGATATTTAATATAAGAAAAATACTTTGATATACAAGTTTGTGTAAACTAACATAAACCTTTTAATTTTAAGGTTTATGGTTTTAGGTTAGGGTTTAGAATTTAGTGTATAGGTTATAGAATTTAAGGTTTATGGTTAGAAATTAGAATTTAGGATTTAAGGTTTAGGTTTCAAGGTGTTAGGGTTTGAAATTTAAGTTTTAAATTTTAAAGAAGGTTGTGTAATTTTTTACACAGTTTGTGTATCAAAACATAACCCTTTAATATATATGTATATATATACTTAATAAAAAAGTCTCTTGTTTTTCTTTATAAAATTATTGATATATAATTTATTGTCCGACCAATCTAAATTAAATATTACCAAAGTTTATTATGAGGTTGGTTTTTGGGTTTGAGCCAAAGATATCCACCGCCGATAGCAATGACTAATTCCCTCGACGCGGGTGCTCTCACTAAGAGGTAAACAGCTGGTCATAAAATGTGCTTCATTCTCATTGGTAGAAATTGAACTCTTGACCTCATGGTTAAGGGATGAGATGAGCAACCACCACATCACATCTCATGGTTTATTATGAGGTTGATTTTTTCAATCCAAATTGTTTCATTTAAAATGTTATGACTCACAAACCAAACAGGTGGCTCCCGTGAAAAAAAAAATTTGTCTTAAAATACTCGAATTCAAGCACATGTGTGTACAAAGTATATGTTGTTAAGATGTTAACAAAAAATAAACATATACTACTATATAATTACATCAATATATTAAAAATAAAAACAATCTCATAATTTAATACTAATCTTACAAAAATATCGAGCATCATATTTTACTATATTAACTGATAATTGACGAAGTCCCTAAATTTTTAGTTAAAAAATAACAAAGTTCAATAATAACATATGTCATCAGGAGATGCTAATAACTAGTATGACGCTTAACAAAATTAAGGAAACACGATGTACAAAAGAATTTTGTCCATTAGAAAGAGAAAAAAAAATCCCATGCCTTTGTCACGTATACATGTGCTATGATTTGCATATCTCCACGTCATCCATATAAAATTTTCAATAATAACAACGGGCTCTATATTTTTTAAGAGTTTGTTTTTTATATAGGATAAATATTCTATACACAGGCGATGGAAACTAAAAGTTTCCATAAACACCTTAGTTTTAGGGTATATCAAGTTTGTTTAGGGTATAGAATTTAGGAGTTTAGGTGTATGAGGTTAGAATTTAGGGATATTTGTTTCAATTTAAGGTTTAGGGTTATAATTTAGGGTTTATAGGTTAAACCTAAATCCTCACCTTATTACCCTAAAAACTAAACCATAACCTATAAACCTTAAATTATAACCATAAACCTTAAATTGAAACAACTATCCCTAAATTCTAAACCCCTACACCTAAACCCCTAAACCATTTACCCTAAACTAACTCTTTATATCCTAAAACTAAGGCGCTCGTGGAAACTTTTAGTTTCCGCCGCCAGTGTATAGTAGGGGTGGGCAAGACCGGGTACCCGGCCAATTTGTCCAGAATGGTCCCGGTCCCGGTAACCACGAGTTCCTGAAAATTAGAACCAGTCCCGGTCAGACCGGGTCCAAGATTTTAAAAACCGGTCACGGTACTAGTGGGAACCGGTACCAATACCGGGTACCCGGTCAATTAGTTTATTATTAATAAAATTTGAGCAGTAGTAGAAAAAAATTCAACTATCAATAATAATATTAAATAACAAAGTCAAAATATTGTAGGCTTGAAGGGTTGAAGTCTTAAAACGAGTCATACTCATAATATTCATATATAAAGAGAGAGAATAAACTAAAGAATTCTATATATTTCAAGCAAGACCACTAGAAAGCTCGATAAAGAGAAATAAATGAGTGCATTCAATTGTTTCCAACCTTTTTAACGTCATTCGGTACCCAACCACTACCAGGTACTCGTTACTGGTCCCGGTCCCATTGGGTACCCACCGGGTCCAAAAAATCAAGATCCAGTCCCGGTCGCAACCAGGACCTAAATTTTGGATCCAGTCCCGGTCCCACCGAAACCAATTCCGGGTAAAAATTCACCGGGTCTGACCGGGTCTGGGACCGAGACCGGGTAATCGGGTTTTTTGCCCACCCCTAGTGTATAGGATATTAATCCTTTTTATATATAGTACGGATCGAAATTTAAAGATGCGGGTTTAATTTTTTTTTTTTTTGAAAATGAGTATGTTAATTTTATAAATAAAGAAAATTTAATATAAAAGTTTACAATGTAGGTAAATAAATATGATCCGAATATAATCTTAAAAACACAAAATTAACGTCTCTAGATAATAAACAATACCAAATAGAAAAAAATGTAAAAACCTAAGCAAAGACTCGAAACAAAGTAGATGCAAAGCATCACCAAAGCTCAATGATGAAGGTAAAAACATCAACAAATAACATTAAAAAATACATATTGCAGAATTGTGGTACGTTGACAACACGTTGATTACCATAAACTCAATCGCGAACAAGAGCGGTGACTAAACTTGCATCAAGATCCAGTTCGAGGGTCTAAAACAGGGAGATCAACAAGATAATCAAAACAACGTCATCTTGATCAGTCGTGGCGACGTCAAATTCACCCTTGACAGAAAACAAATAACATAAAAGCATGCCTAGAGGCAGGAAAATGTGTTAAGAAGCAGAAAAACGTACTAAATGATAGAAAAAAACGTGTCATGAAGACAAATTTATTAAATTAAAAAATTAAAAATTAAAAGAACAAAACAAATAAATAAAAGAAGATAACCGGCGGTCCACAAACAGCCTTAAAGATGTTGCCGTAGCTGGCCTAAATTTAAACAAAATAAAATAGCAGCACTATAGAGAAAAGACAAGAAAAGTTTAAACAAAATTTTATTTTTAAACAAATTTATTGGATCAGTATAGGTTGTTTCATCTTAACCATGGTCTTAAGTTATTAGAAATACAACAACATTAAATATTTAATAAAATAATTTTATTGTTATTGTGGTTTTATTTAAATTTTGACCTTTGAAAAATTAATACTAGACAAATTTAATGGGACAAAAGAAGAATATATTAGTGCACATATCATTATGTGGTTTACTTTTGAAGGAATGGATAGGGTAGTTTTACGGCACGACAAGTTACAGTGCGGCTACAGTGCTTAAAAGTTAAAATGTTATAAGATTTAAAATATAGAACTAAAAATGTTATAAGATTTGAAATATAGAACTGAAAATGTTATATTGTTTGATAATATTTTCGGTACTTAAAAAATCTAAAATGTTATCAGAAGTAATAAAAGTTTCGATACTCGAAGTTAAAGTTTCGATACTTATCACCAATCGAAAATGCTAACAAACAATGTAATACTTTTAGTTTCATGTTTTAAATTTCATAATGTTTTCAGTTGGTACCGCACCTTAGCATGTCGTACGTTAAACACGTGAGCCACACGCACAGTGGGTCATTGCTGCTGGCGGACGGTGTGGGAAGCCCAGACGTAACCTTGCCATTTACCTTACATCACCTAACGTGCGCTCTGAGGTCACCTCATGGGCCCGCAAATATGCCTACAACAACATTTCTTTCCCATTTTCTCCAAAATCTATAGCGACCAATTCATAGAAAAAAATGTAAAGGGTTAAAATTTAAATATAAGAAGATTGCTGTACATTTTAAAATTTAAAATCTTATTTTATTTTTAATTTTATGATATTGGAATTTTGTAATATTTTATTTTAAATTTTTAGTCTTACTATTAATATTGTTAAATTTTACCATTAAATGTTAAAGTTTGCAGGTATATGAAGGTAAAATAATTTTTTAAGACATTTATGTTTTAGGTTTTGTATCAATTTGACTCTTAAAAATCATAAATGTATAATATAAAACTTCAGTTAATTTAGTTAATTAACTGATTTCGAACCGAACTAACCGATAATCGAAGTTTAAAAAAAATTATTAACTGTAAATCGCCCGAACTTAAAATTAATTGGGTGATTAACATTAACAAAAAAAATTCGGTACGGTCGTTAATTCGGTTAAAACCGAAGTTTGAATATCCTTATGTATTATAATGATGGATTACGAGTGTTGATAATTGGACCATTAGCCCTTCATTTAGCCCAAAGGGCTTCAGTGGGGGAAAACATCCCACAAAATGCCCAAGTACTTTACCATATTTCGATGAAGTGAGATCCAAAAATGGACCTTAATCCTTAGACGAATGTTTTTACACGAAGAATTATTAGAATAAAAAATAATTTTATACAAATTAAGAACTATTGAACTCAATCACTTGATGCCATTATAAGTCATAAACGTCAACTGTCACGTATAGAAGTCAACTGACAGCATTAAGAAAAATAAACGACTAAATTAATCAACTAATCTTATTTCTTAAACCCTAAACCTAAGATGCTAAAATCACAATTTTCTAGAGATTTGCTCAACTTTAGATGCTGAATTGTGGGGTATCGTCGAGGGCCTCCAACTGGCCTGGGTGAGAGGTTTCCGCAGGTTATATATTTATATGTTGAGATTGATAGTTTGGATGTCTTTCGTATATGGTCCAATCGTGCTCTTCCTCATGACCTATCCTCTTTGTTGTCTTTCATCTATGGTTTTTTGGATCGGGAATGAGAAGTTCGCCTTGCTAATGTCCGGCGTACGGCAAACAAGGTTTCCGATAAACTAGCTAAGCTATCTCAGGTACGTGAGCTTTTGCCGTTTGATGAGATGGACTGATCTATATGACTGTACGCGCTCTCACCTTTGGAGGTGGCATTTTTACTTCATGAGGATCTTTTAGTAGACTCTAATGCTGGATAGTTTGTTTTATTGTCGGATAATTTTTGTGTACGTACGTTCTGAATACACTCTTTTCCTCTCAAATTAAGATTAAGAGAGTTTTTTAACGAGTCACTCGTTCGTAGTGTTTTCCTTTCTCTTTATTTATAAAAAAAAACTAGCCCAACAACTCGGTTTAGTTCGGTCTGTTCCTCTCCTAGGTGTTCTTGTCGGCTTAAGTCAATTGTCCGAAATTTAGTCCTATAATCAACATGCAGAAACAGTCCTACTAGTTACTCCTCACCACAATCCATACAAAAACACCCTTTTTATGTGGATCACGTACGACTTTTTCTATTCGTTTAACAGTTTAAATAAAAATTAATTATATCGAGTCGAGTTAAAAGATAGACAATTTACCACCATTTCCTCTTAAAATAATAACCGATGCAGGCAACCACACTTCGTCGATCGGAATATAGAATTTTTCAATCGGATTCGTAAATAAATATAGAATTATATACCGTCGGTGCATTTTTACGATCGTATTGTATTTGTTGAAGACTCTCCTTCACATATTCACAAAAAAAAAAAAAAAACAACATGGCTACCGCTCTTGTTTCTTCCATTGTCCTGTCTGTGTTTCTAGCTTCCATTGCCACCGTCTCAGCTCGAACAGCTCCGGAATCTGCGCCGTCCGGTCCCTTGAGCCTCACCGGCATCCTCGATAAAAACGGCCAATACACCTATTTCCTCCGCTTCTTAGCCGACACTCAGGTTGGTAGCCAAATACAAAACGAACTCAACACCACCACTGAAGGCTTCACCGTGTTTGCTCCGACGGACAAAGCCTTCAACAACCTCAAACCCGGTCTGTTCAACGGCCTCGACTCACAGATGAAAGTCCAACTGGTTCTGTTCCACGTTCTTCCTAAATACTACACCTTGGACGGCCTCCAATTCGTGAGCAATCCGGTTCGAACCCAAGCCACCACTCAAGACGGAACGGTCTATGTGCTCAACTTCACCGGCCAGAACAACCAGGTTAACGTCTCTTCCGGGGTGACCGTGACGCCGGTTAACAACGCGTTGTATCAGAAGAAACCTCTGGCGGTTTATGAAGTGGACAAGGTGCTGTTGCCGGTGGGGTTTCCTGGAGCTAATTCACCACTTGCTGCTCCTGCACCAGCACCGAAGATATCACCGGGGCCTGCGCCGGCTGCGGCCGAAAAATCGGAGTCGAGTGGAACGGAGATGGGGTTGGGGTTGGTCCTTGGGATTGCTTTGGCTTGCGTGGGATTTCTCTCATGATAATATGAATGAAGTTTGGATTGTTTTGTGGCGTCGTCGGATTTTTCTTTATGATTTTCTTCGGTTTTCAAATGGTTGGATAAGGCCTAAGGGTCTGATTGGGGTTTTGAACATATTCTTGCTATTCACATTATTTGTATTTTCGTTGATTTTTCTTTGCATCCACTGATGTTACTAATAATAATGTGAGCTTTTGCAAATCAATGGCTGGATATAGGAATCAGAACCAATCGTAAAGTATTAAATTGTTCTTACAATATAGTCTAACCATGCATCATAAAAGTTTTGAAGGTCATCACAATTATAGTTAAAAAATTAATAATTTTTTTTTAACCCTTATTACTTAAGGGAGAGATAGAAAAAATTTGCTCCTAACGATATTAAATCTACAACTTAAGGAAGATAAAAAGGTGCCAACCGAAAATTTTAATCACTTGTTCTATATATTGTTAATAAATATAATGGTATTTTGAAAATAGTTCAAGACACGATGTTCGTAACATCCACAACTGCAACTTAGTACTAGGACGAATAAAAATCATCTACCCCTTTCCGGTGCCCCTACTTATGCTCCAACACCAAAAAATATTATAAAATTAAATTCTAAGCCCTAACCCTAAATTCTAAATGCTAAACCCTACACTCTATATCTAAAAAAATACACCTTATTTTAAATTCCTAAACCCTAACCACAACCATAACCTAAAACCCTAAATTCTAAACACTAAACATAATTTTGAGCGTGAGGGCATAAGTGGAACACTAAAAAGGGGTAAAAAAATTCTATCCGTACTAGGACTATCAGATCACCTACTATGAATACTTTAGTCTCTCCACCTCTCTTCTCTTGCCGTATAGATTTGAGTTTAAATATATATATAATGCACTTTATAATATAGGCAACGAATGCGATTGGCTGACAAATTTTAATTTTTTTTTTATCTTTTTTATGCCTTTTATTATGTTTCAACATTAAAAAAAATTAAATTTTAAACCTTAATTCTAAACATTAAACTTTAAACATTAAAAATACACTAGACCTCAAATTCCTTATACCCTAAACTAAAACTTTAAACCTAAACCTTAAACTACAAACTTAATTTTTAGTGTAAGGACATAAATAAGAACACTAAAAAGAGATAGGGGATTTCTATTTCGCGATTGGCACCTCTTTTGCAATATACATTACATCAACTAGTTGATGGGAACAATCGTCCTTCTTCCTTGAGTTTTAGGATCATCATTTCAAGAAAAAAATATTTTTTAGCCGAGATGCAAGATAAGTTTATCTCGGCTAAGGGAAAAAAAAGAGATTGTGCTTTAAAGAAAGGTAAGAAGGCTAGTTAAAAATCTGCACCGAAAGATTTTGTAACGCCCGTGTTTTGGGGTTAGGAGTTAGCCGGGTTTATAGTCCGAGTCAATAAAATTAAATTAAATTAATTCAACCTTGATTTGGACCTGATTGAGCTTTAGTAAAAAGGGGAGGGACCTATGTTGTGATTTTACCCAAAAGATTTTAAAAGGAAGACAACTTTTGAAAGTTGTCATCTTCTCTCCCTTTTCCCCATTTCTAACGTTGGAACACCCCTTTCCCTCTCTCAAGCTCTCCCAAACTAAAAACACTATTCCATTGACTTTCAACTTCATTTCAAGGTGTTTTTGAAAGGTAAAAATCATTTTCTTACTCTCCTCTTCATCCTTTAACTACCCATGGTTTTAGATTTAAAAACTATGAACTTTGGAAAACTAGGGTTTGGTTAAAGTTTGGGTTTTTATGGTGATTTTCATTATGTTTTGAAATGATAAGTTAAGTTTTGTTTTAATCACATCAAGATATTCAACATATGTTAATTTGGGAGGGTTTTATTGAAAACCCGAAGTGGGTTCTTGGAACCATTTTTGGGAGGTCAAAACTTGGGTTTTTGAGAGGTTTAAGGTTGAAATTGAAGGGCTGTTGGTTTGTATATGTTAGGAGTGTGTTTTGGGATCATTTGAGAGTCTTTTGGATGTTTGAAAGTGGAGTTTTCAGCCAAGGTTTGAGGGAGTACGAATTTGATACATTTGGGGATTTATTTGTTTGGAAAATGTGGATGAAGTTAGTTTAAGCTCTAAAGTTAGGTATTGATTGAATGTTAGCATTGATTGTGGTTGTTGGTTGTGTTTGTGGTTGACTAGAAGCAAGAAGAGTCGTCGAATGAGCTTTGGGACCGAATCCGGGTTCGTAGGAGTTTCGCTTGGTTGCTAAGGAAGGGCGGTGAGTGGTTTCAAACTTGTTTTAAAGTTTGGTTCGAGTGTGTGTAGAGTGTGTGTGTGGAATGTGCTTGGTAGGCCATTTCCTTATTTCAAGTGGTTAATTCTAGCCTTTGATTCCATTAAATGCTATTGTGTAATTGCCTATCTATGCTCTTGTGAATTGTGGTTAAATTGGTGCATGTATATCATGAAATGTATATATGTGGTGAGCATGGAATGTGGTTGATGATATATGATGTGGTTATGAACATTGGCACTAAATAAATTACCGGTTGTAAATGATCGATCATTTGGATTAGTGTGCACACAAATTGAGTCAAAACGTACGTGGCCTTGATGGCGTTAAGTCATCAAGGAGGAGTACGGTGATGTAATATTCCACCGGAAGCTTTTATATATTTCTACGGGATGATGAGTGGAATCCCATCCGTAGGGCATGTGGCGATGAGTGAAATCCCGCACATGCAAGGTCTGGTGATGAGTGTAATCCCACCGAGGTAAAGTATTGTTGAGATTTAAATCCGCTCAATCGGGGTAATTGAAAGTGGCCAATTAACTTGTTCATATATTGTGATATATGGTGTTGATGTATGATTGTTGATATTGATGCTTGATGCTTAGTATGATGTAAGATGTCATATTATGCCACTTGAAAGACTAGCTAGGTCTACTTGATTATATGCCATTGTAGGTTGTATGTGAGATTAGGATTTACATGCTTGAACCCTGCATTGTTGATGTTTTTTGTTTTAGAGCATCCTCACTAAGCTTATAGCTTACGCTCTCAATGTTCAACAATGCAGATCATTAGCATGGTGTTAGCTCGGAGCAAGACAAGAAGGGCTATCCAAGTTTGTGACTCAAGTACGGTGGTTAATTTTGTACTAGATAGCAATGTGGCAAGGGTTTTTGTATGAGCTATGTGTGACTCATGTATGTTGATGTTTGGATTGACTATGTTTTGTAAAGCATGATACGCTATGATGAATATTTGTGTGTGGTGACATGTCTTTAGATGTTAGGTTGCCTTGTGTGTGTGAATGCAAACCTCCTATGTGTTGACTTGTGCCTTTTAAGGCTTTTGAGTTCCATGTATGACCTTAAATGGTAAATTTCCTTTTGTTGGAATGATATGTATGGATGCCTTGATCCATGTTTGAATGCTTATGTTGCTTGTATGGTTTGTGCATCACCTTGTGTTGAAATGTGCCTTTGGTTTCAAGTTAAAGCATGCTTGTATGGTTGGTTTGCCTTAGGATTGATGTTAGTGTGTTGGTTGAGGTTTTAGAGGAATTTAGGGGCATCTTTGTGCCTTAAATCAGCTAAAACTTGTAAGTTCGTAGCAGGGGTATCGATACGGTTGGACCCGTATCGATACGGCCTTCTTGTTTCAAGCCACGCGTTTTGATGCGCGAGGGGGCGTATCGATACCTTTTTGGTCACTGAAGTTACTGTCCATTTTGGTATCGAAACGGGCCTCTGGCGTATCGATACGGTCATCTTAGCGTTGACCGTGAGAACTTGACCATTGGAGAGAGTATCGATACACTCTTTGGGGGTATCGATACGGTCTCCACGGGTTGACTCTGACCAGTTGACCTAGTCAAGGCGTATCGATACACCCCTTAGGTGTACCGATACCGCCTGCAGTTTAAGTTTAAAATTGGGCTGTTAAATGTTGATTTGGATTCGTTTGATTGTCTCGCGTATGTTGTTCCGTTGTATGATCACTTAGGATTTAATACTCCTCTAGACAAGATTAAAATGAAAAAAAAATAGGGCTGCTAACCGAGGGGGAACCTTAACGGGTTTCACTTCGATTTTCCCCGTGTGGTCCACTCGGACCGGTCATCCGGCCAGACCGGGACGAGAGGGTTATAGATTTAGTCGTGCATACTGCCACTGATTCTGATATAGTTAGAAATCAGATTATTACAAAGTTGGCAAGAAAGGCCCTTGAGCGAGGAAAAAGTGTTAAGATATTATTTGATGAGACGAGGTATAGAGAAGCGAAGAAAGCTCTTGAAGTAGGTAAAAGTGTAGGGTACAAATGATTGATAAGGAAGAGGAAGTAGTGGATGAATTGGTAAGGATCGAGTTACTTAATCATTCGTCTTTTTGCATTTTCTAAGGTTGTTTTGCACGAAAAATCTAGTTATGTTTGAGGCTTGCGAGGTCTGAGAGTTTATGAGTTGTTGTTAGTAATATGGGCACTTAGCATTCTGATTGCCTAAGAACTAAAAAACGATGTTACTCGTGATATCGGTGGAAAAGATAATGATATTTTTTTTTTTAAAATTACGATCAACTTTATCATTCAATTTATACATATAAATCATTATTTAAAAATTGAACATAAAAATACTTTATCTACGTACAAATTCATTATCATTCAACTTGTACTCATTTACTGAGTATTTACAACATTTTTTATCTACGTTGCTGGTGTAAAAAGATGCTGTATTTTTTTTAAGATAACATTAAAAATCTTTGTCCTCATTAATGTTTGATCTAACTCCACTTCACGTAACATTGAAGTCCCAATTTTAAATATAATAAAAATAATTTGTTTTAGAAAAACACTATCATAATTTTTTTTAGAGGGACAATAACCACAACGCATGGAGCGAGAGGCACAACCATGTACTAAGGCAACATTCCCTTTTAGAAAAACCTGAAATCTTTACCCAAACACTAAAAAGCCTACGTTTGTAAATCTTGAACATAAAGTATATAATTTAGACCATAATTTAACGATAAGTAACTATAAAAAGATATTATCATTATTAATTTTAGTGTCGTCTCAAAGGAGAGCAACATGAGCAACCGCTCATGGTCTTATTTTATACTTTACAGTTTTAATAATTTCTGAATTGACAATATTGTAAGTTAGTGGTTGTACCTTAATGTTTTAGTTGTATATAAGATGTTTCTTAATAAAACAATGAAAATAATGTGTTTAACAAAGTTTAATCAAATTTTTATGCTTTTATTAATAAAATGTTAAATTAACTGTTCATATACTTTTATTATATAGAGGACTATTTTTAAATTTTCGCTCAAATTCTGAAAATGTCCGATTAAACATAGTCGATTATACTCTTAATTCAACACCAGCAGTACTTTGTTTTCATAAAACGGAAAAGATTGATTAAATCATATTAACAGTAAACCTCGTTCTAAAGTTTTAAATAGGTAAAAAGCCAAAAAAAAAAACCTTAATGTTTTATTAAAATATTATTTTGACCCATATTTTTTTAATTAATTTAATCTTCAACGTTTTATTTTGGGTCAAAATAGTCTTTTTTGGATGTACAATACTAATTACTTAACGATAAACAACATGAAATGACTTAACAGAATGATGCGCCCGAAAAAAATATTTTGTATTACAATTTTATAAAAATATTTTTTGATTGATGTGCGATTATATAAAGTCAGCATATTTGTATATATGATACTACTATCACAACATACACTGCCATACATGTTTGTCACGTCATTAGTTGTTTATCGTCAGTTAACTAACGATTTTCATTTACCGAGGAGTCATTTTTACCCAAAATAAATTATTAGAGGTTAAATTAATTAAAAAACTAAAAACTAAAATAATCATTCAATCAAATGTTAGATGTATTTTTTAGCATCGTGCAATTTAAATATATAATCATAATGATAACTTTGTGGGAATTCAAAACTGAAAATTCCACGTAAACTTGAAGAAGAATTGCAGATTATTGTCTGAAAATTAGAACTTGAAAACCAGAGTTTCAAAGCAATGCAATCCATCAAAGACCGGTGCGTATGGCGTATGCCAATGCTTCCTTACTGTCCGCCACCTGCATGCTGCCGATCAACCCATTCTTTTCTTCCTTAACCACTGTTTTGGTAACCCCTTGATTACCCAACTCTGTTCCTTGCGTTGTCGTTGCTGCCCTGTTTTTTAGAACGGAGCTTTGTGGCGGTGGCGGTGGCGGTGACGACGGCAGAGGCAATCCGAATTCGTCCCCGAAGTAATCAGGTGGTATTGCGTTGCTTAATGACCCAAAAATCGACATTGTTTCAGGTACTTATTAAAGACTTGGAGAATGCAAGAAGAGGGTCGAGAGAATTTAGCGTGGCAAAGAATAGAAGCCACCATCTCTATTTATATAGAAAACAAAGAAAAAACCCAATCCTATAAGGAATAGGACATTGGAGAACAAAGGTGTCGATAGTCCGTTTTACTTTTAAAGACGATAAAAAATTTAATATGTTATAATAATATTTATATATTTATAACAAAAAGTTTATATTACGAAAATTATGTATTTTTTTTAATATAAGATAATTACAAGTAATATCTGTTCTAGATATACTCTCAACCATTTGATAATGCATGCTCAATCACGCTGCTGCAGCTGTTGGTGTTCAAACACGTAACCTTTAAGAACTACAATTGTTTCCCTTAACCACTGAAACAAGTTGGTTCGTGCTTTTTAAACATATTATATATCAACATATAATTTATGAGATTTAGGTTTTAAGTTGGTCAAATTGTTTGATATCTTATAAATTCTTTATTGTTTTCTAAAGTTTTTGGTTTTAGACGTATCGCCACAAAAAAACGAATCAACAATTTGGTAAGCTCACCAGCTTTCTCGTTAAAAGCATCTCAACCACAAGTTCATTAAAACTTTACAAGTTTGTTTTATCTACTTTAATCCACAGATATTATAATAAATATTTAATTTAAAATTTATAAGTACAAAGTAAGGATTGTCATGACTCGGGTTGGATTTTTGGTCTATTTAAAAGTTGACCCGAATTTTAAAGTAAAATCTCACTTTCGACTTGATTTGATCTAACATAAATATAAAAAAATTTATTCGATAAAATAAAGAGTTGATTGAAAAAAATAAGAAGAGAGACACTATAACAATTATCCTTAAATATAGAGAGGAAAAAATAAAAATAAGAAACTAATTTAAAAAATAAAATATAAAGAATGACATCATAACAACCATCCTTGAATGTATAAGATAATTATACTATTATCCCAAGTTAGATCGGGACATATATTTTTCACTCTATATCCGTTCGATCTATCATTCATAAAACTTGACTCAATGCGACCCTTTAAAAAAAAACTGACCTCATAGGGTAGGGTCAGAACCTGTCAGATGTGGATCATTTAACATCTTTAGAGACAATACTTAATTTGACAAATATTCGAACTAATATAGACTAAAATTACTATTAGATTATGTGATAGATTTATATTTATGGATGGTTTTCTCACGATGCTCGGCTCTAATATATTATTTTCCAAGTGTCTTTTGGAATCAACATGAATGGTTGTGAATAATCTGAGTTCAAAACTAGAATGGAAAATTCATGATTATGTTCTATCTGTTAAATGACACAATCAATTTGTTTCTTTTAAGAGTTCCTTTACGAAACAATCACTTTAGCTATGTTATATATACACGACAATCATGTTTTTAACCTTAAAATCTTGTTTCCACATTTTAATCCTAAACGTCAATTTGATTTATTCAAATTTTAAAATTTTTTGTCGTGATTTGTTAGAGGCTATCGTCGGAAAGGTTCTCTGTTGATCCATTGGTAATTTGGTAGAACTTTTTTGAAGCTAAAAAGTTTCTCATTGGCTAGACACGAAAAAATTAGACTCAATTTAATTTTAATCTTAATTTTATAAATTTTAATTGATTCAAAATTTTTTAAATAAGGTATGAATTATTAAAGGAGAGTTCGAATAATTAATTTTTAATTAGTAAACTAGTTTTCAAGTTCGGGTCGAGTATTTCAACTCTACCTTGTGTGTGTGTGCGTGTATGCGTGCGCGTGCGTGCGTGTGTCAACAATCTCTAGAGCAAGTGGTTAAAGCTCTCAGTTGACATTCTCTCCTTCCTCTAGATTGTGTGTTCAAAATCTCATAGGAGCAAAATTTCACTTCCCCTAGGTATATATATGAGGTATAGAATAGTACTCGTCAATCCTACTAGCATGAAATTTTTTATTTCATTCAATCCAATGTTCACCCCTAATTTTCTTTTTTTGCTTATGATGGTGTAATTATATTATGCATTGCTTTTATTTAAAATATCTTTTTCTTCAAATTTTCTAAAATTCCAAAAAAAAAGGAAAAAGATTCAGATTTTTTATTTTCTAAAAAATGATATATATATTTTTAAAATATATATTGAGGGTATTTTACATTTATTTTGAGATTTTCCTTTTCTTTTTGAATTTTATATATTTTTCAAAATAAACTTATTAAAATGTTTGAAAAACGTAAAAATGCAATTTTTTAAACTGATATATTTATGAATTTTGTTAGATTTTTGGATTTTTAAAATTAATATATTATGTGTAATGAAAAATATAATCAAATTTAAGCAACATCTCATGTTGACGGTCACATCAATATTACTTTGGTTTAAATACCGTTTAATTGGTTGACTAATCTAAATTGGATATTACAGAGACTCATAATGGGACGACTCTTCACATCAAATATTCTCCATTCAACAACACTAGAACTCGTATCTCTGGCCTTGTTTAAGGGATTTAGTACCTCATCCCACTAAATCAACTGATTATTGTTCCACATCAGTGTTATTTAACAGCAGTTAACATATGCGAATTAAAAATTTACATCAGTGTTATTTAACTATAGTTAACATATGTGAATTAAAAATTTAGTGATTATATTATAAATTTTAAAAATTAAATGACTAAAATACAATCGTCTTAAAAATTTGATACTCTATTTTCGCAGTGTGCTAAAAAAACATTGGGTCTGGCCCTCATCTTGAACGGGTAATCAATTTCGAAGCCTGCCAAAAATTTGATTATTGTTCCACTAAGGCTTTGTTTGGTTGAGTAAAAATGTGGAAGAAGGGGAGGAAAAATGGAAAGAAATTAAATTTTGGGTGTGCTTAGTAGGAAAAAAAAGTGGGAAATGATTATTTTTCATGCTTATGTTTAAATATAAATCATCCCAAAATTGAAAGGAAAAGATGAAAGAAAATGTGAGAGAGATGTGAGTTAGTTCAATATATTTTTTTTAAAGTTTATTTTTTTTCTCTAACTTTCAACTCTACCTAGCAATGAATGGGAATAAATACAATTTTCTTTTAGTTTTTCCATCATTCATACTAAACACGCCAATAGAAATAAAAAGAATAATTTTTCATCTTTTCACTTTTCTACCCTTTAATTTTTCGTCCTTCTAATTTTACTTTCATCCTATCGAACAAAGCCTAAAGCAAAAACTATACATACATATATATGTGTATTCTGCATTTCTAATATGGAAAATATGTATATTTATGTTCCCATCTTTTTAATCAAGTTGAATTGTGGGAATAACAACAATAATTTATCTGAGATTTTGATTCTTATTCTTGCCTCTAGTATTTATATCTTTTATTCTTTGCAGCATCTATTTATGAACTGTGGTTCTTCAAGTTCAACTCCTAGTTTTTAAGGTTTTTTGCAGAGACCTTTGGGATTATTCTAGGTTTAATTGTTATTACATTGTTGTCGAGTTTTTTATTTCAAGATTTGTTGCGGTTTTTTTATTTCATGATATATAATGATTCTTATTTCTTATCAAATTAATAGAGTAACCAATAGATTGACTGAAGTGACCTGAGTACTAGCGGCCTGAAGTCGGCATGATTGTAAGCCGATTTAGCCTTTATTTTATCTAAAGTCAGCTTGTAATCCCAACGATTTCTACTTTTATTGCAACAAATGCTACATATCGAGAGAAAAACCTCCATTAACCTTCATTTGCAGGATAAACAATGTTGTACCTTGTATGAATTTGAGTTCGAGGGTCGAATGCATAAATGTATCTAATGTAGGAATGAATTATGTCGCTACCAATACATGTTTTTTTTTATTAAAGGTGAGTATTTCATCAAGTCGAATAATTTTTTTAAAGTCAGTTGAATTGATAAGTCATATTTTATGATTAAATTTTTATTTGAAACTTTTTTTAAGTATAATTGTTAAAGTTTTTTGTCAAATTTAATTGTAAGTAAATATTTATAATGTTTATAGTACTAATTGGTTTCAATTTAAACGACTTTCTATAATCATATACGATATACATATATTTTTTCATATTTGTTTCATACACGATATGCATATATTAGACAGTGTAGAGACGCTTGACTCGAACTTGAAAATCGATCTACTAATTATTAAAAAAATTGAATATTCGAGTTCTATTTTTTAACTTAAGTTTTATTTGAATTTTTTTCGAGTCAGGTTTATTAAATTACAATTAGTTAGATTGAATTTCTTCACATTACATCAAATTGAAAATTTTAATTTTTTAAATTGAGACGAGTTTTGCCGTGGTAGAATTGATTTTGGATCAACGTGATTTTATAGAATTGATTTTAAAGTAACGTGATTTATGTTTGGGAGTTTTTTTTAAAAAAATCACGATTGTATAAAAATATAATGTAAAAATCACGACGAAACGCAAAAGCTACTTCTACTTTGCTTCTGCCAGAATCACGTTTGGAGTCCAGAATTGATTTTGAATTTCTGAATCCAAATATATGGGTACGACGTTCAAGGCTAAAAATCTCGTTAAACTGAAATTTTAGACCTCCAAACGCCCTTCCAAACACACATATATCATTATTGCAAAACTAGTATTTAAGTTATGTTCTCGTATGTTTGACAAAAATAAGAATCAAATTGCGGTTGGAATTAATTAAATTTATTTTATAAGAATATATTAGGTATATCATAAATTATTTTAGTTGATTGTTTTTAATAATATTTTAACTGTTTTTTAAGTTGAAAAGCCAATGCTATTATATTAGGATAAATAAGTACTCGCGTAGGTTTTAAGGAAAAAATTGTTTTAAATTGCCACTAATCACCACTAGTGGATCCTAATCTTTTAGGTGTTTCATTATTCGAATTTCGAAACAATTAGCCACTTTTGCAACATTTTTAAAATCATTTAGGGTACAATATTTATATTATTTAAAATTTTCTCCACTTAAAAATATAAAGATTCTAAGCGCTCAAACATATTTGATTTTACATTTTCACAGGTAGGGGTGTAAACGAGCCGAGTCGAGCTCGAGTAGTGTTAATCTCGGCTCAGCTCGTTAAGATTTCGAGTCGAGTTCGAGCTTGAATAATTTCTAACAAGCCTGAGAAATCTGAGCTCGACTCGGCTCGTTTAGAACTCGAGTCGAGTTCGAGCTTGATTCGAGCCCAATCGAGTCAAGTATTGACCGATCTTTGACCGCATTGGACTAGAGTAATTCTTCATCTGCCACGTCTCGTTTAAAGTCCTATGAAGAAAAAACTTTGATACACAAGTTGTGTAAACTCAAGCTTGTTAATTTTAGGGTTTATAGGTTTAGATTGTTAAGTTTAGAATTTAAGATTTAGATTTTAGGGTTTAATACTTATGTTTAGGGTTTGTATTAAGGGTTTTAAGTTTAAAAATTTAGTATCTTATATTTTCGAGTAGCTCGTAAACTTTTCGAGTCGAGTATCAAATAGCTCGACTTGACTCGTCAAGAACTCAAACCGAATTTGAACTCGAATCAAGTCCAACCAAATTAAATTTTGACCGAATATAACTAGAATAACTCGCTATTTGTCTCGTCCCAATTAGAGCCCTATTCACAAGTAAGATATATTAACAACAATATCAATCCAACAGTATACAATCGACTCCAAAAGTAAAAGGGGACACCTTAACCGACAATTTTAACTTTACGTATGAAATGTCCAACAAGTCCCTCTAACGTACACCATTATGGCATCATCCAACCAGCCTCAAGGGCGTTTACGTAATTCCAGGATCGTAACCTTTGCGTTTATCCTACATTTCCACTCTGTCAGTTTAGCTTATATAGTATATTCCCTTTTCTCCTCATTTCCATTCCCTATAAATATTATATTTAGAAATTAGGGATTTTAATTGTGCAACCCTAATCTCAAAATCCTCCGACTTAACCAACCATCTTTGTTCAATTCGATCCAATGGCGGATGCATCTGCGTCTCCCGTTTGCATAAACGACACATTGACGGACGACGAACTGAGATCGATTCTGGCACGGCTCGAAAGTGATAAGGACAAGGAAGTATTCGGTCTGGTCTGCAAGAGATGGCTGCATCTGCAGAGTACCGAAAGGAAGAAGCTCTCCGCACGTGCTGGATCGCACATGCTCAGCCGCATGGCTGCCAGGTTCACACGTGTGCTGGAGTTGGACCTCTCTCAGTCCGTTTCCAGGTCTTTTTATCCCGGGGTTACCGACTCTGATCTTGCCGTCATCGCCGAAGGTTTCAAGTGCTTGAAGGTGCTCAAGCTGCAAAATTGCAAAGGTAAAAAGTGTTTGCCTTTGGTTTTATTCCAATGGCTATTCCTTTTATTGGAAAGTTCCCTTTTTTGGGGTTTCATGTTTAACTGGTAATAGTGCTTGATAATCCCTATTTGCAGAGTTGTCAAAATGTTTGCTTTTGGTTCTGTTTTGATTGTTCAATTGCTTGGATACTTTTTTCTTATGAACTTATCTGTATTATATTCTGAAATGGGGAAATTTTGCCTGGGTCCTGTGTGTATAACAGCTATTACCGATAAAGGATTGGCTTTGATTGGTAGCGGTCTTCCTTCCCTACAGTCTTTGGATGCATCATATTGCAGAAAGTTAACAGACAAGGGATTGTCAGCTGTTGCTGAAGGCTGCCATGACCTGAGAAGCCTGCATCTTGCTGGCTGCAGATTTGTCACTGATGGATTGCTATTAGCTCTTTCTAGGAATTGTAAGAATCTAATAGAGTTAGGTCTGCAGGGGTGTACCAATGTTACCGACTCTGGACTTGCAGATCTTGTTGATGGCTGTCAACAAATTTGTTATTTAGACATTAATAAGTGCAGCAATGTTGGGGATATCGGGATTTCCAAGGTTGCCGAGGCATGTTCATCTTCTCTGAAGACGCTGAAGTTGTTGGACTGTTATAAAGTCAGAGATGAGTCCGTATTCTCCTTATCCAAATTCTGCAAAAATCTCGAAACTCTTATAATCGGTGGTTGTCGGGATGTATCTGATGAGTCTATAAAGTCATTGGCGGCTGCATGTAAAACTAGCTTGAAGAATTTGCGGATGGATTGGTGCTTAAACATTTCTGATGCTTCATTGAGATGTATTCTTACACAATGCAGGAACTTAGAGGCGCTTGATATCGGATGCTGTGAGGAAGTTACGGATGCTGCTTTCGAGAATTTAGGAAATGGGGAATTTGAGTTTGGCTTGAAGGTTTTGAAAGTCAGTAACTGTCCAAAGATTTCAGTGTCGGGAATAGGTATGCTTTTGAACCAATGCAATTCTTTGGAATACCTTGATGTGAGGTCTTGCCCTCATGTAACTAAGGTAGGTTGTGATGAAGCCGGATTAATTTTTCCCGAGCATTGTAAAGTAAACTTCACTGGTAGTTTAAGCGAGCCGGACGTCCTTGTTTAGGATCCTGAGCATTTGATTATTACTGAGGGAAGATACTGTCCCAAAAGTTATAAGCACTTGACCAGGTTTCAAAGCCAATTAGAGTACCATAGCCAGGTGTGAGGGCTTTTAGCAATTTCTTTCCGCGGCTTGTACATGTTATGCCTGGAGCTTGGTTGGAGTAGTGTTTGTTGTTTATTATTGCTCATATGTATATGTGTATTTTGCATGTATGTTACTCTTTCCATGACTTGGTGGAATGATGTAATTGGTTCTTACATCTCCATTGTTGTTTCCGGCCATGTCAATAAAGTTGTGTAGCATCTATAAGTTTTCTCTAATTTGGCATGTTCTATTTCAGCCATTCATATAGGGCTAAGGAATAATTTGAGTGGTGGATTATTCAGTCAAATCTATACCATTATGGAAGAGAATATTTTAATTCTAGGTGATTAAAGAAAAAGAAATAAAAATTTTGAAGTGTTCATTTAACCATGTCATTAGTTCATGTTCTATGCACAAGTTACAAATTTAGTTAGGTTTTGATAAGAAAAATATATGTAAAAATTGACAGATAAGGTGCTGGATTAAGAGTTAGGTATTGAATTAAAGAGTGTGTCTAAACATGATTGAGCATATATTTGAATCAACAAAAACTTTTTACATTTCTTGGACTTCATTGGTCCCTGTAAAGCCGCCTAGAAAGTGACTTGTACATCATCTAGTCTCCGTGGAGATTGCCTGCTGAAGATACTTGAAAGCTTTCTGATAATTCAAGAACCCCATAAACCAGAAATCGAAACCGTCGACCGTCACGATTTCCATGTACTTCTCCCGTGGTTTCTTCATGTTTTCACTCTCATTCACTCCCTTTATTTTCTCCAGTGGAATCACAACCTGCATGGATATCGGCACTAGCAACATGAGATGGTGCAAAATAATAAAAGTTCGCATCTTCTAACGTAAAATCCTGCGTCCGTAAAGACAGAGAGGGAATCAACATATGTACCTTGTAATGCACTCTGAGGAATTCTCCATTTGGAGAAGGTATTTTGATGGATCTGTCGCTGCAAAAGGCCACCTTTGCAGAGGAGATGAAAAGAAGGCCTGCTATAGGACCTGATGTTGTTGATAAATAGCATTGGCAAGCCTTGACCAGCTTCTCTCCTTCTCCAACACTAAATAGTTGCTTGAAAATTTTCTCCACACCTCCTACTTGAAGAATTCTTGCACCCAAACTCAGTTTTCCCTTCACTGTTTCACTGATCTTTGGCCCCAACCTCACTGCAGTTCCAAAAGGTGACAAACAGACAAGTTTAGCTTTCGTTTCGCCGGATATGAATGTCGAATACGAACATGTTTAATGTTTATAAGGTTTATTACCATGCTCTCGGATTCCATGTGCAAGACTATCAGCTTTCTTCCCCAGCTTGTTCATCCTTTTAAGTACAAAACTCCCTTTGCCTGCAATTCCGAAACTTCCCCATTAGTACCGAAATCGTCTTCATTACGAATTTTTCCATACAAAGTTAACTTAAAAGCAAAACTTACTTGTTCTAAATGTTGCAGACCCCTGTGCATCAGGTAAGTAACGTCTCGGGGTCCTCTCAACTCGATATACGGTCGATTTCATCGGAACTCTGATAACTTGATCGAGTAACTGGTTCTTCATTTTCATCGAATGATAACCAAGGAAACGATGGTTTGTGATGATGGATGAATGTTGCAGATTGGCAAATGGTATTTAAAGGGATATAAATTGGGGGTGGTTGAATTATCTAACTTTTATCATTGTTGACAAGATTTGGTTTCTTTAAGAAAAAGATAGTGAGGAAAGAAAGTTGAGTCCAACTCCACCGTGTCCATTTTTTAACTAAATACCTAACCAAATTTCCCCGGTTTTTGTTCAAATTGCCAACAGAAACAGACAGACATCATGGACTGCAATTTTTCTCCATGAGGACGTGGGTTTGAAACTTTCTGAGTTGGAATTGTACCTTTCTGATGTCCACTGCTGAGATAAAGGGAACATGCATTTGCCAACCAAACAAATTGCAGGCCCTACAAGTTATATGTAAGATAAGTGCAGTGAGTTCATAGTGAGTCAGCGATGCTTCAACTTCTTAGACATATCATACGCAGACCATGTGAGATCAACTATCATACATGTTTCTGACTCATTGACTTACTAATCCGGATTGGATAATGCAGATGTTCGTTATGTGAACGACCCCCCAACCCAATTTGCTTCATTCATAACGCTGATATTAAAACTATTGACCTTGCTTAAAGGACCTAACGTCTCATTTTGCTGGACCAGCGGGTAGTTGGTGGACAACCAAATTATAGGAAGAAACTTCTTTTCAAAAGCTAATTTTAAGTAAAAAGGTTTGATTGGTCAAAACAAAAGGATGGAAATCCTCTACCCTTTTCGGTGCCCCTACTTATGTCCTCACACTTAAAATTAAGTTTAGAGTTTAGAGTTTTAGGCCAGGGGTTATGGTTATGGTTTAGGGAATTTAGGGTATGGTGTATTTTTTAGGGTATAGAGTATAGGGTTTAGGATTTAGAATTTAGGGTTAGGGCTTGGAATTTAATACGGATTGACTTACTAATACGGATTGGATACTGTAGACCACGTGAGATCAACTATTATACATGTATCTGACTCATTGACTTACTAATACGGATTGGATACTGCAAATGTCCGTTATGTGAACGACTCTCTCAACTTAGTTTACTCCATTCATAACGCTGATATTAAAATCGTTGACATTGCTTAAAGGACCTAACGTCTCATTTCGCAGGACCCGCCGGTAGTTGGTGGACAACCAAGTAATAGGAAGAAACCTCTTTTCAAAAGCTAGTTTTAAGTAAAAAGGCTTGATTGGTCAAAACAAAAGAGGCAAACCTAACCAAGCAATCTATCCATGTGCATATCTGATATACAATGTCTTTTTATCATCCCATTTTGAGGTGGAAATGAATGGACAGTAGGCCCCCATGCAGATTAAAAGATTGCCTCACCTACTTTCCATTGCCCCAAATCAGCAAAATTTAAGACTGTTTTGCTTAACATTAAAGAAACACAACAATGAGATGGTGCTAGGCCGGTTTGGTCAACTTAAAAAACATTATATGAAAAGTATAATGCCACCTGACTGCATTAGGAGTCCATATGCTGAATCTTCATTGAATCCAACAAAGTTGTTTATATGGCAACAAATGGATCGTCCGGCTTTCGGAAAGCCGACGATACAGAAAGTAGTTCAGCCTTCGGAAACCCTTCACCAAGACAAAATCACTCATATGCAAGTACTTCAAGATTTTGGGAACAAGATCTTCTGAATCAATTGCATGTACAAACTTCATCTTCTTCAGTACATTCATATTATCAGCTGCTAAATGAAACCTCTTCCCAACAATTCCAACTACATCAATATGAGCATTAAGACAGTAATTTACTATGTCCTCATGATACTCTATCTCAAGTGGACCAAGTTCAACATGTCTCCGATAATAGCAACTCTTTTTCCGTCGCGATCGATCCTTTTCAACATATCAATCGCAGCTTTGGTGCAAACAGGATTGGCATTGTAAACATCATTCACTATCTTGATGCAACTTTTAGCTACAAAAAACTCTGACCTCATGATAACAGGAACATATCTAGGTAAGAAGGATCTTCCAACTCGAGAAAGGGGAACACCGATAGAAGTTACGGCTGCTGCTGCTGCTGCTGCTGCTGTACATGCATTGAGACTTGAGAACCAAGTGCAGACCCAAACCAGGAACCACAAACTCCACCCTGGATATGAATTCCATAAGCTATTTGTATATCCATGGCATAAATAGTTTCAAGTGGTTTTATATTTATTTCAAAAACCGAACAATGGAATATGAGATTCAATGGATAATGAGAAAAGAAGCTATACCCCCCCACATACGCTTTCTGCTGCTACCAACCGAACATCAGACTCCAAACTGCAACCAAAAAGCACCTAATGCACAGGGAAAAGTTAAATAGCAAGGCCAGCTAACGAATTCAATGTCGAACGCACACCGAGACATGGGCAAAACATAGAAACTCCATTAATGACTAGGAAGATTGGCTTGACTGGAGAAAAGAATGAACCAAAATTCAATCGATAATTGCTTGAATTGCTTAACATGTTTATGCTAGAGGGTGCAGAGCCAAAGTGTTAGCCAATGCAATATTGACAAACCTATCACTGTCCACTGATACTGTTAAGATCTTATTCTTTAAGATGAAACGCCTCAAACCAAAGTTGAAGGCCTTCAATCGAGCCCATTTTGCTGACATCTCAAGAAAAGTTGAAGAAAAGAGAAGTCAACTTGAGCAAAAGCAGCTTCATAATTTGCTGCACATTGAGCAAAGAAATTTAGAAGAGAACTGCTTGCAATCAGAGCTGACTGATTTAGAGGCTGCAGAACACTCATTCTACGAGCAGAAAGCCAAGCTACAATGGATTCAAGAGGGCGATATGAGCACAAAGTTTTTTCACTCTGCAGTGGCTGCAAGAAGGAAACAAAACACCATTCGAATGCTCATAGACCAAAATGGAAACAGACTTGAAGACTTCAACACAGTGACAAATGAAATGATTAGGTTTTATACAAAATTAATTGGTACTTCAGATCCTGGTGTCACAGAATGTACTGCTGTTCAAATTCGAGATCTCTTAAAGTATACCCTACCAAGTGAAGCTATAGTCCTTGTACCTAAAACACCAAATGCTTGCATGGCTAAAGACTATAGAACTATCTCCTGTTGCTCCATAATCTACAAAACAATATCAAGGATCCTAATCTCTCGGCTTGCCACTTACTTTCCTGAAATGATTGACCCTAGTCAGTCAGCTTTCATAAAGGTGAGAAGTATTGTGGACAACACATTGCTTGCACAAGAATTAATTAAAGGCTATGCAAGGAAGAAATTATCTCCAAGATGTGCCATCAAGATCGACCTACAGAAGGCCTTTGACCCTATCAGTTAAAATTTCATTGTTAAGGTCCTAGAAGCAATGGAGATCCCAGACAGGGGCGGAACTAGAAGTTTATAAAGGAGGGGACCAGAATGAAATTTAAGACCCAAAGCCGTAGCACTGTACAACTCAGTGGCAGATTGGGGTACTATAAACACCTCTTGTACATGGAATAATGTTCGAGAAGAAAAACTCAACGTACAATGGCACAAATTAGTATGGTACACTCTTCACAGCCCAAGCATTCCACAATAGCTTGGATGACTATATTAGTTCGCTTACCCACAAAAGATCGTTTAGTTCACATGAGAATTACCACGGAAGCTGCTTGCACATTATGTGACAATGGCCTCGAAACGATAGAGAATTTGAAAGGTAAGTCCCTCGTTGTCTTTATACTTAAGATGGCTTGGAGTGCATATATTTACTATAATTAGGAGGAGCGGAACTATAGACATTTTAGAGGCGCCAATCGCTCTATAGATAATGTTGTTAGGTGCATAAAAGATTTTGTTCGACTTCGTATACTTGGGAAAGGTATGAACACTACATATAGGGTTAATGTACAATTGAGTATTGATTGAGGAATCCTTAGATAATGACTCTCTGTATTGATTGTATTCGTTTTTGTAGCACTTACTGCTTCTTCCTTCTTCTTCTTTTGAAGGATTGCTGCTTCTTGAATAATAAAAATACACTTACTTTAAAAAAATTACATTGTTCTAATCCGTAAAGTTGAAGGTGTGACCTATTTGATAAAGAAATAAAATTGGTAGAAAAAAATAATGATATAAGGTGGGTGCCGGGAAGTGTCAGCCCGCGGCTGTAGAGTGTAGTCCACTACTGATCACGGCCAAGGAGTTGCGGTACAGAACATGTCGCAAGTTCGGTCACTACATTACTTATTCGGTTAGACTTTGTTCAAAGTTATTATAAATAGATATTGTGAATTAGAGTTTTCGGTGTGAAAATTATAAGTGAATTATTGTGTTTGTTTAAAGAGTATAAAAACCCAACATGTTTAACCATACAAATTCATTATCTTCTAATATTTAATATCATATGAATTTTTTCTCCTCTAACCATTGTTTTCCCATCAAATTTTTTTCAGGATTTATATCTAATACACTAGCAGTGAGAATTTTTAGTTTTTACAAGCGCCTTAGTTTTAAAGTTTATTGATTTAATTTAGAGTGTAAGGCTAGGGTTTAGAATTTAGGAATTAGAATTATGATTTAAGTTTTAGAGTAATATGTTGAGTATTTAAGTTTTAACATATAAACCCTATATTACATTCACAATCATTAAATTCTAAAGTATTAAACTTAAACTTCTAAACCCTACACCATAATCTGAGTCCCTAAATCTTAAAATCAAAACGTTTGTGAAAACTATAATTTTTTATCGCCGATGTATCAAATAATTATCTTTATCTTTTATTGTTCTATCATTATTACTCACCTTATTCTATAGGGTAAACTACACTGGTAGTCACTGAACTTTTAGGGCGCTTTCAATAAGGTCACTGAACTTTTAAAACTTTCATTACAGTCACCCAACTTTTAATTCGCTTTCAATAAGGTCACTGCCGTCAACCACCGTTAAAAAAATTGACGTGGCATGTTAAATCTAAGGGTAAAATACACTGTTAGTCACTGAACTTTTAAGAGGCTTTCAATATGGTCACCGAACTTTTAAAAATTTCATTACTATCACTCAACTTTTAATTCGCTTTCATTACCGTTAAAAAAAGCTGATGTGACATGTTAAGTTTAAAAATAAACGTTTTTCCACCATATTTTCTCTCCCCTCTTATTTTCTTCCATCTAAATATGTCTCTTTCTTCCATATGAATCAAATTGTAATTTTTTGGTGAAGCTCGTTACTTTTCTAGTAACACATCAAGAAAAATATTAATGTATCTAGACATGCATGCGACATGTGTGAGAACAAAAAAAATTGGGAGACATCCAATGCTGGAATGATAAAGAAATAGCTAAAATTTTGCTCATAAAAATCCTCTTTATGCTTCAGGCCCAACATTTACTGAGTCATGCACTGGATAATGAGAAGTTCAAAGGAAAATATTAATGTATCTAAAAGATAGACATGTTTGGATGGAAAAAAAATAAGACATGGAGATAAAATAGAGTGTGAAAAAGTTTATTTTTAAACTTAACGTGTCACATCAGCTTTTTTTAACGGTAATGAAAGCGAATTAAAAGTTGAGTGATGGTAATGAAAGTTTTAAAAGTTCAGTGACCATATTGAAAGCCTCTTAAAAGTTCAGTGACTAACAATGTATTTTACCCTTACATTTAACATGCCACGTCAGCTTTTTTAACGGTGGTTGACGGCAGTGACCTTATTGAAAGTGAATTAAAAATTGGGTGACTGTAATGAAAGTTTTAAAAGTTCGGTGACCTTATTGAAAGCGCCCTAAAAGTTCGGTGACTACCAGTGTAGTTTACCTTATTCTATAATATATAATCATATTAACACATAAAATCCCATATGTAATCTCATGATGATATTCTCTTACTTTTTTCTCTCTTTGTTGACATAAAGTAGTAGGCAATTATCACAACGGTGGAAGATGAAGTTTATGAGGTCCGGCAGGGATGATAATAATTGGTCAGGGACAGGGTCCATGGATTTACAGGCATTGGAAGCATCTATCATAATTAAATCTTGGTATAAGATTTTCATTCCCTTTTGAATTATGAGAGACAGAGAAACATAGTGTTTTGGTTCCACCGAATTTTAGGATATATATATGGATGATAGTTTGGTGAGTAGTGGAAAAGTGTTAATGTAAAAAGTTATACCCGTCGTGAGTAGTGAGTAGATGATAGATTTGAGACCTTACTGTCCTCCATCTGCCCGCCCCGCCCACTAACTAACCACCATATGAATTTTAGTCCATTATAAATTTAAGAATAAGTTTACCGACTATTATGTAAATCTTAAGGTTTTAAATGACCTGCCTTATAATTTAACCAAAACTTAGGGTATAAACATTCTTTAGAATTGTCCACCTCCATTAGTTAGTGAGCTGTAGTTAAGTGAAATTTATAGCAGTGTAAATGTGTTTTAGTTAAGTTAGTTATAGTTAGCTGTAGTTAAATTTATACTGATGTAAATGTATTATATATATGCACTTGATTAATCAATAAAATATGTTGAGTTTTACTCTTCTTTACATAAGTCTATGATTTGTTTTTACGTAATTCGATGTTAGTGGTTGCTTGTCAGACGAGTACGGGGGGGTACAAGCGGGTACGGGCAGATTGTGGATATCCAGTTAGGTAGTGAGTGTGAATTTGAGAATGTACATACGTAGGCGGGTGTGAATTTAAAAATTGTACCCATCTCAGGTGGCGAGTAGGTAGTGAATATAAAAATTTTAGATGAATATAGATATGGAGGAGAGAGTATCTGTACATGCCCCGCACGTTTGCCATCCCTCCCATCTCTACAACATATTCATTATGAGGCTTCCATTAACAAAAGAAAGAGAAAAGACTGAGTATGCTAAGTAAATAACTTGTGACCAGATGATTCATTGCTAATCAATAGTTTTCTTTTGTTCGTGCTGCTGTATTATTCAAATATTTTCTCCTACTTTTGCTACTTCAAGTCCCCACTCGCCTCAACAAGCTAAAATATCTATATGCAGGCGGTGTCTTTGTCTTTATAGTTATACACCATGAAAGAAAAGTATATATCTCCTTTAGTCAACTAATATATATATATATATATATATAGCTGGATACAACCAAAACCAGAATTGTCTCTTCCTTGTTCAAGGGTTCTATACTTTAGAACAGAATTCGTGCACCACTCATAAAGCCAAACAGCAAAAGTGAGTTGGAACATAAACAAGAACAGGACATGTTTTTTCCCTCTCAGACTCTCTCGGTCAGTCCAAAAACAAAACTATAACAAAACCAAAGCAGATGTTGGTAGTAGAGACTGCTTTAAACAGCATCAATCATTATTCCATATACCCCACATGTCTTTTTTGCTTAAGCTTTTAATTCAGAACTTAAACCCTTCAACTCCTCGAACCAAGAAATCCCTCGGCCATGTTTGCTTATTCAGCTCTGCCGGTTGTCCTACTGGCGTTGCTACACCTAAGTCTAAGTAGCGTCGTGGCCACCGCCACCGCCACCTCCTACCCCGACTTTCAACTCTTGAACGTGAAACAAGTTCTCATTGGGACAAAAATTCCTCGGCCTCTTGAAGTTTCCGGTGTTAGAGAAAATCAAGGGAAATGGAAGATGAAACTTGTCCATAGGGACATGTTATATTCCAATGCTACTGCTACTTTCAAAGACCATGGCCACCGTTTTCATGCACGCATGCAAAGGGACGTTAAAAGGGTGGCAAGCCTCCTCCGACGCCTCTCCGGAGGCGGAGACCAAGACGGTGCTGCTGCTTATGAGGCAAACGATTTTGGGTCAGAGGTCGTTTCAGGAATGGACCAGGGAAGTGGAGAGTATTTTGTGAGAATAGGCGTCGGAAGTCCACCGAGAAGTCATTACATGGTTATTGATTCCGGCAGTGATATTGTTTGGGTCCAGTGTCAGCCTTGTAGCCAATGTTATAAACAATCCGACCCGGTTTTTGACCCGGCTGAATCCGCTTCTTACTCCGGCGTCTCTTGTAGCTCCTCTGTTTGTGACCGGGTTGAGAACTCGGGTTGCAATGCCCGTCAATGTGGATATGAGGTTATGTACGGTGATGGGTCATACACAAAAGGGACCCTGGCACTTGAAACACTCACATTCGGTCGAACCGTGGTTAAAAAAGTGGCTATCGGATGTGGACACATTAACCGGGGCATGTTCACCGGAGCAGCCGGGTTGTTGGGCATCGGAGGTGGATCCATGTCTCTAATCGGTCAATTGGGTGGTCAGACGGGAGGTGCATTCAGTTACTGTTTAGTGAGCCGGGGCACCGATGCGTCCGGGTCACTAGTATTCGGGCGCGGAGCAATGCCCGTGGGGGCTGCATGGATCCCTTTGCTACATAACCCACGGGCCCCGAGCTATTACTATATCGGGCTCTCGGGCCTCGGGGTAGGTGGCACTCAAGTGCCCGTACCCAAAGACATATTCCAACTTACCGAATTGGGGTACGGAGGAGTTGTTATGGACACCGGCACCGCAATCACAAGGCTACCAACCATGGCTTATAATGCCTTACGTGACGCTTTCATCGCACAAACAACTAACTTGCCTCGAACTTCAGGAGTATCCATATTCGATACATGCTATAATGTATCAGGTTTTGTATCGATACAGGTCCCAACAATATCCTTTTATTTCTCAAACGGACCGATTCTAACCCTACCCGCCAATAACTTTCTTATACCCGTCGGTGACGTGGGAACTTTCTGTTTTGCATTTTCTCCGTCGACATCCGGACTTTCGATAATAGGGAACATCCAGCAAGAGGGGATCCAAATTTCGTTTGATGGAGCCAATGGATTCGTTGGTTTTGGCCCCAATGTTTGCTAAGTTGATGATGTAAAGAAATTGTGAATTTTGAGTGTCATAGTTCTTAGTTAAACTGAATCTGATGTATTAATAATGTTATGTGCTACTTGTCTCATACCATAGTCTATGATCTTCAGTAAAGTTTTTTGCTTTATTCCTAATGTAAAAATACATATATACTGAAATTCTGTGGTCAAGAAAGAATAACAAGATTACAAGGGATTCATATAATACTCTTAAAGTGTTTTGACTTTTGAGCATTGTTGGCACAGAAGGAGCCTTTTACACCATGCATATGGCTTTGGCCTTTGGGTTCGAGTTAAAAAGGTGGAAATGGAATGAGGTTCACTGCACAGTGGCGTCTGGCAAGGGGAAGCCGCACGAGTGGCCGCTCGAGGCCTTCATCTTTTACCTTCATAATTTTATAAATTTTTGAAGTTCTAGCTGCATCTGCATCTGTTACACTAGACCAACTGATTGTTGGTGTATAATTTACGATAATTTTAGGTGGTAACATGATATATTCATGGTTAAAAAGTTTAGTAATCAATCCGAATAAAAAAATTCCTCAAGTACCAAAGATATAATAAGGTATTACTTCA
Organism: Hibiscus trionum; assembly: GCA_030270665.1. NCBI lineage: Eukaryota > Viridiplantae > Streptophyta > Magnoliopsida > Malvales > Malvaceae > Hibiscus > Hibiscus trionum. The sequence continues at coordinate 8,178,811 of BSYR01000045.1, read as the reverse complement.
TAAACTAAATTTAAATAATAATATTTTTTTGATAAAGTATGAATAACAATAAATATAATTATTTGATATATTAATAATAAAGTTCAGCTATGACCAATCGATCAAATGTGTTTGTTCAGTTCAAGTATGTTTTTAACTATTATGAATATATTTAGACCAGTTAAATTAAATTTTGTTGTAAAAACATATATTTATAAGGAATTTCTGCTTTACAAATTATAAAAATAATCTAATTTTTCATTAATTAAAAAATTATTTTCCATAAATTTAATTTTCCTGAATTATTTTATACAAAACAAATACAAACTTCATTTTGGATGTATAATATTAATGTGTGCTTGACCCGGCTCTATTAAATTGTTTTAATTGTAGGATTTTAGAAGATCAAAATAGTTAAATAACAATTAAAATCCCATTCATTACCAGGAAGGTATAATATACCTTAGAACCAATAACTTTTAAGGTAAACGACATTATTGGTCACTAAATTATTCCCGCTTTCCTATTTTGGTCACAAAATTATTATTTTGTGTAAAGTCGTCATTAATGTTATTTTTTTCTATTTTAATCACTAATGTTACTTTTTTTTTCATGTTTTGATCACCAAACTATTATTTTTTTCGTGAATTTTTTAACGGCGGGTGACCAAAACAAGAAAGCAAGAATAAATTAGTGACCAATGATGTGTTTATCCTAAATTTATGATAATATGATAAATACTTTTTGATATATATTACATAAAATATTCACACAAATCTACATATTTACTCTTTAAAACTAAAATTATTAAGTTCGTAATCATAAAATCTTGAAATCAAAACCACAAACCTCAAAACACCTAAATTATAAACCATACAAGGTTGTGTAGTCATGCGTATTAAATATTTTTCGTGCCAACTACCAATTTGTCTATCGAGATAATACATTTAATTTTTTTAAGTAAAGTCAGAGATTCGATTCCTAATAATATGAATGAGCTAAACTTGGTTGGGAGAGTTACTGTAATAAACATCTACAATACTCAATCTTTATTAACAGAACGATAAACCAGATACCAATAAATATAAAAAAATTTCAAACCAAAATACACATTTAATAATAAAAAAAATCTAATAATAGGAACTACTAAGGCCGAGAGGCCCGAGACTGTTGGCCCAAAGTTTTTCCCCCCTTCTAAGGTTGCTTCTACGATTTCACAACAAAGGGTGAGCGTCGATTTGAAAAAGCTGAAAATCGTACGGTGGTAATGAATCCAACTCATGAATCCAAGTGAAAGTAAACAATTCACTAAAAAATTTCCCCTCCAACTCCAAAAATCAAAACGTTGGGAAAATTAGAGGGCGGTGGCGCCAAATAACCAAACCTGAATTTCAATTTCCCTCTCTAATTTTCCCTTTTCTTCTACTATTAAGTGTTTCCGTCTCTCCAATCAGCCCATCGTTCCAACGATTCATTTTCTCTTCAAAGAAAAATCCTCATCTTTTCATTGTTTTCCCAGTGTTACAGTGAAGAACAAAGAAAATGGCAGGCGGATCCAAATCCAATCCCCCAAAGCCGAGGAAGAGAGTCGACGCTGCCTCAACCGCCGCTCCTCCTACCGGCTCTCTTCTCCGCGCCAAAGATGGCAGCGCTTTTGCCAAATGGTAATCCCATTCGCCCCCGATCTAGCCTTTTATGTTGATTTCCTTTCTGGGTATTTGCTCTCATTCTCAAATCTTTTTAGATTCGTTGATAATTCTCTTTTCCTGATTCCAAACTTTGATTTTGCAGTGATGAGTGTAACAAAACTGTACCAGTGGCCCTTATCAACATGCATAGCTGTAGTCTTGAAGCTAAAATCAAAATGAATTTGGGTTAGTCACTTAGTCTCCAAGTTTCATTCACATTACTGAGTTTAGGTTATCGGTAATGGGATCTTTTCCTTACACATTTTGTACTTTATTTTCTTGATTTAGAGGCTCAAGTTGTTGAGAAGCCTGCTGAAGCCAAGAAGAAACCTGCAGAAAGGTATTGTTTTTACTTTCATTGGGTGTATTTTGAAGTTTAATCTCCACTTTTGATTTACTTTTTGTTTCTGATAATTGTACAGGAAGAAGCCTTCAACAACAGATCCAAATCCTAAAAAGTTGAAGAAGTTGAAGAAGGGGAAAAATCCAAATGCCCCTAAACGTCCTCCTACTGCGTTCTTTCTGTTCATGTAATGACTCTGGTTACTTCTGCTTTATCTTTGGGTTAATTCCATGAGTAGTGCTTTTCAATTGACTGATTGTCTCTTGTTACTTTGCAGGGATGACTTTAGGAAATCTTACAAGGAAGCAAATCCGGATGCAAAGGGTGTTACAGGGGTACTAAATTCTTACTTTTGTGCTAGAATTGGTTTTCCTTGTCATTGTTCTTTATGAAATTTGTGTATTGAGCATTTCATTGATTGAATTTAGGTTGCAAAGGAAGGTGGTGAGAAATGGAAGTCCATGTCTGATGAGGTAAGTTGTTGGTATTCGATTGTTTGAATCAAGACTTGTTTAAGTGTAGTAATAGATTATGATATTTTTGTTTTGATCTCATCAGGAGAAGAAGTGTTACATTGATAAAGCTGCTGAGCTCAAGGCAGAGTATGAGAAGGCTTTGGAGGAGGCTAAAAATGGCGACAATCAAAACGAGGAAGTAAGGCTGATTTAGCTTCGTCCATTGTTCTTCCTTTATCCATTTGTTTTGAAAATATGCCTTAACATGTTGCTTGCTTTTTTGATCAGGAGGAAGGAGCGTCTTCTGACAAGGAAGCCCCTGCAGCTGAAAAGGAAGCAGAAGAAGAAGTATTAGATGATTATTAGTTAGTGGCATGGCTTGTGTTTTCCTGAGTCCCCGAGAATCTATTGTTCTTGTTTTGTGGGGGTGCTGTAAAGTTTTGAATTCCTTTACGAGCTAATGGATTCTATTCGGTTTCTGAATGTGTTGTCTCTCTTTTCCATTCAAGTTATTTTGCCTTCCTTGATATGTGAATACGCTAAAGGAGTAAAGCTCATGACTTGATAGAACCATTGATCTTCAAAGTTTTCATTGTTAAAATGTGCTTCTTGCTTATGCAAGTTACAGAGAATTGGTAAAGTGAAATGTCTACAATCCACATCAATGTAGGTATATGGAAACCGAGCCTGTGGGATCATAATCTGGCTTTGCCAATATGGGGTGAACTGCCTGAAGTATTGTTACTTCCTATATTAAGCACTGTGTGTGAATTTCTAGCACCAAACCACAAATTCATTCTGTTTTTGTAAAGACCTGGATTGGAAATTTTCTTCCATGAACATAGACCACCAATATTTAGGCTTGCAAACCATGAAGGGGTGCTCTACCTGCCTCTGATCAAACTGCTGATGCGGTGCAGTTGAGCTATTCCCAACGCAAACATCCTAGAATTGAGGTATGGAACCAATAACCTTGAAATACCATGCTTAGAATTGCTTTAATCTCAGCTTCTGCATGTGCCTTTCCCTTCTTCTCCCTTACTCAAAAAATATATATATATATTTATATGATGTAAACTTCCGCCGCCAAAGCCCCTATAGCTCAGTGGTAGAGCGTCAGTCTTGTAAACTGAAGGTCTGTAGTTTGATCCTGCATGGGGGCAGTGTTTATTTTCTTTTTAATTTTTTCAACAAACCTCTTTCTACACTTCTATTTTGGTCCCTAATTAAAATATATAAAAAAGTTCTTATTGAATCATTGATAGTATAAAAATAGGGTATTATTATACAGCTGTGTATAAAAACTACTAATTCTTATCATTAATTGTTATTTTATTTTTCAATAGAATCTATTGAAATATAATTTATTACATTCTTAAAATATTAAGCATCATTGATTCAAGGTGTTCAATGTAATTAATAATCATGTAAAGGGGTTTAGATGTTTAGAGTTTATGTTTTATAATTTTAGTGTTTAGGGTTTATTGTTTTAGGGTTTTAGTGTTGTATTTTAATGGTTTAGGGTTAAGGTTTATGGTTTAGAATTTAGTATTTCTAGGGTTTGAGTTAATTGTTTAGGGTTTATGATTTAGAATGTTAGGAATTAATTCTATTAAACACAGTAGTTCTTATACACAACACTAAGGGCTGTGTATTGTAAAACCCTAAAAAATATTAATAAAATAATACATTTAGTTGTTTACACATACATATTATATTAATTTAATCTTAATTTTACATAATTCAAAATAAATGTATCATTTTAGTTTCACTCCAACACCGAAATCGGCATCATCAGCTACACTGCAATTCCCATCCTTCATATCAAAATCATCTAATTTCTTCAATTCAACTTCAATGTTACCTCTATCTACACTACTTGTTCTTTTTCCCTTCACGTTAGGATCAGCGTCAATATTTTTTTCAACCAGCGTTAGAACGTTAAACGAAAAAATAATAATAAATAAATATAAAATACACATTGAACGGGAGTTAACGGCTGTTTTCCCACCTAATTTAACGCCTAAACGGATATTTCGCCACAGCTAGAAAATCCAACTTGTTGAGCCAATCGATTGTTTGCTCTCAACAGACGTTTTAAAATTTTATTCTGAACGAACCCTTAGTTTTTTGTGTGACTTTGACAATCGAGGTAAAGTTCGAAGATCATCAAACTAATATCAATATTAGAAAACTCCATTAAAAAACACTTTTAAATATTTCTTTTTCATTTAATTATTTTAATATCAATATTTCCAAACGTAATAAAAAAGCATTTGCATTTTGATAGGAGCAGCTAATGTTAACCAAACGGGCACAAAGGTTTTTGCATTTTTGTCACTCAGTTTGTTTCTTTTATAAACTGATCCCTCCGGTTCATATAGGGGTCAGTTGTTGCAGCTTTCTCAAGCTTCTCTTCCTTCATCTTTGCGGTTCATTCCGACGACGGCCTCATCCGCTGGGATGTACTTACCCCAGAACCAATGTTGCTTCCACACTTCGTTCATCTCTTCGATGTGGACGTTCTTTGTCTCGGGCACCAGGAAGTAGACGAAGGTCGTCATTACCACAACGCAACCGGCAAAGAAAAAGAACAGCCCAAACTTCAAGTGACAGAGCATGGTGAGGAAGATTTGGCCGATGATGAAGGTGAAGATCATGTTTACTCCCACGTTTATGGCTTGTCCCGCCGATCGGATTTCTAAAGGACAGATTTCACTCGGCACCAACCATCCCAATGGTCCCCAAGACCATGCAAATGCAGCAACGTAACCACATATGAAGAACAACAACATGTTGGCATCACCCCTTGATAGGTTTCCATCACCGTTGAGCCCGAACTTGAACCCGATCGTCGCTCCTACCGCAACCTGCACGCGTTTATGTACTAATGTTAATTGAATGGTGCATTGGAGTGTGTTCAATTTTTCATTGAGCTTAAATGATATGGTTAAAGTACCTGGAAAATGAACATTTGTATGCCACCTTCTAGGAACAAGACCCTTCGCCCGAACCTATCGACTGAATAGATGGAAACGATGGTGGCGACAACGTTGACAGTGCCGGAGATAACTGCGGACATTAGAGAGGCGTTATCGCCGAAACCCAAGGTCTTGAACAGAACAGGTGCGTAGAACATAATGACGTTGATTCCTGTGAGCTGCTGGAAGAATGGGATGAGGATGCAGAGGATAAGTTGAGGCCTATATCTTGGTTGGAGGATGTTCTTCCATGGGTTAGTCACCTTCTTGGAGGCTTCGGTGGCGTCGACCAAGTCTTGGAACTCGGAGTCGACGTGTTGTGTGCCACGGATTTTCTGCAACATTTGCCTTGCCTTATCGGCTTGGCCTCTCTCGAGGATCGAATTGGGAGTGTCCGGTAGAATGTATGATCCGATGGTCAATACTACTGCTGGAACAGCAGCGAGACCTAGAGAAAGCCTCCATCCCCATCCGCCTTCGATCTTCGCCGCGCCGTAGTTAATCAGGCTTGCAGCTAGAATTCCAAGTGTGATGGCCATTTGAAAACCAATGTTCAAAGCTCCTCTGATATTGGCAGGTGCCATTTCGGATAAGTATACCGGAACAGACTGTGCCGTGCATAGCAAGCATAAGTCAATTAGAATCACAGCAAGCATTAGGAAACAAAAACTTGTACTACAAGTACCTGATTAGCAAATCCAACACCGACACCGAGCAACAAACGGCCAATGATCAGGACTTCAATGTTCATGGCAAAGCCGTTCAAGACCGCACCGGCGAGAAAAGCAACACCGCCAATGAACATGGAAAATTTCCTGCCGAGGATCCTCGTAATCATCGAGGCAACGATGGAAGCAACCAACGCAGCAAGGTAAAGGGAAGATGTGAACAAAGTAAGCAACTGGCTATCAAATTTGCAGTACTCATTCTCATTCGCAGCTGCATGACTCTCCTGTTTCAAAACCATTGGGAAGAACTTCTTCAGGAACGGCTCCATCGATGTGACTCCACCCGAGATTCCGATGTCATAACCGAAAAGGAGACCGCCGCTGGCAGCAATGAGACAAGTGCAGATGACGAACGCGGTGACACGGCCTTCATAGGCGACCTGGTGGCCTGGAGCAACATATCCTCCGCCTGCCATAGCTCGATTGAATCAAGCGGCTACTGCAACTCCGTCTGAATTATTATTTGGAAATAGAGAAGTAGGTTAGGGAGACAGGTTTATTTGCCTTTCCTGTAAGGTAATGATTTATGAAGGATTTGTTCAAATGCACAAGTCCTGCATGTATCAGCAGTTGTAGGAAAGGAATAAGAGTCTCCCACTGCTCCTATGCATCTGCTGCTGCATCCTACACATTGGATCAAAATCCTGCCTCTATATTTATACATCTTCTGCCTAACTGTAATGCTGTAAAAATAGATTCTGATCCACAAATTTATCCTACAAATATTAACGTTTTGACCACCATATTCATCGCTAAGAGGTTGGTTTTCATTTCCTCTGTAAATAGCATATAGTAAATTTCTAACATACTACTAATTAACCAAATGAAAGGGAAGGTTGGCAGGGGATGGCCACAGATTGGATATTGTAATTCTTTTGAGTCATAAATTAATTTTGAGTTTGTTTATGAAAAATTATTCAAACACACGTGTAATCTAAAACTAGGCAATCCTTTTTTGTTTTAGGAATTTAATTTAGGGCTTATAATTTAGTTTGGAGTAAAATTTTGATGCTCAGATTATAAAATAAACAAGTACTTATAATTCTATTTGGCAATTAGCTGATAGCGGATTACATTAACTTATAGATAATATATGATTACATTAATTAGTTTAATTAACATATTATATTGGCTAATTGTGTAAAAGTGTTTGATAAAATTAACTAACTAATAACTAATATTTATTTGATTATTTAAACACGTAAAATGACATAAGTTTTGAATAGTTTATTAATTATTAATATGTACATCTATTAATATTAATTAGATTATATAAACTATTTTTTAATGTAATTAGTAAGTATATTTGAAAAATCTATATATAAATTTATTATTTACATAATTTTTTTAATACAATTTAATTATAAGTAATTTAAAAAAATTGATAATTGTTTCAAACATCTAATTTTAACTCGAGTTCTATACAAGACATTCGCTACGGTACTTGGAGAGGACCAACTGCTTCATATGCATGGAAAGCCAATAATATTTCTTCATTTGCTAAAACAAACATTGACCACATTACACCCTCCAATCTTTCCATTGCCATTTTTCAGAAACATAAATAGGTGGTGAAAACCATCAAAAAGGCTACAAAAACCAGGTTGCACTTTGCCTGTATAGTTTATCACAGCACAACTTTAACATTTCCACCAGGCTCAGGCTCAGGCTCGACCTCGGCCGAGAGCACAAAAGGCAATCAAGATTTAGGGGTACTAATATACAGAAACATAAGCAGTTGCTATGTTACACATCTTACTAGATGCTGCAGATAAAGCTGCCCATGTTCGGAAAAAACAAGTCCAAAAAGTTTTCCCAACTTTCAGCTAAGATGACAAAGTTGCAACTCATTTGCGTCTATGAGCAAGCTTAATCCTGAATCAAGAAATGTAAGAAGTATGAGTTAAATTTAATCTACGGTTGGCATGCAAAACTCACAAATTCAAACATCGAGGACCAAAAATAAAGAAATAAATTCGGGATCATATCTCATCACATTTCAAGGACAGAAAAACAGAAACAAGCATCTGAAGTGACTCACTGTGCATTTACATCCAAGGTATTCACAGCCTCACACAATGCATGTACCATCATTTTCTTCACCTGTTACAAACGGGAAGCAACATTTAAAAAACTAATGAACTCGAGTAATTGTAAATACAAGATTAAAAAGAACTTTTTAGACATATGCTAAACTCCTAACTACTTGTTTAACATTCAACCTAATACAAATAATCACAATGGATGAAATAAAATGAATCAAGTCGAATATAAGCATCAACTATCAACAAATATTGCAGATGGTTGTGAACCATTAACGCTAGCTAGCCATTTGCCCTCCTGCCATAGGGGCTGACAGAAATCAGAAAGAAATTATAGCTTCAACTTTACAATACTACAACATACCTCCAGTTTATCCTCTTGTGACCTATGTTCATGAGGAAGTGTACGAAATTCTTCAGTCAAGCGAACACACTCACCAACATTTTCGGGTGAAACAAAATCAAGAGCGACCTTTATGCATGACTGTCATAAACAAACGAAAAGATAAGAACATCAAGGAGATAAGCATGTTCATATGGAACCATCAGCACAGGAAATCAACTCTTGCATGGTTGCTAACAGAATGAACCTTACAGCACTATTAATTTTCACTAGATATAGCATTTTATGACTGAAAAGAAAAGAGATCTCTTGGTGGGCAATTAAGGTTTTTAACACAATGTGTGACCAAACACAAAATAATCCATCAAGGATATCAGACAATGCACAAAGAAAAGAAAACTTAATTAATTAAAAGCTTTTTTCCAATCACTATGACGACAATTGCTATTCTTTGCACTAAGGATTCCTTTTTTATATTCGATGTTGCCAAGGCTTGATCCCTGGTCAGTAGATGAGTTTGACACCACCAACAGACCACATGGCTGTGATGGTGTATGCTCATTTGAGCATTTGTCTTGATTAGGATTCCTTGGTTAGGATTCCTAATCAAGACAAATGCTCAAATGAGCATACACCATCACAGAATAGAGTAATGAGAAAAAGAAGGAACCACTTCAGAATTTTGATTGTTTAAATTTACAAACTGCATATTTAGGCAATTGATTTTAGGATAACAATTCTGAAGTAGAACTTGTTTCCTTCTTAAAACTGCAAAAGCATATACTAAATGAGAGGCATACCATAAAAACATTATAGAAAATCTTGCACACCATTTTCCTTGAATAGGTTTCAAAAGAATTTCACATGCCTTGTGTTCAAACTTAAACTTCAAACATTCATAATATATCTAGTTCATATCGATCAAGAGATACACAAGCAAAATTATATTAATGTTGAAAACAATATACATCTCTTTCAAGCAAAAGCATAGAGAAAACACAAACTTAAACTTCAAACATTCATAATATATCTAGTTCATATCGATCAAGAGATACACAAGCAAAATTATATTAATGTTGAAAACAATATACATCTCTTTCAAGCAAAAGCATAGAGAAAACACAAGTAACTTGTGTTACCTTAATGTTCCGCACTTGATGAGGACAACCTGCAGGTATGAAAACAGCTTCCCCAAGTTTCTGAACAAAAGTCCATGGTTCAATTCCTGTGGCAGCATTTCAAATAACCATAACTAAAGAGTGAAGTTTACTATCACCGGTTCAGTAATATTTATCATACATTTTAACATACCGTATTCCTTCTTAAGCTTTGCTTTATGGTCCATTGTCAGAAAGAAGGACTGATCGTGTATAGGGTGAAAAACCTATCACCAAGAGACAGTAAATAATTTATAAAATATAAAAGAATCCACTGCCTATAATGGAGTGAAATGTATAAAATTTAAATGAACTGATAACAAACAGTCTAAAATCAACAGCCTCCACGTGAAACCCCATAGATTCTGTTCTTCAACCAGCTCAATGCAGCACGTGGAAGTTTATAGCATACAAATATACTAATAACAAAAAGTGTAAATTTAAGTGCTCTCTCTGTGAATTCCCGTTAGATAATATTCTTTTCCCAGCTAAATGACAGACATTAGATTGAAGAAGTCACCACTCTCTATAAATGTTGTTACGTTATTTTCCATCGCATTTCTAGTTGAAGCAAACACTAAGTGAAGATCCATTTCTTTCATTGTTCTCAAGGAACCATAATAGGCGCATCTTAAATAGCAAATGATACCCATCCTTTTCCACAGCTTTAAGATCTGTGAATTTCAAAAAAAATAATGAAATGGTATACAAGAGGCTAATAATCATTTAGGAGGTCCACTCAATAGAAAGTATTGCAGCTAACTTACAAAATATTACATTCAATAAAAACCAAAATGTTTCAAGCACGATATATAATGTAGAAAAGGTACCTGTGATACTGGGCGACAATGAACATATCTAAACTCCCTAAAATGCCTTTTAAGGTAATCCTGCAGCTTAGGAACATCTTGTCTACGGAATATGTCCCAGACAGCACCTCCATCAACAGCTTCCATCTCTTTAATGTTATTACCAGAAGTTTCAGATGATCTGCCATTATCCCGGCATTCTTCTTTAACTGCTTTCGTCTTCCCGCATTCTTCCATTTCAAATTCCCTCACCAAATTATTGTCACTCAGACTAGAACAACCATCTTGACCTTGTTCAACGATAACTTCACCTTCTTGAAAAGCAACTCTATCACAAGACTGCTTGTTGCAGGTAGAGAAGTCTGAAGACCCATCACCAGGCTCATTGTGTGTAACCTTTGAACTTATTCCATAAAGTTCCTGCTGATCCTGCACATGGTGCCTTTGTTTTGACTCGGTGATCTTAGCCAGCTGTTCTTCCGTAAACTTCACCTCAGCGATGTGTGTTAAAACATTCACCTAAACAGAAATTTCAGTACAAATAAACATGCCTTAGGAACTAGCTAATGATAAAATTATTAAAGTCTGTCTGACAAAGACAGGCCACCACCATGTGATGAAAAAGGAAAAGTTAAGGAGCTAATGCATGGCTCCTCTAGAATAACTGCAAAATCATTGTTAGAAGATAAGCCAGTTCGGATTATGTCCTTGAAAGGCATAGGAGGGACAGGATTTGTTCCAGAAAAAAGCATAAAGGATGAACAAGGACATAATATAATCAAACCACAAAACTGAAAGAACAGTCTGTAATTCAAAGCAGTAAGGTTTCCGTTTTGAATACCTTACAACAGTCTGATGTGAAGTTAGTGGTTTACTAGAACCAAAAGACACCTATGTACTAAAAGATAGCATTAGGAGAAAAAAAAAGAATTCGTATGATCTATTTTATCTTTCTAAACTTACAATAATTCCGCAAACACCAGCTTTATTGTTCAACACGACTAGCAAAATTCTGATATAAATGTGCATATATAGATACTTGTACAGGAACATGAACAGGCATGAAGTCACTAGTTTGACACCCAACTTAAATCTAATTTGACCATGATTGTATAGATATATATCAATTACTCATAAAAAAGGAAGGCACAAAAAGAACATCCCCGCCAGCTACACAAGCTAATTAACATTCTTTACTCCAACCAAATAAATAATCAACTATTTATTAGCAATAAATTGTCATTAAAAAATAAAGGAGAAATCTGAGAGTATACCGCATCAGACATATCACAATGTAACCTGGTTACAGAGTCACCACGCCCCAGCTCTTGAGCAACTCCGTATGCAATATATGACTTTGGCCCCATATCCGGAGGTAGAGAATGCTTTGGCAACTTGGTAGCAACATTAAGAAGCCCACTTTTAGGGTGAGTATATTCTTTAAAAGGCAAACAACAAAGAAATTCAACATGATGACGTGGAAGGAGCTTCTCAAATTCACTAGATGGAGGCCAATCTTTTAGCTTCAGTATCTTAGGCCATGATTCTTCATGAAAACAACCATCTTTGTACCCTATAAAGAATTGGTGAATGTTGGCTTCTACCTACATTTCATCAACAGAGCGAATTATAGGACCTAGATAATCCAGCCAACCAAGTAAATGAAAAGGGTTGAGCATACTTTGGTAGTTCGCTATATAAGCCAAAAAATTCTAGGAAGACAAGATACTAAAATGGTCATGATAATTAAAACAAACAAAGTATAAACATGGACATATTGCTTCAAGTTACAAAGGAGATTGTTTGTATTCTACAGGATACCGAATTCTAAAAGATTGGAAGTCATAAGGAAAATAATTATTTCTCAAACATGACAACAGGAGCCAAAACATTTTATAATAAAATATAATTTGACGGATTTGGCATTATATGCTGCTAATAATAAGAACCAGTATAGTTGATAACGAAACTGACCTCAGACCAATCCAAGCAATCAAGTGCCTTAACTTCCAACTGTAGTTCATAATTAGTATTCTTAATCTGACGAAGAGCACGCCACATAACCATTGGCTCCCAGCTCAAACCAGTTGCATTCTCAAGTACATTGCTAACAATAACAGGCTCACCATTAGCCCAATGCCTTCGGAAATGTTCCAAATCTCCTCTCTCAATATCTTTAGCTTCTGGACAATATAAATAGTTGTCAGTGGTATCTTCACGAGAAGCCGCTTTCCTTAAATTATTATTGCCAATGTTAACTTCTCCCATTGAATTGTAACAAGGGCATTGTTGGTTAGAAAATTGAAGACCAAGCTGAAGATTGAGATCATTGGCTATTTCCTCAGCCTTTTCTGTTAACTGAACAAGAGCATGCTGTGTGAATATACACCTTAGCTCTAAAAGGCCATTACCACACCCACCCAAATCCCTCGGGGGGCAAGGAATGCTACCATTTTCATTTGCCTTCCACCCAGAGGATGCAGCATTCTTTTCTTGGGAGATACTTTCCTCAGGGGATTCATCTGGGCAACTCTTCCGTTTTGAAGTAGGAGGTTTTGAAGTCGGAGACGATCCATGCAAGTAAGCATGACCCTTATCAACATAATCTATAAATACTTCCTTTTTTCCACCCTGCAAATATCCATCGCGTATCTCACAGCAACACGCAAGGCACAGATCATAGTTACAATCAGGACAGCTTCTATGAAAGTCAACAATCGAAGTTCTGCAGTTATTACTGCAAAAACATATATTGGAATCAATAACTTGATTATTATGAATTTCAACAACAAAATGACCCCCATTTAACTTCAACCTCATAACAATAGAAATTAGAACCTACCAATATACACGTTCACCTTTATGACAAACTGCCTGCATAAGCTGAATTTGTTCTGGAAGCACCCCTACAAATCCAGGAAATGTGTTAAAATGAATTATTACTTATTTGCAAGAAAAAAATAATCAAATAACAATGTACTATAATGCCACATGCTCGTTAAGATAACAAGAAGTTCATAGTGCTGGTTGCTGAGTCAGTTTCCTGATAGTAAGGGCTCAAGAAAAAACATTTTCAGAAATGAGGGTGGTGCAGATTATTCTTAATATGTGAAACAGCATAGTGCACAAATTAAGGTGAAAGCTGATATTGTAATTAAAAGATTTTCATATAATGCTCTAATTTACTAAAGACAGAAGAGTAGATTTAATAGGGATCAACTGCCACAAAGATGCCTAAGTGGCAGATATCTAAAGAACAAGAATGGTAAAAAAAATATGTCAATAAGATGCTAACTCAAAAGAGTTTGTCATCATAACAACAAATTCTGCCAGCATGGCATCTGGAATTTTCTTTTTCAGGTTTCTTCCCTATATATACATAAATAGTGAGTTCCAAATAAAACAAAGAACTATGTTCAGTTTCTAGATCAACGAGAAGAATTTCCACATTAGTTTTAGAAACCTTCCCTTGACAGAATGATTCTTGTTAAAAATGACCTTCAACATTAAACTGTTAGACTGCACAAAAGTTTGTGGAGAATATAACAAAATTTGCATAAAAGTATGTTCACATACACTGATACACATACCTTGAATTTTTGCCTCAATGACCACTTCTTTCATTTGTTTTTGAATAAATTGCTTAATGCCTGGAAGAAGCGTCTGAAGCAAGTATTTAGAGTGCAGAATAGTTTCATCATGGCTGAACTTCAACTCTATCCTTTTTGTCAATTCCTACAACTCATCAAGTACACGATATCATAAATCAAGTATGCAATTTTATGTGCAATCATGCATCAAAAGGAGAAGCAAAGCCATGAATTTCAGTACTAACTTTAACAGGGCCACCACTCATGCGCATACATGACTTGCAATTGCAATTATCGCGACAAACTGGACAGGCCTCAGCAACTTCTTCCTCTGACATCTTGGGATACCTTCCCAGAAAAAACAAATGCACAATGAGTTAGATGGGAAACAACAAGACATTCACGAATCGTTAAGATGACAACAATTAGACAGAAAAGCACCAAAAGTTTGGGTAAAAACCAATACTGATAAACGAGAGTCAAAACATATATTGCCAGCAACGTGAAAACACTAAGTAGTTCAGGAAAATCAGTAGTTTCCGTGGGAAGAGTAGACATAGTTAACATTCCAATATGAATACCAAGTTGTTAAGCAATGGATGCAATAACGTTTGCGTTTGCATAGCGTGCATCTCACGACCCTGCCTTTATCATTCCTCTGGCACTGATGGCACATTGACGATTCTACTTCAATCCCCTGTTGAAAGAAGAAGAAAAAAAAACACATTGACACCTGAATCCACCATGTAAAGAAAATGAAAAAGACATCATAAAAACAAGAAAGAGTTGATTTTTAACCCTTTCCGCCTTTCTTTTTGTATCCAGCACAGGCTCTTCTTTCTTGGGAACTCTTGAGGACCGGCACGGATTGTCATTCTCTACAACTTCATCCAACGTCTTCCCAACCTTCTTCCGCCCTCTTCGACCACTCTTCTTTCCATCAGCTATCTCTAAATTGCCACCTTGGTCATCTTTACCTTCCTCTTTTTCATCTTTCCCTGCACTGCCTTCACTTTCAGAACTTTGTTTCCTTGGTCTGCCCATTCTTGCTCTCTTCTTTTCAGGCATCCCATTATCATCATTGTCGCCATTGCATTCACTTTCAGAACTTTGTTTCCTTGGCCTTCCCTTTCTTCCTAGCTTCTTTATTGGCATCTCATTATCTCCATCATCTTCTTGATGTTCAGAACGAACTACTTTCCTCTTTTTCCTGCCCCTTCGTCTGCGCTTCTTGCCCTCAGACTCTTCGCTCTCGTATTCTAGAATCTCAGCATAATTAACCCTCTTTGCTCTGAGTCTCTTCTTAAAATCACCCCCACTGTTTCCTTGCCCATTAGCGGCAGCAGCCAAATCAACTTCCTCTTTCGTACGATCCCCATCTTTTCCGTTTGCTATCTCAGGATTCTCAACAAAAGCCGTTCTTTCCTCCAATTTCTCCCCACTTTCTTCCTCTCCGACAACCTCCTTTTCGACCTTCTTCTTTCTACCTCTTTTCTTAGGCTTATTTAAAGCAACCCCTTCATCTTCACCTTCTACATCCCTCTTCTCGTCCCCTTCAATTCCCTCCTCTTTCACCACGACTCCCCCTGTTTCCTCTCCACCGACATCTCCAGTTTCCAGCGCCAATCCCTCCCCTCTCCCTTCAACTTGCTCCGGCGGTTCTCCTTCAATTCCCTCCTCTTTCACCACGACTCCCCCTGTTTCCTCTCCACCGACATCTCCAATTTCCACCGCCAATCCCTCCCCTCTCCCTTCAACTTGCTCCTCCGCAGAACCGCAGTTCTCTTCGCTTCCCATATCTTCACCGTCGCTTTCCCACAGAACACTCCAAATACTCTCTCTCTCTCTACAAACTAAACTAAGTACTAACTAGTCGAACAATACAAAGCCTAGATTCTTTTTACCTGGGATGGGAGGTTCATAAATAAGTTGCTAATATAGTACCAGTAGAAGCTCTTTTATTCGGTTTTTTCCTTTTTTGGAAATAAATAAATAAAAGGATAATTAGTGGAGAAAGAGAAGGAACGAGCTTAAAACCGGCGCCGTTGGTTTCCCGCCCCAAGATTGTGGATTAGGGTTTGGTTTGAGGTTTAAAACTTAAAAAAATAAAAAAGTGGGAATTTTAGGAGGGAAATCTAAAGTTTCCCTGCCTCTCTTCCTTCGAAAAACCAATCAAATCTGCTGCAAATTGAAGATATGGATGAGTCGAGACTCGAGTCAATGTAATTTTGACTGAATTTAAAGATGTCCGTAAGCTGAGTTTGCAGTACAAACAGCTTAATTTAATGTTAAAAAGTGGTAAATCGAAATGTTACACTCTCAATATTTTCTGTTAGTACGAATAACAACTTAGATTGTAACTGAAATGTTAGAAATCACTTAATATTTTCTGTTAGTATGAGTAACAACTTAGATTGTAACCGAAATGTTAGAAACCACTGAACTTAAAATATTACCTACACAATGAAAAATTATTATATTTTTTATAACATTTTTCTGTTGTAACTTAAATGTTACCCTACGGCGCAGCCGAAATGTTATACATATTGATAATGTTTGTTTGTAACCTTTTTAGTATTTTTAATCTTGTCGTTCTTTATATTTTCCGTTCATGAGTTAAACTATTGTGGTTAACTTCTTTAAAAACAAGTTCAATAGTTTAAATTTTAGTGTTACAAACAAAAAGTCGAGTTTAGAGAGTCACTTGATATTAGGTGTATATAAATTAGATCTAGAGTAATAAGTTAAATGAATCGGATACTGCTGACTAGACCTAAAATAATTGTGCTAAACTGTTCATTAAAACAAAAGTTGTCAATTTTTTTGAGGGGAAAATTAGAATTGACGGTTTTACGTATTATATAGTGAATTACAATATTACATTTTCAATTTCTCTATACAGATTCAATTAAATTCAACGAGTATGGATCTTTCAAGCCCATTCTGATTTTTAGTACAAGCTCAAGACTTGTACACATTTAAACGCTTAAATTTTAGTTTACACAAGCCCTTTAATTTTAGGGTTTAGGGTTTTATGTTAGGGTTTAGGGGTTTAGTATGTAGGGTATATAATTTAAGGTTTATGGTTAGAATTTAGAGTTTAGAGTTTAGGGCTTAGGGTTTAGGGTTTATGTTGCTAGGGTTTGTGATTTAGATTTTAATTTTTATAAAAGGATTGTGTAAAAAAAAATTACACAGCTTTGCATCAAAATAAAACCCTTATATTTAATATATTATCGATAAATACTTTTAATTTCTATACATGTCTTAATTTTAGGGTTTAGAAACTCAGTTTCAAGGGCATGCTTTATGGTTTAGGTGTAATAGTTAAAGTTTAGGGGTTATAGTTATAATTTAGGGTTTAGAGGTTATGTTGTAGGTTTTAGGGTAATAGGTTGAGGATTTAAATTTTTACCTATAAACCTAATATTCTAACCATAAACCTTAAATTTTAAACTACTAAACTTAAACCCTACACTTTAATTTAAATTCATAAATCTTAAAACTAAGACGCTTGTGGAAACATATTTAGTTGCTTCCATGCCAAATCTCATACTAAATGATGCAAAGAGATTCGTGTTTTAGCATACCATGTTCCCTATACTGCAAATACAGTTATGAAGTCATTTCATTTTACTGCAAATACGAATAAAACCATACTTCCCAATTTTTATATATATATATGGCAAATTTCAAGTGCATTAATTCAGTGACAAAATAGTGGCCATGCTTAAATAAAAAGGGGTGAAACTAAAGTTAAACATTAAAAAATATGTTGACGAAAGTTCGATCATCATTTTGAACATGGAATGAATTTAAAATGTGTGGTTGTCATCTATTTTTATATGGACCAACACGACACGAAAAATTAGTTATTAAACTCGGTAGGTTGTATATATTATAAAATAAACATTAAAATCTTGCAGTTAGTACAAATTGTAGTTTATTCTGAGAGATCATGTTATTTGTGTGGTAAGATTTTGATCCAGATATTTGAAGTTCAAATATTTAAATATAAGTAAATAGACTTTTATTTAATTTATGTTTTAAATATTTATAGATTAAATTTCACATAATTTTAAATAGTTTGGTGATCGAATTTTAAATTTTTGTAGTTCGGTGATCAAAATAAGTCAGGCTCAATAGTTTAGTGGTTATCCAGGTAGTTTATCCTAATTTTTATGGGCCAATAAATACATTTTTCATGATTTAACATCCAATCCAATACACAAAATGATATATTTTTTTGCTAGGCAAAACATATGATTTTATTAATCGAATCATACATAATCTTTACTAACATAGGCCTCATTAAAAATCTCCATAAATATTCAAAAAAAAATCTCCATAAATCTAAGTGGATGACAAGAATACCTATATAAGTGAAAAAGACAAACTCTAAAACAACCAACCAAATACCAACACAAAAAAAATGCCCAAACAAATCACGAACAAATAAAAAAAAGACCCAACACACCAAACAAAAGATTAAAAAAAAAAACCTCAAGCCGGCAATCACCCCATCAAATAAAATTATGTCGAGCGATCAATGCCGCCCTTAGCAAGAGCGTCGACAAAACTATTTACCTCTTAGTATATATGATGGAAACAAACTCCCAACAGTACCTCACAAATAGCATCAATTTGTCAAAACCATTTCTAAAGAGCCAAAGGCCTCTTCTCGTGATTAAACACTCAAACAATCGCTACCTTCGAATTAGACTCTATCACCATTGAAGCTAAATCAGACCATCGAGAATCTCAAAAAATAATGAGTGCATGAAAAATAGCTCTGAGTTCCACTTCATTTGAATCTAGCACTCCTAACGGACCAGAAAACACACCAAGTATCTTACCCGTGGCATCACGCAAAACCCCTTCACAACCAGCCACCCCGGTTTATCTATTGCCGCACCATCGACATCAAATTTTAACACACCTTCCAGAGGAGGCACCCAACTAGTAACAGGCCGAACTGTTGGAAAAATTTGATAATTTTGGAGCTTTGAATAAGAAATTGATTCAAATGTTGTTGAGGAAAATGTGGAACCAATTGTTGGTTCGTAAATGTGCAGACGTGCACGGCGTGGGTAACGCAAATGTCTGAATCGGTCTGGTCCTTCGTGGGCTTGCAGATATTTTGACCCAAATTTAAAATAAATTTTCCTCAAATAAAAGCATAAATTTGCCAAATTTTATCTTGGAATTAAAAGGATAAATATTAGAAGTTACCTTTAATTCAGATAATAATTTTAGAAATTGCTTTATAAGAGAATCAATTGATTCTCAATATTGAATGCTCTATTAGGTCAAAATTTCCACTTATACCCTCATGACACTCATATAAATAGGGAGTAAACCTTCTAAGTTTTACACAACTCAAAACCACAGAAAATTTTTATTGTTTTACTATGTGGATTTTACAAGTGGTTTTCGGTGATAGGCGAAGGCAAGGGTCAGTTCGTGATCTCCACAGTAGTGCAACTGTGGTTGATCTTATGTTGTTGTATCTTGGGAGACAGACGACCAATGAATTCGAGCACCATATGAGTGGCCGAAAATCTGTCTTAAGGAAACTGCGTTCGTACAGGCCTCAACACGTTTCTTTTGGTTCCAAATCGGTTTGATTTATATATTGTTGTATTGTTCTTAATTTTGTATTGTTCATTTAAATAATATTATTTATCTTATTATTTATTATTGGATTAACGCCTATTTTCTAACAATCTTAAGACATAGTTTCAGTTTTAATCCAAGACGAACAGATTATTGTATCTAAAACAATGATTCACACGATGAGGAAATTTTCACGCATAAAAAAAAGTGAATGCCCAAAGACAAGAAACGTTGAGATCACCAATACCACGGATTCAACACGATGCAAGCGGTATTTCTTGAGATAGAACATTTGGATATTCGATTAGTAAGGTAATTTAAATATTCCTTAATAAGTTTTCTTGTTTATATAACATTTTTAAAACCATAAATTATGGTATTAATAAGTTAATATTCTATATTAAATTTTGACTTCTAATATGGTATGGTTTATGCCATAATTAAACTTTTTTATAACATTGTTAAGATAAAGTTTAAAATTTAGTAATATTTTTGGTAATATTATTATGATAGTGTTACCTTATAACGTGGACATTTTAAATATGGCATGTATATAAATTATACTTTGTCACATTTTTTGTCTTAATTATGATCCTTTGTATTTTTGGAAATTATGTGGATTTTATTTTGTACTAACAATTTCTTTTGAGAAATTTTATAGAGACGAACAGAATATTCAAGCGAAATCGTGATTGTTGTGGAAACAAAGATCTCATAAATAATTCGTTTCAGGAATTAATTTCTGCCGTTTTAACGGATTTACGTGATCTTTCCAAAACAAGAATAAAAAAAATTAAAGGATCAATTCCTTTGACTTTGTTGCCTTGATATCTTTGGTTTGGGTTTTAGTGCTACTAATCCCAATATTTAACAAAAGATATATGAGAAATAAATCACTGAATTTATTTCTTCGTTAGAATCTTGTGTTATTCTAATTTTGGAAAAGGAAATAAATCATTGAATTTATTTTCAAGAGAATCTTGTATGATTCTAACGTTGCAAGGAAAATAAATCATTGAATTTATTTCCGTAAGAATCAAGTATGATTCAATTTTTGTAAAAGAAAATAAATCATTAAATTTATTTATATGCTAGAATTATGCGTTGATTCTAACTTGTTAAGAAAAATAAATCATGAAATTTATTTCCGTAAGAATCAAATATGATTAAATTTGTGTAAAAGGAAGTAAATTATTAAATTTATTTTCTGTACTAGAATCATGTGTTGATTCTAACTTGTTAAGGGAAATAAATCGTTGGATTTAATTTCGTGAGAATCTAGAATGATTCAACCTTGAAATAAATTGGTGAATTTATTTCGAAAAGTAACATTGGTTACCAAATTTAGAGCACTGATTCTGACTGAGGTCTCGAATCAAAGCATAGAAGAACTTGATTTTCTATGTCAAAATTAAATTCTTAAAGTCTATTCTGATGCATGCTATGAAATGCACAATGTTTAAAAATGGCTAAAGAATCGAGAGGGTCGTTGGACCATAAATGAAAGATTCCAAATTGTTGTGAATCAAAGGTAGTGATTCCGATTGATCATCCATGCTTGGAATGATTTCAAGAATAAAATCCATAAACGATGATTGAAAGAAAATTTAAAAATGTATGTCTAGGATTGGTTCTTTGAGAGACTTGGTATTTAAGCGTGCCTAGTGCACCACCTCTCTTTCATAAGTTACCTACCTGGTGCATTGTTTATTATTGTTCTTTCTATTAATACCGTGTGAACCTTTGTTTGGGGTTTAATTTACTAAATTTCCGTCGTCTAACAAAAGTTAGAAATTATGTTTCTATTTCTGGTTTTAGTTTTTGACTAAATTCCTAACGTTTAACAGATTCATAATTCTTGGTTCTGGATTGTGTCTACGTGACACAATGAAAAAATCAGTGAAATTTATTAGAAAGAATTTCATACATGGTAACAAAAGATGTTGCATAATTGACCATGATAAACCTAGTTAAATATCTGAAGGACGATCCTCCTATTATTAGAGAGGATAAGGTAAATATTGTTATCACCTTCAAATGTTACTAAGGTAAATATTACTAAGATAAATATTATCATGGCAAACGTAGTAGAAGTCAAAAACAACTTCAAACCGTAAATTGGACGGTGTGTTCAAGAAGTAAAATTTCATGAAAAAAAATGCTTCAATTGCCATAAGATGAGGAACAAGTCTTCAGACTATAGACTTTCAAACGAGGTCAATATTATTGCCATAACAATTGATATGACAACATATTGGTTGAAGGAATATGTTTATTACCTTCATTGATGATAGCACAAAACGTACTATAATGTATTTAGGATAATCCCACCAAGTCGCCTTACTAATCTCTCCCAACGAAGACAAAACACGCACCCAACATATTAATCTCAGTTTAATCAAAAAGAATATTTTTCCACTCAACATCAGCTTCTCATTAAAAATTAATGTATTTCTAGCGAGCCATAAAGACCAAACCACCGCGGCATATCACCTCTACTTGCCACCATTGAAAGAACTAACATCTAAATTTTTTAAACTTTCCCACAATAAAATAAAACGTGGATCACAGAATCAATGCCAACATCACACCATCGATATCTAATCATCGCCTCATCTAAAAGAACACCCCTCGCACGACAGAATGATATGATATTAATTCCACGCATTGCGTTAAGCTTTGCATCCATGTTTACTGCTTTGTCAAGGTTAATTTATTTTCTCCATGTTCTTTATTTTTAGTATTTTTAAATTATATTCATCGTGTAAATAAATTGTTTAAATCTAAATTTCTAATTATAATGCAACAACACTAATTTTTTCAAGGGGCCTTGGTCTCTAAAAATTCAAAAATTAATATTAACTTTGTAAAAAAATTATTTTGGTCATTCGAAAAAAATATTAAATATTTTTAATTAAATCTCCTCCAAATTATTTTAAAAATTTTAATCTAATCTTAATTTTTTAAAAGTCTAAGTAGCTACAGATTATGTTGTAAATCTATTACAAATCTACGATGTAAAACGATATCACATCAAAACTATAATCACATGGAATAACTTTTAAGTAAAATATATTTTATATTCATTTTACAAATTATATTTGAAATTTACAATTGTTCATTAAACTGTGTTAATTCGCTCCTTAAATCACAATTTACACAATCAATCGGGAAAACGTGTAGCAACAAAAAAGACTCCGACACCAAGTCCAAGTCTTCTCCTTAAAAAAACAATTTTAATATTTGATTTAACCACTAATTTCCGATCCATTAGCTAATTAATTCAGATTAAGTTTTACAGAAGCTTACAATGGACGATCCTCTTAACTTAATTTTCTTTATTCACAACGTTAAAATTTAAACTATTAACTTTACTTAAAGGGGATGGAAATCCTCCACTCCTTTTCGGTGCCCCTACTTATGCTCCCACACTCAAAATCAGATTTAAGGTTTAGGGTTTTAGGCTAGGGGTTAGGGTTAGAGTTTAGGGAATTTAAGGTAGGGTGTAATTTTTATGGTGTAGGATTTAGAATTTAGAATTTAGGGTTAATGCTTAGAATTTAATTTTGTTGTGTTTTTTAGTGTTAGGACATAAGTATGAGTATTAAAAAGGGACAAAAAATTTTTATTCGGGACCTAACACCTTATTCTGCTAGACTAATTTATGGTTGCTAAAACAATCCTAATTTAGTTAGTCAAATAGAATAAAACAAAAGGTTTATTTTTCTCATGAATAGAATAATAGTATTAGATAGCGAGCCAATCAGTTCGCGTATTCAAAGTCCCTTCTCCTGCATGTCTACGTTATCCCTTGTTCTCTAATGTTCTCTTCTTCCATGGCCAAACCCCTACAAACCAACCCCGGAAACAGTTGGTTTCTCGGTTGTTTCCCGTTCTCCATGAAGAGAAAATCCCAGAACAAGAAAACCCGTTCGGTTTCCTGGCCAAGGTTTCGGTTAAGCTCGAGGAATTCCAAACCTGACCGGCGACGGCCGTCCGCCGATCAAGTTGCACGAGAAACACCTAAAGAGGTTTGTGTAAAAGTGTGGAAACTTTAAATGAAAATGAAACCCTAAGTCCCTAATCAATTATCTTATTTTATAGCTCTTTACTGCATTATTATGTAGGTTAAAAAGGTGATCAGCGTACGTTTATACTCATGGATTTCACTGTTTCGGACAAGGGCGCCGACGAGACCGATGATCAAAATCAAACATAGAAAAACACCAACCAGGTTGTCCCGTACGGTTTCGTTACCGGTCCTAGAAGGGAGTCAACGGGTTGGGAATCCCCGGATTCATGCTCCGATTAGTTCGAATGATCTCCGACCGAAAATCGACGATCCGATTGCGAAATTCGAGCCGATGGTGGGTATATCTATTATCATGGTGACCTTGATAACAATGGTACTATGGGGTCGATTATGTGCCATTCTTTGTACGTCGGCATGGTTATATGCTTGCCCTCGTTTCCGAACCGGAAGTAACAATAATGTAAGCACTTTGAACCCGAACCCGAACCCGAACTCCGACGATTTATATTTGAACTCAAAGGATTATAAGAAGAAGGTGGTGCTGGAAGGGTTGCTCCAGAGGAACCACCGGTTTACCTTGTGAACTATGGTTTTGATCATGCGCAAGTTAGATGTAACTGTACTTGTTTTGCTAAAGTGCGCCCAGTGGGCAATTTGTATAATTTACCAGCAACGAAAAAAAATAAATAGTCAGCTTTTTTAGTAAAAAAATGGAAGTCAGAATCTTAGATATTAAGATTTATTAAAAATTTATTATAAATTATATAAAAATAACTGTGGATTGTGTAGCACAATCACGGCGTCGGCGGTCAGCATTACTTGTCTCCTTCGGGCATCACCTAACGTTAACGACGTTCATCGTTGGTTACTCGGGTACGTGTTAGGTAGGTTTTATAAAGAATGTTTTTTTCCCTCTTGATTCTCTAGGGTTTTGTTCTAATTAATCCGGACATATATACGTTGAGTATGTGATTTTGATAGTTTAGTGGATGAGTTTCTCAATAGTAATTTTCTGCATTAACAAGACCTTAAACCAAGGGCAGATGCATATGACTCTTATAGGGATGGTGTAATTTGTAATAAAAAAAAATTATTTTGCATACCATTTATAAAGAAAAAAATGTATTAAAATTTTAGACCTCATTTTTTAGATTTTAGATCCGCCACTGCCTTAAACTTCAGACATACTTAAGTAATATTAAATTGCTTACCATTTAGATCAACTTCGTTGATATAGAGCATGTTTTAGTGAGACTATAAGATTTGAGTTATAGTCCGATTATTATTGAGTTTGGTTGTGAAGTAATTAATGCACTAAACAACGATAATAATTGTTTTCTAAGTTTTGTTCTTTGTTCACTATATTGTTTAAAGTTGAAATCTATATTTTTAACATGTTTTTTTTTTTTGAAAATCTTATTCTACTTCTACCTAGAGGGGGAGGGGGGAAATCTAGGTGAAGGTAATGCTCCTGAGGGGTCTTGAACCCGGGACCTAAGGGGAAAGGAGTGGAGCAGGTGAGCGTGCTCTAACCACCAGACCATCATCGCATGCTCATATTTTTAACATGTTTTATTTGAACGGATTTATCGGATATTCAATAAAGCAACTCATAGATTAATTAAGATGCTTTTATTATTCGACTTTTCTTTTGATACGTTTATTTTATAATCGTGAGATTATATTTAATGATCATTATAATTTTTTTTGTAATTGCAAATAAAATATAAGATCCTAAGTAAATTTGTTGACTTGGAACAATATTCGATAAATTTAAAATTCAAATATGATAATCTATAATGTTCAAATTACTTTGATAATTTTATTATTGTTGACATACTATGTAATTTCCATGACCCCTCCATTTAGGAAAGTACGCAGGATTTTATTTAAGAGGATGCGAACTATTTGGAAACTATATTATAATTGTAAAGGTGTAAAATTATAAAATTTTAAAGATATAAAATTAAATTATTAATAAAAAATATAAGAAATATATATAAAATATAGAGTAACTTAAAATTTTTCGAGAGTACGACTGCCCTGAAGCACCCCCTCTATCGGTCTCTGCCTGCATTTGAAACTTGCTGTTTTCTTCGTTTATTTATTATTATCATTATGAATGCAGTAGCTTTTTATTTTTGACCATCAATGCTATAGCTGCTTTTGACAAAAATAAAGCTGCTTCAACCCAATTTCTTCAATTTCCGTACACCGCACCCTACTCTATTTAATTTCCCTTCACCGTACCTATTATTAATTTATGTGTTTTTGTTTATTTTGTTAAAGGTGTTATTCAAAATCCTTTCATATATTATACCACAAATACATGACTTATGATGTTAATGTAGTATAAATCATTAATGATGCGTCTGTTAAATGTGTTATATTTTTAATAATTATTTGTATTTAAACGAGTACATTTGGATGTTTAGTCAAACTACTCATCTTTGTTCATCATATTCCTTTAAGTTATAGGTTCTAGGCTCATTAGGAGTTCTCTCCTTCATTCATAGGGATGAACATTTCACCTAAGGTTGTAAATGAGACAAGACAGATTGTGAGCTACTCTAGTTCGACTCGGTCAAAACTTGACTCAATTTGACTCAGCTCAAGCTCGACTCGAGTTTTTAATGAACTGAGACGAGCTACTTGATACCCAACTCGAAAAGCTCGTGAACTACTAAAAAATATAATATAATATAATATATTAGATTACATTACATTGATTGATTAAGATTTAATTTAGGACTCTAAGGTTAATTTAGGGTTTAGAGCCTAGTTTGAGATTTAGGGTTAGGTTAGGTTAACAATGGCTTATAGATTTTTGGGAATAAGGATAAGGAAATTAGGGTTTAGTTTGAGCTCGAGCTCCAATTTTTATTTTCGAGTTTGATTCGAGCTTGATAACTTTGAACTCACGAGCTTTCGAGTCGAGCTCGAGCTTGATAATTTTAAGCTCACGAGCTTTCGAGTGGAGCTGAGGTTAAATCGAGCTTGATAATTTTAAGCTCGCAAGCTTTCGAGCAGAGCCGAGCTTAGCCTTAAGCATTTCGAGTTCGAGTTAAGCTTAATGATACTCGAGCTCGACTCGGCTCGTTTACATCCCTATTTCACCCGACCTGGCCTGATCGAGTATTTTTGTGAAAAAGTCAGGTTCGGGTTAGATTTTTATTTGGGTGAGGTTGGGTCGGTTTTGAGCTTAGGGTGAAAAAATTCGACCCGAGACTAATAGTGTAATTTTTCATATATTTTAGGGATATTTTGTAATAATATCACTCTCTATATATTTTTTTTATAATTAGGTCCTTAAAATTAGTTCTTTACAATTAGGTTCCTAAAATTAATTTTTTTACTATTAGACATGTTAGGATATTTGTTTTGATATAATAATTGAAAATAATTTTGGACTAAATTGAAAAGATGTCAAAAATAATTTTAAGTCCAAACAACTTAAAAATAAGTTTGAGATATTTTCATAAGGTTTTGAAATGTTTTAAACTAGTCAAACTCTTGTTTTCGGCATGACTGTATCGATACGGTGTACCCCGTATAAATATAATTTAGATTTTCAGCTGCAGTAGTTTTTCAGTAGCGAAAACTTGTACTGGTACAGGCTTAGTCGTACCGATACAGAGAGGGTCGTACCGATACGCTTATACGCTTATCAATCCATGCTTTTCAAATCCTCAACGACTATTTTCAAAAACCCTAACGGCTAATTCCTTGTAGCGTACCGATTCCATGTATCGATACATGTCAAGGCATATTGATACAAGAAAGCTGCATCAAGCTCAACGGCTAGTTTCTGAAAAAATTGTTACCGATAAGGCTACTCGCGTACTGATACCAACTGTTCCATAACTGCATTTATTGCGGGAAATAAAACTACCGATGACTCTAATTTATTCTTAAGGCTCTCCAACAACTAAAAACTCAACTGCGAGTATTAAAGGCTTCAAGAAACATCTGAAGAAGAAAATGATCAAATTGCCAACATCAATATAACAAAATAGTGACAAATTTCAATAAGTTATTCTGAAAATTACAAAATAATGTTTTTTTTACATTGAAGAAATCGTTTTGTATTTTTCAAAACGTTAGTGGCCAAATTAGGGAAAATATATGATGCATTAGTGGTGGGAATATTTTGTTTCCACAAACCCTCTAGTTTTAGGGGGTATAAATCTAGTTTAAGTTTTATAGTTTAGGGGTTTAGAATTTTGAGTTTGTGGTTAGAATTTAGGGTTTAGTGTTAGGGTATAGGGTTTAGAGGTTAGGTTTTAGGGTAATATGATATAAATTTAGGTTTTTTCCTATAACCCATAAATTCTAACTCTAGGCTTTAAATTCAAACCACAATCCCTAAATTTTAAACACATAAACATAAACTCCTAAACTAAATTTCTAGCCCCTAAAATTAGAGCAATTGTAGAAACAAAGGCCCTGTTTGGCAATTAGCGGATAGCTGATAGCGGATTACATTAGCTGATAGCTGATTGTATTAGCTGATTTGACTAGCGGATTGTATTAGCTGATTGTATAAAAGTGTTTGGTAAAATTAACTGATAGCTGATAGTTGTTTGATTATTTAAACAAGCAAAATGACATATAAAGACATGATTATATTCAATACTTGTTTGAATAATTTATCAGTTATTAATATTTTGTATCTAATAAATATTAATTAGATTTGTAAAAATTATTTTTTAATATAAATTTCCTAAACATATTTGAAAGATTTATATATTAATTTATTATTTATATAATTATTAAATTTTTTATATGCACATATAAATATGTGATAATAAAAAAATAGAATTAACTTATAAATGTCACCATATAAATTAGTAGTAACAACAAATAAGTCCAATATTTAATATGTTATTATTTATATTAATAAATATTATTATTTAATTTAAGTTATTTGGAGATTTTTGGTAATTGTTAAGGGTAAAAGAGTCATTACAACTATAATATCAAACCTCTAATCTCAAAAAGCTCCTATTAGGAGCTTTTTCAAAATTAGCTTTTTCACCCCAATCCGCTCTTTCAATCCGCTATTTACCAAACATCAATATTAGCAGATTTGACTAGTCAAACCTCTAATTATAGCTCAAACCTCTAATTTTTGTCCAAACCGCTATTTACCAAACATGGTCAAAATGTTTTCACCGCACTGATATAATTACCCATTGATTATTAGTTTAGCGATATTTATGTACTTTATCCAAACTTTTCAGGTTAAAGTTTGTTTTGGGTCTATAAAAGTGTGTAAATCTAAGCACGTCCAAGATCAATTGGGCTTGAATTTCCTTTTAGCCCAAAACCCAACCTAAAAAAAGAAACCCTAAAAATTCCTAGAATGAGAAATCAGTATATTTGTTAGGTTAGATTGGCGGCCTACTAATTTACATTCCTCACGTAAACAGAGCTCGGGTATTCTCATCTTCAGCAGCAGCCATGGTACTATCTTGATCTCTTTTTCACTGATTTTCCTTTATATTTTCTGCATCTATTTTGGATCTGTCCCCTCTGCAAAGGAATTTATAAATGGAACTAATTTAATAGTGTAATGATCGCCTGAGAACACTTGGGTGGAGAGAAATGGAATGTAAGTTTTTGGGATTTCTTTTCTTTTTATTACTTATGGTGGAATTGTTTTTGTATATCTGCCCTTTACTGTAGTATTTCTAGTAGAAATGTAGATTTTATCCTATTTTGGTTAACCAATGATAAGTTTAGGATGTTTGAAATCTGAAAATTGGCCATCTGTTTACAATTTATTTTAGCATTGGGTGTTTCTCAGAAATCCTAATGTGAAATTAGTTGATGAGGTTGCAAAGTAAGGTTAAGTTTCGCTCGAGGCTGAACTGCTTGTTTATCGTTGTCCGATATGTCTTTATCGAGGAAATGGGGTGCTGAATTTATTAATTTTAGATTTTGTTTTGAGAATACGCGACTTGGTATTGCAGGTGAACGTACCTAAGACAAAGAAGACTTACTGTAAGAGCAAGGAGTGCAGGAAGCACACCTTGCACAAGGTGACACAGTACAAGAAGGGTAAGGATAGTTTGGCTGCTCAAGGGAAGCGCCGTTACGATCGCAAACAATCAGGCTATGGTGGCCAGACCAAGCCAGTGTTCCACAAGAAAGTAATTCCTTTTCGCTTATGTTTTATTACTTGGCTGCTGTTTAGTTAAATAATGAAAAGATCAAGAATCTTATGCTATGTCTTCTGGTTCTAGTTTGTTAGGGGTGTTTAGTCAATTCTTTTTGCCTTTCTGATTATTGCTATTTCTCGAGGTACCGAGCATTTTGTATCTGTTTAGTTATGATACGAAAATATCAAGAATCTTATGCTGTATCTTGTGATACTAGTTATCAAGGGATGTTTAGTTAGTTCGTTTTGTCCTTCTGGTTATTGCTATTTTCTGAAGCACCAAGCATTTTGTATATGTTTAGTTATATAACGAAAAGATCACGAATCTTGTACTATATCTTCTGATACTAGTTAGTAAGGGGTGTTTAGTTAAATTCTGATTATTGCTACTTCTCGAGATTCCGAGCATTATGTATATGTACTGACTCGGTGGTTTGAATAGGCCAAGACCACCAAGAAGATTGTGCTGAGGCTACAATGCCAAGGTTGCAAGCACGTCTCCCAGCATCCGATCAAGGTTGGTTTCATCGAAAAACTCCTTGCAGACCATTGTGTTTGATTCATGAGCTAATTTTTTGGTGTTTGTAACTGTGTTTTTGCAGAGGTGCAAGCACTTTGAAATTGGCGGAGACAAGAAGGGGAAGGGAACATCTCTTTTCTAAATGTTGTTATTCATATCATGTCGGATCATATGTTTTGTTGGCAACTTTTAGACTTCATGGAATTTTAGTTTTGGTAATATTGTATTTCCAGTGGAATATGGTCTTCTTTAAGTACTTATGGGGTATTGTTTTCTATCATTTTTGCCGTTTGGTTCAATACTGTGTTTTGATTTGATTTGATTTGATTTAGTTGTTTTCAGTAACTTTACCGAATTAATTGATCTTCACTGTTTAATTACTGATCATTTTTATTTATTTATTTCAAATAAAACGAGAGTATAAGATTCAAATATCAATATATAATTTCAATTATATTTTTATTTCTTTATTTTTACAATGTAATTTCTTCTTTTTTTCAATCTAGTTATTTAACCGAATTAATTGATCTTCACTGTTTAATTACTGATCACTATTTTTTTCTTCAAAACTTGTTGTGGAAAATGTCGTATAATATATAAAAGAGGCTTAAGTGTTCAATATTTTTTAATTTACCGTGATTATAGAAAATTTGAAAAAAATTAAATAAAATTTAGATAATAAAATAAATTTGTCTGTTATACTATCTCAAAATTTTTAACTCAATTTTATTTGATCGAATATTCACTCTATAAACCGATACTAAAAAAATCGAATTAACTGAAGACAGTAAAAATGCTAAGATTGTAATACTAATAAGTAAATACTCTTATTATATAATTAGTGATAATTGAAGAATTTAGAATATGTACGTAAATTGTTGAAATATATAAGTTTTGAATAATTAAAAAAAAAAAACTACTTATATATAATCTATGAGCAGCTGCTGCAAGAGCAGTGACTCTCTTCTTACAGCCCAAGGTGTTCAAAATCCCTAGCCATTTTTAATTTGGGCATTGTTCCTTTCCCGTTTTCCAAAATCCCTAGCCAGATTTCGTGTTAGAGGCAGCCATGAGGTTCCTAA
This sequence comes from Hibiscus trionum, assembly GCA_030270665.1. Lineage (NCBI taxonomy): Eukaryota > Viridiplantae > Streptophyta > Magnoliopsida > Malvales > Malvaceae > Hibiscus > Hibiscus trionum. The sequence goes on along the minus strand of BSYR01000045.1, from coordinate 8,147,282 downwards.
TTTCTAGCACCAAACGCCTCATTTCCAGCACCGCCTCCGCCGCCGCCGCCACCCTTTCCCGTTCATACCCCCGAAACTACAGCTTGATACCGATGGTGATCGAGCACTCTTCCCGCGGCGAGAGGGCTTACGACATTTTCTCTCGTCTCCTCAAGGAAAGGATCGTCTGCATCAACGGACCCATCAACGACGACACCGCCCACGTCGTTGTCGCCCAGCTCCTCTTCCTCGAATCCGAAAACCCATCCAAACCTATCCACATGTACCTCAACTCCCCTGGCGGCCATGTCACTGCAGGTCTTCCATTTTTTTGTACTCTTTCCAATTTTGAAAATTACCCAATTTTATCATTATTCTCGATAATATTGTCTGTGTTGTTCTTGGTACAGGTCTTGCAATTTATGATACGATGCAGTACATTAAGTCTCCAATCAACACAATCTGTTTGGGGCAAGCTGCATCCATGGGTTCTCTCCTTTTAGCTGCTGGAGCAAAGGGTGAAAGGCGGTCCCTTCCCAATGCCACCATCATGATTCACCAGCCTTCTGGTGGATACAGTGGCCAGGCTAAAGATATGACCATCCACACTAAGCAGATTGTTCGGGTTTGGGATGCGTTGAATGCTTTGTATTCTAAGCATACAGGCCAACCCATTGATGTAATTCAGAAGAATATGGATAGGGATTATTTTATGACCCCTGAAGAGGCTAAAGAGTTTGGCTTGATCGACGAAGTTATTGATCAAAGGCCAATGTCTCTGGTCACCGATGCTATTGCCAATGAAACCAAAGATAGCAAAGATAAAGGGTCCAATTAGGATTAGAGGCAGTAAGCTCTTTCTTGATCAGCTGTTGCTATTCACCATTCCCGTGGTTAACTGTTTTTTCTACCTGTTGATTGATTTTATGCTTCTGGAATTAATTTCCGAGATTTAGGGAGCTTGCTAGCGAATATTTCAATTGGTACATTTTCGGAATCATATGCATAAAGTTTTGCTGGCAAAGATTTTTATTTATCTTTTAGGGATGTGCACTTTAGTGGAAAAGTAGACATGAGTGGATGTTAGTTTATATATTTGATGCATGGCTAAATGCTTTTGCTATGAGGCTATGATGATGTTTGTCGTGTTTTGATGTCCCAAATGTGGATAAGCTAACGTTTGCACGCCAATCTGGATTGGTGAAGAAAACGAAATTTGATGTCTTAACAATGTAGACGCCATGCTTTGATGTCTTTAAATACCTTCAACATGATTATAATATTTAGTTTACACTCCCCCAATTGAACCGCCATTCATGCATTTTTCTCTCTTGCAGCTCTTGTTGGCTTTGAAAATATATTCTCTAAATTATCTGCTTAGAGGTGTCTGGCATTTGAACCATGAAGTGCAAACAGGGTTTTACTTGTCCTGTTCATTTGGTTTAGCTAGATACTCTCTCTCTCTATATATTATGTGTACACGCACACATATACACAGGAATGTTTTTGTTTAGATGCATTGACCCTAGAATAAGCCAAAATCTTGGCTTGTTACCGTGCATTTTAGTCTCCATGTGATGTGTAATGAAGCTTCCTACCGATTCTTTATCTCCGGACTTGAATTTTCAAATGTCGGTTACTTAGGAGATCTTTCAAGGTCATTATGCAGTAGGATATATGTTAGTTACTTGGTGTAAGATATCCAGAGTTTCTTAGGGTTCTAACTTCAATGTGAAAGTTGAAGCAGCTATTAGGCAAGAGCTTTCGTTATATTTGAGTCTAGACTCAACCAAGCGACATCACAAACTGTCTACGTTTTTGTTTAGGGCTAAATGAGGATGGTTGGCTGTTGGCATGGCAGATTTCCACACTAATTTATCAGTTCTTGCTGATGTTAGTCTCTTTTTCTGCACCATTCCTGATTATAATCATAGGGATGCAAAACTGGGCACTACTTTTAGACATTCATTGAATTTCAAGGCTCTGGATTATGACTGCTTGTGTTATTATTGAAAGACATCTAAATATTTGAATTATGGTGCAAATAAGATATGAGGTGCATATGTGATCTGTGTAGAGTTAGAGAATAGTGCTTCGTTAACAGTAGTTTTCTGAACGGCGATTTTGCTAATTGCTATCAGTTGGATGCCTCACAACTCTAGTGTAGCTTTGATCTGTAAGTGGGAATAAGGGAAGCTAATCCAGCACGGCTTTGTTTTTACGAGGGGACATTGTTTCGGCAATGCCTACTGTTGGAACTGTTTAGAGATGAGAGAAACTAGAAAAAACTTCTCACATACGTGAAGAGACCCATCTTTCCTCTGAGTTAGATTTTTTTTTTTGACAAATTCGTCCAAATTGCACTCCCAAATTATGAAGAAGTTGAGAGAGATTATGAAGAAATGGAAATGCTTATTATGTTAGCAACCTTCTAATGTAGATGTTGAGAGATCACGAGGTGGCAAGGGGAAAAAATATTAGTACTAGTATAAAAAGACATAATATAAACCTCGTCGTATCGGAAATGTTAGATAAGCTCGGCGAAGGTGGATGCCGCCCCGGTAAAGGGCTCCTAAGGGGCTTAGAAGCAAACATATTAATCTTTTTTTATGTCAGCTGCCTGATTCGGTAATGCAAGTTGAAAAAAAATCAATTATATTAGTACGTATAAAGTAATTTCCTGAATAATTGTAATTTTGGTATCCATAAGAATGAGTGAAAATTTTAAAGTAAAAATGAGTTTTTTTTTTAAAGAATAATATGTTAGAAACCGAGTAAAAATACATAAATACCTCTAATTTCATCTTAATATTATTACTTAGATTTAGTTTTCTTAATTGAATAGCACGTTACTCGGGTAGTCATATTAACCTTTACACGTTACACAGATATTATAGGCAGAGTATAAAACAATTTAATATTTTTTTAACATTGCCCCTATAATAGACCTCAACATTATTCGATCCATATTAATCGACCAATGAATTGAATAGTGGCTATACCATTTTTTGACGCATTGAATAATTTTTTGTTGTGTTTATATACAGGACAAAAAAAACATATATACACAAATCATACAACACAAGTCAAAGGAGGAAATCCCCAAATAAATGTCACTACTGAGCTTTTGTAGCTGTGTTTCTGAATCTCCCTCATTATCTGCCTTTGATATCATCAGATCAAACAAGGGTATAAATCCCAAATGACTAATGGACACATAGGAGCCGAGGGCATAAATACCAAATAACTTCTTAAAGAACTCGAGCTTTTCATGGCCGGTATATTCTGATCGTTTTTTTTACCTCGATTCGACAGAATGGACACCGTGAAACTGCTGATGAACATCTACGACAAAGCACATGGCCACAAGGAGCTATAGTCATATCAACTTCATTGCTCAAACATACCCGGCACAGCCATGCTGCTTTTGCTGTATCAGCTTCTTTTACAGCTACATCAAGCTTTTCCTGCAGAACGGGTTCATAACATTAATAAATACTCATCATCTCCTATTATGACTTAAGCACATGTCGGCAGCTATGTATCGTGATCGAACCATAAATCCTACATTGACTGTGTACTATGGTTCAACTCGGTGTACAAGTGTTCACTCTATTGGCGGACAAAACTGTGAGACTCAATGGACAAAAACTATGATGCTGAAATTTGCAAAGGCATTTGATCATAGCAAAAACTGAACCTGTTCAAGCAAGAGAGCTGTTCGGGATTCTTTTAATTGTTCTTGAAGGGTTACAGTTTGCTGCAGTAGTGACTGCTTCTCCACATCCATGTTGATTCCAGCTGCAGACAGCATCTCATTAACTGCCTGAACCAGTTCTGCAGCCGATACTCGGCCGTACTGCAGCTCCTTAATAGGCTGTCGATTAAAGAATAAGAACACCTGATTAGCTGCTGCTAAACGATAAAACAGAACAGTTAAGTCTTTTACTGCTAATGATTACCAGGAACAAGGATATAATTTGCTTAAATCCCATATGATACCGGACTTGACTGAATTAATTCAGAAATAGCGCTACAGTATCAAATACTTTAAAGTTCAAATTTGTATCTTTTTATCTAAATTGTTCTTTTTCTTTCCCTAGATGGAGTTGTTTTTTTTAATAAAAAAACTTAGGTTACAAGAAGCAAAGCAGCTAGTTAAGATGCCAGAGAACAACTCAAATGCCCTCGCTCCCTTCAAATGCATGCATATCCACTATTAGCCACCAAAACCACCATTGAAAAGTTTACAAATGCCTGGCAACTACTTCAACAGGAGTGCTCAAATTTGGTATTCTCAAGGACTCGGGATATTACCAAAGTGACATAAATGAATCAATACCAGTACAGAAATCAAATGGCTTTATGTAATCAGATTAAGCAAAGCAACGGTCATAATCATATTTCAAGAATCACGAGAGGAAACTAATACTGAAGGTAGAAAGTCAAAGATCCAAACCTGAGAAGATTTTCTTCCGCCTCTTTTAGAACTTTCTGGCATCTCATTGTGAGTCCTGTTGCCAGTTACAACGGAATTGTCCTCGGGCAAGATTGCTGAGGATGCACTGCTTCCCAATGATACACTTCTAAATGAGAAAACCTGGGAGGAAAGAAGAGAATCCGTCTTTCCTGGTACTGTTTCTACCTTGAACCTATAGAGGGCTTGGCCTGCTGAAGGTCTGACATCCTCTGGAACTCTACCATATTTCAACTTCTCTCCATCTTGAGTCCGCCAAGCTACTATTTCTCCCCTATAAAATGGTCTCGATGGGTGAAGCTGCACTTGAAGAGCATCTTGAGGCATTATCTCTTTGCCCATCAAATTGCTACCAGTGGTTTCAATTTCTTCTCTCTTGTCAGAGTGAAGTTTCAGAATGTCAACAATTACAGCTTCAGATCCTTCAGGACATGAAAACAAAGATCCTATAGGCAATGGAATGGGGGATCCTAAAACCTGGCTTACAACAGTTGAAACAACATCAAAAACAGAGATATAAGCTGGAGGCTCAGCAACCAAAATACAGCCTTTAGACTGGTCGACAAAGTAAAGAGTCCGATGTCTAGACCCGTTCTCCCACTCTGGAATTATAGAATCCTTAGATACAAGGGTAATATCTTGAGACCTTGATAGCAGCCAGAAACGGGTATGAAGGCACTTAACAAACTGCAGCTTGTCTGCAATAAATTCTAGAGAACTATGTATAATTCCCAACTCCAAATTTTTAATTCCTGGAGCATAACCAGTGATACTATTTATAAGAGTCCAAACAGCACACAGGAAGGATCTGCTCAACAGCTTCTCTCTGATAATAGCTAATGAGATAGAACCAATAGCATCCAGAGTCTCTAAGTTGCCTTCATTATCAAGTTTCTGCAAGCACAAGAATATAAATTGAATGAACTCAAATGCTACAATATTTTAATTGCAGGAGACTATGAAAACAACACCAAAAAGGTCAACAGAACAAGATCAGAATACCTCTATGACAACTTCAGATAGCTTTTTGATGCCTAAGAATGTACATATTCTCTCAGGAATATTTGGGTGAACAAATCTTAACCTAGAAGTGTCAATATGCTTAACAAATCTAGAGCCATATGAATCAATGTAGACACACGTTTTTGCATGAATGAGTCTGCAACCATCATCTGGGATTATACCATCTGATTTCCAGTGAGGCCTATCATGCATATTTGCCTCAACAGTTCCATCACAGACAAAATATAGAATTTCCATCACAGCACGGAGTTCATTTGGATTTAGCCGCTGATATCCACATGCTTGCTGCAGATTTAACAGAAGTTCTTTTGCAGAAGCAACTGATAGCACGTCCTGAAGTCCTAAATCCTTGAGAATTTTCATAAAAGGAAGATAGAGAGAAGGAAGCTCAAAAGCAAATGGTGCCAAATTAATTGTCAAACGTGCAAAAAGCGAGTTAGCGGGAACTAGGCGTGTTCCGTTGGCAGCAGGCAGAAATGCTAACCCTTGCAGCTTTGCTATATCTGCATAAGCGAAACTACCATAATTATAGTCCACTTATAACCATATAATTCAACCACTGTGATGTGCAAAAGGTAAACTTACATAAACCAAGATTCAATGAACTTATCAGTATAATTAGGTAATTATTTCATGCACGGGCGGTGGAAACAAAAGGTTTCCACAAGCACCTTAGTTTTAGGTTTTAGGGACTCCGTTTAGGGTTTAATGTTTAGGGGTTTAAGTATATGAGTTTTGAATTTAGGGGGTATGGTTATATTTAGGGTTAAAATTTAGGGTTTGTAGGTTAAACCCTAAATTCTAACTATAAACCCTAAACCCTAAACCTTAAAACTAAGGCGTTTGTGGAAACTTTTTGTTTCCACCGCCAATGCATGGGATATTTTCCCTAATTATATTAGTATGAAAAAAATGAGGGACAGTACTATTATTACCAACCAAATTGCTACAAGTAAAAAAATATAAATACAGTGATGTTCTAAAAGAAATTAAAGAAATTGCTATAAATCCATTCCATTTAGAGATACTTGACAGCACAAGAACATAGCAACCTGAAGAAGAGAGGGAACCCCAGATTTTATCCAAATACTTCAAAACTTCGAGAGAAGCATCATCAATGGTCATCATGCCTGATGCAGTAGGCCAATGAGCAAGAGTGTCTTCACCACCGTTTTTCCCGATAATCTGAGTCAAATTTTTGTTAATTGTGTTTTTGACATGCAAGCGCGTTCGGATTAAAACAAGGGGAATGTGAAGTTTCATACCTGCAGATGTTTTAGTACCATGGCAAAGGACGGAGGACTCCTCAAGTGCAGTGCCCCCCATGAATATTCAGGAGGAATAACATTTTGTCTAGAGAGTATAGGAGCACAGCTCCAAGCCAGAGGCCAGTCCTTTGGTAGAATAGCGTCACTATAGGAAGCAAGAACTCTCTTCACACCCACATTAGGCAGTCCTAATTCAGCAGGTACGCAAGAAATATTCCCTAGGAGATTACAGAAGTTATTTCCATAAAGGACAGCGAAGTTTGTAAGCACAGCTTCAATAACAGATCCGGCCAAAGTCCACACCTCCATAGTGACTTCACCGTGACAGGGGGTCACATCCGTCTCAAAATCATCAAAATCCCCAGTAGACTTCATGCACTCACTTCCAAGAAACTCTACCCTTTTGGCACATTCAAGTATCACATCAGCTTCTGTAGCAGTTCGAAGGCCCACCTTCCGTAGAATACGGAGCCACCCCTCTGTACTAAACCTTTCACCTGGAAATTTCTTCCTCTCACCTGAAAATACTGATGCTAGTAAAGCATCCCCAGGATCAAACAAATCCTTAGGTTTGTATACATCAGAAGAAAATTCATCAGCATTCCGAACAAACTTAGTTTCCCTTAGAGCTTCAACTACAGAAGAATCAGCTTGGAGGTCTTGCCAATTCGTATAAAGATATATCAGTGTATCTTCTCGTTCATTCTGAGGTTTCTCTTCGAAACGAGGCAAACCAAACCTTACCAGAATTTGTTGATCATGCAACTGAGGGATCCCAAGAGCATGGAGTAGAGAACATTCAATTGAATCTGTTGAATAAGCCAGACAGTGCTCATGGCATGGTTTAAGGAATGAACTTGATGAGATTATACAATGTTCTTGGTTGTTTAATCCTGTGAATGAACCCAAAACCGTTCTGTAGATGGGCAATGAGCGCAACACTTCAAGTTCATCTCTTCCATATCCGGACCCATTATTAGAGAAATCGAGAGCAAAAAGTTTAAGAAGTTCATCTCGATCAGCAGCAGAAAACAATGTGAGTTCAGGAAAAAAGCCAGCCCGTTTAGTTGCTACAAGCTTGGAGGCAATAACTTGCCCTAATGATTGGCTGGACGCAGGAAGCAAGTTGCAAGGTATAGCGCAATCCATGAACGCAACATCAAAAACAGGGATATGGCACTGATTCAACAACGATACCAACCAGGGGTAACGGTTTTTAAAAATTTCAAAAGCTAAAATGTACTGTTGAATTGAATCAGACTCAGAAGTTTGATTGACAGAAATTCCAGTCAGATCACATTGGCTTGCAGCTGCATCCATGGCACCATTCTCAGATATTGGACCAGTAACTGGAGGTGGAATGAAGACCAGATGGCGATCCCTTACACGACATAAAATTGGCCTCCCAAGATATGCAGGAACTAAAGGCCAATCAAAAAAGAGAGATAGATCTACCGATGAACCAAAAAAGCTTTTCCAAAAGGTTCTAATCCATTCAGGGGAAGGACCACCTTCACCACCAGAACCTGATGAATTCTCCCAGGAAAACCAGGGAGCCAAATTTGACTCCATAACATGATTGACCCAGTTCTCATGAAAAAGTAGTCTCATATGAGTAGCCATCAAGTGAAATGAGAAACTCTTCAGTTTAAGTGCTGTTTGAATGGCATGTTTTGAAAAAATATCAGCTAAAATTGATCTATCTAACACTTTTGGGTGGACAAATTTTGCTGCTAAAGGCCTCATCAACAGCTGCTGCTCCTTGTTTCCCAACCATAGTTCAGTCACCCCCAAGCGTGCTAAATGATTTGTTGCAGTTGGACATGGTAAGCGCTTGACCTCGGCAGCTATAGATAAAAGTTTCAGGTCTCCATTACCATTCCTGCTATTACTGCTACCGGCTCTATCGTCCCTCTGACCCAAGGTTCCACCCCTACCAATATCCTCCACAACTCCTCGACCAAAATCAAATAAAGCCTTCCCCAGATTTGTTACCATTTCAAGTGCATCACCTGAAATGGCTGCATTCTGAGAGGATGAGCCAGGATAAGTCCGGACATTAGACACTGGTACCGAGTCAGATCCGATACCCGCTTCATTGGTGACTCTAACAAAAGCATTTGGGTTAATGGGATCTACTAACATATCATCTCCATGAGAATCAGATGATGACGGCAACTGAATATCAGACAAGCAGTACTCAAGAACATCTACAAAAGTATCAACAGATCGAAGAACAATAGAAGTGGATGAAACCTTCAATAGATCACGGACCATTTTAGGTTTAATTTCTCGAACTGTAATTCCCACAGAATGGATTTCATTCACCAACTCCCACGGTACTGAAAACACCTGATAATGTTCCTTTACAAAGCTACAAACAGTAGCGGGAAGCAAATTGCCACCCACCCCATTGCCAGGCTGGGACAGAAACATGCCTTCTTCAGCCTTGACTAAATTTCCTGAGTACAGCTGCCAAACTGGAAGGTCAACCAGGCGGGTGTAGAAAGGCCTTATAACTTGTTCAATCAGGCATTCCCAATCAGCTTTAAGCACTTCAGCTGATGATAATTTACTATCATCATCACCCCCATCACTTGATACATAACCATTAGACCTTGGCCAAAAGGAATAAATTTGATCTCCGTAAGCCTTCAAAGACAAAGCAACTGCCTGACTGGAACTTGAATCAATACTAGAAGTTGAAGGATCTCTCCTTAATTTCTGCATTTCCACTACCAGTTCTATGTAGGAATCACGGACGCAGGACATCAGTTCTCTATTCCAAGCTTCAATCAACTGATCTCCAGCATCAGGCCGCACCTCATGAAATCCATCATTATTTTGGTATTTAAAGAGACAACGACCACTGTTGTGGCGCACAAGGAAACATCCAAGAACAGTGACGGGCAAAGTTATAACACCAGACAGAGGAAGAGGAGTCATAATGGAGCTTGTATGATGAACATTAGTTGGATGGCCATTGCGGGATATATGTGCAGCAACTCCAGCAACAGGTGTCAAATTGTAAGCTAAATAGCGCCTAAGAACAAATATGACGACTGTGTCAAAGAACATCATGATACTGCTGATATTTCTTAGGGATCAAGAACAAAAGAGGATATTTCTTAGGGATCAAGAACAAAAGAGGATACATATAGTGTATATGCCAACTTCTTTTATTCTGAATAAAGATAACATTTTGAACTATTGCAAACAAAAGAAAAACAGCATATTTATAATTTAAGTAGTGAACGAAGATTAAGGGAAGAGGAGAGGAGTTGAATGTTACATTAGTTATAAATCATTCACAGATAAGAGAATAATACCCAAGAAACAGTTTACTTTCAGCATACCTATCAAGAGCCATGTTTCTAGTCTGCCCAGATCCCAAGCTGAGCACAACAAGCCATCTATCCACAAATCTAGTTCCTTTTTGGAATACGTTCACATCGATCACATGCAATTTAACAGCAGCATTTGAGCTGCTAAATAACCTGGATATTTGAAATTTCCTCCACCTTTTTTCAGAAAATGGATTCCTCAAGATAGCTGATGATGGATCAATAAAAACAGAATAATCCTGACAAAGCTGTGTACTTCCTTCCTCCCATGTAGAAACTGACACCTGGATGTTTGAATTTAGATGATGATTTATGTTTTAGAAGAAAATGGTACAAGCAGATATATCATCGCATAATTCCTTATTTCTTCCCCAACATAAAAAAGACCAGAATGATGCAGTGGCACTTGGCCAAGTAATTACTGTCCCTAGCAAAGAAGAGCTTGGGTATCATTAAAAATCCTGGTTGGCCTTCTCAGGCCACCAAGTCCTTCGTGAATAACAAGGCTTGGAAAAATGAAGAAGGAAAGTGCAATGCTAGGCCAGAAAAGTCCATTTTTTCAGTGGAAAAGAAGGAATACAAAGGTGAAGAATCTTTACCTGCAAAACTGACTTTAAGAAAATAAGAATCCTTGAGGCCTGCTCCAAAAATCTGTCAATTATTTTATTTACTCTATTCAATCCCAATTCAAATCCATCTTTCAAGCATTCTGGTGATAGAGGCATGCGAATGATTGTAGAGTCTGATGATGACCATGGCATCTTTTGATCAATCAGCATCGGAGTAAACTGATCACGAAATCTTTCAGTTAAACTGGTACCTGCAAAAGAAAAAAAAATCATTTCAAGCCTGCTTGCACAGGTAGGCAAAGATGGAATGGTAAAATTTCAGAAAAGCATCTAAAGCTTGGGAAGAGCATATGATCTAAGAAAGGAGGGCATATGGAATAAGAAAAGGCAATCATTAAGGCTAAACCAATCATTATGAAATAATTAGCCCATAAGTCTTTCATCCAAATGATATACTAGGGCTTATGAGTAGAATTGTGCTATCTCAATAATGAATGACCCTATGGTAGTCAAAACACAAATAAAATAAAAAAAATCATTTTTTATAGCAAAGGAATACCAAATCAAGCATAAGAATAAAAACAGAGAAAATGAAAATGAAAGAAAGAACTTAGTTACCAATCAAAGAAAACATTTTTGCTGCCGGAGCCTGACTTGACGGTGCAGAAAGTGCCACCCCACGAGGATCGAACATATAGAAATAACCACCAGAGACGATAGACAGGAGATCACAAATGAAGTAACAACTTAGCAATCCCAGACCATAGTTTAGAGTATTAGCACGAAGTCTCCATGGGGGGATCAGCTGAAGACCACTTATCTCCTCTCTGTTCAAGCTGGCCCCTTCAAGAATAGCTACCAAAGCAGGCCCTTGGAATTCAACTACCCTCAGAAAGTAAAACAATATTCAGAAAATCATTCAGTTGAAAACCAAAGACAAAGCTGGGCAAATTGTTTCAAAAAAAATGGACTACAAAAGATCAAATACAATAATAAACTCATTGAAGGAGAGGATGCTGATTACTTTTACCACAAAAAGTTGCACCCTGCCATTTTAGAAATAAATGACTTTGTTGACAGAGTTTCAAAGCTGTAGCACCCTTCCAAGAATGTTACAAGTTAATTTTCATTCTAATCCCTGGGGTCCATGATCTATACAACACTTGCAACCATAAAAAAACATCTACCATAGCCTAATCTACTAAATCCAAGCAGTGTGACTAAAGAAACATTTAAATGCAAATTCCTTATCCTTGAGGGAAAAAAGGCCCATATCACATATTCAACAAATTTAGAACTAGATTCATTACCTAAGTTGTGCTGCAGCAAAGACTGGCGAGGATGCTCCCTCTTGTCAAATATTAGGTGCAGCTTCTTAGCTTTACAGCAATCTGCCAACTCAAGTAGGTCAAACAACAAAAATTCATTGTTCCCATAAAGAGAGAGAAGTTCACTTATTCTTGCGAAGTCCATGCATGGCAGATCTTTAGTCATATCTTCGCTCACTAAAGAGAGACAGCGGAGGGATTTTACACCCAACCTATTGGCTAAATCATTGTTGATACTTGGATGTATAAAACATTTCCCAGCCAGGGCACTATTTTCAATCCAAGGTGCATCGTTATACACCAGCTCCCCAGCAGACACCAAAACACCACATGAATCAGGAATTAGCAGAGGAGTATTAGATGCCTCAAAAAAAGGTTTATCTGATGAACAGTCAGCGATGGCTTCAAGGACACAGTTGACAAAACCCAATTGATCAGCTGATAAAGGAAGCCCCTTCAAATCATTCTGTAGGCGTTGCAGAACATGGAAGTAGTCCCAAATATCAAAACTGAGCCTGACACCTAATTCCAAGAGTAAATCTCTAAATTCTGCCAGCTCCGATGGGACAACATACAAATAAGGAGTAAATTTCACAGGAGAATCAAATGCAAGTGCATTTGGCGAAACAAAATCATCTCCAATCCAAACCCAGGAGACACCATCCAAAGCTGATTTCAACACAATAAAATCATCAGTACCAAGATGCTCTTGCAATTTAGTGTAAAGCATTGGGATGCCCTGCTGCAGTTCAGTGTCAAAATCAGGCTCCACCAAAGAATGTAGCTTCAGATGGCAGTAGGACTTAGACAGCTCTATTAATTGTGTGGAAAGAACATGTATGTTCAGCTGATCCAACCAACCAAGTCTGTTTTGTACATATAATGAGTCACATTGACCATCAAGAATATGCATAGTTGAGGACACCATCCACATCTGCGATTTAGGTCTCACAATGCTCGAGCATACTAGATGGCTAGTAGGTTTTAACCATGGAAGCCCTTGCAAAGGGGGATTGACACGAACTGGGCACCAAGCAATGATTTTCATTTCAGACCAAAAATCTTCTTCAGGCATATCATCCATGAAGTTGCCTATAACATTGTTAATGTCTATATCATCCTTAGAAATGGTTTCCTCCCTATGAGGGAAGTCGGCAGCAACTTTATCACCATCAACAACATCACTATTCTGATAAAATTGGTCACCTGGCATCTCATTGTCATTGCCTTCTGATGCAGGATAATTTCTTGGAAGCTTGTCCGAGATTACCTGTTGTACATCACCTTCTCTCTTAGGTGAAAGCTTACATGCAAGAGCATCTAAATAGAGAAGCAACTTCCTACCATAAGTTGCTGCTTCTGGGTCCCCAGATTCATGCAGTATAGAAATAGATCTAGCACAATCAAGAAAACCAATAAAACCCAAAGTCCTTCTAAGTCCAAGGCTGACTAAAGTGTTTAAAGTTTCAGGGTCTGAGAACTTCTCGGAAGGAAAGAAAACTTCATTATGGAGCAACCTTCTTAGCTCAGGGACTCGAGGATCATAAAGCCTGAAAAGAGTATAACAGTGAGAAATTGATAACATGGGATCCTTCAAGTGATGCTAAAAACGAATCATCAAACATATGGAATTCTTGCAGAAACAAAAGGCACCTAGTTTGAGTGAATGGGTGGAAAGAAATAGACTATGGTAACATTACTAATTAATTGGCCTAAAAGAAACCCTGCAAACTGCAGGAGATGAGAAAATCATGGATATTGTTTGGAAACAAATAAGATACTTAAATGAATAAACCTGGATGGAGGCTGCCAAGAACCATTTGCTGCTAGAACAAAAGGAGTTGTGGAGAGTGCAGATCTGATGGAGATGTCTTCATCAACTAGAATCTTTACATCATGTAAAATGGCAGGAACAGCTCCCTGCTGTGAAAGGAATTCTGACATGTGACTGAGAACATAACTTTTATAGAACTCCACCTTTGATGGCTCTTCAATATCCAAATACCTTGCAAGAATGATTCTCTCTCTTTCTGATTCTGCACGCACAAAATCATCATTTAACATATCCTCACGGATGCCATTGGGTTTTAGCCATTTAACAGGCTTATTCAGGCTGACTAGTTTTCTAGTTCTATATGACTCAAACATTGGAATATGTTTAATGGTGTCAATATGTAAGTCTGTTATATGCTCCTCATGGTACCACTTCGACTGCAGAATATAACTACGAAGTTCATGCAGCTCCCCTTCCGATGCATCAGTGAAAAGCCCCTCAATGCTCTCCATTTTACCATTTCCGGCCACTGCTAGAACTGCATTTAATATTCCACTTGCTGTTGGAGACTGAACAAAGAGTTCTAGCTGTGGATGTTGTATTTCCATGTCTTGTCTTAAAAATAAGCAACCGACTTTTAGCAACAAAGTGGACATGTTCTCACTCCACCCGTCATTTTTAATCACATTGGAACTTTTAACTAGTTGCAAAAGATAATTGTCGTCAACCGGCAGTATCGGCCACTTAGAAAATATTGAGAGGTCATCACAACATGAATTCAAATAGCTCCAAAGCAACTTCATCCATTCCAAACTTGGGTGGCCTTGATGACCAGGAACCCACCTTACCTTCTTAGCAAGCTGCCAATCAGCAGGAAGTAGCTTCAAAAACAGCTTTTCAAGCAAATGGCATGATAGAAAAGAAATATTTGATTGCTCACTTTGGGCCATATCACATAGTTTTCTATGAACCACTTCCGAAAGCTCACAAAAAACCAATTGTTGTGGAAGTAAATCCTTGAGAAGACCATACTCATCTCCCTTTGCAATATAGATTCTTTCACCAGCTCCATTCTTCTCAAATGTTGTAAATGAGCCATCCGCAAGAGGTAACAAAGGTAAACCAAACAAACAATCAGCTTGAGCAGGAATTTTTAAGTCAAGCAAGCAATATTCAAGGGTCAAGATCACTGCATTCCTGTCCTTTAAAGCACGTTTTCGCCTAGATAACAGAGACCTTAGAAGCTTAGGTGTCAGATAATGTAATAACGGGCAGACCTCCATGAATCGCTCTACAACTGGTTTGGGAACATTTGCAAGAGGTAGACCGGCATCACATAATGCTTCAACAAGCTCATGAGCTTTATGGAAGGTAAAATCAGGAAAAATAGCCTGTTTTGTCGAAATCCACTGACCCCCTCTAGCTTTTGTATACAATATACGAAGACCAAACTCAGCAATGAAAATATAAAGTTTCCGAACCACAGATGCCCATGGCTCCACGCCCATTGTTGTTGGCCAAAAGGAAAAGAACAACTCACATGGACCAATTAGCGAACCAATTTTCTCAAGCAAGTGACCATATGCAGGAGCAACAACATCTTCAAGCAAGTAAATATTCCAGTCTGACCGTTTTTTCCCACCACCAGCCATATCATTACCAAACCAGATATCCCTACGATTTGATGACAACTCAAAATATGCATTAACATGTGCTGGAAGACCGGTGCTGATTGGCAATGGCAAAAAGCAGAAAGCACGCCCCTCGATGTTCTTCCTATCTTGAATCGAAGCAATAGAAAGTTGAAAAATATCACCAGCACAGGCGTTCTCCCGGCTAAAGACATCACATATTTCCCCATCCACTTTGATAGACTGTATATGTGCAGCAACACAAGCCCAGGGGATCGATTTATGAATCTTGTCACCAGCAACTGCACTGTTGGTTTTATCCCGTCCATTGCCTAAACATTCACCAGTTATCCAACAGTGTGACACAATACCAGATGAGTTCTGTTCAGTCACCACAATCTTCTGACATTTATGTGGCAAATCTCTATCTATAGACTTACTCAATTTCTTCAACAATTGTTCTTTATCCATTCCACCATGTTGTTTTGCATCAATGAGGCCAAACATTTGATGCAAAGCATCAGAATGCAATTGTGGCTCACTAATGCAGTTTCTCTGCACACGATGCATAAGTTGCATTTCATGACCAGCTCCTTCCTTCACAAAAATGGAGACAGACTTCACATTGCGAAGAAAAAGTAGAGCATCTGAAACAACAGCAGTGAACGAAGAAAAGAGGGACATGACATCCTCAGGGGAATATTCTTCTTTTTTAATCTGACTACGTGATGCAACACTAGCACTCCTAAGTGGAAAACGAAAAAGAGTGCCAGGAAAAAAATGCTGCAAGTCGCAGCCAAAATATAGAAATGGAGAAAATTGATCAGGAAACTGTTCTAAAACCTTTCTCCCGACAAATTTTATTCGCAGTCCAGGGTGGGATGGAGAGATCCCTGGCAAATTACTAGCATGCGGATCAAACATAACGATGTTTTCCCCAGAAACAAATGCGGGAATGTCCGTGAAATGATAGACACAATTAAAGCCCAGACCAAATCTTCCAATTGCGAAAGGCTTTTCAAGTTTGCTTTCCTGACCAATACGAGATATTGCATATAAATCTTGTGGACTAAATACAGAATCATTAAAGCAGTAAAGGGCAGGGCCTTGCCAGTCAGCCATTTCAGGAGAGAGAATAGAAGATGTTCCATATTGAGTTTTATCCAAAAGAAAGATCACTTCAGAAGCTCTTGCATCTTCAGCGTTTTGAACCAGCTCAAAGAGAACTCCAGGTCCATCCGCATACATCTCAAGTATATGTTTAAGCCTTGTTGTCAAGGCTTCATGCTGCCCGAAGGCTTCAGCAGCACCAGATAAACTCAAATTCATAGAGTCAGCACTCTCAGCAAGCAAGATTCGACGAAGTGAACAGACACCAAGCTTCTCTGCAACCTCATTTGATATGTTTCCATGAACAAATCTGTGAGTACTCCTTGCATTCATGACTGCAGCAGATGTGCCAGTAAATAAGGTATCGGAGTCATCAGATCCAAGAAACCAGGGGGCATCATTATAAACCAAATCACTAGCAGGGAGTAGCCTTGCTGATACATCTGGTAAATAGATCTTAACTTCTTCATGAAACTGAACTCCTGAAAGATGCTGAACAATCGTTATCGCTGCCCTGGTTTCGTCGGCATCAAGTGGAGAGGAACCTTTTCTGGCTGCCATTCTGCCTAAAATATTAGCATAATCAAAGGGTTTCAAAAACTCTCGAATACCAAGCTCCAAGAATAACTCCTTGAAAACTGCTAAATCCATTGGTATAACGCGTATATAAGGAGTCAAATGAAGAGGACCATCAATAACCACCTCATCCGAAGTTGCAAATCCATCTCCAACCCAAATCCAACGGCACCCTTCCAAAACAGCCTTTACAATGTCCATCTCATCAGAACCAATCATGTTCATTAATATAGAGTATATCCTCGGCATTGCTAGAGCTAACTCCTTCCGGAGCACCTGGTCATTCACAATATCATTGTTTTTCCCAAGCTCAAGTAACTGGGCGGCAATTGCACTCCCCCCAGGCGGAGTTAGCCATCCAAGGTTATAGGACAATGCTGTTGAAGAACATTCACCATCTAGTATTCGCATGCTTGCTGAAACAAGCCACAAGTCTGTTTGCAATCTCACAAGCTTTGGGGGAGCAACCTTGGATGAAACAACAGGCCATGGTAAAGCTTGAAATGGAGAAGAAACTAACACTGGACACCAGCAAATCAGACGGAGATCATTCCAAAACTTTTCCATGTCAGATCTCATGTTGCGAGGCCTAAATGCAGTTGCAGCTCGTGAGAATATTCTGTTTACAGCTCCTTGATCATCACTTAATTGATTGGGCAGCCATTTCATTGCATTTACTTCTAAGTATGAAAGAAGTATTTTACCTCTTGAATGCGCCTTTTCCTGATCTTCATGCATTATTTGCTCAACTTGTTGAGCACTTTCTATGACTGTTTCAGGAGTTACAGATGTCCTAAGGCCCAAACCCTGCAGCATGTCCAAGATGGCAGATTCTTGGAAAGGGTCAGAGGGGAAACAATCGGAGTTCTCTAGCAAAGCATATAATTCTTCATTACGAGGATCATAAAGCACTGAAGGACATTTAAGTGCACCAGTGGAGGTAGGTACAAATTCCAAATTTCTCAAGTTATCTCGAAGAGAAGTATCTTCAATAGATAACTGAGGCAGGTTCTCCAGAATAGAAAGCATAACACTGTCACGAACTTCATTATGCATTTCTTTTATTCTATTTAACACTTGCTGCCTGTAAAAAAGAGCTTTCCCCATTCTCTTAACTTCATAAAATCTTACCAAAATCTCTTCTTCACTATTTGAGGAGCAAAGAACGAATTCACCTCCAAGAAGATACTCGGGGATGCCTAAAGGTGGCAAGTATTTTTGAGGATTCTCTAAGTCAGAAAAACAAAAACTTCGAGCAGATTCTCCAGTGTGGACCCTATAAATGGGCAGTTTCTTGCAATTTTTTATTCTAGAACTGTCAACAGATTCTCCCACATACCATTTTGGATTAAGAAGAAACTCACGTAACTCATTCCTCTCTTCCTCTGTCAAGTTACAACTAAATGTCTGTATTATGCTGCCGTTTGAAGAGACAATATCAAAAATGGATTCCAAAACACCTGAAAAATTGGAATCAGATACATAATGAGACAAATCAGGATGTTCAACTCCGTAATCAGGGTCCAGTATCTTGCATCCAATCTTCACAAGGATGCTTTGTATGCTATCAGAAAGTTTCTCCGCCTTGATAAGCTTTGACTGTCTAGAAGGTCGATACAGATGCCCTGAGGTTGAAGGCAAAATAGGCCAATCTCCAAACAACAACAACCCCTCACCCTGATTCTGCAGATATTGCCAGAATAGCACAAACCAGGATTTAGTTGGAACAGTGCAAGATGACTCTGGTTCCCAGAGAACTTTACCTTTATATCTCCATTCAGCAGGTACAAATCTAGGAAATAATTTAACAAAATGCTGAACACTGAAAACAGCAAGATTTGCTTTTGATGACTTCGCAATAGCAGAGAGCCTGCTTAGTATATTAAGGGGAATGTCCCGATCAACTATTATATCAGAAATTTGATGAAGCAGCATGTATTCTAACTCATTACAAACAAAATAAGAAACCCCTTTCATGGCTTCGGAAAATATACCAAAATCACCATTTGCCAAAGGAATCAATGACAGGTTATTGGCATATGTACCTACATCAGCATCAACCAAATCCTCAAGACAATATTCCAATAATACAAGTTTCAAAGATTTACCCAAGCTCATAAGAGTTTCACATAACCTAAGAAAACGGCGTACTGTATCAGGAGTAACCACTTTTTGCTGAAAATCAGTAGCGTATTTCAGAAACGTATCAAACAGGTAATTTGGCAAATGGACAATAGGCATTCCTAGCTGCAAGAGAGCCTCAGCAAGTTCTTTGCTCTTTCCAAACTCCTCGTCATGAAGAAAAGCCTCTACCGGTGATACCCACTTTCCTCCTCCCAGATCAGAATACAGAACAGCATAAATACCAATATTTTTGTATATGTGCTCAACCAATATGCTCCATGGCTCTTCAAAAGAACCCCTGGGCCACAAAGAATAATACGAGTTTGTTGGACCAAGCAGTTCCTGCACACCCAACAGCATTTGCATAAAAATAGGAGCTATAACATCTTCCAAAAGAAGTCTATTCCAGATGGACCGGATTTTTCCACTTCTGTCCATGTCAGCTCCATACCAAATGCCACGACGGTTTGAGGAGACCTCAAAGTATGCATTAACTTGCACTGTCAACCCAGTTCTCACTGGCAATGGAAGAAAACAGAAAGCTTGACCAAGCTTCAGAGTCTGTTTAAAATGCATCACAGTAACATAAGATTTTAGTAAGACAAGTAAGAAGTCTGAAGTAAGAGGTACAAAACAACTCAAACCAAAAAGGGGCACTTCACTTTCTGTTTTTAACTTAGATATACTTATATAGAATACCACAAGATAACCAATTAACATAATAAACCAAATTTTCTCAGCTGAAACCAGAGCATCTTCAAATATAGCAAAACGAATTCAGAAGACTAAAATTTTATAGAATGCTTCCACACAAAGGCACTGCATTCATAAATTTTTAAACATGAACTATTAAAATTTGCTGCTTCTGGTCAACTACAATATAGGCAGTGCAATACTTAAAACAAAATGCTGTGAATTGAAACTCAAGTCTCCATAGAAGTTTCTTTAAAAAATTTATACAACATACTATTATATTTATTATTATAAACGTGATTTACAAAAGGCTGATAAGGTTAAGGTAAAATAAAGTTAAATTATAGAAGGATGTTGTCAACATTATAAACTTCGAGACTAAAGCAACTCAAAAGCATGATTTTGGGTAATCTAACTAGGATCATAAAGGAGGAAAATATATTTAAAGTCATATTTCCCCATGAGTTATAAAACAGACTTTTGGCTGGCCTGACCACGTAAACCACTATTATCTACAAATTGGTTTCTAGTAAAACCAAATGCTTATTATGCTCCTATGCTTAATCAAGAAAAAGGGAACCTATCGTAATACATAAGCTCATCGCACCATATGTTCCATGCGAACATCACCAAACACCTTGGAACAAAGTCCAAGTTGTCATGGTATCGTACATGAGAAAATTAGTTCAAACAGGATCAAAAGCATGTCAGGCTCCATAACTTACAAAGCCATCACATCAAGTTTTTTCAGTGCCATATACATACAGAGATTTATTACCATTAATCATACCCGCAAAAACTACAAAACAAAGCAAACACATTATGAAATAAACAACTCAGGGCATATCATTTTGGCGACCGGAAAAAAGAAAACAGATAAATTAAAACTTCAAACCAAAATAATCCACCACAATGGCAAGGACATTTTAAGTACAGCTAATTACATCTGATGAATTGTCTGATATACATGCCGCAACTGATGCCCAAGGTAACAGGTGAATATCATACTCTTTGGAAGCAGTAGCAGCAAAAGAACCAATCCTGCTAGAAGCAGAAGCCATCGATTGCACTATATAAAAAGTATCAATCCTTTTTCTACATTCACTCCCCGCCATCACTTCACTCAAGAATTCAACAGAATACGCATCCACCTCATTACCTGTACTGTTAGCAACTGATTTTGACAATCTTAGAAGCGCCTGCCGATGCCAAATAATTTCATCATTAGGAGAGTTAAGGGAGCACGAAAAAAGCTTTTTCGGCTCAGATTCTCCAGCATCCCATGTATACATTTCTATACACAATACACTTTTAAGAAAAAGTAACGAGAAAACCCCTTCCTCAAAAAGCTGGGAAAACATGGAGGCAATATCATCTTCCAAATAAGCTTGTCGGGAAAGCTTACTTCTGGCAGCTTGATCAGAATTCCTCAAGGGAAAACGGAATAAAGTTCCGGCAAAAGGATTTTTCATATCACAACCAAATACACAATAGGGAAGGAATTGATCATTGTATATCGAAAGAGCTGAAGAAGAAACAAAGTTGATTCTTTTTCCAGGATTGGCTGTTGATACATTGGGAAGATAAAAACCCTGAGGATCAAATAGTACTACGTACTTGCCACTGACGAATGAGGGCAAATCGGTCAAGTGATAAACTGAATTGAACCCAACCCTAGAAAATATTCCAAAAAGAAAAGGCAAATAAATATATATAGAATGCAGAAAGAAAAACGGTAAGAAGCTGAAGATTAGTATAAAGCAATCTGAGAGAGAGGTTACCCAAATCGGCCAGTTTTCCAGGCCTGCCCGTGTTTCGTACTCCCGCCAATTCTAGAAATACTAACGAAATCTTCTTCTGTGAAAACCGCATCGTTGTAAGCAAGTAGAGATGGACCTTGCCACTGCGCCAAAGAATCCGAGAGCAATGAATCGGAGGCGTGTGAGCGGCGGTCAAGGCAGAGACGAACTTTGGTAGCGCCGGCATCATCTGCATTCTGAATGAGTTCCTTTAACACGGTGGTCCCCTCCGGATAGTTCAGTAGGACCTCCCTTATCCGCCGGGTCAAGTCCACTTTCTGCCCGAAGTCTTCGAGAAGAATCGGATCCCTCGCCGGCAATTCCATCCTTTCTAATTTTTTATATGTTTTTTTTGTATAATTTTCAATCGTATCTGTACGGCAGGTGATCAGAATGAAGCCATGCAGGTGGATTTAGTAACGTGTAAAGCAGCGAGGGTTTGTCGGGGAAGGAAGGGTCATGTTTTGTGCCGAAGAGAAGAGTTCGCGAAGGCGGTGGCGGATTTTAACTAATAAGAGCCGTCTGGTTTCGGATTCTCGTCGGTCAGCCGGCCAGACTTTCGAGACTTTTTGCTTTGATTTTTTAAAAGCCTGAATTCCCAATTTACAAATCGGCTGGGAGTCTACCAGAAGCTCATTGGATGATGGAGTTTATTTCTATTAACAATCTTTTAAATTTGAAGAAAAAAATGAATTTATTTATGTAAATATAATGAGTAGTTTTAAAATGTATAAGATTTTACCAAAGTTGATTTGAGAAACATATTCGATTTGGTTTTCGGAAATATTTTTTATTTTATTAAAGATATAATATTTTATTTTATTTTATTGAAAGTTGAAAAATATGTCTAGTGATATAAATAAAAATTTGATTTAAAAAATACAATTACGAAAATACTTTTGATTGGATATTTATTTATGATAGAAACACGATAAATAAGAAGTTTTTATATTTTTCCAAAACTTAATTTTCTCTTTATCTTCTTTTTGCTTAATTGGATAGTTGACAATTAGTGTTTTTTATTTTAATAAAAATCAATGTTATTATAGTATGTGTTTCTTCTATTTTTGTGACACGTTTTTCATTGACTTTTGTGGTTCGTTTTAGGTGTCGTCTGGCATGATTTCAGCATAATGTACCAGTAATTTGGTGTTCGTATAGAAGGCAATGACAATGGAAGATGTGATAAAGACTCTCGATGAATTAGGTGAGAAATATTCTTCTCTTGATTCTCGCGTGTTACGAAATTTCGAATTCATAACGGTTGTGGAGTCTTGGGTCGAGAAACTCTTGGAATCCGAGAAGGAGGCCAAGGTGGTGTTCGGACAGTTGGAGTCGATAGACCTGGAGAAGCTGGTTCGTTGGATTTTGAGATGCTTGAGTCCATGGAGAGGATCCGAGAGCAGGTTCAAGAGGCTCTTAATGGGTTGGATATAAAAATATCTGATCGTGGCGATGCCTTAGAGACTACAATGGAAACTCTAAGGGACGAGGCCAAGCAGATCCAAGGTGTTGTGGAGTCACGTCTTGAAAAGTTAGAGTCCACGGAGGACAGGTTCAATGACGAGATGCAACGTATCCGCGACGAGCTGAGAATAGTTCGAGAGAGTTGTGCTCGTGAAGCTGAGATAGAAGCTTTGCGAAAAGAGGTGAATAAGCTTAGGAGTGAGCTGCTTAGTTGCAAGACCACAATGAGTGAATGAGGTGCGCTCAAATCTTTCTTAGAGGGACTTAGATTGGGGGCGAAGCTTGCAGTGGAGCAAGGTGATGCCCAGAGACTTTCAGAGGCCGTTGTTGTTGAACCTCTGAGTGAGCTTGTAGAACAGAAGCAAGCAAGTGTTGAGTCGATCAAGCCCAGTTCGGGAGACAAGGGGATTGGTGAGGCTAAGTCCGTACCGAAAAAGAAGGTGAGCAAGAAGTTGAAGTGCTACTTTTGTGATGGTCCTCATCCGATACGATGATGTCCCGAGAAGAACCGCCTAGCTGCCATGGTGAAGACAGCAGACGAGTCAGAGGGAGAAGTAGCGAGACTTGGGGCGATTGTTTATGTCAATGCCGCCAAGGTGAGCATGAGTCATGGTTCGACTACAAGTGCCACAGTAGTCAAGTCAGGAACGAGACTTGGAGCGATAGCAAGTGAGAAAGTTATCAAGCCGATGGTGATGAGAAAGAAATTGGAGTGCTACCGATATAAGAGGCCTCACAAGTTGCGAAGATGCCCAGTTCAAGCCAAGGAGTCCAAGAGGTTGGGCAAGGCCAAGAGTACTGTGCCGATCAAGCTTGGTTCAGAGTTGTCTAGTTCTGCCAAGGGTACCGAGCAAAATGAGTTTAAAATGTCCGAGAAGACTACGAGAGAGCTTGCCGAGGATGTTTGAAGGAAGAACATTGCTTTAGAGACCACACTGGAGAAAGGGTCTAAGGCAGCGTGTGAAACAAATATTTTAATTTTGATATAACTAAAAACCTAAGGACTAAATTGAAAATGTCAAAACGAATTTTAAGTCCTCAAAATATCCCTATATAATTTTAAGATTATGCCCAAGTTAAAAACAAGCTTTTCAAATATTTTTCTAAGTGTTTCAAGTCAAAACAGTGAATTTTAAGCTCATGTTTCGAAACGGCCCTCAGGCGTTTCGAAACGTTTTCATCACTGTCGACCACTGTTCCGAAACGTGTATCAAAACACTTGACCCCGTTCCGAAACGGTACCACTCGTTTCGAAACTGTTATTTATATTTGATTTAAAAAGAGTACAACGGTTCAAATATTTGCTGATTTTTTAAAGATAAAAAGGGTGTTTCGAAACGGATAAAGGCCGTTCCGAAACGACCCTTGACAGTAGCAAATCCGTTTCGAAACGGATCCATATCGTTTCGAAACAGGTCTTAAGTTGATTTTGAAAATATGATCGTTATAGTGTTTTTAACTGAATTTCTGAAAATCGTTAAGGCGTTTCGAAACGGGCTAAGACCGTTCCGAAACGACCTTTGACAGTGGCAAAAGTGTTTCGAAACGGCCCTAAGGCGTTTCAAAACGGGCTTCTTAAATGCACCCCAACGGCTCTTTCTATTTTAGTCCGTTCCGAAACAGGTACCCCGCGTTTCGAAACGGGTTGGTGCAGACTGCATTTATGGTGGCAATAGAGGGTTCCAACGGCTCCATTTATGTTCCCAACCACCCAAACGGCTAGAAATCAATGAGAAGGTATAAAAGAGACATCCAAAAGCATCAGCAACAACTATTGATCCAAAAGCAAACATCCAAACATCAAAATCAAGCAATTGTGCAAAAATCCCATTTTGTGTAAAAATCCCAATTGTAATCTTCATTCATATTTTGTCAAATTGGGTTGAGTGCTTGTATTGGGGCTATCATTTGTATTGAGAGATACCTTATTAGCCTTCAAATTTCTTTGTTCTCTTGTGTGAGGGTTGGGTTGATTTTTGGGTAGAAAAATCAACCGAAATTGTAAAGGGTTGCCTCCTTGTCCTAGAAAAGGGGAAGAACGATTTAGTGGAATTGTTGCAAATCCTTAGTGAAGCTAAGGTAGTGGATGTAGAGTTCATTTGGAACTTGAACCACTCTAAATCTCTTGTCCATCAATTTTTAATTTGCAAACTTCCACCACAAACCTTTAAATTTCCAATTCACCCCCCTCTTGGTCAATTTCGATCTTGCGATCCACTCAACAATTGGTATCAGAGCTTAACTCTTTGAGGATTAACAACCACAAGAGGAGATCCTTAGAAGAGTGTGATCATCAAATTATCAAGAGATGGATTCTACCTCCGGTTCCGGCATGTACGAGTCACAATCGACCACAAAGCCTCCCTTCTTCAACGGTGATAACTATTCTTTTTGGAAGAATAGAATGTGTCTATTCATCAAGTCAAATGACTATCTTGTGTGGATGTCATTGAGGATGGGCCATACATTCCATTGAAGCAAGACGGTGAAGGCAAGTTGGTGTTGAAGAAGAAAGCCGAAATGAGTGAAGAGGAGAGGAAAAAGATTCAAGTCAATGATAAAGCTCTCCACATGCTATTTTGTGCTTTCGGTCCGGACATCTACTCGAAGGTCTCATCAATTGAAAGTGCCAAGGAAGTGTGGGACACTCTTGAAACCACTTATGAAGGCACCAATGACGTCAAGGAAACTAAGATTGGAATTCTCAATCTTAGTTATGAAAATTTCAAGATGGAACCCGATGAGACGGTGTCAAAGATGTTTGATCGATTCTCCACGATCGTCAATGGTCTAAAGGGCTTTGGAGAGATCATACCGGAAGACAAGCTTGTCCGGAAGCTACTCTATTCACTTCCCGAATCTTGGGATGGGAAGAGAACCGCTATCATCGAAGCAAAGAACTTGAAGACTTTGAAGCTTGATGAGCTTGTGGGTTCTCTCCTTACTCATGAGATCATGAAGCAAGGAAGGGAAGATGAGAAGAAGAAAGAAGAGAAAAGGGTAGAGAAGCTTGAGGTAGAGAAGAAGAAGAAGATGAGAATAGCTCTCAAGGCTAAAGCTTCACAACATGATGAGAGCTCATCTAGTGATGAGGATGAACTTGAAGAATTGGCTATGATAGCCAAACGATTCTCACGCTTTATGAGGTCCAACCGGGGAAGAAAAATCCAAAGGAAGATGGACTTCAAAAGCAAGAACAAGGAAGATGGAAAGGATCCAATCATTTGCTTTGAGTGCAATAAACCCGGCCACATACGTTCGGAGTGCCCTCAACTCAAGAAGAAGGGCTTTGAGAAGAAGAAAAAGCTCAAAGCCAAGCTTGCTACTTGGAGTGATGAGGAGTCATCGGAGGATGACGAACAAGAAGTGGCTAACCTTTGCCTCATGGCACTTGAGGAAGATTCCTCCATGGTAACCTCTAACTCATCTACTTTAGATTTTTCATATGAAGAATTAAATGATGCATATGATGAGTTACAAGAGGTATATGATGAATTAGTTGAGAAGTATAAGGAGTCGGTCATTAGGAATAAAAAGATCATTCTAGAACTAAATGAGAAAAATGACTCACTTACTCAAGCTAATTCTAAATTTGAGAAAAAGATTTTAGGATTAAAAGATGAACTTAAATTTTTTCAAGATGAAAATGTTGATCTTAATAATCTTTTATCTCAATGTAATTGTGAACACCAAAAGGTGTTGGGTGAGCTAAATGAGCTCAAAAAGTCTTTAAAAAATGTTGGTAGTGTCAAGCATGAAGTAGGAGAATCCTCTAGAACACACCAACCTAAGAAAAATACTAACTACTACAAACAAGGTAGCTACCCTAGACATAGTAGAACTAAAAGAATTAGAAGTGTATGGGTTCCTAAGGAACTTGTAAAATCTAATAATATTATTGCTATGTCATCTTGGATTCCTAAGGGAACCAAGGTTTTGGGAGCTAACACTCATGGACCCAAAATGATTTGGGTACCAAAAACCAAAGTTTAATATCTTTGTTTGTAGGGGGAGCATTGCTACAAGGCCAAGGCACAAAGTCAAAACTCGTGGTACCTTGATAGTGGATGCTCGAGACACATGACCGGAGACAAGAGTCGATTCATGGATCTAAAGCCAAAAAGTGGAGGAGTAGTAACATTTGGTGACAACTCCAAAGGCCACATTAAAGGTATTGGCTCCATAGGTAATCACTCTACCATTCTTATTGAAAATGTCTTATATGTCGATGGTCTTAAACACAATTTATTGAGCATAAGTCAACTATGTGATAGAGGATTTAATGTTTTGTTTGATAAAAATGGATGCAAAATTATAGACATTAAATCTAATAATATTATGCTCATAGGTCATCGCATAGGAAACATATACATGGTGCATTTAGATGACATACATCTCATGCATGCTTAGTTGCTCAAAATGAAAATGATGCATGGTTGTGGCATATGAAGCTAAGACATGCTAGCATAAGTGTTTTAGAAAAACTAGTCTCTCTAAATCTAGTTAGAGGTTTACCCAAAATAAAGTTCTCAAATGATAAAATTTGTGATGCATGCTCAAAGGGTAAACAACATAGGTCTTCCTTTAAATCCATTAATGATGTTTCTACTAGTAGATGCTTACAATTAATTCACATGGATTTATTTGGGCCAATTAGGACTATGAGCTTGGGTGGTAAGTCTTATGCTTTTGTGCTAGTTGATGATTTTTCTAGATTTACTTGGGTTCTCTTTTTAAGTACTAAAGATGAGGCTTTGGAAAAATTCATCACATTTTCAAAACTAACCCAAAATGATCTTGAACTTAGAATTTCACATATTAGAAGTGATCATGGAACCGAGTTTCAAAATTTAGGGTTTGAAGATTTTTTAAATGAAAATGGTATTAGCCATAATTTTTCGGCTCCTCGAACTCCTCAACAAAATGGGGTAGTTGAGAGGAAAAATAGAACTTTACAAGAAATGGCTAGGACTATGCTTTGTGAAAACAATTTACCTAAATATTTTTGGGCGGAAGCCACAAACACCGCTTGTTATATTGTAAATCGAGTAATGATTAGGCCAATTTTAAAGAAAACCCCTTATGAGATCTTAAAATCTAAAAAGCCTAACATTAGCTATTTCCACCCTTTTGGGTGCAAGTGTTTTGTTTTAAATAATGGAAAAGACAACTTAGGTAAATTTGATGCAAAAAGTGATGAAGCCATTTTTATAGGTTACTCTTTAACCTCTAAAGCCTATCGAGTATTTAACAAAAGAACTTTAGTAGTAGAAGAATCCATTCATGTTGTATTCGATGATAACCTCCTTCCTAGGAAGGATTCTTGTGATGATGATGATGTAGGGATCATAAATGCCTTTGATGGAGGTCAAACTTCAAAGGAGGATGAGATTCCAACAAAGGAAGAGGACTCACAAGATCCACCTCTTGAAGCCTTGAAGGACTTGACCATTGAGGAAAAGGAAGTGAGCTACCCAAGGGAGTTGAACTATGTCAAAGATGGTGAAATCTTGGGTGATCCATCCAAGGGGGTAACCACTCGTTCTTCTCTTAGATTAATGAACCATGTTGCATTTATCTCATGCATAGAGCCTAAAAATATAAAAGAAGCATTGAAAGATGACTTTTGGATTATGGCTATGCAAGAAGAGTTAAATCAATTTGAGAGAAGTAATGTATGGACATTAGTTGATAGGCCTAGTAATCAATCTACAATAGGAACTAAATGGGTCTTTAGGAACAAACTAGATGAGAGTGGTAACATTGTGAGAAATAAAGCTAGACTTGTAGCACAAGGTTACACTCAAGAAGAGGGAATAGATTTTGATGAAACCTATGCACCCGTAGCTAGAATGGAAGCCATTAGGATGTTGCTTGCATATGCATGTTATCATAATTTCAAGCTTTTTCAAATGGATGTTAAAAGCGCATTTTTAAATGGTTTTATAAATGAGGAAGTGTATGTGGAACAACCACCGGGTTTTGAAGATTCAAAATTTCCAAATCATGTTTTCAAACTTACCAAAGCTCTTTATGGTTTAAAACAAGCTCCTAGAGCTTGGTATGAAAGGCTTTCAAATTTTTTGATTGAAAAAGGATTTGAAAAAGGTAAGGTGGACACTACACTCTTTATAAAAATGTATAAAAATGACATCTTAGTAGTTCAAATTTATGTTGATGATATCATTTTTGGTTCTACTAATGAATGTCATTGTCAAGAGTTTGTTAAGTTAATGCAAGGTGAATTTGAGATGAGCATGATGGGGGAGCTCTCATTCTTTTTGGGACTCCAAATCAAGCAAAAGAAGGATGGCACCTTCATCAACCAAGCAAAATACATAAAGGATATGCTCAAAAAGTTTGGCTTGGAAAATGCAAAGCCTCAAGCCACTCCTATGAGCTCATCTACAAAACTTGACAAAGATGAAGGAGGTAAGTGTGTTGACTCTAAGCTTTATCGTTCTATGATTGGATCTTTGCTTTACCTTACCGCAAGTAGACCGGATATATTGTTTAGTGTTTGCTTGTGTGCTAGGTTTCAAGCTAGTCCTAGAGAGTCTCACCTTATAGCCGTTAAGAGGATCTTTAGATACCTTAGAGACACTCCTTGTTTAGGTCTTTGGTATCCTAGAGACTCTACCTTTAACCTTCATGCTTACTCGGATGCGGATTATGGGGGTTGTAAAATCGATAGGAAAAGTACTTCGGGAACTTGTCAATTCTTAGGTAGTATGCTCATATCTTGGTTCTCTAAGAAACAAAATAGTGTAGCCTTATCTACCACCGAAGCCGAGTACATATCCTTAGGGAGTTGTTGTGCTCAAGTCCTTTGGATGAAGCAACAACTCTTAGATTATGGAATTAAAGTTGAAACTATACCCCTAAAATGTGACAACACTAGTGCTATTTGTTTAACAAAAAATCCCATCCAACACTCTAGAACCAAACACATAGAAATAATGCATCATTTCATTAGAGATCATGTCCTTAAGGAAGATGTGGTTATAGAGTATGTAAACACCTTGAATCAATTAGCGGACATATTTACAAAACCCTTAGACAAAGAGCTTTTTTGGTCCCTTAGGAGAGAGTTAGGTCTAGCTAGCCTATCTTGACCTTTTAGGACCTCTTTTGTGCTTAAATATGCTTGATCTTGTGAAATGCCATGTTTATGTGTTTAAACTCCTAATTTCATCCATGCTATAGTTAGGGGGAGTATGTTTATGCTTAAATATGTTTTGCCTGCTCATTCATAACATTTATGCATGTTAGGCCTCCTAAAACTTCATTTTTCTGCACTTTTAGAGCCTTTTCTGCACTTCCAGGCCCAGGTGTATCGAAACAGGTGACCCTGTTTCGATACGGATACCTTAAATCCTGTTCTGAGAGAAGGGCGTTTCGAAACGCCTAAAAAGCGTTCCGAAACGTTTTTGCTACTGCCAAGGGGTGTTTCGCAACGTGTTCCGATACGGGTCAAAAGGGTTTCAATACAGTCAACACCGTATCGAAACGGTCAGTCTATGGTCTCAAAACGGTCAAAACCCTAGCCGCCCCGTTTCGAAACGGCCCCGACCGTTCCGAAACGGCATCGCGGACTGCTTTAAATTAGGGGTTTTTAATGATAAAGTTAACTTTTTATCAAACTCTTAAAACCCTAAACCGCCTCCCTCTCTATAAATACCCTCTCAAACTCTTTGATTTTCACAAAATTGTGAGGGGTTTTACTCTAAAACTCAAGTCTAAGCAAGTTTCATCAACATTGTGCAAGGATTTTCATCAAATCATCCAAAATCCCAAACTAAGGTAATTTTTTTTTCTTTTCTTGTTCTTTCAATTTATGTTCGAATCTTAGGTTAGAAAATTTTATTTTTGTATAAATTATAGTTTTTCCTTTGTGGGTTTTCCATATCTTGTAAAAAAATTTCAAAATCCCAAATTTTTTTTGATTCGAATATAAAACTTTTCAGTCGTCTTTTTCTTTACTGTTTTTTTAATTTTAATTTTGTTTCAAAAACCTAAGTGGGATTTATTATTGGATTGATTCTAAATATCCATGCATACACTTAATTTCAAAATACACTTGCTTAATGTTTTTAGATGGCGGATCAAGCAAACAAAAAATGCAAGGCCGTTCAATCCGGTGATTCGAGCATTCGTCCAAATCTTACCATGCTTTTTCAGAAATCCCTTAGAACTCCGGAGATGCGTGCTCGTTTTGCCTATGTCAAGGATTTCGTAGTTCGTAAGGAACGTGTGATTGATCTCGACTTTCTCAACTCCGAGCGTTTCCTATTTCGATATCTCAACCGTTTAACCGAGTGGAATCTTATCTCTTTCTTGAGCATTCCAGACATTCGCTACAAACACTTGGTACTTCTCTTTTACTCCAACGCTCGCTTTATCTATAATGGAGACAAAACCGAGATTATAGGAATTGAATCTTCCTTATTGGGCAAGAAGTTTATTGTAAATGTTGCTCTTTTGGAATCAACCTTCAATCTCAAAGATGAGGGTATTGAGGATGAACGCCACTTTGGCACTTTCACCGGTAAAGCACTTCACTTGGATGTGCATGATCGAGTTCTTCACTTGATGGTCTCTTGGTTCATTCGACCTTCCGGAGGTAAATACTCTCACATCCGTCAAACCGATCATTTTTGGCTTGAATGCTTCCGTAAAGGTGAGCGCCCAAATGTACCTAAAATTATCTTTGCCGAGATAGTCAATAACATTAAGCTTATTGACACAAATGAGTTGAAATCTTTCACCTATGTCATTCTTTCGAGCTACCTCTTTAATGATCTTGGTATTGATTGTTCCTACGACTCTCCGGACCCTCGCAAGACCAAGATTGGTGAGTCCTCCCTTCGCAAGTCCGGGTTCACATATGTGAATGATGTTTGGGAAAGAGTTGATAGAGAAGCGGTTCCTCCTCCCGTTGCTCCTCTACCGCAAGTTCCGGTTGCAAACAATGAAGACCTCACGGCTCTCATTACCGAGCGGTTCAATGCTTTGGATTCTAGCATTGCTTCGAGTTTTACTTCTATGGACAATCGCTTGAAGAATGTCGAGGATCGTCTTCATACTCTTGAGACTTCCCATGCAAACTTGGACCTATCCTTCTCTACGCTCTATGGACAATGGACGAAGTTTCACCGTTCTCAAGCCAAGAGCGATGATGATACTTCGGATGATGATGACGAGGCCTAGGATTTTCATATCATATCATATCATATTATTTATGCATTTTAGGATTAAGATTGCATCTTTATGTTTTCTCATGTTTTAGGAACCTATGCTTATGGCTTTTTATTTGGGATTTTATGTTGAACTTAATGTTGGTTTATGTTTTGGATATTTTGATTATGAATTAATATTATGGTTGCTTATTATTGCTTATTGGTACTAATCCTTTATCTTCTCTATGAGCTTTCATTGTTCTTTTTGATCTAACAAAAAGGGGGAGAAGAAATTTAAGAGCCACACTAAAATTCGTTTTAAATTTTAAAAGGTTTTTTAAAGGTTTACAACTTGGATTTCAAACTTGGATTTCAAATCAAAAATTTCTTTTAACTTTAAAAACCTATCTTAAATTAAGGGGGAGTTAGAATATTTCTCAAAACTTTCAAATTTCTCAAAAATTCTAACTTTGGTTTTGTTATATCAAAAATGGGGAGATTGTGAAACAAATATTTTAATTTTGATATAACTAAAAACCTAAGGACTAAATTGAAAATGTCAAAACGAATTTTAAGTCCTCAAAATATCCCTATATAATTTTAAGATTATGCCCAAGTTAAAAACAAGCTTTTCAAATATTTTTCTAAGTGTTTCAAGTCAAAGCAGTGAATTTTAAGCTCTTGTTTCGAAACGGCCCTCAGGCGTTTCGAAACGTTTTCATCACTGTCGACCACCGTTCCGAAACGTGTATCGAAACACTTGACCCCGTTCCGAAACGGTATCACTCGTTTCGAAACTGTTATTTATATTTGATTTAAAAAGAGTACAACGGTTCAAATATTTGCTGATTTTTTAAAGATAAAAAGGGTGTTTCGAAACGGATAAAGGTCGTTCCGAAACGACCCTTGACAGTAGCAAATCCGTTTCGAAACGGATCCATATCGTTTCGAAACAGGTCTTAAGTTGATTTTGAAAATATGACCGTTATAGTGTTTTTAACTGAATTTCTGAAAATCGTTAAGGCGTTTCGGAACGGGCTAAGACCGTTCCGAAACGACCTTTGACAGTGGCAAAAGTGTTTCGAAACGGCCCTAAGGCGTTTCGAAACGGGCTTCTTAAATGCACCCCAACGACTCTTTCTATTTTAGTCCGTTCCGAAACAGGTACCCCGCGTTTCGGAACGGGTTGGTGCAAACTGCATTTATGGTGGCAAGAGAGGGTTCCAACGGCTCCATTTATGTTCCCAACCACCCAAACGGCTAGAAATCAATGAGAAGGTATAAAAGAGACATCCAAAAGCATCAGCAACAACTATTGATCCAAAAGCAAACATCCAAACATCAAAATCAAGCAATTGTGCAAAAATCCCATTTTGTGTAAAAATCCCAATTGTAATCTTCATTCATATTTTGTCAAATTGGGTTGAGTGCTTGTATTGGGGCTATCATTTGTATTGAGAGATACCTTATTAGCCTTCAAATTTCTTTGTTCTCTTGTGTGAGGGTTGGGTTGATTTTTGGGTAGAAAAATCAACCGAAATTGTAAAGGGTTGCCTCTTTGTCCTAGAAAAGGGGAAGAACGATTTAGTGGAATTGTTGCAAATCCTTAGTGAAGCTAAGGTAGTGGATGTAGAGTTCATTTGGAACTTGAACCACTCTAAATCTCTTGTCCATCAATTTTTAATTTGCAAACTTCCACCACAAACCTTTAAATTTCCAATTCACCCCCCCTCTTGGTCAATTTTGATCTTGCGATCCACTCAACACAACGCTATCTGAGGATGTGCCCAAGGATAGGGACATCGCTTTTGAGGCCACGATAGAGCCGAAGGAAGAGCTTGCTAATGGTGTTGACGGACAAACATCATTGAGTACCAAAGCTAGGAAAGGGTCAAAGGGGGCTGAGCCGTTAAGGGACGTAGCAACCGTGGAGAAGTCATATGTGGGCAAGGTGATAAAGAAGCGGAAGACTTCGAGGAAGAAGTGCAAACGCAAGTCGAGACAACGTTCTTCAAGGAAGAAGAAACGATGCAAACAGAGAGCACCGAACTTCATGAAAGAAGGATCGATGCAGTGTGGCAATCAGAGTAGCGCAACGGACTTGACTGTACAAAGTTCGATGCAAGGGGTGTCAGACTTCGTAGAGAAAGAAGGGTTGACACGTTTTAGAGTAAATGTGACGACGACGACAACCGACAGGAAGGTACATCTTAAACACATTCCTAGTGTTTTTAGTTTGATTTGCCATCTTTTATGAGCGTAGGCCGAGTGAGACTTAGCCTTCGGTACGGGAGAAAAGATTGGAAGGGACCTTTAAGAGTTCTGAGAGCTCGACAGGTGTTCAATGTTGTGACGACTTCCGAGTCTTTGTCGCGGGATCAAGAGGATCTGAATCAAGGCAAATCAGAGTTTGTATGAGAGGGCTCATGTGATAGTGATGTACCAAGTGGCGTCTTAGAGCGCGATTGTCCAAGGCAATTTGAACTGAGGCAAGCAGTTCGTATGGGAGGATTGCATGAAGCCGAGGCATCGACGAGTGAACAAGTTGACCCTGCTCAAGATCATTCGAGAGCAACGACTAGGACGTCGCTAAGTTTAGTGGGGAAGAATGTCACAGACCAAATTCTTGGGGCCGAGGCATTGACGCAAACATCGAGCAAAGAGGTTGTGCGCGGAGTGACGGGCTCGCCAAGACCATCAGACTTGGCCTGGCACTTGGATAATGCTAGAAAGCCCGCAAGCCCACCAGACTTAGTAAAATCCAATGAGGATTCACCAGAGTAATTTAGATGGTAAATGTGATAAGCCATCGTAGTTATCGCTTATATTATTTGTAATTATCTTGGAGATAATGTTTGTGATAATTAGAGATTCAAACTAGAGATATAATAGATATTGTCCGTCGATGTAATTTAAACTTTACTATTAGATCTAGGGGAGTTCAACTATAAATATAGCCTCCCCAACACAGTTGTAATCATCTCATTCCATTCTCTCTTTGAGTAATACAATAAGCATTTACTCTAACTCTCTCAGTGTTATTCGTTGTTCTTAAGAGTTCTTCTTTGTTCTTGTTGCCAATCGCTTTCTGAGTTCTTTAAAACGTTTCCGCTTAGAACGATCTTACGTTCGTGGGATATTTACGACCCTATCTTTCTGAGTTCTTCTTTATTCTAGCACCATAACGAGGGATTCGAGGTAACTTAGTCATAGCATTCAGCCGAGAAGACGACTAAGGCCGCACGGTTTGGCTGGCAGAAGTCTAGCCCCGTGACAAGTGGGATATTTATGTCCCTATCTTTCTGATTTAATTTTGTTGGTGATCCCCACTCGTTTGATGCTTTTGTTACTTGATGTAATCAGAAATGTATAGCAGAACAATTTGGCTGATAGTTTGGTTTGTTCACCACTAGATCCAGATGTTATTGTTCAAAAATAAGTTTTTATATTTGTATAGATTCGATCATAGTTATAGATATAATATTTAAAAATATAAAAATAATATTTATATGTTTACTTGAATTTGAACCAGAATTAATTTACTAAATAAAGAACTTTGTTTTTACAAACTATTTTTATTAAAAGTAAAACAAAAATGAGATAACTTTAATTAATTTGTGCGAGTATATTTAAAAATGAGCTCAAAGAAATGGGGAAGGAAATGTTGTTCTCTCTAAAAGATTTGGATCCGAATATTATTTGTTTACAAGAAGTGTGTGTAAGTTTATTAAGGATTAAAAATGAACTAGTACTACTAATGGGTTAGTCCAAGTAATAAGTATCTTGATATTGTTTAAGCAGGAATAGAGACTTTGTGTATGTAAAAATCACCGCTGAGAGATTCACCCATTAAAACTGGGTGTGCGACATAAATCAGTCTAAATTAACAAAGGCTAAACCTTGGAGAACTGAAATGGCAAAAAAAATGAACAAGATCATTTGACTAAATATTATCAAAAATAAATTAAACTTAGTTATAAAAAATCACAATTTATAGATAGAGACCTTGAATGCGTTTATTAAGATGTGATTAGAATATTTATTATCTCATTTAATAGTTTCCATGTAAATTCTAATACGTTAAAGTTTGATTAAATTGTCAACATGTATACTCTTGTTGTCTCAAAACGACACCGTAACCTTATAGTTATACTACATAATATCAAAATATATATTTTAAAATTTTAAACGAATTAACTTGCCTCAGTGGTTAAAGTAATAATTGTTGTTCTTAGAGGTCACAAGTTTGAACACCAAGAGGACAATTTACAACTATGCCATAATTTTTTTAAATTTATTATATATTAAAAGTGAATTTTGTTTTTTTAGGGTTGGATGGCCACAACCCCATTCAACAAGTACGTTCGTCCCTAATTACAAATATATTTACAATTAAGTACCTTCCACGTCCGAACCAAATAAACTTGTCCCTCTTTTATTAAAATGATTACTTCAGCCCTTTATTATAGAAATCAGTTCAAATTGATCTCTCAAATCATCCATGTATTAGCAAAGAGGATAAAACAATATATATGGACTTATCATTTTTGATCTAAAAATTGTCAATTATTATTTAGTATACTCAACATTTTTTTTATTATTTTGAACATAAAAACTTTTTTATTACATTTATGGCTATGCAGATGAAATCTTTTTATAGTTATGCAAAGTAATCCACTTAATATTCCAGAGACTAATTTGATCTGATCCATATAATAAAAAGACTCGTTATAATTAAAGATGATAACATGACATGGTATGATTAGATAATTTTTTGCTTGCATCGATTCAACTGAATACAGCACAAACATAATTCAACCATCACCCATTTCCCAATTAAGGACGAGCACGAGTCGGGTCAAATTTTTTATCAACCCAAACTTGGACCAAAAATACAAAGGTTTCACCTGAACCCGACCTGACATGTGATAAAGTCTCACTTGACGTCTTGACCTAACTTTTAGGATTGAAACCCGCACCTGACCCGACCCAAAACAAATATATTTTTTCATTAAAAAATAAAGGGGACAATAGAAAAAAGAATATAAGGAGGGTTATTTATAGTGATTATCCCTATTCTCTTCCATTTTTATTCAATAAAATCAAGGATGTAATTGAAAATATAAAAAAATGTTGAGTTGTAAGGTGCTTGATTCGTTCAACTGACGTTGCTCACCAAGAGGTGGAGAGGTGGATGTGGTGTGGAAGTTTAAATGTAATTGACACAATGATTTTAGAGTAGTTCAACCTTCTAACCAAGGTCTACATCCACTACCTTAGCTTCCCACTAAGGATTTCCAATCAATCCACTATTGATTCGTCCCCTTTTCTAGGCTTAGGAGGAAACCCTTATACACCGATCAAGCTTTCTACCCAAAGCCTTGATCAAACCCTCTTTACAAAAGATAAGAAAAGCAAACACAAATCCCTCTAATAGGTGTTTGTTTGCACAATAAAAGCACTCACCCAAAACCTAAAACACTTGAGCAAATTTGACAATTTTGGCTCACTAGTGTTTGTCTATACAAGAATTGACAATTTAAGTACAAAGACTATATTTGATCATTTGTTGATTGACAATTGAAGCATTAGTCATATCTTGATGCTTGGAGGTCCCTTTTATACTTCTTGATAAGTTTATAGCAATTACTAGCCGTTGGGGTTGAATTGGATACTTAATTTCCCACCATAAATGCAGTTATGCAGCTCATCGTTTCGAAACACTCGTGACCGTTTCGAAACACCCTTTAAGTAGAAAGAGTCGTTGCAGTCTGATGCAGCACCCGTATCGAAACGCCCTTGGCTGTTTCGAAACACCCGTATTGAAACGCTTGTATCCATATCGAAACGATCTACATTTAAATGTTAGTTGGGAAATAGCCGTTGGGGTTTATGACCGTTGAGGTCGATGCCACGTAGGCGTATCGAAACGACATAGCCCGTTTCGAAACGCTGGGCAAAATTCTCATTCAAGGAAGGCCCGTTTCGATACCCGTATCGAAACGTTTTTGCTACTGGAATTCCCGTATCGAAACACCTAAGGGTGTTTCGAAACACCTGGACGGTTTTGTGTAGTTTGACTTTTGAAAACATGTAAAACCCTTTTGAAACATCCCTAAACATAGTTTTAAGTTATTTGGACTTTGGAAATAGTTTTGAATTCTTTTTAAATCAGTTAAAAATATTTTTCAATTATTATATCAAAACATTAGTTCTACAAAAAAGACGGGCATTATAATAATTACCCCTAAAATATATGACAAATTACATAAATATATCAGTAAGATTGATTATCTTTTACCCTAAACCCGAGCCCGACATTTTATATATTTTCACACGACCTAAATCCAACTTAACACGAATCTATTTTTTTAAACTCGACCCAATAAATTCGGATCGAGTCAAAATCCGTTGAATTGATAAAATACCCATCCTTAACCCCCAATCAATCTCGCCCAAACTTAAATTAATATGTAACCTCCCGAACCCGATCTCAATATTTAAATATAACTAACCCGAACTTAAATAATAGGGTAAACTATACTAATGACCACCGAACTATGGGGTTGGTGTCGATTTGACCACTATATTTTCAATTGTGTTAAATATACCACATAACTATTTAATTGGTTCCAATGTAGCCATCTGCCGTTAAAAAAACGAAAAAGTTAACGGGACTGTTAAAATAATTGGTATAATTACACATTTAGTCCCCTTTATTTATACAATCATTCAATTTAGTCCTAATTTTAATCTAATAAAATAAATTAATTATTCAATTAAGGGATTTATCTATTTTTATTAGATTTATTAAATTTATTTTCCTTCCCAATCAGGTGGTGACACGTGTCACCACCAATTGGAGTAAGAAAAATGAAATAGTGGTTAATGGCCTTAAGGAGAATCGAACTGGGTCATTAGGGAACAAAAGCAACGTTCTTGCCACTAGGCCAAGTTTGTTTCTGCTATATGGAATACAAAATATAATATATGTGGTATATGTTTGGTTTAATCATTACTAACAAATCTCGAATATATGTGGATGAGTTGGCAGCTTGAAAGATGCTATAAATTCCCATTATGGTCAACCTTGAACCAGGTACAATTGTTTGAACCAGATGTCGGTCCACCGAAAGCAACATATTTCTAGGAAGCTCACCAGTAGGTACATCCTTCAAGTTTAACGTGAATGCATAATCCAATCAATTCTATAATTCATTTTATGCACATAAATAGCTAGTGACACGTGTCGCCACCAATTGGAGTAAGGAAAATAAATTTAATAAATCTAATAAAAATAGATAAATCCCTTAATTGAATAATTAATTTATTTTATTAGATTAAAATTAGGACTAAATTGAATGATTGTATAAATAAAGGGGACTAAATGTGTAATTATACCAATTATTTTAACAATCCCGTTAACTTTTTCGTTTTTTTTAACGGCAGGTGGCTACATTAGAACCAATTAAATAGTTATGTGGTATATTTAACACAATTGAAAATATAGTGGTCAAATCGACACCAACCCCATAGTTCGGTGGTCATTAGTATAGTTTACCCTGAATAATATTAGTTTGCCCAGTCTCCTTGGGCCATAAGCTGGGCCCAAAATGGGACGAGTCCACCGAGACAGAAATAGGTAAAGCCCAAGTTTTGTTAACAAATATAAAATAACAATCCAACCTAGAAAAATCCCGACTCACCAAACCTACGCTTTTGGATCTCCGCAAACTCAGACTCAGAAGCCGAACCTCGGCAGAGAGAAACAACATTATCAACGGTTGTTTCTTTCTCTTGCGCTCACTTCACCAGATCTTATCTCCCTTTCTTCCTTCAATTACCAACGCTATTCTCGCACTATCCTTCGCCTTCTCCTTCCTCCAACACCGCTATTCCTTCCTTTTTCTTCTCCCTGTTTGGCTGTTTCCGAGAAATCCCCTTTTGCTGTCCCCTCTACCATGTCCATTGGACGACAAGCATCGCTTTGAATTTGCTTCTAACATTAATAACGGAAAGGTTTGTAGCTCGTCTTGTTTTAATGTTCGTTATAGGTTTCAGTTTGATTGTATTTGACTATTGGTCTGCGTTTGGTTATTGGGGAAGCTTAGAAAGTGGAAGATTTTGGGAGGATAGCTTGTTTATTTTTGCAAGGATTCGATTGGGAAGCTATTTCATCGGTTTGTTTGTTTTTCCTGGCAATAACAAATTTCCCCACAGCTTAAAGTGTTTTTTTGATGAGTTAGCTTAAAAGGTTATTAATTTTGGCTTGCTAATGTGGGACTTGATTTTGGAAAAAAGCTTTTCTATTTTCTTTCTCAATTGGATATGAAGTAGCTTGTCATTGGGACAAAATAGTAATTAATGGTTTATTTGATGGTGTTTTTTTTGTTATGATGAGTGATGACCATTATTTTGTTATTTATCTTTTGTAGTTAAATTGTTTATTGGAGTCTATATCAACTTATGGAAGCTTAATTTGCAATACAGGTTTTTAGAATAGCTGGTGGTTACAATGTATGCGAGGAGGATAAAGGGTAGAAGCCAGAGATGGAGTCTGGTGTTTCAACGGTGGAAACATTTGATTAGGCCACATTCTCAGGATCATGCTTGTTATCGATTATTGAACCACCCATGCACTGTGCGGACTGGTTGTTCAGATGTTAGTTTGATTAGAAAAAGTGTTTTAGATTCCTCGTATACTCGAGGTATTGCTCCTGCATTTTTGTATGGAAGGTCTACTCCATGTTTAAGTAGCAATCAGTTGCGTTCCTATAGTTCTAAAGGTGATGGAAGGAATGCCAGTGAGGATAACCTTAGACCTGTGAACGAAGGGACTGACTTTGATAAGGTTAAGGCTCGGCGGGAAAAGTTAGGGAAGGATGCGAAGCCTTGTGATGTACATGCTCAGCTTGGGGAACATGATCAAAAGGAATGGCTGAATAATGAAAAACACTCTATAGAGAGTAAGAAGAAGGAATCACCATTTTTGACCAGACATGAGAAGTTTAAAAACGAGTTCTTGCGCAGAGTTCTGCCTTGGGAGAAAATTCATGTTTCTTGGGAAACATTTCCTTACTATATTCAGTAAATATTTGTGCAGTTTTTTTCTTCTCTTTTTTCCTCTTGGGATTCCCTTTTCGTTTATAATTTTTATTGCTGTTATCAATTTACTATGTGTTTTTTTCTCTGTAGTGAGAGTACAAAAAACATTTTGGTTGAATGCGTTGCTTCACATTTGAAACATAAGGAGCTCACTGCTTCTTATGGTGCTCGATTGCCATCTTCTAGTGGGAGAATATTGCTTCAAAGTGTCCCAGGTATGAAACTGATATAAACGATTTTCTTCAATACTTTCTTGTATTCTTCTTTCCTTTCCCCCTTCTAATCTTTGAATTTACATGAAAATATATTTTGCATTTTAATAATTTTAAAGTCTTGCTATCTCTGCAGGCACTGAACTTTATAGAGAGAGAGTGGTTAGGGCGCTGGCGCGAGAGTTACAAGTGCCACTTTTGGTTCTTGATAGCAGCATTCTTGCTCATTATGTGAGATTTACATGACTTAGAAATTCGAACTTTGTTTCCCCCTTTAATTATGCTCCAAAAATGGGATTTTTATCTGTTCACTTTTCTTTTAGGATTTTGGTGATGATTGCTCTTCAGAGTCAGAGTCAGATGAAGATAATCTTGAATCTGCAGTAGATGGTACTTCAGAGTCGGATATTGAGGATGAAAACGATGCCAGTAATGAGGAAGACTGGACAAGCAGCAATGAAAACTGCAGTGATGTGGATGAAGTGCAGGCAACTGCTGAAGCAGCCCTCAAGAAACTTGTTCCCTACAGCCTGGAAGAGTTTGAGAAGGTATATTTTCATGGCGGTGTTCTTTTTTATTGAGAATGTTACTTACATTTATATCATTACCTTCTTAAGGGTACTTCTTTTGAAAAATGCATGGTAGGGAAAGGCATAACTAACGGTGTTAACAGATTAATTAGCTTAAAAGCCAGTGTTGGACAGTTCATCCAGTTTAAAAGAATGATGGTATTTTTGTGGTTTTATGATTATTTTCTCATTATTGTATTAGGTTTGTGCATCCATTAATCTCCAAATGGTAACCTTTCTAAATGGCTTCTGGTCTGACCCTGCATTTTGTGTTCATTCTTTAACTTACAAACTCTTGGCAACTTGGAAACCAGAAATCTAGGCTATTAGGATGCTTGTAGTCCTTTTCCCTATGGTTTATGAGTGATAAGTGTTAACCTGGATGATCTAGGTTATCTCTATAAAATTAAGGTAAATCATTTGTGGAATGGTTTTGGCATTTTTGGTGCTGGGCTGAAAATACACACATTACTTTCCGAGATTTATTGGGATTAAAGATTATAGTACTTCGTGGTGGTGGTGGTGGTGGGGGGGTGAGTAGGAAAGGTTTGAGTCTGTTTTTCAATTGGTTCAAAAGGGCTCATTAGTTAGCTTAAGTATTAGTTATCTATTGTGTCATGTCTTTCATGGAGTCCCTGATTTCTTGTGCATTTTGTAAAACTTGTTTTGACGTGGTGTTTTTTTAATTCTTTCTGATCATGTTATTGCATCTTGACAGAGAATCTCCGGAGAACCTGAGAGTTCCTCAGAATCCTCCAAATCCGAGGCTGATGAATCTGCTGATAAATCCAAGCAGCTGCTGAAGAAAGGTAACTAATATCAGGTGGCTATATGTGCAGATTTGTTATTTAAATATATGTGTGGCAGTTCCATTTATTATAAAATGTGCTTTCAAAATATAAGTTATGGCTTTCCCTCTGTACTCGTGTTGCATTTGATTTAAACAAGAACATGGAAAACTATCTTATTGGAGTTTTTTTTTCTCTCTCTCTATGTCTGCTTCATTTATGTTTTCCTCTGAATTCATTTATGCAGATGTTCTATAACCTTTGACCAAGGAAACTTGTTGCTAGAAATAGAAAACTTTTAGAATGCCCTGGTATGGTTTTTAGAACCTCCTTCACCAAGGAAAGTGAAAAAAGTAAAATCAAAATTTTGCCACTGATATGTCGAATGTTATTAGGTGACATTCATGTCTCAAAATTTTGAAGTGTTATCTATTTATTTTTCCTGGTAGTTATCTGCTCGATTTAATATGTTGGAGTCTTTTCCTACTAAAAGCTATTCTCCTTTTTTTGGGCATATCTGAAGTGTTAACTACTACTAACTAGTGTTATCTCACATCTGTTAAATTTGGGTTTGTGTGGTCTTTTAATAAAAGTTGGGCCCCTCCAACTATTGCCAACCGTTTCGGCTGGATGCCTAACATTTAGTAACGTTCTTGGTAGTTGGTCGTTTATTCCCCCTCACTTTTCTATCTACCACAGATCTTTGTGGAAGTTAAACTGGCAAGAAAGTTTAGGTTGTTAGAGATTACATGCATGTTCATATGCGGGTGAAGTGCATAAGTTGAGTATGTTTGAGCATATGAGTTCATCTGTCAAGGAAATTTATCGGCAGAGAGAAAAAATATGATGCAATGAAAACTATAGAAAATGAATGTTTTATTATCCCCTCAAAATTAGAATGTTCTGTTGGAGTTTGGCTATAGAAACAAAATTTCGAGGAGTTAGGAAAGCTATCATGTAAAGCCCTTTCTTTTGGTTATGGCAGTGTAATTAAGCTTATAGCTTCAAAGATGCCTGGTCTTTCTGGTTTGGTGTTGGACCTCAGTTGTCCACCTCTCTGATGGCTGTGTATGATATTGATGACTACTTTTCATACAGTTTTAGCATTACACATTTTTAACTCTTCATTCGTCTAACTAATTTTTCTTCCGTTTTAGGGGACCGTGTGAAATATATTGGACCTAATGTGCAGAGTGAAGCTAGCAAAAGGTAAGAAATGGATTAATTTACCTGTATATTGTTTTGTTATTTTTATCTACCATGTTCATCTATATGGTAGATTTCTTAGATTCTGTTTTGTTCTTTGCTTTAGCCATTTTAACTATGTTTGATTTGTTGAAGAACTGAAAACGAAGAATGTCAAACGGCAGCCTGTTATTTTACTTTTGAGAATCTGTAACTTCTAAAAAATGTTGAAGTAGAAGAAATGCCGTGATTCTAGTTAGGCAGTTTTCTGTTTTTATTTTTATTGTTTCTGTTGTGTCTTCCTTTGTATGATTGTTTTTTATGGGGTTCCAAATGATGGAAAGATTACTGAGCAGTCATTGTTCATCTGCTGGTGATAAGATGTCTTATTGGCAAGTCCCGTGACACGACCTGTAATTTTGGAATCTCTCTTTTCTTTGAAGTATCAGGGTTGCCTGTTTGTTTTTGTTGAAATCAAATTGTTTGAGCTACTAATTAGTTGTATATGATGATGGTTGATTAATAACCATGCTTTTAGGAGAGGTATAGA
Organism: Hibiscus trionum; assembly: GCA_030270665.1. Classification (NCBI taxonomy): domain Eukaryota; kingdom Viridiplantae; phylum Streptophyta; class Magnoliopsida; order Malvales; family Malvaceae; genus Hibiscus; species Hibiscus trionum. Next base: position 8,102,532 of record BSYR01000045.1, on the reverse strand, counting down.
CTCATAGCTGATTTCCGCCTGCTAGAGAAACCCCTAAAATTCATCCTTTCCATGAACTTCCATTTCACCCTCCTATGATTTTGACATATATATCCATCACAGGATCATATTGGGGAAGATACCAACATCTGATGGTTCAACTAAGGTTTATACGAGTATTCGAGGCAGGTGGGTTGGTAAGTCGGTCTGATGTATAGAAGAAGAGCTCTTAAACTTGTTATTCTTAGGGCTTTCTTAAAAATGTGTTTTAGTGATGGTTCGTTTTCATTTTAGGATCCTTGGTCCTTGTATCTTCCACAATGTTTTCCAGTGAGCAAATAATGTTGAGTAATTGTCTTGGTAGGCAGATAAAGTATGCTAACTTAGAAAGATCTAAACCTTTATTAGATTAGAAACTTAGAAAGATGTCAGTGGTTCTTTTCTTTTGTTATTATGGGTTCAGTTATTTTGGATTCAAAACTTGGCTCCTCCATTCTTTAGCGGTATTTTTTTAATTTTTTTTTTCAGTCATAGCAAGCAGTGTCTGTGCTTGTGCTTGATATTATATCCTTTAAATTCATATTTCATAGGCCTCCTTTTCATTACTGCTCGAACATTGTCTTAGCTTTATCTTCTTTTTTCTCCTGAATTCATTCTTAGTTAGGATGACTTCCAACTATTTGCGTCAGTTTGTGATGTTTTTAAGAGCTCACTCATCTGTGAGATGGTAATAATATTAATGTTGGCCCTGGATAGGTTGGCTTCATAGTTCTGGCTCTTTAGACTCATCTAGATATAATATATCCATTGATAGCTGTTTCTTGCTTCAAAGTCATGGGTGAACAAGGCGGAGACCTAAGAAATTGTTCATATTGATTCCCCCCTTCTAGAGAACCGAGTTTGAAGGAAAAAATGATGCGAACCATATGTACATCGAAATTCATTTTTTATGAACATTCTTTTGTTGACTCATGTCTTGTCCTTCAAAGTGGGTGACAGCCAATTGTTTGATGGATTTTATTGGCTACATAAGAGGACATTTCTTTCTCCCCATCTTTAATTTTCTAAACGTGTGCATTATAAGTGAGATTTTTTTAAAATGTAAATACACTTCTTCGACACAATCTGCTTTTTCTTCACTTTTCCTTGATTAACTGAGTTGAGGGCTTGTTAACTGTTATTGTTATTATTATTACTTGTGGTTCCAGTTAAGTCTGCTGGTTTCATAAGTTTTACCCATTCAAAGATGTTTAATACAGCTACATTCATCTCGAATTCTTTGGATATTCTATAATAGATAGGACATTTATGGAAGGGTGGAGTATGGTCGTGCCAGTTCAGCATTCCAACAATTGTGGATGGAAGTGCCCGAGTGTTTTCCTATTCCAGTTTTAGGCTTTTTTATTGTTGAAAAATGCCGTAAATAGGCTTGGGGGTTTCTTAATCATGCAAGTGAGGAATGTGTAACTAGACATGTCATATGTTTAGAACATAACATTCCTAAGGTACTATTTTGATATTGTAGCATCTAATTTGACAACACAAGATATGGTTTAATATCTGGTTGTTTATATGATTAGTGGTTTGATCAGGTTCAAAGTTCCTGGTAGCAAATTATGTAAAACCTAGAGTTTTGTGGGATTTCTTTCATTTGTCTTGCCTGTGGCCATTCTACTCTGGCATAGTTCTCTTTTATTTCCCTTTTTTCAGTAAAGAATAAACTTATTGATAGTTCATGCGCTAAGCTTGAATTTCTCTCTCGTGGGAACTGTGCTTGATGCTATTGCTGTATGTTTCCTGTTTTAAACATCCTAATTTTGATATTGTGGCATTTTTACCGATCTTTGATGTCTGCAGGTCCCTGTGCAGTGGTCAACGTGGAGAGGTATATGAGGTTAACGGAGACAAAGTAGCTGTCATTTTGGATGTTAGTGCTGATAACAAAGGAATAGAAGAGAGGGATGAGAAAAGCACAGAGTCTGCAAGCCCTCCAGTTTATTGGTTAAATGGTATACATTTTGTCTGTAGGGATTATATTTTTGGCTTTCGATCCAAGTACACTATTTTTCTTTCTCTATTCATCAGCTTTAAGTCTTCTCAATGCTGTTCTTGCCTTGGTATTTCCTGTTATTAAAACTCAATTTATTAAGCGCTCTTTTAAATGGAAACTTCAGAAGTTCTCAACCAAAAGTCATTACCCGTACCAACCAAATATGAATTATATTTGTGATTAAAGTAACATCAGGATAGATAAATTAACATGAATGTTCTCAATATTTTGTTGTGCGAGCTGATATTATATTTTAATCCTTAATAGTTATTCCATTGTTTTAAGTCAGCTAGATATTCTTGAAACAACATATGCAACTTGTTTGAAGGGGAATAGTTTCGTTTTCCTAGGCTTTAGATCCTCGGGATATGTTCTTATATTTTCTGCACTTGTAATTTTCTATGCCTTCAAGATGTTAATCTAGTCAGTTACATATGTTAGATATTATATAATGTGAGAATTTGTTTGGTTTTCACTGATCTATATCTTATCGCGCACATACTTACGACGCTGTACTTGAATCTTTTTTTACTGTTATTACTGTCAGCGAGGTATTGTTCCTTTAAATTTAAACAAACTTACAACTTGTTTTCAGTTAAGGATGTTGAACATGATCAAGAGACTCGGGCAAGGGACTGCTATATTGCCATGGAAGCTCTATGTGAGGTAAAATTCAGATATGTTCTGCCAACTTCCACTAACATACCCCAATAGAATTTTTATGTTTCCAAAAGTATCCTTTCTCAAGAATACAATTATGGTTTGTTTCCACTTCATTTCTTTCAGCATTATTTTCAACTAATGTATTTTGTTTTTTGTGTAATTTTTAAAATTTATATAATTTTTGGACATATATTTAAAAAATAATCCCAACTTTTATTTTTTTAAAATATATTTGTTTGGTTTATTTCATTTAAAAATGAAAAGAAAAATCTTTTGAGTTATTAGGCTTTCTTCTTTCACGAAGGACAAAAGTAATATTTCATAAACTAATACCTATTATAACTTAGCTTCACTTGTTCAACATTTTTGTCTACCAAACATACTGAGTTATTAGCTTTACTTTCGAATGCATCTCAAGCCAATTAGTGTTGCCTCTATTCTCAAGGTTTAAAGTCCTGAATTTTTAATCATCTTAAGGAATTCTACCTTTGTTCAGTCTACGGCTTCGTTACTTATTAATTGAGTTTTAACCCGGGCTTCCTTGGTGCTTGATCTTTGCTTTTGTCTTCTTTTCAGGTTTTGCATTCCAAGCAACCTCTTATTGTATATTTTCAAGATTCTTCGCAGTGGTTGTCTAGGGCAGTTCCCAAGTCAAAACGTAAAGAATTTTTTGACAAGGTTCACGGAATGTTTGACAAATTATCAGGTCCTGTTGTTTTAATTTGTGGGCAGAACAAAGTTGAAACTGGGTCAAAGGAGAAAGAGAAATTTGTAAGCATTGAGAACTGACATCTGGAGCTTTTCAGTATTCTTTGTATTTTGATAACTAAGAATCTTTGCACTCATAAAATCACACTCCAGATGCTAAGTTGTTGCTTGTGTTTATTAAACTTCTCTTAATTATTAGCATTGACGTTTTCCTTTTTTCTGTCTATAATCGGCACCGCCTTCTTCAACAGACGATGGTACTCCCAAATATTGGCCGCCTTACAAAACTGGTACCCTTGCTAACTTTATTGTAATTTATTTGGCATGGGAGTCATCTTTCTATTCTAGTTTTCAGCTGTAGTTTTATCTTGGGTTTTTGAGAAATTTTTTCTCCACTATTGTTTACTTCTAGACTGTATGGCATGCAGCAAATAGAAGCTTCCCCAAACATACCTTAATATGTTTTATCAAGGGATCTAATCAATCTCAATCAATTAACTAAGCAACTTGCTGAACTTCAATGCCTTGCGTCAACATTAATTTCTTTGTAATTCAACCGCTATCATATAGATATATTTATATCTTTAAAGTTTGAGTCTGAAGAGAACTTTCTTGGGGTTTAAGTGCTCTATACCTACAGTGAAGGCGTGGGGTGAGAACTTTAGGTCTTCATGTTTATTATCATTTTTCTGTTATTTAAATTAAAAGGAGGTTCCTTTATTTTCCCCCATGCTTGTTGTTTCTAAAGTGCTTTTTTTTTTGTTATGAGCTTTCGTAACTTTTTGCTTCAACCTTATTCTGTCATGCTATACTAATATGATTTTCTTCTATTTTGCAGCCTCTCTCTTTGAAGCACCTTACTGAGGGTCTTAAAGCAAACAAGAGATCTACTGATGATGAAATATCTAAGCTCTTTACTAATGTTTTGTGTATCCTTCCTCCTAAGGTAATTCCACGTGAAAAGAGGAGACTTAAGGCTAGGCTTAATAATCCAAATGTTTCTTTTTTAATCTTTTGCTACTTTTCCCAGGAGGAAGATCTCCTTAGAATATTCAATAAACAACTTGACGAGGATCGGAGAATCGTGATATCAAGAAGCAATATAAATGAATTACATAAGGTATGCAATAAATTTTGGTTTAATTATCTGGCAGCTTTCATGCTAAATTTAATTTTAAAGGGATAAGTGGTTTTAGTTGTGGTGTGCAGATGAAGCTTAGGCCTGCTGTTAACATCATTATAACATTTTCTTTGTTGTGGCCATTTTATCGATGAAACAATTGTCTTGTAGGTTCTTGAAGAAAATGAGCTGTCATGTTTGGACCTCTTACATACAAATACTGATGGTGTGATACTGACAACGCGCAGTAAGGATTCACATTCACATAAATATACCTCCAGCAACTTTTACTTCATTAAATTAGTTGTAAATTTAATTTTTCCCCTTTCAGAATAAATATAACCTTCACTCCTCATGCTCCTCTATGTCAAAGTTGCTTGTCAAGAACAGACATAATCTTTGATGCAATAGGAATGAGTCAATTTGATCAGTAAAACAAAATCAATTTAATTTTAATTCTTTTGATAGGTGAATCGGAAAATGATTCATCTATGTCAAAGTAACCTTCACTCTTCATATTCCTCTCTCTTTGAAGTTGGTTCTGTTAACTTTGTGCTATATCACTGGGAATACCACTTTTGCTGTCTGCAGGGAATGATATTGATCAAATGCTCATGTACCGAAAAATGATTTGGTACTAAGCTACCTCTTAATTTTTGTTGGCAGAAGCTGAAAAGGTTGTTGGCTGGGCTAAAAACCATTACTTATCATCTTGCACATCTCCTTCCATAAAAGGTGAAAGATTATGTCTGCCTCGTGAAAGGTATGTCTCCCCTAAGGTGATAAGTTTGTGTGTACATGATAGTGACCATGAGTATCTATGCTGCATAACAATATAAAGAATTCCACCGCTTCTTTTTTACCTTTTCTTTATTGCTTGTGAAGCCTTGAAATTGCAGTTTTGAGATTGAAGGAGCAAGAAACATTATCTCGAAAGCCTGCGCAAAACTTGAAGGTATGGACTTATTGTTTATAAAAAATGTTGAAACTTGAATGTAAAATTGATACTGAGTTTTGATTGATGTAAATTTTGCAGAACCTTGCTAAAGATGAGTATGAAAGCGACTTTGTTTCAGCTGTGGTAGCACCTGGTGAAATTGGTGTCAAATTTGATGATATAGGTGCACTTGAAGATGTGAAGAAAGCATTGAATGAACTTGTCATTCTTCCAATGAGAAGGCCTGAACTTTTCTCTCATGGAAACCTATTGCGGGTATTTGACCTTATATTCTTGTGGATGCTAATGGAACTTGGTTAAGTTGTCTGTGTGTAATTCCGTGAATCACTTTTCAGCCTTGCAAAGGAATATTACTTTTTGGTCCTCCTGGAACCGGGAAAACCCTTCTTGCTAAGGCACTGGCAACAGAAGCTGGAGCTAACTTTATCAGCATTACTGGTTCAGCTCTTACATCAAAGGTGTGCAAAAAATAATGTTTTCAAGTCAATGAGATTGCAGTACCTTTTTCATTCTGTAGACCCATATTTGTTTTCTGGTACCTGTCTTCTTACGATATTTCCATGAGTCAAGAATTTTATGATCAAGGCAAATCCCTCCTCAGCCTGAATTAACTAAATTTCATCTACTTATCAGCTCAATAAATTTCTTGTTTTTCATGCTCGGTAGTGCAATTTTGTTTGCAAAGGCATTAGCACATTTTTCTTGTCTAAATTTCTCTGATTTTTTGTATATTTCTTTATTTGTATCTTAGCATTTCTGATGCTACTTTTTTCTACTTCATAGTGGTTTGGAGATGCTGAAAAGCTCACCAAGGCCCTTTTCTCCTTTGCTAGCAAGCTGGCGCCAGTCATTATTTTTGTTGACGAGGTGAGTTCCACTTGGGGAATAGAACTTTTTACTGTCATGAACATGTTCATTATCATTAACCTTTCCAGAAAGACTTGGAAGATTGAATGAACCAAATCCCAAGTGAAGTCCGTTCTTTGATATATACCTTTTCTTTTCCAAAGAGTTTCCAAAGAGAGCCTGTATTCTCTTTTCAGAAATGCAACAATTCCTGTGAGGTCCTCTATCATATATGGTACATGACAGACAAAAAATGAAGGAAAAAACCACGGGATACTCTATACTATAAATAAATATGCAGTAGAAAATTCTTGTGAAGGAGTGTAAAGTGTTTCTAAGCAGAATAAACCTCATGTCTTATGAAGGACTCGAGTAAGAGGCCCGCTTCATGAGCTCCATTTAAACCTTTAGTTTAAAACCATAGTGTCATTTGATTTCTTGAAACATGTACTACTATGCAAGTTCACATGAATAAATTGCCATTTTTTGGATTTACGTACATGAAATAAACCTCATGTCTTATGAAGGACTCGAGTAAGAGGCCCGCTTCATGAGCTCCATTTAAACCTTTAGTTTAAAACCATAGTGTCATTTGATTTCTTGAAACATGTACTACTATGCAAGTTCACATGAATAAATTGCCATTTTTTGGATTTACGTACATGAATACCAGTTAGGGCTCCCGAGGGGTTATTTTCAATTATATTTCCTTTTCTCTATGATTTTGAGTCATTTTTCATGATGCTTGAGATTAAATGTTGAATTGAATTTTTGCATCATAGGTTGATAGTTTGCTGGGTGCTCGTGGAGGTGGTTTTGAGCATGAGGCCACTAGGAGAATGAGAAACGAGTTCATGGCAGCTTGGGATGGATTAAGGTCAAAAGATAGCCAAAGAATACTCATCCTTGGTGCCACAAATAGGCCATTTGATCTTGATGATGCTGTCATTCGTCGCTTACCAAGAAGGTAAATCCATCCTCTTTTGTGTTTTTGCTAACAGTTACGATACTCACCAGTATGGCTTATGAATTATGCTGGGTGGCCATTTTAGGTTATATGTTGACTTACCAGATGCTGGAAACCGCATGAAGATACTGAAAATATTTCTCGCAGAAGAGAATATAGGACCTAATTTCTCACTCGAAGAACTTGCAACTGCAACTGAGGGGTACTCTGGCAGTGATTTGAAGGTAAAGTGCTGATTTTAGTACCACTTGAATTTTGAACTGTCCAGCTCATATTTCTTTGTAATTTTATGTGCAGAACCTCTGCATAGCTGCAGCATACAGGCCTGTGCAAGAACTTCTAGAAGAAGAAAACAAGGTAAGCATTCAATGATGTATCAAATGATCGGGGTCTAGGCTAATAGTCTGATCTTTCACTTCCTGCATCTTTTATGCTATTTTGCAAGGAACTATTGCACATGATTTTCATGCACGATATGGAAGTACTATGCGTCCGAAAAATGAACAATGTAGAAAGATGGAAGTGTACTGTTTGGTTGTGTGTTAACATTTTTCAATTGGTTGTCTAGGGTGGCAAAAGCGATGCAGCTGCAGTACTAAGGCCTCTTAATTTGGATGACTTTATTCAGTCAAAAGCCAAGGTAGAGTACCCTTGTTTATAATATGAAATGCAAACCTAAATTTGTATTTCTACGGCATAAAAGCCTCTAACTTCTTCCTGAACTGGAATCACGCTACTCCCTTTTAAGGGTTATTGTCAAGGAAAATCTTAGAAGAATTAAACATTCTCGTGTCGTATGCATATCTGCATTTGACACTCGCAAGTAACATTGAACATTGAATATGATGCACGTTCGGGTTCATGTGATGATATGTTCATGTAAAAACAGGTGGGTCCATCTGTTGCTTATGATGCTACAAGCATGAATGAGCTGAGGAAATGGAACGAGCAATATGGAGAAGGTGGTAGCAGAAGGAAGTCACCTTTTGGTTTCTGATACAACAAATTTGCTTCACTTTTTAAAATTTTAGTTTTCCGTCCATTTTCGACGGATGAGCCGAGGGAAGGGCAACGGGTTAGCGTTGTTGTAACTTACTAGGTGTTGAATGCACCTGATAGTCCTATGAGTTGGGAGGAATCCTCCTAAGTGGCAGAATGTAGTCTGTTTTTTTTAGTATTTATGTTTACTATTCGTTTTTTTTATATATAATCATCGGTATCGTTATTAGATACATTGATCAACTAATCCATTGAGGACTGTATAAGGAATATTTCTTTGTTTCATCTTCCGATATATCTTTTATTTTTCACCCATTTATAACATTTCCTCTTCCTATAAAAGAACTCCTAGTTAAAGTCAAATTTTAATCTTTTCAATAAAAAACCAGTCATGACATTTTAATCGGAATCAAAAGCGTAAGGATAAATAGAAACCATTTTTTATTTTATAATTTTTAACTGTTTTATTATCATTTTTATATTATTTTATTTTCTGCCTTAACTTTAGAATTTGATGCTATAAACTTGATTTCAAAAAGACCCATCAAATTCTAGTGTCAAATAATTATATGAAGTATATCCATTATTATTCACCTCAAAGTATTGTACTTTTACTATTTTTTATGATTTAATTTTATGTTAATTTAAGATCACTGATTAATTGAATTCAGAATTAAGGCTTTAAATTGAAGATAATCCAAATATTTTTTAATATTTTTTTATTTTTTAGTGTAAACTATGATAGAGATTATTCAATTATGGGTAAGATTATATTTGGGTCACGCAATTATTAAAAGTTACATTTGAGTCACCCTTTATATTTTAAAAATGTATATTAATATGTATTAAATTAATTAATGATTTTAAATAGAGTACTCTAGTATTAACAAGGGTATACAAGTGATTTGAAAGAAAAAAACGATGAATTTGATGTATTTTTTAAATACGATGGGTGACCAAAATGTATTTTTTCCATAATTGAGTGACTCAAGTGTAACTTTTAATAACCGAGTGATTTAAATGTAACTTTACCCATGACTGAGTGACCTCCTTTGTAGTTTACCTTATTTTCTAGGGTTAATTTTATTCACTATGAAGAAACAAGCCTATATCGGCCATCGATTTATCAACGCAAATTGTGTCTTTCTAGCCAGTGACACAAAATGTGAAGATAAAGAGAGGGATAGAATGTTCTTTACCTCCAAACCAACCCCCAAACATACGATAAAATTAAACAAATCCCATGTCCAACTACACAAAGCAAGTCAATCGCAATGTTCTTCTCTTGTTTCGGCTTGGTGTACAAACTACAACCCAATCCCCCACATAAAAGATGATGCAACTACAAAACTCAATTAACACAATTCCTTCCAAAGCATTCTTATATCAGATCCGCCACGTTCATCGGCATTTCATCGATCTGGGTACTATAATACTGCTCTATATCTCTCAGAATCTTGATGTCATCACTTTTTACAAAATTAATAGCAACACCCTGCACACCCACAATACAATGTAATCACATATATACATCCATTTAAACAGGCAGCCGAGAGCAAAGATAGTAAAAGAAATACCTTTCGACCAAAACGACCTGAACGACCAATCCTGTGGATGTAAAGCTCTCGGTTATTTGGCAGGTCATAATTTATCACCAGGGACACCTGAAACCAGAAAGTAAATTAGCAAAAAAATGAATATAAAACAGAAGGCCTACTAAACTGATATAAATTACAATGCTTTTAGTTGCTACACTTATCCCCCCTTGAATTAAGGAAGCTTGTAAAAGAAACACACACACAATATGCACTTAATTCTAGCATAACCATGACTCAAGGCATTTTATGCACAAACCACTTAGGAAGTAGACCCGAGCCTAAGGTTCCATTCCCAGTACTGTATATAAACTGGTCTCAGAGGTAAAATAAAAATAATTAAACATCAACTCAACTAGAAAACATGTAACCAGCAAAAGTGCACCAAAAAAGTAGACATGAAAATCCCTCCCAAGACTTGCCTGTTGAACATCAAGCCCCCTGGCCCAAACATCTGTTGTGATAAGAACACGGGTCGCACCATCCCGAAACTCAGCCATAATTGCATCTCTTTCCTTCTGAGGCATATCTCCGTGCATTGAAGATACTGTAAAGTTATTGCTACGCATTTTCTCAGTCAGCCAATCAACCTGTTACAATAGCAGAAATCACAAAGGCAAACCTCAAGATCATACCATGAAATTCAAGAACATGTATAAAAGAATTACTTAGAAACATGATTAGAGAGATTTCTGTTACAATGTTGAAAAGCAAATGCATGCCTATTAAGACTCAGAAGAGACCTTTCGTTTTGTATTGCAGAAAATAACAGCTTGGGTGATGGTCAATGTATCATAGAGATCACATAGTGTATCGAACTTCCACTCCTCTCTTTCAACAGCCACGAAAAACTGCTTAATTCCCTGCAATCATGAAAACAGAACAAAAGCTTGTATCAAATTGCAAAGTAGAATTTGTGGAAATTCCATTAGCATAACAGCTTTTGAATTACCTCCAGTGTCAACTCATCACGCTTCACAAGGATCCTTATAGGATCAGTCATAAATTTGCTCGTCATTTCCAAGATTTCATGAGGGAGTGTAGCAGATATTAAACAAACCTAGCCATAATTCATTAAAGAGAAACAAAGCAATATCAACAACATAAACAAACTAGATAAGGATCAACAAAGCAGACTTGTGGCTATACTGCATACACACCAGCAGCAAGACAAAAAAAGATCACAACAACTCAAATTCAACTCATGAATTTCAAAATCGAGCATGAAAACCAAAAGCAACACAAACAAGGACTTTCAACATTTGGGGTTCTTTTGGAAGGATAGCAAGAAAGCTAATAACACATAATAAAGCAAACTTAGACACAAAAGGAGGTGAGGAAAGAACCTGAAGCTCTGGTGGAAGATGCCTGTAAACATCATAAATTTGATCTTTGAACCCTCTGCTCAACATCTCATCAGATTCATCAAGAATCAAGAGTTTAATAGCCCGAGTACGTAGGGTTCTCCTCTTGATCATATCACAGACTCGGCCAGGTGTTCCTGACACCACATGAACTCCGTGTTCTAGCTTTCTTATATCTTCACCCACACTTTTGCCTCCAATACAAGCGTGTGCCTGAATGTTCATGAAATCACCAATTGTCCGTATAACTTTCTCTGTTTGCGATGCCAGTTCCCTTGTGGGCGACAAGATCAATGCTTGAACCCTGATAGAATATGATCAACATTATAAACATTGCAGATTCCAGCGACAATCCATGCTTCAAACTAGATACAATAAGACATAAGTTGCCTATTAAAACTAAAAAAAAACTAAAATAAAATAGGGAATCCGTCATGAGATTCGAAACCTCAAAGACTGAACCTAATTTAACATCAGGCAAATTAAATTATTTCAAACTTAGGGTTTTAGCTATAAGGTGTCTAAGAATTAGGGCAGTCAAGGCCGAGGGGGGAAATGAAAACAACGGCGTATACCGAAATCACCAGAAAAATGAGTGATTTCGAAATATAAAAATAAATAAAATAAAAGCGTACTCTCTGCTAGCTGTGTCGACCACTTGGCAAACGGTGAGGGCAATCATGGAGGTTTTTCCGGTACCAGATTGGGCTTGCGCAATGACATCACGGCCATTGATTATCGGCATGACGGCTCTCTGCTGGATGGCGGATGGCTTTTCGAAGCCGTAGTTATAGATTCCACGGAGGAGATCGTCTTTCAATCCCATCTGATCGAAACTCAATATCGGCTCGATTCCTTCCGTCGTCTCGAACACCAACTTCTCATCCTCGGCACCCATGCGCCGAGCCACACGGCTCGTAGTCGCCGTCGCTGCCATCTCTGAGTTTATTTTCGGCTCTGGCCAAGCTTTTTCGCTCAAAGGGGAAATAAAATTAAAATATTAATAAAAAAAGTTTTGAAGAAAAAAGAGAGGCGGGCTTTGGCTGGGGTGAATGATTATATTGAATTATTAGTATTATTAAACCCATTAAAGCAAGGAATTTTTGTTGGGGCCAATGTGTAAATATAAAATTATAGAGGGGCCAGTATTAAATTGAATTATTATTATTTGAAAGGGTTAACAGTGTATTTTTCTAATTGTGTAAATTTTTTAAAGGACTAAACATGACATCCCATTTAACAAGGGAGCAAGACCCTTCCTAACCCTCACTTCGTCATTGAAATATAAAAAAAAAATTGTGTAATTTTTTATATAAATTGATTATTTAACATAGAAAAATAACACAATCACAACGAGTATATAATTTATGCAAATTAAATCAAATATTACAAATTTTGTTGAAATAAAGTATAAATGTTAAGTGTAGTGGTAAGACACATTAGATTCCTAATGAGAAAACTCAAGTTCGAATCTTAAAAATGATATTGCTCGGAGAGACAATCATAAATTTCGAATCTAGACCGTAAAACAAAGATGAAAAATAAAGTACAAAGATTAAATCCTAAACACGAGTAAAGTATAGGGACAAAAAATCAGAATTTAACCAAAATATTAGTCAAAATACTACCGAAATAGGCATTTATATTTCATAAAGAGAAAAACTTTGCCCTGTTAAATTTAGGGCTTAAAAGTTTAGGTTGTATAGTTTATAATTTAAGATTTAAAGTTTAAAATTTCAGGAATTAAAATTATGACTTTAAATTTTAAATTTTAAAGAAAGATTGTGTAAAAATAATTACACGAACTATATATTAAAATATAATTTTTAATCAGATATTAATATACAATATGGTTAGATCATTTTTTTATTACAGTGATGTAATCAAAATTGTTAGTAAAGTAATTTGCAAGATTGATTTTATCGATTTATACTCGTACATTAAAGTAATTTACAAAATTAATTTTCTCGTTCTCGATTTATACTCACCACCATACTACAACGACGTTGTTAATACATTAAATGTTGTTTAGTTAAAAGAGATGAGATTTTCACAACAGCTGTTGGGATTTCTAAAGAAGATAAATGACGTATTTAAATAAAGATTCAATATTTTTCTTCACATTTACATATTTTAATTTTCAGTTTTTTTTTTTGTTGTTGGTGAAATTGGTCCCAAAATTCTTTTTATGATTTGGATAGTTATATTTGTTGTTCCTTTCTTTATTTTCAATGAAATCCAATTTCTTACTTTAGTTCAAAAAAATAATCCATACTACCAAAACAGTTATTTGAATATGATTTATTGGTCAACTATTCCAGATCCAATATTGCAAAATTTTATTATGAAGACAACCATTCTAATCCAATTTGCTCTATTCAAAACGCAAAAATCCAAAACTTTAACCTTATTTAACGGACCTGATGCTTCATCTCGTTAAATTATTACGATAAATTGTACACAAATGGTATGCATTAGGTTAGATACAAAATAGAAAATATCATGAAACAAAGATGTATATATATGGACACTAATTAATAATGTATAAAATTAATTATCCTAAAAAGTCATTATTGTCTCCCACTAATTAAATTAGACAGAAATGAAAATGGAACAACTTAATTAGCTCCCACTTAACTTCCTTTATTGTCTCTCCCTTTTCCCAGTTCCAACTGAAATGAAAATAGAGCAACTTATTTTCCAGTTCTATATCCTCTTCAAATTTACCAAGTCAATTACAAGCAGTCAAAAAATGTTTTTGGTTTCAATAGTTTGGGGAAAAAAGAATGAGATTCACCAAACATATTTGAAACCAAATGTAATACCAACTAGTAGTAAGCTGGTCATACAAAAAAAAAAGAAATACAGCAAAATTATTTCAACTACAATAATCTATTATTATGATCGTTTATTTACTCCATTTATAGGTGTATTTAGCTATCCAGCATTTAAAGAATACCTTTACGAGACGACTCTTCCGAATAAGATTCCGCTGAAAATAAGCGCACCAAACCACTTGTTGGACACAAACCTGTTGCAAGAGAAAAAGGAATGAGATGTACCGTATGCCGAAAGCTGAGTACAAATGAAAACAAATATTTAGGCAAAACCAAATCCCTTGGCAAGCAGGCAGTAAAAGAAGTTTGATCCTTGGGTAGGTTTTGTAACTTTCTCTATTTACATCCAAAACTACAGACATACTAAAATAAATTGACAAGCATAGCAACCGGTTGAATTCGTGAACTTATCACGCACTTTCTATTGCAATCTGCACGGCATGTTAGATTAACAGTCCATATCTGCCAAGCCATTTGTCCAGATGCTGCTGCGAGAAAGGCATAATATGGCCACCCTGCTCAAACATAATTTACAAAAATTAGTAAAATAAAAGGTTATCATAAGCAAATTACATGTTAGTAAATTTTAAATAGAAGGCGGGAAAATACCTATATCAGCATTGTATCCACTGAGAGCAAGACTACTAATGCATGCAATTCCAAACCCAGTAGTCCACTCCTTAGTTGAATCCCCAAACCTCAAGGCTGTAGATTTAACACCAACTTTAATATCATCCTCTTTATCCTGAATGAATAGTTCTCAACGTCAAAGAAAGAAGCACAATAATATCCTATCGTTTCATAGTCCCACCACATAAGTTTTTCTTTCTTTCTTTTGTGTGTGTGAAAGGGGCAGAAAAAAAGCATCGTAAACAGGGTCGATTTTTTGTTGACAATAAATTTTTCCTTTTCCTTTTTGGTCTTACAAACTTAATTACAGATACTGTGAAGTACTAGTGGCCAAAAAATTATCCTTTCAATTTATATCTCGCATGTGTACATATTCGATAAAAAGTTAGGTTCATAAAAAGGCCATTGCTAGCCCCATAAATCAACCCTCGTCCCTGTAAAACCTTAACCATCTGAAAAGGACGTGCCTCAATTGTCATCACAAGCCTATGCCTCCTATTGAGTTAACTCTGACCAGAGTGAAAATATGAAAAGTAACTACATATTCACTTATCCAATATAAAAAATAAGAGATCAACTAAACAGAATCATACTAGCTCCTCAGAATTAACAATAACAGATCATTTTAAGCTAGGATATTACTCCAGTTAAAGCTGTAAAGAAAGCATGAAGTATATATAGCTTTCAAGAGATAAAGTTGTACCTGATGTGCATATATTGTATCATACACAAGAGTCCAAAATACTCCAGAAAAGTAGAGTGGGAGCACAGTGGCAGGATCTAGACTTCCTCTAATCGCCGACCAACCTAATAACGCTCCCCAGTTGAAGGTCAGACCAAGATAGGCTTGAGGCTGAATCGACCAGATGAATCAAAGGTAAATAAATAAACAAACTGTACATAATAGAAGAAAAAATACATGCAAACATCATTACCCAAAATGTAAACCTCTTCATGAGAGGATAGGAGAAGACTAGCAACAAGGACGAAGCCCCTAATACACGGCTACAAGAAATGATTCAGCAATGTCAGTTATATAAGCAAAATTTGTGTACCAACGAGCTAGATTGGTTTCACCAAATTTTCAAGGGAAATTGAGAAAAGACAACATTAAAACTTAGATGATATGAAACAGAACTTCTGTGATCAAGTCCATCCCAATAGTATTCCAATAGAAAATCTCACGTAAAACCATGGAAGTCCTTTGGTAAAGTTGCACAAGTCCAAATCACTTGAACAATAACCAGAAGCAACAGCAAGAGAAAGAACTCTAACCTATAATTATTAAGTTGAAGGAGAATTCCAAGACCCAAAAGCAGTTGAAACCCCAAAAAACAAATCCCTTGAAATGGTGTTAAAAGACCACTTGCAACAGGTCTTAGCTTTGTTCGTTCCACCTGCGTGCAAAATGCTCCTATGATCAAATGACTGGAATAATGAAACGACAAATGTCAAGACTCGGAAAGTGTATAAGTAGAAAATTAAGTGCATTTGTTTGATATTAGAATCCTTCAAGTTCCTATTATTCTTCATTATATATATTGTTGATGGTGAAAGTAAGACGGTGGCTGTCGTTGTTGGACGGAGAATGTGTGTGAAAGAGGAAATTTGGCTAATAAACCAGAACTCTTTCCTCTTTCACACACATTCTATCACCATGTTGACCGCGACTCTCCGTCCAATCAGAAGGGTGAACCGTCCGATGAGTGTCACCGTGCTACTTTTACCATCAACATATATAAAAAGACTGATAAATTAAGGATATAAACCAGCAAAAATACATGTGAGATTGCAAACAAAAAGGGTGAAGAAACCATTAAAGATACCATAGTATCAATATCCCGATCAAGGAGGTCATTGACGGTACAACCAGCACCCCTCAAAAGCAGAGCCCCGCAACCAAACAAAGCCATCATCTTAAAATCAGGAAGATGGCCAGGTGTTGATGCTAATGTAATTGACCTACAAAAAATTTAAAGATGTTCATGCCAAAAGCAACAAAATTTCAAACAAATTCGATAACCGAACAGCGAGACAATTAGAAGAGGAAGAAAAGAAAGAAAAAGGAAATCTTACCACATACAAGGCCAAGCGAGCAACCAAGTTCCAATAGGCTTATCGAGGCGGGCAAGCTTAGCGTAAGGCTGAATTCCTCGGGGCAAATAAACGTCAATCCAAGAGGGAACCACCGCATCATTCTTTTTATTGCTGCTACTACGCGGTTGACCACCTTTACCCGAGCTGTCGGCGACTCCAGAAGAGGTGGATATCCAAACAATTCCAGGTCTGAAATTCGAGAGGAACGATAGGTTTTCCTTGGAGACTTTGAAATGGTGACGAGAATTGCCGTAATCGGGAAACAAATGAGAAAGTCGAGTGAATGAGTTGCTGAAATGGGGAATGGTAGTCGCGGTTGAGGATGATTGCGACAAGATCGAGAGTGAAGAAGCAAGAGAGGGTCTGAGGAGGGCGGCGCGTGAGGCGGAACGAGTCAGCCGAAACGACGCCATTTTTTCGGTCTTCTTCACTGGTACTCGGGTTTAGGTTTAGCGTTTTGGAAGCATAAAAGGGGATTAATTAAAAACCAAGCCCCTAAAGTATGGTCTTTGTTAACTTTCGTCTCTAAATTGTTTTTTTCCTTCTAATTCCCATCACTATTTTCACCGATTTTGATTTTTGTCATTCCATTAGATGACAGTAGAGATGGGCACGGGTCGGGTCGGGTTTTTGGCCCACCCGACCCCAACCCGAAAATGCATATCTTATACCCGCACCCGACCTGAACATATCTCTTAAAAAACTCGACCCGACCCGAAAATAAATATTCTATACCTGCACCCGATCCGACCCGACCTATAGAAAAAAATAATTTTTAAGAACCTAATTGTAAAAAAATAATTTTAAGGGACTTAATTGTAAAAAAAATATAAATTTAAAGATTAAATTGTAAATAAAAATTTAATTTTAATGACCTAATTATAAAAAATATATATAAAGAGGGACTATTATTATAAATATCCCTAAAAAATATGGGGAAATTACACAAGTAGTCCCGATCGGGTATGATATTTTTTACCCTAAACCCGAACCCAACCTTAATAAAAACCCGACCCCGATCTTTTCATTAAAAAATCCGACCCGACCGGGTCAGGTAAAATGCCCATTCCTAGATGACAGGACATTTTTCATATATATGGTGTAAAAATCTGACCAACCTAAAAATTTGATTAAAAACGACTGATCTCTCATTGAACAGAAAATAACCGAACCGAAATCAACCGAACCGAAATTAACGAACCGAAATCAACCGACCCGAAATGACCCGAAACACAATAGACCCGAACTAAAACCGAACCGAAACCGAACTGAAACCGAATCTGAACCGAAAATATCAGACCCGAAATAACCGAAACCGAAATGACCCGAACCGAACCCGAACCGATTGACCCGTTTGCCACCTCTACCTAAAATCCTAAACTCTAAACTCTAAACCTTAAATTCTAACCATAAACCCTATATTCTAAGCTCTATAACCTAAACATCTATAACCTAAAATTAAAAGGCTTATGTAAACTAAAGTTTACTCAAGCTTATGTATCAAAGTATTTTTCATATTATATAGCTGTGTATATATAATTGAGATATATTTGCATTGTATATAATATAAGATTTATATTCAGTACACTGGCGGTGGAAACTAAATATTGTGTAGGATTTATATAATTTAGAGGTTAGGGTTTAGTTTTTAGGATAATATGGTGAAGATTTAGGTTTTAACATATAAGCCCTAAATTTTAACCCTAAACCATAAATTTTAACTACTACCCTTAAATTTTAAACCTCTAAACCTAAACCTTTAAACTCAACACCCGAAAATGAATCTACAAACCCTAAAACTAAAGCGCTTATAAAATTTTTTAATTTCCACCATAATGTATTGAACAATTACCCTATAATATATACAACTTTTAAAAACCTATAAGCTTGAAAGATATTATTACAGGATAACGACAAATAATATTTTAAGTGAAAAATCATTGACCGAAAAAATCACTTGTAGATAGAGGTGGCAATCGAGTCATTCGGTTCGGGTTCGGTTCGGGTTCGGGTCTAATTCGGGTCTGTGATGAGTCGGATTCGGTTCGGGTATTAGATCGGGTCAAAATCGAATCGGTTGTTTTCGGGTCGGGTCAATATCGGATCGGTCGCTTTCGGTTCGGGTCAAAATCGGGTCGTTCGGGTCGCTTTCGGTTCGGGTTAAAATCGAGTCAATTTCGGGTCGGGTCAACATTTAAATTTTCGGGTCAATTCGATTTGAGTTGGGTTAAAGGTTTGAGGTTTAGTATTTATGGTTTAGTTTAGAGTTATTGGTGTATGAGATTAATTCTGATTCAACTTGTTAATCTATGCATTTGAATTTGATTAAATATTTAAATCAAAGCTTCATGTATTCATATAAATTTTTTTGTATAATTATATTAATAATAATAATAATAATAATAATAATGTCTGAAATGAATTAATTTATTAAACTTAGGATCTAATTGAACTAACTAAAATCTAAAAGCATAAATCACGGACATAATTAAAATAATTTTAAAACTAAATGTGAAATTTCAATTAAATTAATCTAAATTGAAACTCAATTAAATTAAGAAAAATAGAAAGACAATTGGTAAAAATAGAGAGGGAAAAAACAAAATTTTGGAGGGAAATAAGCCACCAATTTTTTAAGCTAGATTGAAAAAAAAGAAAAAGACAATTGGAAAAAATAGAGAGAGAAAAGACAAAATTTTGGAGGGAAATAAGCCACCAATTTTTTAAGCTACAGATTAATTACTTTTTAGGTCATGTTGCATTTAAAATGTTACATTTTAGTCAACTTTAAGTTTTAGTTTAATTTAATTTAGTCACAAGTATTCCCACGGTTTAGACTTCGGATATAGAAATCCCCTCCCCGTAGTGATATTTAGTCTCTAAAAATTTACTTTTAGTTGAAATTAACTAATCTTTGTAATTTAGTCTATTAATTTAATATATTGATATTTTCGTTCATTTTAATTTCAAAGATTTAATTTTTAGCCAAAATTGACCCCTATTTATTTATATGGTATAATTACAAAATTGGTCATTGGACTCTCAAATTTCTCCACTTCCAAATTGTCAATTTAGTCTACAATTTCAATTTCATGCTATATTTTATGATGAAATTATAAAATTGGTCACCAAGATCTCAAATTTCTATACTTCATTTTATTATTTATTATATTGTTAAAAATAGATATTCGGGTTAAAATCGGGTTAAAATCGGGTCGATATTCGGTTCAGCTTTCGGTTCGGGTAGCATTCGGTTCGGGTCCATTTCGGTTCAACAAAAAATTTCGGTTCGGTTCGGTTCAATTCGGTTCGGGTTTCGGGTCAACTTCTAATCATCATGTTCAGGTCAAAATCGGGTTTCGGTTCGGGTAATTCGGTTCGGGTTTCGGGTCTCGGGTCAAGTTTGCCAGGTCTACTTGTAGAAGAGAAAAAAATCTATTGAAATATCTAAATAATAAAAGATTTAAGATTGCGTGACTAACATTATTTATGTTCTCTAAACTATTTATAAAACTCTAAATTACATTACATATGTTTGGCAATTAACGGATAGCTGATAGCGGATAGCGGATTGCATTAGCTGATAGCTGATAGCTGATTGCATTAGCTGATTTGACTAGCGGATTGTATTAGCTAATTGTATAAAAGTGTTTGGTAAAATTAACTGATAGCTGATAGCTGTTAGATTATTTAAACAAGTAAAATGACATATAAGGACATGTTTATATTCAATATTTGTTTGAATAGTTTATTAATTATCAATATTTTGTATCTAATTATTATTAATTAGATCTATAAAATTATTTTTAATATAACTTTTCTAAACATATTCAAATGATTTATATATTAATTTATTATTTATATAATTAGTTTAATATAATTTAATTAATTAATAAATTTAAATACACATATAAATATGTGATAATAAAAAGAAAAAAGTAAATAAGATTAGCTTATAAATAGGGTGAGAAAATATTTAATTTAGGTTATTTTGAGATTTTTAGTAATTGGTAAGGGTAAAAGAGTCTTTACAACTCTAATATCAAACCTCTAATCTCAAAAAGCTCCTATTATGAGCTTTTTCAAAATTAGCGATTTCACCCCAATCCGCTCTTTCAATCCGCTATTTACCAAACAACAATATTAGCGGATTTGACTGGTCAAACCTCTAATTTTTGCTCAAACCTCTCTTTACCAAACAGGGCCATAGAAAAAATCGATTTGAATTAAATTTATTACTTTAAATCAAAATCTTAAAAAAATTAATATTGTGTATAATTTAAGAATAGAAATCTTCTGCCATTTTTGGTGTACATGTTTATGTTATCATTCTAAAAAATTAAGTTTAAAGAATGATGAGTAATGTGTTTTTTTAGAATGTAGTGTTTAAGATTTAGAATTTAGCGCGTTCGGCATGAAAGGAGACACCAAAAAGAGGATGAAGATTTATGTTCATAACTGAGAATGAAAAAAATTATTTGATGGACTCGGCTCACAACGTCATCCGTGGTCCCAGCCAATAAGGTCTATCAATATTTTTTTTACTCAAAGTGAATCTTCACCTCTTTCCTTCATGTAAAAACTAGTTAGTTATTTAATTTTTTTTTAACATGGATGAACTTTATTAGTTGAGATTACGGATGACGTAGTGAGCTGGGTACATCTAATAATTTCTCATGAGAATGCAAAACCATGAGCCTTTTAACTTGTTTTTTTTTTCTTTCTTTAGCATATCAAAATGATAGGAGTCATAACCAATAACCAGTTGGTTTATTGGTATAAGTTACTAAATTTCTTAAGTAAAATTAGAAGTTCAAATCCTGATATTATAAATGAAACATATTGTATTAGGTGGGTCACTCTATAATGAACTTCTATAATTCGAATTAATCACTCAATGAATTGAATACCGATTTAAAATAATACGAGTCATAAACTCTAACAAAAATTCACCAGGAAACATGTAAAAACTCATGCTTTGTGTTTAGAAACTACAAAAAAAAAGGCTTTCATACTAATGAAACTGTGCCCTCCACCTCAAGTTTTGCGTGGGATATTCACATTTTATGCCTGTGGCTGTGGCCTGTGAGTATAGTCCCAGATTTTCCTGCCCACCTTTTCTAAAGTTCCCAGCACGAGATTCTACATGCTCATGCTCATGGATTTGCCCAATCTCAACTCTCAAACACTGTTTCTAAGTTCCTGCAGGCACAAATCCGGAGGAACTACTAAAATAATAGTAGCAATTTCAATCTCTAACTCCAGCAAACCACAGATAATAAAGTAAATAAACCATAAACTATTATATGTCAATCGAATATCCGACACTCGCATCTGAATTCGATAACAGAAATCCGGAACCTGTTATTCTATTAACATTTGATAAATCTATCCTTGTATATAGAATGAATACAATGTCTTCAAAAGCTTTATTTTGAAGCTAAGCAAGCATCAATGCATGTGAATCAGTTCATCTTCTTTGCATTCCCTTATCTCAATGTCCAGAACTTCCCCGGTTTTCGAAGGCAACACGTCGCAACATTGCCGTCTCGGCGCCTGCATCTTAAGCAACACAACAAAGGATACAGCATAAGCCTCAAAAACACTCAAACACCATTGACAAAGGGCATGAAAAATTGAAAACAGAATGTTTACACTAAGTAGCTAGCTACCTGGTTATAATTGAGGTCTAGCTTCTTACTAGAGACTCTGATTTCTTCAAGTTTCCTCGGCGAACCCGTGCCGATTGTGCAATTTTCATAAGATATCTTGTAAACACTCTTGGTTCCATACCTGTTTGAAGATACAGAATCAAAAAAGAAAACTGTGGGTCTTTGGCAAGGATCTGTATGAAATTCCCTGGTGTTGAAAGTGTAAACTCTAGCCAAGAAATCCCCGTTTTTCCACTGCCGGAATGATTCCGGCACGGGAAGAACGTCCGGTAAAAACATGTGTTTGCTGTATACTTGAACGGCATAGCCCCATGAAACCGAAATAGTCCACGAAAACCAACGATCGTAGCAGACAGTTTGCTGCAAAATCCTCTGAGAATCGACATTCGCAGCATGGAACAGATGTTCCAATGCCTTTGGAGCTGTCCTGTTGGGGAAGATCGGGTCTACATGGTCCAAATGATGGAGTGAAACCAAGGGTGTCAATGGATGACTACCCAACAACCCGAATGCATTGCCCCGAACATCGAACTGGTTCAAAAAAACATAACAATTTGCAGACATCAGAACTGAAATTGTCTGGAAAGGTGGTGTTAACTGTTAACTGTTAATGTTACCTGATGGAACCCTGGCTCGGCGGTTAAGCCAACGCCGAGCTCGGCCAAGCAAGTGTAGATCCTGGAATCACTGCCGTAAAGATGCGGGTACCGTTCTATACAGGAATCAAACACTTTGGCCAGAACTTTCGCCAATGGATAACTTATGGCGAAACCTGCTCCGCCAAACGCCATCTTAAACCCGAAATCCTTGTTTTGTTGATAAATTTCTGAGCCAGCTCCGATGTAGTACCAAAGCCGATGGTCGTATTTGGAGAGCGTTTTAGCCAGATTATGTGGGAAGAAAACTGTGTCATCGTCTCCAAAAACAAACCACCGTACATTCGTGTGATTAAGGTTGACGGTCTCTAGAACCACACGCGCCACCCGAATTGCCGACGGTTGGCCGTTTCTGAAAGTGTAGCGGAACCGGGAGGTGTCCTCCGAGATGCATGTTGGAGGCAGAGTGGCGTTGCCGTCGTCGTCCCTTGAAGTTGTTGTGTCATGGCCATGGGGCATGGCTTCGAGGAACACGCAGCCGCGCATCTGTCGAGGCTCCCACCATTGCTTGACGTACTCTTTTCGGTTCGGCCATGATTTCTGATTCGAAGCTATCCCGAAAACGATATGCTCGACGCCGGTCGACGCATAAGCGTCCGGGGAAGAAGAATACACGTCTAGAGGCGATTTTGAGCTGTGGACTAGCAATACTGATGCAATAAGATAGGTGACACAAACGGCTGATGAAATCAAAACGACGTTTAGAAGATGGAAAGAAGATTGGGTCTTGGAAACCAGCTTAAACCGCTGCATTTTCAACATTGATGGAAGCAAAAAAAGAAACAAGAAAGAAGGTGGCGTTGGTGTCCTGGCACTACGGTATATAATGTGCTAGTTTGTTTTGGCCAAACGAGGAAGAGGAGAGTAATTACGCAATAAAAACATGGGTTAGGCAGGCAAAGACGTGACTTTGAATCTTCTTTTTTTTCTTTTGTTTTGTTTACAAATGAGAACAGCCCATTTGGCGGGCTTCGTCGGCCGCCAGGTCCTCTCCCGGATAGCAACAGTTTCTCTGGGCGATGACCAAGTGCAGGGACGGAGTCAGGATTGAACTGATTAATTTTAAAATAATAGGGTCTTGAAAAGTAATTAAATCATAAAAAAATAAGGGATTTTAGGTTTAATTTTATAAATTTTAAATTTGAAAGGTCTCAAAAAGTAATTAAACTAGAAAAAGAGGGGTCAAAGTTTAATATTATTAATTTTAGATTACAGGGTCCTAAAAAATAATAAACCATAAAAATTTTAGGAGGGGCAAAAAAAGGAAAGAGCTTAATTACAATGATTTTAAAATTATTAGGGACTAAAATATAATTAACCCATAAAATTTAAGGGTGCAATTGCCCCTCCCACCTTATATATAGATCCATCCCTGACCAAGTGTTTGTTGGGACCCTTTCCATGGTTTAAGTGAGCTATTTCCGAGAAGAAGAAGAAGAAGTGAAGAAGTGAGAGCTACTTCAGCAGCAAATCCAATGGTGTTTTCGTAAAGATGACTGATCTGGTTGAATTTCCCTAGGAACTAACAATGTGCTCAGAGAGATTCAAGCCACTTGGAATGGATCTCACGTCACGGTTCCACATGGTTAATTTTTTTGTTTAACCACCTGAATCTTACTTATCGATTGATTAATTCGAATCGAATTTTATAAAAGTCTAATATAAGACGATCCTCTCGACCTAATTTTTATCATTCACAATATCATGATTTCAATATATGATGTTGGCCAAAGAACCTAGCACGTCATTCTATTAGACATATCTCTTGAGAAGAAAGTAATGAGCCCGTGACAAGTGGTATTAGAACGATCCTTTAACTGCCTGATTTCACGCCTAGTGCCCATGAGTGAGGTAGGCAAGGTGGACAACTGTGACAATAGCCCATTACGAGCGTGGTTGACTCGTGACGCCCTCGTCACGAAGTTGAGTGGGGGAGAATGTCACGCCTGAAAGAGGCGGAGACACTGATCTTACATGAAAAAAGTAAAGGGAGGTATTGGGATAAATAAACGGTAGAGATGTACGTCCTATCAGACATGTCTTTCGAAAAAAGGGTAATAACATCGTGACTTGAGTTTTAAGATAAAAAAAATTATCTTTAATTTTATTCTACCTGACAAAAAATATTTTTATTCCATAAAAAATTCTAACAATTATCACTAAATATATAAAAAGTTATATTATTATTGTTAGGGAAAACTACATATTTAATATCCAGCTATGTCCCCGTTACTGTTTTGGTATTCCAACTATTATTTTTGGCAGAATGGTACCTAACGTTATGTTTTGTTTTATTTTTGTACTCGACCATTAAAAACTAACAGAAATGATGATGTGACTTGGTATAATCACAGTTTTAGTCTAAAAAACTTATATATATATCGCCAGTTTTGTCCAAAATCCATCAATTTAAAACATTATCTTAATTTTACAAAGTTTTGATCCTATTTTGTCTAATCCCTTTCCCACCCATCGTATTCTCACCAGTATCCCGATCATGGAGTTTAAGTCCTCCAATGGACCCTGCATTAGCCCCCATTGATGCCTAAATCTTAAAATTTTGATTGTCTATAGCGTGTTTTTTAAACCTAAAAAAGTGTTTGACTGGAAGAAAAAGATAAGTGAGAAATTTACAATTTTAATCTAAAAATTAAAATAATGTTTAAATTGATAGAATTTTATACTAAATTGATATATTGTAAAATTTTTTGGACTAAAGCTATTATTGACACAAGCCACATCACTATTTTCATTAATTTTAAACGATGAATGTACCAAAATAGAACAAAAGCGCAACGTTAAGCATCATTTTACTAAAAAAATATTTGGGGTATTAAAAGAATAACACGAACATAATTGAATACTAAATATGTAATTTTTCCTTATTGTTATTATGGGTTGTGTCATAAACTTAATCCTAAATCTGAATTTGATTTGATACTGTAAAAAAAAATTGAATTTGATCTAATCTGACTTTATTTTTCAGAACGGGTCGGAACCCGCAATGAAATTTGTATAATCTGACCATCTAAACAAGGATTATTATTAAATTGAAATAATAAAAAGTTACGTTATTAATATTTTATACTTTATTATTAAATAATAATTTGTTTAGGATAAAGTTATTTTTTTTATTCTAAGATCAACTCAAATTATTAGTGTATTATTATTGGTTTTTTTGTCTTATGTCATATATTATATTATATTATATTATTCCTGTTTTATTTAATTCCCTGTGCCTTTCAATATTGCGAGGCTAAACATTTGAATTGCCTATTTTGTATTTGAAATAAATAATAATAAGCAAATATTAATAAATGAATTAATTGTCTTTAATTAGTAATAATAACAGAATTAGGCGGTGTTCCTGTATTAGCCAGCAAATATTAATAAGCATGACAAATGACAGAAATAATAATGTTGCATTCAAGAGAAATCTAAAATAAGATAAAATATTTTGTCAAAAATATAATAATATGAAATATTAATTATCGACCGTTCTTGTGATATACTGGTAAAAATATCGATTTATCCCAAACGAACCCTCCCCTTCCCTTATCAAAACTGAAAAACTGATTTTAATATAAAATATTTATCGTTAAATTAAATTATGAAAATTTTAATAATAAAATAATTAAAATTATAACTAAAGTATCGTATAATATTAAAAAACATAAATTTAAAAATATTTTAAAATATTAAAATGTCAAAGAAGATATCATCTTATTTTTGAAGATTAGTTTATATCATATCTAAATTATCCAAATCCGTCTCACTTTAAATCAAAAATATTAACATCTTAAACATGTTTAATCTCGTATCTTTTATACATTGCATCAATAACAATACTAACTGAACTAAATTCAGTCAATTGTGTTTTAAAGAATATTGCATGAATTAATAGTACCAAAATTATCTATAAATTGTTTTAAAAAATAACTTTGAATATCTATATAAAAAAATATTGTTAGGTTTTCTTTAAAAAAATAATTATTTCGTCCTAAAAATCCGTTTGCTTTTGGTGTAATTAAAAACTATAATTATACTCTAAAAATAGGTTTTGCCCACAGAAGTACCTAATTAATAACGTTTCCTTTTGGTTTGGCTTATACCATTTAAACCACTTCGTAGAATCTCTAGCTCTTGGGATGTGCGGTCCAGATTCATCACTGATATTCACTTAAAACTATCCAACCGGTCCATCCGGTTTTTTTTTTCTTCAAAGTTTTCTCATTCGAAAAATGCTACTTTTAGAATTTACATCTTGCTTGCAAGATAAATGCCCGACGCTATAGCCACAATGCCCAGGGATGCAAGAATTTTTCCGGTCGACAACGTCGGTTTCCGAGGAGGGATCGCCATCAATTCATTTACCAAAACCGACTTCTTCCAATATTTCCGAATTCCAGTCAAATGTCCCTTGCCGACGACCGCAACGACCGAGCTATGCCTACGTGCAACTTTTAGTAATTCAAACGACATGTACCTGAATGTGTTTGCAGATTCAAGAAGATTAAACACACAAGCCAACACAAGTATACAAATGTATGCTTCAAGCAACATTAAGAATGAGTCCAAAAGATTAATACTAATGCTAATAAATAATAGAGTTAATTGTACCGCACGTTCTCAAACTACAACTTTATTCTAAATTGATCTATAAGCTTTTAAATATTCTAATTTCATCCCCAAACTACGACTCACATTCTAAATTAATCCCCAAACTTTTTGAACATTCTAATTTCATCTCCAAACTCTAATTCTCATTCTAAATTATCCTCTAAACTTTTTAACATTCTAATTTCATCTCTAAATTATCTCCAAACTTTTTGAACATATGCTAATCATATCATATGTTAATAAAACCGTTATAAAAATGATTAATTGTCATGTGAACACTTATGTGTACTGTAATAATATAATACGATGTAAATAGTCATTTGAGAGTGAAATTGAAATGTTCAAAAATTTTGGGGACAAATTTAAAATGACGGGTAATGGTTTGTGGATGAGTTTGGAACATTCAAAAGTCTGGAGATAAACTTAAAATGAGCCATAATTTGAGGATAAAAATAAAAAATTTAAAAGTATAGAGTTCAATTTAAAATGATGGTCATAATTTAGGGACACAATACAATTAACTCTAAATAATAATCTGATAAGCAATTAAGAAGCACTAACCGGTCTCGTTCGTCTACAAGAGTTTCAAATAAAGTCGGGAATTTCTTTTCCAATCCTTGAGTCCAACGAGTTACCGTGTCAACATCATGCGTTTTCTTCAGCTGATTATACAATGTACATTAGTATCATAATTTCTATTTTCTTTAAATATTCAATTGTTTTAAAATATGAAAAATGTAAAGAAAATGGTGAAATTAGAGATTTAGAAAGTTCACCAATCTGCATAAATCTTCGGTGCTCGTTCTTCGCCAGGCAACCGGTAGAGAACATAAAACGTACAGTAATTTTACTATCTGCCAAAGTGTCATTTTCCCGCTGAATCTACGCCATGTAATCTGTTTCATCCAACCAAATCTCTTTGCAGTTCAACATTAAGAATATAAAGTAGTAAAATAACTATTATAGTAGACACCTAATATAAATACATAAAGAAATAATTATAAATATTTAAATATTTTAAGAGGCGTAATGAAATTTTTAAAATTTTCAAAATATTTAAAAACACTTAATTATATTTCTAAAAAATTTAAAAGGTAATATGATGAGTTTTTAAAATTTCACCCCTAGATGTTAGCATATGCCATAATTAGGAACAACAATAGTTTAATGGAAGCATAACCCCACCAAATTTATGGTTAGGGCTTACAGATTAATTTTTTAGTATTGAGCAAAAATATAGACGCAAAAAAGGATGAAAATTGTCTACCCTTAATTATGCCACATCGCTGCCTCTACTTTAAAACAACTGCTTTAGGGTTTAAGGTTTAAAGTTGGAGCTTAAATTTAGGGTGTAGGAAATTAGGGGTGGGTGTATTTTTTAGGGTTTAGGATATAAAAATTAGGGTTAGAGCTTAAAATTTAATTTTTAAGTGTTTTTAGTAAGGAGATATAGTTTGGGGCATGAGATTTTTACTCGAAAAAAAAGACTTTTTTGTTTGTTTGCAATAGATAAAACCAATAGTAATGGTAGCAACTAGCAATAGATTCCTACTCACGGCGGGTACATAGAAGGGATTAATGGAAGCATAACCCCACTAAAATATTAAAAATTGTAAGTTAACCCCACTAAGGATTTTTAGTATTCTTGAGATTTTCTAGATATATACATATACACATGTTTTTGATGTAATTAGGTTTTCCTGAAAGTGTAGACAATAGTAATATGAATTTTTTTTCTAAAAATCTTATTCTATTTCTACTTATAGGGAGAGGGGGTAAATTTAAGCGAAGTCAATATTTTTAAAAAGTTTAAACTCGAGACCTAAAAAAAGTGAGTGGAACAGGTGAGCGTGCTCTGACCACCAGGCCGTCATCGCATGCTCAATAATATGAATTTTAAATGCAATTCAGCAGCCAATAAAACATCTTACATGTATAGGACGATCGCCGAGAATAACCTTGGCACCGCACTTACTTGCTTCTTCATATGCCACGCGGAATTCAGAGCCGGGGACAACCTCAAGCAACCTTCCAACCTATTAGTTTTGGAGAATGCTTTAGGCAAACGTAAATTTGCATACTGATGGTAAACGGGTAAAAATCTTTTGCCCCTAATCATGCCTCCTTCTATGTCCTTTGTCTAAAAAATAGTTAAAAATTAAATTTTGACCCAAAAACCCAGGAACAGAGTCACAGCTCCAATGGGAGGGGTTGTAGCCCCCCGGGTAGGGGGAAATTTTTTTACCCTTTGATTTTTTATATTTTTCCTGAAAAAATTTGAGATAATTGTGAATTTGCCCCTCCCACCTTTCAATATTTATATTTTACCCCCCTCAACTTCAAATCCTAGTTCCGTCCCTGCATAAACCTAATTTTCATGTCCTAAACTTTAAACACTAAACCCTAAAAAATACACCATATCCCTAATTCCCTACCCCATAACCCTAAACCCCAACCTTAAACCACAAATTCTAAATCCTAAACCCACTATTTTAAAGTGGAGGCACAAATTGAGACATACTTAGGGGCAGATGATTTTTATCCGTAATAAACTCGGGATGAAAAGTACAATTAAGGGACAATTACCTCAAGAAGACACCGTTTGTAAAGGATTTCAAACAGGCTATGGGTGTTTTTTCTCCACATATCTACCATTTCCTCCTCGCTTGGTACCTTGTTAAAATATGAAAAGTTAACAGTGAAATGTTAAAGAACACTAAGCAAGAAAACAGAGTACGAAGAATGATATCTTCAACTGGGCCGTCTCGAACATTTTCAGGTGGTACATGGAGTTCATGGTGATCTTCAACATCTAAGAACGAACCTTTAAATCCTTTACATTTCGAATGGTAAACACTCCAACTCGTCTTGAACATAACTCCAAGAAAACAACCTGTAGGAGAACAATTGTGAAAGAATCATATGAGCTCCAAAGTTAGACTAAGTTTGCTGAGGTAAATTTCAAATCCTCAACAACATAAAAGCAGGCAGCTAGTTTCACCTGCGGTTTCAAATAACTGATTATGGCTTCAACTTCTCTGCATGATTCCTGCAGCACGGTAAGTAAATATCAGTCCCTGATTATCAATTTGGAACCTTTTTTTTTCTCGTCAACCAAACAGAAACCAGAGCAAGAACGTGCCTTCGAGACATGCGAAGTCCCAACCAAGTACACATCGCATTTGCCGCCTTCGGCAGAAGATTCGCACGAGAGATACACCACGTTCTTTGATAGCTCCTCCGGGAGGTCGACATTCCTTCTCTCGGAAGAATCAGATGATTTGCTCCTCGACACATCGTCGACGTTGTTGTGATCGCTTGATGCTTCCACGACATTAGGGTTAGGGTTAGGGTTTTCGACGTGGATGAAATTCTCGACGCTCGGGGGATCCAACTCCGCCGGTTTCGGATCAATTGCCGGCAGTTCCGGTTGGAAACTGGGGCGGTTGGCTGTGGAGGCAAAAGTGGAGAAGTCTAAGGGTTTGCTTGGCGTGAAGTGTTTGCCATAGGGAAGAGGGCGGATTGCTTGGGATTGGGAGAAACGGAGTTTAGTGATGGAGGCGTGGAGTGAGAGTGACCGGAGTAACTCAGGCAAGCTGACTGAGTTGAGTGGGCGAGTCAAGCGATTCATTTGAGCTGTTCAGGTTATGGCAACTGGTTGGGTAAGCGTAGCCTCGTAGGCGTATGCGTTGTCGGGTGGTAGGGGGCACAAATTTATGTTATGAAAAATTATTTTAAAATTATACTATATTTTTTATATTCAATAAATACTAAATATTTTTTAGGGTAAACTATACTAATGACCACCGAATTATGGGGTTGGTGTCGATTTGACCACTATATTTTTAATTGTGTTAAATATACCACATAATTATTTAATTGGTTCTAATGTAGCCACCTGCCGTTAAATCTTAACGGAAAGATGATGTGGCAATTAAAAACAAACTCAATACTTTAGGAACAATGATACAGTGATATACTCGTCATAGGACACACTAGCAAGTCGACCCCCTCCCTCCACTAGGTCGAAACGCCACTGCCCAGACCTGGTCCGAGTGATGCCTCATTGTCTGTATGGCTGCTCTCATCCTAAAATCCCATAGTCAGGAACCAACCTCCATGTTGCAGTGTCCCACAGCTTTATTGATGCACAACCCCCGCCAGCAACAGCAAGTGTTGTACCCTAATTTTGAAAAGCTAATCTTAAAAAGATTGTAATAGTTCATCATTGAATCCTAGGTAAGTTCCTCAACGAAAACCGAAAGAATTTATGGTTGTAAATGTATCGAATATGAACTCGTTTCAGATGATTTTGTTACATAAGATTCTCAGGAAGACTGATATAACACGCGGGAAAGAGTTTACTTTGCCAATTGCCAAGCTTAATTCACTTGTGTTCATAGAATCTTCAAATTCTCATTTCAAAAAAAAAAAAGAAACATAATGCCAGTCACATAATCAAAAGCTATCATTAAATAAATCGAAAAAATCAAACATTCTTGACACTGAATCTAATGGTCTGGTCTACTTGAATCTTCATTCCTCATCAACAGCAAAAGGATTATTCTCTCCGTCTTGGATCGATCGTTTCTTCTTCAGCAAGGCAGTCCTTGCCTTGCTCAAGCTAGAATTGCTAGACTTGGTCATTCTCTGATAAGGAAATGAAGCATTCAGAACCAAAATTTGTGCAAAATTCATCCCCTTAGTACACCATTGCAATTAAAAAAAAAGAGGTACCTTTAATATTTGCCTGTTTTCTCTGCTCACGAATGGCAGAAGAGAGTTATCTTGCTGTATCGGAACCGGACGATG
This sequence comes from Hibiscus trionum, assembly GCA_030270665.1. Classification (NCBI taxonomy): domain Eukaryota; kingdom Viridiplantae; phylum Streptophyta; class Magnoliopsida; order Malvales; family Malvaceae; genus Hibiscus; species Hibiscus trionum. Next base: position 8,069,959 of record BSYR01000045.1, on the reverse strand, counting down.
GAAATAACGAACTTGAACCTGTAGAATCAGAGCAAGAAACTAGACATGATCAATCTAACAGCCAAAAGAAGTACACTATACATGCAGCCATTCGAATGAACCAGTAAAGCCGACCTTTTCTCTTTCGGGTTCATATAGCATATCACAAGAGTTCTCTGTTTTCGGACTAAACTCGAAGATGTCGTGAAAGTTTTCATTTTTCTGTTTATGGAACAAGCGAGTGTTTTTAGTATAAAGTAAAAATCTATAAAGGAATTTCAAGGTAAACGAGATTAAATATACCATCATATGCTTGACAAATCCATCTTCTCCTAGAAATTGCCTTAGATACTTCATCTACAGTCACATAAAAAGCTGTTCAACTTCTTTACAAGAAGTGAGCAAAAGTAAACCGATCATCAAATAAACGAGAATAAAGTTTAGTACCTGTATTATCTGAGACCGTGAGGATAATTTGAGTTTCCGGCCATTTATCGTCTCACAATAAGTTTGAGACTTCTGATTGTATGCTATAGACAGATGCAACTTTTCGGAATACGCCTTGGGTGAGAATTTCTCCAGACAGTTGCTCTCGGAAATTAAAGCTAGAGCCTCATGAGCCGCTGCGCAAACTGATTCGTTCTCGCTGTTTAGTAAGTTTGAGAAGCATGAAGATGCCCTACATCAGAATTTTCAAAACTATCAAACTAAGTACAAAAAAACTTGGATTATTCACAGCGAACCGAACTGTTTAATCAGTAGACTCACCCTTGCCAAATCTTGTAACTCAGCCTCCATCCGTCGAGGGTGGTAAGGAGAAAGGTCCAAGCGGATATAGCAACGGGTAGAACAACCAGTAGAACATCCGATGGGTGTTTCTTTTTCATCTGAATTGATTAAACAAATTAAAAAAAATTGAAGAGAGTAACTAAACACCAAGGTTTTAATTAATATTACATACAGTCGAGTTAGATTCAGGAAGAATGAAGCTCCATATCAATTGCATTGCTTTTTCGGTTTCGTCCGAATTTTTCGCACCAAAGAATGTAACAATAGCCAAGCACTCAAGAACCTGCAATTGTAACAAAGGTCATGAATCATAACCATACAACCAGAATACGAAAACAAAGAATCAAATATCAACTACGTAGCTGAATGATTATTTCACAACAATTACCTTTCCAACATCAACTTTAGATTTAAGTCCATTGGAAACTGCAGAAAATACATCAACATACACTTCATGCGAAGTGTCGACATATTCAGTAATCATTGCAACCAATCCTACAAGAACAAAAACATGTATGAGAACCGTGTAAGTTGAAGTTCAAAATCTAAGAAACAATTGCATTGTCGTCACCAAGGATTGAACTTACCGATAATATATACAGCATTCTCCATCTCCTCGGCTACACGGCTTTTTCGAATACACCATAAGCAATGATAAACCAGTGTCACAAAACTGAAAAACAAGATTGTAAATACATAAGGTTGAGATTGTGAAGTTTTGGGTATTAACTATTAAAAATTTTGATTACTTGTTCTCCACGAAATCCACCACACGCTCCTCTAATCGGTGAACCAAAACCTTTACGATTCCTGCTAGCGCTTCCTCTCTCACCGATGCCCTACATCAAGTTGAATTGAAATTTTACATAAAAACAAAAACAATCTATACATATACATATATGTACATCTATAGGTGTATATATTCAACCTTTTCTCGGACAACTGTCTGAAGTAACAATCAATGGATCCGATTAGCATCGTAGAATTCTCAGAATCGCCATTATCTTGATCGGAATCGTCATTATCTTTGTTGAGGCCGTAGTAATATTCACGCCAACCCATGGTTGAACCCCTGTAACAGAGAAAAATTTCAGTATCAAAGAAGAAAAACCAACTGTTGTTCAGAGGAAGAAGAGAAGAACAACGATTAGATTTGGTTACTTACGTTCTGAATTTTTTCGACCTCATGTCTAACAATATAACAAAAAACAATTCTAAGAATAATCTCTGGGGTTTTTCTTAGATTTTTATGAGGTTTATTCCTTTGTGAAAACCTTGTATTTATAGGCAGATAGTTTACTACTCCATGTCGGTTTATAACTACAGTAATTTTCTATAAGTCAGATTATTATTGTGTAATAAAGTAGAATTAGGATTCGTTTTTTATTTAATTTATTTGTTTATCATTTAGCCTATATATATATATATAAAAATTAAATTTTTAAATAATTAAAAAAAGAAAAACAGAGGTGTGGGTAAATTAAAGAAAAGTAAACGGGAAGTAAGCCCAAGGCTGCGTGTGGTGGATTTCGTGTCAAATAATTTCGAGTTATCCGAGTTATTCGAATTTTCAGTTTATAATTCAAACTTTATTTGGATTTTTTCGAATTGAGTCGAGTTTATGTAATTTCGAGTCGAGTCAAAACGGCTCGAATTTTTTCGCCTCATGTTGAGTCAAAAATTTTGGTTTTTTCGAGTCGAGTTTGATCACCCCTGTTTGTAGCCCATGAAGAAAAATTCCCAATAAACAATAGTATGGCCAGTTTGATACTCTTGCCAATCTTCTTGCAAACTCTTGCCTATATTCTTGAATGGTTCCAGTTTGGCGAATGTATCTTTATGACATTCAAGAACAATCAATAATCTTAATCCTAAAACTAAGAACAAATCCTAGCCTATTTATAATAAATACTCTGGACTGTTTGTTGAAAGTGGCTGGAAATTGCCAACCAAAAAGCCACCGAAAGCACCAAATATTGGGTGGAAAATTAGTTGGCAAAATGTGGTTGAAAAGTGGTATGGGAAAATTAATTTTTGGTCCCTAAACTTTAGGCTATTTATAGGTTTAGTCCTTAAAGCTCAACTATAAATAGGCCTAGCATTTGCCATTTGAATTCATCCCAACATCCATCTCTCCCATTTGTTTCTCTTCTCTCATATTTGGGAATTCTTAGGAATTCCATTTGTTTGTACCATTTTGGTATTAGTGAAGTTATCATCCGGTGGTGGTGCCCGAGGAGTAGACGACATTTTTCGTCGAACCTCGTAAATTCGGTGTGTTCTCTCCATTATTTATTTCGGTTGATTATTATTGGGTTTTTCCATTAGGTTTCAATATTCAATAGTTGACGGGTTTGTCCGCTGTGCAAATTTCGGTAGTTTCGATCTCGACATTTCAGCTCAGATTTGAAGCTACGTTCGTGTGGGAAATAACCCGGTTTCCCCAACAATTGGCATCAGAGCTTCGGTGAAGGCTATCCCAGTCACTCGGTTGCTGCAAAGAAGTGTGGTGTTGTGACAGTGCATGTCTAGGAAAGTTCTGGCTAGGAAAGACTTGGTATTTAAGCGATCTATGTGATCCACCTCTCTTTCCTGGGAACTTACCTGGTGCAGTGTTTCAATATCCAGTTCGTGCTGTTGAATATTATTCGTTGCCATGGAAAAATACGGATCAGAAGGGACATCAAGCTCTTCCTCTATACCGGTGAGGAGGATAATGTCAAATGCAAACTTCTCGGTGGAGTTGTTCGATGGATCCGGTCACTTCGGCATGTGGCAAGGCGAGGTGCTAGACTCTTTATTTCAACAAGGTCTAGACATTGCCATTGAGGATGAAAAACCCGTAGATATGGTGGAGAAAGATTGGAGAACAATCAACCGTATGGCGTGCAGTACGATTCGATCTTGTCTTTCCAGGGAGCAGAAGTATGCCTACAAGAACGAGACTTCTGCAAGCAAACTGTGGAAAGCGTTGGAGGAAAAATTCCTAAAGAAAAGCTCTCAGAATCGTCTTCACATGAAGAAAAGATTGTTCAGATTTGAATATCAACCAGGCACCAATATGAATGAACACATCACTGCCTTCAATGAGTTAGTGGCAGATCTGTTAGGCATGGATGAAACTTTCAAAGATGAAGATTTGGCTTTAATGTTGTTGTCATCTCTTCCAGATGAATTTGAGCACCTTGAAACAACGTTACTTCATGGAAAGGATGAGGTGACCCTTAAAGAAGTAACTGCTGCTCTGTATAGTTACGAGCTCAGAAAGAAAACCAAGATGGAGAGCAAGTACAATGCAGCGGAGGCCATGGTGGTAAGAGGTCGCTCGAAAAGCCAAAAGCCAAAAATGAGAGGGAGATCAAAGTCAAAGTCCAGACTTGGGAAAGATGAATGTGTCTTTTGTCATGAGAAAGGTCATTGGAAGAAAGATTGCCCGAAGCTGAAGAAGAAAGGAAAAGCTGCTCCAGATGTATGTGTTGCAGAGCATGATACTAGTGACTCTGAAATATCACTGGTTGCTTCATCGTCAGCATTCCGCTCAGACGAGTGGATATTGGATTCGGGTTGTACCTATCATATGTCCCCTAATCGGGAGTGGTTCTTCGATTTAGTAGAACTAAATGGAGGAGTTGTTTATATGGGCAATGACAACGCCTGTAAAACGATTGGGATAGGTTCAATCCGATTGAAGAATCAAGATGGATCAACCAGAGTTTTGACTGATGTCCGATACGTGCCTAGTTTGAAGAAAAATCTCATCTCGTTGGGAGCTTTGGAATCCAAAGGCTCGGTTGTCACTATGAGAGATGGAATTTTGAAAGTCACATCAGGCGCACTCGTGATAATGAAGGGCATCAGGAAAAATAACTTGTATTACTACCAAGGTAGTACAGTTATTGGAGCAGTAGCAGCAGCTTCCGGTGAAGACAAATTGGATTCTTCTCAGTTGTGGCACATGCGGTTGGGACACGCTGGTGAGAAATCCTTGCAAATTTTGGCAAAGCAAGGATTGTTGAAAGGTGCAAAGGCTTGCAAGTTAAATTTTTGTGAGCATTGTGTTCTGGGAAAGCAGAAGAGAGTGAAATTCGGCACCGCTATCCATAATACGAAAGGTATTTTGGATTATGTTCACTCAGATGTGTGGGGTCCTTCCAAAACAACGTCGCTGGGAGGAAAACACTATTTTGTAACTTTTGTTGATGACTTTTCCAGAAGAGTTTGGGTGTATACAATGAAGTCTAAAGATGAAGTGCTCAAAGTTTTCCTGAAGTGGAAAAATATGATTGAGAACCAGACTGGCAAGAAGATCAAACGGCTTAGGACGGACAATGGAGGGGAATATAGAAGTGATCCGCTCTTTGACGTTTGCCATGAGCATGGTATTGTTCGACACTTCACTGTTAGACATACACCACAGCAGAATGGGGTGGCAGAGCGTATGAATCGAACACTACTTGAGAAAGTTCGATGTATGTTGTCCAATGCTGGGTTGGGCAAACCATTTTGGGCTGAGGCTGTGACATATGCTGGCCATCTCATCAATCGTCTACCGTCATCGGCGATTGGAGGAAAAACACCGTTGGAGGTATGGTCTGGAGTACCCGCTACAGATTATGATTCCTTACATGTATTTGGATCCACTGCGTATTATCATGTGAAGGAGTCAAAACTTGATCCTAGAGCAAAGAAGGCTATCTTCATGGGAATCACTCATGGAGTGAAGGGATTTCGACTTTGGTGCTTAGACACAAAGAAGATAATTTGTAGCAGAGATGTTACCTTTGATGAATCTGTCATGTTGAAGAAGGTAACAAATGGAGCTGTTCAGACAAGTAGTACTCCACAACAGGTGGAGTATACTCCAAACCAGGTGGAGTTTCAAGAGACGGTGATTAGTCCAGCAATTGATGTTACTGATTCTCCAACTCCAATGGAGGAATCAGAAGATGAAGAGGTTCAAACCCAAGAACCATTGGAGATACCAGAACCACTTGCAGTTACAAGGCCAAGGAGAGAAATTCGTAGACCTGCTCGATTTACAGATACAGTGGCCTATGCCCTTCCAGTTGTTGATGATGATATCCCTGTCACTTATCAAGAAGCAATGCAAAGCTTAGAAAGTGACAAGTGGAAAAGTGCCATGGATGAAGAAATGCAATCTCTCCAGAAGAACAACACCTGGGATTTGGCATATTTACCAGAAGGTAAAAGGGCAATTGGATGCAAGTGGGTGTTTGCAAAGAAAGACGGATCTCCCAGCAAGAAAGATGTTCGCTACAAGGCAAGGTTGGTAGCTAAAGGCTACGCTCAGAAGGAGGGAATCGACTACAACGAAGTATTTTCCCCTGTTGTGAAGCATTCCTCCATTAGAACATTGTTGGCCTTGGTAGCACAGTTGAATTTGGAGCTAGCTCAACTCGATGTAAAGACGGCTTTCTTGCACGGTGATTTGGAAGAGGAGATCTATATGACTCAGCCAGAAGGATATGTAGATGTTGGTGGTAAGAAATGGGTTTGTAAGCTGAACAAATCGCTATATGGATTGAAGCAATCTCCGAGGCAGTGGTACAAGCGATTTGATAGCTTTATGAGGAGGCAGAAGTACACAAGAAGCAAATACGACCATTGCGTGTATTTGCGAAAGCTACAAGATGGATCTTTCATTTATCTTCTCTTGTATGTTGATGATATGCTGATCGCTTCAAAGAGTCAACAAGAGATAGACAAATTGAAGGCTCAGTTGAATCAAGAGTTTGAGATGAAAGATCTAGGTGAGGCCAAGAAGATTCTCGGCATGGAGATAAGTAGAGACAGACGGAGAGGCAAGCTTTGTTTGACTCAGAAGCAATATCTGAAAAAGGTATTACAATGTTTTGGCATGAATGAAAGCACAAAACATGTAAGTACCCCACTTGTTTCTCATTTGAAACTCAGTTCTCAATTATCTCCTAAAACTGATGAAGAGCGAGAATATATGGCAAAAGTTCCATATGCTAATGCAGTAGGGAGCTTGATGTATGCGATGGTGTGTACGAGGCCTGACATTTCACAAGCAGTTGGAGTTGTGAGCAGGTACATGCATGATCCTGGAAAAGGACATTGGCAAGCTGTGAAATGGATTCTACGGTATCTCCAACAAACCGTAGATGTTGGTTTAGTGTTTGAGCAAGATGAAACACTTGGTCAGTTTGTGGTTGGATATGTTGATTCCGACTATGCTGGTGATTTGGACAAGCGTCGGTCTACTACTGGTATTTGTTTACTTTAGCAAAAGCCCCAGTGAGTTGGAGGTCTACTTTACAGTCAACGGTGGCTTTGTCAACTACAGAGGCATAGTACATGGCAGTTGCAGAGGCTGTTAAGGAGGCGATTTGGCTTAACGGATTGTTGGAAGACTTGGGAGTTGTTCAAAGTCACATTAGTCTCTATTGTGACAGTCAGAGTGCTATTCATTTAGCAAAAAATCAAGTCTACCATTCAAGAACTAAGCACATCGACGTGAGGTATCACTTTGTGCGGGAGATCTTTGAAGAAGGAAAGATTCTACTTCAGAAGATTGCGACAGCAGAAAATCCTGCAGATATGATGACCAAGGTGGTAACATCAATCAAGTTCAATCATTGTTTGAACTTGATTAACATCTTGCAAGTTTGAGCACCTTCGGGTGTATGGCGCTCGTGGGCGCATTTGGAGGCACTACAAAAGATAACGTTTGGGGAGAAGAAATTTTGAAAAGCTTGGTGAAATTTCAAGCCAAGGTGGAGATTTGTTGAAAGTGGCTGGAAATTGCCAACCAAAAAGCCACCGAAAGCACCAAATATTGGGTGGAAAATTAGTTGGCAAAATGTGGTTGAAAAGTGGTATGGGAAAATTAATTTTTGGTCCCTAAACTTTAGGCTATTTATAGGTTTAGTCCTTAAAGCTCAACTATAAATAGGCCTAGCATTTGCCATTTGAATTCATCCCAACATCCATCTCTCCCATTTGTTTCTCTTCTCTCATATTTGGGAATTCTTAGGAATTCCATTTGTTTGTACCATTTTGGTATTAGTGAAGTTATCATCCGGTGGTGGTGCCCGAGGAGTAGACGACATTTTTCGTCGAACCTCGTAAATTCGGTGTGTTCTCTCCATTATTTATTTCGGTTGATTATTATTGGGTTTTTCCATTAGGTTTCAATATTCAATAGTTGACGGGTTTGTCCGCTGTGCAAATTTCGGTAGTTTCGATCTCGACATTTCAGCTCAGATTTGAAGCTACGTTCGTGTGGGAAATAACCCGGTTTCCCCAACAAGTTATTTGCTGGAAAATAGAGTTAAAGTCCTAAAAAATAGGGAATAATTGAAACATGACAGAACTGGTGGTTGTGTAGATCATGGGAGTTGTGTATGCCAAGTGGTTAAGACTTTGTTGTGTAGTGGATCATTATTAGAGAAGCGATTAAAATTTGGCTTGCACCATCCAAAACAAGCACCTTCAGCTCCAATTGTTTTGCAAATGCAACTAGAAAACCAGGATGAAATAAAACACCACTAGTCATCACATGTTTTGCATACGTAGAGGCTTTGAAAAATCTTCTAAAAAGGTCGGTGAGTATTTTGCATTATTAGGGACTAGGGAGCACCCATTGTTCAGGTTTATAATGTGCACGTGAAATTGCTCTTCAGGGATTGTGTCATTTGTCACGGATCGCACCCTAGGATCTTAGCCCATCACACACCAGGCTGTCGAGCAAGCCTTCCAAACCCTGCTGGGCCTATCATCACCAATTTGAATTGGGCCATCTCTTGGGGATGAAGAGCCATGCACTTTGGATATGGTAAGTAGCACACCTCATTTGGCATATTTCCCCTGATTCTTTTCATATCCATTGTAATTTCTTATATTTGGCATGTTTGAAAATATCTCCTTAGATTAAAGGATTATATAGCTCATCTTTTATCTTGATCATCGATGTACTTTGCTTATATCCGTTGGATGTAGGAGGTTCTAACTATAAATAGAGGCCTACCCCACCTTATTTTCTCACTTTACTTTTATGTAATACATTGAACATTCACTCAATTCCTCTTGTTCTCTCTTGTTTTTCCTTTCACATTTTTTGTTCTTTCGTTTCCGCAAGGATCCAAGCATTCGCACTTACATCGGTTTAGGCTTATTTAGTCTCTACACCATCTCAAAGGCGTCTAAGGCCGCACCTCTAAAATAATACTTTTTTTATGTTGACATAAAATAAAAATGTATTAAATAGAATAAAACCAACATCTACTTAAAACGTCAAATAAGAAGCGTTCAACTTCTTTACAAGATATGAGCAAAAACAAAAACCGATCTTCACAGAAACGAGAATAAAATCTAGTACCTATATTATCTGAAACTGTGATGTTAATTTGAGTTTCCGACCATTTATCGTCTCACAATAAGTTTTGATTGTAAGTTATGGCTACAAGCAATTTTTCGGAATACTTAGCCTTGGTTGAGAATTTCTCCAGACAGTAGCTCTCGGAAATTAAAGCTAGCACATTTTGAGTCGCTACGCAGACTGATTCGTCATCGTTGTTTAGTAAGTTTGAGAAGCATGCCATGTTCAGTAAGAATGAAATTCCATATCAATTGTATTGCATTTTCGGTTTCGCTTGAAATTTTCGCACCAGAAAATGTAACAATAGCCAAGCACTCAAGAACCTGTTTGTTTAACTTTATAGTTAATTGTTGACTTGATAGCTATAAGGTAAAATAACTTTTTTAGTCCTTACATTTACAATTATTGATAAAGTATAGAAATAGTCACTAAACTATGCTTAAATGATCTTTTCACCGTTAAACTTTAAAAGTTAAAAAATAATCATTAAATGTTAGATTTAGTTACAAGATTGTCGTTATTTTTTTTCAAATGTTCCAAAATGATCATTTAAACTTATCAAATTGTGATAAATTTGTCCTTAAATGTTGAATGAGTTTAATGTGCTTTTACAGATGTTGTGCATGATTTTGATCGTGCCTGCTTTCGAAACTAGATTGCGGAGAACAAGTTTTTGCATCAAGATTTGTCTAAGGGTTGTTCTACTCATGTCTGGGTCAGGCATTGTTGGTGTTGATGTTGTTGATTTGCTTATATTGTTCATGTGTTTGGTGTTAATGCATTATTTGACCTTCGATCATACTTTTAATTTTTTTCCTCCTTTAATGTGTTTGTTTGGTCATACATGAAGTGTTTTGGAGTGGTGCTATTGTGGTTTGTATGTTTCTCTAACCTATACTCATTTGGGTTATTAATAAAATTTTATATTCTGATGAGTAATATATATATATATAATCAAAAGTTGAAGGACCATTATGTAATTTTAAATTTTATCAAAAGTTTAATGATCATTTTGTAACTTTCAAAAGTTTAGTGGCTAAAAAGTCATTTTAATATACTTTAGAAGCCATCTATGTACTTTACCCTATAACTTTTATCAAATTGTCGCTAAATATAAAATATGACATATTTTGATAAAACATTAATTTAGTGTAGCTTTAGATTTTTTTGAACAAGTATAAATTAAATTTTAAAAGTTGAAATGATACATAGACCTTTGACATATTTAAACCTAATTTTTATGTAGTTTTTTTTGTTGATAAATTACATATTTTGATCAAGCATTAATTTAGTGTAGCTTTGGAAACTTTGGTAAAAAGTTATTTTAGTGGATTACATATTTTTATAAAACATTAATTTTGGTGTAACTTTAATTTTTTTGGCAAAACATAAATATTTTTGAGGGATAAGTAAATCGTTAATTTTTGTGCAGTTTTAGAAGATTTAGTAAAACGTTAAAAAATTTAGATGGTATCATATGTTGGTAAAACAAACTATCTAAGTAATCTAACATGTCATCTTAGAAATTTTGTACTTGGTTAGATATATTGGTTTAGTTAAAAACCTTGATCGACCGTTAACCAACGTCGGTCATTGTTGACTAAAATTGACCGACAGTTAATCGAATATCACAATGTACTACCAAAACTTCTAACAGTATACCATAATTTCTAAGTTCACGTCATTAACCAAAAACAAAAATCTCTAACAAATATCGAACTTTATAAGTATTTTGGCATAGAAAAAATTTCTAATAGATACCACTATAAATTTTGGTGTTTGGGTAAATATATCTTGGTAAAATGTTAATTTTGGTACACCGTAAAAAGTATGGTATTATGAAAACCAAAATTTTCCTTTATCGAATTGATTGGTTACAAATTTTGATTTTTGAAGAATCATTTCAGAAGCATTTGGCAAGAAGCTTATGTTTAAATTTTCCTTTTGTTACTTCTAAAACCAGTTCTCTGATATGGGTGGGTTTAGCAGGATCTACAAAAATAACCTATCCAACCGGTCGATCCGGGTTTTTTTAACACTGCTTTACATGGAATATAAACCGGTAATAACAAATATCTTAAAAATATAAAAGAAATTCCTAGTTACCAGTTGATTTAAAGGGACAAGACCCGGATCTCAATATCCCAATGTTCGAATCATGACAATGTGAATGGAACAAACTAGGTTGAAAGGGTCGCCTTCATAATGAACATGTACAGTACTTGATCCGAATTAGGTTGAAAGGCACAAGGGGGTGTCAAAAGAAAGAAAAAACATCAGGCACAAGGGGTGCCAAAAGAAAGAAAAACATCAGGCTTTAACTAAAAAGGTAGCATATGAAGGCCTAAAGGGAGTAAACAACAACTTGAAAAACATATTTGCATCTCTCTTTTTTTACCAGTTGTGTCAAACGCATCCAAAGAAGTGTTCTAAGGATGGAGAACTGAAGACCTTACCTGCACTGCATTCGGCTTTGACTGGGGATATGTGGAGCTGATATTTGATGAACCTCTGCAAAGGAAAAAAAAAAAAAAAAATATATCTCAAAATCATAGGCATTTTGATGAAAATATTACTTCAGAATCAGCTATCAAAGCATTTTAAGCGCCTCTGTGAAGAAAAAAAACTATCTTGAAGATTATAACAATTAATCGAATAATACAGCTAACTGAGAAACTATTTCAGGATTTGTGTCGATATGCCAATCTGGTTCTAGTTGCCGAACAAAAGATGTCCTCCCATTCTCAGTACTACAAAAGAGAACCTGCATATTCGTTTCAGGCAATTTAATTACCAAATATAAGAAGGAAAACTAGATAGAACATCAATATTTTATGGTCTAGACAGAACTCTCCCGACTGGAGGATGAATTGAGTTTGAATGATGTCTAAACAAAAATTATATACAATCACAATCAGCCAATACTTACCTTGTCCTTCACCAAACCCCCAGAGGTGAAAACCCCTGCATTTTCCAAAGCCAGAAGAACATTTTTCTGCGGAAAAACAGTTAAAAATGTTAGTCACAAGGGAAAAGACATGATGTAAAAATATGCTAGTAGCTTGGTACAAGCAAAACCGTGATAAAGAAGTACAAATTTTATATTAGGATCAAATTTTATATTTTACATGTCTGATTGAAATCTTTACATATATCAAGGTTATTTAATATTAGATAGTATTTTACCTCTTTCCAGGTACTAGGTTTTTAGGTTATGTATGGTATTTTTCATTTTGTTAGTGTTTTGGGTTGAACTATGAATAGCAATTTATTTTTGTTTCAATTAGGCATTAAAAATTGATTATTTGAGGTATAGTGATTTTGGTCATCGAGATTTTCTCCCTCTATTTTATCTGGGTTTTCTCCTTAGTCCTCTTTGCCTCCCCCACTTTCCTTTCTCTCTCTCTCTCTCTAATACGTTCTTGTCAATTTCTAAGTTCTTCCCTATCTATTTATAGCATTGAAAAAATAAATATAAACAATAACATAGAACAAGGTTTGAACTCACTTCACTTTCATCATCAATAACTCTCTCCATGAGATAAAGATCGCAAAATTTGGTAATCTCCAATAGCACATCCAACACAGAGGACTTTACAGTTGCTTGTTTCTATCCAGAATGAAACAAATTAAACTAATTTATTTGTAGATACTAATTGCAACAATAAAGCTTGCAGAAAAGATTCCGCACCTGAAGCTCCTCTGGACTGCTTTCCTCAAGGATCACTCCAAGCAAACGACATGTAACCTACACCCATAAGTCATCAAAACATGAAAGCGGAGGAAGAGTAAAAAAGGGTTCTGACCAATGGTCTTATAAACTTCCTAAGCATCAAATACCAGCACCTCCCAAAACTTAAAAAGTCAGTCATAATTAAACATAAAAACCAGGTTAACAGAACTTGAAGGTTACTTTGCTTCTGAAAAAGTTGAGCTGAAGTTACTTGTAGTTAATGAGAAGTTATAACAATTGCCAATAGTTCATGCATTCTAAATTACAGATTCAAGGAATAGAACCAGAATCAATTCATCCAGTTAGCCACTAGCAGTAGTATGGCACCAGTTAACGGCCTTTAGTAATAACTAAAGTACTAAACCATGTCATATTAGACTTGGGTTCACATTCAAGATGCAGGGAGATTTCTAAAGGTTAAGTTTACAATAGCAGGAAGCTGCAAAAGCAATTCAGTTAAAATATTGATTAATACTGCTGGCAGGAAGTAGAGATTATATTTTTGACATTTATATTAGCAGTTTATTCTGATAAAGCACCCAACAAACAAATCAAATAATGTGATTGGGCCATTAACCAATACTAAGAAGAGAAATCCCTTCAAATACTATGGCTATATAGAAGCCTCATATAAACCAAAAAATTTCAAGCAAACATCACCCTAATGACACATAGAATCACATCAAGGAAGAACGGGTAGTCGGGTACAATATCCTTTCCTAAAGAATCTCATTTCTACAAGTAAAACTTTTTCCTGCTTTTGTGAGCATAGATTATTAATCCTTACTAAAGGAGCATGACTAATATGACTAAGGATTCTACTTCTAGAAACCAACAGACACAAATAAAATAAGCACTAAACATTGCTTGTACATTAAGGAGTACATGTAAGTTACCTTTCTACCTTCATTCAGTTTTTGCCTAACTATTTGCCCCAATGTTGGCTGCAAAAGAAGGGAAAAAAGAGATATGAGTTGCAAACAAACGAATCTAATTGAAAATGATAAACATGTCAAACTGTTCTAGAAAGAGGCGAATCCAATCATTCAAACCTTTACTGGCTGGAAAAACTCATCAACAGCATTCTGTGCTCTTAAATCCTCTGAAGATGAATAAACTCCAGAAGGCGTCAACGTTATATTTGACTGGGTACTGATAGCAGTGCTACTAGTTGTTGGAGCTTGACGTTTCGGTTGTCTTCTTGGAGGCGGCGAGGGTGATCTCATCAACCTATAGGTAAAGATAATTGCAACAGCAAGCCCTGCAATAGCCCCGACAGATCGTGGATCCTGATGCAGTAAAGAAGTGGTAAGAATCATACATTATTATTGGAAACATTTCATTTGCGTGCCAAAACAACACAAATAACTGTGTAGGTTGAAAAGAAAATGAAGGAGAAAGAGCATAAATACACGTCAATTGGGTAAACATGAAATAGCACGAGATGAATTAACACCATTTCCAGTAACTACTTATCATATAGTATATCAATAGGATAATTCATCTTAAATATTAGGAATTTAAAGCTGCAATAAGTTCAATTTCCCACACAAAAAACCTAGCATGGAGAAATTAACATCAATTACCAAATCAACATTCCTCTATAATCACTAATTAACGCCTAAACTATATAACTAAAGAATAAGGGCAAAATAAAATAAAATTTCGCATTTCAACAACAACAAGAAGCCTCAGATCCGCCGAAAAAGATAAACGAGAGGATAAATGCTGAGAGAAAGAAAACACCAGCTTTTGGAGGGAGATCGAGAAGAGATTGGACATCTTGAGGGCGAGATAGGTTCCGAGGCGCTTGATGAGCTGAATCAGCTCCTCCTTGGATGGCGGTAAAGAGGAGGAGGGCTCAGCCATAATAACCGCTCAATATATAAAACGAGGCGGCGGTTAATCGAGGGGAGCGTTCCCTGTAGTTGGCGTATGAGAGGAAGCTTTGAGATTCTCAGGTCCTCACCATTTAATTAAACCACTCCTCAAAAACACAGCTTCTCTCCGTGAAGCCTTTCTTCTTTTGCGTCAACGATCGATGTTAAAGAGGAGTTTCGATTTCCCGTCCTTTCTTTTTTCTTTTTATCTCCGGTTAGAAAAATTGACAAAACATAACGAAAACAAGATGCAGCACATAAGTAGAGTAAAATATAAACATCCATTATTTTTTTTAACAATTGCATCTGAATTTTATTAATTATCATAAAAGATATTAAAAATAGAAAGGAAAAACAAGTCTATTAAAAATCTCTTACAATGGTGCATAAAAAACATACATTTTCAATCGAGATTAACATACAAATATTCAACAATCTTTTTAAAGCTTAATCTCTTTATTTTTATCCAAACGAGACACTTTACGAAGTAAAAAAAAGAGATTAACATACATGTCTGATTATATCACCGAGTTTTATTGTTATCAAGGTAAAATACGACAAAGCTCAATTTTGGGTAGGTTACATTGGTCACTCAATTATTAAAAGTTATATTTTAGTCACTTATTTATAGGTAATATTACATTTTGGTCACCCAATTATTAAAGGTTTTATTTAGGTTAAAGGTTATGGGTCACCTTCATATTTAAAACTGGGTAAACTACAACGGAGATCGCTCAATTATATGTAAGGTTATATTTGGGTCACTCAATTATTAAAAGTTACATTTGGGTCACACAATTATTAAAGTTTACATTTGAGTCACTCAATTATTAAAGGTTACGTTTGGGTCACTCAATTATGGGTAAGGTTACGTTTGGGTCACCATTCATATTTAAAAAAGTACATTAATTTAGTCATTTTTATTCCAAATCACTTGTATACCCTCGTTAACATTAGAGTACTTCATTTGAAATCATTAATTAATATAATACACAAATTGATATATTTTTTTAATATAAAAGGTGACCCAAATGTAACTTTACCCATAATTGAGTGATCTAAATGTAATCTTTAATAATTAGGTGACCCAAATGTAATATTGCCCATAGTTAAGTGACCAAAATGTAATCTTACCCATAATTAAGTGACTCAGATATAATTTTACCCATAATTAAGTGATCTCCTATGCATTTTACCCATGTATTATTACCGGTGCAACAAATAATATAATGTGAGATTTATATATTTAAATATTGGGAAAATATTTCATATATGGTTGATGGAAACAAATTTTTTTTTATAAGTTGTTTAGTTTTAGTGTTTCTAGATTTAATGCAGGACTAAAAGTTCAGAGTTTCTGTATAGAAGTTTGTAATTAGGGTAAACTACACAGTTGACCACCGAACTATGGGGTTGGTGTCAATCTTACCTAGGGATGGCAATGGATCGGGTTTGGATCGGATTGTATAGAATCCAAGTCCGAATCCGTTACAATCGGACTCGGATATTTTTTTCGGATTTGGATTCGGATTTTTTTCAAACGGATTTGGATCAGATTGTTTTTGGATCGGATTTTTTCGGATCGGATTCGGATTTCTTTCAACCGCATTTAGATCAGAGTTTTTGAATTCGAATTAAATTGTCATCCCTAGTCTTGACCCAAGTCTGAGGGGTAGATTCGCGAATTTTATTGTATTTAGGATATATTGTTTTTTGGCCCTTTAATAATTTTATTTTAGTGCAAATCAGTCCATAATTTTGTATATTTAATTTCTTACGCATTTAATTTATGCTATTTAATTCTACACTTGTTATTTTTATCCCTTATTTGTTGACTACATTTAATTTTTTGTGTTTATTGTTTATGCTTTTAATTTACTTTCTATTTTAATTCATAATTTTAGCATAATATATCATAACTTTATCTATCGATTGCACATTACTTATTTCCTTAATTTTTAGTAATTCATTGATATTTACATTTTTTTTGTTTCTCCATTGTATTTATTTTATTGTTTGTTTATCTATGACTTGATCTTGCATTTATCTTTTTCATATTTATTTATACATGCATATGATATAAATAGATATATTACACTATATTAAGGTTAATTAATATATATAAATCATAATAAATATTATTATTATTTAACTTACATTCTTAACACATTTATATTTTTATTATCAATTTTAATATATATATATATATATAAAGTTAATTTTGTTTTTGCCATTATTCCAAATTACCTAATATATATATTTATGTTCTCGTTTAAAAAATATATGTAGTTATGTTTCTTTTAATGTATTTAGTTTAACTTTTTACTTTATTTATGTTGTCTTCTTGTTTTATTGTAAATATTATACATGATATTTTGTTTTAAGGAATTAAAAGTCCTAAATGTTTTGATTCGGGCTCGGATATGGATCGGATGCGTCGGATTCGGATCGGACATGGATTTGGATCGGATTCGAATCGGATCTTGGCATGATCCATATCCAACCCATCTCCTATTAGGACTCAGACATTTTTTTCGGATTCAGATTCGGATTTTTTTAATCGAATATGGATCGAATAAATTCCTTCGGATCGAATCGGATTCGGATTAAATTGCCATCCCTAATCTTACCACTATTTTTTTTTCCGTCTCAAATACACCACACAACTATTTAAATGGTGCCACGTTTGTCACACGCCGTTAAAAAAACGAAAAAGTTAACGGAACTGTTAAAAAAATTAGTATAATTACACATTTGGTCCTCTATATTTTATACAATATATCAATTTAGTCCTAATTTTAATCTAATAAAATAAATTAATTATTCAATAAGATGGTAACACGTGTCACCACCTTATTGGAAGTCTTTAATTATTTTTATTTAATTAATTTAATTAATTTTCCACCTCCAATCAGGTGGTGACACGTGTCACCCAATTGGAGGTGGAAAATTGAAAGGAACAAAAACACCCATGCTATGATTCGAACTCAAGACCTCTAGGTAGAGAGGCTGTGTGCTTGCCACTGAACCAAGCACACTTTCGTGCTAAGGGGTCATTAATATATGTATTTAATGATTGTTAATGCCCAGAAAATAAAAGAGAAGAAAATGCAAATGCAGGGATTCGAACCAAGGACCTCATGGTTGAAAATACATGTGCTTGCCACTGCACCAAGTGTATTTCTTGTGATACAAAGTACAACATTTAATATATGTCTTATATAGATTTTAATGCTTGAGAAAAAGAATGAAATGTAGTTTTAAGAAATTCGAATGTAATATTTTTATGATCCATAAAAAAATCTAACCCAATTAAATAAATCTAATAACTAAATTAATATTAAAATTATTATTTTCACGATGTGCTTGCCCTCGAATATAGTTTAAAATATAAAAATTTTAAAATAATATTAATTTAGTTATTAGATTTATTTAATTGGGTTAGATTTTTTTATGGATCATAAAAATATTACATTCGAATTTCTTAAAACCACATTTCATTCCACATATATTTATGACAACCATATATTAAATGTTGTACTTTATATCATAAAAAATACACTTGGTGCAGTGGCAAGCACATGTCCTTTTAACCATGAGGTCCTTGGTTTGAATCCTTGCAAATGCATTTTCTTCTCTTTTATTTTCTGGACATTAACAATCATTAAATACATATATTAATGACCCCATAGCACGAAAGTGTGCTTGGTTCAGTGGCAAGCACACAGCCTCTCTACCCAGAGGTCTTGAGTTCGAATCATGGCAGGGGTGTTTTTGTTCCTTTCAATTTTCCACCTCCAATTGGGTGACACGTGTCACCATCTTATTGAATAATTAATTTATTTTATTAGATTAAAATTAAGACTAAATTGATATATTGTATAAAATATAGAGGACCAAATGTGTAATTATACTAATTTTTTTAACAGTTCCGTCAACTTTTTCGTTTTTTTTAACGGTGTGTGGCAAACGTGGCACCATTTAAATAGTTGTGTGGTGTATTTGAGACGAAAAAAAAATAGTGGTAAGATTGACACCAACCCCATAGTTCGGTGGTCAACTGTGTAGTTTACCCTTGTAATTAAAATTTAGGGTTAGATTTTATTTTTAGTGCATTTTTCTTTTTATTTTTTTGTTTTTAAATCACATTTTTATTCGTAATGATACGTTTTTTCAACTCTTGCAACATATTTTTCTCTCTTTTTTAGAATTATCATGTTGATCTCCTATGCATTTTACCCATGTATTATTACTGGTGCAACAAATAATATAATGTGAGATTTATATATTTAAATATTAAGAAAATATTTCATACACAATGGATAAAAACAAAAAGTTTTTTACTCATGTAATCTTTCAAATTTGCGTAAATGGACCAATCACAGCGACAATCTTCCTTCACATACCCGTCAAGGTCACTTGGTTGCATCCCGTGTTGAAAGTGAAGCACATTGCACAAGCACAGTTAGATGATAACCGAAGCGGGGCTTCTCAAAGCTGCGATGTCACTGTTAGTTTTTCTCGTCCATTTTTACGGTTGATTTTTTTTTTCTGTATTGATTTTGTCAATTTTGGACTTTTTAATTAGGGGTCAAAAAAATTTGAGTTATCCGAGTTGACGCGTTTTACAACTCAAACTTTATTTGAATTTTTTTCGATACGAGTCGAGTTTAAGAAAGTCGAGTCTCGAGTTCCTATAAAAATTTAATTGTAATTATTTACCATGTTATAGTACGATTTGATTTCAATTTAAACGGCTTTCTCTAATCATATAAGGTATGCACATATATATTTCTTCATATTTTTTTCACATGTGACAATATTTTTTCATATTTTTATATATTGGTATGTATATATCATAAAAATTTGAGGGACTCGTCTTGAACTTAAAAATAAATCCAGTAATTACTAAAAATTTCGAGTTATTCGAATTTCCATTTTACAATTCAAACTTTATTTGAAATTTTTTCGAGTCATTCGAGTTTATGAAATTTCGAGTCGAGTCAAGACGAGTCGAATATTTTTGCCTCGAGTCGAGTTATTCAGTTTTTTCGAGCCGAGTTTTGCTCACCGCTATTTTTAGTGGTTTTTTCGAACCATATATTCAACTCAAAAGATTAGTTGACTAGAATTGGTAGAGAAGTATAGAGCAACTAGCCCGAGAGGAGGCCAAAGAAGGAAAATTCAACTTATCATGAGGGTTCGATTGTTTTGTCATATTTGTTGTCCTTCCTTGATGTTTCCTATAACTTAATGAAGTTCTATCTGATGAAACTGAAATGGCTAATCCAAAACGGTATGATATAACACATAGATATTAGTATATAAAAATGATATATTCGAATCTAAGGAATAGTCTCAACGGAAAAGTGAATATCATTCTTCTTATGAGACTTAAATTCGAGCATCTTTGTGTCAAAACAGAATTAAACATGGCATAGAGTAGAACCCAACAAATGATCCTAATAGAAAAACATATGATGTTCATCTTAGGAGATTTAAGTTTAAGTACTAAAGTCGGGTTTAAACAAATAAAAAATAAGTTAATTATATGTATAAATCTAGCAATTTGAACATATATCTTTTAAGATAAATATCATCCGTTTTTTTTACTCGAACACTTGTTAGATTCATGTTTTTTATTTATTTTATAATAGTTATATTCCTTCCAAAAATTAATGAGAGCTCGCATGTGTTGGGTAAAATAGTTAGGTATTCCATGTGTTTTAGGCTGTGTGTCGGGTTGGGTTATTGGGGATTCAGTCTAACTGCGACCCTAGAATATATATTGGGTAAACTATATCTAAAGTCACTTAATTATGGGTGTGATGATAAATAAGTTACTTTTTTTTTGAACGTTACAAAAACGTCACTCATTTAAAATATTGTAATAATAGATATTTTGTTGTTAAAGTGAAACAAACCTCTAATTTGGTTTAGTAGAATAATAATTCTAGTTCTCAAAATGTGTACATTCTATTTTATTTTCTAATTTAAAACAATTCAATAAATTTAACTTTTTATTTATTTTTTAAATTTTTTAAAGTTAGTATTTTTTCTAATATTGTCAAAGCAAATAAATCTACCGGATCAAAGTAGCAGTTGGATATATGCAATTTGTCATTAAACAACAACGAGTTATTGTTTAAACTGTTATTATACCACAAAAGTAATATAACATTTTTGAAAGAGAAATAAATAATTTAGGAGAATAACAAAGATTAAAATGATAAAAAAATTAAATATGAATGGTTAAATTTATTGAATTATTTCGAATTATACTAAAAGTAATAGAATCTATAAGTTGAGGAAGAAAATTGTTATCATATTAGACCATATCACTGCTCTCGTCTAATATTTAACTATCAGTAACTTATTTATAATAATATTTCAAGGGTTACATTTTGATACACAAGCCGTGTAAAAAATATTACATAACCCTTCTTCAAAATCTAATATCTAAAATCCTAAAACTAAAACCCTAAAACTTAAATTATAAACCATAAATCCTAAATTCTAAAATCTAATCCATAAAACCTAAACACTAAACCCAAACTCTAAACCTTAAATAACCTAAACTCTTAATCTCTAAATACCACACTAACATCCTAAACCCTAAAATTAACAAGCTACTAAATTCTTATATTAAGTTGAATTAGACGAAGCTATTGTAAACTAAAGTTTACATAACTTATCAAAACTTTTTATCGTCATGTTTTAATTGAGTGACATGATTATAAATTTTAGAAGAAAAGTGACATGTTTGTTATCAAACTCATAACCAAGTGACCTGGTGTGTAGTTTTCCCATATATATTATCCACGTTGGTTTCACATGAATGTTCTCTAAGTCAGAATTCTGACTTTCTGGGTGGGCCCATTGATGAGCATTAAAAATTTCGAGCATATTAATTAGTTGTAAGAATGGAAGAAGAATATTAATTTATTGATAGAAATTAATTAGGTATCCTGGGAGAAACAAGCTGGCATTTGTTAGTAGTCTCCATGTTCAAGTAACCAACTTCATCAAGGAAATGATATAATAAACTAATGGTTAGCTTCTGCAAAAATGCAGTATATATAAACAATTGATCTTTCCTCCAATCTCACAATTCATATCCAGGAAAATGGCAGTGCAGAGGACATTTCTATGTTTGGTAGCCATGGCCGTGTTCGTCGAGCTTGCCGCGGCGGCGAATTACACTGTTGGAGGTACAAATGGAGGCTGGGATACAAGCACTGACCTGCAATCTTGGGTTTCATCTCAAACATTTGCTGTAGGCGATAATCTGAGTAAGCTGCACAATGCACATTACTATGCTTATATATGTGTGTGTATGTACTTGATGATTCAATACTAGGCGGATTCAAATAGTGGTCCGCAATGACCGCGACCGGAAACGCGGCTGCAATGCTTACTAGCAGGCAGAAAAGTTGTGCATTTTGAATTTTGACATATCGGATACCTGCAGTTTTCCAGTACACTCCGAACCATGATGTGCTTGAAGTTACCAAGGCGGACCATGACTCCTGCCAGACGAGTAACCCGCTTCAGACATACAACGACGGTAACACGGTCGTACCTCTTACGTCTCCCGGGAAGCGATACTTCATCTGTGGGACACTTGGACATTGTAGCCAAGGAATGCAGATTGAAATCGACACATTAGCGACATCTACTCCGCCACCTGCGACATCTCCTTCGTCTCCGGCTCCGGGAACTTCTCCCTCGCCTACTGCAGAAACCCCGGAATCAGCTCCAGGGAGTCCATTGTCCCCTGATGTGCCTTCAGCTGAATCACCAGGTGGTGTTTCACCATCACCTCCACCTCCCTCATCAGCTATCAAGAACAGTTTCGGAACATGCATCGGATTCGGGTTTGGCCTTGTGCTGATGGTGCTTTTGGCATTTTAAGCTTCCGGGGATTCCTTTGTTTACAAGAATCTTTTGTTGTTGTCAAAAAATTTATATTCTCTGCTCGGTTGTCCGCCTTATCTGTGTAATGGATTCTTAACAATTTACTACATGCTTATCTCTCAGGTATTAAATTGCGATCGCAGCACAATAGTTTAAAAAAAATAGTGATTTAAAAAAATCAAACCGTAACATTTGTAACATCGACAACTGCAGCCGTAATTCAGTACTATGCTCACATTAAAATGCAATTCGAATCGCAATCTCTAATTTTTTTTTTTCTGATTGTCTTTCTCTCCAATGTGTCTCATTCTGACCAAAATTAGCATTAGTCTAATATAAGACTACTGATTAATGGAGGGGGAATCTGAATTTTTAGTAAGGGGGAATATCCGTGCAAAATTCAGTTAAATTTAAAAATAAAATAAGATGAAAAACATCTACTATAATAATGGGGGGTTCCATTAATGGAAAAACTTAAAATTTCCTTAAAAACAACAAAGAAAGGAAGAAAAAATGGTGGGTTATCTGACATCGTCCTCCTCACGTTCCTCACCCGACAAAACGAGAAACATTCGGGTGAACAAATATCCCCCCACAGCAAAATATTATTTCCAACCCAGACCTGGGTTTTCTCTTTTCAATCGCATTCTTGGCTTTTCTGTCTTTTGGTTCTGCCCAGTTGCAGACATTAGACACGTAAAGCCTGTTTTTCTTTCTTTCTTTTTGTTTTTTTATTATAATTTTTGGATTAATAATATTATGATTGAGAGTCATTGAATCATATTGTGTTGATTGTTGTGTCATTGCAATGGTTTGATGAAGGAACACGTTTAGACGACAAAAGGGGGGGTTTTGTTCGTGGGGGTGTTTGGCATTCGGGAAAATAATATAGAAAGAAAGAAAGAAAAACAAGGTTGTGTTTTTGGTGGGGGTTTGTTGAAAGATTGTTTGCGTATTCGATGAAATGAAAAGATCAATAAGCGAATGGGGTAATGTTTGGAAGAGCAATGGCAACGAAAAGGGCTGCTTTTGCCGTTTTGTTGGTGATATCGGTTTGCAATTTGAGCGCGGCGAGCTCGGATGGCAAGGGGAGGATACGTGAAAATGAAGGCAAAATGGTATGATGATTCTTATTTCTATTTGTGTTTTTTTCCTACTCTTGTTGAACTCTTGGAGCATGTATGTTGTTAAGGCACTTTAGCATGTATAGCATTACCATGAAGGGAATTGAGAGAATCTTGGTTCGAATTCGTTTAGGAAATCATGTCGAATTCTCGTTGTATAGGAGCGGATAATTTGGTTCGAAGGCACTTTGATTTATAAGATTAGTTGGTTTACCTTTCTAGGGGTTTAGTACCTGATGATAGCCAAGGTTCTTGTATGGAGTAGGTTTAGTTCGAGCATAATCGATGTTAAGGCACTTTAGCATGTATAGCATTGCAATGAAGGGCATTGAGAGAATCCGAGTTCGAATTTGTTTTGGGTAATCATGTTGAATTCTCGTTGTATAGGAGCGAATAATTTGATTTACAAAGGTAATTCATTCAGCTATGTCGAAAATGTTTCCTGCCTTTACTTTGATTTATAAGATTAGTTGGTTTCCCTTTCCAGGGGTTTAGTACCTGATGATAGCCAAGGTTCTTGTATGGAGTAGGTTTAGTTTGAGCATATTTGATGTTAAGGCACTTTAGCATGTATAGCATTGCAATGAAGGGCATTGAGAGAATCCGAGTTCGAATTTGTTTTGGGTGATCATGTCGAATTCTCGTTGTATAGGAGCGAATAATTTGATTTACAAAGGTAATTCATTCAGCTATGTCGAAAATGTTTCCTGCCTTTACTTTGATTTATAAGATTAGTTGGTTTCCCTTTCCTGGGGTTTAGTACCTGATGATAGCCAAGTTTCTTGTATGGAGTGGGTTTAGTGTAATCATGTCGAATTCTCATTGTATAGAGGCCGATAATTTGACTTACAAAGGTGATTTGTTAAGCTATGTCGAAAATGTTTCCTGCCTCTACTTTGATTTATAAGATTAGTTGGTTTCCCTTTCCAGGGTTTAGTACCTGATGAGAGCCAAGGTTCTTGTATGGAGTAGGTTTAGTTCGAGCGTATTCGATGTTAAGGCACTTTAGCATGTATAGCACTGCAATGATGGGCACTTAGAGAATCTGGGTTCGAATTTGTTTAGGGTAATCATGTGATCATGTCGAATTCTCATTGTATAAGGGCGGATAATTTGACTTACAAAGGTAATTCGTTAAGCTATGTGAAATGTTAAGCTATGTCAAAAATGTCTCTTGCCTTCGCTTTCTAGGGGTTTAGTACCTGATGGTAGCCTAGGTTCTTGTATGGAGTAGGTTTAGTTTCGAGCACATTCAATGTTTAATGCATTAGAAATATATGGATCAAGCGTTGTCGTGTCCATTTTTCTTGAAACCGATTCAATGAAATGAGAAGAACAATAATCGAATGGGGTAATGTTTGGAAATGATGAAGGGGATTGAGAGAATCCGGGTTTGAATTCTTTTAATTTGATTATGATGGATTCTCGTAGGCAATTCATTAAGCTATGTGAAATGCTGAGCTATGTCAAAAATGTTTCCTGCCTTTACTTTGATTTATAGGATTAGTCGCTTTCGCTTTCTAGGGGTTTAGTACCTGATGGTAGCCTAGGTTCTTGTATGGAGTAGGTTTAGTTCGAGCATATTCGATGTTTAATGCATTAGAAATAAGTTAAAAGTTCATGTATATGTCGCTGCAACTATGGATCAAGCGTTGTCATGTCCTGTTTTCTTGAAATCAATTCGATTTCTCAAGTTCAGGGTTGAAAACATTACCTGTTGAAAGCTTGACAAAGGTTTTCTACTTACAGGCAGAGGCATGGGATCATTGCATGAAAGAGATGGAGGAAAAGATAGTTGCTGTGAAAGATTTCGACCTTTACATACCACAAGCAACCGATGACTTGATATCGACCTTATTGACGGAACAAGGCGCATACAAAGCTATTAATACTTTGCCTCCTCAGGTGAGAGGAGGGGTTATTGTTTGCTTAAGAAAGAATGGACTTATCTTTCATGCTTCTAATCCAGAGGTTACCTCAAGCTACATACGGTCGCATCCATCTGGAGGTGTATTGGATTATTCACTTCATGTATCGAAAAAGGTTTCCGGTAAAGGTGGTAAAAAAAAGAAAAAGAAGGGCACGATGACGGTTATTATTGCTATTTCAGCAACTTCTGTCACAACATTTATCCTTGTTGCAGTGATCTTCTTTTGTTGTTTGAGGAAAACAGCAGAACCAAAGGAGGAAAAACCTCTTCTACACTTGACCGATTATTTGAGTGAAGGTGTGCGATTGTTACGTATGTTTTTCATTAAGTTGTTACCGTCTTCGTTTTCTTGTTCATGGTTCTAGAAATATTTTAACTTCACAATCTTTCAGGTTCTTCACACAAGTCTGTTAGTTTAGGAAGTTTGAGCAACCAAGAACCTGCTACTAGTGAAAATGATGACTCTTCTAGTAGTTTGCCCACGTCGCAAGACGAGGTCTCACTACTTCCAAAACCACCAGGATCAGAAGTTGGAACAGGCCTGAAACCTCCTCCTGGGAGACCAGCTCCTCCTCCTCCAGCACCACCGCCTGCAGCACCACCACCAGCTCCCAAAGCACCAGCTCCCAAAGCACCACCACCTCCTCCTGCTCGTGGTGCCCCCCCACCGCCTCCACCTAAAGGTGGAGTCCGTCCTCCACCGCCACCAAAATCAAAAGCTGGACCTCCTGGAGGACGTAAACGTGAAGTTTCTTCTACCGATGCTGATAGTGAAACTTCACAAAAAGCCAAGTTAAAACCGTTTTTCTGGGACAAGGTTGCAGCTAATTCAGATCAGTTAATGGTCTGGAATGAGATCCGTGGTGGTTCATTCCAGTAAGGCAACAATTCTACCTTGCATTAACTATAAACTTGGTGACTAACGATGCATCATCAAAATTTTCTTTGATTCCAAATTGCAATTGGAAAACCTCTGTAGGTTCAGTGAGGAGATGATAGAGATTTTATTTGGTTATCAAGCGACTGCTAACAAGCAAAATGAGAAGAAAGAAAAAACAGAGCCTTCGATCCAGTACATTCAGATTATCGACCCTCGGAAAGCACAGAATTTGGCCATTCTTCTAAAAGCACTAAATGTTACAACGCAGCAAGTTGTTAATGCTCTCAAAGAAGGTATCTTTCTAATTTTTAAGGAATATTCACTAAATCGCTCATATTGATACTAAACATCATTTACATTAAGGGAACTGCATTAGCAGAGAAGAACTTGTTGGTATTGAATATAATAGGAATTTGAGTAATTATGCGTATAGTATTGGCAAATAATTCTAAGCATTCATCGGTTGTATTGACATTTGTCGAGAAAAACATGTAAAATATAAAGATAGTAATTGAAATATACTAAGTTTTTAAGTTCTTATTCATCTTGTCGAATATGCATGCGAAATATTCGTTTTTAGATCCACCCTTTTCAATCTTAAATGCATGTGGCAGCTCACTCTTCTTACTTCTAAATCACATTGAGCCAGGTCTTAGGCTTCCAGGAGAGCTCCTTCAAACATTGCAGAAGATGACACTAACACCAGAAGAGGAATTGAAGCTACGATTATTCGCCGGGGATATTAATCAATTGGGCCCTGCCGAGAGATTCCTTAAAACCGTGGTTGAAATACCTTTTGCCTTCAAACGAATTGACGCCTTGTTGTTCATGAGCACTTTTCCCGAGGAAGCCGCCACCCTTAAAGAATCCCTTTCAACTCTTGAGGTGAGATGATAGATTTAAGAAGTGAATACCTGAGACGAGTCCTCAAGGTCACACATTGGAGGAAGAACATGAAAATTATAATATTTCTCACAAGTTCTGTGTATATGTTTTTTGGTTGACGGAATCTTCTGCTTCTCGATAATCAGAAGGCCACAAAATTTAACCGTAAAACATATTTTCTAGGAATTTATCTTCATGAATATAGTTCCTGTATGAAAACCTCTATCACTTCAAAGATGAGTAACCAGATGGTTGTGATTATTGTCCTAATGGCAGGTAGCTTGCACCAAGCTCAAAAATAGCAGATTGTTCATGAAACTTCTAGAAGCAGTGCTTAAAACCGGTAACCGCATGAATGATGGTACCTACCGCGGTGGTGCACAGGCATTCAAGCTTGACACTCTCTTGAAATTATCTGATGTAAAGGGAACAGATGGTAAGACGACACTTCTCCACTTTGTAGTTCAGGAGATCATGCGTTACGAGGGCATAAGATGTATTCGCTCAAGATCAACAAGCCAGGACGAGAGCCTTGGCAATTTCAAGGAAGTGGACTTAGTTGAAGGTAATGAACAGGAAAATGAGGAACGTTACCGCAGTCTTGGCCTTGAAGTGGTTTCAGGTGTAACCACTGAACTTGAAGTTGTCAGGAAGGCTGCTGCGATTGATGCTGAAGCCCTGCCATCTGCTGTGACGAAACTCGATTTTGGTTTGAAAAAAGCCAACGAGTTTTTGAATACAGATATGAAGGGTACCGAGGATGAAGCCGGTCAATTTTATATTTCAATGTCTTCTTTTGCCGACGCTGCAGAAGCTGATATTAAATTTCTATCAGAGGAAGAAAAAAGAATTATGGAGCTTATCAAGAGCACAGCGGATTATTTTCATGGTCAGGCTGGAACGAAGGAAGGCTTGCGTTTGTTTGCGATTGTGCGGGATTTCTTGACAGCTTTAGATAAGGTTTGTAAAGAAATAAGAGACACCAGAGCTAAGCAGCTAGCTCAACAAGCCAAGGAGTCCAAAAAAGGAGTTTCAAAAGCGCCAGCTTCTCAACATATCCGACAAAGATCGTCTTCAGAGCCTCAGCAAGACAAGGATTCCGAAAAAGAAGGTTCAGCAGCACCAGCTTCTTCGGAGAGTCAGCAATTCAATGATTCCAATAAAGAAGGTTCATCAGCACCAGCTTCTCAAGGAAACCAACAAGAATTGTCTTTGGAGCATCAGCAAGACAAGGATTCCGAAAAGGAAGGACCGTTAGCATCAGCTTCTCAAGAGAACGGACAACAAATGTCTTCAGAGAACCAACAACAATTGTCTTTGGAGCATCAGCAAGACAAGGATTCCGAAACGGAAGGATCATTAGTGCCAGCTTCTCAAGAGAACCAACAACAGCCGTCTTTGGAGCATCAACAAGACAAGGATTCCGAAACGGAAGGATCATTAGTGCCAGCTTCTCAAGAGAACCAACAACAGCCGTCTTTGGAGCATCAACAAGACAAGGATTCCATAAAAGAAGGTTCATCAGCGCCAACTCCTCAAGAGAACCAACAGCAATCGTCTTCGGAGCTTCAGCAATACGAGGATTCCAAAGAAGGTTCATCAGCACCAGCTTCTCAAGAGAACCAACAACCACCGTCTTCGGAGTGTCAGCAAGACAAGGATTCTGAAAAGGAAGGATCATTAGAACCAGTTTCTCAAGAGAACCAACAACAATCGTCTTCGGAGCATCAGCAAGACAAGGATTCCGAAAAGGAAGGATCATTAGTGCCAGCTTCTCAAGGGAACGAAGAGCTGCCATCTTTGGAGCATCAACAAGACGAGGATTCCAAAAAAGAAGGTACATCAGAGCCAACTTCTCAAGGGAACCAGCAGCAATCATCTTTGGAGCTTCAGCAGTACAAGGATTCCCCAAAAGAAGGTTCATCAGTACCAGCTTCTCAAGAGAACCAACATCAACCATCTACGGAGCATCAGCAAGACAAGGATTCTGAAAACGAAGGATCATTAGCGCCAGCTTCTCAAGAGAACCAACAACAATCGTCTTTGGAGCATCAGCAAGACGAGGATTCTGAAAAGGAAGGATCAATAGCGCCAGCTTCTCATGAGAACCAAGAACAATCGTCTTTGGAGCATCAACAAGACGAGGATTCTGAAAAGGAAGGATCATTAGCGCCAGCTTCTAATGAGAATCAAAAACAATCGTCTTTGGAACATCAGGAAGACAAGGATTCTGAAAAGGAAGGATCATTAGCGCCAGCATCTCAAGAGAACCAACAACAAGAGCACCAGCAAGACAAGGATTCCGTAAAGGAAGTATCATTAGCACCAGCTTCTCAAGAGAACCAACAACAGCCGTCTTTGGAGAATCAGCAAGACAAGGATTCCGAAAAGGAAGGATCATTAGCGCCAGCTTCTCAAGAGAACCAACAACAGCCGTCTTTGGAGCATCAACAAGACAAGGATCCCAAAATCGAAGGTTCATCAGCGCCAACTTCTCAAGAGAACCAACAACAGTCGTCTTCGGAGCTTCAGCAATACAAGGATTCCCAAAAAGAAGATACACCAGCACCAGATTCTCAAAAGAACCAACAACAAACATCTTCAGAGAACCAACAACCCTCTTCGGAGCGTCAGCAAGACAAGGACCCGGGAAAGGAAGGATCATTAGCGCAAGCTTCTCAAGAGAACCAACAACCGTCTTTGGAGCATCAACAAGACAAGGATCCCAAAAACGAAGGTTCATCAGCACCAACTTCTCAAGAGAACCAACAACAATCATCTTCAGAGCGTCATCCGTCCCTGGATATTCGTAGACATCTGTTTCCAGCAATTACCAATCAGCGGGTGGACGATTCCAGTTCAGACGAAGAAAGCTTCTCTCCTTAGCTATAAATTTAGAAAGGTACAAGAGATTTTCAGTTGGAAACATACACCCTTTTCCTTTTTCTTGTCATTGTTATAGTTTACCTCGCTGTTACTCATGTACAAGCTCGATTCATTTTGATCGTCGTAGACAACAGCGAACAACTTCCAAAGTGCTGTCGGTCTTTTCAGACCGGTGAAACATCCAAACCAACGAGGCATTCGTTTTTGTGACACACTTCCAAGTTATTTTGTTGATCTTGATTCTTTTATATTCTAGATTTGATCCTCCATTATAGTACAAGAAACTTGTATAGGAACCGAATTCGAACTCAAACCTTGTAATTTATGAGATATGGAACGTTCTTAGTTCATTGTTCTCAAGAGCTTCAATAACCAATGCTTGTACTTCATGGTTCTGATAGTGTGTTATCATTTACATTTAAAACGTTAGTATATGATGTGCAATAGGGGTGGGCAAAAAACCCGGTTCCGGTCCTAGACCCGGTGAATTTTTACCCGAAATTGATTATGGTGAAACCGGGACTGGATTCAAAAATTAAGTCCCGGTTGCAACCGGGACCAAGATTGGATCCTGCTTTTTTGGACCCAGGACTGGTTCTAATTTTTAGGAACCGGTGGTTACCGGGACCGGGACCAATTCTAGACAAACTGGCCGGTACCCGTTATTGCACACCCCTAATGTGCAGATAGAAATAAGCACTAATATTTGAAAACTCTTCCAAGTAAACTAAGAGACTTTAGCAATTACAGTAATATACTACATTTTATTTGTAATTAAACTTCAATTATCCCAATGATCTTTTGTTATATAATTTAATTTATTCGACTGGAATTCGAGTAATTTAGTCTACATGTATACGTGAGCTTAACAAAAACTATAATTAGATACAAATATTACCTTGTACTCAATTAAAATGATAAGTTATTTTATATAAAACTCGAGAGTTTTCAAAATAAATTTTAGAATTCCGAATATTTTCTTGAAATTTTTATTGTTTTTCAGGGATTAATTTATTCGTTTTTCAAAATTGACATGGATCCAAGATGCACTTACACAATTTTATTAATCAATTTTTTAATGGTCGATTTGTAAGAATTCAAATTGACGACTCTTAAAATTTTTGAATGTTTTTTTTAAAAGTAATAATTTAGATATAATTATATCCTATGAAAACTTTTAATTTCTATATAAATATCTTGAAGTTAGGGGACTCAATTATGGTTTAAAATTTGATGATTTAAGTTTACATCTTTATAATTTAGGAGTTGTGGTTAAAATTTAGTGAGGGTGTTTAAATCCGGGTACTCGGGTCGTCGGATAATACTATGGTTGGCCTGTGTATTGCGAGTACACGAATATAAACACACACACACACACACATATATATATATATATATATATATATATATTATTTGTTTAATATAAAAATGTATATTTATTAGTTTAAAAATATGTATTTATTAAATATAAAAATATAAAAAAATTAAGATTTTTATTAGTTTATAATAAATAAATATATATATTGAATATAAAAATATTAATTTTAAATATATTTGGGTACTCGAATAAATCGGGTACTTGAAAATTCCTAATATTTTGACCCGAGCTTGATACCTGATCTAGGCAAAAAAAATTCCGAGTATATACCCGGTTATTTATGTTCGAGTAACTGGGTCAGGTATTTTTGAACATCTTTAAAATGTAATGTTTAAAGTTTATATGTTAAAACCTAAATTCCTACCATATTACCTTAAATCTTAAATTAAACCAATAAATTAAATCTTTAAACCTTAAAATTAAAATATTTATAAAAAATTAAAACTTTTTACCGTTAATGCATATGATATTTTCTCGTAATTTAATTCTATCAACAAAAGATTTTTTTAATAATTACTGTGATCTACTTCAGCAATTTCCTAAGCAAAAATATTAACCGCGGTAATTAATTTCTTGATGCAGTCAAATTTCAAAACCCTACTAATCTCACTCACCCTACTCTTTATATAAACCTCATAAACCCTCCTCCTCTCCCTCCCTTTTCAAATTCGAAAAAATCAATGGCTCGCAAGCGTCCTGCCGAAGACCCGCCTCCCGCCGCCTCCTCCGACGAAGACCCATCCGAAGGAAACAGCTCCGCCTCCGATGAAGAGGAGGAGAAAAGCCCTTTGAAAAAACCAAAAGGCGATGCCGGCAAAGTTGGATCTGACTCCGAGTATGAATCAGACGAGTTCCCTCCCTCCCCAAACGTCTCCGATTTCACCATCAAGCCCGTTGTTCCCAAGCCCAACAAGTCCGCTCCGAAGCCGAAGCATACCGATAATGAACCAAGCTCAAAGCGAAAGAAGCCATCGCCATCCGCATCAAATGGCGGAGCTGGTGCCGTGAAGTCGCCGGTCACAGTTAGGCGGTGGAGTGAAGCCGAGGAGATCACGATCTTGAATGGGCTGATCGAGTACAGGTCAAAGGAAGGATCCGATTCGTTTAAAGATTCCAGCAGCGGGTTTCACGATTTCATCAAGAAAAGGTTCCAAACCGACGTGTCGAAGACTCAGTTGAACGAGAAAATCAGGAGACTGAAGGGCAAATACAAATCCAAAGCTGAAAAGGGGCAGAACGGAGACGATCCCGATTTACCAAATCCCCACGACCGCAAATGTTTCCACCTATCAAAAAAGATTTGGGGCAATGAAGCTAATGAAAAGATCAACAACACCCAAAAGACAGCCAAGAATTTGAGCGGCGGAGACGAAGACAAGGCCGAAAAGGAAACCAAAACTTCGAGCATTGAAGAAGAACAAGAAGTAAACAAGACTCACAAGAAAGCCAAGACTTTGAGCACCGAAGCTGGAGACAAGACTGAAGCGGCTCCTTTATGCTCAACCCAGATTAGTTCAGGCAGTGAAGAAGATAATGTAGATTTCTGGAAGGAGTATCCGTGCTTGAAGGAGTTTTTCAAAATTGGATTCACCGGAAAATGGGGCCATACGAGTTGTTCTGTGCTGGAGTGTGTGGAAATGAATGCAAACGTTATTGGGCGAGAGAAATTGAAGGAAATGGAGAAGGAAGGGAGGCAGCTTAGAATTGAAGAACTGGAGCTGGATTTGAAGAGGAGCAAGTTGGCTCACGAAATTGCTAAAGCGACATTGGATGCTATCAAGGGGACTGGAATTTAGGTACAGATTCTCGTAAACTTTTTGTGCTTGATCATAGTATGATATGGATGTGATTGAGTTCTGCATTATTGTATAGATTTGCTTTTGTGAAGCAACAAGAAAATCACATCAAAACACAGATTTTATCCTGGTAATGAATATAACAGTGATTCAGAGCACAGGAAAAAGGGCTTGTTTTGGCTAGTAAGCAACCAACCATGAAGAACAAGCTTCATAATTTCTGATATGCAGCACTTGCCAATGTTATGGGTTTTACTTTTTGTGTTTGAAGCTCTGAATTTCCCTTTGGGTTTGAATGGATTGGCTTTTGTTTTTGGATCCTTATGAACTGGTTGGGTTTCTTAAAACTTTGTTTTTGTGCTTCTTCTACGTTATTTAAGTGGATTCTGTCTTCATTTCTATGTTGTTCATGCACCAAATTGTTTTTGTGGTTCGTTTTTAACAAATAATGAAATCCAGTGTAGAATAATATTTTATTTTTTACCGCGATCATTCTTTGAGTTCATAAATATATAGGGAAAAACTTCAATATCCAGGGTTTAGTGTTTAAAATTTAAGGATTTAGGGTATTAGTGTTAGGAATTTAAAATTTAGTTTCTATAAGGTAAAAACACAGGCATATGTATTTTACACCGTCTTTGTATTAAATTTTTACTCAAATATAAATAGGATAAATATTCTATACACAACATGTTGTGGAAATTGAAAGTTTCTACAAGCCCCTTAATTTTAGGGTAGGGTGAGTTAGTTTAGGGTATAGGGTTTAGGTGTAAGGGGGTTAGAATTTAGGTATAGTTGTTTTAATTTAAGGTTTAGGGTTATAATTTAAGTTTTATAAGTTAAAACCTAAATCATCACTATATTATCCTAAAAACTAAACCCTAACCTATAAACCCAAAACCTTAAATTGAAACAATTATCCCTAAATTCTAAACCCATACACCTAAACCCCTAAACCCTAAATTAACTCCCTATACCATAAAACCAAGTCGTTTGTAAAAATTTTCAGTTTTCACCGTTAGTGTATATAGGATATTAATCCATATAAATATAGTTACCCTTCAGTCATCTCTCATTAGTTAGGAATAGGCTTTGAGAATGTTGAGATTTCAATTCAAAGGTTACAAATTTATTTCAGTTTTATTTTTGGTTATTATTCAATAATATTTTTTAATTAAATAGAGATATTATACTTATAAGTCAATATCAAAAATATAATAGGACAACATTGACCACGCTTAGTCTGGCTCTAATTATTTGAATTAGACTATGTCAATTTTCTTTCATCATTTGTAAATAAGCAATTAATGGGAACCAAATCTTAAAATAAAATTAAACAAAGAAAAACATGATTTGCTCATTCCATAATAATAAATTAGTAAGCCAATTATCAACAACATGGATAAAACCATGATGAAACTTCAATGGGAAAAATATAAGTTAGAATAAAACGATGATCAGAGTTTAATTGTTAGATTATTAATTAAAAATTAGAAGAAAAAAAAAACTAAGGGATTAGGGTCTAAGTTTGATTTTGAAATTGAAAAAGGACCTTAAAAAGCTTTTAAAAAAAATGGTAGGTCAAAGTTTAATTTTCCCATTTTCAAAACTACAATGGACCTAAAAAGCAATTGTACCAAAAAAAGTGGCGGGTTAGGATCTAATTTACCTATTCTAAGAGGGACTTAAAAGATGATTAAATCCACACAAAAAATAGAGTAAAACCTAATTTCTCTATTTTCAAAACTAGTAGGACATAAAATCAATTGAATCCAAATTTTGAGACAATGACCCCTTCCACGTTAAAAACGTGTTTTCCCCTTCCATAATAATGAAACCATTAGTTGCTCAAGTCATATCACATCGTCTCATCACATAAACTAATGAGATAAAAACAGCTATTATTATTAATGAATGTCATAGTGCTGAAAAAATGCCTAATATTTAATTGAATAATTATTTTGATTCATATTTTTTGAGCTAACTTAATTTTTAATGTTTTATTTTGAGTCAAAATAATTTTTTTTGCGTTCGCGAATGAAAATTGTTAGTAAATATAAACAATTTAAAATGACGCAACAAACCTACATGACAGTGCATGCCGCGATAGCAGTGTCATATAGATAAATATGTTGACTTTACATAATGACACAACAGTAAAAAAAATATTTTTATAAAATTGTATAAAATATTTTCTTCTTCTTCTTCTGACGCGTCATTCTGTCAAGTCATTTCAAGTTGTTTATCGTCAGTTAATTAATAATTTTCATCTGTAGAGGAATCATTTTGACCCAAAATAAAACGTTGAGAGTTAAATTGATTAAAAAAAGAATAAGTGGCAAAATGACTATTAGTCAAACATTAGAGATATTTTTTGACTTTACACCTTAAAAAAATAAAAGCTACTCCCTCTATCCACTAAAATTATCATATGTTACGTTATTTGGTTTCAACTTTGACTATAATTTATTTAAATATTTTAATTAATTAAACTTTATAAAATATATATTTAAAAACTACTTGATCAGAGATTTTTAAAATATTTTTTCATATTTTCATCAATAATAAAATTTAAAAAATAAAAAATTTAACCGAAAAACGTTAACATGTGATAGTTTTACTTGATTCATATTAAAAATATTAGTAAAATATTCAATCAAATAAATTAAAATATTAAGCACCAAATACGGTTTAATTTCATTATAATTATATGAGATCAAGTTTGAATCATATAAAAATTATGGCTAAAGTATGTTTTTTTATCTAAGTACTTAAAATATTTTTTTGTCCAAATAAGTATTTAAAGCGAGCGTTTTTTTTTTTGTTAAAATATACGTAAGGTATATTTTTCACATAAGTTCCTAAAAGTTGACATGTGTCATTGATTAAAAAATACGTTAGGTACTTATTTTAATAAAAAGATACTTTAAGTATCTATTTTGATGAAAAAAATATTTGAAGTACCTATTTTGACAAAACAAACTTTAATTACTTATTTTGACCAAAAATACTTTAGGCACATAAATGAAAAATGATATACTTTAGGTACATGTCCGTGCTATAAACCAAAAACTAACCCAATTAGTTGGTTGTCAACTTTTTTTGGTGATTTGAAATAGAGTTCAAACAATGATAAATCATGGATCAATTTTGATTATTCCTAATAGAATTTCAACATTTATAATACTTTTTTGGACAACAAATGAATGACATTATTTACTTGAAAAAAGAAAAAAAAAGAGTAAGGGATGGAAGACATGGCCATGTAGTGGATGGGTAAATTACAATATTTGTAAAAAATTTAGTGCCGATAGTTAAAGTAGTGGATGTAAATTTTATTTATGAAGTTGAAACTCTATAAATTTTGTCTTAAAGTTTTAAATATTTGTAAAGAGTTCCCACTAAATTTTTAAGTGTCAAATTCACCCTTTTTACCATATTATTGACCGATTGACTTAACAGAAATAGACGATAAAAGCATTTAAATCGAAAAATGGTAGTCCAAGACTTAATTTGTCTAGTTTTAAAATTGTGATGTACCTAAAAAATAATTAAGAATTTTTTAATAAAATATGAATTAACATAAATATTTTTAACAACACAATCTTAAATTTCTGGCTAGGATAATAAACTTTTGTTTTTCTTTTGAAATCTAAAGAAATATGAGCTTTTCACATAATTGAATTATGTGACTATCCAACCCTTCAATTTCATGGCCCATCTTTTTCATGGATGAAAAAAATATCTGGATTTGACATGTTTTGATTTAATAGAGTTACGTTTTTATGAAATTTGAATTTTAGGTCGAATAAAATATTAAAATTGGTGGAATTAAATTTAGAAGAACTCGTTCAGTTTAACTCAAAACTATTACAAAGTTATTCTTTATATGTATATGTACTTATATATTATTAATATAGATTTTAATAATTATATATTTAATACATAATATACTGTAATTAGAAAAGAAACTTGAGCTTTTAAAAGCTAAACTTTAACACCATAGCTTTCACAAAATTGAATTAGACCACACAATCAATTCTCATGGCCCAGCCTTTTTTTTAAATAGATAGTGAAATTTTAAAATTGGTCGAATTAAATTTAGATTGAATTCGTTTTGTTTTGACCTAAAATAATTTTAAAAGTACTTTATATCAAGTGAATAAAACACAGAATTCAAAGTTAGTTTTGAGTATTCTTAAACTTATATCAAGTTAAAAAATGAAATTGAATTATATTATAATTATAACGAGTCAGGTTCAGGTCGGATAAAAATCCGTTCGATTCTCCCATTGCTGTCTCTTTTATGTGGTTTGAAATAGAGTTCTAACAATAATAAAACACTGGAATCCAAAGTTTAATTTTGAGTATTCTTTACGTTGGGGACAAGTAACGAGTAGCATTATTTACTTGGAAAAAGGAAAAGTAAGGGGCTGGGCTCCATTAATGACTGACCGATTCAAAAATATTTTCAGAAATATTTTGAGATATTGATTATTTTAAAATATTTTTATTATTTTTTATCATCAGATTGAACAAATAAAAGAGTTTGTCATGTGATCCAGTGGAACCGATGGCCGAAATTACATGGGATGGGAAGGGGAAATTGCCCCAACTC
Organism: Hibiscus trionum; assembly: GCA_030270665.1. NCBI lineage: Eukaryota > Viridiplantae > Streptophyta > Magnoliopsida > Malvales > Malvaceae > Hibiscus > Hibiscus trionum. Next base: position 8,031,802 of record BSYR01000045.1, on the reverse strand, counting down.
CAATTTTATTTTACTTTTTATAATAAATGATTATTTCTGAATTTGTATTCCTCCATTCTAAACAATTATGTTTTTATCAAATTTCAAATTCTGACCGTTCGTAGATGGAATAACTGTGTTGCTGATTATTTCGCGAAATCTTAGTGAAATACCAAGTTTAAAACGTGGCGCATAGGGTTGTGCGTTCGGTCAAGTCGAGTTGAGTCAAAAAAATTTAAGTTATTTGATCTTGCAAGTTTTATTTTACGATTCAAACTTTATTTAAATTTTTTTCGAATCGAGTCGAGTTTATAAAATTTGAGTCGAGTCGAATCGAGTTAAGTTTTCGAGTTTCTGTACAAATTTAATTGTACATATATATTTTCTATATAAATATACCTAGCAGTGCACATATATATTTCTATATGCATATACTTAGGGCTAGACGGTGCACATATTAATTTTAATTTTAACAACTTTCTATATGAATATATATATTATATTTCTTAATATTTTCACATGTGATATACATAATATATCATGCAGAATTGACAAAACTTAACTTGAATATGAAAATTAATAAACTAATTACTAAAAATTTTGAGTTATTCAAATTTTCATTTCATAACTTAAACTTTATTTAAAAATTTTTCGAGTCGAGTTTATGAAATTACGACTAGAGTCAAAACAAGCCGGTTTTTTTCCGCCTCGAATCGAATAATTCGATTTTTTCGAGTCGGATCGAGTTTTGTCCACCCCTAATTGCGGATATAGAGATCCGGATAATTTCCTCTGGTTTTTACTACTTATTTTAGTTTGAGTTTATGTCACTTTCAATTTTAATATTAAAAAAATATTTTCCTTTGCGGAAAATGAAAAGATTGGTTGATGTTGAACCGTCCATTGCAGCGGGGTCCAAACACAGGATGATTACCTGAGCAAGTACTATAAATCACATCCGCGGTTTAAAGATTTTGGGCCATGTAAAATATATTAAAATGTGCCCTTAATTTATAATCAATAAGAGATATAAATTGTTTTTCTAAAATATTTTAATACAAAAAATTAACTTATATACACACATAATTATATATATAAATTTATAATTTTTTACAAATATCTAATTTAATTTAATTTAGGTTTTCTATTTTGGGCCTCTCTCTATTGAGGCCATGTGCGGTTGCTCCTATGGCCCCGGTTCAGAACCCCACTTATAAATCAAAGGATTCATTCTGCAAAAAAAAAAAAAAAATTGCACCCCAAGTTCGTTCAAATCGTGTGGTGGAGTTTGGGAAATGGGGTCCTTCCTTTCTCTCCCACCACTTGCTTTGTTGCTTCATTTCTATTGTGTGGACATTAAATTCTCAACATTGAACTCGTGAGTTGCATAGGTTAGTATATGTCATTTCGGATCGGGTCATTTTGAGTCTGTACTGCAACATTGATCCTCAATGGACAAACTACTAGCTGCTTCTCCCTGCACCTTTTCTTCTACTACTGTTACCGAGTGCTCCAGAAACTCGGTTTCGCCATGGGCAAGGCTAGGCCGAGCAAGGGTAGTCCGTCGTGTCACAATCGTTTCGAAGTTGTCTTCTCTGCAACCTTGCCAACGTCGGTCGGCTAATTACCACCCTAGTGTTTGGGAACCGGCTGTCATTGAATCCTTGACCACCCCATTTTCTGTAATGCTGCATTTCTAGTTATATTGGTTAGCTTTATTGAATTCAAATGACAAGACTTTAACTGACTGTGTGTGTGCCCCCTGCAGTACGAGGTTCATGGTGCTAGACTAGAGGACTTGAAGAACGAGGCTAGAAATATGTTGGAATGTGCCCCAGACCCTTGTTCCATGTTGAAACTAATCGACTCGCTGCAGAGTTTAGGGGTGAGCTACCATTTTGGCAAAGAGATTGACAATGCTTTAGATAATGTAATCTCGAACAAAACTGTTGCCGACGATCTCTATACAACTTCGTTGCTGTTCCGGATCCTACGCGAACATGGTTATCCCATTACCACAGGTAATGATGACATGGTAAACAATGCATCATGTACATCAGTACATGTAATGTTGAGAATGCCTGATTTTCAGGGTTTGTTTGATGATTCAGATGTGTTCGACAAATTCAGAGGTGGAGATGGGAAGTTCATGGAGAGTTTAGGCAGTGAGGCCGTGGCGATTTTGAGTTTGTACGAAGCTTCGCACCTCGGAATGCACGGAGAAGATGTCATGGAAGAGGCCAAGAAATTCAGTGCAGGGCATCTTCAATCTTCCTTGGGGAAGCTGGATTGTGATTTGGCTATGCAAGTGCAACAGTCCCTTCAGGTTCCTTTACGCTGGAGGGTGCCCAGGATTGAGGCTATGAATTTCATACATGACTACCAAAAGCATGGCACTAGCCACTCTTCTTTGATTGAGTTGGCCAAGCTAGATTACAATCTAGTGCAAGCCGTTTATCAGCAAGAACTCAGAGACTTGGCAAGGTAAAACAAAAAGAACATATCAAGCTACCTAGTTTTCGTTTCATATTGCTCTTATCGACATCGATTAAATCGTTTCGGGTTTTGTTCCAACAGGTGGTGGGGAGAGTTGGGGTTTAAAGAGAAGGTGAGTTTTTCAAGGGATCGGCTGATGGAGAATTATATATGGGCAATGGGGATAGTGTTCGAGCCACAACTCTCCAAATGCAGGACAAACCTCACCAGATTCGTCTGCATTTTAACTGCGATCGATGACATGTACGATGTATACGGAACGCTGCCCGAACTCGAGCTCTTCACCGAAGCAGTGAATAAGTAACACAAATATCGATCCCTTTCTACTTCTTTCCCACTCGTGGATGATATAACAAAATCACTACTGGTCTAACCAAATTCCCATTTTTTTTTGGCAATATCAGATGGGATATTACGGCCATGAAGGACCTACCAAAATACATGGGAGCATGCTATTTAGCCTTGCTCGACTTCGTTAACGTTTTGGAACTCGAAATCCAGAACGATCATGTATCGAATACCACCCACCACATTAAGGAAGAGGCAAGTTCTGGAAATGTTCTTTAGCAATTTCGTATTAATATGCTTAAATTATCCGACATTGTGTATAATTTGTTGAATTGCGTGCAGTGGAAGAAACTCTGTCAATCGTATTTAACCGAAGCAAGATGGTTTTACAACGGGTACACGCCGGCCCTGGAGGAGTATTTAGAGAACGCATGGATCTCGGTTGGTGGTCCGGCAGCAATAGTCCATGCTTATGCGTTACAACCGGGACTCGATGGCAGAAAACCAGTGTCTGTGGACCATTGTTTGAAGCATGGTGGTGAGCTAATATATTGGTCGTCCCTAATTACCCGACTCAGCAATGATTTAGGCACTTGCAAGGTACAACTCTAAAGACCAGCCGATCATAATCGTTTTATAGCTCACCGGATAACAATATTAAACCTGAGATCCTTGGTTCTCGTTTTGTGAAGGCCGAGAGTGCTAGAGGAGACACCGCGAAATCGACAGAGTGCTACATGACCGAAACGGGAGTGTCGAAAGAAGAAGCAATGGAGCACGTTAGGCGTTTGCTACAAAGTTCATGGAAGAAGTTAAACGAGGAGAGCTTGAAAAGTTCAATGCCAAGATCTATGACGAACATGTGCTTGAACATGGCGCGCACCTCGCACTGCCTGTACCGGCACGGAGACCGTATCGGGACATCAAGCGGAGCAACAAAGGATCTTCTGATGTCGCTCATTGTCCAAACTATTAACTAAAGCTTGAGATTAAATTTGTGTAAACTATGCGTTAATCATATTCGGATTTACTCTAATCCGAATCTGGTTTCGATTATCAATCCGATCCTAAGTTCATGTACCGAATATTAAAGATGAGATGTTGCCGGTAGAACTAAACTGAGAAAAGCAAAGAAAATTAGTAGATTGATTTTTAAATTCGAGTCAAATTTATACATCAATGTCTATGTCTCATAAGAGCTCGGAAATATTGCAATCGAAAATCTTCCGCTGAACCGTTGAAGCAGCTCGTCTGAACTCGGTATCTGTTCGGTACTGTAAAATTTCCAATGGGTTTTTTATTTTTTACTTCGTGTTTCTTAAACCCGAAGTTTAAGTTTGAATCTCTAAATTCGCCAAAGTAAAATGGTTTCATGTTTTAGTTTTTCGCCGGCTTTCTGGAGTCCGCAATTTAAGATTTCTAAGGAAACTTTAACTAGATCTTTGTTTATTTATTTATTTCATTTTTATTGAATTCCTAAATTTGAAGTTGTGGTTCACTTTACTTGTTTATAGTAGATAAATATCATGAAGCACGAGTACTTCAATCTAATGTCGTATCACATACCAGATACATTCTCATATCGGAGACATATTAAACACGGTTTGGATACTCCCTAATACTTTAACCAGATATGTTCCCGTACCGGAGACATATAAATATATGCACAATTGCTCAACATTTTACCACATGGTCTATTAATTTCCAAATTTTATTAATCGATCGCCAACCTTGTTTGAGTAGTAATTATCCTATACCTAACAACCCATTGAATACATACAAATTAAACTACTTTAATGTATTGATATTTATCGATTTATAGTTAAAAGTACAATTATAGAAGTCAATGTTTATGTTTCTTGAAGTCTTGTTTGAGCTGTGGCAATCGGATCGTTCGGTCCGGTTTATTTAGAATTTCAGGTCAATTTCGGCTCATCATGTTCGGTCAAAATCGGGTCTTGGTTCAAGTTTCGGGTCAAGTTTACCAGATCTAAATGGAACCAATCTGACATTTTTTTTGGTCATAGGATTCTATATATATGAATTGGAAGTTAAATGCTGAGAGTTTTACTTCATGTAAATAACAATACACTGAAATTTTGTAGCAGCCAAGCTATGGAAATTACTTATTTAAAACAATAAGAAAGAAAGATTTTAGTCGTTTGCAAAGTGCAAAACAATAATTTATGTTGAAATTTGTCAATCAGTTTTCGTTTAGGTTTATCTTAACAGAAACTCAAGTCACAAGCAATATGTACATAATTAACAATCAGTTGAAACAAAAGTAAAAACTAAATAAAACCAAATCATAGCAGAAACTAAAGTCAGTAAATTGGAAGAATAAGATTTGTGTGATGTTGATATGTCGAAGCGACAAACATGACAAAAATACTTATCTTCCAACCAGGTTCGAATGAAATGGCTGTGAAAAGTATGAAAACAAGGCGTCCAAGTCCTCAGACTAACCCTAATATCCTGGAGGCATATAACTCAATCTTTACCTTGCTCACTTCCTTGAATGCCAAGAAAACAGCACTTAGAAAACGTTTCATTTAGTGCATCTAATGCAAAGATAAACCGGTTTCAAATGTATTTTAATTTCAAAGTTTTCCTATTCAATAAAAAAACATACCGGCAGCCTCATTCTTAATTGCCATTGTTAAGCAATACACCTGCAGCCTGCAGGTTAATTGATGAAACAAGATCAAATTTACAGGCAAAATTTTCAACTCTTAAGCTATGTTTAAATCATATACCGGAGTGAGAAAATCCGCTACTTGTTGATCGAAATAAAGTTTGTTCGTAACCAAGTCCCAATCTATGTTGGATAATTTAGTATGGCACTCTTGAATCTTCCCTCCGGTGTAACCTAACCATAAAAAAATTATAATTGAAATACAAGGAAAACAAAACGGAGTGAATTTTAAGAATACCTGCGCCAGCCACGACCAACATCTTCAAAAATCCAAGTCCAATACGCTTCGCCATTGGAGGGGGAAATTTTAAAAACCCTAAAATAGATGGAGAAGAAATAAGTAAATAAACTAACACACAGAGAGAGGCGAGAGAGACAAATAACTAACCTGAGAGAAGTAGGGGGTCGGCACTCGGGAAATTCTAATAAAAGGCGGACTAATATACAACTAAGAAACGACGTTACCGGAAATATTGTAAGATAAATAACAAAATAAGTAAAGCGCTACCGGATATGTTGATTTAAAATAATGTATCTGGTAGAAAACATTAAAAAATATTAAAAAAAAATTGATAACCGGCAAACTTAAGTTATCGGTAGGTATAACAAAATAGGTAAAATTTTACTTATTTTGTTGATAAGAGTATCAATACTTTCGAGCCACATTTGCAACCGGTTACATTGTTTTTAAAAAAAGTATCTATACTTTTAGAAAAGTATAAATACTTTCGAAAGTATCAACAAAATAAATAATTTACTCAAAAGTATCAACAAAATAGATAATTTTACTTGATAAGTTGATACTCTTATCAACAAAATAAGTAATTTTACTAAATATGTTGATACTCTTATCAACAAAATAAATAATTTTACCTATTTTGTTATGTTTAACCGGTCACTTATTTAACCGGTCACGCCGTATATTAGACGTATATTAACCGCCTCACTACCCTCGCCACTCGGCAGCGCTTCAATAGGTTGAGAAATCTAATAGTATATAAAAAAGACCGGGAGAATTGATTGAAAAACAAAACAACCCACTGAAAATTAAATGTCTAACTGTGGTTGTACTCCTTGTACTATATTGAATTTGAAGATTTTGCTTCTATATTTAATCAAATTCTTATATTAATTCTTTTACTAATTTCATTATTTTGTCTCAAATTTTAGTTTTAATTCAAGCCGTAATTATTAAATTAAATTTCGCTATTTGTAAGTTGAATACTTAATTTCATTTAATTTGATTATTTTAAATCCCTATAATTTAGTTATAGTATTTTCTTGTACCCGAAGAAAATAAACAAAAGTAAAGTAAGAACATAATCTTTCAAAGCTTTTAAACATTAAAAAAGAACAATCAAAAAAGAAAATGATGAATTTAGAAAGAAGAGCTAAAGACTTCATCGGTCACATTCAAAAACCGGTCTAAGTTAGAATTAAGTTCCGGTGACCGAGTATTTTATATCGGTTATATAATTTATTTGATCTTAATTGAAACAATAAAGGTCATACGAGTTAATTTATAATGATTTATTATTATTAATAATAATAAAAAGAGAGAAGGACACGTCCTAAGGCCACTCGGCCAAAGGACATAAAATGTGGCAATTTGCCACGTGGAAATAAAGAAGAAAGTGGTGGCAATGGCATGCCATGACCCTCCATTTCGTGGGACATAAAGAAGCCATAAAAGGCAAGCATGTTTCTAGTATAAAGGGGGAGGGGTATGCACATATAGTAGGAAAAATTAAGGAAGAAAATATACGGTTCAGTGTTAGATTGTCAGCTTGAATTTTTCGGTTTAGCAAATGAAATCTCTGCTAACGTTGGGTTCAAAAGACTGTTAAGGACAACCGTGGCTAAGAATATAGATATTGCTGTTCGAGATTCTTAAAAATTATCGGGTTGTCGAGGTGAGTGTAGTTGTGTCACGGGGTCAGCTAGGTGCCACTCCATTGTATTTATCTATTATTATTTAAATTTTGTATTGGTTTAAGGGCTCACATAAAGCAACTATGTTCGACTGGTAAATCCGGTAAGTGCCTTGCTTTGCTTGATATGATTATAAGTATTTATGAAATAATTAAAATATGTGATTCGGTATGAATGATCTATGAACGTGCTATGTTATGAATATGATGTGACATTTGATACGATATGGTATGTGCTTATTGAGGTATTGATATTGAAATCTTGGGATCGAAGTATTAGATACAATTGTCATATCATAGAATTCATGAGCTCAGTGGTACGGAGTTTATACGGTGTAGTGGAGGGATGTGATATGTGCAGGTCAAAAACGGTGTAGTGAAAGATATTAGACCATATCTGTTCATTGTTGGTGTAGTGGTGAAATTTGTGTATCCAAATACGGTTGATTCGATCCAAGGATATTGATGTTGTGATACTATGATAACAATATTTGATAAACATGTTTCTCATTGATATTATGTTATGTGGTAAGTATGTAAACCATGTTGTTTGTTGAACCATGTTATTAGCTCAATGAATCCATGTCTAGAAATGCCATCTAATTATGATTTACTTAGCATGTCATGTTCATTCATCGGTTATGACTACCTCACTTAGACTATACAAGTCTAATGCATTAGTTTTCATAATATTTCAGGCTAACAAAGTGTTCGGTTCGAGATTGGAGAAGTCAAAGGAATGGCAAGTCACCACAAGCTTAGAATAATGTGTTTTGTCTTTATAAATTTCTAGAATGGTGACAAAATAATTTAACTAGTTGGATATGATGCGTTTGTGACGAATATGTCTTGTATAAATTTTAAGCGCTTATGATGTCGTGTTAGTTTGGCATAAAATGTTATAAATTGTATATTTTGACTTTAATGGTGAAAAATTTAGTAAATAGATTTGAAACGTTTTAAGTATTTGTATGCTATTAGAAATATGATCTTTAAGGTTTCTGTTAAAATTTGATAAAATTTGGAAATTGTTTGTTAGGTTAATTCGAATAAAAATAGTTTTGAACATTTTACAAAATGGTCATTAAATATTGTATCGTCTAATTGGATAGGTAAATGACCTTGGTTGATGACGAAATTTTGCAGGCTAATAATTAGTAAGTTTAATTTTAGTTTGATAACATGAATTTCGGCTAAGGACCCCTAATTTGTAAAATTTATGTTTTAACCCCTAAAACTTGTAAAAGTTATAAATTGGACCTAATCAAGTAAGCATTGTTGCATATTGGAATAATTAGATTTGTTAAATTGTTTAACAATTTTTGCTAAGATCGATGACATTAAAATATTGATTAGAAAGTTTAAAAAATTTATCGCATCGTTCACCGCTTTGTTTACCGATGACGCTCTCCGACCCGGTTCTCTATCAGGCCAGGAAGGGGGTGTTACATATAGTCCATCTAATATTTCTTGATATCTTGAGTAGACTATTATAAACGAATAACTATGATATCTCATATCATCTTATTCGAGCATGGTCATGCATTTCTAGTCTCACTCAATCAAGTGGCCTACGATATTACTCATATTATGTAAGAGGGACAAATCCTATCTTGATCAACCATATTCCAGTATATAGATTGTGACATATCCAATATCAATTTTTATAGTGTAGTCAGTTACGACACACGTTTGACCGCATCAAAATATGTCACTCAAGATGTTGAAATAATGATGATCTCAAGTCTGAGGACCATACATGTAGTTATCACTATGAGCAATGTTGTGACTGTCACATAATAATTTAAGAAACATGCTCATAGCCGGTCAGTCCAATATGCCGTTCTCTAACACATACTTATTTATTGATTTTGACATCTCTATGTCAATGACAACACTTTGCCATCAATCAACTACATATTATTCTTCATGCATTATTGTTGTCCATGCCCACAATAATACTCGACTAAAGACATTTTAGAATAAACATATTTATTTTATGTATTTTGTTATAATTCAGTTTATTTATGCATGTAGAATTGTAATTGAAAATAATAATGGCAATGCCTCTTTATGTTATGTGGGATTAGACAGGGGATACGACTTAGGCTATCGATTTGGGTTAGTTCAACAAACCTTGTTTTGTGTAAGGATTTGGATACGACTCGGGCTATCGATTCAGTACCATAAGTTCCAAAACCACTAGACCCAGAATTTCGGTACCTACTTAAATTTTAATCGTTCTTGTAGGAAAATAGGTTTTCTCGTAGGAAAATATGTATGTACACAAATGCTTACCCAAATTTGAGCTCCTTTTGGATTTGGTGGTCTAGCGTAAGGATTTCGGTACCTACTTAAATTTCAATCGTTCTTGTAGGAAAATAGATTTTCTCGTAGAAAAATATATATGTATACAAATGCTTACACTAATTTGAGCTCATTTTAGTTTTGGTGATCTCGCGTAAGGATTTCGATACCTACCATTTTTCTTACCGTTTCGGTAAGAAACTAAGTATACTTTGTTATAATTTCTATACCTACTTAAATTTCAACTGCTCTTGTAAGAAAATAGGTTTTCTTGTATTAAAATATGAATGTACACAAATGCTAACCCTAAGTTAAGCTCCTTTTGCTTTTGGTGTCTCGCGTAAGGATTTTGGTACCTACTTTTTTTCTTACGCTTTCTATAAGAAACTAAGTATACTTTGTAATAATTTCTGTACCTACTTAAATTTCAATCGTTCTTGTAAGAAAATAAGTTTTCTCGTAAGAAAATATGTATGTACACAAATATTTACCCTAAGTTGAGCTCTTTTTGCTTTGGATGATCTCGGGTAAGGATTTCAGTATATACTTTGTAATAATTTTTTTACCTACTTAAATTTCAATTGTTCTTGTAAGAAAATAGGTTTTCTCATAGGATAATATATATGTACACAAATGCTTACCCTAATTTAGCTCATTTTGGTTTTGGTCATCTCGAGTACGGATTTCATACCTACCATTTTTCCTACCGTTTTGGTAAGAAACTAAGTATACTTTGTTATAATTTTCTATACATACTTAAATTTCAACCGTTCCTGTAAGAAAATAAGTTTTCTTGTAGGAAAATATGAATGTACACAAATGCTTACCCTAAGTTGAGATCCTTTTGCTTTGGGTGATCTCGGGTAAGGATTTCGGTACCTACTTTTTTCTTACGGTTTCCTTAAGAAATTAAGTATATTTTGTAATAATTTATATACCTACTTAAATTTCAATCGTTCTTGTAAGAAAATAAGTTTTCTCGTAAGAAAATATGTATGTCCACAAATACTTACCCTAAGTTGAACTTCTTTTACTTTGGGTGATCTCGGGTAAGGATTTCGGTACGTACATTTTTTTCTTACGTTTTTTTGTAAGAAATTAAGTATACTTTGTAATAATTTCTATACTTACTTAAGTTTCAATCTTTCTTGTAAGAAAATAGGTTTTCTCGTAGGAAAATATGCATGTACACAATTGCTTACCCTAATTTGAGCTCTTTTTGGTTTTGGTGATCTCGTGTAAAGAATTTAATACCTACCGTTTTTCTTATCGTTTTTGTAAGAAACCAAGTATACTTTGTAATAATTTTTGTACCTACTTAAATTTAAATCATTATTGTAAGAAAATAGGTTTTCTCGTAGAAAAATATGTATGTACACAAATGCTTACCCTAATTTGAGTTCCTTTTGGTTTTGGTGATCTCTCGTAAGAATTTCGGTACCTACCAATTATCTTACAAATTATGTAAACATAATTTCATAATTTTATTATTAAAATGATATAATTTTCACTTTTCTTTCTTATTTTTCATCTCATTTCTTTTCAATTTTTTTCTTCCTTCATTCCTTCACTTTTCCTAAAACCTCACGTTGCCCTAAAACCTCCTGGATTATGGGAAACAAAATATTTGTAAATCAAATGAGAATGGAGAGGCCCCCGTCATTTTTTTTTCCATTATCGGTTCAAATGTCGCGGTAAAATTTGCCCCCGTCTCATAGATTGCTTCTGTCTCCTTTGCTTTACGACTATGGTCACTCCACCTCATGCCCTGTTAGTAAATGAGATCTTTTTTTTTGAAATATACGAAACCTGTTTAATATAAATGTCATTCAAATATCCATCCATTGTTCAGATGCTCTATCCAAATTACCAAACCAAATAAAAATTAATATCCGAATGGATCATGCCTATAACCAGCTACATGACCAAGTGGCTTCAGGGTAAACTTGTGAACCCCAAGAAATGACTCCACAAAAACAACTTCTTTTGTTTTGGATAAATTGTGTTGTATATTATCCAAGAAAAACAGTATTACATCTGTACCTACAAGCTATTAAACATCCTGAGATATCCCACAGGATTCCCAACTATACACATATGCCTATGAACAATACTACATCAACCTAAGATATTGTTCTGTACACGTATTTGTATCTCCTCTCTAATACAATCAAAAATACTATTACAATCACGAATAACTCTCCTGAACTTCCTTCGATTCTTCTCCTCCCAAATATGATAAACAAATGCACTCCATGCAAGCTTAATAGTATGGACCACAGGTGATTTCCCTCTTAGCTGACATAACCATTGGAGCTCAGCATCCCAATCGAGCATAGCCCTTCTCACTGTACAAGTTTGAAGCATACATCCCCAGAGTTGTTGCGAGAAAACACACTGCGCAAAGAGGTGATTCCTCGATTCGTCTCTAGCATCACATAAGCAGCAACTAGTGTTCACAACTATTCCCATTTTCTGCAATCTGTCAGAAGTGGGAAGACGATCCAGAATTGCCATCCATAAAATCAAAGCATGCTTCGGAATATGTAGTCCAAACCACACCAACTTATGCCAGACTACTTTAGGGGCTCTATCCCTCACACCATTCCAGATGCAGGCCATATCAAAATTTCCATTTAACAATGGGGCTAGAAACAACTTCATCTAGCCCTTTCATAGGTCAATAAACCTAACCTTCCATATGTCTTTTTCTTTTTCTGTCTTCAACTTGTTTTTTAGATTGGGAATCGTTCACATTCATCCCAAAAGCTGGACCTCTCATAACAATGGGGCTAGAAACAATATGGGGCTCTGGATCACATTCAGTCCATACTAACCTTGCATCTACGACCATCGTCCCAATCATTTCTGAAATTAAGCTTGAACTATCTATTGTTAAACTAAAACGTTTTTTGTCTCCAATGCAATCGAAAGTCAAGACTGTAGGACTAATCTCAAAACTAATGTCGTGTGGGTGTTCCCTTCAAAACACTAAATCTCCTTTATAGATGGTACGATCCTTGGGACCCACATTCGTAAGTTCTCTCTGAAACGTTGTTGTGCTTCCTAATATTAAGCTAAAGCTTGGCAAGTTTAAATCCTCACTAGCAATGATAGGCCCATCAAGATTTTCCTTTCATTCCCTTAATTTTAATTCGTCTTCTTTACGACCTAGGATATATCTTCTACACTCATCCCATGTCAAGTCATAAACTAAACCTGGATCAACTGCTTGTAATGGATTTATACGTCCAGACCCAGACGCCAAAATATCTTCATCATCAACATACTGCATTGGTAGTGCTGTAGTCACTATATCAAACTTGATTCTTCCAGGTTCCCATTTAGGATGAATTGACCTAATATAGGAAACCATTCCAGCAACCATTGGAGTAACTACTGAAGTGCCCGTCACTATGCTATAAGTGCCCGTCACTATGCTATAATCTCCCGAGGCACAAATATCAGGCTTGAGAAAATGTGAATCATACAAACTAGGACCACTTCCTGAATATTTGGCTACTGCACAAAACTCATTGCTGCTTTCTTCATGAACACTCTGTAAAAATTTTATAGTGGGTACTTTTTCTTTAAATCTGATATTAATGTATTGATGAACAACTACACTATCACTTGAATTCAAAAAAACGATGGGCTTTCGAAAATAATGCGGTAAACATTTATGACAGAAAAACATTTCATAATATTCTCCATCCCCTTTATCCATGAACGTGCCAAAACCCTTCAATTTTCTTTCATCGCCCAACTGAATGCTGGTAAAAAAACGGCCTCCATATTTACAAGAACCAACCGTGATTGCCCATGGTGCTAATAACTTTGATAGCCAAAAGTTTCCAGTAGAGACACAAGAAACTATATTCTCTTTAAATGCTCTAAAAGTTCCATGATTCGTCAGATCATCTAGATACGATGTTGTTGATGTAACACCTTTTATTTTTCTAGCTAAAGAAATGGATAACACACCAACCTTGTCGTTGACAACACATTGGAAGGCATCAAAAAGCCTTCTGGGATAATATTCAAACACGATCCACCTTCTAAATTTGTTTCTGAACCGTATATTTTATAGGAGGCAATCTTTGCAAGGGGATTGGCACCGCAAATTGTTGTATTGGTAACTCCTTCGATTCCTTCGAGTACTTCTAGATTCACTCGAGATGATGCGGCGATTGAAGCACACATGGTGCCATGACCATCTAAATCCAGAATCGAAGTTTCTATCTGATCTTTTAACTTACTCAATTAATTATGTTCATTAATATGTCAAGTTTAATTAAGAGGAGATGAAGTGTCTAGAGTTGATAGGGGTAGTTGAAATGCCAAAAGGTTGTGATTTTTAATTGTATCACAATTATATGCGAAAACACATAAATCAAAGTCAGAATTCTCTCTACTTCCACTTCTTTTTCTCTATTTTCTCTATATTTTTCTACTTTGCTCCAACAATTGGTATCAGAGCAAAAAGTTGAAAGAGGTTCTTTTCAAATACCCGAGTATTCTTCTTGCAGCACCCATATGAACTTTTCTCTGACCATCATACTTGGACAGTTTCTCATTCATTACAAGAGGTCCTTTATTTTCGAGTTGACTGATTCTGATTCTAGTCAATATCGGGTCAACCTTTGGACCAGTCAGTTTCATTCGGGTTTTCAGGCTGAATCAATTTTTTACACTCATATATATGCCTTTTTTGGTGAGTCGTGTATTTGTTCACACCACATCTTTCTTTATTTCTTATAATATCTTTCCTTTATTTCGGGTTGCCTTCGGTTCGGTTGAAAATGGGTTTGGATCCATTTTGGTTCAACTAAAATTTAGATCCATTTCGGTTCGTTTATTTCAGGTTTCGAATCAAATCCGAGTCATCATTTTTTGTCGATATCAGATCTCGAGTCGGGTAAATTAGTTTGGGTCTTGGTTCAAATATGTCAAAACTAATCTTACATTCCGTGAACCAAAGAAATATTTCACTAATGTCGAAATAAAAATAATTATAAGAGATTTGCGAAATATAACTTACCATACTCATGTAAAAATATTGGAACATTTGTATTTTTTTGGTAAACTACACAAATGACCATTTAATTATGAGGTTGGTGTCAATATAACCACTATACTTTCAATTTTGACAATTATACCACGTAACTATTTAAGTGGTTCTAATCAAGCCACCAACCGTTAAAACATAACATAGAGGTTGACGTAGCTGTTAAATAGAATTGATATATTTACACATTTAGCCCATGTTATTTACAAAATTTATCAATTCTATTTAACAACTACGTCAACCTCTCCGTTACGTAAGAATAAAGTGAAGAATACTTTGAATATACCAACTGTGGCATAATTCATCTGAGTCTGCCTTGTGAAGTAATGAGCTAAGGGCTTCGACCACAATATGTAAAAAGAAATGGAGAAAGCGGACATTCTTGTCTTAACCCTCGAAATATATTAAAAGCCTTTGTGGGAGAGTCATTGACTAGTACCGAGATCATGACCTTTGAAATATACTCTTTTATCCAGGAACACCATCGGTTACCAAAAACCTATCTTTTTCAAAGCAAACGCCCAACGGTTGGTTAAACTTGAACAAGTAACAACTCTTGGCTCAGTGGTTGTGTTTGCCCTACAACACCCAACGGCTAGCACATTGTGGTTTTGAATCCCATTGGAACCAAAGTTGGTTTTAAAAATTTTCTTTCCAATTTGATGGTGACACATGTCGCCATTTGATTGGTTAGAAAAATATTAGTTAAATAAATTAAAATTAAGAAAAATATTCTTTTAATTAGTCGTTGACATGTGTCACAACCTGACTGGATAATTAATTTACTTTATTAAATTAAAATTAGGAGCAAATTGATAAATTATGTAAATAACGGGGATCAAATGTATACATATACCAATTCTATTTAACAACCACATCAGTCTCTCCGTCATGTTTTAACGGTTGGTGGCTTATTGGAACCACTTAAATAGTTACATGGTATAATTGCCAAAATTAAAAATATAGTGATCAAATTGACACCAACCCTATAATTAAGTGGTCATTTGTGTAGTTTATTTTTTTAATAACTAAGACATTGAATGTAATCTTCATTTAGTATATTAAACCACTTCAAACTATTTCTATCATTTTTTTCAATTCTTTTTCCACTAAATAAGTACCAAATTTGTTCCCTATTGCCCACATTATTGATAGATATCGACTTAACATAAATTCATAAAGGGTGTTTTTTTAACAAACTCATAAAAAGACCTTGAAACAGTTTACTGCCGAGAAGAGACAGTGGCAGGCAGTTTTCAATCTAAATTTCAAGCGATTGGAAGAGTCAAAAGCGAAGGCCTTGGTTATTCCTTTCACTATCGAAGAAATAAAGGAAGCCTTGTGGTTATGCGATGAGTCGAAAGCCCCCGGACCGGATGGATTCACTTCTGGTTTCTTAAAAAGATATTGGGAAGAATTGAAAGAAGACCTTTTGAGCACTGTGAATAAATTTCAGAAGAGTGGAAGACTTGGGAAAGCAGTTAATGCGACTTTCATTACTCTCATCCCGAAAAGGAAAAATCCAATCGTTCTGTCAGATTTCAGACCAATTAGTTTGGTCGGAACAATTTATAAGCTCATTGCCATACTCCTATCTCAACGATTGAAGACAGTTATTGATAGCTTGATCAGCGAAAATCAATGCGCGTTCATTCAAGGAAGACATATTTTCGATGGAATACTTATTGCTAACGAGATCATACACACTATGGGAATCGATGGAATTAAAAATGGGGGTATTATTCTTAAGCTCGACTTCACAAAGGCTTATGACTGTGTTCGCTGGAGTTTTCTATTTATGGTGATGAAGAAGATGGGATTTCCGGATAGATGGATAAATTGGATCGCTGGATGTATTACTTCTCCAAGCATATCAATCCTTGTCAACGGTTCCCCAACGGAGGAATTTCGGATGGAAAAAGGACTACGACAGGGGATCCACTTTCCCCCTACCTATTTATTATGGTAACGGAAGCTTTGCACCTTCTTTTGGAAGAAGCGGAGAATCAAAATTTGTTTCGTGGTATTGGGGGCGTTCTCCCGGAAAAAACGATCTCGCACTTACAATTTGCGGACGACACAATGATGTTCCTTGAACCTGTTGAGGAGTATCTTATGAAATTAAAAAGAATATTAAGAAGCTTCGAAGCTTGCTCGGGGCTTAGCATCAACTTCGGTAAGTCTTGCTTAGTTGGGATAGGGATTGAATCAAACTTGGTGACTTCTCTCGCAAACATTGTTGATTGTCGGATTGGCAGCCTACCACTGCTGTACTTGGGCATTCCTTTGGGAGCCGATCCGAGGAAGATTGGGACTTGGGACCCGATCATAGAGAAATTCAGATCCAAATTATCTGGTTGGAGAAGTAATTCACTATCTTTCGCTGGGAGAATAATACTAATCAACTCTGTCCTATCCGCACTGCCGATTTACTATATGTCCTTGTTTGAAGCACCTAAGCTGGTTATCCAGAAAATAGAAAATATCAGAAGAAACTTTCTTTGGGGTGCAAACGATGGGAAGAAGAAGATGGCAAAAATTAGCTGGGGGAAAATATGCTTACCCAAGAAGTTCGGAGGAGCGGGAGCGGCGAATCTTCTTGTGAAAAACAAAGCATTATTGGCGAAGTGGGGTTGGCGCTTTGCTACCGAAAAACATGCCCTTTGGAGAAAGGTTATTAGAGCGAAATATGGCACTCAAGACCGTAGCTGGGCTTTGAAGCTCGATTGTCCGAAGAAAGTGTCAATTGTTTGGAAAGGCATCATAAATAATCTGAAATCCAAAGACATCGAAAGATGGACAGGAGATAATGAATTCAGGTGGTTGATTGGGAATGGGAAAACGACCCTATTTTGGGAGGATATTTGGTGCACCGACAGAGCTTTGAGAGTCCTATTTCCCAGATTATATAGAATGATTATAAGAAAAGGCGAGGTGGTTGCTAAGTGGGCGATGAATGGTTCGTTGGCAGAGATTTGCTGGACGGAATGGTTTTCCAGGCCTCTTCGAAACCATGAACTTTCACAACTCGAGGAAATTAGGGACATGATCAAAAACGTTAAGCTTGAACCGGAACGTGAAGACAGGCTCATTTGGATTCATGAGAAGTCGAGAATTTTTACAGCAAAGAAGCTTTCCGAATTATTGGTTACTACAGATTCGTGTTGCCCCTCTTTTAATTTTGACAAACTTTGGAAATTAAAAGTTCCCCCGAAGGTGAGAAGCTTATTGTGGATGATAAAAATTGACAGAATTCCCACCAAAGTGTACCTCTTTAAAAGAGGAGTCAATTTGCCAAGTAATAATCAAGCGTGTGCGTTCTGCGACAATTTTGCGGAAGACACATTTCTTCTCTTTGTGAGCTGTTCTTTCTCTGCTAAAATATGGAAAGAGATATACAGCTGGTGTCATCTAGATTGGAAAGACCATTTATCCATTGATGCTTTCTACGATGGATGCCTCTCGTCTGGTTTGAAGGGCAGATATCGTTCAGTTTGGTTGATCATATGTGCTGCAGTTTTCTGGTGCATTTGGCTGGCCCGAAATGACTCAATCTTCAACAACAAACAACCAATATTTCGCGACACTTTTTTCAGGCTAAACTCCAAGCTTTGATGTGGTTTAAATCCTCTTTAAACGATGCAGAAATCGACTTGAACTGGTTGTGGGCAGACCCTCTGAAAGGTTTATCACCGAAAGCTATGAAACCAGTCGGCCAGCTACATCTTGCTTCAGGTACAAACCTCACTTTCTATTTAGCTGGGTTTTGCTGTAATAATTACTCAGGATGCGGTTGTATTTTGAGCATGGAAACTGGCATCTTTCGTGCCTTATTTTACGGTCCGGTTAAAGGGGTGGGCAAGGATATGGCAATGATATTGGCAGTCAAGACGGCTTTAGAAATAATAATTGCAGCAGGTTGGTGCAATCGAGTAAATATTCAGATACCGTTGATCTCAAAACTGATTCTTATTTACTTTAACAATCCAATGTTGAGACCCTGGAATTGGTGGAATGAATTTGCCTTGATCGACCTTCTTGTTAAAAAGATAGGGAACGTATCCTTCTTTCATGACACTTTCGATCAGGATTCATTAGTGCAAGGCTTAGCAGCTGAAGGTGCACAACGGGATAATTGGTTCAAGGCTTGGTGGTAATACAGGAGTTCAACAGCTTTGGAGCATTGTATGAAGAACCAAACAGCGGTTTAGCAAAGTGGAACCTTTGTTCGCATTTACCCAGATTTGTTTCAAAGTTATCAACCTGTAACAGTTCCGTTTCTGCCTTTCCTGTACCTCTCGGATGTAGGGTACTCTTTTCCTCCATTTAGGTTTAGGGAGGTTTTTAATGAGGCCCTCATCCGGGTTTTATTAACTTTCTGAATAAAATTTATAGCATTGCTGTGCAAAAAAAAACTATGAAGATTTAAACCTAATTATAAATTTAGTACCATATTTTTTGCGCTTCTTGCTCTCGTAGGTTTTAGTTAATTTTCACTTTTTCATACTTTTTTTGATGTTATTAAAGTTGATGTTGTTCTTGAAGGAATTAATAAAATAATTGATGAAAATTTGCAGAAAACTGTAGTGACATTGAAGATGTCCGATACCTAGTTTTTCATACATTGAATGGAAGAAAAAGAAAGAATACATTTACATTTTTAATCTAAAAATTAAAAATATGTTTAAATTAATAATATTTTGGACTAAATTGAAAGATTGTATAAGTTTTAGGGACTAAAATTGTTATTTAATATATAAAAAATAATTTAATTATTTTTTTAAATATTTATTAATTGTATGTTGAGTCTTTAAAGTTTTTAATCTTTATTAATTAATTTAATGATGTTCAGCGGTGTTCAATATTAATGGTGTTTAGCGATGTTCGTCACACGTTATAGAATTTTTCATGAAAAAATAAAAATTATGTAAAATGGAGTCGGATTGAAGGTAGATTTTCAATTAAATTTCCGAGTTGAATTTGAGATGGATAAAACTATATATAAAATTGAGCTAAGTCAGCATTGAACTTTATTTTATTTATATCAGATCATGTTCGAATCTAACCATCCCTTAATTGAGCTTTGAATAGAGTTCAAACAATTAGGGGCGGAGAAAATACTTGATTCGTAATTTCATAAAACTAGACTCCAAAATATTTTAAATAAAATTTGAATTATAAAATGAAAATTCGAACAACACAAAATTTTTAGAAATTAATGGATCAGTTTTTAAATTAGTCAAGTCTCTCAATTATATCTGACACTGACACACATATATATATATCACATATGAAAAAAATATGAAAGAAAAATATATGTGTATTGTGTATGGTTATAGAAAGTCATTTAAATTAGAATTAATTAGTATCGTAATATTATAAATATTTAAAATTAAATTTAAACTGGAACTTATATTAAAAAAAACAAAAACTTAAACTTGAAAAAAAATTAAATAAAATTTGAGTTATAAAATAAGAAATTTCAAATTGTTTAGCTCAAAATTTTTACTTGATTCAATCGAATGTCCACCCCTACTGCTACAAACAACGATAAAAACACGGAACCCGAAGTTCAATTCCGAGTATTCTTAATACGATTCCAACGTTTTTAATATTTTTCTTTTGGGAGGGGGGATTAACGAGTAGCATTATTGACATGGGTAGCTGGGCAGTGGGCACCCAGGATGATTACCACCGTAACGTATGTACTATAATCGAAGCATTCATGCTGCAAAAAACCAAATTTGCTTCTCTTCTTACAAATCATGTGCTGGGTCCTTTTCTTTGCAAGGTACAGATTCAAAATTAACTAATTTTTTTTTATAGAAGGTGAATTTATAAAATTTTAAGGGAGCGAAAATAAATTTTATGTCAAAACTGTTGTTGACGATCTTTATACTACATCGTTGCTGTTCCGGATTCTACGTGAACATGGTTATCCCATTAGCACAGGTATGACATGGGAAACAATGCATCATGTACATGTAATGTTGAAAATGCCTGATTTTCAGGGCTCATAATCGTTTTATAACACACCGAATAATAGGCAATAAAACTGGGATCTTTGGTTCTTGTTTTGTGAAGGCTGAGAGTGCCAGAGGAGACACGGCGAAATCGACGGAGTGCTACATGGCCGAAGCGGGAGCATCGAAAGAAGAAGCAATGGAGCACGCTAGGCGTTTGCTGTGTGGTTCATGGAAGAAGTTAAACGAGGAAAGCTTGAAAAGTTCAATGCCAAGATCCATGACGAAAATGTGCTTGAACATGGCGCGCACATCTCACTGCCTCTACCAGCATGGAGATGGTATCGGGACATCAAGCGGAGCAACAAAGGATCTCCTGATGTCGCTCATTGTCCAAACTATCAACTAAAACACAAAATCCCTCCGATGGACTACAAAAGAAAATCCCTGTGCAAATCCAGAATCTATAGAGTGTGCAAGACTTGAGCACCCACTAAAAGAAATCATCTGCCGTTTTTGGTGTTTAGGATTTAGAGATAAGGTTAGGGTATAAGGTTAGGATTTAGATGATCAGGGGTAGGATGTATTTTTTAGAGTTTATAGTTTAGGATTTAGAATTTAAAATTAAGACTTAAAATTTAATTTTTAGGTAAAGTACACAAATGATCATTAAACTATCTCAAAAAATATAAAACGGTCATCAAACTTTCAAAAATTACATAATGTGCATTAAACTTTAATTTTTGTTATAAAAGGGTCACTGAGCCGTTAACTATTGTTAACTGGGTGACATGGTAGTTATGAAAATTTGTATAACAACATATTTAATCCTCAATATTTACACATCTAGTCAATTTAGACATTAATAATAAGGGTTAAATTAGTACTAAATTGACTGAATGTGAAAATATAGAGTATTAAATGTGTTTTTATTCAAATACAAAGTCATGCTGATCTTCCATCTTCATTGATCTTGACAGTTCTAACATGGGGCGATGCCAACAACCAGAGACAGAGTCAGGATTTAGAGTTTACATACAAAACATAAATATTGAGGATTAAATGTGTTTTTATTCAAATTTTTCGTAACCGTACGTCATTAATTTAATGAAAGTTAACGGCTCAGTGGCCATTTTGTAACAAAAATTAAAGTTTAATACCTATTATGTCATATTTAAAAATTTAGTGACCATTTGTATTTTTTGAAATAGTTTAGTGATCATTTATGTACTTTACTCTTAATATTTTTAGTGTTAAGGCATAGAAAGGAATACCGAAAAATACATAAAATTTGTGTAATTGCATAGAGGTCAAGGCTTGGATTATTGAATTTGTTCTTTATTGAGGCTGCATCACCTTCAATCATCGTCGTAACCACCCACTCGTGATAGCAAACAATACTCCCTCCTGAAACGCTCTTGCTCCAACCATCTCAGCAGATTACATTCCTTCGAACCGATTGCAACTACCACCAAATACAAAGTCATGATGATCTTTCATCTTCATTGATCTTGATAGTTTTAACATGAGGCGATGCCAGCAAACAGAGACAGAGTTAAAATTTAAAGTTTAGGTGCAGAATATAAATATTAAAATGTGAGGTTAAATTTATAAATAACTTAAAAGGTAAATTACATAAATGACCGGGTGCAATTTGACCACCAGCCGTTAGAAGTTAACGACATGGTAACGTGGCCGTTAACCTCTAACAGCTGGTGGTCAAGTTGTACCCAATTTAATAGTATGATGGTTTAATTGTTTCAAGGAAAAAGTATATTTTTGAATTTTACCAAAAGTGATAGCTAACCTGATGCTAGGCTAATTTTATTGAAAGTATGTTCGAAGAATGACAATAAACTCTGGTTGGCAAGAACGAATTCATGTTCGCTAAATATGTTTGAATTTTGATTTTATTTAGATATTTTTATGAATATTTTTGAAATTTTGTTTATTTTTTATTGTTTTCAATAAATTTTTAATTATTTTATAATTTTGATTTTTTAAATTATTGTAATACTTTATTTTATTTAAAATTTTAAAATATTGTATATTATTTTAATAATTTTACCTTTTATATTATTGCTTATGAATTAAATAAGTTGTCAAACTTTTCAAACAAATCAATCAAGTCCCTTTGACACATCACCTTTCACATGTTGACTACTAAGATTAATTGCCACATCAGCATGGTTAATAATCGCATTAGTATAGTAACGCTTATCGATAGAAATTATCGGTCAAATGGCTCAACTGATGAAAACTTCCCATTCAATAGCTCAATTGGATATAAAAAGTATATTTTACCAAACAGGTTAGCGAACATGAAGTTAACCGATTCCTTATATGTCATTTTGCTTGTTTAAATAATCAAACAGCTATAATCTATCAGTTAATTTTACCAAACACTTTTATACAATCAGCTAATACAATCCGCTAGTCAAATCAGCTAATGCAATCAGCTATCCGCTATCAGCTAATGTAATCCGCTATCAGCTATCAGCTATCCGCTAATTGCCAAACAGGGCCAAAGTATTATTTGGTCAAAATAAGTATATAAAGTATATTTTTTATCAAAATAAGTACCAAAGTATATTTTTTTGGCCAAGATAGATACTTAAAATATTTTTTAATTAATGCCACGTGTCAACTTTTAGGAATCTAGATAAATAAAAAATATACTTTAAAGTACTTATTTTGACAAAAAAAATATATTTAAGTACGTACTTTAATAAAAAATTCTTTAAATACCTGGTATAATCGAAGCATTCATGCTGCACAAAATTAAAATTGATTCCCATAATAGCTAAGCAACATAGTGTCCGACCAAATCATGTGGTGGAATTTGTTCCCTCCGCTTGCTTCGTTGCTTCATTTCAATCGTGTGGACATCAAATTCACAACATTGAACTCGTGTATTGCACCAAGTAGGTGTAGTCCGTTTCAGCAACAGTGATTAATACACAGCAAAGTGAGTCCACTGCTTATGAATTATGATTTCTATTTAAGGTGAAGGGCGACGTGTTTCCTCTCCGCAACAATGGAACAACTACTAGCTGCTTCTCCCTGCTCCTTTTCTTCCACTGCTGTAACCGCCTGCTCCACAAACTTGTTTTCGCCACGGACAAGGCTAGGCCGAGCAAGGGTAGTCCGTCGTGTCACGATCGTTTCGAAGCTGTCTTCTCTGCAACCCGGCCAACGTCGGTCGGCTAATTACCACCCTAGTGTTTGGGAACCGGCTGTCATTGAATCCTTGACCACCCCATTTTCTGTAATGCTGCATTTCTTGTTATATATATTGGTTGGCTTTATTGAATTCTAATGCCATCTTTTTAACTTTAATAACTGACTCTGTGTGTGTGCCCTGCAGTACGAGGCTCATGGTGCTAGATTAGAGGACTTGAAGAACGAAGCTAGAAATCTGTTGGAATATGCCCCAGACCCTTGTTCCACATTGAAACTAATCGACTCACTGCAGAGGTTAGGGGTGAGCTACCATTTTGGCAAAGAGATTGATGCGGCTTTAGATAATCTAATCTCGAGCAAAACTGTTGTCGATGATCTTTATACTACTTCGTTGATGTTCCGGATTCTACGCGAACATGGTTATCCCATTAGCACAGGTAAATGACATGCATCATGTACATGTAATGTTGAGAATGCCTGATTCTCAGGGTTTGTTTGATGATTCAGATGTGTTCGACAAATTCAGAGGTGGAGATGGGAAGTTTATGGAGAGTTTAGGATGTGACGCGGCGGCGCTTTTGAGTTTGTACGAAGCTTCGCACCTTGGAACGCACGGAGAAGATGTCATGGAAGAGGCCATGAAATTCAGTGCAGAGCATCTCCAATCCTCTTTGCGGGAGATGGATTGTGATATGGCTATGCAAGTGCAACATACCCTTCAGGTTCCTTTACGTTGGAGGATGCCGAGGATTGAGGCTATGAGTTATATACATGCCTACCAAAAGCATGGCACTAGCCACTCTGCTTTGATTGAGTTGGCCAAGTTGGATTACAATCTAGTGCAAGCCGTTTATCAGCAAGAACTCAGAGAGTTGGCAAGGTGAAAAAATACATAGCTACCCAATTTTCATTCTATATTGCTCTTATCGACATCGACTAAATCGTTTCGGTTTGATCTGTTGCAACAGGTGGTGGGGAGCGTTGGGGTTTAAAGAGAAGGTGAGTTTTTCAAGGGATCGGCTGATGGAGAATTATATATGGGCAATGGGGATAGTGTTCGAGCCACAACTCTCCACATGCAGGACAAACCTCACCAGATTCGTCTGCATTTTAACTGCGATCGATGACATGTATGATGTATACGGAACGCTGCCCGAACTCGAGCTATTCACCGAAGCAGTGAACCGGTAACATAAATATCCTTGTCTACTTCTTTTCCCCTCATGGATGATACTACTGGTCTAACAAAATTCCCATTCTTTTTTGCAATTCAGATGGGATATTACGGCCATGAAAGACCTTCCGGAATACATGGGGGCATGCTATTTAGCCTTGCTCGACTTCGTTAACGATTTGGAACTCGAAATCCTGAAAGATCATGGATCGAATACCACCCACTACATTAAAGAAGAGGCAAGTTCTAAATAGATTCTTTAGCAATTTAGTATAAATAATACATGCTTAAATGATCTAACATTCTGTATATGTTGAACTGCATGCAGTGGAAGAAACTCTGTCACTCGTATTTAACCGAAGCAAGATGGTTTTACAACGGGTACACCCCGGCGCTGGAGGAGTATTTAGACAACGCTTGGATCTCGGTTGGTGGTCCGGCGGCAATAGTCCATGCTTATACGTTACAACCAGGACTCAATGGCCGAAAATCGGTGTCTGTGGACCGATGTTCGAAGCATGGCGGTGAGCTAATATATTGGTCGTCTCTAATTACCCGACTCAGCAATGATTTGGGCACTTGCAAGGTACAACTCTAAAGACCAGCCGATCATGATCATTTATAGTACACCGAATTCTAATCAATAAACCTGAGATTTGGTTCTTGTTTTGTGAAGGCCGAGAGTGCTAGAGGAGACACGGCGAAATCGACAGAGTGCTACATGGCTGAAGCCGGAGCGTTGAAAGAAGAAGCAATGGAGCACGTTAGGCGTTTGCTACATCGTTCATGGAAGAAGTTAAACGAGGAGAGCTTGAAAAGTTCAATGCCAAGATCTATGACGAACATGTGCTTGAACATGGCGCGCACCTCGCACTGCCTGTACCGGCATGGAGACGGTATCGGGACATCAAGCGGAGCAACAAAGGATCTTTTGATGTCGCTCATTGTCCAAACTATCAACTAAAGCACGAAGGCTAAGAGATCAGGACATCAAAGTATACAAAATTATAAAATGTTATAAGATAACGAGGAGTAGAATGGTCGTAGAATAAAAGAAAATAAATTACATTCGAAAACAGAAATAAGAAAAGTGAAAGAAATCAGTCAATTGTAAACAAATGTGTCAAAGTTCGAAAGCCTAAAACAAACAGATACAGCAATGAGCTCAGCTGTCCCACAAGATTGATCAGTAAGGTTGTTCTAAAGATGACATATTCCTAGTTTCCGTCTGATGCCGCAGTGGCGGAAACGTAACACGCAACCGAGAACAGGCCGTGAACGAAGCACAAAATCCCTCCGATCGACAACAAGTGGTGGTGCGTGAACCCACAGGACGCCCTGGATTTGTTGTTCGATATCATCCCTACCACCAGCGTCGACAATCCAACCGCTAATATGATCCTGGTCAAACCACAAATCAAGCATAAAATGAGATACACACGGATGAAAATCATCTGCCCCCAAAGTATGCCTCCATTTGTACCCCCACTTTAAAATAGTGGGTTTAGGGTTTAGGGTTTGGGGTTTAAGGTTGGGGCTTAGGGTTATGGTGTAGGGAATTAGGGGTATGGTGTATTTTTTAGGGTTTAGGGTTTGGGGTTTAGGATATGAAAATTAAGGTTATGGGACAAAATTTAATTTTTAAGTATTTTTTAGGCAGGGGCATAAAAGGAGGCATGGTTAGGGGGCAAGAGATTTTTACCCGATACACACTATTATAGTTTAGTCTCGGTACATGTATAGACTCTTATACGTTCCAATGTACCGTTTTAGGTTTATTATTATTTTTCTTGCACTACACGTCACCAAACTATAAGTTATTCTTAATTGATCGTTATACTTTTGAATATTCAATTTTATCATCAAACTATGACTCTTATTCTAAACTGTCATGTAAACATTAATGTATTATGTAATAATATAATGTAGCATGAACAATAGTTAATGTTGCATATACTGATAATTTGGGGATGGAATTGAAATGTTTAAAGGCTTGAGGACCAAGTTAGAATGCGGGTCATGGTTTGGTGATGAAATTAGAATACTCAAAAATATAGGAACTAATTTAGAATGAGAGTCATAATTTGAGGATGAAATTAGAATACTCAAAAGTAAAGGAATATGGTATAAAGTTAATTACCATGTGAAAACGAGACATGCCAAAGAGAGTTGCCGGTTAGGGGAAGCTCTTTGGAACTCTTCTTGAGAACAAACACACTTGCAGCCACCCAGAAGGTTAGTGAGAACGTGGGCTAGGCTCAACAGTATGGCTGCACCCAAAGCAAGCTTGAAAGCCTCCTGGCTCGGGTCTCTGCACTCGAATATCCACAGCCTCAAGTGCTTAACCTGTTAAAATGTCACAGCATTAACAAAATCTATGTAACCCGCAGGCAACGACTAGTTGGTCTAGTGGAATATGACACTAGATTTCTTAAGTAAGTTCAGGGGTTCGAATACTGGCGTAATTGAAATAAGCAGATGGATAGTATTAGGAAGACACCTTGTTTTGTGCAACTTCGGCTTGGATGCCGAGAATGCCCGCCGCAACATCCATGGCAACAATCAGCAGACAAACCAGAACGCCCTTGAGTTTAAGCATGTTGATTTTGGTTTGCTGGTTACGGCAGAGCACTTGAAGATGGGTTCCAAGAGAAACAAGGTAATATATATATATATATAAGAAGAAACATGTTTTTTTGTCAATACTTTAATGTTGCTTTTTTGCTGTTTTTCCTTTCCTTCTGCTATGTTGGATTCCTTTCATGGGGAAGAAGGAAAGTAGGGTATAAATCAGTGGTCCATAAATGCCCTTGGATTCAATCCAGAGATTAGAAAAAAATCAGAGATTGAGGTTTGCATGCGTATTTATGAGTCAAATCACATCAAAACGAAATCATGGATCGGAAGGAAATTTCCCAGAATTTATGGTAGCAGTCGGGGATGGACTTTTAGAGTGCTGAGAGAATAACAGTCGCATTCAAGAACGGAATCAAAATTTGAGGTTGAAAGATTAAAAATTGAAGTTTGCATGCGTATCTATGAGTCAAATCACATCAAAACGAAATCATGGATCGAAAGGAAATTCCCCATAATTTATGGTAGCAGTCAGGGATGGACAGTTAGAGTGTTGAGAGAATAACTGTCGCATCCAAGGACGGAGTCCGAATTTAAGGTTGAAAGACAAAACATAAATATTTAAAAGTGAGGACAAATTTATATATAAACCACTTTTTTTAAAAAAAAAACTATATATGGAGACAAACGTGAAAAAAAAAATTCTTGGGTGGAGGCAATTGCCCCTCTCCACCCCTATATAATTTCGTCCCTGCTTGCACTCTTAAAAAATTTTAATTCTCATAGAGTTTAGATTTTTTTTATTTTTTATTTACAATTTAATTTCGCACCTTTTATATTTATAATATAACTTCCTAATAATTCGTATCTCTTACATAAAATCATGTGTCTGTCTCGAACAAAAATAATCTCACCTTAAATTTATGTTGGGTTGGCTAATGTAAAGGGTAGAACATCTCTCGAGGAGGAGGTGGTAGTGGGAGGGCAACCTTGAGAAGGTTGGAATAAATGAACGTGAGCCAGGCTAGCTATGCCTTCAATCTTACTGCTGCATGTGACGAAGGAACAAACAAATCGAGTGTGTTCCGGAAATTGCTTGAAACTCTGTGGGCTGGTTTGGAACTTATTGGTTGGGTTTTTCAGGCTTTTTGAAGTATGTATTGGAAGCCCAATTTATGAACAAGACTAATAACACTAGTGACATCAGTCTCGTCTCCATAGTAAAGCCCATATCATTAGGCTTGTAAATGAACCGAACGAACACGAATCAGGATATGTTCATGTTCGTTCGTTTATTTTTAATTGAACTGTTGAGTTGTGTGGGGCTCGATTCGATCAACCAAAGTTGCTCACCAAGTGGTGGAGAGGTGGATATTTGGGTGGAAGGGTTTAGGAAGCTAGAATGGAAAATGACACAATGATTTATAGTGGTTCAACCTTCTAACCAAGGTCTACATCCACTACCTTAGCTCCCCACTAAGGATTTCACAATCAATCCACTATTGATTCGTCCCCTTTTCTAGGCTTAGGAGGTAACCCTTACACACAATCAAGCTTTCTACCCAAAGCCTTGATTGAAACCCTCTCTTACAAAGAGATAAACAAAGCAAACTTAAAACCCTCTAATAGGTGTTTGTTTGCACAATTAAGCACTCACCCAAAACCTAAAACACTTGAGCAAATTTGACAATTTTGGCTCACTAGTGTTTGTCTATACAAGAATTAACAATTTAGGCACTAAGACAATCTTTGATCATTTGATGTTTGACAATATGAGCATTAGCCTTCTCTTGATGCTTGGAGGTTCCTTTTATACTCCCAAATGAGTTTGTAGCCGTTGGGATCATATTGGAGCCGTTGAGGACTTTAATTCCCACCATAAATGCAGTTCTGTAGCTCCCCGTTTCGAAACGCTCGAAGCCGTTTCGAAACACTCTCAATGTAGAAAGAGCCGTTGCAGTCTGTCAGGGTACCCGTTTCGGAACACCCCCTTGCCGTTTCGAAACACGTATCGAAACGCTATAAGCCTGTATCGAAACGCCGGCATTTTAAAAGTTAGTTGGGAAAATAGTCGTTGGGGTTTATGACCGTTGTGGTCAGTGCCACGTAGGCGTATCGAAACGGCCTAGCCCGTTTCGAAACGCTGGGCAAAAATTCAGTCCAGGGTAAGCCCGTTTCGAAACAAGTTTCGAAACGATTTTGCTACTGGAATCCCCTGTTTCGAAATGCCCTAAGGTGTTTCGAAACACCTGGACAGTTTTGTGTAGTTTGGCATTTGAAAACATATTAAACTCATTTAAAAACATCCCTAAACATAGTTTCAAGATATTTGGACTTTGGAAATTGTTTTAAATACTTTTTAGATAAGTCCAAAAACATTTTTCAATTATTATATCAAAACATTAGTTCTACATGAACAAATGAACGAACACGAACATAAACGAACACAAAATTTCGTGTTCGTGTTCGTTCATTAAGGAATGTAGTTTGTTCGTGTCCGTTCATGTTCGTTCGTTTAAATGATAAACGAACACAAATGAACATAAATGAACACAAACGAACATATATAATGTGTTAAATATTTAATATTTTGGGTTAGTTCGATTAATTCAGTTAATTAACCGATTTTAAACCAAATTAATCGATAATTGAAATTTGAAAAAACTCATAATCATTAACCGAAACCTAAAATTATCTAATAGATTAACCAATTTTGTTTTGGTTCGGTCGGTTAGTTCGGTTTAACCGAACAATAAACACCCCTAGACATATGTGAATAAACTTAAATGAACATAAACGATCGAACATAAATGAACAGATTATCGAACGAACATAAATGAACAGATTACCGAACGTTCACGAACATAAATGAACGAACAAGCCCTTTGTTCGTGTTCGTTCATTTAATAAATAAACGAACATAAACGAACTTCCCGTCGAACGGTTCGCTGAACGTTCGGTTCATTTACAGCCCTACATATCATGGATACGAGTAATAACAGTTCATCTTGCGCACGTTTTTAAACTATGACATTTATTTTAAATTAGTCTTTAAATTTTTAAAATTTTAATTTTATCTTTAAATTATAACTCTCATTCTAAATTGATCTTTAAACTTTTGAATGTTTCAATTTTATCTTCAAACTATGATTCTCATTCTATATTGATCACAAACTTTTGGACGTTTAAATTTCATTCCCAATTTATCAGTTTACGCTAATCATATCTCATGTTAATGAAGCCATCATAAAACTTGTTAATTATCACGTAAATTTTAATGTGTATTATGTAATAATATGATGTGACATAAACGATAGTTTGAGGGTGATTTCAAAACGCTCAAAAGTTTAGGGACCATTTTAGAATGAAGGTCATGGTTTGAGGATGAAATTAAAATATTTAAAAGTTTAGGGACATTTGGAATAGAAACCATAATTTGGTGATGAGATTGAAATATACAAAAGTTTAAAGACTAATTTACTGTCATAATTTAAAAATATATAACGCAATAAACTTTTAAAAAACTCTATCAAGAACTCCAATAAGTAGTCTCAATAGAAAAGCAAATGTTATTTATCAGAAAAAACCCAAATTCAATCGCAATATCTATAGTGTATCTGCAATAAAATTAAAAGGCTTGTGCAAACTCTGAATTAAGGTATTTTCCTTACATTAATCAACTTAACATACAATTGAAGTGAAACTATTGACCAAAATAATAAAAGTTGAAGTGAAATTGTTAATGATACTTTGGTTTGATGGTAAATGTTGTTGAGATTTCAAATTTAAATTTTAATTCTTTGTTGGTATCTCAAACAAAAACACAAATCGAATGTCATATAAATTATATTAATTAGTCAACCACTCTAATTGTATGAATAAAATATCATGCAATCAACAGAAAGTCTTTCGTGCAGAATCCAAACAAGATCTAACAATATTAAATTAGGGAAAACATCAAGCAATAAAAGCATGAACCATTAAAATCCCAACTGAAAATATGAATGTTTCAGTGAAAGAGAAGGAATATGTTAGCATATGTTATAGCAAAGGTGATATTTTCTGCAGCTAAACTGCTGGTTTAATCATACACCTTGTTGATTCACCTCATTTTGCAGATCACCAAACTCAGTTCCGTGACTAAAGAATCACTCCTTTCTCTTTGTCCTCTTCCCCTACTAAAGAATATGGTATATTGGTGCTGTGACTTTGGGTGCTTCTCTTTTCTCCCCTTTTGGCTTCCTCCTAACATCTCTGTCTTTGTTGGGTGGTTAAAAATATGATCTTTTTCTTTATATGTTTGAAACAAGTTCCAAAACCAGAAGAAAAGACTCTTGCTTTGAGGTGGGTTTTTTTGTTTGTTTTTTGTCATGGCAGTTTGCTGTGATCTTGAAGTTGATGTTAATGGAGAGGAGACTTTCCTGCTAGACAAGGTAATTCTTAATTCTCAATTCTCAAACTTTGTTTATAAAGTTCCTACCTTTAAAGGGATTCTCTGAAAAGTGAAAAGTGAAAACTCCTAGTAGCCTGAATAGTGAATAGTTGCAGAGTGTAAGAAATTTGAAATTCATGTTTCATTACAGTTCCATAGTTTGTTAGATTCTACTGTAAATTTTCTCTGGTGTTTTTCCAGTTTCACCTTAGGACTGAGGGTTTCTCTCATGGCAATGGCATTGATTACTGTTCCGTTCCCTCCTTTGCAGGGATGTTCAGTTGACCTCTTTGCTATTTATTACACTTGCTTCTTTTGTCTGATAAATGCAATGAATGGGGTTTCTCTAACCATGAAGATTCTTGTGAGAAACTGATTGAGGACTGTCTTTACATTGATTGTTCTCCACTTGTTTGTTTGTTTGTCACCTTTGGATTTTGTCTGGAATTTGCAGGAAACTATTTGTTTATTCTCGGCTAGGCTAAGCAGATTGTTTGGTAAATCTACAAGTGCCAAGAGAAATAAAGTGATATTCCATGACTTTCCTGGAGGGGCAGGGAATTTTGAGCTTATATCAAGGTTTTGTTACAACAATGGGAAGATTGACATAAATCCTTCAAACATTTCCTCCTTGTATTCTGCTGCTCAGTTCATGGAGATGAACGATTCCGTGTCGGGAAACTGTAATCTATTAGGAGCGATCGAGAAATCGATTGAAAAGATCGGGGACTGGACATGGTCTGATCTTTTGGTGGCTTTGAAACATTGCCAAGATTTACAGCAGGTAGCAACTTCTTCAGGTGTACTTGAAAGATGCTTGGA
The DNA here is from genome assembly GCA_030270665.1 of Hibiscus trionum. NCBI lineage: Eukaryota > Viridiplantae > Streptophyta > Magnoliopsida > Malvales > Malvaceae > Hibiscus > Hibiscus trionum. The sequence continues at coordinate 7,998,890 of BSYR01000045.1, read as the reverse complement.
TTCACTTGTTGGAAGGCTGGTCACTAACAACGAAGCTAGTCCTTGTGCGTCGACTTCTTCTCCGGATAGCCCTCGGTTTCGGCAGTCGTGCGATACTAAAAGCGCCGAGAATTCAAAACACGGCTTCTCTCGAGCAGCTTGGTGGTTTGAAGACCTTTCAGTCTTGAATCCCAATATGATTGAAATGTTGATCAAATCTATGGTCTCTAAGAAGGTAGATAATGTAATCATCGGCCGGTTCCTCGTCTACTACCAGAAGTCGAAGTTTTACATTGCCTCATCAGATGAGAAACACAAAGTTTTAGAAATCGTGATCGATATGCTCCACATTCTCGATCCGAATTCTATTTCATGCAGGAGTTTGTTCGGGATTCTACGGGTGATGCTGAATCTGAACATAAGCAAAAGTAGCAGGAGCAAGTTGGAGAGTATGATAGGTTCTCAATTAGATCAAGCAACTTTAGATAACCTGCTAATTCCATCTCCACATGGTACAAGTTACTTGTATGATGTGAATCTAGTTCTTAAGTTTCTGAAAGCCTTTCTTCGTGGAGACCGGCAATTATCTCCGATTCGAACAAAAAAGGTTGGCACCTTAATTGATCTGTACATAGCAGAAGTAGCTCCGGACCCTTGTCTGAAACCATCCAAGTTTCTAGCTTTGATAACAGCCCTGCCGGACTCCGCACGGGACTCCTGCGACGAACTATACCACGCCATCGACATTTATCTGGAGGTAGTTTTCGTTTTACAACATACAATTTTCCTATAAATATGCAGCCTATGAGTTCAACATTCATGATGGAAGTTCTCAACAGGTGCATGCAGGGTTGTCTGAAGATGAAAAGATGAAGATATGTTGTGCTCCGAACTACGAGAAGCTCTCAACAGAGGCTTGCATACACCTTTCTCAGAATGCGAAATTCCGATCGAAAAGCGTGGTGCAAGCTCTCACCTCCAGGCTCAAGGGAACCAATTACAGTGAAAACAAAGGCAAGGCAAAGAAAGATGAAGCCGGGGAGCAAGCTGTTGTCTACACTGGAAAGCTCGAGATATCAGCTGACAATGAAAAGCTTAGAGAGCATTTACAAGGGATGCAATGCAGGGTGATGGAATTGGAGGAAGTATGCAAGAAAATGCAGACCCAGATGGCCAAATTCATGAAATCAAAAGCAGCAGCAGCAAATGCTACTCCGAGATTAATGCCTAGATTCTGTTCATGAAAGAAAAAATGTGCATAACATTTGTATTTATTAATTATTTCTTTGTCCATGTATATCACTGATTTAAGAGTCATTATAATCATTTAAAACATTAAAATCAGATACAAACATATCTCGACAAACCACAAGCAAAGGCTATCAACTGATCCTATCGGTAAAGTAATGTATGGAGAGAAAATGATAAGAATGTTGACATTGATAAAATTCATCATATCCTGTTTATAAACAAAAATTGGCCGACTTGTGAAAAATAGTCAAATACTAATTTCAAATCTCACATCATAAATCTAAAACATCATCTACATTAGCAAGTCTAGAATTATTACTATCATCAGTATAGAAGTAGATAGCTGAATGGGACCTCAAAGTAAACCTCCCAATTTTGACCCGAATCATTCCTTTTTCGAATCCATGCAATCCTTCTTTCCTTTGATCCAAAGCACAACATACCATATGACCTTTATCGATTCCATGATCAGCCCCAGTTGATATCGCATTCCCCATCCCTCTTTTATTTGAGCACGATACAACACAATCAAAATGATAATGCCTTCTAATACCGCCGAAGCAATTATTTTTCCCTTCATCACTTGTCTATAAGTTTGATTAGATATCTCCTCTCATTGCCTGAGTTGCTCAGTTTGAATCTCTTCCTCTCTCGATCTCTTCCTCTAAAGAGAAGGGAGGAATGGGGGTGGTAATGGCTGCGGTTGAGCATGAGGTAGCAATGGCTGCGATTGAGCATTCCTCCTTGAGTTCACCATTGAGGAAGGCAGACTTAACATCAAGTTGATAAATCTTCCATTGCTCTTGTGCTGTTAGAGCTTTTATTACTCTTCTCAAGAGAGAATGAATGGAATGAGATGGATACAAATGAGGGTGGGAGGCTCTCTATTTATAGTTGAGCTCTCACCTAATCAATGGTCTAGATCGAATTACATGGATGACCAAGATTAAGCCGTAATCAATACAAGATTCCCTAACTAAGGAAAGATTATGTAGTTGTAGTCTTCTTTCATCCGATAGGCGATCACACCCGATATAGCAAGATTCCTCCCTTGAATTGTTGTCTCTTTCCTTAAGTCTGCCTTCCTCAATGGTGAACTCGAGGAGGAAATTTTCATTCATTACAATTTCTTGTTCACTTTATGTTGACGATCTTCTTGTCATAGGAAACAGTTCAAAAATGGTCCTCTCGTTCAAGAAGGAGATGAAGAAAAAGTTTAAAATGACAGACTTGGGTTTAATGAATTACTTTTTGGGGATAGAAGTTCGTCAAGGAGAAGATGAAATTTTCATCTCTCAAAGGAAGTATGCCAATGATGTTCTTAAGAAGTTTAAGATGCAAAACTACAAGTCGGTCAGTATACTTCTTGTAATGAATGAGAAACTGTCCAAGTTTAATGGTCAGAGAAAAGTTCATATGGGTGTTGCAAGAAGAATGCTCGGGTATTTGAAAGGAACCTCTTCCAGCTTTTTGCTCTGATACCAATTGTTGGAACAAAGTAGAAAAATATGGAGAAAATAAAGAAAAAGAAGTGAAAGTAGAGAGAATTCTGACTTTGATTTATGTGTTTTCGCATATAATTGTGATACAATTAAAAGTCACAACCTTTTGGCATTTCAACTACCCCTATTAATTATAGACACTTCATCTCCTCTTAATTAAACTTGACATATTAATGAACATAATTAATTGAGTAAGTTAAAAGATCAGATAGAAATTTCGATTCTGGATTTAAATGGTCATGACACCATGTGTGCTTCAATCGCCGCATCATCTCGAGTGAATCTAGAAGTACTCGAAGGAATCGAAGGAGTTACCAATACAACAATTTGCGGTGTCAATCCCCTTGCAAAGATTGCCTCCTATAAAATATACGGTTCAGAAATAAATTTAGAAGGTGGATCGTGTTTGAATATTATCCCAGAAAGGCTCTTACTAATGCCGAACCAATTATTCTTCCATTCATCACTTGTCTATGAGTTTGAGTAGATATCTCTTCCCACTGCATGAGTTGCTCAGTTTGAATTTACTTCAGTAGATTCAAAACCCTCTCAATCTCTTCCTCCAAAGAGAAGGGATGGATGGGGGTGACAATTGCTATTGTTGAGCATGAGGTGCCAATGGTGGTTAAGCATGAGGTGGAGCCGTAAGCAGGGGAGACCGAAGCAATATATGAGACAGTGACAATGTCACGAACTTATTCTCTCAAACTATCCGTGCGGCGTTAGCAAACCTCGATAATGCTAATTAGTCTTGAACTCTCACGCAACGCAATAGCTAAACAAGGAACACAAGAGAAGTCAAAGTGATTTTACAAGTATAATAGCTTGTATTAAGCTAAAGAATGAAGCTTACAAGAGAACTTTACAAGTATGCTTAAGTGACTAACTTCTTGAGTGAATACAAAATGAAGGTTGTGGCCCTATTTATAGGCTCCTACCTCCTTAATGGACGGTTGAGATCGTTTTGATCCAACGGCCCATATGTTGTCTCCTAAAATATCTTTTAAGGACCTACACTTTTTTAGAGAATTCTACATATGTGTATACATATCTACATATATCCAAAAGGTTCTAGAGAGTTCCAGGGTCTTTCGGAGTAGTCCTGAGCTTTCCCGAGCCTTCTAGGTCCTCCCAAGTGTGTCTAGACTTGGATAGAACGTGCCGGACCTTTCTAGAACGTTGTGTCATGTCCTTAGATGTTTCATGGCCGTCCTAGGCCTTTATAGAGCCCTCCTTGGTGCTAGCTTGCCTCAAAAGTGCTCAATGAGAGGTGAGAACCTCGATTTGGATTTTCAGGAAAAATGGTGGGTTGTGACATTGCTCTGTATTTGTAAGAAGTAGACATGAATCTAGTATTTTTCTCGTACTTGTTGTGTTCCATGATGGAAAATTTTAAAACAGCCGCTTAAAAAACAGTTGTACGCAATTCTTTATAAAAATCGTAAGGAATTGTGTACATAGTACTAAAATTCTTACTTTTATAAGAATTTTGGTACAATGTACACAATTACTTACAAAAATCGTATAATGTAAGGATTTGTGTATAATATACACAAATATTTACTAATTTTGTAAAGATTTATGTATGTACACAAAAGTGGTAAAAATTTGTATACATACACAAATTCTTACCATTTTTATAAAAATTTCGGTACATATACATAATTTTTTGTAAAAATTTGTATACGAATTTTTTTAGCCGCTTTTTTAAGTAGCTATTCCCTAAAACTTCCCTTCATGATAATTCAAGAAATGCCAAACGAGAATGGTCTGGACTTTTTTATTCCAGCTGCTGAACATCCATTCTAAATTGGGGGTAAGGCCCAAAATCTTCAAACTCTAGCCGCCCTTTCCCCCACCCAACCTTTTATTTTATTTTTGGATAGTATAATAAACTAAAAAAATTATATTCCACCCAATTTAAAATTCTTGGATAGGTATTTTATACTATGTGTTTATTATTCAATTAAAATCGAATTAATCAACCGAACTAAAATTTATTTTTGTTAATTGATAATTTTATTATATGTTCCATTATTAGTTGTTAATGATTTTTTTTCAAAATCTAATTATCAGTTAATTCGGTTTGAAATCAATTAATTAACCAAAATAAATAAATTAATAGATATATTAAGTATTTAATAATTTATATATATTACATATATATTTTAAGCCTACACCCATCAAGATGTCAAGAGATTCAACTAGTTTTTAACCATAAACCCATTAAAATTTCAAATTCTAACAAATGTTTAACTCAAATGAAAAATACTTAGTTTAATATAATATAACTAAAGAAAAAAAATTCAAACCGTAAACTTATAATAAAAATGGGTTAATCGAAAGTCAATCGAATTAATCAAATTTTATTTAATTTAATTGATAATTTTCAAGTAAATTTCGATTTGATTAATAATTAAAAAAATAATATTTTATTTTATTTGGTCACTGACTAATTTAACAGAATGTTGAGAGCAGTAGCCGGACCAGTCTGTGGGTGTCATTCGTCGATACCTCCTTGCTCTTGGGCTTAAGGCCCGCTTGAGTGGCAGCTTAAGGCCCATATCTTTGGGCTGATCCAACAATGTCTTAATGTTTCGTATCCCAAGGTATCCGCTAATAAATCCAATAATTAAATCATTCGCATTCTGTTGGCTTGTACGAAAGGATAGATGTTAATCACAAGTTTTAAAGCTGCTTTATATCCAGGACGAAGATTAAACTTTCAACCACCGGTTAAGATTAGAAAGATCATTATCATCTCACCTAAATTATGTAATGAATTATTATTTTATACACAAGCGTCTAATTTTAGGGTTTAAGGTTTTAGTTTAAGATTTAGAATTTATGGGTTTTAGTGTATGGGATTATTATTTAGGGTTTAGGGTTAGAATTTAGGGTTTAGGGTTAGAATTTAGGGTTTGAGTTAAAATTTAAGGTTTAGGGTTAGGGTTTAAGATTTATGGTAATATGAGTAGGGATTTAGGTTTTAACCTATAAACTTTAAATTTTAACCCTAAACACAAAATTCTATTTACGAACCCTAAATTCAAAAGTACTACACTTAAATCCCTAAATCCTAAACTCTAAACAAAGTCTTTAACCCTTTAAATTAAAACGCTTGTGTAAACAAAATTTCTATAATCATTTATACATAGAATAATTACCCTTATATAGTTAGTACAACACATTTTTTTATTTAATTAGTACAACATATTATTTTAGGGTCTAATTAAATATACACAGTGTTTAGACATGGACATAATAATACACACAACATTCTAGGCCCATATGTTATTGTCATCACACCTAGGAAGTCTCTTGAATTTCCCACGATGCCCAGTGTGGAAAAATTCTTATCATCTCATATCCAGAACGAAGATTAAAGTTATTTTATATTCAGGACGAAGATTAAATCTTCAATCACTGGTTAAAATAAGAAAGATTATTATTAATTTGTCTAAATTATGAAACAGATTATTATTTTATGCACAAGCGCCTAATTTTAGGGTTTAGGATTTTAGTGTATCAGATTAGAATTTAGGGTTTATGGTTAGGATTTAAGGTTTAGGATAATATGGGAAGGATTTAGGTTTTAACCTATAAACCCTAAATTTAACCCTAAACACGAAATTCTATTTACAAACCTTAAATTTAAAATTACAGCACTTAAACCTCTAAATCTTAAGCCCTAAACAAACTCTCTAACCCTTAAAATTAAATTGTTTGTATACACAAAATTTCTATAAGTATTTGTGTATAGGATAATTACCCTTATGTAATTAGTACAACATATTATTTTAGGGTCTAAATAATATAGACAATATTTAGACTTGTACATAATAATACACACAACATTCTAGGCCCATATGTTATTGTCATCACATCTAGGAAGTCTCTTGAATTTCCCACGATGGCTGTATGGAAAAACTATTAGATGAACCTGGTTTACTACGTTATTTATGGTCTCAATTAATAAAATCTATACATTTTATATTTTTTTAAGGTGAATCTTCACCTTTTTTTTCTACATGTAAATAAAAGTGTGAGTCGTTATTTGAAAGTTATTGTAAGATGAAAAAGCTTTATTGGTTGAGACTGCCATAAATAACGTGAGTCGGATCCATCATTCTATCTAATAAGTGTGGGACATAGGACACGTCGGTCGACAAGTAAGATTACGACACCAACTCTAAGATCAACTCATGGGTTCAAAAAGTCCATAAAATCCAAACCATCATGTCTGTTCCTGAAACGATCTCCATTGATGAGATACCTCACCATCCAAACACATTAACAAAAGGAAAAAAAAAGTTCAATTACCGATGTGGGAAAAGCGTCAAACCATCCACAAAAAAGTCTATAAAAACTCGTTCATGTATTTTCATACAGTTCCCTTCACTCAATGGATTGTGAAACGGGTCGTTGTCCGGAGCAACCGAAAAGAAATGTGTTAATGTCGGGACGTGCCTGTCCTAATCTCCAAGGTGACTTTTTACTACAACATGCTTAGCATTAATGCAAACGCACCCACCTCTTTTCGCTTTTGTTTTTTTTTTCTGCAACATGATTAAGATGAGTTATGGATGATGGCGATGGTGATGGTGACGGTGATGATGGGATGCACGTGTTCTTATCCCATTGGTGATGATGGGATGAGTTATAGCTGGCAAGTGCCACATCATTACAAAAGTCACTTCAAAGTGAAATTTAACTACCATTGTATGCAGGGATTTGCGTAGCTGTCGGATGGAAATCATCTGCCCCCAAAGTATGCCCTCATTTGTGCCCCTACTTTAAAATAGTGGGTTTAGGGTTTAGAGTTTGGGGTTTAAAGTTGGGGCTTAGGGTTAGGGTGTAGGGAATTAGGGGTAGGCTGTATTTTTTAGGGTTTAGGGTTTGGGATTTAGGATATGAAAATTATGGTTATGGGGCAAGATTTAATTTTTAAGTATTTTTAGGCAGGGGCATAGAAGGAGGCATGGTTAGGGGGCAGGAAATTTTTACCCGTAATTGTCCCGTTATTGTAATATCGGCTATTATATATCATTAGTGACAATGTACTAAGTCGTTATTATGAGATAGTCCGTAATGATCGTATTTATATTTGTTATGTTTTTAACTGCGATAAAATATTGCGATCGAAAATGCGGCTTTAACCGTAATTTAAATTTCCGACTGTATGTGGTATTAAACAATGACTTGGTTTTGGATGATGATTCGCACGAATCATACATGCATGCATGGAGTTGTCTGTAAAGTTGTCATAAGTTTGCCTTTTCTATTTCTGGTTTTGATACCCTTATCACTATCAGCTTGCTTAAAAAGTTAAAAAGTGCCTCTTAAGTTAGGATGGAAATTCTCTACCCTTTTCGGTGTCTTTATTTATGTCTCACACTTAAAATTAGGTTTAGGGTTTAAGGTTTAGGGTTTTATGTTAGGGTTTAGGAAATTTAATGTAGGGTGTATTTTTTAGGGTATAGGGTATAGGGTGTAGGGTTTTGGATTTAGAATTTAGGGTTAGGGTTAGGGCTTGAAATTTAATTTTGTTGTATTTTTTAATGTTGGGGCATAAGTAGGGACACTGAAAAATGGAAGAGAGGTAGAGCATTAATGTCACATGAAAAATAAGTTTTAAATTATAAAAGTGGTAGTCTTGTACCGTAAGAGAGTAATAGTCGCGTGATAAGGGTACTAAAATAATTCTTTGATTGTCCGGTTCATGTCAAGTGCTTCGATAAACGGGATAAGCATAATAAACAATCATGGTAGAAAATGACCCTTGACACGAGATTGAATGAGGAGAATGAATGAATGGATCTATGACACAATCGCATCCTCTCTTTGCGGTTAAGCTAACAATTTCGGACATAACCAGCTCAGCTCCCATAGTGTAACGGGTGGTGTCTACAAAGCCCAGAAATAAATTCACCGTCGTATGACTGACCGGCGATTCTTAACTATTCTATAAACAACAAAGGAAAGGACCATACGTAGCTTTTGACCCCAACCTTGTGCATCAATGTCATACAGATGATGACAATTCAATATCTTCATTGGCATGCTCCATATGTTAATGGACCACGTATACATATATATAGACCAGATAAATGGAATATTTTTAACTTCACCCCACAACAACTAGCCTAAAGGGTGAGTAGCTCTAGGGAGTTATGCATGCGCACATGCATTGGATATGCAAGAAAAGAAAACTTTAAAGTTTGCTAACAAAAGTTCAATGAATATTAGTTCGATTGACACCAGTAAATTTTTAAAGGATGCAGATTCGAGTGAACTTCAATAATTAAGGTTTGAGCAGGGACATAGCTATATAGAAGGGATGGAAATCCTCTACCCCTTTTCGGTGTCACTACATATGTCCCCACGCTCAAAATTAAGTTTAGGGTTTAAGGTTTTAGGTTAGGGGTTGTGGTTAGGGTTAGGGAATTTAGGGTATGGTGTATTTTTTTAGGGTATAGGGTGTAGGGTTTAGGATTTAGAATTTAGGGTTAGAGCTTAGAATTTAATTTTATAGTGTTTTTTAATGTTGGGGCATAATTAGGGACAGCCGAAAAGGATCAGCCGAATTTTATCCATATAGAAGTAGGGTAGGACAATTGACCCCTCCTCAATTTTTTTCACCTTTGTTCTCCTATATAATTTTTAAAAAATAATTTATTTATAAATTTGCCATCACTTTCAAACATTTATATTTTACTCCTAATCTCAAATTTGGGCCCGTCCCTCAATTTGAGGGTAAAGAAAAGGATAGAAACTGGACCATGTCTCTTCCAAATACACTTCATCCATAGAACTAGGAATTGGAACTAGAATGATTGTATTGAACATATATATAACAACAATAAAAGCATTTTGCAATGAACACATAAAACCCAAAAAGTTACTAATAATAACCAACCAAAAGTACACATCCCTAACATGTAATCTTATAGAATGTTTATAAAACTTTCTAGACACGTGCGAGAAGACCCTGTCCTAATAATGCAAATATGCATATATGATCTGGTGGCAGTAGTCTGGTTGAAGCATTTAATATTTAGGTTGAAGCAATTTTCCAATACAAATTAATATGTTTTTCAGGCTCAACTTATCAATCTTTCAATCATATAATAATACTTTAATTAACCCAACATCAACCTAATCAACATAACATATATGCAATATAAAATATTACTTCGCAACACTGATAACCGATTGGTTTAGTAAGATAAAACGTTTTATATAAAGGGTAATTGTTCTATACACAAGCGTTTGTGGAAACTTTTTTACACAAGCGCTTGTGGAAACTTTTTTACACAAGCGTCTTAGTTTTAGGGGTTAGGGACTCCGTTTAGGGTTTAAAGTTTAGGGCCATAAGTGTAATAGTTTTGAATTTAGGGATTGTTGATAGAATTTAGGGTTTATGGTTAAATTTTAGGGTTTATAAGTTAAAATCTAAATCCTTACCCATATTACCCTAAAACTAACCCCTAACCCTAAACCCTAAATTCTAACCCTAAATCCTAAATTCTAAACATGAACCCTAAATTCTAAACCTTTACACTAAAACCCCTAAACTCTAAACCCTAAACCCTAACTCTAAACCCTATAATTGAGGCGCTTGTGGAAACAAAAAATTTCCACCGCCAGTGTATAGGATATTAATCCTTATATAAAATAAGAGATTTGAATTCTGACATGATAAATAGAGTAAATTAAATTAAAAGAGTCACACATATAATAAATTTTTACAACATTTAATCTAAATTATTCCGTCAATAAATTAAATATCTACTTAGTTGACATAAATGTAATAAGTGCTTACATGTAAGAAGATTGAAGACTAGGAGAGTAGCTTAGCCTAGGCTTTTCATCATAGGGGCCAATCTTTTCCATATTGTGAAGTAATTAGCAACCTATGTGGGGTAAGTATGGAGTATGACAAGTTTAAGGTCCGTTTAAAAGACGGTAAGTTTTAAAAGTTGTTAACGAACTTAAAATTTTAAATTTTCTGATAATATTTTAGGTTAGATTTTCTGTATTCTTTTTACAAGTTTTGATACTTAGTTTTCTTATAACAGTTTACGTTTTTGGACAAGTATCGATATTTGTCAAAAAATATAAAAAATTAATATTTTAAAATTTAAACAAATATTAAAACTTATCGTTTTTTAGACGCACTCTAAACATGTTATACATTATACTCGTCCACCTATGTGGGGATGATAAAGTTTTGTTTTTTGTTTTTTGTTTTCCATTTGAGAACCGTCTAAAGAAATCTGAGCTTTTAGGCTAAAGGATAACACCATAGCTTTCACAAAATTGAATTGCGATGGCCCATCCCTTTATATGACTTGGATTTTAGGTCGGGTAAAATTTTAAAATTGGCCAGATTAACTTTAGAGAACCTATTTTATCCTGATTTAAATAGAAACTTTGTAATTTTTTGATGTCTCTATTTATGTCTTTATATTAAAAATTAATGTTTTAAGGTTTATGATTAAAGTCTAAGGTTATAATTTAGGATGAGAATTTAGGGAGTTTGAGACATGTTGTAATTTTTTAGGGTTTAAGGTTTAGGATTTAAAATTTAAGATTAGAGTTTAAAATTTAATTTTTTAATATTGAAGCATAAAAAGAGAAAAAAGATTTTTGTCCTCCTATTTAGAGTAATAACAAAAATATCCTTTTATATATTATTAAGTAGGTTTTGATAAAAAAAATATATGTAAAAAAATTAATATATAAAGTACTAAAATTATGACATTAAAGTAAATTGTAATTTAATTTTATGTTATTAAATTTAAAATATAGTATTTCATTCAATAATTTTTTTCTATTTTGAAAAAATAAATATATGAAAAAAATGAAAATTATGCTAAATCGGATCGGATTGGATAATGCTTATAATTAAATTTCTCGATAGAGTTTAGGATGGGTAAAATAATATTTAAGTTTAGGTCAAGTCAATGTCAAGTTTTTGAATTTTTATTATGATTATATCAGGTCGAATTAAGGTAAAATAAAATATTATTATTATATAAAATAATATTTTATTATAATTATATCGGATCAGATTTGATTCAGACAAAAAATCGTGAGAATAAATGAGTAACATTATAAAATATGAAACCCAAAGTTCAGTTCTAATATTCAAATTTTAACATTTATAATTTTTTTGTGTGACAATGAATGAGTAGCATTATATACTTGGAAAAAGAAAAGTAAAGGCTAGCTGGGTACCCAATAATGCCGGGGTAATTTGATTGTTGAAGCGCCCACTACAGCGTGGTCCAAAACCCAGGATGAGGTGAATGAAACTTGAGAATCTGATCACTTTATCTACCAATATTGAAGTCCTCTGCAACAGTCTTCATGTGTGTATGCGTTATTAAAAGATTAAGATTAATAAACATAGATTATATTATAATTATTAGACATTTAAAAATAGGATTAATATCCTATATACTGGCGGTAGAAACTAAAAGTTTACACAAGCGTCTTAGTTTTAGGGTATAGGGAGTTAGTTTAGGGTATAAGGTTTAGGGGTTTAGGTGTAGGTTTAGAATGTAGGGATAGTTGTTTCAATTCAAGGTTTATGGTTATAATTTAGGGTTTATAGGTTAGGGTTTAGTTTTTAGGGTAATATGGCGAGAATTTAGGTTTTAACCTATAAACCCTAAATTATAACCCTAAACCTTGAATTGAAACAAATATCCCTAAATTCTAACCCCCTACACCATATACCCTAAACTAACTCTATATACCATAAAACTAAGACGTTTGTAGAAACTTTCAGTTTCCACAGCTTGTGTATAGAATATTTATCCAAAGAAATAACATTAATTTTCTACGATCATACAAGATTTCATCTGGGTTAGAATAACCTTTGTAAAGCGAAATAAGATAAAATCATGAATTCCATAACTTACCCTACCCTACCAATTAAGACTCTTAAACAAAACTTGGAACATGGCACATGCCAACTTGTACATGATGTTAAATAGGAGGAAGATGATGAGTTCTTTCAAATGAAAACACACATAACAATTCCTCAAATTCTCTAATTTGTTCTTATTGAAAATACATAATTCCGCATGGTACCCACTGTTTTTCAACTTTTCCCAGTTTCTCATACTTTCTCTTCTGAACAAGCCCTTCTACGTATACAAAGATGCATTGGTTCCATCTACTATAACCGTATGTCCGTATCTATACCGTACGTATACATAAAGGGTATTCTACCTGCATAGAGTAGTCGAGTCTTGACTCGTGAAAACCGACAGAAGCTAAAAGAAAACCAGACAACAAATGCGACCAAACACTGCCATGGATGTCCTGTAATGGTCAAATGAATGAAGACATTATACGTGTATGCATGCATGTATGTATGTACGTATGTATGCATGTAAAACTCCTCAACGGTGACGTTATAATTTATACGACCGAATGCCTTGGGGTTGGAATTTCATGTCCTTTTCGTTACCTAATTTATGCACATGACAATGCTTTCCCGCTTGATCACATGCTTCATGAGCCAATGCGTGTTGTGATGGGAACTCGTGGAAATAGCACAGTTGTTGATCGAGCCTCGTGGGGTTGACCGGTGGGGGCTAGCAGGTCAACTCTGAGAGTCTGATGTCTTAAGAATACATCATGTTTGGTAAACAGTACTAATTAGATATTTGTGTAGTAATTTACATCATAAAAAGGGGAAATAGGCATGACAATATCTCTATGATGGGTTACCTACCTTATTAATTGCTATAATCTTCTTTATGTCGATGGGGTCTTGAATTAATGGTGAGGAAATCCTAGATATTTTGAGATTTTATGTTTAAGTGTCCTCATGTGAAATTATTAGTGGTAAAAATTTTCATTTTCTCCTACTTTTAATTTTTTCTGCAGCGATTATCTTTTTCTTGAGAATATTTTAGTAGTTTTTAAGTTTTTCAAGCTAATGGTGGCGGCTTTGGCATGTTCTTGTTCGTTTCTTTGTTTTTGTTTTTTGTTTTTGGTCGGTTGTTTTGGCATGTTCTTCATCCGCCGTTATGGCACGTTCTTTGTCTGCCTCTATAGCACGATGATATTGAAGACGTCTACAACCTGGTGTATGTTACAGTTGAATCTTACCGCACAACATTGCGTGAGTTGGTTGTTCGTGGAGATAGCCAAGACATTTTTCTCTCTTTTTTTGATTGGAGTAATTCAATGATCTGCGTTCTTTCAATGAGCACTCCAAGATTTCGCTATGGTGATAGATTTGAAGAACACTGATGAAGTTTTTATGAGAAGATTTAAATTTGTTATTCACGTTTGCATACTCTTTGCTTTTCTACGTTTATTTTTATATTTTAGGGTATGCTTATCTATGTATTTCTTCTCAATATTTTAATGAAATTTAGTGTTTGATTCAAAAAAATATATTGACTGTGATTTTATTTTTTAACAATAAATCAAATATCAAATTTCATTAAAATAAAAAATATATAACAAAATATATCCAGAACATGAAGAGAAATTTAACAACTATGTTCACCGAAAAATCTTAGACAAAAAAAATAAAACAATGAAAACTCAAATAGTAGCATGGAAAGAACAAACCAAAATCTTTCTTTGATTATGTCCTTCATCGTTTATAGAGGTCTAATAAATAAATTTATGTTGTCTCTATCTAACTAAATACTTAAATAATGATATAGGAGAAGTGATTAACAATATTGATCTTATAGATTATTCCACTAATAGTTTTAAAAATATCGATAAATTACTGCAGAGAAAAACTCTAACTATATATGACTATCGAACTTCCTTAGAATTATTGGTGAGAGAAGAAGAAAATTGATTAATTTGAAGAGAAAAAATTAAGGGAAAAAACAATCAAATTAGTAAGAAAGCGATAGTTGCAATGCAAAATAGCTAAGCAGCATAGTGTTAGTACAAATCATGTGGTGGAGTTGGGAAATGAGGCCATTTGTCTCCTACCACCATGGAAGTTCCCACATGCTTCGTTACTTTATTTGCCTTTTCATTTTCGACTTTGTTTTCTTGCCCTTTTCTAACGTGTTTGGATCGAACTTAAATTATTGAAATTTAAAAATATAAGAATTTATTAAGTATTTAAACTCAAAATTTAGAATAACAGTATTTAATTTATCTTATATTTAAATTTATAGACTAAAATTATCATTAGACCAAAATATTTGGAGGTACGTGCCCCTCCCACTCCTTTAATTTATGTGTGTGCAGGACCTCAAATTTTCAAAACTTTTTCCTTTTTATTTTTTTATCTAGTTGGACAATTTTTTTTTCTATTCCAGGTATTTCAAATAAGATAAACATTTGACACATTATGGTGTATAAATTTTATATACTACAAGTAAATCAGATAATGTCATGTTAAAAAAACAAAAAAGATAATCCAACATTATTAGAAATAAAGTTTAATGAATTTAATTTTAAAATTTCCTTACAGTGTGTCCTCATTTGATTCATTAATTATACCATGATGCACTTGAAGAAAAGTGATAGACTGTATAAGTTTTGGGAGCAAAAATGTTAAGAGTTTAATTTATTGAAACGTTTCGAATTAAGATCAAATTGGTAGATTGTATACGTTTTGAAGACTAAAAATGCTAGTATACCAAATTGTATGACAAGAAAAGTGACATGTTTGAAATAATATGTTAATCGAGTGATATGTTTGTAATAATTTTTTTAATTGAGTGATATGTTTGTAACAATTTTTTATTTATTTGGGAGGATGAAAATGCATGTCCCAAAATTTTTTGGAAATCATATTTTTTATATAATTTGTATATGAAAAAATTGAAAAATATATAATTGACACTCATTTATAAATAAAATGACATCTCATTATAAAATGACACCCCTTAAAAAAAATTTGGCTCTGCCCCTGCATGGGCCTTAGAGAACTTGAAAGGGAAATCTCTCATTGTGCTAATTCTCAAGATAGTATAGAGTGCATATATCTACCATATTTGGAAGGAGCGAAATTACAGACAATTTAAAAATGTTGCTCATTCTATAGACAATATTATTAGATGTATTATTGATATTGTTCGTTTTCGTCTATATGAGAAAGGTATGGATAAAATAGACATTGTTAATGTACAATTGATTATACATTGGGGGATCTTACATTGAAGATTCCCTTAAACCGATTGTAAACTTGGATAATAAAACACATTTTATCCCAAAAAAAAAACTTTTTTTATTTAAGTGGCTTGTTTGTAATTACTTATATGTTACTAAGCTCATAGTCAAGTGACCTTCTATGTTGTTTGCCCTAAATCGAATGTGACAGGAAAATGAGTGAAATTATCCTCATCTATCCAATAAATCTACTTACACTAAAATTGGGAGAAGGAAAGAAAGAAGTGTGTTTTCCCAAACTATACATGCATGAATAACTTCATCTTTCTATCATTTCTCTGCCAAACACAGAGTGAAGACAAGATTGAAAGTCATTCAATGTTGGAAAAAAACAATACACTTTCTCGGACGACTCATGCCCTGTAATGGAATGTACGTATCAGAACGCAAAGTCCTGGTTTGGAAAACAAGAAACGGATCCCCACTTGTTCGTATACCTTAATTCTTTCCCGGGAAACAAACACAAACTCAGTGCGGTGTGAGAAAGAAAAAAACATGGCGAAATGTGGGGACCAGAGATCAAAGCTTGAGGTCGCAACTGGCAAATATGACCAATCTCTCTTTCTACCATTTTCGATCTCTTTCTCCATATTTGCATTCCACTACATCGAAATTCAACCGTATACATTAGGCAAATCGAAAGACATTGTTTTATTTAAATATCATCGGGGCGGACGGTAACGGGACTAGAGGAGATCTGACCAATAAATTTTTTTTTGTTCTTTTTCGGTGCTTCTACTTATGCCTTAACACTAAAAAATACTACAAAATTTAATTCTTTCAGTGTCAGAAAATTTCCATCAGATATTTGACCCCCCAAATTTTGAAAAATCGAAATTTAATTCTTGTTATGTTTTATAATTTTTGAATAACTCCTTAACTACGTTATCAAGATCCCAAGGCGGACCAATAGGAGCCAGAGAAGCCCCGACTCTCCTAAGATTTGGTATAATTATTATTTGGTTCCTAATTTTTTTTAAATATTTTAATTGTCTTTTTTAAAAGATTTAAATTGTTAAGTATCAATTGTTTTGAATATTTTTATTTAAGGCCCTTTTTTTTTTTAATCTCATTAGTCTTTTTTAAAAAAAAATTGTTTAGACTTTTAAATTTTTAAAAATTTTAATTAGGCCGCATATATGTGTGTGTGTGTTTGTGGGGGGTTATAATCAACTTACACAATGTGAAACTCTTTTAAGTTTTACACGTTTTTGAATCGTTTGATGATGGAAATTGATGGCTCTGATTAACTTCTTACTTTTTTTTCACAAGCGATAATCTTCACATATTCTACTGTTAATCTCATCCATCCGTTTTATCCATTCAACGATCTAAAAACGTATAAAATTTAAAGAGTTTTACACTGTGTAACTGGATTCTATCCTTATATGTGTGCGCGCGTGCATGTGTGTGTCTATTGTGTTGTTATATATGAGGCTTTTCACAAATTCACTTGTAATTATATTATTTATATCTCAGTTTATTAAAAACTATGTGCGTAAAAATGTGTCACGTGCTATGTCCGTAGTGGTAGTTTTTAAAAAATAAATTGGGGTGAAATGGTAATTTAGGCATAACAAAAAAATGTTTCAAGCCAAAATAATAAAATATGTGTAATTTAAGGACCAAATTGTGAATTAAGCTATATACAACTAAAACAGTAGAAATCGAGAGCATTTCTGTCATTTCAAAGAGTTAAAAAGATTATTTGATTAAAACAAAAAGGGTAGCATCGTGGGAATCTTCTTCGTTTTCAGTGTCCTTTGGCTCGTGTCTAAGAATTTTGTATACATATATTCAAAAAAAAAATTGTATACACTAAATAATTATATATATAGGGTAAAATACACAAAGGATCAATAAAGTAAGTAAAAATATTGATTTCTAAAATAAAAATAATAATTAATTGTTTTTTAAAATAATATATTTAATGATTTTATAAGCCAAATGATTATTCAATGTTGACTATGTTTCCACTATTATGACGACCTTTTAATAGTTAAACCATCAAAATAATTACTTTTGCTGGAAAGTGTTTTTAGACTTTCTTTTTAAGTTACCATTAACTATTTATTTAGTATGAAATATTGAGGTAATTTAGAATTATATTCTAAAAGCATTGATTAGCATTTAGCAAAATATATATATATATACCCATCAAGTTCAACAAATTTATTTTATATAGCTAAAATAAATAACGTATATTATATCTTAAAAATACAACTAAAACACATGGTCGTCTCAGATATTTCCGGAGCCTATGCAAAAAAAAATATACAACGAAAGCATATTCCAATACTTTGAACAATTAATTTAATATTTTATTAATAAACCATAAAAACGTGATTAAACTTTATTAAATACATTATATGCATTGTTTTGTTAATAAAATTTGAAGGAATTAAATTGTGGGTAACTGAGTGTGTGATATGAAGCTTGATTTTGACAATAAGTACAAAAAATTTAAAGAGTATTGCATATTTTTTTATCGTTAGATTGAAGAAGAGTAAAGAAATAAATAAATTTTGAGGTTTGAAAAATAGAATTAAATATTAGGATAGAGAAATATTTTTTATTATTTTTGTTTAACCATCGGTATCCAGCCCATTGGTTAACTAATCCGGATTGAGTACTGTAAAGAACATTATGAGGGTGACCCTCCCAACCAAATTTGCTCTATTTACAACGTCTGATCTTGCTTAAGTAATTTAGTATCTCATCTCACTAGACCAATTAATTATTGGTAATTATTTTTTATAGTTAGATTCATTTATTTATTTAATAATTTTAAAAATAAATTTTAAAAAATAAAAATAATTATTTTAAGGAGCCTTAGACTGATTGGGGACTCTGAACGGTCCCCTTGTCTTGCAGTAAAACACAATATTAATATATAATATAAAAATAATATCAAAGGACATTAATATACGAATATATTTCTACTACCTAACACTAAATAAATACAGTTGATATTTTCCTTGTGAATATACAATGGATTGATAAAAAAAATGTTAAATTATTATTATTAATTTTATTTTGCTGATTTATCCACTAAACAAACTGTCGGTGTATGCTCATGTCATGTCTCAGTGGGTCCTTATCCTCGCTTTATTTTCTTATTAGTTTTAACTTTATTTCTAAGGAATTTCTATTAGGTGAGAAAAAATAAAATATAATTTGGTATTGAAAGGTCAATTGCACTATACATCCTCAAACTATGGTCCTTATTTTAAATTGATCTATAATTTTTTTAATATTTCATTTCCATCCTCAATATATGACATTTTAAATTACTCTTCGAACTTTTGATCATTCTACTTTCATCCTCAAATTATCATTTATAGCACATCATATAAGTGTATAATACACATCAATTTTACATGAAAGCTAATAATTTTTTAACAATTTTATAACACGAGACACAATAACCATATACTCATAATTCGGGGGTGAAATTAGAATGCTTTTAGAACATTTGTTGAACTTGATTAGGGTGGCAATTGAGATTATAAATAAAAAACTATGAGTCATATTCCATGAATGATCACAAGTAATGCTATAGAAATTTTAATTGATTAGCATGTAACATGCTATGTGTGATTTTAAAACGAATAAATGCTAGACATTGTTACACTTGCGATGTGGGTGAAAATATTTTAAATAAAAATATTTATATAAAAATTTATTTTATGAATGATCACAAATAATGCTACAAAAGATTTGTATACGTGTCTATTAATCTTGTATTTGATTATTAAATAGTGACTTTTTGTTGTTTTACTTAAAGACGATATAAAATAATAAATCAAGAGTGAAAAGGGCATAATAACATAAAACACTCTAAATATTTACTTTTTTTTCTATTGTGTTTTTATCGTTATGTCACATCAGTAAAAATGTTGATCGATAGTCGACCATCCAAAAAGTGTTTATTGAATAAAATTAAATTTTTATGGTTTAAATTGATAAAGAAAAGAAATTGAAAATGTAATTGAAAATATGACAAACATTGATGGTTTTTTTTTGGTATTATTCGTACTATAAGTCACAGCCTAAAATTTAAAAAGAATCAATATTTTTTTCATTTTATCCAATTAAACCTTTTAAAATATTTATTTTTAAAATAAAATTGGAATCATTTCTTTTTTTTTAAAAGGCAGCAGTTTGGATTGTGATATATAATAATGGTATATATTCTTGTTCTCAGAACATTTTTGTATGCATGATAATCTTGTTGAAGCAGTACTAAAGGATATGGTTTGCTAAATTACTTTATATTTCCTTCCTAAAGAGGGGCATAAAGTAAAAAGAACATAATCACTTACTTTAATTTTTTATAATAATCAATATTTGATTTATTGATTGATTAATTCGAGTAGACTATTTGATATAATCAAAATATTTAATTTATTAATCGACTACTAAAGATGCCAAGTATAGACGCAACCCTCCCAAATTAACTTACTCCATTCAGATTAGTATTTATATTATTTGTGTAAAATTAAGTATTTTATATATTTTTTATTTTCATTCAATTTTTATTTATTTAAACCATTAAATTTCATATTTAGTAATATATATAAAAGAAATATATATTATTAAACCTGATAATCAGTTTTAAATTAATATAAAATCTTTTAAAATATATACCCAATTAATTTTATACTATTTTTTGTTATTTTAAATATACGTCTTATATATATTTCAGACAAATATTTTAAAATATTCGAGCATCTTTCTAATCTAATAACTAAGCAAATGCCTTTTTTTTCTTTCTTTAAAGGGAAAAAAACTATTCTTTTCAATGCTAGATTTTATTAAAGTAAATACACAAATTGCACCTCTTTGTACTGTTTTACTTGTATTTTGTATAATAGAATAATATTAACATCAGATTTTGTCACTACAAAGAAATACGTAATTAATTTGATTTTCTAACCATAAATAATAAATATCGAGTGCTTAGATATATTCGATTTCATATCCTCTTGTTTATTGTACAAGCAACATATTAATCGAACTAAACTCAAACAATTTTAATATATTTTTAAAAAAACATAATACACTAATTATAAGTTTGTTTAATAAGATGAAACACTAAGCACCTTAAACAAGATTGTGAGTTTAAATTCTTCTATTGTGAAAGGAACAAAACTAAGATGGAAGAGTTATCTCCGACTCTTATGAATCTTTGTAATATTCAATCTGAATTAATCGATCAATCAATCAGATATCAATTATTATAAAAAAATCGGAAATAACTAATTAAAAATAATAAAATAAAATAAACACCATTTAAGTTGAATGGTGCTCATAACTAACTGGCATATTGTGGGACAAGTCAACGCACTAATCAAACTTGTTAATTAAGTCATTTACTTAATGCAAAAAGTTACCTGAACTTTCTTCTCTTAAATCATGTATATGCGTATCCATCGTTTCCATAACCATAGCGAATCAAATTCACTTTTTTATAATATATTCTAAATTCAACTTTTTTTTATTTCTTTCTAAAAGATGATCATAAAAAGTAAAGAAAAAAAAGTTAGTTTGTGGGTATATATAATTTAAATAGAAAATATATAATTTTATTAAAGTTTATTTATTTTTATAATTACTCGTATTTGATTTATTGGTCGATAAATGTGAATTGAGTACTGGAAATGTTCATTATGGAGACGATCATCACAACCCAGTTTATTATAAAAGGTTAGTAAAACTTGACTCGAAAAATCAAAATTTTTTACTCTACCAACTTGATTCGAATCGTAATTTCATAAACTCCGCTCAAAATTTTTTAAATAAACTTTGAGTTATAAAATAGAACTCGAATAACTCCATATTTTTAGTATTTAGTGGATTGTTTTCAAGTTCGAGTCGAGTCTCTCAACTTTGTCTGACATATGTATATCACATACGAAAATTATGGTTATAAGAAGTTGTTTAAACTGGAATCAATTAGTACCATAACATTATAAATATTTACAATTAAATTTTAACAAAAACATGACTCCACTCGAAAAAATTTCAAATAAAATTTTTTGTTATAAAATATGACTCATCAACTCAATTTTTTTGCTCGACTCGATCGAATACTTAACTTTACTATCATAACATTAGAATTTGAACTCTTAATTATGTTTAAAGGATCAAACATTTTATCTACTACACCAATAAAGAGTAAGAAACTATTTGATGTAATTGTAATATATTTTACATTCTAAAATATTGAATTCATATTAAATCATAAAATGATATTATTGAAAAAGATGGTGTCAAAATCACGAGGTTATGTGAGATAATAAAGGTCTCTCTTATCTTAATTGGAAATGAAAATTCGATCATTGCTCTGAATATAAAGCAGCTTTAAAATCTGTGATTAATGTTTATTCATATATAAATTAATAAAACACGAAGTATTAGTAATTTAGCTCGCTCCAAAAAATGATATCGAATTTAAATATAAAGATGAGGCGTTAAAAAAAAGGAAGTTAAATTTTTAGTCCATCTTCTCCGGTGGGCAAAAGAGCTGAAAGTAGAGGACAGCTCATGCTTGCGACATAGACTTAACACCAACCTTCTCTATTACTCATTCACTTCCACCATTTTTTCTTTTCTTTTATATAATCCAAGTATCCAACACTCTCTTTACCTCTTATTATTATAGCATTTATATATCGCCGGAAGAAAAAAAAGATCGGTAATGGCGTATGATAGGCTCCGACCATCGGAACCTGGAGGCTCCGGAGCTACTCTGGCTCAGCAACAAAATCATGAACAACCCAAAGCTAAGAACAACAACAGAAAGATTGTTATTCTTTCGGTTGTTGCGGTGGCAATGATCATTGTTTCGGCTGTTTGTGCTGGCCTCGTTATTGGTCTCCGTGAAGGCGGCGCCGACTCAGTTGGGACCCAAGTCCGCCGGAAACCCACCCAAGCTATTTCGAAAACTTGTAGTAAAACTCGGTTCCCTAGTCTCTGTGTCAACTCACTGCTCGAGTTCCCTGGCTCGCTCACTGCGAATGAGCAGGACCTCGTTCACATTTCATTCAATATGACGCTGCAGCACTTCAGCAAAGCGCTTTACACGACCACTTCAATCTCCTACGTCCAGATGGAGCCACGTGTACGGTCGGCATACGACGACTGCCTTGAGCTTCTCGATGATTCCGTCGACGCACTCTCACGTTCCCTCTCCTCCGTCATTCCTTCTCAGGACGGCGGAAACGGTAAAGGCGGGTCCACACAGGACGTGATGACGTGGCTCAGCGCCGCTCTGACGAACCACGACACGTGTTCTGAGGGATTCGAGGGGGTGAGCGGGACGGTGAAAGATCAAGTGACCGACAAACTGACGGACTTGTCGGAGCTCGTGAGTAACTGCCTTTCGATATTCGCCGCGAGCGGCGGAGACGATTTCGCCGGAGTTCCGATTCAGAACAGGCGGCTGCTATCGTCGGACGACGATTTATCGGGAGAAAGTGTCGACGAGGAGAATTTCCCGAAATGGTTGGGGAGAAAAGAAAGAGAGCTGCTGAGCACCCCAGTGTCGGCGGTCCAGGCCGATATAATCGTATCGAAAGATGGGAACGGCACCGTCAAAACAATTACGGAGGCGATCAAAAAGGCGCCGGAGCATAGTTCCCGGCGGATCATCATCTATGTGAAGGCAGGAAGGTAAAATCTCCGGTCATAATTAAAGGTCAAAGTTTACTTAACCTTTTTTCCTTTTTGCCTTTGATATCACCTTTTCCATAAAATTCGTTAACTTTCCGTTACTATTATTTTATAGCTGAAATTAACGAAAGTACCCTTGCATGGTAGTTCGTTAATTTTTATAATTATTAATGATTTGATTTATTGATAGGCTTGTTCTTCATTAACTCATTTATTTTTGTTCACCTCCTGATTCTTTAAGATTTTGTCCTGACTAATCAGGATTGATTAGTGTCGTACACGTAACTTTTATTGGAAAGTCTTTCAATAAAATATTCTACACGTACAAAATCTCAAATTCGAAATCTACTTAAGCGATGCTAAGTTGTTTATTTCCTAAACCAACCTTCGTTAGTTGTTTTTCATCAACTCATTGAACACACATAAAATTAAACATGATTAAAGCATAAATATATAAAATAAAAAAAGTTAACTAACAATCAGTTTGTTTAATAGGGTAATACATTAAGTTTTTTTTTATACAAAATTTTTAAATAAAATTAAAAATTTAAATTACAGTATTGTGAATGGTGTAAATTGAGTTAAAAAATCATTTATATGATAAATCTTTAAATTATTCGATCTAAATTAATCAGCTATTAAATTAGATACAATCATTATACTAAAAAAAATAAGAGATTTTCTACTTTATTTTACTTACAGGTACGAAGAGGATAATTTGAAGGTGGGGAGGAAGAAAACAAACTTGATGTTTATAGGTGACGGAAAGGGTAAAACAGTCATTGCAGGAGGAAAGAGTGTATCCCAGGACTTGACCACATTCCACACTGCTGCCTTCGGTAAGTTAAGTTTACCCTTTTATTTATTGAATTAATATTGTAAGCAATTGGAAGATAAATATCATGAATGAGAAGATTCCACATTATTAAATAAAATTAATTTATTTTTTAATTATGATAATCATTTAATATAATTAATTAATATATAAAATTATACACCATCTTTGTTAAATATAAATCATATATTTTATTTTCTTCTCAAATATTTTAGTACAACTTAATTCTTTGAGGGAAAAAGAAAAAAAAAACCATCAAAAGAGTCCATTGTGCATGACACGTGGGATGTTATTAAAAAAATAAAGTCCCTAGATTCTTGCAGCCAGATCACCTTATCTTATCTACATCCATGTCCATACAATTCAAAATAATATATAATGGATTAATATCATATACACGGCGGTGAAAACCGAAAGTTTCCACAAGCGCCTTAATTTTAAGATATAAGGAGTTAGTTTAGGGTATAGAGTTTAGGGGTTTAGAATTTAGGGATAGTTGTTTCAATTTAAGGTTTAGGGTTATAATTTAGGGTTTATAGGTTAAGGTTTAGTTTTTAAGGTAATATGCTGAGGATTTAGGTTTTAACCTATAAACCCTAAATTATAAACATAAACCTTAAATTGAAACAACTATCCCTAAATTCTAACCCCTACACCTAAACCCCTGAATTCTATACCCTAAACTAACTCCCTATACCCTAAAACTAAGGCGCTTGTGGAAACTTTCAATTTCCACCGCCTGTGTATAGAATATTTTTCAATATATAATTTATAAGGGTTTTATTTTGATGCACAAGCTGTGTAAATTTTTTTTACACAATCCTTTTATAAAATTTAAAATCTAAATCACAAACCCTAGCAACCTAAACCCTAAACCCTAAGCCCTAAACTCTAAACTCTAAATTCTAACCATAAACCTTAAATTATATACCCTACATACTAAACCCCTAAACCCTAAACCTTAAAATTAAAGGGCTTGTGTAAACTAAAGTTTACACAGCTTGTGCATCAAAGTATTTTCCAATTTATAATTAGATGTATTATACTATGTTTATACTTTATAGTGTAGTATGTATTATACTCTGTTTATAGTATAGTATGTATTCAGAGAACTTACCATTTGGATCACCAAAGCTGCAAAAGAACCCTCAAATTTTATAGTTAATTACGTTCTTATCAAATAATGTTTGCTTAATTTTCAATGAAAGCTGCATAATTCAGTGCTTTGTTTCCTTGCAGCGGCAACCGGGGCTGGTTTTATTGCAAGGGACATTACATTTGAGAACTACGCCGGACCAGCCAAGCACCAAGCAGTGGCTCTTCGGATCGGGGCCGACCATGCCGTCGTATACAGGTGCAACATCATCGGCTACCAAGACACTTTATATGTTCACTCCAACCGCCATTTCTACCGCGAATGCGACATTTACGGGACGGTGGATTTCATTTTCGGTAACGCGGCGGTGGTAATCCAGAACTGCAACATTTACGCCCGAAAACCTATGGCCTCGCAGAAAAACACTGTCACTGCCCAAAACCGGAAAGACCCGAACCAGAATACCGGCATTTCGATCCATAAATCACGGATCCTACCTGCACCGGATCTCGCCGCGACCAAAGGTAGCTTCTCGACGTACCTAGGCCGCCCATGGAAGATGTATTCCAGGACGGTGTTTATGTTATCATACATAGGTGACCATGTTCACCCAAGGGGTTGGTTGGAGTGGAACGGTAACTTTGCTTTAGACACATTATACTACGGCGAATACAAGAATAACGGGCCGGGTTCCGCCGTGGGGCAACGGGTAAGATGGTCCGGGTACAGAGTCATCACTTCGGATACTGAAGCAAGCAAATTCACTGTTGGACAGTTTATTTATGGATCTTCATGGTTACCATCAACAGGGGTAGCTTTCTTGGCTGGCCTACAAGTTTAAAGGTAAAATGTTTTTGTTTTGTTTTGTTTTTAAATTGTCTAAGAAATATAACATTATGGTTCTATTTTTTCCCAGAATATTGTAATAACTAATAAGGGTTGATTTTAACTCCAACATCTTATAGAAGGTTATAGGTAGTTGTATTTTTTTTATGTCAGCAGCAATGTAAACATAAATACATGTGTTGAAATATTAAATATAGATGTGATACGTATATTATACGTATCACTTTAGTCATAAAGCATGGAGAGAAAAAGGCCAAAAATTCTGAAACTTCACCTGTTTTTGATCAAATAGCCCCGTCCGGGATAAAGAAAAGAGTCCCGGACACTGGGATTCAAACCTTAGACTCGTCGAATGATGCCTCGGAAGAAAACTGCAAAAACCAACCGGACTAATCTTCGGATTTATGTTCTCGACAAAGAATTGCAGCACAGCATTCAGCTTGTGGCAATTGACATGTTCCATCAACTTCATCTATAGTTGACACATTTGGTAACATTACCAAATGTAAACACCACATGCTTGGTATAACATAACCATATATCAAAGACAGAAATATGGAAGCAAAAATACTTTACATCAAAAGAACAAGGACTTAATAGTTCCGTCTCTGCGGTAAAACTCGATCACCAGAAGTATTACTTGTAGGTTTGATCATAGAACCACAAATACACCATTTGGTTGTACAGTTTCCATTCAACAGAAAATTCATCTGCAAATGACTCGAACTAGAGCATAACATGCAGAGCAAAACACCGATGCCTTTGCAAACATCATGATATTAGCAAATTAGAATATTGACCGACATGTTGGCTTTCTGGCATCAACATGGGTAGGTTCATTCACATGTATTTGATGTTAATGATGAGAAAAGATTTATGGTCATGTTGCCTTTGTGCATGAAATCAGTTCTCAGCATTTATGTTCAAATTCTCGTAACAGCAAGCTTCAAGCAATCCGAAATGTTATCAGATAACGCAATTCCCACTAGCAGCTAAGGAAGCTGTTATTGAATCTGCAAATTTTCGCAGAGGATGAAGCTCCCGTTCTATGTGCTAACTAAAGAAACAGTGAGCTTAATCGAGTCATTTGAACTACCGACTTCACATGTAGCAGCTAATTGGAAAGACATCTAACAACTAACAAATATCCAAAGCACATACTTTACAAAAATTACAATCACCGGTAGGAGATAAGAGCTGAAGAACAAACATGACCTTACTTGAGTTTTGTACTCAGATCTTTGACCTCATTTATTGCAAGGTTTGCAGCATGTATCACCATCTTCTTTATCTATACAAAGAATAGGTTGCTAAGAAACATCCTTTTATTAAATATACGGAAGTGATCATATTTGCATAGAATCGAACACCAAAAACTTGTCAGAATTCATATTCAGTTGACACCATCACTTGTGTTTTACGTGCGGAGAATTTAATATATAGGGACCTGATATACCAAGTGTTGCCTAAAATAAGTAAATTAATATGTATCTCGAATTTTTGCCAAAAAGAAAATGTACCTCCAATTTATCTTCCTTGGCTCTATGGCCTTTTGGAAGCAAGCGAAACTCCTCCGTCAACCTTATGCACTCTTGCACATTTTCAGGGGACACAAAATCAAGGGCCACTTTAATGCATGACTGGAAAAACAAAGGCCTGATAATGTTAGCTTGAAAAAGTAAAAGCCACATCAAAAGGTGAATGAGATTTATGCTAAATCATGAGTACTGATTATAATCAAATGGATCGGTAATATGCAAAATACTGGTTGGTATATGAGTTCAGACACTCGAACTACCTTACAGAAATAAACATCTCCGTGTAGGAAAAACTACAAACACATCATGTAAGAAAGATTTTCTAGAACTGTGATACGGCAACTCATTAGAAACAGGCCTACTGCAAAGCAGAGGAACCTCACCTGTCTATTTCTCACTTGATGAGGACATCCTGCGGGAATGAAAACCGCTTCACCAACATGTTGCTCAAACGTCCAAGGTTCAACATCTGGCGACCAAGTTGCCATTAAAAATATACGAGTTGATTTGGCAATTAATGGAAATAACTTTCAAATAAAAAAATTCTTACTGAACTCCTCCTTCAGCTGCTTTTTATGCTTCTCACTTAGATAAAGGGTCTGATCATGAATAGGGTGAATAACCTAAAGCACATGTTGCACATAAATTTAGAATAATTTCTAAAAATAAAATCGTAATGGGAAATGATATCTATCTCGGGGGAGGGGAAGAAAGGCAATGATACGCACTGATTCCACAGGAAGATTACTAATGTGATAGAATTCTTTGTGATGCTTCCATAAGTACTCAATTAACATAGGTACATCCTCCCTCCGGAAAATATCCCAAACAGCACCGCCATGTGCATTCTCTGAACAATGGTTTTCTGTAACAGACTCTCTAGTCGTATTTGTATCAGGTCTTAAAGACCCTAAATCATCAATCCTATTAAGAGAACCTTCCTCGTCTGTATTATGTGTTTCTCCCTCAATGTTGTCAGTATGTTCTTGATTACACATCATTTCAGGATTCCTTCTTTCATCTTTATGAGGTCTCTTTTTCCGCTTTCTTCCAAATACCCGTGGCACCTTCTGTCTCAGACCACAGCGGTGTGTATGCAAGTTTTCAGTTTCATTTGTCTTCTGCAATTCATCTATGATTTTACTCTGCCATGGCTGACTCTTCACATTGGTTGTGTGAGTTAGCACATTCACCTGCATAGAAGAAAGAGAAATGTTGGGTATTACTGATCCAAAGTGGCAGAGAGGGGAGAGAAATATAACGTCAACACTAACGTAAAAAAGCCAAATTACACATTACAGAATCTTAAAAAAGGGGTGGAAACAGAAAAGCAGCTCAAACTTTTAAAGTGAAATAACAATCCACCCAGGACAGAAGTACTTTAGGCAAGTCAAACAGTAAATCAAGGAACAAGAACTAGTTTGAACATTCCGAGTTATAAAAGAGAAAAAGTTGTAAGATCAATAAAATAATGAATGTGTCAAAAAAAGTATTGCATACCGCATCAGAAATGTCACAGTGTAGTTTTGTCACTGAATCACCTCTGCCGAGTTCTTTCAAAGTTCCATAGGCAATGTACGTTTTGGGTCCCAAATCTGGCTTCAACACAGCAGGTAGTTTGGTAGCAAGATTAAGTATGCCGGAATTTGGATGAGTATAATCTTTAAAAGGCAGCATAGCGATAAACTCGGCAGCATGCCTCGGCAAACATTCTTCAAATGAATTTGATGCAGGCCAATCCTTCAACTTCAACATCTCCGGCCATCCATTCCTATACCTTCGACCCTCCATGTACCCTTTGAAAAACTTGAGAATATTTATTTCAACCTGCAGCGTCAAGAACAGACAAAACAGAAGATAACATATCATGTCGTTCAAAATTACTATCACCATAACTACAGATGCCACGTAAAGTAGCAAGTGACACCAAAATATGCGTACATGCATATCCAAAAATGCCAGACACAGGAGCAAAGTACTCAAAAGACATTCAAATCTGATATATATATATATAGGACCCTGGAGTTTCTATAATATGGCCAACCAATAATAACTGTCACACATGCTACACTGCAATTCTGATGTGAACCTCACCTCTGCACACAAAATATTCACCATTGAAATGTCTTTTAGTTTCTGAATCATTGATCTAACATTCCAACAAGGTAATCAAAAAGAGAACAGTGACACCAATCGCCCCACTCTGGTAAGTATCACGTGACTATCGGAACTATTAAAAACAATGAAAATATCTTCTTAGCTCCATCTGAAATTGAAACTATCGGAACTACGCAAGGTGAAAAATGATTTTGACCAACTGACAGCATAAACAATAAATGCTACCATTATTCAAGTGAAACATGCTTTTTCATTAAAGCCAACACTTCGTCCATTGATAGTCATGAAAACCATCTATCAAAAATCTTAGTTCTTCACATTAAAACATTAAGTTCTGAACGTATTTATTAAAAGCCAATATGTGCATGATGCACATAGCAAAGAAGTGAAATTGGAGGGTCAATGAAAAGAAACCATGGAATCACGAAAGGCGCCTTTAAACACACTAAAGATGAAAAAGTACCTCACACCAATCCAGGCAATCGATAGCTTTAACCCTCTTTGCCTCCTCTTTTAATATCTTTTTTGCACCTACAAAAGCCCTCCGCATAACCAGTGGTTCCCAACTAAGACCAGAACTTTTTTCAAGTACATTTCTAACAATAACAGGTTCGCCTCTCATCCAATGAGTTTGAAAATGCTGAATATTATTGTCTTCCAACTGCATAACATCCGGGCTATACACAAAGTTGTCATGACTTTTCTCTCTATGAGCTGCCTGTCTTACTTCAAAATTGTTTGCTTCATATCCAGCAGAGCAGCTGATTTGACACAAAGAACAGCCTTCAGAAAACTTGATATCAGGTAACTGAAAATTCATAGTGAGTTCCTCGGCACTCTGTATCAGTTGCTCAACTGAATTAGTTTCAAAGAAGCGTCTCAGTGTAAGTGTCTCACTACCACAACCACCCCTTCCTTTCGGAGGACAAGGAATCCTGCCGTCTGCCTCAGCCCTCCAATCCAAAGCATTACATGGCATAGACAGCTGGGGAGAAGATTCTGCTTCATTCTCTTCAGGCTGAGATCCTTTTCTAATTTCATGACAGCATGTGATGCATAGATCATAAAAACAACCAGGATTCGGGCAGCTTCTGTGGAAATTGAAAATGGATGTATTGCAATTGTCACTGTCAAAGAAGGAAACTTTCATAGTCATTACATCATCTAAAAAAACAGTCATAACCACATGAAAATGTACAAGGTAGTGGAAGACAGCAAGAACTGTCAAGAATGATGCATATCATTAATAATATACAATCCATTACTGATATACTACAATTTATGTACTCCTAAGAAAGAATCATAAAATAATCCTGAAGTTTCTTAACGGTGTGAATTGGTTTCAATTTTCCCAAGACAATTAGGATGGCATAAGTTTTCTGAATCGGTCTCATCAAAGCTGCACTATCCTAAGATGACCCCTTTTTGCATCTTCCTACTAGTTTAAATATAACACTGATTACCTCTTCACTGAAAGTACTATCAGAAAATATTACAGCTCTATCCTTTTGAGTCACATCCACTAAATTCCCTATTAGGGAGGAAAATAAAATAACCTTAACTGTGAGATAGATCTAAAGGACAGCTTTTGTTTGATATAGAACCGCACATAAGCCATTCCTTCTGAAGTAAATTTAGGCTTACAAGCAATCCAGTCTCATGTTTATTAAGAAAGCAAGAGAAAATTAATATGGTTAAGAACGTAAGCGGTTTCCAAGTAACTAACATAATATGAGATTTTCTATTAAAAAAATAAAGAAAAACATAAAAACCATAAATTTCTCCTAGGTATCAAAGATCATGAGATGATAGTATGATACCAATACACTCGATCATCATCGTCTATCACTGATACCATTATATCCTGTTCTGTCAATTGCACACCTATGGAAAAAGGAGCCACACATCACTCAGAATTTCATAGCATTATCTAGCATAAAAACAAAAACTTACAAAAAGTAGTCATATCACATTACAGTACCACGTATACTGGCTTCCACCTCTAATTCAGCTTGTTGCTCCTGTTGTATATGCCGAAGCAGAGGCAGAATTTCGTGTAGCAAATAAAGTAATTTTTGCAGTTTAATATTTGTATCTGCTTCCTCATGCTCATCCTGTCAAACGGCATGATTCATTTGACATCAGAATGTATACTAGGAGACAAATTCAAAGTAGCTTGAGCATGAGACAAAGACCTGGGTAACGCTCATGTTAGGAGATGATTTTATGGATGCTGCTGATGCCAACAGAAAAAGAGAGTGGTGTTGTGGGGGGAGGGGGCACGGCAATAAAACATGAGATAAAACTATTCAAAAGGTCCTTGCTCGAGGTCTTACTACAAAAATGTTCCTAAAGAGCACTATGCTGGCAATCTGAACCAAGTAGTACTACAGGGTTTCATTGTTGTTGCATCAGCATGTAGAGTCCGGGAAGTTTAGCAAATAAACAGAAGGAAGAAAATTAATAGAAGGCACATACCATGACAGCTAACTTCTTCCTGAGGCATAATCTGCAATTACAATTGCCTTGACAAAATGGACAAGCAGTTTCTACATCCTCTCTTGTTTTCTCAGGATACCTGTAATATTTGCAATGGTGTTAGGAACATGAGATAAAATCCCCTTCATATTTACAGAAGGGATCGGCAAAACATCAGAGTTCAGTCGGTTATAAAACAACAGTCTGATGTGATTTCAATTAGAATATACTGCTAGTTCAATAAGCCAACTTAATTTCCAAGGTTGAAGAATTTATGAGTTCTTCCAAACAACAAGAAAATGTGTTTTGCAAGAAGAACTAACCATTGTGTAAGGCACTCAAAGCAATAGCGTTTCCTTTTGCAACTGGAACAGTTGACAATACTCCTGGTACTCTTAAAGCACTGGTGGCACATAAAACCCCTCTTAAAAGCCCTCTTCACTTTCTTCTCGCTTATACCATCCTGACAAGGAAATTAAGCTGTAATGATAAATTATCACCAGAAACTGGAATCAAGAAAATCAATCAATGTGATTTTACCATGAACTTTAGCCTAGACAATTTGAAAAGAAAATTACATGAATTTCAAAGTGCATGAAACTTTTCCTCTTTATATATAAAATGCATCCCCCTCCAGATGGTTCTATAACCAACAATCATACAATGATTAGGGAGAAAATAGCAAAATTGAACTCTTTGGATATGTAAGTTTTGTAAAAGATGCCTGGCCACTTCTGGGTCACAGATATCCTTTCAGGCATTTCAGGGAGGAACAACAAAAAAAATAAAAATATTATGATATCATCATATTCATTCCCATCTAGTACCACTCATAAAGAAATGCAACTTGTCTTCACAGCAAGCACCCTCTTTATTTCCCAACTTAGAAATCAATTTACTTCCGAGAAATAAAAATGAACTCTTTGAAAGAAATAGCTGTTTAATTCTTTATGCAATCTCCCATATGCATGAGACATTAAGAGAAAATTAAAGAAACTTTAACTGCAACCGGTTCAAATACTTTGGAAACCTTCTGAAACACTTATAAAGTCACACCAAATCTTCAATTTTATTCTTTTGACCACAGAGCTTTCCTTTTGACCACAGAGCATGGCCTAACAGTATAAGGAAATATGAAAATTAGAAGTTTAATGAATTAGCATGAATTCAAAAGAAGCGAATTTCCTATCATTCCCCGTGACTTCTTATTAACAAATTGTATGTAATGCTTAGTGGTTTAGTTATTTCAGTTACAACTCTACATGCCCTTAAATAACACTCTCTTCAGAAAGCTCATCAGCAGTATGTATAGAGTTAAGGTAAAACTCACTGGTGAAACTAAACTTTCTGATTGACTGGTTGACTTCTTTTGCCTCACTCTAGTCTTCCTTTGAGCATGGCCAAAACCAGTAGTTAATGCATTTCTTGTCTTGTTTAAACTGCCTCGAACACCAGCTGTTAACACTCTCTTCGTGTCAAAATTACCTGAAACACTGTTGTCCATCTTCAAATCATTTCCTTCTGACTGATCTCTCTGTGCCTGAGACTTAATTATATACTTCCTTCTCACAGTCACCGTGGTAAACCGAAATTTTCTCTTTTTCTTTGAACCTTTGGGTCGGCCTCGATTCCACTTTCGACCATCAATCTTGCAAATAACATCCTTATTTTGATGGGCTTCTTTTGCATCAACAGTTGGCCTCTCATTCTTCAAGTCCTCTTTACACCAATGTCTAACCTTGGGACCTATGTTCTCAGAATCACCTTCATTAGCACCAGAGAGAATTCCCCTAGCTTCCTCATCTGAAACAGGATTTATCTCACCCCCACAAGTAAGAGCTTCAACAGGCAAGCATTGTTTATCCTTTGATTGCAAGTTTTGCTGTTCACATAGTCCAATTTTTTCATCACTAGTCCTTTTGAGCTTATTCTTCGAACCCTTTGGCCGGCCACGTTTTCTCTTTGGTTGGACAGCATTATTTCCCTTCTCAATTCCATCTGTGCCTTCACCACCCTCAATTATACCAGATCTTTCTTGGTTTTCTTCAGCAATGAATTTCTTCTGATTCTTGGGAACCTTTGGTTCACCATTCCCATTGTTCAACTGAAAGCTGCCATCACCAGTGCCCCCCTCAATATGACAAGATATGCCTTGACTCTCACCTGGAAGACTTGCCTTCTTTGAGACCATTGCCGGACCTTCCTTCACTATGGAGCAAGCAATATCATTTCCAGTCTTGTCATCATCACCAACTCCACTTAACCCTTTTTTGCCTTGTCCAGCAGCTAGTTTTTTGTTTCTGTTCTTTGAACCCTTTGGCCGGCCACGTTTTATCTTGGGTTGGACAACATTATTTCCCTTCTCAATTCCATCTGCACCTTCACCATCCTCAATTATACCAGCCATTTCTTGGTTTTCTTCAGCAATCATTTTCTTCTGATTCTTAGGAACCTTTGGTTCACCATTCCCATTGTTCAACTGAATGTTGTCATCACTAGAGTCCCCCACAATATGACTAGATATGTCTTGATTCTCACCTGGAAGACTTATCTTCTTTGAGCCCATTGCTGGACCTTCCTTCTCTATTGAGCAAAAAATCTGATTTCCAGCCTTTTCATCAGCACCATCTCCACTTAACCCTTCACCGCCTTGTCCAGCAGCAAGATTTTTGTTTCTATTCTTTGAACCCTTTGGCCAGCCACGCTTAGGCTGAGGCTTAAGGGGATCTTGCGTTTTAACCTTACTATCACTTAACCCTTCAATACACTGTTCACTGCCAATAGTTTTCTTCTTGTTTTTTGAACCCTTTGGCCTACCGCGCTTGCCCTTAGCTTGCCCTCCTTCATCTTTACTTCCCTTCTGCTTGACCATGTTTTCAATGTAATCTCCTTGACCTTGGTTTCCCTTACCAGCAAGAAGAGTTTCACCTTTGTTTCCACGAGTGCCTTTACCATCCACATTGCTACACTTAACCCTACCATCACCTAAACCTTCAATACTCTTAGAACCCTTCGACCTACCACGCTTGCCCTTAGCTTGTTCGCCTCCATGATTACTTCCCTTCTGCTTGCCTACATTTTCAATGTAACCTCCTTGACCTTGGTTTCCCTTACCAGCAAGAAAGGTTTCACATTCGTTTCCGCGAGTATTTTCATCACAAAACCCCTGAGTGCCTTTACCATCCACATTGCTACACTCAGCTTCACCAGAAGACAACTGGCTTACTTCGCCACCAACATTCAAACCCTTGTATGGTTCGCCAACAAAGCCAAATAGGTCTTCCATTAGTCCATCTGCAAGACCCATTCCACCATTTCCAAATGCAACCCCACCACACCCACCCATCTGAATTTCCCCACCACCAAGATCCCCAAATACACCACCTTCACCAAAACCAGGAGCAACTTCACCAGAGCCGAGTCCGAACCCATCTCCATTCCCAACACTCCAAAGTTTAAAACTTTCACCTCCATTCACACCCTCTTCCCCAAACCACTGCAAAACACTCTCAACACCACCACCACCTTCACCAAGCCAGCTGTGAGCTCCTTGGGCACCCTCATTCCCAGCTGCAGCTCTGATTTGGTGATCCCCATCGTGCTTCCCCACTTCCTCTGCCACTGGATTAACACTCTCTTGACCAATTTCTCCGCACTTCCGTTTCTTTCTTTGAGTAATTCCCCTGTCGCCGCCATTTTCACTCATCTTCCTAATGTTTACCGGTCAAAGCTCTCTCTTTTACACTTCCAGCTTGGGTGCCTGTTGAAACGCACCTTCGCTATTGATGATCATTATTCCATTCCATCATATTCAAGGAAGTTTTTTTAAAAAAAGAAATAAAGGGGGTTACTTTAATTTATCTGAAAACATAGAAAGGTAATCCTAATCCAACGGTTACCGATCAACCGAAAAAACTAAACCAAAAACTAAGGCAGTTTCAAAACCAAGAAAGGCTATTCCCCACTCCCCAGCAATAATAATAGAAGTAGGACTGCAGTGGTCCGCAAGTGTAGCAGTTCTCGAGATACGTAGAGTCAATAATTCAAGCAAAACAAAAAGGGTTTATTGTTCATTGCAGTGTGGTTGTTGTTCGAGTGGAATCGGGGAAAAGGGAAACACAAACAACCGTGTTCATTAATGTTTGGCGGACAGTAGAGAGGTCCCACCATTAAAGAGCATTGTACTTGGTGTTCTGTTTACAATTCCTAGGTGGTAAGAAAATACGGTTAGCTGCTGCTCGGCGGTCGGCACCGCCTCTCTCTCGCCCACAGACTTGGCTTAGACGGTGGGGAAGAAGTTAAGGGTTAGTTTTGGTTTTGGATGGGATTATTGTTTAGGGTTAGGTTGATCATTTGAATTTCATCTTACTTGTTGAGAACGTGTGTGTTTTCTGGAAGCTGGTCTGACTTCAAAATTTGAACTTCCGGCAGAAGTTCAGCTTGACTGGCAGTTTTCATGTGTGGCTGTGGCTGTGGCTGTGGCTGTGGCAGAACCCTAAAATACAAGCTCTGGTCTTTGTGTGGCAGAACCTGTTGGAGTTTTTGGTTTCTTGTATAATACTCCAACTTAATATCTTATTTACAAAAAATCAAATTCTTTGATGTTTGTCCAGAGTTGAGACCAAAGAATTTGATTAGGGTTTGGTAAAATTAATTATATATATAAAAAAACATTATTACAAAGTTTATTTCGTGCACATTTTTAGGTTGTTCGAGCACCAACAGCTCCAACAGGGTGATTGAGCATGATAATTGTCAAATGATTAAAAGTATATTCAGAACAGATACTACTTATAATTTCCTTAACTTTCAAAAAAAATATTTTTTTTACCCAATGGATATGTAATATGTTATCTTCGATCATATTCTTACTTTCCATCCTTAGAAATTTTAGGAAAACAAAAACAAACAGAAAAACTAAGAAAATTTTGAAAATTGATTTGTTTGTGAGAAATCAAACAATTATAAGTCACTTAGATTTAGAAAACTCATCTATTACTAGTAAAAGTACATCAATTTCGATCTATGAGTTTTCATTCTCATTTTTTTACGAAAATAAAAAATCCTACATCCAAAAATGTCCCAAAAACACTTCTATGAGAAAGTAAAATCAAGAGCTAAACTCTCAAAAATGTCCCAAAACTTTTTTATTTTTCTTGTAACGACGAGCCGGTTAAAAAAGAAAAAAAAAAGCATAGCTTGAAGAACTCATCAATAGGATAAAGGTTTTTTCAACGAGTGACCTAGAAATAGTTACGGAATGAAACTTTAGACACCGACTTTGACACACAAAAAAAGTTTAGGCACCTAAAACAAAGAAAAAGTTTAGTTTAGTTTAGTTTAGGCATTTATTTTGTAATAAATGCCTAAAAGAAAATTAGAGATTTCAGGTGAGAAGAATCTCTCCCCAATCAGGGTTAACCAATTACGGTGATGCCGACATCGAAAAAAGAAATGTATTTACTAAAGATGCAAATCTGGAGTCTGGGAGACTGGGTCTACATTTTGTGAAACAACTAGCACTACATTTGCCTTCTCAAGTTATTCATGATTCTGCACTCTTTTCAATCTAAAAACCAGACTTCAGTTGTTATTATCTTCTTGCCGCCTGAAACCGATGATGCCATAAAAAGCGATGTTATGGATAAAAAAATTGACAAATACTGCAATTCGATAAGCGAGAAAATATGAATGAAGACCCGTTTCTAGTTCAGAGTTATGATTTGGATTTACCTGAGTTGCATATGATGAGCTTTGAGCAAGAAACTTGACAAAGTCTTGCTTCTTTATTTCGAAATTGAACTTGGCGTTATTCAGCAACGCAAGTTCCCTCTTGATATCCTCTTCCAACTTTTCCTTTTTCCATCTCGTCTCTTTCATCCGCTTCTCGGTTTCATTGTAGCTTTGCAGCTCCTCTGACATTGTCGAGGTCTTGGGGAATCTCACATCTACCTCTTCCCTGATATCAAACAGAGTCAAAACAATGATGCAACAGCAAACGAACCTGATTAATCAACAAAAAGTAAGAAGAGTTCATTTTCTATACACCACTACTGAAGGTTTTAACGTCCGCAAGTAGGATTAATAAATTATCTCATAGCTCAATTCTTTAACATTTTTTGTTTTGGTAGTATACACTAAGAGTACTGATGACCCTGCTAACCCCACTAGTGGAATCTAAAAACTCCACTGGCAGTCGATGATATAAGTTTCGAAAGGTAATCTAGCAAAACAAAACATGATTTTTTTCCCTAAACAAGCAGTTATATGCCTTCTCCGCTGCAAATAAAATGATTCACAATTTTTCTGCAGTTCAACTTTTGCTCGAAAACATGCTTGACAAAAAAGGTACAGTATAATCTGTTATACAATAAAGTAATTTAACATTATTAGAAATAGAGTAATAGACTAGTATCATTCATGCACTATGAGAAAAATGCATACAAATTTCAACATTCTTATTATAATCCTAAGACATCTGAATCACGAGCAAACTGTGCATTTGTTCCCAAATTGGTATAAAAAAAATTCTTTATCCGAAAATGAATTTTGGCACTTGCCAGACAGAGCTTCTTACCGAGTGCCTAGGGAAAATACACCATTGCTTCTGATTATCCCACCGTCCAGAGAGACTGCTCCCTCGCTTATACAAGGAAGAGCAAGAACCATCTCTGCCCTGGTTCTGTATACTTGAAGACGGGAGAAAAGATTGTAAAATAACGTCTCTCTAAGGCCCTCCCCACTGGCAGTAACATAGGTTATGTTTGAGCTGTCCACATGAATCATATTCACTGCAAAGCCAAGAAAGCCTGCAGGACACTCCCCATTTGGTAATCTTGGCTTTAAGAGATCAAGCCTCCTCTGGGGGTCATCAACTACAAAATCACCAGCATAAGGTCTGCAGGAGGAGGAGGCCAAGTAATAGAAAATTAAGTTTAAGATATCATCAATAAACAAGATTTTAATCAGAAACAAATAAAGAGACTGATACCTTAAACCTTCAAGACAAATTACAAGAAATCGGCCATCTACAGACCTCCCAATAGAAGCTGCAATCCCGTGAAGACCAGAAGTTTTATCTATGCAGCCATCCTGGTTAAATGTTTCCAAAGCTTTAACACCTTCAAAAGTTTTACAAACAATTGCCAACATAGTCTGCACTCCTAGGTACTCCGAGAAAAGCCTAAATATAAACAAGGAAAACATAAAGCCAAACATCAACTATATGTCAGCATGAAGAGTTTTCAAAAAGCCCTCAATTAATAGTCGATTTTAATCTATTTAATAAACAGGCTGACCTATTCACAAGAAATTCCTCAAATAATTATAATGTAGCACATGAACTGAATCATCACCATTAAAAAACACAACCCACCCGAACATAAGGCATAAGCTACAATTCATATTCTTCCCCCCTCTTCCTCCTTTAAATTGACCCCAATGCATGAGCTATCCAGCCTAGCAGAATGATAAAGTTATAACTTTCTCATGCGAAAACATCCAAAATATTAGAAACTGCAGACGAATGACAAATGACATGTTGCCAGGCATGATGCAGAAAGAGTAATGAAAAATACTTTCCAACAGACCTACTAAGATTTTCATCATCTACTTTGCCTAGTGTACCAACAACACCCAGTAAATCTTTTGTCAAACTCAGATGAGAAGCTTGAGGACCATGACGAGTTTTCAGCTGACAAAGAATTCCTGCTGCTGACTTTTCATGCCGAAGAATCTTTTCAGTTATTTCATGCTCACTTTGAAGGTGGGACTGATCCTTGTTCTCAATAGGCGAACTAGAAGAATGATACTTGCCAAGCAAAACTGAGAAAAGATCAACTTGTAGCTGGAGAAATGGAAAATAAATATGCAGCATATATGTTCTACAAGATTCAATGTATGTGTTACATGGACTCAGTTCTTGGTACGAGTACCCAGTATGGGTATGTGAGCATGTTTACATTTGATGATTCAGCTAAGAAACATACAAAAGATAACATATGGATACATGGATCCTTCCAAATAGTGTAGGGAATATAATAATGATACTCATATAAGTCAGAAAATTTGTAAAATCCATTTGACTCAAATACATCCTTGTGTTTATAGGGGATAGTATTAGAAAAGAAAATTGGGGCTATCCTGCTCAAAACCAACTTTTAGCTCATATTTTTCCTTTTTTGTTTTTCACTTTTCTAAAATGGGCTTAAAATGAAATAATAACATTTCTATATCGGCTTGAATTGTGTATTTTTTTTTCTTTTTTACAAAGCTGAAAACTAATTAAAAGGCAAGAGCCGGAAAACACTCACCAACGCACTTACCCTTGTCATGTGTGTATTGAGAATCCTCATCTTGCCTTCTTAATCTTACTTACCCTACAATGCCAAGTCCACCTAACCCATGTCGCTAAACTCGAAATCATCCCATTCAAAAAATAACTAATACTAGAAGGCTACTAATTAGCACCAATATCATCCTAGCGTAATGAGAAACATCAAAATTATATCAATATTGGTGACACGTTAGTTACGGGTGGAGCACGTGCAGAGCCAGATCTAGGCAATTAAACACGATAATATAGTATGTCATATGTAGCTGGGTGTAAACTCCTAAAATACAAAATCTAAAAAAAAGTCATTAATTTATTGTCATTTATAACCTGTACATTAACTAATTATGATTGGCATCGATAACAACCTGTGCAAACATTTCAATGTCTTTAATTCCATTGCTGAATAGCAAAAGGGTGTTTAATTCATGCATGCATTCAGAACAAGAGAAGAATACCTTGCATATCAAGTATATTATCATCTAATTTGTTCTTCTGAGTCTTTAGAAGTTTTATGCTATCCTCATGCTGCTTGATTTTCGTCCCCAACATTCGAAGATCATCTTGAAGTTTCTGTATAGTTCATTTTATATCAAATTTACCTTAAAAAGAGGCATAAAGACAAAAAAAATTATAATTATAATAGTAATGAAGGAATGTTTGCATCTTTTTACGGCTTCTATTGTCTCAGAGAACCATATGAAAATAGATACAGTTATTGTAAGTTGTAACCTCTACTGAAACACTGTAAAAGAAAGTTCAGAACCAAAACAACCTCAGAGCTCTCCATGATGGATTTAACTTCTGAAAAACCTCCATTTTGCATTTCATCCCTAAAATCGAAAGAGGCTTCATTCAGATCCACTTGCATCGAAGTTGTGGTTTCAACAACCGCTAACGCCTTCGGTTGACTTGAAAACTGCAAAGAGTGAGAGTAATTAGCTTGCTTCTGAAGACATATTTCATATCATAAATACTAGAAACTTAAAAACAACTTAAGCTTTAACATTTTAAAGGGGGGGAAAAAAACTAAACTCAGAATTCATTGTCTTCAGCATGGAAATTTATTGCAATGCACCATCTGATTACGAGTTATCTTGATCCCAAAAGTTCTCAGCCAAACAAAAAACAAAAAACAAACACAAATAAAGCTAATAAGAGTGTTTAAGCAGAATCAAAGTAAAAGCAATTGGGTATTCCAGTTTCCAACTTAAATTTTCAACAATAAATACTATTATACTCATGAAATCAGCAAATCTTCCCCGTAAAGGAAAATCTGCTCCCGGGAAACGTAAAAAATCCTTTTCTTTCTAAATTATCCTCGGGAAAGAAAAGCTGCTATACTTTTTTTCTTTTCTTTTCTGCGGCGCCTAATTCTGAAATTAAAGCAGTAAATAGGTATGAACAAAGGAAACACAAGCATGCATGAAAAGAATTCCCTATCAAAAGCCCGTTTGATCCAAGACAAAATACCGGGAACGAAAGGCACATAAAAGAGCAGCATTCTTTTCATAAAGTAACATAAATGCGAGAAACCGAGAACCGGTGCATGAAATTTCGAATAAAGACAATATTTTCAATTTTTCTTGCTTCCCCTTTTGGAGAGATTTTCCGAGTGACCAAACAGAGTGTTGAGTAATTAAGACAGAATCGAGAGTGAGTGAACTCACCTGGTGGTTGGACGGAAACATTGCTGAGTTGAGCTCTGACTCGCCTCCTATATTTTTTTTCTTGCAGAAATTGAGAGCAGAGACTTTTTTAATTTGGAATTTGTACTTCGGAATCGGGTTTTGATGTTTCAGAAAGCATAACCAACCCCCTCCAAATAATCTGAAATATCATATTTCCCCCAAAAGAATAAAAATTTTATATTTATCACCAATTCCTTCGAATCATTGACGGATTATTTTAGATCGAGTTTTATATAGACCTAATGTGAGTTCTTTTCTTTCAAAAACTCATGATTTGAACCACTGATTTTGCTTTAAAAAAAACTTAACGTCTCATCTCGCTACAATTGATTGTTAGTTTAGATATCATTTTAATATATATAATATTTTATGTTTATGGTACTGAGTTTTTTTATTGGATTTTAATAATAATCATTAGGGGTAAGCATTCAACCAAGTCGAGTAAAAAAGTTTAATTTAGCCGAGTTCATGAGTAATGTTTTATAATTTTAACTTTATTTTTAAAAAAATCAAGTCAAGTAGAGTTTATGAAATTCTAGTTGAGTTGTTCGAGTTCTGTTCAAGTCGAGTTTATGTTATGGTACTGTTTGGTTCCAATTTGAATGGCTTTCTATAACCGTATGTGATATACATATATAGTTATTCATATTTTTTTTCAAATGCAATAATCAATAGATTATTATTCATACGCATGCGGTGAAAACTTTTTGTTTTCACAAGCACCTCAATTTTATGGTTTATAGTTTAAGGGTTTAAAATTTAGGATTCATGGTTAGAATTCAAGGTTTATGGTTGGAATTTAAAGTTTAGGGTAATATGGCTAGGGATTTAGATTTTAACCTATAAACCCTAAATTTTAACTTAAACCATCAATTTTATCAACGGCCCTTAAATTTAAACTTACTCAAACCCCTAAACCTTAAATAGAGTCACTAAACCCTAAAACTAAGGCGTTTGTGTAAAAAGTGTTTATGCATGAAATAATTACTCATAATCAATATACATATATTAAGTAAAGTTGAGGCACTTGACTCAAGCTTAAAAGTTATCCATCAATTAC
This sequence comes from Hibiscus trionum, assembly GCA_030270665.1. Taxonomy (NCBI): domain Eukaryota; kingdom Viridiplantae; phylum Streptophyta; class Magnoliopsida; order Malvales; family Malvaceae; genus Hibiscus; species Hibiscus trionum. The sequence continues at coordinate 7,955,311 of BSYR01000045.1, read as the reverse complement.
TAGAAAATTTAAATTGTCCGAGTCTCATTTTATCAGTTATCGCTCACTTTATTTGAGTTTTTTCGATTTGTATTTTTTATGGAAACAAAAAATTCAAATTTTTTATCGAATTGAATTTTACTAGCCCCTAACATCATTGTAAATATTTTAATTTTTAAAGTCAGTACCGATGCGCCCCCGTGATCCTTTGAAATGGACTTGACAAATTCCAAAAAAGAAAACCCGAACTCCTTAATTTTGTCAAAAGCTAGGCTGGCCGGATGGCCCGATCAGTAGGAATTGGACCATTTTAGTGCTGATCACGGGCTGTCGACCGTTTTGGGCTATGGGGTATAGTTGTTCCTTTGGTACCTATTCAAAATTTTAATTTTATTTTATTTCCCCCAAACAAAATATTTGTAAAAATAATTATATATTCTTTATAATCATCGTCGATTGGTTAACTAATTCGGATAAAATGTTATGGATATTTTTTGGAGGTTGACTCTTTCAGCATAATTTGCTTCATTTACAATGTTAATATTCAAATCTCCGACCTTTTTAAGAGAGTTAGCGTTTCATCCTGTTATATCAACCTATATATTTTACATTGATTCAGAACATAATGCATACTCTTTAGGGTACTGCTAACAAAAAATTAAAATTTGAAACATGTGACAATATTTAAAATATTTCACTACCAATGTACTAATTACCAACCAAATACTATTTTCTTTAATTTCAATTTATTAATTAAATAATTTTCTTATATTTTATATGATGGAAATGTGATACTAATTATTGAAGGGAAAAACAAAATTAAAATGGAAGAGTAAAATGGAAATGGTGCACCAAACGTTAATGAGGTGTGAAGAAATGTAATTGTCTCATGATTGACGTTAGGTTGGCCACATTTTAAGCTTTTAATTCGTCCTTAGTCTCTTGGTCATGCCTTCTACTTCAAAACTCAATCTCCCATAGGTTAAGATGATAGTTTATGAGCCCCTTTCTCCAAAAATAGATAATTATTTATAGAGATAATTTTTAATATAAGTTATTTAAATTTAGGGTTTATGATAATTTAGATTATATAGATTAGAATTTAAGATTTATGGTTAGAGATTTAAATTTTAGATTATATAGTTTAAATAGTGAGGATTGTGTATTTTTATTACACAGTATAAAAAATATAACTCGTATTAATCACTAATAACCTAGTCACTCTCTTTTAACCTAATCGTTCTCTCTCAAATTTATGTCGCTTACATCTTTGTTTTTCTTCCTTTAGTTGGTGGTCGGCAAGTACTTTTAGTATTGGTTGTCGACCACCGGGTCTATTATTTTTCTTATTTTTTCATATTTTAATAAGAATATCTGTCTTTGTGGCGCGCGTTTCCTCTGTCCTTGTGACATGTTTTTTTTTTATGGTTCCTTTCATATGTCCTTGTGGCATGATTACAGCATACCTTAGCGATCGGTTGGTGCTCGTATAGAGATCTTCACGACGATAATATCTGATTATGATTTGTGGGTGGTCTTAGAAAGATGGATCCCCACTCAGTTGATGGTTGGTTGCCGATGTAATCAAACCTAGATAGCGAAGCAATCTGCCTGATAGTTTGGTTCGCTCACCACTCCTTTTTCACCCCGTAAAACGTCTCGTTTACATAGAGACAAGAAGATTCATGAAAGTTTCTGGATTTTGGTATGCTAATCTCGATGAAAGTGTATGCTTTCCGTTGCACCATTGTAAGAGACTTTTAGTGGATTTGTTCTTTTTTTTTTCTTTTTAATGCATTTTATTGTATTATCTTTCATGATGATTAATAAAATTTAGATGTCATTGTTCAAAAAATATAACTCGTATTTATATTTCTAGAGCGGAGTAAGGAGGAATAAAATGGTACAACAAATATATACCAAATGATCTAACAAATAACTCTACCACAAAACAAATTTAATATGAAAGCAATTGCATTCATAATAATATGCAAACCGAGTTAGATTAGCTTCAAGTCTTAAATGTTGGACTTCAAACTTAATTCATATGTTAATCGGGGTCTAATTTTTTTAAAATTTCAAACGAAAATTTCGATTCGATCGAATAATTTAATCTTTAAACGTTTCTAACCAACCCTCCCAAAAACAAATGAAAATAAATTTGAAAGGAACTTGTGACCTGTCAGCTAACTTCAATTTTCCATAATGGGGGAGGGTATAACACAACGATGACTGGATTCCTGCCTTCACAACTGCAAAAGTACAACACTCCTTTTTGGCTTCGATTTGCATTATTATTTCTTTTAATGCAAGCAAATGGGTGACATCTAACTATATTATGTTACATTCTAATCCCCAAACTCAACCATACTATATTATGTTACATTTCATATCGAGTTACGAGTAGGAGTGAACAAAATTCGATTCAAATAAAGTTTGCGTTATAGAATAAAAATTTCAAATAACTCAAATTTTTTAGTAATTAGTTGATCGGTTTTCAAGTTTGAAATGAGTCTCTCAATTCTGCATGATATATATATATATATATATATATATATATATATATATGGATAAATGTTGATTTTATTCATCCAAAAGAAACTCAAAAAAAGAAAAAACAACCTCAAAATCCAAACCAAGCCTACAAACAACAAGAAAACCAGTTTACATCGGCCCCCATCTATCACATAAACTAGAGGAGAAGCTTTTGCCTGATATATTATGTATATCACATGTGAAAATATGAAGAAATATATATGTATATCATATCTAAACATATAAAGCCGTTTAAATTGGAAGCAATTTGTGTTATAACATTATAAATAACTACAATAAAATATGTACATAAACTTGAAAACTCGACTCGGATTTCATAAACTTGACTCGATTCGAGAAAAAATTTAAATAAAATTTAGATCGTAAAATAAGACTCATAAACTCGATTTTTTTAGCTCGGGTCGACCAAACGCTCAACCCTAGTTATAGGTTCTCGAAATTTGTATATTTATGTCGTGTGTATATATTTTTTTATTATATATAACTGTATATTTATATTTATATTTATATTCGATTGGTTATATTTTGTATAAAGTTTACATTGGAAACAATTCACAGTTACGCTAGCAATAAAGATTATTTATTTTGTGCAGGGGATGGACCGACGTTTCCCTCTGTGTTTGGGGTCATTCATATTTGATCTAGACATTTATCAATACTTTTATTTTTAGCATTTACTGACTCCCTTAAAAAGAGAAACATTGAAACCAAAAATTTTGGATCAAATCTCACCATTTCTGTAGCATATGAAATGCAAGTCATTTTTAGATAATAATAACTAATTAAAAATAAAAACAACTACGAGACATGTTAAGTGTATACTCGTCTCATCTCTTAATTGCATGGTGAATAGGGTCGGTTTTTTGACCGACTTGACACTAACAGTTTAACCCAATAAAATTTGACTACGATATAATCCAAGTTGAAAAATATATTTACCCAACCTAAAAATAGAATTAAAAATTCACTAGAAAAACACCAAACTTAATTTAACACAATTTTCATTTTTTTGCCATAGTAGAAAAAAAACAACAAAAAAGAAAACACTAATCTATTCAATTTAATAACATAAAGTTAAAGTAAATTTAATTTATTATTATAATTGTAGTACTTATATGCTAGTTTGTTACATATAATTTTATGAAGATCTAACTAAAAATATAAAAGAATATTTTTGCAATTATCCCAAATTGGGTTGAGTTATCCCTAAACTCAAATTCAATTGAACAACTTAAGATAAAACTTGACTCGACCTAAATTCGAACACATTTAAAAAAAATTAACACTATAAAATTAAATCAAATGAAAATCTGTAAGATTTAAATAAAATTATCATCCCTAATAGTAAGACATTAAATCTCTATCTATGAAAATGAAGCATATTTCACGAGCACACACATCTAGTTTAGACTTTGGAAGATTGTTGATCTAGTGACGTAGTTATAAAAATATGGGTAAAGTACATAAATGATCACTAAATTATCCCAAAAAATACAAAATGATCATCAAACTTTCAAAAGTTAAATAATAGACATTAAACTTTAGTTTTTATTACAAAATAGGTCAATAAGTCGTTAATTGTCGTTAACTGGGACACGTGATAGTTACGAAAATTTGTATAATAACATATTTAATTCTTGATATTTACACATTGAATCAATTTAGACATCAATAATGAGGGTTAAATTGGGAATAAATTGATTGAATGTATCAATATGGCGGATTAGATGTTATATTATTCAAATTTATGTAACTGTCATGTCACTCAGTTAACGGCTCAGTGACCATTTTACAATAAAAACTAAAATTTAATGTCTATTATATAACCTTTGAAAGTTTGATGACTATTTTATATTCTTAAAGATAATTTAGTGACCATTTATGTATTTTACCCTAAAAATATTGTTTTAAAAATACAAATTTAAATTTTAAAATTTAAATTTGAAAGCTTATAGTGCCTATTAATCTATTAATTAATCATTAATGCAAATAATTTTCGTCAGTTAAATTATGGGTGGGTAGGCTTGTAATTACGAGGAAAATAATTTTAATGACGTGGCAAAATTTCATTGGTGTCACCCCAACCGTAATACTATATGTTCTCCGTGAAATTGATAAAAAGCCATCGGCCGATTGCTTCGCGCGGGTATCTTCTTCAGTTGCTTATTTCTCTCTCTCTCAAAAACTCTGCACTCTCTTATTATTTTCCATAATTTCACATATTTTTCACTTCAAATTTTCTCGGCAACCAAACAAACAAGAAAAGAATTACAAGCAATTCGCCTTCTGGAAAATACATGGGAAATGGTAGAGAGAAAACATGACAAGAATTCAACCCAACTCATAACATATCACCAGCTACATCTTCTTCTTTCCGGTTTGATCTTCTTCTTCTTCTTTGAAAAAAGTATAAATCATGATTTATTTGTGTTTTTTCTGTTTTTTTTTTATTTTTAAAATCCATGATCCTCTGTTTTCATCTTCATGGATTTGCAAATGACACTGTATGATTTGTCGATTTGATTCTCATTCTTATTCCGCTCTAATGTTTTTTCAGGAATGTGTAATGTTCGTTAGTTTAAAAGCTTTTTTTTGTTTTCGGTCTGTGTTTAGAAGCTCCTGTTTTGACCGGCGATGGGAAAGAAAGGGAGCGGATGGTTCTCGACGGTGAAGAAAGTGTTCAAATCATCTTCAAAGGACTTGCCTGACAAAAAGGTAACGTTTTCTTTTTCGAATTATTTTTTTAGGTTTGTTGCGGAGATTGATTTTAGATTGCCGTGTTTCCAAGCAATCAATCAATGCCATTCATGTCGACACCTTCCATTTTTTTCCTTTTTTTCTACTTAACATTTCAGTTTAATAGAGCATTTAAAGTGTTGAACAAGGAAAAATAAAAAAAAATAAACCAAACATCAACATCAAAAGCATCTTGATTTTGCTTGTATTTATTTGGCCTCTTATCCTTTTTCTTGTTAGAACTTGGTTAGCTTTAGTGTAGTGCCCACGATTACAAGGACATATTCTCTTTGATCTTACTCATTTGTGGTCATACGCGGGCGGATTCAGAAACTTTTTTAAGGGTGGGTACAAATAAAATTTTAGTGGACACATTCAATAAAATAAATAATTAAACTCTGTTTACATCCGCCACTTATACTCTTAGGAAACAGTTACAATCGCCCTTCATTTAACTTTGATATCCATAAAACATTCGGATTGAAACACCTTGTTTGTAAGTGTGTGAATTTTCAAATGATTAAAAAACAGATACTAACTTTGAAGTAACAAACAATTTCCTCTTTCAACTTTGAAATGATATCTCTACCAATTCCGAGTTCTGTGTCAGTATTTAATTTTCTCAATTTAACTATATATATATATATATATTAATATGGTGAAAAGAACTTATCAAAAAAAGGAAATGGTCTGGGAGGGTTGCTTTTTCTTTCAGATGGCGTTAAATGGTAATTGATGACTTTCTTTTTCACTGTTCTGAGAAGGACCATGAACCCAAGCAAGGGGCACTGGTCCCCTATCAACATGGCTACCTTGATACATAATTATCATGCCACCTAAGTTGTCACATCATTCAACTTGTTCTTCATGTGCTTGACAATGTTAGATCTCCATCATGCTATATCAATGATAATCTGCTCTGTAAATTTTTCTTTGTTCATTGGTTAACATTGTTGAAGCAAATGCCAATTGAAATGTTTCCACTGAGCAATCTGATGTGGCTTCTCAGAGAGATAATAATGTGGAGAAACGGCCGAAAGAGGCCCCTGAAGTTGTGTCGTTTGAACATTTTCCGGCGGAGAGTTCACCGGACATCACAAATGACGAGACTGCAACATCGACTCCTTTGAATGAAGATAGGAACCATGCCATTGCCGTCGCCATGGCAACCGCTGCTGCTGCAGAAGCTGCTGTTGCAGCAGCTCAGGCTGCTGCTAAAGTTGTCCGATTGGCGGGTTATGGACGCCAGTCGAAGGAAGAAAGAGCTGCAACACTCATACAGTCGTATTACAGAGGCTACCTGGTAAAACATAACCATTTCTATGCATCTTTATCATTCACATTTTAGAAACCTTAAATGAGGGTTGTTGTTCTTGAGAATCACTTATGGCACTTGAATGCACAAGTTTTTCTCCTAGGATAAAAACCTTAAAAAGGATTATTGAGCAGTATAGGTAGGGATAACAAAATTATCCGAACTCGTCCTAACCCAAACGAGCTTTTCATCTTGAATTTCGAAACCGCCCGCCCTGTTGCCATCCCTAAATCCATTTCATAGGTGACCATGGTTATAAGTTTCTTGAGGGAGGAAAGGGGACATTGTTGTCTTAGGTTGTCTAAATGTTGCTGCTAATGTTTTGTAGGCTCGGAGAGCATTGCGTGCTTTGAAGGGACTGGTGAGGCTGCAGGCACTAGTTAGAGGCTACAATGTGCGCAAGCAAGCACAAATGACAATGCGGTGCATGCAAGCATTAGTACGAGTGCAGGCAAGAGTTCGAGCTCGTAGGCTGCAGCTAACCGATGATGATAAGATTCAAAAGAGATTCGATGAAGACGACGAAGAAAAAGTACGAACGGAGGAAGTAGAACGGAAGACGAAGAGCCCATTGAAGAAATATGACCATTGGGATGGTGGACAGCAAAGCTCGGAGAAAATCATGGAAAGTGGTTCAAAGAAACATGATGCTGTAATGAGACGAGAAAGGGCCCTTGCTTATGCTTATAACTATCAGGTTGGTTAATGATTAATCGTAAGCACTTGAAAAAAAAACACTTTGTTTCGTGATTAAATGGTCATATAATTCACTTCTTGCAGCAGCAGCAGCAGCAACCGTACCCCAATGATCGTGAGAAGGCGCAATGGGGTTGGAATTGGCTCGAGCATTGGATGTCGTCGCAACCGTATCACGCACGTCAATTAGGCCTTCAAGAGGGTTCTTACATGACACTACCGACCACCACTGCAACCACAACCGTTACCGATAACATGTCGGAGAAAACAGTTGAAATGGACGTCGTGACGGCGATGGATTCAGGCTCGTATTCGACTCAGCAGCTGCCACATTCAGGGTCTAGTAATGTACCAAGCTATATGGCCCCAACTCAATCTGCCAAAGCCAAGGTGCGAAGTCAAGGACCAGTGAAGCAGCAACGTGGGGCATATGTACCCCAATGGAACCCGTCAACTAAGAAATCCCCGGGTTGTGATTCATCTAGTTCAGGTGGCGGGACAACAGTGTACCAGGCCCCAAGGAGCCCTGGTCCAAAGAGTAATGGTGCTCGTGTGCCGTCTAGACGTCTCGGTGGCTGTAGCCCGGATACCGGCGGCGCCGGAGAAGATTGGAGGCTGCCTATCGGAAATCATGGCTGGTGAAATGGTTTTGGTTTATGTTTGTGTTTCGGAAATGCCACTATAATGGGTGATATGAACTCTTGCTGCTTGCTATTTATTTTTTCCTCTCTCATTCATGTTAGTGATGTAATAATGATATAAAACCGTAAACTCTTCGAGTGTTGAAGTTTATCATATGAAAATTGTTTGTCCAATTCCATCATGCATGCATGCATGCATACATACATACATTAATTAGGTCCGAGAATTCACCTGTGGTGGTGATCATCAATGCCAGAGTTCACGTGAACGAGGATGGATCTTATCGGGAAAGACGAATTAGATCAAACGGTGTCGTTTGACCTCTTAAATAGCCCCCTCCCAATCGTAACACTGATTGTTTTCTATATTTGACTAGGAATGGGCACGGGTCGGGTTTTTAGCCCATCCGAACTTGACTCAAAACTAATAATTTTAAAATCGAATCTGACCCGATTTCATTCTTTAAAAGACTCGATCCGGCCCGAAAATAAATATTTTAAACCTGACCCAATCCAACCTTTAGAAAAATTAATTTTAGGGACCTAATTGTAAAAAAATAATTTTAAGAGACATAATTATAAAAAAAATTAAGGACTAAATTGTAAATAAAAAATTAATTTTAAAGACCTAATTATAAAAAAATATATAAAGAGGGTGTATTATTACAAATATCCCTAAAAAATTTAAGAGAAAATTACACTATTAGTTCCTAGTCGAGTCAAGTAGAATTTTTTTCACCCTAAAACCTGAACTCGTCCCGACCTCGCCTTACACAAAAATCCGACCCGAACTCGATTTTTTTCATAAAAATACCTGACCCGATCGGGCCAGGTCAGGTCAAAACCCGTCGGCCCCGGGTGAAATGCTTATCGCTATCGTTGACCACCTTTCCAACTGTCAGTTCCACAGTTAACACGTCAAGATTTTCCATTCCATCAATGACGTGTCAAGATTCTATTAAATTTCTCCCTTAACACAAGAAATTATTAAGGGAAAACTACACCGGTGGTATCCTATTCCTAACTATGCCTGTTTTCCTACTTTGGTCCCAAAACTATGTTTTTCGGCAAAAGAGTCCCTTCCGTTACATAGTTCTCCTGTTTTGGTCCCCCGACGTTAAATAACTAACGGTTTTGCTGATGTGACATTTTTTAATATTTTTTAAGGCTGACGTGGCATTTTTTAATATTTTTTTAATCATTTCTCTCTCCTCTTATATATTATTTTTATTTAATTTTATTCACCCAATCATGTTGGGACACGTGTCACTACACTATTAGGTAAAACCCCCCACAAAAATCCTAAAAATCAAACTTGGTGCCGCTGGAATTCAAACCCAGGACACCAGCGCACCAAACATGCGCTTGAACCAACTAGGCTAGGTTGGATACTTGATTTAAATCTACAAACACTTATACTTGAATCAAGTATGCCTCTTTTCTAGGATAGAATCTACTTTCTTTCTATATTCCTTTTTCAAGACTGCAATGTCCATTTTTGTGTGACGAGGAATCTCCAGTGCTTGATAATGATCTGAGCAGTTCAATATTCTTGTCATTTCATCAGCTGAACTCGTTTCTTCCTTGACAATCGTTTTAGCAGAAAACTCTTTTTGGTTAATAACCGATGTAGTAGCAGATTTGCTGGATGACTTGCATGGCTGCATCTTCTCAGATTTATTGATAGGAATAGAGTATTCACATTCTCCAGACAAGTCATCTTTCATAACTGGTTTGGATTCATTTGGCTCTTCATATTGCATGTTCTCACTCACATTATCAAAACGTTGGAGCAAATATGGAGAATGGGCATGTTATTCGTTGCCTTCTGAGCGTTATGACGTGTAAAAAACACACGTCTACATATTTACTATTTAAAAATTAAAATCTTTAATTTTGTAAAAAATATATAAAAACTACGCAAGATAAGTTGAACAATTTTCCATAAATGTGTAAATATTTCATGCGTGAAGGGAAACCGAATCATTGGAATGGGCATTTGGAAGCCATGCCTTTACTATCACACTCACATGCAGATGCAGCCACGGAATGGTTTGATGAGAATATGTCTTTCTTGTGTTTGTTGTAGCCTGTAGGCCAAGCAACTAACGTGTTATCAAAGCAAATAACAGAATATATTCGTTAATTGGTTTAGTGGTCACAAATATTTACTCCCTCCGTCCCATTAATTTTGTCCCTTATTGACTTTTTTTGGGTCAAATTTTTTAAACTTTGACCTATTTTTATATAAAATTTATTATTGGAAAAAATATAAAAAATATATTTTATAAACTTTCAATCAAATAGTTTTAAAATATATATTTTATAAAATTTAATTGTTTAAAATATTTAAAATAATCATGGTCAAAGTTTAAAAATTTTGACTTTTAAAAAGTCAATAAGGGACAAAATTAATGGGACGGAGGGAGTATGTTATTTTATCTTATTTAAACTTAAGAATATAATTATTTCAGCTTAATAAATAAACAAAGAATGGAACATCATCATTAATATTGGTCAAAATTTTCTACTAGTTCTCATATTATATTTATGTGTGCATTGTGCATTTAATCCTTACTTCAATTTTATTTTTTCCATCTTACACTTTTCAAATTTTAATTTTTTTATCGTGATCTGTTAAGTTAAATTTTATTTTACACTAATATTTTAACTAAAGAAACCATATATCACCTATAGGAACGGAAGTACGTGGGAAGTGGGAGGTACCGTGCCCCCACCTTTTTTTTTTTTCTTTTTTATGTATATAAAAAATTTACATTTTGTTCATAAACTATAGAAGGGACATAGATATTATGAGTGAGTATTAGAACGAGTTGTGTCAAAAAAATTTGAGTCAGTTAAGTTGACGAGTCATATTAAATAACTCGAACTTTATTTGAATTTTTATAGTCTAGTTTATGAAGTTCGAATTGAGTCAAGTCGAGTTGTTCGAGTTTTTATTTAAAGTTAATTGTAAACATTTGTAATGTTATTATACTCATTGGTTCTATTCAAACAAATTTCTATAACTATATATAATATACATATATATATTTCTCCATATTTTTTTTCATATACAGTATACTCAAATCAAATTTAATTTAAATTATATTTAAAAAATTTTATAATCAAATCAAATTTATAAAATTATAATTCGAATACGGAGTTTACTCAACCCAACGAATATTATAACCACGTCTGCTACAATACACTGTATTATTGGAAGTTGGTGGTGCCGACAAAAGCCGGAAAATATTATAAAATTCTAAATGCCATTGCCCGTAATTACAATCCTTAAACAAGGGTATAATTTCATGAAACATGGTTATTGGAAAGGGATTTGGGTTGTCATCATTCTTCCCCTTCTGTTCTTAATTTTTATTTTGGCTGTTCAATTTTGGATCCTTTAGCCAAGAAAACCCTAGCAAAAACTCCATACAATCTATAAATTGGAACTGAAAAGGAGCAATCCCAGTGTTTTAAGAACAACCCATCAAATGATTTCCGATCCAAATCTGATACTGTACGCTTGCATTGCGAAAGGACCCACGATTCTTGCGGAATTTTCTTGCAAAGAGCCGGGAATCGAATCGTTAGCCCAGAAATGCATCGAAAAAACCCCTCCCTTCCATTCAATGTTCACTCATACAGCTTCTAAAAGAACCCACACCTTCTTAATCGACGACCCTTTTGTGTATTTCCTCATTTCCCACGAAAATCTTCACAAATCCGAGTCCTTTTGGTTCTTGAATCGCTTGAAAACTGCTTCCGAGGATTTTCTTCTCACTGGTTTGATTGTGGGAGCTGATGATTTGACCCCGAGTTGTCTCCAGTCCCATTTCAATCCGATATTTTCTGAGCTAATGGCTTTGGATTTGGTGTTTGTTGGGTCTCCGGTGAAAGACAGTCGAAACCCAAGTATGGATTCCGACAGAGGGAAAGGAACCATGGTGGCTCCGCTGCTGGGGCAGCCAGTTAAGGGGTTAAAAAAGAAGAAAAGGTCCGGTGGAATGGTGGAGGTCAACGGCGGTGATGGGGTTGGGATGGATAACACGGTTGATGTTCATGTGAGTGATGATTTTAGAGATTTCTCAGTTTCCATGCAAAAGAGTGGTGCTTTGGGTAGTGGTGGGGAAAGGCAAAAGGCTAAGCAAACTTGGAGGAAACATGTCTGGGTGGTTTTGATATTGGATTTGCTCGTCTGTGCTACTTTATTCGGGATTTGGTTATGGGTTTGCAGAGGCTTTCAATGCGTTGATGCTTGAAAAGTTCTTTCTTTTTCAACGGTGCAATGGGGAATTGTGAAATATTGTAATTTGTAAGTGGTTGATCTTCTCTGGATTTTGCAGTTCTGGCTTCATTGAAGTCTTTTTGTTGTTGATTTTCAGAACAAAGTCTCGTTTTTTCAGTTATTGGTTTGCAAAATTACATTTAATTGCACCAGTAACTGTTTATACCTACAGCATACAGATGAAAAAAAAAACACCCTCTGCTGCCATTGTTGTTGAATCATGAATGCTTATATTCTTGTTGCTTTTGAGCTTTGTTGTTGCATTTGTATAAGTATTCCCCTTTTTATAATGTAACAGTCTCTATTTTTCTCTTCAGAATGATTATGATTTCCTTCAACATTTCAATAAAAATATGATTGTAATTTATGTTTCTTCTTGTGAAAAATGTTCATATTATGTCCACATCCGAGTCATCTTCAATATAGATTAGAAACATAAAAGTTCTTGAAACAAGAAGGGATTTAGTGGAACTCTTTGGCATTGGGGAAGATACAGATCTGGTGTTGTTTTTGTCGATGGATTACTCGCCTACTCGGTATGTATGAGGTTAACTTTTCCTTTTTCAGATTGTAAATTGTTTACAGGCACAAACTTGCACTACTCTTTGATTGTTCTTGAAGTGACATAGCATTAACATGGGTATGGGGATGTATCCATATCCGACATACATCCAAATCCGAGTAACGTAGGTACTCGGTGCATCTACTTCTTATCTTTCATCATTTTCATAAAGGAACGTTGCTCTAGATTCCCTATCTGTTTTGTGCTTGTGATGAACTCAAAGTTTCTCCTACTGCCTGTTGCAACAGTTGTTTTTCCCTTTGGGAACCGACCGGTAATGGAATTTTTTTCAGGAAAGAGAGCAAAACATGGCTTATCTTGCTGTATACATTTTGCTGCCAGGAGTGATTTGTTGAGTAGCATTAGGTTCAATACACACACATCATATGACTAATTGTCTATCGATTCTCTTTACGGTACCTGATGAACAAGATTGTTAAATTTTTCTTATGAAAATGATGGAAAATGGTTGATGTCTTGTGTGTTAACCATGCTTTTGTTTTTATTAGCAGAACTCACCTGTGCTTGATATATAGTTTTAGTTTTAGTTTTAGTTTAATTTGAAAGGTGTAATTTGGCATAATTTGGACTTGAGATGTAACCTGCAGGAGAAGGTAGGAGTAAAACTTGTGGTGCCAATCATTTTGTGTAGATGGTTCAAGTTGTTAAAGGGGGCTGAATCGTGCCGATCATCTGGAACTGGTTGCCTTTGCAGAACAAATGACAGTGAAAAATGAGAAGTAGGCCTTTTGTTGGCGGCTGCTCCGCATCGAACTGGAGTCGGAGCGGCTGCAGTCCCATGCGAAAGGACCGAACCAGGATATGTCACAGCTCAGACACGGCAATGTGAAATCAGAGGCATTGCTATTGGCGAAAGACGAAGAATTCGATTCCTTGATCACAAGACCAACTTAATAAATCTATACAAACTAATAAATACTTCAGTAGCAAATACAACTTTGCTTGATAGGTCTCAAGAAAATCCCAAACCAGATCCAGTTGACAAAGAAACTAATACTCCAGTAGCACTAGGTTCGGTTGTAAATTCTTTCCAAAATAGCCTCTGCGTCTGTTGGGACGGAGCTCGACAACATAGTCACGCGATTCTCCGATCCGATGATACAAGATCTTTGTTCCAGGAAGTTCAAAGAGGTCTCGAGGCTCGAACAGCTCGAATCATCGGAGATCTTGAAGGGACTTTGGCTTGTGAGGGAATGATGCATTTTAGAAGCTGATATGACAATATCGTACAAGAGCTTTGAATTTACATCATTTGTAAACTGTAAACCTCTCAAACAAGTATATAATAAAGCTGTATTCGAATAGAACGATAAAAATATATATATTTTTCAAAAATTTTAATTGATTTAGGTTCCGTTCGGTAGAGCTTCTTTACTCAGCTTTTGAAGAAGTTTCACCGAACGAGCTGCTTTGGCGTCTCTTTATGTAGGATTTGCTCTCAACCACGGTCTTTAGAGAGGCCAGAAATTTCAGCTTCTTCCCTAAACACAGTTTTTTCATCGAAACTATGGTTTGGTCAGGGGCGAAACATAGGGGTTTAAGGGGTTTGGTCCCTCAATTTTTTTAGAAAAAGGTAAAATTACCTCTATAATCCCTTCAAAATTTATAAAATTTTAGTTTGGCCCCATTAAAATTTTTAATTTCATTTTGGCCCTTTCATAAATTTTTAATTTTTTTTTATTTCATTTTAGTCCCCTTTATATATTTCTGGTTCCGCCCTGGGTTTGGCCCGTCCTACTAAACGGAGCCTTAGTATTTGACTACTCTGTGACATAATTACAGATTATTTATTGAAAGAGAATGAAAATTAAATTTTAATGTCTTATAATTAAATTAAGAAAATGATGGGTTTTGTATGAACAAAATACTGTTGTTGTTAGGTGAGAATTAGTCTTGAATATTTATTCCTGACGCAGTAAAGTCGCCATCATATCAACCATATATCTTAACCCCTTTTATTTCTTTTTATTTATTGGATAAATTACACATGTAGTCTCTAAACTATAAAAACAATAGTTTTTATCATTAATTTTGTAAAAGTTATAAAATGGTCATTAAATTGATATCAAATTATTATAAAATGGTCATTGAATTAACCAAATTGTTGTATTATCTTATAATGTTCATCGATTATTTTGTAACAATTCGATAAATTTAAATATTATTTTATAATTTTTGAATGATCTATAACTGATGATATTTTTCTATAGTGTAGTGACTATATGTGTATTTTACCCTTATTTGTTTCCCGCAGGAAAATAAAAGTATAGAATATTCAAAAATGTCCGGCTCCTTTCGGTTTTCTAACGTAGCTTTTGACTCCATCAATTTGCTTTTGCGTATAATAAAAGATTTCATTAATTTTGTTAAAAGAAAAAAAAATGGGCGTTTCGGACCGTTTTAAATTTGGATGTTACATGCTAACTTATTAAAAGTATTATATAAGTCCTTTACCATAATGTGAAGTGCTTTTTAGTCCATATAATTTTAATTTTAACACAATGATCCTTGTATATTCAAGCCTCGAATTCAACATCTCTGTAATCTAAATGACTTGCGTTTAGGGTCCAAAAATCTTGATTGAACGGGAAAACATGTTTCAGTCATCGTGCTAATATGTTTGGATTTAAAAATTTAAACGTGGTTTTGGGAAAAACAAGATAGAAATAGCTTTTGCGTTTCGTCGTGATTTTCACACTATATTTTTATATAATCGTGATTTTTTATAAAATAAAAAATTAAACATAAATCACATTACTTTAAAATCAATTATACACAAAATTAATTTTATAAAATCACAATGATCTAAAATAAATTATAACACCGCAAAACCAAACACACACTTAGTCTGATCAAAGACTAATAATTTGAGTGTTTCGATCAATCATAACTCCAAGCTATATTCAATAAGTGGAAAAATTATTGCATGGTCCCGGACCACCACGTCATCCATGGTCCCTCCCACTAAAAATCAGCCATATAATTTATTTTTTTCCATGTCATTTTTTCCAAGGATGAATCTTCATCTTTTTAAGCCATGTAAATAGGGAGTGGGTAGTTACATAGAAGTTGATTATAAATAAAATAATGACATGGAAAAAAGAAAATTATGTGGCTTATTTTTAGTGGATAGGGACCATGGATGACGTGGTGGTCCGGGACCATGTAATAATTTCTCCAATAAGTGGGACCCGCAAAGGGATTTTCGTTATATTTTCTCACCATCCAAACGGGTAAAAAGAAAAGAAGAAGAAAAACAGGCATTTTCTCGTGAATACGAAGCGCCAGGAGCGTTTGTTGTTGCTCTAACGACCCTTGCAGTTCACATTCATCGTCACCCATTTTATAAATCTAAAAAACTGGAGATTTTTACTGTGTGGGAAAAAGGGTTTTGTTTGATCAGTTTTTAGAAGAGAAAATGGAGTCGGAGTGTGGAAGTGAGAAAACTCCTCCACCAAAGCTTTCACTATATTCGTTGCCGAGTAAAGCCAAAGAGCCGTCGTGGATGAAAACGCCGCCGATCCACACCTCCGTTTCGATTCCGTTCCGGTGGGAGGAAGCACCGGGCAAGCCTAGGCCGTGTGGCGCCGCTAGTCCGTCGAAGCCCCATAGTGTAAGATGCCTGGAATTGCCTCCGAGGTTGTTAGCTGAGGCTAAGGTTTCTCCGACAACCATCTTGGATGGGCCTGATGCGGCGGATCGGTTCGTGTCTCAGACCTTGTCGTTTCGGAAAGGGAGTCCCGACGACAGGAGGGTGAGTAAGGAGAAAGCAGTGTTTGGATCGAGTAGGTGGGGGAGTTTTAGAAAACCCGGACGAGTTGTTCAGGGAAGTTTTGACTTCTCATCTACTCCGGTTGTTGATGGTGGCGGCACTGGTGGCGGTGCACAGGTGAAGATCACCAGGGTCAGACGGAAAGGGAGCTTGTCGAGTGTTTCTGAAGCTCGGTCACACGTTTTGGTAAGTGCCGAAATCATACTTCTCTCTATTCTTCTCTTTGTTTTTTCTTTTCATTTTCACCATTGTTATGCATAGAACAAACATGTACTCGTCGATTTTACAACTTTATGTTCAAAATTCTTTAATTTTCTGGGGATTTTACTCATTTACTTTTGAACGGAAAACCCTGAATAATATAGATAAATAGATTGATAATACATGTGAGACTGGTGGTCGAGCTTATGGTCATACTTTAGAATTCTTTACGTTCAACAATAAAAAAATTAAACACTGCACTATAATCATAATTTTTAAATTTTAAATCTTAAAGATTAGACCTTATATCTTATATCATAAACCATATTTTCTAACTGGACATAGTTAAGGTGTCAAAAATAGGTAGAGAATTTCTTTTCCATGCATGTCTGTCTTTTAGAAAGATACGTCGAGAATAACTCGGTGATTAAAGTAGGCAGGATGAACAAATGTGATGACGCTAAACGTTTCGGTTAGCATCACGAGATAAATTAATAAAAAAATATGTAGAAGTACAAAATTACAAAATTTTAAGTATAAAATCATATTGTCAATAAAAAAAATCCAAAATAATTAAATTATAAAAGAATTTAAAATTTTTAGAAATTACAGTGGCCACTCAAACACTCATCCCTACCTATTATATGGATAAAAATTTTATTTCTTTTCGGTGCCTCTACTTATGTCATCATGCTCAAAATTAGGTTTAGGATCTTAGGTTAGGGCTTAAGAAAATTAGGATAGTTGTAGGGTATAGGGTTTAGCATTTAAAATTTAGGGTTAGATTTAAATTTTAATTTTGTAATTTTTTTTTAGTGTTGAGAC
This sequence comes from Hibiscus trionum, assembly GCA_030270665.1. Taxonomy (NCBI): domain Eukaryota; kingdom Viridiplantae; phylum Streptophyta; class Magnoliopsida; order Malvales; family Malvaceae; genus Hibiscus; species Hibiscus trionum. The sequence goes on along the minus strand of BSYR01000045.1, from coordinate 7,937,716 downwards.
ATAACGAGAGAGACCGAAAAGGAGCATAGAATTTTTATCCCCAATAGATAATAACCGGTTACATATGACTTGGCCCTTTAGTTCTAGTTATTACCATTATCTACTAAATTAATAAGCATTTATTTAGAGTGTCTGATTATAGAGACCCCTGTCAATGCAAATGCAGGCAAGCATTTACGAGAGCTTGAAGCAAGTGGTCCCATGGAGACGTGGGCAGGAAAAAACGAAGAAGAAGGGATCCTGAACTCATTCCCACCGTTTGATCTGTGAGATGAGATCAGTTTGACTGCTGTACAGGAAAACAATGATTTCACAATATTAATACATCTCAGGGTACGTAATCTGCTGTGTTATTGCCTATTGGTCTCTTTCGTGCAATAAAGATTAGTTTAGAGCAGAGAGCCCTAAGCTTTCACAGATTACTTCTGTGTGAAATTGTATTATATTGAATCATAATATAATATAAGTTGGTCAATGCAAATATCTGTTGTTTTGGTGTACATATTTGAATTTTGCGGGTGAAATACTCTCTTCTTTTCGTTTTTTTCTATTTTCTAAATAAGATTAAGATTTATTAATAAAATAAATTTTGAAGCCATTAATTGAGTATGATATCAATTATTACTAGTTTTTTTATCATTAATTTCAACAAATGGGTGTGACTTAAAACATATATTATATGTACAGTGAAAGTTTTTTTTAATTAATTGAGTGATTTTTGTGATAAAGGATGATAAATATGTTTAGGTGATTCAAGTTTGGAAAATATAATTTATAAATATATCATATATGTGAATTTATTCATATATGAAAACAGATTAAAATACTATCTATAATCAAATTAAAAGATTACAGAATATATATTGAAAGTTAGGTATGGTATTATGAGACCCAAGTAATCAGATGTAAATGAAGAATAGGCATTGCAGTCAATAATTAATAGGCAAGTGCGCCATGTATGAAAAAGAAAGAATAATTATATTATGGTTTGGTTTATCACATTGATTATGATTTTATCTAATAAAAATCACATTTTATTATATTTTTTTCGATATTTTTTCAACCAATAAATCTTTACTAATTCTAAATATGTTTTCAAAAATGTGTTTGATAAGACATATCTTTACCCTTTATATTAAAACCTCTATTTTTTCCATAAATATGGAATGTTAAATCTTATTTTTTCCTTAACTTAGAAATTTCATAATAAAAAAATATATATATATATATATATATATTATTTGGTCTTTTCAATTTTTAGGGTTTTGTCTTGACTAATCCGGATCGACTTACGTTGCATACCTGACTTTGGTGGGTGAGTATGGATGACAACGGGGCGGGTGGGTTTTTGCCCGACCTGGAAAATTTAAAATTTCAACCTGACCCGGCCCGAGTTTCATATATCTTTATCCCGACTCGACCTGATATAATAAAAGTATGAACCGACCCCGACCCGACTCGAAATTTTAATATAAAAAAATTGATTAAACCCGACATGACCCAAAGAAAATTAATAAAAATATTTATATATAAAAATGTAATAAATATAAATGTATATATTTATAAATAAAATTGGGTCAGGGTGGGTCGGGAAATTTCCACCCTAAACTCGAACCCAACCTGACTCAAACTTCTTTAAAACCTGACCCGATCTAAAATTCAAAAAATTCGACCTTACCGGATCGGGTCGAAACCCGCCAATTTCAGGGTTTTTGCCATCACTATGAGTGAGTCTCCCACAAGGAATTTTCTGCATACACAATACCTCGAACTCGAGACTTGCTTAAGCGGAACCGAATTACTTACCATTTGGACCAATCCATGTTGGTAATAATATGTATTTCTTTAATTATCGACATTCAATTTATTGGTTAACTAATATAAATGAGGTACTGTAGAGGCTCGTTATAGAGGCGATCCTTCCAACCTAATTTGTTTCTTTCACAATATTAAAATTCAAACACTTAATTATATATATATATAAGTTCCAAAACGATTCACAATCTAAAAAACCACACTCTCAATTTAAGCCAATGAGGCATGGGCTCTCCTCTAACTCGATGTACTTTGGAATAGTTGATTCTATTTATAGTCATATGAATGTGCTAATTTATACTATTAAAAATTTAATTGAGTTTAATGTCATGAGACAACTAGACGCAGTCTCAATTTAAAAATTACCAAATAATCTTTATTTTAAATTAGATTGGTAAATTTATTTTAAGATTTTTTGTGGCCCTCCCGGTTCTTTAAGACTTTGCCTTAATTAATCTGGGTCGACCCGTATCACACACCTGATTTTAGTGTGCGAGTCTCCTAGCAAAAACTTTCTACATATACAATGCCTCGGACACGAAACCTGCTTAAACGATACCAAACTATTTACCTCTTATATCAATCCTCGTTAACAAAATTTATTTCAACAAAATATAATCTCTCATAAATTATTATCTTTAAAAATATATTTTTTTCACTCTGAGGTGTGGATTCCAGCGTACAATGAGGGCTATCTATCTCCAGTCGGTTAACATTAGGTTGTTTTCTTTCTTTAATTAAGTAATTAACTTAGTCACGAGTTAATCAAATATTGATTTAATTAGAAATTATTAAATTATTCTCACTATAAATAATTATTAATGTTACTATAATAATATTTTAATCTTTTTATACTGTTATAAAATGTTTAAATAAAATAAAATAAACTGCTTAAATATTGAACAGAAAATTAATATATTCATAAACAAGTTCTTTACTACTTCACCTATACTTATTTTATAATGAAATTTTTATACGTATTTAATTTTTTACATAAAATATTTTTCTTTCACCTATACCGTGCCTTATAATTATAGCAATGATTTTGCTTATCCATTTTATTTTATGCTCCATAAATAAATTACTTTAACCTTAATAAGAATATTAAAATGTTTTACCAATCAGTGTTGGGTGCATTGGTAAGGTACATTGTACTCCTAAATAGAGGACACGAGTTCGAACTTTAGAGACGACATTGTTGAGAGAGGCAACCTCGCATCCCGAATATAGACCGTAAAACGGACATGTATATTACCAAAAAAAATATTAAAATGTTTTACCACAGAGTTGGGCCAAATACTAAGCAAAGCCCTAATTAATATCACCCTGCTGAAGAAAGTCCATAAGAGACTGGGACAAATATTCTGGTGCAGCCCACTGAATTTGTACATTGATAATTAAGATTTAAATTTGAATTTATATTCAAATCGAATATTATATAAATTTATTATGAGCGATTTTTATGAATTCAGTTTATTTTAATCTAACCTAAGTTATTTAATACTTTGTACATCAAAAAATATACCACACTCTGAGAAGGTAGTATATGTTTATATTTTTTTAACTCTTTTGATAATGCACACATATTGCAGACAAAGATGCTGAAATTCAGGTTTTCTATGATGAACACCATCCACTTTTTTATTGGTAGAGATATAAATGAACTGAGCTCGAACTAACAAAACTTTGTTCGTGTCCATTTGTTTTATTTTTGAATGTTTTCATGTTCGTTTGTTTAGCATTCACAAACATTTTTGTTTAACGTTCGTGCAATTTCGCTAACATGTTCATATAAAGATAAAAGGAAAAAGGAGAACATTGTAAGCGAGCTTACAAATGAGCTTGTTCGTGAATATAAACGAATCAAGCACATACCTATTTGTATTCGTTCGTTTATTAAACGAACATAAAAATGTTGTCACTATGTTCATTTACACCCATATCTACTGGGATAACTCGTTGGGTTGAGTTCAAAATGATACTTGAACTTGACTTTTTAGTCTAAATTAATATGTACAGTAAATGACTTATTTGAATCATATAATTAAATTTAGGTATCAATTTAAATCTAAAATATCAAATTTAATTACATAGGCTGAAAATAATTAAATTTAAATTATATATTAAAATTAAATTCAGGTTCTAAAATTATATATTAAAATTAAAATTCATATTGTAAAAGTTGGCATTATTATATAAAAAATATCGTATAAATAGTTATTTACGTAAATGACTCCCAACTAATGTTATTTAGAAAAGTGACCTCCAAATCGTTCACGTAAGTCGAACTTGCGTTCTACAAAAAGCGAGTTTCAAAACTCGCTTTCTACAGAAAGCGGGTTACATGTTAAAAACGCAGGAAATCATTTTTTTCTTTTTTTACCAACTTATTCAACACGGAACTCACATTTTATAAAAAAACGAGTTTTGAAACTTATTTTTTGTACAACACGAATTCACCTCACATTGACGATTTGAAGATCATTTACGTAAATAATTATTTAAAAAAAAATTCTTTATATAATAATGTCGTAAAAGTTTATATTTATCATAATAAAGAAGGGGAAATGATGTTGCAGCAGCCCATAGTGGGAGCGGGACCTATGCAATTCCCACCAATCACGCCACTCACTGGTTTCCAATCCCAAATACAAGACTCCATAAAAACGAGAAATTATTATATGGACCCTTCCCACCACGTCATCTATAGTTCTTAGTAATAAAAAAAATTCCACGTCATTATTTTTTTCATATCATTTGTACACTAGGATTATATTTTCCAAATCATAGTGTCGTATCAAATTAAAAATAAATTAGGGTTTACTATTCCCTTTTTTTCTTCAAGAACGATAGCTTCCTCCATTACCGATTTGCAGGTTGGAATCCGTTAAGGTTAGTCCTTTAAACTGCAATAGCTTCTTCCCTTTCTCTAAGATTTTTTATTATTATTAAAGACCATGGATGACGTGGTGGAACGGGTCCGTAAAATAATTTCTCCCATAAAACAATCTTTACTCATTTTTTATGGCCACTATAATTCACGATTTCAACATTCCGTTTCCACCTTCCAATAACAAGGTATTAGATTAGATCATACAAAATTTGAGATATAAATCCTATATTCTATAGTTTATTTAATTTTATTCTGTAGGATGCACTTATTTATTTTGTTAAATTTCAAGATTCAATACGGGGAAACCTTAAAAACCTTAAATATAAAAAAGAATTATCAAATTATTGTTATATCTGAGAAGATGCAATGACATTAATCTCACATTAAAAAGAAAAAAAAAAAGAGGTCAGATATATAAACGGTGGCGTTGTACATTCTATTAGATATATCTTTTAAAAAGAGAATAATGATCTCATAACATTATAACGAGACGATCTAAATCTCATAGGATTGGAAATGATTAGTGGTTAGAATTTGGAACAGGCCGCGATTGTTTACCTCACAAAATGGGATAAGATATTAGTTGATAGTAAATATAATGCGTTAAACGAGGGCCATGCAAATTAAACCATCAGTTCCTCCGCAACAGGCGGGGAAAAGACTCATCTAAAAGCAGAAATGGGTCCCCAAAACCCAACACATTCTCTTTGAATTTCAAGCTTTTTTTTAATAATTATATTCCAGTATAAATTAATATGGATTAATATCCTATACACTGACGGTGGAAACTAAAAGTTTCCACAAACGTCTTAATTTATGGTACAAGGAGTTAACTTACGGTATATGGTTTAGGGGTTTATGTGTAAGGGTTTATAATTTAGGGGTAGTTGTTTTAGTTTAAGGTTTAGGGTTATAATTTAGGGTTTATAGGTTATGGTTTAGTTTTTATGGTAATATGGTAAGGATTTATGTTTTAACCTATAAACCCTAAATTACAACCATAAATCTTAAATTGAAACAACTATCCTTAAATTCTAACCCCTACACCTAAACCCTTAAACCCTAAACTAACTCTATATACCCTAAAACTAAGGCGTTTGTGAAAATTTTCAGTTTCTACCGCATGTGTATACAATATTTATCCAATTAATATTTGTATTCTTTTATTACTCAAGCGGAACACGCCACCAAGACCATTTTTTGGATTATTGCATTCCAAGTTCAATAGCCAAAAAATTAAAATTTAGTGAAATAAAACATTAAGATTAAATTTTAAATTTTTAATATATTTAATTTGAGTTAATCGATTAATAAATAAAATATAAAAAAATTGTATAAAAGAAAATTGAAACCAACATTGAGGAGTGCGATCCTGCTATGATTGCACCGAGTCAACGTGCTTCACTACCTCCCATGAAAGCTGCTTACTTTAGCCCCTTTTTATTTAACTAAATTGCTTTTGTTTTTAATTCTTGGAAGCACACTTCAAACCAAATGTTTGGACAAACTTGAGCATTAATATATATATATATATATATATATATATATATTCCAAATATGAAACAAATGTTTTAGTAGAAAAACGAATGATGTTTATCTTAAAAAAATATGAGTTTAAATTACTTTGTGTGCATATAAATTATCAAACGCTGAACACCAAAACTTATTTAACTAGGAAATTTGGGACAAACGTCCGTTTTAGTTGCGGAACTCAAAAACGAAGCCTAAAATGAAAGATAATGAGAAGGAAAATTCTATAGCGCTTGACGAGCATCGACGAGTACACTATTGACGAGCACCGATAAATTAATTTATAAAATTTTAAAATTCAAAGTACTTAATGCGTAATTATAATTTTTTAAAAAATTAAAAGTATAATTTAATTAAAATACATTTTCTTAATTTTAATTTTGTTTTAAACATTATTAATCAAAATAATCTATCATCAAATCAAAGAATCTTAAATATTTTAATTAAACTGCATTTTTAAATTTTAAAAAAAATATAATTACTCATTAAATACTTTAAATTTAAAAATTTTATAAATTAATTTATCAGTGCTCATCGGTGCTCGTCAATAGTAGTGTTCGTCGATACTCGTCGTAGAAAAACTATCCTAATGAGAAACTGGCTCTTGCCTTTTGCTCAATAAGAACTGTTTGAAATATTTTCATATGGATTCAATTATAAATATTATATTTATTAGTTACCTAATTCGAAATATATTTTCAGGTTTTAGTTTTGGTTCGTCAAAGTTCAAACAATCACCCAAAACAAAAAGACCCGTTCTTTATCTTTTTTTTTTTTTTTTGCCTTTTAAGCAGCTCCCCAAGCCTATAGGCGCCTGTTTCTGTTGTCGTTTTCTAATGTTTAGTAATTTTTTTTTCTTACATAGGTTAGTCTCCGTCAATCATTTAGGCTTCTTTCTGTTCCCATTAGGACTTTTTTTTTAACTTCTGGTGATTTTTAAGGTTAAATGGAGAAGTGGGTCTGAAGCTCTTGGTTTTATAAGTTCAGCTCACAACCAGTGGGAAGAGTAAAGGAACAAACTTGAACAAAAACGAGGTTAGTCTCTGCAATTTTACTCACAAACCCACTTCCTATTCCGGTTTACCTTCAAGTTTTTGAATTTCCAGATTCTGAGAATCAAGGCTTATGCTTTGTTTGGTTAAACTGAAATAACCTTTCATTTAAACCTTCTGAGAACTAGCTGAAATCCCACTTTCATTTTGTTTTATCCAGACAAAACAGGTTTTTCTTCCTACAGTAGGGGCAGGAGTGTATCATCAACTGGTAAAGTTCTGTCTGGTTTTATAATTGTTATTGTTTTCAATTATTTCCTTAACTTGGTTAGAGCTTTGGTAATGTTTGGTTGGAAATTGGAATAATTGCTTTATTGTATCTTTATTAGTTGAAGCTTAGTTTTCAATTTTGTGTACAAGCTTCAATGCTTGCTGCTGTCATATTGCTATTGATTTTGATTCCTTTTGGTTCGTATTTTATAATTCTCTGGGTTCAATGTGGTGTGCCTTAAGCTTGAAATGCTCAAGAGACATAATATTTGATTTGTTTTGATCGATGCAGATCAAGGCGTGTTCGGTCGGTCCGATATTGTTCACGGATTTAATGGCTCCGGCTGCTGCGATGCCCATGTCTCGAGGACCATCCAATTATGACGAGATTTCTATGCAGCAGAGCTTGTTGTTCTCCGATAGTCTTAAGGTCGCTTAGTTCCCATCCATGTTAGTTAAGTGTGAAGCACCGAATTGGCACTTTCAAGTACCCGTGTCCGATTGTATCGGACACGAGTATTTGAATATAGCCTTCCAAATACATGGATAACCTTACTTCATCCTGTGGGGACATGTATACATATCCAACACTCGCACCCGAGTACGAAAATTATGGTTTTATGACACAGTTTCTTTGCTTCAGGATTTGAAAAATCTGAGATCACAGCTCTACTCAGCAGCCGAGTATTTTGAACTATCCTACACCAATGATGACCAAAAGCAGATGTGAGTAACTCGAATTCCGCATAGTTCATACCTTAAATTGTTGATATTGCTGTGCAATTACTGTCATTTTTCTCAGATTGTCATTTGAAAAGTATAAGATCCTCATGTATATGCAGAGTGGTAGAAACATTGAAAGATTATACCATCAAAGCACTTGTGAATACTATAGACCATTTAGGTTCCGTGACATACAAGGTTAATGATCTTTTGGATGAAAAAGTCGAAGAGGTTTCAGGAACTGAGATCCGAGTATCTAGCATCGAACAGGTTAGCTTGGTTTACTTTCTTTACATATCGACAAGTCTAGCCTTCGTTTATTTAGAAACAATGAAGGAACTGATTCACTGATCTATTTTAAGTTTGAGCTTCGAAACTTTTAACAAGACCTTCGAGCATGGGGTATATGTGCATGTATGATTAGTCTAGTTAAAACACCACCTTTCCTTTGCTTCATGGGATAATTCACAAAATACTGAAATTTTCTGTACGGTAATTGTAGAGACTACGGACATGCCAAGAATATATCGATCATGAAGGGATTTCCCAACAGTCGCTGGTGATTAATACACCGAAATACCATAAACGATACATCTTGCCAGGTAATGTACCCTTCTCTATTCATTTTCATGATTTCTCATTCTTTTAGGCATTATAAAGACAATGACGTGTGGTTGTTTTCAATGTATTTGATTACTTTTCAGTTGGGGAGACCATGCATGGTGCAAACTGTACAAAGTCGAAATACCTCGGATGCAGCCTAGATGATGAAGATGACTGGCATCAGTTCAGGAATGGTAGTTGCTCTATCTGTCCTTTTACCATCCTTTTTTACACATTGGACAAGATTCTAATCCAACTTGATCCTACTTGTAATGACTCCTCTAAGCTGTCCGAGCTACAATTCGAGAAACACCACCATCTTCAGTTCGGGAAACCCCGACACCTTCAGCCAGGTAAGGATAAACATTGCATCATATATAATCCTTAGGTACTCAATTGAGTAATTAGAAGCACTGATATTTATTCTAGTAATGATAGTTTCAGAAAAGGACGTTCTCCGTCACCTTCTCCACGGCCTCCACAGCGATCTTCAACCTTTTCCTTTACTGCCACGACACCGAAGAAAGAACTAGGTCAGATGCATATTCGACTTCATTTTATTTTTGAACTGCAATCCTATGCATTTTACGTTATGAATGTATGTGTATCGTCACTGATGATGTTTATTATACATATAACCAGAGAAGCGAACAGTATCACCGTATCGATTCCCACTTTTACGTTCGGGATCTATGAGCAGGCCTACAACACCAAATAAGAGCCGGCCAACTACTCCGAATTCAGCCAGTGCAAGGCGGCGGGTGAGCATAGAACAGTTTAACCCGTAATTCCGTATGCATAGTAGGAAACTGTATAGGGTTAACTCGAATAACAACAACTAACATGCCAATGAAGCATTGCAACACATGGTTAAAACTTAAAAGTGTCTTAATGCCGAAAACGGTCGATACAGTCTAAACTTTTCCAACTTCAATTTTGCTTTTATTGTTGTTGGTAGTATCCATCGGAGCCCCGGAAATCAGCTTCGATGCGGCTTCAAACCGAGAAAGACATTGAGCAAGTCCCGAGCAAAAGCAAGAGACTACTGAAAGCGTTGCTTAGTCGTCGCAAATCGAAGAAAGATGAGATGTTATACACTTATTTAGATGAATACTGAGAAAAACAAGCAAACTACATGGATGATAGACGGCCAAATGATAAAGAGAGAAAAGGTTTCATTCTTTTCAGTTTCATCTTCCTTTTTAAATCCTATAGAGATATTCCAAAGTGTACAAGGTTTACCATCATATTTCAGCCTACGAGCTATATTTGTATAATATTTCCTTCTCCTAAAGTGTTATTTTACAGTTGTTCTGCAAAATACAATTATGTATGTGATTTGTTGACATTGGTGGAGCTTCTTTTTCAAGTTTGTGTGAAAGGGTTGAATTAACTTTTCTACAGTCATTTTATTGTCCTATACTTTCCTACGTCAGATACTATTAAAAATATAAATACAAAAGTTCAAATTATTTAAAAAATTAAGCGGACTGAGAGGTTGGATTTTTTAAGCAAGATCAGTGGTACAAATCTTAAAATTGTGAATGGAACAAACTAAGTTAAAAGGGTTGCCACCCGACACAAATTAACATACCAATAGATCGAATATTCGTTTCGCATCATTTTTATTTGGCTTAATACCCAAATAGGTGCCCAAACTATGTTTGTGGATCACCTTTGGTGCCTAAACTATTTTTAATTTTAAATAGGTGCCTAAAGTTTCAATTTTGGTCATTTTAAGTGCCTAACCGTTAATAAAAAACTGTTAGCCAATTAAATTATGACATGTGGCATGTTTTTAATTTTTAATTTCTTTTAATTAAATTTTAAATAAAATTCAAAATTTAATTTTCTAAAAAATTAACAGTTTTAAATATTTACAAAACAGTCCCAAATCCCTAACCTAAATCCCCAAATTACCGTCGATGTCACCGTTTACTACCTCACCGGAGGCCACCACTACCGCCGCCGGACCACCACGACCGTTTCCCCCAACCACCCATCGCTGATAACCGACGGTAGGTGTGCAAACGACTTCCTTTTACGATTTTGGCTTCTTTCGACGTTAGGAAGCCGATCAACACACCTACCGCCGTTTACTGGCGATGTGTGGTTGGGGAAATGATCTTGGTAGTCCAGCGGCGGATATGGGGGGTGGCGGCGAAACCATTGGTGGCGGGTTCGGCCGGGGAAGTTAAGGATTTCAAATTTGGGGTCATTTTGTGAGTTTTGGGAAATTTAAGGTTTTTTTTAAAAAAAATAAGTTAAAAAATTAAAATTTAAAAATAATAAAAAATAAAAAAATATTTTTTAATAAAAATAACTGTAGTTAACAGTTAGGCATCTAAAATGACCAAAATTGAAATTTTAGGTACCTATTTAGAGCTAAAAATAGTTTAGGTACCAAAAATGATCTACAAGCATAGTTTGGGCGGTATTAAGCCTTTTTATTTTGACGTCCAAAGTTCAAGGCAATAGCATATGTGATTAAGATATTCCCAAGCCAGGGGTAGAGCGGTCCAAGGCAATAGCATATGTGATTAGGATATTCCAAAGCAAGGGTATATTATTTTGGCATAATGTTAGAATCCTTCTCTCCTTTGTAAACTTATATTTTAACTACAGCCAGAGCCAGAGCCAGGCACATCCTCTTTCCCCTTCTATATGCTTTTTTAATATACCGGTTATTGTATTGTATATTGGTGATTGTTCGAGAGAAGCGAAGACATTAATCCAACATAAAAAAAGGAAAGCGGTGATACTGCACAGACATATCTTTTGAAAAGAGGTAATAATCCCGCTTACTCTGTTTCATTTCATGGAAACATTTATTTATCTATACTTTGTGTTGGCTAATACAGAAGTCACCTCAGGCTCATCAGCTTCATCTGGTATACAGAAACAAAGATAAGCCATGAAAGAGCATGCTCATTGCTCGGATCCACCAACTTAGCCTACCCTTTCACTTCCACCTGCTGGTTATCCTTCATTTACACTCTTGAGGTCTTTCTACTTGGTTCGCACGATAACATACAATAAAAGGGTTAAAACAGCCGAGTCGATGGGGGTGGTGTCACAATGGTGACAAATTTATAAAACCTGCAAAAGAAGAAGATGATTTGAGCAAATTAAGTTCAAGTCTGGGTTTTAAACACAAGTAAAAGATACACACAAAATTTACCAGTTAACAAAATGGGGGCTATTTGAGGGAAGAAGCTTCAACTCTAGCTGGTTTTAGCCTCTGTAAAGCACTTCTTGCATACTTCAATGCCATCATAAATAAGCTGAATATATATAATATGTAAATGTGGATCTTCGCCAAGATTCTGTTGCCTTCCCTTTCTACGCTTGTTCTGCTTGACGCTTCTGTTACACCTCGATAAAGTAAAAGCCAAAATTTGACATTAAAATCACGAGTAGAATATCAGAACTTTCAAGTAAATTCTAGTCTATTTTATCTGTAATGACCCCCCATAATAATTATCTATAATCGGAGTAATATCCAAGCATTTAGTTAATAGATTAGAGGTGAATACTGAAATTTACTGCATTGAACTCAATCTGCTGATCCAGTGCAGGAGAAAAGACTTTCAAATTTAGAGAAGAACACACCAGAACTTTTCTTGGGGACATTGGTCCATTCATGCGGGCTCATCTTCATTTCAGATGCCTTTATCAAGTCGAGAAGAGCTTGATTAACCTGAAAATTAGAGAATAATTCAGTCTAGTAAAGATTCTTTCCTCAGGCAAATACAGTAAATTAGAACTTATAAATTTTATTTCAGTATTGAGATACAGTATATATATCTACTAATAATGGAAGGCACCCACTTGGATGACGAAAAATTACCTCTTCTGTTCTCTCATGAGTTACTAGATGTGCTCCGTGAAACTCTACCATTCTAGCAACAGGTTGTAGCTTCTGTGCAAGCCTCCTTGCATGATTTATTTGAGCAATGATATCTTGCCTGCACATTGAAAAAATGTTAAATTAGCCTAGTGTAATTTTTTTGTTTTGTTTTTTTAAATAGTCTAAAGGTGATTATAAGTTGATATCTGTTCATAGATATTCTTATCTAACCCTTTGACAAAGCACGTACACTTTGCAGAGGTTGCGATAGAAACCGGGTCTCCTAGGATGAACATATCTGCTTTTCCACTAGGACCGCTTGTTGGTTCGAGTGTAATCTATTTCTAGAGATGATCATTATGATGCATAAAAGAATTTAGCATATTACTGTTTATTTCAGACATGGAACACCACAATCCCTATCAGACTTGGCATCTTGTAACCAATATTAATATATACAGATGGGGAGGGATCCACTTACACTAATGTAAAACTAAGAGAGTTTTACACATCTTCATAAGTTTTTCTACAAATGATATTTTAACCATGCATTAAATTGAAAATATCTAACTATTTATTTTATGTAAAAACTTTTCAACCGTTAAATATACATTAATGAAGTCAGTACTTTTTTTTTCCGAATCATAATGAAGTCATTACTTTGGATCGACATGATAGAGAGATCAAATTGATTCGAAAATTTATATACATAATAAGTATAATGCAATTAATAAATTCAATGGTTGATTGGTTAAAATATTAATCGTATAAAAACTTACGGAGTAAAACTCACTTAGTTTTATACTAGTGTAAGTGGATCCCTCTCCTATATATATATATATATATATTTCAAAGTTCAACTTGGAAACCGGAACTGTTAAGAAGATCAAAAGTTTGGTTTCATAATTAATCTGTATTTAATGTTGCAATAGCATTTCACAGCAGACCAAACATCATAAAGCACACCGAGATTTAATAGGAAATTCCCACACTGAATTTTGTTTGATAATTGGAGGGTTTTTTCCTTTTTAAAGTTATGACTTAAAATTGTATCAACAATTCCAATCATATTGCAGTTAATGAATTGAATAACTAACGTACCAACAATTGAATCAAATTAACTTACTAGAATAAATCTAAATTAAATTCACACATAGTGGAATTTAAACATAAGACCTCAAAATTACCGTGGCATACTTGCCAGTTGTCACTAAGCCAAGGCCTCATTGGTTAGATAATTAAGGTTTTATTTCAAAGTCCAAAGATCTAAGAAGGTCCATTACACGAAACACCAAGAAAGAGGAGCACTTACAGATTAAAGCTTATACCCTATTTTACACGGAGAGAATTGTTACTAGGCCTAGAATTACATTATCTAATTCTAATATCAGTAGCAACTTGCTGAAACGCCAGTAGATTTCTGTATGAACTAGGAGCATTAACAATATACTCATATAACGTGCCATATTCATCGAGGATAAGAAGGTTATCAAGAAGATGACTCTATTTTCTTTCTCTCACCACATGCTAAAACTGGGAAAAAGATAGGATCATTCTAGCATATGTGAAGTGCAACTAAAATCTAAAACCTCAATTAACTCAAAATATTTATATTTTGCAAAAGCCATGGACTGATACATCCTATGACAGTTTGAAGGTATAAGTATTATGAAATCTGTTTTCAGGGTCATAAAAATGCAGTACCTGCCATGAATGACTGATACAAGAAATCCACCCGAACGGATTAGATCAATTTCTGCTTGGGTCATTTTATGTCTCCAGCATGCATTGATTTGACCTTCAAACCCGTAGTTAGATTGCATGCCACTTGCTGTTATGCCTTTTACATAATCCTGCCAAGAACAAGCAAGCATCTTGCAGTTAGCATCTTAGGGTTGATCTAGGATTTATATAAACAATAATATTGTTTCAAAAACTTCATATGCTGGAAACCTCGCATCGATGCTCCTGACAAACAATGATAAAAAAGGCCAACCAAGTCGAATGACATTCGATAGATAATCAGGTAAGGACGGCCTCCTCCTTGAGATAAAGATGATGAGCATATTTCATTTTCAGAGGCATTTTCAATAGGAAAAACCATGATTGTTTCGTGAAACTATAATTTAGAATGAAACATGTCAAAGAGTATTCAATCAAAAGAAACCGGGAAAGAGTTGAAACTTCAAATCTTCAATATGCAGAAAAAAATGCTACTCTTCAATAGTTGCGCAGATAATGATATAGTGCAGTATCATGTATCCATCACCAAGAATTCAGAACATCCACAAAAATATTTTTATTACTAGGTTATGGTTTTATGGTGAACAAAGAGTAAATTTATCATGTCTAAATTGATTAGTACGATTGTCATTGGCCACTAACAACTCCCAGCCTCAGTATTGCTTACTTGATACAAAATTGATCTTCTAGTGTTAGAACCAACAATCTCCTCAAGAAATTCCTGCAATCATACATAGCAAGAAATTATATGAGTTGCTTTTTGCATGAAAAAAATATATTAATTCATTTGTTTTATAAAAGGAACCAAGGTGTATCCTAGATATTTCTTCAACTGAATATTGAATTTGACCTTTTTCAAACTCACAAAACTCTAAATTTGACATTTCAGACACTAGTTCCGAGAGTTACGAAACTTGTGCTAAACTACACCTCACTGTCATAACTCATAACCCAATGCAGTTATCTGCAATTTCACATTCTATGTGATACAGAAGGGGTGTGATTATTGGATACTGCTTTATGTCAATGCATCTGAAAGACTGAAACGGATATGTTTATTTTTGTTCTTTTTTTTTTTGGAATGCCATATCCCTATATCCATGTCCGAATATGAGTAAGACATCGGTAATTTAAGACAGATAAAGAGTTGAAGCAACATAGTTCACATTCACAAAAAATGATATTGTTAACAAAGAACAAAATTACTTCTGAGTAGTGCGTGTCTAAGTCCACTGCTGCTCTTTGCTCAGGAGTTTTTGCCTTTAAAAATCGAATTGCAATGGATAGAGATTTTCGGTCAAGCTGCAAGAGAATCAAACAAGTTAAACACCAGGTCCTGCTGATATAAGTTCCAAAAGTATAGCTGATGGGAACAAATTAATTTTATATCAATATGATTAGCTCCATTACACTTTACAAATGATACTAACATCATATTAGATGATGACCAGGGATTAACTGTTAACTGTTATGCTTCTTTCTCAAAGGACAAAGATATAACGATGAGAAGTGACATCCGGAGGAACCTGGTAGATCAAAGGAGTCTTTCTAAACTTAGAGAGGAACTGCTTAGCAGATTATGATAAACCTTTTTACTACAAATAATGATTTTTTTTTCTTTTTCTTTTCATAGTTTCGTTTCCCAAAATCGATCATCCGTGTTCTACAGTTTAGCACATGATCCCAAACTGTGTCATACTCTTAATCTCTACAGTTCGCTTTTAAGTTTCTTAAGCCGTGCTAACAATGCATGGATATGCATAAAACTCATCTTATCAAGTTTATGAGACAATGAAGAGATAGGGAAAGCTCAATTGCCTACTTGTTTGATAGGACTAAATTCAGTAAACATCAATGCTGACTAATGAAAAAGAAATTGAAGACAGTCCACAGCATAATAGAAGATAAAAAAGATACCTTTGGGACACATTCAAAACCTCCACCTGTTACATTAAGTAATGCCAAAGAAAGAATTCTATCAGGCACCAGTGCCGCCATCTTACAAGCAATCATAGCTCCTGTTTTTGGATAACAAATTCAAGCAAGCTTTACATTAAAAGAAAGATTACCATTTCTTGATAAAGTAAAGAGGAACAACAATCATTAATACAAACATAGAAGGTTGAAACTTTTTTCTTTCTTTCAGAATTTATTGCATTTTTGCAATGAAAATTCCAATGAACTCACTCATGACTCACCCATTGAATGCCCAAAAACATGGGCTTTCTTCCAGCCCAGATGATCCAATAAGGCAATTGCATCTTTTGCCATAATTCTCGTCCTGCACTCAACATCCAGAATTTTTTTTAAGAATTCACTTTCCAGGGTCTTCTTCCTCAGCTCGAGTCACTAGTTTTTAACTCACTTCCAGTAGTAAGCAAACGCTACAAAATCCTATGCTTAAAACTTTAACAAAAAATGACTGAATTTAACAAATTACGAACTACAGATTACCGAGAAAAAAGGGGAAAGTGCTTTTATTCAATATAATAATAATATCGACATGAAAGCAGGGGAAAAGGGTTTTGAAAGTCAAAGCATAGTAAAAATTGGAGGCTAAGAACCCGCTAAAAACAAAACAAAAACAAAGGAAATGACTCACGTATAGTCTGATTTTTTGGTGGGAACGGAGCTCCGGCCCATCCCGCGATTATCAAAGGAACAAACCTCGATGCCACCGACCTCATTGTGAGCTCCGTCGGGTTCCCGATCAACCTCCATGGATTCATCGTCGTTTGGCCTATCGGTTCCGGCCAGTCCCTTGATCTGTGGGCCCCACGAGTCGTGAGTCCCCGCCAATCCTGACCGATTCATTCACACAAACATCAGCTACCCAAGAGAGAAAAAAACTACTCAACAAGCATTTGAAAGTAAAACCAAAACCAAAAACAAATCACCTATGATTAAGAGGACTTTGGTAGGGCCGTGACCGTAAGTCCGATAATAAATCTGGATCCCATTGTTTAGAGCTGCGTCGTCGGAGCTCGGCGCTTTCCCTACCTCGCAATACGGCATCGTATCTTGGATTGAATTTGAGAATTCACGCTCCGCCTGGGAAAAACAAATCGATTTTAAATAATACAATTTCAATTCTTTTTTAGTATTTATAGTTTTATTTGTGTATAATCTGAGATAATTCAGATTTCTGCTGCTCCAGAATATAAAAGAAGAAGACGCGCAAGGACGACGGATACTTATACGGGTATGGGGCGATGGACGCGACACGTGGTGGATGGCAATTGGATTTCGCCACGCTGGATAGTTGGTTGGCGCGAAATTGGTCAAAGTCAAAATTTAGATTAAAATTGTAACGCACCGACCTCGCGGGCATCATGGCCCAAGCTTATCAAGCCGTACACGCGGGCATGAGGTATGATAGTTTAGGAGATATGCCCACAGGCCACAGTCCATTGTTGAGAGATAAGGGGAGAAAAACGAAAAATTGAAATCCGAACGTTAGTGATTCAACGGTATATGATTTATAAATTTCAAATTATAATTATTTGAATTAAATTAAATTAAATCGAGTTAGGTTTATGAAATTTAAGTCGAGAAAATTGAGTTGAGTTGATGTTTGCTCACCTATAATTCTATCGCATTGATTTCTCAATAATCAATACAATACAAAAATGCAAGTGTTTTAACATAAAAATAAGTAGGGATGGGCACGGATCTGGACAGGTTTTTTACCAACCCGAACCGACCCGAAAATAACTATCGTAAATTCGAATTCAACCAAAAAATTATACACATCAACCTGAACTCGACCTATGAAAACTATTTTAGGGACCTAATTGTTAAAAAATCAATTTATAGACCTATTTTTTAAAAAATAATTATAGGACCTAATAAATAGTAAAAATCAATTTTAAGGGCTAGTTGTAAAAAATATATAAATATGGGGCATTGTTATAAATATCCCTAATATTATATATATATATATATATATATATATATATAAGAAAATTATAATATTTGTCCCAAGTTATGTTAGATCAGATATTTTTCACCTCAAGTCCAAATTCGACTAGAGCTCACCCTTGATAAAAAGCCAACATGAACTTTTTTTTATAAAAAAACCGACCAATTAAGTCAGGTCAAAACTCGATTGTATCAAGTAAAATATCCATCTCTAAAAGTAGAATATAATTATATTGTGCTAAGTTATACATATAAAAAGAGAAAAGATAAAATTTTAGTTCGTTGTAATTACACCTCACATTTTAATTTTTTTGAATAGTCTGAAGGTGGTTACAAGGTAATATCTGTTCATATATATTCTTAAATCTTTGACAATGTACATACACACTGTAGACGAAGCGATTTAAACTCGTGTCTTTTCAAATAAACATCATCTATTTTTTTACTCAGACATTTGTTAGGTTCACACACGTCACATTTTAATACAAGTATATTGTAGTGTCTAAATACATTTTGATTATGATTTTAACTACTACAATTATAAAAATTATATTCAATCCTTTTGAATAATATCACATTAATTAATTAAATGAAATAAAAATGCATTAATTTATGAATTAAAAGAACATAAAATCCTTATACAAGCTTGTAACATTTAATTAAACTATTAAAATTGCAATTAAACTCATTCCCCTTTTATTAAAAATATAATATTAATCATCAGATTAAAACATTTAATTCTATGAGGACCGCATCACATAATAATAATAATAATAATAATAATAATAATAATAATAATAATTTACAGTTAATTTTTTATTATTGGGTGGGCCTAATTTCTAACCATGTGATCTTGTAGGCTAAGATCGAGATTGTAATAAATGAATTCTTCTATGGACTCATCATTAGTTTTAAATTGGTTCAGTAATTCGTTTCCTTGTTTATTTCCACAAAACCAATAAATAAAATAAAATAAAATTTAAAAATAAGAAAACGACGCCGTTGGGTCCTTCAATCTGTCCACAAAGTAAAGTATCTTAACTGGAAGAAAGTGCATAAAAACCTTTGCAGCTCAATTTCCGTATGACTGCTAACATAAGAAGCTCTGTGCTCGTTTCAGATTCTTCGTCTCCGGCTAGATGCCTAATCGACGTTTGCATTTTCTCGAAGATTTTCCCTAGAAACAAACAGAAGATAACTGAAGGTACAGTCCGCGGAGACGAACAAAGATTTGCTACTCTGAAAACCCTAGACCCGATCCATGACAAGGAGCTGAGCCATCGCCCGGGAAACATTGACGAAAGAAACAAACTGAAATCTCTTTGATTCGAAAGGGGAAAGTTTCGTAGTGTTTTTTAGATGGATAGATCTAGATCCAAGAGGAACTATTACTATGACCAAGACTATGATGGGGAGACCATGGGTAGGACGAAACCTCGGTACAACAACCATCACTTCCTACCTAATAGTCACCGCCACCGTGGCAACAATCCGAACAACAATAACAACGGAGGCAACAACGGCCGACCTCCGAATAAAGGCAGTGGCGGTAGCGGCGGCGGTGGAGGAGGAGGAGGGGGAGGGGGACAAGACTCTTCCCTTATGGTCACCACTAGCTACCGCATTCTCTGCCACGATATGAAAGCTGGGGGTGTAATCGGTAAGTCGGGTAGCATTATCAAGTCCATAAGACAGCACACCGGCGCGTGGATCAACGTGCACGAGCTGATTCCCGGCGATGAAGAACGCATCATCGAGATATCTGACACGCGTCGTCGTGACCCTGAAGGAAGAATGCCGTCGTTTTCCCCTGCTCAGGAGGCGTTGTTCCTTATACATGAGAGGATTCTGGAGAGTGATTCGCAGTTTGGATTTGGTGGTGGCGGAGGAGAGGAGGAGGATGAATATGGAGCGGTGGTGAGAGGAGGAGGGAACAGGGTGGCGACGAGGTTGGTTGTTTCGAGGATGCATGTGGGTTCTTTACTGGGGAAAGGAGGAAGGATTATTGAGCAAATGAGAATGGAAACAAAGACTCAGATTAGGATTCTGCCTAGAGACCATACCTTGCCCCGTTGCGTTTCCATGTCTGAGGAGATTGTTCAGGTCTGCGACCAACTGCATTTGGATTTGGATTTGCATTTATTACACAAAAATTAGTCGAAATTACAAAATACTAATCTTTGGGATTTTCAAAATTCGATGATGTGTTTAAATGCAATGGCTTAATGGAATGATCGGGCGGTTAAATGTTTATGTACCGGTTAAAGAATTTCAGGTCTTGGTGAGCTGAATCCAAAATCCTGATATGAATGACTGCTACCCATGGATTATAGGAGTTACTATAGTGGTTTCCTTTCATTGATTTTCCCCTTAGAGAAGAAACTTCTATTAAGAATCTAATACTAGTATATGCCATCGGCAATGGCATTGCCGGATTGCCGCTCTGATAATCTTTTCTGCATGTTAAACAATTTGCTATTTGCTGAAACAAGTACCTATTCTTTGTTATTAAACTAAAGAGGCTTAAGGTCTCCAGAAGGTTTTTTTATTATGGAGTTTTTAGCTGACATATTGTTTCAATTAAGAATGGCTTCTTCTACTTGGGAATTTCAAATTATTTTCCCTGTAGTCTGATTGCATTCCTGTGATTTTTTTTCTTCAATCTGCGGTGTTTTCAATTTTCAAGTTGTTGCCTCATTCATGGTTCAATTTTCATCTGCTTTTGTTTCGGGGCATTAAAAATATGTGCAATGTAGTTTTTCCTCTTATAATAGCTCACTGATGGAATATTTCATGTATTTGAAAGCTATTATGCTTTATATCGACGTTCTATACATCATGCTTCTCTATTATTTGAATGTATCTTTCTTATCAGATACAAGTTCTTTTGACAGTCCCTTCAGTTATATTTATCTTTAGATATTTTTTAGTATCAATCATTCATATGAATGCTGCATGGTTATTATCATCTTCCACTTTATCCCATGTTTCTACTTAACCATATTTTTATGGTTGCTGATAAAGCAGACTGAATCTAGGTATTCTATGCAGCTGAGGCTGCAAATGGGTATAAATAAAAGTTGGATAGTTTAGATCCGACTAAATTGAATTGTTCATGTTTCTAATGGTGCTATTTGCTATGGGTGGTTTGGCTCCCAAACATGATTATTCTGGAAAGCTTTTTTGGTTTAACAATATCTATTTAAGCATATTCAGTTTGAACATCTTTCTCCCTCCCAATTTCCCTCCGGTGGAAGATACTGAAAATGGTTTTATGGTATTTGTTTACTGTTGTTTGTCATGCAGGTTGTAGGTGATGGAAATGCTGTAAAAAATGCTATTGCAATTATTTCATCACGCTTAAGGGAGAGTCAGCATCGTGACCGCAGTAATTTCCATGGACGAATGCATTCACCAGATCGGTTTTTCCCTGATGATGATTATATTCCACCTATAAACAATTCATCACGCAAATCATCTATGGATGGTTCTTTTGGTTCTCAGATGTCTACTATGAATTACAGAGGCAATAATTATTCCTCACGTCCATCTGGCTTCATTGAATCTGGGCCTGCTCCTATGGCTGACAGTGGACGGCCTCTGTATGGTGAAGATCTTGTGTTTCGAATACTTTGCCCTATTGACAAGGTTGATAGTGTTTTTGGAGCACCAGATGGCATCGTAGATTTACTTCAAAATGAAATTGGTGTGGATGTCAAGGTTGCTGATCCTGTGGCAGGGTCAGATGAGCAGATAATTACCATTTCTTCTGAGGAGGTACGTACCATCTATCTATGTTTATTTAATGACATTTGGTCACTTGGGTGGATAGCTGTTTCTTTAGCCTGCACTTCTTTTCTTTTCCCCAGCTATTTTTGGGTGATAAATTCCAGTCACTTTTTAGCTTTTTGAATAAGATATTGTCATTTACAATGTTTAAAGACTCGAAAGACATTTAGAAAACGAATTCTTCATCTCTAACATATCTTTGGTTTCATTTGTCCTTAGGGTCCTGATGATGAGTTGTTTCCAGCTCAAGAGGCTTTATTGCATATCCAAACTCAGATTGTCGACCTTGTTCCTGATAAAGATAACATAGTAACTACTAGGTTACTTATTCCATCAAGTGAAACCAGATGTTTAGATGGAAGAGATGGATCATTATCTGAAATGAAAAGATTAACCGGTGCAAACATACAAATACTGTCAAGAGAAGAACTTCCTTCTTGTGTATCAGGACCCAATGAGATTGTGCAGGTTTGCTACTTAGATACCTATCCCTATGAATCAAAGAGAGCTTAGCTTCTCAGTGTTAGTTAAATCCAGGCCGGAGGATTCAAAATCTCAAGTCTTCTAAGTTTTTCTATAATGACGGACGAGATGATATGATGGATTTACCTTCTATATTCTGAATAGCACTTTGATTTACTCCGCAGATTGTGGGGGAGATAAAGGCAGCTCGAGATGCTCTTGTTGAGATCACATCTCGATTACGCAGTTACTTGTATAGGGAATTCTCTCAGGACCCTCCTCCACCGGCACCTCCTATCACCGCAACAGCATCCAATATTTCTCCAAACTTGACTCCAGCTCGTGATGGACAAACTGCCAGTGACCTTCCTGCCGGAGCCTATCAGAATGTGCCAACTCCAGCAACACCATCATCATCAAAGGTCGTACTTATGCTGCTTTCTACTGATTTTGACATTCCTTTCACTGCTTCATTGTTGGTATTTGTTTTCTTGCATTGCATATGAAGTAAAAAAAGTTTTCCAATCTTAGCATCAAGTTTTCCTTTAATTTCTTTGGGAAAAAATCTTTAACTGCTATGTTGTGTGCAAGGTGAACATTTTGAAGTACGCCAGGGCCTTCTTCATTCTAAGAATATGATAATAAAAGTCAATTATTTTTTTTATAGGAAGTTGTGAAATCTGGTGCCGAAACAGCGAAACAGACTGAATCTGAACGGCGTGAAGATGTGCCAAGTGCAATTAGCAGGTGGCTAAGTTTTGCATTATTTCACTCTTATTTGGTCCTTTTATAGTTATAAAATGAAGGTTGCATCAAAATTGTTCTATCTTTTTGCTGTTAATTTTTAAAGGCTATGCTAATAAATACTGCATCTCTTGCTTGTAATTTTCTATTAGGATCGCTGTACCGCTTGTTACTAGGAGTACACTTGAAGTTGTCATACCAGATTATGCTGTTTCCAAGCTCATAGCAAAATCAAAAAACAAACTGGCCCAGATCAGCGAGGTAACTAGAACTGCTTGCAACCACGTATTTCGTTTATGTTTTCTTTGGTTCAATCTAGTTCTCAAGTAATTTATCTCTTGGTGGATGTATTTGTGGTGTAGTTGTCTGGTGCCAATGTGACTCTGGTAGAAGATAGACCAAACGAGACGCAAAAGATTATTCAAATATCGGGTACTCCGGAGCAGTCCGAGAGAGCCCAAAGCCTGCTTCAAGGCTTCATTCTAAGCAGTAAGTCTCTCTTCATCAATGTCTTCGTTCGTTCCTTAGCCTTGTTCTTGTAAACTGTTGTCTCACTTGGCTCAATCGGTTTTTGATTCAGCACAAGAAGATGGACCTTAAGCTACTGCTAGAAATCGGAGCTGTCTATCTGTATGTCGATGGTGTATTAAAGTTCGCTCTACGTAATCCGAATCTTCAGATGTCTAATTCTGGAGTTATAATGAATTTTTGTACACTGTCATGTAGGCATAAAACAATTGTACGTCTTTTGCTTTAGTCTGTCTTTAGATTAAGAACCGTGGGAAGGGTGAGAGAGCTATATTGTAAATTATAACATGAGGAGTTCTCTGTCTTGGTGTTTTCCCTGCATTGCTTCAATTTTTCCTGAAATGAAGAAAGACTGCAGCTGTTTTCGTCGTGTTCAAACTTTTGCTTTTGCAGAAACTTGCCGTTGCATTCATCGGATGCTACCGAATTGAGAACTTATTATACGTTCTCACCACTTACAGGTGTTGTCCGTGTCACAGTCACGATCTGATCTAACTCGCCGGGTCACGTCGTGAGACACCTATTGGAGTTACCCTTTTTGGATGCTCATTTTTTTTAGGTTACCCCGACATTGTTCGGAGTTTGGATGATGATCTCGAAATTGTTCGGAGTTCGTCATTTATACAAGGAAAAATCGGGTAACGTAGGTCATGTTTTACATGGAATTTATACAACTTGAGTATCAAAATGTTTTTTATTTGATGCTCTATTAAAAAATTGATTTATTGAAAATTTGTAATTTGTGATTTAATATTTTAAACATATTTGTATTACCTTTAACTATATTATCTTTTAAAATTTACTTTTATCAAGCAATCTAATTTGGTACAAGAAACTCTTTCCATTTCAGCTAGCCCAAAATTCAACCACCGTAAAAGCCCCTAAAATAAATTTATACTCCTAAGTTTTTAGTTTGGTGACCAAAATGGAACAGATCCCGTAATTTGGTGACTAATGGGGTAGTTTACCAAAAAAAAAATGGATCTCTGGGATCGTTCACATTTTTACACGAAATGAAACGGCATGTATATTTGCCGTTTCAGACTCTCGTGCTCCCGGTTAGGGATGGGCACGGGTCGGGTTTTTGGCCCACCCGTACCCGGCTCGAAAATAAATACCCTAAACCCGCACCCGACCCGAACACATTTTTTTTAAAAAACCCGACCGACCCGACCCGAAAATAAATATACTAAATCCGACCCTGACTCGACCTATATAAAATAAATTAATTTTAAGGTTCTAATTGTAAAAAAATAATTTTAAGGGACTTAATTGTAAAAAATTATAATTTAAAAGACTAAATTATAAATAAAAAATCAAATTTTAAGGACTTAATTATAAAAATATATATAAAGAGGGGTATTATTATAAACATCCCTAAAAAATTTAAAGAAAAATCTCAGGTCGGGTTAGGTCAAATATTTTCTACCCTAAACCTGAACCCGACCCAAATTTATCATCAACAAAAACCATACACGACCCAAACCCGATTTTTTCATTAAAAAATCCGACCCAATCAAACCGGATCGGGTCAGAACCCGTCGGGTCCGGTAAAATGCCCATCCGTACTCCCGGTCTCACCTTTTAGTCTTAGCTAGTATCCTAATCCTGAACTATCATAGCTCGAACGTTGGAGTGGGTGCAGGGCAGCAAGGGGCATGGCGTTTGCTATTTCCAGCGCAACTTTCTTCATTTCTTCACCGCTACTTTCATCGGTAAAAGGTTCACCCCTCTTTTGTTTTCCAATTTTGGTCTCTCCATTTTCTTTGTAATTCTTAAATTTTGAATCGCTTTTTTTTTTGGATTTTTCTCCCCTTGGTTTGACCCAGACGAGAACAGGGTCTAATTCATGGCGCCTCAACACCAATCTAAGCTCACAGGTTTCATATTTCGAAACCCATTTTATTTGTACTGTTTAATTACCCGATTTTTGTTTTATTTTTCCGATAAATAATCTTTTTTTCCAGGTTGTTTGCCGGTCAAAAAGCGAGGGCGGTGGTCGCCGTGTTTGGCGTCGGAGAAAATTGGTATATATTTTTTACTTTTAAGTTCTTTGTTTTCTTGTGTATATGATATTGTGAATCAACTCAATGTTGCTTCGTATTTCACTAAATTTGGAACCAGGATGGACCGAGGGGTGCTGGTGGGGGCAACCGCCCCCTAAAATTTTGAAAATCAATTTAGAAAAAATTTAGAATTTTTTTATGTATTTTCTATTAAAAATCTATTTTCGCCCCCTAAACTTTTATAAATTCACCCCTAGAAATTTATAGGTTCGCGACCCTGTTTGGAACAATTTAGGAGTTGGGTTATAAGTAACTGTAAATGTTGGTTTAATTTTAACATTCTCTTATATGGTGGAAATCTTCTGGCGTTTAGAATTGAGTCAATCTTCTTTATACTTATTGAAACAAATTTCGAGCTATATCATCTTTGGTTCTTGCTTCATATGGACAGGGATGGACCGAGCAGGTGTTCGACTGTTCGTATAGTTTAGTTATATTTTTGTATTTTCTATTGGTAATCTAATTTCGCATTCTTAAGTTTCTAATATAAGTTCGTACCTCTAACGTAAAAGTTTGCGTCTTGCGTCCATCCCTACATTTGGGTGTGTGTTTTTATGATGGAAATATTATGCTCAAGGGCAAATTTAGTTGCAATGTTTACTTGGGAGTGGATGTTTAGTCTTCCTTGTGTCTGTTCAGGCAAAGAAGGATGAAATGTTGCAGTACAAAATGGAGCGGATTCCGTTCCTGGAGGAGCAGGTTAGGAAGATTAGGGATGGAGGAAAGCTGTTGACGATGGACATCGAGAGACTGTTGCTGTCTGAGGACAACCGTTTCGATTTTGTGAACGATGTAGCGGCTGAGGCCAAAGAATACGTCGAGAGTAACCGGGATGAATATGGAGGTTCGAAGAAAGCTATACTTCACGTGCTCAGCAACCGTGTCAATGATTCCGGGTTCTACCGTCCAGACGCTTATGCCGAATCCGACCCTTTCAAGCCCGCAGGTTATTTGAAGGAAGAATTCACATAAAGTTTCTAAAAGGTAATATATATATATATATATGAACTATTAAAGGCTGCATGCTAGTGTACACTGAGTTCAAGACTTATTGATGATTGTATTAATCAGGTGGGTTAAGTCTCAGATTTTTGTTGTAATGAATGGTTGTTCCTTCTTGATTTAGGGTTAGTATTTGCAAGTTAATTGAATGAGGTTAAACCCTAAACCACATAAAGTGTGATCGTGGTCGACAATGTATCATGGTGTTCAAGACGGTATCGGTATCGGTTGTATCGGTCCGTACCGGTTTTAAACCGGTACCGAGTAGTTATAAAAATTTTACTTTTATTTTAAAATTTCATGTATCTTATCATTTTGAGTTGCTTGGATACACATAAATTTTATTTGTTACACATTTATTTTGTTGATTAAGAAAAATAAAAGCCTTCATACTTTCTTAAAGAAATTTCACCTCGAAAAGTTTGTGTATTTTGTCAAATTAGACTTGTCAATGGAATGGATGGTCCATTGCTTGGTTTGAATATTATTTAAATAAATAGAATATATATTTATTTAAAATTAATTTGCCTTATGGTATTTTTATAATTAACTTAAATATTAAGTTGCTCTCTACTTTGATTAATCTCTTTGATTGGTGGTCGGCAATTAATTTTAGTATTGGTTGTCGTTTATCGGATCTATTAGTTTTTTTTTGTTTTTTATTTTAATATTTTTTTTCTTTCCTTGTGACATATTTTTTCCCCCTGTCATTATGACATGTCTTTATTTTTGTTTTGTGGTTTGGTTCATCTATCTTTGTGCACGTTTTAGCATACCCTAGTGATCAATTATTGTTTGCATAAAGATTCAATCGGCGTTAGTTTCTGATTTATATTTTTATCGGTGGTCATTTGAAAAGTTATATTCCCACTCGTTTGTCGATAAAATCAGTCTTGGGTAGCAGTACTTTTTGCTTGACAGTTTGGATCGCGCACCACTTTCTTCTTTCTTTATGCGTCTCGTTTGAACAGAGACAAGAGGAATCAATAGGCTATTGAATTTTATTGGTATACTTATCTCTATAAAAGTTTTCATTTTCTTTGGGTTGTAATAATTTTTTGAGTTGTTTAATCTAAATATTCTTCTTCTTAGATGTATTGTAATTGTATTTTTTATGAATTTAATAAAAATTAGTGTATTTTATAAAAAAAACAATAATAATATCGATGTTGTTGTATTTTTATAATTAAAATTTTATAAAAATATTAAATATTGAAGATTAAATTTGCCTTAGTGTAGTACTTACTCGGCATTAAATGAAGCATCCGGACGATGATAAGGGCAAATAAGAAGAAAAAAGAAGAAGTTAATTTCATTATCTGACGTGGCAAAATAGGAAACGCAGAACAGAGAATTCTATCTTAAAAGTGTAGTGAAAAATCCGTAGAGGATTACACCCACGTGGAATACAATCCGTTAAAGCAGTTAGAGGCTTAATTTCACTCTCTTATCTTCGCCAAACACCGCCCACAGTTAACAGAGGATATTTCTCATCGTCCTCACAAAGACCGAAACTCGTAACCCCAACTCATCCCCTTTTGACTCAGCGCTGAGTCAAAACCAACAGCAATGGCGTTACCCACTCATCAGTTACAAAGATTCCTCGCAATCCAGTTCAATTTCACCTCCAATACCAAAATCTCTTTCAGGAATCAACTAACCACCTCAACGGCGATAAGATCCAGAATCCCCTGCCGTTGCTCCGCGATTGCAATCAACGCTCCTTCTTCTCTAGCCGATGTCTCCGGCATCCGGTGGGGGTCCGCCAGCGTGCAGGGAAGGCGCGAGGAGATGGAGGATGATTTAGTTATACGATCGGACGGCCTTGACGGATTCTCGTTCGCTGCTTTGTTTGATGGCCATGGTGGCGTATCTTCCGTCAAGTATCTCAGGCATGCAGATTATCAATATTCAATAGTATTAATTTCCTTTTGCATCTTCTATTGTTAGTTTATTAGCAAATATACTAAATGATTTGAGATGGTTCGGGTTAAAGCAGAGATGAGCTGTATAAAGAGTGTGTTACAGCTTTGCAAGGTGGAATTTTGTTGAAAGGTGATTTCAACTCTATTAAGAAGGCGTTAGCGGATGCTTTTGATATTGCTGATAAAAAGTTGCTAAACTGGTGAGCAAAATGGGAATATGCTTTGGAACTTACAAATATTGAAAATGGATTTTAGTTTAATTTTGTAGTCTTAATGTAATTGTAGAATTTTGTATATTATTGGTTGAAGGATTAGCTGGTGTTTCATTTTGTTGAAGGCTTGAAAAGATTGGAGATGGCAACGATGAATCCGGTTCGACCGCCACTGTCATGTTAATCGGAAATGAAGTGCTCTTCATTTCTCATGTTGGTGATTCTTGTGTGGTATGGATGCTTCATGCTTGTTCCTATTTCAGCTTTTGTATTAAAACTTTTTTTCCCATTAGAATCCTTAAGACTAATACATCGTGGTTTCTAGAGATAGTAACACTTTGGGATTTAGACATAAAAACCTTTGTTCTTTGAGTGGATTATATCACTTTTTCATTCTTTTGTCCGCTGATACATTGATGCAGGTTCTGTCTCGTGCTGGAAAAGTACAAATCTTGACTGATTCTCACCGACCCTATGGGAGCAACCAGGCCTCTTTGCAAGAAATTAAAAGAATCAGAGAAGCAGGTGGATGGGTGTGTTTTTTCTTTTTAATTATTTTTTCTTTTTCTGCTTGATGATTTTCTTCTAAATAGTATAATTATTTCACTGATCTTTCTCGTGCCAATTAGAGCTATATTGCAAGTTATATTAAAACATAATCAGAAACTCCACTGCTCTGATATAAATCTTTTTGTTGTGATGTCCATATATAGATTAGCAATGGTAGGATTTGTGGTGACATAGCTGTATCCCGTGCTTTTGGTGACACTCGATTTAAGACAAAGAAGAATGAGTTCGGTTCTTTCCTTTCTCTCAATTTAAAGTCTTCTTTCATTGTTGTTTATGTATATGTTCTGTACATTTTATGCGTGCATCATAATGATATTGGTGTTGGATCATTTGCTCAGAATGCTGAAGAAGGGAGTGGAAGAAAAGAGATGGTCTGAAAAATTTATTTCCCGGTATATCTTCCATGGTTCCTTTTAGTTTCATCTTCCCACTTATAATGCGGGTTCATTGAGCCTTGGTTTATGTTTTACTAGTTCATTAGAGTAAAATCTAGCTCAACTTGTTTTCCTTAATTAGCAAAAGTCAGACTATTTGAAACGTGTTTCGAACTTACAAGATTGCTTTGTTATATCAATGTTTATTTTATTTCAGAGTAGTCTTCAATGATGACTTGGTGATTGCATCTCCAGACACTTTTAAAGTAGCTCTTGGGTCAGATGCAGAATTTGTCCTGTTGGCATCTGATGGTTTATGGGATTACATAAACAGGTTTCCTTAGCTATATATGCTTTTAAACTCTTGCTATTGCACATGAAGTCATTTTATTAGTATGCTGAAAATTCAGTTTGGAGCGGGATGTGACTCTGACAAATCTATGATTTTTTTTCTCTTTCAGCTCGGATGCAGTTTCTTTTGTTCGAAATCAACTACGTGAGCATGGAGATGTCCAGGTGATTTTTACATTATATCAAACTTCACCACA
This sequence comes from Hibiscus trionum, assembly GCA_030270665.1. Classification (NCBI taxonomy): domain Eukaryota; kingdom Viridiplantae; phylum Streptophyta; class Magnoliopsida; order Malvales; family Malvaceae; genus Hibiscus; species Hibiscus trionum. Next base: position 7,907,156 of record BSYR01000045.1, on the reverse strand, counting down.
AATAACCGTACCATTTCTTCCAGTTTTCATCCGATATACATAACAAACTTGCGGATGATATTCTTACAATGGTTTAGTTATTAACTTGCCCTTTATTCCTGTGATTCAGGTAGCATGCGATGCACTTGCACAAGCTGCTCTGGTAATTAATTGCAAGAGTAATTTGTATTTTTTAATTCATTTTACTTGTGCATATGTTTTTGCTTCAAAAAGTTCCGGTAACCTTAGAAACTTATCATACCATGCAGGATAAAGGCTCACAAGACAATGTCAGCATTATCATTGCCGATTTAGGGTATGCGGCTTTTTCTACCAGTATATGATTACTGTTATGTTGTAGAGTTTAAATTGAGCTGACTGGATATCATTTGGATCAACCTCTACTACTGAACCAATGCTTGGTGTTTTCCCCCCTCATAGAACTAATCAATGCTTAGCTATTATATTAGTGTCCTTAAATTAACCATTACGAATTCTCTCCCCTTTAAAGGCTTATTGCAGCCAGTCAGCCACCAGCTGAATGAAATGTGCAGTAACTATAAATCAAAATCCTATATGATTTTCAAAACTAGAAAGAACAGTCTTTGCTCCTTTGTCTTCGGCCTTGCTTGGTACGACGGATGCAAAAGAAGAAGGATTTAAAATTAGTTAATCATATGGTTTAGATTCATAACCACTTTCTTACTTTGAATCTTAACCATTTGATTAACTAATTTTCCATCATTCATACCAAACAAAGCTGTCGTCCTTTATTGCAACATTAGAATCTAGGTAGCATGGGGGAAACATTTGCTGTTAGTCTTTTACTAGTTTGTCTTAGGTTTGAAAGTGCATCTGATTAGTCTTTGCTTTATGGATTTACATAATATGTATATGTATATGTATATGTATATAATGATACTGCCGGTGTTAACTTTTATGTTGCCTTGGTTTGACCTTTGCTCAGGCATACCGAGTGGCAGAAACTGCCGGTTGAACAACAAAATTTTCTGTTTGAATTTGGCCAAGCTGTAGCAACAGTTGGTGTCGTGTCACTCGGAATATGGTTGTCGTCTCAGGTTTCGTTTTGAGTTCATCAGGTGTGTACATATAAATGAACGTAGAATGCGCAAATGCAATAGCCTGTATAATGAAACTGTATATGCTTTTAGCTAGAGCACTTGTGGAGAAATTGATGTAACCGTAGGCTAATGATTCAGAATTTGCCTAGTTACATTTGTTTCTTTGTGTTGATTTTCGAAATTCACACGTCTATATGATCATCTATCTGAATATATGAAAAAAAAAGTGGAAACAAAATTAAAATACATGTTTGCCACTCGCTTCAAACCCGAATAATGGCAGCATATTGATAGAAATGACATACTGTAATTAGGGATGGTGATGGGTAGAGTTTTTGGTTGACCCGCACTTTACCCGAAAATTAAAAGTCTCTATTAGAATCTTATTTGATCCGACATCAAATATAACCTGAATATTGAAATAAAAATGTATTTGACCTGATCCAACGTATAAAAAATTTATTTTTATTTGATAAAATAGAGGGATAATTAAAATAATATATAAAGGGACATTAGAGCAATTATTGCTAAATATATAAAAAGAAAATTATACTATTACCTCGTATATTTTTCATCTTAAACTTAAACCTGACGACCTATTTCTATTCTCCACAAAACCCGGCCTAAACTCCATTTTAAAAAAAAAAAGGAAAACATGACTCTATTGGTCGGGTCAGATCAGAACCCGTTTGGTTTAGGTAATTTGACCATCATTAACTTCAATACATTACATTAAGGGCCATGCCCTCAACGTTAATGGTTTAATTGCATATTAAGCTGTTAATAGTTTTGAAACCTTTAAAATTAAGTCATGTACCTTAAAATTTTTATAGTTTAATTATTTTAAGATTTATCAGTTTCAAAATTAATGAAATTAAACTTTAATTTCAGTTTTTTATTTAATTATTTTTTAACATCTTTCGATTTCAAAATTAATGAAACTAAATCATAACTCTCTTATTTTTTATAATTTAATCACTTTTTATCACCTTTAAAATTATAAATTTTGACGTTACAAACATTTCCTTTTTTTTAACCTTTGCGTACTCTTTAACATATGTCAGATTCATATTACTCGGTATGTCTCTTTTGAAAGAAATAAAATGTAAAAACAATACAATATGTTCTCGAACATAAAAACGAGTTGTCTCGATGAAGAAAAAGAATAATGTTCATCTTAAGAAACTCGGATTCAATCAGTTTTGTCTTCAATGCATGCATATTTTATCAAAAGACTAAAAAAAGCATAACAAATATTATTTTATAATCATCTTAAGATTATATTAAAAAAAGAGATAGGGACGGAAATAGTAAAAGTATAACAGATAAAGAAGATAATCATACAAACATAAATTCCAACATTAATAGACCACCATTATTTATGTGGATTTTAATTTTGATAATCGAGAAAAGGGACAAGACTCAAACCCTGAACAAAGAAGATGTTGTTTGGATCTTATTTCAATAGTTTGATTTGATTGTTATGTAAGTAACAAAACATCAGGGCTTGCCAGGTTTTTTCCTAGGGTCGTGCTTTGGGTTAGCTCCGGCATCATCATAATCCAGCATTCCCCCCAGCATCAACAGCCTCCTCGCTGCACTCATCTGGAACTGGATCATCTCCTTCCCACTCCCACCCTTTACAATAATCAACACTATAATATTTCCAAACAGAATAATGCAGATCAAAAGATGAGGAAATACCTGTTCAAGTACTGAGTATTCCATTTCCACCTGCTGAAACCCTTCAACCAGGAGGAGAAGCAAAGACACCACAAGAAAAGCCCTGAACCAGAAAGCTTCTGCCATGGCTGATGTTTATTTAGTTAAAACGTTTCTGTCTGCTTAAAATGGGCAAGGGGGGCTGTGCTTTTGTATTGGCACTTGGCCTAGGCTGGGTGCACACTCCCACTCCCCACCCAATAGCAACAGATGAAGCATTGTGCATTCATAGACCTGGCAAACTTGAATTGAGACCCGAAATCCGAACCGAATTACTTTAATCGAAACCGAAAATCAACTCGTAATCGACCCAAAATTTGATCCGAAATTTAATCCGAAATTCGAAATAAATCAAACCGAAACTGAACCGAATTTAGTTGAACCGAATAGACCCGAACCAAATGGACCCGAACTGAATTGACCCGAACCGAATGGACCCGATTAATAGAAATAAAGAAAGATAAAATATGAACAACCGCACAAGTCACTAAAATGTCAAATATATTGACTTTATACAGTCATATATAGGGTGTAAAAATCTGACCAACCTAAAAATTTGATTAAAATCGACTGATCTGTCATTGAACCGAAAATAACCGAACCAAAATCAATCAAACCAAAACTAACCGAATCGAAAATAACCGAACTGAAAATCAACCGACCCAAAATGACCCGAACTAAAACCGAATCGAACCGAACTAAAACCGAATCTGAACCAAAAATATCATACCTGAAATAACCGAAACCGAAATTACCCGAACCAAATCCGAACCGATTGACCCGTTTGCCACCTCTATGCATTCCCCCCACAATTCCTTCAAAGTCAACCACACTGTTCCCATAAATTGTTTACATCACCAAATTGCAGAAAGCCTTTGTACAATTGGTTTGCATTGCTCACAGGCTCAAACTCCTCCATTTTCAGGGTTGAGTGCATCTTTTAGGGATATGTATTCATCACCCCTTTTTTAAGAAAGTTCAACTGTTCAGCAGTGGAGGACCTGGAGATTGCAATTCCATTCCCACTGTTTCCTACCAATAGGTAATATGCAGTGGAGAATGGGGCTGTAAATGAGACGAGACAGATCGCGAGCTACTCAAGCTCAACTCGGTCAAAGCTCGGTCAACACTCGGCTCGATTAGGCTCGACTCGAGTTCTTAACGAGCCGAGCTAAGCTACTTGATACCCGACTCGAAAAGCTCGTGAGCTACTCGAAAGTATAATAAACTATTTTTAAATTTTTAAAAATAAAGTGAACTAAAATGTAGGTTTGGTGTTTTTGGTTGTTATGTTATGTTAGTTTAACTTTCTTTATATTTTCATGTGTACTTTTTTTTTCCTACTAGGATTATGGGTTTTTAATGAGTCACATAAAAATATTTCTTTTGTATGATTATTATCATTATTATTACGAACAATGTTGTAAATAAAACGATACAGATCGTGAGCTATTCAAGCTCGACTCGGTGAAAGCTCGATCAATACTTGACTCGAACTTGAGCTCGACTCGAATTCTTAACGAGTAGAGTCGAGTTCAACATACTCAAGCTCGAATTAAGCTTGAACTCGACTCGAATTTTTAACGAATCGAGCCGAGCTTAGCACTACTCGAGCTCGACTCGTTTACACCCCTAGTGGAGAACATGCAGGTTTCGTTTTCATGATAAGTTTTAATTAAATTGGGTCGGTACCAGACGTCACTTTCAAGGAGAATAGTGGTTTAGATCATGTTTTTCAATGCAAAGGAAGTTGGTGGCCTAAAGATCCGATGAAATCAAAATGGCAGAGTGTTGGAAGTTGGCCACTTCCATTTACACAAAGGAGCACTGCATGTGGTTCTCTACTCTCAATATTTCATCTCTGCATGCAGATACGGACACATAATTTTATATTGTGAAAGGTGAATTTATAAAATTCTAGAGAACAAATTTATAAATATATAGATTGAGAAAATATTTTTTAATAAAAATACATTAAAAAATTTAAATTATTTATAAATTTTAAGGAGGGCCATAGACACCGCTCCCCAGCGTCCATCGCTGTTGACATATATATATATGCGGCAAAATTAAAAAAATGTTCCTTTTTAGGAAAATAATTAGAAAAATACATCATTAATGGTTATGTAGAAGTAGAACAATACTCTATTTTAGTTCACATAAGGCGAACTCGGTTTTGACTAAACGCGAGTTTCAAATTTGTTCTTAGCTAAATGCGAGTTATGTGTTGAGTAGGTAGGTAAGAAATAAAAATAATAATTTATCAATTTTCTTTTACGCAAAACTCACTTTTTAGCTAAGCGCGAGTTCGAAACTCGCTTTTGACTAAATGCGAGTTTGCCTTACGTAAACTGAAAGGGGATATTTTTCTACGCAACCATTAATGAGTACTTTTTCAATTATTTTTCTAAAATGAAATATTCTCTTAATTACGCCTGTATATGCTATGTGACGAACAGACATGGCAAGCCAGGAATTATTTTTTGACAAATAATAAATTTTAACATTCAAAATGGATTAATATCTTATACACTGGCAGTGGAAACTTTCGCGCCTTAGTTTTAGTGTATATGGAGTTAGTTTAAGGTATAAGTTTAGGGGTTTAGGTGTAGGGTTTAGAATTTAGGGATAGTTGTTTCAATTCAAAGTTTATGGTTAAAATTTAGGGTTTACAAGTTAGGGTTTAGTTTTTAGGGTAATATGGTGAAAATTTAAAATTTAACCTATAAACCCTAAATTATAACCATAAACCTTAAATTAAAACAATTATCCCTAAATTCTAACCCTATATATCTAAACCCCTAAACCATATACCCTAAAACTAAAGCGCTTGTGGAAACTAAAAGTTTACACCGCATTTATACATTCAAAATATACCATTACCATCGCGTTAGTTATAGAATTTTAAAGGGTTGAATTGAAATTGTATCATTATTAACGGTCAAAATATAATTTCACCACTTCTTCAACGTATAGGAATATCTGTAATTTTTTAATTATCTGAATCCAAACTCAGGTTAACTATTATAATTGACAAGATATCCGAATTCACAAAAAAAAATGAATTTGAAGTTTCAATATTTTAATTTTTCAACATTAAGTTCTTATCATTTTTTTAATAATTACCACGTTAATAACTAATAAATAATAGAACATTTTCAAATAAAACATTGTATAGTTACAGTCCATTAAATGAAAGAAGCAAAAAGGCCAAGCCTCTATTTCATTAAAATAGAAAACAATACCAACGAGGCACACAGAAATACGTTGCCTCGGTCATTCCCAAATTGTAATTATAAATACTAATCACTTCCTCTAAGCAGTGATAAACCAAAATTACATTTTCAAAGAAGAACAAAATTCCAAAAAGTATACCCCAAAATGTAATGTGCAAGCAACATAAAATTCTATGAATGCATGAGATTCAACGATTCGACTCCCAACTAAACCAACAATCAAAATTAATTCTAATGAATGCGATGCTGAATGTAGTTAATCCTTGACCCTAGACCCTACCCGACCGAAACCAAACATATATGAAAGAAGCAGAGGAGATTGAATGCAAACCTGCCACCCATTGATGCATTCACTTCACAAATATGCAGACCCGAGCTTAAAAATTTAGGATTTCTAGGTTGACAATGGTGGTTTGCAGCACTAGTGGTTTCTTGAAGTGCTACTCCACTTGGAACCAGATAACTCGAATCATCCGTTCCGTCAACCTAGATTTACTGGGAGAAAACCATGATAAGGCAAAGCCGATGCTCATCTTTGACACAACCGTGAAAAAACAAGATGTGACCAAGCTACCTGACTAGTCAGTAATTCGAGCAAGTCACACTCCATGATCCCCCTCCCCTGCTCCACTCCTTCAAGACCAAAAGATATTCTCTTCATCCGGTTCATTGATTTCTCTCAAATCATCTGTATCCACTTCCTTCATGATAAAACAAAAGGAATCCGACCCCATGATGCTGATGCAGATGCAGATGTTAGTGACAACATGAAGATGGATAACTTCTGTTGTCTGACAATGGCGACAACTTGACACATGCAACCCCAGACCCTCAACTCAACACACCCGAATGCATGGACTTCGACAAGAAAATAAACATGCTGAATGCCAACATCATCAAACAGAAATGGCACGACCAATGGCCAATTTGGCCCATTCAGCAGATTCTTTAATCATAAGGTCCTCTGAAGACAAGCATTCATTCAAAAAGTCTTTGCTAGAGACAGATTGCTGTATCATAGAACCGGCATGACTTCCCAATGTATCAGCTAGATCTCCAAGGACTCCGATGGCAGTCTTCATGACCACATCATCCCTATACAAGGAGCATCAAAACACGTGTTAGAAGAAATAGTCATTAGTTAAACTAAAAGCTTAAATGAGGTAACTTTTAGTAGAACTCACATGTCTTTCTCCATGTATATGCCATCCAAAAACTGGAGGATGTGAGGTGCATAGGGAATCAACAGCTGGGTTTTGGGAGAGTTTTTAAACCCTTGGAAAATACCAGAATATGCCTCCAGAATTCCATTTCTCAGGGAGTTTGTGTACTCTACCAATTCATCATCACCTGCTATATGGGTAGACAACTCTGCAGCGCTCTGAAGTGCAGACATGGCCCACATTAGGTACTTTTCAAAATACTCTCCAACTGCCAACGCAATGTCACCAAAGCATGAAAATATGGGAGGCTTCACAGAGCGGTGCAACTGGTTGCTTGATAAATTCTTGAGAAGTTGAGTCATAATTCCATCACAGTAAGGCACAATTTTTTCCTCCAGTGCCCTGGAAATGTCACCCACAACACCAACGGTCACAGCACAGACCTGGTATTCCTCAAAATTCTGGAGACCCATTTCCAAGTACCTATAAAACTCTGGCATGTATTTTGCAAAATCTGCTCCTGTTGCATAAGCAAGAGCACCAATAGCAAGCATGGCTTCCTCATGTACAGTAGCACTCCTACAAGCAAAAACCCTAAGGAAAAGTCCCATGATCTGATCTGCATACTGCATGAACACATATTTGGTTGGTTCTGATGAACCAAGCTTCTGAATAATAACCTGTAAACACCCACAAAGAAGGCCTTGCAATTCACTCTGCTTTTCCTTTTCATCAGATGAGAGTTTCTGGCCCTCAAGGGTGTTATGAAGCTCCATCATGATGACAGGAACCAATTGCAACACCAATGGAGCTGTCTCACCAGTTGAACATCTCACCACTTCATTCAATGTCTCATAAGCAGCAGTCCTCAGCCGGGATTCAGCAGCATCTTCTCTGTGAGTGACGGTGAGAAGGGACTGGACAATTTCCTGGAAAAAAGGAGTTAAAGGAGATGACGGACCCATTTCCTCATAACCTTGCGCAAGAAAATAGAGAGCACCACAGGCCTTCTCAGCTACATTTGGAGTGTCCTTCATACTCTGTAGCAAAACTGTGACTATCTGTTGGCAATTTGCCTGACTGATGATGGGAGAATCAACCGCTGAACCATGAAGAAATTCAAAGATACGTCCCAAAGTCCAGGCTGTTGTGTCTTTGACGTGGCTACTGGGGTCCTTTGTCAAAGCACTGAGCATGAAGGTGAGGGCAACATTCACAAGGGGTATTAACTTCTCAGGAGAAGGACCCTCCAAGATTGAACCGAAGGCGTAAGTAGCCCCCTCCCTCTGCCTCCAATCTGGTTTTGAAATATTTTCCTCAATAAACGGCACGACAAGAGGAACTATATCATCTCCCACAGTCCGTGCAACCAAACCAAGACATGTTCCTCCGGCCATTGCAATATTCCAAGCTCCTTCATCCTGATCCTGATCTTCCTCTTGCTTCAACAGTGTTTCCAACAACATAGGAACAAGGGCAGGGAGCGCCTGCTTGATAAAGTAGAAACAAGGAATATCAGAGTCCCCAGTAAAATCACCACCATATTCTTCCAAAATATCTATCTCCTCATCACAAATTGAACTCCAGAACTCAATGGCTTGAAGGGCAACAGGTTCCTCATCTTCTTTCACAGCCTTCGCTGTGATGTTAAAAATATCCTGGATATACGGAGCTAGTTTTTCATAGTAAGTTGATGAAATGGACACCAAACACTCGAAAGCTGCTTGCCTAATCCTCACTTCTGGGGACATCGTTGCCTCACAGACAACTCTCATGATATAATCACGCTCCATGTCATTGCTGAAATTTGCCTGTGCAAATCCTAATGCATTGTAAAGTGATCTTGTAGCAGCAAGCCTCACATCAATGTTTCCTTCAGATGAACTCATGCCTTGAACTACAGCTGTAAGAATTTTATTTACTTGATCTTGATCAATGACATCAGGGGAGACCTCCTCACACAAATACCCAAGAGTCTCCAAAGTAGCTTGCTTAGCATGAGCTGGAAGCTGATGAATATTTGATAAAAGTGAACCTATCAACTCAGGCCACTGTTTATGTGGCAACTCAATGCCTGCAACCTTGGCAATGACTTGAGATGCAGTTGAACGAGCATCAGATACTGGAGATGTTAGAGTCTTCAGTAAGCATGCCTTAATCTGGCTCTTTGCATTGCTGTCCAGTGATAACCATCTTTGAACAAGCTCAACCTTCCTGTGTTGTTCCTTAGCATCCAACGCATTCTTAAGTATCAAGCCAGCTAATTTACGTGTATCAACAGGCTTCTCCTCATTCGCCAACTCTCCAGAAAGCGACAGCAAGAAAACAGGAAGGTTCTGCTCCTGAAACTGTTTCAAACTTTCTTCTGCATTCTTCCGCACAGCTCCGTCTATTGACTGTGCATTCAAAAGCACCTGTGTAACCTCCATGGCCATAAAATTTCTGAAAACTGAAAACATCAACACATATAATAAATTAGATGTGCATAAAGTCAGAGCTAAATATTGATAGATATTCCAGCACCTCAATCCTGAAAACAATAAAAGGTTAACACACACACACACACACTGTACACTATTGCCTTAAAATTCGTTGAAACAGAGTAAATGACAATAACAATAATGAAACCAATATGCAGTAAATGAATCAAATAGATCCATGAAAACCCTGTTGTCATCTCTACTTACATACTTAGCAGTTGAGAGGAACACTTAAATATTAGAAATCAATTATGCAGCCAATTCGACATTAAACAAAATCTTTAAAACTCTGAAATCTGACAAATAAAAGAAAAGAAAATTCCTAGATCAAAGTCGATTCAAATTAAATAAAGTTAACACTTAGAAACTAATTAGTATTGCAAATAAACAGAACCCTAGGGATATATATCTATAAGGCAGATCAATGCATCAATATCGGATACCCAAAACCGCTGTACGAAACCCTAATTATAATTTAAAACAAAAGTTTCGAAGGGGAATTTGACAATAAAATCTTAGAATTCAATAAAATTGATGAAGACTTTACCTTTCACCGATCGGAGAAGAGCGGCTGAATAAGACGCTAATAATTGGAGAGTGAAAGCGCAAAAAGAAGAAGAACAACAACAACAAGAAGACGACACGGATTTGGAGCTGGACTCAATAATTTATTTATACAAATAATATAAAATTCTAAATTATTTTTTAAAAATTATCTTATTTCAAATGTATTATGACAATAAAATGTAGGTTTAAGTACATAAACAGGGTTTAAGTACTTAAATTATATTGAAATAATTTTTATAGTCAATGAATTTTTAAAAGTTTTAAAATTATCATTAAGCTTTTAATTTGGTTACATAATGGTCCTTATTAGTGATAAGTTTTTTTAATGAATTTTGATATGTTTAAGGATAATTTTATAACAATTAGATAATTTTGAATAATCATTTTGTAACATTTGAAAAAAAAATAATGACAAAATTCTAACTGAATCAAAAGTCTTTGATCGAATGCAAGTTAATGCCCGAGCTTTAACAAGCTTTGTGTCAATTTCAGGAGTGGACAATTATGCATAATTATTTTTTTATATTTTTTATTAGCATAATAATAAATTTAACCCCATGATTTACATATTATGTTAATTTGACCATAATTCTAAAAAATTTAAAAATTTAGCTCTCAACAAGTATGTGTTGTTTTTAAAATGGTACCAAATTGGCATAATTTATAAATATTGAGTGCTAAATTTATTATTTATGCCAATCAAAATTGTGCAAAATTTATGAAAAACATTAACGTTGTGATTAATTGCCGTTGATTGTTCACTTTCAAAACTAAGTAAATTGATTCAGAGACTAATTTTTCCAATTTAAAATTTTAGAAGGACTTAAGAGGTGTATTTACGAAGATTTTGGCTATTTTTAAAAAATAAAGTTTACACAAGCCCTTTAATTTTAGGGTTTAGGGGTTTAGTATGTAGGATATATAATTTAAGGTTTATAGTTAGAATTTAGGGCTTAAGGTTTAGGGTTTACGTTGCTAGGTTTTGTGATTTAGATTTTAAATTTTATAAAAAGATTGTGTAAAAAAAATTTACACAGCTTGTGCATTAAAATAAAACTCAATTCATTATAGTGTAATACCATTATTGGGACAAATATTAGTAAGTATTTCAAGAAAGGCAATATTATTTAAATACTTTTATACTTTTGTGATACGGTATGTCACCTGTCGTCACTTCATTTAATGTTTGTTAATTAATAGTTAGAATAAAAATTGTTAATGTGATGTTTTAATTATTTTTTCTTCAACATAATAGTTAAATTGTTTTTTTTTTTTTGCTTAAAGGTGCCAAAATCCCTCAAATTTATGAAAAAAAATCAATTAAGCTTGCAAATCAATTTGCACCTAATTGAACACTTGAATTGAGAAATTAAATTAAGTGCTCAACCTGGAAAATTAAATCAATTAAGTTATTTAACTAATTTTGATTATTAAATTTTAATAAAATTTTTAAATATTATGGTCATATGGTTTTTCCACGTGACGTTTAATTTTTTTAAAAAAAATCTATAAAGTAATGAATGTGGAACATTGTGACAAAACATATGACATTAAATAATTAAAAAAATTATTAAATTTCAAAATATAAAGATTTAATTAACTTTTTAAAAAATTTAAAGACTCATGTAAGTCATATTTCTTACATGAAGGCTTTTAATTATTTTAGGTAAACTACAACAAAGGTCACTTAATTATGAGTAATGTTACATTAGGGTCATCTAATTATTAAAAGTTACATTTGAGTCACTCAATTATGGGTAAGGTTGCATTTAGGTCACCCAATTATTAAAAGGTTACACTTGGGTCACTCAATTAGACAATTATGGGTAAGGTTACATTTGAGTCACCCTTCATATTTAAAAAACACATATCAATTTGTGTAGAAGAATAATTAGTGGTTTCGAATGAAGTACTCTAGCGTTAATAAAGGGTATACAAGTGATTTGGAAGAAAAAAATGACTAAGTTGGTGTACTTTTTAAATATAAAAGGTGACTCAAATGTAACATTGCCCATAACTGAGTGACTCAAGTGTAACCTTTAATAATTGGGTGACCCAAATGTAACATTACCCATAATTGAGTGACTCAAATGTAACTTTTAATAATTAGATGACCTAAATGTAACCTTATCCATAATTGAGTTTATTTTTTTTTTTTGCCAAGAGGGAGTTTAAACTTTAAACTAAAAGCAATACCAAATTATATATTAAACGAATTCTACGAACAAAATTGTAACTAATAATATAAAATTTATTTTAAAAAAATCATAATATAAAATATTACAAAACACAGGCTACAATCTGCGTTATGAATTCATTCAACTTGTAATACAATGAAAAGAAAAGCAACTGAGTTCTGATTCACCGGCTAAACCCCAATCTACCTTCGACGAGAGTCACCAAACACTAGATTTTTTTTTAATCTTTGTTTTGATTTTTTTTTAAATAAATTAATTATAAATTTGTTTAACTTTCTTAGTCTTTTTTTTCATAAGGCATTCATACCGTGCATAACTGATGCTCGAACTCGAGTCATCTGGATGAATTACATCATCATTTACTACTAGGACAATAAGGGGTGAGCGATGCCCTAATATTTGCATATAACTATGAGAAAAAAAAAAGAAAAAAAAACTTTACTCATTACACCCACCATACATTCCAATCAGCCGGCTATGAAAAGCCTATTATGTGTGTGCTTTGCTTGTTTATCTGCATATCGGTGAACCAAATGGCAGCAACATGATAAAACCAGCACAATGTAACTTGAGCAACATTTCAAATTCGAGTTTCTGAATTCTGAGATCACGGACGAACGCAAAATTTTATGTCGGAGTGCGAATTATTATAGAGCGCCTATACTATAAACTTAGGGGTGCGACTGACTCTCTAGCACTGCTCGGTCCATCCCTGTCTCGGATCGGCAGAAAATGGAGTCAGACCAGAAAAAAATAAATAAACAATACACTAAGATCATGAGAGTTTTACCAGATCATATAGGAACTTGGGGCAGGTAGCTGCTGTGCTGGTGCCTGGTAGAGGAAGTTCCACTTTTAACATTGCTTGCTCAAATGAGCATCTCAGAAAGCAGAAACACAAGCATCATACCAGCCATTCCAAACACATGGTAAACATGGAGATTATATAAACCCCATGTTTTTTTTTTTTTTTTGGTTTTGGACTGATATATATACATGCAAATGCAACTGTGATTGGAATACTCATTTGAGCAAGAAACATTACAAAGAGGAATGGGTTGCTTTTTTCTCTGATGAAACCTAGTTCTTCCATTGTTATATATAGAAGGTTCAGTATGAAGGAGAACAAAAGCTTTAAGCTTGCTGAATTACCAAAAACCCTCTGCTGCCACTTGAAAGCCTGTTTTTTCAGAGGACAGATGGGGAAATTGAAGCTGGAGAAATATGGTTGGAGCTTTGACAGTCAGTTTAAAGGGTCCAAAATGGTTGCAGAAAGAATGGCAGCTCAAGATTATTATTATATCCCCAACAACCAAACCCCCATCATTCAAGTGGGAGAAAAACTTGTGTGTTTTGCTGCCGATGTCAACATCCACTGCACATTGCTGAAAGATTATGAAAGTTGCCTCGTCTTTTTCTTCTTATTTGTGTCGGTCTAATCAAGGATGGATCGAGATGGGTTAAACTCTAAAAAAATTATGTGTTTTTATTTATCTAAGTTTAAATTCTTAAAATTTTGAAATTTCGTATTAAATAATCTACACAAACAGGGTAGGGATGGGCATTTCACCTGGGCCCGGCGGGTTTCGACCCGACCCGAACGGGCCGAGTATTTTTATAAAAAAATGGGGTTCGAGTTCGGGTCGAGTCAGGTTTTTGTGTATGTCGATGCTGGGTCGGGTCGGGTTCGGGTTTTAGGATGAAAAAATACGACCCGACCCGATTCGGAACTAATAGTATAATTTTCCCCTAAATTTTTTAGGGAAATTTGTAATAATGCCCATTCTTTATATATTTTTTTATAATTTGGTCCTTAAAATTAGTTTTTTATTTACAATTTAGTCCTTAAATTTATTGTTTTTTTTATAATTATGACTCTTAAAATTATTTTTTTACAAATAGGTCCCTAAAATTATTTTTTTTCTATAAGTCGGGTCGGGTCGGGTTTAGAATACTTATTTTCGAGTCGGGTCGAATTGAGTTTTTTAAAGAATAGGATCAGGTCGAGTCGGATTCAATTTTAAGATTATTAGTTTCGGGTCGAGTCTGAGTGGGCCAAAAACCCGACCCGACCCGTGCCCATCCCTAAAACATGGTGGTAATAAAAAAACGTGGGTGTAGTTTAAAACTGATGCACTGAGCTATATAGGCAAGTTCATCGCTTTGACCGGTGAGGTGTAATTATTGAGTATTGATGTGAACGTGGGTTCATCATACTTACCGGAACTCGTAGGCATTTTCACCTAATTTTTCAAAGTTAGTTAGAGATTGATTTCGAAAAGTGTAGTACTTTTTTAGAGTTTAGTTTGATAATTGGGTAAACTAACGATTTTGTCACTCGAATTTTATTGTGTTTCTGTTTTGATCATCAAATTTTAAAAAAGATTTGATTTTATTCAAATTTCGTTTTTTTATAACCCAGCTGGTAAGTTGTCTTGTAGCAAAATGTGGTGTTTTGGGCAATTTTATTCACCTAATTTTTCAAGGTTAGTTAGAGATTGATTTCTAAAAGTGCATTATTTCTTTTAAAGTTTAGTTTGATAATTGGGTAAATTACACATTTAGTCACTCAACTTTTATGTGTTTCTACTTTGGTTATCTAACTTTAAATTTTCCGTTTTTACCATCTGACTTTCAAATTTCGTTTTTTATCACCAGCTATTAGTTGTGTGGGGACTGGGGACAATAGCAAAACGTTGCTTTTTATATATTTTTATTTTAGGGGTGTTCAAACGGTTAATTCGGCCATCGGTCGATATGAATTAATCAAAATTAAATTAATTGAAATATTTTTTAGATGTTAATTGAACCGAAATTTGTTTGAAAACTGCTAACCGAATCGATCAAAATCTAGTTAATTTATTCGCTTTTCAAATTAACCGGAATTTCTTATAAGTTTTAGGGTATGTGTTTTTCATTAGATTAATTTGTGTTTTTTGTTTCATTTTGAGTTAAAATTGGTTGGTTTTTGAAATCTGAATATGCTTGGGGTTAAAAAATAGTTGGTTCTCTTGACATCCAAATAAATTTGGGTTATATATAATATTTTCAGTTAATGTGGTTAATTCGGTTAATTAACTGATTTCGAACTAAATTAACCAATAACAAATTTTACAAAAAAAATCTTTAACCGTTAACCGATTGAACATATATTCAGCCGAGCTAAATTTTGATTTGATTGTTATCTCAATTTTAACCGAGTA
Organism: Hibiscus trionum; assembly: GCA_030270665.1. Lineage (NCBI taxonomy): Eukaryota > Viridiplantae > Streptophyta > Magnoliopsida > Malvales > Malvaceae > Hibiscus > Hibiscus trionum. The sequence continues at coordinate 7,891,526 of BSYR01000045.1, read as the reverse complement.
ATGAACACTCCTAATTTCACAAATAATCTAATATTTTGCCTTTATTCATAGAACTAAAGGGATGAAATTCATAACTCGTTAATTTTACAAAGGGTCTACAGGCCAAGCATCCCTGACTAAGCCCACAAGCCTGGTCTATTCAGGCACAATTTTGGGCCGGTTTTTTCAAAACCTAAGCCCGGCCCATTAATAGTGCAATTACCCAAAACAAGAACAATTACAAACGGAGATGAAGTTGTAGTTCAATTGGAGACAAAGTCCGTCGCTTTTTACCTTTGACTCATTCACCGATCGCTTCATCTTCAAGCTTAGGGCTTTGAATTTCAAAGCACTCCATATCTCGATTTGGGATTATCGAGAGAATTTGGAAGAAAAATCCAGTCAAATCAAAGCATCCTCTCTGCAACCCCAAATCAATTAGTTTAATTCTTCTAAAAAGGAGGAAAATGCAGAATAGTGAAGGCAGCTGTTTGTCTTACATGGCGGCGTGGTTGGGAAGCAGCGTCGCCCAAGCTTTCTTCGCGTCTCTGGAGCGTTGTTCTTGCATCAACCTTTCTACGTCCGACGATGCCGATGATTCCGAGGCCCACGATCTCCCTCTCATGTTCACCAACTCCGCCTCCGTCTCGTCATCTGTTACTTCTATGGCCAACAACGGCAGCAGCACTCCGCCGAACGGCGTCGTTCATCTCCCCGTCTGAATTCTGAATTGGTAGCGTGAATCTTCCTTGGTTTTGTTTCTAGGGTTTCGATGTTTTCTTAGTTGTTTTAATCTTGTGAATTTTGATGTAAGCTTTTGTCGTCGTCTTTTTCTCCTTAGTTTGGCTGTCTATGAAAGTTTCAAAGCAACTTCTTCGAAATAATTGATCGGAGGAATCAGTTCAGAATATCCGATTTCTTTTTTTTCTTGGGAATTTCAATATTTGTCAAGGAATGAACAGTTGCTAAGATTTGTGAAAATCTTTTTTTCAGAACTGGCAGATAATCTTATCAAAATTCAGTCGATAGCTTTGCAATCCTGGGTATTAATTTTGAAAATCTTTTTCCAGAACTAGCAGATAATCTTTTTTCCCGATCTACTTTGATTTCGGTTTGTTTATCTTCACGAACAAGAACTTGAGAATTGTATGAACGCTTTGGTGTTTCTATTCGTTTATCTTCATAAACAAGATTGCACATTGGTTTCTGCACGTTTACACGTTTACTTTCATGAACAAAGAAAGTTGAATTTATTCATGAACAAGTGTAGATTCAAAATTCTTAACAAATGTAAACTGAGCAGGAACAGATGAACATTAACATTTGCATTTTTTATTCCTTATGAAGAGATTCAGAAAGCAGCGTGCTCCTTTGAATATTATCAATACTTTATTCTTCCGCTTGAGAGGATGCCCGCCTGATCAACAATGGAGATTAACATTTTTGGGGTGAAATTATAAAATTTTAGCGGGTGTGAACTTAAAAAAAATATACAAAGAAAATTTAAGTGGCAAATAAGTGCTTAAATTATATTTTTTTCAGATAAGTGCTTAAAATATTTTTTGGGCTAAATATGTGTCTAATATTTTCAATATTTTTTAAATAGATGCTCGTCGATAAAAATATGACATGTGGCAGTATTAAACAATTTTTTTTTCAAAAAAAATCAGAATTTTTGAAATATCTTAAAATTTTCAAATAAGTTCTTAAATCCCTAAACCCCAAATTCGGCCATTACACTAATGGACTGAAGCGCCCTTCCCTCATCGAATGATTCACACACCGTTCATCGTTAGTTATGCCACCGATTTGGTCCGACAATGGATGTGGCGGGTGGCGGCATGGCAATCGACTGCGAAATTAAGTCAAATCGAGATTTGAGTTTTGAGGTGTTAGGGGTTTTAAATATTAGGGCTATTTTGCGAAATAAAGAAAATATTTTGTTTTATCAATTTTTATTTATTTTTAAATATAATTTGGGAATTTTAAGAAGCTGAGACGTGTTATTTAACGGTAAAAATTAACGGACATTGACGGTGAACACTTATTTTAATAATATTAAAAATGTTAGACACATATTTGGCCTAAAAATATTAAAATAAAAAAAATGAAATTAATTCGGTGACCAACGATATTATTTACCCCAAAAAATATCTGATCCTAGTTGAGTTGACACCCGACTCCTGAGAGTGACAACGCTAGAATTGGGATATGCATATGTTGGCAATTCCCTTGTTCTTCGTTTCTGGTACTTCAGTTGGCTACTGGCCTGCCGCCCACAGTCAAATAAAAAATGATTGCTCGGATGTTGGACTCCATCACCATCCCACCACTGAACCAAAATCCCCCTAAGCCTCACTCTCACACGCCCAACACTCTCTCCTTGCTTGATAAACCAGTCAGTTCAAGCACCTATGCTTCAATTCTTGAATCTTGCAACAACCCAGGACTTGGAAAACAGGTCCATGCTCATACTCTCAAGACTGGGTTTTTCGGGCAGGAGTTTGTGGACACCAAGCTGCTCCAAATGTATGGGAAGTTGGGTTGTTTGGGTGATGCGGATTTGTTGTTCGATAAAATGACGCTGAGAAACTTGTATTCTTGGACGGCTATGCTTAGCTTGTATGTCGACAACGGGCTTTTGGAAGAAGCTTTCTGTCTGTTCGAGAAATTACAGTTCGAGGATGTTTTATTGGACTTTTTTGTGTTTCCTGTTGTGTTAAAAATTTGTGGGGGTCTTGGCAACCTGGAAATAGGAAGACAATTACATGGGATTCTGGTTAAATATCAGTTTGTTTCTAATATTTATGTAGGTAATGCTTTGATTGATATGTACGGTAAATGTGGAAGTTTGGGTGATGCTAAGAAAGTCTTCGAGACAATGCCTGAAAAGGACCGTGTGTCATGGAACGCTGTTCTCACCGCTTGTGCCGTCAATGGAAAGGTGTTCGAGGCCTTGTGCTTTTTCGAAACAATGTCGTTGTGTGAGAACACGAGACCGAATCTTGTTTCTTGGACTGCAGTCATTGGGGGTTTCTCACAGAATGGTTATGATGAGGAAGCCATTGAGATGTTGTTTAGAATGGTAAGAGAAGGAATTGAACCAAATGCCCAAACTCTAGCAAGTGTTCTTCCAGCTTGTGCTAGATTACAGAAGCTGAACCTTGGCAAAGAATTTCATGGATATATCACGAGGCATAGGTTAATGTCTAACCCCATTGTTGTCAATGGGTTAATTGACGTGTACAGGAGGTGTGGTGATATGAGAAGTGCTTTCCAATTGTTTTCAAAGTTCTCACTGAAAAATGTGGTCTCTTATAATACAATGATTGTTGGGTACTGTGAAAACGGTAATGTCTCCGAGGCAAAGGAGCTATTCGATCAGATGAGGATTATGGGTATCAAGAAGGATATAATTTCGTGGAACACGTTGATATCCGGATACGTGAACAACTCCTTGCTTGATGAAGCTTTGAACTTATTTAAGCATGTTTTGACAGAGGACGGGGTCGAACCCGATTCTTTCACTCTAGGGAGTGTTCTAACTGCATGCACGGACATGGCTTCTTTGAGACTTGGGAAAGAGATACACACTCAAGCCATTGTTAGAGGACTGCAATCTAATACCTTTGTTGGGGGAGCTTTGGTAGAAATGTACTGTAAATGTCAAGACCTAAAGGCTGCTCAAATTGCTTTTAATGAAGTAAGCGAACGCGATACGGCAACATGGAATGCTTTGATATCTGGCTACTCCCGCTGCAATCAGATTGAAGACATTCAGCATCTGCTTAGGAAAATGAAAGAAGACGGTTTTGAGCCAAATGTTTATACGTGGAATGGTATTATTGCTGGTCATGTGGAAAATGACCTACATGATAAAGCCATGCAGTTGTTCTCTGAAATGCAAACTTCCAATATGAGGCCTGACATTTACACTATTGGAATAATTCTACCTGCTTGTTCAAGGTCAGCTACCATTGAGCGGGGAAAGCAGGTTCATGCATATTCAATTAGATGTGGTTATGATGGCGATGTCTACATAGGGGCAGCTCTTGTGGATATGTATGCCAAATGTGGGAGTATACAGCATGCACTACTAGCATATAAGAGAATTTTAGACCCAAATTTGGTGTCACACAATGCTATGCTTACAGCATATGCCATGCATGGACATGGGGAGGATGGGATTGCTCTCTTTAGAAGAATAATAGCAAATGGCTGTAGGCCAGATCATGTCACTTTTCTTTCTGCTCTTTGTTCATGTGTTCATGTTGGGTCAGTCAAGATGGCCCGGGAATTATTTGATCTGATTCAGTACTATGACGTCAAACCCACGATAAAACACTATACATGCATGATTGATCTGCTAAGTCGAGTTGGTCAGCTTACTGAAGCTTATGAACTAATCAAGAGAGTTCCAGTGGAAGTTGATTCAGTGATGTGGGGCGCCTTGCTCAGTGGCTGCGTTCTTCACGGCAATGTTGAGTTGGGGGAAGTTGCAGCAGAGAGACTTATGGCATTGGAGACAAATAACACCGCAAACTACGTACTCTTGGCAAATTTATATGCTTATGCTGGAAAATGGTCTGATCTAGCAAGAACAAGACAAAAAATTAAAGATACCGGAATGCATAAGATCCCGGGATGTAGTTGGATTGAGGACAGGGATGATGTACATGTATTTCTTGCGTACGACAAATCGCATAAGAGAACAGAAGAGATCTATGCTACATTGGACAAACTAACCCTCCACATGAAAACAACTGCATTGTAATTTGTAAATGCATGAAACTTTATGCTTTGTATTATTTTGTAACAAGTATACAATGAATCACAGATCCAAATTTCTGCAATATTCTCCGAACATAACTAGCACTATCAGAGGCTGCTAAAATACCGTGGAGGAGGTTCATTTGGTTCCTAGTGCATATTCCGAGGCATTCATTCGTGGCTTGGATGGCTTTAGGGAATAGATTGCCTACGAAAGACAGGATTTCTAATTGGGGGGATAACCACTGATGGCAGGTGCAACTTCTGTTCGGCGCAACAGGAGTCCGGGGATCATCTCTACTTCGAATGCACTTGTACAAAATCAATTTCTGTGGGTTAACTTGTCGATGTTGATTCACGGCAGATCTGTGACAAAATCGAAAAGAGGGTCAAGGAGATTGGCGAAGTCTCTTTTCCGAACTTGCTCAGGGAAGTCGATATAATTGCAGGTACTTTGGCCAAGCCTGGAACGGAAAGGACATCCATGTTTATGGCCTGGTGGTAACTCTGCTCTTGGTTATATGTTGCTTTTCTTCTGTTGTCTTTTGTTTCAATGAGTGCACTCTTTCTGGTTGTATTTGTGCTCGTCAAGTACTTTTGTAATGAGTGTACTTTAACTTTATTTCAGTTATAATAAAATGCTAATGGCTTTTCCAAAGAAAATCAAAACATGAAAAACAACCCAGATTTCTGAAGAAATTTTCAAAATGAATTTGATCCCATGCTGAGTATCCAACTCATAATGAATAAATTATTTTAACGAGTAACTGATGTCATTATATAACAATTAGCATCGTTACGAAGCGCCATAAAAAAACTATGCAAGATAAAGAGAACGTAAGAGAAACGAGACGAGGATGCACGAGGCATGTGACTACAATATATCCCATCTCTTTTTACAACGGAACATTAGCGTCGAACATGTGATGTCATCCTGTGGTACCTGTAGCATAAACTGAACTTTCATCTTCATCGGGGCTGTCCTCGCCTTGCCATTTTCATCTCCCACCTGAAACGATGGTAAGAGGAGCTATCGGGCCATGTAAACAATGTAAGCCTCGCCTTCAATGACGGAGTTCAGCAAATAGAACTTACCCATATGGAAGCCCAGCCAAGACGACCCTGTGAATCATAGCCAGCTCTGAACTTGAAGTATTTCTCATACTTGTGCTTGTACACAGCACTCCAATTGTTTGAATCAAGCTTGTACCAGTAGCTGCAGATAAATAGGAAAGCTGATCAATGATAATAAAAACACTTCGATAGGAAAGATATCACATGAAAAAGAGCTCACCAAGTCTCCTGCAAAATAAAAGAAATGGCATCGTTCTAAGTTCTAACCTCAGTTTGTCACGTGGAGTAAGACGTCGCTTGAATGCAAATGATACAGCATTAGATGGTATTGAGATGCTAGGAATAAACGACATTAATCGATCCTGCAATTTTAAAACCATCAAAACCATCTAGTAAAAGGAAGCACTCGAAAAGCTGGAAAATTTGCACACATTGTTTCCAACCCAGCATTTTCCTATGAAGAAGCTGCTCAGTCACAGAAGCCAAATTTGAAGAGTAGCCATCATTGTGCTCTAAAAAATATATATAATAGAGGATCTCCATGGAAGCCATAGTAGCCTATCAATCAAGTAAATAAACAGGAACAGAAGGAGAACTTTATTACAATGAGGAATAACCACCTTATATATGTATCTTAAATTCAGTTGTCCATTCATGTAATGTGCAGAACAGAGCCCATTCAAAACTTGACCTCTAAGAATTCCCCTCATTGACAATGTTCTTGACGCATCCTCGTGTTCTTTCTCCTCTACTGTAACTTCACCCTTGGGGAATCTAATTGTTGCTTGAGGCTGCAGTGACAGGAAAGTAACAAAGGTAACTAGTGGGAAAGAAAAGAAAGGCTATAACCATGTTTCAATATATTAACATCGAAAAGAAGCACAATGGAGGGGCGCATAAGCAGGAAAACGCAACAGCAATAACACTCTTTAGTGCTGAAGTGATGCAAAAGGGGGCATAGTATTGGGTTGTCATTACTCATTAGTGTTGTTAAGGCATGCACCTACCACTGCATCTAAGTGCCAAACAGCAAAAGCGTCGTATACCCTTTCAAGCAGGGCACATTTAATCAGACATGCGTCTGGTGCACCTAGGCACTCACACTTTTTGTATGACAATAGGCAGTTAGGCACCAAAACAAAGGATTGAAGCTCTCTTTAGTTTTTAAATTTTCATGTAAAGTACGCTGTTAATATAAAAGGGGAAATATAGAACTCATTTTCTTATCAATGTTTAACCATTAGACACAGAAATGTAACTATATGAAAAACATGCATAATGCCAACAGAAGAAAAGAAAATTGTGCATATTTTGTAGGATAAACTGGTGTTACTGGACGGCTCTTTAGAGTTTATTATTAGAATAATAAATGTTACGTTTCTTTTTCTTTTGTACATATACATAACACATGCACACACGAATACATATACACAACACATATTAATATTATTACATATTGTGCCTTACTTCACTAAAAGAAAGTTATTTTTTTGCACTTTATGCCCTAAAAACATAAGTAGTCTAATGCCTAAAGTATGTCCTCTAAAAAGCAATAGTTTTCATCGACTAATGCATACGGTGACGCCGCAATGATCTGGAATTCAGAACCACAAAAACTGGCTGAATGCAAATTACCAAGTACATTTTCAAACTAAATGTTCAGATAAACATCCAATAGAACTAATATTGGATAAGTGCTGCCATACAATCAGCTACCAAGCATCAGCTAGAAACATTAAGATATATAAGATTTGTCCAAAACTTAATGCTAAATGATTGGTCTTCGCACAAAGAGACTCTAGGAGAAATAGTACTCACCAAACCAACAGATGGAACAGGAGATGATAATTGGATGCCATAGCCGGGATTAGGAAGGTCTGCATACATTGATACCTCACCTTGTTGCGCCTGAGACAAATATGAAATACTAAAGGGACGGACATGTAGCTTGAAGTAAGTATTCAAAAGAAGAAAAGTGATAGCATTGACTCCTCAAGCAATAACAAATTTCAGATTCCAAAAAGTATCTCATTTAAAAGGGGGAAAAAAGAAGTTTTTAAGATTAAAATCCAAATGCAAAAGGATGTTCAAAATGTTGTTCAAGACTCAATATGAGAGTAAAGTTCTGTAAAACACTAAAACCCCATCATCAATTTCATGAAAACTTGCACCTCAAATGCTCAAAAACAATAGGCAAAAACAAAACCGAATTCTCAAATTATCTTTTGTAGCATAAGAAGAAAAACCCCATTTCTTCGGGATCATCAATGGAGTTTACTGAATCAGCAAAACAATCTCTCAAATCCCTCATGCATGGCAACAATAACCCCAAACTCTCAATTCTATATAATTTTCATTAACGATGCCAACTAAAGCACAACCACTAAGCAGAAAAATATGTTTTTTTAGAGGAGAAACAGGCAAACCTTGACATCATGGGCAACACTGAAATGCAACGTAGAACCCACATCGAAAGAGGTCCGGAGAAGGGCATTCTGTTCTTCAGGATCGTAGTGGATGGACAAATACTTGGACGTTATCATCAGCTGCGGCTCCAAAATCTCGCGTTTGTTGTTGTTGATGAACGAGAGCTTGAGCCTGGCCAGGTTGTCGAACAGCTTACACGAGATCCTCTGAAAGAACACGCGGCTATCACTGTCGAACTCCGACGTCACTCTGAAGGTAGATTTTTCGGACAGCAAAGACAACAACTTGTCCGAGTAGATGCGCGTTAGAGAAGGAGGTGGCGGCGGCATTAGTGGCGGTGAGGGAGGAGGCGCCGAAGGTGATAGCGCTGAGAACGGTCCGAGTAGGTAATTGGGTGTTTGAGCCGATTCCAACATCGCTGTTTCCGGGTCCGGTTGGTCTGTGAATCAAGCAATGTATGGTCCTGAAAAATGGCTTAAAAAGCTCAGCTCTGTTTCTTCTTCTTCAAGCTATGATGTTTTTGCTTTGTTGAGATCTCTTTTAGCTGTGGAATGTGGCCATTGTTATTTGCCGGAATTTCTGGTTTGGTTTAAACAGAATTCCGCTCATCCATATTCTTAACTCCGAAATACATGAAATTTTGCATTACCTGTTTGCTTGCAATAGCAAGTGCAATATACAAATTACAAAGTCAACCTAACATTTCTGAGTTTTTTTTTTCTGATTAATTTATTTAATATCTATATTTTTTTTCTAAAATTTATGTTAATTAAATTTGTGGTGCACCAGCAAGAGATCTCTATTATTGAAAAATATATCTAAATTGCATATTATAGTGTTGATACGGTTTAACATCACGAGTTAATTCGTATTTAGTAAAGTGATCACTTCATTTAAATTTCTGTCATTTATACTATCTGGTTTGACAAAAAAAATTAATTATTAAACTAATTTATATATGGATAAATATTTCATACACAGTGGAAACTAAAAGTTTCCCCAAGCGCCTTAGATTTAAGGTATATGGAGTTAGTTTACGGTATAGGGTTTAGAGGTTTAGGTGTGAGGGGTTAGAATTTAGGGATAATTGTTTCAATTTGAGGTTTAGAGTTATAATTTAGGGTTTATAGGTTAAAACCTAAATCCTCACCGTATTACCCAAAAAACTAAACCCTAACATATAAACCCTAAATTATAACCCTAAACTTTAAATTAAAACAACCATCCCTAAATTCTAAACCCCTACACCTAAATCCCTAGACCCTATACCCTAAACTAACTCAATATACCCTAAAATTAAGGCGCTTGTGGAAACTTTCAGTTTCCACCGCCAGTGTATAGGATATTAATCTTTTATATATTTGGCACTTTCCTCGGAGTTAATGGGTAATTATTTCATATACAGGTGATAGATACAAAAGTTTTTAATTTTTCACAAGCGTCTTAGTTTTAGAGTTTAAGGTTTAGAGGTTAGGGGTTTAGGTTTAATAGTTTAGAATTGATGAGTTGTGCTTAAAATTTATGGTTTTATAAGTTAAAACCTAAATATCTTACTATATTACCCTAAATTCTAACCATAAACCTAAAACAAGTCACTTGTAGAAATTTTTTATTTTCACCGATGTCTATTGAATATAAATTTATATTTTATTATCTTTTATTAAATAAAGAGCTTTTGCGTTTTAATTTTAAATGACACATACTAAAATTCGAACTCACACAAGATGAAAAACAACACAAACATTCTTAATCAACCAGTCAATTAATGGATAAATGATTGTCATCTGTTATTAGATAATTCATATGTAATTTTTTATTTGTTTTAGGACACATGGTCATGGATGCATCTTAATTCTTTATTTTTATTTTTTTAATTTCATTGGTTGTGCATATACTAAAAATCCACAACTTAAATAAAACATTATTGGTGTTGTTCTTCACCAACAGGATTAAGCAAAAGCTTCCTTTGTTAACAGATTCCACAATGGTGAATGTTCATATATGCCAAAAGAACCTAAATCTAAGCAACTCAGTAAACTCCATTGATGATCCACTGAAAACTCCCAAATCCCAGTGTGAGTTCCAAGCTTCTGGGTTTGCAAAATTTAGATCCACTGGTAAAGCTCGAATTTCTCTACATTGGGTTCTCAAAACATGTTGATTATTCCAGTTTTTGTTTGAAATGATTGTGGATTTTTCCCAGTTGAAATGCTGCAAACTGAAGGAACAAGGTTTCTCAACAGCTCTGTTATTCATTTACAGAAACTGCTTATTGTTTAAGGAAAAAATGGTTCAATCGGGGGGAGGATAAACTCATGGTGTAGGGTTTAAAGGGTAAAGGATGAGATACAAAGGAGGGAATTTAGCTGAAGATTTGTGGATTGAAACTTGAAAGAAGACTGAAATGTAATAGAAGCAGGAATGATAAGAATCCCACATCGTTGAGAGATAGTAAAGTGCGGCCCAAATGACTTTATAAATTAAAGCGCAAATCTTCGTTAAAACTCACGGAGCCGTGCGGTGAGCACAGAGCGAACTATTCTTTCGCCTTTTACTAAAGAATACCGTGTGCTCGCCGCTCAAAGCGGCATACGCCTATTTTTGGAGGGCCGTTCTTTCTGGAACAGGCCCAACAATTCTTAGTTCAAGTATTTTATTCTGATTAAATATAATTCATTGTGTTAGGTAAGTTTGTCAACTAGTCTTGAATATGAAGAAGTTTATCTTTGTATTTTGTGCAAGTAATTTTCTTAAATTTTTTATATTATATTTATATAAGTCTGTTGGATCTTATGAGTACATTTTTATTTTTATTTTTATATTTGAATTGAATTTTTTCTGTATAGTATCTCGGAAAACATAAGAAGTATGTATTTTCACTTAGAAAGTTTAAATAACACTTTTAAATAAAGTTATTCAAATAGGAATCAATTAATAGTAAATATTTATAATTAAATTTAATTAAAAACTCGAACAATTTCACTTGATTGATATCAGTTTGGAAAATTTCAAGTAAATTTTGACTAACACAATAGAAATTAAAAATTTGACCAACTTAAAAAAAATTAACTTCATTTGATTGAATATTCGTCCGAATTTAGAAGAAAAAAAAGTCATTTTTAATAGAAAGTTTCTAGTCGTCTTTGTTAAGACAAGAAAGTGTAAAAGAAAGAAGGAAAGCTCTCTATGTTCTAGATTATCCGTTATGACAGATGAAATGTAATGAAACAGCGGACGAAATAGCACATTGCGAGAAGATTCGTTCCCAACCGTCTTTCTTGAGGGAAAAAATAACTAATAGCTAAACAACTCTACTATGAATCAAAGAAAAAGTCTAAGGACTCGTTGAACAGAAATTTTTAAACGATCGAGAGAGTTAAACAGTCGAATAAAAATGAAAGCTGAATTGTTCAGTTACAGAAAAACGCTAGTTTGAAACGTAAAATAAAAAAAAGCGGCCGCAACACAACGTTGAAGATGGTGTTCAACACAGCTTCTCCGTTTGACATTCCAACATCGGTTTCAGAAGCTGTCCTGAACAAACCCTAACGCAACTTGCAAAAAAAGGCTCTACGAAAACTACATAAAAAAATGATACCAACCAACCTCATTGTTTTTCTCTATATCATTTTTTTACTAGGTTAATGTCCACTCATTTTTTACATTAAAATTTCAAAATAAAATTTAAAAATTACCATTTGGGTAAATTGATGTTAACAAATAAATAAATAATTTATATTAGTTGAGACCATAACTGAAGTGAGTAAAATGACCATTAATATAATTTCTCGGGCTCTTACCGACACTTATTTTAACCAAAACTGTGATGGGCCCCAGTTAGCTTAAAACCCTAAAATGAGAGAAAGAGAGATAAAAACCTTCTAAAGCACATTTTTGAGCAGTAATTAAACTGCCAGCCAAGATGGGCTGTCCAATTCAAAGCCTTTTTGTTCTCCCTTTCAAGCCCAAATGGTTTGACTGGTTAAATTCGTTAATTTGGATGTTTGGTAAAGAGCAGATTGAAATAGCGAATTGAGGTGAAATCTTTAATTTTAAAATATAGTAACTTTTTAAAATTAGAGATTTTGACATTAGAGTTATAAAGATCCTTTTACCCTTAACAATTATAAAAAATATGTAAATAACCTAAATTAACTATTTCTATTTTAATTCTTTAACCTCGTGTATTTAAATTATGATATTTGTGAACTTATATATTTTTTATTCACACACATTTATATTTGTATTTAAATTTAATAATTAATTAAATTATATTAAAAATAATTATATAAAAAACAAATTAATATATAGATCCTTCAAATATGTTTAGTAATGTTATATTAAAAACTATTTTTTATAATTTAATTAATCAATAGATATAAAATATTGATAACTAATAAACTATTCAAATAAGTATTGAATATAATTATATCTTTATATGTCATTTTGTGTAACACCCCCTTCCCGGCCTGGTAGAGAACCGGGTCGGAGAGCGCTACCGGAAAACATAACGGAGTTCGGAGACATAAATCTAAAGTTCAAAAATCATTTCGTAATATTTTATTAATCTCTTTTAAGACTTAACACTTAACTTATTAACAACTTACTCAAATTGGGGTCAATTTTAAACTTTTTCAAACTTAGGGACTAAATTGTAATTTTCACAAATTAAAGGTCTTTATCTAAAATTCGTGAAAATATACTGAAATTAAACTTACTAGTTATTAGCCTATAAAACCTCATTACTATTGGAGGTCATTTACCTACCTGATTAGACGATGCAATATTTAGTGACTATTTTGTAAAGTATTCAAATCTATTTCTTTTTGAATTATCTTACAAAATTCTTTACAGCCTAACAACTCACAAAAATCATAGAGTCCTTTAATCAATATTTTAATACCAATTATGTCAATTTTATTACTAACTCAATAGTTAATATAACTTTAACACCTTATACAAAACATAGGCAAAATTTCACAATAGTAGGCCCACAATATTAGTATAATTACTTTAACTACTTTGCCACCATACTAGGAGTTCATAAGGACAAAACACATTACTCTTTAATTGTAGTGACTTGTCAACCTTCCAACTAATCTCGATCTCGATCTGTTACTTTCCTTAACCTGAAATGTTATGCAATGAATGCATTAGACTTACATAGTCTAAGTGAGGTAGCCAATGACAATGAATGAACATGTTATGACATGTAACATGCTTCCAAAAATGATCATAATGCAATAACATGGCATACTTCATATTCATAACAAAGCATAACATCATATCATGAGCATAACATAGCATAACGTATCAAACACATAATATATTGGTACCATTGGATACGCGGATTCCCTGTACACCATATCATGTATCATAAATGAGCCGTAGCCCTGAGCCGTAGCTCCATGTATCTCTTATATAATATCATATCATGAGCATAACATAGCATAACGTATAAAACACATAATATATTGGTACCATTGGATACGCGGATTCCCTGTACACCATATCATGAATCATAAATGAGCCGTAGCCCTGAGCCGTAGCTCCATGTATATTCATAACAAAACATAATATCATATCATGATCATAACATAGCATACGTATCAAACACATAATATATTGGTACCATTGGATACGCGGATTCCCTGTACACCATATCATGAATCATAAATGAGCCGTAGCCCTGAGCCGTAGCTCCATGTATCCCTTACACTTCCATCCTTTTATCTCCCACATATAGGCCGTAGCCCTGGACCGTAGTCCTCCCTTACATGTTGAGCTCGAATAACCCTATGGCATGCCAATTGTATCCAACGTCCATAAATACACACAAATTCACATAGTCCATGATTTTCATATCATATCATATGAAATAACAAGATGAGCCGTAGCTCCATATCATGTAGCATTTCATAGTCATATTCGAACATATCAAAGTAATGCAAGGCACTTGTCAAATTTGCCATTCGAACATAGTTGCTCTACGTGAGCCCTTAACAAATGCAAACATAATCATGAATAATGCAACGGGACGACACCGAGCCTATCCCTTGACGCAACTACACTCACATATCAGAACAAAAAAAACAATGATCGGAATGACACCGCGTCACCCGAGACAAATGCATCCACACTCACATATCAGAACATAAAAACAAATATCAGAATGACACCGCGTCACCCGAGACAAATGCATCCACACTCACATATAAAAACAATGATCGGAATGACACCGCGTCACCCGAGACAAATGCATCCACACTCACCTCAATCCAAGCTTAGAGACATTTTCCTTATTCTCCAACTTTGTGGTTTCCTTCATTTCTACTCTTTTCTAACCAAACATTAAAGAAATATATCATTTAGTACATTAGGCAGCTTGCATTGTCCTCAAATAAATATTTATATAAAATGTTCTATAACTCAAAATCTGATTTCGTTTGTTTTAAGCGAAACTAGACTTAATAACCTTTTAAACCATATAAATTATAACTTTTAATTCTTCTTATACAATTTATAATGAATTTCTAAAGTCGTTGTTGATGCAGATTTAGGGGCAAACTGTTACCCTATTTTCATGACCTTTACTTACTCAAAAATTCATATCTTTTTACTCACAACTCCAAATAAGGAGTTCTTTACCATTCTAGAAATCTTATAAACACACCTTTACAACTATGTATGGCATATAATTTTATCATTTCCCTATTAATACAGTTTATTACTTGAACATAAGGCATTTTCAGAAACTTAATCTGTCTATGCTTAATTTGTGACTTTAGTGTATTTATAATCTATGTTTCACTACACTATTAATCTTGAGCTTTTAACCACGTTTACACTAATCTTATAAAATTATTTTTATAATCCAGCAACCTCAAAAATAGGACATGTAAGTCCTCAATTTATTAATTTCCACAAAACAGTCCCCTTTTATTCTTTAATAATCCTGTATGTGATCTAAATGGTTTTAACCTACCAATTGAGACTTAATTCAAGCTTGGCCATTTAATTTCATTCATTTCATGAATCCCCTGTTCTAATCATAAATTTTCAGAATTTATTAACACCATTTGACCCCCTAAACATTTTGAATTTCACAATTTATCCCAACAGATTTCAATTATTCAGTTTCAGTCCCGAAACTTCTAAGAACAATTCAGAGACCTATACTTAACATTTTTGAGCAAATCATACCTCTATTCCATGTAAAATTTTGTCCTCTACAACTTTGTAGAAGAACACGTTTTCCAGAAATGACTCGAACATGGCCAAAAATACAGTTTTCTACAGGACAGTTTATAAATCCGAATTTCTTTATTCTTTCTACCCTTATCATTTACCAACTTTTAATTAATCCAATTTCATGTTTAATATATATACTAACATCAAATTAAAGGTAGTTGAGACTCTAATCTCAACTCTATTTCACTCACCTTGACAGACCGGTACTTTATTTTTATTTCTTGGGCTTGATGGTTGTACTGAATCGACCTCGTGTACTATGATAATTAATAAAAACCAATTAAAATCAATAAGACAGTATCGAATAAATATAAAAATATTAAGTAGATTCGATACCGAAACTTATACCAACCAAAGATTTGAGCTTACCCCGACGTCGGCAGAGATTCGATATTATTATATCGAATTTATCGGACTACCAATCAAACATTGGATCGTATATTTATCCTACTAATTTCTTTCTTTCTTTCTTTCTTTCTTTGCCGTGAAAATCCCAATCACTTCCTCCCCTTTTATACTAATTTGGGCGTCTACTATTACCCCACCATTCTTTTTTTATTCATTAATCTTTATTAATGGTCAATTATCTATATATATAAAATAGGCAAGTGGCAAGTGGTTTAGGTCACCTAATGCGTCACTTCTTTTCTTCTTTTCTTTTCTTTTTTATTTATTTATTTATAATAATAATAATAATAATAAACTAACTATTTAATCTATTTTGGGTACCTAATCGAACCAACCCTTAATCGAAATGAAAATATTAATTTGCTAGAACTTGACCTTGATTCATAAATTATCTCGAATAATCTAAATAAGATCGAATAACTTATGCAATCGATATAAAATACTCGGTCACCGGAACTTAATTCCGACTAGACCGGTTTTTGGGATGTGACATTTTGCATGTTTAAATAATCAAGCAACTATCAGTTATTTGTTAATTTTACTAAACACTTTTATACAATCAACTAATATAATCCGCTAGTCAAATCAATTGATATAATCAACTATCAACTAATTGTCAAACCGCGCCAAAAAGTATAAGCCAACTTACACACACGTGGTTTTAGGAAAGATTACATCATGTATTATTTTCACTAGAACAAAAGTATCTTAACCAATTAAAATCTCTCGCCTAATTATTTTTTTATGATATTTTTATTAAGTGAATTTTTACTTATTTTAAAAATAATTTATAAAATTTATCATTAAAGTAGATTAATGATAAATAAAAAATATAAATAAATAATTTATATTAGTTGAGACCGTTGGGATAAAAATACATATAATGACCGTGTTTGGTAAAGAGAGGTATGGACAAAAATTAGAGGTTTGAGGCATAATTAGAGGTTTGACAAGTCAAATCCGCTAATATTGTTATTTGGTAAATAGCGGATTGAGGTGAAACCGCTAATTTTGAAAAAGCTCATAATAGGAGCTTTTTGAGATTAGAGGTTTGATATTAGAGTTGTAAAGACTCTTTTACCCTTACCAGTTACCAAAAATTTCAAAATAAACTAAATTAAATATTTTCTCACCCTATTTATAAGCTAATCCTATTTACTTTTTTATTATCACATGTTTATATGTGTATTTAAATTTATTAATTAATTAAATTATATTAAAATAATTATATAAATAATAAACTAATATATAAATCATTCAAATATGTTTAGAAAAGTTATATTAAAAATAATTTTATAGATCTAATTAATATTAATTAGATACAAAATATTGATAACTAATAAATTATTCAAACAAGTATTGAATATAATCATGTCCTTATATGTCATTTTACTTGTTTAAATAATCTAGCAACTATCAGCTATCAGTTAATTTTACCAAACACTTTTATACAATCAGCTAATACAATCCGCTAGTCAAATCAGCTAATGCAATCAGCTATCAGCTAATGTAATCCGCTATCCGCTAATTGCCAAACAGGGCCAATATAAATTTCTTGAACTCGTACGGACACTAATTTTAGACCAAAATTGTGATGGAGCCCATTTTTGAGCAGTAATTAAAGTACCAGCCAAGATGGGCTGTCCAATTCAAAGCCTTTTTGTTCTCCCCTTTCAACCCGTTATCCTCCATAGTCATTTGCTCTGCGATTCGTCGTCTTCTTCGTTTTTGTATGCAATAAAGAGAAAAGCGAAATTCAATTGAGATCTTGAGTAACAGAGAAGGTAGCCGGCGGCCATGGAGGAATCCGTTAGAGAAGTGCTTTACGAAGCACGTCATCACGCCTCCCGGCCTTTCACTTCCAATTACCCTCCTCTTCCTCTCCAGCAGGTTTCCTCCTTTCGTTTCGACTTTTTATTTTTCTTCGTTACAAATCAGCTCAGTTTTACAATTTTCTGCTTTTATTTCTATGAATTCAGTCAAGTGAAGCTGATAAAGGCGGTTTCTTATCATATCTTTCTGCTAGAGGTATACTAGATTTAAACGCATTTTCTTTTCCGGTCTAATTCAATTGGTGATACTGATACGTTTACTAACTATTTTCTTTTTGTATAATATAAATTAATTCTTTGGCGGGACTGTTGTTGAATGAAGGTGTAAGTCAGCTTAAAGAGAAATGGATTAGCTCCAAGAATCCGAAGAAGATAAAGAAACAAGTGGCTTTGATTGTATCGCCTAGAGGCGAGCGTGTCGCTGTGGCTGCTGGAAATCAAGTCACAGTCTTGCGCAAGGAGGATGATTACCTGGAGCCTTTTGGCATTTTTACTAGTAAGATTTATGTCATCTAATTATGTTAAATTATTATTCTGATGAACATATATTTGGATTCTTTTTACTGATAGAAGGACGATTCATAAAACCCTTGAGTCTTGATGACTACAGGAAAAGAGTTCTTGCTATAGGGTTTACTCATCTTAGTTTATAACCGACTTGAATCCATGCGTCAGGTAGCGGCATTATTTCATGTACATGTGGAGCTTGGTCAGAATCTCATGATATTCTTGGATTTGTTGATGATGCTGAATTAATATATTTTATTAAGGCAAATGGTGAAGAAATAACAAGGATTACTGCGAAGCATCTAAAAGTATCTTCAAAAGTAATAGGTCTGATTGCACCGGATGATTCTGATGTAAAGCAATCTTTCTTGTAAGCTTTTGCTTCCCTCGTGCTAGTTTTCTTTCCAGTTTGAATTCATATAACAACCTTTTCTTGATGATCAGGTTGCCTGTATTTCTAAATTGTATTTAAGTAATATAGGTGAAGAATTAGAGCATGGATGAAATTAATGGGCTTGTTTTCAGGTGTACCTTTACTGTTTTGACATCTGATGGAGCTTTTCATCGTATTGAGATCAGTCAGGACCCAAGTGCCTCTATTTCCTCTACAATCAACAGTGGCTTAGCTTTAAAAAGGCAATTCCCTAAGAATGTTTTCTGCTTTGACTATTATCCAGAACCTTCGTTTCTTGTTATTGTTGGTGGTGCTGGTGGCAGCTCAATTACTGCTGATAGGAAATCTGGTATGGTTTTATACTTTATTCTCCTCAACCTTAAATGAAAACTCAAATTTTAAATTTGAACAGTCTTTATGCAGTTATATTGCATGTTTCAAAGCTTCTAAGTTTTGTTAGACTGAATCAACGAAGCATCTGTATCCATATGATAGAGGATTGGGATGAGCAGATGAACTTTTGCCATTGTCACCTTTTAGTTTCTGGCTTGATGGTTTTTTTAAATCTTTTTTTTTGTAGGGTCCTGTTATCTTTCTCTTTGGCGTAAAGGTCAAGATTTGGTTTTGGAACCAGTAGCTTCTACTCAGTTCGAGGGTTTTTACAGTGAACAAAATGATTATGCAGCTCATCTTGCCTACCCAAAGGTGTTAATCTCACCCCAAGGGAACTATATTGCCACATTAGACATGAATCGATGTTTGCATATCTTTAACCTGGATAAAGAAAGCTGTTTGGTTACAAAATTTTCTTTCGAAGTGAGAACTAATTCTCAAGTAGCTGATAAACTGTTAAATGAATGCTCAGAAAATTTAGCTGACATTGTTGATTTTACTTGGTGGTCTGACCACATTCTCACTCTTGGTAAACGAAATGGCTTTGTTACTATGCTTGACATTCTTAGTGGTCTGAAAGTAACAGAGAATGAACCTGTATATTCTCAGCCTGTTTTAGAAAGGGTACAGCAGTTTGGAGGATATCTTTTTATTTTAGAGAGTTTATCATCTGAAGTTGGGTTTGAATTATCTAATAGTAATAAAATAACAAATGACTTACATCAACAAGAGGAAACTTATGAAGATGAATCCCAGCGATCAGACATTTCTAAGTTGCGTTGGAGTTTGATATCACTCTCAGAGAGATCTGTCCCTGAAATGTATAAAATACTAATCGATAATTCCAAGCATCAAGCTGCCTTGGATTTTGCTGATCGTCATGGATTGGACAGGGATGAAGTTCTAAAGTTACAGTGGTTACGTTCTGGCCAAGAAACAAATGACATAAATGCATTTCTGTCAAACATTAAAGATAAAGCTTTTGTGCTCTCTGAGTGCGTAAATAAAGTTGGAGCATCAGAAGAAGTAGCAAAAGCTTTACTTGCATATGGCCTGCAGATAACTAACAAATACAAATTTGCTGAATTAGACAACCAAAAATCTGATGAGATTTGGGATTTCCGTATGTCTAGACTTCAGCTGTTGCAATTCCGTGACAGATTGGAAACGTTTCTTGGGATAAACATGGGCAGGTACGTGCTTTCCAGCTTTTAATATTTACATCTGCTACTTCTAGTTTTGGCTGTATTGAAAGTGTTCCACTTTCTGTTGTTTCTACCCATTGACCTTTTAATGACATGGGGTTTGTAGGTTTTCCATGCAGGAATACAGCAAATTCCGTGTTATGCCAATGAATGAAGCAGCCATTACACTTGCTGAAAATGGAAAAATTGGGGCTTTGAACCTCCTGTTCAAGCGTCATCCATATTCACTGGCTCCTTTCATGTTAGATATTCTGGCTGCTATTCCTGAAACAATTCCTGTGCAAACATATGTGCAGCTGCTTCCTGGGAAGTCGCCTCCTGCAAGTATTGCTGTGAGGGAAGAAGATTGGGTTGAATGTGACAATATGGTGAGTTTTATTAATAAATTACCTGAGAACCATGACTTGAGCAGTCAAATCAGAACTGAACCTGTTGTCAAGAGGTTGCTAGGATCATTTTGGCCTTCAACAGACGAACTTGCAGTTTGGTATAAGCATAGAGCTAGAGATATTGATTCCTACAGTGGGTTGCTAGACAACTGCCTCTGCTTGATTGACTTTGCTTGCCAGAAGGGTATCTATGAGCTAAAGCAGTTTCATGAGGATATCTCGTACCTGCACCAGATGGTTTATGCTGATAATGATGGTGAAATGAGTACCAATATGAGTCTTGTTGCATGGGAACAATTATCTGACTATGAAAAATTTAGAACAATGCTTCATGGGTGCAGAGAGGAAAATGTGGTGGAATCATTACGGAATAAGGCAATTCCATTTATGCACAAAAGGGCCCACAGTGTTACCTTGGCTAACCAAGAACAGGTTGCAGATGGCCATTCTGTAGTGGAGAATACTAGGGGTGAGTCATTTCTGGTTAGATGGCTGAAAGAGATTTCTTTGGCCAATAAATTAGACGTATGTTTGATGGTCATTGAGGAAGGGTGCAGGGAGCTCCAAAGCAGTGGCTTCTTCAAGAATGAGGTTGAAGTTGTAGATTGTGCTCTGGAATGTGTATACTTATTTACAGTTACAGATAGGTGGAGCACTATGGCCGCAATATTATCAAAACTTCCTCGTAAGCAAGGTATTGTTTACCCCAAATGAGCCCAACTTTCTCAAAATATTATACATTTTACTTATTTGATTATTTCCTATCCGTTTTTGCATTTTTTCCATCACTTATTAGCTTCATGTATTGCACAAAGTTTGAAGGGACTTCGAATGAATTATGAATCTCATTTTTCTTGGTAATGTCCTTGTATTGTGCAGACTAGTTAGGTCCTCCATGCTGGATTATGTTAGGGGTATTTAAAAATCATGTACTTTAGGAAATAAGGGTATATAAGGTTTTTATTTTTTTTGGATGAATTAAGATTTAGTAGAACCCATGTCCTTTTCATCCTGTAAGGGTTTGAGTTGTTTTTGTTTCTCTACCTGGGTCCTCCCACTTCTTTGATTCCATACCCCCTTATAATTTTAGGCCTCGGTTTCATCACCCTAATGGCCTGATCTCTTATTCTCCATCTATAATTAATTTTCAGATTCTGAAATATATATTGGCATCCTTGAGCAAAGATATAAAGTGGAAGAAGGCCACATTGAAGCAGGGAGGCTTTTGGCTTTTTACCAGGTTTGACTTCACTCTTCTATGGTTTTAGCATGGTTTTGTTTTAAATTGTTCCCTTTTAAGCTCCAGTATGAGGTATTTATCCTGCTGAGCCCAATGCTATGGGTAGACTAAGTCTGTTGGCAATACTTTTCTACAGGTCCCAAAACCAATGAATTTTTTCTTAGAAGCCCATTCAGATGAAAAAGGTGTAAAACAGATTATTCGCCTCATACTTTCAAAATTTATTCGCAGACAGCCTAGCCAATCTGATCATGAGTGGGCAAACATGTGGCGTGATATGTTGTGCTTGCGAGAGAAGGCTTTTCCTTTTCTTGATCTTGAATATCTGTTAACAGAGTTCTGCAGAGGACTGTTAAAAGCAGGGAAGTTTTCGCTTGCAAGAAGTTACTTAAGGGGTACAAGTTCAGCTTCCTTAGCAACAGAAAAAGCAGAAAAGCTTGTTATTCAAGCTGCAAGAGAGTATTTCTTTTCAGCTTCAAGTCTGTCTTGCTCAGAAGTAAGTTTAAAGTCAGTTCATCGTCTTTCATGGTTTAGTATATACAGAGGATAGCATAATAAGTCCAAAATTCTGGTAGCTTCCTTCTAAAAGATTTGATCGCATGCATGATTCAACTGAATATTTTAGTCGCAAGCTGATGACAGCATAAATTCACATTTGTGGTTCAATGACGTCAAAAGGAATGAAATGTACCGATTTATCTTCTTCTTTTTTCCGTTCAAAAAATGAAATTTTGATTGTGTTGCTGTAACTTGTTGCAGATCTGGAAGGCTAAGGAATGTCTGAATTTATTTCCTAGTAGCAGAAATGTTAAAGCAGAGGCTGATATTATTGATGCACTTACTGTTAAACTCCCATACCTTGGAGTGACTCTTCTACCAGTGCAATTTAGGCAAATAAAAGATCCTATGGAAATTATTAAAATGGCAGTCTCAAGTCAAGCTGGAGCATATTTACATGTTGAGGAACTAATTGAGGTCGCCAAGCTACTTGGATTGAACTCCTGGGATGAAATATCATCTGTGGAGGAAATTATTGCTAGAGAAGCTGCAGTTGCTGGTGATCTGCAGTTGGCCTTTGATCTCTGCCTTGTTCTGGCCAAAAAGGGTCATGGTCTTGTTTGGGATTTATGTGCTGCACTAGCAAGGGGTCCTCTTGAGAATATGGATATAAGTTCTCGAAAGCAGCTATTGGGTTTTGCTTTGAGCCATTGCGATGAGGAGTCAATTAGTGAGTTACTCCATGCATGGAAAGATTTAGACATGCAAGGGCAATGCGAGACTTTGAAGACATTGTCGGGGACAAATTCTCCAAATTTCTCCGTTCAAGGTTCGTCAGTCATATCACTTCCAGGCTACAGTATTCAAGATATTGTTGACCTGAAAAATTCATCTGAATTGGTTGATGGGTTTAATAGTACTGATCAAGAACTTCATATCAGTAGTATTAAAAATACACTCTCTCTTGTTGCTAAAAATCTGCCTGTTGAAAATGGGACAAATTGGGATCTGCTTTTGCAAGAAAATGGGAAGATTTTATCTTTTGCTGCCATACAACTTCCTTGGTTGCTTGAATTAACTAGAAAAGAAGAATACAGTAAGAAATTTACTTCTGGTTTGATTCCTAGGAAGCAATATGTAAGTGTACGAACACAAGCTGTGATAACTATTTTGTCTTGGCTGGCAAGGAACGGTTTTGCTCCTAGAGATGAGTTGATTACTTCTCTGGCAAAATCAATTATAGAACCACCAGTTACTGAAGAGGAAGATGTCATTGGCTGCTCCTTCCTATTAAATCTTGTGGATGCTTTTAGTGGGGTACAAGTGATTGAAGAGCAGCTGAGAACGAGGGAAAACTACCTCGAAACCTGTAGTATTATGAATGTTGGAATGACCTATAGCATATTACATAATACTGGAGTTGATTGTGAAGGTCCTACTCAGAGGAGGGAGCTGCTCCTTGGAAAGTTTAGATCAAAGAACAAGCCACTTAACGCCGGTAATAGACTTAATTCCTGTCATTATTAATTTTTTTTTTGAAAGTAATACGGGCCTCGTTAAAAACCCCCTCTACAGTCAGCACTAGAAGATCCAATGCCATCCCTAAGGGGGAAAAGAAGGGCATTCGAAATAAAAATAATTACATTGATGTTCACTAAACGCCCAATGTGCTAAAGTGTGGGCTGCCTTGTTTGCTGAACGATGAATGTAGGCAACCGAAATATGATGCTGCTGTCTTTAACTGCTTAAAGCAAGACCACTTAATTTTGCTCACACTATCCTATATGCACTTCCATGTGATGATGTTATTCCTTTTTTTCTCTTTTGCT
Organism: Hibiscus trionum; assembly: GCA_030270665.1. Lineage (NCBI taxonomy): Eukaryota > Viridiplantae > Streptophyta > Magnoliopsida > Malvales > Malvaceae > Hibiscus > Hibiscus trionum. Next base: position 7,867,330 of record BSYR01000045.1, on the reverse strand, counting down.
TGTTTTCAGAGGATATAAATAGGATCGATGAAGCACAGTCCTCATTTTGGAGGGAATGGAAACTGAAATTAGAAGAGAAAAAGCGTGTAGCAGAACATTCTAGATTCTTGGAGCAAATAATTCCTGGGGTTGAAACTGCACGTTTTTTGTCTGGTGATGCCAGTTACATTGAGAGTGTTATTTTTTCTCTAATTGAATCTCTAAAGTTGGAGAAGAAGCACATATTGAAGGATATTTTGAAATTGGCCGATACCTACGGTCTGAACAGAGAAGAGGTATGTGACCATGCATGTATTTAAAATTTTATTAACTCGCAATGGTTGATCATTGTGGCATGCCCTTTTAAGCCATTAAATGACATTTTTTTTTTTGCAGGTAATCCTTAGGTACTTGACTTCAATCCTTATTTCTGAGATTTGGACCAATGATAATATCATGGCTGAGATCTCAGAAATTAAAGGAGAAATACTTGATTATGCTGCTGAAACTATCAAAACCATATCATTGATCGTATACCCTGCAGTTGATGGTTGCAATAAGCATCGCCTTGCTTACATCTATAGCCTCCTCTCCGACTGCTATAAGAAATTAGAGGAAAGCAAAAAACCTTTACCAATGATACTCCCAGATCAATCAAATGCATTTTCTCTGGGATTAGTTCATTATTACAAGGTTATTGAGCAAGAATGTAAAAGGATTTCTTTTGTGAAAGGCCTAAACTTCAAAAATATTACTGGATTAGATGGTTTGAATCTTCAGTGTTTCAGTAATGAAGTCTATGCTCATACAGATGAATTTAGCTTGGAAGCTTTGTCTGAAATGGTAAAGACTCTGGTAAGCATCTACAAGGATCCAGTACCTGAAGGTCTCATATCATGGCAGGATGTCCGCAAACATTATGTGCTGCATTCATTGACAAACTTGAAGGATAGAATTGGAAGAGAGTTTAGCACTAAGAACCCTGAAAATTTTCTGAACATAAGCAGTGAACTTGAACAGATATATGAGTTGTGTAGAAAACATATTAAACTGTTGGAACCTTCGGAGGCATTGGACATTATGAAGCAATATTTCATTGCAATTATACCTCCAGATGGTGCTTATGGAAATGTACCTGATAACTCAACATGGCAGGACTGTCTGATCTTCCTTTTGAATTTCTGGCTCAGATTGACTGAAGAAATGCAAGAATTTGCTTCCACCGAGATTTCTGTTGAAAAAATCAGCTTCCACCCAGATTGCTTAATAAGTTGTTTGAAGGTTTTCATGAGGTTGGTAATGGAGGACTCTGTTTCTCCTAGTCAGGGCTGGAGCACCATTGTTGATTATGTCAACCATGGTTTTATGGAGGACCCTTCTCTTGACATTTTTACTTTCTGCAGAGCCATGATATTTTCTGGTTGTGGTTTTGCATCTATTTCTGAAGTATTTGTAGAAGCGCTACGACATCATGTAACCACTGTTACTGCACCAGCCGTCACTGAATTCCATGACATTCCCCGTCTCTATTTGAAAGTATTGGAGCCAATTTTACAAGATTTGGCTGGTGGACCTCACGAACACCAAAATTTATATCAGTTGATGTCATCTCTGAGCAATTTAGAAGGTGATTTGGACGAGTTAAAGGAAGTCAGGTGTGCAGTTTGGGAAAGAATTGCCAGATTCTCCGAAGATTTGCTGCTTGCTAGTCATGTTCGAGTTCATGTCCTAGAGCTTATGCAATTTATCACTGGTAAAAGTATGAAGGGTTTATCTTCTGAGCTGCAGCTAAACGTTCATCCATGGATAGGGTGGGACAAGTCACTCTATGCTAGTAACAAGATCCGAAGTACGTTAAATGAGGGGTTGCCTGAGCAAATAGATACTTCCAGCAGGTTTACAAGTACTTTAGTTGCCCTCAGATCATCTCAACTTATGGCAGCCATTTCTCCTGGCTTTGAAATTACTCCTGACGACCTCTCAACTGTTGATACAGCAGTTTCTTGCTTCTTGAAATTGTGTGCTGTTGCCAACGCGGATCCTCATTACGATGTTTTGGTAGCCATTTTGGAAGAGTGGGAAGGCCTTTTTGTGATTAAGAAAGAAGAGGAAGCCTCTGTGGTATTAACTAATGAAGAAAATAACTGGAGCAATGATGATTGGGATGAAGGATGGGAGAGCTTTCAGGAAATCGAACCTCTGGAGAACGAAAAGAAAGGGGAATCACTTTCAATACATCCTTTACACAAGTGCTGGACAGAGATTTTCAAGGGCCTTATTAAAGCATCTCGAGTTAGAGATATCCTAAAGCTGATCGACCAGTCCATTTCAAAATCCGGTGGAGTATTGCTCGATGAAGATGATGCGAGGAGCCTGAATGACATTGTACTCGGAGTGGATTGTTTCATGGCTTCAAAGATGATGCTTTTACTCCCTTACGAAGGATTGCGGTTGGAGTCTTTGACTGCACTTGAAAACAGGTTGAAACAAGAAGGTACTTCCAACATAGGCAGTGACCATGAATTCTTAATCCTGGTCCTCTCCTTGGGGATTTTATCAACTGTTATCAACAAATCTTCCTTCGGCACCGTTTTCTCGTATGTCTGCTATTTAGTAGGCAACCTCTCTCGCCAGTTCCAAGAAGCACAACTGGCAAGGCTTGGAAAGAAAGGAAGCAATGAGCATGGAGACACCGAGGGAGACATCTTGTTTCTATTTGCAAGAATCTTGTTCCCCATGTTCGTATCGGAGCTCGTCAACGCAGATCAACATATTTTGGCAGGACTTGTTGTCACAAAATTCATGCACACTGAGGCATCCTCATTTCGCCTCATCAACATTGCAGAGGCAAGTCTTAGAAGATATTTGGACAGACAACTCCAGGTCCGAGAACACGACAAGACCGCTCCCTACGAAACGAGTTGTGAACCATTAAAGAACACAGTTTCAAGCTTGAGAGAAAAGTTAGGGCATTCGATTCAATCTGCCTTATCACTACTTCCTAGGAATGAAAGATAAGCTTGGGGGAGCAGCTGTTCAAACCACATGGGGATTTGTAGAATCATTGTGGCAACCGGCAAAAGGCCATGAAAAGTAGCGAACATGTCTTGTAATTTTTGCATAATGTACACAATTTTTTACGTGGGTCATAATTAACCCAAAGTACCTGAGTGGACAAATTTTAATATACTCGGAGGATCTAATTGTGGGATTTCTTGAATGCTGCAATAACGCGGGCTGGTCGCAAATTCCTTCGGTTACAGTTGTAATAAGATTTGTTGTATTCGTAAGATTTCATTTCGATTACTATACAACGAACTCAGTTGGAAGTTACTGAATTAATAAATTAAATAATTTAATATTTGTACATTCAATGGGATTATTCCTAATAATAATTATAGGGCGAGTAAAATCTTTCTATATATAATTTATGTAATAAAATAATTTCTTTCGCTAGAATTATAAATGTCACGCATTCTATAAATAATCCATTGCGTTTCAACTAAATTTTAAACATACAAGTTGGTGGATATCTTATCATACAACATCTTTTTTGTGTGCATTTATTAAACTAAAAAAAAACTTTTTCATTCAGCTAGATTAGATACGCAATTTTAAGAAGTTGACTCGAAAAAATTTCAATTATAAAATAAAGGTTTAATACACTTTTTTCCCTCTTAAATTTTACTCTGTTTTCTTAACTTATCCGATAAAATTTATTTTAATCATTTTTATTTTAAGTACATGAAAAAAATATAAAAATATATATATAAATTATTTAAATCAAAACCAATTAGTACTATAATATTAAACCCAACAAGTGTCCCACGGATAATGTTCATCTCCACGGATAAATTATATAAATTATTTTTTGGTAAACTATGCCAGGTACCATTGAACTATAGAGGGCGACTTGTTTTTACCACCGAACTTTAAACTGGTCTAAATTTACCACCAAATATTATTTTTTGACTCGTTTATACCACCGCGCCGTTAACTTTCTAACACCGTGATGACTTGGACACCAGATCAAAACGACGTCGCTTGTGTGCCGCTATTTTGATACTAAATTTCCTAAAACAACGTCGATTTGCTGAAGGAAAATATGAAAAATATGCGAAGAATAGGATTTAAACCAGGAACCTTTGGAATCAAAAGCATCATCTTAACCACTAAGACAACTTAGCATCTTTTTAAAACCCCGAAATTTTCAAAAACCCCAAAAAATACAACAAAACCTTAAACACTAAAGCCTAACCTATAAACCTTAAACCATAAAATTTATAAATAATTTAGAGTTTAAAGTTTTGTTGGAATTTGGGCTTTTTAAAAATTTTGAGGTTTTGAAAATTAGTCTTTTATTTTTATAATAATATATTTATCTATTTATATATTTAATATTATTTATAATATAAAAAATATTTATATATTTTATATATTAATATATTTATATTATTTATATAGTCTAATATTATTTAATGATAAACTGCAGTTTAAAATATATTATTTCCGCGGGAAATAAAACAAAGATGTTAAGTTAGTTTAATTGTTAAGTTATGTCTTTCATAAACTGCAGTTTAGAATATATACTATAATTCGGTATTACCTGACATAGTTTACTCTTATTTTTTTTTTAATGATAACAAATCCGACGTCATCATACCAGCATCTAGAGCCGCGCGATTTCACCTCTTGTCGTCGGCACGCCGTCAATCCCCTCTCCTCAACGTCGACCAATCCTCTCCCTGTAAGTCTCATCAGCTCGCCTCCCTTTACACTCTCACGCTCACCCTTATCGCCCGCCCATGGATTTTTTTTAGATTTTACAGTAACTGGAGAAAACAGGGATAGCGGCCCGTTACTACCGTTATTTACCGCTACCTGTTCAATTGTGACCGCAATCCACCGCTACTAGTGTGATTCCGCGTCCCACCGTTGTTTTCGCCGATAGCGGTTTCGGCCGGCGGCGTTACCGCTAAATAGCGGCCACTATAGCGGTCGCGGGCCGTTTTTTGAAACCCTGACTTCTAGTTTTGGCTGTATTGGAAGTGTTCCACTTTCTGTTGTTTCTACCCATTGACCATTTAATGACATGGGGTTTGTAGGATTTCCATGCAGGAATACAGCAAATTCCGTGTTATGCCAATGAATGAAGCAGCCATTACACTTGCTGAAAATGGAAAAATTGGGGCTTTGAACCTCCTGTTCAAGCGTCATCCATATTCACTGGCTCCTTTCATGTTAGATATTCTGGCTGCTATTCCTGAAACAATTCCTGTGCAAACATATGTGCAGCTGCTTCCTGGGAAGTCGCCTCCTGCAAGTATTGCTGTGAGGGAAGAAGATTGGGTTGAATGTGACAATATGGTGAGTTTTATTAATAAATTATCTGAGAACCATGACTTGAGCAGTCAAATCAGAACTGAACCTGTTGTCAAGAGGTTGCTAGGATCATTTTGGCCTTCAACAGACGAACTTGCAGTTTGGTATAAGCATAGAGCTAGAGATATTGATTCCTACAGTGGGTTGCTAGACAACTGCCTCTGCTTGATTGACTTTGCTTGCCAGAAGGGTATCTATGAGCTAAAGCAGTTTCACGAGGATATCTCGTACCTGCACCAGTTGGTTTATGCTGATAATGATGGTGAAATGAGTACCAATATGAGTCTTGTTGCATGGGAACAATTATCTGACTACGAAAAATTTAGAACAATGCTTCATGGGTGCAAAGAGGAAAATGTGGTGGAATCATTACGGAATAAGGCAATTCCATTTATGCACAAAAGGGCCCACAGTGTTACCTTGGCTAACCAAGAACAGGTTGCAGATGGCCATTCTGTAGTGGAGAATACTAGGGGCGAGTCATTTCTGGTTAGATGGCTGAAAGAGATTTCTTTGGCCAATAAATTAGACGTATGCTTGCTGGTCATTGAGGAAGGGTGCAGGGAGCTCCAAAGCAGTGGCTTCTTCAAGAATGAGGTTGAAGTTGTAGATTGTGCTCTGGAATGTGTATACTTATTTACAGTTACAGATAGGTGGAGCACTAAGGCCGCAATATTATCAAAACTTCCATGTAAGCAAGGTATTGTTTACCCCAAATGAGCTCAACTTTCTCAAAATATTGTACATTTTACTTATTTCCTATATGTTTTTCCATTTTTTTCATCGCTTATTAGCTTCATGTATTGCACAAAGTTTGAAGGGACTTCAAATGAATTATGAATCTCATCTTTCTTGGTAATGTCCTTGTATTGTGCAGACTATTTAGGTCCTCCATGCTGGATTATTTTAGGGGTATTTAAAAATCTCGTACTTTAGGAAATAAGGGTATATAAGGCTTTTATTTTTTTGGATGAATTAAGATTTAGTAGAATCCATCTGCTCTGGTTCTCTCCCGTTGTCCTTTTCATCCTGTAAGGGTTTGAGTTGTTTTCGCTTCTCTACCTGGGTCCTCCCACTTCTTTCATTCCATATCCCCTTATAATTTTAGGCCTCGGTTTCAACACCCTGATGGCCTGATCTCTTATTCTCCATCTATAATAAAATTTCAGCTTCTGAAATATATATTGGCTTCCTTGAGCAAAGATATAAAGTGGCAGAAGGCCATATTGAAGCAGGGAGGCTTTTTGCATTTTACCAGGTTTGTCTTCACTCTTCTCTGGTTTTAGCATGGTTTTGTTTTAAATTGTTTCCTTCTAAGCACCAGTATGAGGTGCTTATCCTGCTGAGCCCAATGCTATGGGTAGACTAAGTCTGTTGGCAATACTTTTCTACAGGTCCCAAAACCAATGAGTTTTTTCTTAGAAGCCCATTCAGATGAAAAAGGTGTAAAACAGATTATTCGCCTCATACTTTCAAAATTTATTCGCAGACAGCCTAGCCAATCTGACCATGAGTGGGCAAACATGTGGCGTGATATGTTGTGCTTGCGGGAGAAGGCTTTTCCTTTTCTTGATCTTGAATATCTGTTCACAGAGTTCTGCAGAGGACTGTTAAAAGCAGGGAAGTTTTCACTTGCAAGAAGTTACTTAAGGGGTACAAGTTCAGCTTCCTTAGCAACAGAAAAAGCAGAAAAGCTTGTTATTCAAGCTGCAAGAGAGTATTTCTTTTCAGCTTCAAGTCTGTCTTGCTCAGAAGTAAGTTTGGAGTCAGTTCATCGTCTTTCATGGTTTAGTATACACAGAGGATAGCATAATAAGTCCAAAATTCTGGTAGCTTCCTTCTAAAAGATTTGATCGCATGCATGATTCAGCTGAATTTAGCTATTTTAGTCGCAAGCTGATGACAGCATAAATTCACATTTGTGGTTCATTGATTTCAAAAGGAATGAAATATACCGATTTATCTTCTTCTTCTTTTCGTTCAAAAAACAAAATATTGATTGTGTTGCTGTAACTTGGTGTAGATCTGGAAGGCTAAGGAATGTCTGAATTTATTTCCAAGTAGCAGAAATGTTAAAGCAGAGGCTGATATTATTGATGCACTTACTGTTAAACTCCCATACCTTGGAGTGACTCTTCTACCAGTGCAATTTAGGCAAATAAAAGATCCTATGGAAATTATTAAAGTGGCAGTCTCAAGTCAAGCTGGAGCATATTTACATGTTGATGAACTAATTGAGGTCGCCAAACTTCTTGGATTGAACTCCTGGGATGAAATATCATCCGTGGAGGAAATTATTGCTCGAGAAGCTGCAGTTGCTGGTGATCTGCAGTTGGCCTTTGATCTCTGCCTTGTTCTGGCCAAAAAGGGTCATGGTCTTGTTTGGGATTTATGTGCTGCACTAGCAAGGGGTCCTCTTGAGAATATGGATATAAGTTCTCGAAAGCAGCTATTGGGTTTTGCTTTGAGCCATTGCGATGAGGAGTCAATTAGTGAGTTACTCCATGCATGGAAAGATTTAGACATGCAAAGGCAATGTGAGACTTTGATGACATTGTCGGGGACAAATTCTCCAAATTTCTCCGTTCAAGGTTCCTCAGTGATATCACTTCCAGGCTACAGTATTCAAGATATTGTTGACCTGAAAAATTCATCTGAATTGGTTGATGGGTTTAATAGTACTGATCAAGAACTTCATATCAGTATTAAAAATACACTCTCTCTTGTTGCTAAAAGTCTGCCTGTTGAAAATGGGACAAATTGGGACCTGCTTTTGCAAGAAAATGGGAAGATTTTATCTTTTGCTGCCATACAACTTCCTTGGTTGCTTGAATTAACTAGAAAAGAAGAATACAGTAAGAAATTTACTTCTGGTTTGATTCCTAGGAAGCAATATGTAAGTGTACGAACACAAGCTGTGATAACTATTTTGTCTTGGCTGGCAAGGAATGGTTTTGCTCCCAGAGATGAGTTGATTACTTCTCTGGCAAAATCAATTATAGAACCACCAGTTACTGAAGAGGAAGATGTCATTGGCTGCTCCTTCCTATTAAATCTCGTGGATGCTTTTAGTGGGGTACAAGTGATTGAAGAGCAGCTGAGAACGAGGGAAAGCTACCTCGAAACCTGTAGTATTATGAATGTTGGAATGACCTATAGCATATTACATAATACTGGAGTTGATTGTGAAGGTCCTACTCAGAGGAGGGAGCTGCTCCTTGGAAAGTTTAGATCAAAGAACAAGCTGCTTAACTCCGGTAATAGACTTAATTCCTGTCTTTAACTGCTTAAAGCAAGACCACTTAATTTTGTTCACACTATCCTACATGCACTTCCATGTGGTGATGTTATTCCTTTTTTCTCTTTTGCTTGTTTTCAGATGATATAAATAGGATCGATGAAGTACAGTCCACATTTTGGAGGGAATGGAAACTGAAATTAGAAGAGAAAAAGCGTGTAGCAGAACATTCTAGGTTCTTAGAGCAAATAATTCCTGGGGTTGAAACTGCACGTTTTTTGTCTGGTGATGCCAGTTATATTGAGAGTGTTATTTTTTCTCTAATTGAATCTCTAAAGTTGGAGAAGAAGCACACTTTGAAGGATATTTTGAAATTGGCCGATACCTACGGTCTGAACAGAGAAGATGTATGTGACCATGCATGTATATTTTTATTAACTCACAATGGTAGATCATTGTGGCATGCCCTTTTAAGCCATTAAATGACTTTTTTTTTGCAGGTAATCCTTAGGTACTTGACTTCAATCCTTATTTCTGAGATTTGGACCAATGATGATATCATGGCTGAGATCTCAGAAATTAAAGGAGAAATACTTGATTATGCTGCTGAAACTATCAAAACCATATCATTGATCGTATACCCTGCAGTTGATGGTTGCAATAAGCATCGCCTTGCTTACATCTATAGCCTCCTCTCTGACTGCTATAAGAAATTAGAGGAAAGCAAAGAACCTTTACCAATGATACTCTCAGATCAATCAAATGCATTTTCTCTGGGATTAGTTCATTATTACAAGGTTATTGAGCAAGAATGTAAAGGAATTTCTTTTGTGAAAGACCTTAACTTCAAAAATATTACTGGATTAGGTGGTTTGAATCTGCAGTGTTTCAGTAATGAAGTCTATGCTCATACAGATGAATTTAGCTTGGAAGCTTTGTCTGAAATGGTAAAGACTCTGGTAAGCATCTACAAGGATCCAGAACCTGAAGGTCTCATATCATGGCAGGATGTCCGCAAACATTATGTACTGCATTCATTGACAAACTTGAAGGATAGAATTGGAAGAGAGTTTAGCACTAAGAACCCTGAAAATTTTCTGAACATAAGCAGTGAACTTGAACAGATATACGAGTTGTGTAGAAAACATATTAAACTGTTGGAACCTTCAGATGCATTGGTCATTATGAAACAATATCTCATTGTAGTTATACCTCCAGATCGTGCTTATGGGAATGTACCTGATAACTCAACATGGCAGGATTGTCTGATCTTCCTTCTGAATTTCTGGCTCAGATTGACTGAAGAAATGCAAGAATTTGCTTCCACCGATATTTCTGTTGAAAAAATTAGCTTCCACCCAGATTGCTTAATGAGTTGTTTAAAGGTTTTCATGAGGTTGGTAATGGAGGACTCTGTTTCTCCTAGTCAGGGCTGGAGCACCATTGTTGATTATGTCAACCATGGTTTTATGGAGGACCCTTCTCTTGACATTTTTACTTTCTGCAGAGCCATGATATTTGCTGGTTGTGGTTTTGCATCTATTTCTGAAGTATTTGTAGAAGCGCTACGACATCATGTAACCACTGTTACTGCACCAGCCGTCACTGAATTCCATGACATTCCCCATCTCTATTTGAAAGTATTGGAGCCAATTTTACAAGATTTGGCTAGTGGACCCCACGAACACCAAAATTTATATCAGTTGATGTCATCTCTGAGCAATTTAGAAGGTGATTTGGACGAGTTAAAGGAAGTCAGGTGTGCAGTTTGGGAAAGAATTGCCAGATTCTCCGAAGATTTGCTGCTTGCTAGTGATGTTCGAGTTCATGTCCTAGAGCTTATGCAATTTATCACCGGTAAAAGTATGAAGGGTTTATCTTCTGAGCTGCAGCTAAACGTTCATCCATGGATAGGGTGGGACAAGTCACTCTATGCTAGTAACAAGAGCCTAAGTACGTTAAATGAGGGGTTGCCTGAGCAAATAGATACTTCCAGCAGGTTTACAAGTACTTTAGTTGCCCTCAGATCATCTCAACTTATGGCAGCCATTTCTCCTGGCTTTGAAATTACCCCTGACGACCTCTCAACTGTTGATACAGCGGTTTCTTGCTTCTTGAAATTGTGTGCTGTTGCCAACGCGGATCCTCATTACGATGTTTTGGTAGCCATTTTGGAAGAGTGGGAAGGGCTTTTTGTGATTAAGAAAGAAGAGGAAGCCTTTGCGGTATTAACTAATGAAGAAAATAAATGGAGCAATGATGATTGGGATGAAGGATGGGAGAGCTTTCAGGAAATCGAACCTTCGGAGAACGAAAAGAAAGGGGACTCACTTTCGATACATCCTTTACACAAGTGCTGGACAGAGATTTTCAAGGGCCTTATTAAAGCATCTCAAGTTAGAGATATCCTAAAGCTGATCGACCAGTCCATTTCAAAATCCGGTGGAGTATTGCTCGATGAAGATGATGCGAGGAGCCTGAATGACATTGTACTCGGAGTGGATTGTTTCATGGCTTCAAAGATGATGCTTTTACTCCCTTATGAAGGATTGCGGTTGGAGTCTTTGACTGCACTCGAAAACAGGTTGAAACAAGAAGGCACTTCCAACATAGGCAGTGACCATGAGTTCTTAATCCTGGTCCTCTCCTCGGGGATTTTATCAACTGTTATCAACAAATCTTCCTTCGGCACCGTTTTCTCGTATGTCTGCTATTTAGTAGGCAACCTCTCTCCCCAGTTCCAAGAAGCACAACTGGCAAGGCTTGGACAGAAAGGAAGCAATGAGCATGGAGACACCAAGGGAGACATCTTGTTTCTATTTGCAAGAATCTTGCTCCCCATGTTCGTATCGGAGCTCATCAACGCAGATCAACAGATTTTGGCCGGACTTGTTGTCACAAAATTCATGCACACCGAGGCATCCTCATTTCGCCTCATCAACATTGCAGAGGCAAGTCTTAGAAGATATTTGGACAGACAACTCCAGGTCCGAGAACACGACAAGACCGCTCCCTACGGAACGAGTTGTGAACCATTGAAGAACACTGTTTCAAGCTTGAGAGAAAAGTTAGGGCATTCGCTTCAATGTACACAAATTTTTGCATAATGTACATAGATAAGATTGGGGGGCAGCCGTTAAAACCACATGGGGATTTGTAGAATCATTGTTGCAACCGGCAAAAGGCCATGTAAAGTAGGGAACATTTCTTGTAATTTTTGCATAATATACACAAATTTTTACGTGGGTCATCATTAACCCAAAGTACCTGAGTGGACCATTTTTAATATACTCGGAGCCCGGAGGATCTATTATCTAATTATGAGATTTCTTGAATGCTGCAATAATTCATAAGCCAACCCTACGGGCTGGGTCTCAAATTCCTTCGTTTACAGTTGTAATAAAATTTGTTGTATTCGTAAGATTTCATTTCGATTATTATACAACGAACTCAGTTGGAAGTTACTGAATTAATAAATTAAATAATTTAATATTTGTAGGTTTTGCGAAACCAGGATGGGACGTGGATTGTAGGTTTTGCGAGGATCATCGGCATGTGCTCGGCTATTGAGGCAGAGTTATGGGGTTCGTATGAAGGCTTGCGCATTATTTGAGAGCTTGATATTAGTAATTTATTGGTCGAATCTAACTGTGTGAGTGTTATCCAGGTATTTTCCGATAGAGCTAATGCCCGGGGTTGTTTGTCCTTGGTTTATCATATATAGGAACTCTTAGACCATCAGTGGGAAGTTAAACTTTTGACGGTTGCTTGTTAGGGAGAGCAATCGCGTGGCGAATGCTATGGCTACTCAACCGCCTAGTGAGATAGTACATTGGCTCCATTTAGATAGCCCAAGATAATTTTGTTTGGTTAGTATTCTCCTTTAATAAAAAAATAATTTAATATTTGTAAATTTAATGGGATTATGCCTAGTAATAATTTATAGGGAGAGTAAAATCCAACTAAAAAATTAAACCTTTTCATTCGGCCAGATTAAATTTGTAATTTCGAAAAATTGACTCAAGTTATAAAATAAAATTTGAATATTCAATAAGTCGAATCGATTTTCAAGTTCAAACTTCAAATAATTTAATCCTAACTTACGGTTCATATTTAGAGTTCAAGGCTGCCCTCCCAACAACGTCGATTCCAAACTTTGAACTCACGTCCTCTCCTTGAGAATATAATGTCTCTTACCAATGCACTTAGTACATATTGGTTTAATAGTTAGTCTTTATATATAAGACACATGAAAATGTATGAAAAAAATATATGTATATAAAAAATTATTTAAATTAAAATTAATTAGCACCATAACATTACTATAAATATCTACAATTAAATCGGAAAAAAATTAAATAAAATTTGAATTATAAAATAAAACACCTAAATTTAATTAACTATAATTTTTTGAGTAGACATCAAATACTCACCTCTAAAAACTACAGACAATGTAACGTGAAATTCAAAATATATAAATTAAGAAAGAGAGATTGCTGACAAACTAAAACCACTTTAACAATTTAGAGAGAGATATAAGCAGTACAGAACAAAGAATAATAGCAGCAAAATTAGAAAGGCTTGATATTTGCTCCACTATTTTTAATGCTGATCTACTGACACAGCCCAAAACAAATCGTGGATATACTAAAAATAGCCTATAATGACCCCACACATCTTCTTTATTGGGCAGAGACTACTATTTTCTTATAAAATTGTAATTTGTAACCTCAATTACCATTTTAATCAAACTGCAACCTGTATAGGGAATGAGTTATGTTGTTGCTTTCAACCTGTAGGCAAAATATCAGTCTCAATCATTTAGTGGCTCTGCCTCTGTGTCCCTTTCCTTCATAGCTGCCCAGTTTTCGGTCTCTGAAAAGAGAAACCATCGGAAAGTTAAGAACAGAAAATCCCGGTAGGACGACGAAGGATGTTGTACTGTACTTACTTGGCTTGTCTGAAATTGCCATCAGCCGTCTTTGCAAGATAGATGCCATGAAGAGGAAAATCGAGCACATACCAAACATGACAGTGATGGGAAATGCATTAACCTACACAGCAAGAACAGATACAGCTGGTTAGTAACAGGGTTGAAGCCTGATGGGTCCGACAGTATGCATGTATCGGTCTCTGACACATGATCAAATGAAGCCATTATAGCAAGGCCGTGTATAACGTACATTGTACAACACGACGCAGACAAAGATGTTGAGAGGAATGCGGAAAAAGTTCATAATGGTGCTCCTAGCTTCCTCGGGGATGTACTGGGATCTCATTTTCATAATGGATGGCCAGAATATTCCAACACATGCCTCAAAAGTACAGAAGCCAAGAAGCTGAAGAGAACCTGCAAACGAGATGCTTCCGCCTTTCACTTCAGAAGGTGCCACCAAGAACTGTTACAGATTGATCCAGTTAGGAATCATTCAATAGAATAATCCAGAGAGTGAGAGAGAGGGAGGGAGTTGGGGAGAGGAAGAGAATGTCCGAACATACATTGGTTATGATTGGAAGCAAGAGAGAGGCAGACGAAACCACAAACACAATCTGCATGTAGCTTTCTACCCTGGGTGATGAGCGAGCCATCAATCGAGATGCAAGGGAGCTTCCCAACATTGAAGCCAACATGAACGTGGCAAAAATAAAACCATGAGGGATATCCTCGTCATTGGGGCTCAAAGCAGGAGTCCAAAGGAACACAAAGGTGTACATTGAGCCTTCAAACAGAGACTGGATGGCACCCAGCAAAGCAATTTTTTCATCTGAAGTGCAGAAAAGATTAGACTAAGAAAGGGAACGAAAGGAAAACAAGGGAAAGAATTAATGCATGATGAAGGATGACTGACAACAAGGCAAAGAGACAGTACTCGGTCTGTAACATGCCAATCAGATTAATGCATGAGTCTAAAAGATAAGTGTTGAACACTACCAGAAGCTATTGCTACAGCAGCACCCTTAAATTGGGTAAGCAGGTCCTTATTTTCCGAGGGATCTCCAAAATTCTCAGTCCATGATGATAAAATAATGGCCATTCCAATAGCAAGAAAACATGCAGCAGCATCAAAAGGAGCCACAGGTCCAAGGGATAACGAATCAACAAGTAGGTTCCCAAACAACCCAGACAAAATTGCAACAAGACCATTTCCAAGAAATATTGCCTTAGAAAATGTTAGTGACAACCATTGTTGCTCGAAGCCTCTCTGCAAAGATTAGAAGTGGAAATAGTATTGTCAGAACATGATTAAAGTTAAAGGGATATCAACATCAATGATGCAGACAAAGCTCGTTAATGAATGTCGCTAATCAGAAACAGATGATTCAGTCCTTGACATCTTTGAAAACAATGGTGAACAATTCAATAAATGAAGTTAGCATATTCTTATGTACCGTGTGCAGTATGAGATGTAAACTAGTATCTCTAACATTGTTATTTTCCCCCAAAATAGGGCGTGGAGGAAAACAACCTGACAGAGACCAACATACAGCATCCAGAATGCTAAAGAGTAAAGGGCACATAAGCAAACACACATATGATGTTAAATTGTAAGCTAAGAGTAAAGAGCACGGAAGCAATTGCGCACCTTATTATGTTCAGCAACAAGCCAAGACTCAAATGCTGAAAACAGAAGGGAGGTGGCAATACCACCCAAAACACGACCTATCATCAAAATTTTGTATTGAGGAGAATGCTTGGTGATGCAGCTAAGTATGTAAGTGATACAGTAAGTGACACAAGCCCTCCTTCGGCCCCTGAATAGAACACAAGGTATTTTAACATTTAAGACCTTTCATCGATTAAGTATGAAAACACCACAAGTCCACAATAGAAGCCAGAGTAAATGCTTACTGCTTGTCAGCTAGAGATCCAACAATTGTACCAAACAACATAGATGACCCAAAACCAGCAATAAAAAGCTGCCCAATCTCCCCTTTTCCAAAGCCATATGTACTGTAAAGATAGTAAACATATGGACCCTGCAGCCAGTCTCCAGCTATTGATACATAAAAAACCATTTATCAGTCCGATAACCATAATATAAGAAGGTTATCTTTCACAATTATCATATCACACTTCCAAAAGTAATTAGATTAAGAAAGTCCGTTCAAACATAAGCGGTAATATGTTTATGATGCATATTTGAATAGATTGTTACGAAAACGACATCACAAAATACTTGCATCAAAAGCTACAATAACCACAAATTTTGACAGAATTCAAATTCATGATTAATGGCATCTCAGGCTGTTTAAACCCAATTAGACACCTAGGTTGCCCTGAAACTTATTAAAGAAGTTAATGCAATGATACAAAACTCAGCAAGAATCGAGAGTTTATGACTTCCGCTCTAAGCTCCAAGAACAATTGATAGTTTGATCCTCAAATTTTTGGATGTTTCTTTATCGGAACCATCATCAACCAAGCAATAGCGACATATCCCCCCGTAAAACACACACACAAAGAAAATCAGTTTCTCAACCACAAAACAGAAAAGGACCGAAAATCCACATTACACTTAAAGGAAATCATTTTCTTTACTCTTTCCTTTTCTTATAGAAGCTAAAAAAACACGCACGTATCCCGTTTTCCATTTTTTTTATGAAACCGTTCTCCATTTCCAAAGCACAAAAAAACGGTAAGAACATTTAAGAGCAACGATTAATATAACAAAAACAGTATCCATCAAAAAGTAAAATCAAATCACAAAGAAGAAACATTCC
This sequence comes from Hibiscus trionum, assembly GCA_030270665.1. Lineage (NCBI taxonomy): Eukaryota > Viridiplantae > Streptophyta > Magnoliopsida > Malvales > Malvaceae > Hibiscus > Hibiscus trionum. The sequence goes on along the minus strand of BSYR01000045.1, from coordinate 7,851,009 downwards.
AATCACACTCGAGAAACGCAAATCTCGGGAATAGGTTCTGGATTCACACATACAGCGCACGAAAACCAGCATTAGATCAGAGTCATGTTAAAGTATAACAAAAGCGAGATCCAAAACATAGAAATTGAAATACAGATCTGGAAAAATAGAAAAAAGAATGGGTAGCGGGAGTTAGTTACCCATCATGAGAGAGTAAACAACAAGGTAATTGTTCTTGAAGGAATTGAAGGCAGGGGAAGTGATGATTCGATCTTTGTTGTTCTTGCTCAGCTCTATAGCTGCCACCAGCGCTCCCAATGCACCGAACACAACGAAATAGAAGAGCTCCATTGTTTTCCGTCCACAAACGCACCGCCACACAGATTCTCGGTTTCAGCAGAGAATTTGTATATGAAGCTGTGAAGCCCAAAAGCCAATGCGTCCTCTGCACACTCGCTGGCGCGGGATAAATGAATGAATGATGGGGACGAGTGACGGTGGGTGAACTAAGGACGCGTTTGGCACAGCTTGATTGGAATTTTATATTGTAAATCTGACACGTGGAGAGACCTGGGTTGTCCGATGTAAAATGGTACTGTGGGAGGAGGTGTCGGTGATTCATAATTCAGATGGCGAAAGCATCCTTTTTGTAGGTGTTATTATTAAACCGAGTTAAACAATTAAATCGTAAGGGTAAATTATACTCCATGTCCCTTAATTATGGTTTGATAAAAAAAAAGTCATTTTAAAATATATAATACGTCATGAAATTAAAATATTATTAAAAAATACATCTGGTAATTAAAATATTATTATAAATAAGTCTTTAGTTTAATTATTAGAAGGATAGTGACGTTACTTGCTGTAGTAGTGATAATTTTAGTTTTATTTAATTATTAATTTACTCCTAATTTAAAATAATTTAATAATTTAAACATTTTTTATTTAAATTTTTTTTTTATTTAAATTTTTTTCTCATAAATGTTGTATTATTTTATTAGTATAAACAATAACAATTTAACGGTAACATGTTTCTTTTTATGACAAAATGCAATTTATAGTATGAGCTTGTTGCTCACCCCTTGTTGTCCTAGTGGTAAAAGGATGATGTAATTCATCAGGTGACCCGAATTCGAACACCAGTTCTGCACGGTGTGTGTGCCTCATTAAAAAAGACTAAGAAAGTTGAACAAATATTACCCTTGTATCACACCAGCATATTCAAAAAATATAGAATGAGCTCGTTCTCTTACTTTGATAAGACCGGAAAAATACTAAATTGATAGAATTTTTATATATAAATAATTAAATTTATTGAATTATTTCGAATTAGGCCAAAATTAAATTGATATAACTTTTGAAACAAAAAATGTTATATATCACGCCACATTAGAGGTTGATTTCAATTTTAACATTGACTTATTTTGTGACAATATTGTAATTGAGTGGCTTTTTTGTAACTTTCAAAATAGAAATGACCTATTTGTTATCAAACATAATTGCATCAAATCTGTGTCAAAGCTACAGACTTTTAACCCTAAACTTCAAGGCTTTACAATTTACAAAGGCACCGGAAGTTAGTTAGTTAATCACTGTTCTTTACTGGATGGAATGTCAAATTTTACATGTATGCAGATGCTTGATCAGGAATCCTGCAACCTGTATCCTTGTAAAACCGAGCAGTGTAGAGGGAGTACAACTCAATAGAGGCTAAGAGCCTATCCAGAACCAGAGCAGCCAGGCCCATAAAGACAAGTAAACGCATATTAAGGCAAGCAAGGCAACCGCCACAAGAAGACCTCATATCAGAAAAGACGTAAACGAAATTCCTACTCTTCTGGGAGAGTTTCTTTCGGAGGCAGGCTCCCAATTTCATAGTGGGGTTGGATCTTGTCACTAAAATCGCGGCAAAACAACCTCTTAACTGATCGAGCTTCACTAAAGTGACTACCATACTTAAATCCGACGAACTTGAAAAAAAAAACTATGATCTTCCGAAAAACGAAACCACGTCAATCGAAGACATCTACCTCGCGTACTGCACATATTAAGAGTATAAAAAAGGTAACCAAAAGAGACAAGGTAAAAAAACAATCAACAGTCTACAAGAACTTATTACATGCCACATGCAACTAATGGAAATAATTCCTGAAGTTACTTAAAGAACATATAAGCAATTTCCGAGCAAAGCAAACAAGGTAAAGCTCAGAGTACAGTAGCGATAAAACCAACGTTGGCGAGGAAGGGGAAACTCAACCACACTTGAGATTTTGACAGCTGGGAAACGGAGGCAAAGAGTGGCGTCCACTAGTACCAAACTTGCCGTCGCCGTTGCCGTCGCCGTCGCGACAAAACTAAATAATATGGGCCTAAAATAAAATATTGGATAATCTGCAACGGAGGTCACTCAATTATGAGCAAGGTTACATTTAGGTCAACCAATTATTAAAAATTATATTTGAGTCACTCAATTATGGGTAAAGTTATATTTGAGTCACCCATTTATTAAAGATTACATTTGAGTCACCCAATTATGAGTAAGGTTATGTTTTCGTCACCCTTCATATTTAAAAAAGTACATCAATTTAGTCATTTTTTCTTCAAAATCACTTGTATGCCCTCGTTAACATTAGAATATTTCATTTGAAATCATTAATTAATCTAATACACAAATTGATATATTTTTTTTGAATGTGAAGTGTGACCCAAATGTAATATTACCCATAATTGAGTGATCCAAATATAACTTTTAATAATTGGGTGACCCAAATATAATATTATCCATAACTGAATGACCCAAATGTAATTTTTAATAATTAGATGACCCAAATATAACATTATCCATAATTGAATGACGTATGTTATAATTTACCCTAAAATATTTGGGTCGTATGAAATTTATTAATTATATAAATTAAATTACATTTTTAATATCTAACTTTAATATTTATGTGTAATGTGATGTGACAATTTGTTGTTGGTCAGGTATAATTAAATTTCTTTTATGGTGCAGATTTCTTTATAATATTTATAAACTTTATGTACTAGAACATCATATAGTCCAGTAGTTTTGATATACTCAAGTTTTTAAAAAAAAATTGTCATGAGTTGGTTTACTAGGAAGGGTAAACTTTTAATTTTTTTAAAATTATTTTTACATTGTTTTCACAATTGAATCATTATTAAATTTAATATTTTCAATAAGCTAAATATAAAAACCATTACTTAAATAGACTGAATTGAATTTTTAATTATCTAATTAATTAATTATTTAATTTAATTGGTACAATTTAAGATCAAACACTAAATAATTAGAATTTATCGAACCCAATTTTATAGCTCGAAATAATTATACTATGTTGGAGGATAGATAGGTACGTAAATTTGGAAGGTTCTAGTAGGGACGTTTTGGCAATCCGTCAGCATAAGTAGTGGACGGTAGAAGTGAGTGAAACCCCCCAGTTGTTTGAATTGGCACTTTGCACTGTCTGCTTGACCAAATAAAAAGTACAGGGAGGCACGAAAGCTGAAACCTTTTTCTCTTTACTTTTTCAGATCTAATCGGCGGTGGGTTTTTAAAATTTCGCTGTTTTCTTTGATTGGCAGTGGTGAGAAATGGCTTCAGATCCAAAGGTGCACACTTTCGAGGAGGTTGCAATCCACAACAAAACCAAAGATTGTTGGCTCATTATTTCTGGGAAGGTCAGATCTTTCTCTGCTTGATTGTTTACTTCCTTTCCCCTGTTTTGAACTACTCTTATTCGGGTCGATTATTGATGATTTGTGAGCTTAGTTCACCTTCAATTGTAAGTTTCATCGGGTCGGATATGGGTGTTTGCCCGAATGAATTTTCTCAAATTTTTCATACATTCCGAGGATATACCCATTTCAGGGAATGTGTAGGGTCTATCAGGGAAGAAATTGGAGGGATCGAGAATTAAGAGCTGTTTATTGTATTCATTCTAATTGTAGTTTAAGTTTCAACTTTTTACCCAACTATGAATCTGTTAGCTTTTTTTTTTTTTTGATTAAACAGAGTTATTATCGAGATTCGAACCCATCTTAGAAAATATGAGCATTCTTAGCCACTAGGCCAATTAGTGGATCTCATGAATCTTTCAGTTTAACGTGTTTGTTTTCTGCAACATTTGATGTCATGAATGCCTTTTATTTACCATTTTGTTTAAGGATTAATATCCTGAAAGTTTTCACAAGCCCCTTAGTTTTAGGGGAGTTAGTTTAGAATATAGTGTTAGGGCTTTAGGTGTAGGGGTTAGAATTTAGAGATAGTTGTTTTAATTTAAGGTTTAGGGTTATAATTTAGGGTTTATAGTTTAGGGTTTAGTTTTTAGGGTAATATGGTGAGAATTTAGGTTTTAACCTATAAACTTTAAATTATAACTCTAAACATTAAATTAAAACAACTATCCCTAAATTCTAACCCTTTACACCTAAACCCCTAAACCATATACCCTAAACTGACTCCCTATACCCTAAAATTGCGTATAGAATATTTATCTTTGTTTAATCCTAGTGGGAAAATAGGTCTAATTAGTTGAATAAAAGGGTAATGATATTAATTGATCACATAAATATACAAATGAAAATTCCAACTAGTTTTATCATCTGCTCTCATCCAGCATCACATGTGAAAACTATGAGTACAGTGCTACCTGTAATTGATTACTCTGAAGAAGAACTATGGTTTCGGTCGATTGCAGATCAATTTTTTTTAATGTATATAAATAAATCATTAGATTTGTATGATGTTCTCTTGGTTGTAGAAAGAACTTTGTGTCGAACGAATATGTTTCTCCTTCAAGGTTTCGAAGTGATGAATATGTGAAGAACAAGTATTTGGAGTTCAACTGTTGTTCATAATTGGGATTTCTCTCTATGTAGGTGTATGATGTAACTCCATTCATGGAAGATCATCCCGGAGGTGACGAAGTTTTGCTGTCAGCAACCGGTAAATTCTCGATATAGGTTTTGTATTTGGTTCTTTAAGTAATTAACCCTGAATTTGGTAGTTTGATCACATTAATTTTTCAGGGAAGGATGCCACAAATGACTTTGAAGATGTGGGTCACAGTGATTCTGCAAGAGACATGATGGAAAAATACTACATAGGCGAGATTGATTCGAAAACCGTCCCAGCAAAACGCACCTACATTCCTCCACAGCAAGCGGCTAACAATCCCGACAAGACCCCCGAGTTTGTCATTAAGATCCTACAATTTCTCGTTCCCCTCTTGATTCTGGGCTTGGCTATTGCGGTGCGCCACTACACGAAGAAAGAGTAGCTTACTACTACACAGGAGATAGCTGTTTTGAGGGGAGATGTAGTGTGTTTCATCTGTTAGTTTAAACAGGACAGACATATCTTTTGTTTGATTTTCCTTTTAGCATTTGTGTGTCAAACTAAATACTGGTTCATAATGTGGTCCATTGTCAAAAGACAGTGCTATATTGAGCTTCTTTGAGCCCCAAATTTATGTCAGCAGGGAGACAAGACAATGTTTAGTATTGTTGGAATTTAAAAGCAGGAGCATTATTCTTATAAGGCTTATTTTAGGTGTCTTAAGTTTTTTTTAAGTGTTTAAAATTTTAACCCGACCGTTTAAAAAAACCTTATTCATTAAGAACGTGACATTTTTTTTTCATTACTTTTATAAAAAATTTAAAATATATTAAAAAAAATAGATTCTCTAAAAAGCCTTAAATCTTTAAAACTCAAAACCACAAAATGTTCAAATTGTCACTGATGTCATCGCTGTTGTCGTTGTCGAAAATCACCGTTCCTTTTTTCCAACCATCTATTTATTGTCGTTAATCGCTAGTAGGTGTACCAATCAAACATTGTATGGTCAAAATCGTTCGCGTTCGTCGTTTGAAGTTTGATTTACACACCTCTCATTATTGATGATGGGTGGTTAAGAGAAAATGAGCAGTAGTCACCATGTATCACATTCTTAAACCGACGTACACTTGAAATTGTGACCCTTAAAACTTTAAATATTTATTTTTACCAAAAAATACTGCAAGCACTTAAAATTAAGAAGAATTATTTTTGTATTAAGCCTTCTTATAACTTTGTGTCTTCTTTTTATATACTTGTCAAGTAACAATATGAATCAATCGAACAGTCGCTAACATGAAAGATCACACACCCAGGAATGGACAAAGGGGGACTGACAGCCCAGGAATGGACAAAGGGGGAACTGGCAGCCCAAGGATGGACCAAGAGGGTTTGACGAGAGCGGTCGCCCTCCCTAAAAATTTAAAATTCTTATACGACTTAGAAAATTTTTAACATTTTTTTATGTATTTTCTATTAAAAATTTATTTTCACCCTCTAATTTTTATAAGTCCACCCCTAACCTAAAGTCCTGCGTCCGTCCCTGCACACCCTACACGAAGGGATTACAGGATCAATCTCCTGTTATTTCTCTTGCAACATGATGTGCACTGATCGGAATTATGGGGTCTGTATATCGTTGTTTACATGGAAGCTATCGCATTCACGGATATGTTCCTCTTTCGTCTGCTAAACCTCGAAGCACTGGGATGCGGATTTGTGCACTAAATATGCATTTCCCCCACTGCCATTGCCAGTCGCAGATTCACCGATTGTTTATTTCGAATATGAACTTAATCCGACTCAGAAATATGTTATCACTCAACTCCGAATATAATCATCAGACTAATAACTCAGTTGCAGTCGATACAACAGTGAAATACATTTTATTAACGTAACATGTTTGGGCAGTCATTGACCATAAAGGAGACAACTGCAACAGCACCACTGCTCAGACCAGGGAGCTTGAACTTAAAAGCAATTCAGACAAATTATAACATACAACTTACAGTTTGGAAGCCGCATCCTTGTCCAAAAACCAAACCAACTCCCCTTCTGGTGAAACCATCTGAACAGGCAGCGGATCGGAATTTTGACCACTTCCTAATGCAGCATGCACTGGACCAGCTTTACCAGCACCGCACACCACGAGTGCAATATTGGCAGATGAGTTGATAACCGGGAAAGTGAAGGTGATTCTCTCTGGGGGTGGTTTTGGTGAGTCCTTAATGAAGGTAACCCACTTTTCGTTCTCCTTCACCAGAGGGTGACCTGGAAAGAGAGAAGCCACATGACCATCTGGTCCCATTCCTAGAAGCATGAGATCAAACTTCGGAAACCCAGTAGCCGCTGAGACGCTAATCACGTTGCTCTTAACCAAATGCTTGAGACAAGTCTCGTAGTCATCGGCTGCACCCTCGGCAGGCAGTGCATCATTGATGGCATAGACTTTACCCGGGGGAATTGGCACCTGCAGGAAAGGGAATAACATGTTTAACTTGTTTGCACTCGGAAAAATTCGAATGCTAACATATCCTAGAACCAGCAGTGGCAGAGCACTTGGTTAATTATTAGAGTTTCATCATACACCTCAAAAAATGGCAAACTAGGGAAAAGAAGATACAATTTAACAATGGATTAATATCCTATACACTGGCGGTGGAAACTGAAAGTTTCCGCAAGCGCCTTAGTTTTAGGGTAGTTTTAGGGTATAGGTAACACTAAATTATAACCTTAAACCTTAAATTGAAACAACTGTCCCTAAATTCTAACCCCTACACAACCATGTAGCCTAAACTAACTCTCTATACCCTTAAACTAAGGCATTTTGGAAACTGAAAGTTTACGCCGCCTGTGTATAGAATATTTATTCTTTAACAATATCATATAAACAATTCAAAGAACTAAGACCATTTCTTTAGTTTCTAAGATTTAGTGAGTTTAACAGGAAAACCTGCCACAAAAAAAAAAATCCAAAACAGCAAGATCATACCTTTGAAAGAAACCCATCAAAAGCTAGCTTATAGTTGCTGTCATCATGATCCTTAGGAACAACCCTTTCATCCACCCAGAAAACATGCCATGTTGACCAATCCACCGCATCAACATATGGGGGTTCCACTAGTTTCCTAAAAGTTCAATTTTTTTCATAAAAACTCAAGATCATTTAGTAATGGGGGCAATCAATTTGAGAAAAATAAATGAAATGGTAAAAATCAAGTAAAAAAGTAAAGGGTAGCTTAAGACCTGAGAGACTTGATGAGAGAGCCACCGGACAAAACCACAGTAAAACTGCCTTTCAACTTGGAGAACTTGTCAGCTAGATCGGCGGTGTATTTAGCAAGCGACACCGAGAGATCGTCCTCGGAATCAAAGACTTCGACCTTTCCTTTCCCTTTCTCCGCCATCGACGCCTTGGCTCTCAAACGAAATCTTCCGGAACCCGAAACGCCTCTAATCCCAGTCGAGAAAGCGAGCGACTTGTGGGTCAGGGAGTGCGACAATCGTGAAACCTGGAAAGGAATACGAGGTGATTTTGGTAGGGACGGCGATGGTGGGAGAGTGCGAAATGGGGCGGAGAAATAGAGTGAAGATGCCATCCGTAATGCGCACTTTAAACTTAAAATTGACTGCTGACAAGACCTGACTGGTTAAGTGGGTTTGGTTTGTGTTAAAAAACTTTAGTTTGGTGAAAATTTAGAGGTGATAATGTATATGAACGGCTCGCGAGCTACTCGGGTTTAGTTCAATTAAAGTTCAGTTAAATTTCGGTTTGAATAAGTTCGACTCGGGCTTGTGATTGGCTCAAAATCTTAACGAATCGAGCCGAATCTTTTCAAGCTCGACTCGAAAAGCTCGTGAACAGGCTCAGAATTTTTTTTTTGTTGGTTGTTGTTTGATTTTGTATTTTCTTTAATTATGTGTTTGTATTATAAGAATATTTATTGGTTATTTAGATTAATCTAATTTTGACACTTTTTCCCTTTTCGATCATTGAGTTTCGTTTCAGTGTTGGTTACGAAAGAGACTTTTAGCGAAACTTTTATATAAAAAAAAAACTATAGTAAATTTTTTCATTTCGAGCTGAACCGAACCTGACGAGCCCAAGCCGAGTCGAGCCCAATAATATTGTTTCCGAGTCGAGCTCGAACCTAAAATTCCGAGCTCGGCGAGCCTCGAGCCCGAGCCGAACCCAATGACACTATTTCCGAGCTGAGCCGAGTCTGGCCAAGCTCGGGCTGAGCTCGACTCATTATCACCCCTAGGTGAAATGGTGTCCGGTAGGGGTGTTTGTTGTCCGATATCGGACGAGATCTGATCCCAATTTTTTAGATATTCGGTTTTTTTGAACCAATGATATAGTGATCCTATTTGATCTAGAAAAAATTGGATATTCAGATATCAGATATTTAGATATTCGATTGTTTGAAAATATAATTTGATTTAATTATTTTTTCGAATTTTAAGGTTGTATTTATGAAAATTTAGGAATTTCGAATATAACAAACAACAAGTTGCTAAATATAACAAGATTCGAATTTATGGATATTTCGATTTTTTTAATTTTCGGATAACAAGCATCGAATTGTTAAATATAACAAGATTAATATTCATAAAATTTTAAATTTTCAAATAATTCAAAAACTTGAAATATTACGATCCGTATCCGATTCAGACAATTTAAAATGGGATCAGATATCTAATTTAAAAATTAAAATTTTAAATTTTTAAATTCGATCAATAGATAATCAGATCGGTCGAATCATGTGTTTTTGAACGCCACTTACCGGTGAGGTGGCGGTACTAAGTGGACAAGAATATTAGTATTAGGCTTTTTATATTTAATAAACTCCAATACTCCATGTTGTAACTTTCAAAACATTTCACCGGAGTGAAAAACAGATTTTCTCCGAGCTTCTCTCCAAGCTTAAGCTTCTCCCCCTCTTTCCTTTATCCGTCTCTCTTTTTAGGGTTGATGAGTTTGGTTAGAGTGTGCATGAGACCCTGTAACTTGGTGGTGGTTTAAGCCTCTGAAGAACCATCCTCGTTTCCCTTTTATTCCTCTTTCCCGTTGTGTTTTCTTTCCAGTTTCCTGCATTGCTCCCTTTGTACTCTTTCAGCCTGCTTTTTGTGCATTTACTGCTCCTCATTTCCCATGGATCCCTTGCCTATTAACTCCTCCTTGAGTGTTGGAGTGGTGAATAACGGTTATCCCAACCACCCAACAAACCTTAACTTCTACAACTAAGATTTTCTGGATGAGCTGATTCTAAATGAGGATAGTGAAGTCAACTTCACCCTCAAGAACCATGCTATAATTGGGAAACTGCTTTCTCCAAACCCTTTCAAGGGTCTCACTATGGCTGCAGTCCTACGAAAGGCATGGAAACTGGACAGCTTGGAATGCCATGAGCTTGGCAGAAATTTTTTTTATTCATGTTCAAGTTCACTGAGGATCGCCACCGTGTGTTAGGGGCCAAGCCATGGTCTGTTCAAGACTCTTTGCTGGTGCTCAAAGAATGGCAACCAAACAAAGCACTCGAGGAATTGGACTTCTCCATTGAAGAGTTTTGGGTCCAGGTTAAAAATCTCTCTATTGGTTTGATGACGCCAGACAATGTGCAGCGCATAGGTAAGCTGTTTCCTTTGTACTATGGCTCCACGTTAGAAGACGGTACAACATCCAAATGGCATGGCTCTGTGTGCATTAGAGTAGCTATAAGAGTAGAAGACCCGTTGAAGACAGGGTTCATACTCAATCGCAAGAAGGATAAGCCCCTAGAGATCTTATTCAAGTACGAAAATCTTTCGAAGTTTTATTTTCGATGTGGAAGGATTGGTCACACTGAGAAGGGTTGTGGAAGCGATATTACCAAGTTCAAGTTCACCGGGAAGTTTGGTCCATGGCTTAGAGCTTCCAATGGTGGTAAACACATGCCACATTGCACTAGGACTCCACACCAGGTTAAGGCCTCCGAGACGGTCCCTTACACAAAAGACAAAATGATGAGCATTCCAATACAAGATCAGTACGAGGTAAATCTTGTGCTGAAGATTACCTCAAATATTGAAGCTCCAGTAGTCATCTCAAACCCTAAGGAAGTCAACCTTCCTTTACCTCTTTTGGAACCATCGATAGATAGCAAGCCTGGCAGTTCGAAGGTAGGTCTTACCAACCTTAGCAAAGCCTTAGAAGGTCAATCCACAGCAATCTCTGAAACTGTCCATCAACCTACGGGTTGTCTAGTCCAAAATCATGAGACTTCTGATACAAGGCAGCTGGCAAACTGGGGTAACCTACTCGTTGTAGGTCTCGACAATATGGAAGTTTCCTTTTGCAGGAAGATGAAGAGATCTGAGGAAGATTATGTGTCCTTTGGCCAGACAAAGAAAAGAGAAATCTGGGATAAAATATCGAATGAAAATGTTCAGGTGGCCCCTAACAATTGGTGCATTTCCGAAAGGGGATGGGCTGCAATTGATGACTTACTGAAAGTTGCTCTATTTCCACCTTCCTTCTTGAATACCTCCACCATTATCAGAGACATCGAAAGCAAGAAAAGAAGAAAAAAATTTGGATCGCAGAGGCTTACCCTTATTCGCAAAGCAGCACGACGTAAATTCTCCATGGAGTGCTCAAAAATGATGGTCGACGAGGCAGGGTTGATTGAATTGGGTATCGACCCTTTTGGAAAACAGATTACAAAGATTCCATCGCTGTGCATTGACGATAATTTCTTCCTAAATAAAGAAATTCAAGTTAGTGATGATGAGGGAAAGTCCAAGCCGTTTGACTCAGGTCCTAATCAAGTGGAAACTGTCCTAGAATCGGATGACCCCTTGGAAGGTTATCCGGAGAATCTATGAAGCCCTACTTGCACCTTGTCTGCGATTGGAAGGGTCTCAGACAAATTATTGTATCTGCACCTTCCCCTTAGATCTTAAGGACACGTCCATGGACCTGTGATCCAGGGTCTTCATCTATGTTATCTATGGTATTAGGTTTTATTTTTGGTGTTTGGATCAAACAGAGCCAGACGGAGCAAGGTCCTTTAGTTCGATCGTTAAGCTCGATGATGTTGTCCGTTGCTGCTTGCCGTGAAAAGGACCAACCAATCTTGGAAGGAAGTCTGTCTCTGGATAGAGCTTTCCGGTATCAACGATGGACTGTCAACAACAGCTGGTGGTGGTGGACTGGTTTTGTTCCTTGCCGAGGGAGTCTAGCAAGTTTGGTCTTGAAAACGCAAACCATTTTGTTCCTGTTGGTCGCGTTTAATGTTACGAATTGTCGTCGGGCATTTGTCCCTGATCTCCGTTGTTTCTGGTCGCCTGAGCCGCGACATCGTTCTTGTTCTATGTTTAGGGTCTTTGCTTTTAAGTCGGTGTCTGTAGCCGGCGTGTCCGGTGACCTCCTCACTAGGTATTGGAGGAAGAAAGCAGTTAATTGTTCCAACAATAGTTTCTTTTCTTTTTTTAGTTCGTTATCGTTTCTTTTCTCGAAATGCCTATTAAGTCCTTTGCCTCCTTGTTTTATTAATGCAAGTTATTTTTGATAAAAAAAAAAAAAAAAAAAAAAAAACTCCAATACTCCAAAAAATCCAGCCTGCGATTAAGATGGGACGAGAACCATGCATGCACCTTTAATTTAGCCCAATCTTTGCTTCAAACAAATAGCCCAATCTTACGACAAAAATAAAGGGTGGTCCATTTCCTTTAAATAAATGGGTACTTTAAAGTCGTTCATAATTTTCTATTTTGTGGGTGCAATAGAATCTGAATAATATAAATATCATATTAAAAAATAATTTTTGAGGGTTGAGGGTTAAATTTAAGATTTAGAGTTTATGAGTAGAGTTTAACATTTAAGGTTAGAGTTTAGGATATTAGAGTTAGAATTTTAGGTTTTAAATTTTAAAGAAGGGTTGTGTAAAAAAAATTTACATTATATATGTATCAAAATATAACCCTTAAAAATGTATGTTTTTTATTTTTTATAAAAAATTGTGAACTTATTGAAAGGTCCTAATAGCAAATGATAGCATTGTTTCTCTTAAGTGACTCAATTCGAGTAACGTAATTTATAAATGTGTATGAATTTATTCAAATTTGAAATTGAAGTAAATTCTTATAACTAAAAGTAGAGAATAAATCTTAAAAAAAAATTAAATTTACGTGTGGTAAAAGCGATATTTACTCAATTAGTTTCATAAAAATTGGAGCACTAAAAGTGTATGCAAGTGTGTATGAATTATGCTCTAATTTTTGTTCACGTGACTAAACATTACCTAATGAAATTTATTTATTGCCAACTCATGCATTAAAAGATGAAGAATAAATAACACATCCATCAAACGTAATATTGTTAATTTAAAAATATACGAGATTAAATTTAGTTCGGTTGTTATCGTTGTAGGTACAAACATACATAAAAACGTGTGATCTGACATGTTTACATACTCATTATCTTTCAATATAAAGGTGAAAAAGGGGTGAGATCGATTTGGTTCGATCGGATTTTTCAGATTTTTTTGAACCGTTCAAATACTACAATTTTTTTTCGGATTTCCTTGTCACCCCTAACCACCACCCGTCGAGAAAGGTGGGAAATCGAATCGAAATGTATATAAATGTTTTAAAGGTGATGTGTGAACCAGCTTCGTTTTGTTGGCAATAAAGCAATTCTCATGGCAGCAGCATATTCTTATCTGGAAACTTGGAGGAGACGAAAAGTAAAGTTTGAGAAGAAATTGGAAACGCATATAAAAAGTGATGGCTCAACTGGAAAAGAAAACAGTATTTCAACTTTCAATTTTGCCCTGAATTTGGCACCTAACATTCTTGCATTTGACTTTCCTGGTTTTTGTTTATTATATCCAACTGTCATTTATTACAAATTAAACCCAAGATTATCTAACTTTCAATTGTGCCCTTTTTTTTGTTTGTGATGAAAGGATTATTTAACTTAAATTTTAATTTTGTTTTGAAATATGGTTAATTGTATATTAAGTTTTTGAAATTTTAATATTTATTTAAAAATCATAAAAAAATTAATAATATGTAGCGTTAGTGGTGTATAACGGTGTGCTTCGTTAAAAAGTATATGTATAATACTTGACGAAGTCTTAATTTAATGATAATCTACAAATATAACCATTCCAAGTTTATAATATGTACAAAATAAATTATGAATAAGATAATTTTATACTTTTTTTATAAAAAAAAATATACCCAACATAAATACTATAAAAATATATATTTGTTAATTATGTATATGTAAGTATTAGTTTATCATTCGATCTAAAATTAATACTTTAAGGTAGAAGTGCAATTTCATTTCCAACTCAGTTTTTTTTCCTAAAAAAAAAGCTAAAAAAATTGACCTTTTGTTTTATGTTGAAAAACACATTTCAACCGTAAAACCATTTTTCCACCGCGATTTTGATGGAGAAATTTGGAGAATAATTCAAATAAAAATAAATATTTAAAATGTAGGGGATGTTGAAGAATATTTGGGGATATAGGCCATTTTCTACAGTATACGAAGGGACCTCGCCATGTGCAGGTTGCGAAATTCAATTTTTTAATATTTTTTTTCTCAAACCTCGCCATGTGTAGGTGGCGAGGTCCAATTTTTTAATATTTTTTCTCAAACCTCGCATGTGCAGATGGCGAGGTCCCCGTGTACTATAAAAATGACCTATATCCTTAAATATTTTCCAATATCCCCTATATTCTAAATATTTACTTCCATTTGGCCTAAAAATCCAACGGAGCCGATTTTGATGACAGAAACAAGGCGTTTAATAAAGGGCAAAGTGGACCGAGGGAGGTGTTGTGTGCGATCGAAAATTTTAAAATCTCGTATAATTTTATATTCTTTTATGGAGATTTGATACATTGTTAGTGTAATAAAAATTTGTATAAACATACCTATTTTTAATTTAAACTTTTTAACTCTAAAAACCTAAAACTCTAACCCTAAATCTTAAACAAAAAAATATGCAAAAAAGTTTGAGGCTTTATAATAAAGGCATAATGCAAAAAAAAATATGTTCATAACGTTTGACTGAATAGACACTTTGGCTCATTTTCTTTTTCTTGAAACAATTTCATTTTGGGTCAAAATAGCTCCTCCGTAAATGAAAACTGTTAGTCAACTGACGATAAATAACTTGAAATGAGTTGGCAGCATGACACGTCAAAAAAAATTCATATCGTATACAATTTTATAAAAATATTGCTTGATTGATGTGTCATTCTATAAAGTCAGCATATTTGCCTATATGACACTGCTATCGTAACGTGCACTGCCATGTAAGTTTGTCACGTCATTTATCGTTGGTTGACTAATAATTTTTATCCACAGAGGGACCATTTTGACCTAAAACACAACTTTAAGGGCTAAATTGTTTTAAAAATATATAAACTAAAATAATAATTTAATCAAATATTAAGGGCATTTTTTAGTATTATGCCTAGAATAAAAGAAGATGCTTCTTAAGCGAACACCACTATTGGTGATTGGTTGGTTACAGCGAAACAATGACGTGCGGGAGAGATGCGGGCCGTGTCGGTCACAAATTATAAGCCCCACACTGTTGCCCTTGTAGCCAAGTCTTTGCCCGTTGCCACTCGGTATCCAAGTTTCGTCGTCCCCGCTCAGCAATTCCTCTGCCCGGCTGCCCCCTTGCCTTTCGGACACGCCACATAGTTTACTATTTCCTAACCCTTCGGTTGGTTGGATGATCTTTGAAAGTAAACTTTGTAATTTTAGGTTCATTCTTAATCTTTAAGAAAAAGATTATTTTACCCATGAGATAACACCTATCACCCACCGAATTAACTAGAATTTAGAATCACATTATATATACGGAAACATTTGAGAATATAATTATTGATGCACATATAAAGTGCCCGCGAGACCGAATACTCGGTCAGTTTGCTCATAATTAGTCCCAGTAATCACCGGTTTTTGAAAACTAAAATCAGTCTCGGTCTGACTGGGTTTCAGATTCTAGGAACTAATCGTGGTACTAGTAGGAATCGGTACCAGTATCAGATACCCGGTAAATTGGTCTACTGTTAAAAAATTTTAAGTAGCAGGGGGAAATTCCAACCACTAATAATAATATTAAATAACAAAGTCAGAATATTGTAGGCTTGAAGGTTGAAGTCCTAAAAAGAGTCATACTCATAATATTCATACATAAAGAAAAAATATAAATTAAAGAACTCTAAGTCTACATTTGTCAAAACATCAGCTAAAGTGGTCTTAACAGACCAGTATCGAGTATCCACTGATATTGGGTCTAAAATTTCAGGATTCAGTCTCGATTTCAATCGCAATCAGGACTTAAATTTTAAATTTAGTTCTGATCTCACCGAAACTAATTCTGAATAAAGATCTACCGAATCTGAGACCGGATAACTGGGTTTTTCACCCCTAGCACATATCACGATGATCACGTTTATTTACTATATCATAATATATAAAAAATATAACTAACGGCTTTTATTAAAAAAATATTTTGAAGATAATGATGATGTTATACGGGGAGGGAGGTTGACTTCCAAAATCCCAAAACAATGCCGCGTCAAGTATAGCAAAAGCTCTTTGTTGGAAGTAGCCACACGGTTGACCTATACATTTTCTTAAGGGTAAAATACAACGGAGGTCACTCAAATGTGAGTAAGGTTATATTTAAATTACTCAATTATTAAAAGTTATATTTGGGTCACTCAGTTATAGGTAAAGTTATATTTGAGTCACCCAATTATTAAAGGTTACACTTAGGTCACTCAATGATGGTAAGGTTACATTTAGGTCACCCTTCATATTTATAATATATATATATATCAATTTGTGTATTAGATTAATTAATGAGTTCAAATGAAGTATTCTAGTGTTAAAAAGGGTATACACGTGATTTGAAAGAAAAAAAGGACTAAATTGATGTATTTTTTAATTATGAAGGGTGACCCAATATAAACTTACCTATAATTGAGTGACTCAAGTGTAACCTTACTAATAATTAAGTGACCCAAAAGTAACTTTTAATAATTAGATGACCTAAATGTAATCTTACCTATAATTGAGTGACCTCCATTATAGTTTACCCTTTTCTTAACCAAGCCAATACAATTATACAAAGAAACGACCGTTTCAGCCGCTCCCATTCCAAAGGCAATCAATCATCTAGAGATCTCCCGTCTAAGAAGACTTTGTGTATAAGCTAAGCAAACCCCAAGAAACCCTCTTTCTCCATTCATTCCCTTCTCCCTTTCTGGGTATATAAATACCCAATCCCACTTCTCCTTCATCCCTTCACTTGTTCATATGTGGTTTATATTCTCGATTCTGCAATTATAATGAGCAACGTTCCCAGGTCTTTGACCGACTCTTCTTTAACCCTTTTTAAGCTCGCCATTTCTGCTTCTGATCCTTGGCCTTTCTCTCTCGTTTTCTTATAACCTTTTGGTTAATTGAACAGACTTTGGTATCAGGGTTTTGTTTTGTTTTTTCATTGGTTTCTGGGGTTTGTTGATATGGGGATCGGAGGCAAACACCATGTGAATTTCCACCTTCACAGCTTTCATCATCATCATGGAAAGGAGGAGCTGAGAGATGTTCCGAAAGGGTGTGTGTCGGTCATGGTGGGTGAAGGGGAAGAGCAGCAGCGGTTCGTGATCCCGGTGGTTTATATCAACCACCCGCTCTTCATGCAGCTCCTGAAGGTGGCCGAGGAAGAGTACGGGTTTGATCAGAAAGGCCCCATCACCATCCCTTGCCATGTGGAGGAGTTCCGCAGTGTTCAAGGCATGATCGATAAAGACCACCACCGCCACCACCACCACCACCACCAGCATCACCACCATGTCTGGTGTTTTAGGGTTTGAAGATCATAGTAACCGTGTATATTTGTTTTAGCTTTGGGTTTTCTTTATTCTCTTTCTAGCTAGCGTTGCAGAGATGGATGCTGCAAAATGATTGATAAATGACAAGATTATTCCTATTGCGTGAGTTTCATTTGGGTTGCCTTTGCTTCTTCTTCCTTTTTGTTTCCAAGTTTCCTGTTAATGTGAAAACATTGAAAAAAACATGGAATCAGATGAATTTGACCCTTAACCAAATCTTGTGTTAGATTTCCAAAGAATTTCAGTGGAAGGGAAATTAGGGGGCCACTGTGCAAGGATTCCATTAATTATATTTAGGGTAAACTACACATTTAGTACCCAATCTATTACAGTATTTCTGTTTCAGTACCTTACCTATTTCTTTTGGCAAAATAGTAACTAACGTTACTTTTTTGTTCTGTTTTGCTACCCCAACAACAGCTAAAAATTAACGGAGTTAATGAAGCGTATCATTTGTATTTGGGTTAATAACAATTTTAGTCACGAAATTTACACATTTCTATCAATTTGATCCAAATTCTATCAATTTAGTCATCATCTTTAATATTTGAGTTAAAACTGGAGAAAAAAGGGTTAGGGATTTGGGGGAAGGAGAAAGAAAAAATATGAAATTTATAGTTTTAACCCAAATAATTAAGATGATGATTAAATTGATAAAAGTTGGACCGAATTGATAGAAATGTATAAAGTTTAAGAGTAAAACTATTATTATCCCAATTAAAAATGAGCAAGGTCATCATTTACGTTAATTTCAACCAGCCGAATACCAAAACAGAGCGAAAATGTAATATTATGTACCATTTTTCCAAAAAAAAGTGAGATACTAAAGTAGAAACACGATAATAAGTTAGGTACTACATGTGTAGTTTATCCTTAGAGGGAGTTTGGTTCGCATAAAAGATTATTACAAGGGGTAATAATCTTTTTCGGGATGACATTTTCTTGTTTGGTTTGAGAGTATCCCGTATGAGGTAATAGTCTTTTTCCAATAGTGTCACTTTCCCCTACCAATTTCTTAGGTATTTGTCAATTTTCACCCTTTTGGACTATATTATCCCTAAGTTAATGAATTTTGTTCATATTGATCCTTTATTTGAATTTTTAATTAAATGATTAGTTATTTATGGTGTAAATTAATTAAATATTTTTGTTTAATATTAATTTAATATTTAAATGGTTTTATATTTATTTAAATATTTTTTTATTATACTTCTCAAAAAAATATTATTTTATTATTTAATGTACTTTTATTAATATTATATTTATAATACTTATAGATTATATGTTGGATTGCATGTTACGTGAGGCTTAATAAGTTTGCAGTTGATGTTTTTACTTTTATTCTTTGATTTATAAGATGTTTATCATATTATAAAATATTTTAGTAGGTTAAATTTATGATCTAATTTTTTATCACTATCTACAACTTTTAAATTTATTTTAATTTATTTGACAATCTATCATAAAAAGTTAAAAATTTTAGCATATTAAACGTTTAAAATTAAAAATTCACAAAATTATTTTAACAGAAAGTAACGAAGACATGTAAATATAAAAAATATATTTAATTTTTCAATCTAATAATTAATATATTAATAATATGATAAATATATAGTTTTTGCAAATTTTAGATAATATAACAAAAACAATTCTATAACTTTTTATGCAGATATTTTTAACTTAGTATTGAAAGTTTAACATGTTAAAAATAAAATATAACATATGAATAATTTGATAAATTTTACTTTTAGGTAATTTTATATTTTTCCAACCAAACACAATAATTTTACGTTCGTGCCAAATAAACTAAACAAGGTAATGTAATATTCCTAAAGTAAAATTTCATCCTGAGAATTTTATTCTAAAAAATAATGTTACATTTCGTGATTCAAACGCTTATCGGTTCCACTTCCACTCTCACTCCCACCTTGTCTTTCTTTGCCGATTGGAGCGTTTATATTTTGTATTGTGGTGGGCTCAGCTTCCCCCAGAAATTTCAAACTTCAGCTCTTACGAAGTTGGATTTGAGCCCACCGCCCCCAGATATTTCAAACTCCAGCTCCTACGAAGTTGCATGCATGGTCCATTCTCACATCAATACGGAAGACGACGTCGTTTTTCGGTGTTTAGCACTAAAAATTAAATTTTAAACTCTAAATCTTAAATCATAAATTTTAAAAAAATATACCTTTCACTTAATTCTTTAGATCTAAATCCTAAATTCTAACTCTAAATCTAAAACTTAATTTTTTAATGTAATGATATAAATAAAGATACCAAAAAGGGTAGAAGATTTCTGTTCAATAAAGGAAAATAAAATAACATAACATTTATTAATGCCACTCTATTTAAATTTCATTTTCTTTAACTCAAAAAATATGTTTCTTTTTTGACAAAATTAAGTCAGATAAATCTCTAACATGAAACCCAATCGATGTGAAGATAGAAAACAAAAGATCTTCCCTTAATTATAATCTCCATATTTTACAAAATCTAGCTACTATATAGTCTTCATGTTTCTATTCAAACCAGACATTATATTAATGTAGAAGTGAAAATCGAGTAAATCAATTTTACAATTGTTTCATGAATGATTCTGAATGTAACGATAAACTGTTCTAAAAGAAAATTTAATCATAAAAAATCATGTTCTATTTTTTTATTAGGGAAAAAATTATTGATGAGTACGAAACGAGGGGAATAGAAATCCTATGCCTTTTAAAATTTAGGTTAGAACTTAAAATTTAAATTCTTAGTATTGCCGCATGAAAGGAGGGTAGATATAGTCCCAAATTCTCCTCTTCTACATTCTCTCTCGTACTCGAGGTATTTATAGCCCCTAATATTGTTGGTGAAGGGACGATGGACGAGATAGGTCCGACTTCTAGTTACTAAATTTTACAGTCCAGTCACATGAGTTGAGTGTTGTAGCTTTTGACAATATTTATTCCCGAGGTCGTATAGGGTTTCGGTATGCTGGTCTCCGACTACCCGGAAGAGCCACCACTTCTGGAGTCGATAAATTCAACGATGCTGGGAGCTATTTCCGGAGAACAAATTTATAAACTAGATATGATTGTGTCATATATTGTTACATGGTTGGAAGAAATGTGCCTAAAAGTCTGTTGGTCTCCCATCAGCTGCAGCATGTATAGTCATATACTGCACTATTTTTGGAACTAACCCTATCAAACAAAAAAAAAAGTTGTCTTTTTTTGTGCTGCTTTCTTTTTTTATCAAGAAAAATTTAGTGTTTCTTTTTATGTTTTAATATTAAAAAAATTAAATTTTAAGCTCTAACCTTAAATTTTAAATCTTACACTCTAAAAATTGTATTTTACCCGTAATTCTTTAAACCCTAACCATTACTTTTAACACCAAATCTTAACTTTATACCGTAAATTTAATTTTTTTTAATATAAGTCATAAATATGATCACCAAAAAAAAGATTTCTATTGAACCTCATGGAGTAAAATCATTATGGGCTTGTTAGTTCCTTAAAGGTCAAGTTATGTGATATAAAAAATCGAAAAAAATGGTCCCCGCATGTTTTGGAAGCAAGTGAAAAGAGATGGAAAATAAATAAGTGAATAAAAACAATAAACCCCAAAATCACAAAGTTCCAAAGTTGATATTCTGAGAGTGATCTGTAGTTGAGGGCAGGACCATTGGGGTCCCTAGAAAGGATACAACTCACAAGAGTTAAGACCCATGTCCCGACCACATGGTTACTCATCCCAAAATGTCAAAATGCAATAATGTAAATTAATTATATATACTACTACTTCACAATTTTGTTATTATTTTATTTAACTTTACTATTTTTTTAGAAATTTGTAAGTTTATATTTTTGAATAATGGCATCTGAATTTTATTAATCACCGTGAAAAGATAATACAACATAATGCATTAAAAAGAGAAAAGTGAGGGACAAGTTCACTAAAGTCTCTTACAATGGTGCAAAAAAAAAAAACATACACTTTCATCGAGATTAGCATACCAAAATTCAGAAACTTTCATTGATTTCTTTGTCTCTATCCAAACGAGACCCTTTAAGGTCTGAAAAAGGAGTGGTGAGCGAACCAAGCTATCAGACAGATTGTTCCGCACTTCCACTACTCAGGTCTGATTACATTGACAACCAACCATCAACCGAGTGGGGATCCATCTTTCTAAGACCACCGACAGAATCATAATAAAAAATTAGCGTCGTTAAGATCTCTGTACGAGTACCAACTGATCGTTAAGGTATGCTGAAAATCATGCCACAAGGACAGATGAAACGAACCACAAAAAAAATAAAGAAAGACGTGTCACAAGGACATAAAAAACGCGTGCCACAAAGATGAATTTTTTATTAAAACCTGAAAAAACAAAAAAAAGATAAATAATAGATCCGGTGATCGACAACTAATACTAAAATTAGTTGCATACCACCGTTAAAAGAAGAAAAATAATGTCACAAATGACAAAGGCTTGAGTGAGAGCGGCTAGGTTAAAAAAACTAAAGATTGGTCCATGCTTTATTATAACTTTACTATCTTTGACTATGAATAATGATAATAATACTAATAATAGAGGGATTAATTAATAATAGGTAGCTCTAGGTTCAAAATTGGAAAGAGGTGAGGCGCTTGTTTCCTTGGCGGTGGTATCCTGGATTTTGTTTAATAAAAATCAAACCCCAAAGACCACATGAGGTCCATACTCCCGTTGCTCCCTAGTCCCTTGCTAGAGAAACATGTCTCACACATTAATAAATAAATAAATAAATTTAGAGTTAGAGTTAGAGTTAAAAAAATTAAGATATGACCTATTTTTTAGGTTTAAAGTTTACAATTTAAAATTTAAAATTTAAAATTTAAAATTATCGATTATTTTTTTTTTAAAAATATTACTATTAATAAAACAAATTGAAAAGAAAAGATTGTACACATAATGAGACGTTGCAGTACGGTGACAAGTCAGAGTAGTTTGTTTCATGGTTGTCATCCCAATGTCAAAACTTGGTTTGGTTACAGTTTAAGTTGTACGAGTACTATCCATTTCATTTAAAACAACACCTAGCCCTTGCCATTTCTCTGATTGAAAATAAAACAAACAAAGAGTTAATGTACATTTAAACACTGTTTAAAATTATACACTTAAATATCATACTCTTTAACTTTAATATGCTGTTGCATCTTCGTACACGGATGAAAATTCTCTACCCTTTTTCGGTGTCCCTACTTATGCTCACACACTTAAAATTAAGTTTAGGGTTTAGGATTTTAAGTTAGAGATTATAGTTAGGGTTTAGGAAATTTAAGATAGGGTGTATTTTTTAGGGTATATAGTGTAGGGTTTAAGATCTAAAATTTAGGATTAGAGCTTAAAATTTAATTTTATTGTGTTTTTTTAGTGTTGAGGTATAAGTAGGGGCACCGAAAAGGTAAAAAAGATTTTTATTCCTTCGTACACTTATCGGATTATATTTTTCATGTAACGTGTCGGTAGAGGGAGGTCCTGGCTTTTTCTGTTTTATTGCCATTTGCATGTGATGGGGGGACAGCCTCTGCCTCCAACCCTATTAAGTTTGGATAGAAATTTTCGATTTTTTTGGTATTTTTATTTATGCATTCAAAGTTAAAATTAGGTTTAGGGTTTTAAGTTAGAATTTATAGTTAAAGTTTAAAAATTTTAGGGTATAGAGTATTTTTAGTGTATAGAGTGTAGGGTTTAGGATTTAGAATTTAAGGTTAGAGCTTGAACTTTAATTTTGTAGTGTTTTTTAGTATTGAGGCATAAACAGGGGCACCAAAAAAAGACAGATGATTTTTATCCATTAATTTTGCCTTCTCAAATCGGATAAAAATCATTTGACCTTTTTTGGTGCCCTTATTTATGTCAAACACTAAAATACACTACAAAATTAAATTTCAAGCTATAACCCTAAATTCTAAATCTTAAAACCTACACCATGTACCCTAATAAATACACACCTACCCTAAATTTTCTAAACCCTAACCATAAACTTTAAACTCTAACTCTAAATCTAATTTTAAATGTGGAGATATAGATAAAAAAACCGAAAAGGTCAGAAGATTTTCATACTCTCAAATTTCCCTCATGCGTCGTTTCATTGTACTTTTATTCTATTTTATTTTATACATATTCTTGTGAAATTTAAAAAACAATACATCTTACAAATAAAATAGAATTTTATAAATGAAAATTTGCCTTTCATTTACACTGCAAACGATCGAACAACTCCGGACTGCGTTTTGCTATCTTTTTCTTTTTACAAATAGAAGGTCTAAAACTCATGTCTTAAAAAATACAAAAAAAATATAAACAGTTGACAAATCAATTAAATATACTTACTTTGATAAGCTTTAAAGCAAAGTATTTCATGGGGGTGGGTGTTAGCGAAGATTGGGTGCCCAAACCCTGTCTGTGGTTGGTTTTCCAAGTGGCAAAGTACGGTGTTTTTGCAGCTTTGCATGCAGCAAACGATGTATGGGCACAATAATAATGGGACGCGGTTGAATAAGAGAGAGAAAGAAAAAAGAAATGATTTTTATACTATTTTGTCGACTTCTGTGGTGCGAATGTTGGAAGCATGGAAGCAAAGCAAAGGTTGAAAATGGCGGCAACCCATATCAACCACGCACTACAGTCCACACCATGGGGCTAGCTATACATATCACCTAGTCATTTAAGCTGCTGCTGGTCTCCTTTGAAGAGGAAAAGGGAAAGAGAAACTCATTTCCATATAATCTTCACCTTTAAATTTCTTCTTTTTCTTTCTCCCCCACTGTCTGCATATTCAAAAGGGTATCAGAGTTTGCAAGTTTAGGGGAGATTTGTGGTTTATCTTATGAAAAAAGCAGTTTCCTAAAAGGGGAAAGTGGTTTCATTGGCTGGAGTTTAACGTTTTGAACAAGGCAGCCAATGAGAGTTGAGTAGCATTAAAGCTGTTGATTTGGGTATGACAAAGTCTAACTACGATAATCATCACCGTTCGTTTCCATCATATGGTTATGGTGATGGTGATGGTCCCACAGGCAATTACAACAGGCCTAAGAGCAGTAATATATACGATGTTTTAGCTAGCAGCAGTGATTATGGTTCTGGTGCTGGTGGTGTAAGGATTATGCAGCCTTTTGACATTTTCCCGGCTTCAACCTCTACTGCTCACACAGCCTTCAAATCTGCAGGTAGAAATTTTCTTGCTTTATTCAATGAGCTTGGCAGAGAGTAAAGTTTTGTCTGTTTGACTGAGACATGGATTATGTATGTTTGATTTGTGTAACAGGAGGAATGGCGGCAACTTTGGAGTTTCCTTTAACATTTTCACAGCGGGAGGAGCTTGTGAGACAAGTCAGGATATACAAACACATTATGGCTTCCGTTCCTGTGCCTTTTGATCTCCTCATCCCCACCGCCGGGAGCAGCCCCTCGGTTCCAGTTGCTTCACAATTTGCTTGTAATCTCGGTTCTATTTCAGGGAATGTTGAGCCAGGGCGGTGCAAGAGAACAGATGGGAAAAAATGGAGGTGCTCTAGAGATGTGGCGCCTGACCACAAGTACTGTGAGCGCCACCTGCATAGAGGTCGTCCCCGTTCAAGAAAGCCTGTGGAACATCCTAACAAGAGGACACGCCGTACACATGGTCAAGCTCTTCCTTCATCTTCCTCCGCCGTTGAAACTCTTGCTCAGGCTCAGGCTCAGGCTCAGGCTCAGGCTCAGGCTCAGCCCCCCTTCCACCAGAACCAGACCACCTGGTTTGTTGAGAAGCCGAGTGAAAAAGCTCCAACTTTTTGGCCTCTCACCTACAAGGAATCCAGGTGAGTAAACCAACTACGTTTGTGTTATTTTTAGCTTCTATTTTTACCAATTCCGGCTATACCCCCCAATTGTAGGGCGGCGGACTGGCATCAGCTCATGCAAATAGACGAGCCACAGCCACTAGAAGCTCAACAGCACAATACTTTCCCTTGGTTTCTCAACTCTGAAGCTACACCTAGAGGCTTAATCGATGCGTGGTCTAGTGTTGTATCAGCCTCAGGCGACAACTCCGAAGCCGAAGCCTCTGTTTCCTGTACCGGAGAACTCTCTGTTTCATCACCTTGCCTGACGATGGGAATCAACAGCAGTTTGTTGGGAGTGAGCGAGTATGATGAGAACCCTGAATATGCTCCCAAATCACACCTGTCAAGCTGGTTAGCCCCTGCCTCCACACCTGGTGGCCCACTAGCTGAGGTTTTAAGGCCAAGCACCACCAAAAGCAGCGGCAGTTCACCGGTGACAGCAGTGTCTTCACCGTCCGGTGTTTTACAAAAAGCTCTTACATCATTGTCTGATAGCAGCGGTAGTAGCAGCCCAACACTTGTTAGTTCAAGTGTCAAACCTGAGATCAGTTTGATGCTGGCTTAAAGGAAATGAGCACCATCTCTTGTCGGAAATGAACCAAATTTTACTACAAACGGATTTGTTCTTTTTGATTTTGTATGGTCTTAATTGATTATTTTTCTGCTTGTTTATGATATTATAAATTGTTCAGGAGCCGAGGTTTTTAAGAACTTATTACAGTGACTATGTGAACTAAAAGAAATATTTTTTTTTGAACAAAATGTGAACTAAAAGAATAGAACTTGCCAAACAAGGCATATAGATCAAAGGACTCTTAAAAGGCTGCAACCAAACTATACATTTAAGGCCCAGTAGATCAACTGCAAAAGACCGAGGAACATTTAAGATGCGATATAAATGAAAATAAGGTTCGATATATAGACCATGTTTGGTAAAGAGAGGTTTGGGCAAAAATTAGAGGTTTGACCAGTCAAATCTGTTAATATTGTTGTTTGGTGAACAACGGATTGAAAGAGCGGATTGAGGTGAAACCGCTGATTTTGAAAAAGCATATAATATGAGCTTTTTGAGATTAGAAGTTTGATATTAGAGTTGTAAAGACTTTTTTACTCTTACCAGTTACAAAAAATCTCAAAATAACTTAAATTAAATATTTTCTCACCCTATTTATAAGCTAATCCTATTTATTTTTTTCTTTTTATTATCACATATTTATATGTGTATTTAAATTTATTAATTATATTATATTATATTAAAATAATTATATAAATAATAAATTAATATATAAACCATTCAAATATATTTAAAAAAATTATATTAAAAATAATTTTATAGATCTAATTAATATATAAATCATTCACATACAAACAAGCGTGTTTTGCTTTATTTAATTTTTTTTATTTGTTTGTTTAGTTAAGATTCACAAACATTAAGTAAACATGTTTATGAACATTAAAAGATTAAGCCCGAACACATAAAATAATAAATTAATTAAATTTGAATTTTTTTAATATGAATATAACTGAAAAATAAATAACTACAAAAATAAAAAATAATTATAAACACGAATATAACTTTATTTGTTCGAACTCGATTATTTTACGCTATAATTCAGGGCGAGAAAATATTGTAACCCATGGCTTATTTATTCAGATGGAAAATCAAAATAGGTTACAATATGCTTTGATTTCAGATTCACTCTCGAGTTGATATTATGTTCATTTTTACGTAGATATAGTGTAATTCGATTAATAACACTATTAATATATTATTATAATAAGAGAAAATACTATATGCGTAGAAAACAAAAGTTTTATATTAACGGTTAATATAGGTTTAGAGGTTAGTTTAATGTTTAGAATTTAGGTTTTAAGATTTTAAGGTTAGATATTTGAATTTTAATTTTTGAGTTTTATTTAGATATGTTTGTGGGAAAAAATTCACTGATAGTGCATGGTATAATAGGATGAAAATACTTTGCCTCTTTTCGGTGCCTCTACTTGTGCCCCACACTCAAAATTAGGTTTAGAGTATAGAATTTAGGGTTTTAGGTTAGGGTTTATTGTATAGAGTTTAGGGTTTTAGGTTATGGTTTAGAAAATTTATGGTATGATGTATATTTTAGGGTATAAGCATAGGATTTAGGATTTAGAATTTATGGCTCGAAATTTAATTTTGTACTGTTTTTTAGTGTTGGGGCATAAATAGTGTCACCAAAAAGGGGCAGATGATTTTTATCCGGTATAATAACCCAAATCTTAAATTCTTAATCATAAACCATAAACTCTAAACCATATATATACCCTAAATTCTTAACACTAACCTTGAACTCTAAACCATAAAACTTAAATCCTTAAACTTTAAATCCTAAACTAAACATTTTAACCCCTAAAACTAAGACTTGTATAAATTTTATGTATCAAAATCGTTTCCATAATAATTATATCTTTTTATAATTACTTTATGATATTCAAACGTGGTTGGTGGAAGTAGTAAGCAGTTTGATGCTGCTTAAGTATGCCTGGAGTTTAAGGCGTTGTGTATGCAGAAAATTTTGTTGGGAGATTCATTCATAAAAAAAAATATACGATGCGGGTTGATTCAGATTAGTCAGTGTAAAGCCCTAAAACCGAGCAGTAAAAATATCCTGCCCCCTAACCATGCCTCCTTATATGACCCTACTAAAAAACACCTAAGAATTAAATTATAAGCCCTAACCCTAATTTTTATATCCTGCGCCTTAAACCTTAAAAAATACACCCTACACCATAACCCTAAACCATAACCTTAAACCCCAAACTCTAAACCCGTTCTTTTAAAGTAAAGGCACCAATGAAAACATAATTAAGGAGCAGACGATTTCCATCCAAAATCGAGAGCGCAACCAAAAATAATAATAAATGAAATTCTAGTGTTAAGAAGCAAGTCCTGGATCTTTCAGGAAACGCAAGGAAGCCCGAATATGTTGTAAGTAACGACAAGTCATGGTGTTGGGTCCAGAACTTTCACACCCTCACTCAAACTTTCGGGATATCTCCCCACTCTCTATATATTCACCATCCTCCTTTCTCCTTTCGTCAGCTCAAACACAGTCGCCGGCGAAACAAAACATCTCTCAGTTCTCTAAATCTGTAATAACAATGGCTTCAACTCTGTCTTGCTCATCTTCTCCATTGGTATCAAACAGGGCCACCCTGCCTTGTTCCACTAAACCTATAATGCCCTTCTCTGCATCTTTTCCGTCCAAGAATTCTTACAACAACCGGCTGTCGGTTGTAAGGGCACAGGCTACCGGCGATCATAACAAAGATACGTCGGTGGACGTGCATGTTAACAAGGATAATAAAGGCCAAGGGACAGCCGTTGAAAAGAGGCCTAAACGGTTGGCTATGGACATCTCTCCGTTTGGTAAGTATTTTAGCTGGGCATTTTACCCGGACCCGACAGGTTCTGACTCGGCTCGATTTGATTGGGTCGGATATTTTAATAAAAAATTCGGGTTCGGGTCGAGTCGAATTTTGTTGACTCGAACTCGAGTCGGGTTCGAGTTTAAAGTGAAAAAAATTCGACCCGACCCGAGACTAATAATGTAATTTTCCCTTAAATTTTTTAGAAATATTTATAATAATACCCCTCTTTATATATATTTTATATAATTAAGTTTTTAAAATTAAAATTTTGTTAATAATTTAGTCCTTTAAATTATAATTTTTTATAATTAAATCCCTTAAAATTATTTTTTTATAATTAGGTCTTTAAAATTAATTTATTTTATATAGGTCGGGTTGGGTCGGGATCGGATTTAGTATATTTATTTTCGGGTTAGGTCGGGTTTTTTAAAGATTATGTTCGGGTCGGGTCGGGTGCGCGTTTAGGGTATTTATTTTCGGGTCGGGTCCAGGTGGGCCAAAACCCCGACCCTAACCGACCTAGTGGCAGATCCAGAAATATATTTAAGGCTGGGCACATATAAAATCTCAAAATTTCATGGTGGGCTCAAATCACAAATATTACAAAAATTTAAGGACTAATTCAAAAAAATTTAAAAAAAAATTGAAGACAAATGTGTGAATTTTAAAAAGTTTAGGGTGGGCACGGACCCACCCTATGTTATATGTACATCCGCCACTGACCCGACCCGTACCCATCCCTAATTTTAGCTTCATCCAATCAGGATGGACCGAGGTAAAAGGGACATCTAAATTCTCGGCATAAAATTTTACGTCCGTCTCTGGTCTAATCTAGTGCAATTTCATTTAACATGATCCGTGGATGACAGGTTTGTTGGACCCCTTGTCGCCTATGAGATCAATGCGTCAGATGCTAGACACAATGGACCGGATGTTCGAGGATAGCCTGGCGTTTCCTAGCACAGGCCGACGAGGAGGCGAGGTCCGTGCCCCTTGGGACATCAAAGACGCTGAACACGAGATCAAGATGCGATTCGACATGCCGGGGCTCGATAAAGACGACGTTAAGGTCTCCGTCGAAGACGACATTCTGATTATAAAGGGAGAGAAGAAGAAGAAGAAGAAGGAAGAGAGCCACGATGATTGGACTAATGAGAACTACAGCTCTTATGATACTCGTCTCCAATTACCTGAAAACTGTGATAAAGATAAAATCAAGGCAGAGCTGAAAAATGGAGTTCTCTTCATCTCCATTCCTAAGACCAAAGTTGAACGCAAAGTTATTGATGTAGAAATTCAGTAAAACTCTTGTTCAGAACATGAATGTCACTGTAATTTCAAGTGCTAGTAAATACTAATTTTTACTCATATTTACTCTCAGAACTTAGCATATACATATATGTATATATAATTATATACATACACACGTTGTGTTCTAGTTACTATATCAACAAATTACTCATTTTCTTCCGATATGGATTCGAGTTTTGGTTTCCAATTTCTTGGGGACACAACAGAACTTCCATTTCTTTTCTGCAACCCTGCAAGGACCTCTGCTACAGATATCTGCTTAGTCAACAACTGCTGAAGTTCTTGCTTTGTGATCACAACTTTTATCCTCTTAACACCACCGGCACCGGCCTGTTGCGTATCGGTCACCGATGACGAATCACTTGCAGGAAGAATGTAGTAAACGTTCCCCGTCTTCAGCTCGTAGTTAAGCGGCAGATGCTGCGAAACCGTCTTCGAGAAACCGATACCCGACCCTGAATACTTCACCAACACATCTTTAACCAGAAGTGGTGCTTTGAACTCTAACATCTTCCCGTCCATCTTCACCACCCGAACAACGTTCCGATTAGGCTTGTCCCTCGCATCTCTCGGGCGTGAACATTCACTCGGTTTAACAAGAGCCCAACAATTACCCATGTTAGCTTCAAAACTTTAGAGCCGATAAGACAATGTAGGGCACATTTACACAATGAGACACCCTTAATATATATGAAGTAAAAGTAGGTATAAGTAAAGCAAATAATGGGTTTGTTTTGCATTGAGTGGAGTAGTAGAAAGCAAGTTAAATTTACAGATTTGGGTGGGAGTGGCAGGCCCTAAAATATTAGTTGTGGGCAGTATGTTTCTTATTTTATGTAAAAGAAATGGGATTTGTGAACTTGTCAACCACGCATGCAAAGAGGGTCGGTTAGTGGATGGTGGCGCACTGGCGTTGCTCATTTTCCCTTAGCCCTTTGCCTCTCTGTTTGGGATGGAAATCCTCTGCCTATTTTCGGTGTCTCTATATATGCCCTACGCTCAAAATTAACTTTAAGGTTTAGGGTTTTAGGTTAGGGGTTGTGGTTAGGGTTTAGGAAATTTAGGGTATGGTGTATTTTTAGGGTATATGGTGTAGGGTTTAGGATTTAGGGTTAGGGCTTAGAATTTAATTTTGTAGTATTTTTTATTGTTGGGTCATATATAGGGGCACCGAAAAAGGGCAGACGAATTTTATCCCTCTGCTTGTGTAGGGAATAAAAATCTTCTGCCCCTAATCATGCCTCCATTTATGTCTTTGGTTAAAAAAACACTTAAAATTAAATTAGGAATTCTAACCCTAAATTTCAAATCCTAAACCTTACACCCTAACCCTAAAAATATACTTTATCCTAAATTCCTTATACCCTAACCCTAAATTATAAACCCTAATTTTATTGTGGAGAAATAAATAGATGCATAGTTAAAAGGTAAATGATTTCCCCTTGTGCAGGAGCCCTAATAGTGTCCACTAACATTTAGTGTATCTAAAAATCTTCACTTTACCAGATTTTTAAAACAAAGGGGGTGCAAGCATGCCGTTTTTTATATTTATACACGTACAAAGTGGTATGAGATATTTCTGTTAATCCACCAAAACCGTACCGTCTGTTGTATTCTACATTATTTATTAATAATCTGTTGGCCTAATAGGATGAGGTATTAGATTACTTATATAAAATTTAAAATTTAAATTTCGGTGTTGTAAATAATAAGCTGAACTAGAGGTATCATTCTCGGATAAAAATTTTATGTCCCTTTTCGGTGCCCTTATATATGCCCCAGCACTAAAAAATTAAATTTAAAGCCCTAACCTTAAATCCTAAACCCTAAAAAATACATGCTACCCTAAATTCCTTAAACCTTAACCATGAACCCTAACCTTAAACCTTAAATCTTAAACTCTAAATATAATTTCGAGTGTGGGGAATAAGTAGGGGCACCAAAAAGGGGAAGAAGATTTTCATCTATCATTCTCATAATGAATCTCTATAACATGGATAGAAATCGACAGCCCCTTATCATGCCCTCTTTTATGCCCTCACTTTAAATAGTGGGTTTATGGTTTAAGGTTAGAGTTATGATTAGGGTTTAGAGAATTATGAGTATGGTGTATTTTTAGGGTATATGATTTAGGATGTGGAAATTAAGGTTAGGGTTTAAAATTTAGTTTATAAGTGATTTTTAATATGGGATATAGAAGGGGGAGGATTAGGGGGCAGAGGATTATCACTCCTACAACATACTATCAATAAATTAAATATCAGTGATTGTTAAAAAAATTAGTTTGATGACGTGGAAACAAGGCATAAAGATTATTTGAATAGTTTGTTGTAATTGGGACGTTAGAATGAAAATGATGTCATAATTAGATCAAACCCTTGACTTTTTATACATTTCAAATATTCTTTTTCATTTTCACTCCTATTAACAACTACAAATGAACTGAACAAACAGAAAAATCTTATTGCTCTAGGTGTTCGTAGGTGAAATGCTCTGGTGAGACTGTCCTAATTTTATAATTTGAAATGGTTGACCTTTGCAATGTTCTTTGCCCTTTGGACCACGTCCAACGAACCTATCTGGCCTACTAACTAGGACAAAGAGGTGTTCATGGAGTGGGTGATTGGTGCACCATTGTTTTCATGGAATCCTTCTCTTTTATTACTCTTTTACTTCAAAGACGGCAGAGATCGGGAACGGACACAAAATTTGATGTTATATTTTAAATAATATCTAAACTATAAGAAAATTTTAAAATTTTAAGAAGTGCGATTGTTCCCGGCACTTTATCGATACATCTCTGATAGTACAGATAAGAGCCACCCATCTCAGTCAGTTGATCTTCTGTATTTCCCACTAAGCCATATTATAATTACTATATTACTAGCTCCTTTGGTAAAGTTCAATGGATCATCATCTTTTTACTTTTTTTAATGGACCTCTTCGGTTCAAATTTCGACCCTTTTGGAGCCGCCTTAAGCACCCTGGAGGCGGACCTTGTTGTTGCTAATGGGTTGTTAAACATTTAAAAAACACCAACAGTGGAAATTGCAATGATTTTTGTGTTTGTGTATGATTCGAAGATAGATAAATAGATAAATAGATAGTTGTTTTTGACTAATATACGAATAAGAGTTGTGAAGGTGGGTTAACAGTCAGGGGCGGATGCACGTTAAAGGTTGGGTAGGCCTGTACTCACCCTGAACTCCTCGAAATTTATACATTTAACTTTCGTAATTTTTATAAATTAGTCCTTAAATTTTATAAATTACAGCCGACTATCGGGATCGGAAACGCTCCATGTTGATGGAATCTAGCATGCAAATAAATCAAATTGTTGATATGTATAGTTCAGCTGAGAAAGGGCAACCCTTGATTTTATATATATATATATATACATTTGCTTGGGCAACAACGGCTTTCCCTGTGAACAACTTTGATCAAAAGCAGCCCAATGTAGATTCATACATGATTTAGGGTAAACTACAACTTAAGTCATTCAATTATTATTAAGATTATATTTAGGTCACCCGATTATTAAAAGTTACACTTGAGTCACTCAATTATGGGTAAGGTTATATTTGGGTCACCCAATTTTTAAAGGTTACATTTAAGTCACTCAATTATGAGTAAGGTTATATTTGAGTCACCCTTCATATTTAAAAAATACACCAACTTCGTCATTTTTCCTCCAAATTACTTGTATACCCTTGTTAACACTAGAGTATTTCATTTGAAATCATTAATGAATCTAATACACAAATTGATATATATATTCTAAATATGAAGGGTGATCCAAATGTAACTTTACCCATAATCAAGTGACCCAAGTGTAACTTTTAATAATTGGGTGACCCAAATATAACCTTACCCATAATTGAGTGACCCAACCCATAATTGAGAGACCCAAATGTAACTTTTAATAATTAGGTGACTTAAATATAACCTTACCCATAATTGAGTGACCTTCATTGTAGTTTACCTCATAATTTATTACAATATATAGACTCTAGACTAATCAACTTTTAGGATTTGTTAATATTTTATTTGGATTTTCTTTTAAAAAAACCCTCAAAATCTCGACAAAATCACACTTTAATTTCGTCAATTCTCGCAATTCTGGATGTTCCTTAACTTGAGTTTTAGTTTTTTTCTTAAATAGAAAAAAAAAACATAAAACAAGTGAACAAAAATTTTCTACCCCTAATTATGCTTTTTTCTATGACACACTAAAAATTAAGGGTAAATTACAACAAAAGTCACTCAATTATAGGTAAAATTAAGTTTGGATCACTCAATTATTAAAAGTTATATTTTGGTCACTCAATTATGGGTAATGTTACATTTGGGTTACTCAATTATTAAATGTTACATTTGGATCACTCAATTATAAGTAAGATTACATTTGGGTAACCCTTCATATTAAAAAAGTATATCAATTTGTGTATTAGATTAATTAATGAATTTAAATGAAGTAATCTAATGTTGGCGAGGGTATACAAGTGATTTGAAATAAAAAAATGACTAAATTGATGTATTTTTTTAAATGTGAAGGGTGACCCAAACGTAAATTTACCCATAATTGAGTTAATTGAGTGACCCAAATGTAATATTTAATAATTGGGTGACCCAAATGTAACCTTACAAATAATTGAGTGACCCAAACATAACTTTTAATAATTTAGTGACCCAAATGTAACCTTACCTATAATTGAGTGATCTCCAATGTATTGTTCCCAAATTAAATTCTAAATTTTAAGTGTACACTCCTAAACCTAAACTCAACACTCTATAAACCCTGCCCATAGACCCTAAATCTTAAATTCTAAATATACTTTAAAAGGGCACCAAAAGCGATAATTTGGGGATGACAATTTTCATCCAAAATAACTGTACTTGTTAT
Organism: Hibiscus trionum; assembly: GCA_030270665.1. Classification (NCBI taxonomy): domain Eukaryota; kingdom Viridiplantae; phylum Streptophyta; class Magnoliopsida; order Malvales; family Malvaceae; genus Hibiscus; species Hibiscus trionum. The sequence continues at coordinate 7,815,778 of BSYR01000045.1, read as the reverse complement.
TATTTTGTTGAGGGAATTGTACTTGCATTTTCAAAAAAAAAAAAAACTTTTGCTATGGGAAATTTTCGTGTATGAATAGCTGAATGTGAAAACATATACTACAATCCAACTTATTATTACAAACTATCACGTTTTCTTTTGTTCAAATATATCTTAGTCACGTTTTTGGAGAGTGGTCTATCCAATGGACACGTCATTGATTAATTCTTCTAACTGAAATAAATTCCTTTTATATCACGTTTTCTTTGAGTATAATAAAAGAATATGTGTTAATTACTGAATTAAATGTTCCAATAAATAATTTGGTTTTAGTCGGCCAGTATTGCGACCATAATAAGAAGTTGAGATTTTCATAAACTAAAGTAGACCTACTCATGAATTATGACTAGAATGATTTATCTAATTTGAATTTAAATATATAAATTGTATTTTTTTCAATGAGTTAATTACATTATTTGTCCTTAAACTATATTGATTTTTAAATTTTTTAAACATTCTAATTTCATCCTCAAGCTATAACTCTCATTCTAAATTGGTCATAAACTATTAAACATCCCAATTTCATTCCCAGAGTATCAATATATACGATATTAATTAATGTTTATGTCACATCATATTATTACACAATACACATCATAGTTTAGTTGGTGTTGAAGTTAGAATGCTCAAAAGTTTGGGGACCAATATAGAATAATGGTTATAGTTTGATTGGTGTTGAAGTTAAAATGCTCAAAAGTGTGAGGACCAATTTAGAATGAAAGTCGTAGTCCGGGGATGACATTGAAACATTCAAAAGTTTAAGAATTAATTTAGAATGAGAGTAACAGTTTTGGGGGAGTATGGTGCAATCAACTCTTTAAATTGTCGGATTAAATTAAAGATAAATATACTATACACATGCGGTAGAAACTGAAAGTTTCCACAAGCGCCTTAGTTTTAGGATATAATGGAGTTAGTTTAGGGTATAAGGTTTATGAGTTTAGGTGTAGGGGTTAGAATTTAGGGATAATTGTTTCAATTTTAGGTTTAGGGTTATAATTTAGGGTTTATAGGTTAAAACCTAAATCCTCACCATATTATCCTAAAAACTAAACTCTAACCCATAAACCTTAAATTATAACCCTAAACAAACTCCATATGCCCTAAAACTAAGGTGTTTGTGGAAACTTTCAGTTTCCACCGCCAATATATAGATATTAATCTTTAAATTAAATAGAAATTTTGAACAAAACATTCTCTTTTTTTTCTTTCAAAATCAAGTTATGACTTGACTCAACCTATAGACAAGTATATCCCGAAGCAATGGGATCGCAATGCAAGTTGCTATGGAGGCCCCGCGCCCGAAAGATAAAGGGATGACGAACATATGAAATGAAACGAAAGGCATTGCGCGGTCGGTACAGTCCACGTAACGTGGCTTATTTTCATTCCTTTATGCTTCAAACCTTAGCTGCTGCGATAGGATTATCCCCCACATTACTTCAACTGGCACCGACATTAATAACTTTCTCTTAATTGTTCTCTCGGTTTTTTAGGATTTTATCCTGATTAATCCGAACCGGCCCGCGTCGTATACATAGTTTTGTTGGGTAAATCTCCTAATAGAGATTTTCTGCATACACAAGGTCTCAAACTCGAGATCTGCTTAAACGATATTAAACTACTTAATCACAACTCTAAACCATCCCTAAAGACCCTTATCTTCTACTCTAGTGTAGTCTATGGTTGTGTTGTGTAAGTCTTAAATATGCTAAAGCTAAAGGTGCAATTTGAGTGGGACATGCTGCCGGTGCCAATGGAACTTTTTGGCCAAAATGGATAAGTAAAGATCATAAAGCACTGGTTGGATCCATGCCTCTTTCTGTATATACAATTATCCTACAAAAATATAAATACCCCACAGCTAAGTGTAGTGTTAGTTCATCCCTTTTCCAGCCTTTTGCCTTCTTTAGTTTCCAATTCAAGCATTCTTTACTTATCTTCTTCCCCAAGGCACACCTACATTAATTCCTCTGCATCATCTGAAAAAAAAAAGCTTGATTCTCAAACGAAAATGGCTTTGGCTACAGTGTACGCAACGATCCCGGCTGTAGTAGCCGCTGCTGTGGGGATTTATTCTTTTGGAGGTGGGGTTCGTTCATCCATGGGGACTCTGCTGGAAAAAGATAACCAAAAGGTGCAGACCACGGCGCTGCCGGCGCTGCCGAAGGTGGCGCCACAATTCGACGGGTTGAACTGTTTCGAGACCCTGGTGGGTTTTTAACGTTGGTTCATGCTGTTGGAGATTGATGGATGTTCTTGTGTCAAGTTATTGTTTGCATTTTTCCATGTTTACTTTTATAGCATATTTATGCATACAGTTTTGAGATGATGTTTCCTGCAAAGATTGAAAACATTATGTTGGTTAATTTAGCCATCACTTGCCTAAATTTACCAACAAAAGCACAAGTGCTACTAATGCATTTGCGGGTACCCTGATCTTCGGGTAGTTATTTTGCCCGCCCGTGTTGGTCGGGTACCTGTTATCGGTTACTTGGGTATTGCGGGTACCCGTAGATCGAGTAATTGAGTACCTCAAATATTTTGTCTTTGGGTATACTACAATAAAGGTCATTTAATTATGGGTAAAGTTATATTTGGGTCACTCAATTATTAAAAATTATATTTGGGTCACTCAATTATGGGAAAGGTTACATTTGGGTCACCCAGTTATTAAAAGTTACATTTGGTTCACTCAATTATGGGAAATGTTACATTTGGGTCACCCTTCATATTTTAAAAAAGTATATCAATATGTATATTAGATTAGTTAATGATTTCAAACGAAGTATTCTAATGTTAACAAGGGTATACAAGTGATTTGGAAGAAAAAATTACTAAATTAATGTACTTTTGTAAATATGAAGGGTGACCCAAACGTAACTTTACTCGTAATTGAGTGACCAAAATGTAACCTTTAATAATTGGGTGACCCAAATATAACTTTACCCATAACTAAATGACCTAAATGTAACTTTTAATAATTGGGTGATCCAATTGTAACCTTATCTATAATTGAGTGACTTCTGTTGTAGTTTACCCTTTTGTCTTTTTTAAAGAAACACCAACATATACTTACATATTTGACTAACTGAACCGGCCAAATAAAATTATCATCAATTAACTACAATTTTAGATATATGATGTTTGCTTCAAAGTCTAGAAAAGCCAACTGAATGTATTAACAACCGAATTTACATGTACTATATTTGAACTCAGAGCGATAATAACCTTATTGAATTTAGAAACCAAATGCCCTCAACATACAAAATTAAATCAAGTCGATTTAAAAACATTACCAAAGTGACGGTTATCTGTGAGTGGGCAAGCTTACATTTGGGTCACCTTTCATATTTAAAAAAATACATTAATTTAATCATTTTTTCTTCCAAATCACTTGTATACCCTTGTTAACATTAGAATATTTCATTTGAAATCATTAATTAATCTAATACACAAATTGACATACTTTTTTTTTTAAATATGAAGGGTGACCCAAATGTAACATTGCCAATAATTGAGTGATCCAAATGTAACCTTTAATAATTGAGTGACCCAAATGCAACCTTACCTATAATTGAGTGACCCAAATGTAATTTTTAATAATTGAATGACTTAAATATAATCTTACTCATAACTGAGTAATCTTTGTTGTAGTTTACTCTAGTTAATTTGGGTGAACTGAAAACGGAACAGGGGAGGATTTTTTAAGATTTTATTATTATTTTAATATATAAATAATTATATATATATTAAATATAAAATATATTTTAATTTAAAAGTTTATCCAGGTACTCAGAAAATTACGATTTTGCTACTCAGGCCCAACACTAAAAATACTAGGCTGATTCCCTTGAACAAAAATACTCTACCTCATCTTGTATACCGACGCTCAAAAAATTAAATTATAAACTCGAATCTTAAATTTTAAATCATAAGATCTTGAATCCTAACCTTATAAATACACTTTACCCCAACTTCATAAACTTTAAATTTAACCTATAAACCTAAACATTAACCTTGAACCCAAAGCTAATATTTTGGTGTGAAAGAATAAATAGAGTACCAAAAAGAAGAAGATTTTTATTCGATTTCCTTTAACTGAATTCCATTGCTATCAGTTGGATCGGTCTTTATCAATTGGGTATATGGTCCGTTTTGTTGCCTTCAAATTTTCACAAACAGGTTTGTAAATGTGACCCAAATAGGTTTGCCTTCAAGAAATGGGCTCCTGCATGGATTGGCATCTTGAGTCTTCAAATTTTCACAGGTTGAGCAACTTAGAAGCAGCAAGCAGCTAATATTTCACACCGGATTCGTTTTACGGGTACGATACGAGAGCAGAAAGAAACTCACGGAGCGGCGCCCCGGAATCGAAGGCCAGCTTGTTCTTCACCAGCAGGTTGATCGGAAGTTGAAGAAACTCGAGGTGGCACTGGCTAGTTCAACCATTTGTTCTCGGAAGTTGAACAAAATACATGCTTTTGTTCATATCCATACTCATCATACTGGTGCTTATTAACACAGGTTGCTACATACTTGTAACATAACATTTTTGTGCTTCCAACACTTCTGGTTTTCATTTGGTCCGAGTAATTTCGATTTATACTCTCACGACACGATCAAGTCTGTAAATAAATTGATATATGTTTGGTAGAGTGAATTCCTTTGTATTGAAGTATATGTGTTCGAATCTCAAACCTGTAGATGTCCAAAAAAGATGATTTTAAAATATACTTTTAAAACATGACCTGATAAGATGAATTTAATTATGACGATATGTTAGTCCGCTAATATATTGAAAAGTAAAAGAATAAAAACATGAACCCGAACTTAATGATTAATATGTCTAGTTTGTTTAGATGTCGAGCATCAATTCACGAAGAGAACCTGAATTTGGCCACATCGTAAGACCACTAATTTCGACCCACCACAATAATGCAGACAATTATGGAATGACAAGTATTTGTAGAACTCATCTACAAAAACAGTAGCACATACTAAACGTCATGTAGAATTTAAAAAAGTGTTTATAATTTTCTCTCTTAATAAAGTTAGGAGTTCGAAATCCTGACGATGTGAATGAAATAATTAGATTGGGAGAATCATCACATAATGAGCCGTATCCAATTTAAATTAGTCTGCTATAAAAAAAATCTTATATTTGTTAAAGTATTTGGATTTTATTTATAAATTAAGACTCACAATTATATAGAAAAAATATCCAAAGTATAGAATCAAATTTCATACAATTATACATCCATTTTGCAACATATGATGATGATGTGGATATTGGTTTATGGAAATGAAAATGTGACTTGTCTACTTGCCCGTTCCCATATGCGAGGGAAGATGTATTCTAAGTCTAGTCGTTGTTCACTAATTGTGAGACTATTTCTTATATGAGACAATTAAATTTTAACATAAAAGATATTTTGAAAAAATAATTTTTTTTGAATCTAAATTATATTTAATAGTGAAAGGAATATAAAGGAATCGTACCTTTTACAAGAGAAGTGCAATGCAGAACAAAACAGCAAAAATATAAAAATGTGAAAGACGTTAAAAAATCAAACCTAACACTTTCAAAAGAAATCTTCTGAAATAAAAATCCAGAAAAATTATAACTTTGCCTTGAGTGATCTTTGAATATAGCAAAAAAAAAATGATACTTCTTCTTGCCATATCGGCACAACCACAAAAGAGAATCATAACATGTATAGAATGTCCTCTTTCGTTGAAAAGCGCTCGTTGATACTCGTCACTCGAACGCGTAACTGTCAAAAGACAGACTACTGTCATGAAGACAGACAAAAACTGTTAAAAAATAGGTGAAAGAACTGTCACCAAGCAGACAAAATAACCTCCTTAAAAACATATTTGAAGAAAAATCAGACAAAGTTGAAGAAAAACAAAAAACAAATTTGAAAAACGAAATATTCATCGAAAAAGATAAATTTTATTTATGTACAGAATCAGCAGAACGACTAAAGGTCGTCGCCGAAAAAAACAATAAAAGAAAATTAAATTTGGTAACTGACTCAAAAAAAATGAAGAAATGGAAAAGTGGAGGATATTTGTTTTGAAAAAAATTATAAATATATGATTGATATTGTCTCTTTACAAAACGTGAATTAATCGTTTAAAATAAATAATTTAAACTTAAATAGAACCAAACAATCTGAGAGTATTGTATAGAATAACTTGTTTAAATATATCATTTAAAATAAAAAATCTTAAAAAATCAGACATACATTCTAAATAATTTAACTTCTAAAATATTTTTCAATTGTAGTTCAATTTGGATACCGATTCTTCAAATACATTATTTAACAAATTATATATATTTTTAATTTTATCCTATTTTGTCGGACGTGAATACTAAATCAACCGGTGAATCGATGTTAGAAAGTGAATATATTGATTATATTAATTACGGATCAACAAATTATGCGAGACATTAAATAAAAAAACATACATAAATACAACATAAGAAAAATAATTAAAATATCACACAAACATGAAATATAGATAAATCGAGTGCATAAATATATTAAAATTATATAAAATGAAGTATTAATTTATAAAACACAATAAGTGGCTGCGGTGAAAAAGCAGATGATGTTCATCCTATCAAACTCGTGTTCAATTATTTTGTCTGCAAGGTGTGTGTGCTTTGTCAAATGGTTAAAAATATGTATGAACAGATATTACCTTGTAATTATCTGTAAACTACTCAAAAAAATTACTCCCTCCGTCCCACTAAAACTGTCATATGTTGACATTTTTCTAGTCAAATTTTTTCAACTTTGACTATAATTTATTTAAATATTTTAATTAATTAAAAATTATAAAAAAATATATTTAAAAACTAGTTGATTCAAGGTTTTTAAAATATATTTTTTCATATTTTTATCAATAATAAATTTTAAATTATAAGAGGTCAAAATTAAAAAAAAAATTGACCAAAAAAAAAGTCAACATGTGACAGTTTTAGTGGGACAGAGGGAGTATTAATTTATAAAATAATTAAATTATAAAACTTTAGATATAAAAAAATAATATGGTACACACTAGAAACCATTTTCAAGGTGTCCCTTACATCAAGAACTCATGCTTGACTAAGTATGGGTTTTATTCAGAATACATCCTTCAAGTACTTAGTAATTCAAAATGATATTATCTCGTTTAATTTCATAATATTATTCGTAAATGGTAATATAAGATTATCATTCATGAATACATTTTGAAATGTAAAAGATAATTAATGTCATTATCTCTCACTTATTATGATTTGTGTTTGTATAATTCTATCTCTAAAATTTTTGTCATGTCAATTTAATCCTTTTAAATTAGGCTTGTCCATGTAGCAAATAATCTATCTGGTTCGGCTTAAACATAACTTAAATAAATTAAAACATATATTTTATTTTTATTTAATTTTTATGATTTTTAAATGCAAGTTGGGTTCAAGGGTGCAATTGAATAAAAAAAAGAATAATGGCCAAACAGAAAACAAAAAGCAAAGGTTAAGGGTGAAATTCAAATCAGGCATTTTTTTGTTATATGCATGTTCGTATTACGATCTATATTCGGCATGCGATGCTACTCCTCCTAATAATGTCATCTTCAAGATTTAAACTCACGTACTCTTCTTGGGAATGCAATGTACCTTACCAATGCACCCAATACTTGTCCGTTAAATCAGGCCTTTTTAAAATGCAAGTTGTGTTCCTCTTTGTAATTAGGCTTAACTACAAAATAAGTGTTCAAACTATGTCTCTTTTTTACAACAGGTGCCTAAATTATTTTTTGAGCTAAAGTAAGTACCTAAAATTTTATATTTGGCTGAAATAGGTGCCTAGAGTATTTTTTTTACTTAAATAAGTGTCTAAAATTTTAGTATTGGTTGAAATAGGTGCCCAAGTAGAAGCCTCAATTAACATTAAAACAAACTAAAAATAAAACTTTAGACACTTATTTTAGCCAAAAAAAATACTTTAAACACTTATTTCAGCTAAAAATAAAATTTTAGGTACTTATTCCAACTAAAAAATACTTTAAACACTTATCACAAAAAAAAAAACATAGTTTAAACACTTATTTTATAATTTAACCTTGTAATTATAACGTTGCTGTGTGACGTAGAGTCCTTGTCCTGCTGCTGATGTCACAATCCTTGTCCACGTTTTCACAAATTCAATAATGGAGAAGTAACCTTTCTTTATTTATTGTTTTTGTGTGTGTCTTCTTGAGCTTAACACCCAAACTTCTCTCTTTTCTAGATGGACCGATAACCAATTAATATATTTTGTACGATTCAATGCATGTTAGGGTCTAATTAAAATTTATCAATCATCAATTATTGTCATAGGCTTATAATACAAATAAGGCAAAATGACAAAAGATGCCCTAACGTTTGTTTTTTTTGTTATTTTTTTGTCCTTTATTTTTTTGTCTAAATATGTTCTAAACGTTTGCTTATTTTTAGTTATTTGGCCCCTTAATTTTTTATTTGGTCCAAATATGCCCCCAATGTTTCATTCGTAGTCCAAATATGCCCCCAACGTCTCATTCGTAGTCCAAATATGCCCCCAACATTTCAATTTGGTCCAAATATGCCCTCGTTAGATGAAAACTGTCAGTCAACTGATGTTCAACAGTTGATGCTGACTGGACTTGCCACGTATTAAGATCTGCTGATGCAACGTCAAAAAATTTTTATAAGCCGTTGAACGCCAGTTGATTGACAGTTTACATCCAACAAGGGCATATTTGGACTATGAATGAAACGTTGGAGGCATATTTGGACCAAAAGAAAGAATAGGGGGTCAAATGACAAAACAAGCAAACGTTGGAGGCATATTTGGACTAAAAAAATAGGGGGCAAATGACAAAACGTGCAAACGTTGGGGGCATCTTTTGTCATTTTGCCTACAAATAAATATCTAAAGTATATGCCATTCAAAAATATATATTTAAAGTATTGTTTGATTAAAATAAGTACTTAGAGTTTTTTTTTGTCAAAATAGGTAGTTAAAGTATTTTTGGGTCAAAATATATGCTTAGAGTATTCAAATTTTTATCTAGATTTCTAAAAATTGTCATATTACATTGATTAAAAATACATTAGGTATCTATTTTGACAAAAAAACACTTTAGGTGCATACTTTGATGAAAAAATATTTTAGATATTTAATTTGACTAAAAAGTAATTTAGGTACTTATTTCAACAAAAAATACTTTAGATACCTAAATGAAAAAAATCGATATACTTTATGTACTTATTTATGATATAAAATTTATTATTACTATATAAGTTATCATAAACCCTAAAATTTATACTATTGTCATTTATTGGATTCATGGTATTACTCTAAAGTTATGGAAGTGGATCCATTGACACAGCAAATTTAAAAAAAAAAATTACATGTTTGTTTTAGGTTGTTTTACCAATGAAACTAGATGGTTGCGATTAAACAGTAAGATATGAAGAGATTCTTAGGAGAAATGCGTGAATTATATTAATTTAATAATTTTAATCTCAGGCATCTATTTTCACTCATTTAACCATCTAAAAATCGTATAATTTTATTAAAATTTAAATTATATAAATGGATAAAGACCCAAAACCAAAAATGGCAATATATTCTTTTTTTCACTTAATCTCGTGATACCATCGTCACAGATTCTGTCACGATTTTTCGTTTTATCTACCCCACCCATTACAATGTTCATTGTGAAATCAAACTGTTAATAGAATAATAACTCGTGACACATACATTATTCGCAGAAGAAACACAAAAGGTAATAGAGTCCTTTTATACTCTATGAACAATGTTTTCTAAGAGAAATTATATCATGGATCCTTCCCACCACGTCATGCATGAGACCAATAAAATGCATTAATTTCATTAATTTTTTTATGTCATTTTTTTACCAAGTGAATCTTCACTTGGTAAAAATTATTGTTAGATTTGATTTACAGTAAATATGAGTGAAGATTCTCTTAGTAAAAAGATGAAATGAAAAATTTAATAAAATTGATGTATTTTATTGATTGGTCCCATAAATAACATAGTAAGAAAGACCCGTGATATAATTTCTCGTTTTCTACACATATGACTAAGTTCTTATATGAAAATAAAAGATAAATGGATAAGATAAAAATTAGTGGTTGTTTATGGTTAACTCCACATCAAGAGATAAGATGGGCCCACTCTTTAATACTTTTCAAACCCAACAACATTGTCTTATTATTGGAAAATTATATAAACCATTCATGTCTCTCTAAACGTTTGGATTCAACTTGACATGGAAATAAAAAAAATGAATTTTCTTGTTTATATGGTCTTATCTTATGTCTTGTTGGAAATACGTTTTAACATGTTTTTTTAAATTAAAACAAATTTATATAGATTTTTATATATTATTGAAATTCGGATAAAATGATTAATTATTTTAGTTGACATCAATCTCGGATTCTCTTATTCCTTGTATACATGAATTATTATCACATACATTATTGGTAGAAAAATAAATTAACAAATAAGGTTAAGATGGTGATGAATGTTTTACTTATATTATTTTTAATTTTTTAAAATAAATACAAAAAAAATATTTGTTGTGATTTTAACCCTTGAAAAACATTTTTTCACAACACCACCAAATAATAATCCTATATATACACTTCTTTATTTTATTAAATAACTTTAATAAAAGTGAAATAAACCCAATGAGTAATTCCAATGATAAAGATTAATATTGTACGTCTTATAATCTGAGTTTGAGTCGCATAATTTACAAGTGTATATGTGTTTGTTTGTTTTTTCAAATTTATTTTTTATTCAATACATCTCATTGAATTATAAATAATTACACTTTACTAATTATTTTTTAAAATAAAATTTATTTATAATTATAAGAGAATGTGATTACTGCCCATTTACTCTTTTAAAAAATTACTATTATAATATTGAAACACGTTCTAAACAAAATTGTATTAATTCTTAAAGCCAAATTGTATGGAAATCTTTGGATGTTAGAAAAAGTTTGATATAAAATTATAATTAATCTAGTTACTATTTGTTCATATTTTTTAATTTTTTGCTAACGTGTACCCATATTGTAAATAAAATTGTTTAAACTTAGATATTTTAAGAAGAACAATATCATTTTTTACTGAGACTACTCATTGGGATCTGTAATAAATAAATATTAAATTATAAAGCAAATTATATGAAATAATTAAAATACTATAATCTCAATCAAGATGTAATTAGTGTTAATGAACATATGTAGACCATACGACAATTGAAATATATGATGAAAATCTAGCGATAATGAGGTGAGCGTAAAATATGAGTTATAGGGCGGCTTGATTGAAACCGTCCACTTTAAGTAGTAATGGCTAAAAGAAGAGGAGGGACCGCAATGGACTGACATTGATGATTCATGTCTTTACTATAGATCGAGACAGACGTAAAATTTTATATTCGAGTGTGAATCTATAAAATAAAAAAAAAGATTAACTTATAAAATTTCAGAGAGCAATATTAGATTTTCAATAAAAAGTACATAAAAATTATAACTTTTTTAAAATCATATAAGAATTTTAAATTTTTTAGGGCGACTGCCCCAACCGCTGATCTATCCTTGTATTGAATGGGTTTGGAGTGCGATTATATCTTTACAAATTTTAAATTACTATATTTCTTATATTTTCTATTGACAATATAATTTTGTACTCCTGAAATTTTGTAATTCTACACTTCTAAAATTTTAATATAACTTTTAAAAATTTACACCTATAACATAAAATTTTATGTATGTCTGTGCATTCTCCCTCCCACATTAAAATTAAGAGTACAAATGATCATTAAAAAAAGCAAATATTTTTTTAAAATTGCTGAACTTTATTGTAATAGTTCTTAAATTTTATTACAATTTATCATTATTTTATAACTTGTGGCTATCATTTTGTAATAATTTGATGAATTTAATGATTATTTTGTAAACTGTAGTGGCCAAAAAGTAATTTGTATTGTTTTTAGTGACCATTTGAGTATTTTTACCTTAAAATTGATTAGGTACCGCCAAAAAAGTGAAATTGAATGGCAGTGCCTCGGTTTTCCGGGTCGGAGCCGGCCATTATAATCCCACATGGGACGTGCACCGCCCCAACCCTGCCTCTTGACCAGATGCTTTGCATGCGCTTTTTAAGTTGACATGGTCAAACATGACTCAGATTTTAAACCCATTCATGTGCATTTGCCGGGGATCACATATATTCCACCTCCACTCATATATCTCCTCAAGTTTCCAACTGGATAATATTTTTTAGGTTGCTATCTCGGTTTTTCAGGACTTTTTCACGATTAATTAAATGGACCCGTGTCGCACACTTGACTTTGGTGAGTGAATCTCTTAGGCTCAACGGAAATTTTCTGCATACACAAAGCCTCGAACTCGAGATCTATTTAAGCGATACCACTCAAACCAACCGCCATTAGTAACTCAATAATATTTGATGTATTGTTAATAAATAAATTTATGTTTATAAAGAATAAGATATTAATATACTATGAAAAAATAAACAATGATTTGTTAATAGAAACTACTTTTAAAAAATAAATAATAATTTATATTTAAAATTTTATGATAATGTGTTATCATCTAATTCACCAGATACGTAAACTCATATTAAATAACTAATAAAATCATTTGTTATGGATATATAAATTTGAATAAGAATATTTATTTATTAGGCGAAGGAAGATTTCTCTTTATAAAATTTATTTATTTTTAATCGTTGATATTTAATTTATTGGTCAACTAATTCAGATTAAGTTTTATAGATGTCCAATATGGGGGCGACCATTTCAAGCTAATTTTTTCCATTCACAATGTTTGAATTCGAATCTCTGACCTTGTTTAAGGGACCAAACACCTCATATCGATAGACCAACTTGTTGCTAATTATAAAAACAATTTTTTTTAGTTATTACATTTAAAAGATATTGTTTTAGGATTTGTTTGTTTTAAATATTTTGTAAACAAAAGTCTTAACGAAGAAAACTGAGTTAAAAGAATCACCTCTATAATAACGATTCGAATTAATCGACTAATAAATTAAGGGTTTTATTTTGATGCACAAGCTGTGTAAATTTTTTTTACACAATCCTTTTATAAAATTTAAAATCTAAATCACAAACCCTAGCAACCTAAAACCTAAACCCTAAGCCCTAAACCCTAAACTCTAAATTCTAACCATAAACCTTAAATTATATACCCTACATACTAAACCCCTAAACCCTAACATAAAACCCTAAACCTTAAACCCTAAAATTAAAGGGCTTGTGTAAACTAAAGTTTACACAAGCTTGTGCATCAAAGTATTTTCCATAAATTAAATACATATAGTTATAATTTTTTTTACCATTTATAATGTATATATTTTTTATTCAACTTTAATTATCAATTAAAATTTGTGTAGAATATAAAACAAAAATTAAATAATTTAAGTGAACTAAGCTTAAGCTATCAAACTCCGACACGGCCAGTACACTTGGAGCTGGACGCAAACCGTACAAATGGAAATGGTCATCTAAAACACGACAGGAAAATGAATTTTCTTCGGATCGATTAAGGTGGGCATTGCCTCTACGTGGAAGAAAGAATGTCCATAAATTTGAATGGCAAAAGAAAAAGGGAAGACAAATGGGAAAACGTTTATTTTTCTTTTTAGCATTATAATTTAATTATAATGTACTATTTTGATTCGATTTTAAACTTGAATAAACTAATAACAGATCAAGAAGTTCAAAGATGAAGTTCTAAAACAATTTCTTCGATTGGGATAAACTTATATATACCTGCAAACTATGGTGCTCAAACACGAGTTATCTAAAAAGAACAGCATAATTATTTACCATTAAGACCATTCAATGAGTTCAAAAACGTTCTAATTAAGTATAACTTTATTTAACAATTATTTTAATTTTAGTTTTGAATAATGAAATTAAATGATTTGGTCCATACGTCTATTCATAAGTTAATTTTAATTACTATCGATTTGAATGCGAATTGTTTTGTTTATTAATTGATTTACAAATAATATATTTAAAGAAGTCCATCGATATGTTTATTTGTGAGTTAAGTTAATATTTGTTACTAATTTTGTAATTTTATCTATATTTTGAAATAGTAATATATTTAAATTAGCTGACCTTTATACACTTAATTTTAACACTTAGAAGGAATACAAATAAGTTTAGGAACTCTGATCATTGTGATTGGCAGATCTACTAACTTGGTAAACTGTTTACGACTTGTTTTCGCTTATTAATAATTAAAAATTTGAACCAAGTGTCATGAATTAATCGAACATTAATTCAATTATAAATTATTAAATTTTTCGTACTTTGAATTATTATTAGGCATAAAACTAAAAAAATGCCCATAATGTTTGTCTGAATAATTATTTTGGCTCCCTATTCTTTTTTGAACTAATTTAACCCCTAACATTTTTTTGAGTCAAAATGGTCACTACTAGTTCAACTGGCGACAAACAACTTGAAATGACTTGACAAAATGATGCGCCAGAAGAAAAAAATATTTTATATTTTATAAATATATTTTTGACTGATGTGTCATATTGTAAAGCCGGCATATTTGTCTATATAACATTGATATCGCGGCGTGCACTGCCTTGTAAGTTTGTCATGTCATTTCAAGTTGTTTATCGTCAGTTGACTAATAATTTTATCCGCGGATGGGTCATTTTGACTTAAAATGAAACATTGAGACTTAAATTAGTTAAAAAATGGCCAAAATAACTTTTCAGTCAAATGTTAAGGCCATTTTTAACATTATATTCTTATTATCAATCTTCCTTTTTTGTACTAATATATCATTTTAAAATAAAAAAAATAAAAAAGTACTTTTATGGATCATGATCATGTTTAATAAAATTTATGTGTAAATTCTCTACCACTCCACTGATAATAATTGTTGCTAAAATTTTACGAAGTATAATTTTATATATTTTCACTCACATACTGGTGTAACAAAATCTCTTGTATATAATTATAATTAAAAACAACTCCTTTGATTTATGAATGGAGTAAACCTTTTTATATAGAAGCAATTAGTTTTATTAGAAATATCTAATACAATGGGAATTTATAACCATAATAGTAAATTAAATATATAATTTAAATATTTTTTGTAACCTGAAAGAAATAAGCAACTTAAGATCATACAATGACTATACAATGAAAAGGTTAAAAAATCTAATCAAAAAACTCGAATAAAAAATACATCTGAACAAATTTGACTACATCGACAAACAAATCGTAAAATGTGCTCATATTACTGAAAGATCACCGACAATCGTAAATCAGAGCCAAGTGCCGTGAGAAAGCTATCCGCTAACGCTAATCAGGTATCTAAATCCAATTTGAGGGTCCAATGCTAAGAAGATCAAAAGGATAACAAATCAACGCCATTTTGATCAGTCTAGGTGGTGTCAAATTTAACCTTGAAAGAATGAAAAGGACGATCAAACGATCATCAAACTAGAACAAAATCGTGCCATTTAAGTAGAGGAAAACATATCATAAATACCAGGAAAAACATGTAATAGAGGCATAATTATTCTTTTAAAATAAAAAAAAATCATAAAAAACAAAGATGAAAGATAGGCAAGCAAAGGAAAAACAAACGAGCACTAGAGATCGAGAATTAACACTAAAATTGATGTCATCATCATTCACGTAGAAAGAAAACATAAAAAAATATTGAGTAAAAGAAAAGCAGGGTCTTAAAAATTAAATAGAATAAACTAAATTAAAAAGGATTGACTAACATAATAAAATTTTACTAATATTCTGTCCAAATTTCGGTTGTTATAATTAAAAAACAATCCATTTGATTGGATTGCTCAATTTAATAGACACTTAATTAATGGTGTTTATGATTTAATCAATGTTGTTATAAAAGGATTGACTAACATAAAAAACTCCTTAAAATTATATATATATATATATATATTTTAAAATTTTCTCTATAATATAAAATCATATGTCCGTCTCGGATCGAATTACAGAGTAGGCATGAGGAAAGCAGCAGATATTTAAACCCCTGACCTACGTAAGAGATGTATACTGTATAGGGTGGGTCCTAACAAGTTGTAAACCCTATATTTATTTCCCTCCACCCACAAAATGCATGTGTATTTGACTTGGTCTTTCTTTCCCACCCACTATCCAAACTTGTCTATTTTTCACAATTAAACTACTCACTTTTTATTTTCTTTCAATGTGGCCATTATATGTGAATGATTTAAGGGATTTTGTGCAATGTATTAAAACAATACATTTAATTTTTAAAAGTAAATTCTTGTTGATAGTTGGGTGTATGACATATTAACCTTTGAATAAAAATAAATTTAACAAGACTCAAACTCATGAAGTAGGACAACATTGTGTTTTTCTCGTATGTTTTTTTACCAATTTAGAATTAAAATTTTGTTTTACCCTTACAACCATTTAACTTAATCTATTTTGGAAGTTTTTTTAGACCATGTACAATCAGTAGAGGTGACAATCGTTTGGGTTTGGGTGGGTCATTTCGGGTCAGGTTGATTTTCAGTTCGGGATGTTTTCGAGTTTGATTCGGATTTAGTTATAGTTTATATTATTTTGGGTTGGGTCGGATATCAGTTTGGGTCAATATCAGATCGGTTGATTTTCGGGTCGGATCAATAACAGATCGGTTGACTTTTCGGGTTGGGTCAATGTCGTATATGTTGCTTTTTGAGTCGAATTAATATCAGATCGGTCGGATTTTGATTTGAGTCAATAAATGAATATGGTCTTAAAGGAGAAAAATGATATTAAACCATTAAACTATTACTAAATGTAGTTGTTAATTAATAATATAATACAAAATGTGAATAAAACATACATATTTGAGCAAATTAAATTCGGGTTGTTTTCGGTTCGGGATGCTTTCGGTTTTGGTTATGGTTATTTTCAGTTCGAGTTAATTTTCGATTTAACTAAATTCGGTTCGATTTGATTCTGATTCGAGTCAAATTTAGACTATCATATTCGAGTTTATATTAAATCTTAAATTAAATAAATTAATTCAAATATCAAATCAAATTTACCAAATCTAACGAAATAAGCATGTTCTAAACCACTACCTGTGACAATTATGGATCACTCATGAGTCATATTGTTTGTCGACGAAGTGGGTAATGATGATAGTTTCATTTTTCTTCAGTCTATTATCAATTATAGTATTAAAAATTAATACATATAAAGTATTATAAAAGTCAATTGTAGGGTTAACTCCCTTAATTCAACTTATTTCATTTTTAATGTTAAAATTTAAATATTTAATTTTATTTAAGATTAAATATTTTATTTACTATACCAACCGGTAGTTGGTTGGCATACACTTTAAAGTATATAAAAAAATTGAATATTTAAAAGAATTACACATGCCAATATTTCAACTCTCCTTTTAGTGTTAAAATATTACTTGTAACCCTAAAAAGTTTACTCCGACAATACATAATTTTTGTATCGGTGTAATTATGTTTTAGAAATACGAAGATCATTGAATTCGAGGAGCGGTTTTCTTGTTAAAGGATGGCGTATTTATTAAAGTAATTCGTGTTTGAATAATTTAATTTATAGAAGTGTGTTGTGTCTACTTAAATTTAAAATAAAAACAAATATTAATTTATTTATACTTATTGGATTCTAAAACAAATATTATCGTGGTGTAGAATAGAATGATATAAAAAATGAAAATCATTCTATTTAGTATTTAATTATTTATACAGTTAGCAAAAAATACATGATATATGAATTTTGATTGAAAAAAAAAATATTCCGCCATCAAAGCATCCACAACGTAAAGATTGCTGTTCTTTCGGCGTATAAAACGGAGCAAAAAAATTGAAAGGGAAAAAAATACGAAGAGAAAAAAACAATGGCCAAAGACAAAACCTTGAAACAGTGTTAGGCTTAGTACGAGAATACTTTAAATTAGAAGACCAATCAGACATTAAAATAAAAGGTTTAATACTGACTACTGACCCTCTTGTTTTAATTAATACACCTCGAAAGTTTAATATTCAAAAAATATTAATTAAATTCAGGGTTATATTATAAGTATAAACTAAAATTTAAGTTTCTAACCTTAACCTCTTAAACTCTAAATCATAAACCTTAAACTCCATATTATAAGTATAAACTCTAAATTTTAAATACTATTAACTAAAACTATAAATCTCAACCCAAACCCTTAAACTCTAAAATTAAAAAACTTTTATAAACTAAAGTTTACACAAACTGGATAAAACTCACCTGCCCCTTTTTGGTGCCCCTATATATGCCCAACACAAAAAACACTAAAAAAATTAAATTTAAAACTCTAACCCTAAATTTTAAACCCTAAACCCTACACCATTCACCCTAAAAATACACTCAACCCTAAATTAAATACACCCTACGCTAAATTCCATAAATCTTAAACCTAATTTTAAGTGTGTGCATAAATAGAAGCACCAAAAAGGACATGGAATTTTCATCCACACAAACTTGTGTATTACAGTATTTTCCTTAAACTAATACCATTTTTATTTTATTTTTTATTTTTTTAGATTTATTTATTAAATTACTATGTAATACCTTTCAAAGTCTTAATTAGTAATAATCATTTCAACATGAAATCTTATTCTTTTAGCCTTAGGTCCATTTTTGTTAAAATTGAAGTATTCATTTATGGAGAAATTCGTCTGCCCTTTTTCGGTGTCCCTATTTATGCCCACTAAAAAACACTATAAAATTAAATTTCAAGCTCTAACCCTAAATTCTAAATCTTAAACCCTACTTCCTATACCTTAAAAAATACACCTACCATAAATTCCCTAAAGCCTAACCACAACCCCTAACCTAAACCCCTAAACCCCAACCACAACCCCTAACCTAAACCCCTAAACCCTAACCACAACCCCTAACCTAAACCCTAAACTTAATTTTAAGCATGGAGACATATATAAAGGCACCGAAAAGGGGTAGAAGATTTCCATCCATGCATCTATGTAGTAGTGACTATTTTTTTTCTCATAGAGTGTCTTCAATAATTAAGTCTTGAACGTTACCAATGTCAATTTAATATCCACTCAATCGATTTTAATATATTTCGGTTTTTATATAAAGAAATCAAAGAAAAAGGGAAATTCTAACTAACCTAATATTTCATTTTGCAACCAATGCTTTCCATTTCATGATGACCAGAGCATGTATTAGTTTTTGTTTAATCATCGATATTCAATCAATTGATTGACTAATTTAGATCGAATATTATAAAATTCTTTTAACTTAATTTGTTTTATTCACAATATAAAGTGTCAAACCTCTGACATTAATAAAAGAATTTAACGTCTTATTTTATTAGATCAACTAGTTGTCTCCTGTCGGTGACCCGAGCATGTTCTTTATGCAATAACTTCAAACGTATCTCGAGAGGCTGTTGATCTTTAAGAGACGTGAATTTAACTAAATTTATTCCAATGATTATTTAAAAAAAAAAACCTATTAATTGAAGAAATAAAAACAAGTTTTGCAGTTTAATTGATTAGGTATGAATATTACTGAAAACCAGTAAAAAATTAATGGAAATGGAAGAAAGGTAGACACCGCCCAGTCTAATCCAGGTCTATAAATAGAAGAGTACTTCTTTCCTCCGCCCCCAACCGCGCTTCCTTTCCTTTTAGAAATGGATACAAAGGTTCTTTCCTCCGGAATCCGATATTCCGCCTTGCCGGAAAGTTACGTCAGACCGGAATCCGAACGTCCTCGCTTGTCTGAAGTCTCCGATTGCGAAGACGTCCCGGTTATCGACTTGGGGTGTGAGGACAGAAGCCGTATTATTCAACAGATTTCCCTCGCCTGCATGCACTATGGGTTTTTCCAGGTATAATCGATTACAAAAAAAACCGTTAAAATCTTGTGTTTTTCAAACAAATCACGGCTTCTTCTTCCTCAGGTTATTAATCACGGAGTTTCCAAAGACGCCGTGGAAAGAATGTTACAAGTGGCGCACGACTTCTTCCGACTGCCGCTGGAGGAGAAGTTGAAGCTTTACTCCGATGACCCGGCCAAGACAATGAGACTCTCCACCAGTTTTAATGTGAACAAAGAGAAGGTTCATAACTGGAGAGATTATCTCCGATTACACTGCTATCCTCTCCATAAATATGTCCCGGAGTGGCCGTCCGATCCTCCTCCGTTCAGGTAATTTCCCTTCCTCTTCCTCTTCCTCTTCAAGCAATGACATTAAAATATTCGATAAAATGCCCCAACAAAACCCAACAAATTTTACTTTATTTCCATTGCATCTGTCATGTTCTGAATTTCTGATGACATGGTGGAGCTTATATTTTATGCATTCTTGTTTGTTCTTCAACCTAACATGTTTAGTTGTTGGCTTGATTTCTTTTTAACATGTTTGAGCATCTTGCATGAGCTCAAGTAAAAGTAGTGCATGGAGGTTATGGTTTTCCCTCACCTTTATCTGAGCACGTGATAGAATGAATCTGATATGTTATTCTGATTTTTAAATGAAAAACTTTACGAATATTCTGTTACTTTAGTATCCTGTATTAAATTTTATATCTGATGAATCATATCTATCTGATTGTCTGTTCTACTCCGTACATAATATAATAAAATATTTTTATAAATTTAATATGTTCAAGGTGCCCTTAAAGATGGGAATCTTTGTACTCTTTTCCCTCCTACTAAAATATCAAAAAAAATCTTTTTGTTAATTAACCAAGTCATGAAGGCAAAGTACACATATACATACCAAAGGATAAGTCAAGGCCCCTTATTCTTCCCCCTATTGGTCCCCTTGTTGTATAAGCTATAGGTAGTTGGCTAGTTGCACTTGGTCATGTTGTCACGTGTTTCCCTTAGGGATTTCGCATATGGGTTAAAAGTAATTTTTTCAATCATTTAAAAAATGTAATATTTATATGGATTAATATCTTATACACAGGCGGTGAAAATTAAAAATTTCCACAAGCGCCTTAATTTTTGGGTATAAAAAGTTAGTTTAGGGTATATGGTTTAGGGGTTTATGTGTATGAGTTTAGAATTTAGGGATAGTTGTTTCAATTTAAAGTTTAGGGTTATAATTTAGGGTTTATAGGTTAGGGTTTAGTTTTTAGGGTAATATGGTATGTATTTAGGTTTTAACCTATAAACCCTAAATTATAACCCTAAAGCTTAAATTAAAACAACTATCCCTAAATTCTAACCCCTACACCTAAACTTCTAAACCATATACCCTAAACTAACTCCTTATACCCTAAAACTAAGACACTTGTGAAAACTTTCAGTTTACTGTGTATAGAATATTCATCATATTTATATTCAATTTCAAATTTAAATAAATTTACATATTTACCTTCTAAATTATTCTTCCCAAAAACTTGCCCTAAATATAAAAAGTAACTCCTCCCTAGACGTAAAAAAGAGCAAAAACCTGTTTCTAGATAGTGAAAAAGGGTTTTCAGCATTAAAAAGTGTAGAGCTCGAGCATGACGTGGATGTCAAAATGCTATGTCTAATTGGGTGAACAGTGGGCCAGTGGCCCCACCTCTAGGTGTAGTGGATGCACACGTATGCATGAGCTCAGATAGTGACGTAATCATGTCTTGGATGGAGGCAAATGGTAAACGTAATCAACGGTGGTGATGGAAAACAAAAGCTAAGATTAGGGCGGTGGCTTCTAGTCCCTTCCTTTGGATATTTTTGCAGTTTGCATATAAAAATACTTCCACAAGGTACAGAGTCGGTGACTTTTATGATAAGGGGTTGGTTGATTAGTGGTTGAATATTATTGATGATGTTGAAGTTGACGTCTGACAATTGCTTTTGTGGGGGTGAATGAAAGGAATTTTTTTAAAAAAAACGTTAAAATGAGTCGTGTACATAAATTTTTATGTATATATATATCGAAACTTTTATAAAAATAATAAGAAATGTGATATATACATAAACGGTTATCACGTTTGTAAGATTTATGTACATATATATAAATCCTTACAAAAATGGTGAAACTTAAGGTATATACACAAATGCTTACGGGCCTGTTTGGTAAAGAGAGATTTGAGCCAAAATTAGAGGTTTGGGCCAAAATTAGAGGTTTGAGCCAAAATTAAAGGTTTGACCAGTCAAATCCGCTAATATTGTTGTTTGGTAAACAACGGATTGAGGTAAAACCGCTAATTTTGAAAAGACTCATAATAAGAGCTTTTTGAGATTAGATGTTTGATATTAGAGTTGTAAAGACTCTTTTACCCTTACTAGTTACCAAAAATCTCAAAATAATATAAATTAAATATTTTCTCACCCTATTTATAAGTTAATCCTATTTACTTTTTTTCTTTTTATTATCGCATATTTATACGTGTATTTAAATTTATTAATTAATTATATTATATTAAAATAATTATATAAATCATTCAAATATGTTTAGAAAAGTTATATTAAAAATAATTTTATAGATCTAATTAATATTGATTAGATACAAAATATTGATAACTAATAAACTATTCAAACAAGTATTTAATATAATCATGTTTTTATATGTCATTTTGTTTGTTTAAATAATCTAACAGCTATCAGCTATCAGTTAATTTTACTAAACACTTTTAAACAACCAGCTAATATAATCCGCTAGTCAAATCAGCTAATGCAATCAGCTATCAATTATCGGCTATTGTAATCCGTATCAGCTATCCGCTAATTGCCAAACAGGGCCTACAACTTTTGTAAGAATTTTGGTATGTACATAAAAGTGTTAAACATTTATCTATATACCGAATTTCTTACTATCTTTGTAAGAATTTCGGTATATATATAATTTTTTATGATTTTTTGTAAGAATTTATGTACACGCCTTATTTTAATAGATCTCACCCTAGAACTTCCCCATTAATGACCCTTTCTTTCTTTCTTTCTTTTCTTTCTAGTGTTGTATGCTCTCCATGCATGAATCAAGATTTGGATTGAAAAGAGATTTTCTTATTTGAATCCATCTTTTCAAACGATCATCATCTTCATATGTATCTGTATGACTGTATCTGTATCTGCATTTTCTCCTATGTCGTTTTCAAATGGCATTTTTGCATTATTTATTGCTGCACTACTGTTATTGGTTGATTCAGAAGGACAAACCTTCCTCTGAAAGGGACACTTCCCCTATCAGGCCAAGGTGACTCACACACGTATGCTAATCCTCTTCATTTGCAAAAGACAGTTTTGGATTATTTGCTTCATCTGCCCTTAATGGCCGCCTAATCCCCATCTGGTTGATCTAAAAATACTACCAAAATGGGATTTTTCTAGGTATATTGCAGTAATAATGTTGTTGAGTTTTTTATTTTAAAGTTTTGATTTTTTTTTTTAATTTTATGATAGGGAAATTGTGAGTAATTACTGCGTAGAGGTTCGAGAATTGGGGTATAGATTACAAGAATTAATATCAGAGAGCTTAGGCCTGGAAAAGGATTACATAAAGAATGTTCTTGGGGAGCAAGGCCAGCATATGGCAGTCAACTATTACCCTCCATGTCCCGAGCCTGAGCTTACCTACGGATTGCCTGGACATACAGACCCCAATGCTCTTACAATTTTACTTCAAGATTTACAAGTTGCAGGGCTCCAAGTACTCAAAGATGGCAAATGGCTTGCCGTTAATCCCCACCCGAATGCGTTCGTCATTAACATCGGTGATCAACTACAGGTAATGTCGTATAACGCCTTCCATGTGAGATTATATGTGATACAGAACTAACAAGGGTGGAAGCTTGCTTGCTTGCAAAGTAATCAACTATGACATACATTGATGATTGATGATTGCAGGCATTGAGTAATGGGAGGTACAAGAGCGTATGGCATCGAGCAACCGTGAATTCCGATAAGGAAAGGATGTCGGTTGCTTCTTTCCTCTGTCCGTGTGACCAAGCGTTAATCAGCCCTGCAAAGCCACTCGTCGAAGATGGATGTGGAGCTGTATACAGGGATTTTACTTACGCGGAGTATTACAGTAAGTTTTGGAGCAGGAACCTGGACCAAGAACATTGTTTGGAGCTATTCGAAAACTAGTATCAGCATCCTCGCCTGGTGTTACCTCGACTCTTCAGGTTGATCTGAATGCATGTATATTACTGCAGAATAAGTAGAGCGCCCCTTTTATTATTCATTGCAGAGCGCCATTTTTAATGTCGCTGCCTTTTAGCAGCCTACTGTATTAACTCACAATCCTTCTACAGCATGGGATTGTTTTGAACTGATGTTGCACTTCCCTTTATTACTCCTGTATTGTATTGTAATATAAAGGACAACATTATCCGTCGTAAAACGATTCTCTGCAGACGATTTATGTTATCCGTCGTAAAATGATTCTCTGCAGACAGCTTAGGAAAATGGAAGATTGAATAGTAAGTATGTAAATTCCAAACCAGTAAAGCTTGAAAGTGGATGTCATGTCATGAACATTTAACAGAAGGACCATTTTTTTCCATGATTCCTTCTTAAAGATGAGATTTCAAACAAAATAATCAACACATTGTTTATTAGTTACAGTAAGGTAGGCGATATAATATAGAATTTCATCATAAGAAGCATACAATTTCATTCTTATTGTTTTCTGTCAAACAAAAAAGTATGTAATTCCAGCAAGCCACCCTTTGAGACACAATCACTGAGTTTCAGAATCCGAAAGTAAAACAGTCAAGCATGTATCCAACACAAAGATTCAAACACTTTTGAGAAACTCCATGATGTTGGTGCCGAAAGCATTACACTTTACTTTGAAGCCTTGAAATCCAGCACCCTTTGCAAGTGCCTCGAACTCCTTTTCGGTCCTCTCTTTCCCACCGGGGTTGTGAGCCAACATGATGCAATCGATATGGACAACTAACTTTGTGGCGAGGCTGGGATCCGGGTAATCCGGAAGAATGCATTCGGCAAGGATCACTTTTCCATTGTCTGGCAAAGCTTCATAGCACTTCTTCAAAAATCTCGAGCAGTGTTCGTCGCTCCAATCGTGACATATCCACTGCATCAGCACATACATGTGAAGATCATTAGTTTTACAAGCTACATTTTGTGGTAGGTAAGACAGTTTCCTTTATTCACAAGGAGAAGAAGTTGAGAGTTAGTGAGGCACTCAACATGCCATCAGCTAGGTCCATTATTTCACAGATGGTTAATATTAATTCGATTCGAACTCACCTTCATGAAAATGGCATCTCCTTTTGGAACACTTACAAACATGTCTCCACCAACATGCTCCACACCTGCAGCCAATCCGATTTCAAGAACATGGTAAGAAAGTATGCAATCTTTAGCTTTTGAAAATACTTGTGTTGTGAGGCATGGATAGTGTTATACCAGGATAACTAGGAGCATCCTCAATGACATGAGGCAAATCAAAGTTAATGCCCTTTATGGTGGGGTACTTGGAGACGATCATGCTAAGCGTGGCACCAACACCACCGCCGACATCGACGAGTGTTTTTAGTCCCGCAAAACCATCATATGTCTCAAGAATCTTCTTCATGGTAATGGTGGAGTGATCAGACATTCCCCTATTGAAAACCTTGTTGAATCTAGGATCCGTGCCATGGTACTCGAACGCGGTCATTCCGTAGGCCTTGTTGAATGGAATTCCACCTTCCAGCACTGCATCTTTCAAGTAGTACCTGAAAACAGTCACAATTCAGATATTACCCGGCCCGGAGTATACAAATTACAGTAGTTTATACTCTAAAGTGGAACAGAGAACCAAATCCCCACATATTCAGAACTGAACTTTTTTGCTGTTGTTGAAATCATTCAATTATTGATTGAAATTCGGATGTTCTTCACTGAATTAACAAAAAATAGACTAATATCATGTAAATTAAGCATAACCCTATTCACACATATCAAAACTTCATACAAAATCAAGCTCAAAGTTAATCTAA
Organism: Hibiscus trionum; assembly: GCA_030270665.1. Classification (NCBI taxonomy): domain Eukaryota; kingdom Viridiplantae; phylum Streptophyta; class Magnoliopsida; order Malvales; family Malvaceae; genus Hibiscus; species Hibiscus trionum. The sequence continues at coordinate 7,789,677 of BSYR01000045.1, read as the reverse complement.
AATGTGTAAGCTTACCAGCTCTCCATAAGGACCTTGTCTTGATTCATGAGACTCAGGGCAGAAATAGAGACACCATCTTCATTCTTGGTCAAGAATTTGCAGACAGGGCCAAGGCCGTAGAGTCTCTCGACTTTGCCGTCGGGGAGATGGCGCAAGGAGCAGGTGAGGATGGAGTAGCTGGCGAGGAGGCGCAGGATGCGGTCCAGCATAACCGGAGCATCAGGGTTCGTGGTGGGGAGCTGGGAGGCCACTTCTTTCGGGGAAAGGGAAGCACCGGGACCAGCCTTGGCCATGATCTCCAGCAGGTCGAGTTCTATGGCTGATTTGAGCACCATGGGCAGGACCGATGCACTGGCCAGTTGCATGGCGAACAAGTTGGCTTCCTCGTCCGAGACTTGGGTCGGAGTCATCTGAGTCTCACCTGTTGAACTCATTGTCTGAACAGAGACAAGTTGAGATTTGCAGAGGGTGATGATTATGGGACACGGTTGAAGACACAAATGGGAAGTTATATATAATGTTTTGTCTCAACAACCCAATGAGCTCTCTACAAGAAAGAATTGACCCCACACCCACGTTTCTCTCTCACTGTTCTGTTTCAGTTGTTTTTATCCTTTGCTGGTTCATACGTTTTTGTACTAATGTTACCTTTGCCTTTTCTCATTGGGTTCGGTTTAATAGTTCGATTGATTTTAGCTCCATTGGTGCCTCATTCGTATTTCGTACAATAAACATGGACAGAGTCGAGATTCTAATTTCAGAAGAATAAAGTATAAATTTTTTGAAAGTAAGGGGCAACTTACAATTATTTCATTAGATTTTTAAATGACAAAACATTACATGCATTAGCATTGGAAATAAAAAGTTTTCACAACCGTCTTAGTTTTAAGTTTTAGATGTTTATAATTTAAGGGTTGTTATAATTTAAGGTTTAGGTCTAGGGTAATATGGTTAATGATTTAGGTTTAAACATATAAATTCTAAAATCTAACTACAAATCTTAATTATAAACCCTAAATTAAATCACTAAACCCTAAACTAAAACACTTGTAAAAAATAATTTGTTTCCGCCGCTAATGTGTAAGATAATTGCCCTTTTAAATTTATCATCCTTGAACATGAAATTTAAGTATATTTATGCGTTCAGCATTCTTTTATTTATAGGTTTGGAAAATTTTGGATAGTATAAATTTTGAGTAAAAATCTTCTGCCCCTAATTATGTCTCCTTGTATGCCCTCTACTAAAAACATTTAAAAATTAAATTCAAGTCATAACCCTAATTTCCATTTCCTAAATCCTAAACCCTAAAAAATACACCATACCCCTAATTCCCTACACCCTAACCCTAAGCCTCAACTTTAAACCCTAATCCCGCTATTTTAAAATAAAGACACCAATAGAGGCATAGTTAGGGTAGACGATTTCCATCCATAAATTTTTTGTATTAATGTTTTTCGGTAATACCAGGATAAACGGGTTTGTGTTGATCTGTACCGATAGATATAAAGTTCTAATTTTTTGTATCTTCAACAGTTTTTATTTATTTATAAATTATGTTTAAAAAATAAAATAGGCTAACTTTATTAAGTTATAATATATTATTTATGATTTCATATTTTATATTTAGATATAAACATGTAATTAAAGTATAATTTACATATATATTATAAAAATATATTTTAAAAAATATCCATAAATCCAAAATTTTACGCCATAATTTAAAAAAATATATCAATAAATCCAAAATTGTAAGCCATAATTTTGATAGGTACCAATAAATACAAAATATCAATAAAACAATATTTTAATAGTTAAATGACGAAAACTAAAATTCAATTACTCTACTTTCACCAAACCCCCTTATCATGTTCATATCGGCAAAGAATACAAAGAAAGTTATATACATACATATATGGATATAGATGGAAATTATCTGCCTCTTTTCGGTACCTTATTTATGTCTCACGCTTAAAATTAGGTTTAAAGTTTTAGGTTAGAGTTTATGGAATTTGGGGTAGGGTGTATTTATTAGGGAATAGGGTTTAAGATTTAGGGTTAGAGTTTGAAATTTAATTTTATATTATTTTTTAGTGTTGAAGCATAAGTAAGGGCACCGAAAAACGGCATAAATTTTTTATACATATAATATATATATAGGAACAAGCTGGAGAGTGGACCCCAAAATAACTTCATGCCAGTGCACCAACTCCATTATTTACATTCTTTAAAACGATCGTGGATGGACGGAGTTGTGTGGACTGTGGAAAAGCAATTGCTCTCGGTTTTTCAATAAAAAAAACCTTCGGTCTCTCTCTCTATATATATTTAAAAAAATTTGAGTTATTTATGAAATTGTCTCGTCACTTTTAATTATTTACGTTTTGTCTCGTAACCTCAAATTCTAGCTCTGTCCCAATTAGCATTGACATATCAACATCAAATTAAAGTTTCGTTCGGCACAAAAAACGTCTGTTTGAAATGCTTGGAGTGAATGTTCGGTGTTTCTTCTCCGTTTAACAACTAGACGCTTGTTGAAAAAGTATTGTTGAACGAGCCCTGAGAAGAATTGGCCGAACATCTAACTTATTAGGGCGAGACGAATAATGGGTAATAATAGGTCTAGTAGGACGAATCACTATATCCTTTAAGTAATGTCAAAAGTTTGAATCCTAGCATTATGAATAGAGTAAATTGAGTTTGGAGGGTCGCTCTTAAAATGAGCCTTTGTAATATCCGATCTGAGTTAATAAGCTGATAGATCGAATATCAGTGATTAAATAAAAAATAATGTGCAGTAATTGGTGACCTGGTTTTATGTTCGTCTGTTGGTGATTTGTCAACCTCTCTTCACAGGTGTCCATATTATAAAATATAGTAGTTAGCTAAGTTGTTTTGGTCAAAACGTTACCATCCTCACCAAACTCCCCCAACAACTCTACAACCTCTCATTATATACAATTATACATGTAATTATTGATATTGAAGGCATAGATTATTCCTTTCATATATATAAAATTTTTCTAATAAAAGTACTAATATGTAATTTATTGATCGACTAATTCAGATTAAATATAGTAAATATTTATTATGAGCGTTATACTTTTAATTTAATTTATTCTATTATAATATTAGATTTAATAATGTATATTTCTATATAATGCCATTGAATTATTAGATTATTAGATGATTGATATTTCAATTATACAGATTTATAAATATTGTGCTTTTAGATATAATCCTCTAGAAAAGGGAGAATGTCCAAATGAACGTATATGGACAATGACATGTATAAATTTTGCCTACTTTGAATTAAGCAGATTTGATTGAAAAAAAAAACCCAAAGTCGTTTAAAATGTGACATCTATAAATTTTGCCTACTTTCAATCCCAACATAAAAATGTAATATCTCACATTAATAAAAAAAAATTGTAATAATTTTTTTACATAATATATAATTTACGTCACATAAAAATTAAATTTATAACAATAAGTAAACAATAAAAGGTGTTAAGTTGTTTATGAATAAAATTTTTAATAAAAGAAAAAATAATAGAATCTAATTAGTGGTCTCAATGAAAAAAAATGATGTTCATCCTAGGAAATTTGGGTTCGAGCAATTTTGTCTTCAAGGTGTATATCTTATCAAAGAGTAAGAAAAAGCATGAACAATACTATCTTGTAATCATCTAAGACTATTTACAAAAATAGTAAAAATATTTTATTTTTAAATTAATACCAACATATACTGATTTGTGTTGATATGGTAGATACATTTTTTTTGTTTATTTATAAATAGGGGTGAGAATATGTAGGTGGATAGATGATTTTGTATTTTCTATTTCGCCCCTAACACTTGCAATGACATTTTCAGGTAATCCTCAATATATGTTTCAGGGATTTTTTCATCTCCATCTCATTCTTATCGGATCCACACATATTTTTAAGAATCCATATCCTAAAAAAGTTAAACAAAATTTATTACTTTACTAACTAAAATATATGGTTAATTTCAATTTAAAAGTCATATATTTAATAGACTTAAACATATAGTTGAAGGAGAACAATGTTTTTGGGTAACATGAACGTCAGAAATTGAGAGATAAATAAATTATATATTCTTAATTAAAAAGGTAAATTACTAGAGATACCACCCAAATTTAATAAGGTTTAAACAACATGCACAAATATCTTGATGGACTAGAATATGAATAATAAGATAGGTAGATATACATGTAAATGAGAGTTAATTATATGTATTTTAAAAAAATGTAAAATATTGGAGATCATTGCGGATATTTTTTAGGCATCTCACGACTATTTATACAGTTATGGTTTGATTATTCCCACGGTTCAAATATAATAATTTCCGTCCCAATCCCCATTTGAGCTTCAGTAATGAAACTTTCTATCTTCGTGTCTTCGTGGGTGAAAATTTTGGTTATTCATCCTCACAATTTTTTTAGATATTTTCCACCCAGTTTCACCCCTATTTACAAAATATACCAACTTAATTAAGTTATTAAATATTATTAATAATTTTCATATCTATATTTAAATGTAAACATATTTTTATATATGTAATTGAAGTACATTTGTATACATACAAATATAACATGAAAAATATTTTAAAAAATATCAATAAATCCAAAATGGTACACACTGATTTTATTACGGACCAATATTAGAACAAAAACGGAGATTTACATGTATGATACTATTTATTGATTTTTTTTTTTATAAATTTATGTAATCGCAGTATCTAAATCAATGTTGTCAATAACTCAATATCATACTCGTGGATGTATTATGGTGTAACATTTTCAGGTAATATTTGTCCAAAAAAAATTCAGGTAATCTAGTTTATTGATAATTTATATTATTTTTTTAACAAATCTTAATTTTACTTAAATGAGAGGGGAAGAGAGACTCTAAGAGAGGAAATGGTGTTTTTAGTGGGTCTAAAACCCATAACCTAAGGCAGAGGTGGTTCAAAAGTTTACGGGCCATGTACAGTTTATTGAAACGAAAGACTTTAATTTACAATCTCAAAGATGTATAAAATATTTTTAAAAATATTTTTATGTAACAAATATATTGTGGGCCATCCTTAAAGTCATATTTTTTTAAAATTTTTTATTGTAATTTATTAAACTAAAATCTTTTGTTTCCATTGTAAATATTTAATTTAACTCATTTGGGGTCAATTTTTTAGGGTTCTGTGCGGTCGCTCCTCTCGCGTCTATCCAAAGCTCTTACTAACCTAAGGAAAAAAGAGAATAAAGATAAACAGCTTGGCCAAATCGGCCAAATATATATTTAAATATATTTATATTATATATATACCTCAATTACATGCATATAAATATATTTATATGTAAATAGAAAATTTAAATTTATTAGTTGACTCGTAATCTGGTAGTTTCTACAATTCGTATAGTGCTGTAGTTATTTTTTTTCTACTTTCACCACCAAACCCCCTTATCATATTCATAGCAGCAATTTATTATTTACGTTATTAACACTATCTAGATGGATCAAAGGAGTAGAGAGTGGACCCCAAAATAACATTCATGCCAATGCATCAATTTATTATTTACGTTATTAACACTATCTAGATGGATCAAAGGAGTAGAGAGTGAGCACGAACTAACATGTTTCAGTAGTTAAGAAAACAGTTGTTGTTTTTAGATATTGCTAGTTCGAGCACCAATAACTGTAGCATGGTGACTGAGCATGCGTTGTCAAATAACTGAGAGTATATTCAGAATATGTACTACTTGCAATTATCTTAGCTTAAAAAAAGAGTAGAGGGTGCTATCATACTTTTAAATTTTTTAAAATTTTATACAATTTAGATTTTTTATGTTTTTTTTATTAATGATAAATTTTACCTTTATAAACCCAACAAGTGGTCTCAATAGAAAAACATATAATATTCATTTTAAGAGATTCGGGTTTAATCGCTTTGTCTGCAAAGTGTGTATGCATTGTCAAAATGTTAACAATATCTATGAACATATACTACATTATAGTCACATTCAGACTGTACAAAAACAATTACACCTATAAAAACTCAGACGGTACAAAAACAATTACACTTATAAAAATTTATAACTTTTGTATCTCTATATTTCTAATATAGCTTTATAAAAGTCTACTTCCTTCACGTAAAAATCACGTGTTCATCTTAAAAACGATTAAAAACAACTTTAATTTTTTTTATATTTATTTTTGAACATGAGATTTATGTTAGGTATACGAGGCAAGGGATGTTCCTGTTGGGACTAAAATTCAAGAGTTGAAAGGAGGGGGAGAGAACAGATGAAGATGCTCTGAACTCTAGTCAATCAGACATCATCACAAACTCAAAAAACAATTTAAATAATTCTTATACTTATATATGATTATGATATGAATAAGTTTATATGGTATTTAAAACTTTGTATTATTCTATTAATAAGACTTTAAGATCTCATATTCGAATTTTGTGTATATATATATATCATGTGTAGTTTGAATCCATTTTTATTTTAATTTATATAGGTTTAGCATTGACATGTCAGCATCAAATTAAGAAGAAATGTGAGAACATCTAACCTAATACTAATAGGGAGAGAAGAATAATGGGCAGAAATTGGTGACCTGGTTCATGTCTGTATGTTGGTGATTTGTCCTTATTATAAAATATAGTTAGCTAAGTTGTTTTAGTCAAAACGTTACCGTCCATACCAAACTCCCCCAACAACTCTACAGCCTCTCATTATATACAATTATATAACTTTTCTGGTAAAACATCGATATTTAATTGATTGATCGGTTAATTTAAATCAAATACTATAAATGTTTATTATGAGAGATTGAGAGTTATCTTCTTAATCTAATTTACTTAGCAAATTCACAATATTATATTTTATAATTTGTATTTCGATTCAATATCATTGAATTATTGGATAATTGATTTTTTAATAATACATATTTATAAATATTATATATTTTTTTAAATATTGAAACGATACTGAATTTTATTGAAACAAAGGAAAGTATAACATTATTAATGCAACTAATCAATGAGAGAATTTTGGGAACTATGTTCACCAAAACACTCAAACATAAAATAAAATAAGAAAGAATATCTAAAGGCGCAATAACAGTCGAAGCTTTTTTTTTTCTTCTGAATCTGGGTCCATCATCCATAGTAACCTAGTAATCGTCAACAATACTCCTTTGTGATTTGTCTCTATACAACTAGACACTTTAGAGATGATGAAGGAATGACGAGTGAACCAAAGTAAACTTACAGTCTTCTTCGCAAAAACAAATCTGAATACATCAGCAAAGCAATCACAAAAAAGATCGTAAATCAGATATGAGCGACCTGAAAATCTTTGCACGATCATAGATCTACCACATATATAGACGAAAAATGTGTCATAAGGCAGAAGAAACGTGTCACAAGAGCATAGTTAAAATGTGCCACAACCCACAAGAATAGAGTTAAAACGTATCAGAAAGAGATACAAACATGACGTAAGATATGTGAAAAGAAAAAAGTCAAACAAATGAAATTTTATTAAAAATTAAAAAAAAAAAAAACAAACCAAAATTAGATAGGAGAAAATAATGATTAAGGCGAACAACACAGGCCGCTGGGCGCTGGGCCATTCAATTTCAAATTATGGGCTTGGGCATGGCGTTTTTGGGTCATATGCCCAGAACTAGCAGAAGGGATCCTCAAAAACCCTAGTCCCCAGAATCACAAACCCATAACTCCATAAAAAGCTTAATCTCCAATTGAGTTGAATTTCTATCCATTCTTCTTTTGAACTTTTCTTTTTCCCCTAGTCGGCTAAACCCTATCTAACGAAAAAACAAGCATGTCGCCAGCAGCTGTGGTTGAAGCCGCTAAGCCTGAGGCCGAGGAGCTTCCTTCAACTGAGGAACTCAAGAAGCAGCTTCAGGTTTCTCCCCTATTCACTCTCTTTTTGTTTCTTAAAAGTATTTGTTAATATGCTGTGGTTTACAGATCGAGGAGGAGGCCGTGGTTGAAGATGTTAACGAAGACGAGAAAGACCACGACGACGACGATGAGGACGACGACGAAGATGACGATGACAAGGAAGATGGCGCCCAAGGTTTCTCCCGTTTCCTTACTTGAATAATTTTTTTTTCTCATTTCTGTGTTATAGATGTTAATACTTTATGAATTAATGGAATATTTGCTGAAACTTTTGGAATTTGGCCTGTACATATGCTTAGATCTTTAGTTTGAGTGTATTCCTTATGAATGGAACTTATGTAAATTGTCTGTTTCTTTCGAAAATTGTCCTTTGATCTGTTGATTTATGCTTAATGTTTCCTGACTATGATGTTAATACTTTATGAATTAATGGAATATTTGCTGAAACTTTTCGAATTTGGCCTGTAAATATGCTTAGATCTTCAGTTTGAGTGTATTCCTTATGAATGAAACTTATGTAAATTGTTTGTTTCTTTCGAAAATTGTCCTTTGATCTGTTGATTTATGCTTAATGTTTCCTAACTATGAACTTCTCGAGAATGAAGAATCGGATTTTTCCTACGGCCTCTATGGATTAAGCTTTCGCTATTCTGTCTTGGGAATGAGATTAAGTTTTATGGTTTTTGCAACCTTGTTTGCATAGATGACTGATTTGTTAGTGTTAACGACAGCGGTCGATTCTATATATGCAATTGTTATTTATTTGGGCATGGATATTTGTATGCAGCCCTTATAGCTTGCTTCGAATATTGATTGCAGGCGCTAATGGAAGTTCGAAGCAAAGCAGGAGTGAGAAGAAGAGTCGAAAGGCCATGTTAAAGCTAGGCATGAAGCCTGTTACTGGTGTAAGCAGGGTCACCATTAAGAGAACCAAAAATGTATGATTTCCATGATTTTCTTTTCTATTCGAATATTTTGAGCTACTTTGATGAATGGTGATGTAACGTAGTTTCTCTTGTGTTCAGGTACTGTTTTTCATCTCGAAACCGGATGTCTTCAAGAGCCCGAATTCTGAGACCTATGTCATTTTTGGCGAGGCTAAGATAGAGGATTTGAGCTCTCAGCTACAGACACAAGCTGCCCAGCAGTTCAGGATGCCGGACGTGGGCTCTTTGACGGCAAAACCAGACGCTTCTACTGCGGCTGCTGGAGCACCGGCTGATGAGGAAGAAGAGGAGGTTGATGAGACCGGTGTAGAGCCTAGGGACATTGACTTGGTCATGACACAGGCTGGGGTTTCGAGGGCCAAGGCTGTCAAGGCTCTCAAGAGTAACAATGGTGACATTGTGAGTGCAATTATGGAGCTTACCACTTAGGTAATCTCTATCAGTCTTATCGTTTGCCTCGGTAGACTGTCGATGAGTGTGTGGAACTAGTAGTCGCAGTGGCTTAAAGTACCCTTTCGGGTTTTTTCTTCACTTGAAATTTAGAGAATTTTCTAGGAATCCATTATCAGTGTATCTGCAACTGATTGTTTCCTTGCCCATTTCTATGATCAATTTTTGCAACTTGGTTAAACTGGTTATTTTGCAGTAGAGAATTTGGAGCAAATGAATTATCAGGGAAGTTGTCATCAGTTGCCGGCAATTTTAGACTAAATTATAAAGAAAAGAAACTTCTTAAGGTCGAAAAAGAATTGAAGAAAACATTAATAGAACAAAAATATGAGGCATCAGGCAAGAGATTATCCCTTTTATCAAAATCAGGAATCAGTAAGTTGTCTGCCCGTTCATGTGCACCTGATGTTGATAAAGGGATAATTTCTTAGCCGGTTCTTCATTTTTTTTACTCAGTTTTTTACCATTACACGTTTCTTTTAATTCTATTTTGACCCCAAAAATAGTTTTTATTTTATAATTTAGTCCAAAATTGCCATTAGCCGTTGACAACTCCCCAAAGTACAAAATTGAACCCAAGTTTATTAGGGGTGGGCAAAACTTGACTCGGAAAAATTGAATTATTCGACTCGATTTGATGTGAAAAAACCCGACTCGTTTTGACTCGACTCGTAATTTCATAAACTCGACTCGACTCGGAAAATTTTCAAATAAAGTTTGAGTTATGAAATGGAAATTCGAATAACTCAAATAACTTGAAATTTTTATTAATTAGTTGATCAATTTTTAAGTTTGAGTCGATTTTATCAATTATGTTTAATATGTTATGTACATCACATGTGAAAATATGAAAAAATATATATATATATGTATATTATATATGCATATACAAAGTCGTTGAGATGGGAATCAGTATGTGCAACGTCTAGCCCTAAATATATGCATATAGAAATATATACATGGACCGCTACGTATATGCATATAGAAATATATATATATGTGTGTATGTATGAAGAAATATATATGTATAATTAAATTTGTACATAAATTCAAAACTCCACTCGTATTTTATAATCTCGACTCGAAATTTTTTAAATAAAGTTTGAATTGTAAAATAGGACTTGCAAACTCAAATAACTCGAATTTTTTTTATTCGACTTGACTCGATCGAACGACCAGCCCTAAAATTTATATTGAAAGTTTGTAGAAGTTGTCATCACGATTTCACCGCCTACAGTCAGGGATGGACTGGAGGGAGCGGTCGCCCCCTAAAATTTTGAAATTCTTATATGATTAGAATTTTTTTTAAAAAAAATAGTATTTTCTATTGAAAATTTATTTTTGCCCCCCTAAAATTATATAGGTTCCCTAACAAAAAATTTTGCGTCTGTTCCTGCCTACAGTAATAAATGTCATATATCTACTTGGTTTATTTCTCTAATTATTCACCATTTTTCAAAGATTTCACCATTTTATAGGTGTTCATGTTTTCTAGTGATAATTTAAACTTTAGACAAGTTTCATGCAAAAAATATGATTCGGAAAAAGGTGGTTCATGAATGAAAATATCTTCCCTCTGGACTGCGTGTCAGTGGAGTATTCAAAGTTGAAACCGTGTTCATTGTATTATCTGATATAATAATAATAATAATAATATGGTTGCCATTTTCCTTGATAATCTATTTTACCTTCCGACATGCTTTAGGCTAATCAGAATTTTGGTGCTTTTGACTTTTGAAAATGCAATAAAGTTTCTGAACCAAACATTTCTAATTCACCATTGCAAATCCAGCATTAAAACACTTGAAATTCACTCTAATTCCATCAAACTCTTGATCCTGATAATCTCTAGCTGTTTATCACCCTACAGTTGGCTCGAATCTCTCCTGCTGTTCCTGTCAAGACATCAAGCTGCCCCATCTTCACCATCGCAGCTGCAAATTTGGCTTTCCACTTGATAGGATTCCTTGCATTCTCCACCACTTGGTTCGCCGTAGCTTGGCTCGTTAGCAGCGAGTGGTCCGATGAAAACAAGCCCCTGTTGGCTAGAATATCAGCGTAGTAGCCTGCGTCCGCAATGCTCGGAGTTGAAGTCATTGGTACCACTATGTTAGGATCCGTGCTACCTCGAGGGCATTGCTGCTTCAACTTGGCTGCATACCTTGGATCTAAACTCGGGTCCTGCATCGATGTGCCACTGAAATTGTATAATCTGTCACTGAATGAACTGCAGTGAGACCGCCCGAGGGTGTGTCCTCCTGTTGACCATGGAGTTATTTGATTCAAAGGCTTCTTAACATAGCATCAATGAACTCTAAGTATAACCTGTGAACCTTACCTGAGAGTGTAACCATTTCCTCTTGTGTGAAGCCCTTGTTTGCAAACATCTGAGTCAGTTGGTCGACGTTAAACGTCGGGGGAGGTAGATTTCCGATGATCTCCGAGGCTAGTGATGTTCTACCATCTCTTCTTCCTGCAGGGACGTCATAGCCAAGTCCTCCGGCCTGCGCGAGAATTCGACAAATAAGTGTCATAAATTTAAGTTGCCTCAACTGTAAAAGCATGTGTGCTTACCATCTCTATGCTGTCCCTAGCTGCAAATGCAACTATATCAGAACATGAAACTATTCCTTTGCATACTGCTTCCAGTCTAGCCTTTGCACTGTCTATGACTTCATACCCTCGTAAACTCGGGTTATTGGCAAAGGAGTCCTTCTCTGCTGTGGTGGATGGAGTCGAATCGAGGAGTACCGATGCATCACAACCCTATGATACAGATCAAACCAATGAATGGGTCTAATTTTGTAAAGAAAGATTCAATGGCTATAGTGCTCTCTTATGTAAAATTGTTGAGTGACTCATCCCACTCACCCTAACAAAGCAGTCATGGAAATGCATTCTCATGAGAGCAGCAGCTAGTCCTCTATCTTTAACGATCGCTTTCGTCACTTCTTCTTTGACGATGAATTCTACCGAGCTACATGTATCTTTGTAGAATCCAACTTGAAGCTGAGAATGAACACTCTGGAAAAACAAAAGCACAGACAAAGTAACAAAGACTAGAGTTGGCTTACTTGGACTCATCTCAATCGTCTCGACCGGATGATCTTTATGATTCAATGCAGCCGAACATCGTCACAGCTACTTATAGTCGAAGAAAAATGATTTATAATTCTCAGGGTTAAACCATCTTGATTGGTTCCTTATCTTGAGTGATAAAGCATATAATGCCATGTGATGGATTGTCATTGTCGCTGGAGGGGGCTGAGCATTTTTGGAACTTTTTGAAGATATTGAGAGAAACGACAACCGGAGTGGGTTTAATTGAAAGCTGGACAAATGGACTCACGCCAGCAAAATGGATTAAATCCGGAGATAAAGCTAAGATGATCTTAAAAAATATAGGTAAAGCTAGTGTGTTGCAACAAATCTGCTTATTTTATTGTTGTCCAAGAATATGCAGTAGCTTACAATGAGTTTTGCCTTGCTTTTTTAACAGAATGGTATTTTAAAATCAATCTTTCGACAATTCGAACAAGAAAAGAAAGGGTTCATTTAAAATAAGTTTTTCAAAAGTTGGAGAACAGTCATGTTCAAGAACAGCTATCATATACTAACCTGCAAAAAGTTGATTTCCAAGCCTGAAATCAAAGAGAATGGCTATGGAAATCTCGTGGGAAATTCGTCGATGTTTTTGTTCCGAATGGTTCTTCCCTGTTTGCTTTTGTTCAGTTTGCAATTACCTGTCAAGCATGGAAAGCGATTGGAAAGCTAGCAGAGTGATGTTATAAAATCAGACTTTGGACAAATCAATACACTTGTGAGCTAGCAAACAAGTTGAACAAGAAAAGAAAGGTTTCATTTAAAACAAGTTTTTTACAAGGTTGGAGAGCAGTCATGTTCCAAGCACCTCATCGACATGGTGCTCCTAACAAGACACAATTGCTGATCACAAACAATTCTTAACCATTACAGAATTTCACTATTTGGGATCAAACAGCAGAGAAAAGGGTCGGGAAATATCACCAATAGTCTCTACAGGAACAAACTCCATCTCTGTAATGGTGGAACCTTGTCCTATCCCTGACAACAATCTCCCTCCCATACACCTTCGAAACTAACTTCATGAAGGTATGGCAGTCGTCGCATACTCTAAGATTCTTAACTATCCGAATGCATGAATCTTTTGCCCCATTTATGAGCCCATAACAAAGTGCTAACTTCTCACTATGCCATAGAACTACCTCCTTTTTTTCTTCCTCTTCTAAGTCAACCAGAACACTATTGGTATTTGGAGCGTAGCCACCCAACTTCAATCGACTAACCACCTCGTCCAACTTTTTATATATCTCATCTGCTTGTTTGTGGTTCCTATCTGCCACTAAAAACTCATGCAGCTCATTGTCCAATTCAATCCTACTACATCCCCTTTCCTTAGATATACCTCTTTCTTTCATTAATTGCCTCAAATCCCCAACATCTTGCCACTTTCTTTCTTTGGCATAAATATTTGATAGTAGCACAAGAGCTCCATGATGATCTGGCTCGAGCTCAAGTAGCCTTTTGGCAGCAAATTCTCCTAATTCAATCTCACCATGAATTCGACAAGCAGCCATGAGGGATCCCCAAATGACAACATTGGGTGCAAAAGGCATTGTCTCTACGATCTCAACAGCTTCTCTCAAGAGATTAGCACGGCCATAGAGGTCAACCATGCAACCGTAATGTTCATGTGTAGGAGTGATCTTGTGATCATTAATCATGGCTGCAAACACTTTCCGGCCCTCCTCAACAAGCCCTGCATGGCTACAAGCATAAAGCACACCCACAAATGTAACTCTATTCGGCTCAACGTTGGCCTCTTTCATTTTCTGAAAGAAATTTAAAGCACTATTGGCATCCCCATGCATGGCAAATGCATTGATCATACTGGTCCAAGATATCACATTTTTTCTCGACATTTTCTCAAAAACATCCCTTGCTCTTTCCAAACTCCCACATTTGGCATACATATCAATGATAGCATTATTAATAGGCAAAGTTCCTCCAAAACCGTTCTTATCAGCATACACATGTATCCATTTAGCTTTATCTAGTACACCCAGATGTGCACAAGCCGATATAACACTCAGCATGGTCACTTGATCAGGTCTTATTCCTAGAATTTGCAGTTCCTTAAACAACCTAAGAGCCTCTTGAGGTTGATCACTCTCGGCATAACAAGATATCATTGCACTCCAACACACCAAGTCCTTCTCTACCATTTGGTCAAAAATCAATCGAGCATCCATAACTCGTCCATGTCTTGAATACCCAGAAATCATAGCTGTTGAAACGACCATGTTCTTTGGTATCATCTGGTCATACAACTGCTGAGCCATATCCATGCAACCACAACTTGCATACATCGTCACAAGAGCACACCTTAAATGAGCATCAACCTCAAGACCATTCTGAATAATGTAGTCATGTATTGCTTTCCCATAATCCAGATTCCCAGCACGACCACAAGCAGAAAGAACACTAGAAAGAATAAACTTATCAGCCGCAACACCAGCCCTCTTCATCTCCTCAAAAAGTTCCAATGCATCATCAAAAAACTCACTCTGACAGTAGCTGTTAACAACAGAAGTCATTAAACAGAACAAAAAGAACAAGTAAAAGAAATTACATTATCATATCATATCATACAATATCATATCATATTCAATTAAACCCAATTATAAGTTTACTTAAAAAAGTGATATCATAACTTTCACAATTAATTTAAAAAATTAATCTTTAATCACTCAAAATTATTATTTATTTACTTTACACGTAAGCACTTTGGGGTTTGGGCCAATTTCTTCATCAAGATTACGCAAGTAACAAAATGAATTACTCTTTTTTTTAAGAAAAAAGGACATACCCATCTATCATAATACTCCATGCAACAATATCTCGGTAAGACATTTTATCAAACACCAACCGGGCCTCCAGAATTCTCCTACAGCCAATATACATTCCCATAAGACCCGTCTGCACAAACGGGTCGGAATCAAACCCCAACTTAAATCCAAACCCATGAATCTCTTTCCCTTCAGCCAACCCTCCGACCCTGGCGGCAGCCTTTAAAAGCGGAGGAAAAGCGAACCTGTCGATCGGTATCCCTTCATTCCTGAGTCTCTGGTAAACAAAGAAAGCGAATTGGGGTTCGGAACTGCGAGAGAGGTGGCGCAGAAAGGGGGTGGAGAGGGAAGGGAGAGGGTTGGAGAGGTGGGAGAAGATGGAGAGAGAGTAAGGGATGGAAGGGGAAGAGAGGAGGAGCTTGAGGAGGAGGGAATGGTGGGGAGGGTGGGTGGAGCGGAGGACATGGGCGTGGACTTGTTTGAAGTGGGTGAGGGAGTGGGAAGAAGAGAGGGTTTTGAGAAGGGCTGTGCGGGTCGGGATGGCCGACGGCAAAGATATGGTGGGTTGGGGAACAACTGACATGGAGCGGGTGGGAAGGGTTTCGTTGGGGGATTCAATTTGAAGATGAAACGGCTGCAAAGAAAGAGTAGGATAGGAAGTTATGTAAGTTTAAAGTTTCCAACTTTATCAAACTCCAAGCTGCTGGGATAAAGATCAGCTCTTGGCCTTTCAGAAATGTCGGGAAATGGATGTTGAATCTGACTACCATGCTTTACCCTGCAAATCCATGAGAAGTGAGAAGATGGTTTGTTTAGTGAAAAAATTCTAATAATATAAGGATTAATAACTATATACTAGCGGTGTAAATCAAAAATTTTCAACTCCTTAGTTTTAGTGTATATGTAATTAGTTTAGGGTATAGGGTTTAAGGGTTTAGAATTTAAGGATAGTTGTTTCAATTTAAGGTTTAGAGTTATAATTTAGAGTTTATATGTTAGGGTAATATGGTGAGGGTTTAGGTTTTAACCTATAAACCCTAAATTATAACCCTAAACCTTAAATTGAAACAACTATCAGTAAATTCTAACTCCTACACGTAACCCCCTAAACCTTATACATTAAATTAACTCCCTATACCCTAAAACTAAGGCGCTTCTAAGGCGCTTGTAAAAACTTTTAGTTTCCACCGTCTGTGTATAAAATATTTATCTATAATATAAAGGGTAATATGATGGGAAAATTCCAAATTTACATCACTCAGTTTTTTTTTCTTTTTCTTGTTCATATTTTAATCACTCAAGTATAAATTTCTTAATTTATAGAATTAATTTTGTGTATAATTGATTTTAAAGTAGCGTGATTTATCTTTGGTAAATTTTACTTAAAAATCACGATTATGTAAAAACATAGTGTAAAAATTACAACGAAACACAACAACTATTTCTACCTTATTTTTCCTAAAATCACGTTTCGATTTTTAAATACAAATATGTTGACACGATGACCGAGGCATATTTTCCCGTTCAATCGGCCTTTTTTAGACCCCAAACATAAAACCAAACATGCACATTTCTAGTTTCGATTTATTCTTATTTTGATCACTGGAATGTTAAATCAAAAATAAAAAAGTGACCTAGTAATAACCCGTGCTTATATAAATTGTTTTTTGCTGACATAGAAACCACATGTCATCGCACCATTTCCCCCTTTCATTTCTTTTTAAATTTTATTTTTTTCTTCAAATATAAAAGTTTTACAGATTCACCCTTTTATCATGTTGACACTAAAATAATTACTTTTCAACTTTTTTTTTTCAATCACTTAAAACACCAACAAACTCGTCTCATCATCTCTAACTACTCTATCAATTTAAATTTTTCACAAAATCACTCTAAAACTCCAAAGTACTTTGATTTATAATATATAACGTTCTATCAACGTGAAATTAGAATATACTGCTCTCTTTCTTCTTCTCCACTTCCCACCATTAAAATAAAAAAAAATGTTATATTATTGAGAAATCAAAAAAGATATGAAACTAGAGAGCTTTTCATAGAAATTTTTTTTTTTATAATTTTTAAGAGAGAAATGTTTAGTCATAACATCATTAATTATTTAATGGAAAAATGACTAAAATCGAAGCAAATAAAAAATTTAGTGATTAAATTTTATTTTATTTTTTAAAAATTAAACTTCAGAATTTTAAACTTAAATTACCAAAATAGCAGTAAAAGAGGATTGAGTGATGAAATTTGTATTTATTTTAACATTAAACGTATTGAACCTAAAAGGTTGGATCAAATACTTCAAATTTAAAAGGTTGGATCAAATACTTCATAGTCGGTTTAACTATTAGTTTCGATATTAAAGGTTAGTTTAAATTTAATTGAAACATATTTAAAACACATAAATTAAGTTATAAATATATGTATTTGTATGTACAAATTGGATTTTGACGTGTTAGAAAAAGTTCATCTTAAATTTTATTGATATGAATTGTTTATAATTTGATCTATATATTTACATGCTTTATGTTATACTCGAATTTAGGGGTGGGCAAAACTCGGCTCGATTCGAAAAAATCGTTTTTTTTTCTTCTAATTTCGAGTTATTTGAATTATCCGAGTTATTCGAGTCACTCGAATAACTCGTTGAAATTTCGAGTTCAAATCGAGTATGAATTTTGGAAGTTTGAATAACCGAAAAAACGAATAGTTTGAAAATATAAAACTACGTTCGTTTAGTTTTAAGCATTAGTTAATGTTATACCCTCCTCCAACCCCTTATTTTCTTTTTTTAGACATTCATCTCAAATGTGAATTTAAATGAAAATCCTCCAATTCCCTTCAACATAAATCTTAAAGGTCCTAAAATTCTAAAACTTAATTTATACGATACTTCGAATTCTTCTATTATTGTGAGCTCGAACAAGTAACAACGGTTTCACAGGCAGTGCTGAATTTGTGATCAACATTGTTGTTGACTTGTTGAAGCTCTAGCTTTGATATCATCGAGGATTTCAAAATTACTGGTCGAGGAAGGAACATATATGTATATTATGATTATAAATATAATATTTAATTTATTTAATAACATCAAAAATCTTATTTATACACTTGAAAAAAAAACATGAAGAAATATATTTTATATAGTTGGTTAGAGAAAGTCATTTAAATTGGAATCAATCCATAGTATAACATTATAACATCAAAAACTCGATTCGACTCGAATTTTATAAACTCGACTCGACTCTAAAAAATTTCAAATAAAGTTTGAATGATAAAATTAGACGCGCCAATTCGAATAACTCAAAATTTTTTGACTCGACTCGACCGAATGTTCAGCCTTACTCGAATTGACATATAAAACCTATACGAAAAAGTCGAAAACTATAATAACTGGAGAATATTTTTTTTATCAAAGAAATATATTCGAATCCTTGAATTTATTGCTCAAATATGTCTAAAATTCATGAGCCTAGCTAGTTTCCTAGTCTACTTAATTAAGGTGGATTATAATATTTTTCGAGCATTAGATTAGAGCTTTACAAAAATGAGGCTCCTATTGATTTCAGGACTTTACAATATCTTTTAGAGCTCCTTCTTCCATGGCAGCATAAACGCTTTTGACACTAACAGGTGATGTCTCAAAGGTCTTCAACTGCATCTCTTCCGATCCCGGAACCGGTTTCGACAATTCTTCATCTCCCGCATTCGCATCGCCGCCCAACAATTCCGTTTCCTTCCTTCTTCCCCACAAGAACGAGTACAATCCAACTATTATCATAACCGTGCCTACCACACTGAAATCACCAATGCATGTTAAAAACAACCGGTGCATGCATGTTAAAAAGGATATGTCTAGGGAATTTGCAGGACATACATTCCGAGTCTCATCGGTTCACCGAGTAACAGAGCTTCTGATATGGCGACGAATATTAGGGACAGCGGGTTGAACATCGGGGCATAAGTAGGGCCTCGCTTCGCGATCGCCCATGTCAGTAAGCAGAATGTTGCTGCCGTACTCAGTGCTCCCTGGACAACCAAAATCTTATATTTTAAGTATCAGACAGAGTCTAATCATGTTGTAGATATGTTCCAACATGTGTGTAACATTACCGAGTAAACTATAGTAACTAGCTGCAAGTTCCACTCTATTCTCCAAGCAGCCTCACGCCTGTCCAAACACAGGCCTATTGCCGCCGATTGTACGGACGCCATGATGCATGTTATCAGCGTTGCCCGGTATCTCGATGGGAATACTTGGAGCAACTTCACCTGTTTGAAATCAGTGAAATCTAATGAACAAATTAAAGAAAAAAATCAAAAATGGACTTAGTGGACTGACATTGTAACATTCAGTTGATTTCAATTCATATCATACCTGCAGTATGTACCAGATAGCATAGCACAAGCAACTACCAACGAGCATGAAAGTTCCACGAGTCCAGTGCGAGCTCGAGACCATCATGGCGGCAGCAGCAGCTGGTGAGTGGAAATGGCGGTGATCGTGACCGAGATAGAACGCTTTTCCCTTATAAAGACTCGTCGTCAACGCTCCTCCAACGCATATAATTGTACCCACCGTCTTAATTTTGCCTGCTCTGCTGCCTAATCCCAGCTTCTCCATTCTACAAAACACACAATATAGACACCACAAGTTGTACTGTTTCACACATTGTTCATTTTACATGCAACAACAAAGATCAAATTTAAACAATTTATTACCGTAAAAGGATGGAGAAAACAAAGGTGACAATGGGGATCACGTTGAGGAAGTTGGTCGAATACGTTGCCGTTGTGTCTCGAAGACCGTAATAAAACAGTCCCATTGCCATTGTTATCCTGCATGACCATGTTTAAAAAGTTAAACCATAACCAATGGTTCCAGTGCTGGGAACAAAGTACATGTTTCTGGATTCTGAAATATTGAAAGCTTAAGCTTATTGAATTAAGCACAAGTTGTTTGGTTGAACTTGAATTCGTTTTGATTGGCTGGAAACAAAGTGAGAAAGCATTTTAAGCTTTTTAGGTCATCTTTACTATTACTCATATTCTTTATTGCTTTAATTCAATTCTTAAAGTACATTTATGCAAAGTTCAACATTTTTTTATGAATTTCATACCTTTAGGTTTCTTCCTTTATCTTTCGGCAGATGATTAAAAACTAGCAACGTGGCTCGAATCGGACACACCGAATCTTTTCTAAATATATAGAGGGTAATGCGTGTTTAAACATATTCGAACTTACAATCCGAAAAAAGAAAACAAGCAATCACCCTTTGTGCATGTCTGCAATATCTACTTCATCCTAATCCACATTCAATATTACGTCTACAAACAAAAGTATTTTTCACCTTATGAGAAGGCCACTCGTCCATGTGATTCAGATAAGTATATGTTTCTAATGTGTATGACTTTGTAAAAGGGAGAAAGAAAGGAATGTCTAATTTATGCTTTTCTGGAAAAAGCCAGATATGGAAGGAGATTGTGATCTCCTGCCAACCCTTTACAGTCATCGAAAATCGACACGAAATCATGGGGTTGTGATTGTTTTTACACGGTCCGTGTATCGAATAATTATCCGTAAAATGATTGTACAGTTCCTAAAAAAGTGAGAAAACAAAGCCTACCTATGTTGACCTTAATTCAGAGCAGTTTAACATCATCTTAAACTATACCATCTTGAACCAAGATAATGAACGAAACGTGGGTGGAAAATTAGAGAGAAAAAAAGTAGAATTTCGATATCATACGGAATGCTTAAAGCCAAACAAACAGGGAATGAACTAGCTTACCCTGTTAAGGCATTAATGAAGAGCCAGAACCATGTCGACCAGGCCAGCTTCTTCGAATCAACTCTGCAACCATGCCACAATGTGTAACACAAGTTACAAAAAAATACTAACATGGAAGTATACTTTTTATATGGATCAATAAAGTAGCACAAACAACACAAATTATATGCATATTTTTATATGGAGACCGTGGGGATGGTCGGATGGAATGGAAGAGCAAACCTTTCGAGGAAGAAAGCGAACGGAGCGACGCAGAGGGCGGCGACCAAATGTCGGTACGCCATGAATGAAAAGATGAAGGCTCCTTGATTCAGTATGACTTTAGAAAGCAGCTGTTGCCCCGTTGCAAAGAGTTGCACAGCCAACATGCTGGCCACCATCTGAGACCAACCCAACCAGTTGTTCCTTGCCTCCATCGCCATGGTACCGAAAAATTGAACTCGAAACCGAGACCGGAACACGGCTACTAAGTGTTTGATTTATGGTTCCAAATGAAAGAGAGGAGAAATAAATGCAGAGAAAGAGTTAGATAGAGATGCCAAGGCCAAGGCCAATGCCATGGCATATATATCATGAGTAGAACTGTGCGCCAGCCATTGGCATATTCATAACAGTCATTGCCCTCCTCTTAAATACGGCTCATCTGCTTAAAAACCCTCACTTTTTTAACCATTCTGGGGAATTAAAGTAAGAAACTTTCCGTTCAATAATGGCGTTTTCTGAGCTTTATTTATACACCAACATAACCCCATATGGCGAAGCCTACTTAGGTCCACCAAAAGCATTCATTGTCTGGAAATCTGTAATTGCTAGAAACCTGATGTGTATGTATATGTATAAGTATAATTCTGACAAAAAGAAAAGCTAGATTGATGTATAATGTGGCGGGAATGTAGTGCAAATTGTGAATAAAAAGAAAAGAGTGCAGATAATGAAATCTGTTAACTCCTTTTGGGATGCAACATATGAATTGGTGGTGACCACAGGAAAGTTGAGAATGGAATTTTCCCGAGAAAATCAGTCGGATAGGTTGGAACAGCTGGTGTTGGAGCCTCTTTTCAGCAATCTGGAAATGATTCAGCAGCCAAAAAAGTACTAGTGCTGGCAGCAAATCCGCCTTTCAAACCAGCACCGAGATACTTGTTGTGCATTACAAAAACCGGGAAAAACTAGGGGTGAACAAAACTAGATTCGATTTGAAAATGTTAATAATTAATGAATTGATTTTCAAGTTCAAGTATATCACATAAGAAAAATTATGAAGAAATATATATGTATATCATATACGGTTATAGAAATCCGTTTAAATCAGAACCAGTTAATACTATAGCATTATAAATATTAGAGAAACTTAAATAACTCAACTTTAAAAAATTTCTAAATAAAATCCAAGTTTTAAAATAATACCATAAACTGGAGATAAAAACCATTAATTTTTAATACAAGAAAGGAAAACTATTCATTTTATAATATGGGCTAATTAAATAATATACTATTATTTTTTTTCCTTTTGAATAGAGATATACTATCAGTTTAATCTATGGTACAATACTTTTAAGTGATATGACAAGTACACTTACTCACAATTATTATTTTTTAATAGTATAAACGTAATTATATGGTAATATCTGTTTATACATATTCTTAAATTCTTTTGATCAAGAACGGAGCTAGAATAAAAATTGAGAGGGACAAGAGTCTATTAAGCCTATAAATTCTAAAAATTAGGATGGACAAATGTTTTATTTTATTAATATTTAAACTAAAAAAGACATAAAATGTAAATTTACAAAAAAAAATGGGAGGGGCAACATCCACTCCCAACTTATTAGTGCCTCCATCCTTGTCTTTGACAAAGCACTTATACATTATAGACAAAGCGGTTGAACTCGTTTCTCCTAAAATGAACATCACATTTTTGCTGGGACCACTTGTTGAATTCCGCTAGACTCACAATTCTAAAACTTTGAAAAATATATTTTATCAATAAATTATGGTATGAAAACTAGGGATGAGCCCAATTTTTTTTTTCACTTTTGTCCTCTTATATAATTTTTTTAAAATAGTTTATTTATGAATGTACTCTCACATTCAAACATTTATATTTTGCTTCGACTCCAAATCCTGACTCAATCTCTAATGAAAACAATTTAAATTAAATACAATGATTTGAATAAAATTCGAATAGCTCGAAATTTTTAGTAATTATTGAATTGATTTTCAAGTTCAAGTATATCACATAAGAAATAGTATGAAGAAATATATATATATATCATATACGGTTATAAAAATTCGTTTAAAGTAGAACCAATTAATACTATAGCATTATAAATATTTAGAGAAACTTAAACAACTCAACTCGAAATTTTTTAAAATAAAATTCGAATTTTAAAATAATACCATAAACTGGAGATAAAAACCATTAATTTTTAATACAAGAAAGGAAAACTATTCATTTTATAATGTGAGCTAATTAAATTATATACTATTAGTTACTTTTTTTCTTTTGAATAGAGATATACTAATAGTTTAATCTATGGTACAATACTTTTTAAATGATATACTATTACAAAAATCGGAAAAATTAGGGGTGAACAAAACTCAATTCGATTTGAAAAGGTTGAAATTTTCAAATCTTCTCGATTTGATTTGAATTGTAATTTTATAAATGTAACTCCAAAAAAATAAAGTTATAAAATGAGACTAGAATAGCTTGAAATTTTTAGTAATTAATGAATTTATTTTCAAGTTCAAGTATATCACATAAGAAAAAATATGAAGAAATATATATGTATATCATATACGGTTATAGAAATCTGTTTAAATCAGAACCAGTTAATATTATAACATTATAAATATTTAGAGAAACTTAAACAACTCATCTCGAAAATAAAAATTAAAATAAAATTTAAGTTTTAAAATAATACCATAAACTGGTGATAAAAACCATTAATTTTTAATACAAGAAAGGAAAGCTATTCATTTTATAATGTGAGCTAATTAAATGATATACTATTAATTTTTTTCCTTTTGAATAGAGATATACTATTAGTTTAATCTATGGTACAATACTTTTTAAGTGATATGACAAGTACACTTACTCACAATTATTATTATTTAATATTCTAAACGTAATTGCATGGTAATATCTGTTCATATATATTTTTAATTTTTTTTGATCAAGAGCTGAACTATAATAAAAAATCAGGAGTGGAAAGAGTCTATTAAGCCTATAAATTCTAAAAAATTGGATGGACAAAAATTTTATTTTATTAATATTTAAACTAAAAAAGACATAAAATGTAATTATACAAAAAAAAATCTGGGAGGGGCAATATCAACTCCCAACATATTAGTGCCTCCATCCTTGTCTTTGACAAAGCACTTATACATTATAGACAAAGCGGTTGAACTCGTTTCTCCTAAAATGAACATCACATTTTTGCTGGGACCACTTGTTGAATTCCGCTAGACTCACAATTCTAAAACTTTGAAAAATATATTTTATCAATAAAATATGGTATGAAAACTAATGAGCCCAATTTTTTTCACTTTTGTCCTCTTATATATATATTTTTTAAAATAGTTTATTTATGAATGTACTCTCACATTCAAACATTTATATTTTGCTTCGACTCCAAATCCTGACTCAATCTCTAATGAAAACAATTTAAATTAAATACAATGATTTGAATAAAATTCGAATAGCTCGAAATTTTTAGTAATTATTGAATTGATTTTCAAGTTCAAGTATATCACATAAGAAATAGTATGAAGAAATATATATATATATATATATATATATATATTTATCATATACGGTTATAAAAATTCGTTTAAAGTAGAACCAATTAATACTATAGCATTATAAATATTTAGAGAAACTTAAACAACTCAACTCGAAATTTTTTAAAATAAAATTCGAATTTTAAAATAATACCATAAACTGGAGATAAAAACCATTAATTTTTAATACAAGAAAGGAAAACTATTCATTTTATAATGTGAGCTAATTAAATTATATACTATTAGTTACTTTTTTTCTTTTGACTAGAGATATACTATTAGTTTAATCTATGGTACAATACTTTTTAAATGATATACTATTACAAAAATCGGAAAAATTAGGGGTGAACAAAACTCGATTCGATTTGAAAAGGTCGAAATTTTCAAATCTTCTCGATTTGATTTGAATTGTAATTTTATAAATGTAACTCCAAAAAAATAAAGTTATAAAATGAGACTAGAATAGCTTGAAATTTTTAGTAATTAATGAATTTATTTTCAAGTTCAAGTATATCACATAAGAAAAAATATGAAGAAATATATATGTATATCATATACGGTTATAGAAATCTGTTTAAATCAGAACCAGTTAATACTATAACATTATAAATATTTAGAGAAACTTAAACAACTCATCTCGAAAATAAAAATTAAAATAAAATTTAAGTTTTAAAATAATACCATAAACTGGTGATAAAAACTTTTAATTTTTAATACAAGAAAGGAAAGCTATTCATTTTATAATGTGAGCTAATTAAATGATATACTATTAATTTTTTTTCCTTTTGAATAGAGATATACTATTAGTTTAATCTATGGTACAATACTTTTTAAGTGATATGACAAGTACACTTACTCACAATTATTATTATTTAATATTCTAAACGTAATTGCATGGTAATATCTGTTCATATATATTTTTAATTATTTTTGATCAAGAGCTGAACTATAATAAAAAATCAGGAGTGGAAAGAGTCTATTAAGCCTATAAATTCTAAAAAATTGGATGGACAAAAATTTTATTTTATTAATATTTAAACTAAAAAAGACATAAAATGTAATTATACAAAAAAAAAATCTGGGAGGGGCAATATCAACTCCCAAAATATTAGTGCCTCCATCCTTGTCTTTGACAAAGCACTTATACATTATAGACAAAGCGGTTGAACTCGTTTCTCCTAAAATGAACATCATATTTTTGCTGGGACCACTTGTTGAATTCCGCTAGACTCACAATTCTAAAACTTTGAAAAATATATTTTATCAATAAAATATGGTATGAAAACTAGGGATGAGCCCAATTTTTTTTTCACTTTTGTCCTCTTATATATATATTTTTTAAAATAGTTTATTTATGAATGTACTCTCACATTCAAACATTTATATTTTGCTTCGACTCTAAATCCTGACTCAATCTCTAATGAAAACAATTTAAATTAAATACAATGATTTGAATAAAATTCGAATAGCTCGAAATTTTTAGTAATTATTGAATTGATTTTCAAGTTCAAGTATATCACATAAGAAATAGTATGAAGAAATATATATATATATATATATATATATATATATATATATATATATACGGTTATAAAAATTCGTTTAAAGTAGAACCAATTAATACTATAGCATTATAAATATTTAGAGAAACTTAAACAACTCAACTCGAAATTTTTTAAAATAAAATTCGAATTTTAAAATAATACCATAAACTGGAGATAAAAACCATTAATTTTTAATACAAGAAAGGAAAACTATTCATTTTATAATGTGAGCTAATTAAATTATATACTATTAGTTACTTTTTTTCTTTTGAATAGAGATATACTATTAGTTTAATCTATGGTACAATACTTTTTAAATGATATACTATTACAAAAATCGGAAAAATTAGGGGTGAACAAAACTCGATTCGATTTGAAAAGGTCGAAATTTTCAAATCTTCTCGATTTGATTTGAATTGTAATTTTATAAATGTAACTCCAAAAAAATAAAGTTATAAAATGAGACTAGAATAACTTGAAATTTTTAGTAATTAATGAATTTATTTTCAAGTTCAAGTATATCACATAAGAAAAAATATGAAGAAATATATATGTATATCATATACGGTTATAGAAATCTGTTTAAATCAGAACCAGTTAATACTATAACATTATAAATATTTAGAGAAACTTAAACAACTCATCTCGAAAATAAAAATTAAAATAAAATTTAAGTTTTAAAATAATACCATAAACCGGTGATAAAAACTTTTAATTTTTAATACAAGAAAGGAAAGCTATTCATTTTATAATGTGAGCTAATTAAATGATATACTATTAATTTTTTTCCTTTTGAATAGAGATATACTATTAGTTTAATCTATGGTACAATACTTTTTAAGTGATATGACAAGTACACTTACTCACAATTATTATTATTTAATATTCTAAACGTAATTGTATGGTAATATCCGTTCATACATATTTTTAATTTTTTTAGGGTAAACTACTGCGGTGGTCACTTATGTTTTCCCCCAGTACAGAGTTGGTCACCGATTTTGAAAAACGACCAGTAAGGTCACTTACGTTTTCGGGACGTAAACTTTTGGTCACCCAACCATTTGATGCCGTTAAATTTTGACGAATTTCTGATCTGGCAGTTAAAAAAATCCCTAAATTTTCAAAATTCACAAAATAACCCCCATATTCGAAATCTCCAACTCGCCAAAACTTAAATCGCGATTTAAGTCGATTTCGTCGCCGATTGTAATGCCGCCGCCCACCACATCCGTCGCCGGACCATCATGATCGTTTACCCTACCATGCCGCTGCCAAAAATTGATCGGAGTCGTGCAAAATGTCGGACGAAGGTTGAAATATTTGAAAATTTTATTCGATCGATTTGGAACAAGCGACGATTGAATGACAACGATTGGTGCATGGGTGTTTGGGAGAAGGGAGGACGCTCCATTCCGTCGCCGGAATCGTGGCCAACGACGGCAAGAGTGACCAGATTGAGGGATTTAGGTATTTAAGGATTTAGGAATTTATGAATTTGGAGGTTTTCTGAAATTTTGGGAATTTTGGGGCCATTGCAGTAGATTACCCTTATTTTTTCAATTGCCAGATCAGAAAACCGTTAAAGTTTAACGACATTAAACGGTTGGTGACCAAAAGTTTACACCCCGAAAACGTAAGTGACCTTACTGGTCATTTTTCAAAATCGGTGACCAACTATGTACTAAAGGGAAACATAAGTGACCACCGCAGTAGTTTACCCTTTTTTTTATCAAGAACGGATCTATGATAAAAAATCATGAGGGGAAATAGTCTATTAAGCCTATAAATTATAAAAATTTGGATGGACAAAGATCTTATTTTATTAATATTTAAACTAAAAAAGACATAAAATGTAATTATACAAAAAAATATCTGGGAGGGGCAACATCCACTCCCAACCTATTAGTGCCTCCATCATTGTCTTTGACAAATCACTTATACATTATAGACAGAGCGATTGAACACGTTTCTCCTAGAATGAACATCAAATTTTTTTACTGTGACCACTTGTTGAATTCCGCTAGACTCACAATTCTAAAACTTTGAAAAATATATTTTATCAATAAAATATGGTATGAAGACTAGGGATGAGCCCAATTTTTTTCACCTTTGTCCTCTTATATAATTTTTTTTAAAATTGTTTATTTATGAATGTACTCTCACTTTCAAACATTTATATTTTCTTCGACTCCAAATCATGATTCAATCTCTGATGAAAACAATTTAAATTAAATACAATGATTTGAATAAAATTTGAATAGCTCAAAATTTTTAGTAATTATTGAATTGATTTTCAAGTTCAAGTATATCACGTAATAAATAGTATGAAGAAATATATATATATATATATGTATATATATATCATATACGATTATAAAAATTCGTTTAGATCAGAACCAATTAATACTATAACATTATAAATATTTAGAGAAACTTAAACAACTCAACTCGAAATTTTTTTAAATAAAATTCAAGTTTTAAAATAATACCATAAACTAGAGATAAAAACCATTAATTTTAATACAAGAAAGGAAAACTATTCATTTTATAATGTGAGCTAATTAAATGATATACTATTAATTTTTTCCCTTTTGAATAGAGATATACTATTAGTTTAATCTATGGTACAATACTTTTTAAGTGATATGAAAAATTCACTTACTCACAATTATTATTTTTTAATAGTCTAAACGTAATTACATGGTAATATTTGTTTATACATATTCTTAAATTCTTTTAATCAAGAACAAAGCTAGGATAAAAAATTGAGAGGGGCAAGAGTCTATTAAGTCTATAAATTTTAAAAATTGGGATGGACAGAGAGATCTCATTTTATTAATATTTAAACTAAAAAGAACCTAAAATGTAATTATACAAAAAAAATCTAGGAGGGGCAACATCCCCTCCCAACCTATTAGTGCCTCCGTCCTTGTCTTTGACAACGCACTTATACATTATAGACAGAGCGATTGAACTTGTTTCTCGTAAGATGAACATCACACTTTTTTACTGGGACCACTTGTTGAATTCCGCTAGACTCACAATTCTAAAACTTTGAAAAATATATGTTATCAATAAAATATGGTATGAAGACTAGGGTTGAACCCATTTTTTCACCTTTGTCCTCTTATATAATTTTTTTTAAATAATTTATTTATGAATGTACTCCTATTTTTAAACATTTATATTTTTCTTCGACTTTAATTCCTGACTCAATCCCTGATGAAAACAATTTAAATTAAATACAATGATTTAAATTTTTAAGTTATGATACTTCAAGTGAACATATAAATATGTCATGTTATATTTAAAAGGAAAATACTTTGATGCACAAGCTGTGTAAACTTTAGTTTACACAAGCCCTTTAATTTTAGGGTTTAGGGTTTAGGGTTTTATGTTAGGGTTTAGGGGTTTAGTATGTAGGGTATATAATTTAAGGTTTATGGTTAGAATTTAGAGTTTAGAGTTTAGGGCTTAGGGTTTAGGGTTTAGGTTGCTAGGGTTTGTGATTTAGATTTTAAATTTTATAAAAGGATTGTGTAAAAAAAATTTACACAGCTTGTGCATCAAAATAAAACCCCTATTTAAAATCAGTATCATATCATTTAATTAAATCTATCTCATAAAACTAATAATTTGTTCTTTTTGATGGTTATAAAATAATTATTTTGCTCGTGTTTTTAACGTGTATAGACCTTTTTAATCATTTTGAATATATTAGAGCTAAAATACACTCCACGTTATTTTTTTTAACATAAAATACACCCCACGTTATAGTACATATTGTTGGAGAGTTTTGATAAAGGTTTATTAGGTAAATTGGCTCAAATTATATCTGAATTTTATCATTGTTTATGTCTCTTTTTTGTCTACGTTACTGGAAAAATGACGTCATTCTTCTATTTAATTAATGAATGTCATATAAAAGAATTATCTAAAAAACAACCAGATTAAGATTATGTAGAAAAATACTTTCTTTCAGTTTATGTAAGATTAAATTTGTGTTTAGTCAAAAACGAATTTTAAACTTTCTTTTAGCTAAGTGAGTTACATGTCGAGTGTGTAGGTAAGAAATAAAAAAATTTAATTTACCACATTTTTTTAATATATAACTCGTTTTGGGTTAAGCGCGAGTTTGAAACTCGCTTTTGACTAAACGCAAATTTGTCTTACGTGGGCTGAATGATGGTTTTTTCTATATAATCTTTGACGAGTGTTGCTTTTTAGATAATTCCCAAAATGAGAATATTAATTTAATTTTACTCATACAAAAGGTTAAGTTGAAATTGGCTCTGTTTGGCGATTAGCGGATAGCTGATAGCTTATAGCGAATTATATTAGCTAATAGTTGATTACATTAGCCGATTTGACTAGCGGATTGTATTAACTGATTGTACAAAAGTGTTTGGTAAAATTAACTGATAGATGTTTGATTATTTAAAAAAGCAAAATGACATATAAAGACATGATTATATTCGATACTTATTTGGATAATTTATTAGTTATCAATATTTTGTATCTATTAATATTAATTAGATTATGAAAAATAATTTTTAATATAACATTATTAAGCATATTGAAGGATCTATATATTAATTTATTATTTATATAATTATTTTTAATACAATTTAATTAATTATTAAATTTAAATAAAAATATAAATGTGTGAGAATAAAAAAAAATACAAAAAATATTAGTTTACAAATGTCACAATGTAAATACGTGATGTTGAATAATTAAAATAGAGAAGGTTAAATTTATGTTATTTGGAGATTTTTGATAATTGTTAAGGGTAAAAGGTTCTTTATAACTCTTATGTTAAAACCTCTAATTTCAAAAGTTTAATAAATGTTTCATTGGATTTTTTTGCTTCAAACTTGCGGCTTGCTTTCACAGGAAAATATCCAATTTTAAAAGTATCCACATAAAATAACGGTACGCTTCTTTTACACCATGCATTTTTTAAACAAATAAATTTTTATAATTTATTTTTATTTAGAAAAATATTTTGATACACAAATTTGTATATTAAGCGTTTTAATTATAAGATTTAGAGTTTTATATTAGAGTTTAAGGTTCAGGGGTTTTGTGTGCATGGTGTAAAATTTAAGGTTTATGGTTAGAATTTAGAGTTTAGGGTCAAGGTTTTAAGGTTTAGGTTTTAGGGTAGAAGGGTTTGAGATGTTTTAAATTTTATACAAAGATTGTGTAAATTTTTTTTTACACAGCTTGTGTATCAAAATATAACACTATTATTTAACAGTAAAACTTTTTATAGAACCAAATAAATTTCAAATGGTAGAATTTTTTCCACGATGTAAATTTTATTTTATTTAAGTTTTACACTTATTTTGTATCGTTGGATGAAGATAAACGAATAACTGAGATTAACGGTAGTAAATGAGAATTTTTTTAAGAAAACAAAATATAAGGAAATATTTACTCACATCCAACGGTACAAAAATGTATAAAATTAAAAGAGTTTTACATGATGTGAGTGAATCATAAATTATATAAATATATATTTTTTTGAATATGCTGGTGTAATGCAAGGGTAGACATCTGTTCAACTTTTTTTAGTCTTTTCAAAGACGGCACACACAACATGCATTACTAGTACTCAAACCCTGGTCCTAAGGGATGATGAACATCTACCTTTGCCACCAGGACAAAAGGGGATGAGCATAAATATATTATTTTTAAGAATATTGATCATTTTAAATTTTGATTTGGTTACATAGATAATTGTATTTATTTAATATAAAAATAAATTAATATTGTATATTTTAATACAAAATTAAATTAAGATTTCATGTGTATAATTGAACAAGATTTCGTTAATACAAATGCTTCATTGTAGTTTGGGCTTAAGGGAAAGTGGGAAAAAGCCCGGCCCACTCAATGTTCACGGGACAAAGAACAGAGAAATGAATTTGATTTTCCAATTCAGCTAGAAGGGTTTTACCAGGGTTTTACAAGAAACAGAAACCAATCCGATTCCGAGAAAAAAGAAAACAAATAAATTAGCCCAACATTGAAATGGGTAAGATTTGGCGACTGAATTCCCTGAATCACGCCGTCTGGACTCTCAGATATCTCCAACAATCTTCCTTCTCAACCGCCGTTATCCGCCAGCATTCTTCTTCCACTCCGCCTCTCTCTTCGCCGCCGTTCGCCACCACCGTCCGCCTCCTTCGCACCGGCCGTGATCCTGACATCAGGTAGATTCAAATTTCTCGCTTCAAAAAAAGAAAAGATGTCAATTCTCGCTTCAATTTTTTTGTTTGTTCGTTTCTTTTAGCTACGAGGCTGCACCTCCATTAAACTGGGGAATCCGCATCGTACCGGAGAAAAAAGCGTTCGTGATAGAAAGGTTCGGGAAATACTTGAAAACGCTGCCGTCTGGATTACATTTCCTTATCCCATTCGTGGATCGAATTGCCTACGTTCATTCCCTCAAGGAAGAGGCTATTCCAATCCCGGATCAATCCGCTATTACCAAAGACAATGTCAGCATTCTCATTGATGGCGTTCTGTATGTCAAGGTCTTTCTTCCATTCCACTCATTTTTCTTTGCCCTTTTGCTCTATCTTTAAAACACTTTGGTCTATATTTTGCTTTGGAACCTTTGCAGATTGTTGACCCCAAGCTGGCCTCTTATGGCGTTGAGAATCCAATCTATGCTGTCATTCAGCTCGCTCAAACTACCATGCGTAGTGAGCTTGGTAAAATTACCCTCGACAAGACCTTCGAAGAGAGAGATACTCTCAACGAAAAGATTGTGGTTCGTTTTCTTTCCTTTTCTTTTTATTTCTTCTTGAAATTTAACATACTAAATTAGATTGATCAACCCCGGATAGGATTAATTGAATTTATAATACAATTCTGGTTCTATATCAATAATGGGATAAGTAGAGAAGAGGTAAAGGCTCTCTGTTAATTTGTGTCAACAGTTTGAGAGGAGGGATTGTGAATAACTACTCTACTTTCCGTTTGTTCAACTTGTATCTTTCCACTCATTATGGGAAGGCTAATGCTTGCCGTTGATGGTTCCTGTCCAATTCTGTCAAGTTAACAACTGTATATACAGATTTTTCCCTAGGTCAACAAGATTTTCATGATTAATGTTTGTGTCAATGTTGTTGTGCCTGCTCTGATAAGTTTATGGATGATGTTCCTTTTAGTTAGTTCTGATAATTTTCCAATGATAAGTGATTATGGAAGTGCGAAAAAGTTGGAATAATACCATATTAATCTTATACTTGCTTTGCACCATAGAAGTCTCAAAAGCCCCCCCCCCCCCCCCCCCACTTCCCTATTAAGGGAAAGGATGATGATTCTTTTGAAATGACATGAGGGTTGCAGGAGTCCATCAATGTTGCTGCAAAAGACTGGGGCCTTCATAGGTCAACAGAATTTTCATAATTAATGTTTGTGTCAGTATTGTTGTGCCTGCTCTGATAAGTTTATTGTTGATGTGCTATATTCTTTTTAGTTAGTTTGTTCAATGTCTCTTCTGATAAGTGGTTATGGAAGTGCGACAAAGTTGGAATGATACCCTATTACTCTTATACTTGCTTTGCACCATAGAAGTCTCAAAATTCCTCCTCTCCCTATTAAGGGAAAAGATGATGATTCATTTGAAATGACATGAGGGTTGCAGGAGTCCATCAATGTTGCTGCAAAAGACTGGGGCCTTCAATGTCTCCGTTATGAGATAAGTGAGTATGATTTAGCCAATATTTTCTTTCTGGAATTCTTTATGTTCATATAAATCATTTATATTTCACTTCCCTGTCAATCCAGGGGATATATCTCCACCTCGTGGAGTGAGGGCAGCTATGGAGATGCAAGCAGAAGCGGAGCGTAAAAGGAGAGCTCAAGTTCTTGAATCTGAAGGTAATGCAGTAATAGTTATTTTCCTTTCTAGGGTTAGGTGGTATATAATGGCACTATGGAATCTTCTCTTTTAATAGATGGTTTAGACAGCATGATCTATTCATAAAAGTTAATTTTAACAGGAGAAAGACAGGCCGACATAAATATTGCTGACGGTAGGAAAAGTGCTGTGATATTAGCATCTGAAGCTGCAAGAATGGATCAGGTTAACCGAGCACTAGGTTAGTGATCATCAACTTGTAAGCAGTCATAATGTTAAAACATTGTGGGGCTTTATAAGAATTGTAATTGAAGTTGACGTCGGTGATTAATTTTTGATTATTTATCTTTTTGTATATCATGAGCTCTCCTCATATGGACAACACAAACTGATCAAGCAATGATTTTATTATTGTTCTTGTCCCTTTTGATCATTCTCTCTCCGTGTCTTCAAAATTTCCTTCTTCGCAAATGCATTTATCAGGTGAAGCTGAAGCCATCCTTGCTAGAGCCCAAGCTACAGCTAAAGGAATTGCCTTGGTGTCGCTGTCCTTGAAGGAAAATGGAGGAGTTGAGGTGAGATTCTTCCATCATTGTCATTGTGTGTGCACATATTATGTGCCTACTTTTCTACCATTCCTGAAACTATTAGAGGACTCAAATAAGATTTCCCTGTCTACTTTTATGGGATCATGTATTTCCTATGATGGGATTGGAAAATGGATGGAAATCCTCTACCCCTTTTCGGTGCCCCTACATATGCCCCCACGCTTAAAATTAATTTTAAGGTTTAGGGTTTAGGGTTTTAGGTTATGGGTTATGGTTAGTGTTTAGGGAATTTAGGGTAGGGTGTATTTTTTAGGGTGTAGGGTTTAGGATTTAGAATTTAGGGTTAAGGCTTAGAATTTAATTTTATAGTATTTTTTAGTGTTGGGGCATATGTAGGGGCACCGAAAAGGGGCAGACGAATTTTATCCTTGGAAAATGTGTTGGGATCATCTTGATACTTATAAATGTTAAATACTCTTTGCCAAGAGTCGTTTAACTCCCATTCCTGGTGTTTGCACTTGTGTAATGACTTGATGATGTTAGTTCATAGTTGTCTGGATTTTGCTGATATAGGGAACATGCTGAAGACTTACAGGTCCCCTCCCCCCCCCCCCCCCCTCCAGTTGAAGCTAGGTTCAGTTGTTTGTACAACAAGGTGCTGCCGAAGCAGATTCTTTTTATTTAAAGGAATACTCTTTATGCTTATATGTAGTATTTCTGATCTGAGTGTTATATGAATCATGAATTCTTGAGGCTGAAGAGATCTGTAGATGGGAGGATTCATTCCTAAGTAAAGAGGGGACTAACATTTATGGTTTAATTTGCAGGCAGCAAGTTTGAGGGTTGCAGAGCAGTATGTTCAAGCATTCAGTAATATTGCTAAGGAGGTAAAAGGGAGATAGCATACATCTGTTTCCGGTATATGTTATCAAATGTTTATTCATTTTATCTTTCTGCTTGAACTTGCCCTTTCTTGTTATTTGTTAGGGCACAACAATGTTGCTTCCTAGTTCTACAGCAAATCCT
The DNA here is from genome assembly GCA_030270665.1 of Hibiscus trionum. Lineage (NCBI taxonomy): Eukaryota > Viridiplantae > Streptophyta > Magnoliopsida > Malvales > Malvaceae > Hibiscus > Hibiscus trionum. The sequence continues at coordinate 7,753,853 of BSYR01000045.1, read as the reverse complement.
GCAAGCATGATTGCCCAAGCTCTCACCATGTACAAAAGCCTGGTGAAAAATGCTTCTGCAGATGGTTCTCACACAAACATTTCCCACGAGCTACCCAAAAGCACAAAGGATGCTCCTTCTGGAGAGCCTGAAGGTGAAACGGCAGAACTCCCTAGATCAGTGAAAGCAAGGGACACGAGTCATGATGGTCAACCGGGATTTTCACTCCAGAGCCCCAAGAAAAAAGAATAGAAACCGATTTTACCAAAGTTCTATTACTTGAAAACAGATTGTGTTTCTGGATATGGAGACTACTTTGATACTAGTCAAAAGATTCTTGATATTTCAAAAGGGAAACTATAAGGATATCTGGGATTTTAGAATTGATAAAGGGATGCTCATTCATTTGGTAAGACTCTAGGACTGGCATATGTAATACAGGCCGGGTATATCTTTTCCACCCTCGGGAATCACCCGTGTTACTTGTCGATCTGCAGTTAAATTTAAGCATTTTTTTAATTTGATTTGATTTCTTATGCCT